>CM060922.1:797391952-800050285 GCA_030737875.1 Allium sativum
TTAGACGAGGAAGGAAGATGTTCTAAGTACAGTACTTACATTGGTTTCCACAATAGAAATGCATCATGAGTAGTTGTAGAATGGCAAGAATTTTAAAATAATTGCACATAAACTGTATGTAGTTGAATTTACTGTGGTTTCCATAGTATAAAAATAGCATGAGTATTAACAGAGGTTTCCACACTAGACTATATTTTAGATTAGTGATTCATACATTGTTCACCTATAGGAATATTTTCAGAGTATAATTCAATTTTTTGAAGCACTTTTCTTGACAATCATACTATTTTTGTGCTCGGAAACTTCTGTTTTTGGGTTTCTATTCTTTCTAGCTAAGCTGTTAATACTTTTTCTTTCTTGATTTAATGTTCTTGGAATATAGGAAAGTTGTTCTTATGTTTCCAGGTTTCTATTTAAAGCAATTTCTTTCTTCATTTACTACGTTCAGAGTTAAAGAAAGCAATGCATAGGTTTTTAGGTTTTATTTGATTAAATTTCCAGATCTACTACAAGTTAAAATGATACCATATGTGGTTAGGATT
Organism: Allium sativum; assembly: GCA_030737875.1. Lineage (NCBI taxonomy): Eukaryota > Viridiplantae > Streptophyta > Magnoliopsida > Asparagales > Amaryllidaceae > Allium > Allium sativum. Next base: position 797,392,495 of record CM060922.1, read on the forward strand.
TCCTTCCATCTAATTTTTCCTAATTTTTCCTGTCCATTATTGTTGTGTGGTATTCTTCTCTTGAATTTATTTTCCTCTGTTTTATCTATTTACTTACGGGTTAATGAGACTTGCATGCTGACTGAAAATTCCCTCTACACTTTTTTTCTATTTTTGGTTTCCTGCCTTTTCTTTTTTTATAAATTTTTTCATAATTAAAATTGTAAAATCTCCTTAATTCTACGTTTTACATCTTGTAGTTCCTAGCTTCTCTTCCCAAAAACAGAGGACTAAAATCGTCAATGTTTTATTCATTCTTTGTAGCTTTTATGGATCATAGCTTTTATTTATTACATATTCCTTCCAACAAAAGGATTTCCCTGGAAATTGCAAATGTTTTTACAAGGTAAACATTATTCATTAAACTGATTTGTGTCATGGATTGGATACTTTTTTACACCACTTTCACTTCATTCAACAAAACCCTTTCTTTTCGGTTCATCAGTTTGTTTTTAATTTACTTTAATTATTTACCACTTACACATCATTCGACAAAGTTTTCTCATCATCCTCGTTTATGACATAATGTTCCTTTTAAAAAACATTGATTGTTTGTATGTATTACTTTTTTAATATTATTTCGATTTTGAATGGTCTGCATAATACTTTATATTTTTTATGTCACTAGTATTTTAAAACTATTTTATATGTTTTCATATAGTAACATTATCTTTTAACATCTAATTTTCATTTAATCTGTCACATTATTCAATTCAGTTCCAATAGGATCATAAATATGATAATAATAGCATGCACTTGATATGAGAGTAAAGAAGAAAACAAAGTATTGAAATTTTATACCTATGTCTGAGAACAGTAGGTATCATTCATGCAAGGAATGAATAACATTTTATTTTTCCATTCTTAAAGAACAAACAATTTCCAACTACTTGGATGGAATTATGTATCAGAGAACATAGGTTTGGTGCTTTAAGAAAATTATCTTGCAGTTTTTTGAGGTTTAAAAAACAAATCCTGTAATGCTGGCCTGATCTATGCTACAGTTTACAAAGCTGGATCATGACTCCTCACCTTCTAATTTTCTCAATGTTTTTTAAGTTAATGCTCTACTCTGTGCACCATTGGATTTCTGATGCTACAAACGTGAAATAAACAAAATACCCAAAATTTCTTTTTTACCTACTTTCTCACTTCCCTCTACCCTATAAAAATTTTCTTGACAAAATTAAATCCTATGAAATTGAAAGATTCCCAAATGAAATAAAGTCGGCTCCGTCATTTACTTGTCTATGTATACATTTAATATGGGCTTGTATTATATTGTCTTGGCCTATGGTTCAAACGTTACCTAAAACATTATATAAAAGGGTAACATAGCTTCATGTACAATCAGTTCGTATTATTATAGTTTTTACAAAAAACAAAATTTCCAACTTGGTATCGGAGCAGGTGCTCGCTTCTACAATTGATATTCAGAAGTGTAGATCAATTTGTGATCCATTAAAGTATCATCATCATCTGGATCACCCTCCATCGAAGCTTCTGCTTGTCATCTGAAGATTGTTGCCTTGTTCATAAATCAAGAAGCCTCGCCTAAACATTGTGGTTATTGCCTTGATTCAGAACAAGGTTGATCAGAGGTAATTTAGTGTAACAACCCGAAAATCTGAGCCAGTTTAAAATTTTTATTTTGGCTATTTTAGCGAATTTTGATTATTTAAAATGAATTATTTTAAATAATATCGACGAGAAATTTATTTTGAATATAATTCGAACGTATATATTTATACGCGTCGTCGTTAGAATATAAATATTTCTATATAATTATAAATAGAATTGAAAATGGCGCGGTAGTTCGATAATTCGATTTCAAACTTCAATTGAATGTACCGGGTGCAAAACAATCCGGATTTTAGTGAAACCAAAAACATTAGGATCTAATTGATAATATCTTTCCAACGAATCCGAAAAATCAAGATTTCATAACGGGAATCAAAAGATATGTCCAGTTGAAAATTCTGAATAGTCGCTATGGAATTCAGGCCCTTAAAAATGGACATTTTGCAAATGACCTCGGAATTCGACGAAACCAGTTTTGTTGGGTCCGCAGTGTCAAATTATTGCTAGATTCCAAATTTCATAATTTTCTGAATCAATATGTGAGCGTGGCAAAGGAAAACGTGTTTGACCAGTTTCAGTTGATTTTAATCGACTGGAAATTGGCCATTTTTCAAACGATCTCAGAATTCGACGAAACTAGTTTTGTTAGGACCGTATCGTCAATACGAAGCTAGAAAATATTTATCTAGAATTTTTAGAGACAGTATGTGACCCCAGGGATTTGAAATGTACGTTTAAAATTCAATATAATGATTTAAATGTAAATTCAACGGAAACTGATCGTAACAACCGAACTGGCTCACGATACATATCCCATTGTGTTCGGAATGGGGGTAATTAGCTAGGGGCGACAGTCGTTGGGATTCGTTTGGAGTTCGTATGGGTAAACATGAACTTTTGAAATTAAATGAATAAAATAATAATAAATAAATTTATATAAATACAAACCAACTCAACTAAACCCTAGCATTTCTCAACAGCCGCCACTATCTTCTTATATACGGCTGAAATCGTTCTAAAATAAATCCACTCAAACTCTCAATCCAATTCGAATTCAACCGTAAATCCAAAACGATTATGAAAGAGATTTCCACCCTCTTTATTTCTACACGGGTATGATCAGTTATGGGTTCGTATTATGATCGATTGGAGGGCTCAAAGTCGAGGTCTTTGGACCGGAATTCGAGACAAACGGGACCACTGATTCCAGCGAGGTGGTGCGCGCTGAAAGGCATGGCCAAGGCGGACGTCAGGGCGGCTTCAGATCGGGGTACGTGGTAGCATCCGGCGTGCGACGGTGAAGGATGGGTTTCTTGTTCGAGGAGCAGAAAACGATGAAGAAGGTAATTAATAGATTAATTAATTTAGTTTACTTAAAATTGAAATTTTCAATTGATAAATAACATTGTTTTTATAATATGTAAATAACATTTTTTTTTTAGAAATATAAACAGAATTTGTTTTTAAAAATAGAAAAATATACTTTGTTTTAAAGTAAAAACATATACTTTGTTTTTAAAGTAGTAAAACACACATTGTTTTTGAAAAATATAAGATTTTGTTTTTATAAATAACATTGATTTCAAAATGAAATATTTAAAATAAATAACTTTGCATAATAAAATATGGGATTTTTATATATAATAAGTCGAAAGAAAAATATGATTTTTAATAAGGAAAAGATACGATTTTTAATAATGTAAAAATATGATTTTTATATATTCAACATTAGAAATAAAATACCATGGTTTTAGAAATAGCAAGAGAATTGCTTTCAAAATAGAAGTAGCGATAAAAATTCTATTTTTACATAATAGAAGTAGCGATAAAAATTCTATTTTTACATAATAGAAGTAGCGATAAAAATTCTATTTTTACATAATAGAAGTAGCGATAAAAATTCTATTTTTACATTATAGAAGTAGCGATAAAAATTCTATTTTTACATGTATGAAGTGTCGTTATAAAATATGATATTTGTATATAATAGAGAATATAGAAATTCGATTTTTATATATTGAACAGCGAAGTAAAAATTCGATTTTTAAATGTATGAAGTGATTATAAAAATATTATTTTTAAAATTGAAAGTGAATAAATAAAAATGTGATTTTTATTTTAAAAGAATCAAAATATAAAAATGTGTGATTTTTATATATGTAGTGGCTACGGGCAACGAAGATGACGAAGATGCGACAACGATGAAGATTTCTATCAATGAAGTGCCGTGGAGCTAGGATAGCTATCTGTGAGAATTTCTCACCTTTCAATTTAGTTTTCTAGTTATATATATATACTAGGATGCAGACGGTGCTTAGTAGCACCCGACACAACCGTCCACAGACCATGGACTTGTTTGTTTGGTTGCATAGATTAGTCAGATTATTTGATTTGAATTTGGTTGTTTGGTGAATTTGATTGATGTGTGAATGGCGTGGGCCTTCACTAGACCGGGGATAAGGCTAGGCCTTGTCCCGTTTCTAGTATCGTGCCGTTATGCCGCCGAAATTTTCTAAAATAAGTTAGAAAAATAAAAATATCATTTTATTTAAAGAATGAACTGAATAGAAATTCATATGTTGGAATAAAATGTTTTGTCGTTAAAAATATAATTTTTAACGTGAATGTGAATAAATAAATATTCATTTACAAACCAGACGGTTTGTTTATGTACACCTAATTGAAGGACATTGATTGGGTCGATAAATTTTACACATCGCCCAACTGCACGAATAAAAATCTTTGTTTGATTGTTTGAAACCCCACACGGGTGTTGGGATGAAATTTGAAGTTCACTCATCCTGATTGATTAAATATGTCGATCGATTGATTGACAGGCTGTTATAAGCGTTAGATATCTATATTTGATGCTTATACAGTGTAGTGCACTTTGGTTGATGGTTGATTATTTTTCAATGCTATTATATGTGTGTAATGTATGAAAATCCATATAATTAACTTTATATGGTAATTGATTGGGCCTCATTCCAATTTGAAAAATAAAGAATATTATAAAATAAAAGTTCATGTGTTGACAGTACTCATCCATTGAGATTGGTCATGTGTTGAACGAAATATTTTGATAATAAAATTTACATCTTTATCAATATAAAATAAAGGTTCATGTGTTGACAGTACTCATCCATTGAGATTGGTCATGTGTTGAACGAAATATTTTGATAATAAAATTTACATCTTTATCAATATAAAATAAAGGTTCATGTGTTGACAGTACTCATCCATTGAGATTGGTCATGTGTTGAACGAAATATTTTGATAATAACAACTATTTTGAAAAAGAAATATTTGAAATAGAATATTTGAAAATAGAAATTTATGAAGCCGTGTTGATTAGATTGACGCCATTTTGACGTGAACGATATTTATATCGATTTTATTCATTTTGAAATGAATTGAATTGAAAACGATTTCGAAATGAATTGAATTGAAAACGATTTCGAAATGAATTGAATTGAAACGATTTCGAAATGAATTGAATTGAAAACGATTTCGAAATGAATTGAATTGAAACGATTTCGAAATGAATTGAATTGAAAACGATTTCGAAATGAATTGAATTGAAAACGATTTCGAAATGAATTGAACTGAAAACGATTTCGAAATGAATTGAATTGAAAACGATTTCGAAATGAATTGAATTGAAAACGATTTCGAAATGAATTGAATTGAAAACGATTTCGAAATGAATTGAATTGAAAACGATTTCGAAATGAATTGAATTGAAAACGAATTCAAATTGAATTGAAAGTGAATTGAAATGAATTCAAATTGAATTGAATAGAAATGAATTTTAAAACGAATTTATAAAGAAGAATTCAATTTTGATTTGAATTTAAAAGAAAGTTGAAATTGCTTTTGAAACGATTTTAAAACTATTTATATAATTCGTTTTAAATAGAAATCGATGAAGTATATATTATATATATTATATATATAATATAATGGCCTGAATAGAACGCGCCGCGCCGCGGCAGTTCGTGAATTTCGACCATTTATTTCAAACGGACATTACGGGAGATCCGACCGTCGGATTCTCCTAAAACCGGAACCGTTGGGTTCGCATCGAAAAGAGCTTTCTAACGAATATTAGAAATTTGAAATCTAACGGTTGGATTTGGAGTTACGTCCAAATCAAATTCGAAAAAGGTCGCTGTAAGTGCAGTTCGATGGCCGTTGTTGGAAATCGACTGTACGGGCCTTGATAAAATTATTAAAAATAGTAATAATTTGTGTAAAATCATAAGAAATGATTTGAGAAGAATTGGGATGAAAAAACTCCATATTTGAAAAGATAAAAATAGATTTTTATCGAAGTAAACTAGTTTTGAACTAGAATTATAATTCTATTTATTTTTAAATAAATAAATTGAATTTAAAAAGGGTTTTAAAAATAACCAGAATTTCCAATGATTGCATTGGAGTGGATTTGAATCGAAATTGTCTTCGGAATATTTCGATGTTGGAATTCGTGATTATGCAGATGTTGTTATGGAAATTTGAAAGATATATATCTATATCGTTATTTCCAGCACGACATTTGTTAATCGTAGAATTTGATATTGAATATAAGCCGATATATTTTCTATTCAGAGCCTTGTATTGAATATCAAATGTGATTTGGGTTTGTCGTGAATGGTGTCTTCATTAACACTGTTCTTGAGCCCAGTTGAGAAAAGATTAAATCTTTTTATTTAAATTTAATGAAGTGTACCAATTAAATAATATTTAATTGGAATTGAATTGATATTGATTTTTGGGTTTATCGTGAACAGTGTTTTAAATAACACTCGTTCTTTAACCCGATAATTAATGAATGTGATTTTGGGTTTATCGTGAACCGTGTTTTAAATGACACTGATTTCTTTAACCCAGTCGAAGATTAAAACTAAGTGGAGTTTTAATGAATCTTTAATTAGATTGAAATGATCGAAAATGGAGTATCACCAGTTTTGCTCCAGGCGATAGTTAAATCTTTAATTAGAATTGAACGTGAAACGGTAATTGAATTTACCGATAACACTGTGGTGTTAGATATGAAGTATTACCAGTTTTACTTCATGGGATGAATAGGTTGGGATGGGGAAATTAAAATAAATAATTACTTCGGTAAGGTTCGCTAATCCCGACTAGTTTGAATTGAGATTCAAAAATAGAATAAAGAATAAATTCGAGTTTATCTTGGATAAAATTAATGGGAACCTTTCCCTATGAATGTGAAATTTAGAAACTAACTGTCGGTTAGCCAAGCAGAATGGTTTTCTGAATATTGATCTGATGTTGGTTTCGGCCTTCGGGGTTAATATTTGGGGAATTATTCTCTTGATTAATTTACGGTTAGTGACTGATGAATTGGAATGAGGCGTATGTTGTGTTTGTGTAACACTTATTTGAAATATATGCGAGTTATTCGGAAAGACCGGGTTTATCCCATTCTGAATAACTGATACGACGATAAGTCGAAGATGAAGACGGTGGTCGAAGACCAGAAGTCTTCACGTCGTTTGGGTAATTACTGATGATCTTGATTGGGCTGTACACCCAAGAAGATGGAAACAGTTGGTGATCGTCCAGACGTACTTGGAGATCAATGGATATGCGGGGTACTAGGTGCCTCTGGTTTCGTTCAGCCCCAGAACGGACTTGTAAATGGACTGTGTGTCTGACATTGGATTTAGTCCGTGTGATTGATCTCTATTAAATATATATCTGTTTGACGGCGGAGAATTTATTCTCTTGCTTAACGCCCTTCTCTGAGACGTACGAGCTCAGGGGTTATATATTGATGGATATCAAACGCATTGAGTGAATTGCCTGTGTGGCATGCCTAAGTGGCAATTGTTCGAGGCTTCTGTTGAAAAGCAAAGTCTTGTGGTGATGATCAAAGCACGGCCTTTGTGGCGTAGCTTTGTGTAACGTTTACTTCGCGAGTTTCACACCCGGTATGAACCAAAAACGGGAGACGAACCTCAGGGAGGGCATGCGTTTCTTTCTAGTTAGAAGTGGCGTCAGTGGTTTTACACGCCCTGACGAGTTTGACTTATGTGGTTGTTGCTGTTGCGAGGCGCCTCGGTTTGATCGGACGATCCGGGTCCGATGGAGTCATTCGTTGGCTCATTTACGCCCCATAGGGCGGGGGAACGCATGTTTAGGGTTTAAGTTTAATCCACATCGGTGGACCGGCCCTGTCGCTCCAAGGCTTGACTGAGTACTTGCCTGAGACATGGGCTAGATTGTCTTGAATCGGTTGAGGACTATCTTTTGCCTCGGTTCATAGATGGGAATCCAATTTCCAAATACGTGACACTTGCGGTTTTAATTGTAGAACTAGTATGGCGACATGATATATGGTACCCATGCCGCCTATGATTGATACTTATGATTTGAAGTTGTTTTATACACTATGCACTTATAATAGTATCAAATGATTTGTTTTAAACGTATCAAGCATTCTTTGGCTGTTATAAGGGAAAACCCTATCCCCCGGCTTGCGTTGCATTGTGTGATAGGACCTGGGTCTTATAACAGCTTCATTTTTCTTTATTTAGCATTGCGCTGTTTGTTTTATGTACTGGTATTCTTGGGAGGAAACCCGTTCCGTGTTATACGGCGTGGTCCCTTGATTTACCTAACTTTTAAAAATAAAGATTTATAACTGTTTTAGTTCTCACACCAGTCACATGACTGACCTGGAGTTTATTGTTTTAACCTAAACTCTGGGTGCCCTTATTTTGACACGGGCAGCTAGTAGTTTCGGTTTTGCAGATTTATATTCACAGGATCCTGGTTTACAGCTGGAACGATATCCGGAAAGCTTTGTATCCGTATATCTACTTCTAGTTGTGTATTGTATTATTTTCCGCTGCGATGTATTTAATTGTAATCTCTGATATTTTCTGTGTAATATTCATTTATACTCTGTATATTCTTGTAATCTGATGCATTGTTGTAATACACAATGAAATGTTCTTTTGTATGCGTTCTGTTGTGGCTTGTTCTCGAACTAGTCGACACTTTCCTTTACGGGGAAGTAACGGGTTTTCACAGTTGGTATCAGAGCTTTGGTTTACAAAGCAGAGAACAAGGCACATTAGAACCGTACGAAAGAATTCATCAGATATTGGATTAGCAATATCCAATGAGGTTGACTCGTTAGAGATGGGATCAGTAGTATCCTAGAACGAGTGTGAAGAGTATATTTTTAAAATGAAAACAAATCTTGTTTTGAAATATAAATCAATTACTCGTATTTGGTTATTTATTTATATTGATGTGGACAATCCAGTATATATAGATTTTGCGTATACGTCTGATCCGCGTGTATTCAAAGTTTTAATATATTGGATAGATATAGCATCACACTCTAGTCGCCCAAAGATGATATTGATGATAGCGATCGCATCATCAACATTTATGTTCGAGTTTCGAAGGTGTGATATCTATATATTTCCATTAGACTGGTGTGAGAACCAAAACTAATATAGCTAGAATACATTGTTGTGATTTGGCATCAAAACATGATTTTCTGTATATATATCAAAATTATGAATTTTAAACGTTAAATTCACTAATTGATTTATGTTTGTGTTGTTTGTTTATTTGTTTGCTAATTTTTAGCCAATTAGCCTAATTGAATCACATATTGAATTATATTGAAAATTGGTTGCGTTTGCTTGCATATACATGTGCTTACCTTGAACAGGTCATAGCAAGGAGGCTAGAGCAGAGAATAAAATTTGTTTGCCCGACAAATAGGTACATGTTTACTACATAATTTACTGTTTTGTTTGGGTGATGATGATTTTATGAGCCTATTGGCTAGCCGCTTGGCTTTTTCTTTTTCTTTTTGAGATTAGAAGGACCGGGGAAGCTATTTGAAATTCCCCGATGCTCCCGGTGCAGGGGAGGTTATGGCGAAATTTTTCGAAAATTTAGGGTGTTAGCCAAATTTTTGAAATTTTTGAAAATTCTCAAAAACTTAAAAGTTGGAGAATGGAAGCCGGATCGAGCGTAGAGTTGATTAATCAAACCACTTTCGACTTTGTTCCTTTTCGGGGATGAAAAGTTTTAAGTGGGGGAGATTGTAATAACCCGAAAATCTGGGCCAGTTTAAAATTTTTATTTTGGCTATTTTAGCGAATTTTGATTATTTAAAATGAATTATTTTAAATAATATCGACGAGAAATTTATTTTGAATATAATTCGAACGTATATATTTATACGCGTCGTCGTTAGAATATAAATATTTCTATATAATTATAAATAGAATTGAAAATGGCGCGGTAGTTCGATAATTCGATTTCAAACTTCAATTGAATGTACCGGGTGCAAAACAATCCGGATTTTAGTGAAACCAAGAACATTAGGATCTAATTGATAATATCTTTCCAACGAATCCGAAAAATCAAGATTTCATAACGGGAATCAAAAGATATGTCCAGTTGAAAATTCTGAATAGTCGCTATGGAATTCAGGCCCTTAAAAATGGACATTTTGCAAATGACCTCGGAATTCGACGAAACCAGTTTTGTTGGGTCCGCAGTGTCAAATTGTTGCTAGATTCCAAATTTCATAATTTTTTGAATCAATATGTGAGCGTGGCAAAGGAAAACGTGTTTGACCAGTTTCAGTTGATTTTAATCGACTGGAAATTGGCCATTTTTCAAACGATCTCAGAATTCGACGAAACTAGTTTTGTTAGGACCGTATCGTCAATACGAAGCTAGAAAATATTTATCTAGAATTTTTAGAGACAGTATGTGACCCCGGTGATTTGAAATGTACGTTTAAAATTCAATATAATGATTTAAATGTAAATTCAACGGAAACTGATCGTAACAACCGAACTGGCTCACGATACATATCCCATTGTGTTCGGAATGGGGGTAATTAGCTAGGGGCGACAGTCGTTGGGATTCGTTTGGAGTTCGTATGGGTAAACATGAACTTTTGAAATTAAATGAATAAAATAATAATAAATAAATTTATATAAATACAAACCAACTCAACTAAACCCTAGCATTTCTCAACAGCCGCCACTATCTTCTTATATACGGCTGAAATCGTTCTAAAATAAATCCACTCAAACTCTCAATCCAATTCGAATTCAACCGTAAATCCAAAACGATTATGAAAGAGATTTCCACCCTCTTTATTTCTACACGGGTATGATCAGTTATGGGTTCGTATTATGATCGATTGGAGGGCTCAAAGTCGAGGTCTTTGGACTGGAATTCGAGACAAACGGGACCACTGATTCCAGCGAGGTGGTGCGCGCTGAAAGGCATGGCCAAGGCGGACGTCAGGGCGGCTTCGGATCGGGGTACGGTGGTGGCATCCGGCGTGCGACGGTGAAGGATGGGTTTCTTGTTCCAGGAGCAGAAAACTATGAAGAAGGTAATTAATAGATTAATTAATTTAGTTTACTTAAAATTGGAAATTTCAATTGATAAATAACATTGTTTTTATAATATGTAAATAACATTTTTTTTTTTTTAGAAATATAAACAGAATTTGTTTTTAAAAATAGAAAAATATACTTTGTTTTAAAGTAAAAACATATACTTTGTTTTTAAAGTAGTAAAACACACATTGTTTTTGAAAAATATAAGATTTTGTTTTTATAAATAACATTGATTTCAAAATGAAATATTTAAAATAAATAACTTTGCATAATAAAATATGGGATTTTTATATATAATAAGTCGAAAGAAAAATATGATTTTTAATAAGGAAAAGATACGATTTTTAATAATGTAAAAATATGATTTTTATATATTCAACATTAGAAATAAAATACCATGGTTTTAGAAATAGCAAGAGAATTGCTTTCAAAATAGAAGTAGCGATAAAAATTCTATTTTTACATAATAGAAGTAGCGATAAAAATTCTATTTTTACATAATAGAAGTAGCGATAAAAATTCTATTTTTACATAATAGAAGTAGCGATAAAAATTCTATTTTTACATTATAGAAGTAGCGATAAAAATTCTATTTTTACATGTATGAAGTGTCGTTATAAAATATGATATTTGTATATAATAGAGAATATAGAAATTCGATTTTTATATATTGAATAGCGAAGTAAAAATTCGATTTTTAAATGTATGAAGTGATTATAAAAATATTATTTTTAAAATTGAAAGTGAATAAATAAAAATGTGATTTTTATTTTAAAAGAATCAAAATATAAAAATGTGTGATTTTTATATATGTAGTGGCTACGGGCAACGAAGATGACGAAGATGCGACAACGATGAAGATTTCTATCAATGAAGTGCCGTGGAGCTAGGATAGCTATCTGTGAGAATTTCTCACCTTTCAATTTAGTTTTCTAGTTATATATATATATACTAGGATGCAGACGGTGCTTAGTAGCACCCGACACAACCGTCCACAGACCATGGACTTGTTTGTTTGGTTGCATAGATTAGTCAGATTATTTGATTTGAATTTGGTTGTTTGGTGAATTTGATTGATGTGTGAATGGCGTGGGCCTTCACTAGACCGGGGATAAGGCTAGGCCTTGTCCCGTTTCTAGTATCGTGCCGTTATGCCGCCGAAATTTTCTAAAATAAGTTAGAAAAATAAAAATATCATTTTATTTAAAGAATGAACTGAATAGAAATTCATATGTTGGAATAAAATGTTTTGTCGTTAAAAATATAATTTTTAACGTGAATGTGAATAAATAAATATTCATTTACAAACCAGACGGTTTGTTTATGTACACCTAATTGAAGGACATTGATTGGGTCGATAAATTTTACACATCGCCCAACTGCACGAATAAAAATCTTTGTTTGATTGTTTGAAACCCCACACGGGTGTTGGGATGAAATTTGAAGTTCACTCATCCTGATTGATTAAATATGTCGATCGATTGATTGACAGGCTGTTATAAGCGTTAGATTTCTATATTTGATGCTTATACAGTGTAGTGCACTTTGGTTGATGGTTGATTATTTTTCAATGCTATTATATGTGTGTAATGTATGAAAATCCATATAATTAACTTTATATGGTAATTGATTGGGCCTCATTCCAATTTGAAAAATAAAGAATATTATAAAATAAAAGTTCATGTGTTGACAGTACTCATCCATTGAGATTGGTCATGTGTTGAACGAAATATTTTGATAATAAAATTTACATCTTTATCAATATAAAATAAAGGTTCATGTGTTGACAGTACTCATCCATTGAGATTGGTCATGTGTTGAACGAAATATTTTGATAATAACAACTATTTTGAAAAAGAAATATTTGAAATAGAATATTTGAAAATAGAAATTTATGAAGCCGTGTTGATTAGATTGACGCCATTTTGACGTGAACGATATTTATATCGATTTTATTCCTTTTGAAATGAATTGAATTGAAAACGATTTCGAAATGAATTGAATTGAAAACGATTTCGAAATGAATTGAATTGAAACGATTTCGAAATGAATTGAATTGAAAACGATTTCGAAATGAATTGAATTGAAACGATTTCGAAATGAATTGAATTGAAAACGATTTCGAAATGAATTGAATTGAAAACGATTTCGAAATGAATTGAATTGAAAACGATTTCGAAATGAATTGAATTGAAAACGATTTCAAAATGAATTGAATTGAAAACGATTTCGAAATGAATTGAATTGAAAACGATTTCGAAATGAATTGAATTGAAAACGAATTCAAATTGAATTGAAAGTGAATTGAAATGAATTCAAATTGAATTGAAATTTGAATTGAATAGAAATGAATTTTAAAACGAATTTATAAAGAAGAATTCAATTTTGATTTGAATTTAAAAGAAAGTTGAAATTGCTTTTGAAACGATTTTAAAACTATTTATATAATTCGTTTTAAATAGAAATCGACGAAGTATATATTATATATATTATATATATAATATAATGGCCTGAATAGAACGCGCCGCGCCGCGGCAGTTCGTGAATTTCGACCATTTATTTCAAACGGACATTACGGGAGATCCGACCGTCGGATTCTCCTAAAACCGGAACCGTTGGGTTCGTATCGAAAAGAGCTTTCTAACGAATATTAGAAATTTGAAATCTAACGGTTGGATTTGGAGTTACGTCCAAATCAAATTCGAAAAAGGTCGCTGTAAGTGCAGTTCGATGGCCGTTGTTGGAAATCGACTGTACGGGCCTTGATAAAATTATTAAAAATAGTAATAATTTGTGTAAAATCATAAGAAATGATTTGAGAAGAATTGGGATGAAAAAACTCCATATTTGAAAAGATAAAAATAGATTTTTATCGAAGTAAACTAGTTTTGAACTAGAATTATAATTCTATTTATTTTTAAATAAATAAATTGAATTTAAAAAGGGTTTTAAAAATAACCAGAATTTCGAATGATTGCATTGGAGTGGATTTGAATCGAAATTGTCTTCGGAATATTTCGATGTTGGAATTCGTGATTATGCAGATGTTGTTATGGAAATTTGAAAGATATATATCTATATCGTTATTTCCAGCACGACATTTGTTAATCGTAGAATTTGATATTGAATATAAGCCGATATATTTTCTATTCAGAGCCTTGTATTGAATATCAAATGTGATTTGGGTTTGTCGTGAATGGTGTCTTCATTAACACTGTTCTTGAGCCCAGTTGAGAAAAGATTAAATCTTTTTATTTAAATTTAACGAAGTGTACCAATTAAATAATATTCAATTGGAATTGAATTGATATTGATTTTTGGGTTTATCGTGAACAGTGTTTTAAATAACACTCGTTCTTTAACCCGATAATTAATGAATGTGATTTTGGGTTTATCGTGAACCGTGTTTTAAATGACACTGATTTCTTTAACCCAGTCGAAGATTAAAACTAAGTGGAGTTTTAATGAATCTTTCATTAGATTGAAATGATCGAAAATGGAGTATCACCAGTTTTGCTCCAGGCGATAGTTAAATCTTTAATTAGATTTGAACGTGAAACGGTAATTGAATTTACCGATAACACTGTGGTGTTAGATATGAAGTATTACCAGTTTTACTTCATGGGATGAATAGGTTGGGATGGGGAAATTAAAATAAATAATTACTTCGGTAAGGTTCGCTAATCCCGACTAGTTTGAATTGAGATTCAAAAATAGAATAAAGAATAAATTCGAGTTTATCTTGGATAAAATTAATGGGAACCTTTCCCTATGAATGTGAAATTTAGAAACTAACTGTCGGTTAGCCAAGCAGAATGGTTTTCTGAATATTGATCTGATGTTGGTTTCGGCCTTCGGGGTTAATATTTGGGGAATTATTCTCTTGATTAATTTACGGTTAGTGACTGATGAATTGGAATGAGGCGTATGTTGTGTTTGTGTAACACTTATTTGAAATATATGCGAGTTATTCGGAAAGACCGGGTTTATCCCATTCTGAATAACTGATACGACAATAAGTCGAAGATGAAGACGGTGGTCGAAGACCAGAAGTCTTCACGTCGTTTGGGTAATTACTGATGATCTTGATTGGGCTGTACACCCAAGAAGATGGAAACAGTTGGTGATCGTCCAGACGTACTTGGAGATCAATGGATATGCGGGGTACTAGGTGCCTCCGGTTTCGTTCAGCCCCAGAACGGACTTGTAAATGGACTGTGTGTCTGACATTGGATTTAGTCCGTGTGATTGATCTCTATTAAATATATATCTGTTTGACGGCGGAGAATTTATTCTCTTGCTTAACGCCCTTCTCTGAGACGTACGAGCTCAGGGGTTATATATTGATGGATATCAAACGCATTGAGTGAATTGCCTGTGTGGCATGCCTAAGTGGCAATTGTTCGAGGCTTCTGTTGAAAAGCAAAGTATTGTGGTGATGATCAAAGCACGGCCTTTGTGGCGTAGCTTTGTGTAACGTTTACTTCGCGAGTTTCACACCCGGTATGAACCAAAAACGGGAGACGGACCTCAGGGAGGGCATGCGTTTCTTTCTAGTTAGAAGTGGCGTCAGTGGTTTTACACGCCCTGACGAGTTTGACTTATGTGGTTGTTGCTGTTGCGAGGCGCCTCGGTTTGATCGGACGATCCGGGTCCGATGGAGTCATTCGTTGGCTCATTTACGCCCCATAGGGCGGGGGAACGCATGTTTAGGGTTTAAGTTTAATCCACATCGGTGGACCGGCCCTGTCGCTCCAAGGCTTGACTGAGTACTTGCCTGAGACATGGGCTAGATTGTCTCGAATCGGTTGAGGACTATCTTTTGCCTCGGTTCATAGATGGGAATCCAATTTCCAAATACGTGACACTTGCGGTTTTAATTGTAGAACTAGTATGGCGACATGATATATGGTACCCATGCCGCCTATGATTGATACTTATGATTTGAAGTTGTTTTATACACTATGCACTTATAATAGTATCAAATGATTTGTTTTAAACGTATCAAGCATTCTTTGGCTGTTATAAGGGAAAACCCTATCCCCCGGCTTGCGTTGCATTGTGTGATAGGACCTGGGTCTTATAACAGCTTCATTTTTCTTTATTTAGCATTGCGCTGTTTGTTTTATGTACTGGTATTCTTGGGAGGAAACCCGTTCCGTGTTATACGGCGTGGTCCCTTGATTTACCTAACTTTTAAAAATAAAGATTTATAACTGTTTTAGTTCTCACACCAGTCACATGACTGACCTGGAGTTTATTGTTTTAACCTAAACTCTGGGTGCCCTTATTTTGACACGGGCAGCTAGTAGTTTCGACTGTGAAGACCCTTAACTTCCCCGTAAAGGAAAGCGTCGGATAGTTCGAGAACAAGCCACAACAGAACGCATATAGAAGAACATTTCATTGTATATTACAACAATGCATCAGATTACAAGAATATACAGAGTATAAATGAATAAATATTACACAGAAATATCAGAGATTAACAATAAGTTACATAGCAGCGGAAAAATAATACAATACACAACTAGAAGAGATATACGGATACAAAGCTTTCCGGATATCGTTCCAGCTGTAAACCAGGATCCTGTGAATATAAATCTGCAAAACCAAAACTACTAGCTGCCCGTGTCAAAATAAGGGCACCCAGAGTTTAGGTTAAAACAATAAACTCCAGGTCAGTCATGTGACTGGTGTGAGAACTAAAACAGTTAATCTTTATTTTAAATCATTAGGTAAATCAAGGGACCACGCCGTATAACACGGAACGGGTTTCCTCCCAAGAATACCAGTGCATAAAACAAACAGCGAAATGCTAAATAAAGAAAAATGAAGCTGTTATAAGACCCAGGTCCCATCACACAATGCAACGCAGCCGAGGATAGGGTTTTCCCTTATAACAGCCAAAGAATGCTTGATACGTTTAAAACAAATCATTTGATACTATTATAAGTGCATAGTGTATAAAACAACTTCGAATCATAAGTATCAATCATAGGCGACATGAGCGTCCCATGCCACTATGTCGCCATATATAGGTTTACAAATAAAACCGCAAAGTCACGTATTTGGAAATTGGATTTCCGTCTATGAACCGAGGCAAAAGATAGTCCTCAACCGATTCGAGACGCTCTAGCCCGTGTCTCAGGATCAGAGCTCGAGTGACCCTTGGATCGTCAGGGCCGGTCCACCGATGTGGATTAAAATGCCTGAACACTGCGTTTCCCCACCCTTTGGGGTGTCAATGAGCCAACAAATGACTCCATCGGTTCGAGAACGACCGATCAATCCGAGGCGCCTCGCAACAGCAACAACCACATAAGTCAAACTCGTCAGGGCGTGTAAAACCACTGACGCCACTTCTAACTAGAAAGAAACACATGCCCTCCCTGAGGTCCGTCTCCCGTTTTTGATTCATACCGGGTGTGAAACTCGCGAATCAAACGTTACACAAAGCTACGCCACAAAGGCCGTGCTTTGATCATCAACCACAAGACTTTGCTTTTCAACAGAAGCCTTGATCATTTGCATCTTAGCATGCCACACAGGCAAGCCACTCTATGCAACCGATATCAGTCACACAGAATGAAATCCAATGTCAGACACACAGTCCATTTACAAGTCCGTTCTGGGCCTGAACGAAACCGGAGGCACCTAGTACCCCGCATATCCATCGATCTCCAAGTACGTCTGGACGATCACTAACTGTTTCCATCTTCTTGGGTGTACAGCCCAATCAAGATCATCAGTTATCACCCAAACGACGTGAAGACCTCCGGTCTTCGACCATCGTCTTCATCTTCGACTTATCGTCGTATCAGTTATTCAGAATGGGATAAACCCGGACTTTCCGAATAACTCGCGTATATATTATAAAAGTGTTACACAAACACAACATACGCCTCATTCCAACTCATTAGTCATTAACCGTAAATTAATCAAGAGAATAATTCCCCAAATATTAACCCCGAAGGCCGAAACCAACATCAGATCAATATCCAGAAAATCATTCTACTTAGCTAACCGACAGTTAGTTTCTAAATTTCACGTTCAAATCTAATTAAAGATTTAACTATCGCCTGGAGCAAAACTGGTGATACTCCATTCTCGATCTTTTCAATCTAATTAAAGATTCATTAAAACTCCACTTAGTTTTAATCTGTGACTGGGTTAAAGAATCAGTGTCATTTAAAACACGGTTCACGATAAACCCAAAGTCACATCCCATTAATTATCGGGTTAAAGAACAAGTGTTATCTAAAACACTGTTCACGATAAACCCAAAAATCAATATCCATTCAATTCCAATTAAATATTATTTAATTGGTACACTTCATTAAATCTAAATAAAAAGATTTAATCTTTTCTCAACTGGGTTCAAGAACAGTGTTAGTGAAGACACCATTCACGACAAACCCAAATCACATTCATTAATTATCGGGTTAAAGAACAAGTGTTATTTAAACCACTGTTCACGATAAACCCAAAAATCAATATCAATTCAATTCCAATTAAATATCATTTAATTGGTACACTTCATTAAATCTAAATAAAAAGATTTAATCATTTCTCGACTGGGTTCAAGAACAGTGTTAATGAAGACACCATTCACGACAAACCCAAATCACATTCGATATTCAATACAAGGCTCTGAATAGAAAATATATCGGCTTATATTCAATATCGAATTCTACGACTAACAAATGTCGTATTGGAAATAACGATATAAATATATATCTTTCAAATTTCCATATCAACATCTGTATAATCACGAATTCCAACATCGAAATATTCCGAAGACAATTTCGATTCAAATCCACTCCAATGCAATCATTGGAATTTTGGTTACTTTTAAAACCCTTTTCGAATTCGATTTATTTATTTAAAAATAAATAGAATTATAATTCTAGTTCAAACTAGTTCATTTCGATAAAAATCCATTTTTATCTTTTCAAATATGGAGTTTTTCATCCCAATTCTTCACAAATCATTTCTTATGATTTTACACAAATTATTACTATTTTTAATAATTTTATCAAGGCCCGTACAGTCGATTTCCATCAATGGCCATCGAACTGCACTTACAGCGACCTTTTTCGAATTTGATTTGGACATAATTCCAAATCCAACCGTTAGATTTCTCATTTCTAATATTCGTTAGAAAGCTCTTTTCGATACGAACCCAACGGTTCCGGTTTTAGGAGAATCCGACGGTCGGATCTCCCGTAATGTCCGTTTGAAATCAATGGTCGAAATTCGCGAACTGCCGCGGCGCGGCGCGTTCTATTTAGGCCATTATATTATATATATAATATATATAATATATATTTCGTCGATTTCTATTTAATTCAAATTTCAATTCAATTTGAGTTTATTTCACTTCGCTTTCAATTCAATTCGAATTCGTTTTCAATTCAATTCATTTCGAAATCGTTTTCAATTCAATTCATTTCGAAATCGTTTTCAATTCAATTCATTTCGAAATCGTTTTCAATTCAATTCATTTCGAAATCGTTTTCAATTCAATTCATTTCGAAATCGTTTTCAATTCAATTCATTTCGAAATCGTTTTCAATTCTATTCATTTCGAAATCGTTTTCAATTCAATTCATTTCGAAATCGTTTTCAATTCTATTCATTTCGAAATCGTTTTCAATTCAATTCATTTCGAAATCGTTTTCAATTCAATTCATTTCGAAATCGTTTTCAATTCAATTCATTCCGAAATCGTTTTCAATTCAATTCATTTCGAAATCGTTTTCAATTCAATTCATTTCTAAATATTCGATTTCGAAATCACTTTTCAATATTCATTTTAAAATGAATAAAATCGATATAAATATCGTTCACGTCAAAATGGCGTCAATCTAATCCTCACGGCTTCACATATTTCTATTTTCAAATATTCTATTTCAAATATTTCTATTTCAAATATTTCTATTTCAAATATTTCTTTTTTTTTCGAAACTGGAATGAGGCCCAATCAATTACCATATAATGTTAATTATATGGATTTTCTACAACACATGTATATATCAACAACGATGAATAATCAACCATCAACCAAAGTGCACTACACTGTATAAGCATCAAATATAGACATTTAACGCTTATAGCAGCTTGTCAATCAATCGATCGACATATTTAATCAATCAGGATGAGTGAACTTCAAATTTCATCCTAACACCCGTGTGGGGTTTCAAACAATCAAACACATATTTTATTTGTGCAGTTAGGCGATGTGTAAAATTTATCGACCCAATCAACGTCATTCAAATAGGTGTACATAAACAAACCGTCTGGTTTGTAAATGAATATTTATTTATTCACATTCACGTTAAAAATTATATTTTTAACGATAACACATTTTATTTTAACATATGAATTTCTATTCAGTTCATTCGTTAAATAAAATGCTATTTTTATTTTTTCTAACTTATTTTAGAAAATTTCGGCGGCATAACGGCACGATACTAGAAACGGGACAAGGCCTAGCCTTATCCCCGGTCTAGTGAAGGCCCACGCCATTCACACATCAATCAAATCAATTCGTTATGCAAGCCACAAACTTTGGAGTAAGGATCTAACCTAGCCTTACTCCTTCGCCTTATAACGGCGCACGTCTAATCCTAACCAATTTATCGATTCGATTTTTCACACCACAAACCACATTCATTACCAATATCGCAATCAATCACCAAACAGTCAAACAAACAAGTCCATGGTCTGTGGACGATTGTGTCGGGTGCTACTAAGCACCGTCTGCATCCTAGTATATATATATATAACTAGAAATAAAATAGAAAGGTGAGAAATTCTCACGTATAGCTATCCTAGCTCCACGGCTCTTCATTTGCAGAAGTCTTCGTCGTTTCGCCTTTTTGTCACCTTCGTTGCTGCTTTCACTACATACGTAAAAATCACATTTTTACTTTGCTATTTAATATATAAAAATCGAATCTTTACTTCGATGTTCAATATATAAAAATCATATTTTTACTTCGATGTTCAATATATAAAAATCATATTTTTACTTCGATGTTCAATATATAAAAATTTCTATTTTTCTATCGAAGTTCAATATATAAAATTCTATTTTTCTATCGAAGTTCAATATATAAAAATTCTATTTTTCTATCGAAGTTCAATATATAAAAATTCTATTTTTCTATCGAAGTTCAATATATAAAAATTCTATTTTTCCATCTTCTAACAATCTAATCCTTTATATACAATTAAATATGTAATTTCAGTATTTTAACATAACTAAAATCAGTATTTTAACATAATAAAAATCAGTATTTTAACATAACTAAAATCAGTTTTTAATATTTAATAAAATCAGTTTTCTATCTTTAATAAAATCAGTTTTTCTAACCTAAAAAAAAATAGTTTTTATTTCTGATAAAATCAGTATTTAAAAGAAAATAAAAAGAAACAGTTTTAAAGAAAATAAAATAAAAAACGAGATCAGGGAACTTACAGGGAGAGGGGGGGGCTGTCGAGCAGGCGGAGGGGGCGGTCAACGAGGGGCTAGGGTTTGCTGGGCGGTGGCGATTTGGGGTTCGGGTCCAGGGATCGCGAGGCTCGAGCGGGGTTCATCAGAGGATGGGCGCGAGGGGGGAGCGGCTTCGAGGTGCGGCGGCGATGTCTGTAGGCGGTGGCGCTCGGGGTTCCTCCGTCCGTCTTTTCTTTTCTTTCTTCTTTTTTTTTTTTTTTTTATTTAATCTGAAATAAAAGTGAACGGGGGGGGGGGGCAAAACGAAGATAAAAAGGGGGGGGGATTAAAAATTTTATTTTTATTATTATTTAATTATTTAATTTTGCAAAACGGTTGACTTTTACATACGACCTCGAAACGAGGCCCACCGCCTGTCGTCCATAGCGTTTTACCCCCATTCCGAACACAATGGGATATGTATCGCAAGTTGATTCGATCGTTTGAATTAGTTTCCGTTGAATTTACATTTAAATCGCTATATTGAATTTTAAACGTACATTTTAAATTACCGGGGTCACATACTAACTCTATAAATTGCAGAAAAATATTTTCTAGCTTCGTATTGACGATACGGTCCTAACAAAACTAGTTTCGTCGAATTCCGAGACCGTTAGAAAAATGGCCAATTTCCAGTTGATTAAAATCAACTGAAACCGGTCAAACGCGTTTTCCTTTGCCACGCTCACATATTGATTCGAAAAATTATGAAATTTGGAATCTAGCAATAACTTGACATCACGGACCCAACAAAACTGGTTTCGTCGAAATCCGAGGTCGTTTGCAAAATGTCCATTTTTAAGGGCCTGAATTCCATAGCGACTATTCAGAATTTTCAACTGGACATATCTTTTGATTCCCGATATGAAATCTTGATTTTTCGGATTCGTTGGAAAGATATTCACTATTAGATTCCATTATTTTTGGTTTCACTAAAATCCGGATTGTTTTGCACCCGGTACATTCAATTGAAGTTTGAAATCGAATTATCGAACTACCGCGCCATTTTCAATTCTATTTATAATTATATATAAATATTTATATTCTAACGACGACGCGTATAATATATACGTTCGAATTATATTCAAAATAAATTTCTCGTCGATATTATTTAAAATAATTCATTTTAAATATTCAAACTTCGCTAAAATTGCCAAAATAAAATTTTTAAACTGGCCCAGAATTTCCGGGTTGTTACAATCTCCCCCACTTAAAACTTTTCGTCCCCGAAAAGGAACAAAGTCGAAAGTGGTTTGATTATTCAGCTCTATGTTCGATCCGGCTTTCATTCTCCAACCCTTTGGTTTCTGAGAATTTTCAAAATTTCAAAAATTTGGCTAACACCCTAAATTTTTGAAAAATTTCGCCATAACCTCCCCTGCACCGGGAGCATCGGGGAATTTCAAATAGCTTCCCCGGTCCTTCAGATCTCAAAAAGAAAAAGAAAAAGCCAAGCGGCTAGCCAATAGGCTCACAAAATCATCATCACCCAAACAAAACAGGAAATTATGTAGTAAACATGTACCTATTTGTCGGGCAAACAAATTTTATTCTCTGGCTCTAGCCTCCTTGCTATGACCTGTTCAATGATATATATGTATATGCAAGCAAATGCGACCAATTTTCAATACAATTCAATATTTGATTCAATTAGGCTAAATGGTTCAAAATTATCAAACAAATAAACAAACAACACAAACATCAATCAATTGGTGAATTAGAGTTTCAAATTGATAATTTTGATACACAGTCAAAAATCAGATTCTTAATGCCAAATCACAACAATAGGCCCTATCTAATTTTGGTTCTCACACCAGTCAATAGGAAATATATGGATATCACACATTCGAAACACGAACATAATTATTGATGATGCCATGGTCATTATCAACATCATCTCCGGGCGACTAGAGTGTAATTCTATATCTATCCAGTATATTAAAACTTTGAATACACGCGGATCAGACGTATACGCAAAATCTATATATACTGGATTGTCCAAATTCATTAAAATAAATAATCAAATACGAATAGTTGATTTAAATTTTTAAAACAAAATTTGTTTTCATTTTCAAAAATATACTCTTCACACTCGTTCTAGGATACTACTGATCCTATCTCTAACGAGTCATTCTAATTGGATATTACTAACCCAATATCTGATGAATCCTTTCGTATGGTTCTAATGTGTCTTGTTCTCTAGCTTTGTAAACCAAAGCTCTGATACCAACTGTGAAGACCCGTAACTTCCCCGTAAAGGAAAGCGTCGGATAGTTCGAGAACAAGCCACAACAGAACGCATATAGAAGAACATTTCATTGTATATTACAACAATGCATCAGATTACAAGAATATACAGAGTATAAATGAATAAATATTACACAGAAATATCAGAGATTAACAATAAGTTACATAGCAGCGGAAAAATAATACAATACACAACTAGAAGAGATATACGGATACAAAGCTTTCCGGATATCGTTCCAGCTGTAAACCAGGATCCTGTGAATATAAATCTGCAAAACCAAAACTACTAGCTGCCCGTGTCAAAATAAGGGCACCCAGAGTTTAGGTTAAAACAATAAACTCCAGGTCAGTCATGTGACTGGTGTGAGAACTAAAACAGTTAATCTTTATTTTAAATCATTAGGTAAATCAAGGGACCACGCCGTATAACACGGAACGAGTTTCCTCCCAAGAATACCAGTGCATAAAACAAACAGCGAAATGCTAAATAAAGAAAAATGAAGCTGTTATAAGACCCAGGTCCCATCACACAATGCAACGCAGCCGAGGATAGGGTTTTCCCTTATAACAGCCAAAGAATGCTTGATACGTTTAAAACAAATCATTTGATACTATTATAAGTGCATAGTGTATAAAACAACTTCGAATCATAAGTATCAATCATAGGCGACATGAGCGTCCCATGCCACTATGTCGCCATATATAGGTTTACAAATAAAACCGCAAAGTCACGTATTTGGAAATTGGATTTCCGTCTATGAACCGAGGCAAAAGATAGTCCTCAACCGATTCGAGACGTTCTAGCCCGTGTCTCAGGATCAGAGCTCGAGTGACCCTTGGATCGTCAGGGCCGGTCCACCGATGTGGATTAAAATGCCTGAACACTGCGTTTCCCCACCCTTTGGGGTGTCAATGAGCCAACAAATGACTCCATCGGTTCGAGAACGACCGATCAATCCGAGGCGCCTCGCAACAGCAACAACCACATAAGTCAAACTCGTCAGGGCGTGTAAAACCACTGACGCCACTTCTAACTAGAAAGAAACGCATGCCCTCCCTGAGGTCCGTCTCCCGTTTTTGATTCATACCGGGTGTGAAACTCGCGAATCAAACGTTACACAAAGCTACGCCACAAAGGCCGTGCTTTGATCATCAACCACAAGACTTTGCTTTTCAACAGAAGCCTTGATCATTTGCATCTTAGCATGCCACACAGGCAAGCCACTCTATGCAACCGATATCAGTCACACAGAATGAAATCCAATGTCAGACACACAGTCCATTTACAAGTCCGTTCTGGGCCTGAACGAAACCGGAGGCACCTAGTACCCCGCATATCCATCGATCTCCAAGTACGTCTGGACGATCACTAACTGTTTCCATCTTCTTGGGTGTACAGCCCAATCAAGATCATCAGTTATCACCCAAACGACGTGAAGACCTCCGGTCTTCGACCATCGTCTTCATCTTCGACTTATCGTCGTATCAGTTATTCAGAATGGGATAAACCCGGACTTTCCGAATAACTCGCGTATATATTATAAAAGTGTTACACAAACACAACATACGCCTCATTCCAACTCATTAGTCATTAACCGTAAATTAATCAAGAGAATAATTCCCCAAATATTAACCCCGAAGGCCGAAACCAACATCAGATCAATATCCAGAAAATCATTCTACTTAGCTAACCGACAGTTAGTTTCTAAATTTCACGTTCAAATCTAATTAAAGATTTAACTATCGCCTGGAGCAAAACTGGTGATACTCCATTCTCGATCTTTTCAATCTAATTAAAGATTCATTAAAACTCCACTTAGTTTTAATCTGTGACTGGGTTAAAGAATCAGTGTCATTTAAAACACGGTTCACGATAAACCCAAAGTCACATCCCATTAATTATCGGGTTAAAGAACAAGTGTTATCTAAAACACTGTTCACGATAAACCCAAAAATCAATATCCATTCAATTCCAATTAAATATTATTTAATTGGTACACTTCATTAAATCTAAATAAAAAGATTTAATCTTTTCTCAACTGGGTTCAAGAACAGTGTTAGTGAAGACACCATTCACGACAAACCCAAATCACATTCATTAATTATCGGGTTAAAGAACAAGTGTTATTTAAACCACTGTTCACGATAAACCCAAAAATCAATATCAATTCAATTCCAATTAAATATCATTTAATTGGTACACTTCATTAAATCTAAATAAAAAGATTTAATCATTTCTCGACTGGGTTCAAGAACAGTGTTAATGAAGACACCATTCACGACAAACCCAAATCACATTCGATATTCAATACAAGGCTCTGAATAGAAAATATATCGGCTTATATTCAATATCGAATTCTACGACTAACAAATGTCGTATTGGAAATAACGATATAAATATATATCTTTCAAATTTCCATATCAACATCTGTATAATCACGAATTCCAACATCGAAATATTCCGAAGACAATTTCGATTCAAATCCACTCCAATGCAATCATTGGAATTTTGGTTACTTTTAAAACCCTTTTCGAATTCGATTTATTTATTTAAAAATAAATAGAATTATAATTCTAGTTCAAACTAGTTCATTTCGATAAAAATCCATTTTTATCTTTTCAAATATGGAGTTTTTCATCCCAATTCTTCACAAATCATTTCTTATGATTTTACACAAATTATTACTATTTTTAATAATTTTATCAAGGCCCGTACAGTCGATTTCCATCAATGGCCATCGAACTGCACTTACAGCGACCTTTTTCGAATTTGATTTGGACATAATTCCAAATCTAACCGTTAGATTTCTCATTTCTAATATTCGTTAGAAAGCTCTTTTCGATACGAACCCAACGGTTCCGGTTTTAGGAGAATCCGACGGTCGGATCTCCCGTAATGTCCGTTTGAAATCAATGGTCGAAATTCGCGAACTGCCGCGGCGCGGCGCGTTCTATTCAGGCCATTATATTATATATATAATATATATAATATATATTTCGTCGATTTCTATTTAATTCAAATTTCAATTCAATTTGAGTTTATTTCACTTCGCTTTCAATTCAATTCGAATTCGTTTTCAATTCAATTCATTTCGAAATCGTTTTCAATTCAATTCATTTCGAAATCGTTTTCAATTCAATTCATTTCGAAATCGTTTTCAATTCAATTCATTTCGAAAATCGTTTTCAATTCAATTCATTTCGAAATCGTTTTCAATTCAATTCATTTCGAAATCGTTTTCAATTCTATTCATTTCGAAATCGTTTTCAATTCAATTCATTTCGAAATCGTTTTCAATTCTATTCATTTCGAAATCGTTTTCAATTCAATTCATTTCGAAATCGTTTTCAATTCAATTCATTTCGAAATCGTTTTCAATTCAATTCATTCCGAAATCGTTTTCAATTCAATTCATTTCGAAATCGTTTTCAATTCAATTCATTTCTAAATATTCGATTTCGAAATCACTTTTCAATATTCATTTTAAAATGAATAAAATCGATATAAATATCGTTCACGTCAAAATGGCGTCAATCTAATCCTCACGGCTTCACATATTTCTATTTTCAAATATTCTATTTCAAATATTTCTATTTCAAATATTTCTATTTCAAATATTTCTTTTTTTTTCGAAACTGGAATGAGGCCCAATCAATTACCATATAATGTTAATTATACGGATTTTCTACAACACATGTATATATCAACAACGATGAATAATCAACCATCAACCAAAGTGCACTACACTGTATAAGCATCAAATATAGACATTTAACGCTTATAGCAGCTTGTCAATCAATCGATCGACATATTTAATCAATCAGGATGAGTGAACTTCAAATTTCATCCTAACACCCGTGTGGGGTTTCAAACAATCAAACACATATTTTATTTGTGCAGTTAGGCGATGTGTAAAATTTATCGACCCAATCAACGTCATTCAAATAGGTGTACATAAACAAACCGTCTGGTTTGTAAATGAATATTTATTTATTCACATTCACGTTAAAAATTATATTTTTAACGATAACACATTTTATTTTAACATATGAATTTCTATTCAGTTCATTCGTTAAATAAAATGCTATTTTTATTTTTTCTAACTTATTTTAGAAAATTTCGGCGGCATAACGGCACGATACTAGAAACGGGACAAGGCCTAGCCTTATCCCCGGTCTAGTGAAGGCCCACGCCATTCACACATCAATCAAATCAATTCGTTATGCAAGCCACAAACTTTGGAGTAAGGATCTAACCTAGCCTTACTCCTTCGCCTTATAACGGCGCACGTCTAATCCTAACCAATTTATCGATTCGATTTTTCACACCACAAACCACATTCATTACCAATATCGCAATCAATCACCAAACAGTCAAACAAACAAGTCCATGGTCTGTGGACGATTGTGTCGGGTGCTACTAAGCACCGTCTGCATCCTTGTATATATATATAACTAGAAATAAAATAGAAAGGTGAGAAATTCTCACGTATAGCTATCCTAGCTCCACGGCTCTTCATTTGCAGAAGTCTTCGTCGTTTCGCCTTTTTGTCACCTTCGTTGCTGCTTTCACTACATACGTAAAAATCACATTTTTACTTTGCTATTTAATATATAAAAATCGAATCTTTACTTCGATGTTCAATATATAAAAATCATATTTTTACTTCGATGTTCAATATATAAAAATCATATTTTTACTTCGATGTTCAATATATAAAAATTTCTATTTTTCTATCGAAGTTCAATATATAAAATTCTATTTTTCTATCGAAGTTCAATATATAAAAATTCTATTTTTCTATCGAAGTTCAATATATAAAAATTCTATTTTTCTATCGAAGTTCAATATATAAAAATTCTATTTTTCTATCGAAGTTCAATATATAAAAATTCTATTTTTCCATCTTCTAACAATCTAATCCTTTATATACAATTAAATATGTAATTTCAGTATTTTAACATAACTAAAATCAGTATTTTAACATAATAAAAATCAGTATTTTAACATAACTAAAATCAGTTTTTAATATTTAATAAAATCAGTTTTCTATCTTTAATAAAATCAGTTTTTCTAACCTAAAAAAAAAATAGTTTTTATTTCTGATAAAATCAGTATTTAAAAGAAAATAAAAAGAAACAGTTTTAAAGAAAATAAAATAAAAAACGAGATCAGGGAACTTACAGGGAGAGGGGGGGGGCTGTCGAGCAGGCGGAGGGGGCGGTCAACGAGGGGCTAGGGTTTGCTGGGCGGTGGCGATTTGGGGTTCGGGTCCAGGGATCGCGAGGCTCGAGCGGGGTTCATCAGAGGATGGGCGCGAGGGGGGAGCGGCTTCGAGGTGCGGCGGCGATGTCTGGAGGCGGTGGCGCTCGGGGTTCCTCCGTCCGTCTTTTCTTTTCTTTCTTCTTTTTTTTTTTTTTTTTTTTTTATTTAATCTGAAATGAAAGTGAACGGGGGGGGGGGGGCCAAAACGAAGATAAAAGGGGGGGGGATTAAAAATTTTATTTTTATTATTATTTAATTATTTAATTTTGCAAAACGGTTGACTTTTACATACGACCTCGAAACGAGGCCCACCGCCTGTCGTCCATAGCGTTTTACCCCCATTCCGAACACAATGGGATATGTATCGCAAGTTGATTCGATCGTTTGAATTAGTTTCCGTTGAATTTACATTTAAATCGCTATATTGAATTTTAAACGTACATTTTAAATTACCGGGGTCACATACTAACTCTATAAATTGCAGAAAAATATTTTCTAGCTTCGTATTGACGATACGGTCCTAACAAAACTAGTTTCGTCGAATTCCGAGACCGTTAGAAAAATGGCCAATTTCCAGTTGATTAAAATCAACTGAAACCGGTCAAACGCGTTTTCCTTTGCCACGCTCACATATTGATTCGAAAAATTATGAAATTTGGAATCTAGCAATAACTTGACATCACGGACCCAACAAAACTGGTTTCGTCGAAATCCGAGGTCGTTTGCAAAATGTCCATTTTTAAGGGCCTGAATTCCATAGCGACTATTCAGAATTTTCAACTGGACATATCTTTTGATTCCCGATATGAAATCTTGATTTTTCGGATTCGTTGGAAAGATATTCACTATTAGATTCCATTATTTTTGGTTTCACTAAAATCCGGATTGTTTTGCACCCGGTACATTCAATTGAAGTTTGAAATCGAATTATCGAACTACCGCGCCATTTTCAATTCTATTTATAATTATATATAAATATTTATATTCTAACGACGACGCGTATAATATATACGTTCGAATTATATTCAAAATAAATTTCTCGTCGATATTATTTAAAATAATTCATTTTAAATATTCAAACTTCGCTAAAATTGCCAAAATAAAAATTTTAAACTGGCCCAGAATTTCCGGGTTGTTACAGTTTTGCAGATTTATATTCACAGGATCCTGGTTTACAGCTGGAACGATATCCGGAAAGCTTTGTATCCGTATATCTACTTCTAGTTGTGTATTGTATTATTTTCCGCTGCGATGTATTTAATTGTAATCTCTGATATTTTCTGTGTAATATTCATTTATACTCTGTATATTCTTGTAATCTGATGCATTGTTGTAATACACAATGAAATGTTCTTTTGTATGCGTTCTGTTGTGGCTTGTTCTCGAACTAGTCGACACTTTCCTTTACGGGGAAGTAACGGGTTTTCACAGTTGGTATCAGAGCTTTGGTTTACAAAGCAGAGAACAAGGCACATTAGAACCGTACGAAAGAATTCATCAGATATTGGATTAGTAATATCCAATGAGGTTGACTCGTTAGAGATGGGATCAGTAGTATCCTAGAACGAGTGTGAAGAGTATATTTTTAAAATGAAAACAAATCTTGTTTTGAAATATAAATCAATTATTCGTATTTGGTTATTTATTTATATTGATGTGGACAATCCAGTATATATAGATTTTGCGTATACGTCTGATCCGCGTGTATTCAAAGTTTTAATATATTGGATAGATATAGCATCACACTCTAGTCGTCCAAAGATGATATTGATGATAGCGATCGCATCATCAACATTTATGTTCGAGTTTCGAAGGTGTGATATCTATATATTTCCATTAGACTGGTGTGAGAACCAAAACTAATATAGCTAGAATACATTGTTGTGATTTGGCATCAAAACATGATTTTCTGTATATATATCAAAATTATGAATTTTAAACGTTAAATTCACTAATTGATTGATGTTTGTGTTGTTTGTTTATTTGTTTGCTAATTTTTAGCCAATTAGCCTAATTGAATCACATATTGAATTATATTGAAAATTGGTTGCGTTTGATTGCATATACATGTGCTTACCTTGAACAGGTCATAGCAAGGAGGCTAGAGCAGAGAATAAAATTTGTTTGCCCGACAAATTGGTACATGTTTACTACATAATTTACTGTTTTGTTTGGGTGATGATGATTTTATGAGCCTATTGGCTAGCCGCTTGGCTTTTTCTTTTCTTTTTTGAGATTAGAAGGACCGGGGAAGCTATTTGAAATTCCCCGATGCTCCCGGTGCAGGGGAGGTTATGGCGAAATTTTTCGAAAATTTAGGGTGTTTTTGAAATTTTTGAAAATTCTCAAAAACTTAAAAGTTGGAGAATGGAAGCCGGATCGAGCGTAGAGTTGATTAATCAAACCACTTTCGACTTTGTTCCTTTTCGGGGATGAAAAGT
Source organism: Allium sativum (assembly GCA_030737875.1). Classification (NCBI taxonomy): domain Eukaryota; kingdom Viridiplantae; phylum Streptophyta; class Magnoliopsida; order Asparagales; family Amaryllidaceae; genus Allium; species Allium sativum. The sequence goes on from CM060922.1 coordinate 797,423,992, forward strand.
TTTAAGTGGGGGAGATTGTAACAACCCGAAAATCTGGGCCAGTTTAAAATTTTTATTTTGGCTATTTTAGCGAATTTTGATTATTTAAAATGAATTATTTTAAATAATATCGACGAGAAATTTATTTTGAATATAATTCGAACGTATATATTTATACGCGTCGTCGTTAGAATATAAATATTTCTATATAATTATAAATAGAATTGAAAATGGCGCGGTAGTTCGATAATTCGATTTCAAACTTCAATTGAATGTACCGGGTGCAAAACAATCCGGATTTTAGTGAAACCAAAAACATTAGGATCTAATTGATAATATCTTTCCAACGAATCCGAAAAATCAAGATTTCATAACGGGAATCAAAAGATATGTCCAGTTGAAAATTCTGAATAGTCGCTATGGAATTCAGGCCCTTAAAAATGGACATTTTGCAAATGACCTCGGAATTCGACGAAACCAGTTTTGTTGGGTCCGCAGTGTCAAATTATTGCTAGATTCCAAATTTCATAATTTTCTGAATCAATATGTGAGCGTGGCAAAGGAAAACGTGTTTGACCAGTTTCAGTTGATTTTAATCGAATGGAAATTGGCCATTTTTCAAACGATCTCAGAATTCGACGAAACTAGTTTTGTTAGGACCGTATCGTCAATACGAAGCTAGAAAATATTTATCTAGAATTTTTAGAGACAGTATGTGACCCCGGTGATTTGAAATGTACGTTTAAAATTCAATATAATGATTTAAATGTAAATTCAACGGAAACTGATCGTAACAACCGAACTGGCTCACGATACATATCCCATTGTGTTCGGAATGGGGGTAATTAGCTAGGGGCGACAGTCGTTGGGATTCGTTTGGAGTTCGTATGGGTAAACATGAACTTTTGAAATTAAATGAATAAAATAATAATAAATAAATTTATATAAATACAAACCAACTCAACTAAACCCTAGCATTTCTCAACAGCCGCCACTATCTTCTTATATACGGCTGAAATCGTTCTAAAATAAATCCACTCAAACTCTCAATCCAATTCGAATTCAACCGTAAATCCAAAACGATTATGAAAGAGATTTCCACCCTCTTTATTTCTACACGGGTATGATCAGTTATGGGTTCGTATTATGATCGATTGGAGGGCTCAAAGTCGAGGTCTTTGGACCGGAATTCGAGACAAACGGGACCACTGATTCCAGCGAGGTGGTGCGCGCTGAAAGGCATGGCCAAGGCGGACGTCAGGGCGGCTTCGGATCGGGGTACGGTGGTGGCATCCGGCGTGCGACGGTGAAGGATGGGTTTCTTGTTCCAGGAGCAGAAAACTATGAAGAAGGTAATTAATAGATTAATTAATTTAGTTTACTTAAAATTGGAAATTTCAATTGATAAATAACATTGTTTTTATAATATGTAAATAACATTTTTTTTTTTAGAAATATAAACAGAATTTGTTTTTAAAAATAGAAAAATATACTTTGTTTTAAAGTAAAAACATATACTTTGTTTTTAAAGTAGTAAAACACACATTGTTTTTGAAAAATATAAGATTTTGTTTTTATAAATAACATTGATTTCAAAATGAAATATTTAAAATAAATAACTTTGCATAATAAAATATGGGATTTTTATATATAATAAGTCGAAAGAAAAATATGATTTTTAATAAGGAAAAGATACGATTTTTAATAATGTAAAAATATGATTTTTATATATTCAACATTAGAAATAAAATACCATGGTTTTAGAAATAGCAAGAGAATTGCTTTCAAAATAGAAGTAGCGATAAAAATTCTATTTTTACATAATAGAAGTAGCGATAAAAATTCTATTTTTACATAATAGAAGTAGCGATAAAAATTCTATTTTTACATAATAGAAGTAGCGATAAAAATTCTATTTTTACATTATAGAAGTAGCGATAAAAATTCTATTTTTACATGTATGAAGTGTCGTTATAAAATATGATATTTGTATATAATAGAGAATATAGAAATTCGATTTTTATATATTGAATAGCGAAGTAAAAATTCGATTTTTAAATGTATGAAGTGATTATAAAAATATTATTTTTAAAATTGAAAGTGAATAAATAAAAATGTGATTTTTATTTTAAAAGAATCAAAATATAAAAATGTGTGATTTTTATATATGTAGTGGCTACGGGCAACGAAGATGACGAAGATGCGACAACGATGAAGATTTCTATCAATGAAGTGCCGTGGAGCTAGGATAGCTATCTGTGAGAATTTCTCACCTTTCAATTTAGTTTTCTAGTTATATATATATACTAGGATGCAGACGGTGCTTAGTAGCACCCGACACAACCGTCCACAGACCATGGACTTGTTTGTTTGGTTGCATAGATTAGTCAGATTATTTGATTTGAATTTGGTTGTTTGGTGAATTTGATTGATGTGTGAATGGCGTGGGCCTTCACTAGACCGGGGATAAGGCTAGGCCTTGTCCCGTTTCTAGTATCGTGCCGTTATGCCGCCGAAATTTTCTAAAATAAGTTAGAAAAATAAAAATATCATTTTATTTAAAGAATGAACTGAATAGAAATTCATATGTTGGAATAAAATGTTTTGTCGTTAAAAATATAATTTTTAACGTGAATGTGAATAAATAAATATTCATTTACAAACCAGACGGTTTGTTTATGTACACCTAATTGAAGGACATTGATTGGGTCGATAAATTTTACACATCGCCCAACTGCACGAATAAAAATCTTTGTTTGATTGTTTGAAACCCCACACGGGTGTTGGGATGAAATTTGAAGTTCACTCATCCTGATTGATTAAATATGTCGATCGATTGATTGACAGGCTGTTATAAGCGTTAGATATCTATATTTGATGCTTATACAGTGTAGTGCACTTTGGTTGATGGTTGATTATTTTTCAATTCTATTATATGTGTGTAATGTATGAAAATCCATATAATTAACTTTATATGGTAATTGATTGGGCCTCATTCCAATTTGAAAAATAAAGAATATTATAAAATAAAAGTTCATGTGTTGACAGTACTCATCCATTGAGATTGGTCATGTGTTGAACGAAATATTTTGATAATAAAATTTACATCTTTATCAATATAAAATAAAGGTTCATGTGTTGACAGTACTCATCCATTGAGATTGGTCATGTGTTGAACGAAATATTTTGATAATAACAACTATTTTGAAAAAGAAATATTTGAAATAGAATATTTGAAAATAGAAATTTATGAAGCCGTGTTGATTAGATTGACGCCATTTTGACGTGAACGATATTTATATCGATTTTATTCATTTTGAAATGAATTGAATTGAAAACGATTTCGAAATGAATTGAATTGAAAACGATTTCGAAATGAATTGAATTGAAACGATTTCGAAATGAATTGAATTGAAAACGATTTCGAAATGAATTGAATTGAAACGATTTCGAAATGAATTGAATTGAAAACGATTTCGAAATGAATTGAATTGAAAACGATTTCGAAATGAATTGAATTGAAAACGATTTCGAAATGAATTGAATTGAAAACGATTTCGAAATGAATTGAATTGAAAACGATTTCGAAATGAATTGAATTGAAAACGAATTCAAATTGAATTGAAAGTGAATTGAAATGAATTCAAATTGAATTGAAATTTGAATTGAATAGAAATGAATTTTAAAACGAATTTATAAAGAAGAATTCAATTTTGATTTGAATTTAAAAGAAAGTTGAAATTGCTTTTGAAACGATTTTAAAACTATTTATATAATTCGTTTTAAATAGAAATCGACGAAGTATATATTATATATATTATATATATAATATAATGGCCTGAATAGAACGCGCCGCGCCGCGGCAGTTCGTGAATTTCGACCATTTATTTCAAACGGACATTACGGGAGATCCGACCGTCGGATTCTCCTAACACCGGAACCGTTGGGTTCGTATCGAAAAGAGATTTCTAACGAATATTAGAAATTTGAAATCTAACGGTTGGATTTGGAGTTACGTCCAAATCAAATTCGAAAAAGGTCGCTGTAAGTGCAGTTCGATGGCCGTTGTTGGAAATCGACTGTACGGGCCTTGATAAAATTATTAAAAATAGTAATAATTTGTGTAAAATCATAAGAAATAATTTGAGAAGAATTGGGATGAAAAAACTCCATATTTGAAAAGATAAAAATAGATTTTTATCGAAGTAAACTAGTTTTGAACTAGAATTATAATTCTATTTATTTTTAAATAAATAAATTGAATTTAAAAAGGGTTTTAAAAATAACCAGAATTTCCAATGGTTGCATTGGAGTGGATTTGAATCGAAATTGTCTTCGGAATATTTCGATGTTGGAATTCGTGATTATGCAGATGTTGTTATGGAAATTTGAAAGATATATATCTATATCGTTATTTCCAGCACGACATTTGTTAATCGTAGAATTTGATATTGAATATAAGCCGATATATTTTCTATTCAGAGCCTTGTATTGAATATCAAATGTGATTTGGGTTTGTCGTGAATGGTGTCTTCATTAACACTGTTCTTGAGCCCAGTTGAGAAAAGATTAAATCTTTTTATTTAAATTTAATGAAGTGTACCAATTAAATAATATTTAATTGGAATTGAATTGATATTGATTTTTGGGTTTATCGTGAACAGTGTTTTAAATAACACTCGTTCTTTAACCCGATAATTAATGAATGTGATTTTGGGTTTATCGTGAACCGTGTTTTAAATGACACTGATTTCTTTAACCCAGTCGAAGATTAAAACTAAGTGGAGTTTTAATGAATCTTTAATTAGATTGAAATGATCGAAAATGGAGTATCACCAGTTTTGCTCCAGGCGATAGTTAAATCTTTAATTAGATTTGAACGTGAAATGGTAATTGAATTTACCGATAACACTGTGGTGTTAGATATGAAGTATTACCAGTTTTACTTCATGGGATGAATAGGTTGGGATGGGGAAATTAAAATAAATAATTACTTCGGTAAGGTTCGCTAATCCCGACTAGTTTGAATTGAGATTCAAAAATAGAATAAAGAATAAATTCAAGGAATTTATCTTGGATAAAATTAATGGGAACCTTTCCCTATGAATGTGAAATTTAGAAACTAACTGTCGGTTAGCCAAGAAGAATGGTTTTCTGAATATTGATCTGATGTTGGTTTCGGCCTTCGGGGTTAATATTTGGGGAATTATTCTCTTGATTAATTTACGGTTAGTGACTGATGAATTGGAATGAGGCGTATGTTGTGTTTGTGTAACACTTATTTGAAATATATGCGAGTTATTCGGAAAGACCGGGTTTATCCCATTCTGAATAACTGATACGACGATAAGTCGAAGATGAAGACGGTGGTCGAAGACCAGAAGTCTTCACGTCGTTTGGGTAATTACTGATGATCTTGATTGGGCTGTACACCCAAGAAGATGGAAACAGTTGGTGATCGTCCAGACGTACTTGGAGATCAATGGATATGCGGGGTACTAGGTGCCTCCGGTTTCGTTCAGCCCCAGAACGGACTTGTAAATGGACTGTGTGTCTGACATTGGATTTAGTCCGTGTGATTGATCTCTATTAAATATATATCTGTTTGGCGGCGGAGAATTTATTCTCTTGCTTAACGCCCTTCTCTTAGACGTACGAGCTCAGGGGTTATATATTGATGGATATCAAACGCATGGAGTGAATTGCCTGTGTGGCATGCCTAAGTGGCAATTGTTCGAGGCTTCTGTTGAAAAGCAAAGTCTTGTGGTGATGATCAAAGCACGGCCTTTGTGGCGTAGCTTTGTGTAACGTTTACTTCGCGAGTTTCACACCCGGTATGAACCAAAAACGGGAGACGGACCTCAGGGAGGGCATGCGTTTCTTTCTAGTTAGAAGTGGCGTCAGTGGTTTTACACACCCTGACGAGTTTGACTTATGTGGTTGTTGCTGTTGCGAGGCGCCTCGGTTTGATCGGACGATCCGGGTCCGATGGAGTCATTCGTTGGCTCATTTACGCCCCATAGGGCGGGGGAACGCATGTTTAGGGTTTAAGTTTAATCCACATCGGTGGACCGGCCCTGTCGCTCCAAGGCTTGACTGAGTACTTGCCTGAGACATGGGCTAGATTGTCTCGAATCGGTTGAGGACTATCTTTTGCCTCGGTTCATAGATGGGAATCCAATTTCCAAATACGTGACACTTGCGGTTTTAATTGTAGAACTAGTATGGCGACATGATATATGGTACCCATGCGGCCTATGATTGATACTTATGATTTGAAGTTGTTTTATACACTATGCACTTATAATAGTATCAAATGATTTGTTTTAAACGTATCAAGCATTCTTTGGCTGTTATAAGGGAAAACCCTATCCCCCGGCTTGCGTTGCATTGTGTGATAGGACCTGGGTCTTATAACAGCTTCATTTTTCTTTATTTAGCATTGCGCTGTTTGTTTTATGCACTGGTATTCTTGGGAGGAAACCCGTTCCGTGTTATACGTCGTGGTCCCTTGATTTACCTAACTTTTAAAAATAAAGATTTATAACTGTTTTAGTTCTCACACCAGTCACATGACTGACCTGGAGTTTATTGTTTTAACCTAAACTCTGGGTGCCCTTATTTTGACACGGGCAGCTAGTAGTTTCGGTTTTGCAGATTTATATTCACAGGATCCTGGTTTACAGCTGGAACGATATCCAGAAAGCTTTGTATCCGTATATCTACTTCTAGTTGTGTATTGTATTATTTTCCGCTGCGATGTATTTAAATGAAATCTCTGATATTTTCTGTGTAATATTCATTTATACTCTGTATATTCTTGTAATCTGATGCATTGTTGTAATACACAATGAAATGTTCTTTTGTATGCGTTCTGTTGTGGCTTGTTCTCGAACTATCCGACACTTTCCTTTACGGGGAAGTAACGGGTTTTCACATTTAGGTTCTCTTGAAACTGATCAAGATAGCTCAAGAAGTCACAATATTGTATCAGTGCCTTCTTAGATTGTCAATCAGATTGTTTGTATTTGTTCTAATAGATTTCGATAAGGTACTTTTCCTCATCTTGACAATCTATGTTGCATCATTCAACGATATTGTGTATCCTGAAAATCTGCCTCAATACAAAGCTTCAGAGTGTAAAAATTTTACCTTTGATTTCCCGAACCTTTGTTTTCCTGCATTTGAGTGCATTCTTTTGCATCTAAGTGCATAATTTTCCATCATGACAAATTCTGGAAATGATTCAAGCCCACAAGTTTCCAGTAATAGACATCTTCAACCACCACCACCAGATCCCATCCAAGAATTAATGAAATCCATCATTAAGCCTCAAAGTCAATTGATCTCAACACATCTTGATGAATCAAACTACCTGTTATGGAAATTACAGGTTGAAACATCAGTTAGAGCATATGGTCTTAAGGACTATATTCTTGGAACAAAAATTATTGCTCTAAAGTTTATTAGAGACAGTGAAGACAAACTGGTGAATAATCCTGAATATATTATGCATCAGAGACAAGATGGTTTGGTGTGTGCATGGATGATATCATCCATTGGTCCAACTATTCTACCACGATTAATTGGGGTAAAAACTGCTCAAGAAGTGTGGGAAATTATTGCAATAAACTTTTCAAATCAATCTTCAGCTAGAGTAATGCATTATAGAAGACAATTACATAGCATAAGGAAAGGAGAATCATCTATGAATGAATACTTGTTAAAGGTAAAAAACATTTGTGATCAATTAAACTTCAGCAGGTCAAAGAATACCAGAATCAGAATAGGTTATTGCTATTGTAAGTAGTTTAGATGACGAGTACGAAGCTGTCACTGCAATCATACTGTCCATGGATCCAACTCCCTCACTACAATATGCGGATTCTACTCTCTTATCACATAAAGGTAGGATAGAACACAAGAAAACTGTTAATGCTGATTTGTCTGTCAACTACACTACATATGGCAGAGGCAAAAATCAAGATAAGGGAGATAATTCAAGAAATCAATTCAACAATCAAAGAGGGGGTTGGTCTTGAAGGGGTAGAAGAGGTGGTAGAAGTAACAATAACAACAACAGAATCAGATGTCAAGTTTGTGAAAAAATGGGGCATAGTGCTAGCAAGTGTTACTTTAGATTCAATAATAATTACACTCCTTCACAACAAAGCAACAATGCTTATGCAAATCTGGTTATTCATCAAATGAAGGGAGTAAAGCACATGCAGAAATTCATAATACAGATACTACCAACAGTGATGATGTGTCAGATGACTGCTGGTTTCCAGATTCAGGTGCAACCAACCATGTGACCAACAATTTAAATTTGGGAAACAAGAAGTATAAAGGTACCCAGAATCTTACTGTTGGTAATGGTAAAACTGCACTTATTACACACTAGAAATGCAAGTTTAGATGGAACCAAAAATTTAATTTTAATTTTTTTATTAAGAGTTCCAATTAAGAAATGTCTGATGAGTGTTTCCCAAGCTAAAGATAATAAGGTTTATTTTGAGTTTTACCCAAATTCATGTATTGTCAAAGACATTATGACACATAAAATTCTCTTGCAGGATAAAGAGAGTAATGGATTATATAGATTTGATATTAGTTCAAATAATTCTGATCATAAAAATGATAAATGTATAATGTTTGTTACTAATGATTCTGATTGCATTAAGGAGTTTGATTTGTGGCATTATAAACTGGGTCATCCCAGTATAAAAGTTACTAAACATGTAATGATGAATAATAATTTCTCTACTTATCAATTTCCTGAATCATATATGTGTTCAGCATGTCAATTGGGAAAGAGTCATAAACTTGCATTTATAGACTCACGTACTGTTTACACTAGACCACTTGAAATAATTGCTATAGATTTGTGGGGTCCTGCACATATCAGTTTTGCTATGGTCACAAATATTATATATCATTCATTGATGCTTACTCTAGATTTGTTTGGATTTATATGCTAATGTCTAAGTCTGAAACCAGTAATGTAGTGATACAATTCATTAACAAGGTTGAAAACATTACTGGAAATAAAATACACACCTTTCAGACAGATGATGGAAGAGAATTTTTACCCTTAAATTCTTTTGTTTTGATAAAAAAGGGAATTAATCATAGGACTACATGTCTCTACACTTCAGAACAAAATGGGTTAATTGAAAGGAAACATAGGCATATTATTGAAACTAGTTTGAGTTTGTTAGCACAAGCCTCTATGCCTTTTAAATATTGGGTAGATGCATTTTATACTGCTGTACATTTGATTAATTTAATGCCTACAAAGGTATTAAAACTCAAATGTCCACAAGAGATTCTTATTAAAATCAAACGAGATTACAAGCACTTAAAAGTGTTTGGGTGTCAATGTTTTCCATACATAAGACCTAACAATAATCACAAGTTAGATTATAGGTCTATGCCTTGTACTTTTCTGGGTTATTGTAATATTCAAAAAGGATATAAGTGTCTAGATAAAAAAGGGAAGATTTATATCTCTAGGCATGTCAGATTTAATGAACATGTGTATCCTTTTAGCAAGACTGGTGAAAATACTGCAGATAAATGTGCTAATACTAGAAAGGTAATGTTTGACATACCTGATGAAATTGAAGTACTTGTGCCTGCTCATTCTGGTGAACATGACACAAGTACAAACTATCAATACACTGTGTCATTAACTTGGCCAGGTCAAGAGCCAAGCAGTAGTGCAAGCCCTCAACACACCATGCCTTCAAATAGGCCAGATCAAGAGCAATTCTCTTCCAGTCATCACATTGGAGACAATGCAGAACAGAGAAGACAAAGTATTAGTGAACCTCACAATGATTCTACATCTGATAATAATGTCACTGATGAAAATTATGCTACTGCAGTAAATGAGGCTACTAATCAACACCCAATGCTTACTAGAGCCAAGTGTGGAATTTTCAAACCAAAGATTTATAATGCTACATCCATTCCTGAAGAGCCATAATCATATTATGAAGCAATTCAAAATGAAAACTGGAAGTTTGTTATTCATGATGAATACAATGCCTTAATTAAAAAGGGCACTTAGAAATTGGTTGAAAATCCAGAGCATAAAAATATTATTGGATGTAGATGGATTTTTAAATTAAAAAGAAATGCTAATGGTTCAATTTCTAAGTACAAAGCAAGACTTGTAGCTCACAACAGTGTGGTTTTGATTTCTCAGAAACTTTTTCACCTATTGTGAAACCAACATCAATAAGGATAATTATAACAATTGCTTTGTTTAGAAATTGGAACATCAAACAACTAGATGTTAAAAATGCATTTCTTAATGTGATTTACAGAAAGAGGTTTACATGGAGCAGCCTCCGGGTTTTACTCAACAGTCAAACAAAAATTTGGTATGCAAACTCAACAAAGCAATCTATGACTTGAATCAAGCTCCTAGGGTTTGGTTTGACAAACTAAAGTCAACACTTATCAGTCATGGCTACAAATCATCTAAATCTGATAACTTAGTTTTTATTAAAATGACTGATTCTGATGCAACATATATACTGATTTATGTTGATGATTTTATCAATGTGGGAAGCAACATTGATGAAATCAAAGCTATTACAAATATGCTAAACTCAGAGTTTTCAATCAAAGACTTAGGTGACATAAATTATTTCTTGGGGGTTGAAGTAAAATGAACATCATTTCTGAAATGCATCGTAATCCAAGAAAATACATTTTAGAAATTCTTCTCAGAGCTCCAATGCACAAAGAAAATCCTTTACCTACTCCTATGATTACAAACATAAAGTTATCCAAGCATAAAGGAGAATCTTTTGAAGATGGAAAATTATTTAGAAGCATTGTTGGTGCACTTCAATATGCTACAATAAGCAGACCAGACATAGCATTTAGTGTCAATAAGGTTAGCCAGTACATGCAAAGTCCTTTGGATAATCATTGGAAGGCAGTTAAGAGAATACTAACATATCTCAAAGGAACTACAGATCATGGTTTAATTATTAAGACCAGCAACACTCTAAACATTAATGCTTATGCAGAAGCTGACTGGGGAACAGATTATGATGATAGAAAATCAACTTCTGGTTACTGTATTTTCATGGGTAAAAATCATGTATCTTGGTGTGCTAAAAACAAAATACAGTGTCTAGCTCGAGTACTAAAGCAGAGTTTAGAAGTGTTGTTGTACAGCTGAAGTTATGTGCATAGAATCACTATTAAGTGAACTACAGATCACAACATCAAAGAAACCGACAGTGTGGTGTGATAATGTCAGTGCTATATCCCTATCTTCCAGTCTGACTTTACATTCGAAGACCAAACATATTGAATTGGATTTATACTTCATCAGAGAACAAGTGATAAAAGAAAAATTGAAAATAGGGTATATACCTTCCTCGGATCAAAAGGCAGACATCCTTACAAAGCTCTTGCCAAGACCATGTTTTTCTAAGCTCAAAGTGGAATTAAATATAGATGTTGCCAACGCAGCAGAAAAATCGGGGAGAATCATTTACATTCCAAATTCCTAGTTGAGGCGTTGGTGGTTCTGATTGTTGTTGGATCTGCTCTTCACAACTAGGATTTCATCAGAACATGCCATCTCCTCGTACAATTTAACCTCTCTCACTAAATCGAATTATCTCAAGTGTCTAAAGCTCAAGCACAGCTCGATTTACCTGTCGTGGAGGCCGTTAAAGGAAGATCTTCCATCAATCAGGACCTTAAAGTCGAAGGAGTCTCCATTATTTTGTTTTTCGAGAGCAAACCCTAACCCTAGGTTAGGTTTGAAGGGGGAAATGAAATAAAGTCGGCTCCGTCATTTACTTGTTTATGTATACATTTAATATGGGCTTGTATTATATTGTCTCGGCCCATGGTTCAAATGTTACCCAAAACATTATATAAAATGGGTAACATAGCTTCATGTACAATCAGTTCGTAATATTATAGTTATTACAAAAACCATGATTTCCAACTTTCCCAATGAATTTTATGTTGTCTTTATCAGCTCTAACGAAGCAAAACTTTGATATGTTATTTTCTATTCTATTCATCTCAAATAAGATACTTACCATATAACTCAGAAATCTTTTTCAAGGTAAACCATATCTTTTAATCGACTTGCATCACTACAACAAGGTATGATTTCCTGTTCATCCTCCAAAATTGATGTAAAAACATAACCTAAGATATGGATTTTTTTCCCTTATTACTTTTCTACAATTTTATAATTACGAATTCAACAGTTTTGATTCATTAAATTGTTGCTTAGGGATAATCATAATTTTATTTTACTTTGCTCAATATTTTTGTTTACAATACTGGAACCTTTCCTGTTTTTGATTTACGGCTATGAACATAGATAAGCAGTCATATCTTGGTGAATTTCTGTAAATGCATGACAAAAATAGAGTTTTTCTTCAATTTAAACTATATACATAAAATAACAAGCATGATTGTCTAACTCACTAATTACTTATTTTTTGAAATTTTCATAATTTATACAATAATTTGTACAACCTTAATGAGCATCTACTATGTTCCATGTATAGCCAGTGGAAAATGTTATCTAAGAAATCATGTTTTCCAAGCATTTACAAAGGTTCTACAATGTAAATGTAAGACATAAATATTGTGTAAAACAAATATTTACCACTTTCCCATATAATTCTAAATTTAGTTTGAATATAATTTTATGCTCAAATTCTACAAGCACTTAGTTCAAGTATGATGTGCTTTCATGTTATTGCCAGATGTGGTTTGATCCAATCGTAACCACTAAACTTGATTAATTATGTAAACTTGGAAAGTTAATCAGCATAGATCTAACTTTTTCGAATTTAGTCAGAACTTAAGGTCTTCCAACAAAATTTATAAGAAGACCTCTAATCTTAACTAATTTGAAAAGATTTTCTTTATCCTTATTTACAACATAAATGTATGCACTCCTACACTCAATTCATTTTTACACTACTTTCAAAATTGTTTCATGCATGATTATGGCCTTAGAAGATCGAAAGAAAATATTAACGGCGCATGTCAAATTGCTTTTTCAGACTTAAAATATATTTCATTATTGGGTTAATGATGCTTAGTGTAAGTTTTACTTACAGATCTAAAAATATGGCTTAAATTCCCATGAATAATGGTTAAATTCAAACACTATATGAACAGACAACTTAAGAACATGGAGGTTCCCTTGCAAATTTTCATAGATGGGTTATGTAACTTTATCAAACCATCACATAGAGATAACATTATATATATTCTTGTGTTTCCTTTACTCTATGAAGGATAAAAAGCAAGGTATGAAATATGAATTATCCTTAAAAAGGAAGTTAAAAAAATAATGTGAACTTTCAAATCGTATTATTACCTGTTGTAATTACATCTCCTTTAATCTTCAATTTCTAAAACAAACTTAAGTGTACATATATATTATTTATCCATAATCATAAGAAGTAAACAATAACAGCTAAGATCTAATTTGAGAGTATATGTAATTAAGAAGAAGTAAATATGTGATGTTATTTTACCTTCAATTACTTTATTGTCATTTCCACACTCACTCTTCTCTATCATACTCTGTCTGTTTTCCCTTTTCTATCATGCAGTAATCTCAATGCATCCACATATAAGAAAAATCACAGCAGCATCTTATTATGTGCGTTTTGTATCTTTCCCCACGTGACAACCCTGAAACCTACCCTTGTTACATACGTAATTTCATTATGTGATTGACAATTTCTCTATGAATGATTCTCATTTGATTGTTCTATTACCTCGAATTTTTTTATATTATACAACATCCTCAATCTATTCATGTTCTTATGTTACCTTCAACAATTTTCTTCTCTGTTGAGTTAACATAATCCGTTATTCATTTAAAAATCAAAAGCTTATTTTCCTAATTTAAAATTGAATTGTAATAATAAGTTATGTGAAAAAGATCAGATTGCAAATAACTATTCTAACGACGGTCGCCATTAACAGATTGTGAATATGTGTTTAATAAAGAAGAGAAGCAATAAATTGTAGATACTTATTTATCGTAAGCTAAAGGAACGCAGGCGAGAAAAATCTGATAGCAATGGAAGGGAGTAAGTAGTGGAGGGTAGTAAGGTAGGGTTTGCTAGAGGATTTTTGGTGGATGGTGGCTAAGAGCGGTGATGAGGTTAGGGTTGTTTAGATTTAGAAATTTTGTCACTAGATTTTATTATATTTTGACAAAATTAAGCGGGCTTAAGAGGCAACTTCCAATATTTACCTTTACGACTACCGGCTTGTGCATGTTCTAATGAAAAAGTTGTAATATGGTAGTTTTGTTATACTGTGTGTCTTTGATGCATTTTGTTTGTACATAAAATATTTATTGTTACCTTTTATACCTTCCAAGATTCCAAGAAATAGGTCTTTCCTCATCCTGTATGTTCTATGAAACATATCAGGTCCGTAAGTGTAGTTGACGTTAAAGTAATCTTACATCAGAGATTCATTGTATGTAGTTTGGTTTCGATTTATAGACTTTCTGCCAGGAGCCGATTCACATCGAGTTGTGGATGATGAACCATAGGCTTCATGGTATAGGTTGACAATTTGAAGTATTTCTTTGGCTTCCTCTTCAAGGATTTCTTCTTCCTCGAAATCACTTTCAAAAGCTACTATGCATTGCATAAAATAGGAATTCATTTTTGTGTGTAAATTTGTTCGGATATGAGATATGGTTTGCAACGTTGCTACTATATATAAGGTATGAGGTATTAGTTAGTGTGTAGATTTATTGTTCTGCATGTTGCTTTATTAATTTGTTCGAATCTTTATTGATTAGAGGTTACCTTTGTCGATAAATGTATAGTTGTAGTGTATAGTGTGCAGCTTTATCTGTTCGAGTGTAGCTTTATCGATAACTATGTAGTTGCAGTGTTGAGTGTGCACCTTTATTGGTTCGAATGTAGCTTTGTCGATAACTGTAACACCCCATAATTTTATAACACATTAAAACAATAAAATAAGAAATACTTAATTAAACATTGAGAATTAAGTAAAACGGACTGCATCATTGTGTTCATCTCAGAATTCTGCTTAAGGTAGACTCTAAGTTTGTGTAAAACGGACATCGTATGAACAAGATATTAAGGTTCGAAGTTTATATACATATAAGACATTTATATATAAATAAAACTATTCCAGAAAATCAAAATAAGAGGCGGGAGAATCAGGTGGGAAATCGTCCTGTTAAGGGTCGACCCCCACCCTAAGGGTGTCGACCCATGGGTCGACACCCATGTCTACCCCCCTCCAGATCTGGGGCAGATTCAGTTCTGCGTACGTGGACTTGTTTTCCTACCAGATTCATTAACCCAAGGCTATATAAAGGAGCTTAATCCCATTGATTTATTCATCTAAATCAATGGCGACAACGAAGTGCTGCCCTGACTCAGAATAAAGTAGCCTATTCTTCTCCAACAACAAGTTATACATATTCAGAGATCTATGCTTCAACTTCTACAATAAATCTTCTGTTATTTAGATCCAATCATGGTTAGTCTATGTTATTTTGAGATATAATACCTAAAATATAATCTTGACATGTTTATAAGTTTGGAACTAAGCCTATGCCTGTTAGTAATATGAATCACGACAGATCTGCCATTACTTGTATATCTAATTTACTGATTAAATCTCATATGCCTATTCATGATATCCCTATTATGTTAGTTTACCTAATCATGTTACCTTATTCCTATTGTGTTAGTTTGCCTAATCATGTCATATTATGCCTATTTTATTTACTATGCCTATACTTATTCTCTTTTCTCCCTCCTTCCCTTTTTAGTTTTATAGCCAGGCTACCTTCGAGCCTAAGCCTATCACTGAAATATGTGAGCGCACGAAATTGGGAACGATTGGGAATGATTAATTTGGGGCATGATTCATACTATAAAACATGATTGGGAATTTTGGGAAAAAAATTGTACCTTAAGCCAAAACTTGAGATTTAGGGGCATAATCTATATCTTGATCTAAACCTTAATCGGGGGCATAACTTGTATCATAGATCGGATGGGGATTTAGGGCATAATAAACATGAAAATTTGTTAGTGATGAAAATGCCTAGATTCACAGTAATTAGAAACTATAACCATGCTTAGACACGAGGTTTCATTACACTTATGGTAGAAGTGTGCTCGGAACCGCCCGACATATCCAGTGACCACAAGTGGTGAATATAATGTGAGGGGCCTAAGTGCATAAACACATAATGGTGCTAAGACACGAGGTTAAGTCCGACATGTGGAAGAAGTCTGCCCGGACCCAACCGGTATATCCAGCTTCCATAAGTTGTAGGCTTAATGTGGGATGTCTAGTGCATTAATAACCAAAAATGAATGAATGGTGCTAAACTTGTAGCACTTAACCTGTTTGAATCTGTAAGGATCACATGAACCTGTTAACTTGAGTAGGGGTTTAGTAAACTTCCTTGAATCAGTAGGAGGGTTAAGTAAATCTTGGGGCGGTGGGTAATATTTATATATTTATAGGCCCGCATAATTAACCTCTCAGGGTTATGCAATCTTGTTAAACCAGTAGGCATAACCTATTGAAATCCTAGTAGTTAGGATGCAAGCTTAGGGAGACATTTTGAGACGACCCCAATCAGAGAAACTAGGCCTGATCAGACCCTTCCATACTAGCTGTCGTGTTTGATTGTCTAATTCCTCTTTCTCTTTCAAGGACATTCTTCGAATAGCGTGAACTACCGGCCTTGCATTGGGAATTAAAGCAATTTTGAAATCTATTTCTCTCTGCGGAGGAGAGCGAACAACTTCTTCGAACACATCCGCATAATCTTTGACGACAGGAATATCTTTGATGAGGTCAGGAATATTCTCTGCGACTTCAGGGATATTTTCTATTTTGGCTGGAGAAACATCCAAAGCTGCCCAGAAATCCTTTCTATTTGAAGTCGGGCCTTCACATGGTATGGTTATATAATTCCCCGATTGTGCCTTTGCCTTAACAACTCTCTCGGCGCATCTAACCTCTGCTTCATATTTGGTTAGCCAATCCAATCCCAGAATAATATCGAATTCATTAAAATTCGTGACGATAGAGATAATAGGGAATTTATAGCAGGAAAAAGAGACAGGTACTGCACAAATCCAACTGAGATTAATGGAACCCCCAACTGGATTTTGGACAGTCATTGGTGCTTTGAGCTTTTTCAATTTCAAATCCAACTTCTTGACTGCACTCTTTGCAATAAAGCTTCGTGATGCGTCTGTGTCAAACAGTACTTTAACTGGAATGTTCTTGACATTGAGCGTGCCTTCTAAAACATCAGACCTCTCCTGAGCAGACGAAGATGCAGGTACTTCTACCACTTCATTTACTTGCGCTGCTTTGGACTTCTTAAATTGCTTGCAGTCTTTTTCAAGATGGCCAGTCCGACGGCATTGAACGCACTTTCTATTCTCTCGAAACTGGTTATCGGGTTTAGACCCCTTCTTTCGTTTCTTCGAGGTTTTACACTTCCTGGTCAGATGCCCCTGTTTATTGCAGTTAGAGCATGTGGCAGTCGTTGCCGGTTCCTTTTTAGATTTAGCCCTTTTTCTCTTGGCACTGGGCTTCTTACTGACATCAGACTTTGTACTGGCCTCAGGACGATCAGTTTCAGACTCATTTCTATTACTAGAGCTGACTTCTTCTTCGTACTGTAGCATACCTTTATTGTCTAGATCTTCGTACTGATAAGGCATGTATATCATTTCAGAAAAGGGGAGCATCACGTTCCTCATTACACTGTTCTGATATTTTCTTTGAAGCCCATGAATAAATCTCAGATTTTTCCTCTTTGGGTCTTTAATCAGATGAGGAGCAAAGTGAGAAAGTTCGTTGAATTTCTTATGATATTCTGGGATGGTCATATCACCTTGTATCAGATAAGAAAATTCGTCGCATAATCGCTCTGTCGCTTCGGGAGGAGTAAATCTTTCTAGGAAAATCACTTTGAATCTGTCCCGGGTGATATCACCTTCTGGATTATTCTCAATAACTGAATCCCACCAGAACAAAGCTTCATCTTTGAGTGCCCAGGAGGCCAGTAATCTTTTCTGGTCATCCCTCAGCTTTAAACCATCAAAGATCTTTTCAGCAGAACGAATCCAAGCCTGTGTCTTCATAATAGATTCTTCACCAGAGAACGGTATTCCACCCATATTTCGATATTTGATTAATAGGGCCTCAATATCCGGTTCTGCATTCCTTCTGTTTCTGACACTCATTTTCTAGTACTTCTGCAAATAGCAGATCAAGTGTCAGGTCACAGAAAAGATAACTTAAAATATAGAAACATATACTTCAATGTAAATGTGTCTATCGAGGTGTTATTTCATTCTGCTTTACTCATACTAGGATATTACTGATCCTATTTGTATTGAGTTGCCCGTCCTAGAACACTACTGGTTCTATTTCTGACGAGTTCGTTAATATGTTATATCCCGGAACTAAGCTTAACCAAAGCTCTGATACCAAATGAGACGACCCCAAACCCCATACTGACGGTGGCAAGGGTAATCCGTGGAATATAACACAGAAACAGATAATAGCAGATCAGAATAATTAAATACACCAGATAATGAACAATAGAATACACTGGATAAACGTAATCATCAGAGTTACACGGTATACAGGATCTTAATTAGTACGAATACAGTTCAGATGAGGTGATGGCTAGTTTTCTAAATTCCCTCGACATCCCTCAGGACGAGTTATCAGGGGTTCCCATTGCTGGCCAGTATCCGGATATCTTCGAGGAAGTGACCGGACTTCCACCACACCGAGAGATTGAGTTCCGTATTGATTTAGTGAAAGATGTCAGACCTATAGTGATGCGACTTCATCGTACGGCACCAAGGGAGCAGAGAGAGCTCGAGGTGCAAGTAAGCAACATTTTGAAGAAGGGATTTATCCGAAGAAGTGTTTCCGAGTGGGGAGCACCAGTTGTATTTGTTACCAAGGCAGATGGTTCCCTTCGTTTATGTGTGGACTATCGCGATTTGAATAAAGTGACTAGGAAGAATAAGTATCCTCTTCCGCGGATAGATGATTTGTTTGATCAACTGGAGGGAGCAAGAGTGTTCTCCCAATTGGACCTCACGATAAGATTTCATCAGCTCCAAGTAGCAGCTGAGAGTATTCCTAAAACGACATTTCGGGCGCCGTCTGGATTCTATGAGTGGTTGGTCATGCCATTCGGGTTAACCAATGCACCAACATATTTTGTGGATCTTATGAATAGGGTATTCGGGGATCAATTAAATAAGTTTGTTCTTATGTACGTGGACGATATACTTGTTTATTCGAGGACAGAGGAAGAACACAAGGAACATTTGAGAGTAGTGATGGAGGTGTTGAGAAAACACCAATTGAAAGAAAAGTTTTCTAAGTGTCACTTCTGGAGGAGGGAAGTGAGATTCTTGGGCCATGTTGTTTCAGAGAATGGTATTGCTGTGGACCCTGCGAAGGTGTCTACGGTACAAGATTAGTCTACGCCCAAGAATGCAACAGACGTAAGAAGTTTCTTGGGATTAGCTGGATATTACCATAAGTTTATCCAAGACTTCTCCAAGATAGGGCACTGTTAACTTAGTTGACCAAGAAGAATCAAGCTTTCGTTTGGGACGAAAGGTGTGAAAATGCATTCAAGAGCCTAAAGGAAAGTTGACGTGTGCACCAGTGTTAGTCATTCCTAAAGGGAATGAAGAGATGACAGTATACACGGATGCATGTGGTACCGGACTAGGTGTTGTATTGATGCAAAGAGGTAGGGTTGTAGCTTATCCAAGTCGTAAACTGAAACCGCATGAGAAAAGATACCCTACCCACGATTTGGAATTGGTAGCAATCGTGTTCGCGTTAAAGATGTGGAGACATTATCTCTTGGGAGAAAGATTCGAGTTGTTTATCGATCATAAATCGTTAAAGTATCTCTTCTACCTGAAGGATCTAAATCTCCGACAACAAAGATGGTTAGAATCCTTGGCTTCCTATGATTTCGATATCGCATATACACCAGGAAAGGGCAATGCGGTAGCTGATGTATTGAGTAGAAGACATGCCAGTTTAGGGGCTATGTTTCTTGAGTGGAAGCAACTGGAGTATATCATAGGGTACGATTTCATACCAAATTGCAAATTGGATCCAGATATGTTAGCAAGTTTGACGATCAGACCCACTTTGATTGAGCGGATTGGTTCCAGTCAGAGGGACGATCCTAACCTACTAGAAATCATCTCCAAGTTAGAAAAGGGTATCGATGGCGAGGAGATGAACAAGTATAGGCATGATCGAGAAGGATGGCTTAGAAAGAATGGGAGACTAGTTGTACCCAATGTCAATGGTTAAGAGATGAAGTTCTTAGAGAATGTCATCACTCGAAACCGACTATACATCCCGGTGGTAACAAAATGTATCGAGACATGAAGCAGACCTACTACTGGGAAGGGATGAAATGAGATGTTTGGAAGTTTATATCCAAATGCATGAACTGCCAGCTAGTTAAAGCTGAGAAAAATAAACCTAGTCGTTTGCTGCAACCATTAGAAATCCCCGAATGGAAATGGGAACAAGTCTCAATGGATTTCATTGATGGGTTACCAAGGACTAGATCGGGCCATGGTAGTATTTGGGTAATTGTGGACCGATTAACCAAGAGTGCAAGGTTTATACCAGTCAAGTCGAATAGAACGGCAGCCAAGTTAGCGGAACTGTATATGAAGTGGGTAGTGAGATTTCATGGAATACCCAAAGGCATTGTGAGCGACCGAGATCCGTTGTTTACTAGTGGATTTTAGAAGAGCTTACAAGAGGCTTTAGGATCAGAATTACATCTCAGTACCGCGTACCATCCTCAAACTGACAGTCCAACAAAGAGGGTGAATTGAGTATTAGAAGATCTCTTGAGAGCTTGCATTTTTGATTTTGGAGGGTCATGGGATGACCATTTACATCTAGTGGAATTCGCATATAATAATAGTTATCAGTCTAGTATTGGTATAGCACCATTTGAAGCTTTTTCCGGAAGACCGTGCAACTCATCATTATGTTGGTAAGAAACAGGTGAGAACTTTGTGCTTGGGCCAGATGTGATAAGAGAAACTTCAGACAAGATCAGGGTTATCCAACAACGAATGAAGGCTGCTTAAGATAGGCAGAAGATTTATGCTGATAAGAGGAGACGAGATCTAAAATTCTCCATTGGCGACTTGGTGTTGGTCAAGATTTCTCCGTTAAAGAGCATGATTCGATTTGGTAGGAGAGGCAAGTTAGCACCAAGATTTGTTGGTCCGTTCCCAGTTCTCGAGCATGTTGGGAATTTGGCATATAAAGTTGAGTTGTCAGACAAGATGGCGGGAGTTCACAACGTGTTTCATGTTTCCCAGTTAAGGAAGTTCGTGCACGACCCTGATATGACTATTTTACCAGATCAGTTGGATGACATTGAAGTAGAACCCGAGGCGGTTGGGAACCGCAAGTCGATCCGTATTGTCGAGAGCGATACGAAGCAACTTCGAAGGAAGGAGGTGAAACTGGTCAAGGTTCAGTGGGAAGAGAATGAGAGTGACTGTACTTGGGAAACAGAGGAGAGCATAAGGGAACCGCACCCACAACTCTTTTCCTGGTAAGATTTTAATAGTGATAGTTTCTTTCCATGTTAGTAAATTGCATGCTAGGGTAGGCTTGTTGTGCTTGTTGTGTATGTTTGATTGTTTGTGAATGACTGATAGGCATGCGGAACACCTTTGTATGTTTTTTGTTAAGGAATTTCGAGGGCAAAATTTCTTGGGGAGGAGTGTAACGACCCGCATTCTACATATCGAAGGATCGTAGAATATTTATTTCTTTTTCATATGAGGTCGTATTGTCGTGTAACTTTGGGGAATGACTATTGGGGTCATTTTCCATGTTCACGATTTCTACCGATTTTTAAATGATCGTTTTGCCTCTGGCGAATCTTGTTTCGCCTATTACTTTTGATTGGTAAGGAGTTTTGACCTGAAACCACTTCCATTGGATTCAGATGACGGTTTACCTTTCCGTAGAGTGGTCACATTGATCAAACGGACTTATCGTTTGGGAGATATGGCTGAAATAAGGTTTAGAGGGTGAAAAAGCAGCTTAACCGAGCCTAATTAAGGTGATTAGCAGCTAGGTCCATAACCAATTTTGGGATTAGGGATATAAGAAGGCTGATAGGGTTAGAAAAAACATTTCATTTCAGTTTCTACACCCTCCACTTTCATCCTTTGAACCCTGGCAATGGCCTCCACCTTCTAAAATCATCTCAAATCACCTTCTAATCACTAATTAAGAAGATCTACATCAAATCAAGGAAAATCAACACCAAATAGGAGTTGGAGCTGCTGTGTTGCATAGGAAAACACCCCAAAATAGTAGAGTTTCAGATCTAAAATTTTATCTGTGGCTAAGGTGAGTGATTTGCATTGTTTTTCACTAATTACGGCTAATTAGGTGTGACGTCCCTAAAACTCCGTACGACGATGTTAAGGGTAATCTTTGGTATATAACACATAAACAGATAATAGCATAACAGAATTAAATAAATACACCAGATAATGCACAAATAATACACTGGATAAACGTAATCATCAGAGTTACACAGTATATAGGAACATACTTAGTACAAATACGGTTCAGCTATACATAAATGTCTACAGCGGAAAACAAACATAATATGTACAATAGGAGCTGAACAGCATAAAAAGAGTTAAATGATTGAATCTATCTTCAGCTCCAGCTATCCAGAAAGAGCCTGCTAAAACCTGAAGACAAGGCTGCCCGTGTAGAAAAAGGGGCACCCGAGTTTGCAAGTGAAACAAACTACGAGTCAGTCATGGGACTGGTATGAGAAATCTACTTAACACATTTTAATAATATGGCTAATCACAGGACCACGCCACTTTCGCGAAACGGGTTTCCTCCATTGGATTGCTAGTGCTTTAAAACAAGTAAATCTTTTAAACATCGCAATGCTTTTTATAAAAATGAAGCCATTATAAGACTTGGTTCCCATCACACAATGCAACGCAAACCGGAGGATAGAGTTTTACCTTATAATGGCCAAAATATGCTTGATACGAATAAAACAAAAGCATTTGATATTATTACTAGTGTTTATATGTTTCAAAAACAATTTCAAATCATAAGTATCAATCATAGACGGCATGGGTACCATATATCATGTCGCCATATATATATATACAATCAAAACCGCATGGTGTCGTATTTGGAAATTGGATTTCCATCATGAACCAAGGCAAAAGATAGTCCTTACCGAATTTGACATAATCTAGTCCATGTCTCCGGAACAGCCGCAACTTCCCCTTGGATCGTCAAGGCCGGTCCACACGGAGTGGATTATAGTGCCTGAACAATGCGTTTCCCCGCCCTTTGGGGCGTTAATGAGCCAACGAATGACTCCATCGATCCCGGATCGACCGATATATCCAAGGCGCCTCGCAACCACAACAACCACACAGGTGAAAATAATATAAATGTCAGCCAGTTTAAGCACTGACACCACCTCTAGCTAGAAGGAAACGCATGCCCTCCCTGAGGTCCTCTCCCGTTTCTGGTTCATACCGGGGTGTGAGGCTCGCGAATTCACGTTATACACAAAGCTATGCCACACAGGCGGTGCTTTGATCATCGACCACAAGACTTTGCTTTTCAACAGAAGCCTTGATCACTGCATCTTAGCATGCCACACAGGCAATTCACACCATGCAACTGATGGCTGTCAATCACACAGAATGAATTCCAATTCAAAAACACAGTCCATTTGCAAGTCTGTTCTGGGTCTGAACGAAACCGGAGGCACTATATACCTCGCATACCCATCGATCTCCACGTATGTCTGGACGATCACCACTCATTATCCATATTTCGGGATGCCTCCCAATCAGGACATCAGTTATCATCCAACCGAGGTGAAGATCTCCGGTCTTCAACCACTGTCTTCATCTTCGATTTCTTATCGTCGATTCAGTTATTCAGAATGGGATAAACCCGGCCTTTCTGAGCAACTCGCGTATATAATAAACAAGTGCTACACAAACACAACATACGCCTCATTCCAATTCATCAATCACTAACCGTAAATCAGTACGAGAACGAATTTCCAAATATTAACCCCGAAGGCCGAAACCAACATCAGATCAAAACCCAGGAAACCATTCGACTTAGCTAACCTTCAGTTAGTTTCTAAATTTCACTTTCCATATCGTTTATAATATTTTATAATGATTTATTGCTATTTTTATTTATTTAAAAATAACCAATTTATTCAAACGACGCTTCAGGCCATAACGCGGCCGTGGCGCTGTTTTTCTTCAGATTTGATTTACACATATCTGAAAATCTAACCGTTGGATCTTCACAAATTTTATATCATTAGAAAGATCTTTTCAAAACGAATCCAACGGTTCCAGTTTTGGGGAAATCCGACGGTCGGATCTCCCGGTACACTCGTTTGAAGTTTCGATTTCAAAATACGAACTGCAGCGTCGTTATTCGATTTAATTTAATTATATATAAATATATAATCGATTCTGGCGCTGTTTTTCTTCAGGTTTAAATTAAACATTCCAGGCAATCTAACCGTTGGATCTTCACAAAGTTGGTGTCGTTGGAAAGATATTTCCAAAGCGAACCCAACGGTTTTGGTTTCGGGAAAATCCGATGGTCGGATCTCCCGCACTAATCGTTTGAAATCACGGTTTCAAAACACGAACTGCAGCTTCGTTATTCGATTTGTTTAGATTATATTTATATATATATATAAGTATAATCTATTCTTCGATTTCAAAACCATATTCTTTTCATATATTTGATAAAAATGATATTTTTATCCAACAGAATTTTATTTCAACACTTCACTATTTTTAACAATTCATGTATATAATAAAAATGTGATTTTTATTGTAAAACAATTTATTTCAAAACACGACTATTTTATATAGTTCATATAGATGATAAAAATATGATTTTTATTATAAAACAATTTATTTCAAACACGAATACCATTCAACACATGAATTTCTATTCAACGAATGAATTTCTATTCAACACATGAATGTTTTCTATAGTTCGTATATATAAAATAAAAATGTGATTTTTATTATTAAAACAATTTATTAAAAACACGAATACCATTCAACACATGAATTTCTATTCAACGAATGAATTTCTTCTCAACACATGAATGTTTTCTATAGTTCGTATATATAAAATAAAAATTTATTATTAAAACAATTTATTTAAAACACGAATACCATTCAACACATGAATTTCTATTCAACGAATGAATTTCTATTCAACACGTGAATGTTTTCTATTCAACACACGAATATAGTTTCAACATATGAAAATAATTCTAACACATGAATATTATTCAAAATTTCGGCAGCATAACGGCAGGGTAGTTAAAACCGGGGCCGTCCCTAATACGGCTCCTCGCTCTACCTTAAAGCCTCACAGCTTTTGACAATGGGGATTTCATGCATCTAGTTCGCACACAGGCGGCATGTTTATATTTTTCTTTTCCACAAACTAATCCTATGTGGTTTCAACCACAAACGGGTATTTCTCAACCACAATCAATCAATTTCAACCACAAACAATTCAAATCAACCATTCGCTATCAACCAATTTTCACACCAATCACAACCAATAAATATCGTCCATGGTTTGTGGACGAGGGGCGTATATATATATATAAGTATATTTCACTTCTATTTCAAAACATATATAATTTTTACAACACATATATAACTTATACATCAAACGTACAACTTATACAACGCTTATACATGAGGTGCACAACGCTTATATAACTCATACATCGACTATATAATTTATACATCGTCGTTTTCCATATCGTTTATAATTCAGAAATCTCACATTGGGTTCCACTCCACCAAAAATAGTAGAAGGCTTAGAAAAATATGCGGTCTCTTCTAGAATGTAGAAGACGTCCATACGAGTCCACTGTCTCTTGTTTCACTGAATTTCATCAAAAAACGAAAAAGATATGATTTTTACAGTGAAATCAAAAACCGTAGCGCTTTAAAGTGCTATAATATAGTTTAAAATTAAATCAGCCGTACCTCAGCTGAAAGGTTCGAAACTAGGTTTCGATTTTACTTGAAATCTGTGAAGCTTGATGAGGATCGGCTATGCAGTGTCGAAGGGGGAGGAGCGGCGCACGTGCGTAGGTGGTGCGGTGGCGTTCGATCGCCTGAGGCGACGGCGGCGGCGACTTGAACGTCGTGACTTCGTGGACCCGTAACTCGAAGAATACCCAACGATAAAATCCAATCCCTATATGGATTTGAAGCTCGTCTCGAGCTCTTCAAAATCTTCAACTGGAGGAGGGACTGATTTTGCTTGTAGAGGGAGAAAAAGAAGAGAGAAGGAGTCGAACGTTTTCCGCCTTCGTCGACGTTGATTACGGGGAGAGAGAATAATGATGTGGCCCAATAGGATTTTTTTATATTTATAAATTTTAAAAATCCAAAAATACCCCTTATCTCATACGAACTCCAATCCAAACCCAACGACTGACGTCCCTAGCTAAATACCCCCATTCCGAACACAATGGGATATGTTTCGTATGCCCATTCGACTGTTTCAGTCAGTTTTCCTTCAAATTAAAATATTAAACATTCAATATTTAATTTGATAGTACATTTCAATTTGCCGGGGCCACATACTGATTCTAAAAATTCTCGAAAAATAAATCTAGCTATGTTTTGACGATACGGTCCTAACAAAACTAGGTTCGTCGAATTCTGAGACTGTTTGAAAAATGGCCCTCTTCTGGTCGATCCAATTTAATAGAAATCGACCAAACACATTTTCCTTTGCCACGCTCACATACTAGCTTCAAAAATTATGAAATTTGAAACCTAGCAATAATTTGCCTTTCCGGATCCAACAAAAGTTGTTTCGTCGAATTCTGGGGTTGTTTGCAAAATGACCATTTTCACGGGCTATATAAACTCTATAGCGACCTTTCGGAAAATTCATTTAGCCATAACTTTTGCTTCCCGCTATGAAACTTCGATTTTTCAGATTCGTTAGAAAGATATTCACTAACAGATTTAAATATTTTTTGTTTCACTAAAATCCGTTTTAATTTGCACCCGGTATAGTCAGTCAAAATTTGAATTCAATTTTTGAAACTACCGCGCCATTTCAGGCCTTGTTTATAATTAGAATTAATTATATTTATTTTCAAACGTCGATTCAAACTTACTTTTCATCGTTATTATTTAAAATATTTATTTAAAATATTTTAAATTCACTAAAATAGCCAATTTAAAATTTTCAAACTGGTTCAGATTTTCCGGGTTGTTACAATAGGGGTGATTAGTGATAATTAGCGAAATTATGGCTCATAAAAATCTAGAAAAATTTGTAAAATTCTTAAATATTATTTTATGGCTCTGATAGAAATTTGGGTTAATTTGGATATGTTTTGGTAATCCCATCATTAGTTATGGTTTAACATGATTAAGGGGGAAATCATGCTTTTTGGGTATGTTTGGTTTAAAATGACCTATATGCTTAATGTTTTGATCTTTTTAATTGAACCCATATGTTCTTACTGCTGTTTGTGATGTTTTATGATTGATTAGAAAAGTTAGAATGGTTGAAAACGCCGTCTTATGGCGAATATGGACGATATATGCTTGTTGGAAAGTGTGCAGGGTTTCGGATTGGATCGGGTTATGGTGCTCGAGTCGGATCGGAGAACTGAGCTGAGAAACCGAACCGGATCGGAACCTAGCACAAGAGGAAGCTTGGCAAGAAGGAAGGCCATTCGCTTAGAGTGGGAGTTGGTTTGGATCAGAAGCGAGGGCGTGGGGATCAGATTGGAAATGTTGAGCATGAACCGAACCGGGGCTGAAGCAATCGAACTGAGACGAGTTGGAGGATGGCACCCGAACCAAAACGAATGAAGGATGGCACCCGAACCGAACCAAATGAGAGACCCGAACCGAACCGATGAGGACTGGAGTACTATGCATATTAATCAAGGCGTGGGCTATGAGCACCGAACCAGATGTATACTTTTACTTCTACGCGACGACTCTTTTGAAGACTAACTCCAATTCGACCAAAACCCGATATGCAAAGGAAGTTCAAATGGGAGGTTATTACTCAGGATCCAAATAGGGATCAACGAGTTAACTTCACGAGTTGGACTTTGCGGCGGGACGTGTGCAAAGGGGTTATCGATGTCTATAGCTTTGACTCACCACTGAGAGACGAATTAGTAGTTATGGATCAGTGCAGTGAAGTTGTCATGACTTCATGGGGCAAAGTGAACGTAGCAAGGGTATGAGCCAGTGCAGTGGAGTTGTCATGACTCCATGGGTAGAGTGGACATAGCAAAGTATTAGTGGTTACGGATCAGTGCAGTGCAGCCATCATGACTCCATGGGGCAGAGTGATCATAACAAAGAATTGGGTGATCAAAGTGGTGGATATCGTATGCTTTACGCACTGAGTGAGAGATGTGAGGATGATTGCTATGTTTGATGTTTGTTATCACCATGACATGCTTTCCCCCTCCCCATTATTTTCACACCATGTGTTTGTGTCCCCTTAGAGTATCGTACATCCTGTTGTGCTAACTCTTTGGTTGCAGGTTCAGGTATGGTTATGTATACCTGCTATTGTTATGTTTTTGCTGCTTATTGGTCATACCGGACTTTTGTCTGACCCAGAGCTTTATGTCTCTTTTAATTACTCTGGGTGCTCTTAAATGGGTAGACTAGAGACAGGTCAGGTGATTATGCACGAGTAGTTGTACCGGAGATGAGCATGAGGCTTCCTTGTAAGATATATATATAATCTCCTTGTGTTGTTGTTGGTCACTACTTTGGGCATTAGTAGTGTACCTCTTCCTTTTGCTTTAGAGACAATATTTCAAAGTTGTAATAATGATGGTTTGAATTATAAGTTGTACTTTGAATTTTCCGCTGCTATGATGGTTTAGTTTTCTGCTTATGCATTGTCTCGCCTATTTATATCAAGTTATGTTATTATTATATTTTGTTCCATGCGATGTGAGAGATACTACAGGTTCCATATTAGTTCAAATTCCTTTTTTTTTCCTTTCTTTGGCGACCGTCCCGTGCTGGTTGGACATCAGTACAGCGCATTTCAAGGAAATGTTGGCTGGTGCGGGGCGGGCCGTCACGGAGTATCACATATAAATCAATGCGATTCTCTTAACAAATATCATATATAAATTAATACAATAAAATAAATCAATAAAGAGTATCATGTATAATCCAGCATGCTTCTCATAACAAATCTCCTCTTTAAATTAATAGGATACTCATAATAATTAAGTCAAAGTATCAAAACCCAATAAAATCCTCATGACCTTTATTATATATAAAACAATATGATAAAAAAACCAAAATAGAGTATCATATATAAATTAATATGATACTCATAACCAAATAGCACATACAAAACAATATGATATTTATAATAAACATCTTATGATAATTAATCAAGTCAATAAAATCTTCATGGCATTTGTCGTTTGTAAATCAAATCAGAGTATCATATATAAATCAATGTGATAAAATAAATCAAAACAGAGTATTATATATAAATCAATACGAAACTCATAACAATTATCATATATAAATCAATATGATAATAAATCAAATTAGAGTATCATATGTAAATCAATAAGATACTCATAATAATTATCATATATAAATCAAATCAGAGTATCATATGTAAATCAATACGATACTCATAATTATCATATATAAATCAATATGATAATAAAATTGATCGGTTATAGTAATGTGATATAATATTAGGGGATTATGGGATAAATGTAACTTGACTCATAAATACCAAATAAACATACGCTAGTATTGTAAAATCACAGTGGTAGAGCTCGAGCGCGCATCGAGACATCAGCACCGTAATCCACTCATAGTGTCATAACACACCTGGCGATCAACCCAGGATAACCAAGACGGCCTAAGGTGAAGGCCGTAAGCTGCCCATTTACGAAACTACACGTGGGACCCCTACGCCTCCATCTAATGTAGTCCATGACCCACCGATCGGGAATCCCGATCGAAACAACAAAATTGCCCAATGTAGCAGACCATCGACCTTGGGTGGTAAATAGGCAAAATTTAAAACCACTGATTCAGGTAGCGATCCTGAATCAGGTCGACCAAGATGGAGTTTTGGTCCATTGGTACAACAGAGTTGTAACAACCCGAAAATATGGGCCAGTTTAAAATTTTTATTTTGGCTATTTTAGTGAATTTTGAACATTTAAAATAGATTATTTTAAATAATATCGATGAGAAATTTATTTTGAATAGAAATAGAACGTACATATTATATACGTCGTCGTTAGAATATAAATAATTATATATAATTATAAAAGGAATTGAAAATGGCGCGGTAGTTCGATAATTCGATTTCAAACTTCAATTGAATGTACCAGGTGCAAAATAAACCGGATTTTAGTGAAACCAAAAATATTTGAATCTAATTAAGAATATCTTTCCAACAAATCCGAAAAATTGAAATTTCATAGCGGGAATCAAAAGATATGTCCAGTTGAAAATTCTGAATAGTCGTTATGGAATTCAGGCCCTTAAAAATGGAAATTTTGCAAACGACCTCGGATTTCGACGAAACCACTTTTGTTGGGTCCGTGATGTAAAGTTATTGCTAGATTCCAAATTTCATAATTTTTTGAATCAATATGTGAGGGTGGCAAAGAAAAACGCGTTTGACCAGTTTCAGTTGATTTTAATCGACTGGAAAATGGCCATTTTTCGAATGGTCTCAGAATTCGACGAAACTAGTTTCGTTAGGACCGTATTGTCAGTACGAAGCTAGAAAATATTTTTCTGGAATTTTTAGAGTTCGTATGTGACCCCGGTAAATTGAAATGCGCGTTGAAATTCAATATATAGAGTTATATGTTGATTTTGACGAAAACTGATCGAAAAGATCGAATCAGCCTGCGATACATATCCCATTGTGTTTGGAATAGGGGTAAAACGCTAGGGACGACAAGCGGTGGGCCTCGTTTAGAGGTCGAAATTAAAAGTACCTTTTTGGAATTAAATAAATAAAAATAAAAAAATCACTCCTCTCCCTCTATACACTCAGGCCACCTCCCCCCCCATCGAAATCATTACCAAATTAAAATAAAAAAAAAGAAAAGTGCGACGGGGGGGGGGGGGTGAACCGCCGCCGCTTTCACCCCCCCCCCCCCCCCCGGCGGCTCGCCGCCACCGTCAACCACCCCCTCCCCTTCTTCTTCTCTCTTCCTCGATTTCCCTCCCCGTATCTTGTCGTCGTCCCCCTCTTCTCCTCCTCCCCAACCACCTCAGCGCAGAGACCCCAGCGCCGCCCAGACACCCACCGCACCACCGCCTCCTTTCCCTTCCACCCCCTTCGATCCGCTGCACCCTCCTTCCCCGTGGCCTCCTCCTCCTCCGTAGTAGCATCGCCACCAACAACTAGGGCTGCCACCGACTGTCAGAGACCCAAACGCCTCAACAAACCCCTGTAGCACGCCCCTTTCCATTTCAAAGTATGTTTTCAACAATTTAATTTATTTAGTTTATTTCAATTCTTTTCTGTAATGGTTTTTTTTTAAATGAAAAAAAATTAGATCTTTTATGTTAAGTATAGATTTGATTTTTATGAAAGAAGAGATATGATTTTTAGGTTATAAAATTTGATTTTTATGTAAATGAATAGGATTAAAAATTTGATTTTTATGAATATAAAAGTTTGATTTTTAACTATATAAAAGCTTTAATTTTTAATTAAAGGAAAGGTAGGATTTTTATGAATGAAAAATATAATTTTTAATCATGTAGGAGTATAAAAATATAATTTTTATAACATAGAAAGGTTAAAAATATAATTTTTATATGATGTAGATAGTAAAAATATTATCTTTATATATGTAGCGAAATAAAAATCTGATTCTTATTATATATATGTTGAGATAAAGATGTGATTTTTATAAGTGATAAAATATAAAATTAAATCTTTATATTTGAAAAGGCGAAATCTTAATATTTGAAAAGGCGAAATCTTTATATTTGAAAAGGCGAAATCTTTATATGAAGAATAGCGTGATAAAAATATAATCTTTATTATATGAACACCGTTATAAAAATAGAATTTTTATCTGTATAGTAGCGATATAAAAATAGGATTTTTTTTATAAATACATAGCAACAATATAAAAATGTGATTTTTATATATGTAGTGGCTACGGGCAACGAAAGTGACAAAAGGCGAGAACGGCAATGATTCCCTACATAAGAAGAGTCGTGGAGTTGGGATAGCTTTTGTGAGAACTCCTCACTCTAAATTTCTTTTTCTAGTTATATATATACTAGGATGGAGACGATGCTTAGCAGCACCCAACACCCGTCATCCACAGACCATGGATGGCTTGGTTGTTTGATTGATGTGTTGTGAAAATAGTTTGTGATGTTGATGTGAAATCGATAATAAATTGTAGATGGTTGAAATAAATAAATTATCGTTAAAAATATAATTTTTAACGTGAATATGAATATAGTGAATGTGAGTAAATAAATATTTATAAACAAATCGGCCGATTTGTTTATATGCACTAATTTGACTGATATGGATTGGGACAATAAATTTTACACATCGCCCAACTGCACAAATAAAAATCTTTGTTTGTTGATTTGAAACCCCACACGGGTGTTGGGATAATATTTGGGTACACTAATCCCAATTATTTAATTGTATGTCGATCGATTGGTCGACAGACTGTGTAAGCGTCGATTATTTATATTTGATGCTTATGCAGTTGTGTGGTGCACTTTGGATAATGGTTGATTGTTTATCGTTGCTATTATATACATGTGTTGTATAGAACCCATATAATTAACGTTATATGGTAATTGATTCGGCCTCATTACAATCGGGAAAATAATGAATATTATAAAAGAAATATAGATTCATGTGTTGAATAGAATAAGTATTCATTTGTTGAACAGAATAACGAATTTATTGAAATATATAAAGTCGTTTTGATTAGAGTTGCGCTATTTTAACGTGAACGATATTTATATCGATTATATTCGTTTTTTTATAATGAATATAGAAAAAGTAGTGATTTCAAAATATAACGTTTTGAAAATATCATCATTTATATAGTAATGATATGAAATATTCAATTTTGATTAGAAATTGAATATAGTGATGAAATGGTTTTGAAAACGAATTTAAAACGATTTATAAAATACGTTTTAAAAGGAAATCGACGAAATATATATAATATATATATATATATATATGTTATATATATAATGGCCTGAATAGAACGCGCCGCGCCGCGGTAGTTCGTGAATTTCGACCATTGACTTCGAATTGACGTTGCGGGAGATCCAACCGTCGGATTCTCCTAAAACCGGAACCATTGGGTTCGTATCGAAAAGAGCTTTCCAATGAATATTAGAAATTTGAAATCTAACGGTTGGATTTGGAATTATGTCCGAATCAATTTTAGAAAAGGTCGTTGTAAGTGCAGTTCGATGGCCGTTGATGGAAATCGACTGTACGGGCCTTGATAAAATCATTAAAAATATCAATAATTTGTGTAAAATCATAATATATGAAATGGGTCAGAACTAGGATGAAAAATTCCACATTTGAAAGGAGAAAAATATATTTTTGTCGAAATGAACTAGTTTTGAACTAGAATTAAAATCAATTTATTTTTGAAATAAATAAATTGAACTTGAAAGTGATTTAAAAAATAATCAATATTCCCAATACGTGAATTAGACTGGAGTTGAATCGAAATTATCTTCGGAATATTTCGATATTGGATTTCGTGACTATACAGATATTGTTATAGGAATTTGAAAGATATATTTTATATCGTTATTTCCAATACGATATTTGTTGGTTCCAGGATTTGATATTGAATATAAGCCGGTATATTTTATATTCAGAGCCTTGTATTTAATATCAAATGTGATTCGTGTTTGTTGTGAATGGTGTCTTCATTAACACTGTTCTTAAGCCCAATAGAGAAAAAGATTAAATCTTTCTATTTAGATTTAATGAAGTGTATGAATCAAATGATATTTAATTAGAATTGAATTTGAATTGGTTTTTGGGTTTATCGTGAGCGGTGTTTTGAACAACACCTGTTCTTTAACCCGATTAACAATAGAATGTGATTTTGGGTTTATCGTGAATCGTGTTTTAGATGACATTGGTTCTTTAACCCAGTTAAAGACAGGATATTGATTTTTGAAAAGATTAAAACTAAGTAGAGTTTTAATGAATCTTTAATTAGATTGAAATGTGAATTGATAATTTAAATTATCAAATCTGAAAGGTGATCGAGAAAGGAGTACCACCAGTTTTGCTCCAAAGCGATAGTTAAATCTTTAATTAGATTTGAACGTGAGGTGGTAATTAATTTTATCGATAACACTGTGGTGTTAGATGTGGAGTATTACCAGTTTTCTCCATGGGATATATAGGTTGGGATTGGGAAATAAAATAAAAAATTACTTCGGTGTGGTTCGCTAATCCCGACTAGTTTGGAAAACCATAATTTGGTTTGAAATGATATCCAAAGGAAGATTAAAGAATAAATTTAGAAGAATTTATCTTGGATAAAATTAATGGGAACCTATTCCCTCATAATGTGATTTTGTGAATAAAAGAATATTCTGAATTGGAATGAGGCGTTTGTTGTGTTTGTGTAACCTTTGTTTATCATATACGTGGGTCATTCAGAAAGGCCGGGTTTATACCCATTCTGAATAACCGATTCGACGAGATTTCGAAGATAAAGACGGTGGTTGAAGACCGGAAGTCTTCACATTGTTTGTTGATTACTGATGATCTTGATTGGGCTGTACACCCAAGATGAGGGAATCAGTTGGTGATCGTCAAGACGTACTTGGAGATGGATGGATATGCGAGGAAAGTGCCTCCGGTTTCGTTCAGACCTAGAACGAACATGTAAATGGATTGTGTGTCTGACATTGGATTTTATTCTGTGTTGATTGATCTCCATTAAATATACATCTGTTTGGCGGCGGAGAATTTATTCTCTTGCTTAACGCCCTTCTCTGAGACGTACGAGCTCAGAGGTTGTATATCGATGGACATCAGTCGCATGGAGTGAATTGCCAGTGTGACAAGCGGAAGTGGCAATTGATCAGGGGTTCTGTTGAAAAGCAAAGTCTTGTGGTTGATGATCAAAGCACGGCCTATGTGGCGTAGCTTTGTGTATAACGTGAATTCGCGAGCCTCACACCTCGGTATGAGTCAAAAACGGGAGACGGACCGCTGGGAGAGCACGACGTTTCTTTCTAGCTAGGGTGGTGTCAGTGACCTACCAGCTCTGACATTTATATACCTTTCACCTGTGTGGTTGTTGGAATGCGAGGTGCCTCGGATATAGGTCTGTAAGGACCGGGAAACGTGTGTTCAGGAATTGCCATTCCTCAAAAGTAAGAGAGTACCGGCCCAGCCGATTCCAAGGATCAAAGTGGGGTCCTAAGACATTTGCTAGAGTGTCTCGAACGGAGAGGAGCTTGCCCCTTGCCTCGACTCATGATGGAATCCAATTTCCAACACATGTGTTTCGGTTTTGTTTGTAGAGCCTAGTATGGCGACATAGTGGGATGGGGCGCTTATGCCGTCTATGATTTATATTTATGATTGAAATTGTTTTGACACTATACACCTATAATAGTATAAAATAATGTGTTTTTAACGTATCAAGCATGCTTTGGCTGTTATAAGGTAAAAACCCTATCCTCCGGCTTGCGTTGCATTGTGTGATGGGACCTAGGTCTTATAATAGCTTCATTTTCCTTTATTTAGCATTGCGTTGTTTGTTTTATGCACTGGTATTCTTGGGAGGAAACCCGTTCCGTGTTATACGGCGTGGTCCCTTGATTTACCGAACTTCAAAATAAAGATTAATAACTGTTTTAGTTCTCACACCAGTCACATGACTGACCTGGAGTTTATTGTTTTAACCTAAACTCTAGGTGCCCCTATTTTCTACACGGGCAGCTAGTAGTTTTGGTTTTGCAAATTTATATCCACAGGGTCCTGATTTACAGTTGGAACGATGCTCGGAAAGCTCTGTATCCGTGCATTACTTCTAGTTGTGCTTTTGTATTATTTTCCGCTGCGATGTATTTAAATGTAATTTAAATCTTTGATATTTGTTGAATGTAATTTATTCATTTATACTCTGTATATTCTTGTATCTGATGGAATTGTTGTAATAACAATGAAATGTTCTTTCGTTTGCGTTCTATTCTCTTGTCCTCAATTCTATCCGTGCTTTCCTTCACAGGGAAGTTCGGGTCGTCTTAGTTTGGTATCGGAGCTTTGGTTTACAGAGCTCGAGAACAAGACACATTAGAACCATACGAAAGAATTCATCAGATATTGGATTAGTAATATCCAATTAGAATGACTCATTAGAGATAGGATCAGTATTATCCTAGAACGAGTGTGAAGAGTATATTTTTCAAATGAAAACAAATTTGTTTTGAAATTTAATTCGTTTTAAATGTATTTGAATATTTATTTATTTTGAATATGGACAATCGAGTATATAAAGATTTCGCGTATACGCGTCATGAACGTATATTCGAAGTTTTAATATACTAGATAGATATAGGATCACACTCTAGTTGCCCGGGGATGGTTCTGATAATGCTGCAGCGTTACCAGTATTTATTTTCGAGTGACGAAGGTGTGATTTCTATATATTTCCATTAGACTGGTGTGAGAACCAAAATATAGCTAGAATACATTGTTGTGAATTGGCATCAAAAACATGATTTTTTGTATATGTATATATATCAGAATTATGAATCTGAAATGATAATCTACTAATTGATTGATGTTTGTGTTGTTTATTTATTTGTTTGATAATTTTGAACCATTTAGCCTAATTGAATCAAATATTGAATTGTATTGAAAATTGGTCGCATTTGCTTGCATATACATGTACTTACATTGAACAGGTCATAGCAAGGAGGCTAAAGCAGAGAATAAAATTTGTTTTCCCGACAAATAGGTACATATTTACTATAATTTACTGTTTTGTTTGGGTGATGATGATTTTATGAGCCGATTGGCTAGCCGCTTGGCTTTTTCTTTTTCTTTTTGAGATCAGAAGGCCTGTATGGCAATTTCGGGATTTTCCCGGTGCTCCCGGTGCAAAGGAGGTTATGGCGAAATTTTTCGAAAATTCCGAGTGTTAGCCAAAATTTTGAAGAATTTGAAAATTCTCAGAAACTGAAAAGTTGGAGAATGGAAGCCAGATCGAACGTAGAGTTGATTAATCAAACCACTTTCGACTTTGTTCCTTTTCGGGGAAGAAAAGTTTTAAGTGGGGGAGATTGTAACAACCCGAAAATCTGGGCCAGTTTAAAATTTTTATTTTAGCCATTTTAGTGAATTTTGAACATTTAAAATAGATTATTTCAAATAATATCGACGAGAAATTTATTTTGAATAGAAATAGAACGTATATATTATATACGTCGTCGTTAGAATATAAATAATTAAATATAATTATAAAAGGAATTGAAAATGGCGCGGTAGTTCGATAATTCGATTTCAAACTTCAATTGAATGTACTAGGTGCAAAATAAACCGGATTTTAGTGAAACCAAAAATATTTGAATCTTATTAAGAATATCTTTCCAACGAATCCGAAAAATTGAAATTTCATAGCGGGATTCAAAAGATATGTCCAGTTGAAAATTCTGAATAGTTGCTATGGAATTCAGGCCCTTAAAAATGGAAATTTTGCAAACGACCTCGGATTTCGACGAAACCACTTTTGTTGGGTCTGTGATGTAAAGTTATTGCTAGATTCCAAATTTCATAATTTTTCGAATCAATATGTGAGCGTGGCAAAGAAAAACGCGTTTGACCAGTTTCAGTTGATTTTAATCGACTGGAAAATGGCCATTTTTCCAATGGTCTCAGAATTCGACGAAACTAGTTTCGTTAGGACCGTATTGTCAATACGAAGCTAGAAAATAATTTTCTGGAATTTTTAGAGTTCGTATGTGACCCCGGTAAATTGAAATGCACGTTCAAATTCAATATATAGAGTTATATTTTGATTTTGACGAAAACCGATCGAAATGATCGAATCAGCCTGCGATACATATCCAATTGTGTTCGGAATAGGGGTAAAACGCTGGGGACGACAGACGGTGGGCCTCGTTTAGAGGTCGAAATTAAAAGTACCTTTTTGGAATTAAATAAAAATAAAAAAATCACTCCTCTCCCTCTATACACTCAGCCCCCCCCCCCTTCGAAATCATTTCCAAATTAAAAAAAAGGGCGACGGAGGGGTGAACCGCCGCCGCCGCTTTCATCGCCCCCCCCCCCCCCCCCCCCCGAGGCGGCTCGCCGCCACCGTCAACCACCCCCTCCCCTTCTTCTTCTCTCTTCCTCGATTTCCCTCCCCATACCTCGCCGCCGTCCCCCTCTTCTCCTCCTCCCCAACCACCTCCGCGCAGAAACCCCAGCGCCGCCCAGACACCCACCGCACCACCACCGCCTTTCCCTTCCACCCCCTCCAATCCGCTGCACCCTCCTTCCCCGTGGCCTCCTCCTCCTCTGTAGAAGCATCGCCACCAACAACTAGGGCTGCCACCGACTGTCAGAGACACAGACGCCTCAACAAACCCCTGTAGCATGCCCCCTTTCCATTTCAAAGTAAGTTTTCCATAATTTAATTTATTTAGTTTATTTCAATTCTTTTCTGTAATGGTTTTTTTTAAATGAAAAAAAATTAGATCTTTTTTGTTAAGTATAGATTTGATTTTTATGAAAGAAGAGATACGATTTTTAGGTTATAAAATTTGATTTTTATGTAAATGAATAGGATTAAAATTTGATTTTTATGAATATAAAAGTTTGATTTTTAACTATATAAAAGCTTTGATTTTTAATTAAAGGAAAGGTAGGATTTTTATGAATGAAAAATATATTTTTTAATCATGTAGGAGTATACAAATATAATTTTTATAACATAGAAAGGTTAAAAATATAATTTTTATATGATGTAGATAGTAAAAATATTATCTTTATATATGTAGCGAAATAAAAATCTGATTTTTATTATATATATGTTGAGATAAAGATGTGATTTTTATAAGTGATAAAATATAAAATTAAATCTTTATATTTGAAAAGGCGAAATCTTTATATTTGAAAAGGCGAAATATTTATATTTGAAAAGGCGAAATCTTTATATGAAGAATAGCGTGATAAAAATATAATCTTTATTATATGAACACCGTTAAAAAAAATAGAATTTTTATCTATATAGTAGCGATATAAAAATAGGATTTTTTTTTTATATACATAGCAACAATATAAAAATGTGATTTTTATATATGTAGTGGCTACGGGCAACGAAAGTGACAAAAGGCGAGAACGGCAATGATTCCCTACATAAGAAGAGTCGTGGAGTTGGGATAGCTTTTGTGAGATCTCCTCACTCTAAATTTCTTTTTCTAGTTATATATATACTAGGATGCAGACGGTGCTTAGCAACACCCGACACCCGTCATCCACAGACCATGGATGGCTTGTTTGTTTGATTGATGTGTTGTGAAAATAGTTTGTGATGTTGATGTGAAATCGATAATAAATTGTAGATGGTTGAAATAAATTAATTATCGTTAAAAATATAATTTTTGACGTGAATATGAATATAGTGAATGTGAGTAAATAAATATTTATAAACAAATCGGCCAATTTGTTTATATGCACTGATTTGACTGATATGGATTGGGACGATAAATTTTACACATCGCCCAACTGCACAAATAAAAATCTGTGTTTGTTGATTGGAAACCCCACATGGGTGTTGGGATGATATTTGGGTACACTAATCCCAATTATTTAATTGTATGTCGATCGATTGGTCGACAGACTATGTAAGCGTCGATTATTTATATTTGATGCTTATGCAGTTGTGTGGTGCACTTTGGATGATGGTTGATTGTTTATCGTTGCTATTATATACATGTGTTGTATAGAACCCATATAATTAACGTTATATGGTAATTGATTGGGCCTCATTCCAATCGGGAAAATAATGAATATTATAAAAGAAAAATAGATTCATGTGTTGAATAGAATAAATATTCATTTGTTGAATAGAATAACGAATTTATTGAAATATATAAAGTCGTTTTGATTAGAGTTGCGCTATTTTGACGTGAACGATATTTATATCGATTATATTCGTTTTTTTATAATGAATATAGAAAAAGTAGTGATTTCAAAATATAACGTTTTGAAAATATTATCATTTATATTGTAATGATATGAAATATTCAATTTTGATTAGAAATTGAATATAGTGATGAAATGGTTTTGAAAACGAATTTAAAACGATTTATAAAATACGTTTTAAAAGGAAATCGACGAAATATATATAATATATATATATTATATATATAATGGCCTGAATAGAACGCGCCGCGCCGCGGTAGTTCGTGAATTTCGGCCATTGACTTCGAATTGACGTTGCGGGAGATCCGACCGTCGGATTCTCCTAAAACAGGAACCGTTGGGTTCGTATCGAAAAGAGCTTTCCAATGAATATTAGAAATTTGAAATCTAACGGTTGGATTTGGAATTATGTCCAAATCAATTTCAGAAAAGATCGCTGTAAGTGCAGTTCGATGGCCGTTGATGGAAATCGACTGTACGGGCCTTGATAAAATCATTAAAAATATCAATAATTTGTGTAAAATCATAATATATGAAATGGGAAAGAACTGGGATGAAAAATTCCACATTTGAAAGGAGAAAAATATATTTTTGTCGAAATGAACTAGTTTTGAACTAGAATTAAAATCAATTTATTTTTGAAATAAATAAATTGAATTTGAAAGTGATTTTAAAAATAATCAATAATCCCAATACGTGAATTAGACTGGAGTTGAATCGAAATTATCTTCGGAATATTTCGATATTGGATTTCGTGACTATACAGATATTGTTATGGGAATTTGAAAGATATATTTTATATCGTTATTTCCAATACGATATTTGTTGGTTCCAGGATTTGATATTGAATATAAGCCGGTATATTTTCTATTCAGAGCCTTGTATTTAATATCAAATGTAATTCGGGTTTGTGGTGAATGGTGTCTTCATTAACACTGTTCTTAAGCCCAATAGAGAAAAAGATTAAATCTTTCTATTTAGATTTAATGAAGTGTATCAATCAAATGATATTTAATTGGAATTGAATTTGAATTGGTTTTTGGGTTTATCGTGAGCGGTGTTTTGAACAACACCTGTTCTTTAACCCGATTAACAATAGAATGTGATTTTGGGTTTATCGTGAATCGTGTTTTAGATGACATTGGTTCTTTAACCCAGTTAAAGACAGGATATTAATTTTTGAAAAGATTAAAACTAAGTAGAGTTTTAATGAATCTTTAATTCGATTGAAATGTGAATTGATAATTTAAATTATCAAATCTGAAAGGTGATCGAGAATGGAGTACCACCAGTTTTGCTCCAAAGCGATAGTTAAATCTTTAATTAGATTTGAACGTGAGGTGGTAATTAATTTTACCGATAACACCGTGGTGTTAGATGGGGAGTATTACTATTTTTCTCCATGGGATATATAGGTTGGGATTGAGAAATAAAATAAAAAATTACTTCGGTGTGGTTCGCTAATCCCGACTAGTTTGGAAAACCATAATTTGGTTTGAAATGATATCCAAAGGAGGATTAAAGAATAAATTTAGAAGAATTTATCTTGGATAAAATTAATGGGAACCTATTCCCTCAGAATGTGATTTTGTGAATAAAAGAATATTCTGAATTGGAATGAGTCGTTTGTTGTGTTTGTGTAACCTTTGTTTATCATATACGTGGGTCATTCAGAAAGGCCGGGTTTATACCCATTCTGAATAACCGATTCGACGAGATGTCGAAGATGAAGACGGTGGTTCGGAAGTCTTCACATCGTTTGGGTGATTACTGATGATCTTGATTGGTCTATACACCCAAGATGAGGGAATCAGTTGGTGATCATTCAGACGTACTTGGAGATGGATGGATATGCGAGGAAAGTGCCTCCGATTTCGTTCAGACCCAGAACGAACTTGTAAATGGATTGTGTGTTTGACATTGGATTTTATTCTTTGTTTATTGATCTCCATTAAATATACATCTGTTTGCCGGCGGAGAATTTATTCTCTTGCTTAACGCCCTTATCTGAGACGTACGAGCTCAGAGGTTGTATATCGACGGACATTAGTCGCATGGAGTGAATTGCCAGTGTGACACGTTGAAGTGGCAATTGATCAGGGCTTCTGTTGAAAAGCAAAGTCTTATGGTTGATGATCAAAGCACGGCCTGTGTGGCGTAGCTTTGTGTATAACGTGAATTCGCGAGCCTCACACCTCAGTATGAGTCAAAAACGGGAGACGGACCGCTGGGAGAGCACGACGTTTCTTTCTATCTAGGGTGGTGTCAGTGACCTACCAGCCCTGACATTTATATACTTTTCACCTGTGTGGTTGTTGGAATGCGAGGCGCCTCGGATATAGGTCTGTAAGGACCGGGAAACGTGTGTTCAGGAATTGTCAATCCTCAAAAGTAAGAGAGGACCGGCCCAGCCGATTCCAAGGATCAAAGTGGGGTCCTGACACATTTGCTAGAGTGTCTCGAACGGAGAGGAGCTTGTCCCTTGCCTCGACTCATGATGGAATCCAATTTCCAATACGTGTGTTTCGGTTTTGTTTGTAGAGCCTAGTATGGCAACATAGTGGGATGGGGCGCTTATGCCGTCTATGATTTATATTTATGATTAAAATTGTTTTGACACTATACACCTATAATAGTATCAAATAATGTGGTTTTAAAGTATAAAGCATGCTTTGGCTGTTATAAGGTAAAAACCATATCCTCCGGCTTGCGTTGCATTGTGTGATGGGACCTGGGTCTTATAATAGCTTCATTTTCCTTTATTTAGCATTGCGCTGTTTGTTTTATGCACTGGTATTCTTGGGAGGAAACCCGTTCCGTGTTATACGGCGTGGTCCCTTGATTTACCGAACTTCAAAATAAAGATTAATAACTGTTTTAGTTCTCACACCAGTCACATGACTGACCTGGAGTTTATTATTTTAACCTAAACTCTGGGTGCCCCTATTTTCTACACGGGCAGCTAGTAGTTTTGGTTTTGCAGATTTATATCCACAGGGTCCTGATTTACAGCTGGAACGATGCTCGGAAAGCTCGGTATCCGTGCATTACTTCTAGTTGTGCTTTTGTATTATTTTCCGCTGCGATGTATTTAAATGTAATTTAAATCTCTGATATTTTTTGAATGTAATTTATTCATTTGTACTCTGTATATTCTTGTATCTGATGGAATTGTTGTAATAACAATGAAATGTTCTTCCGTTTGCGTTCTATTTTGTCTTTTCCTCAATTCTATCCGAGCTTTCCTTCACGGGGAATTTCGGGTCGTCTCAAGAGTCCAATCTATCCCACTCCCGAAATCAAAAGTATTTTTATAAACATTATTTTATAATAAATATGCCATGAAGTTCAAAGTGTTTATAAAGTCAAAACACTTTATAAACTTAATTATGCTTTGAAAATATACCATCACATGCAAAACAAAATAATAATCACAACCCGAATTAAACAAATCAAAGCTGATATTCAACTTTATCATATATAAAAACAATATGATAAAATCAATCAAGTTAGAGTATCGTATATAAGTCAATATGATACTCGTAATAAATATCATATACAAAACAATATGACAAAATAAATCAAATCACAATAGTTGCTATAGAGAAAAAGATATCATCATATATTAATTTCAACTCCATCTCCAAACACTTTTTCCATATTTCAGGAATTTTAATTCCAAATTCTGATTTAAATTCAGATTTAATTCATCTGCTTTCATATATTTCACTTATATGAATTCGGATTGGTTATATATAACCATTTCATTTATAATCTTACTCGATTATAATCACAATATATCTAATATATTATAATTCAAATATATATATATATATTCTCTATATCAAAATATATTCGGGTAAAATTATTTCATTACCCTCTTTTCAAAACATACTATGTCGGTTCATCGTATTCAAGTGTTTAGAAACTCCTATCGATACAGTGGATCAAACTGATCGACCCGAATTCATAAACAACTCAACCAATAAATCTCCACAATATAAAACC
Source organism: Allium sativum (assembly GCA_030737875.1). Classification (NCBI taxonomy): domain Eukaryota; kingdom Viridiplantae; phylum Streptophyta; class Magnoliopsida; order Asparagales; family Amaryllidaceae; genus Allium; species Allium sativum. The sequence goes on from CM060922.1 coordinate 797,468,398, forward strand.
ATTTTTATATCAAATAACAAATACGTTCACTCGTATATATACACTCTAGGGTATTACTAACCCCATCTCTACTGAGTCACGCCACAGAGCCAAGGTAATAACTTAACCTTCAGCTCTGATACCAACTATAGTGTCCCGAAATTCCAGTACAATTTGAGCTGACCGAATAACACAAGTTCAACCCAAATTACACTGGAAACCAGAAAACTAATATAAAGAAAACAAAGGATGAGAATAGATAAGATAGAAACTTCGAATAAAAGAAGAAGAACACACAACATCAGAGTAACACGAATCTCACAGCGGAACGAATAAAATATAACATAACTTTGAAATAAAAGATTGTACTTGAATATACATATCATTATCAAAGAATAACACTTACAACACAGCGGAAATAAACAATAGCTATATAAACGCCGCTGAAGCCTCCTGCTCCAGCTTTCCAAGTATATCTGTAAAATCCCGACTACTTGACTGGCCGTACAAAATTGGGCACCCAAGAGTTTAGGGAAAACAAAACAAAATAAAACTCTGGGTCAGTCCTGGGACTGGTATGAGTAAACAATTTTAAACAGTTTGGGAAAATAATGATATCTCATAAGACCACGCCGTATAACGGAATTGGTTTTTCCCTTATGAGAATCCAAATCAATTTGATTAAACTTTCAAATCATTTTGAAAGAAACAATGATCTTTTATATCAAAACTCTTTTGATATTATAATAGTGTCTATTAACCACAATATAATAATCATCTTGCAGAACGCTTTCATCCCACGTTCCACATATATAGTATACAATCAAAACCGCGAGCACTTATTGGGTAATGGATTTCCAACTATGACAAGGTATGGAACCACCTTCCGATAGTGTACCCCTAGAGAGGAATACACTGGGTTCAACAAGAACATCTTGCAACCCGGTCACACATGACTGACCACTCATTTCGCTTGAGTGTATCGAATGTATATCACCAACGGTTGGGATCAGCAACCATTTCCCAAATGGAACAGCATCGAATAGATTAAAGAATGAAATGAATATCTCTAGATAGGTGATAATACACACTACTTGGCAGCCAACCACTTAGCCATGCTGCCTGCCCGATTTTTGTCATTTCCTGGTTGTGAGGCTAGAGGCCACGTTTATCTCTGACAGATCACACATTTATTCACTTTGAATGTCACATCGTCATAACCGCCAAATCACAAATTTATTTCCCCAAAAATACAATGGGTATACAGCTAAGAGAAACGAATTCCTCTGCCACCAAACGTATATACGTTTGAAGAAATCAACTTATGCGATTTATTAAATATACTCTATCAGACATTCTTCCATACCGGTCGTCCTGGGACTGGACAAACCGAAGGCACTATTCTGTAAACAGGACAGCCCATGCATAACACCATCTCAATTATCTTCACCATATTTGATTGCAATGTTAACGCCTATACATAGTGGTTTTCAGATAATAAATCTGGTCCCGGTCTCTCCATATTGACGACGTAAAAATGGTCAAAAAATTCGATAGTCAGTGATTTAACTATCAAAGAAAAACATGTGTACAAACAACGATATTATCTCCAGATGGAAATTCTATCGATCAGTCATCATTTATCTCTTAAATTAATCTACATTAATTTATTCATTCACCCATTTCCTATTTCCATATATGCAACATTTCCTATTTTCTAAATTTAGAAAATATACGTTATTAACATTGGGAAACACTTCCATTTCTTGTTTCCTATATTAGAAAACATTTCTGATTCTTATTTGGAAAACGTTTCCAAAACTCCTACATTTGGATTTAAACAGATGTTTAAATAAAACATCGCTATGCCAACTCAAACCATTACACTCATTAACTAAATTCCCTTAACCAATCTTCATTGTCGAACCTTAACCATTCCTCAGTTAAAAACGAAGCCAATTTAGTTGGGGTATAACTACCTCTCAGACCTTAACTGAACATTCTAACTTCGAAATAGACAAGGTTCATCTTTTAAACCTTTAACAAACTTCCTTACGTAACTCTCTTTCAAACAAATCTTATTCGATAACTCTTTCCTTTGAATAAACTATATTCGATTATATCTCTTCGAATAGCCCTATTCGATTAACTCTATTCAATTAACACTATTCGATTAACTCTAATCGATTTACTCTTATCAGTTAGCACTATTTGATTAACTCTATTCTATTAACTCTATTTGATTAACTCTATTGGATTAACTCTATTTGATTAACCCTAATCGATTAACTCTATTGGATTAACTCTAACCAATTAACTCTTATCAATTAACTCCTATCAGTTTACTCCTTCCGAATAAACTATATTCGATTAACTCCTTTAACTCTATTTGAATAAACTATACTCGATTAACTCCTTTAACTCTATTCGAATAAACCATATTCGATAACTCCTTTAACTCTATTCGAATAAACTATATTCGATTATCTCCTTTAAATCTATTCGATTAACTCATTTAACTCTATTCGAATAAACTATATTCGATTAACTCCTTTAACTCTATTCAAATAAATTATATTCGATAACTCCTTTAACTCTATTCGATTAACCCCTTTAACTCTATTCGAATAAACTATATTTGATAACTCATTTAACTCTGTTCGAATAAACTATATTCGATTAACTTCTTTAACTATATTCGAATAAAATATATTTGATAACTCCTTTCGAATAACTAATATTCGATAACTCCTTTCGAATAACATAATATTCGATAACTCCTTTCGAATAACTGATATTCGATAATCTTTTCGAATAACTAATATTCAATAATCTCTCTTCGAATAACTAATATCTCTTTTCGAATAAACTATATTCGATTAATTCTCTTCTTCGAATAACCTTATTTGATAACTCTTTCTTCGAATAAACTATATTCGAATAACTCTAATTCGATTAACTTTAATCGATTAACTCCACCTGATTAACTCTATTTGGTTAACTCTAACTGGTTAACTCTAACTGGTTAACCCTATCAATCGTTCATATTCAGTTTCAAATATCGATGTTGAAATCGATTCTTACTTCTCTATATAAGTCCTGACTTATACATTCTCTTTATCCAATGATAAATATTTTACTTAATTTATAAAAACCTTATTTATAAATTAATCTTCTTACTTTATTTGTTAAAATAGATTTCTCTTAAATGTTCACTTTGAATTAATATTCTGTTATACCCGTGTGTGAAGCACGGGTCTAATCCTTCCTAGTGTAAAATTTTCTTTTTATACAATTCTATTCAATTTTCAAGTATTTCCTTTTATAATCTATTTATTTCTAAATAAATATTCCCTTTATAATTCTATTTATTTTCCAAATAAATATTTCTTTTATAATTTTATTTATTTCATAAATAAATATTTCTTTTATAATTCTATTTATTTCATAAATAAATATTCCCATTTAAAATCTATTTGTAAATGTTTAACAAATATTTCCTTTTCAATTCTATTTCTAAATCTTTTACAAATACTTCCTTTTCAATTCTATTTGTAAATGGTTTACAAATATTCCCTTTTCTATTTGTTTTACAAATATTTTCCTTTTATATTTGTTTCACAAATATTTTCCTTTTATATTTGTTCGATGATTTTATAAAAATATACACTTTTATAAAACCCTTTTCCTTATATATATATAAAATCCATTGATTTTATATAAATACTTTATTTTCAAAATACACTTTGAAAATCCCCTTTTCTATACTCCAGTATTTCTTACGGTATTTAAAATACCTAAATAACAATGATCGATATCATTCAACACACGTAATCAACACAGATTATATATCACATCATATATTATAATATATGAAAAACAGTAAAATAAATGTTGAGGAATCCAGTTGGATTCCTCTGACCTGTTTCCCTGCATCCACAGATGTTACACAATATAATTCTCATCAATTTCATTTCAATATGAAATATTCTGCTAAATAAAATCAATATTTGACTAACGATTTCTATATATATCGTTATTTATAATTTCAACCAATATATCAGCAGTTCATTCAACCAGTCAACACACAGCAATCAGTCATCATTTATCAGTTCTAAATAACGTTATAAAAATATGAACTGATAGAGTTGGTGAGTTTTACTCACATTGGACGATCATCGTTAAATAACGATAACTATCGGTTGATTCAGACAGATAATTTATTTCGCTATAAATTGTAACGAGCTCTGATTCACTCCCAGTCAGTTTCATTGTGTAGCCGTCGTCCCTACGATCCTGACATATCTTGTTTCGTCAATTTCTGATCATGTATGAAAAAGTTATTCCATTTTGAAGTTTACATAGCATTTAAATTAAAACAAAGTTAATTTATTAACCAAATTTTTGGGCCTCACCATTATAACATGGCCCAACCATTTGCCCATGACCCATGTGAAACGGAACATCGTCTCTCCCAACATGAAATGCCCGCTCTCCACTTCCACAACTTAACCGAACTCCCTTTGTTTTTCTTCTTTTGTGAAAAATTTTCATGGTCAATACATTTAACCACGTTAAATTATTATAAGAACTTAAATATTGAATTCTAACTGGGCTCACCATTGAACTAAGGCCCAAACTCCCACTAAATAACCCACGTTATACCTTACAGCCGCCCCCTCATCCCATCTTCTTCCTGCGATAACCCAACTCCAGGAAAACGTTCACAGCCATTTCGAATTCTTCAAATCAACCATTCTTCTTCATTGATTCACTAAACAAAAAACAAAAATCACCTTAATTCATCTCCCCTAAAGCCTATCTATCTCATCCTCTCCACGTCATACTCGAACCACCCTACCTCCATCGTCGTTTTAGACTACACCTATGCCGACAGTACGAGGCTGCGACAGAAGTTTACACCGAATCCCACAAAAGTTTTCTCATAGGTGCAAAAACCTCCAGTAACTCGAAATCAAGCTCCATTACTCACATCTATGCATATACATCACTAATTGGTAAACCCTAGAAATATTGTAATGTATTAGAATACCGAAAAAAGCAATCACACCCATCGATTCATATATAGAAATGAAGAGGAAGGTTAAAGAAGTTCGATTATCCTTGTTTGGTAATTTATAGGAATATATTCAAATTTATTTCATTTTTGAATCTCACTGTAACACCCCACCTCCATTAAGGTCACTCACAAAGGGAATGCCTTAATTTCGGTGGAGCATTTTTGGTACAAGATGCAGAAAAATTACAAGACGGACAAATAAAGCAGCGGAAAATAAATAACCTTTATTAGTTAAAACAGCTTGTACAAAGATTGTTTTACAACACCAATACTTATTACAACAAAGCATCTGTCATGTTTAAAATAAAGAAGCATAAACTGACAATGATATTCTCCAATAAATAATGAGTCAGCCATAGCAGTAGAAAATGGAGTTCAAAGCAATGCGTCAAAGAATCTTCATGCTTGGAAAGGGTAACGGTCCAAAATGAGCTGAGTTATTCCCTCGCTGGCTACCTGGGGGGGAAACGGAAGAAAAGAGGCAAAAGCAAACTAGGTCAGACATAAAGCCTGGTAAGCTCTGTGATTCTTAGCATTTAAAGGAGGAAAAGGGTCATGACATGAATAAACTAAATATAAGACTAAGCCATAGTAACAAGATAACATGGGATAAGCATGGGATATGATATGGCAAGAATTAATTGAATGTACTGATAAACTGGATATACTGATAAACTGAATATACTGATAAACTGAATGCGCTTCTACCCCTCCTCTGCTTTGCGACTGCCGTGTTATACTGATTTCTATATCTCTACACTACCTAACTAGTGTCCAAACGAGTAATCTATATAAAATGATCATATGATAACGTGATCCCAATCCCCGTAATTGTGGTTGTCTTCAGGTGTACATCTATTATGAAGATTCCATTTATTACCTAGATCTAATCTAGGGTTTTCTATCGAGCGCTTCCTAGATTCAACTAGGGTTTACGCTACCCAGGGCCACTGGGGTTTATGCTACCTATTGAACGCTTCTCGGATTCAGGGTTTGCGCGATCTAGGTCAAACTAGGGATTATGCTACCTATCGGATGATGCCCCCTAGTCTAGGACGCACCACCCAGGGTGATATATGTTCCTAGACCTTCCCCACGTACATGTCGTGAATCGTTATCGACGTCTAGTTGCACATGTCCTCTATAAGTGCGGCCCGAGTCCAGTGGCAGGGCTAATCAAGATACACGGAACTCAGTCGGGAACTTTAAGTTATCTGCCGATGCAGATGCTAAGGTCTGTTTTTGTAGTAGCTATGGCCCCACTTGACCCCTCCCTCAACTAAGGAATGAAAGGAACCCAAGAAAAACAAGAATGAGAACTATACGCAGGCCCTCTATGCTCCACAAACCTATTGGCTAACCTCACCCACAACTAGATATCAAGTATATGGTCTTTTGGAGTTCTCCGCCTTTCCTCTTTACGTATCTCGACTGACTTAAGATGGTAGGTAGACGACGAGTTGCTATCATAGGGCAAAAGTTGGTCTCGCCGAATCACGCTGGTCCATCCTAGTCTTTAGGTTGCCTTATTATTGCAACCAAGGCATACCCTTGGCTCTTCTAACACAGACCTTAACCTCTGTGAGCCCAGGAGGATCATCTGCAGCCTCACAGAGGGATACCAAGAGTACCCTCACGTCCCCTCGAAGCCGCGAGCTTCGTACCCCTGTTCATTGGAGCCTTCTTCATGATCAGACGGACATTCGCTCCTTCTCGTGTTCTACGTGGCTTTCTTGACAAAGGTTTACTACTTAGTTCTCTTAACTAAGGTTTACTACTTAGTTCTCTTTCTCATCATGTTGGATTGGTTAAGTGTCATCAGTCAATTCAAGTTAACTTAACCCATTCACTTGTCATGTTAAATTGGTTAAGTGTTATCCAGTAGTTCACGTTGACTTGACCTACCCATATATCATGTCAAATTGGTTAAGTGTTCCTTAACCTTACTCCTTTATCAGTTTATACTGGTTAAGTGTCTCTCATTAACTTAACCCTGTTTATTCGTCATGCTATAACGGCTAAGTGTTCTAAGTTTACTTAATCCTACCATCTAGTCTAGTTATCATATTAAACATTTACTTAACCTTACCCACCTGTCTAGTTAACATGTTATAATGGTTAAGTGTTTCCTTAGTTACTTAACCCCCACAAATCTTGCCTTGTTAACATGTTAAGTTGGTTAAGTGTCCAAATTAACTTAACCCCTATCAATCTTGTCTAGTTAACATGTTGAATTGGCTAAGTGTTTTCTCAATTACTTAACCCCACCCTTCTTGTCTTGTTAACATGTTAAGTTGGTTAAGTGTCTCCTTAATTACATAACCTCACCATTTCTAGCTTGATTGTTCATGAGCTTTAATTAATTAATTAAAGGACCAACTACTCACATTACACAGGTATTGTTGTGGTTACTGGATATGCCGGTCAGTTCTAGGTAGTATTACACCATAACCCAGTCTAACCTCGTGTCTTTCTGGGCTTGATGCACTAACCTCTCACATTAGACAGGTATTGTTGTGGTTACTGGATGTGCCGGGCGGTTCCGGGCAGTTTTACACCACAACTCAATCTAACCTCGGATTAGGCATTTTCCTCTTCTCTAATTTACATATTTACTATTTATGTAAATTTTCCATAAATCAATTTAGCCTAGATCATATTCATTTGTCATGCCAATTAACATACTTATATTCTATTCCCAAAACTTGATTTACCTATCAATTAGCCCAACTTGCAGTTTATACCAATTTAGATTTAATATTCCCCTTTTACAGTTCATGCCCAATCTAGATTAATATACTAATTTACAGTTCACGTCAAAACTAGATTTAATATTCTAGTTTACCGTTTATGTCCAAAACTTGGTTTACATGCCAATTACATACTTTCCGGCCAATTAAAATTTATCACTTTATGCCCAAGTCTAATATGCATGTAAATTATTCACTATTATAGCCAATTTAGATTATGCCAACATATTTATTATGCCAAATTAACTTAATTAAGCTACGCCCAATCCCTGCATCATAATCGTATGTATAACATAATTTCACAAGTTTTCTAAGTACTCATGAAATGGCACTAACAAAAGGAATGAGGGATAAGCATAAGAATTGATATAAAAGAATAGGCATGAAAAAATAATGACTCCAACAGGTTCGATGTACATAATAGTGAATAGGAATAAACTAGCCAAGTTACACACTAAATATGAGATCCAACATAATTAAGGAATAGGCATAGGTGATTTGGTCCAACAGAGTGCCAGTTCAAGGTACAACATGATTGGTTAATTGTAACAATGGGAATAGGCATAAGAAACTAACTACAATAGTTATAGGCAATTAACCACAATAGTCATGGGCGACTAATCACAATAATTTCTTCATCAATGTCATAGGCAAGAGTCTCATAGTCATGAATCATAGTCGTAGGCAACAGTCTCATAGTCATGAATCATAGTCATAGGCAATAGTTTCATAGGCAACAGTTTCATAGTCATAGTCTTAGGCAAAATTCTCATAGTCATAGTCACAGTCAATAGCTTCATAGGCAACAGTTTCATAGTCATAGTCCTAGGTAAAAGTCTCATAGTCATAGTCTTAGGCAAAGGTCTCATAGTCATAGTCATAAATCAGATCCAAAGGCATAGATAACTTTAGATTTGACATAAGCATGAATCAAAGATAATTAACTTGCAAATAGGTACAGTTCTATATTTTGATTTATTGCATTCACGATTCCAATTACACGTTCAAATCCAAAGAATAACCGAACTTACAGTGATCGGTTTAGAAAAGGATAATAAGATAGCGTTGTGGCGATTTGCTATGATTCGCGTGACGTTGCTTGAAGCCGTTGAATTAGCCTTTGATTCCCTTCTTGAAACTTTAACTTGATTTGAATCTCCAATTTGAAGAACTATAACTTGTTTTAGTAGAGAATAAGATTTATTTTAATAGTGGAGGCCAGAATAGAGAGAAACAGCATGCAGACGCCTCAAAGAATTTGTGTGGAGAAACCTTAGGTCTAGGCACTCTTTTATAGGTGCAGAGAGTATTTTAGAGCCATTAGATCGCCCTAGAAGCCATCTGGTTCGTCCATAATACGTTAAAATCGCTGCAGTCCAGATCTGGAAAAACAGGCCCAGGTCGACCCCTAGGTTGACCTATAGGGGGGAGGTCGACACTAAGGTCGACGCCCAGGTCGACCTGGGTCCTGGGCGGGAAATTTCCCGACCAGCCCGCTTCTGGGTTCTGTTCTTAATTTTTGAATTCAGTTTCGAGTTGTTTTATATATTCTGAAACTTCTAAAGGCCATAACTTCTTCATACCGAGTCCGATTTACGCAAACTCAGACTCTATCTCAAGCAAAATTCCGAGACGAACGCAATGACGCAACCCGTTTCCCTTAATTCTTCTTTAACAAATTATTTATACTTTAATTCGTGAAGCTTAATGTTATAGAATTACGGGGTGTTACATTCTCCCCCATTTAAAGGATTTCGTCCCCGAAATCTTCAAGTTAGGAAGAATGTGTCCTACCATCCAATCATCCATCTACTCAACCATTCAATCATAGGCATCCATTGTCCTTAAAAAGATTTCTAATGCTTTCATGATCATATGCATAGTGTGTGTATATGTCCTTATTTAATGCAAAATCAGACGGTCTACTGATTTAGTTGACCTCCTTAATGCAAATCATGTCAGTGCCATGCGTCCAATATGTATGCAATCCTAATGATACATATTATGAGTGCACAACCATTCACTCAAATGCAACGTCCATAGGATAACCCATCAAGTTCAATCCACAAACAAATACATATATGCAAATGCAATATGAAAGTGACTGAGCTGATCTAGTGCCTAATATGTGCATATGCATCCACGATCAACCACTAGCAACCACTTGCAACGATCAATCATAACATTTTTCAAACACATGTTTACATCCATTGGCTTCTACCCAAGGATCGAAGACATGAATTGGAGGATATACCTTAAAAGATAGAAACAAGAATGCATAACATTCCTAGAAAAAGAGATCAAGGATATACCCTCAAAAGGGTATGATGCGCGTATCTAGTGTTCAGTCCTCGATGTCGCATCTTCTCGAGCTTCACGATACTGTACCTTATCTAATTTAACATCACGATTGCGAAACTTCTTGACCTCCATTTCCAAAACCCACTAGTAAAGATAGGACCACAACCACTTATTATGCTAGAGGGTATTCGAGACTTCCGTTAGATGCCAATCATGTTCTTCCCCACTCTTAGAGAAAGCCTAAATATCATCCATGTACAAGCGAGGGGAACCATTCGCCTTTGTAGAGAAAACAACTGGATATATGCAGAGGTCTATCTTGCATTTAGGGGGCAAACCCCTAACATAATCAAAAACATCCATGTGCTCATGGATCACAAACCTTCGATAGATGCATCAAGTGATTCTAGGTAGGAAAGCCTAACTGATCTCTAAGGATCGCACGAAATCTCGAGGGTATTCTCGAGGCAAGTCAAAAGTCTAACTACCCTCCTTTCACGATTACTAGCTAACCAACCCCTGCCTAGAAGTAATCCTCAGCCCATGATACTAGAAACATAAGTATTACACTTAGGTTTTAATCTAGCTATTCTCAAATCCTTACAAACAAAAGATAAACGAGTTGAACACCCAATTGGATTTGAGACCATAATGGCATCTTCTACTATACAAGTACTAAGATGTAGAGACTCAACTATGGAAGCAGATATAAATGAATGTGAAGCGCTAAAAACAAAGGAAAGAGTACGAATAAGATGATCAAAAAGAAAAGCTAGGCTTTTTCAACAGAAATTTTACTACCTCTCTCTCAGGTATGCTGACGGTGAGAGCATGTACTTGCCCTTCTGAAAATCCCGTCCTTTGCTCTTGCCCTTGATTATATGACCTGTTATACCATAATAAAGATACTTATTCTTGTCCTAGATTTTACTATTCCTTCCTCCTTTTTGAACCAAGGCCATATCCATGAGTTTCTTATCCTTACCATCCTTGTTCAACATGTTAACGAGTCTCTCGAAAGCTGCCTCCATCGCACGGAAAACCCTACAAAGCTCGAAAGAAAAATTAGTCGTAGGTGAAACTACTGCGACAATGGATGGAGGTTGGGCACTTCTACGCCCTTTTGACTGGTGTCGCAGTCTCATCAAGACTACGGAACCATGCCGCATGAGGTTACCTCCCAGAAAGCCGGGAGCCCCGGAGACTCAGGAAAGAAGGAGACAAGGATCCAAATGGAGGAACAAAAGATAGTGCATATTGCTTTGGGGAATATGCCTTTAAAACAAAACTTTTCTTTTGAAAATGCTTTATTTAAAACTGTTTTGAAAATAATTTTTCAAATCTTTTATCTGATCCGGTAACCTTCAGCTTTAATACCAAGTGTAACACCCCACCTCCTTTAAGGTCACTCACAAAGGGAATGCCTTAACTTCAGTGGAGCATTTTTGGTACAAGATGCAGAAAAATTAAAAGACAGACAAATAAAGCAGCGGAAAATAAATAACCTTTATTGGTTAAAAACAGCTTGTACAAAGATTGTTTTACAACACCAATACTTATTACAACAAAGCATCTGTCTTGTTTAAAATAAAGAAGCATAAACTGACAATGATATTCCCTAATAAAGCATGAGCCAGCCATAGTAGCAGAAAATGGATTTCAAAGCAATGCGTCAAAGAATCTTCATGCTCGAAAAGAGTAACGGTCCAAAATGAGCTGAGCTATTCCCTCCCTGGCTACCTTGGGGGGGGGGGAACGGAAGAAAAGAGGCGAAAGCAAACTAGGTCAGACATAAAGCCTGGTAAGCTCGGTGATTTTTAGCATTTAAACGAGGAAAAGGGTCATGACATGAATAAACTAAATATAAGACTAAACCATAGTAACAAGATATCATGGGATAAGCATGGGATATGATATGGCAAGAATAAACTGAATGTACTGATAAACTGGATATACTGATAAACTGGATATACTGATAAACTGAATGCGCTTCTACTCCTCTGCTTCGCGACTGCCCTGTTATACTGATTTTGTAACACCCCACCTCCGCTAAGGTCACTCACAAAGGGAATACACTAGTTTTGGAGGAGCGTTATCGAGGTAAACAAACACAGAAATATCACAAGACAGAACATAGATAAAACAGCGGAAGAATCAAAAGATAAATTTCATTACTTTCAAAAAGAACCAAAACCTTTTACATCAAATAGCCAAGGTCATTATTTTCCATTACAGCAAATTCTGTCTTGCATAAATAAAGAAGCATAAACTTAAAACATCAAAGTAGCTTAATTCCCCAAAGGTAGCAGAAATACTGCCATAGCATAGCTCAAGATCAAACCGTACATGAGCTGAACCGAAAGCAAGCGAAATCCAAGATAAGTGCTAGAGTTTCCACCCTGAGAACCTGGGGGGAAACGAAAGAAAAAGAGGCGAAAGAAAACGAGTCAGTCATAAAGACTGGTAAGTCCAAGTGACTTTCAGCATAAAAACAGATAAAGGTAACATGACATGTATAAACTGAAAGTAAACATAAGGATGCTGTCAAGAAGGGCAAGATTGACTAAGATAACATGATAAATCAAGTATAAATCAAGTATAGCATCACATATTCAAGGTTCACTACATCAACTGTACTAGAATCCCAACCCCATGTCTTATATTAATCATGAAATGATCCCTTCGCCCAATATCATGAAATGACCCATTACTAGGTCCAACGAAACGATCCACTAGTCGATCGGCTCCCTATAAGTTCTAGCTCGTCATGTGTCTGTGTCATACGACCCTATCACGAATGTAGTCACCTGTGCTAGGTCCACCATACGGTGTATCAAGCCCTAGGGTGCCAACCACCGACACGAATCAAGCATGCACAAATAAACCTACTGATGCCCAATGCCTGCTTTTTCAACTCCGAACCACGTGCACGACCATGGCCCGCCTGAACCTACACTGGCGCACCAACACAGCCGTCGTTCTAGCTGCTTACAATCAGCCTAGTAATCGTGCCCCACCCTGCCTAGTTCCAGGGTACCATGATACATCTAGTGGGTTACTGCTGAAATGGACCGCGTAACTAGGGTTTTCGTCCACTAGGTTAAGTGTTGTCATTTAAATTCGTAACTTAACCTCTATCAGTCTAGCATGTCAAGTTGGTTAAGTGTTGTCATTCAAGTTCGTGACTTAACCCGCCTACGAATCATGTATCAAGTTGGTTAAGTGTTGTCTTTCATGTTCATGACTTAACCCTATCATGTGGCATTAATCCATTAATGCACCCCAACCTCTCACATCAGACCTGTTGTTGTGGTCACTGGATATGCCGGGCGGTTCTGGGCAGATTTACACCACAACTCAGTCTGACCTCGGGTTTTCAAGTGCGGTTTGACCAACTACCCACATTGGATCCTATTGTTTACAGTAACTGGATTTGTCGGGCGGTTCCGGGCAGAATTACACTGCAAACTCAACCCAACCTCGAGTTGGCCATTTTCAAGTTCATTCTAGTGTCATGTCCATGTTCATATTTTCATGTCAAGTTCGTGTCAAGTTTCAAGGATAAGTTTCATACCAAGTTCCCTATAATTACCAATTTTTTCCAACGTTACCCCGTTTAAATATTAGGCTAACAATCTTAGCCTAATCTTCGTCTGCATGATTTTTGACATATAATATTAGGCTAAAAACTTAGCCTAATTTAACGTACACAAAATTTGCATAAAGCGATTCATTAGCATAAACATGACATAGGTGTAAACTTGGCATTCTCGGTATAGTCAATATGAACACCATAGGTGTGTACTTGCAAAATAATCAACATGAATATCATATGTGTGAACTTGCAACGTAGACTAAACCAACATACATATATGTGAATTTGCAACATAAACTAAATCAACTTACATATATGTGAACTTGCAAATCAATCACGAACATATGAATAAGTGTGAACTTGAAATATGACATAGGTTTAACATATACACATAAACATGTAGATCTAACATTTGGTCACATATGTGATATGATTTCACAACCTAAAACTTGCATAACATGATAAACTACACAACTTGTTATAACGGGTTATACTCCAAGTTCATATACATGTGAATAGACTTATTCATTAATTCTCAATTCAAAAATAGAACCACAGGCATAGATCAATATCATTCAATTCCACATATAACATAATAAACATTGTTCTATTATCAATTTATTTCCAAGGCACGACATAACTGAATAAATTGATTAAAACATCGCAGGCATAACATTATAAACATGAAAAAGTGTTGAATAATAATCTAGATTCAAGAACACGGATAGATCTAACTTAAATAGAAAAATCCCCAAAATCAAGACAAATAAAGAAAATAGGTCTGAATGGAAAATCAAGCTTAGATCCAATTTCATAGTCATAATTCTAGGCAATAACCTCATGGTCATGAATCATAGGTGATTAGTCATAATTGTCCTTGTCATAGTCATAGGCAATAGTCTCATGTTCACAGTCATAGGCATAGGCATAGTCTTATGTTCACAGTCGTAGGCATAGGCATAGTCTTATGTTCACAGTCATAGTCCTTGGCCATTAACAATAGTTTCAACGTCATGGGCAATATTCCCAAATGTCAAGATCCAAGATGAACAAGAATAGATATGAATCATACATAGATTAATCCCAATTTATAACATGTCCATATTAAGTTTATAATTTTTATCTAAAAGTAACTGGAACTTACAGATCGTGGTCTAAGAAATTTAGATGCAGAAGTCAAGTCTAGAAATTTGTCGTTGAATTGTTGAATCGTTGAATCTTGCTTTGATTATAGAAGAAAATCCCCAATTCCTAGCCGTAGTCTTCAAGAAATAATCTTCGCGTTTTATTTTTAATATAATTTAAAGGAAGAAGAAGAAGCCATGATCATCAAGAGTTTGAGCAGCATAAGGTTTGTAAAGAGAATGAGGCTAGGAGGCTGTTTATATAGAATTTCAATTTAATTATAGTCGTCGGTGAAGCTAGAGTTAATCAAGGCCATCCATCTCAAGAGAAGCCAATCAGAAAGTGGCAAGTTAGCCCTAGTGACACAGCAGAGCTCAGAAATTCGACCGGAAACCCGACCAGGCCAGCCAGGACCAAACACGAAAGCTGTGTAGGCCTGTTGCTCGGCCTGGGCGCACCTGCCAAGTGCGCCAGTGCAACTTTGCATGGGCGCACTTCCCAAGTGCACCAGTGCAATTTTGTTTTGGCGCACTTCCCAAGTGCGCCAGTGCATTCTGGCCGGTTTCTGGTTTTTCTGTCTAACTTCGTTCGTCCATATCTTCTTCATACGACATCCGTTTTACGCAAACTCGGACTCTATCTTAACCAGAATTCCGAGACGAACGCAATGGTGTAACCCGTTTCCCTTAATTCCCACATTTACAATTAAGTATTCTTTGATTCGTTAACATTAATATTAAAATTACGGGGTGTTACATTCTCCCCTCCTTAAAGGATTTCGTCCCCGAAATCTTCAAGTCAAGAAGAATGTGCATCCTACCATACAATCATCCATCTACTCAACCATCAAACACAAGCATCCATTGTCCTTTAAAGATTTCTAATGCTATATGAACATATGCAGAAAGTGTGTGTATATGTTCCTTATCTAATGCAAATGATCAGGCCTGATTGATCTTCTTAATGCAAAATATGTTTAGTGCCATGAATCCAACATGTATGCAAATAGCCCTAGTCACATAAACACTATATGTGTGCACAAACATCCATACATATGCATCATTCACATGGTAACACATTCAGTTTCATCCATAAACAAGTATAAACACTCATGCATATGCAATATGAAAATGTGTCTGAGCCGATCTAGTGCCTAATGTGTGTTATGCAACCACGAGCAACCACTTGTGACCATTTGCAAACATCAATCATACATGTTTCAATCACATGTTTACATCCAAAAAGGTTCTACCTAAGGTTCTCAAGATAGGATTGAGAAGATAAGAAAGATAAAACAAAGCATCTAGGAGAAGAAGTTAAAGATGTACCCCCAGAAGGTCCTGCCTACAAGGCTTGCCCTTGCTTCTTAGGGCAGTTCTTGCTGATATGTCCAGTATCACCACACTGAAAGCGTGCTCCCATCTTCATCTTCTTCTTTCTACAATCCTAGATAACATGCCCAACTATACCACAGAAGTGGCACTTCCTCTTATCACGTGACTTGTTATTATTGTTGTCGTTGTCCTCGCCTCACTTCTGGAAGTCTTTCTTCTCGTTCTGAGACTCATTCGCCTTAACTTCTTTCTTATCACTCATACCTTTCCTATGTAACATGTTAACAAGCCTCACGGAAACTATCTCCATCGTACGGAAAACCCTCTGCGAAGCTAGAAAGAAGATTAGCCGCAGGTAAAAACTACTGCGACTACAAATTGAGAAAAGAAAGGGTAAAGAGATTCAAACAAGGAAACAAAGGATACTGCTAATGGCTTTTGGGGAATAGCCTTTAAATAAAACAAGACTTTTCTTGAAAAAAATGCTTCTTTGTAAACGGTTTTGAAAATAATTTCAGAAGGTTTTAAAAACTTTTGCCCAGTCTGGTAACCTTCTGCTCTGATACCAAATGTAACACCCCACCTCCTCTAAGGTCACTCACAAAGGGAATGCACTAGTTTTGGAGGAGCGTTATCGAGGTAAACAAACACAGAAATATCACAAGATAGAACATAGATAAAACAGCGGAAGAATCAAAAGATAAATTTCATTACTTTCAAAAAGAGTTAAAACCTTTTACATCAAATAGCCAAGGTCATTATTTTCCATTACAGAAAATTCTGACTTGCATAAATAAAGAAGCATAAACTTAAAACATCAAAGTAGCTTAATTCCCCAAAGGTAGCAGAAATGCATCCATAGCATAGCTCAAGATCAAACCGTACATGAGCTGAACCGAAAGCAAGCGAAATCCAAGCTAAGTGCTAGAGTTTCCTCCCTGAGAACCTGGGGGGGACAAAAGAAAACGAGGCGAAAGAAAACGGGTCAGTCATAAAGACTGGTAAGTCCAAGTGACTTTCAGCATAAAAACAGATAAAGGTAACATGACATGTATAAACTGGAAGTAAACATAAGGATGCTGTCAAGAAGGGCAAGATGGACTAAGATAACATGATAAATCAAGTATAGCATCACATATTCAAGGTTCGCTGCATCAACTATACTAAAATCCAAAACCCATGTCTTATATTAATCATGAAATGATCCCTTCGCCCAATATCATGAAATGACCCATTACTAGGTCCAACGAAACGATCCACTAGTCGATCGGCTCCCTACAAGTTCAAGCTCGTCATGTGTCTGTGTCATACGGCCCTATCACGAATGTAGTCACCTGTGCTAGGTCCACCATAGGGTGTATCAAGCCCTAGGGTGCCAACCACCGACACGAATCAAGCATGCACAGATAAATCTACTGATGCCCAATGCCTGCTTTTTCAACTCCGGACCACGTGCACGACCATAGCCCGCCTGAACCTACACTGGCGCACCAACACAGCCGTCGTTCTGGTCGCTTACAATCAGCCCAGTAATCGTGCCCCACCCTGCATAGTTCCAGGGTACCATGATACATCTAGTGGGTTACTACTGAAATGGACCGCGTAACTAGGGTTTCCGTCCACTAGGTTAAGTGTTGTCATTTAAATTCGTAACTTAACCCCTATCAGTCTAGCATGTCAAGTTGGTTAAGTATTGTCATTCAAGTTCGTGACTTAACCCGCCTACGAGTCATGTATCAATTTGGTTAAGTGTTGTCTTTCATGTTCATGACTTAACCCTATCATGTGGCATTAATTCATTAATGCATCCCAACCTCTCACATCAGACCTGTTGTTGTGGTCACTGGATATGCCGGGCGGTTCCGGGCAGATTTACACCACAACTCAGTCTAACCTCGGGTTTTCAAGTGCAGTATGACCAACTACCCACATTGGATCCTATTGTTTGCAGTAACTGGATTTGCCGGGCGGTTCCGGGCAGAATTACACTGCAAACTCAACCCAACCTCGAGTTGGCCATTTTCAAGTTCATTCTAGTGTCATGTCCATGTTCATATTTTCATGTCAAGTTCGTGTCAAATTTCAAGGATAAGTTTCATACCAAGTTTCCTATAATTACCAATTTTTCCCAACGTTATCCCGTTTAAATATTAGGCTAACAATCTTAGCCTAATCTTCATCCGCATGATTTTTGACATATAATATTAGGCTAAAAACTTAGCCTAATTTAACGTACACAAAATTTGCATAAAGCGATTCATTAGCATAAACATGACATAGGTGTAAACTTGGCATTCTCGGTATAGTCAATATGAACACCATAGGTGTGTACTTGCAAAATAATCAACATGAATATCATAGGTGTGAACTTGTAACGTAGACTAAACCAACATACATATATGTGAATTTGCAACCTAGACTAAATCAACTTACATATATGTGAACTTGCAAATCAATCACGAACATATGAATAAGTGTGAACTTGAAATATGACATAGGTTTAACATATACACATAAGCATGTAGATCTAACATTTGGTCACATATGTGATATGATTTCACAACCTAAAACTTGCATAACATGATAAACTACACAACTTGTTATAACGGTTTATACTTGTAAAGACCCGCAAATCCCCGCCCTTTGAATCGACTGTAAACCACAAAGGTCTGATCCAAAAAGTGGAAACCTACGAATACTTTAACTTTGGGCATACAACACATTACAATAGATAACAGAAGACTTTTATAACACTATAATAAATGTTACATCAGAGTACAGAATATACATATCAGAGTACATTGGAATATAATTACAGCGGAAGAATAAATTACAATAAATGAATACATTGCAGCGGAACTAATCTCAGTGGAAGACTATCAACATTATGGCCACAGCTTCAGTCTTCAATCCAGGATCTTGTTTTATATATCTGCAAAAATAGCTACTCGACTGCCCGTGTGGAAAATATGGGCACCCGAGTTTGCCAGTGGACAAACTACAGGTCAGTCATGGGACTGGTGTGAGAATTCTACTTAACCTATATAATATAATAAGGCTAATCACAGGACCACGCCACTTTCGCGGAACGGGTTTTCTCCTATGAATTGCCAGTGCAAGACTAAAGTAAATCGTCAAAATAACGCAATGCTTTTTAGAAAAATGAAACCATTATAAGACCCAAGTCCCACCACACAATGCAACGCAAACCGGAGGATAGGGTTTTACCTTATAATGATCAAAAGATGCTTGATACGATAAACACGGTATTATATAATAATAGTGTGCAACCAATTTGAGATACATCAAAGTAAATGTATTAATCCTATACGGCATGAGTGCCCCATCCCACTATGTCGCCATATATAGGTATACAATCAAAACCGCGTGATGTCGTATTGGAAATTTGGGTTTCCATCTGAGTCAAGGCTAGGGAGGAGATCTTTACCGATTCGAGACACTCTAGCAAATGCCCCAGGATTGGTACTCTGTCCAACCCTTGGATCCTGCAGGGCCGGTCCATACGTTAACGCTTAATGGATTGGCAATTCCTGAACACACGCTCCCCGGTCCTTTTGGACCTATAATACGGCCAGTGGCGACCGCATAAACCGAGGCCTCGAAAAATCCAACAACCACAATGAATAAATGCCAGCGCTGGTAGGTCCCTGGCACTACTCTAGCTAAACAGAAACGTGTGCACTCCCTGCGTTCCCTTCTCCCGTTTTAGACTCTACCGGGCTGTGAGGCTCGCGAAGTCACGATATACACAAAGCTATGCCTAAATAGACTGTTCTTTGATCATCAACCACAGGGCCTGCTTTTCAACAAAGCCTTGATCAATTGCATCTTAGCATGCCACATTGTCAGACTCTACCATATCATTGATCATCTACCAATATATATATAACCTCTAAGCTCATACGTCTTAGAGAAGGGGGTTAAATGAAGAATAAATTCTCCACCACCAAACAGAAATATATAATCGGTAGCGTTCAACAAATACAGTAGAAAAGAATACAATGTCAGACACACAATCCATTTACAAGTCCGCTCTGGGTCTGAGCGAAACAACGTATCCGTCGATCTCCAAATACATTTGGACGATCATTACCAAATACCTTGCCTTGGGGTGTCCAGTCCCAATTCAAGATACCAGTCATCATCATCCCAACGATGTGAAAACTTCGGTCTTCAATTGCCATCTTCATCTTCGACTCTTGATCGTCGTGATGATTATTCAGAATGGGTTAAACCCGATCTTTCTGAATAACTCGCGTATTTTGTGATTAAAAATCAAATATTGGAAAATCACACATTACGCCACATTTCCTACTCAGGATATTCTTTTAATAAGATATTCATATTAAAAGATTCTCATTAATTTTATCAAAGATAAATTAATAAATTTAATCATAAATCTTCCTTAAAAGATTTATTAAAAATTCTAAATTTGATTTAATATCAAAAATCATTTTCACAAGATTATTTATTTTAAAGAATAAATCTTCTTTTAAACGGGTTAAAGAACTCGTGTCATTTAAAACACAGTTCACAATAAACCCAACAAACAAATAATTAATTCATTTGTGCACTTGGGCGATGTGTGAAAATTATCGACCCAATCACATAAACAAGTCAGGTAACTTATCTATGGCATTGTAATACACAATATATAATACAACAATAAAAATGTCTCTTTTATTTCTATTCTTTTTATTGCATGTAAAATGTCAATAAAGATGAATTCTTTATTTCTATTCTTTTATCGCATCTAAAATGACGATAAAAATAAAATCTTTATTTCAATTCCTTTCATTGTAAATAAATGAAAAGAAAAATGTAATCTTTTAATTCCATTGTAATAGGGAATACAATTAATAACAAAAATATAACTTTTCATTTCATGCTTTATTCGCACTAGAGAATGCAAATAAAGATTCAGCTTTTTGATTTGAGGTTTATTTACAACGAGGAATGTAAATAAAAATTTTAACTTTTCATTTCATAAATTATTTGCATTAAGGATTTCAAATGAAAATGGATCTTTTATTCTCATGTTTTTATTTGCGTTGAGTAATGCAAATAAAAATGTAATACTTAATTTCTACTTTTATTTACATCAAGAAATGTAAATAAAAGAACAACTTTTTATTTTATGTCTATTTACATCAAGTGAAGTAAATGAATAAAAATGTAACCTTATTTTAATGATTTGTTCGCATTTAAAAACATGCAAAAAAAATGAGACATTTGTTTTTAACAAATTTGTTTGCCACTAAATTTGCAAACAAAATATAAATGTAATTTTTTTTTATTGTCTTGTTTGTTTGCAACTAAGGTTGCAAACAACAAATGAAATTTTATCTCTTTAATTATTTGCATGATGGAATGCAAATAATAAAAAAAAAAAAATTAGTTTGCATCTAAATTTGCAAACCAAAAATGCAAATTTTATTTGCTTGCTTGTTTGCAACAAAAGTTGTGAACAAAAAAAATGTAATTTTTTTTCTTTCTTCTTGTTTTATTTGCATGGTAGGATGCAAATAAAATGTATTTTCTACGTTTCGTTTGCATCAAAAATTGCAACCAAAAGATATATTTTTCCTCTACTTTTGTTTGCATCTAAAATTGCAAACAAAAAGATATTATTTTCTTTTTTCTATTTTTGTTTGCCTCTAAAATTGCAAACAAAAAGGTATATTTTTTTCTCTGCTTTTGTTTGCATCTAAAATTGCAAACAAAAAGATATTTTTTTCTTTTTTTCTACTTTTTCTTTTGTTTTATAAAATGTAATCATAAAATAAAACTGTCTCTTCCCTCTTACATGTAGTGTTTGCATTTGATTGCAACACGAAAATGTAAATTTTCAATTTTAAGAAACGTTTTCATATGCATGCCAACAAAAATGTATGTTTTAATTTTATGAAGCGTTTGCATATGTATGTAAACACAAAAATGTAAATCTTTTTTTTTTTTTTATGAAGCGTTTGCATATGCATGCAAACATAAAAATGTATATTTTTTTTTGAAGCGTTTGCACATGTATGCAAACACAAAAATAATGAAAATCATATATATTATTTCTTTCTACATTGAATTTTTATTACGAATTGTAATGAGATGAGTTCCTATACTTTGTTGACACTAAGGAATGCAACAATACACTTTCCTTTTCCATCATATAAATTTTTTTGTTTGAAAACACAAATCCAAATGTTAATCAATTAACGATGTAAATATTTGTGTTAGGGACACAAGTGAAATACTTTCGATGTACGGTACATGTATTTGTGTTGGGAACACAAGTAAAAATAAATAAAATAAAATTTCAATGGCGGTGCATTCATTTGTGTTTAAGATAAAAATAAAAATAAAACTTTGATGACGAAGTATTTATTTGTTTTTAAAACACAAATAAAAATAATTCATATTCCTGTGTAAATGTATGTGCCAATATATAAATAAAAAGACATTTTTTTTTATAAACTTTTATGTTTAGACATTTCTTTTGAATATTGTTATTTGTGTTTACACAAATATAAAATGAACATCTTTCATACATGTAGATTTTTGTGTTGAAACACAAAAATAAAGTAAACTCTTTTTTTTTTCCATGTAGATTTTTGTGTTGGAACACAAAAATAAAATAAACATTTTTTCTTGTAGATTTTTGTGTTGGAACACAAAAATAAAATAAACACATTTTTCCTCATGTATACTTTTGTGTTGGAACACCAAAAATAAAATAAACAATCTTTTTTTTCTATGTATAATTTTTGTGTTGGAACACAAAAATAAAATAAACAATCTTTTTTTTCTTCTATGTATATTTTTCCATCGCAATATGAATATTGAATTGATTATCAAACTCAATTCAATAAAAACCAAATCTGAAATAAACGTATCCAAGTTCGCACAACAACCAATACAACAATACATTCATCAAACAGAAAATCAACATAACATACTATACAATTCAGATCTGAACGAATATTATATAATAAATAAATTAATCAACTAATTAATTTAAATTAAAGAAATCTCACCTTCCGTTAATTCAGATCTAAAGATTCAAACAGTCCAGAAAATGTTCCAATCAGTCTCAAACCGTTCTATTTGCTGTTACGATTCCGATGTTTTTGAAATCGTCAAATTCTAAGTTGAAATGAACGAGTCATGGTCAAAACAAGTTTTTAAAATAATTTAAATTAATGAATTAGTTAATTAATTAAGATAATTACCCTTCTTCCTCCTCAACTAGGATTGGCCGTACTTATGCGAATGGAGAGGAGAAGATGGTGGCTCCAGAGAAGATCTAACCTTATGAGAATGGAGAGGAGAAGATGCTCTTTGATTTGGTATAGGAGTTAGGATTTAATTTGAAGAGAAGAGGGAAAAAGTGGCACAAGAATTTTCGGCCATGAAGAGAATAGGGGGCGGCGGCTACTAATTGAAGAAGATGAATAATGATTTAGTTAGGGTTCTCCTCTTTTTTATATTATGTAATTGTTGATTTTTCAAAAAAACCCATTACTCTCAAATTATTTAGAATCCAGTCCAACAAAAGCTACCCTACCCAATAACCCCTAATCCGGATCCATCTAGCCATGTCCCGCAGGCCCAAAAGGTTGTCTAAGCCCTCATTTTTCGAATTTAAAATTAATTCTTTTTATTATTTAATTCGGACACAATCAAAAAATCCGCCGAGGCCACATACGGACTCCGAAAAATCTAAAAAAAATATTTTTAGCTTTCTTATGACGATACAGTTCCAATGAGACTAATTTCATCGAATTCTGAGACTGTTTGAAAAATAGCTATTTTAAGTCGATTAAAATTTGACCGTAAATTGACAAAATAGAAATCCTTTTGCCATGGCCACATATTAATTCCAAAAATTATGAAAAATTAAACTTAACAATATTTTGACATTCCGGATCCAACAAAAGTGGTTTCGTCGAAAACGGAGGTCGTTTGTAAAATATCTATTTTCAAGGGCTATATATTTAATATTAAAAATACATTTTTAAACAAATAATTTCTGAAATTCAAAATATATAAGTGTTTATAATTACTAAATGCAGAAACATCATTCCGGACTCAATGGAAGTGGTTTCGAGTCCAAATTCCTTAGTATGTGAAAAGTAGCATTTTGACCTTTATAAATTTCATAGCGACCTTTCTAAATATTGAATTGGCCATAACTTTTGATTTCCACTATGAAATTTCAATTTTTCGGATTCGTTGGAAAGATATTTTTAAATAGATTCTAATATTTTTGGTTTCACTAAAATCCGTTAAATTTTGCATCCTGTACGGTCAGTCAAAGTTCAAGTTTGACTTTTCAAACTACCGCGCTATTTCTAACTCTTTTGTTAATTTAAAATTAAATCATTCATTCTAACTTCGATTTAAATCAAATTCGTGATCATTATTATTTAAATAAATAATTTTATATTGTCAAAATTCATTAAAATTTTCTAAAATAAAAATTTTAAATTGGTCCTGATTTTTGCGGGTTGTTACAATCGCCCCCACTTAAAAACTTTTCGTCCTCGAAAAGGAACGTAGCTAAAAATTGTAAAATTAACTATCTTAATTTTAAATTTTAATGGTTAATTATCTTTTCAAAATATATATAAAAATCATATTTCAAAGAATAGATTATAAATATCAAAAATACGTTAATTATAAATTCGTAACTCTTAACTCGTTCTAGGGCATTACTAACCCCATCTCTAACGAGTTTACTCATTCTAGGATACTACTGATCCTATCTCTAATGAGTATTCTTATTGGACATTACTAATCCAATCTCTGATGAGTCTTTTGTTCAGTTCTAACAAGTTGTATCCCAAAGATTTGAGCTAACCTGGCTTTGATACCAACTGTAAAGACCCTCAAATCCCCGCCCTTTGAATCGACCGTAAACCACACAGGTCTGATCCAAAAAGTGGAAACCTACGAATACTATAACTTTGGGCATACAACACATTACAACATATAACAGAAGACTTTTATAACACTATAATAAATGTTACATCAGAGTACAAAATATACATATCAGAGTACATTGGAATATAATTACAGCGGAAGAATAAATTACAATAAATGAATACATTGCAGCGGAACTAATCTCAGTGGAAGGCTATCAACATTATGGCCACAGCTTCAGTCTTCAATCCAGGATCTTGTTTTATATATCTGCAAAAATAGCTACTCGACTGCCCGTGTGGAAAATATGGGCACCCGAGTTTGCCAGTGGACAAACTACAGGTCAGTCATGGGACTGGTGTGAGAATTCTACTTAACCTATATAATATAATAAGGCTAATCACAGGACCACGCCACTTTCGCGGAACGGGTTTTCTCCTATGAATTTCCAGTGCAAGACTAAAGTAAATCATCAAAATAACGCAATGCTTTTTAGAAAAATGAAACCATTATAAGACCCAAGTCCCATCACATAATGCAACGCAAACCGGAGGATAGGGTTTCACCTTATAATGATCAAAAGATGCTTGATACGATAAACACGGTATTATATAATAATAGTGTGCAACCAATTTGAGATACATCAAAGTAAATGTATTAATCCTAGACGGCATGAGTGCCCCATCCCACTATGTCCCCATATATAGGTATACAATCAAAACCGCGTGATGTCGTATTGGAAATTTGGGTTTCCATCTGAGTCAAGGCTAGAGAGGAGATCCTTACCGATTCGAGACACTCTAGCAAATGCCCCAGGATTGGTACTCAGTCCAACCCTTGGATCCTACAGGGCCGGTCCATACGTTAACGCTTAATGGATTGGCAATTCCTGAACACACGCTCCCCGGTCCTTTTGGACCTATAATACGGCCAGTGGCGACCGCATAAACCGAGGCCTCGAAAAATCCAACAACCACAATGAATAAATGCCAGCGCTGGTAGGTCCCTGGCACTACTCTAGCTAAAAAGAAACGTGTGCACTCCATGCGTTCCCTTCTCCCGTTTTGGACTCTACCGGGCTGTAAGGCTCGCGAAGTCACGATATACACAAAGCTATGCCTAAATAGACTGTGCTTTGATCATCAACCACAAGGCCTGCTTTTCAACAAAGCCTTGATCAATTGCATCTTAGCATGCCACATTGTCAGACTCTACCATATCATTGATCATCTACCAATATATATATAACCTCTAGGCTCATACGTCTTAGAGAAGGGGGTTAAATGAAGAATAAATTCTCCACCACCAAACAGAAATATATAATCAATAGCGTTCAACTAATACAGTAGAAAAGAATACAATGTCAGACACACAATCCATTTACAAGTCCGCTCTGGGTCTGAGCGAAACAACGTGTCCGTCGATCTCCAAATACATTTGGACGATCATTACCAAATACCTTTCCTTGGGGTGTCCAGTCCCAATTCAAGATACCAGTCATCATCATCCCAACGATGTGAAAACTTCGGTCTTCAATTGCCATCTTCATCTTCGACTCTTGATCGTCGTGATGATTATTCAGAATGGGTTAAACCCGGTCTTTCTGAATAACTCGCGTATTTTGTGATTAAAAATCAAATATTGGAAAATCACACATTACGCCACATTTCCTACTCAGGATATTCTTTTAATAAGATATTCATATTAAAAGATTCTCATTAATTTTATCAAAGATAAATTAATAAATTTAATCATAAATCTTCCTTAAAAGATTTATTAAAAATTCTAAATTTGATTTAATATCAAAAATCATTTTCACAAGATTATTTATTTTAAAGAATAAATCTTCTTTTAAACGGGTTAAAGAACTCGTGTCATTTAAAACACAGTTCACAATAAACCCAACAAACAAATAATTAATTCATTTATGCACTTGGGCGATGTGTGAAAATTATCGACCCAATCACATAAACAAGTCAGGTAACTTATCTATGGCATTGTAATACACAATATATAATACGATAATAAAAATGTCTCTTTTATTTCTATTCTTTTTATTGCATGTAAAATGTCAATAAAGATGAATTCTTTATTTCTATTCTTTTATCGCATCTAAAATGACGATAAAAATAAAATCTTTATTTCAATTCCTTTCATTGTAAATAAATGAAAAGAAAAATGTAATCTTTTAATTCCATTGTAATAGGGAATACAATTAATAACAAAAATATAACTTTTCATTTCATGCTTTATTCGCACTAGAGAATGCAAATAAAGATTCAACTTTTTGATTTGAGGTTTATTTACAACGAGGAATGTAAATAAAAATTTTAACTTTTCATTTCATAAATTATTTGCATTAAGGATTTCAAATGAAAATGGATCTTTTATTCTCATGTTTTTATTTGCGTTGAGTAATGCAAATAAAAATGTAATACTTAATTTCTACTTTTATTTACATCAAGAAATGTAAATAAAAGAATAACTTTTTATTTTATGTCTATTTACATCAAGTGAAGTAAACAAATAAAAATGTAACCTTATTTTAATGCTTTGTTCGCATTTAAAAACATGCAACAAAAATGAGACATTTGTTTTTAACAAATTTGTTTGCCACTAAATTTGCAAACAAAATATAAATGTAATTTTTTTTATTGTCTTGTTTGTTTGCAACTAAGGTTGCAAACAACAAATGAAATTTTATCTCTTTGTTTATTTGCATGATGGAATGCAAATAATAAAAAAAAAATTAGTTTGCATCTAAATTTGCAAACCAAAAATGCAAATTTTATTTGCTTGCTTGTTTGCAACAAAAGTTGTAAACAAAAAAAATGTAAATTTTTTTTCTTTCTTCTTGTTTTATTTGCATGGTAGGATGCAAATAAAATGTATTTTCTACGTTTCGTTTGCATCAAAAATTGCAACCAAAAGATATATTTTTCCTCTACTTTTGTTTGCATCTAAAATTGCAAACAAAAAGATATTATTTTCTTTTTTCTATTTTTGTTTGCCTCTAAAATTGCAAACAAAAAGGTATATTTTTTTCTCTACTTTTGTTTGCATCTAAAATTGCAAACAAAAAGATATTTTTTTTCTTTTTTTCTACTTTTTCTTTTGTTTAATAAAATGTAATCATAAAATAAAACTGTCTCTTCCCTCTTACTTGTAGTGTTTGCATTTAATTGCAACACGAAAATGTAAATTTTCAATTTTAAGAAACGTTTTCATATGCATGCCAACAAAAATGTATGTTTTAATTTTATGAAGCGTTTGCATATGTATGTAAACACAAAAATGTAAATCTTTTTTTTATGAAGCGTTTGCATATGCATGCAAACATAAAAATGTATATTTTTTTTTGAAGCGTTTGCACATGTATGCAAACACAAAAATAATGAAAATCATATATATTATTTATTTCTACATTGAATTTTTATTACGAATTGTAATGAGATGAGTTCCTATACTTTGTTGACATTAAGGAATGCAACAATACACTTTCCTTTTCCATCATATAAAATTTTTTGTTTGAAAACACAAATCCAAATGTTAATCAATTAACGATGTAAATATTTGTGTTAGGGACACAAGTGAAATACTTTCGATGTACGGTACATGTATTTGTGTTGGGAACACAAGTAAAAATAAATAAAATAAAATTTCAATGGCGGTGCATTCATTTGTGTTTAAGATAAAAATAAAAATAAAACTTTGATGATGAAGTATTTATTTGTGTTTAAAACACAAATAAAAATAATTCATATTCCTGTGTAAATGTATGTGACAATATATACATAAAAAGACAATTTTTTTTTATAAACTTTTATATTTAGACATTTCTTTTGAATATTGTTATTTGTGTTGAAACAAAAATATAAAATGAACATCTTTCATACATGTAGATTTTTATGTTGAAACACAAAAATAAAGTAAACTCTTTTTTTTTCCATGTAGATTTTTGTGTTGTAACACAAAAATAAAATAAACATTTTTTCTTGTAGATTTTTGTGTTGGAACACAAAAATAAAATAAACACATTTTTCCTCATGTATACTTTTGTGTTGGAACACAAAAAATAAAATAAACAATCTTTTTTTTCTATGTATAATTTTTGTGTTGGAACACAAAAATAAAATAAACAATCTTTTTTTTTTCTCATGTGTATTTTTGTGTTGGAACACAAAAATAAAATAAACAATCTTTTTTTTCTTCTATGTATATTTTTCCATCGCAATATGAATATTTAATTGATTATCAAACTCAATTCAATAAAAACCAAATCTGAAATAAACGTATCCAAGTTCGCACAACAACCAATACAACAATACATTCATCAAACAGAAAATCAACATAACATACTATACAATTCAGATCTGAACGAATATTATATAGTAAATAAATTAATCAACTAATTAATTTAAATTAAAGAAATCTCACCTTCCGTTAATTCAGATCTAAAGATTCAAACAGTCCAGAAAATGTTCCAATCAGTCTCAAACCGTTCTATTTGCTGTTACGATTCCGATGTTTTTGAAATCGTCAAATTCTAAGTTGAAATGAACAAGTCATGGTCAAAACAAGTTTTTAAAATAATTTAAATTAATGAATTAGTTAATTAATTAAGATAATTACCCTTCTTCCTCCTCAAATAGGATCGGCCGTACTTATGCGAATGGAGAGGAGAAGATGGTGGCTCCAGAGAAGATCTAACCTTATGAGAATGGAGAGGAGAAGATGCTCTTTGATTTGGTATAGGAGTTAGGATTTAATTTGAAGAGAAGAGGGAGAAAGTTTCACAAGAATTTTCGGCCATGAAGAGAATAGGGGGCGGCGGCTACTAATTGAAGAAGATGAATAATGATTTAGTTAGGGTTCTCCTCTTTTTTATATTATGTAATTGTTGATTTTTCAAAAAAACCCGTTACTCTCAAATTATTTAGAATCCAGTCCAACAAAAGCTACCCTACCCAATAACCCCTAATCCGGATCCATCTAGCCATGTCCCGCAGGCCCAAAAGGTTGTCTAAGCCCTCATTTTTTGAATTTAAAATTAATTCTTTTTATTATTTAATTCGGACACAATCAAAAAATCCGCCGAGGCCACATACGGACTCCGAAAAATCTAAAAAAAAATATTTTTAGCTTTCTTATGACGATATGGTTCCAATAAGGCTAATTTCATCGAATTCTGAGATTGTTTGAAAAATAGC
This sequence comes from Allium sativum, assembly GCA_030737875.1. NCBI lineage: Eukaryota > Viridiplantae > Streptophyta > Magnoliopsida > Asparagales > Amaryllidaceae > Allium > Allium sativum. The sequence continues at coordinate 797,498,709 of CM060922.1, forward strand.
TATTTTTAAGTCGATTAAAATTTGACCGTAAATTGACAAAATAGAAATCCTTTTGCCACGGCCACAAATTAATTCCAAAAATTATGAAAAATTAAAATTAACAATATTTTGACATTCCGGATCCAACAAAAGTGGTTTCGTCGAAAACGGAGGTCGTTTGTAAAATATCTATTTTCAAGGGCTATATATTTAATATTAAAAATACATTTTTAAACAAATAATTTCTGAAATTCAAAATATATAAGTGTTTATACTTATCAAATGCAGAAACATCATTCCGGACTCAATGGAAGTGGTTTCGAGTCCAAATTCCTTCGTATGTGAAAAGTAGCATTTTGACCTTTATAAATTTCATAGCGACCTTTCTAAATATTGAATTGGCCAAAACATTTGATTTCCGCTATGAAATTTTAATTTTTCGGATTCGTTGGAAAGATATTTTTAAATAGATTCTAATATTTTTGGTTTCACTAAAATTCGTTAAATTTTGCATCCTGTACGGTCAGTCAAAGTTCAAGTTTGACTTTTCAAACTACCGCGCTATTTCTAACTCTTTTGTTAATTTAAAATTAAATCATTCATTCTAACTTCGATTTAAATCAAATTCGTGATCATTATTATTTAAATAAATAATTTTATATTGTCAAAATTCATTAAAATTTTCTAAAATAAATTTTTTAAATTGGTCCTGATTTTTGCGGGTTGTTACAATACTCCAAGTTCATATACATGTGAATAGAATTATTCATTAATTCTCAATTCAAAAATAGAACCACAGGCATAGATCAATATCATTCAATTCCACATATAACATAATAAACATTGTTCTATTATCAATTTATTTCCAAGGCACGACATAACTAAATAAATTGATTAAAACATCGCAGGCATAACATTATGAACATGAAAAAGGGTTGAATAATAATCTAGATTCAAGAACACGGACAGATCTAACTTAAATAGAAAAATCCGCAAAATCAAGACAAATAAAGAAAATAGGTCTGAATAGAAAATCATGCTTAGATCCAATTTCATAGTCATAATTCTAGGCAATAACCTCATAGTCATGAATCATAGGTGATTAGTCATAATTGTCCTTGTCATAGTCATAGGAAATAGTCTCATGTTCACAGTCATAGGCATAGTCTTATGTTCACAGTCATAGGCGTAGGCATAGTCTTATGTTCACAGTCATAGTCCTTGGCCATAAACAATAGTTTCAACGTCATAGGCAATATTCGCAAAAGTCAAGATCCAAGATGAACAAGAATAGATATGAATCATCCATAGATTAATCCCAATTTATAACATGTCCATATTAAGTTTATAATTTTTATCTAAAAGTAACTGGAACTTACAAATCGTGGTCTAAGAAATTTAGATGCAGAAGTCAAGTCTAGAAATTTGTCTTTGAATCGTTGAATCTTGCTTTGATTATAGAAGCAAATCCCCAATTCCTAGCCGTAGTCTTCAAGAAATAATATTCGCATTTTATTTTTAATTTAATTTAAAGGAAGAAGAAGAAGCCATGATCTTCAAGAGTTTGAGCAGCATAAGGTTAGAGAAGAATGGTGTAAAGAGAATGAGGCTAGGAGGCTGTTTATATAGAATTTCAATTTAATTATAGTCGTCGGTGAAGTTAGAGTTAATCAAGGCCATCCATCTCAAGAGAAGCCAATCAGAAAGTGACAAGTTAGCCCTAGCGACATAGCAGAGCTCGGAAATTCGACCAGAAACCCGACCAGGCCTGCCAGGGCCAAACCAGAAAGCTGTGCAGGCCTGCTGTTTGGCCTCGGCGCACCTGCCAAGTGCGCCAGTGCAACTTTGCATGGGCGCACTTCCCAAGTGCGCCAGTGCAATTTTGTTCTTGCGCACTTCCCAAGTGCGCCATTGCATTCTGGTTGGTTTCTGGTTTTTCTGCCTAACTTCGTTCGTCTATATCTTCTTCATACGACATCCGTTTTACGCAAACTCGGACTCTATCTTAACCAGAATTCCGAGACAAACGCAATGGCGTAACCCGTTTCCCTTAATTACCACATTTACAATTAAGTATTCTTTGATTCGTTAACATTATTATTAAAATTACGGGGTGTTACAGATTTCTATTTCTATGCACTACTTAATTAGTGTCCAAACTAGTAATCTATATAAAATGATCATATGATAACGTGATCCCAATCCCCATAATTGTGGTTGCCTTCAGGTGTACATCTATTATGGGGATTCCATTTATTACCTAGATCTAATCTAGGGTTTTCTATCGAGCGCTTCCTAGATTCAACCAGCGTTTACGCTACCTAGGGCCACTAGGGTTTATGCTACCTATTGAACGCTTCTCGGATTCAGGGTTTACGCGACAACTAGGGATTATGCTTCCTATCGGACGATGCACCCTAGTCTAGGACACACCACCCAGGGTGATATACGTTCCTAGACCTTCCCCACGTACGTGTTGTGAATCATTATCAATGTCTAGTTGCACATGTCCTCTATATGTGCGACCCGAGTCCCGTCGCAGGGCTAACCAAGAAACACGGAACTCGGTTGGGAGCTTTAAGTTATCTGCCGATGCAAATGCTAAGGTCTATTTTTCCAGTGGCTATGGTCCCACTTGAACCGTCCCTCAACTAATGAATGAAAGGAACCCAAGAAAAACAAGAATGAGAACTATACGCAGGCCCTCTATGCCCCCACAAACATATTGGCCAACCTCACCCATAACTAGATAGCAAGTATATGGTCTTTTGGAGTTCTCCGCCTTTCCGCTTTACGTATCTCGACTGACTCAAGATGGTAGGTAGACAACGAGTTGCTATCATAGGGCAAAAGCTGGTCTCGCCGAATCACGCTGGTCCATCCTAGTCTTTAGGTTGCCTTATTATTGCAACCAATGCGTACCGTTGGCTCTTCTAACGCAGACCTTAACCTCTGTGAGCCCAGGAGGATCATCTGCTGCCTCACAGAGGGATACCAAGAGTACCCTCACGTCCCCTCGAAGCCGCGTGCTTCGTACCCCAGTTCGTTGGCGCCTTCTTCATGATCAGACGGACGTTCGCTCCTTCTCGTGTTGTACGTGGCTTTCTTGACTAAGGTTTACTACTTAGTTCTCTTAACAAAGGTTTACTACTTAGTTCGCCTTCTCATCATGTTGGATTGGTTAAGTGTCATCAGTCAATTCAAGTTAACTTAACCCGTTCACTTGTCATGTTAAATTGGTTAAGTGTTATCCAGTAGTTCACAATGACTTAACCTACCCATATATCATGTCAAATTGGTTAAGTGTCCCTTACCCTTACTCGTTTATCAGGTTATACTGGTTAAGTGTCTCTCATTAACTTAACCCTGTTTATTCATCTTGCTATAATGGCTAAGTGTTCTAAGTTTACTTAACCCTACCATCTAGTCTAGTTAGCATATTAAACATTTACTTAACCTTACCCACTTGTCTAGTTAACATGTTATAATGGTTAAGTTTTTCCTTAGTAACTTAACCCCCACAAATCTTGCCTTGTTAACATGTTAAGTTGGTTAAGTGTCCAAATTAACTTAATCCCTATCAATCTTGTCTACTTAACATGTTGAATTGGCTAAGTGTTTTCTCAATTACTTAACCCCACCCTTCTTGTCTTGTTAACATGTTAAGTTGGTTAAGTGTCTCTTTAATTACTTAACCTCACCATTTCTAGCTTGATTGTTCATGAGCTTTAATTAATTAATTAAAGCACCAACCACTCACATTAGACAGGTATTGTTGTGGTTACTGGATATGCCAGTCGGTTCCGGGCAGATTTACACCACAACTCAGTCTAACATCGGGTCTTTCTGGGCTTGATGCACTAACCTCTCACATTAGATAGGTATTATTGTGGTTACTGGATGTGCCGGGCAGTTCCGGGCAGTTTTACACCACAACTCAATCTAACCTCGGGTTAGGCATTTTCCTCTTCTCTAATTTACATATTTACTGTTTATGTAAATTTTCCATAAATTAATTTAGCCTAGATCATATTCATTTGTCATTCCAATTAACATACTTAAATTCTATGCCCAAAACTTGATTTACCTATCAATTAGCCCAACTTGCAGTTTATACCAATTTAGATTTAATATTCCCCTTTTACAGTTCATGCCCAATCTAGATTAATATTCCAATTTACAGTTCATGCCAAAACTAGATTTAATATTCTAGTTTACCGTTTATGTTCAAAACTTGGTTTACATGCCAATTACATACTTTGCGACCAATTAAAATTTATCAATTTATGCCCAAGTCTAATATGCATGTAAATTATTCACTATTATAGCCAATTTAGATTATGCCAATATATTTATTATGCTAAATTAACTTAATTAAGCTATGCCCAATCCCCGCATCATAATCGTATGTATAACATAATTTCACAAGTTTTCTAAGTACTCATGGAATGTCACTAACAAAAGGAATAGGGGATAAGCACAAGAATTGATATAAAAGAATAGGCATGAAAAAATAATGACTCCAACAGGTTCGATGTACATAATAGTGAATAGGAATAAACTAGCCAAGTTACACACTAAATATGAGATCCAACATAATTAAGGGAATAGACATAGGTGATTTGGTCCAACATAATGCCAGTTCAAGGTACAACATGATTGGTTAATTGTAACAATGGGAATAGGCATAAGCAACTAACTACAATAGTTATAGACAATTAACCACAATAGTCATGGGCGACTAATCACAATAATTTCTTCATCAATTTCATAGGCAATAGTCTCATAGTCATGAATCATAGTCGTAGGCAACAGTCTCATAGTCATGAATCATAGTCATAGGCAATAGTTTCATAGGCAACAGTTTCATAGTCATAGTCTTAGGCAAAATTCTCATAGTCATAGTCATAGGCAATAGCTTCATAGGCAACAGTTTCATAGTCATAGTCTTAGGCAAAAGTCTCATAGTCTTAGGCAAAGGTCTCATAGTCATAGTCATAAATCAGATCCAAAGTCATAGATAACTTTAGATTTGACATAAGCATGAATCAAAGATAATTAACTTGCAAATAGGTACAGTTCTATATTTTGATTTATTACATTCACGATTCCAATTACACGTTCAAATCCAAAGTATACCCGAACTTACAGTGATCGGTTTAGAAAAGGATAATAAGATAACGTTGTGGCAATTTGCTATGATTCGCGTGACGTTGCTTGAAGCTGTTGAATTGGCCTTTGATTCCCTTCTTGAAACTTTAACTTGATTTGAATCTCCAATTTGAAGAACTATAACTTGTTTTAGTAGAGAATAAGATTTAATTTAATAGTGGAGGCCAGAATAGAGAGAAACGGCATGCAGACGCCTTAGAGAATTTGTGTGGAGAAACCTTAGGTCTAGGCACTCTTTTATAGATGTAGAGAGTGTTTTAGAGCCATTAGATCGCACTAGAAGCCATCCGGTTCGTCCAGAATAGGTTAAAATCGCTGCAATCCAGATCTGGCAAAACAGGCCCAGGTCGACCCCCCAGGTCGACCTATAAGGGGGAGGTCGACACTAAGGTCGACCCCCAGGTCGACCTGGGTCCTTTGCGGGAAATTTCCCGCCCAGCCCGCTTTTGGGTTCTGTTTTGAATTTTTGAATTCAGTTTCGAGCTGTTTTATATATTCTGAAACTTCTGAAGGCCATAACTTCTTCATACGTAGTCCAGTTTATGCAAACTCAGACTCTATCTCAAGCAGAATTCCGAGACAAACACAATGGCGCAACCCGTTTCCCTTATTTCTTCTTTTACAAATTAATTATACTTTAATTTGTGAAGCTTAAGGTTATAGAATTATGGGGTGTTACACTCATGGTTTACTGCGTGGAGAAAATATGGAGCGGCGGAAAAATGTTATTGACTGAGGAATGAATGAGATTAGGGTTAGGAAGTAATGTAACGTATTTATAGGAAAAATTAAATAATTTTATGTTCATTATTTTATTTGTTTATAGTCGATCGTTGTTCGTATTCACTGTTTAAAAATCCGTATAGCCACATAACATATCCAAATTCGCCAAAAATGGACATACAATTAGAGTTTGACATTACGGACCCCAACGAAACTGGTTTCGTCGAGTTTCGACTCCGTTTGCTCACATAGCATATTTTTAAATGTCAAATTATCTACTGTTTTTCACATTAAAATCCCCCACGGCCACATAATGACTTCAAAAATCATGAAAATTGAAATCTAGCAATAATTTAATATTGTGGATCCAACAAAGTTAGTTTCGTCGAAAACAGAGGTCGTTTGCAAAACTGGCTATTTTTAAACCTCTAAATAAAACCCTTTTTAAATATTAATATATTTAAAAATAATTAAATTAAATATTTGTAAATAAATATTATCGTATATATATCCACAGTGGAATACCATACAGCTCCAATTGGAATAATAACTCGATATTCAAATCCCGGTTGAATCGATATTCAATTTATATTAAAAAAATCCATTTCTAATATAAATAAATCGCTATAAATTATAAAAGAATTCCATAGCGACTTTTCGAAAATTTGATTTGGGCATAAATAGAAAACTACACAATGAAATCCCGATTTTTCTCTTCCATTAGAAAAATATACTTCACCAGCTCCGAACATTTCTTGTTTCACGGAAATCCGATTTAAAACGGGCCCTGTATATTAAGTTGAAGTTCAAATCGCCAAATAGAGAACTACCGCGCCATTTCGAGGTCGATTATATTTATAATATAATTTTTACGCTCAACCATCGTTAATTAAATATATTCGTTATCGTAATTCAACTTTAAACTAAATTATATATTTTGAATTGCCCAGTTCACACCATATTGCCATTTCAGCTAATTTTGGTTATTTCAGAATTAAATATATTATTTAATTATTATATTAATTAAATATTCACTATTATTTAATTCAACGACCATTTAACACTCTAATTCATATATTAAATAATTAAATAAATTAATTATTATACCCTAGAAATACGGGTCGTTACATTCTTCCCCCCTTAAAATAATTCCGTCCTCGAAATTGCTAAGGTAGAAAACAAACTCCTCCAACTGGGTTAAAATTATTTCTTCACTTCTTGACTTTAGTTTCAACTGAACCAATTAATTCCTATAAAAATATTAATTTATTTCTGTTAATGAAAATTTTCAAAAATCCTGAAAATTTTCTAACATCTTAACTTTTCGAAAAATTTCGCCAGCACCTCCTTTGTACTAGTCAATAGCTCAAACTCCAACTCGCCTCTCTAGGCCTTCTTCAACCCAAAAGAAAATCAAATAGACAAGCGGCTTGCCAAATCGGCTCGTAAATCCCATATTGAATGAAACATGTACCTTTTTGTCGGGCATATCATTATATCCTTTCACATGTTATCAATTCAACATATATCAATGTCATCTCAACCAATTTCCAATCAATATCTGTTCAACACAGCTATTCGCTTATATCCAAACCAAATTTCATTTCAAACTCGAATTCCGTTCTTGATTTTCAAATTCTTACTCATCAATTCAATTCCATTCCAGATTATTCTCTAATCAAAATCCAGTTTTATTTAACTTAGTTCAAGTTAAATTCTAATCTACTTACTTTTACCATCTAAATCTATTTAACTTCAGTTTTCTTTTGCAAATTTCAATTCAAATTTGGTTTTAATTCATACAATCTTTCCTTGGGAAATTTAAACAGTTTACCATATCAAAAAATCAAACTTTCCTTTTTAGGATTCAAAACAACTTGCTTTTCTAAAATCTATTCAAAAACAATATCTTTGGTAGTAATCCATCACTTAGAAACTCGAAAATGAACACCGATGTTGTCCGGATGAACATCGGAATTTATTTTCCAAAGACCGAAGTGAGTTCAATACTATATCACTTTCAAAACCATTTCTAAACACTTCCATTTTGAAATCAATTCAAAATATCATTTGCAATGTTTAAAACAATTTAAAATCCCCCAGGATTTTAAAATTCTCATATATTAATTTCAACTCCATATACAAACACTTTTTCCATATTTCAGGAATTTTAATTCCAAATTCTGATTTAAATTTAGATTTAATTCATCTGCTTTCCTATATTTCTCTTATATGAATTCAGATTGGTTATATATAACCATTTCATTTATAATCTTACTCGATTATAATCACAACCAATATATCCAATATATTATAATTCCAATATATATATTTTCTCTATATCAAAATATTTTTGGGTAAAATTATTTCATTACCCTCTTTTCAAAACATACTACGTCGATTCATCGTATTCAAGTGTTTAGAAACTCCTATCGATACAGTGGATCAAACTGGTCTACCCTAATTCATAAACAACTCAACCAATAAATCTCCACGATATAAAACCATTTTTATATCAAATAACAAATACGTTCACTCATATATATACACTCAACTCAATCTAGGGTATTACTAACCCCATCTCTACTAAGTCACGCCACAGAGCCAAGGTAATAACTTAACCTTTAGCTCTGATACCAACTGTAGTGTCCCGAAATTCCGGTACAATTTGAGCTGACCAAAGAACACAAGTCCAACCCAAATTACACTGGAAACCAGAAAACTAATAGAAAGAAAACAGATGATGAGAATGGATAAGATAGAAACTTAGAATAGAAGAAGAAGAACACACAACATCAGAGTAACACGAATCTCACATCGGAACGAATAAAATATAACATAACTTTGAAATAAAAGATTGTACTTGAATATACATATAATTATCAAAGTACAACACTTACAACATAGCGGAAATAAACAATAGCTATATAAACGCCGCTGAAGCTCCTGCTCCAGCTTTCCAAGTATATCTGTAAAATCCCGACTACTTGACTTCCCGTACAAAATTGGGCACCCAAGAGTTTAGGGAAAACAAAATAAAACTCCGGGTCAGTCATGGGACTGGTATGAGTAAACAATTTAAAACAGTTTGGGAAAATAACGATATCTCATAAGACCACGCCGTATAACGGAACGGGTTTTTCCCTTATGAGAATCCAAATCAATTTGATTTAACTTTCAAATCATTTTGAAAGAAACAATGATCTTTTATACCAAAACTCTTTTGATATTATAATAGTGTCTATCAACCACAATGTAATAATCATCTTGTAGAACGCTTTCATCTCACGTTCCACATATATAGTATACAATCAAAACCGCGAGTACTTATTGGGTAATAGATTTCTAACTATGACAAGGTATGGAACCACATTCCGATAGTGTAACTCTAGAGAGGAATACACTGGGTTCAACAAGAACATCTTGCAACCCGGCCACACATGACCGACCACTCATTTCGCTTGATTGTATCGAATGTATATCACCTACGGTTGGGATAGGCAACCATTTCCCGAATGGGACAGCATCGAATAGATTAAAGAATGAAATGAATATCTCTAGATAGGTGATAATACACCCTACTTGGCAGCCAACCACTTAGCCATGTTGCCTGCCCGATTTTTGTCATTTCCCGGTTGTGAGGCTGGAGGCCACGCTTATATCTGACAGATCACACATTTATTCACTTTGAATGTCACATCATCATACCCGCTAAATCACAAATTGATTTCCCCAAAAATACAACGGGTATACAGCTAAGAGAAACGAATTCCTCCACCACCAAACGTATATACGTTTGAAGAGATCAACTTACGCGATTTATTAAATATACGCTGTCAGACATTCTTCCATAGCAGTCGTCCTGGGACTGGACAAACCGAAGGCACTATTCAGTAAACAGGACAGCCCTTGCATAACACCATCTCAATTATCTTCACCATATTTGATCGCAACGTTAACGCCTATACAGATTGGTTTTCATATAATGAATCTGATCCCGGTCTCTCCATATTTACGACATAAAAATGGTCAAAAACTTCGATAATCGGTGATTTAACTATCAAAGAAAAACATGTGTACAAACAACGATATTATTTCCAGATGGAAATTCTATCGATCAATCATCATTTATCTCTTTAATTAATCTATCATTAATTTATTCATTTACCCATTTCCTATTTCCATATATGCAACATTTCCTATTTTCTAAATTTAGAAAATATACGCTATTAACATTGGGAAACACTTCCATTTCTTGTTTCCTATATTATAAAACATTTCTGATTCTTATTTGGAAAACATTTCCAAAACTCCTATATTTAGATTTAAACAGATGTTTAAATAAAACATCGCTATGCCAACTCAAACCATTACACTCATTAACTAAATTCCCTTAACCAATCTTCATTGTCGAACCTTAACCATTCCTTAGTTAAAAACGAAGCCAATAAAGTTGGGGTATAATTACCTCCCAGACCTTAACTGAACAACATTTCTAACTTCAAAACTGTGACGGCCGGGAACTTCGCTCGATCTGAATCAGTCGTTAAACCGATCTAGACCGTTCGAAACCCCTGATCGTTTGAGAACAGGACAAATCAGAACACAAACAGAAGAACATTTCATTGTTATTACAACAATTCCATCAGATACAAGAATATACAGAGTATAAATGAATAAATTACATAGCAGCGGAAAAATAATACAAAGCACAACTGAAGGTGATATACGGATACAGAGCTTTCCGGATATCATTCCAGCTGTAAACCAGGATCCTGTGAATGTAAATCTGCAAAACCAAAACTACTAGCTGCCCGTGCGGAAAATAGGGGCACCCAGAGTTTAGGTTAAAACAATAAACTCCAGGTCAGTCATGTGACTGGTGTGAGAACTAAAACAGTTGTTAATATTGATTTTTAAAGTTAGGTAAATCAAGGGACCACGCCGTATAACACGGAACGGGTTTCCTCCCAAGAATACCAGTGCATAGAACAAACAGCGCAATGCTAAATAAAGAAAAATGAAGCTGTTATAAGACCCAGGTCCCATCACACAATGCAACGCAAGCCGGAGGATAGGGTTTTCCCTTATAACAGCCAAAGCATGCTTGATACGTTTAAAACAAATCATTTGATACTATAATAAGTGTATAGTGTCAAAACAATTTCAATCATAAATATAAATCATAGGCGGCATAGCTACCATCTACTATGTCGCCATACTAGTTCTACAATTAAAACCGAATTACACGTATTGGAAATTGGATTCCATCATGAGTCGAGGCAAGGGGCAAGCTCCTCTCCGCTTTGAGACACTCTAGCAAATGCCTCAGGACTACACACTCTGGGTAACCCTTGGATCGGCTGGGCCGGTCCTCAGTTACGTTAGAGGATTGGCAATTCCTGAACACACGTTTCCCGGTCCTTACAGACCTATAATCGAGGCGCCTCGCATTCCAACAACCACAAAGGTGAAAAGTAGATATATATGTCAGGGCTGGTAAGTCACTGACACCACCATAGCTAGAAAGAAACGTCGTGCTCTCCCAACGACCCGTATCCCGTTTTTAACTCATACCGGGGTGTGAGGTTCACGAATCTACGAAATACACAAAGCTAGGCTACGCAGACCTTGCTTTGATCATCATCCACAAGACTTTGCTTTGCAACAGAAGCCTTGATCATTGCATCTTAGCGTGCCACACAGGCAGTTCATGCCATGCGACTGATGTCCATCGGTATACAACCTCTGAGCTCGTATGTCTCAGAGAAGGGCGTTAAGCAAAAGAATAAATTCTTCGCCGCCAAACAGATGTATATTTAATAGAAATCAATCAACACAGAATAAAATCAAATGTCAGACACACAATCCATTTACAAGTCCGTTCTGGGTCTGAACGAAACCGGAGGCACTTTCCTCGCATATCCATCCATCTCCAGGTACGTCTGGACGACCACCAACTATTTCCATCCTCTTGGGTGTACAGCCCAATCAGGATCGTCAGTAATTATCCAAACGATGTGAAGACTTCCGGTCTTCGACCACCGTCTTCATCTTCGACATATCGTCGAATCGGTTATTCAGAATGGGTGTAAACCCGGTCTTTCCGAACAACCCACGTATATTGAAAACAAATGTTACACAAACACAACATACGCCTCATTCCAATTCATTAGTCACTAACCGCAAATTAGCAAGAGAACAATTTCTCAAACATTAACCCCGAAGGCCGAAACCGACATCAGATCAATACCCAGGAAACCATTCTTCTTAGCCAACCTACAGCTAGTTTCTAAATTCCACATTCTTAGGGAAAGGTTCCCATTAATTTTATCCAAGATAAATTCTTTCAAATTTATCCTTTAATCTTCCTTTGGATGTCGTTTCAAACCAAATTATGGTTTTCCAAACTAGTCGAGATTAGCGAACCATATCGAAGTAATTAGTTATTTTATTTCCCAATCCCAACCTATTCATCCCATGAAGCAAAACTGGTAATACTCCATGTCTAACACCACGGTGTTATCGGTAAAATTAATTACCATTTCACGTTCAAATCTAATTAAAGATTTGACTATCGCTTTGGAGTAAAACTGGCGATACTGCATTCTCGCTCATTTCTAAATTTGATAATTTAGATTATAGATTCACATTTCAATCTAATTGCAGATTCGTTAGAACTCCTTTACTGGGTTAAAGAACTAGGTGTTATTTAAAACACAGTTCACGACAAACCCAAATCACTTTCTATTTGTTATCGGGTTAAAGAACTAGTGTTATTTAAAACACTGTTCACGATAAACCCATTTCAAATTCAATCAAATATATTAGAAATTCCGATTATTTAAAACCCCTTTTTAAATCTAATTTATTTATTTAAAAATAATCGGGTTTTAAATTTAGTTCAAAACTAGTTCATTTCGATAAAAATCCATTTTTATCTTTTCAAATATGGAGTTTTTCACCCCAATTTCTCCCAAATCATTTCTTATGATTTTACACAAATTATTACTATTTTTAATAATTTTATCAAGGTCCGTACAGTCGATTTCCATCAACGGCCATCGAACTGCACTTACAGCGACCTTTTTCAAATTTGATTTGGACGTATCTCCAAATCCAACCGTTAGATTTAAAATTTCTAATATTCGTTAGAAAGCTCTTTTCGATACGAACCCAACGGTTCCGGTTTTAGGAGAATCCGACGGTCGGATCTCCCGTAATGTCTGTCTGAAATAAATGGTCGAAATTCACGAACTGCCGCGGCGCGGCGCATCCTATTCAGGCCATTATATTATATGTATAATATATATAATATATATTTCGTCGATTTCTATTTAAAACGAATTATATAAATAGTTTTAAATTCGTTTCAAAAGCAATTTCAACTTCCATTTCAGTTCTAATCAAAATTGAATTCTTCTTTATAAATTCGTTTTAAAATTCATTTCTATTCAATTCAAATTTCAATTCAATTTGAATTCATTTCAATTCGCTTTCAATTCAATTTGAATTCGTTTTCAATTCAATTCAATTCCAAAGTCGTTTGCTATTCGATTCAATTCAAATTGGTTTCAAAGTCGTTTTCTATTCGATTCAATTCAAATTGGTTTTCTATTCGAATCAAATTCGTTATATATTCAATTGAAATCAAATTCGTTTTCTATTCAATTCATCTCGAAATCGTTAAATATTCAATTCATTTCGAAATTGTTTTATATTCAATTCATTTCGAAATCGTTATATATTCAATTTATTTCGAAATTGTTTTATATTCAATTCATTTCGAAATCGTTTTATATTCAATTCATTTCGAAATCGTTTTATATTCAATTCATTTTGAAATCGTTTTACATTCAATTCATTTCAAAATCGTTTTACATTCAATTCATTTCGAAATCGTTATGTATTCAATTCATTTCGAAATCGTTTTATATTCAATTCATTTCGAAATCGTTTTATATTCAATTCATTTCGAAATCGTTATGTATTCAATTCATTTCGAAATCGTTTTATATTCAATTCATTTCGAAATCGTTTTATATTCAATTCATTTCGAAATCGTTTTATATTCAATTCATTTCGAAATCGTTTTATATTCAATTCATTTCGAAATCGTTTTATATTCAATTCATTTCGAAATCGTTTTCTATTCAATTCATTTCGAAATCGTTATGTATTCAATTCATTTCGAAATCGTTATGTATTCAATTCATTTCGAAATCGTTATGTATTCAATTCATTTCGAAATCGTTATGTATTCAATTCATTTCGAAATCGTTCACGTCAAAATGGCGTCAATCTAATCAACACGGCTTCATATATTTCTATTTTCAAAATATTTCTTTTTCAAATATTTCTATTTCAAAATATTTCTTTTTCTCAACACACGACTAATCTCAATGAATGAGTACCGTCCACGTGTGACTATTTTTGTTAAATTATTTCGTTCAACACATGACTAATCTCAACGGATGAGTACAGTCAACACATGAACTTTTATTTTATATTGGTAAAGATGTAAATTTTATTATAAAAATATTTCGTTCAACACATGACTAATCTCAACGGATGAGTACAGTCAACACATGAACCTTTATTTTATATTGATAAAGATGTAAATTTTATTATTAAAATATTTCGTTCAACACATGACTAATCTCAATGGATGAGTACAGTCAACACATGAACCTTTATTTTATATTGATAAAGATGTAAATTTTATTATTAAAATATTTCGTTCAACACATGACTAATCTCAACGGATGAGTACAGCCAACACATGAACATTTATATTTTAATATTCATTATTTTCTAAATTGGAATGAGGCCCAATCAATCACCATATAATGTTAATTATATGGATTTTCATACATCACACGTATATAATAGCATTGAAAAATAATCAACCATCAACCAAAGTGCACTACACTGTATAAGCATCAAATATAGATATCTAACGCTTATAACAGCCTGTCAATCAATCGATCGACATATTTAATCAATCAGGATGAGTGAACTTCAAATTTCATCCCAACACCCGTGTGGGGTTTCAAATCAACAAACACAGATTTTAATTGTGCAGTTGGGCGATGTGTAAAATTTATCGACCCAATCAATGTCATTCAAATAGGTGTACATAAACAAACCGTCCGGTTTGTAAATGAATATTTATTTTATTCACTTTCACTATATTCATATTCACGTTAAAAATTATATTTTTAACGATAATACATTTTATTTTAACATATGAATTTCTATTCAGTTCATTCTTTAAATAAAATGATATTTTTATTTTCTAACTTATTTTAGAAAATTTCGGCGGCATAACGGCACGATACTAGAAACGGGACGAGGCCTAGCCTTATCCCCGGTCTAGTGAAGGCCCACGCCATTCACACATCAATCAAATTCACCAAACAACCAAATTCAAATCAAATCATCTAACTAATTTATGCAACCAAACAAACAAGTCCATGGTATGTGGACGATTGTGTCGGGTGCTACTAAACACCGTCTGCATCCTAGTATATATATATAACTAGAAAATGAAATTGAAAGGTGAGAAATTCTCACCGATAGCTATCCAATCATCTTGACTCTTCTTTGAGAGAAATCTTCATCGTTATCGCATTTTTGTCATCTTCGTTGCTGTAGCCACTACATATGTAAAAAAATCGAATTTTTACTTCGCTATTCAATATATAAAAATCGAAATTTTACTTCGCTATTCAATATATAAAAATCGAATTTTTACTTCGCTATTCAATATATAAAAATCGAATTTTTACTTCGCTATTCAATATATAAAAATCGAATTTTTACTTCGCTATTCAATATATAAAAATCGAATTTTTACTTCGCTATTCAATATATAAAAATCGAATTTTTACTTCGCTATTCAATATATAAAAATCGCATTTTTACTTCGATGTTCAATATATAAAAATCACATTTTTACTAATGTAAAAATTCCATCTTTTCTAATGTAAAAATTCTAACTTGATTAGATAAAGATCCCGCCTTTCTACCGATAAAAATTTCGTCTTTCCTATACTAAAAATCAAATCTTTCTTGATTCAAAAATCTAAGCTTTTATAGTTTACAAACTGATTTTAAAAATATATCCTTAACAACAAAAAAACTGATTTAAACACATATATTTTTTTAACCTATAAAACTCAGATTTTAATTAAAATATAAATATAAGAATAAAAACTTACATTGCGAGAGAAGGGGTGGATATTTCCGTTCGTCGACCGAAGGGGGGGGAAGCTACTTGCCGGCGCTCAGGTGGAGGAGGTGCTCTCGCGGTGGTCTTTTGGGTGGGCGATTTGGGATCGAAGAGCAGAGAGAGGGAAGGGGAAAAAAAGGGGTGACGGCCTAGGGAGGCGCGACGGCCAGAGGGAGGGGGACCTGGATCGGGGCGGCGATGGGTGAGGGGCGCGGAGGCATCGCGGCAGGAAGGTCGCTCCATCGATGCGATTTTTTTTTCTTTTTTTCTTTTTTTTCTTTTTATAAAACTGTATCGTGAATGAGGGGGGGGCCAGAAGGTAATAGAGGGAGAAAGGTATATTATTTAATTTATTATTATTTTAATTGCATAAAGTTGACTTTTTCATACGACCTCTAAACGAGGCCCACCGCCTGTCGTCTATAGCGTTTTACCCCCATTCTAAACACAATGGGATATGTATCGCAAGCTGATTTGATCGTTTGAATCAGTTCCCGTTAAATTTACATTTAAATCTCTATATTGAATTTTAAACGTACATTTCAAATTACCGGGGTCACATACTAACTCGAAAAATTCAAGAAAAAATATTTTCTAGCTTCGTATTGACGATACGGTCCTAACAATACTAATTTCGTCGAATTCTGAGACCGTTGGAAAAATGGCCAATTTCCAGTCGATTAAAATCAACTAAAACCGGTCAAACGCGTTTTCCTTTGCCACGCTCACATATTGATTCGAAAAATTATGAAATTTGAAACCTAGCAATAACTTTACATCACGGACCCAACAAAAGTGGTTTCGTCGAAATCCGAGGCCGTTTGCAAAATGCCTATTTTTAAGGGCCTGAATTCCATAGCGACTATTCAGAATTTTCAACTGGACATATCTTTTGATTCCCGCTATGAAATTTTGATTTTTCAGATTCGTTGGAAAGATATTATCAATTAGATCCTATTGTTTTTGGTTTCACTAAAATCCGGATTGTTTTGCACCCGGTACATTCAATTGAAGTTTGAAATCGAATTATCGAACTACCGCGCCATTTTCAATTCTATTTATAATTATATATAAATATTTATATTCTAACGACGACGTATATAATATATATGTCGAATTATATTCAAAATAAATTTTCTTCCATATTATTTAAAATAATCTATTTTAAATATTCAAAAATTCGCTAAAATTGCCAAAATAAAAATTTTAAACTGGCTCGGATTTTCCGGGTTATTACAATCTCCCCCACTTAAAACTTTTCGTCCCCGAAAAGGAACAAAGTCGAAAGTGGTTTGATTAATCAGCTCTACGCTCGATCGGGCTTGCATTCTCCAACTTTTCAGTTTCTGAGAATTTTCAAAATTTCAAAAATTTGGCTAACACCCTAAATTTTCGAAAAATTTCGCCATAACCTCCCCTGCACCGGGAGCATCGGGGAATTTCAAATAGCTTCCCCCGTCCTTCTAATCTCAAAAAGAAAAAGAAAAAGCCAAGCGGCTAGCCAATAGGCTCATAAAATCTTCATCACCCAAACAAAACAGTAAATTATGTAGTAAACATGTACCTATTTGTCGGGCAAACAAATTTTATTCTTCGGCTCTAGCCTCCTTGCTATGACCTGTTCAATATAAGTATATGTATATGCAAGCAAATGCGACCAATTTTCGATACAGTTCAATATTTGGTTCAATTAGGCATAATGGTTTCAAAATTATCAAACAAATAAAAAAACAACACAAACATCAATCAATTAGTGAATTTGAGTTTCAAATTCATAATTTTGATATATATACAAAAAATCATGTTTTTGATGCCAATTCACAACAAATTGTTCTATCTATATTGTTTTGGTTCTCACACCAGTCTAATGGAAACATATAGAAAGCACACCTTTGAAACACGAAACTAATTACTAATGATGACGCGTCAATCATCAGAATCAGGTCCGGGCGACTAGAGTGTGATCCTATATCTATCTAATATATTAAAACTTCGAATATACGTTCATGACGCGTATATGCAAAATCTTTATATATTAGATTGCCCATATTCAAAATAAATAAATAATCAAATACGTTTAAAACGATTTAAATTTCAAAACAAAAATTGTTTTTTTTTGAAAAATATACTCTTCACACCCGTTCTAGGATACTACTGATCCTATCTCAAACGAGTCATTCTAATTGGATATTACTAATCCAATATCTGACGAATTCTTTCGTATGGTTCTAAGGTGTCTTGTTCCCGAGCTCTGTAAACCAAAGCTCTGATACCAAATGTGACGGCCGGGAACTTCGCTCGATCTGAATCAGTTGTTAAACCGATCTAGACCGTTCGAAACCCCTGATCGTTTGAGAACATGACAAATCAAAACACAAACAGAAGAACATTTCATTGTTATTACAACAATTCCATCAGATACAAGAATATACATAGTATAAATGAATAAATTACATAGCAGCGGAAAAATAATACAAAGCACAACTGAAGGTGATATACGGATACAGAGCTTTCCGGATATCATTCCAGCTGTAAACCCGGATCCTGTGAATATAAATCCGCAAAACCAAAACTACTAGCTGCCCGTGCGGAAAATAGGGGCACCCAGAGTTTAGGTTAAAACAATAAACTCCAGGTCAGTCATGTGACTGGTGTGAGAACTAAAACAGTTGTTAATATTGATTTTTAAAGTTAGGTAAATCAAGGGACCACGCCGTATAACACGGAACGGGTTTCCTCCCAAGAATACCAGTGCATAGAACAAACAGCGCAATGCTAAATAAAGAAAAATGAAGTTGTTATAAGACTCAGGACCCATCACACAATGCAACGCAAGCCGGAGGATAGGGTTTTCCCTTATAACAGCCAAAGCATGCTTGATACGTTTAAAACAAATCATTTGATACTATAATAAGTGTATAGTGTCAAAACAATTTCAATCATAAATATAAATCATAGGCGGCATAGCTACCATCTACTATGTCGCCATACTAGTTCTACAATTAAAACCGAATTACATGTATTGGAAATTGGATTCCATCATGAGTCGAGGCAAGGGGCAAGCTCCTCTCCGCTTTGAGACACTCTAGTATTGTAACAACCCGTAAAATCGGGGCCAGTTTAAAAATTTTATTTTGGCAATTCTAGCGAATTTTGAATATTTAAAATGAATTATTTTAAATAATATCGACGAGAAATTTATTTTGAATATAATTATAACGTATATATTATATACGTCGTCGTTAGAATATATAATAATTATATATAATTATAAAAGGAAATGAAAATGGCGCGGTAGTTCGATAATTCGATTTCAAACTTCAATTGAATGTACCGGGTGCAAAACAATCCGGATTTTAGTGAAACCAAAAATAATGGAATCTAATAGTGAATATCTTTCCAACGAATCCGAAAAATCAAAAGTTCGTAGCGGGAATCAAAAGATATGTCCAGTTGAAAATTCTGAATAGTCGCTATGGAATTCAGGCCCTTAAAAATGGACATTTTGCAAACGACCTCGGATTTCGACGAAATCAGTTTTGTTGGGTCCGTGATGTTAAGTTATTGCTAGGTTTCAAATTTCATAATTTTTCGAATCAATATGTGAGCGTGGCAAAAGAAAACGCGTTTGACCACTTTAAGTTGATTTTAATCGACTGGAAAATGACCATTTTTCAAACGATCTCAGAATTTGACGAAACTAGTTTTGTTAGGACCGTATCGTCAATACGAAGCTAGAAAATATTTTTTTGAAATTTTTAGAGTTAGTATGCGACCCCAGTAAATTGAAATGTGCATTCAAATTCAATATTTAGAGTCATAGGTTGATTTTGACGAAAAATGGTCGAAACGATCGAATCAGCTTACGATACATATCCCATTGTGTTCGAAATGGGGGTAATTAGCTATGGACGACAATCGGTGGGTTTGAATCCGAGTTCAGAATAAAAAGTCAACTTTTTGAATTTTAAAATTAAATAAATATATATAAATTATAATACCCCCCCTACCTTTTCTTCCCTCCCCGTTCATTCAGAGAATAAAAGAAATAAAAAAAAAACGACGAATAGGGGGGCGCGATACGCCGCCACCTGCCATCGACCGACCGCCCCCCTTCCACTGGCGCCGCACCGCCTAAGTCTCCCCCCCTCTTGTCGACCTTCCTCCTACACCAGCCCCCCCTTAAACCGCGCACCCCTAGAACCCTAGCCCCAAATCTCAACAACCGCCGACCACCGTGCCTGGTGCCAAACCCCCACCACCACGTGCGAAGCTTCCAGTCCAACCTCCGCCTCCTCTTGGATCTGACGCGCCTCAAACAGGCCCCCCTCTTCTTCCAACTGTGAGTTTTATCCCATTTCTAAAACCAGACTTCATTGAATTCAATATATTTAGTTTAGTTTTTTTATTATTCTGAATTTATATAAATCAGTTTATTTAAATCAGTTTTAAAGTTTATAGTAAATCAGTAAATAAAATTTCAGTTCTTTTTAAATAGATAAATAGCAAGAAAGATATGATTTTGAAGGTGATAGAACCATAATTTTTATTTGTTTAAAGTTTATATTTTTGTAGGGGAAAGTTTAGATTTTTTTTTAAAAACTAGAAAGATCGAATTTTTAATTATATAAAAATATATTTTTTTATACTAGTAGAGAATAAAAGTATGATTTTCATAAAGTAGAGATTTTAAAAATATAATTTTTATATAATGTAGAAGTTAAAAATATAATTTTTATACTATAGAAAGGTTAAAAATATTATCTTTATATATGTAGCAAAATATGATTTTCATTTATTGAAATAAAAGGATAAAAATATAATTTTTATTGTGAACAGCGTGAAAAGAACTACATTGGAATTTCAAGCAGATCCAAACGGTTCAGCAGTTCAACAGCAAAGCACGGCGGAGTGGAACCCTCTGTGAGAACTTCTCACTCTTCAATTTATTTTCTAGTTATATATATATACTAGGATGCAGACGGTGTTTAGTAGCACCCGACACAATCGTCCACAGACCATGGACTTGTTTGTTTGGCTGTTTGGTGATTGATTGCGATATTGGTTTGAATGTGGTTTGTGGTGTGAAAAATCGAATCGATAAATTGGTTAGGATTAGACGTGCGCCGTTATAAGGCGAAGGAGTAAGGCTAGGTTAGATCCTTACTCCAAATTTTGTGGTTTGCATAATGAAATGAATTGAATTGTTTGGTGAAATGAATTGGTTTGATTGATGTGTGAATGGCGTGGGCCTTCACTAGACCGGGGATAAGGCTAGGCCTTGTCCCGTTTCTAGTATCGTGCCGTTATGCCGCCGAAATTTTCTAAAATATGTTAGAAAATAAAAATATCATTTTATTGTGTAAATGAATTGAATAGAAATTCATAGGTTGAAATAAAATGTTGTATCGTTAAAAATATAATTTTTAACGTGAATGTGAATAAATGAATAGTTATAAACAAATCGGACGATTTGTTTGTATATACACTAATTTGAATGACATTGATTGGGACGATAAATTTTACACATCGCCCAACTGCACAAATAAAATATGTGTTTGATTGTTTGAAACCCCACACGGGTGTTGGGATGAAATTTGAAGTTCACTCATCCTGATTGATTAAATATGTCGATCGATTGATTGACAGGCTGTTATAAGCATTAGATATCTATATTTGATGCTTATACAGTGTAGTGCACTTTGGTTGATGGTTGATTATTTTTCAATGCTATTATATGTGTGTAATGTACGAAAATCCATATAATTAACTTTATATGGTAATTGATTGGGCCTCATTCCAATTTGAAAAATAAAGAATATTATAAAATAAAGGTTCATGTGTTGACAGTACTCATCCTTTGAGATTGGTCATGTGTTGAACGAAATATTTTGATACTAACAACTATTTTGAAAAAGAAATATTTGAAATAGAATATTTGAAAATAGAAATTTATGAAGCCGTGTTGATTAGATTGACGTCATTTTGACGTGAACGATATTTATATCGATTTGAAAACGATTTCGAAATGAAATAAATTGAAAACGATTTCGAAATGAAATAAATTGAAAACGATTTCGAAATGAATTGAATTGAAAACGATTTCGAAATGAATTGAATTGAAAACGATTTCGAAATGAATTGAATTGAAAACGATTTCGAAATGAAATAAATTGAAAACGATTTCGAAATGAATTGAATTGAAAACGATTTCGAAATGAATTGAATTGAAAACGATTTCGAAATGAATTGAATTGAAAACGATTTCTAAATGAAATAAATTGGAAACGATTTCGAAATGAATTGAATTGAAAACGATTTCGAAATGAATTGAATTGAAAACGATTTCGAAATGAATTGAATTGAAAACGAATTCAAATTGAATTGAAAGCGAATTGAAATGAATTCAAATTGAATTGAAATTTGAATTGAATAGAAATGAATTTTAAAACGAATTTATAAAGAAGAATTCAATTTTGATTTGAATTGAAATGGAAGTTGAAATTGCTTTTAAAACGAATTTTAAAACTATTTATATAATTCGTTTTAAATAGAAATCGACGAAGTATATATTATATATATTATATATATAATATAATGGCCTGAATAGAACGCGCCGCGCCGCGGCAGTTCGCGAATTTCGACCATTGACTTCGAATGGACATTACGGGAGATCCGACCGTCGGATTCTCCTAAAACCGGAACCGTTGGGTTCGTATCGAAAAGAGCTTTCTAGCGAATGTTAGAAATTTGAAATCTAACGGTTGGATTTGGAATTATGTCCAAATCAAATTTGAAAAAGGTCGCTGTAAGTGCAGTTCGATGGCCATTGATGGAAATCGACTGTACGGGCCTTCATAAAATTATTAAAAATAGTAATAATTTGTGTAAAATCATAAGAAATGATTTGTGAAGATTTGGGATGAAAAACTCCATATTTGAAAAGATAAAAATAGATTTTTATCGAAATGAACTAGTTTTGAACTAGAAAGATAATTCTATTTATTTTTAAATAAATAAATTGAATTTGAAATGGTTTTAAAAATAACCAAAATTTCCAATGATTGCATTGGAGTGGATTTGAATCGAAATTGTCTTCGGAATATTTCGATGTTGGAATTCGTGATTATACAGATGTTGTTATGGAAATTTGAAAGATATATATTTATATCGTTATTTTCAATACGACATTTGTTAGTCGTAGAATTTGATATTGAATATAAGCCGATATATTTTCTATTCAGAGCCTTGTATTGAATATCGAATGTGATTTGGGTTTGTCGTGAATGGTGTCTTCATTAACACTGTTCTTGAACCCAGTTGAGAAAAGATTAAATCTTTTGTTTAGATTTAATGAAGTGTACCAATTAAATGAGATTTAATTGGAATTGAATTGATATTGATTTTTGGGTTTATCGTGAACAGTGTTTTAAATAACACTCGTTCTTTAACCCGATAATTAATGAATGTGAATTTGGGTTTATCGTGAACTGTGTTTTAAATGACACTGATTCTTTAACCCAGTTAAAGATTAAAACTAAGTGGAGTTTTAATGAATCTTTAAATAGATTGAAAAGATCGAAAATGGAGTATCACCAGTTTTGCTCCAGGCGATAGTTAAATCTTTAATTAGATTTGAACGTGAAATGGTAAGTGAATTTACCGATAACACTGTGGTGTTAGATATGAAGTATTACCAGTTTTACTTCATGGGATGAATAGGCTGGGATTGGGAAATAAAATAAATGATTACTTCGGTGTGGTTCGCTAATCCCGACTAGTTTGAATTGATATTCAAAGGAGATTAAAGAATAAATTCAAGAATTTATCTTTGATAAAATTAATGGGAACTTTTCCCAAAGTATAGGAACATTTGAATAAAAGAATATTCTGAATTGGAATGAGGCGTATGTTGTGTTTGTGTAACACTTTTATAATATATACGCGAGTTATTCAGAAAGACCGGGTTTATCCCATTCTGAATAACTGATTCGACGTGGTGTCGAAGATGAAGACGGTGGTCGAAGACCAGAAGTCTTCACGTCGTTTGGGTGATAACTGATGATCTTGATTGGGCTGTACACCCAAGAAGATGGAAACAGTTGGTGATCGTCCAGACGTACTTGGAGATCGATGGATATGCGGGGTACTAGGTGCCTCCGGTTTCGTTCAGACCCAGAACGGACTTGTAAATGGACTGTGTGTCTGACATTGGATTTTAGTCCGTGTGATTGATCTCTATTAAATATATATCTGTTTGGCGGCGGAGAATTTATTCTCTTGCTTAACGCCCTTCTCTGAGACGTACGAGCTCAGGGGTTATATATTGATGGATATCAAACGCATGGAGTGAATTGCCTGTGTGGCATGCCTAAGTGGCAATTGATCGAGGCTTCTGTTGAAAAGCAAAGTCTTGTGGTGATGATCAAAGCACAGCCTGTGTGGCACAGCTTTGTGTAACGTGAATTCGCGAGTTTCGCACCCCGGTTGTGAACCAAAAACGGGAGAAGGACCTCAGGGAGGGCCTGCGTTTCCTCCTAGCTAGAAGTGGCGTCAGTGGTTTTACACGCCCTGACGAGTTTGACTTATGTGGTTGTTGCTGTTGCGAGGCGCCT
This sequence comes from Allium sativum, assembly GCA_030737875.1. Taxonomy (NCBI): domain Eukaryota; kingdom Viridiplantae; phylum Streptophyta; class Magnoliopsida; order Asparagales; family Amaryllidaceae; genus Allium; species Allium sativum. Next base: position 797,523,432 of record CM060922.1, read on the forward strand.
CGGTTAGATCGGACGATCCGGGTCCGATGGAGTCATTCGTTGGCTCGCTTACGCCCCAAAGGGCGGCGAAACGCAGTGTTCAGGGTTTAAGTTTAATCCACATCGGTGGACCGGCCCTGTCGCTCCAAGGGTCGATGCGTTCTGATCCTGAGACTCGGGCTAGGCAGTCTCGAATCGGTTGAGGACTATCTTTTGCCTCGGTTCATAGATGGAAATCCAATTTCCAAATACGTGACATTTGCGGTTTTATTTGTAAACCTATATATGGCGACATGATATATGGTACCCATGCCGCCTATGATTGATACTTATGATTTGAAGTTGATTTATGCACTATGCACTTATTATAGTATCAAATGATTTGTTTTAAAACGTATCAAGCATTCTTTAGCTGTTATAAGGGAAAACCCTATCCTCGGCTGCGTTGCATTGTGTGATGGGACCTGGGTCTTATAACAGCTTCATTTTCCTTTATTTAGCATTGCGCTGTCTGTTTTATGCACTGGTATTCTTGGGAGGAAACCCGTTCCGTGTTATACGGCGTGGTCCCTTGATTTACCGAACATTAAAAATAAAGAATAACTGTTTTAGTTCTCACACCAGTCACATGACTGACCTGGAGTTTATTGTTTTAACCTAAACTCTGGGTGCCCTTATTTTGACACGGGCAGCTAGTAGTTTTGGTTTTGCAGATTTTATATTCACAGGATCCTGGTTTACAGCTGGAATGGTATCCGGAAAGCTTTGTATCCGTATATCTCTTCTAGTTGTGTATTTTATTATTTTCCGCTGCGATGTATTTAAATGTAATTTAAATCTCTGATATTATTGTGTAATATTCATTTATACTCTGTATATTCTTGTAATCTGGTGCATTGTTGTAATATACAATGAAATGTTCTTCTGTATGCGTTCTGTTTTGTCCTGTTCTCAAACGATAGGGCGTTTCGAACGGCCAGGATCGGTTTAGCGACTGGTTCGGACCGAGCGAAATTCCTGTTCGTCACAGTTGGTATCAGAGCTTTGGTTTACAAAGCAGAGAACAAGGCACATTAGAACAATACGAAAGAATTCATCAGATATTGGATTAGTAATATCCAATGGGAATGACTCGTTAGAGATGGGATCAGTAGTATCCAAGAACGAGTGTGAAGAGTATTTTTTTTTAGTAAAAACAAATTTAGTTTTGAAAATTTAAATCAACTATTCGTATTTGATTATTTGTTTATATTGATTTTGGACAATTCAGTATATAAAGAATTTGCATATACGCCTTGCAAACGTATATTCGAAGTTTTAATATACTGGATAGATATAGAGTCACATTTTAGACACCCGGGGATAATTCTGATGATGTGGCCACATCATCAGTATATATATTCGTGTTTCGAAGGTGTGATTTCTATATATTTCCTATTGACTGGTGTGAGAACCAAAATTAGATAGGGCCTATTGTTGTGATTTGGCATCAAAAATCTGATTTTTGTATATATATCAAAGTTATGAATTTGAAACTCTAATTCACTAATTGATTGATGTTTGTGTTGTTTGTTTAGTTGTTTGCTAATTTTTAACCATTAAGCCTAATTGAACCGAATATTGAATTATATTGAAAATTGGTTGCATTTGCTTGCATATACATGTAAATCATTGAACAGGTCATAGCAAGGAGGCTAGAGCAGAGAATAAAATTTGTTTGCCCGACAAATAGGTACATGTTTACTACATAATTTCCTGTTTTGTTTGGGTGAGGATGATTTTGTGAGCCTATTGGCTAGCCGCTTGGCTTTTTCTTTTTCTTTTTGAGATCTGAAGGACCGGGGAAGCTATTTGAAATTCCCCGATGCTCCCGGTGCAGGGGAGGTTATGGCGAAATTTTCCAAAATTTAGGGTGTTAGCCAAATTTTTGAAATTTTGAAAATTCTCAGAAACTGAAAAGTTGGAGAATGGAAGTTAGATCGAGCGTAGAGTTGATTAATCAAACCACTTTCGACTTTGTTCCTTTTCGGGGACGAAAAGTTTTAAGTGGGGGAGATTGTAACAACCCGTAAAATCGGGGCCAGTTTAAAATTTTTATTTTGGCAATTCTAGCGAATTTTGAATATTTAAAATGAATTATTTTAAATAATATCGACGAGAAATTTATTTTGAATATAATTATAACGTATATATTATATACGTCGTCGTTAGAATATATAATAATTATATATAATTATAAAAGGAAATGAAAATGGCGCGGTAGTTCGATAATTCGATTTCAAACTTCAATTGAATGTACCGGGTGCAAAACAATCCGGATTTTAGTGAAACCAAAAATAATGGAATCTAATAGTGAATATCTTTCCAACGAATCCGAAAAATCAAAAGTTCGTAGCGGGAATCAAAAGATATGTCCAGTTGAAAATTCTGAATAGTCGCTATGGAATTCAGGCCCTTAAAAATGGACATTTTGCAAACGACCTCGGATTTCGACGAAATAAGTTTTGTTGGGTCCGTGATGTTAAGTTATTGCTAGGTTTCAAATTTCATAATTTTTCGAATCAATATGTGAGCGTGGCAAAAGAAAACGCGTTTGACCACTTTAAGTTGATTTTAATCGACTGGAAAATGACCATTTTTCAAACGATCTCAGAATTTGACGAAACTAGTTTTGTTAGGACCGTATCGTCAATACGAAGCTAGAAAATATTTTTTTGAAATTTTTAGAGTTAGTATGCGACCCCAGTAAATTGAAATGTGCATTCAAATTCAATATTTAGAGTCATAGGTTGATTTTGACGAAAACTGGTCGAAACGATCGAATCAGCTTACGATACATATCCCATTGTGTTCGGAATGGGGGTAATTAGCTATGGACGACAATCGGTGGGTTTGAATCCGAGTTCAGAATAAAAAGTCAACTTTTTGAATTTTAAAATTAAATAAATATATATAAATTATAATACCCCCTACCTTTTCTTCCCTCCCCGTTCATTCAGAGAATAAAAGAAATAAAAAAAAAACGACGAATAGGGGGGCGCGATTCGCCGCCACCTGCCATCGACCGACCGCCCCCCTTCCACTGGCGCCGCACCGCCTAAGTCTCCCCCCCCTCTTGTCGACCTTCCTCCTACACCAGCCCCCCCCCCTTAAACCGCGCACCCCTAGAACCCTAGCCCCAAATCTCAACAACCGCCGACCACCGCGCCTGGTGCCAAACCCCCACCACCACGTGCGAAGCTTCCAGTCCAACCTCCGCCTCCTCTTGGATCTGACGCGCCTCAAACAGGCCCCCCTCTTCTTCCAACTGTGAGTTTTATCCCATTTCTAAAACCAGACTTCATTGAATTCAATTTATTTAGTTTAGTTTTTTTATTATTCTGAATTTATATAAATCAGTTTATTTAAATCAGTTTTAAAGTTTATAGTAAATCAGTAAATTAAATTTCAGTTCTTTTTAAATAGATAAATAGCAAGAAAGATATGATTTTGAAGGTGATAGAACCATAATTTTTATTTGTTTAAAGTTTATATTTTTGTAGGGGAAAGTTTAGATTTTTTTAAAAAACTAGAAAGATCGAATTTTAATTATATAAAAATATATTTTTTTATACTAGTAGAGAATAAAAGTATGATTTTCATAAAGTAGAGATTTTAAAAATATAATTTTTATATAATGTAGAAGTTAAAAATATAATTTTTATACTATAGAAAGGTTAAAAATATTATCTTTATATATGTAGCAAAATATGATTTTCATTTATTGAAATGAAAGGATAAAAATATAATTTTTATTGTGAACAGCGTGAAAAGAACTACATTGGAATTTCAAGCAGATCCAAACGGTTCAGCAGTTCAACAGCAAAGCACGGCGGAGTGGAACCCTCTGTGAGAATTTCTCACTCTTCAATTTATTTTCTAGTTATATATATATACTAGGATGCAGACGGTGTTTAGTAGCACCCGACACAATCGTCCACAGACCATGGACTTGTTTGTTTGGCTGTTTGGTGATTGATTGCGATATTGGTTTGAATGTGGTTTGTGGTGTGAAAAATCGAATCGATAAATTGGTTAGGATTAGACGTGCGCCGTTATAAGGCGAAGGAGTAAGGCTAGGTTAGATCCTTACTCCAAATTTTGTGGTTTGCATAATGAAATGAATTGAATTGTTTGGTGAAATGAATTGGTTTGATTGATGTGTGAATGGCGTGGGCCTTCACTAGACCGGGGATAAGGCTAGGCCTTGTCCCGTTTCTAGTATCGTGCCGTTATGCCGCCGAAATTTTCTAAAATATGTTAGAAAATAAAAATATCATTTTATTGTGTAAATGAATTGAATAGAAATTCATAGGTTGAAATAAAATGTTGTATCGTTAAAAATATAATTTTTAACGTGAATGTGAATAAATGAATAGTTATAAACAAATCGGACGATTTGTTTGTATATACACTAATTTGAATGACATTGATTGGGACGATAAATTTTACACATCGCCCAACTGCACAAATAAAATATGTGTTTGATTGTTTGAAACCCCACACGGGTGTTGGGATGAAATTTGAAGTTCACTCATCCTGATTGATTAAATATGTCGATCGATTGATTGACAGGCTGTTATAAGCATTAGATATCTATATTTGATGCTTATACAGTGTAGTGCACTTTGGTTGATGGTTGATTATTTTTCAATGCTATTATATGTGTGTAATGTACGAAAATCCATATAATTAACTTTATATGGTAATTGATTGGGCCTCATTCCAATTTGAAAAATAAAGAATATTATAAAATAAAGGTTCATGTGTTGACAGTACTCATCCTTTGAGATTGGTCATGTGTTGAACGAAATATTTTGATACTAACAACTATTTTGAAAAAGAAATATTTGAAATAGAATATTTGAAAATAGAAATTTATGAAGCCGTGTTGATTAGATTGACGTCATTTTGACGTGAACGATATTTATATCGATTTGAAAACGATTTCGAAATGAAATAAATTGAAAACGATTTCGAAATGAAATAAATTGAAAACGATTTCGAAATGAATTGAATTGAAAACGATTTCGAAATGAATTGAATTGAAAACGATTTCGAAATGAATTGAATTGAAAACGATTTCGAAATGAAATAAATTGAAAACGATTTCGAAATGAATTGAATTGAAAACGATTTCGAAATGAATTGAATTGAAAACGATTTCGAAATGAATTGAATTGAAAACGATTTCGAAATGAAATTAATTGGAAACGATTTCGAAATGAATTGAATTGAAAACGATTTCGAAATGAATTGAATTGAAAACGATTTCGAAATGAATTGAATTGAAAACGAATTCAAATTGAATTGAAAGCGAATTGAAATGAATTCAAATTGAATTGAAATTTGAATTGAATAGAAATGAATTTTAAAACGAATTTATAAAGAAGAATTCAATTTTGATTTGAATTGAAATGGAAGTTGAAATTGCTTTTAAAACGAATTTTAAAACTATTTATATAATTCGTTTTAAATAGAAATCGACGAAGTATATATTATATATATTATATATATAATATAATGGCCTGAATAGAACGCGCCGCGCCGCGGCAGTTCGCGAATTTCGACCATTGACTTCGAATGGACATTACGGGAGATCCGACCGTCGGATTCTCCTAAAACCGGAACCGTTGAGTTCGTATCGAAAAGAGCTTTCTAGCGAATGTTAGAAATTTGAAATCTAACGGTTGGATTTGGAATTATGTCCAAATCAAATTTGAAAAAGGTCGCTGTAAGTGCAGTTCGATGGCCATTGATGGAAATCGACTGTACGGGCCTTGATAAAATTATTAAAAATAGTAATAATTTGTGTAAAATCATAAGAAATGATTTGTGAAGATTTGGGATGAAAAACTCCATATTTGAAAAGATAAAAATAGATTTTTATCGAAATGAACTAGTTTTGAACTAGAAAGATAATTCTATTTATTTTTAAATAAATAAATTGAATTTGAAATGGTTTTAAAAATAACCAAAATTTCCAATGATTGCATTGGAGTGGATTTGAATCGAAATTGTCTTCGGAATATTTCGATGTTGGAATTCGTGATTATACAGATGTTGTTATGGAAATTTGAAAGATATATATTTATATCGTTATTTTCAATACGACATTTGTTAGTCGTAGAATTTGATATTGAATATAAGCCGATATATTTTCTATTCAGAGCCTTGTATTGAATATCGAATGTGATTTGGGTTTGTCGTGAATGGTGTCTTCATTAACACTGTTCTTGAACCCAGTTGAGAAAAGATTAAATCTTTTGTTTAGATTTAATGAAGTGTACCAATTAAATGAGATTTAATTGGAATTGAATTGATATTGATTTTTGGGTTTATCGTGAACAGTGTTTTAAATAACACTCGTTCTTTAACCCGATAATTAATGAATGTGACTTTGGGTTTATCGTGAACTGTGTTTTAAATGACACTGATTCTTTAACCCAGTTAAAGATTAAAACTAAGTGGAGTTTTAATGAATCTTTAAATAGATTGAAAAGATCGAAAATGGAGTATCACCAGTTTTGCTCCAGGCGATAGTTAAATCTTTAATTAGATTTGAACGTGAAATGGTAAGTGAATTTACCGATAACACTGTGGTGTTAGATATGAAGTATTACCAGTTTTACTTCATGGGATGAATAGGTTGGGATTGGGAAATAAAATAAATGATTACTTCGGTGTGGTTCGCTAATCCCGACTAGTTTGAATTGATATTCAAAGGAGATTAAAGAATAAATTCAAGAATTTATCTTTGATAAAATTAATGGGAACTTTTCCCAAAGTATAGGAATATTTGAATAAAAGAATATTCTGAATTGGAATGAGGCGTATGTTGTGTTTGTGTAACACTTTTATAATATATACGCGAGTTATTCAGAAAGACCGGGTTTATCCCATTCTGAATAACTGATTCGACGTGGTGTCGAAGATGAAGACGGTGGTCGAAGATCAGAAGTCTTCACGTCGTTTGGGTGATAACTGATGATCTTGATTGGGCTGTACACCCAAGAAGATGGAAACAGTTGGTGATCGTCCAGACGTACTTGGAGATCGATGGATATGCGGGGTACTAGGTGCCTCCGGTTTCGTTCAGACCCAGAACGGACTTGTAAATGGACTGTGTGTCTGACATTGGATTTTAGTCCGTGTGATTGATCTCTATTAAATATATATCTGTTTGGCGGCGGAGAATTTATTCTCTTGCTTAACGCCCTTCTCTGAGACGTACGAGCTCAGGGGTTATATATTGATGGATATCAAACGCATGGAGTGAATTGCCTGTGTGGCATGCCTAAGTGGCAATTGATCGAGGCTTCTGTTGAAAAGCAAAGTCTTGTGGTGATGATCAAAGCATAGCCTGTGTGGCACAGCTTTGTGTAACGTGAATTCGCGAGTTTCGCACCCCGGTTGTGAACCAAAAACGGGAGAAGGACCTCAGGGAGGGCCTGCGTTTCCTCCTAGCTAGAAGTGGCGTCAGTGGTTTTACACGCCCTGACGAGTTTGACTTATGTGGTTGTTGCTGTTGCGAGGCGCCTCGGTTAGATCGGACGATCCGGGTCCGATGGAGTCATTCGTTGGCTCGCTTACGCCCCAAAGGGCGGCGAAACGCAGTGTTCAGGGTTTAAGTTTAATCCACATCGGTGGACCGGCCCTGTCGCTCCAAGGGTCGATGCGTTCTGATCCTGAGACTCGGGCTAGGCAGTCTCGAATCGGTTGAGGACTATCTTTTGCCTCGGTTCATAGATGGAAATCCAATTTCCAAATACGTGACATTTGCGGTTTTATTTGTAAACCTATATATGGCGACATGATATATGGTACCCATGCCGCCTATGATTGATACTTATGATTTGAAGTTGATTTATGCACTATGCACTTATTATAGTATCAAATGATTTGTTTTAAAACGTATCAAGCATTCTTTGGCTGTTATAAGGGAAAACCCTATCCTCGGCTGCGTTGCATTGTGTGATGGGACCTGGGTCTTATAACAGCTTCATTTTCCTTTATTTAGCATTGCGCTGTCTGTTTTATGCACTGGTATTCTTGGGAGGAAACCCGTTCCGTGTTATACGGCGTGGTCCCTTGATTTACCGAACATTAAAAATAAAGAATAACTGTTTAAGTTCTCACACCAGTCACATGACTGACCTGGAGTTTATTGTTTTAACCTAAACTCTGGGTGCCCTTATTTTGACACAGGCAGCTAGTAGTTTTGGTTTTGCAGATTTTATATTCACAGGATCCTGGTTTACAGCTGGAACGGTATCCGGAAAGCTTTGTATCCGTATATCTCTTCTAGTTGTGTATTTTATTATTTTCCGCTGCGATGTATTTAAATGTAATTTAAATCTCTGATATTATTGTGTAATATTCATTTATACTCTGTATATTCTTGTAATCTGGTGCATTGTTGTAATATACAATGAAATGTTCTTCTGTATGCGTTCTGTTTTGTCCTGTTCTCAAACGATAGGGCGTTTCGAACGGCCAGGATCGGTTTAGCGACTGGTTCGGACCGAGCGAAATTCCTGTTCGTCACAAGTAAATGCCTCAGGACTACACACTCTGGGTAACCCTTGGATCGGCTGGGCCGGTCCTCACTTACGTTAGAGGATTGGCAATTCCTGAACACACGTTTCTCGGTCCTTACAGACCTATAATCGAGGCGCCTCGCATTCCAACAACCACAAAGGTGAAAAGTAGATATATATGTCAGGGCTGGTAAGTCACTGACACCACCATAGCTAGAAAGAAACGTCGTGCTCTCCCAGCGGCCCGTATCCCGTTTTTAACTCATACCGGGGTGTGAGGTTCACGAATCTACGAATTACACAAAGCTAGGCTACGCAGACCTTGCTTTGATCATTATCCACAAGACTTTGCTTTACAACAGAAGCCTTGATCATTGCATCTTAGCGTGCCACACAGGCAGTTCATGCCATGCGACTGATGTCCATCGGTATACAACCTCTGAGCTCGTACGTCTCAGAGAAGGGCGTTAAGCAAAAGAATAAATTCTTCGCCGCCAAACAGATGTATATTTAATAGAAATCAATCAACACAGAATAAAATCCAATGTCAGACACACAATCCATTTACAAGTCCGTTCTGGGTCTGAACGAAACCGGAGGCACTTTCCTCGCATATCCATCCATCTCCAGGTACGTCTGGACGACCACCAACTATTTCCATCCTCTTGGGTGTACAGCCCAATCAGGATCGTCAGTAATTATCCAAACGATGTGAAGACTTCCGGTCTTCGACCACCGTCTTCATCTTCGACATATCGTCGAATCGGTTATTCAGAATGGGTGTAAACCCGGTCTTTCCGAACCCGCGTATATTGAAAACAAATGTTACACAAACACAACATACGCCTTATTCCAATTCATTAGTCACTAACCGCAAATTAGCAAGAGAACAATTTCCCAAACATTAACCCCGAAGGCCGAAACCGACATCAGATCAATACCCAGGAAACCATTCTTCTTAGCCAACCTACAGCTAGTTTCTAAATTCCACATTCTTAGGGAAAGGTTCCCATTAATTTTATCCAAGATAAATTCTTTCAAATTTATCCTTTAATCTTCCTTTGGATGTCGTTTCAAACCAAATTATGGTTTTCCAAACTAGTCGAGATTAGCGAACCATATCGAAGTAATTAGTTATTTTATTTCCCAATCCCAACCTATTCATCCCATGAAGCAAAACTGGCAATACTCCATGTCTAACACCACGGTGTTATCGGTAAAATTAATTACCATTTCACGTTCAAATCTAATTAAAGATTTGACTATCGCTTTGGAGTAAAACTGGCGATACTCCATTCTCGCTCATTTCTAAATTTGATAATTTAGATTATAGATTCACATTTCAATCTAATTGCAGATTCGTTAGAACTCCTTTTACTGGGTTAAAGAACTAGGTGTTATTTAAAACACAGTTCACGACAAACCCAAATCACTTTCTATTTGTTATCGGGTTAAAGAACTAGTGTTATTTAAAACACTGTTCACGATAAACCCATTTCAAATTCAATCAAATATATTAGAAATTCCGATTATTTAAAACCCCTTTTTAAATCTAATTTATTTATTTAAAAATAATCGGGTTTTAAATTTAGTTCAAAACTAGTTCATTTCGATAAAAATCCATTTTTATCTTTTCAAATATGGAGTTTTTCACCCCAATTTCTCCCAAATCATTTCTTATGATTTTACACAAATTATTACTATTTTTAATAATTTTATCAAGGTCCGTACAGTCGATTTCCATCAACGGCCATCGAACTGCACTTACAGCGACCTTTTTCAAATTTGATTTGGACGTATCTCCAAATCCAACCGTTAGATTTCAAATTTCTAATATTCGTTAGAAAGCTCTTTTCGATACGAACCCAACGGTTCTGGTTTTAGGAGAATCCGACGGTCGGATCTCCCGTAATGTCTGTTTGAAATAAATGGTCGAAATTCACGAACTACCGCGGCGCGGCGCGTCCTATTCAGGCCGTTATATTATATGTATAATATATATAATATATATTTCATCGATTTCTATTTAAAACGAATTATATAAATAGTTTTAAATTCGTTTCAAAAGCAATTTCAACTTCCATTTCAGTTCTAATCAAAATTGAATTCTTCTTTATAAATTCGTTTTAAAATTCATTTCTTTTCAATTCAAATTTCAATTCAATTTGAATTCATTTCAATTCGCTTTCAATTCAATTTGAATTTGTTTTCAATTCAATTCAATTCCAAAGTCGTTTGCTATTCGATTCAATTCAAATTGGTTACAAAGTCGTTTTCTATTCGATTCAATTCAAATTGGTTTTCTATTCGAATCAAATTCGTTATATATTCAATTGAAATCAAATTCGTTTTCTATTCAATTCATCTCGAAATCGTTATATATTCAATTCATTTCGAAATTGTTTTATATTCAATTCATTTCGAAATCGTTATATATTCAATTTATTTCGAAATTGTTTTATATTCAATTCATTTCGAAATCGTTTTATATTCAATTCATTTCGAAATCGTTTTATATTCAATTCATTTCGAAATCGTTTTACATTCAATTCATTTCGAAATCGTTTTACATTCAATTCATTTCGAAATCGTTATGTATTCAATTCATTTCGAAATCGTTTTATATTCAATTCATTTCGAAATCGTTATGTATTCAATTCATTTCGAAATCGTTTTATATTCAATTCATTTCGAAATCATTTTATATTCAATTCATTTCGAAATCGTTTTATATTCAATTCATTTCGAAATCGTTATGTATTCAATTCATTTCGAAATCGTTATGTATTCAATTCATTTCGAAATCGTTATGTATTCAATTCATTTCGAAATCGTTATGTATTCAATTCATTTCGAAATCGTTATGTATTCAATTCATTTCGAAATCGTTCACGTCAAAATGGCGTCAATCTAATCAACACGGCTTCATATATTTCTATTTTCAAAATATTTCTTTTTCAAATATTTCTATTTCAAAATATTTCTTTTTTTCAACACACGACTAATCTCAATGAATGAGTACCGTCCACGTGTGACTATTTTTGTTAAATTATTTCGTTCAACACATGACTAATCTCAACGGATGAGTACAGTCAACACATGAACTTTTATTTTATATTGGTATAGATGTAAATTTTATTATAAAAATATTTCGTTCAACACATGACTAATCTCAACGGATGAGTACAGTCAACACATGAACCTTTATTTTATATTGATAAAGATGTAAATTTTATTATTAAAATATTTCGTTCAACACATGACTAATCTCAACGGATGAGTACAGTCAACACATGAACCTTTATTTTATATTGATAAAGATGTAAATTTTATTATTAAAATATTTCGTTCAACACATGACTAATCTCAACGGATGAGTACAGTCAACACATGAACATTTATATTTTAATATTCATTATTTTCTAAATTGGAATGAGGCCCAATCAATCACCATATAATGTTAATTATATGGATTTTCATACATCACACGTATATAATAGCATTGAAAAATAATCAACCATCAACCAAAGTGCACTACACTGTATAAGCATCAAATATAGATATCTAACGCTTATAACAGCCTGTCAATCAATCGATCGACATATTTAATCAATCAGGATGAGTGAACTTCAAATTTCATCCCAACACCCGTGTGGGGTTTCAAATCAACAAACACAGATTTTAATTGTGCAGTTGGGTGATGTGTAAAATTTATCGACCCAATCAATGTCATTCAAATAGGTGTACATAAACAAACCGTCCGGTTTGTAAATGAATATTTATTTTATTCACTTTCACTATATTCATATTCACGTTAAAAATTATATTTTTAACGATAATACATTTTATTTTAACATATGAATTTCTATTCAGTTCATTCTTTAAATAAAATGATATTTTTATTTTCTAACTTATTTTAGAAAATTTCGGCGGCATAACGGCACGATACTAGAAACGGGACGAGGCCTAGCCTTATCCCCGGTCTAGTGAAGGCCCACGCCATTCACACATCAATCAAATTCATCAAACAACCAAATTCAAATCAAATCATCTAACTAATTTATGCAACCAAACAAACAAGTCCATGGTCTGTGGACGATTGTGTCGGGTGCTACTAAACACCGTCTGCATCCTAGTATATATATATAACTAGAAAATGAAATTGAAAGGTGAGAAATTCTCACCGATAGCTATCCAATCATCTTGACTCTTCTTTGAGAGAAATCTTCATCGTTATCGCATTTTTGTCATCTTCGTTGCTGTAGCCACTACATATGTAAAAAAATCGAATTTTTACTTCGCTATTCAATATATAAAAATCGAATTTTTACTTCGCTATTCAATATATAAAAATCGAATTTTTACTTCGCTATTCAATATATAAAAATCGAATTTTTACTTCGCTATTCAATATATAAAAATCGAATTTTTACTTCGCTATTCAATATATAAAAATCGAATTTTTACTTCGCTATTCAATATATAAAAATCGAATTTTTACTTCGCTATTCAATATATAAAAATCGAATTTTTACTTCGCTATTCAATATATAAAAATCGCATTTTTACTTCGATGTTCAATATATAAAAATCACATTTTTACTAATGTAAAAATTCCATCTTTTCTAATGTAAAAATTCTAACTTGATTAGATAAAGATCCCGCCTTTCTACCGATAAAAATTTCGTCTTTCCTATACTAAAAATCAAATCTTTCTTGATTCAAAAATCTAAGCTTTTATAGTTTACAAACTGATTTTAAAAATATATCCTTAACAACAAAAAAACTGATTTAAACACATATTTTTTTTTTAACCTATAAAACTCAGATTTTAATTAAAATATAAATATAAGAATAAAAACTTACATTGCGAGAGAAGGGGGGATATTTCCGTTCGTCGACCGAAGGGGGGGAAGCTACTTGCCGGCGCTCAGGTGGAGGAGGTGCTCTCGCGGTGGTCTTTTGGGTGGGCGATTTGGGATCGAAGAGCAGAGAGAGGGAAGGGGAAAAAAAAGGGGTGACGGCCTAGGGAGGCGCGACGGCCAGAGGGAGGGGGACCTGGATCGGGGCGGCGATGGGTGAGGCGCGCGGAGGCATCGCGGCAGGAAGGTGGCTCCATCGATGCGATTTTTTTTCTTTTTTTCTTTTTTTTTCTTTTTATAAAACTGTATCGTGAATGAGGGGGGGGGGCCAGAAGGTAATAGAGGGAGAAAGGTATATTATTTAATTTATTATTATTTTAATTGCATAAAGTTGACTTTTTCATACGACCTCTAAAAGAGGCCCACCGCCTGTCGTCTACAGCGTTTTACCCCCATTCCAAACACAATGGGATATGTATCGCAAGCTGATTTGATCGTTTGAATCAGTTCCCGTTAAATTTACATTTAAATCTCTATATTGAATTTTAAACGTACATTTCAAATTACCGGGGTCACATACTAACTCGAAAAATTCAAGAAAAAATATTTTCTAGCTTCGTATTGACGATACGGTCCTAACAATACTAATTTCGTCGAATTCTGAGACCGTAGGAAAAATGGCCAATTTCCAGTCGATTAAAATCAACTAAAACCGGTCAAACGCGTTTTCCTTTGCCACGCTCACATATTGATTCGAAAAATTATGAAATTTGAAACCTAGCAATAACTTTACATCACGGACCCAACAAAAGTGGTTTCGTCGAAATCCGAGGCCGTTTGCAAAATGCCTATTTTTAAGGGCCTGAAATCCATAGCGACTATTCAGAATTTTCAACTGGACATATCTTTTGATTCCTGCTATGAAATTTTGATTTTTCGGATTCGTTGGAAAGATATTATCAATTAGATCCTATTGTTTTTGGTTTCACTAAAATCCGGATTGTTTTGCACCCGGTACATTCAATTGAAGTTTGAAATCGAATTATCGAACTACCACGCCATTTTCAATTCTATTTATAATTATATATAAATATTTATATTCTAACGACGACGTATATAATATATATGTCGAATTATATTCAAAATAAATTTTATTCTATATTATTTAAAATAATCTATTTTAAATATTCAAAAATTCGCTAAAATTGCCAAAATAAAAATTTTAAACTGGCTCGGATTTTCCGGGTTATTACAATCTCCCCCACTTAAAACTTTTCGTCCCCGAAAAGGAACAAAGTCGAAAGTGGTTTGATTAATCAGCTCTACGCTCGATCGGGCTTGCATTCTCCAACTTTTCAGTTTCTGGGAATTTTCAAAATTTCAAAAATTTGGCTAACACCCTAAATTTTCGAAAAATTTCGCCATAACCTCCCCTGCACCGGGAGTATCGGGGAATTTCAAATAGCTTCCCCGGTCCTTCTAATCTCAAAAAGAAAAAGAAAAAGCCAAGCGGCTAGCCAATAGGCTCATAAAATCTTCATCACCCAAACAAAACAGTAAATTATGTAGTAAACATGTACCTATTTGTCGGGCAAACAAATTTTATTCTTCGGCTCTAGCCTCCTTGCTATGACCTGTTCAATATAAGTATATGTATATGCAAGCAAATGCGACCAATTTTCGATACAGTTCAATATTTGGTTCAATTAGGCATAATGGTTTCAAAATTATCAAACAAATAAACAAACAACACAAACATCAATCAATTAGTGAATTAGAGTTTCAAATTCATAATTTTGATATATATACAAAAAATCATGTTTTTGATGCCAATTCACAACAAAGTGTTCTATCTATATTAGTTTTGGTTCTCACACCAGTCTAATGGAAACATATAGAAAGCACACCTTTGAAACAAGAAACTAATTACTAATGATGACGCGTCAATCATCAGAATCAGGTCCGGGCGACTAGAGTGTGATCCTATATCTATCTAATATATTAAAACTTCGAATATACGTTCATGACGCGTATATGCAAAATCTTTATATATTAGATTGCCCATATTCAAAATAAATAAATAATCAAATACGTTTAAAACGATTTAAATTTCAAAACAAAAATTGTTTTCATTTGAAAAATATACTCTTCACACCCGTTCTAGGATACTACTGATCCTATCTCAAACGAGTCATTCTAATTGGATATTACTAATCCAATATCTGACGAATTCTTTCGTATGGTTCTAAGGTGTCTTATTCCCGAGCTCTGTAAACCAAAGCTCTGATACCAAATGTGACGGCCGTGAACTTCGCTCGATCTGAATCAGTCGTTAAACCGATCTAGACCGTTCGAAACCCCTGATCGTTTGAGAACAGGACAAATCAGAACACAAACAGAAGAACATTTCATTGTTATTACAACAATTCCATTAGATACAAGAATATACAGAGTATAAATGAATAAATTACATAGCAGCGGAAAAATAATACAAAGCACAACTGAAGGTGATATACGGATACAGAGCTTTCCGGATATCATTCCAGCTGTAAACCAGGTTCCTGTGAATATAAATCTGCAAAACCAAAACTACTAGCTGCCCGTGCGGAAAATAGGGGCACCCAGAGTTTAGGTTAAAATAATAAACTCCAAGTCAGTCATGTGACTGGTGTGAGAACTAAAACAGTTGTTAATATTGATTTTTAAAGTTAGGTAAATCAAGGGACCACGCCGTATAACACGGAACGGGTTTCCCCCCAAGAATACCAGTGCATAGAACAAACAGCGCAATACTAAATAAAGAAAAATGAAGCTGTTATAAGACCCAGGTCCCATCACACAATGCAACGCAAGCCGGAGGATAGGGTTTTCCCTTATAACAGCCAAAGCATGCTTGATACGTTTAAAACAAATCATTTGATACTATAATAAGTGTATAGTGTCAAAACAATTTCAATCATAAATATAAATCATAGGCGGCATAGCTACCATCTACTATGTCGCCATACTAGTTCTACAATTAAAACCGAATTACACGTATTGGAAATTGGATTCCATCATGAGTCGAGGCAAGGGGCAAGCTCCTCTCCGCTTTGAGACACTCTAGCAAATGCCTCAGGACTACACACTCTGGGTAACCCTTGGATCGGCTGGGTCGGTCCTCACTTACGTTAGAGGATTGGCAATTCCTGAACACACGTTTCCCGGTCCTTACAGACCTATAATCGAGGCGCCTCGCATTCCAACAACCACAAAGGTGAAAAGTAGATATATATGTCAGGGCTGGTAAGTCACTGACACCACCATAGCTAGAAAGAAACGTCGTGCTCTCCCAGCGGCCCGTATCCCGTTTTTAACTCATACCGGGGTGTGAGGTTCACGAATCTACGAACTACACAAAGCTAGGCTACGAAGACCTTGCTTTGATCATCATCCACAAGACTTTGCTTTGCAACAGAAGCCTTGATCATTGCATCTTAGCGTGCCACACAGGCAGTTCATGCCATGCGACTGATGTCCATCGGTATACAACCTCTGAGCTCGTACGTCTCAGAGAAGGGCGTTAAGCAAAAGAATAAATTCTTCGCCGCCAAACAGATGTATATTTAATAGAAATCAATCAACACAGAATAAAATCCAATGTCAGACACACAATCCATTTACAAGTCCGTTCTGGGTCTGAACGAAACCGGAGGCACTTTCCTCGCATATCCATCCATCTCCAGGTACGTCTGGACGACCACCAACTATTTCCATCCTCTTGGGTGTACAGCCCAATCAGGATCGTCAGTAATTATCCAAACGATGTGAAGACTTCCGGTCTTCGACCACCGTCTTCATCTTCGACATATCGTCGAATCGGTTATTCAGAATGGGTGTAAACCCGGTCTTTCCGAACCCGCGTATATTGAAAACAAATGTTACACAAACACAACATACGCCTCATTCCAATTCATTAGTCACTAACCGCAAATTAGCAAGAGAACAATTTCCCAAACATTAACCCCGAAGGCCGAAACCGACATCAGATCAATACCCCGGAAACCATTTTTCTTAGCCAACCTACAGCTAGTTTCTAAATTCCACATTCTTAGGGAAAGGTTCCCATTAATTTTATCCAAGATAAATTATTTCAAATTTATCCTTTAATCTTCCTTTGGATGTCGTTTCAAACCAAATTATGGTTTTCCAAACTAGTCGAGATTAGCGAACCATATCAAAGTAATTAGTTATTTTATTTCCCAGTCCCAACCTATTCATCCCATGAAGCAAAACTGGTAATACTCCATGTCTAACACCACGGTGTTATCGGTAAAATTAATTACCATTTCACGTTCAAATCTAATTAAAGATTTGACTATCGCTTTGGAGTAAAACTGGCGATACTCCATTCTCGCTCATTTCTAAATTTGATAATTTAGATTATAGATTCACATTTCAATCTAATTGCAGATTCGTTAGAACTCCTTTTACTGGGTTAAAGAACTAGGTGTTATTTAAAACACAGTTCACGACAAACCCAAATCACTTTCTATTTGTTATCGGGTTAAAGAACTAGTGTTATTTAAAACACTGTTCACGATAAACCCATTTCAAATTCAATCAAATATATTAGAAATTACGATTATTTAAAACCCCTTTTTAAATCTAATTTATTTATTTAAAAAATAATCGGGTTTTAAATTTAGTTCAAAACTAGTTCATTTCGATAAAAATCAATTTTTATCTTTTCAAATATGGAGTTTTTCACCCCAATTTCTCCCAAATCATTTCTTATGATTTTACACAAATTATTACTATTTTTATTAATTTTATCAAGGTCCGTACAGTCGATTTCCATCAACGGCCATCGAACTGCACTTACAGCGACCTTTTTCAAATTTGATTTGGACGTATCTCCAAATCCAACCGTTAGATTTCAAATTTCTAATATTCGTTAGAAAGCTCTTTTCGATACGAACCCAACGGTTTCGGTTTTAGGAGAATCCGACGGTCGGATCTCCCGTAATGTCTGTTTGAAATAAATGGTCGAAATTCACGAACTGCCGCGGCGCGGCGCGTCCTATTCAGGCCATTATATTATATGTATAATATATATAATATATATTTCATCGATTTCTATTTAAAATGAATTATATAAATAGTTTTAAATTCGTTTCAAAAGCAATTTCAACTTCCATTTCAGTTCTAATCAAAATTGAATTCTTCTTTATAAATTCGTTTTAAAATTCATTTCTATTCAATTCAAATTTCAATTCAATTTGAATTCATTTCAATTCGCTTTCAATTCAATTTGAATTCGTTTTCAATTCAATTCAATTCCAAAGTCGTTTGCTATTCGATTCAATTCAAATTGGTTTCAAAGTCGTTTTCTATTCGATTCAATTCAAATTGGTTTTCTATTCGAATCAAATTCGTTATATATTCAATTGAAATCAAATTCGTTTTCTATTCAATTCATCTCGAAATCGTTATATATTCAATTCATTTCGAAATTGTTTTATATTCAATTCATTTCGAAATCGTTATATATTCAATTTATTTCGAAATTGTTTTATATTCAATTCATTTCGAAATCGTTTTATATTCAATTCATTTCGAAATCGTTTTATATTCAATTCATTTCGAAATCGTTTTACATTCAATTCATTTCGAAATCGTTTTACATTCAATTCATTTCGAAATCGTTATGTATTCAATTCATTTCGAAATCGTTTTATATTCAATTCATTTCTAAATCGTTATGTATTCAATTCATTTCGAAATCGTTTTATATTCAATTCATTTCGAAATCGTTTTATATTCAATTCATTTCGAAATCGTTTTATATTCAATTCATTTCGAAATCGTTTTATATTCAATTCATTTCGAAATCGTTTTATATTCAATTCATTTCGAAATCGTTATGTATTCAATTCATTTCGAAATCGTTATGTATTCAATTCATTTCGAAATCGTTATGTATTCAATTCATTTCGAAATCGTTCACGTCAAAATGGCGTCAATCTAATCAACACGGCTTCATATATTTCTATTTTCAAAATATTTCTTTTTCAAATATTTCTATTTCAAAATATTTCTTTTTGTCAACACACGACTAATCTCAATGAATGAGTACCGTCCACGTGTGACTATTTTTGTTAAATTATTTCGTTCAACATATGACTAATCTCAACGGATGAGTACAGTCAACACATGAACTTTTATTTTATATTGGTAAAGATGTAAATTTTATTATAAAAATATTTCGTTCAACACATGACTAATCTTAACGGATGAGTACAGTCAACACATGAACCTTTATTTTATATTGATAAAGATGTAAATTTTATTATTAAAATATTTCGTTCAACACATGACTAATCTCAACGGATGAGTACAGTCAACACATGAACCTTTATTTTATATTGATAAAGATGTAAATTTTATTATTAAAATATTTCGTTCAACACATGACTAATCTCAACGGATGAGTACAGTCAACACATGAACATTTATATTTTAATATTCATTATTTTCTAAATTGGAATGAGGCCCAATCAATCACCATATAATGTTAATTATATGGATTTTCATACATCACACGTATATAATAGCATTGAAAAATAATCAACCATCAACCAAAGTGCACTACACTGTATAAGCATCAAATATAGATATCTAACGCTTATAACAGCCTGTCAATCAATCGATCGACATATTTAATCAATCAGGATGAGTGAACTTCAAATTTCATCCCAACACCCGTGTGGGGTTTCAAATCAACAAACACAGATTTTAATTGTGCAGTTGAGCGATGTGTAAAATTTATCGACCCAATCAATGTCATTCAAATAGGTGTACATAAACAAACTGTCCGGTTTGTAAATGAATATTTATTTTATTCACTTTCACTATATTCATATTCACGTTAAAAATTATATTTTTAACGATAATACATTTTATTTTAACATATGAATTTCTATTCAGTTCATTCTTTAAATAAAATGATATTTTTATTTTCTAACTTATTTTAGAAAATTTCGGCGGCATAACGGCACGATACTAGAAACGGGACGAGGCCTAGCCTTATCCCCGGTCTAGTGAAGGCCCACGCCATTCACACATCAATCAAATTCACCAAACAACCAAATTCAAATCAAATCATCTAACTAATTTATGCAACCAAACAAACAAGTCCATGGTCTGTGGACGATTGTGTCGGGTGCTACTAAACACCGTCTGCATCCTAGTATATATATATAACTAGAAAATGAAATTGAAAGGTGAGAAATTCTCACCGATAGCTATCCAATCATCTTGACTCTTCTTTGAGAGAAATCTTCATCGTTATCGCATTTTTGTCATCTTCGTTGCTGTAGCCACTACATATGTAAAAAAATCGAATTTTTACTTCGCTATTCAATATATAAAAATCGAATTTTTACTTCGCTATTCAATATATAAAAATCGAATTTTTACTTCGCTATTCAATATATAAAAATCGAATTTTTACTTCGCTATTCAATATATAAAAATCGAATTTTTACTTCGCTATTCAATATATAAAAATCGAATTTTTCTTCGTTATTCAATATATAAAAATCGAATTTTTACTTCGCTATTCAATATATAAAAATCGAATTTTTACTTCGCTATTCAATATATAAAAATCGCATTTTTACTTCGATGTTCAATATATAAAAATCACATTTTTACTAATGTAAAAATTCCATCTTTTCTAATGTAAAAATTCTAACTTGATTAGATAAAGATCCCGCCTTTCTACCGATAAAAATTTCGTCTTTCCTATACTAAAAATCAAATCTTTCTTGATTCAAAAATCTAAGCTTTTATAGTTTACAAACTGATTTTAAAAATATATCCTTAACAACAAAAAACTGATTTAAACACATATATTTTTTTTAACCTATAAAACTCAGATTTTAATTAAAATATAAATATAAGAATAAAAACTTACATTGCGAGAGAAGGGGGGATATTTCCGTTCGTCGACCGAAGGTGGGGGGGAAGCTACTTGCCGGCGCTCAGGTGGAGGAGGTGCTCTCGCGGTGGTCTTTTGGGTGGGCGATTTGGGATCGAAGAGCAGAGAGAGGGAAGGGGAAAAAAAAGGGGTGACGGCCTAGGGAGGCGCGACGGCCAGAGGGAGGGGGACCTGGATCGGGGCGGCGATGGGTGAGGCGCGCGGAGGCATCGCGGCAGGAAGGTGGCTCCATCGATGCGATTTTTTTTTCTTTTTTTTCTTTTTATAAAACTGTATCGTGAATGAGGGGGGGGGGCAGAAGGTAATAGAGGGAGAAAGGTATATTATTTAATTTATTATTATTTTAATTGCATAAAGTTGACTTTTTCATACGACCTCTAAACGAGGCCCACCGCCTGTTGTCTATAGCGTTTTACCCCCATTCCAAACACAATGGGATATGTATCGCAAGCTGATTTGATCGTTTGAATCAGTTCCCGTTAAATTTACATTTAAATCTCTATATTGAATTTTAAACGTACATTTCAAATTACCGGGGTCACATACTAACTCGAAAAATTCAAGAAAAAAATATTTTCTAGCTTCGTATTGACGATACGGTCCTAACAATACTAATTTCGTCGAATTCTGAGACCGTTGGAAAAATGGCCAATTTCCAGTCGATTAAAATCAACTGAAACCGGTCAAACGCGTTTTCCTTTGCCACGCTC
Organism: Allium sativum; assembly: GCA_030737875.1. Lineage (NCBI taxonomy): Eukaryota > Viridiplantae > Streptophyta > Magnoliopsida > Asparagales > Amaryllidaceae > Allium > Allium sativum. The sequence continues at coordinate 797,545,546 of CM060922.1, forward strand.
ACATATTGATTCGAAAAATTATGAAATTTGAAACCTAGCAATAACTTTACATCACGGACCCAACAAAAGTGGTTTCGTCGAAATCCGAGGCCGTTTGCAAAATGCCTATTTTTAAGGGCCTGAATTCCATAGCGACTATTCAGAATTTTCAACTAGACATATCTTTTGATTCCCGCTATGAAATTTTGATTTTTCGGATTCGTTGGAAAGATATTATCAATTAGATCCTATTGTTTTTGGTTTCACTAAAATCCGGATTGTTTTGCACCCGGTACATTCAATTGAAGTTTGAAATCGAATTATCAAACTACCGCGCCATTTTCAATTCTATTTATAATTATATATAAATATTTATATTCTAACGACGACGTATATAATATATATGTCGAATTATATTCAAAATAAATTTTCTTCCATATTATTTAAAATAATCTATTTTAAATATTCAAAAATTCGCTAAAATTGCCAAAATAAAAATTTTAAACTGGCTCGGATTTTCCGGGTTATTACAAAAACAGACAAGGTTCATCTTTTAAACCTTTAACAAACTTCCTTACGTAACTCTCTTTCGAATAAATTTCTATTCGATAGCTCTTTCCTTCGAATAAACTATATTCGATTATCTCTCTTCGAATAGCCCTATTCCATTAACTCTATTCAATTAACACTATTCGATTAACTCTAATCGATTTACTCTTATCAGTTAGCACTATTTGATTAACTCTATTCTATTAACTTTGTTTGATTAACTCTATTGGATTAACTCTATTTGATTAACCCTAATCGATTAACTCTATTGGATTAACTCTAATCAATTAACTCTTATCAATTAACTCCTATTAATTTACTCCTTTCAAATAAACTATATTCGATTAACTCCTTTAACCCTATTCGAATAAACTATATTCGATAACTCCTTTAACTCTATTCGAATAAACTATATTCGATTAACTCCTTTAACTCTATTTGAATAAACTATATTCGATAATTCCTTTAACTCTATTTGAATAAACTATATTCGATTAACTCCTTTAACTCTATTCGAATAAACTATATTAGATAACTCCTTTAACTCTATTTGAATAAACTATATTCGATTAACTCATGTAACCCAATTCGAATAAACTATATTCGATAACTCCTTTAACTCTATTCGAATAAACTATATTCGATAACTCCTTTCAAATAACTAATATTCGATAACTCATTTTGAATAACTAATATTCGATAACTCCTTTCGGATAACTAATATTCGATAATCCTTTCTAATAATTAATATTCGATGATCTCTCTTCTAATAACTAATATTCGATAACCTCTTTGAATAAACTATATTCGATTAATTCTCTTCTTCGAATAACCTTATTCGATAATTCTTTCTTCGAATAAACTATATTCGAATAACTCCACCTGATTAACTCTAATTGGTTAACTTTAACTGGTTGACTCTAACTGGTTAACTCTAACCGGTTAACTCTAATTGGTTAACTCTAATTTGTTAACCCTATCCAATTTTACTCTTCTTCCATATTCAGTTTCAAATATCGATGTTGAAGTCGATTCTTACTTCTCTATATAAGTCCTGACTTATATATTCTATTTATCCAATGATAAATATTTTACTTAATTTATAAAAACCTTATTTATAAATTAATCTTCTTACTTTATCTGTTAAAACAGATTTCTCTTAAATGTTCACTTTGAATTCACATTCTGTTATACCCTTGTGCGAAGCACGGGTCTAATCCTTCCTAGTGTTAAATTCTCTTTTTATACATCTCTATTCATTTTTCAAGTATTTCCTTTTATAATCTATTTATTTATAAATAAATATTCCCTGTATAATTCTATTTATTTTCTAAATAAATATTTCTTTTATAATTCTATTTATTTCATAAATAAATATTTCTTTTATAATTCTATTTATTTCATAAATAAATATTCCTATTTAAAATCTATTTGTAAATGTTTTACAAATATTTCCTTTTCAATTCTATTTGTAAATGTTTTACAAATACTTCCTTTACAATTCTATTTGTAAATGGTTTACAAATATTCCCTTTTCTATTTGTCTCACAAATATTTTCCTTTTATATTTGTTTCACAAATATTTTCCTTTTATATTTGTTATTTGATTTTATAAAAATATACACTTTTATAAAACCCTTTTCCTTATACATATAAAATCCAGTGATTTTATATAAATACTTTATTTTCAAAATACACTTTGAAAATCCCTTTTCTACACTCCAGTATTTCTTACAGTATTTAAAATACCCAAATAACAATCATCGATATCATTCAACACACGTAATAGACACAGATTATATATCACATCATATATTACAATATATGAAAATAGTAAAATAAATGTTGAGGAATCCAGTAGGAATCCTCCGACCTGTTTCCCTGCGTCCACAGATGTTACACAATATAATTATCATCAATTTCATTTCAATATGAAATATTCTGCTAAACAGAATCAATATTTGATTAACGATTTATATATATATATATATATATATATATATATATATATATATATATATATCGTTATCTATAATTTCAACCAGTATATCAGCAGTTCATTCAAACAGTCAACACACAACAATAAGTCATCATTTATCAGTTCTAAATATACGTTATAAAAATATGAACTGATAGAGTTGGTGAGTTTTACTCACATTGGACGATCATCGTTAAATAACGATAACTGTCGGTTGATTCAGACAGATAATTTATTTCGCTATAAATTGTAACGAGCTCTGATTCACTCCCAGTCAGTTTCATTGTGTAGTCGTCGTCCCTACGACCCTAACGTATCTTGTTTCATCAATTTCTAATCACGTATGTAAAAGTTATTCCATTTCGAAGTTTACATAGCATTTAAATTAAAACAAAGTAAATTTATTTACCAAATTTTTGGGCCTCACCATTATAACATGGCCCAACCATTTGCCGATGACCCATGTGAACAGTACATCGTCTCTCCCAACATGAAATGCCTGCTCTCCACTCCCACAACATAACCGAACTCCCTTTGTTTTTCTTCTTTTGTGAAAAATATTCGTGGTCAATACAGTTAACCACATTAAATTATTATAAGAACTTAAATATTGAATTCTAACTGGGCTCACCATTGAACTAAGGCTCAAACTCCCACTAAATAACCCACGTTATACCTTACAGCCGCCCCCTCATCCCATCTTCTTCCTGCGATAACCCAACTCCAGGAAAACGTTCACAGCCATTTAGAATTCTTCAAATCAACCATTCTTCTTCATTGATTCACTAAACCAAAAACAAAAATCACCTTAATTCATCTCTCCTAAAGCCTATCCATCTCATCCCCTCCACGTCTTACTCGAACCACACTACCTCCATCGTCGTTTTAGAATACACCCACGCCGACAGTACCAGGTTGCGACAGAAGTTTAAACCAAATCCCACAAAAGTTTTCTCATAGGTGCGAAAACCCTCTAGTAACTCGAAATCAAGCTCCATTACTCACATCGATGCATATACATCACTAATTGGAAAACCTTAGAAATATTGTAATGTATTGGAATACCGAAAAATGCAATCGCACCCAGCGATTCATATATAGAAATGAAGAGGAAGGTTAAAGAAGTTCGATTATCCTTGTTTGGTGATTTATAGGAATATATTCGAATTTATTTCATTTTTGAATCTCACGGTTTACTGTGTGGAGAAAATATGGAGCGGCGGAAAAATGTTGTTGACTGAGGAATGAATGAGATTAGGTTTAGGAAGTAATGTAGAGTATTTATAGGAAAAATTAAATAATTTGATATTCATTATTTTATTTGTTTATAATCAATCGTTGTTCGTATTCACTGTTTAAAAATCCGTACAGTCACATAACATATCCAAATTCGCCAAAAATGGACATACAACTAGAGTTTGACATTACGGACCCAACGAAACTGGTTTCGTCGAATTCCGACTTCGTTTGCTCACACAGCGTATTTTTAAATGTCAAATTATTGATTGTTTTTCACATTAAAATCCCCCATGGCGACATACTGACTTCAAAAATCACGAAAATTGAAATCTAGCAATAATTTAATATTGCGGATCCAACAAAATTAGTTATGTCGAAAACAGAGGTCGTTTGCAAAACTGGCTATCTTTAAAGCTCAAAATAAACCCTTTTTAAATATTAATATTTTTAAAAATAATTAAATTAAATATTTATAAATAAATATTATTGTATGTATATCCACAGTGGAATACCATACAGCTCCAATTGGATTTATAACTCAATATTCAAATCCTAGTTGAATCGATATTCAATTTATATTGAAAAAATCCATTTATAAAATAAATAAATCGCTATAAATTATAAAGGAATTCATAGCAACTTTTCGAAAATTTGATTTGGACATAAATAGAAATCTACACAATGAAATCCCGATTTTTCTCTTCCATTAGAAAAATATACTTAACCAGCTCCGAACGTTTCTTGTTTCACGGAAATCCAATTTAGAATGACTCTATATATTCAGTTGAAGTTCAAATCGCCAAATAGCGAACTACCGCGCCATTTCGAGCTCGATTATATTTATCATATAATTTATACGCTCAACCATCGTTAATTAAATATATTCTTTATCGTAAATCAATTTTAAACTGAATTATATATTTTGAATTGCCCAATTCACACCATATTGCCATTTCAGCTAATTCCGATTATTTCAGAATTAAATATATTATTTTATTAATTTATTAATTAAATATTCACTATTATTTAATTCAACGACCATTTAACACTCTAATTCATATATTAATAACTAAATAAATAAATTATTATACCGTAGAAATACGGGTCGTTACATTCTTCCCCCTTTAAAATAATTTCATCCTCGAAATTGCTAAGGTAGAAAACAAACTCCACCAACTGGGTTTGTAACAACCCGTAAATTCTGAACCAATTTAAAAAATTTATTTTAGAAAATTTTAATGAATTTTGAGGTTATAATATAATTTATTATAAATAATAATGGCTAGAATTTATTTTAATCAAAGTTAGAACGAATAAATTTAATTTAAATATAAATGGAATTAGAAATAACGCAGTAATTTGAAAAGTCAAACTTGAACTTTGACTGACCGTACAGGATGCAAAATTTAATGGATTTTAGTGAAACCAAAAATATTAGAATCTATTTAAAAATATCTTTCTAACGAATCTGAAAATTTGAAATTTCATAGCGGAAATCAAAAATTATGGCCAATTCAATTTTTAGAAAGGTCGTTGTAGAATTTATATATATATATATATATATATATATATATATATATATATATATATATATATATGGCCCGAAAGGCTACTTTTCACATATGAAGGAATTTCGACTCGAAACCACTTCCATTGAGTTCGAAATGATGTTTCTGCATTGAAAAACAGTAAACACTTATATATTTTGAGTTTCGGAAATTATTTGTTTAAAAATGTATTTTTAATATTCAATATATTAGCCTTGAAAATAGTCATTTTTCAAACGACCTCCGTTTTCGACGAAACCACTTTTGTTGGAACCGGAATGTTAAATTATTGCTAGATTTCAATTTTCAGAATTTTTCGAATTAATATGTGAGCGTGGCAAAAGAAAATGTGTTTTGACTATTTGAGTTAAATTTAAACGCCTTAAAAATAGCCATTTTTCAAACAGTCTCAGAATTCGACGAAAATAATTTTGTTGGATTCGTATCGTCATAAGAAAGCTAAAAATATTTTTTTAGAATTTTCTGAGGTCGTATGTGGCCCCGGCATATTTTAATGTACGGTCAGTAATTAATTAATTAATTTTTAATGGAATTTTAAATAAAATATATACAAATTTCGGAATTGGGTCCCGAGACCTGTCCCATTGCGTTCAGAAGGTGTCAAAACCTTAAGAACGATAGTAAGCAGGCCCAAATCAGAGATAGTCCGAAAATCCACCTTTTAAGCAAATTTTTCGAGATTAAATAATAAAATAATATTAAATCCGAAACCCTAATTCATGGCAGCCGCCGCCCTATTTTCGAAGGCTGAAATCATCCGAAATTGAAATGCTAATAACTTTTGATCCGCTCAACAAAAATCGACATATGATATACCAAATCGAAGCTCTTCGAGAGACCTTTCCATCCATACGGTTAAGATCGGGTTGATTCTCGGATTTCGCGAATTCTCAGCCTAAAGGACGGCGGTTTAGGTTCAATTTCGTGGTGATTGGGGAGGCCGAGCTTCAGGTGGTTGGTGGAGCGAGCACGTGGTGGCACGAGCTTCGAGTTGGCGGTGTTTGATCGTGGTCCGGTGCGGTGCAGGGAGGTGCGCACAGAAAAGTTCGTGGATGAGAATGTGTTCGGCTGAAAACATTATACGACGGGGAAGAAGAGGTTTATTAATATTTTATTACTTTAATTAATTTATTTAATTTAATTTATGCAATCTTTATAAATTAATATCTCTCTTATACAAGGTCCGATTGACGAACCGTCAGTTGCATTGGAATCGTCTTTCCGAGAGCTTCGCGATGGCGCAGACCAGAGCTAATTCCGAGACAGTCAAATTTTCAGCAAAAATCAATGTGAGAATCTCTGATTTTTACAATCTAATTAATTTAAATAATTATTTTATTTTGTTAAATAATTATCTGTATGTTATTTAATCAGATCTGCGTTGTGATGTATTGTGCCGGTTGTTCTGATGGATTATATTGAACTATATTGCGTTGTATTGTATATATCTGTGTTTGTAAATTTAGATCTGTATAAATTTGTAGATAATAAAATAAAAATTGGTTAACATATTTATATTTACCTTTTATGGTTAAATAAAAGGACATATTTAGTAAACACATATTTATTCACATTTTGTTTGTAAATTAAAGAGCACATCTTGAATTCATTTTTTTTACATTTTATGTGTAAATAAAAAGACATGATTGATAAACACATTTTTGTTTACATTTTATTTGTAAATAAAAACCATATTTGAATAACATACTTCTATTTACATTTTATATGTAAATAAAAAGTCATATTTGAGAAACCTATTTTGTTTACATTTCTGTATGTAAATAAGGTTTCATATTTAAGAATTATATTTTTATTAACATTTCATATGCTAATAAAAACCCATTTTAAAGAATTACATCTTGTTTACGGTTTATATGTAAATGAAAGGGTAAGTGTTTAGAAAACTACATTTTTGTTTACATTTTACATGTAAATAAAATATCCATTTTTAGAAATTATATTTTTATTTGCAGTTTATATGTAAATGAAAATCCATGGTTAAAATAGAATGGCACACAAATATTAGCATAGAAATGAATCATCCTTTTTATTTTGTATTCTTAACACAATATACACACAGAAAAATGAATCATCCTTTTTATTTGTGTTCTTACCACAAATATGAACATAGAAAAAAAATGAACTATCTTTTTATTTGTGTTTTCAACACAAAAATACACATAGAAATGAGTCACCCTTTTTATTTGTGTTCTTAACACAAATACAAACCTGGAAAGAAAGTCCATCTTTTTATATACATGCTACAACACAAATATTACATAGTAAATAGAGCTATTCTTTCTATTGTGTTATTAACACAAATATATGCATAGCAAATAAAGTCATTCTTTTTATTTGTGTTTCAACACAAATATATACGTAGAAATAAAATCATTCTTTTTATTTGCATTTGCAATGCAAATATTACATAGAAATATAAGTTTTACTTTTATTTGCATTCCACCATGTAAATAAAATGTTGGAAATGAAAGTACACTTTTTTTTTATTTGCATTCTACAATACAAATAAATATAGAGATTAAAAGTTCACTTTTCATTTGCATCTCACAATGCAAATATTCTTGGAAAATAGAAATTGTTCTTTTATTTGCATTTTCAAATGCAAATATACTTTGAAATAAAAACTATCCTTTTATTTGCATTTTCAAATGTAAATATACATTGAAATTCAAGTTTATTCTTTAGTTGCATTTACTAATAAACATTAAAAATAAATTTTATTCTTTTATTTGCATTCACAAATGCAAACAAATATTGGAAATAAAGTTTTGTTCTTTTATTTGCATTCGCAAATGTAAACATGTTTTGAAAATAAAGTTTTGTTCTTTTATTTGCATTTGTGAATACAAACATATATTGAAAATAAAGTTTATTTCTTTGTTTGCATTTATCAATTTATATGCATTGAAAATTAAGGTTTATTCTTTTATTTGCATTTATCAATGTAAATATTCAATGAAACCATAGTCTATTTTCTTTACCTACATTTTCCAACCCCAATGTGCATACTTTTATACATTTAACAGAACTTGTTTAAATTATACTTTGAAAATAAATATTGTTCTCTTATTTACATTCACTAATGTAAATAAAATTTATAAACAAAACTATTCTTTGTTTGCTTTCATAAATGTAAATGCTCATTTAAATAAAATTTGTTTCTTTTATTTACATTCAATAATGTAAATACACGTTGTAAATGAGGTTCTTTTTACATGCACACAAATATACTTTTAAATAAAATAAAAGTCACATCGGTTATTTGCATTCCTTGTTGCAAATAAAACCTTAAAATAATGTTCATCTTTGTTTGCAATTCATTAATGCAAACAAATCATCAGATTGGAAATTATATTCTTGATTTATAATTTTGATATGAATAAAGATTGTTTGAAATAAAGGACAGAATTTAAAAGTTACATTTTAATAACTAAACATTCACATTTTTATCATTTAAGTAGAATAGACAAAAACACTCATTTTGTCTAAATTAAAAGAATAAAACAAAATATAGCATTGGCATGTTTATTAGATTTGAAACACAAATTATTCATTTTTGTAAATTTATATTAGTTAAAACCAATCATTCATTTTTGTTAATTTACATTAGTTAAAAATAATTATTCATTATAGTCAATTTATACTAGTTAAACCAAATTTTACATTTTGTCAGAAATATTCATTTTTGTTAAAATGAATTAGTTGAAGCAATTTATATAAAGATATATATATATTTATTTATATATGTTTGGAAAGATATATTCTTGTCAAGATAGGTTAGTTAAATCAAAATATTTATCATTTTGCCTCATTAGAATTGCCAAAACAAAATAACCATTTTTGTTTAGAGTCTAAATTAGCAAAATAGAAATTGTCAATAGGGACAAAGTTATTATGCTTATTCATTCATTGCAATAGAGATATTTTCTAGTCATCATTATATGTATTGTGTATTACACTCCCATTCACAAGTTACCCGACTTGTGTATATGAATGGGACGATAATTTTCACACATCGCCCAAGTGCACAAATTAGTTTATCATTTGTTTGTTGGTTGAAACCCCACACGGGTGTTGGGATGAAAATTTATATACACTAATCCCAATATTTAATTATTTTTTGATCGTTAGATCGACAGGCTGTGATGAGCGTTATTATTTAATTTTAACGCTTACACAGTGGAATTTACACTTTGGATGTAAATGGATGATTTGATGATGTGTGTGAAATCCATGTAAACCAAATTAGATGGTAAATGTTTGAGTCGCTTTTCGATTCAGGTGTTCTTTTAAATAATAATATTCTTACATTAGAAATTCTTTTTATATAAAAATATATTTTAATATAAAAATATATTTTTAACCAAGTATATGTTAAAACAAAGAATATTTGTAAAAGAAAGAATTCGTAATATAAAGCATACTATTCATTTAGAGTCTTTATATAAAGAATATTTTTATGATTATTTTAAAATAGGTTTTTAAAAGATTATTAGGATTTGCAATTACATTTTGTGATATGAAATAAATTGGGATGTGAAGTGGATGTATCATGGACGATGTTTTAAATGACATTTATCCTTTAATCCAATTTACATTGAAATTACTATTTGGAATTTATAAATCTATTTTATAGATCTAAAAAGGGCATTTTCTAAAAATCAAGTTTTTCCAATTTAATACATTAAATAGGAATTAAGTGGAAATTCGATTGGTAATAATCGAAATGGGCTTCTGTAAAAGAAGACCGATATTATGTATGGAATTTAAGAAGGCTTTGCCGTTATTCCATTTATATTATTAGTCCGATACAGAAATTTATATCGATTATGTTTTGATTTGATTTCTATGGAATTCCATATTTTGGAAATTGATTTATAGATTTTATTTTCAGTGTTTATCTTTGATAAAATTAATGAGAATCTTCTAATACGAATATCTTATAAAAAGAATATTCTGAGTTGGAATGTGGCGTAATGTGTGATTTTCCAATGTTTGATTCTTAATCCCAAAATACGCGAGTTATTCAGAATGACCGGGTTTAACCCATTCTGAATAATCATCACGACGATCAAGAGCCGAAGATGAAGACGGTGATTGAAGACCGAAGATTTTCACATCGTTGGGATGATGATGACTAGTATCTTGAATTGGGATTGGCCTTCCAAGGCAAGGTATTTGGTAATGATCATCCAAATGCATTTGGAGATCGACGGACACGTTGTTTCGCTCAGACCCAGAGCGGACTTGTAAATGGATTGCGTGTCTGACATTGTATTCCTTTCTGCTGTATTTGTTGAACGCTACTGATTATATATTTCTGTTTGGTGGTGAAGAATTTATTCTTTACTTATCACCCTTCTCTAAGACGTATGAGTTTAGAGGTTATATATATATTGGTAGATGATCAATAATATGGCAGAGTCTGACAATGTGACATGCTAAGATGCAATGATCAAGGCTTTGTTGAAAAGCAGGCCTTGTGGTTGATGATCAAAGCATAGCCTGTTTAGGCATAGCTTTGTGTATAGTGTGACTTCGCGAGCCTCACACCTCGGTATGAGTCAAAAACGGGATATGGACCGTAGGGAGTGCATACGTTTCTTTCTAGCTAGAGTGGTGTTTGGGCTTTAACACGGCCCGGCATTTTAGTATATGGATTTTGGATTGAGGTACCTCGTTTTTATAGGACGGAAGTGGTCACATTATAGGTCCAAAGTGGCCGGGAAACGTATGTTCAGGAATTGCCAATCCACTACTGTTAGGTGGGGACCGGCCCTACCGTTCCAAGGGTTCACTGCGGGGGATCCTGAGGCATTTGCTAGAGTGTCTCGAATCGGAAGAGGACGATCCCTAGCCTCGATCTCATGATGGAAACCCAATTCCAAATACGCCCTTGCGGTTTTGATTGTATAACTAGTACGGCGACATAGTATATGGTACCTATGTCGTCTAAGATTAATACATTTATATTGAAATGTTTTAAATATATATATACACACTAATAATAATATCGTTTTTACGTATCAAGCATCTTTTGACCATTATAAGGTAAAACCCTATCCTCTGGTGTGCGTTGCATTGTGTGATGGGACCTGGGTCTTATAATGATTTCATTTTTCTAAAAATCATTACGTTATTTGACGATTTACTTTATTTATGCACTGGCAATCCAATGGAGTAAACCCGTTCCGCGTTAGCGGCGTGGTCCTGTGATTAGCCTACTTATTAGATAAGTTAAGTATAGAATTCTCACACCAGTCCCACGACTGACCTGTAGATTGTTTCACTTTGCAAACTCGGGTGCCCTCTTTCCACACGGGCAGTCGAGTAGCTTTTTGCAGATATAGTTAAGCAGGATCCTGGATTGAAGTCTGAACCTGGGTCCAGAATATTGATGGCCTTCCGCTGAGATTAGTTCCGCTGCAATGTATTTAATTTATTGTAAATGTATCTTCCGCTGTATTATTTATTGATGTACTCTGATATATTCTGTACTCTGATGTAACATTTATTATTGATGCTATAAAAGTCTGTGTTGCTGTTTCTGATGTGTTGTATGCCCAAAGTTAACGTATGCGGGTTTTGAACGGTTTTAATCGATCTTGCGATCGATTGAGGTCGGGCGAAATCGGGGTCGTTACAGCTGGTATCAGAGCTCAGGTTAGCTCAAATCTTTGGGGTACAATTCATTAGAACTAAACAGAAGACTCATCAGAGGTTGGATTAGTAATATCCAGTAAGAATACTCAGTAGGATCAGCAGTATCCTAGAATGAGAATACTCATTAGAGATGGGGTTAGCAATGCCCTAGAATGAGTCGGAGTGAAGAAGAGTTCATATTAACGTACTTGTTATTATATATAGTTTGATTTTAGAAAATATGATTTTTGAATATATAAAAGATTATATATTTTTGAAATTTTAATCAACTAATTGATTAATGATTATGTTGTGTGAATATGAATTCAACTAATAAAATTATTAAACAACTAAAGAATGAAAATTAAATTAGTTAAATAAACAACTTTAGCTTCATTTCCTTTTCAAGGACGAAAAGTTCTCAAGTGAGGGAGATTGTAACAACCCGTAAATTCTGAACCAATTTAAAATTTTTATTTTAGAAAATTTTAATGAATTTTGAGGTTATAATATAATTTATTATAAATAATAATGGCTAGAATTTATTTTAATCGAAGTTAGAACGAATAAATTTAATTTAATTATAAATGGAATTAGAAATAACGCAGTAGTTTGAAAAGTCAAACTTGAACTTTGACTGACCGTACAGGATGCAAAATTTAACGGATTTTAGTGAAACCAAAAATATTAGAATCTATTTAAAAATATCTTTCTAACGAATCTGGAAAATTGAAATTTCATAGCGGAAATCAAAAGTTATGGCAAATTCAATTTTTAGAAAGGTCGTTGTAGAATATATATATATATATATATATATATATATATATATATATGGCCCGAAAGGCTACTTTTCACATATGAAGGAATTTCGACTCGAAACCACTTCCATTGAGTTCGAAATGATGTTTCTGCATTGAAAAACAGTAAAAACTTATATAATTTGAGTTTCGGAAATTATTTGTTTAAAAATGTATTTTTAATATTCAATATATTGGCCTTGAAAATAGTCATTTTTCAAACGACCTCCGTTTTCGACGAAACCACTTTTGTTGGAACCGGAATGTCAAATTTTTGCTAGATTTCAATTTTTAGAATTTTTCGAATTAATATGTGAGTGTGGCAAAAGAAAATGTGTTTTGACTATTTCAGTTAAATTTAAACGCCTTAAAAATAGCCATTTTTCAAAAAGTCTCAGAATTCGACAAAAATAATTTTGTTGGATTCGTATCGTCATAAGAAAGCTAAAAATGTTTTTTTTTTAGAATTTTCTGAGGTCGTATGTGGCCCCGGCATATTTTAATGTACGGTCAGTATTTAATTAATTAATTTTTAATGGAATTTTAAATAAAATATATACAAATTTCGGAATTAGGTCCCGAGACCTATCCAATTGCGTTCAGAAGGTGTCAAAACCTTAAGAATGACAGTAAGCAGGCCCAAATCAGAGAAAGTCCGAAAATCCACCTTTTAAGCACATTTTTTGAGATTAAATAATAAAATAATATTAAATCCGAAACCCTAATTCATGGCAGCCGCCGCCCTATTTTCGAAGGCTAAAATCATCCGAAATTGAAATGCTAATAACTTTTGATCCGCTCAACGAAAATCGACATATGATATACCAAATCGAAGCTCTTCGAGAGACCTTTCCATCCATACGGTTAAGATCGGGTTTTGATTCATGGATTTCGCGAATTCTCAGCCTAAAGGCCGGCGGTTTAGGTTCAATTTCGTGGTGATTGGGGAGGCTGAGCTTCAGGTGGTTGGTGGAGGGAGCACGTGGTGGCACGAGCTTCGAGTTGGCGGTGTTTGATCGTGGTCCAGTGCGGTGCAGGGAGGTGCGCATAGAAAGGTTCGTGGATGAGAATGGGCTCGGCTGAAAACATTATACAACGGGGAAGACGAGGTTTATTAATATTTTATTAATTTAATTAGTTTATTTAATTTAATTTATGCAATCTTTAAAAATTAATATCTCTCTCATACGAGGTCCGATTGACGAACCGTCAGTTGTGTTGGAATCGTCTTTCCGAGAGCTTCGCGATGGCGCAGACCAGAGCTGATTCCGAGACAGTCAAATTTTCAGCAAAAATCAATGTGAGAATCTCTGATTTTTACAATCTAATTAATTTAAATAATTATTTTATTTTGTTAAATAATTATCTGTATGTTATTTAATCAGATCTACGTTGTGATGTATTATGCTGGTTGTTCTGATGGATTATATTGAACTATATTGCGTTGTATTGTATAGATCTGTGTTTGTAAATTTAGATCTGTATAAATTTGTAGATAATAAAATAAAAATTGGTTAACATATTTATATTTACATTTTATGGTTAAATAAAAGGACATGTTTAGTAAACACATATTTATTCACATTTTGTTTGTAAATTAAAGAGCACATCTTGAATTCATTTTTTTTTTACATTTTATGTGTAAATAAAAAGACATGATTGATAAACACATTTTTGTTTACATTTTATTTGTAAATAAAAACCATATTTGAATAACATACTTTTATTTACATTTTATATGTAAATAAAAAGTCATATTTGAGAAACCTATTTTGTTTACATTTCTGTATGTAAATAAGGTTTCATATTTAAGAATTATATTTTTATTAACATTTCATATGTTAATAAAAACCCATTTTAAAGAATTACATCTTGTTTATGGTTTATATGTAAATAAAAGGGTAAGTGTTTAGAAAACTATATTTTTGTTTACATTTTACATGTAAATAAAATATCCATTTTTAGAAATTATATTTTTATTTGCAGTTTATATGTAAATGAAAATCCATGGTTAAAATAGAGTGGCACACAAATATTAGCGTAGAAATGAATCATCCTTTTTATTTTGTGTTCTTAACACAATATACACACAGAAAAATGAATCATCCTTTTTATTTGTGTTCTTACCACAAATATGAACATAGAAAAAAAATGAACTATCTTTTTATTTGTGTTTTCAACACAAAAATACACATAGAAATGAGTCACCCTTTTTATTTGTGTTCTTAACACAAAAACAAACCTGGAAAGAAAGTCCATCTTTTTATATACATGCTACAACACAAATATTACATAGTAAATAGAGCTATTCTTTCTATTGTGTTCTTAACACAAATGTATGCATAGCAAATAAAGTCATTCTTTTTATTTGTGTTTCAACACAAATATATACGTAGAAATAAAGTCATTCTTTTTATTTGCATTTACAATGCAAATATTACATAGAAATATAAGTTTTACTTTTTATTTGCATTCCACCATGTAAATAAAATGTTGGAAATGAAAGTACACTTTTTTTTATTTGCATTCTACAATACAAATAAATATAGAGATTAAAAGTTCACTTTTCATTTGCATCTCACAGTGCAAATATTCTTGGAAAATAGAAATTGTTCTTTTATTTGCATTTTCAAATGCAAATATACTTTGAAATAAAAACTGTCCTTTTATTTGCATTTTCAAATGTAAATATACATTGAAATTCAAGTTTATTCTTTAGTTGCATTTACTAATAAACATTAAAAATAAAATTTATTCTTTTATTTGCATTCACAAATGCAAACACATATTGGAAATAAAGTTTTGTTCTTTTATTTGCATTCGCAAATATAAACATGTTTTGAAAATAAAGTTTTGTTCTTTTATTTGCATTTGCGAATACAAACATATATTGAAAATAAAGTTTATTTCTTTGTTTGCATTTATCAATATATATGCATTGAAAATTAAGGTTTATTCTTTTATTTGTATTTATCAATGTAAATATTCAATGAAACTATAGTCTATTTTCTTTATCTACATTTTCCATCCCTAATGTACACACTTTTATACATTTAACAGAATTTGTTTAAATTATACTTTGAATATAAATTTTGTTCTCTTATTTACATTCACTAATGTAAATAAAATTTATAAACAAAACTATTCTTTGTTTGCTTTCACAAATGTAAATGCTCATTTAAATAAAATTTGTTTCTTTTATTTACATTCAATAATGTAAATACACGTTGTAAATGAGGTTCTTTTTACATGCACATAAATATACTTTTAAATAAAATAAAAGTCACATTGGTTATTTGCATTCCTTGTTGCAAATAAAACCTTAAAATAATGTTCATCTTTGTTTGCAATTCATTAATGCAAACAAATCATCAGATTGGAAATTATATTCTTGATTTATAATTTTGATATGAATAAAGATTTTTTGAAATAAAGGATAGAATTTAAAAGTTACATTTTAATAACTAAACATTCACATTTTTATCATTTAAGTAGAATAGACAAAAACACTCATTTTGTCTAAATTAAAAGAATAAAACAATATATAGCATTGGCATGTTTATTAGATTTGAAACACAAATTATTCATTTTTGTAAATTTATATTAGTTAAAACCAATCATTCATTTTTGTTAATTTACATTAGTTAAAAATAATTATTCATTATAGTCAATTTATACTAGTTAAACCAAATTTTACATTTTGTCAGAAATATTCATTTTTGTTAAAATGAAATAGTTGAAGCAATTTATATAAAGATATATATATATATTTATTTATTTATATATGTTTGGCAAGATATATTCTTGTCTAGATAGGTTAGTTAAATCAAAATATTTATCATTTTGCCTCATTAGAATTGCCAAAACAAAATAACCATTTTTGTTTAGAGTCTAAATTAGCAAAATGGAAATTGTCAATAGGGACAAAGTTATTATGCTTATTCATTCATTGCAATAGAGATATTTTCTAGTCATCATTATATGTATTGTGTATTACACTCCCATTCACAAGTTACCCGACTTGTGTATGTGATTGGGACGATAATTTTCACACATCGCCCAAGTGCACAAATTAGTTTATCATTTGTTTGTTGGTTGAAACCCCACACGAGTTTTGGGATGGAAATTTATATACACTAATCCCAATATTTAATTGTTTGTTGATCGTTAGATCGACAGGCTGTGATGAGCGTTATTATTTAATTTTAACGCTTACACAGTGGAATTTACACTTTGGATGTAAATGGATGATTTGATGATGTGTGTGAAATCCATGTAACCCAAATTAGATGGTAAATGTTTGAGTCGCTTTTCGATTCAGGTGTTCTTTTAAATAATAATATTCTTACATTAGAAATTCTTTTTATATAAAGAATATATTTTAATATAAAAATATATTTTTAACCAAGTATATGTTAAAACAAAGAATATTTGTAAAAGAAAGAATTCGTAATATAAAGCATACTTTTCATTTAGAGTCTTTATATAAAGAATATTTTTATGATTATTTTAAAATAGGTTTTTAAAAGATTATTAGGATTTGCAATTACATTTTGTGATATGAAATAAATTGAGATGTGAAGTGGATGTATCGTGGACGATGTTTTAAATGACATTTATCCTTTAATCCAATTTACATTGAAATTATTATTTGGAATTTATAAATCTATTTTATAGATTTAAAAAGGGAATTTTCTAAAAATCAAGTTTTTCCAATTTAATATATTAAATAGGAATTAAGTGGAAATTCGATTGGTAATAATCGAAATGGGCTTCTGTAAAAGAAGACCGATAGTATATATGGAATTTAAGAAGGCTTTACCGTTATTCCATTTATATTATTAGTCCGATACATAAATTTATATCGATTATGTTTTGATTTGATTTCTGTGAAATTCCATATTTTGGAAATTGATTTATAGATTTTATTTTCAGTGTTTATCTTTGATAAAATTAATGAGAATCTTCTAATACGAATATCTTATAAAAAGAATATTCTGAGTTGGAATGTGGCGTAATGTGTGATTTTCCAATGTTTGATTCTTAATCCCAAAATACGCGAGTTATTCAGAATGACCGGGTTTAACCCATTCTGAATAATCATCACGACGATCAAGAGCCGAAGATGAAGACGGTGATTGAAGACCGAAGATTTTCACATTGTTGGGATGATGATGACTAGTATCTTGAATTGGGATTGGCCTTCCAAGGCAAGGTATTTGGTAATGATCGTCCAAATGCATTTGGAGATCGACGGACACGTTGTTTCGCTCAGACCCAGAGCGGACTTGTAAATGGATTGCGTGTCTGACATTGTATTCCTTTCTGCTGTATTTGTTGAACGCTACTGATTATATATTTCTGTTTGGTGGTGAAGAATTTATTCTTTACTTATCACCCTTCTCTAAGACGTATGAGCTTAGAGGTTATATATATATATTGTTAGATGATCAATAATTTGGTAGGGTCTGACAATGTGACATGCTAAGATGCAATGATCAAGGCTTTGTTGAAAAGCAGGCCTTGTGGTTGATGATCAAAGCATAGCCTGTTTAGGCATAGCTTTGTGTATAGCGTGACTTCGCGAGCCTCACACCCCGGTATGAGTCAAAAACGGGATATGGACCGTAGGGAGTGCATACGTTTCTTTCTAGCTAGAGTGGTGTTTGGGCTTTAACACGGCCCGACATTTTACTATGTGGATTTTGGATTGAGGTACCTCGTTTTTATAGGCCGGAAGTGGTCACATTATAGGTCCAAAGGGGCCGGGAAACGTATGTTCAGGAATTGCCAATCCACTACCGTTAGGTGGGGACCGGCCCTACCGTTCCAAGGGTTCACTGCGGGGGATCCTGAGGCATTTGCTAGAGTGTCTCGAATCGGAAGAGGACGATCCCTAGCCTTGATCTCATGATGGAAACCCAATTCCCAATACGCCCTTGCGGTTTTGATTGTATAACTAGTACGGCGACATAGTATATGGTACCTATGTCGTCTAAGATTAATACATTTATATTGAAATGTTTTAAATATATATATACACACTAATAATAATATCGTTTTTACGTATCAAGCATCTTTTGACCATTATAAGGTAAAACCCTATCCTCTGGTGTGCGTTGCATTGTGTGATGGGACCTGTAACAACCCGGATTTTTATAACGTGTTAAGACAAGAATCTAGGCAGAATTAAATTATAAAATCTGAATCAGGGGAAACGGGCTGTGCCATTGCGTTCGTCTCGGAAAAATACGCAAAATAGAGTCCGAGTTTTCGAAAATTTGAGTCCGTATGACCAAGTTATGGCCCGTCAAAGTTTTCAGAAAAATTCAAGTTCAAAAACAGTTCGAAATTCAAATTTGGAGCCAAACAGACTGGGCGGGAAAAATTCCCGCCCAAGCCCCAGGTCGATTGGGGAGTCGACACGCCCGGGGGCAGGTCGACTACCCAATCGACACGGGTGTCGACCTGGGTGGTCCGGCCACTTTGGCCTGGTGCACCTGCTGAGTGTTTTGGGTAATGTTTTAAGGCCTGTTTCGGGATTTGATGGTTCAGATCTAAACTAGGGTTAATCCTATTGCCTAAACTAACCTAAACTTCTATAAAAAGACCCCTAGACCTAGCCTAAACCCTCACAAATCACTCTTGCCACGAAGTGCTGCCCAAATCTCTCTTGATCATGGCCTCCATCTCCAACTCCAAGGGCTTATGCATTCAAATCAGATTCAAATCAAAAGGTGCAAGCTTTCTACATCAAATCAAGGAAGTAGAGTGTCATCTCAACACCGTTCTATGACAAATGCTTTCTCATGAGTCCCCAGCCTCGCTTTGTAAGTTCTAGCTACTTTTAGATCTAAACGGTAGTTTTAATTATGACATGGAAAAAAAAAAAGATGAAGCCTAAGTATGATCATCTATGTGAACCTAGCTTTGCCCCTTTTCTTGAACCTATGACCTTTGGGCTATTTCTTAGTGATTAAATCATGCCTCTCATGTTGTGTTTGAACTAGTTTATCATGCAAGATTGAATCTTTAACTTGTGGGAAGTTGCTATGACATTAATTTGGACCTATGCATGTTGCAAATCACTCTCTCATGTCCTTATCATGCATGTAATGATGATTTTCTCTCAGATCTTGTTTTATGCAAAGTCTCTACCTTCCCCTATTTATTTTCTTTTGATGAACCTTGGTCGATTTCGGACCTAGGCCTAAACTACGACTTACGTGCGATTTGTATACGAGGGAATATTGGGATTTCACCTATTTGGACATAGGTGTATGGTAAAATTGATCTCATAACATGAACAAAAGGGAAATTTGGGGTATTGCCATGTAATTTGCAAGTTTTGGCATACATGAATTGGCATACGAATTAGACCACGAGTTTTGGGGGCTAAGTAAGTTAAATCAAGGGATTGGGCTTATGTTAATTAGGCATAAGTGGAATTGGGGACATGAACCATGTGGTGGGTTTAGTTGGGCATGATCTAGACAACATGTAACTTTGGCTAGAGCTTGATTTGGGTAAATTAGACATATGTAATGTGGCTAGTATTGGGTACACATTTTAATGAACATGTAATTGGGAACTTAGGCATATGTTTAGTAATATGCAAAGTGGGGATTTTGACTTAAATGACATGAAAGCATGAATATGAACATGATACGTAGTAAAACATGAAAGTGGCCAACTCGAGGTTGGGTTGAGTTTGTAGCATAAATCTGCCCGGAACCGCCCGGCAAATCCAGTAGCTACAAACAATAGGACCCAATGTGAGTAGTTGGTCATATCGCGCTTGAAACCCGAGGTTAGACTAGGTTGTGGTGTAAAACTGCCCGGACCCGCCCGGCTTAACCAGTAACCACAACAAGGTCTAATGTGAGAGGTTGGGGTGCATTAAACTAATTAATGCCACATGATAAGGTTAAGTAACTTGATTAGACTAATGACACTTAACCGATATGACATGGACGGGTGGGTTAAGTAACTTAGCTAGACTAATGACACTTAACCATAAAACACGATTAGTGGAGTGGGTTAAGTTAACCAACACTTAACCAATCCGACCCAATAATTTGATGAGGTTAAGTTAACCAATACTTAACCAATCTAACAGGATAATTTAATGGGGTTAAGTAATTTATACTTAACCAATTATACACGATGATTTAATGGGGTTAGGTTAACCAATTTGACTCGATAATTTTGATGAGGTTAAGTTAACCAATACTTAACCAATTTAACTCGGTAACTTGATGGGGTTAAGTTAACCTACACTTAACCAATCTAACATAGTAATTGGATAGGGTTAAGACACGAACCGCTTGATTATACTTAACCAACTCGACTCGGTAATTTGATAAGGATAATCTATACTTAACCAACCACGATAACGCCATAAGGTTAAGCCGTGAAGTTCTTGATATACTTAACCAACTTAACATATGGTTTGTTGGGCTAAGTCTTGAACTTGAACACTTAGCCAATTTTGACATGCTTCTAGACGGGTTAAGTCATGAGCTTGAATGACAACGCTTAACCCATTAGATAAAACCCTTGTTCAGGGGGACTAAGTGGAAAACAGTAGTTAACAAGGATGACGGGAAAGGAAGCTAAGTGATAAACCTTAGTTAAGGATAACTAAGTAATAATTCTTAGTCAAGGAAATTGGACCAGTTCATAATAGATGAGTAACCCGATTCGGTAGGTCGTCGCTTCAGCAAATACACGAGGTGGAGCAATATCTGATTTAGATAAAGGCTCCAACGAACTGGGTGACGAAGCGGTAGCTTCGAGGTACGTGAGGATACTCTTGGTATCCATTTGTGATGTGGTAGATGATTCTCCTGGGCTCACAGAGGTTAAGGTCTGCGGTAGAAGAGCTAAGGGTATGCCTTGGTTGCTGTGCGAGCAACCTAAAGACTGGGGTGGATTAGCGTGAGGTCGGCGATATTTTTACGGTAGCCCTAGATAGCACATCGTCGGCCACCTACCATCTTTAGTCAATCGTGTACGTACGGAAAGGCAGAGAACACCCAACAGACCATACTTGCTATCTAGTTATGGGTGAGGTAGGCCATTTGGGAGTGGGGCATTGATGGCCGTAGTGTAGTTCTCGTACATGATTTTTCTTGTTTTGCCTTTCAGTAGTTGATGGAGAGGTCACGTGGGACCATAACCACCGGTAGAAAAACAGACCTTAATATCTACATCGGCAGATAACCTAAAGCTCCCGACCGAGTCCTGTATTCTGTCACGGAACTCGGATGGCACATTGAGATACATGTGCACCTAGACATGGAAAAATGATTCACGATACATACGTGGGAAAAAGGGCGTGGTTGACGGGTAGCATAATCCCTAGTGGCCCTAGGTGGTTTGAACCCAAACCGAGATACGAAAACGTTCATTAGGTAGCATAATCCCCAGTGGTCCTAGGTGGCATAAACCTTAGTTGAACACGCGATAGTTCTTGATAAGAAAACATAGTTAGATAAAAGATGACAGTCCAAATGATTTCAAGGATCAAATGGTACTACGTTGAAGTAGTGAGAAAGCCCGCACGAGGTACGGCAACGGACTGAACTTATACATGGAAAGAAACACACGAGTTGAGAAAACCTATATATGCGATATATTAGGTCGACATGGACCATTTCATGACATTGGGCAAGGGACATTTTATAGTTAACACATAACACGGGTTGGGATACTAGTACGGGAGGTGTAGAGAAAATATACATGATAGATACCTCGGGATTTTATACTTGATAGAAACCTGACAATGTGATACCTTAGTTTATCTTGATATAGTGGTTCATCCTGTTATCTTGGTCTAGCTTATCTATCTTGTCATCATCCTTATGTTTACTTTCAGTTTATGCATGTCATGTTACCTTTACCTGTTTTTATGCTGGAAGTAGATAGGACTTACCAGTCTTTATGACTGACCCCGTTTTCTTTCGCCTCTTTGTCTTCCGTCTCCCCCCCAGGTTTTCAAGGGGGAAATGCTGTTGTTTAGTTCGGACCTCTTATGCTTGAAGGTCATCATGTATAGCTTGGTCTTCTCTTGGCTATGGCTGCTTCACCGCTTTATTTTGGGGAATAATTTGTGAAAAGGTTTTATGCTTCTTTACTATTGCAAGGCAGGTTTTGATGTATTCTGATGAAAAAGGCTTTAGACCTTATTTTATAAGGTAATGAAATTTGTTTTACTTCCGTTGTTTTATATATGTTCTGTCTTGTAATATTTCTGTGTATGTTTACCTCGATAATACTTCACCAAACCTAGTGCATTCCCTTTGTGAGTGACCCTAGCGGCGGTGGGGTGTTACATTTGGTATCAGAGCAGAAGGTTACCAGACTGGGCAAAAGTTTTTAAAACCTTCTGAAACTATTTTCCAAACTGTTTACAAAGAAGCATTTTTCAAGAAAGGTTTTATTTTTAAAGGCTATTCCCCAAAGGCCATTAGCACTATCCTTTGTTTCCTTGATTGAATCTCTTTTCCTTTCTTTCCTCCATCTGTAGTCACAGTAGTTTGAACTGCGACTAATCCTTCCCTAGCTACCTAAGTGTTTTCCGTGCGATGGAGGTAGTTCTCGAGAGACCTGTTGCCGCGTTATAAGAAAGGATAGTAAGAACAAGGATAAAGGATATGGGCTTAAGGATAAGCAACTTGTTGGTAGGGATCAACCCATGACGAGAGAGTATTTTTGGTATTGTAAAACGGGACGGATAGTTAAGTATTATGGAACAAGGACAAGATCATCGAGAAGGCAATTGCATACCCTCACTAGCGTACCTGAGAAGGATGGTAACATTCTTGTTGAAGGTTTAGTTATTCTTTTCTATCATCCTGCCAAGACTTTGTTTTGATCACCACATCATTTAAGTCCGCTTCGATAGTTGAGTCTCTGCACCTTAGTTCTAGCATAGTAGAGGATCCCATTTTGTCTTAAATTTTGTTGGAGAATCAGTCCATTTATTCACGACCTGTTTGGATTTGAGAAGGTCTATGCCAAGAGTTGAGTTTGGAAGTAATGCTTATGTTTTGGGCCATGGATAGATTCTAGGGATGAAGTGGTTATCCAGTAAAGGGTGCCAACCTCGGTTTTGATAGGAGGGTAGTTAGATTCTTCACTAGCCTTGGTAATACCCTCGAAGTCTCGTGTAACCTTTTGGGTTCTGTCATGATTAGTTACCTAGAATCCCTTGATGCCTTTATTGGAATTTTGAAACCCGATCGAGTGGTGTTTGCCAATAAGACGGATGGTTCATTTCACTTATGCATAAGTTATAAAAATCACCCTAGTAAGTACACATGGTAACCTGGTTGGCATCTGTTTACTTTCAAGAGAAAGTTCTTCTGCGTGGAATACCGTATAGTATGTAAACGAGATCCAAGATTCACTAGTGAATTTTGGAGAGCTCGCATGGAATCATGAGTACGCAGTCATGTTTGAATCAAGTATACTAGAAGAAGAATAAGTGAAAGTGGAACGAGAGGCGACAATAAAATGAGTTCCAACTCATATTATGGAAACAGGAAATAAGAAGCTACGAAATCATGAAGTTAAAAGATGGTCAAAGCACAATGGAACTAAGCTCAAGGGAATGCAACTCAGAAGGATGAAGACTAGATACGCGCATGATATCTCTTTTTATGAGTATATCCTTGATCCCTGTTTTCTGTAAAACTTACTTGTAGGCTATCTTTTATGAATATCCTCTCGGTTCTGTTTTCGATCTTAGTTCAGTTGCAAACCCCATAAGGATTTTATCTTGTTTATCTTCTCGATCCTATCTTGAGGACCTTAGGTAGAACCCTATGGATGTAAACATGTATTTGAAACATGTTATGATTGATATGGTTGCCAGTGGTTGCAAGTGGTTGCTCGTGGATGATTGAGTACACATTAGACACTAGGTCGATTCAGTCACATTTCATACTGCATATGCACGGGTATTTGTACTTGTTTATGGATGAAATTGAATATGTTATCATGTGGATTTTGCATGTGGATGAATGGTTGTGCATACATATAGTGTTTATATAACTAGGACTATTTGCATACATGTTGGATTCATGGCACTAAACATATTTTGCATTTAGAAGATCACTCAGGCCTGATCATTTACATTAGATAAGTACATATACACACACTTTTTGCATATGTACATACAGCATTAGAAATCGTCTAAGGACATTGGTTGCTTGTGGATGATGTTTTGAGTAGATGGATGATGGATGGTAGGATACGATCTTCCTAACTTAGAGATTCCGGGGACGAAATCCTTTAAGAAGGGGAGAATGTAACAACCCGGATTTTTATAACGTGTTAAGACAAGAATCAAGGCAGAATTAAATTATAAAATCTGAATCAGGGGAAATGGGCTATGCCATTGTGTTCGTCTCGGAAAAATACGCAAAATAGAGTCCGAGTTTTCGAAAATTTGAGTCCGTATGACCAAGTTATGGCCCGTCAAAGTTTTCAGAAAAATTCAAGTTCAAAAACAGTTCGAAATTCAAATTTGGAGCCAAATAGACTG
Organism: Allium sativum; assembly: GCA_030737875.1. NCBI lineage: Eukaryota > Viridiplantae > Streptophyta > Magnoliopsida > Asparagales > Amaryllidaceae > Allium > Allium sativum. The sequence continues at coordinate 797,570,872 of CM060922.1, forward strand.
GGCGGGAAAAATTCCCGCCCAAGCCCCAGGTCGACTGGGGTGTCGACTGGGGAGTCGACACGCCCGGGGGCAGGTCGACTGCCCAGTCGACACGGGTGTCGACCTGGGTGGTCCGGCCACTTTGGCTTGGTGCACCTGCTGGGTGTTTTGGGTCATGTTTTAAGGCCTGTTTCGGGATTTGATGGTTCAGATCTAAACTGGGGTTAATCCTATGGCCTAAACTAACCTAAACTTATATAAAAAGACCCATAGACCTAGCCTAAACCCTCACAAATCACTCTTGCCACGAAGTGCTGCCCAAATCTCTCTTGATCATGGCCTCCATCTCCAACTCCAAGGGCTTATGCATTCAAATCAGATTCAAATCAAAAGGTGCAAGCTTTCCACATCAAATCAAGGAAGTAGAGTGTCATCTCAACACCGTTCTATGACAAATGCTTGCTCATGAGTCCCTAGCCTCGCTTTGTAAGTTCTAGCTACTTTTAGATCTAAACGGTAGTTTTAATTATGACATGGAAAAAAAAAGATGAAGCCTAAGTATGATCATCTATGTGAACCTAGCTTTACCCCTTTTCTTGAACCTATGACCTTTGGGCTATTTCATAGTGATTAAATCATGGCACTCATGTTGTGTTTGAACTAGTTTATCATGCAAGATTGAATCTTTAACTTGTGGGATGTTTCTATGACATTAATTTGGACCTATGCATGTTGCGAATCACTCTCTCATGTCCTTATCATGCATGTAATGATGATTTTCTCTCGGATCTAGTTTTATGCAACGTCTCTACCTTCCCCTATTTATTTTCTTTTGATGAACCTTGGTCGATTTCGGACCTAGGCCTAAACTACGACTTACATGCGATTTGTATACGGGGGAATATTGGGATTTCACCTATTTGGACATAGGTGTATGGTAAAATGGATCTCATAACATGAACAAAAGGGAAATTTGGGGTATTGCCATGTAATTTGCAAGTTTTGGCATACATGAATTGGCATACGAATTAGACCACGAGTTTTGGGGGCTAAGTAAGTTAAATCAAGGGATTAGGCTTATGTTAATTAGGCATAAGTGGAATTGGGGACATGAACCATGAGGTGGGTTTAGTTGGGCATGATCTAGACAATATGTAACTTTGGCTAGAGCTTGATTTGGGTAAATTAGACATATGTAATGTGGCTAGTATTGGGTACACATTTTAATGAACATGTAATTGGGAACTTGGGCATATGTTTAGTAATATGCAAAGTGGGGATTTTGACTTAAATGACATGAAAACATGAATATGAACATGATACGTAGTAAAACATGAAAGTGGCCAACTTGAGGTTGGGTTGAGTTTGTAGCATAAATCGGCCCGGAACCGCCCGACAAATCCAGTAGCTACAAACAATAGGACCTAATGTGCATAGTTGGTCATATCGCGCTTGAAACCCGAGGTTAGACTAGGTTGTGGTGTAAAACTGCCCGGACCCGCCCGGCTTAACCAGTAACCACAACAAGGTCTAATGTGAGAGGTTGGGGTGCATTAAACTAATTAATGCCACATGATAAGGTTAAGTAACTTGATTAGACCAATGACACTTAACCGATATGACATGGACGGGTGGGTTAAGCAACTTAGCTAGACTAATGACACTTAACCATAAAACACGATTAGTGGAGTGGGTTAAGTTAACCAACACTTAACCAATCCGACCCAATAATTTGATGAGGTTAAGTTAACCAATACTTAACCAATCTAACAGGATAATTTAATGGGGTTAAGTAACTTATACTTAACCAATTATACACGATGATTTAATGGGGTTAGGTTAACCAATTTGACTCGATAATTTTGATGAGGTTAAGTTAACCAATACTTAACCAATTTGACTCGGTAACTTGATGGGGTTAAGTTAACCTACACTTAACCAATCTAACATAGTAATTGGATAGGGTTAAGACACGAACCGTTTAAATATACTTAACCAAATCGACTCGGTAATTTAATAAGGATAATCTATACTTAACCAACCACGATAACGCCATAAGGTTAAGCCGTGAACATCTTGATATACTTAACCAACTTGACATATGATTTGTAGGGCTAAGTCTTGAACTTGAACACTTAGCCAATTTTGACATGCTTCTAGAAGGGTTAAGTCATGAGCTTGAATGACAACGTTTAACCCATTAGATAAAACCCTAGTTCAGGGGGACTAAGTGGAAAACAGTAGTTAACAAGGATGACGGGAAAGGAAGCTAAGTGATAAACCTTAGTTAAGGATAACTAAGTAATAATTCTTAGTCAAGGAAATTGGACCAGTTCATAATAGATGAGTAACCCGATTCAGTAGGTCGTCGCTTCAGCAAATACACGAGGTGGAGCAATATCTGATTTAGATAAAGGCTCCAACGAACTGGGTGACGAAGCGGTAGCTTCGAGGAATGTGAGGATACTCTTGGTATCCCTCTGTGAGGTGGTAGATGATCCTCCTGGGCTCACAAAGGTTAAGGTCTGCGGTAGAAGAGCTAAGGGTATGCCTTGGTTGCTGTGCGAGCAACCTAAAGACTAGGGTGGATTAACATGGGGTCGGCGATATTTTTACGGTAGCCCTAGATAGCACATCGTCGGCCACCTACCATCTTTAGTCAATCGTGTACGTACGGAAAGGCAGAGAACACCCAACAGACCATACTTGCTATCTAGTTATGGGTGAGGTAGGCCATTTGGGAGTGGGGCATTGATGGCCGTAGTGTAGTTCTCATACATGATTTTTCTTGTTTTGCCTTTCAGTAGTTGAGGGAGGGGTCACGTGGGACCATAACCACCGGTAGAAAAATAGACCTTAATATCTGCATCGGCAAATAACCTAAAGCTCCCGACCGAGTCCTGTATTCTGTCACGGAACTCGGATGGCACATTGAGATACATGTGCACCTAGACATGGAAAAACGATTCACGATACATACGTGGGAAAAAGGGCGTGGTTGACGGGTAGCATAATCCCTAGTGGCCCTAGGTGGTTTGAACCCAAACCGAGATACGAAAACGTTCATTAGGTAGCATAATCCCCAGTGGTCCTAGGTGGCATAAACCTTAGTTGAACACGCGATAGTTCTTGATAAGAAAACATAGTTAGATAAAAGATGACAGTCCAAATGATTTCAAGGATCAAATGGTACTACGTTGAAGTAGTGAGAAAGCCCGCACGAGGTACGGCAAAGGACTGAACTTATACATGGAAAGAAACACACGAGTTGAGAAAACCTATATATGCGATATATTAGGTCGACATGGACCATTTCATGACATTGGGCAAGGGACATTTTATAGTTAACACATAACACGGGTTGGGATAATAGTACGGGAGGTGCAGAGCAAATATACATGATAGATACCTCGGGATTTTATACTTGATAGAAACCTGACAATGTGATACCTTAGTTTATCTTGATACAGTGGTTCATCTTGTTATCTTGGTCTAGCTTATCTATCTTGTCATCATCCTTATGTTTACTTTCAGTTTATGCATGTCATGTTACCTTTACCTGTTTTTATGCTGGAAGTAGATAGGACTTACCAGTCTTTATGACTGACCCCGTTTTCTTTCGCCTCTTTGTTTTCCGTTCCCCCCCCCCCAGGTTTTCAGGGAGGAAATGATGTTGTTTAGTTCGGACCTCTTATGCTTGAAGGTCATCATGTATAGCTTGGTCTTCTCTTGGCTATGGCTGCTTCACCGCTTTATTTTGGGGAATAATTTATGAAAAGGTTTTATGCTTCTTTACTATTGCAAGGCAGGTTTTGATGTATTTTGATGAAAAAGGCTTTAGACCTTATTTTATAAGGTAATGAAATTTGTTTTACTTCCGCTGTTTTATATATGTTCTGTCTTGTAATATTTCTGTGCATGTTTACCTCGATAATACTTCACCAAACCTAGTGCATTCCCTTTGTGAGTGACCCTAGTGGAAGTGGGGTGTTACAGGACCTGGGTCTTATAATGGTTTCATTTTTCTAAAAAGCATTACGTTATTTGACGATTTACTTTATTTATGCACTGGCAATCCAATGGAGTAAACCCGTTCCGCGTTAGCGGCGTGGTCCTGTGATTAGCCTACTTATTAGATAAGTTAAGTATAGAATTCTCACACCAGTCCCATGACTGACCTGTAGTTTGTTTCACTTTGCAAACTCGGGTGCCCTCTTTCCACACGGGCAGTTGAGTAGCTTTTTGCAGATATAGTTAAGTAGGATCCTGGATTGAAGTCTGAAGCTGGGTCCAGAATATTGATGGCCTTCCGCTGAGATTAGTTCCGCTGCAATGTATTTAATTTATTATAAATGTATCTTCCGCTGTGTTATTTATTGATGTACTCTGGTATATTCTATACTCTGATGTAACATTTATTATTGATGTTATAAAAGTCTGTGTTGCTATTTCTGATGTGTTGTATGCCCAAAGTTAACGTACGCGTGTTTTGAACGATTTTAATCGATCTTGCGATTGATTGAGGTTGGGCGAAATCGGGGTCGTTATAGGGTTAAAATTATTTCTTCACTTCTTGACTTTAGATTCAACTGAACCAATTAATTCCAATAAAAATATTAATTTATTTCTGCTAACAAAAATTTTCAAAAATCCTGAAAAATTTTCTAACACCTTAACTTTTCGAAAAATTTCGCCAGCACCTCCTTTGTACTGGTCAATACCTCAAACTCCAACTCACCTCTCTAGGCCTTCTTCAACCCAAAAGAAAATCAAACAGCCAAGCGACTTGCCAAATCGGCTCATAAATCCCATACTGAATGAAACATGTACCTTTTTATTGGGCATATCATTATATCCTTTCACCTGTTATCAATTCAACATATACCAATGTCATCTCAACCAATATCCAATCAAAATCTGTTCAACACAGCTATTCGCTTATATCCAAACCAAATTTCATTTCAAACTCGAATTCCTTTCTCGATTTTCAAATTCTTACTCATCAATTCAATTCCATTCCAGATTATTCTCTAATCAAAATCCAGTTTAATTTAACTTAGTTCAAGTTAAATTCTAATCTATTTACTTTTACCGTCTTAATCTACTTAACTTCAGTTTGCTTTTGCAAATTTCAATTCAAATTTGGTTTTAATTCATACAATCTTTCCCTGGGAAATTTAAACAGTTTACCATATCAAAAAATCAAACTTTCCTTTTTAGGATTCAAAACAACTTACTTTTCTAAAATCTATTCAAAAACAATATCTTTGGTAGTAATCCGTCACTTAGAAACTCGAAAACGAACACCAGTGATGTCTGAATGAACATCAGAATTTATTTTCCAACGACCGAAGTGAGTTCAATACTATATCACTTTCAAAACCATTTCTAAACACTTCCATTTTGAAATAAATTCAAAATATCATTTGCAATGTTTAAAACAATTTAAAATCTCCCAGGATTTTAAAATTCTCATATATTAATTTCAACTCCATATACAAACACTTTTTCCATATTTCAGAAATTTTAATTCCAAATTCTGATTTAATTCATCTGCTTTCATATATTTTACTTATATGAATTCGGATTGATTATATATAACCATTTCATTTATAATCTTACTCGATTATAATCATAACCAATATATCCAATATATTATAATTCCAATATATATATTTTCTCTATATCAAAATATATTTGGGTAAAATTATTTCATTACCCTCTTTTCAAAACATACCATGTCAGTTCATCGTATTCAAGTGTTCAGAAACTCCTATCGATACAGTGGATCAAACTGATCGACCCGAATTCATAAACAACTCAACCAATAAATCTCCACAATATAAAACCTATCAAATAACAAATACGTTCACTTGTATATATACACTCAACTCAATCTAGGTTATTACTAACCCCATCTCTACTGAGTCACGCCACAGAGCCAAGGTAATAACTTAACCTTCAACTCTGATACCAACTGTAGTGTGCCGAAATTCCGGTACAATTTGAGCTGACCAAATAACACAAGTCCAACCCAAATTACACTGGAAACAAGAAAACTAATAAAAAGAAAACAGAGGATGAGAATAGATAAGATAGAAACTTAGAATAGATGAAGAAGAACACACAACATCAGAGTAACATGAATCTCACAGCAGAACGAATAAAATAAAACATAACTTTGAAATAAAAGATTGTACTTGAATATACATATCATTATCAAAGTACAGCACTTACAACATAGCGGAAATAAATAATAGCTATATAAATGCCGCTGAAGCCACCTGCTCCAACTTTCCAAGTATATCTGTAAAATCCCGACTACTTGACTGTCTGTACAAAATTGGGCACACAAGAGTTTAGGGAAAACAAAAACAAAATAAAACTCTAGGTCAGTCATGGGACTGGTATGAGTAAACAATTTAAAACAGTTTGGGAAAATAACGATATCTCATAAGACCACGCCGTATAACGGAACGGGTTTTTCCCTTATGAGAATCCAAATCAATTTGATTTAACTTTCAAATCATTTTTAAAGAAACAATGATCTTTTGTATCAAAACTATTTTGATATTATAATAGTGTCTATCAACCACAATATAATAATCATCTTGCAGAACGCTTTCATCTCACGTTCCACATATATAGTATACAATCAAAACCACGAGCACTTATTGGGTAATGGATTTCCAACTATGACAAGGTATGGAACCACCTTCCAATAGTGTAACTCTTGAGAGGAATACACTGGGTTCAACAAGAACATCTTGCAACTCGGCCATATATGACCGACCACTATTTTCGCTTGAGTGTATCGAATGTATATCACCAACGGTTGGGATCAGCAACCGTTTCCCGAATGGGACAACATCGAATAGATTAAAGAATGAAATGAATATCTCTAGATAGGTAATAATACACCCTACTTGGCTGCCGACCACTTAGCCACACTACCTGCCCGATTTTTTTCAATTCCCGGTTGTGAGGCTAGAGGCCATGCTTATCTCTGACAGATCACACATTTATTCACTTTGAATGTCACATCGTCATATCCGCCAAATCACAAATTGATTTCCCTAAAAATACAACGGGTATACAGCTAAGAAAAACGAATTCCTCCACCACCAAACGTATCTACGTTTGAAGAGATCAACTTACGCGATTTATTAAATATACTCTGTCAGACATTCTTCCATACTGGTCGTTCTTGGACTGGACAAACCGAAGGCACTATTTGTAAACAGGACAGCCCTTGCATAACACCATCTCAATTATCTTCACCATATTTGATCGCAACGTTAACGCCTATACAGAGTGGTTTTCAGATAATGAATCTGATCTCGGTCTCTCCATATTGACGACGTAAAAATGGTCAAAAACGTCGATAGTCGGTGATTTAATATCAAAGAAAAACATGTGTACAAACAACGATATTATTTCCAGATGGAAATTCTATCGATCAATCATCATTTATCTCTTAAATTAATCTATCATTAATTTATTCATTTACCCATTTCCTATTTCCATATATGCAAAATTTCCTATTTTCTAAATTTAGAAAATATATGTTATTAACATTGGGAAACACTTCCATTTCTTGTTTGCTATATTAGAAAACATTTCTGATTCTTATTTGGAAAACATTTCCAAAACTCTTACATTTGGATTTAAACAGATGTTTAAATAAAACATCGCTATGCCAACTTAAACCATTACACTCATTAACTAAATTCCCTTAACCAATCTTCATTGTCGAACCTTAACCATTCCTTAATTAAAAACGAAGCCAATCAAGTTGGGGTATAACTACCTCTCATACCTAAACTGAACAACATTTCTAACTTCGAAACAGATAAGGTTCAGCTTTTAAACATTTAACAAACTTCCTTACGTAACTCTCTTTCGAATAAATCTCTATTTGATAACTCTTTCCTTCGAATAAACTATATTCGATTATCTCTCTTTGAATAGCCCTATTCGATTAACTCTATTCAATTAACACTATTCGATTAACTCTTATCGATTTATTCTTATCAGTTAGCACTATTTGATTAAATCTATTCTATTAACTCTATTTGATTAACTCTATTGGATTAACTCTATTTGATTAACCCTAATCGATTAACTTTATTGGATTAACTCTAATCAATTAACTCTTATCAATTAACTCCTATCAATTTACTCCTTTCGAATAAACTATATTCGATTAACTCCTTTAACTCTATTCGAATAAACTATATTCGATTAACTCCTTTAACTCTATTCGAATAAACTATATTCGATAACTCCTTTAACTCTATTCGAATAAACTATATTCGATTAACTCCTTTAACTCTATTCGAATAAACTATATTCAATAACTCCTTTAACTCTATTCGAATAAACTATATTCGATTAACTCCTTTAACTCTATTCGAATAAACTATATTCGATTGACTCCTTTAACCCTATTCGAATAAACTATATTCGATAACTCCTTTATGTAACGACCCAGGATTTTGGCCGTTTAATTTTAAATACTTGAATATTTATTTGATATACGATGAAAAAAAAAATTTATTTTCAAAGAAACTGGTGGGTTTCGAATTTATTTAATTTAATTTAATATGGTATACGTGTTGAAATTTAATTTCAAAATAATTACTGTTGAATTCAGAAAAAAAGCGGTATAACTTGAAGACGTCGGTCATTAAGTAATATGGGGGTTTTTGTTGAAGCTAGGGACCGTGAGATATATTATATAAAACATAATCATAATAAAATTCAAATTAGTCTGATCAAAGAAATGCAGCCGACCTAGTCTGTCCTAAAATCTCAAAACACAGACCTAAAGAAATCAAGCCACCCTATATTTCTTCCTCGAGCACAAATTCCTGTCGTTCACATTTGATATCCAGGAAAACATGAATTAATGGCGAGTACGAATTGTTCCCTCCCCCTTTTCTATAAATTGCGACACTCCTCCCTCTTCAATTCATTTTGGGTCCTCAGCAAAAATCGAACTCAAAAGCTTCAATGGATATATCCGCACCCTTTCCTTTAAAATCACGACATCCCCTTCCATTTATTTCCTTTAATCCTCTTCTGGAAGTAAAATAAAAAGGGCCGCTCCTTCTTTTGCTAATCAAAATCGAGTTCAAGCCTAAATGAAATCATACCGAATCCGCAAGCTTCAAGTGGAAACTCCCACTCCAATTTCAAAGTCCCTCAGTGAAATCGACTAACTCCGAAGTCAATCAATGTCGCGAGGATCGACATCAACGAGGCGAGCTTGTGAAGGGGGTATTGGATACTGTTAAACGATGCGATGACCTAGGGTTCGCATCGGAGTTTGTGTGATCGTCAGAGGGGTCGGTCAGGAGCAGTGCGATGGGTTCTGTAAGTCTCGAACTGTTGGTTTGGGATCTCAATTTTTGTTAAGGAATGAAGGTCGATCAAATAGAAATGGGAATCTCGTATGATAGTGGAGCTGTAGCGTTTGTACTGAGGAGTTCGACTGTGAAAGGTTTGGGAAGTTCGATCCGTGATTTCTGGGAGGAATTTGAGAGGAGCGATGTACTATGGTGGAAGCAGGCGTGACAGAAATGGTCATCACTTTGAGAAGAATGGAGTGTCTGCAATGCGTTCGAGGAAATGCCATAATGGACGACTGGAATTCTAAGGGTTGTTTGCAGTAAAAAGGTTGATCGATGGCTGTTGAGTGGCTTCGTAGTCGTTCAAGAAATAAGGTGAAATTTTACTTAAGACAACTTGTAGCTGCGATGTTCCGAGATTTGAATGGATATTCAGCGCAAATAATTCGAGGTGAGTAAATCTCACTCACCTTTAGAATTATTTTTATTTCGTTAAAAATAAATTGTTTGTTGCTTGTGTGAATGCTTTCTGCTTGCTTTATATATATTAGTTATTTTAGGCTATATATATATTGGGTTGATTGATTGGTTGGATTCCCGCAGTCTCATTAGCGGATGCCCGCGGTACCATAGCGGATGATTACCCTATACGCCCCACGCTATGATTAGTGGATGACCTTCTATACCGCGATATTCTGCCACGAAGCAGAATGGGTATTATTTATGTGCTAACATCTGTGGATGCAGGAAAACAGGTTGGAGGAATCCAACTGGATTCCTCAAAAATATATTATCTGTTTGTTTATTTGTTTGCATATATATTGTTATATATGATGTGTTAGAAAAATAAATAATTCGTTGCTTTGTGTGTTTAAATATCACTGGGCTTAAGTAATGATATTTAAAATATCGTGGAAGGATCGTGGGGATTTAAAAAGGAAAAATTCTATCTTTAAATAGAATTTGAAATTTAAATGGAAATAAAATATAAACTTGTTTTGAAAAATAAAACAAGTAGTTCTTTTTAAACGAAGTTTATAAATAGTTCTTTTATAACGAAGTTATAAATGAAGTGAAAAGAATTATCATTTGATAATTCAGAAATAGAAATACAAGTGTGAAATTGGGATTTGAAATGAAATTTCAAAATAGGATTTGAAATGAAATTTTTAAATATATAATTCAAATGAAATTTGAGTATAACATTTGAATTTTTAAAAGGGGTTTAAATATTTGAATTTTAAGAGGAGATTGAATATTAGAAATTCAAATAGACGTTCAAATAGAACTTGAATAGATAGAATTAGAATCAAAAATAGAATTTGAATTCAAGGAATTAAAATAAAATTTGAATTCAAAGGAATTCGAATAAAGAAATTCAAATAGAGATTTGAATGTAGAATTTCAAAATGGATTTGAGTGAAGAAATTCAAAAGGGTGAAAAAAATAAGTTTGAATATTAGAATTCAAATGGGTTGGAGATGAATTTGAATATTAGAATTCAAATGGGAATGGAAAATGAAATTTGAATATAAGAGATTCAAATTGAATTCAAATGGGATTTAATCTATGAGATTTGAATATAGAAATTCAAATGAAGTTTCGAAAATAGATTTGGATATAGAAATTTAAATGAAGTTTTGAAACTAGATTTGAAATAGGATTCAAATAAGAGGATTTGAATGATAGAATTAAAAAGGGGTTGAATATTTGAAATTTCAAAATAGAATTGAATCGGAGTTTGGATATTTGAAATTCAAATAAAATAAATATAGAATTTGAATTCGAAGAGAATTAAATAGGGGATTTGAATGTAGAATTCAAAAAGGAATTCAAATGGAATTCAAATTATAGAATTTGAATATGGAATTCAAATGGGTTTTAAACTATGGAATTTTGAATATAGAGTTTAAAAAGGAGTTTGAATTTTTGAATTCCAATAGAATTCAAATATAGAAATGAGAATATAGCAGTTCAAATGGAATTTAAGTATAAAGTTTGAATAAGAGAATTCAAATGAATTCAAGTCTAGAATTTGAATATAGGGAATTCAAATAGAAATTCAAACATTGAATTTGAATATCAAATAGAAAAGGAAATTGGGATTTGAAATATAGAATTCAAAGGTGAGATTGGAATTTGAACCAAGGTATTCAAATAAGGTTAAAACGAAGTTGAATTCATTTTTAAGAAGTTTAAAAAGTTTTTATATATAAATATAATTAAAACGAACTCGCCGCAGCGCTGCAGTTCGTAAAATAGCGATTCGAACTTCAATTGAGTATACAGAACGCAATTGAAGTCGGAATTCTTTGAAACAAGAAACGTCAGGACTGGTTTGATAATAGTTTTCTAATGAAGAAGAAAAATCTGGATTTCGTCGTATAGATTTTGAGATATGTCAAAATCAAATTTTCAGGAAAACAGCGCCAAAATCGTTTTAAACCCATAACGGTTTATTTAGTTTTATAAAAGGGATTTTAAGCAAATAAAATCCGAAGTTTCAATTTAGAAAATTTTAGAGTTGAGTTGTAAAATATATGGGAATTCAAGTTGTGTAAATGAATATGATTTTTGAAACAGAAACCAGATTTTGATTTATTGAATAGAATTAACTAAATTGAATAGAAATTAGTTAATGAGATTTCGAATGAATATTGGGGTTTGAATAAGCGAATTCGATTTGAAAATTTATATTCGAAATGGAAAAAAGAACTAGAATTGAAATTGAAATTCAATTTAGTTATGTACGAGTTAAATATTTTGTTTGAACATGTTATGTTCAACAAAGAAGTGAAATAGGCAAAATGACTAATTTAAGAATAAATGGGCGAAACTGAATTCAAACGATTAGATGATATTGAATTGAATTGAAAACAGGTGAACATGTGTAAGCAGGTTGGATAGGAAGTATATAAAGATTTAAATTTATGTGCTCGACAATAAGGTACATGTTTAAATTCATATATGGGTTTTATGCGCCGTATCGGCAAGCCGCTTGGCTTTTCCTTTTTCTTTCCGATTGAGGAAGATACCGGGAAGCTATTTGAAATTTCCCGATGCTCCCGATACAGGGGAGGTTATGGCGAATTTTTCCGGGAATTTAAGGAGTTAGAATATTTTTAAGATATTTTGATAATTTGAAATCATTGTATCGACGTATTGAATTCGATAGGAAAGTGAATATAAAAATCGAATGTTGTAAACAAAAAGGAATAGAGATAAGTGATTGGAATTGTTTCCAATTGGAAATAGAGATTTTTCTAATATATAGAAAATAAAAGAAGTTGATATTTGGAAACGTTTTCCAAATGGCATAAGAGGCCGAGATGATTATTGAAAATATTTGGGTAACAAATATTGATAGAGGAAATGGAGAAGTGATTTAATTAATGAAATATTAATTAAAGAGCCCAGTGATTGGTTGATATGTTGATTGAACACTTGTTTTTATTCGATAGTTAAATCATAGACTATCGAAGTTTTGACCATCGTTGTCAATATGGAGAGACCGGTTGGATTATTATCCGAAGAACCACTCCGTATTGGCATAAGCGTTGCGAACCAAGTATGCTGAATATATTGAAGACGGAGTGAAGTGCAAGGGCTTTTCTATTTATAGAAATAGTGCCTTCGGTTTCGTTCAGTCCCAGAACGAACGTAAATGGACGAATGTCTGACAAAGTATTTCCAATGATCAAATGGGTTGGTCTGTATGAATATATATGGTTGCAACGGATTTATCCCTTAGCATAATATCCAGAATATTTGTGCAAACCCAACTAGTGATTAACGGATCTGACAATGTGGCATTCAAAGTGATTGTGTTATCAAGGAATGGTAAGAAATCGTAGCCTCAGGCCTCAACAACCGGGAAAGGACAAAAATCGGGCAGGCAGCATGGCTATGTGGGTCGCACCCATTAGGGTGTATAATCACCTATCTAGAGAAATTCCTTTTGTTTCTAAATCTATCGATTCTGCCCATTCGGGAAGCGGTGGTTTGAGTCCAACCGTTGGTGATATACATTCGATACACTCAAGCGAAATGAGTGGTCGGTCATGTGTGGGCCAGGTTGCAAGATGTTCTTGTTGAACCCAGGTGTATTCGCCTCTAGAGATACACAGTCGGAAGGTGGTTCCATACCTTGTCATGTTGGAAATCCAATCTCCAATAAGCGCCATGCGGTTTTTGATTTTATAATATATATGTGGAGCGTGAGATGCAAGCGTTCTGCTATTTGGTTATTTACTTGATGTAGACATTATTATAATATCACTGGATTTTCGTATCAAAGTGTTTTGGGGTATAGTAAGGTAAAAACCGTCCGTGTTTATGTGTGGGTTGGTCTTACTATTACTTTTTCTTTTGAAAGGATTTTTAAAGTTAAACAAGTGGTTGGAGTTTACTCACACCAGTCCCATGACTGACCCAGAGTTTATTTTGTTTTGTTTTCCCTAAACTCTTGGGTGCCCAAATTTGTACGGGCAGTCAAGTAGTCGGGATTTCACAGATTCATTTGAAGGAGCTGGAAGCAGGAGGCTTCACCGGTTAGCTATAGGCTATCATATATTCCGCTGTAGACCTTGTTTGTATCTGGAAACAGGCGTTTATAACTGTTCCAGGAATGACTGTTGTGCTCTGATGATGGTATGTATATAAAGTTACTGATTTGTATTTCGAAGCTTATGTTATATAATATATTTTATTCGTTCCTCTGTGAGTTTGTGATCTTTGTTTTCTTCTATTCTAATATTTCTTTCTTTCTATTCTCACCCTCTATCTTCTTTCTATTAATGGTTCGTATTTCTGTGTTATTTGGGTTGGACGTGTGTTGTATTTAGTCAACTCAGATAGCACGGATTTGCGGGTCGTTTCAGTTGGTATCGGAGCTGGTTGCTTAATTGGTACGGATGATAGGGGGTTCTCGCTTCGCGTTTGGTGGCGAACGGGAGACTCTTACCCCTACATCTCCCGACAATGTGGGTTGGTTGTGAAGTCGAGAGGCTGGCCGTAAAATCAGTTCTGAGGTATCACTGGATGTCACGGTGGGAGGTTAGCCCACTGCCTGATGGTTGCAAAGCCTAGGGCCGTTTCAGTTGATATCAGAGCGAGGTTGAGCGAATACCTAGGCCTGTGTGTGGCATGTGCTCATTAGAGATAGGGTCAGTAGTACCCTAGGATGAGTTGAGGGTATATATATACGAGAGAGCGTATTTGTAAATTGATATAAAAATTGTTTTATATTGTGTTGACTTGTCTGTTGGGTAATTTATGAATTCTGGTCGAATCGTGGGACGCCACGACGTCGATAGGAGTTTCTAAATACTTGAACAGAAGATTGAACACGATATAGTTTTAAAATGGGTAGATGAAATAATTTTACCCAAAATTCTATTTTGATATAAAATTAATAATTTTCTGAAATATTGGATGTGTTGATTGTTATCAAATTTGATTATAAAGATTGGAATGGTTATGTATAACCAAAATAAAACTTGTATATGAATAACATATACAAATGAAATGAATTGAAATTGAATTCAAACCAGAATTTGAAAATTTAAATCCTGGGAAATTTGAAATATTTTTGGAAGTATATTAGAACAATATAGCTTTGTTTTAAAAGGATTTGAAAGAAAATCATTTTAGATGGATTTTGAAATAATAAAGCACTGAACTCACTTCGGTGGCTGGGAAATAATTCTGATGATGATTGCAATATCATCAGTGTTCATTTCCGAGTTTCTAAGTGATGAATTGCTGCCTTAGAAAGTTTTAATGGAATTTGTTTGAAAGAAAACAAATTGGTTTGAATATTCAAATGTTTTGAATTTGTGATGGAAATAAATATATGTATATATTTATGGGATTTCAAAAGAATTTGAAAAGAAAAACCCAGGGATTTGGATTCTGGAATTTAAATTTAACTTAAACAAGTTAAATGGGTCGAAGTGAATGAATTGATTAGAATCAATTTAAATAGGTTTATTGAAATAAATTGAAATAAATATGAATTGAATGTGAAGGCATATGAAATGAAGGAAGACCAAAAGTTTTGGTGAAATTAAAATTGTTGAAATATGCGGAGTTGAGTTTCAACATAAGTGAGATTTTGAAAAGTAATAGATTTGTACCATTTTTCCTACCTTAGCAATTTCGAGGACGAAATTATTTTAAGGGGGAAAGAATGTAACGACCCAGGATTTTGGCCGTTTAATTTTAAATACTTGAATATTTATTTGATATACGATGAAAAAAAAAATTATTTTCAAAGAAACTGGTGGGTTTCGAATTTATTTAATTTAATTTAATATGGTATACGTGTTGAAATTTAATTTCAAAATAATTACTGTTGAATTCAGAAAAAAAGCGGTATAACTTGAAGACGTCGGTCATTAAGTAATATGGGGGTTTTTGTTGAAGCTAGGGACCGTGAGATATATTATATAAAACATAATCATAATAAAATTCAAATTAGTCTGATCAAAGAAATGCAGCCGACCTAGTCTGTCCTAAAATCTCAAAACACAGACCTAAAGAAATCAAGCCACCCTATATTTCTTCCTCGAGCACAAATTCCTGTCGTTCACATTTGATATCCAGGAAAACATGAATTAATGGCGAGTACGAATTGTTCCCTCCCCCTTTTCTATAAATTGCGACACTCCTCCCTCTTCAATTCATTTTGGGTCCTCAGCAAAAATCGAACTCAAAAGCTTCAATGGATATATCCGCACCCTTTCCTTTAAAATCACGACATCCCCTTCCATTTATTTCCTTTAATCCTCTTCTGGAAGTAAAATAAAAAGGGCCGCTCCTTCTTTTGCTAATCAAAATCGAGTTCAAGCCTAAATGAAATCATACCGAATCCGCAAGCTTCAAGTGGAAACTCCCACTCCAATTTCAAAGTCCCTCAGTGAAATCGACTAACTCCGAAGTCAATCAATGTCGCGAGGATCGACATCAACGAGGCGAGCTTGTGAAGGGGGTATTGGATACTGTTAAACGATGCGATGACCTAGGGTTCGCATCGGAGTTTGTGTGATCGTCAGAGGGGTCGGTCAGGAGCAGTGCGATGGGTTCTGTAAGTCTCGAACTGTTGGTTTGGGATCTCAATTTTTGTTAAGGAATGAAGGTCGATCAAATAGAAATGGGAATCTCGTATGATAGTGGAGCTGTAGCGTTTGTACTGAGGAGTTCGACAGTGAAAGGTTTGGGAAGTTCGATCCGTGATTCTGGGAGGAATTTGAGAGGAGCGATGTACTATGGTGGAAGCAGGCGTGACAGAAATGGTCATCACTTTGAGAAGAATGGAGTGTCTGCAATGCGTTCGAGGAAATGCCATAATGGACGACTGGAATTCTAAGGGTTGTTTGCAGTAAAAAGGTTGATCGATGGCTGTTGAGTGGCTTCGTAGTCGTTCAAGAAATAAGGTGGAATTTTACTTAAGACAACTTGTAGCTGCGATGTTCCGAGATTTGAATGGATATTCAGCGCAAATAATTCGAGGTGAGTAAATCTCACTCACCTTTAGAATTATTTTTATTTCGTTAAAAATAAATTGTTTGTTGCTTGTGTGAATGCTTTCTGCTTGCTTTATATATATTAGTTATTTTAGGCTATATATATATATATATATATATATATATTGGGTTGATTGATTGGTTGGATTCCCGCAGTCTCATTAGCGGATGCCCGCGGTACCATAGCGGATGATTACCCTATACGCCCCACGCTATGATTAGTGGATGACCTTCTATACCGCGATATTCTGCCACGAAGCAGAATGGGTATTATTTATGTGCTAACATCTGTGGATGCAGGAAAACAGGTTGGAGGAATCCAACTGGATTCCTCAAAAATATATTATCTGTTTGTTTATTTGTTTGCATATATATTGTTATATATGATGTGTTAGAAAAATAAATAATTCGTTGCTTTGTGTGTTTAAATATCACTGGGCTTAAGTAATGATATTTAAAATATCGTGGAAGGATCGTGGGGATTTAAAAAGGAAAAATTCTATCTTTAAATAGAATTTGAAATTTAAATGGAAATAAAATATAAACTTGTTTTGAAAAATAAAACAAGTAGTTCTTTTTAAACGAAGTTTATAAATAGTTCTTTTATAACGAAGTTATAAATGAAGTGAAAAGAATTATCATTTGATAATTCAGAAATAGAAATACAAGTGTGAAATTGGGATTTGAAATGAAATTTCAAAATAGGATTTGAAATGAAATTTTTAAATATATAATTCAAATGAAATTTGAGTATAACATTTGAATTTTTAAAAGGAGTTTAAATATTTGAATTTTAAGAGGAGATTGAATATTAGAAATTCAAATAGACGTTCAAATAGAACTTGAATAGATAGAATTAGAATCAAAAATAGAATTTGAATTCAAGGAATTAAAATAAAATTTGAATTCAAAGGAATTCGAATAAAGAAATTCAAATAGAGATTTGAATGTAGAATTTCAAAATGGATTTGAGTGAAGAAATTCAAAAGGGTGAAAAAAATAAGTTTGAATATTAGAATTCAAATGGGTTGGAGATGAATTTGAATATTAGAATTCAAATGGGAATGGAAAATGAAATTTGAATATAAGAGATTCAAATTAAATTCAAATGGGATTTAATCTATGAGATTTGAATATAGAAATTCAAATGAAGTTTTGAAAATAGATTTGGATATAGAAATTTAAATGAAGTTTTGAAACTAGATTTGAAATAGGATTCAAATAAGAGGATTTGAATGATAGAATTAAAAAGGGGTTGAATATTTGAAATTTCAAAATAGAATTGAATCGGAGTTTGGATATTTGAAATTCAAATAAAATAAATATAGAATTTGAATTCGAAGAGAATTAAATAGGGGATTTGAATGTAGAATTCAAAAAGGAATTCAAATGGAATTTAAATTATAGAATTTGAATATGGAATTCAAATGGGTTTTAAACTATGGAATTTTGAATATAGAGTTTAAAAAGGAGTTTGAATTTTTGAATTCCAATAGAATTCAAATATAGAAATGAGAATATAGCAGTTCAAATGGAATTTAAGTATAAAGTTTGAATAAGAGAATTCAAATGAATTCAAGTCTAGAATTTGAATATAGGGAATTCAAATAGAAATTCAAACATTGAATTTGAATATCAAATAGAAAAGGAAATTGGGATTTGAAATATAGAATTCAAAGGTGAGATTGGAATTTGAATCAAGGAATTCAAATAAGGTTAAAACGAAGTTGAATTCATTTTTAAGAAGTTTAAAAAGTTTTTATATATAAATATAATTAAAACGAACTCGCCGCAGCGCTGCAGTTCGTAAAATAGCGATTCGAACTTCAATTGAGTATACAGAACGCAATTGAAGTCGGAATTCTTTGAAACAAGAAACGTCAGGACTGGTTTGATAATAGTTTTCTAATGAAGAAGAAAAATCTGGATTTCGTCGTATAGATTTTGAGATATGTCAAAATCAAATTTTCAGGAAAACAGCGCCAAAATCGTTTTAAACCCATAACGGTTTATTTAGTTTTATAAAAGGGATTTTAAGCAAATAAAATCCGAAGTTTCTATTTAGAAAATTTCAGAGTTGAGTTGTAAAATATATGGGAATTCAAGTTGTGTAAATGAATATGATTTTTGAAACAGAAACCAGATTTTGATTTATTGAATAGAATTAACTAAATTGAATAGAAATTAGTTAATGAGATTTCGAATGAATATTGGGGTTTGAATAAGCGAATTCGATTTGAAAATTTATATTCGAAATGGAAAAAAGAACTAGAATTGAAATTGAAATTCAATTTAGTTATGTACGAGTTAAATATTTTGTTTGTACATGTTATGTTCAACAAAGAAGTGAAATAGGCAAAATGACTAATTTAAGAATAAATGGGCGAAACTGAATTCAAACGATTAGATGATATTGAATTGAATTGAAAACAGGTGAACATGTGTAAGCAGGTTGGATAGGAAGTATATAAAGATTTAAATTTATGTGCTCGACAATAAGGTACATGTTTAAATTCATATATGGGTTTTATGCGCCGTATCGGCAAGCCGCTTGGCTTTTCCTTTTTCTTTCCGATTGAGGAAGATACCGGGAAGCTATTTGAAATTTCCCGATGCTCCCGATACAGGGGAGGTTATGGCGAATTTTTCCGGGAATTTAAGGAGTTAGAATATTTTTAAGATATTTTGATAATTTGAAATCATTGTATCGACGTATTGAATTCGATAGGAAAGTGAATATAAAAATCGAATGTTGTAAACAAAAAGGAATAGAGATAAGTGATTGGAATTGTTTCCAATTGCAAATAGAGATTTTTCTAATATATAGAAAATAAAAGAAGTTGATATTTGGAAACGTTTTCCAAATGGCATAAGAGGCCGAGATGATTATTGAAAATATTTGGGTAACAAATATTGATAGAGGAAATGGAGAAGTGATTTAATTAATGAAATATTAATTAAAGAGCCCAGTGATTGGTTGATATGTTGATTGAACACTTGTTTTTATTCGATAGTTAAATCACAGACTATCGAAGTTTTGACCATCGTTGTCAATATGGAGAGACCGGTTGGATTATTATCCGAAGAACCACTCCGTATTGGCATAAGCGTTGCGAACCAAGTATGCTGAATATATTGAAGACGGAGTGAAGTGCAAGGGCTTTTCTATTTATAGAAATAGTGCCTTCGGTTTCGTTCAGTCCCAGAACGAACGTAAATGGACGAATGTCTGACAAAGTATTTCCAATGATCAAATGGGTTGGTCTGTATGAATATATATGGTTGCAACGGATTTATCCCTTAGCATAATATCCAGAATATTTGTGCAAACCCAACTAGTGATTAACGGATCTGACAATGTGGCATTCAAAGTGATTGTGTTATCAAGGAATGGTAAGAAATCGTAGCCTCAGGCCTCAACAACCGGGAAAGGACAAAAATCGGGCAGGCAGCATGGCTATGTGGGTCGCACCCATTAGGGTGTATAATCACCTATCTAGAGAAATTCCTTTTGTTTCTAAATCTATCGATTCTGCCCATTCGGGAAGCGGTGGTTTGAGTCCAACCGTTGGTGATATACATTCGATACACTCAAGCGAAATGAGTGGTCGGTCATGTGTGGGCCGGGTTGCAAGATGTTCTTGTTGAACCCAGGTGTATTCGCCTCTAGAGATACACAGTCGGAAGGTGGTTCCATACCTTGTCATGTTGGAAATCCAATCTCCAATAAGCGCCATGCGGTTTTTGATTTTATAATATATATGTGGAGCGTGAGATGCAAGCGTTCTGCTATTTGGTTATTTACTTGATGTAGACATTATTATAATATCACTGGATTTTCGTATCAAAGTGTTTTGGGGTATAGTAAGGTAAAAACCGTCCGTGTTTATGTGTGGGTTGGTCTTACTATTACTTTTTCTTTTGAAAGGATTTTTAAAGTTAAACAAGTGGTTGGAGTTTACTCACACCAGTCCCATGACTGACCCAGAGTTTATTTTGTTTTGTTTTCCCTAAACTCTTGGGTGCCCAAATTTGTACGGGCAGTCAAGTAGTCGGGATTTCACAGATTCATTTGAAGGAGCTGGAAGCAGGAGGCTTCACCGGTTAGCTATAGGCTATCATATATTCCGCTGTAGACCTTGTTTGTATCTGGAAACAGGCGTTTATAACTGTTCCAGGAATGACTGTTGTGCTCTGATGATGGTATGTATATAAAGTTACTGATTTGTATTTCGAAGCTTATGTTATATAATATATTTTATTCGTTCCGCTGTGAGTTTGTGATCTTTGTTTTCTTCTATTCTAATATTTCTTTCTTTCTATTCTCACCCTCTATCTTCTTTCTATTAATGGTTCGTATTTCTGTGTTATTTGGGTTGGACGTGTGTTGTATTTAGTCAACTCAGATAGCACGGATTTGCGGGTCGTTTCACTTTAACTCTATTCGAATAAACTATATTCGATAACTCCTTTCGAATAACTAATATTCGATAACTCATTTTGAATAACTAATATTCGATAACTCCTTTCGGATAACTAATATTCGATAATCCTTTCGAATAACTAATATTCGATAATCTCTCTTCTAATAACTAATATTCGATAACCTCTTTTCGAATAAACTATATTCGATTAATTCTCTTCTTTGAATAACCTTATTCGATAACTCTTTCTTCGAATAAACTATATTCGAATGACTCCACCTGATTAACTCTAATTGGTTAACTTTAACTAGTTGACTCTAACTGGTTAACTCTAACTGGTTAACTCTAATTGGTTAACTCTAACTGGTTAACCCTATCCAATTTTACTCTTCTTCCATATTCAGTTTCAAATATCGACGTTGAAGTCGTTTCTTACTTCTCTATATAAGTCCTGACTTATATATTCTATTTATCCAATGATAAATATTTTACTTAATTTATAAAAACCTTATTTATAAATTAATCTTCTTACTTTATCTGTCAAAATAGATTTCTCTTAAATGTTCACTTTGAATTCACATTCTGTTATACCCTTGTGCGAAGCACGGGTCTAATCCTTCCTAATGTAAAATTCTCTTTTTATACAACTCTATTCATTTTTCAAGTATTTCCTTTTATAATCTATTTATTTCTAAATAAGTATTCCCTTTATAATTCTATTTATTTTCTAAATAAATATTTCTTTTATAATTCTATTTATTTCATAAATAAATATTTCTTTTATAATTCTATTTATTTCATAAATAAATATTCCCATTTAAAATCTATTTGTAAATGTTTTACAAATATTTCCTTTTCAATTCTATTTGTAAATGTTTTACAAATACTTCCTTTTCAATTCTATTTGTAAATGGTTTACAAATATTCCCTTTTCTATTTGTTTCACAAATATTTTCCTTTTATATTTGTTTCACAAATATTTTCCTTTTATATTTGTTCTTTGATTTTATAAAAATATACACTTTTATAAAACCCTTTTCCTTATACATATAAAATCCATTGATTTTATATAAATACTTTATTTTCAAAATACACTTTGAAAATCCCTTTTTCTACACTCTTGTATTTCTTATGCCATTTAAAATACCCAAATAATAATGACCAATATCATTCAACACACGTAATTAACACAGATTATATATCACATCATATATTACAATATATGAAAAATAGTAAAATAAATGTTGAGGAATCCATTTGGATTCCTCCGACCTGTTTCACTGCATCCACAGATGTTACACAACATAATTCAAACCAATTTCATTTCAATATGAAATATTCTGCTAAACAGAATAAATATTTGATTAACGATTCGTTATCTATAATTTCAAGCAATATATCAGCAGTTCATTCAAACAGTCAACACACAGTAATTAGTCATCATTTATCAGTTCTTAATATACCTTATAAAAATATGAATTGATAGAGTTGGTGAGTTTTACGCACATGGGACGTTCATCGTTAAATAACGATAACTATTTGTTGATTCAGACAGATAATTTATTTTGATATAAATTGTAATGAGTTCTGATTCACTCCCAGTCAGTTTCATTGTGTAGTCGTCGTCCCTACGATCGTGACGTATCTTGTTTCGTCAATTTCTGATTACGTATGTAAAAGTTATTCCATTTCGAAGTTTACATAGCATTTAAATTAAAACAAAGTTAATTTATTTAACAAATT
The DNA here is from genome assembly GCA_030737875.1 of Allium sativum. Lineage (NCBI taxonomy): Eukaryota > Viridiplantae > Streptophyta > Magnoliopsida > Asparagales > Amaryllidaceae > Allium > Allium sativum. The sequence goes on from CM060922.1 coordinate 797,593,897, forward strand.
TTTGGGCCTCACCATTATAACATGGCTCAACCATTTGCCCATGACCCATGTGAACAGTACATCGTCTCTCCCAACATGAAATGCCCGCTCTCCACTTCCACACCATAACTGAACTCCCTTTGTTTTTCTTCTTTTGTGAAAAATATTCGTGGTCAATACATTTAATCACATTAAATTATTATAAGAACTTAAATATTGAATTCTAACTGGGCTCACAATTGAACTAAGGCCCAACTCCCACTGAATAACCCACGTTATATGTAACAACCCGGACATTCTGAGCCAATTTAAAATTTTCATTTTGGCAATTTTAATGAATTTTGAATATTTAAAATGAATTATTTTAAATAATATGGACGAGAAATTTATTTTTAATAGAACTAGAAAGTATATATTTATTTGAATCATCGTTAGAATATAAATATTTTATTTTAATTATAAAAGGAATTGAAATTGGCGCGGTAGTTTGAAATTTCGATTTCAAAGTTCAAATGAATGTACAGGATTCAAAATAAACCGGATTTTAGCAAAACCAAAAATATTAGAATCTAATTGAGAATATCTTTCCAACGAATCCGAAAAATTGAAATTTCATAGCGGGAATAAAAAGTTATGCCCAGTTGAAAATTCAGAATAGTCGCTATGGAAATTATACATGGCCCAAAAAGTCATATTTTGCATACGGATGAATTTGGACTCGAAACCACTTCCATTGAGTTCAAAATGCCGTTTAGAACTCCGAAAAGAATAAGCTTCGATATATTCCGATATCCGGAATAGTGGCAATTGGCAAGAGCTTTTCGGTTAGCAATGCATAACCCTTAAAAAGTGAAATTTTGCATACGAGCTCAGAATTCGAGGAGATAAATTTTTATGGATTCATAATGACAAATTATTTTTGAGTTCCAAAGGGCGCGTCGAATGGAGTTAGTATGTGGTCGTTCGAGCTAAAACAGTTCAAGGTAAAACGGGCAGTCATTTTACAAAGGAACATTATTGATACGACCTCAAAATTCGATTCTACTTTTTTTTTTGGATTCGTATCATCTAATAATGGTTAAATCCAAGAGGGCTTGATTTTTGGAGTTATCATGTGAGCGTGCAAGAAGAAATGGTGCACCAAAATAGCATTTTTAGAGCTTGTCTGAGCATTTTTGAGAATTTTAATGGATGGTCAAACGAACTCAGAATTCGGCGAAACTTGTTTCGTTGGACTCGTCTTCACGTCTACTATGTCGTGTCCGAAATCCACGGAAGTTGGAGATCGTCGGCGTTCAGACGATACACGAGAAACTAGCATATAATCACTTTTCCTCCTTTTCTTTCCTCACTTTCTCTCTTCCTCTCTTTTCTTCATTTTTCCATTTAATGGAGAGCTTCTCCCTCCATGGTGCTGCCGCCGCCTCCTCCTCCCCGCTGGCCGTCACTCCTCTTCCACCTCCCGTTCTCCTCCTCCTCTTCCTCCTCTCCTCTCTCTCCTCTTTCCCTCTTCCAATTTTCAAAACCCTACACCTTAGCCACCACCCAAATCCGCCACCATGGGCCCCACCACCACCGCCGCCACCCACCAGCGGCCTCCCCCACGTCCATCATGTCCGGCGCCCCCCTATGGCCACCCAACTCCGGCCGTGGGCCCCTCCTCCTCAAAAATCACATTTTTCACTAATTTCCCGTTTTGCACAAAACACCCTGTCACTGTTTCGCCCATAACTCCCAAACCGTGCATTTCTAGCCAAAACTCCTTTAGACCAAAGTCGAAAAACACGATTTTCTCTTTGATTTGGTATATGATAGTCCCATTTTTCATTGCGGAGTTGTCGGGAAAACGCGTCCAAAGTCTGCTGTCCAAACACTGTCAAAATGCTGTCTTTTCGCGATTTCCGGCGAAATGACACATTTTCGGGAGGAAGACCACTAGGCGAAAGTTGTCCGGAATAGCGCGTTTAAACTAGAAGAAAAGATGGTGTGAAGATTGAGGCTCGTTTGCAAATTCTGAAACCAGAACAGCGAATCCGGGCGTTAGAAAAAATGTGAGTTTTCTCCGCTTTAAAGCTTCTACGGTTTTGACGAATGAAGTATATAAAAATATGATTTTTATATTATAGGAATAATAAAAATATGATTTTTATATTTTAGAAAGAATAAATATTCGATTTTTAATTTATAGAAGAGATAAAGGAATGATTTTTATAATGAAATAGCGAAAAGATTATATCTTTGAAGTAAGAAAGATATGATTTTTATATTATAAAAAGAATAAAAATATGATTTTTATATAATAGGGAATATAAAAATATCATCTTTATATATGTAGCGTGATAAAAATATGATTTTTATCATATGTGAAATATAAAAATATAATTTTTATAAAGTAGAAGTATTAAAAATATAATTTTCACATAGAGAATAACGTGATAAAAATATGATCTTTATTATATAAACATCGTTATAAAAATAGAATTTTTATCTATATAGCAGCGGTGTAAAAATAGATATTTTATCTATGTAGTAGCGGTATAAAAATGTGATTTTTATATACATAGTAACAATATAAAAATGTGATTTTTACATATGTAGTGGCCACGGACAATGAAAGTAACAAAAGGCGAGCACGACGAAGATTTCTACAAAGAAGAGTCGTGGCGTTTGGTTTAGCTAGTCGGTGAGAACTTCTCACTTTAAATTTCAATTTCTAGTTAAAATATATACTAGGATGCAGACGGTGTTTAGTAGCACCCGACACCCGTCGTCCACAGACCATGGACGACTTGTTTGTTTAGTTGATTGTTTGGTGGTTGATTTATTTTTTTGGTTGGTTTGGGTGAAATGGAATTGAATAAAATTGGTATGAGTATGGCGCAGGCCATTATTAGACCGGGGATAAGGCTAGGCCTTGTCCCGTTTCTAGTATCGTGCCGTTATGTCGCCGAAATTTTCTAAAATAAGTTAGAAAAACAAAAATATCATTTTTATTGTGTAAGTGAACTGAATAGAATACTCATATGTTGAATAAAATATTTTATCGTTAAAAATATAATTTTTAACGTGAATGTGGATAAATAAATATTCATTTACAAACCAGAAGGTTTGTTTATGCACACTGATTTGGCTGATATGGATTGGGACGATAAATTTTACACGTCGCCCAACTGCACGAATAAAAATCTGTGTTGTTGATTTGAAACCCCACACGGGTTTTGGGATGATATTTGGCGTACACTAATCCCAATTATTTAGTTGTATGTCGATCGATTGGTCGACAGGCTGTGTAAGCATTAATTATTTATATTTAATGCTTATGCAGTGGTGTGGTGCACTTTGGATGATGGTTGATTATTTATCGTTGCTATTATATACATGTGTTGTATGGAATCCATATAATTAACATTATATGGTAATTGATTAGGCCTCATTCCAATTGGGAAAATAAAGATTATTATAAAATAAAAATAGTCATGTGTTGACAATACTCATGTGTTGAGAATAGTCATGTGTTGAAGGAAATATAGATTCATGTGTTGAACGAAATATTTTAACAATAAAATTTACATCTTTATCATATATTAAATTAGAAACTGACTGGGAAATAGATAAGATGAGTGGTCTCCTGGGTATTGATCTGATGTTGGTTTCGACCTTCGGGGTTAATACTTAGGGAATCGTTCTCTTACTAATTTATGGTTAGAGTTTGATTAAAAATTTAACGACAGAAATCAAAATTTTATAAAATATATTAAATAACAAAAATAGTCATGTGTTGACAGTACTCATGTGTTGAGATTAGTCATGTGTTTAAAGAATTATAGATTCATCCGTTAAATAGAATAAATATTCATTTGTTGAATAGAATAACGAAGTTATTGAAAAATATAAAGCCGTGTTGATTAGTGTAAAAACCCGTAACTTCCCCGTGAAGGAAAGCGCGGATAGTTCGAGAACAAGTCACAACAGAACGCGGACGGAAGAACATTTCATTGTATATTACAACAATTCACCAGAATACAAGAATATACAGAGTATAAACAAATAATATACATCAGAAAAAATATCAGAGATTACAATACATTACATAGCAGCGGAAAATAATACAATACACAACTAGAAGAGATATACGGATACAAAGCTTTCCGGATATCATTCCAGCTGCAAACCAGGATCCTGTGAATATAAATCTGCAAAACCCAAAACTACTAGTTGCCCGTGTCAAAATAAGGGCACCCAGACTTTAGGTTAAAACAATAAATTCCAGGTCAGTCATGTGACTGGAGTGAGAACTAAAACAGCTATTAATCTTTATTTTAAAGTTAGGTAAATCAAGGGACCACGCCGTATAACACGGAACGGGTTTCCTCCCAAGAATACCAGTGCATAAAACAAACAGCGCAATGCTAAATAAGGAAAAATGAAGCTATTATAAGACCCAGTTCCCATCACACAATGCAACGCAAGCCGGAGGATAGGGTTTTTACCTTATAATAGCCAAGAATGCTTGATACGTTTAAAACAAATCATTTGATACTATCATAAGTGCATAGTGTATAAAACAACTTCAAATCATAAGTATCAATCATAGACGGCATAAGCGCCCCATCCCACTATGTCTCCATACTAGGCTCTACAAATAAAACCACAAATGTCACGTATTTGGAAATTGGATTTCCGTCAGTGAACCGAGGCAAAAGATAGTCCTCTACCGATTCGAGACGCTTTAGTCCGTGCCTCAGGTCAGAGCTCGAGTGACCTTTGGATCGTCAGGGCCGGTCCACCGATGTGGATTAAAATGCCTGAACACTGCATTTCCCCACCCCTTGGGGTGTCAATGAGCCAACTAAATGACTCCATCGGTTCGAGAACGACCGATATATCCGAGGCGCCTCGCAACAGCAACAACCACATAAGTCAAACTCGTCAGAGCGTGTAAAACCACTGACGCCACTTCTAACTAGATGGAAACGCATGCCCTCCTTGAGGTCCTCTCCCATTTCTGGTTCACACCGGGTGTGAAATTCGCGAAGTAAACGTTACACAAGGCTACGCCACAAAGGCCGTGCTTCGATCATCAACCACAAGACTTTGCTTTTCAACAGAAGCCTCGATCATTCGCCACTTAGGCATGCCACACAGGCAATTCACTCTATGCGTTTGATATCCATCAGTATATAACCCCTGAGCTCGTACGTCTCAGAGAAGGGCGTTAAGCAAGAGAATAAATTCTCCGCCACCAAACAGATATATATTTAATAGAAATCAATCACACAGACTGAAATCCAATGTCAGACACACAGTCCATTTACAAGTCCGTTCTGGGTCTGAATGAAACCGGAGGCACCTAGTACCCCGCATATCCATCGATCTCCAAGTACGTCAGGACGATCACCAACTGTTTCCATCTTCTTTGGTGTACATCCCAATCAAGATCATCAGTAATCACCCAAACGACGTGAAGACCTCCGGTCTTCGACCACCGTCTTCATCTTCGACTTATCGTCGTATCAGTTATTCAGAATGGGATAAACCCGGTCTTTCCGAATAACTCGCGTATATAATAAACAAGTGTTACACAAACACAACATACGCCTCATTCCAATTCATCAGTCACTAACCGTAAATTAAACAAGAGAATAATTCCCCAAATACTAACCCCGAAGGCCGAAACCAACATCAGATCAATACCCAGGAAATCACTCTGCTTAGCCAACCTACAGCTGGTTTCTAAATTTCATATTCTTAGGGAAAGGTTCCCATTAATTTTATCAAAGATAAATCCTTTAAATTTATTCTTTAATCTACTTTTGAATATCAATTCAAACTAGTCGGGATTAGCGAACCTTACCGAAGTAATCATTTATTTTAATTTCCCAATCCCAACCTATTCATCCTATGAAGTAAAACTGGTAATACTTCATATCTAACACCACGGTGTTATCGGTAAATTCAATTACCATTTTACGTTCAAATCTAATTAAAGATTTAACTGTCGCCTGGAGCAAAACTGGTGATACTCCATTCTCGATCATTTCAATCAAATTAAAGATTCATTAAAACTCCACTTAATTTTAATCTGTGACTGGGTTAAAGAATCAATGTCATTTAAAACACGGTTCACCATAAACCCAAAATCACATCACATTTCAATCAGTCCCTAACCGTAAATTAGCAAGTGAGCAATTCCCTAAGTATTAACCCCGAAGGCCGAAACCAACATCAGATCAATACCCCAGAAACCATTCAACTTAACTAATCTCCAGTTAGTTTCTGATTTTCTTAACTCCTTCGGGTCTAAGAACAGTATTATTGAAGATACCGTTCACGACAACCCAAAAGCACATTTCATTAATTATCGGGTTAAAGAATTAGTGTTATATAAAACACTGTTCACGATAAATCCAAAAATCAACACCAATTCAATTCCAATTAAATATCATTTAATTGGTACACTTCATTAAATCTAAATAAAAAGATTTAATCTTTTTCTCAACTGGATTCAAGAACAGTGTTAATGAAGACACCATTCACGATAAACCCAAATCACATTTGATATTAAATACAAGGCTCTGAATAGAAAATATATCGGCTTATATTCAATATCAAATTCTACGACCACCAAATATCGTATTGGAAATAACGATATATATATATCTTTCAAATTCCCATAACAATATCTGTATCATCACGAAATCCAACATTGAAATATTCCGAAGACAATTTCGATTCAAATCCATTCCAATATAATTATTGGAAATTCTGGTTATTTTCAAAACCATTTCAAATCCAATTTATTTATTTGAAAATAAATAGAATTATAATTCTAGTTCAAAACTAGTTCATTTCGATAAAAATCTATTTTTATCTTTTCAAATATGGAGTTTTTCGTCCCAAATCATTTCTTATGATTTTACACAAATTATTGATATTTTTAATAATTTTATCAAGGCCCGTACAGTCGATTTCCATCAATGGCCATCGAACTGCACTTACACCGACCTTTTTCAATTTTGATTTGGACATAATTCCAAATCCAACCGTTAGATTTCAAATTTCTAATATTCGATAGAAAGCTCTTTTCGATACGAACCCAACGGTTCCAGTTTTAGGAGAATCCGACGGTCGGATCACCCGCCATATCCATTTGAAGTCAATGGTAGAAATTCATGAACTACTGCAGCGCGGTGCGTTCTATTCAGGCCATTATATTATATATATAATATATATAATATATACTTCGTCGATTTCCTTTTTAAAACGTATTATATACATCGCTTTAAATTCGTTTTCAAAACGATTTCAACTTCTTTTTCAAATTCAAATCAAAATTGAATTTTCCTTTACAAATTCGTTTTAAATTCATTTCAAATTGACTTCAATTCAAATCGATTTTGAATTCAATTTCAGTTCGTTTTCAATTCAATTCAATTTCAATTCGAATTCCTTTCTATTCAATTTCAATTCGAATTCATTTCTATTCAGTTTAATTCGAATTCATTTCTATTCAAAATATCAGATTTTGAAATCACTTTCGATATTCATTATAAAATGAATAAAATCGATATAAATATCATTCACGTCAAAATGGCGTCAATCTAATCAACACGGCTTCATATATTTCTATTTTCAAATATTCTATTTCAAATATTCTATTTCAAATATTCTATTTCAAATATTTCTTTTTCAAAACTGGAATAAGGCCCAATCAATTACCATATAATGTTAATTATATGGATTTTCTACAACGCATGTATACAATAACGACGATGAATAATCAACCATCATCCAAAGTGCATTCTACACTTTACAAGCATCAAATATAAATATTTAACGCTCATAACAGTCTGTCCATCAATCGATCGACATATAACAAATTATTGGGATTAGTGTATGTCATATATCACCCCAATACCCGTGTGGGGTTTTCAAACAATCAAACACAGATTTTATTTGTGCAGTTGGGCGATGTGTAAAATTTATCGTCCCAATCAATATCAGTCAAATGTGTGTATATAAACAAATCGCCGATTTGTTTATAAATATTTATTTTATATACACGTTAAAAATTCTATTTTTAACTATAAAATATTTCTAACTATATGATATTTTATTTCATTTCAGATCACATCACACAATCAACTACACATCAAAATCTAACAACCAAGCATACAAGTCGTCCATGGTCTGTGGACGACGGGTGTCGGGTGCTACTAAACACTGTCTGCATCCTAGTATATTTTTCAACTAGAAATAAAATTAAAAGTGAGAATTTCTCACCGACTAGCTAATCCAAACTTCTCGACTCTTAATTTTATTTCTAGTTGAAAAATATACTAGGATGCAGACAGTGTTTAGTAGCACCCGACACCCGTCGTCCACAGACCATGGACGGCTTGTATGCTTGGTTGTTTGATTTTGATGTGTAGTTGATTGTGTGATGTGATGTGAAATGAAATAAAATATCATATAGTTAGAAATATTTTATAGTTAAAAATAGAATTTTTAATGTGTATATAAAATAAATATTTATAAACAAATCGGCGATTTGTTTATATACACACATTTGACTGATATTGATTGGGACGATAAATTTTACACATCGCCCTACTGCACAAATAAAATCTGTGTTTGATTGTTTAAAAACCCCACACGGGTATTGGGGTGATATATGACATACACTAATCTCAATAATTAGTTATATGTCGATCGATTGATGGACAGACTGTTATGAGCGTTAAATATTTATATTTGATGCTTGTACAGTGTAGAATGCACTTTGGATGATGGTTGATTATTCATCGTCGTTATTGTATACATGCGTTGTAGAAAATCCATATAATTAACATTATATGGTAATTGATTGGGCCTCATTCCAGTTTTGAAAAAGAAATATTTGAAATAGAATATTTGAAATAGAATATTTGAAAATAGAAATATATGAAGCCGTGTTGATTAGATTGACGCCATTTTGACGTGAACGATATTTATATCAATTTTATTCATTTTATAATGAATATCGAAAGTGATTTCAAAATCTGATATTTTGAATAGAAATGAATTCGAATTAAACTGAATAGAAATGAATTCGAATTGAAATTGAATAGAAAGAAATTCGAATTGAAATTGAATTGAATTGAAAACGAACTGAAATTGAATTCAAAATCGATTTGAATTGAAGTCAATTTGAAATGAATTTAAAACGAATTTGTAAAGGAAAATTCAATTTTGATTTGAATTTGAAAAAGAAGTTGAAATCGTTTTGAAAACGAATTTATAACGATTTATATAATACGTTTTAAAAAGGAAATCGATGAAGTATATATTATATATATTATATATATAATATAATGGCCTGAATAGAACGCGCCGCGCTTCGGTAGTTCGTGAATTTCGACCATTGACTTCAAGTGGATATTGCGGGAGACCCGACCGCCGGATTCTCCTAAAAGCGAAACCGTTGGGTTCGTATCGAAAAGAGCTTTCTATCGAATATTAGAAATGTGAAATCTAACGGTTGGATTTGGAATTATGTCCAAATCAAAATTGAAAAAGGTCGTTGTAAGTGCAGTTCGATGGCCATTGATGGAAATCGACTGTACGGGCCTTGATAAAATTATTAAAAATATCAATAATTTGTGTAAAATCATAAGAAATGATTTGGGAATAATTGGGACGAAAAACTCCATATTTGAAAAGATAAAAATAGATTTTTATCGAAATGAACTAGTTTTGAACTAGAATTATAATTCTATTTATTTTCAAATAAATAAATTGGATTTGAAATGGTTTTGAAAATAACCAGAATTTCCAATAATTATATTGGAATGGATTTGAATCGAAATTGTCTTCGGAATATTTGATGTTGGATTTCGTGATGATACAGATATTGTTATGGGAATTTGAAAGATATATATATATCGTTATTTCCAATATGATATTTGGTGGTCGTAGAATTTGATATTGAATGTAAGCCGATATATTTTCTATTCAGAGCCTTGTATTTAATATCAAATGTGATTTGGGTTTGTCATGAATGGTGTCTTCATTAACACTGTTCTTGAATCCAGTTGAGAAAAAGATTAAATCTTTTTATTTAGATTTAATGAAGTGTACCAATTAAATGATATTTAATTGGAATTGAATTGGTATTGATTTTTGGGTTTATCGTGAACAGTGTTTTATATAACACTAGTTCTTTAACCCGATAATTAATGAAATGTGCTTTTGGGTTGTCGTGAACGGTATCTTCAATAATACTATTCTTAGACCCGAAGGAGTTAAGAAAATCAGAAACTAACTGGAGATTAGTTAAGTTGAATGGTTTCTGGGGTATTGATCTGATGTTGGTTTCGGCCTTCGGGGTTAATACTTAGGGAATTGCTCACTTGCTAATTTACGGTTAGGGACTGATTGAAATGTGATGTGATTTTGGGTTTATGGTGAACCGTGTTTTAAATGACACTGATTCTTTAACCCAGTCACAGATTAAAACTAAGTGGAGTTTTAATGAATCTTTAATTAGATTGAAATGATCGAGAATGGAGTATCACCAGTTTTTCTCCAGGCGATAGTTAAATCTTTAATTAGATTTGAATGTAAAATGGTAATTGAATTTACCGATAACACCGTGGTGTTAGATATGAAGTATTACCAGTTTTACTTCATGGGATGAATAGGTTGGGATTGGGAAATTAAAATAAATGATTACTTCGGTAAGGTTCGCTAATCCCGACTAGTTTGAATTGATATTCAAAAGTAGATTAAAGAATAAATTTAAAGGATTTATCTTTGATAAAATGAATGGGAACCTTTCCGTAAGAATATGAAATTTAGAAACTAGCTGTAGGTTGGCTAAGCAGAGTGATTTCCTGGGTATTGATCTGATGTTGGTTTCGGCCTTCGGGGTTAGTATTTGGGGAATTATTCTCTTGTTTAATTTACGGTTAGTGACTGATGAATTGGAATGAGGCATATGTTGTGTTTGTGTAACACTTGTTTATTATATACGCGAGTTATTCGGAAAGACCTGGTTTATCCCATTCTGAATAACTGATACGACGATAAGTCGAAGATGAAGACGGTGGTCGAAGACCGGAGGTCTTCACGTCGTTTGGGTGATTACTGATGATCTTGATTGGGATGTACACCCAAGAAGATGGAAACAATTGGTGATCGTCCGGCCGTACTTGGAGATCGATGGATATGCAGGGTACTAGGTGCCTCCGGTTTCGTTCAGACCCAGAACGGACTTGTAAATGGACTGTGTGTCTGACATTGGATTTTAGTCTGTTTGATTTCTATTAAATATATATCTGTTTGGCGGCGGAGAATTTATTCTCTTGCTTAACGCCCTTCTCTGAGACATACGAGCTCAGGGGTTATATACTGATGGATATCAAACACATAGAGTAAATTGCCTGTGTGGCATGCCTAAGTGGCGAATGATCGAGGCTTCTGTTGAAAAGCAAAGTCTTGTGGCTGATGATCGAAGCACGACCTTTGTGGCGTAGCTTTGTGTAACGTTTACTTCGCGAATTTCACACCCGGTGTGAACCAGAAACAGGAGAGGACCTCAGGGAGGGCATGCGTTTCCTTCTAGTTAGAAGTGGCGTCAGTGGTTTTACATGCCCTGACGAGTTTGACTTATGTGGTTGTTGCTGTTGCGAGGCGCCTCAGATATATCGGTCGTTCTTGAACCGATGGAGTCATTTAGTTGGCTCATTGACACCCCAAAGGGTAGGGAAACGCAGTGTTCAGGCATTTTAATCCACATAGGTGGACCGGCCCTGACGATCCAAAGGTCACTCGAGCTCTGACATGAGATACGGTCTAGAGCGTCTCGAATCGGTAGAGGACTATCTTTTTCCTCGGTTCACAGACGGAAATCCAATTTCCAAATACGTGACATTTGCGGTTTTATTTGTAGAGCCTAGTATGGCGACATAGTGGGATGGGGCGCTTATGTCGTCTATGATTGATACTTATGATTTGAAGTTGTTTTATACACTATGCACTTATGATAGTATCAAATGATTTGTTTTAAACGTATCAAGCATTCTTGGCTATTATAAGGTAAAAACCCTATCCTCCGGCTTGCGTTGCATTGTGTGATGGGAACTGGGTCTTATAATAGCTTCATTTTTCCTTATTTAGCATTGCGCTGTTTGTTTTATGCATTGGTATTCTTGGGAGGAAACTCGTTCCGTGTTATACGGCGTGGTCCCTTGATTTACCTAACTTTAAAATAAAGATTAATAGCTGTTTTAGTTCTCACACCAGTCACATGACTGACCTGGAGTTTATTATTTTAACCTAAACTCTGGGTGCCCTTATTTTGACACGGGCAGCTAGTAGTTTTGGGTTTTGCAGATTTATATTCACAGGATCCTGGTTTGCAGCTGGAATGATATCCGGAAAGCTTTGTATCCGTATATCTCTTCTAGTTGTGTATTGTATCATTTTCCGCTGCTATGTAATGTATTGTAATCTCTGGTATTTTTTCTGATGTATATTATTTGTTTGTACTCTGTATATTCTGGTGAATTGTTGTAATATACAATGAAATGTTCTTCCGTCCGCGTTCTGTTGTGGCTTGTTCTCGGACTATTCGCGCTTTTCTTCACGGGGAAGTTACGGGTTTTTACATTTGGTATCGGAGCGAGGGGGGTCTGCGGTGGCTCCCGCCGCCGGCGATGGCGATTTGAGGGGGGGGGGCGATTTGGTTTTTTTTTTTTTCGATCCAGAAAACTTATCGTGGGGGGGGGGGTTTGATTGGTTTTGAAGAGATAAAGGGGGGCCAGGGGGTTTTATTTAAATATTATATTTATTTTATAATCCATAAAGTAACTTTAAATTTCGATCCCAAAACGAGACCCACCGCCTGTCGTCCCTAGCTAATTACCCCCATTCTGAACATAATGGGATATGCCACGTAGGCTGATTCGACTGTTTCGATCAGTTTTCATCAAAATCAACATATAACTCTATATATTGAATTTGAACGCACATTTCAATTTACCGGGGTCACGTACTAACTCGAAAAATCCCAGAAAAATATTTTCTAGCTTCGTATTGATGATACGGTCCTAACAAAACTAGTTACATCGAATCCTGAGACCGTTTGAAAAATGGCCATTTTCCAGTCGATTAAAATCAACTGAAACTAGTCAAACGCGTTTTCCTTTGCCATGCTCACATATTGATTCAAAAAATTATGAATTTTGGAATCTAGCAATAACTTGACATCACGGATCCAACAAAAGTGGTTTCATTGAAATCGGAGGTCGTTTGCAAAATGACTATTTTTAAGGGCCGAAATTCCATAGCGACTATTCTGAATTTTCATCTGGACATATCTTTTGTTTCCCGCCATGAAATTTTGATTTTTCGGATTCGTTGGAAAGATATTCACCAATAGATTCTAATATTTTTGGTTTCACTAAAATCCGGTTTATTTTGCACCCGGTACATTCATTTAAATTTTGAAATCGAATTATCGAACTACCGCGCCATTTTCAATTCCTTTTATAATTATATTCTAACGAAGACGTATATAAATATATACGTTCGATTTCTATTCAAAATAAATTTCTCGTTGATATTATTTAAAATAATTCATTTTATATATGCAAAATTTGCTCAAATTGCCAAAATAAAAATTTTTAACTGGCTCGCATTTCCGGGTTGTTACAATTAGAGATGCGCTATTTTGACGCGAACGATATTTATATCGATTATATTCATTTTTATAATGATTATGGAAAAGGAAGTGATTTCAAAATATAACGTTTTGAAAATATTGTCATTTGTATATCGATGATGTGGAATATTCAATTTTGATTCAAAATTGAATATGAAGTTGAAATCGTTTCGATAACGAATTTAAAACAATTTACAAAATACGTTTTAAAAGGTAATCGACGAAATATATATATATTATATATATTGGCCTGAATAGAACGCGCCACGCTGCAGTAGTTCGTGAATTTCGACCATTGACTTCGAATGGACATTACGGGAGATCCGACCGTCGGATTCTCCTAAAACTGGAACCGTTGGGTTCGTATCGAAAAGAGCTTTCTAATGAATATTAGAAATTTGAAATCTAACGGTTGGATTTGGAATTATGTCCAAATAAAATTTGGAAAAGGTCGCTGTAAGTGCAGTTCGATGGCCGTTGATGGAAATCGACTGTACGGGCCTTGATAAAATTATCAAAAATAGCATTAATTTGTGTAAAATCATAACAAATGATTTGGAAAGAGCTGGGATGAAATATCCCATATTTGAAAAGATAAAAATGTATTTTTATCAAAATAAACTAGTTTTGAACTAGAATTATAATTCAATTATTTTTAAAAATAAATAAATTGGATTTGAAATGGTTTTAAAAATAACCAAAACTTCCAATATATGAATTGGAATGGATTTGAATTGTAACGAAAAGGAATTCCGCTCGATCCGAATCAGTCGTTAAACCGATCAAGACCGTTCGAAATGCCTGATTGTTTTGAGAACACGACAAATTAGAATGCAGATAGAAGAACATTTCATTGTATATTACAACAATTCCATCAGAATACAGGAATATACAGAGTATGAAGAAATAAAATACATTCGAAAAATATCAGAGATTACAATATATTACATAGCAGCGGAAAATAATACAAAATACAACTGAAGAAGATACACGGATACAAAGCTTTCCGGATATCGTTCCAGCTGTAAACCAGGTTTCTGTGAAAATAAATCTGCAAAACCAAAACTACTAGCTGCCCGTGTCAAAATAAGGGCACCCAGAGTTTAGGTTAAAACAATAAACTCCAGGTCAGTCATGTGACTGGTGTGAGAACTAAAACAGTTATTAATCTTTATTTTACAGTTAGATAAATTAAGGGACCACGCCGTATAACACGGAACGGGTTTCCTCCCAAGAATACCAGTGCATAAAACAAACAGCGCAATGCTAAATAAAGAAAAATGAAGCTATTATAAGACCAAGGTCCTATCACACAATGCAACGCAAACCGGGGGATAGGGTTTTCCCTTATAATAGCCAAAGAATGCTTAGTACGTTTAAAAACAAATCATTTGATACTATAATAAGTGTATAGTGTCAAAACAATTTCAATCATAAATATCAATCATAGGCGGCATAGCATCCCATGCTACTATGTCGCCAATACTAGGCTCTACAAATAAAACCGCCAAGTCACGTATTGGAAGTTGGATTTCCATCTGTGAACCGAGGCAAAAGATAGTCCTCTACCGATTCGAGACGCTCTAGCCCGTGTCTCAGTAACAGCCGCAACTACCCCTTGGATCGTCAGGGTCAGTCCACCGATGTGGATTATAATGCCTGAACACTACGTTTCCCCGCCCTTTGGGGCGTAAATGAGCCAACGAATGACTACATCGGCTTCACATAGTCACCGATATATCTGAGGCGCCTCGCAACAGTAACAACCACAAAAGTCAAACTCGTCAGGGCGTGTAAAACCACTGACGCCACTTCTAGCTAGAAAGAAACGCATGTCCCCCCTGAGATCCTCTCCCGTTTTTGGTTCACCACCGGGGTGTGAGGCTCGCGAATCAATGCTACACAAAGCTATGCCACATAGGCTGTGCTTTGATCATCAACCACCAGACTTTGCTTTTCAACAAAAGCCTTGATCATTTGCATCTTAGCATGCCACACAGGCAAACCACTCCATGCAACTGATATCCATCAATCACACAGAATGATATCCGATGTCAGACACACAGTCCATTTACTAGTTCGTTCTGGGTCTGAACGAAACCGGAGGCACCTAGTACCCCGCATATCCATCGATCTCCAAGTATGTCTGGACGACCACTAACTGATTCCCTCCTCTTGGGTGTACGGCCCAATCTAGATCATCAGTAATCACCCAAACGACGTGAAGACCTCCGGTCTTCGACCACCGTCTTCATCTTCGACTCATTGTCGTATTAGTTATTCAGAATGGGATAAACCCGGTCTTTCCAAATAATTCGCGTATATAGTAAACAAGTGTTAAACAAACCCAACATACGCCTCATTCCAATTCATCAGTCACTAACCGTAAATTAGCAAGAGGATAATTCCCCAAACATTAACCCCGAAGGCCGAAACCAACATCAGATCAATACCCAGAAAACCATTCATCTTAGCTAACCTACAGTTAGTTTCTAAATTTCACTTCCTTAGGGAAAGATTCCTATTAATTTTATCAAAGATAAATTCCTTTAAATTTATTCTTTAATCTTCTTTTGAATATCAATTCAAACAAAATTATGGTTTATCCAAACTAGCCGGGATTAACGAACCTTACCGAAGTAATCATTTGTTTTAATTTCCCAATCCCAACCTATTCATCCCATAAAGTAAAACGGGTAATACTTCATATCTAACACCACGGTGTTATCGGTAAATTCAATTACCATTTCACGTTCAAATCTAATTAAAGATTTAACTATCGCCTGGAGCAAAACTAGTGATACTCCATCCCCGATTTTTTCCAATCTAATCAAAGATTCATTAAAACTCTTTAACTATCGCCTGGAGCAAAACTGGTAATACTCCATCCCCGATTTTTTCCAATCTAATTAAAGATTCTTTAAAACTCCACTTAGTTTTAAACTTTAACTGGGTTAAAGAATCAGTGTCATTTAAAACACGGTTCACGATAAACCCCAAAATCACATCACATTTCAATCAGTCCCTAACCGTAAATTAGCAAGTGAGCAATTCCCTACTTATTAACCCCGAAGGCCGAAACCAACATCAGATCAATACCCCAGAAACCAATCAACTTAACTAATCTCCAGTTAATTTTTGCTTTTCTTAACTCCTTTGGGTCTAAGAACAGTATTATTGAGGATACCATTCACGACAACCCAAAATCACATTCCATTAATTATCGGGTTGAAGAACAAGTGTTATTTAAAACACTGTTCACGATAAACCCAAAAATCAATACAAATTCAATTCCAATTAAATACTATTTAATTGGTACACTTCATCAAATCTAAATAAAAAGATTTAATCTTTTTCTCAACTGGGTTTAAGAATAGTGTTAATGAAGACACCATTCACGACAAACCCAAATCAAATTTGATATTAAATACAAGGCTCTGAATAGAAAATATATTGGCTTATATTCAATATCAAATTCTACGACCAACAAATATCGTATGGGAAATAACGATATATATACATATCTTTCAAATTTCCATAACCACATCTGTATAATCCCGAAATCCAACATCGAAATATTCCAAAAACAATTTCGATTCAAATCCATTCCAATTCAATTATTGGAAATTCTGGTTACTTTTAAAACCCTTTTCAAATCCAATTTATTTATTTCAAAAATAAATTGATTTATAATTCTAGTTCAAAACTAGTTCATTTCGATAAAAATCTATTTTTATCTTTTCAAATATGGAGTTTTTCATCCCAACTCTTCCCAAATCATTTATTATGATTTTACACAAATTATTACTATTTTTAATAATTTTATCAAGGTCCGTACAGTCGATTTCCATCAACGGCCATCGAACTGCACTTACATCGACCTTTTCTAAATTTGATTTGTACATAATTCCAAATCCAACTATTAGATTTCTAATTTCTAATATTAGTTAGAAAGCTCTTTATGATACGAACCCAACGGTTCCAGTTTTAGGAGGATCCGACAGTCGGATCTCCCGTAATGTCCGTTCGAAGTCAATTGTCGAAATTCATGAACTGCCGCGGCGCGGCGCGTTCTATTCAGGCCATTATATATATAATATATATATATTATATATATATATATCGTCGATTTCCTTTCAAAACGTATTTTATAAATCGTTTCAAATTCGTTTTCGAAACGATTTCAACTTCATTTCAAATTCAAATCAAAATTGAATTTTTCCTTATAAATTTGTTTTAAATTCATTTCAAATTGATTTCAATTCAAATCGATTTTTAATTCAATTTCAGTTTGTTTTAAATTCAATTCAATTTCAATTCGAATTCATTTCTATTTGAATTTCAATTCGAATTCATTTCTATTCAATTTCAATTCGAATTCAATTCTATTCAATTTCAATTCGAATTCAATTCTATTCAATTTCAATTCGAATTTAATTCTATTCAATTTCAATTCGAATTTAATTCTATTCAATTTAATTTCGAATTTCGAAATCACTTTCAATATTCATTGAAAAATGAATAAAATCGATATAAATATCGTTCACGTCCAAATGGCGTCAATCTAATCAACACGGCTTCATATATTTCTATTTTCAAATATTCTATTTCAAATATTTCTTTTTCAAATATTTCTATTTCAAATATTTCTATTTCAAATATTCTATTTCAAAACTAGAATGAGGCCCAATCAATTACCATATAATGTTAATTATACGGATTTTTTAATCAACCATCATCTAGAGTGCGTTCTCTGTATAAGCATCAAATATAAATATTTAACGCTTATAACAGCCTGTCAATCAATCGATCGACATACAACTAATTATTGGGACTAGTGTATGTCATATATCATCCCAATACCCGTGTGGGGTTTCAAACAATCAAACACAGATTTTATTTGTGCAGTTGGGCGATGTGTAAAATTTATCGTCCCAATCAATATCAGTCAAATGTGTGTATATAAACAAATCGTTCGATTTGTTTATATTAATTTATTTCATTTCATATGCACGTTAAAAATTCTATTTTTAACTATATAAATATTTTATTTCATTTCACATCACATCACACATCAATCAACTACACATCAAAATCAAACAAACAAACATACAATCCGTCCATGGTCTGTGGACGACGGGTGTCGGGTGCTACTAAACACTGTCTGCATCCTAGTATATATTTTAACTAGAATTTTTTTAATTAAAAGTAAGAAGTTCTCACCGACTAGCTAAACCAAACACCTCGACTCTTCTTATATAGAAATTCTCCACCATTTCTTCTTTCGTCATCCGTATTCACTATATATATATATAAAAATCGAATTTTTACTTTGCTATTCAATATATAAAAATCGAATTTTTACTTTGCTATTCAATATATAAAAAGATTATATTTTTACTTCGCTATTCTATATAAAAAGATTATATTTTTACTTCGCTATTCTATATAAAAAGATTATATTTTTACTTCGCTATTCTATATAAAAAGATTATATTTTTACTTCGCTATTCTATATAGATAAAAATTCTATTTTTATTACGCCTTTATAGATAATAAAAATCATACCTTTTCTTTAATAAAAATCCAATCTTTCTATATAAATAACCTAATCGTTTTCATCATAAAAATCTATTCTTCATTGGTTTAAAAATCTATTCTTTTCTATATAAAAAAAAAGAAAATCAAATCTTTATATAAAAATAATATAAAAATCCTATTTTTTTCTTATAAACTAATTAAAAAGAAATAGGATAAAAATAAAAATAAAGATAAAGACTTACATTAAACGAGAGGAGGGGGTTTACTGTCGTTCGCCGGAGAGGTGCGAAAAGGGGCTTTGGGGTTCTGATTCGCGCGTTGGAGCTAGGAGGGGGCGAGGTGGTGGCTGTGGAGGTGCGTGGAGGCGATGGGGAGGCGAGGGTGGTTGTGGGGTGGCTCTTAAGCAGGGGGGGGATCACGGGTTTCAATTGGGAGAGGAGGAGAGAGGTTCGACGGAGGGGGGGGGAAGAAGGTGGAAGCGGCACTGACGGGGGGGCGCCTGCGCGGTGGACTAGGCGGTGGCGCGATGGCCAGGAGGGTGGGTGCGAGCGACGGCTTCCAAGTTTTTTTTTTCTTTTTTGTTTTTTGATTGTGAACGGTCAATGGGGGGAAAGGAAGAGAGGGGGGTTATTTATTAATATATATTATTTTTAATTACAAAAAGGTAACTTTTTAATACGAACTCGAAATTAAGCCCACCGACTGTCGTCCCTAGCGTAATACCCCCATTCCGAACACAATGGGATATGTATCGTATGCTGATTCGACTGTTTCGATCAGTTTTCGTCAAAATCAAAATATAACTCTATATATTGAATTCGAACGCGCATTTCAATTTACCGGGCCCTCATACAAACTCTAAAAATTCCCGAAAAATATTTTCTAGCTTCGTATTGACGATACGGCCCTAACGAAGCTAGTTTCGTCGAATTCTGAGACCCTTTGAAAAATTATGCCACGCTTACTAAAACTGGTTTCGTATTGACGATACGGCCCTAACTAAAACTGGTCAAACACATTTTCTTATGCCACGCTCACTTATTGAATCGGAAAATTATGAAATTTGAAACCTAGCAATAACTTTACATCCCGGATCCAACAAAAGTGGTTTCATCGAAATCCAAGGTCGTTTGCAAAATGGCTATTTTTAAGGGCCAGAAATTCCATAGCAACTATTCTGAAATTTCAACTGGACATATTTTTTATCCCCGCTATGAACTTTTGATTTTTCGGATTCGTTGGAAAGATTTTATCAAATAGATTCCAATATTTTTGGTTTCACTAAAATCCGGATTACTTTGCACCCGGTACATTCATTTGAAGTTTGAAATCGAATTATCGAACTACCGCACCATTTTCAATTCCTTTTATAATTAAAATAAATTATTTATATTCTGACGACAATCTATATAAATATATACATTCGAATTCTATTCAAAATAAATTTTTCGTCGATATTATTTAAAATAATTCGTTTTAAATATTCAAAATTCATTAAAATTGCCAAAATAAAAATTTTAAATTGGCCCAGATTTCCGGGTTATTACAATCTCCCCCACTTAAAACTTTTTGTCCCCGAAAAGGAACGAAGCCGAAAGTTGTTTAACTAATCAACTCAACTTTCACTACGGCTTAAGTTCTTCAACTTTTCAGTTTCTAAAAACTTTTCAAATTTTTCAAAAATTCGGCTAACACCCTAAATTTTCGAAAAATTTCGCCATAACCTCCCCTGCACCGGGGACTTTGGGATATTTCATATAGCCTCCCATGGCCTTCTTCAATCCAGAAGAAAAAGAAAAAGCCAAGTGCTAGCCAAGCGGCTAGCCAATCGGCTCATAAAATCATCATCACCCAAACAAAACAGTAAATTATGGTAAACATGTAACTATTTGTCGGGCAAACAATTTTATTCTTCTGCTCTAGCCTCCTTGCTATGACCTGTTCAATGTAAGTACATGTATATGCAAGCAAATGCGACTAATTTTCAATACAATTCGCTATTTGATTCAATTTGGCTAAATGGTTAAAATTTTAATTAATCAACCAATAATCAAACAACACAACCATCAATCAATTAGTTGATTAGCGTTTCAAATCCATAATTTTGATACATAGTCAAAAATCACATTTTTGATGCCAAATCACAACAATAGGCCCTATATAATTTTGGTTCTCACACCAGTCAAATAGGAAATATATAGAGATCCCACTTTCGTCACTCGAACATGAATACTGATGACGACTAGTCAATCATCAGAATCATCTCCGGGCTACTAGAGCGTGATTCTATATCTATCCAGTATATCAAAACTTCGAATACACGTGGATCAGACGTATACGCAACATCTTTATATACTGGACTGTCCAAATCAATACAAATAAATAATCGAATACGAATAATTGATTTAAATTTTCAAAACAAAAATTGTTTTCAATTTAAAAATATACTCTTCACACTCGTTCTAGGATACTACTGATCCTATCTCTAACGAGTCATCCTTATTGGATATTACTAATCCAATCTCTGATGAATTCTTTCGTATGGTTCTAATGTACCTTGTTCTCGAACTTTGTAAACCAAAGCTCTGATACCAACTGTAACGAAAAGGAATTCCGCTCAATCCGAATCAGTCGCTAAACCGATCAAGACCGTTCGAAACGCCTGATTGTTTTGAGAACACGACAAATTAGAACGCAAACAGAAGAACATTTCATTGTATATTACAACAATTCCATCAGAATACAGGAATATACAGAGTATAAACAAATAAAATACATTCGAAAAATATCAGAGATTACAATATATTACATAGCAGCGGAAAATAATACAAAATACAACTGAAGAAGATACATGGATACAAAGCTTTCCGGATATCGTTCCAGCTGTAAACTAGGTTCCTGTGAATATAAATCTGCAACACCAAAACTACTAGCTGCCCGTGTCAAAATAAGGGCACCTAGAGTTTAGGTTAAGACAATAAACTCCAGGTCAGTCATGTGACTGGTGTGAGAACTAAAACAATTATTAATCTTTATTTTACAGTTAGATAAATCAAGGGACCACGCCGTATAACACGGAACGGGTTTCCTCCCAAGAATACCAGTGCATAAAACAAACAGCGCAATGCTAAATAAAGAAAAATGAAGCTATTATAAGACCCAGGTCCTATCACACAATGCAACGCAAGCCGAGGGATAGGGTTTTCCCTTATAATAGCCAAAGAATGCTTAGTACGTTTAAAAACAAATCATTTGATACTATAATAAGTGTATAGCGTCAAAACAATTTCAATCATAAATATCAATCATAGGCGGCATAGCATCCCATGCTACTATGTCGCCAATACTAGGCTCTACAAATAAAATCGCCAAGTCACGTATTGGAAGTTGGATTTCCATCTGTGAACCGAGGCAAAAGATAGTCCTCTACCGATTCGAGATGCTCTAGCCCATGTCTCAGGAACAGCTGCAACTGCCCCTTGGATCGTCAGGGTCGGTCCATCGATGTGGATTATAATGCCTGAACACTACGTTTCCCCGCCCTTTGGGGCGTAAATGAGCCAATGAATGACTCCATCGGCTTCACATAGTCACCGATATATCCGAGGCACCTCGCAACAGTAACAACCACATAAGTCAAACTCGTCAGGGTGTGTAAAACCACTGACGCCACTTCTAGCTAGAAAGAAACGCATGTCCCCCCTGAGGTCCTCTCCCGTTTTTGGTTCACCACCGGGGTGTGAGGCTCGCGAATCAACTCTACACAAAGCTATGCCACACAGGCTGTGCTTTGATCATCAACCACCATATTTTGCTTTTCAACAAAAGCCTTGATCATTTGCATCTTAGCATGCCACACAGGCAAACCACTCCATGCAACCGATATCCAACAATCACACAGAATGATATCCAATGTCAGATACACAGTCCATTTACTAGTTCGTTCTGGGTCTGAACGAAACCGGAGGCACCTAGTACCCCGCATATCCATCGATCTCCAAGTACGTCTGGACGACCACTAACTGATTCCCTCCTCTTGGGTGTACGGCCCAATCAAGATCATCAGTAAACACCCAAACGACGTAAAGACCTCCGGTCTTCGACCACCGTCTTCATCTTCGACTCATCGTCGTATCAGTTATTCAGAATGGGATAAACCCGGTCTTTCCGAATAATTCGCGTATATAATAAACAAGTGTTACACAAACACAACATACGCCTCATTCCAATTCATCAGTCACTAACCGTAAATTAGCAAGAGGATAATTCCCCAAACATTAACCCCAAAGGCCGAAACCAACATCAGATCAATACCCAAGAAACCATTCATCTTTGCTAACCTATAGTTAGTTTCTAAATTTCACTTCCTTAGGGAAAGGTTCCCATTAATTTTATCAAAGATAAATTCCTTTAAATTTATTCTTTAATCTTCTTTTGAATATCAATTCAAACAAAATTATGGTTTATCCAAACTAGCCGGGATTAACGAACCTTATCGAAGTAATCATTTGTTTTAATTTCCCAATCCCAACCTATTCATCCCAAGAAGTAAAACTGGTAATACTTCATATCTAACACCACGGTGTTACCGGTAAATTCAATTACCATTTCACGTTCAAATCTAATTAAAGATTTAACTATCGCCTAGAGCAAAACTGGTGATACTCCATCCCCGATTTTTTCCAATCTAATTAAAGATTCATTAAAACTCTTTAACTGTCGCCTGGAGCAAAACTGGTGATACTCCATCCCCGATTTTTTCCAATCTAATTAAAGATTCATTAAAACTCCACTTAGTTTTAATCTTTAACTGGGGTAAAGAATCAGTGTCATTTAAAACACGGTTCACGATAAACCCCAAAATCACATCACATTTCAATCAGTCCCTAACCGTAAATTAGCAAGTGAGCAATTCCCTAAGTATTAACCGCGAAGGCCGAAACCAACATCAGATCAATACCCCATAAACCATTCAACTTAACTAATCTCCAGTTAGTTTTTGATTTTCTGAACTCCTTTGGGTTTAAGAACAGTATTATTAAAGATACCGTTCACGACAACCCAAAATCACATTCCATTAATTATTATGTTAAAGAACAAGTGTTATTTAAAACACTGTTCACGGTAAACCCAAAAATCAATACCAATTCAATTCCAATTAAACACTATTTAATTGGTACACTTCATCAAATCTAAATAAAAAGATTTAATCTTTTTCTCAACTGGGTTTAATAACAGTGTTAATGAAGACACCATTCACGACAAACCCAAATCACATTTGATATTAAATACAAGGCTCTGAATAGAAAATATATCGGCTTATATTCAATTTCAAATTCTACGACCAAAAAATATCGTATGGGAAATAACGATATATATATATATATATATATATATATATATATATACATATCTTTCAAATTTCCATAACCACATCTGTATAATCACGAAATCCAACATCGAAATATTCCAAAGACAATTTCGATTCAAATCCATTCCAATTCAATTATTGGAAATTCGGGTTACTTTTAAAACCCTTTTCAAATCCAATTTATTTATTTCAAAAATAAATTGATTTATAATTCTAGTTCAAAACTAGTTCATTTCAATAAAAATCTATTTTTATCTTTTCAAATATGGAGTTTTTAATCCCAACTCTTCCCAAATCATTTTTTATGATTTTACACAAATTATTACTATTTTTAATAATTTTATCAAGGCCCATACAGTTGATTTCCATCAACGGCCATCGAACTGCACTTACAACGACCTTTTCTAAATTTGATTTGGACATAATTCCAAATCAAACCGTTAGATTTCTAATTTCTATTATTCGTTATAAAGCTCTTTTCGATACGAACCCAACGGTTCCGGTTTTAGGAGGATCCGACGGTCGGATCTCCCGTAATGTTCGTTCAAAGTCAATGGTCGAAATTCATGAACTGCCGCGGCGCGGCGCGTTCTATTCAAGTCATTATATATATATATATATATATATATATATATATATATATATAATATTATATATATTTTGTCGATTTCCTTTCAAAACGTATTTTATAAATCGTTTCAAATTCGTTTTCGAAACGATTTCAACTTCATTTCAAATTCAAATCAAAATTGAATTTTTCCTTATAAATTCCTTTTAAATTCATTTCAAATTGATTTTAATTCAATTTCAGTTCATTTTCAATTCAATTCAATTTCAATTCGAATTCATTTCTATTTGAATTTCAACTCGAATTCATTTCTATTCAATTTCAATTCGAATTCAATTCTATTCAATTTCAATTCGAATTCAATTCTATTCAATTTTAATTCGAATTTAATTCTATTCAATTTCAATTCGAATTTAATTTTATTCAATTTAATTCTAATTTCAAAATCACTTTCAATATTCATTGAAAAATGAATAAAATCGATATAAATATCGTTCACGTTCAAATGGCGTCAATCTAATCAACACGGCTTCATATATTTCTAATTTCAAATATTCTATTTCAAATATTTCTTTTTCAAATATTTCTATTTCAAATATTTCTATTTCAAATATTCTATTTCAAAACTGGAATGAGGCCCAATCAATTACCATATAATGTTAATTATACGTATTTTCTACAACACATGTATAAAATAACAATGATAAATAATCAATCATCATCCAGAGTGCGTTCTACACTGTATAAGCATCAAATATAAATATTTAACACTTATAACAGCCTGTCAATCGATCGATCGACATACAGCTAATTATTAGGACTAGTGTATGTCATATATAATCCCAATACCCGTGTGGGGTTTCAAACAATCAAACACAGATTTTATTTGTGCAGTTGGGCGATGTATAAAATTTATCGTCCCAATCAATATCAGTCAAATGTGTGTATATAAACAAATCGTTCGATTTGTTTATATTAATTTATTTCATTTCATATGCACGTTAAAAATTCTATTTTTAACTATATAAATATTTTATTTCATTTTACATCACATCACACATCAATCAACTACACATCAAAATCAAACAAACAAGCATACAAGTCGTCCATGGTCTGTGGACGACGGGTGTCGGGTGCTACTAAACACCGTCTGCATCCTAGTATATATTTTAACTAGAATTTTTTTAATTAAAAGTGAGAAGTTCTCACCGACTAGCTAAACCAAACGCCTCGACTCTTCTTATGTAGAAAATCTCCACCGTTTCTTCTTTCGTCATTCGTATTCACTACATATATAAAAATCGAATTTTTACTTTGCTATTCAATATATAAAAATCGAATTTTTATTTTTCTATTCAATATATAAAAAGATTATATTTTTACTTCGCTATTCTATATAAAAAGATTATATTTTTACTTCGCTATTCTATATAAAAAGATTATATTTTTACTTTGCTATTCTATATAAAAAGATTATATT
Source organism: Allium sativum (assembly GCA_030737875.1). NCBI lineage: Eukaryota > Viridiplantae > Streptophyta > Magnoliopsida > Asparagales > Amaryllidaceae > Allium > Allium sativum. Next base: position 797,620,541 of record CM060922.1, read on the forward strand.
TTTACTTCGCTATTCTATATAGATAAAAATTCTATTTTTATTACGCCTTTATAGATAATAAAAATCCTACCTTTTCTTTAATAAAAATCCAATCTTTCTATATAAATAACCTAATCGTTTTCATCACAAAAATCTATTCTTCATTGGTTTAAAAATCTATTCTTTTCTATATAAAAAAAAGAAAATCAAATCTTTATTTAAAAATAATATAAAAATCCTATTTTTTTTCTTATAAACTAATTAAAAAGAAAGAGGATAAAAATAAAAATAAAAATAAAGACTTACATTAAACAAGAGGAGGGGGTTTACTGTCGTTCGCCGGAGAGGTGCGGAAAAGGGCTTTGGGGTACTGATTCGCGCGTTGGAGCTAGGAGGGGGCGAGGTGGTGGCTGTGGAGGTGCGTGGCGGGGATGGGGAGGCGAGGGTGGTTGTGCGGTGGCTCTCAAGCGGGGGGGCTCACGGGTTTCAATTGGGAGAGGAGGAGAGAGGTTCGACGGAGGGGGGGGGAAGAAGGTGGAAGCGGCGCTGACAAGGGGCGCCTGCGCGGTGGACTAGGCGGTGGCGCGATGGCCTGGAGGGTGGGTGCGAGCGTCGGTTTCTAGGGTTTTTTTTCTGATTGTGAACGGTCAACGGGGGGAAAGGAAGAGAGGGGGGTTATTTATTAATATATATTATTTTATTATTTTTAATTACAAAAAGGTAACTTTTCAACACGAACTCGAAATCAAGCCCACCGACTGTCATCCCTAGCATAATACCCTCATTCCGAACACAATGGGATATGTATCGTAGGCTGATTCGACTGTTTCAATCAGTTTTCGTCAAAATCAAAATATAACTCTATATATTGAATTCGAACGCGCATTACAATTTACCGGGCCCACATACAGACTCTAAAAATTCCCAAAAAATATTTTCCAGCTTCGTTTTGATGATACGGCCCTAACAAAGATAGTTTCGTCGAATTCTGAGACCGTTTGAAAAATGGCCATTTTCCAGTCGATTAAAATCAACTAAAACTGGTCAAACGCGTTTTCTTATGCCACGCTCACATATTGAATCAGAAAATTATGAAATTCGAAACCTAGCAATAACTTTACATCCCGGATCCAAGAAAAGTGGTTTCGTCGAAATCCGAGGTCGTTTGCAAAATGGCTATTTTTAAGGGCTAGAAATTCCATAGCGACTATTCTGAAATTTCAACTGGACATATCTTTTTATCCCCGCTATGAAATTTTGATTTTTCGGATTCGTTGGAAAGATATTATCAAATAGATTCTAATATTTTTGGTTTCACTAAAATTCGGATTACTTTGCACCCGGTACATTCATTTGCAGTTTGAAATCGAATTATCGAACTACCGCGCCATTTTCAATTCCTTTTATAATTAAAATAAATTATTTATATTCTGACGACGATCTATATAAATATATACGTTCGAATTCTATTCAAAATAATTTTTTCGTCGATATTATTTAAAATAATTCATTTTAAATATTCAAAATTCATTAAAATTGCCAAAATAAAATTTTTAAATTGGCTCAGATTCCCGGGTTATTACATGAATCGAGATTATTATCGGAATATTTCGATGTTGGATTCGGGATTATACGGAATTTGATATGGTGATTTGGAAGATATATTTTATATCGGTATTTCCAAAGTGATATTTGTTGGTTTCAGAATTTGATATTGAATATAAGTCGAAATATTTTCTATTCAGAGCCTTGTATTTAATATCAAATGAGATTTGGGTTTGTCGTGAATGGTGTCTTCATTAACACTGTTCTTGAACCCATTTGAGAAAGGATTAAATCTTTTTATTTAGATTTAATGAAGTATACCAATTAATTAATATATTTAATTGGAACTGAATTAGAATTGATTTTTGGGTTTATCGTGAACGGTGTTTTAAATAACACTGGTTCTTTAACCCGATTAACAATGGAGTTAAGGAAATCAGAAATTAATTGGGGATTAGTTAAGTTGAATGGTTTCCTGGGTATTGATCTGATGTTGGTTTCGCCCTTCGGGGTTAATACTTAGGGAATTGTTCACTTGCTAATTTACGATTAGAGGTTGATAGAATGGAATGTGACTTTGGGTTTATCGTGAACCGTGTTTTAAACGACATTGGTTCTTTAACCCAGTTAAAGACATGATATAGTTTGAATTGAAATCCAAAGGAAGATTAAAGAGTAAATTTTAAAGAATTTATCTTTGATAAAATTAATAGGAACCTTTTCCAAAGAATGTGAATATATGAATAAATGAATATTCAGAATTGGAATGAGGCGTATGTTGTGTTTGTGTAACACGTGTTTATTCAATACGCGGGTTATTCGGAAAGGCCGGGTTTATACCCATTCTGAATAGCTGATTCGACGACAAGGTGAAGATGAAGACGGTGGTTGAAGACCGGAAGTCTTCACATCGTTTGGGTGATTATTGATGATCTTGATTGGGCTGTACACCCAAGAGGAGGGAATTAGTTGGTGATCGTCCAAACGTACGTGGAGATCGATGGATATGCAAGGAAAGTGCCTCTCGTTTCATTCAGACCCCGAACGAACTTGTAAATGGATTGTGTGTCTGACACTGGATTTTATTTTGTGTTGATTGATCTCTATTAAATATACATCTGTTTGGCGGCGGAGAATTTATTCTCTTCCTTAACGCCTTTCTTTGAGACGTACGAGCTCAGAGGTTGTATATCGATGGACATCAGTCGCATGGCATGAATTGCCTGTGTGGCATACCTAAGTGGCAAATGATCAAGGCTTCTGTTGAAAAACAAAGTCTTGTGGTTGATGATCAAAGCATGGCCTACGTGGCATAGCTTTGTGTATAGCGTGTATTCGCGAGCCTCATACCTCGGTATGAGTAAAAAACGGGATAAGGACTGCAAGGAGACCACGACGTTTCTTTCTAGCTATGGGTGGTGTCAGTGCTTAAACTTGCTGACATTTACATATATTTTTACCTATATGGTTGTTGGAATGAGGCGCTTCGATTTTAGGTCTGTTAGGACCGGGAAACGTGTGTTCAGGAATACTAATCCTCAAACGTAAGAGAGGACCGGCCCAGCCGATTCCAGGGGTTACCCAGAGTGTGTAGTCCCGAGGCATTTGCTAGAGTGTCTCGAAGCGGAGAGAGCTTGCCCCTTGCCTCGACTCATGACGGAAATCCAATTTCCAATACGAGATATTTCGGTTTTATTTGTAGAGCCTAGTATTGGCGACATGATAGATGGTACCCATGCCGCCTATGATTGATATTTATGATTGAAAATGTTTTGACACTATACACTTATAATAGTATCAAATGATTTGTTTTAAACGTACCAAGCATGTTTGGCTATTATAAGGGAAAACCCTATCCTCCGGCTTGCGTTGCATTGTGTGATGGGACCTGGGTCTTATAATAGCTTCATTTTTCGAAAAAGCATTGCGTTGTTTATTCTATGCACTAGTGTTCTTGGGAGGAAACCCGTTCCGTTTTAAACGGCGTGGTCCCTTGATTTACCTTATTTTTAAAGTAAAGTTTAATAACTGTTTAGTTCTCACACCAGTCACATGACTGACCTGGAGTTTTTTATTTTAACCTAAACTCCGGGTGACCTTATTTTCGACACGGGCAGCTAGTAGTTTTGGTTTTGCAGATTTTATATTCACAGGATCCTGATTTTCAGCTGGAACGATGGTCGGAAAGCTCTGTATCCGTGTATTACTTTCAGTTGTGTTTTGTATTGTTTTTCTGCTGCTTTGTAATTTATTGTAATCTCTGATGTGTATTATTTATTCATACTCCGTATATTCTTGTATTCTGATGGAATTGTTGTAATAAACAATGAAATGTTCTTCTGTTTTTGTACCGATGTGTGTTTTTCTCAATTCAATTCGTGCTTTCCTTACCGGGGAAGTCACGGGTTACTACAGTGGTATCAGAGCTTTGGTTTACAGAGCTCGAGAACAAGACACATTAGAACCGAACGAAAGAATCCATCAGATATTGGATTAGTATTATCCAATTAGAATGACTCGTTAGAGATAGGACCAGTAGAGTCCTAGAACGAGTGGAAAGAGTGATTTAATATATAGAGATTTTTCATATGCGCGTCATGAACGTATATTCGAAGTTTTAATATACTGGATAGATATAGAATCACACTATAGTCGCCCGGAGAGGGTACTGATAATAGCACGTACATCATCAGAATTTATGTTCGAGTTTCGAAGGTGTGATATCTATATATTTCCATCAGACTGGTGTGAGAACCAAAGTTAGATAGGGCTTATTATTGTGATTTGGCATCAAAACATGATTTTCTGTACATCTATCAAAGTTATGAATTTGTAATGATAATTCACTAATTGATTGCTGATTGGGTTGTTTGATTAATTAAATGTTGAAACTTTAGCCAAATTGAACCAAATAGTGAGTGTATTGAAAATTGGTCGCATTTGCTTGCATATACATGTACTTACATTGAACAGGTCATAGCAAGGAGGCTAAAGCAGAAGAATAAAATTGTTTGCCCGATAAATAGGTACATATTTATTGTACTTCTTTGGGTTTGGATGATTTTATGAGCCGATTGGCTAGCCGCTTGGCTTTTTCTTTTTCTTTTGGATTGAAGAAGACCATGGGAGGCTATATGAAATATCCCAAAGTCTCCGGTGCAGGGGAGGTTATGGCGAAATTTTTCGAAAATTTAGGGTGTTAGCCAAATTTTTGAAAAATTTGAAAAGTTCTTAGAAACTGAAAAGTTGAAGAACTTAAGCCGTAATGAAAATAATGGAAGTTGAGTTGATTAGTAAAAAAACTTTCAGCTTCGTTCCTTTTCGGGGACGAAAAGTTTTAAGTGGGGGAGATTGTAACAACCCGGACATTCTGAGCCAATTTTAAAAATTTATTTTGGCAATTTTAATGAATTTTGAATATTTAAAATTAATTATTTTAAATAATATCGACGAGAAATTTATTTTTAATATAATTTGAATGTATATATTTATTTGAATCGTCGTTAGAATATAAATATTTTATTTTAATTATAAAGGGAATCGAAATTGGCGCGGTAATTTGAAATTTCGATTTCAAAGTTCAAATGAATGTACAGGATTCAAATTAAACCAGATTTTAGCGAAACCAAAAATATTAGAATCTAATTGAGAATATCTTTCCAACGAATCCGAAAAATTGAAATTTCATTGCGGGAATAAAAAGTTATGCCCAGTTGAAAATTCAGAATAGTCGCTATGGAAATTATACATGGCCCAAAAAGTCATATTTTGCATACGGATGAATTTGGACTCGAAACCACTTCCATTGAGTTCAAAATGCCATTTAGAACTGCGAAAAGTATAAGCCTCGATATATTCCAATATCCGAAATAGTGGCAATTGGCAGGAGCTTTTCGGTTAGTAATACATAGCCCTTAAAAAGCGAAATTTTGCATACGAGTTCAGAATTCGACGAGATAAATTTTTATGGATTCATAATGACAAATTGTTGTTGGGTTCCAAAGGGTGCATCGAACGGAGTTAGTATGTGGCCGTGCGAGCTAAATAGTTCAGGGTAAAACGGGCAGTCATTTTACAAAGGAACATTATTGATACGACCTCAGAATTCGATTCTACTTTTTTTTCTGGATTCGTATCGTCTAATAATGGTTAAATCCAAGAGGCTTGATTTTTGGAGTTATCATGTGAGCGTGCAAGAAGAAATGGTGCGCCAAAATAGCATTTAGAGCTTGTCTGAGCATTTTTGAGAATTTTAACGGATGGTCAAACGAACTCGGAATTCGACGAAACTTGTTTCGTTGGACTCGTCTTCACGTCTACTATGTCGTGTCCGAAATCCGCGGCAGTTGGAGATCGTCGGCGTTCGGACGATACACGAGAAACTAGCATATAATCACTTTTCCTCCTTTTCTTTCCTCACTTTCTCTCTTCCTCTCTTTTCTTCATTTTTCCATTTAATGGAGAGCTCCTCCCTCCATGGTGCTGCCGCCTCCTCCTCCTCCCCGCTGGCCGTCGCTCCTCTTCCACCTCCCTTCTCTTCTGTAATAACCCGGAAATCCGGGCCAATTTAAAATTTTTATTTTGGCAATTTTAGTGAATTTTGATTATTTAAAATGATTTATTTTAAATAATAACGATGAAAAATTTATTTTAAATATAATTCGAACGTATATATTCATATAGATCGTTGTTAGAATATAAATATTTATTTATAATTTTAAAAGGAATTGAAAATGACGCGGTAGTTCGATAATTCGATTTCAAACTTCAAATGAATGTACCGGGTGCAAAATAAACCGGATTTTAGTGAAAACAAAAATATTAGAATCTGTTTTTGAATATCTTTCCAACGAATCCGAAAAATCGAAATTTCATAGTGGGAATGAAAAGATATGTCCAGTTGAAATTTCAGAATAGTCGCTATGGAATTTCGTCCCTTAAAAATAGCCATTTTGCAAACCACCTCGGTTTTCGATGAAACCACGTTTGTTGGATCCGCGATGTCAAATTATTGCTAAGTTTCAAATTTCATAATTTTTCAAATCAATATGTGAGCGTGGCGAAGGAAAACGCGTTTGACCAGTTTTAGTTGATTTTAATCGACCGGAAAATGACCATTTTTCAAACGGTCTCAGAATTCGATGAAATTAGTTTTATTAGGACCGTATCGTCAATACGAAGCTAGAAAATATTTTTCGGGAATTTTTCTAGTTAGTATGTGGCCCCGGTAAATTGAAATGTGCGTTCAAATTCAATATATAGAGTTATATTGGGATTTTGACGAAAACTGACCGAAACGATCGAATCAGCCTACGATATATATCCCATTGTGTTCGGAATGGGGGTAATTAGCTATGGACGACAGGCGGTGGGTCCCGTTTCAAGTTGAAAATAAAAGTTGCTTTTAGAATATAAATAAATTAAATATATATATAAATTTTTTAGTCAACCCTTTACCCTTTACTTCCTCTCAGCCCCCCCATCGTTGTTCTTCAGAAGAGGAATATATATATATAAAAGGGGCACGAACATCGATGGAGACCCCCCCCCCCCCCCCGACCTCGTCCGCCGCCCTCGCCGCCAATAGGTGCCCGCCTCCGGCCAGATTCTCTCCCCCCTCCCCCCCCCCCCCCCAGACGCTCGATCCTCCTTCCAATCTTCTCTCTCCTCTTAAAACCGCTCCAAACCCCCTTATAGCCGCCGCCTCCAGCCACAGTCCGACCGGCGCCGCCTTGCAGCGCCTCACCCCACCCCCTCCGACGTTGGCGCCATCACCCCCTTCAGTCTGACGCTGTAAGTTTCCCCTTCACTTTTCTTTATCTAATTTATTAAATCTGAAATTAATTTAAATCAAAGTGTTTTTAAAACTGAAATTAGCACATTGAATAAAAAAAGTTATTTTTAATATATATGTTTTGAAATGTGAAAGACCGGATTTTTGAAATGCAAAAGACCGGATTTTTGAAATATAAAGATCAGATTTTTATGGTATAAAGCTTTGATTTTTATAACGTAAAAATATGATTTTTATATATTTAATCAAATAGAAAAAGTCGGATTTTTATATAGCTAATCGAATAGAAAAGGTCGGATTTTTTTTAAATATATAGTTAATCAAATAGAAAAGGTCGGATTTTTATATTAGAAAAGTTTGAATCTTTATATAGTTGAAATGGTGAAGTAAAAATGAGATTTTTATATATGAAGACATAGAGAATAGAAATATAATTTTTATATAGTGAGAAGAATAAAAATAGAATTTTTATCTATATAGTAGCGGTGTAAAAATGTGATTTTTATATATGTAGTGGCTATGGACAACGAAAGTGAAAAAATGCGAGTACGATGAAGATTCCTACATATGAAGAGTCGTGGCGTTGATTTAGCTAGTCGGTGAGAACTTCTCACTTTTAATTTAATTTTCTAGTTAAAATATATACTAGGATGCAGACGGTGTTTAGTAGCACCCGACACCCGTCGTCCACAGACCATGGACGGCTTGTATGCTTGTTTGTTTGATTTTGATGTGTAGTTGATTGTGTGATGTGATGTGAAATGAAATAAAATATTTATGTAGTTAAAAATATTTTATAGTTGAAAATATAATTTTTAACATGAATGTGAATAAATAAATATAAACAAATAGGATGATTTGTTTATATACACACATTTGACTGATATTGATTGGGACGATAAATTTTACACATCGCCCAACTTCACAAATAAAATATGTGTTTGATGGTTTGAAAACCCCACACGGTTATTGGGATGATATATGACATACACTAGTCCCAATAATTAGCTGTATGTCGATCGATTGATTGACAGGTTGTTATAAGCGTTAAATATTTATATTTGATGCTTATACAGTGTAGAACGCACTCTGGATGATGGTTGATTATTTATCGTTGTTATTTTATACAGGTATTGTAGAAAATCCATATAATTAACATTATGTGGTAATTTATTGGGCCTCATTCCAGCTTTGAAATAGAAATATTTGAAATAGAAATATTTGAAATAGAATATTTGAAATAGAAATATTTGAAATAGAATATTTGAAATAGAATATTTGAAATAGAAATATTTGAAATAGAATATTTGAAATTAGAAATATATGAAGTCGTGTTGATTAGATTGACGCCATTTTGACGTGAACGATATTTATATCGATTTTATTCATTTTATAATGAATATCGGAAGTGACCTCAAAATCCGATATTATGAAAAGAATTGAAATTCGAATTAAATTGAAAAGAATTGAAATTCGAATTAAATTGAAAAGAATTGAAATTCGAATTAAATTGAAATGATTTGAAATTCGAATTAAATTGAAATGATTTAAAATTCGAATTAAATTGAAATAAATTGAAATTCAAATTAAATTGAAAAGAATTGAAATTCGAATTAGATTGAAATAGAATTGAAATCGTTTTTGAATTGAAATAAAAATGTTTTGAAATTGAACTGAAATCGATTTAAATTGAAACCGATTTGAATTGAAATGGATTTGAATTGAAATCGAGTCGAAATGAATTTAAAACGAATTTATATTGGAAAGATTCAATTTTGATTTGAATTTGAGATGGAAGTTGAAATCGTTTTGAAAACGAATTTTAAACGATTTATAGAATACGTTTTAAAAGGAAATCGACGAAGTATATATTATATATATTATATATATAATATAATGGCCTGAATAGAACGCGTCGCGCCGCGGCAGTTCACGAATTTCGACCATTGATTTCGAATGGGCATTGCGGGAGATCCAACCGTCGGATTCTCCTAAAATCGGAGCCGTTGGGTTCGTATTGAAAAGAGCTTTCTAATGAATATTAGAGATTTGAAATCTAACGGTTGGATTTGGAATTATGTCCAAATAAAATTTGGAAAAGGTCGCTGTAAGTGCAGTTCGATGGCCGTTGATGGAAATCGACTGTACGGGCCTTGATAAAATTATTAAAAATATCAATAATTTGTGTAAAATCATAAGCAATGATTTGGGAAGAATTGGAATGAAAAACTCCATATTTGAAAAGATAAAAATAGATTTTTATCGAAATGAACTAGTTTTGAACTAGAATAATAATTTATTTATTTTTAAAATAAATAAATTGAATTTGAAATGGTTTTGAAAATAACCAGGATTTCCCAATAATTGAATTCGAAAGGATTTGAATCGAAATCATCTTCGGAATAGTTCGATGTTGGATTTCGTGATTATACAGATGTTGTTATGGAAATTTGAAAGATATATATATATATATATATATATATATCGTTATTTCCAATACGATATTTGTTGGTCGTAGAATTTGATATTGAATATAAGCTGATATATTTTCTATTAAGAGCCTTGTATTTAATATCAAATGTGATTTGGGTTTGTCGTGAATGGTGTCTTCATTAACACTGTTCTTAAGCCCAGTTGAGAAAAAGATTAAATCTTTTTATTTAGATTTAATGAAGTGTACCAATTAAATGATATTTAATTGGAATTGAATTGGTATTGATTTTCGGTTTTATCGTGAATAGGGTTTTAAATAACACTTGTTCTTTAACCCGAAAATTGATGGAATGTGGTTTTGGGTTGTCGTGAACGGTATCTTCAATAATACTGTTCTTAGACCCAAAGAAGTTAAGAAAATCATAAACTAACTAGAGATTAGTTAAGTTGAATGGTTTCTGGGGTATTGATCTGATGTTGGTTTCAGCCTTCGGGGTTAATACTTAGAGAATTGCTCACTTGCTAATTTACGGTTAGGGACTGATTGAAATGTGATGTGATTTTGGGGTTTATCGTGAACCGTATTTTAAATGACACCGATTCTTTAACCCAGTTAAAGATTAAAACTAAGTGGAGTTTTAATGAATCTTTAATTAGATTGAAAAGATCGAGAATGGAGTATCACCAGTTTTGCTCCAGGCGATAGTTAAATCTTTAATTAGATTTGAACGTGAAATGGTAATTGAATTTACCGATAACACTGTGGTGTTAGATATGATGTATAACCAGTTTTACTTCATGGGATGAATAGGTTGGGATTGGAAAATTAAAATAAATGATTACTTCGGTGTGGTTCGCTAATCCCGACTAGTTTGAATTGATATTAAAAAGAAGATTAAAGAATGAATTTAAAAGAATTTATCTTTGATAAAATTAATGGGAACCTTTCCCTAAGAATGTGAAATTTAGAAACTAACTGTAGGTTAGCTAAGCAGAACAATTTCCTGGGTATTGATCTGATGTTGGTTTCGGCCTTCGGGGTTAATATTTGGGGAATTATTCTCTTGTTGATTTACAGTTAGTGACTGATGAATTGGAATGAGGCGTATGTTGTGTTTGTGTAACACTTGTTTATTATATACGCGAGTTATTCAGAAAGACCGGGTTTATCCCATTCTGAATAACTGTTTCGACGAAGAGTCGAAGATGAAGACGGTGGTTGAAGACCGGAGGTCTTCACGTCGTTTGGATAATTACTGATGATCTTGATTGGGCCGTACACCCAAGAGGAGGGAATCAGTTAGTGGTCGTCCAGACGTACTTGGAGATCGATGGATATGCAGGGTACTAGGTGCCTCCGGTTTCGTTCAGACCCAGAACGAACTTGTAAATGGACTGTGTGTCTGACATTGGATTTGAGTCTGTGTGATTGATTTCTATTAAATATATATCTGTTTGGCGGCGGAGAATTTATTCTCTTGCTTAACGCCCTTCTCTGAGATGTACGAGCTCAGGGGTTATATATTGATGGATATCCATCGCATTGAGTGAGTTGCATGTGTGGCATGCCTAAGTGGCAAATGATCAAGGCTTCTGTTGAAAAGAAAAGTCTTGTGATTGATGATCAAAGCACGACCTGTGTGGCATAGCTTTATGTAGCGTGGATTCGCGAGCCTCACACCCCGGTGTGAACCAAAAACGGGAGAAGGACCTCAGGGAGGACATGCGTTTCTTTCTAGTTAGAAGTGGCGTCAGTGGTTTTACACGCCCTGACGAGTTTGACTTATGTGGTTGTTGCTGTTGCGAGGCGCCTCGGATATATCGGTGACTATGTGAAGCCGATGGAGTCATTTGTTGGCTCACTTACGCCCCAAAGGGCGGGGAAACGCAGTGTTCAGGAATATTAATCCACATCGATGGACCGACCCTGTCGGTCCAAGGTCACTCGAGCTCTGACCTGAGGCTCGGGCTAGAGAGTCTCGAATCGGTGAGGACTATCTTTTTCCTCGGTTCACGGATGGAAATCCAACTTCCAAATACGTGAAATTTGCGGTTTTGATTGTAGAGCCTAGTATGACGACATGATATATGGTACCCATGCCGTCTATGATTGATATTTATGATTGAAATTGTTTTAAACACTATACACTTATTATAGTATCAAATGATTTGTTTTAAACGTACCAAGCATGTTTGGCTATTATAAGGGAAAACCCTATCCACCGGCTTGCGTTGCATTGTATGATAGGACCTGGGTCTTATAATAGCTTCTTTTTTCTTTATTTAGCATTGTGTTGTTTGTTTTATGCACTGGTATTCTTGGTAGGAAACCCGTTCCATGTTATACGGCGTGGTCCCTTGATTTACCGAACTTTAAAATAAAGATTAATAACTGTTTTAGTTCTCACACCAATCACATGACTGACCTGGAGTTTATTGTTTTAACCTAAACTCTGGGTGCCCTTATTTTGACACGGGTAGCTGGTAGTTTTGGTTTTGCAGATTTATATTCATAGGATCCTGATTTACAGCTCGAACGATATCCGGAAAGCTTTGTATCCGTATATCTCCTTCAGTTGTGTATGGTATTATTTTCCGCTGCTATGTAATGTATTGTAATCTATGATATTTTTCTGGTGTATATTATTTGTTTATACTCTGTATATTCTTGTATTCTGATGGAATTGTTGTAGTAAACAATGAAATGTTCTTCCGTTTGGGTTCTGATTTGTCGTGTTCTCAAAGCGATCAGGGGTTTCGAACGGTCTTGATCGGTTTAGCGACTGATTTGGATCGAGCGAAATTCCTTTTCGTTACAGTTGGTATCAGAGCTTTGGTTTACAAAGCTCAGAGAATAAGACACATTAGAACCATATGGAAGAATTCATCAGAATTGGATTAGTAATATCCAATAAGAATGACTCTATAGACATGGGAGCAGTAGTATCCAAGAACGAGTGTGAAGAGTATATTTTAAAAAATGAAACAAATTTTGTTTTGAAAATTTAAATCAATCATTCATATTTGATTATTTATTTTATATTGATTTGGACAATCCAGTATATAAAGATTTTGCGTATACGTCTGATCCGAGTGTATTTGAATTTGAATTGAAATCGAGTAAAAATGAATTTTAAACGAATTTATATTGGAAAGATTCAATTTTGATTTGAATTTGAGATGGAAGTTGAAATCGTTTTGAAAACGAATTTTAAACGATTTACAGAATACGTTTTAAAAGGAAATCGACGAAGTATATTATATATATATATATATATATATATATATAATGGCCTGAATAGAACGCGCCGCGCCGCGGCAGTTCGCGAATTTCGACCATTGACTTCGAATGGGCATTGCGGGAGATCCGACCGTCGGATTCTTCTAAAACCGGAACCATTGGGTTCGTATCGAAAAGAGCTTTCTAACGAATATTAGAGATTTGAAATCTAACGGTTGGATTTGGAATTATGTCCAAATCAAATTTGGAAAAGGTCGCTGTAAGTGCAGTTCGACGGCCGTTGATGGAAATCGACTGTACGGGCCTTGATAAAATTATTAAAAATATCAATAATTTGTGTAAAATCATAAGAAATGATTTAGGAAGAATTGGGATGAAAAACTCCATATTTGAAATAATAAAAATAGATTTTTATCGAAATGAATTAGAATAATAATTTATTTATTTTTAAAATAAATAAATTGAATTTGAAATGGTTTTGAAAATAAGCAGGATTTCCCAATAATTGAATTGGAATGGATTTGAATCGAAATCATCTTCGGAATAGTTCGATGTTGGATTTCGTGATTATACAGATGTTGTTATGGAAATTTGAAAGATATATATCTCGTTATTTCCAATACGATATTTGTTGGTCGTAGAATTTGATATTGAATCTAAGCCGATATATTTTCTATTCAGAGCCTTGTATTTTATATCAAATGTGATTTGGGTTTTTCGTGAATGGTGTCTTCATTAACACTGTTCTTAAGCACAGTTGAGAAAAAGATTAAATCCTTTTATTTAGATTTAATGAAGTGTACCAATTAAATGATATTTAATTGGAATTGAATTGGTATTGATTTTTGGGTTTATCGTGAACAGATTTTTAAATAACACTTGTTCTTTAACCCGAAAATTGATGGAATGTGATTTTGGGTTGTCGTGAACGGTATCTTCAATAATACTGTTCTTAAACCCAAAGAAGTTAAGAAAATCAGAAACTAACTAGAGATTAGTTAAGTTGAATGGTTTCTGGGGTATTGATCTGATGTTGGTTTCGGCCTTTGGGGTTAATACTTAGGGAATTGCTCACTTGCTAATTTACGGTTAGGGACTGATTGAAATGTGATGTGATTTCGGGGTTTATCGTGAACCGTATTTTAAATGACACTGATTCTTTAACCTAGTTAAAGATTAAAACTAAGTGGAGTTTTAATGAATCTTTGATTTGATTGAAAAGATCGAGAATGGAGTATCACCAGTTTTGCTCCAGGCTATAGTTAAATCTTTAATTAGATTTGAACGTGAAAGGGTAATTGAATTTACCGATAACACTGTGGTGTTAAATATGAAGTATAACCATTTTTACTTCATGGGATGAATAGGTTGGGACTGGAAAATTAAAATAAATGATTACTTCGGTGTGGTTCGGTAATCCCGACTAGTTTGAATTGATATTCAAAAGAAGATTGAAGAATGAATTTAAAAGAATTTGTCTTTGATAAAATTAATGGGAACCTTTCCCTAAGAATATGAAATTTAGAAACTAACTATAGGTTAGCTAAGCAGAACGGTTTCCTGGGTATTGATCTGATGTTGGTTTCGGCCTTCGGGTTAATATTTGGGGAATTATTCTCTTGTTGATTTACAGTTAGTGACTGATGAATTGGAATGAGGCGTATGTTGTGTTTGTGTAACACTTGTTTATTATGTACGCGAATTATTCGGAAAGACCGGGTTTATCCCATTCTGAATAACTGATTCGACGAAGAGTCGAAGATGAAGACGGTGGTTGAAAACCAGAGGACTTCACGTCATTTGGATAATTACTGATGATCTTGATTGGTCTGTACACCCAAGAGGAGGGAATCAGTTAGTGGTCGTCCAGACGTACTTGGAGATCTATGGATATGCGGGGTACTAGGTGCCTCCGGTTTCGTTCAGACCCAGAACGAACTTGTAAATGGACTGTGTGTCTGACATTGGATTTCAGTCTGTGTGATTGATTTCTATTAAATATATATCTGTTTGGCGGCGGAGAATTTATTCTCTTGCTTAACGCCCTTCTCTGAGACGTACGAGCTCAGGGGTTATATATTGATGGATATCCATCGCATGGAGTGAATTGCCTGTGTGGCATGCCTACGTGGCAAATGATCAAGGCTTCTGTTGAAAAGCAAAGTCTTGTGGTCGATGATCAAAGCACGGCCTATGTGGCATAGCTTTGTGTAGCGTGGATTCGCGATCCTCACACCCCGGTGTGAACCAAAAACGAGAGAAGGACCTCAGGGAGGACATGCATTTCTTTCTAATTAGAAGTGGCGTCAGTGGTTTTACACGCCCTGACGAGTTTGACTTATGTGGTTGTTGCTGTTGCGAGGCGCCTCAGATATATCGGTGACTATGTGAAGCCGATGGAGTCATTTGTTGGCTCACTTACGCCCCAAAGGGCGGGGAAACGCAGTGTTCAGGAATTTTAATCCACATCGGTGGACCGGCCCTGTCGCTCCAAGGTCACTCGAGCTCTGACCTGAGGCTCGGGCTAGAGAGTCTCGAATCGGTGAGGACTATCTTTTGCTTTGGTTCACGGATTGAAATCCAACTTCCAAATACGTGACATTTGCGGGTTTGATTGTAGAGCCTAGTATGGCGACATGATATATGGTACCCATGCCGTCTATGATTGATATTTATGATTGAAATTGTTTTAAACACTATACACTTATTATAGTATCAAATGATTTGTTTTAAATGTACCAAGCATGTTTGGCTATTATAAGGGAAAACCCTATCCCCCGGCTTGCGTTGCATTGTGTGATAGGACCTGGGTCTTATAATAGCTTCATTTTTCTTTATTTAGCATTGCGTTGTTTGTTTTATGCACTGGTATTCTTGGGAGGAAACCCGTTCCGTGTTATACGGCGTGGTCCTTTGATTTACCGAACTTTAAAATAAAGATTAATAACTGTTTTAGTTCTCACACCAGTCACATGACTGACCTAGAGTTTATTGTTTTAACCTAAACTCTGGGTGCCCTTATTTTGACACGGGCAGCTAGTAGTTTTGGTTTTGCAGATTTATATTCACAGGATCCTGATTTACAGCTGGAACGATATTCAGAAAGCTTTGTATCCGTATATCTCCTTCAGTTGTGTATGGTATTATTTTCCGCTGCTATGTAATGTATTGTAATCTCTGATATTTTTCTGGTGTATATTATTTGTTTATACTCTGTATATTCTTGTATTCTGATGGAATTGTTGTAGTAAACAATGAAATGTTCTTCCGTTTGGGTTCTGATTTGTCGTGTTCTCAAAGCGATCAGGGGTTTCGAACGGTCTTGATCGGTTTAGCGATTGATTTGGATTGAGCAAAATTCCATTTCGTTACAGTTGGTATCAGAGCTTTGGTTTACAAAGCTCAAAGAACAAGACACATTAGAACCATACAGAAGAATTCATCAGAATTGGATTAGTAATATCCAATAAGAATGACTCGTTAGAGAAGGGAGCAGTAGTATCCTAGAACGAGTGTGAAGAGTATATTTTAAAAAATGGAACAAATTTTGTTTTGAAAATTTAAATCAATCATTCGTATTTGATTATTTATTTTATATTGATTTGGACAATCCAGTATATAAAGATTTTGCGTATACGTCTGATCCGCATGTATTTGAAGTTTTAATATACTGGATAGATATAGAATCACACTCTAGTCGCCCGAAGACGACTCTGATGATAGTCTAGACAACATCAGAATTGGTATTCGAGTTTCGAAGGTGTGATATCTATATATTTCCTATTGACTGGTGTGAGAACCAAAATTATATAGGGCCTATTTTTGTGATTTGGCACCAAAAATGTGATTTTTTTGACATATATCAAAATTATGAGTTTGAAATGATAACCAACTAATTGATTGTTGGTTGTGTTGATTGATTATTGGTTGATTAATTAAAATTTGTACCCTATAACAAATTGAATCAAATAGTGAATTGTATTGAAAATTAGTTGCATTTGCATGCATATACATGTACTTACACTGAACAGGTAATAGCAAGGAGGCTAGAGAAGAGGAATAAAATTGTTTGCCCGACAAATAGGTACATGTTTATTGTATTTCTTGAGTTTTGTTGATTTTATGAGCCGCTTGGCTTTTTCTTTTTCTTGTGGATTGAAGAAGGCCATGGGAGGCTATATGAAATAACCCGAAGTCCCCGGTGCAGGGGTGGTTATGGCGAAATTTTTCGAAAATTTAGGGTGTTAGCCAAATTTTTGAAAAATTTGAAAAGTTTTTAGAAACTGAAAAGTTGAAAAACTTAAGCCGTAAAGAAAATAATGAAAGTTGAGTTGAATTGTTAAACAACTTTCGGCTTCGTTCCTTTTCGGGGACGAAAAGTTTTAAGTGGGGGAGATTGTAATAACCCGGAAATCCGGGCCAATTTAAAATTTTTATTTTGGCAATTTTATTGAATTTTGATTATTTAAAATGATTTATTTTAAATAATAACGATGAAAAATTTATTTTGAATATAATTCGAACGTATATATTTATATAGATCGTCGTTAAAATATAAATATTTATTTATAATTGTAAAAGGAATTGAAAATGGCGCGGTAGTTCGATAGTTCGATTTCAAACTTCAAATGAATGTACCGGGTACAAAATAAACCGGATATTAGTGAAACCAAAAATATTAGAATCTGTTTGTGAATATATTTCCAACGAATCCAAAAAATCGAAATTTCATAGCAGGAATAAAAAGATATGTCCAGTTGAAATTTCAGAATAGTCGCCATGGAATTTCGGCCCTTAAAAATAGCCACTTTGCAAACAACCTCGGTTTTCGACGAAACCACTTTTGTTGGATCCGCGATGTCAAATTATTGCTAGGTTTCAAATTTCATAATTTTTCGAATCAATATGTGAGCGTGGCGAAGGAAAACGCGTTTGACCAGTTTCAGTTGATTTTAATCGACTGGAAAATGGCCATTTTTCAAACGGTCTCAGAATTCGATGAAATTAGATTTGTTAGGACCGTATCGTCAATACGAAGCTAGAAAATATTTTTCAAAAATTTTTCTAGTTACTATGTGGCCCCGGTAAATGGAAATGTGCGTTCAAATTCAATATATAGAGTTATATTTGGATTTTGACGAAAACTGACCGAAATGATCGAATCAGCCTACGATACATATCCCGTTGTGTTCAGAATGGGGGTAATTAACTATGGACGACAGGCGGTGGGTCGCGTTTCAAGTTGAAAATAAAAGTTGCTTTTAGAATATAAAATAAATTAAATATATATATAAATTCTTTAGTCAACCCTTTACCCTTTACTTCCCCTCAGCCCCCCCATCGTTATTCTTTAGAAGAGGAATATATATATATAAAAAGGGCCAAGAACATCGACGGAGACCCCCCTCGACCTCGTCCGCCGCCCTCGCCGCCAACAGGCGCCCGCCTCCGGCCAGATTCCCCCCCCCCCCTCCCCCAGCGCTCGATCCTCCCTCCAATCTTCCCTCTCTCCTCTTCAAACCGATCCAAACCCCCTTGTAACCGCCGCCTCCAGCCACAGTCCGACCGGCGCCGCCTTGCAGCGCCTTACCCCACCCCCTCCGACGTTGGCGCCATCCCCCCTTCAGTCCGACGCTGTAAGTTTCCCCTTCACTTTTCTTTATCTAATTTATTAAATCTGAAATTAATTTAAATCAAAGTGTTTTTAAAACTGAAATTAGCACATTGAATAAAAAAAGTTATTTTTAATATATATATGTTTTAAAATGTGAAAGACCGGATTTTTGAAATGCAAAAGACCGGATTTTTGAAATATAAAGATCAGATTTTTATGGTATAAAGCTTTGATTTTTATAACGTAAAAATTTGATTTTTATATAGTTAATCAAATAGAAAAAGTCAGATTTTTATATAGTTAATCGAATAGAAAAGGTCGGATTTTTTTTATATAGTTAATCGAATAGAAAAGGTCGGATTTTTATATTAGAAAAGTTTGAATCTTTATATAGATGAAATGGTGAAGTAAAAATGATATTTTTATATATGAAGACATAGAGAATAAAAATATAATTTTTATATAGTGAGAAGAATAAAAATAGAATTTTTATCTATATAGTAGCGGTGTAAAAATGTGATTTTTATATATGTAGTGGCTACAGACAACGAATGTGACAAAAGGCGAGTACGATGAAGATTCCTACATATGAAGAGTCGTGGCGTTGGTTTAGCTAGTCGGTGAGAACTTCTCACTTTTAATTTAATTTTCTAGTTAAAATATATACTAGGATGCAGACGGTGTTTAGTAGCACCCGACACCGGTCGTCCACAGACCATGGACGGCTTGTATGCTTGTTTGTTTGATTTTGATGTGTAGTTGATTGTGTGATGTGATGTGAAATGAAATAAAATATTTATGTAGTTAAAAATATTTTATAGTTGAAAATATAATTTTTAACATGAATGTGAATAAATAAATATAAACAAATAGGACGATTTGTTTACATACACACATTTGACTGATATTGATTGGGACGATAAATTTTACACATCGTCCAACTGCACAAATAAAATCTGTGTTTGATGGTTTGAAAACCCCACATGGGTATTGGGATGATATATGACATACACTAGTCCCAATAATTAGTTGTATGTTGATCGATTGATTGACAGGCTGTTATAAGAGTTAAATATTTATATTTGATGCTTATACAGTGTAGAATGCACTCTGGATGATGGTTGATTATTTATCGTTGTTATTTTATACAGGTGTTGTAGAAAATCCATATAATTAACATTATGTGTTAATTGATTGGGCCTCATTCCAGCTTTGAAATAGAAATATTTGAAATAGAATATTTGAAATAGAAATATTTGAAATAAAATATTTGAAATAGAATATTTGAAATGGAATATTTGAAATAGAATATTTGAAATTAGAAATATATGAAGCTGTGTTGATTAGATTGACGCCATTTTGACATGAACGATATTTATATCGATTTTATTCATTTTATAATGAATATCGGAAGTGACCTCAAAATTTGATATTTTGAAAAGAATTGAAATTCGAATTAAATTGAAAAGAATTGAATTTCGAATTAAATTGAAAAGAATTGAAATTCGAATTAAATTGAAATGATTTGAAATTCGAATTAAATTGAAATGATTTAAAATTCGAATTAAATTGAAATAAACTGAAATTCGAATTAAATTGAAAAGAATTGAAATTTGAATTAGATTGAAATAGAATTGAAATCGTTTTTGAATTGAATTTAAAACGTTTTGAAATTGAACTGAAATCGATTTAAATTGAAACCGATTTGAATTGAAATGGATTTGAATTGAAATCGAGTAAAAATGAATTTTAAACGAATTTATATTGGAAAGATTCAATTTTGATTTGAATTTGAGATGGAAGTTGAAATCGTTTTGAAAACGAATTTTAAACGATTTACAGAATACGTTTTAAAAGGAAATCGACGAAGTATATTATATATATATATATATATATATATATATATATAATGGCCTGAATAGAACGCGCCGCGCCGCGGCAGTTCGCGAATTTCGACCATTGACTTCGAATGGGCATTGCGGGAGATCCGACCGTCGGATTCTTCTAAAACCGGAACCATTGGGTTCGTATCGAAAAGAGCTTTCTAACGAATATTAGAGATTTGAAATCTAACGGTTGGATTTGGAATTATGTCCAAATCAAATTTGGAAAAGGTCGCTGTAAGTGCAGTTCGACGGCCGTTGATGGAAATCGACTGTACGGGCCTTGATAAAATTATTAAAAATATCAATAATTTGTGTAAAATCATAAGAAATGATTTAGGAAGAATTGGGATGAAAAACTCCATATTTGAAATAATAAAAATAGATTTTTATCGAAATGAATTAGAATAATAATTTATTTATTTTTAAAATAAATAAATTGAATTTGAAATGGTTTTGAAAATAAGCAGGATTTCCCAATAATTGAATTGGAATGGATTTGAATCGAAATCATCTTCGGAATAGTTCGATGTTGGATTTCGTGATTATACAGATGTTGTTATGGAAATTTGAAAGATATATATCTCGTTATTTCCAATACGATATTTGTTGGTCGTAGAATTTGATATTGAATCTAAGCCGATATATTTTCTATTCAGAGCCTTGTATTTTATATCAAATGTGATTTGGGTTTTTCGTGAATGGTGTCTTCATTAACACTGTTCTTAAGCACAGTTGAGAAAAAGATTAAATCCTTTTATTTAGATTTAATGAAGTGTACCAATTAAATGATATTTAATTGGAATTGAATTGGTATTGATTTTTGGGTTTATCGTGAACAGATTTTTAAATAACACTTGTTCTTTAACCCGAAAATTGATGGAATGTGATTTTGGGTTGTCGTGAACGGTATCTTCAATAATACTGTTCTTAAACCCAAAGAAGTTAAGAAAATCAGAAACTAACTAGAGATTAGTTAAGTTGAATGGTTTCTGGGGTATTGATCTGATGTTGGTTTCGGCCTTTGGGGTTAATACTTAGGGAATTGCTCACTTGCTAATTTACGGTTAGGGACTGATTGAAATGTGATGTGATTTCGGGGTTTATCGTGAACCGTATTTTAAATGACACTGATTCTTTAACCTAGTTAAAGATTAAAACTAAGTGGAGTTTTAATGAATCTTTGATTTGATTGAAAAGATCGAGAATGGAGTATCACCAGTTTTGCTCCAGGCTATAGTTAAATCTTTAATTAGATTTGAACGTGAAAGGGTAATTGAATTTACCGATAACACTGTGGTGTTAAATATGAAGTATAACCATTTTTACTTCATGGGATGAATAGGTTGGGACTGGAAAATTAAAATAAATGATTACTTCGGTGTGGTTCGGTAATCCCGACTAGTTTGAATTGATATTCAAAAGAAGATTGAAGAATGAATTTAAAAGAATTTGTCTTTGATAAAATTAATGGGAACCTTTCCCTAAGAATATGAAATTTAGAAACTAACTATAGGTTAGCTAAGCAGAACGGTTTCCTGGGTATTGATCTGATGTTGGTTTCGGCCTTCGGGTTAATATTTGGGGAATTATTCTCTTGTTGATTTACAGTTAGTGACTGATGAATTGGAATGAGGCGTATGTTGTGTTTGTGTAACACTTGTTTATTATGTACGCGAATTATTCGGAAAGACCGGGTTTATCCCATTCTGAATAACTGATTCGACGAAGAGTCGAAGATGAAGACGGTGGTTGAAAACCAGAGGACTTCACGTCATTTGGATAATTACTGATGATCTTGATTGGTCTGTACACCCAAGAGGAGGGAATCAGTTAGTGGTCGTCCAGACGTACTTGGAGATCTATGGATATGCGGGGTACTAGGTGCCTCCGGTTTCGTTCAGACCCAGAACGAACTTGTAAATGGACTGTGTGTCTGACATTGGATTTCAGTCTGTGTGATTGATTTCTATTAAATATATATCTGTTTGGCGGCGGAGAATTTATTCTCTTGCTTAACGCCCTTCTCTGAGACGTACGAGCTCAGGGGTTATATATTGATGGATATCCATCGCATGGAGTGAATTGCCTGTGTGGCATGCCTACGTGGCAAATGATCAAGGCTTCTGTTGAAAAGCAAAGTCTTGTGGTCGATGATCAAAGCACGGCCTATGTGGCATAGCTTTGTGTAGCGTGGATTCGCGATCCTCACACCCCGGTGTGAACCAAAAACGAGAGAAGGACCTCAGGGAGGACATGCATTTCTTTCTAATTAGAAGTGGCGTCAGTGGTTTTACACGCCCTGACGAGTTTGACTTATGTGGTTGTTGCTGTTGCGAGGCGCCTCAGATATATCGGTGACTATGTGAAGCCGATGGAGTCATTTGTTGGCTCACTTACGCCCCAAAGGGCGGGGAAACGCAGTGTTCAGGAATTTTAATCCACATCGGTGGACCGGCCCTGTCGCTCCAAGGTCACTCGAGCTCTGACCTGAGGCTCGGGCTAGAGAGTCTCGAATCGGTGAGGACTATCTTTTGCTTTGGTTCACGGATTGAAATCCAACTTCCAAATACGTGACATTTGCGGGTTTGATTGTAGAGCCTAGTATGGCGACATGATATATGGTACCCATGCCGTCTATGATTGATATTTATGATTGAAATTGTTTTAAACACTATACACTTATTATAGTATCAAATGATTTGTTTTAAATGTACCAAGCATGTTTGGCTATTATAAGGGAAAACCCTATCCCCCGGCTTGCGTTGCATTGTGTGATAGGACCTGGGTCTTATAATAGCTTCATTTTTCTTTATTTAGCATTGCGTTGTTTGTTTTATGCACTGGTATTCTTGGGAGGAAACCCGTTCCGTGTTATACGGCGTGGTCCTTTGATTTACCGAACTTTAAAATAAAGATTAATAACTGTTTTAGTTCTCACACCAGTCACATGACTGACCTAGAGTTTATTGTTTTAACCTAAACTCTGGGTGCCCTTATTTTGACACGGGCAGCTAGTAGTTTTGGTTTTGCAGATTTATATTCACAGGATCCTGATTTACAGCTGGAACGATATTCAGAAAGCTTTGTATCCGTATATCTCCTTCAGTTGTGTATGGTATTATTTTCCGCTGCTATGTAATGTATTGTAATCTCTGATATTTTTCTGGTGTATATTATTTGTTTATACTCTGTATATTCTTGTATTCTGATGGAATTGTTGTAGTAAACAATGAAATGTTCTTCCGTTTGGGTTCTGATTTGTCGTGTTCTCAAAGCGATCAGGGGTTTCGAACGGTCTTGATCGGTTTAGCGACTGATTTGGATTGAGCAAAATTCCTTTTCGTTACAGTTGGTATCAGAGCTTTGGTTTACAAAGCTCAAAGAACAAGACACATTAGAACCATACAGAAGAATTCATCAGAATTGGATTAGTAATATCCAATAAGAATGACTCGTTAGAGAAGGGAGCAGTAGTATCCTAGAACGAGTGTGAAGAGTATATTTTAAAAAATGGAACAAATTTTGTTTTGAAAATTTAAATCAATCATTCGTATTTGATTATTTATTTTATATTGATTTGGACAATCCAGTATATAAAGATTTTGCGTATACGTCTGATCCGCATGTATTTGAAGTTTTAATATACTGGATAGATATAGAATCACACTCTAGTCGCCCGAAGACGACTCTGATGATAGTCTAGACAACATCAGAATTGGTATTCGAGTTTCGAAGGTGTGATATCTATATATTTCCTATTGACTGGTGTGAGAACCAAAATTATATAGGGCCTATTGTTGTGATTTGGCACCAAAAATGTGATTTTTTGACTATATATCAAAATTATGAGTTTGAAATGATAACCAACTAATTGATTGCTGGTTGTGTTGATTGATTATTGGTTGATTAATTAAAATTTGTACCCTATAACCAAATTGAATCAAATAGTGAATTGTATTGAAAATTAGTCGCAATTGCATGCATATACATGTACTTACACTGAACAGGTCATAGCAAGGAGGCTAGAGAAGAGGAATAAAATTGTTTGCCCGACAAATAGGTATATGTTTATTGTATTTCTTGAGTTTTGTTGATTTTATGAGCCGATTGGCTAGCCGCTTGGCTTTTTCTTTTTCTTGTGGATTGAAGAAGGCCATGGGAGGCTATATGAAATATCCCGAAGTCCCCGGTGCAGGGGAGGTTATGGCGAATTTTTTTTGAAAATTTAGGGTGTTAGCCAAAACTCCTCTAGACCAAAGTCGAAGAAAACGATTTTCTCTTCGATTTGGTATATGATAGTCCCATTTTTCATTGCGGAGTTGTTGGGAAAACGCGTCCAAAGTCTGCTGTCCAAACACTATCAAAATGCTGTCTTTTCGCGATTTCCGGTGAAATGGCACATTTTCGGGAGGAAGACCACTAGGCGAAAGTTGTCCGGAATGGCGCGTTTATACTAGAAAAAAAGGTGGTGTGAAGATTGAAGCTCGTTTGCAAATTCTGGAACCATAACAGCGAATCCGGGCGTTAGAAAAAATGTGAGTTTTCTCGCTTTAAAGCTTCTATGGTTTTTGACGAATGAAGTATATAAAAATATGATTTTTATATTATAGGAATAATAAAAATATGATTTTTATATTTTAGAAAGAATAAAAATTCGATTTTTAATTTATAGAAGAGATAAAGGAATTATTTTTATAATGAAATAGCGAAAAGGTTATATCTTTGAAGTAAGAAAGATATGATTTTTATAGTACAAAAAGAATAAAAATATGATTTTTATATAATAGAGAATATAAAAATATCATCTTTATATATGTAGCGAGATAAAAATATGATTTTTATCATATGTGAAATATAAAAATATAATTTTTATAAAGTAGAAGTATTAAAAATATAATTTTTACATAGAGAATAGCGTGATAAAAGTATGATCTTTATTATATAAACATCGTTATAAAAATAGAATTTTTATCTATATAGCAGCGGTGTAAAAACAGAATTTTTATCTATGTAGTAGCGGTATAAAAATGTGATTTTTATATACATAGCAACAATATAAAAATGTGATTTTTATATATGTAGTGGCCACGGACAATGAAAGTAACAAAAGGCGAGCACGACGAAGATTTCTACAAAGAAGAGTCGTGGCGTTTGGTTTAGCTAGTCGGTGAGAACTTCTCACTTTAAATTTCATTTTCTAGTTAAAATATATACTAGGATGTAGACGGTGTTTAGTAGCAACCGACACCCGTCGTCCACAGACCATGGACGACTAGTTTGTTTAGTTGATTGTTTGGTGGTTGATTTATTTGTTTGGTTGGTTTGGGTGAAATGGAATTGAATAAAATTGGTATGAGTATGGCGCATGCCATTATTAGACCGGGGATAAGGCTTTGTCCCGTTTCTAGTATCGTGAAACACCCCACCTCCATTAAGGTCACTCACAAAGAGAATGCCTTAACTTTGGTGGAGGTTTATAAGTAAAAGCCACAGATGAACTCAAGACAGATATAAATACACATATTTTAAACAGCGGAAACCAAACAAACTTTTATTTCATCAATACGTGTATCAAACAAAGATTTCCATAATTTTCTCAAAATACTTCCAACATTACAACCTCATAACTGCCTTGATTATTAAAGAAGCATGAAAACATAAATAAAGTGAAAAAATCCCCATAGTGATATCCAAAGCCATTTTCCGAGCAAGAAAGATCCAAATCATACATCTACGTCCTTGGTGCTTGTAAAGAGCCTGACTGAGTTGAGCTGTTTCCTCCCTGTGGACCTGGGGGGAACGAAAGAAAAGAAGACGAAAAGGAAATAGGGTCAGACATAAAGCCTGAGTAAATCTAGTAACTCTTCAATATGTGAATAAGAAAAGGGTATGATGGATGTAAACTAAAAATAGGAAAGTGTCATAAGCTAAGGAAGTGTCGAATGTACTATCACACCCATACTATATCTCTGCACCTATTTGAGTTTATTCTAACTGGCACCCCGTGGTGAGGGTGAAGTGATCCCCATTTTCTAAAGATCGGCTCCTACTCGCGTTAACATGTGTCATACGGCCCCCAAGAATTGTAGATACCTATGCTGGTCCCACCATGGGGTGTATCAAGACCCATGGTGGCGGCCCCGACACAAATCCTAGAAGGCATAGGTTATACTACTGGTGTCCCCAGTGTCCTGGTTGTTTGCTCCGGAGTGTGTGCACGCCCGCACCCTGTTAGACCTACACTGTGCACCTACCACCATCATTTGACCGCTTACAATCAGCCCAGTAATCGTACCCCACCCTGCCTAGTTTCAGGGTACCGTTGATACCTAATTTTGGGTTACTACTGAAACGGGTCCCTCGTTACCAGGATTTTCTAGTCAAACATATTAAGTGGTTAAGTGTCTGTATTTACCTAACCCCACCCATCAATTCTTGTTAACATGTTGAATTTTGTTAAGTGTTTTAATTGACTTAACCCTACCATCTGTCCTTAGCCTCTTAGGAGCACCAGACCACTCACATTAGACAGGTATTGCTACGGTTACTAGATGTGCCGGTCGGTTCCGGGCAGGTTTACACCGTAGCTCAGTCTAACCTAGGGTCCTTATTGGGCTCAATGCTTAACCACCTACATTGGATAGGTATTGTTGTGACTACTGGACAGTCGGGCGGGTCCGGGCAGGTTTACATCACAACTCAATCCAACCTCGGGTTAAGCATATCGTGTTTTCTAAATTTACATATTTGTCTTTATTACTGAATATATGTAAATTTGTCAACAATTAAATATTATGTCCCACATTCCAAGTTTAACATTTTTGGTATAAGAATTTATACCGTTTAAATGCCACCAATTTTGGCATGTGACAAACATGCCAATTTCATATATTTTTATGTCAAGTTTTCAAATATTCCCAACGTTACCCCGTTTAAACATTAGGCTAGCAATCTTAGCCTAATCTTCGTTCGCATAGTTTTTTTAACATATAATATTAGGCTAAAAACTTAGCCTAATTTAGCGCACACAAATAGGCATAAGGGAATTCATAAACGTAAACGTGACATAGGTGTAAACTTGGCATTTTTGGCATAATCAATATGAATATCATAGGTATGAACTTGCAATTTGGCGATTCAACTAACATATAACATGGGTCATGTGAACTTGCATTCAAATCAAAGTATGACTAAGTAGGTGACATATGAAATGGCATAGTTTAGGCTAATACAAACTTGTGTTTAAACATGTTTAACTTGGCATAATATCAACCACAAAACTAGCATGTTGTATATTCACAAAAATGTACAATTTTTACATCTAATCATATAGCCTATTTCAACATGAACTTGCATAGTTTATGAAACCAAAACGATGTTTGACATAGAACCAATTATATTTTGCAAATAAACATGAACTTGCATAGTTTATAAAACCCAAACGATGTTTGACATAGAACCAATTATATTTTGCAAATAAACATGAACTTGCATAGTTTATGAAACATAGATCCAATTATACTTGCAAACATAGATCTAATTATACTTGCCAATAAACATAAGAATGATATCATAGGTTTGGGTCATGTAGGCATAGAAGGTCTACAACATGTTTACATAAATTCTTATTTAGACTAAAGGAATATACATAGTCCATGCCATCGACATATACAAAAAGGGATCAATTTCTAGTTTTTGCCACAAACTTGCAAGTGCCATTGTTTTCATATACAATTGTTCAATAGGCTTGCATCTATCAATTTATGCCACAAACATCAATACACAAGTCATGATAGAACCATTACAATACACAAAATTTATACGATATAACAACACGATTCTATTTTCATTTACATCAAATCATATCACAGTTTTTATTCATATTCTGAAAGGTCACCATACTTACAACGTGTGATGAATTCTTGTTTTCTGATTTCTGTTATTCTGATTTGGAGATGCTCTCCTTTGGGTAGCAAAGTTGCGTTGAATGATTTGATTAAGCTTTGATCTTCTTTTAATTTGATTCGTCTCTTAGGCTTGTTGGCTTGTCTCTAGACTTTCTAATTGACGGGCATTCCTAGTTCCTCTCCAGCAACATGACGGCTTTTGTATTCTATTATTTGTGTGAACTTAGGATTAGACTTGAGTTGTATTTATAGAATTTTAAATTGTTTTGAGCCGTCAGATGAAGATAGGAGGAATCTAGACGATACAAAGTTCAAAGAGCCAACCAAGAGGTGACACGTAAGCCCTAGTGACTCAGCCAAGCATTAGAATTCGACCAGACCCTGACCAGGCCAGTCAGGACCTGACCAGCAGGTCTTTCTGACCTGGGCTCACTTGGCAGGTGCGCCAGGCCAAAATTGTACTGGCGCACTTCCCAAGTGCGCCAGTACAACTTTGTTCTGGCGCACTTCACAAGTGCGCCAGTGCATTCTGACCCGTTTTCCGGTTTTTCTGCCCAATTTCGTTCGTCCATATCTTCTTCATACAATATCCGTTTTACGCAAACGTGAACTCTATCTCAA
Source organism: Allium sativum (assembly GCA_030737875.1). Classification (NCBI taxonomy): domain Eukaryota; kingdom Viridiplantae; phylum Streptophyta; class Magnoliopsida; order Asparagales; family Amaryllidaceae; genus Allium; species Allium sativum. The sequence continues at coordinate 797,649,561 of CM060922.1, forward strand.
GTAGAATTTCGAGACGAACGCAATGGCGTAATCCATTTCCCTTGATTTCATCATTTTTAATTAATTATACTTCAATTCGTGAAGCTTAACGTTATAGAATTCACGGGGTGTTACATTCGCCCCCACTTAAAAGGATTTCATCCCCGAAATCTTCAAGTTAGGAAGAATGTATATCCTACCATCCAACAGTCCATCTACTCAACCAACAAACACAGGCATCCACTGTCCTTAAAAGACTTCTAATGCTTCATGATCATATGCATAGTGTGTGTACATGTCCTTATCTAATGCAGAAATCAGGCGGTCTACTGATTCAGTTGACCTCCTTAATGCGAATCATGTAAGTGTCAAGAATCCATTATGTATGCAAATTTTTCCTACTCATAATTCTACATGAGTGCACAACTATTCATACAAATGCGATGACCATATGACAACATATCAAGTTTTCAACCATATACAAATAAGAATACATATATGCATATGCAGTATGAAGTGATTGAGCCGATCTAAGACCTAGATTGTGTGTGTATATGCATCCATGAGCAACCACTAGCAACCACTTGCAGCCATCAACCATAACATGTTTCAAATACATGTTTACATCCAAAGGGGTTTCTACCTAAGGATAAAGGATAATATCGAGGAGATATACCTAAAAATATAGATACAAGCACAACTTAAGAAAAAGAGAGGTCAAAGATGTACCCTCAAAAAGAAGAGGGTAGGCAGCGCGTATTCTGTCCTCAGTTTCCCAAGTCGCGTCTTCCTCGGCATCGCTCCACTGAACTTTAACGAGTTTGACTTCGCGGTTGCATAGCTTTTTCACTTCAGTTCCTATGATGCGGGTTGGAACTCTCCTCACAGTTGCTTCGCGTTCCACTTCGGCTTCTTCTAGAATGCTTGGCTCCACCACTTCCGCTGATTCATGTAGACATTTCCGGAGATGAGAAACGTGAAAGACGTTGTGTATTTCGGCCAATCATTCAGGCAGATCTACTCTATAAGCCATTTTCCCAATCTTCTCGATGATAGGGAACGGTCCTACAAATCTTGGTGCTAGCTTTCCTGTGGATCCAAAGCGAATGACGTTCCTTAAAGGGGATACCTTAAGGAAAACCCTGTCCCCAACCTCAAACTCAAGGTCAGTCCTTCTTTTGTCAGCGTAGGATTTCTGTCTGTCTTAGGCTGTCTTCATTCTCCTACGTATTAAGTCCACTTTTTCTGAGGTTTCTCGAATCATGTCTGGCCCAAGTATAAGCTTATCTGTAGACTCCCACCAACAAGTTGGTGATTTGCACGGTCTTCCATACAAGGCTTCGAAGGGTGCCATGCCGATGGTAGCTTGGTAGCTGTTGTTGTAGGCAAATTCTACTAAAGGAAGGTGATCCTCCCACGTCCCTCCAAAGTCAAGAACGCAAAGTCTTAAAAGATCCTCTAAAACTCTATTCGCCCTTTCTGTCTGACCATCGGTTTAGGGGTGATAGGTCGTGCTCAAACATAACTGCGTGCCTACATCTTCTTGCTAACTCCGCCAAAATTCACTTGTGAAAACAGGGTCTCGGTCACTAACAATGCTGGAGGGTATCCCATGGAGTCGAACTATTTCCTTGAGATAAAGAGATGCTAGAGATGAGGCAGTCCTTGTAACACCCCGCCTCCGCTAGGGTCACTCGCAAAGGAATGCACTAGCTTTAGAGGGGCATTATTGGTAAACATGCACAGAAATATCACAAGACAGAACATATAAAATAGCGGAAGTAAAATCAAACTTTCATAACATGAATAAATAAGGTCTAAAGCCTTTTACATCAGAGTACATCAAAACCTGTCTTGCAATAGTAAAGAAGCATAAAGACTTTTTAATACATTATTCCCCAAGTAAAACAGTAAAGTAGCCATAGCCAAGAGAAGTCCAAGCCATCCATGATGACCTTCAAGCAGAAGAAGTCCGAACTAAACAGCATTGTTTCCTCCCTGAAACCTGGGGGGGAAACGGAAGAAAAGAGGCGAAACAAAACGGGTCAGTCAAAAAGACTGAGTAAGTCCTATCTACTTCCAGTATAAAAACAGGTAAAGGTAACATGACATGCATAAACTGAAAGTAAACATAAGGATAACTACAAGATAGATAAACTAAACCGGGCTAGCCGGTTTAACTACTGTGGCAAGGTAAACTAAGGTATCATGATAAACTACGGTGTTATGATAAGTCAAGGTATCACATCGTCAGATTTCTATCGAGTACATTATCCCAAGGTATCTGCCCCGTCTATCATCCCACGGTATCTATTATGTATTTTAGTTCTAACATGTATATTTGCTCTGCACCCTCCGTACTAGTATCCCAGCCTTGTTATGTGTTAACCATGAATGTCCCTTACTCAAAGTCGTGTAATGGTCCATGTCAACCTAATATATCGCATATATAGGTTACTCAAATCATATGTTTCTTTCCATGTATATAAGTTCAGTCCTTTGCCGTACCTCGTACGGGCTTCCTCATGTCGTATTATCCTAGAAATCGTTTGGACTGTCACCCTTGTTCTAGCTAGGCTCTTCCATATGAATCATCGTTTGAACTACTAGGACTTACGCCACCTAGCACCACTAGGGATTACGCTTACCTATTGCACGCTTCCGTTTTTTGGTTTGGGTTAAACCACCTAGGCCACTAGGGATTACGCTAACCCTCAACTGCGCCCTTTTTCCCCCGCAATCACCGTGAATCGTTTTTCTATAACTGTATGCACATGTATCACATCGTGCCATCCGAGTCCTGTCACAGGGCAAGACAAGAAATACAGGACTCGGTCGGGAGCTTTAGATTTATCTGCCGATGCAGATACTAAGGTCTGCTTTTCTACACGTGGCTATGGTCCCACGAGACCCCTCCCTCAACTAGTGAAAGGCAACACAAGAGAAAATCTTGCATGAGAACTACACTCCGGCCAGCCCACATCCTACGGCCTACCTCACCCATAATTAGATAGCAATTATGGTCTGTTGGGTGTTCCCTGCCCTTCCGTACGTACACGCTTGACTCAAGATGGTAGATGATCGACGAACTTGCTATCTCGGGCACCTTATGTATTCGTCGACTCACTGCTATCCACCCCAGTCTTTAGGTCGCTCGCATAGCAACCAAGGCATATTCTTGGTTCTTCTACCGCAGACCTCAACCTCTCGTGAGCCTAGTATAATGACCTGGCAGCTCACAGAGGGATCCCAAGAATATCCTCACGTTCCCCGAAGCCGCTGCTTCGTTACCCAGTTCGTTGGAGCCTTTATCTAAATCAGATAGCCTGCTCCTATACGCATACTTAAACGTTGACCTAACGTATCGGGTTACCAATCTATCTAAGAAATGGTCCAAATTTCCTTGACTAAGAATTATTGCTTAGTTTCCCTTAACCAAGGTTTACCACTTAGCCTTATTTCCATATTCCTGGTTAACTATGGTTATTTACCTAATCCTCCGAATTAGGGTTTATCTAATGGGTCAAGGGTCACTTAAGTTCCTAACTTAGCCCGTCTACAAACCATGTCAAAATTGGCTAAGTATCCAAGTCCAAGACTTAACCCTACAAACCAGGTGTCAAGTTGGCTAAGTATATTAAGCAATCCATAACTTAACCTCGTCTAATTACCACCTTAGATTGGTTAATTATATAAATTAACTTGACCTTGTCAAATTACCGAGTCAAATCGGTCAAGCGTATTCAAGTGATTCGTGACTTAGCCTTGTCATGTTTTCACGTTAGATTGGTTAAGTATAGATTAACTTACCCTCATCAAATTAACGAGTTAGATTGGTTAAGTATAGGTCACTTAACCTCATCAAATCATCGTGTTAAATTAGTTAAGTGTTTAACTTAACCCCATTAAATTACCAAGTGGGATTAATTAAGTCTAGGCTAACTTAACCCCATCCGATTACCATGTTTAGATTAGTTAAGCTTAATCTTAACCCCGTCCATTAACTGTATTGTACGGTTAAGTGTCATTAAGAAAATTTACTTAACCTTATCACGTTATCGTGTTGGATTGATTAAGTGTTGGTTAACTTAATCCCGTCCACTAGTCGTATAAAAATGGTCAAGTGTCATTAGGCAAATCAAGTTACTTAACCTACCCAAGCTTATCATGTTTTGTTAAGTATCATTAGCCTAATCAAATTACCTAACCCATTTGTCCATATCATATTTGGTTAAGCCTCATTAATCAAATTAACTTAACCCTATTATGTGGCATTAATTTAATTAATGCACCCTCAACCTCTCACATTAGACCTTGTTGTGGTTACTAGTTAAGCCGGGCGGGTCCGGGTAGATTTACACCACAACCTAGTCTAACCTCGGGTCTTAAGCGCGACATGACCAACTTCTCACATTGGGTCCTATTGTTGGCAACTACTAGTTAGGCCGGTCGGTTCCGGGTAGTTTTACGTTGCAAACTCAACCCAATCTCGAGTTGGCCACACTCATATTATCTAAGTTCATCATGTTTCCAAAGCATGTTACAAGTTTCCGAGCATTTGGGTAGACCTAACTTAATAGGTAAATTCCCAAAGGGTAGACCTAACTTAATAGGTAAATTCCCATGCTCATGTTTTTATGCATACTTACATGTCGTCTTCCATGTTATCTTTCAAGTCATATTTTCAAGTATAAACGCATGTCCTATTCAAGTTAAGACCTTGCGACAAGTTCATGTTTATCTAACTACCCAAAATCGTGTTTTCCCAACGCAAGCAAATCGAGTCAACATAGTAAGGATACTATGCCACATATTGGTCTCAAACCATGCATGATGCCAAAAAGGGCTTGGCTTCCACATGCATAACATCGTAAAGGGATTGGCCCTAAACATGCATAGTGTCATAAGGTAATTTTGGCCACAAACATGCATATTATCACAAAGGGTTTGGCCATAAACATGCATAGTCTCATAAAGGACTTGGCCACAAACTTGCATGGTAGCATAAAAGGGTTTGGGTTCATAAACATGCATAAGCCCCAAAATCTCATCTTGGCCAATTTTTCACAAGTAAAATGGTTCCTAAAGGTTCATGCTAGCATTTCATGCATAAAGATCCAAACTTGCAAGTTAAACTAGGTTATGCATAGCATGAGAGGCATGATTAAGTCACTCACATGGCCTAAGATCATAAATATGAACACAAGAGGCATGGTAAGGTTCATATGGATTCGCATAATCATGTTTAGCCTCATTTTATCCCATGTCAACATTAAAAATACCGTTTTGACCCAAAAGTAGCTAGAACTTACTTAGTTAGGCCTAGGGAAAGAAGCATGAATCATCTTGGCTAAGAAAGGTGCCTCCTTTGTAGAAGAATCGTCATGGAACTCACATAGAAATGTTGATTTGGCCTTGATTTGGTGTAGCAAGCTTGCACCTTTTGATTTGAACTTGATTTGAGTGCATAGGCTCTAGGGATTTGAGATGGAGGCCATGATCACTTTGCATTTGGGCAGCACTTCGTGGAGAGGGTGAGTTATGAGGGTTTAGGGGGGGCTTAGGGGTATTTTTATAGAGATTAGGATAGTTTTAGGCCCTTAGATTAACCCTAGGATAGATTAGGACCATCAGATCTCGGAAGCTTCCAGACCCAGCCCAAGCACAAGACTAGGTGAGACAAACAGGTGCACCAGGCCATATGCCCCGACCACCCCCTGTCGACAGGCAAGTCGACAGGGCTGTCGACTTGGTCTGGGCCCAAGTCGACAGGCCTGTCGACAGACCTGTCGACATGGCCTAGGCGGGAAACTTCCCGCCTGGCCCCAGATCTGATTTCCAAAACTGTTTCCGAAATTCGAATTTCCCGAAAACTTCTTTGGGCCTTAACCGGGTCATACGGACTCCGATTTTCGAAAACTCGGACTCTATTTCGCGTATTTTTCCGAGACGAACGCAATGGCATAGCCCGTTTTACTTGATTCAGAATTTAAAATTAAATTCTGCCTTGATTCTCGTTTTAACATGTTATTGAAATACGGGTTGTTACATTCTCCCCACCTTTTAGGATTTCGTCCCCGAAATCTTTAAGTTAGGAAGAACATATCCTACCATCCATCATCCATCTACTCAAAACATCATCCACAAGCAACCATTATCCTTAGATGATTTCTAATGCTGTATGAATATATGCAAAACGTGTGTGTACATGTTCCTTAGCTAATGCTAATGATCAGGCCTGAATAATCTTTCTAATGCAAAATATGTATAGTGCCATGAATCCAACATGTATGCAAATAGTCCTAGCCATATAGATACTATATGCGTGCACAATCATTCATTCATATGCAACAACCGCATGATAATACATTCGATTTCATCCATAAACAAGTATAAATACTCGTGCATATGCAATATGAAATGTGACCGAGTCGAGCTAACATCTAATGTAAATTCGCGCATCCACGAGCAACCACTTGCAACCATTTGCAACCGTATCAACCATAACATGTTTCAAATACATGTTTACATCCACAGGGTTCTACCTAAGATTCCCTGAAACAGGGTCGAGAAGATAAACAAAACAAACTCCGTACGGGATTTGTAACAGAGACAGGACCGAGAGGATATCCATAAAAGATAGCCTACAAGCAAGTTCAACAGAAAAACAGGGATCGAGGATATATTCCCAAAAGAGATATCATGCACGTATTTAGTCTTCAGTCTCCTGAGTCGCATTACCTTGAGCTTAGTTCCACCGTGCCTTGACCGTCCCTTTTTCTTCACGATTTCGCAGCTTCTTATTTCCTGTTTCCATAACCTGAGCTGGAACTCCTTTCTTCGTCGCCTATCGTTCCACTTGCACTTATCCTCTTTCTAGAATACTTGACGCAAACATGACTACGTACTCATGATCTCATGCAAGCTTTCCAAAATTCACTAATGAATCTCGGACCTCGTACCACAAGGTATTCCACATAGAAGAACTTTCTCTTGAAAGTAAACAGATGCCAACCAGGTTATCAAGCGCACTTACTAAGGTGATTTCTATAACCCATGCATAAGTGAAATAAACCATCCGTCTTATCGGCGAACACCACTCGATTGGGCTTCCAATTTCCCATAAAGGCATCAAGGGATTCTAAGTAACTAACCATGACCGAACCCAAAAGGTTACACGAGACTTCGAGGGTATTACCAAGGCTAGTCAAGAGTCTAACTACCCTCCTATCAAAACCGAGAGTGGCACCCCTTACTGGATAACCACTTCATCCCTAGAATCCATCCACAACTTATAAACATAAGCATTATTTCCAAACACAACACTTGGCATAGACATTCCCAAATCCAAACAAGCCATGAGTAAATGGACCGATCTTCCAATAGGACTTGAGACAAAAACGGGATCCTCTACTACGCTAGTACTAAGGTGCAGAGACTCAACTATCTAAGCAGACTTAAATGATACGATGATCAAAACAAAGTCCTAACGGGATGATAGAGAAGAAAAGCTAAACCTTTAACAAGATCGTTACCCTCCTTCTGAGGTACCCTAGAAATGAGAGCATACTATTGCCCTCCGAATGATCTTGTCCCTGTTCCATGATACTTAACTATCCGTCCCGTTTCACCATGCCAAAGGTACTCTCTCGTCATGGGTTTCATTGTTTATCTTTCTCCCTCCTTTTAGGACTCAGCCATACCAACAGGTTGCTTATCCCTAAGCTCGTATCCTTCATCCTTGTTCTTACTATCCTTTCATGCATAACTCTGCAACGGTCTTTCGAGAACCATCTCCATCGTACGGGAAACACTTACGCAGCTAGAAAGACTAGTCGCAGTCAAAACCACTGTGACTACAGATGGAGGAAAGAAAGGAAAAGAGATTCAATCAAGGAAACAAGGATAATGCTAATGGCCTTTGGGGAATAGCCTTTTTCTTTTTAAAAGAAAATTTTCTTGAAAAATGCTTCTTTGTACACGGTTTTTCAAATAATTTTCAGAAGGTCTTTAAAAACTTTTGCCCAGTCTAGTAACCTTCTGCTCTGATACCAAATGTAACACCCCGCCTCCGCTAGGGTCACTCGCAAAGGAATGCACTAGCTTTAGAGGGGCATTATTGGTAAACATGCACAGAAATATCACAAGACAGAACATATAAAATAGCGGAAGTAAAATCAAACTTTCATAACATGAATAAATAAGGTCTAAAGCCTTTTACATCAGAGTACATCAAAACCTGTCTTGCAATAGTAAAGAAGCATAAAGACTTTTTAATACATTATTCCCCAAGTAAAACAGTAAAGTAGCCATAGCCAAGAGAAGTCCAAGCCATCCATGATGACCTTCAAGCAGAAGAAGTCCGAACTAAACAGCATTGTTTCCTCCCTGAAACCTGGGGGGGAAACGGAAGAAAAGAGGCGAAACAAAACGGGTCAGTCAAAAAGACTGAGTAAGTCCTATCTACTTCCAGTATAAAAACAGGTAAAGGTAACATGACATGCATAAACTGAAAGTAAACATAAGGATAACTACAAGATAGATAAACTAAACCGGGCTAGCCGGTTTAACTACTGTGGCAAGGTAAACTAAGGTATCATGATAAACTACGGTGTTATGATAAGTCAAGGTATCACATCGTCAGATTTCTATCGAGTACATTATCCCAAGGTATCTGCCCCGTCTATCATCCCACGGTATCTATTATGTATTTTAGTTCTAACATGTATATTTGCTCTGCACCCTCCGTACTAGTATCCCAGCCTTGTTATGTGTTAACCATGAATGTCCCTTACTCAAAGTCGTGTAATGGTCCATGTCAACCTAATATATCGCATATATAGGTTACTCAAATCATATGTTTCTTTCCATGTATATAAGTTCAGTCCTTTGCCGTACCTCGTACGGGCTTCCTCATGTCGTATTATCCTAGAAATCGTTTGGACTGTCACCCTTGTTCTAGCTAGGCTCTTCCATATGAATCATCGTTTGAACTACTAGGACTTACGCCACCTAGCACCACTAGGGATTACGCTTACCTATTGCACGCTTCCGTTTTTTGGTTTGGGTTAAACCACCTAGGCCACTAGGGATTACGCTAACCCTCAACTGCGCCCTTTTTCCCCCGCAATCACCGTGAATCGTTTTTCTATAACTGTATGCACATGTATCACATCGTGCCATCCGAGTCCTGTCACAGGGCAAGACAAGAAATACAGGACTCGGTCGGGAGCTTTAGATTTATCTGCCGATGCAGATACTAAGGTCTGCTTTTCTACACGTGGCTATGGTCCCACGAGACCCCTCCCTCAACTAGTGAAAGGCAACACAAGAGAAAATCTTGCATGAGAACTACACTCCGGCCAGCCCACATCCTACGGCCTACCTCACCCATAATTAGATAGCAATTATGGTCTGTTGGGTGTTCCCTGCCCTTCCGTACGTACACGCTTGACTCAAGATGGTAGATGATCGACGAACTTGCTATCTCGGGCACCTTATGTATTCGTCGACTCACTGCTATCCACCCCAGTCTTTAGGTCGCTCGCATAGCAACCAAGGCATATTCTTGGTTCTTCTACCGCAGACCTCAACCTCTCGTGAGCCTAGTATAATGACCTGGCAGCTCACAGAGGGATCCCAAGAATATCCTCACGTTCCCCGAAGCCGCTGCTTCGTTACCCAGTTCGTTGGAGCCTTTATCTAAATCAGATAGCCTGCTCCTATACGCATACTTAAACGTTGACCTAACGTATCGGGTTACCAATCTATCTAAGAAATGGTCCAAATTTCCTTGACTAAGAATTATTGCTTAGTTTCCCTTAACCAAGGTTTACCACTTAGCCTTATTTCCATATTCCTGGTTAACTATGGTTATTTACCTAATCCTCCGAATTAGGGTTTATCTAATGGGTCAAGGGTCACTTAAGTTCCTAACTTAGCCCGTCTACAAACCATGTCAAAATTGGCTAAGTATCCAAGTCCAAGACTTAACCCTACAAACCAGGTGTCAAGTTGGCTAAGTATATTAAGCAATCCATAACTTAACCTCGTCTAATTACCACCTTAGATTGGTTAATTATATAAATTAACTTGACCTTGTCAAATTACCGAGTCAAATCGGTCAAGCGTATTCAAGTGATTCGTGACTTAGCCTTGTCATGTTTTCACGTTAGATTGGTTAAGTATAGATTAACTTACCCTCATCAAATTAACGAGTTAGATTGGTTAAGTATAGGTCACTTAACCTCATCAAATCATCGTGTTAAATTAGTTAAGTGTTTAACTTAACCCCATTAAATTACCAAGTGGGATTAATTAAGTCTAGGCTAACTTAACCCCATCCGATTACCATGTTTAGATTAGTTAAGCTTAATCTTAACCCCGTCCATTAACTGTATTGTACGGTTAAGTGTCATTAAGAAAATTTACTTAACCTTATCACGTTATCGTGTTGGATTGATTAAGTGTTGGTTAACTTAATCCCGTCCACTAGTCGTATAAAAATGGTCAAGTGTCATTAGGCAAATCAAGTTACTTAACCTACCCAAGCTTATCATGTTTTGTTAAGTATCATTAGCCTAATCAAATTACCTAACCCATTTGTCCATATCATATTTGGTTAAGCCTCATTAATCAAATTAACTTAACCCTATTATGTGGCATTAATTTAATTAATGCACCCTCAACCTCTCACATTAGACCTTGTTGTGGTTACTAGTTAAGCCGGGCGGGTCCGGGTAGATTTACACCACAACCTAGTCTAACCTCGGGTCTTAAGCGCGACATGACCAACTTCTCACATTGGGTCCTATTGTTTGCAACTACTAGTTAGGCCGGTCGGTTCCGGGTAGTTTTACGTTGCAAACTCAACCCAACCTCGAGTTGGCCACACTCATATTATCTAAGTTCATCATGTTTCCAAAGCATGTTACAAGTTTCCGAGCATTTGGGTAGACCTAACTTAATAGGTAAATTCCCAAAGGGTAGACCTAACTTAATAGGTAAATTCCCAAGCTCATGTTTTTATGCATACTTACATGTCATCTTCCATGTTATCTTTCAAGTCATATTTTCAAGTATAAACGCATGTCCTATTCAAGTTAAGACCTTGCGACAAGTTCATGTTTATCTAACTACCCAAAATCGTGTTTTCCCAACGCAAGCAAATCGAGTCAACATAGTAAGGATACTATGCCACATATTGGTCTCAAACCATGCATGATGCCAAAAAGGGCTTGGCTTCCACATGCATAACATCGTAAAGGGATTGGCCCTAAACATGCATAGTGTCATAAGGTAATTTTGGCCACAAACATGCATATTATCACAAAGGGTTTGGCCATAAACATGCATAGTCTCATAAAGGACTTGGCCACAAACTTGCATGGTAGCATAAAAGGGTTTGGGTTCATAAACATGCATAAGCCCCAAAATCTCATCTTGGCCAATTTTTCACAAGTAAAATGGTTCCTAAAGGTTCATGCTAGCATTTCATGCATAAAGATCCAAACTTGCAAGTTAAACTAGGTTATGCATAGCATGAGAGGCATGATTAAGTCACTCACATGGCCTAAGATCATAAATATGAACACAAGAGGCATGGTAAGGTTCATATGGATCCGCATAATCATGTTTAGCCTCATTTTATCCCATGTCAACATTAAAAATACCGTTTTGACCCAAAAGTAGCTAGAACTTACTTAGTTAGGCCTAGGGAAAGAAGCATGAATCATCTTGGCTAAGAAAGGTGCCTCCTTTGTAGAAGAATCGTCATGGAACTCGCATAGAAATGTTGATTTGGCCTTGATTTGGTGTAGCAAGCTTGCACCTTTTGATTTGAACTTGATTTGAGTGCATAGGCTCTAGGGATTTGAGATGGAGGCCATGATCACTTTGCATTTGGGCAGCACTTCGTGGAGAGGGTGAGTTATGAGGGTTTAGGGGGGGCTTAGGGGTGTTTTTATAGAGATTAGGATAGTTTTAGGCCCTTAGATTAACCCTAGGATAGATTAGGATCATCAGATCTCGGAAGCTTCCAGACCCAGCCCAAGCACAAGACTAGGTGAGACAAACAGGTGCACCAGGCCATATGCCCCGACCACCCCCTGTCGACAGGCAAGTCGACAGGGCTGTCGACTTGGTCTGGGCCCAAGTCGACAGGCCTGTCGACAACCCTGTCGACATGGCCTAGGCGGGAAACTTCCCGCCTGGCCCCAGATCTGATTTCCAAAACTGTTTCCGAAATTCGAATTTCCCGAAAACTTCTTTGGGCCTTAACCGGGTCATACGGACTCCGATTTTCGAAAACTCAGACTCTATTTCGCGTATTTTTCCGAGACGAACGCAATGGCATAGCCCGTTTTACTTGATTCAAAATTTAAAATTAAATTCTGCCTTGATTCTCGTTTTAACATGTTATTGAAATACGGGTTGTTACAGTCCTTCTACTTTTGATAGGTATAAAGTGGGCGCTCTTAGTAAGCCTATCCACTATTACCCAAATGCTAGTGTTGCCTCTTCTCGACCTAGGCAGTCCATCAATGAAGTCCATTGAAATGCTATCCCACTTCCACTGTGGGACCTCTAGAGGGTGAAGTAGTCCTTCAGGTTTCTTTTGTTCCGCCTTGACCCGTTGGCAGGTCATGCACTTAGAAACGAAATCTGCCACGTCTTGCTTCATGCCGCTCCAAAAGAAAGTTCTTTTTATATCCTTGTACATCTTATCACCGCCAGGGTGTATAGTCATCTTGGAATGATGCGCTTCCTCGAGAACCTTCTTTGTCAACTCCCTTGCTTGTGGGATGCATAATCTTCCATCTCACCTCAGCCAACCCTTATCATCGATGGCGTACCTACTGAGGTGACTAGAAGTCTCACCCCTAATAAGTTTATCAATCACATCAACAAGCCGAGGGTCTTCACGTTGTGCAGCCCCTATTGAGTCCAAGAGAGTAGGGCGTGCTTCGAGAGATGCTAACAAACCCGGTACAAAATCCGAGGAGGGCCTAAAGTTAAAACTGGCTATATACTCCAAGTTTTGCCTTTCAACAAAGAGAGGGCTTAGGGTCAGTTTCTTTCGGCTCAACGCATCTGCTACCACGTTGCCTTTTCCGGGAGTATAGGAAATTTCAAAATCATACGAGGCAAGAAACTCCATCCATCTTTGTTGCCTCAAGTTAAGATCCTTCTGGGAGAAGAGATATTTCAATGATTTATGGTCAATGTATGATTCAAACTTCTCACCTAGGAGATAATGGCGCCAAGACTTAAGTGCAAAGACGATGGCGGCCAACTCAAGATCGTGGGTTAGGTAGTTCTTTTCATGAACTTTCAATTGTCTTCCGCCATAAGCTACTACCCTTCCTTCTTGCATTAGAACAGCACCTAGTCCCGTTCCACATGCATCCGTGTATACTGTGAACATTTTTCTTCCGTCAGGCAGAGTTAGAACTGGGGCTGCTGTAAGAGCCCTTTTTAATCGTTGGAAAGCAATGTCACAGTCCAAATCCCAAGCGAACGCCAGATTCTTCTTTGTTAGCCTTGTGAGTGGGGCTGAGATTTTCGCAAAATCCCTAATAAACTTTCGGTAAAAACCGGCTAGCCCAAGAAAGCTTCGAACTTCGGTTGCATTCCTTGGTGTCTTCCAATCTTGCACCATCACCACTTTCGCGAGGTCCACAGCCAACCCTTCTTTGGACACTATATGCCCAAGAAACCTTTCTTCTTTTCTCCAGAAGTGACACTTGGAGAATTTGGCTTTTATTTGATGTGCACGGAGGGTATCCATGATTTCTTTCAGATGTTGAGCATGTTCTTCCTCACTCTTTGAGAAGATTAAGATATCGTCTACGAAGACAACCACAAATTTGTTGAGGAATTCTCTAAACACCCTGCTCATTAGGTCTACGAAATAAGCGGGTGCATTTGTCAAGCCGAAAGGCATGACAAGCCACTCGAAGAAACCGTCTGGGGTTCTGAACGCCGTCTTATCAATGCTATCTTCAGCTACTCTTAGCTGATGGAACCCAGTCGCCAGATCAAGTTGGGAGAAGACCGACGCTCCTACAAGCTGATCAAACAAATCGTCGATTCGGGGAAGAGGGTGCCTATTTTTCTTGGTCAATTTGTTTAACTCCCTATAGTCGACGCAAGGGCGAAGCGAACCGACTGCTTTGGTTGCGAACACCACTGGAGCACCCCATTCCAAAATGCTCCGTCTAATGAACCCCTTTTCGAGAAGTTCTTTAACCTGCTTACTGAGCTCCTTTCTCTCCCTTGGAGCCATGTGTCTGACAGGTAAAGCTACAGGCTTTGCGTTATCCACAAGATATACGCGGAAGTCTATTTCCCGCCTCGGAGGTAAGCCTTTTACTTCCTTAAAGACATCCGGATATTCCCGGACTACTCTAACTGATTGCAAATTCTCATCAGAAGCATCATGCGACTCTAGATAACTAAGCATAACAACATTCAAAGGATTACAAGAAATTTCTAGAGTATTACCAAGCCGAGTCAAGAGTCTAACTACTCTTTTCTCACAGTCAAGAATGGCACTATTACTGGATAACCAGTCCATGTCTAAGATCAAACCATATCCCGAGAAGCTCAAAACAAAGGCACTACAACTAAACTCAACGCTGAGAATAGAGATTTTCAAACCCAAACAAACCATTGACAAGTAAGTGGAGCCCCCAATTGGATTTGAAACTACTAAGGGATCTTCTACCATACTAGTGTCTAGATGCAGAGATTCTACTAAGGCAGATGAAATAAAAGAACGTGATGCACTAGAGTCAAAAAGTGTACGAATTGGATGATCTTAAAGATAAACTAAGCTTTCTACAAAAATTTTCTACCTCGTTCTCAAGATAGGATTGAGAAGATAAGCAAGATAAAACAAAGCGTTTAGGAGAAGAAGTTAAAGAGGTACCCCCAGAAGGTCCTGCTTGCGGGCCTTGCCCTTGCTTCTTAGGGCAGTTCTTACTGATATGTCCAATATCACCACACTGAAAGCATGCCCCCATCTTCATCTTCTTCTTTCTACAATCCTGGACTATATGCCCAACAATGCCACAGAAATAATATTTCCTTTTCTCATGTGTCTTGTTATTATTGTTGTGGTCCTTTCCTCCTCGACTATTATCCGTCTTCTTGTTCGGCGATTCTTCCGTTTGCCGGTTCACGTAGAGGAGGAGGAGGAGTAAAAGCATTTGTAGCTGGGGAGTAAGGTCCCCAGACATGCTAAAACAGAAAGGAAAGATTCAAAATGAATGATAGAGAGAGATAGTGCATATGGCTTTGGGGGATTATGCCTTTTAAAATATAATACTTTTTCTAAAAAAAATGCTTCTTTAAACTTTCTTTTTGAAAACAATTTTCAAAAACTTTTATCTTGTCTGGTAAACCTATGCTCTGATACCAAGTGAAACACCCCACCTCCATTAAGGTCACTCACAAAGGAAATGCCTTAACTTTGGTGGAGGTTTATAAGTAAAAGCCACAGATGAACTCAAGACAGATATAAATACACATATTTTAAACAGCGGAAACCAAACAAACTTTTATTTCATCAATACGTGTATCAAACAAAGATTTCCATAATTTTCTCAAAATACTTCCAACATTACAACCTCATAACTGCCTTGATTATTAAAGAAGCATGAAAACATAAATAAAGTGACAAATATCCCCATAATGATATCCAAAGCCATTTTTCGAGCAAGAAAGATCCAAATCATACATCTACGTCCTTGGTGCTTGTAAAGAGCCTGACTGAGTTGAGCTGTTTCCTCCCTGTGGACCTGGGGGGGAAACGAAAGAAAAGAAGACGAAAAGGAAATAGGGTCAGACATAAAGCCTAAATAAATCTAGTAACTCTTCAATATGTGAATAAGAAAAGGGTATGATGGATGTAAACTAAAAATAGGAAAGTGTCACAAGCTAAGGAAGTGTCGAATGTACTATCACACCCATACTATATCTCTGCACCTATTTGAGTTTATTCTAACTGGCACCTCGGGATGAGGGTGAAGTGATCCCCATTTTCTAAAGATCGGCTCCTACTCGCGTTAACATGTGTCGTACGTCCCCCAAGAATTGTAGATACCTATGCTGGTCCTACCATGGGGTGTATCAAGACCCATGGTGGCGGCCCCGACACAAATCCTAGAAGGCATAGGTTATACTACTGGTGTCCCCAGTGTCCTGGTTGTCTGCTCCGGAGTGTGTGCACGTCCGCACCCCGTTAGACCTACACTGTGCACCCACCGCCGTCATTTGACCGCTTACAATCAGCCCAGTAATCGTGCCCCACCCTGCCTAGTTTCAGGGTACAATTGATACCTAACTTTGGGTTACTGCTGAAACGGGTCCCTCGTTACCAGGATTTTCTAGTCAAACATGTTAAGTGGTTAAGGGTCTGTATTTACCTAACCCCACCCATCAATTCTTGTTAACATGTTGAATTTGGTTAAGTGTTTTAATTGACTTAACCCTACCATCTGTCCTTAGCCTCTTAGGAGCACCAGATCACTCACATTAGACAGGTATTGCTACGGTTACTGGATGTGTCGGTCGGTTCCGGGCAGGGTTACACCGTAGCTCAGTCTAACCTCGGGTCCTTATTGGGCTCAATGCTTAACCACCCACGTTGGATAGGTATTGTTGTGACTACTGGACAGCCGGGCGGGTCCGGGCAGGTTTACATCACAACTCAATCCAACCTCGGGTTAAGCATATCGTGTTTTCTAAATTTACATATTTGTCTTTATTACCGAATATATGTAAATTTGTCAACAATTAAATATTATGGCCCACATTCCAAGTTTAACATTTTTTCTATAAGAATTTATACCGTTTAAATGCCACCAATTTTGGCATGTGACAAACATGCCAATTTCATATATTTTTATGTCAAGTTTTCAAATATTCCCAACGTTACCCCGTTTAAACATTAGGCTAACAATCTTAGCCTAATCTTCGTTCGCATAGTTTTTTTAACATATAATATTAGGCTAAAAACTTAGCCTAATTTAGCGCACACAAATAGGCATAAGGGAATTCATAAACGTAAACGTGACATAGGTGTAAACTTGGCATTTTTGGCATAATCAATATGAACATCATAGGTATGAACTTGCAATTTGGCGATTCACTAACATATAACATGGGTCATGTGAACTTGCATTCAAATCAAAGTATGACTAAGTAAGTGACATATGAAATGGCATAGTTTAGGCTAATACAAACTTGTGTTTAAACATGTTTAACTTGGCATAATATCAACCACAAAACTAGCATGTTGTATATTCACAAAAATGTACAATTTTTACATCTAATCATATAGCCTATTTCAACATGAATTTGCATAGTTTATGAAACCCAAACGATGTTTGACATAGAATCAATTATATTTTGCAAATAAACATGAACTTGCATAGTTTATGATACCCAAATGATGTTTGACATAGAACCAATTATATTTTGCAAATAAACATGAACTTGCATAGTTTATGAAACATAGATCCAATTATACCTGCAAACATAGATCTAATTATACTTGCCAATAAATATAAGAATGATATCATAGGTTTGGGTCATGTAGGCATAGAAGGTCTATAACATGTTTACATAAATTCTTATTTAGACTAAAGGAATATACATAGTCCATGCCATCGACATATACAAAAAGGGATCTATTTCTAGTTTTTGCCACAAACTTGCAATGCCATTGTTTTCATATACAATTGTTCAATAGGCTTGCATCAATCAATTTATGCCACAAACATCAATACGCAAGTCATGATAGAACCATTACAATACACAAAATTTATACAATATAACAACACGATTCTATTTTCATTTACATCGAATCACATCATAGTTTTTATTCATATTCTGAAAGATCACTATACTTACAACGTGTGATGAATTCTTGTTTTCTGATTTCTGTTATTCTGATTTGGAGATGCTCTCCTTTGGGTAGCAAAGTTGCGTTGAATGATTTGATTAAGCTTTGATCTTCTTTTAATTTGATTCGTCTCTTAGGCTTGTTGGCTTGTCTCTAGGCTTTCTAATTGACGGCCATTCCTAGTTCCTCTCCAGCAGCATGACGGCTTTTGTATTCTATTATTTGTGTGAACTTAGGGTTAAACTTGAGTTGTATTTATAGAATTTTAAATTGTTTTGAGCCGTCAGATGAAGATAGAAGGAATCTAGACGATACAAAGTTCAAAGTGCCAAACAAGAGGTGACACGTAAGCCCTAGTGACTCAGCCAAGCATCAGAATTCGATCAGACCCTGACCAGGCCAGCCAGGACCTGACCAACAGGTCTTTCTGACCTGGGCGCACTTGGCAGGTGCGCCAGGCCAAAATTGTACTGGCGCACTTCCCAAGTGTGCCAGTTCAACTTTGTTCTGGCGCACTTCACAAGAGCGCCAGTGCATTCTTACCAGTTTTCCGGTTTTTCTGCCCAATTTCGTTCGTCCATATCTTCTTCATACGATATCCGTTTTATGCAAACTTGAACTCTATCTCAAGCAGAATTTCGAGACGAACGCAATGGCGTAACCCATTTCCCTTGATTTCATCATTTATAATTAATTATACTTCAATTCGTGAAGCTTAACGTTATAGAATTCACGGGGTGTTACATATCGTGTCGTTATGCCGCCGAAATTTTCTAAAATAAGTTAGAAAAACAAAAATATCATTTTTATTGTGTAAGTGAACTGAATAGAATATTCATAGGTTGAATAAAATATTTTATCATTAAAAATATAATTTTTAACGTGAATGTGGATAAATAAATATTCATTTACAAACCGGACGGTTTGTTTATGTACACTGATTTGGCTGATATGGATTGGGACGATAAATTTTACACGTCGCCCAACTGCACGAATAAAAATCCGTGTTGTTGATTTGAAACCCCACACGGGTGTTTGGGATGATATTTGGCGTACACTAATCCCAATTATTTAGTTGTATGTCGATCGATTGTTCGACAGGCTGTGTAAGCGTTAATTATTTATATTTAATGCTTATGCAGTGGTGTGGTGCACTTTGGATGATGGTTGATTATTTATCGTTGCTATTATATACATGTGTTGTATGGAATCCATATAATTAACATTATATGGTAATTGATTGGGCCTCATTTCAATTGGAAAAATAAAGAATATTATAAAATAAAAATAGTCATGTGTTGACAGTACTCATGTGTTGAGAATAGTCATGTGTTGAAGGAAATATAGATTCATGTGTTGAACGAAATATTTTAACAATAAAATTTACATCTTTATCATATATAAAATTAGAAACTAACTGGGAAATAGATAAGATGAGTGGTCTCCTGGGTATTGATCTGATGTTGGTTTCGGCCATCGGGGTTAATACTTAGGGAATCGTTCTCTTACTAATTTACGGTTAGAGTTTGATTAAAAATTTAACAATAGAAATCAAAATTTTATAAAGTATATTAAATAAAAAAAATAGTCATGTGTTGACAGTACTCATGTGTTGAGATTAGTCATGTGTTTAAAGAAATGTAGATTCATGTGTTGAATAGAATAAATATTCATTTGTTGAATAGAATAGCGAAGTTATCGAAAAATATAAAGCCGTGTTGATTAGAGATGCGCTATTTTGATGCGAACGATATTTATATCGATTATATTTGTTTTTATAATGATTATAGAAAAGGAAGTGATTCCAAAATATAACGTTTTGAAAATATTGTCATTTGTATATCGATGATGTGGAATATTCAATTTTGATTCGAAATTGAATATGAAGTTGAAATCGTTTCGAAAACGAATTTAAAACGATTTATAAAATATGTTTTAAAAGGTAATCGACGAAATATAATATATATATATATATATATATATTATATATATAATGGCCTGAATAGAACGCGCCGCACTGCGGCAGTTCGTAAATTTCGACCATTGACTTCGAATGGACATTACGGAAGATCCGACCGTCGGATTCTCCTAAAACCGGAACTGTTGGGTTCGTATCGAGAAGAGCTTTCTAATGAATATTAGAAATTTGAAATCTAACGGTTGGATTTGGAATTATGTCCAAATCAAATTTGGAAAAGGTCGTTGTAAGTGTAGTTCGATGGCCGTTGATGGAAATCGACTGTACGTGCCTTGATAAAATTATCAAAAATAGCAATAATTTGTGTAAAATCATAACAAATGATTTGGAAAGAGCTGGGATGAAATATCCCATATTTGAAAAGATAAAAATGTATTTTTATCAAAATAAACTAGTTTTGAACTAGAATTATAATTCAATTATTTTAAAAAATAAATAATTTGGATTTGAAATGGTTTTAAAAATAACCAGAACTTCCAATATATGAATTGGAATGGATTTGAATCGAGATTATTAACGGAATATTTTGATGTTGGATTCGGGATTATACGGATGTTGTTATGGAGATTTGGAAGACATATTTTATATCGGTATTTCCAAAGCGATATTTGTTGGTTTCAGAATTTGATATTGAATATAAGCCGATATATTTTCTTTTCAGAGCCTTGTATTTAACATCAAATGAGATTTGGGTTTGTCGTGAATGGTGTCTTCATTAACACTGTTCTTGAACCCAGTTGAGAAAAGATTAAATCTTTTTATTTAGATTTAATGAAGTATACCAATTAATTAATATATTTAATTGGAATTGAATTAGAATTGATTTTTGGGTTTATCGTGAACGGTGTTTTAAATAACACTGGTTCTTTATCCCGATTAACAATGGAGTAAAGGAAATCAGAAATTAACTAGGGATTAGTTAAGTTGAATGGTTTCCTAGGTATTGATCTGATGTTGGTTTCGCCCTTCGGGGTTAATACTTAGGGAATTGTTCACTTGCTAATTTACGGTTAGAGGTTGATGGAATGGAATGTGACTTTGGGTTTATCGTGAACCGTGTTTTAAATGACATTGGTTCTTTAACCCAGTTAAAGACATGATATAGTTTGAATTGAAATCCAAAGGAAGATTAAAGAGTAAATTTTAAAGAATTTATCTTTGATAAAATTAATGGGAACCTTTCCCAAAGAATGTGAATGTATGAATAAATGAATATTCAGAATTGGAATGAGGCGTATGTTGTGTTTGTGTAACACGGGTTTATTATATACGCGGGTTATTCGGAAAGGCCGGGTTTATACCCATTCTGAATAACCGATTCGACGATAAGTCGAAGATGAAGACGGTGGTTGAAGACCGGAAGTCTTCACATCGTTTGGGTGATTATTGATGATCTTGATTGGGCTGTACACCCAAGAGGAGGGAATCAGTTGGTGATCGTCCAGATGTACATGGAGATCGATGGATATGCGGGGAAAGTGCCTCCGGTTTCGTTCAGACCCAGAACGAACTTGTAAATGGAGTGTGTGTCTGACATTGGATTTTATTCTGTGTTGATTGATCTCTATTAAATATACATCTGTTTGGTGGCGGAGAATTTATTCTCTTGCTTAACGCCCTTCTCTGAGACGTAGAGCTCAGAGGTTGTATATCGATGGACATCAGTCGCATGGCATGAATTGCCTGTGTGGCATGCCTAAGTGGCAAATGATTAAGGCTTCTGTTGAAAAGCAAAGTCTTGTGGTTGATGATTAAAGCACGGCCTACGTGGCATAGCTTTGTGTATAGCGTGGATTCGCGAGCCTCACACCTCGGTATGAGTCAAAAACGGGATAAGGACTGCAGGGAGAGCACGACGTTTCTTTCTAGCTATGGGTGGTGTCAGTGCTTAAACTGGCTAACATTTACATATATTTTTACCTATGTGGTTGTTGGAATGAGGCGCCTCGATTTTAGGTCTGTTAGGACCGGGAAACGTGTGTTCAGGAATACTAATCCTCAAACGTAAGAGAGGACCGGCCCAGCCGATTCCAGGGGTTACCCAGAGTGTGTAGTCCCGAGGCATTTGCTAGAGTGTCTCGAAGCGGAGAGGAGCTTGCCCCTTGCCTCGACTCATGACGGAAATCCAATTTCCAATACGAGATATTTCGGTTTTATTTGTAGAGCCTAGTATTGGCGACATGATAGATGGTACCCATGCCGCCTATGATTGATATTTATGATTGAAAATGTTTTGACACTATACACTTATAATAGTATCAAATGATTTGTTTTAAACGTACCAAGCATGTTTGGTTATTATAAGGGAAAACCCTATCCTCCGGCTTGCGTTGCATTGTGTGATGGGACCTGGGTCTTATAATAGCTTCATTTTTCGAAAAAGCATCGCGTTGTTTATTATATGCACTGGTGTTCTTGGGAGGAAACCCGTTCCGTGTTATATGGCGTGGTCCCTTGATTTACCTTATTTTTAAAGTAAAGTTTAATAACTGTTTTAGTTCTCACACCAGTCACATGACTGACATGGAGTTTATTGTTTTAACCTAAACTCTGGGTGCCCTTATTTTCAACATGGGCAGCTAGTAGTTTTGGTTTTGCAGATTTTATATTCACAGGATCCTAATTTACAGATAGAACGATGCTCGGAAAGCTCTGTATCCGTGTATTACTTTCAGTTGTGTTTTGTATTGTTTTTCCGCTGCTTTGTAATTTATTGTAATCTCTGATGTGTATTATTTATTCATACTCTGTATATTCTTGTATTCTGATGGAATTGTCATAATAAACAATGAAATGTTCTTCTGTTTGTGTACCGATGTGTGTTGTTCTCAATTCAATTCAGTTCGATTATCCTTGTTTGGTGATTTATAGGAATATAATCGAATTTATTTCATTTCTGAATCTCACGGTTTACTGTGTGGAGAAAATATGGAGCGGCGGAAAATTGTTGTTGACTGAGGAATGAATGAGATTAGGGTTAGGAAGTAATGTAGAGTATTTATAGGAAAAATTAAATAACTTTATATTCATTATTTTTTTGTTTATAATCAATCGTTGTTCGTATTCACTATTTAAAAATCCGATAGTCACATAACATATCCAAATTCGCCAAAAATGGACGTACAACTAGAGTTTGACATTGCGGACCCAATGAAACTAGTTTCGTCGAATTCCGACTCCGTTTGCTCACACAGCGTATTTTTAAATATCAAATTATCGACTATTTTTCACAGTTTTAATCCCCTACGGCCACATACTGACTTCAGAAATCATGAAAATTGAAATCTAGCAATAATTTAATATTACGGATCCAACAAAATTAGTTTCATCGAAAACAGAGGTCGTTTGCAAAATTGGCTATTTTTAAAGCTCTAAATAAACCCTTTTTAAATATTAATATATTTAAAAATAATTAAATTAAATATTTATAAATAAATATTATCGTATATATATATATCCAAAGTGGAATACCATACAGCTCCAATTGGATTTATAACTCGATATTCAAATCCCGGTTGAATCGATATTCAATTTATATTGAAAAAATCCATTTATAATATAAATAAATCGCTATAAATTATAAAGGAATTCCATAGTGACTTTTCGAAAATTTGATTTGGACATAAATAGAAATCTACATAATGAAATCCCGATTTTTCTCTTCCATTAGAAAAATAAACTTCACCGGCTCCGAACGTTTCTTGTTTCACGGAAATCGGATTTGAAACGAACCCTATATATTCAGTTGAAGTTCAAGTCGCCAAATAGCGAACTGCCGCGCCATTTCGAGCTCGATTATATTTATAATATAATTTGTACGCTCAACCATCGTTAATTAAATATATTCGTTGTCGTATTTCAATTTTAAACTGAATTATATATTTTGAATTGCCCAATTCACACCATATTGCCATTTCAGCTAATTCTGATTATTTCAGAATTAAATATATTATTTAATTATTATATTAATTAAATATTCACTATTATTTAATTCAACGACCATTTAACACCCTGATTTATATATTAAATGATTAAATTAATTAATTATTATACTGTAGAAATACGGGTCGTTACACCAAAATTCAAAAGCAAATCCTAAACTATTTGGAACAGAATCAATCATCTTTAGCCACCATTTTCAGATTACGTTTATAAATCTCAGTTGCATATGCTCGCTTTGTAAAAATCATATAAATTCGAAATTTAATGATTTTGATTCAATTTTTTTACAGTAGCTTTGTTTACTAGTCAAGATTCTAGATACCAAATTTCATTGCCAAAGACTTTACCAATCGGTACATATTTGATATTCATTAGCAATCATTCCCAGCTCAGTTAATAAAACTCAGTTTCACATACTCAGTTTTGAAAAATTCGCATAAAATTGAAAATTAATGTTTTTGATCCAAATTTTTTGCAGTAGCTTTGAGTATCAGTCTATTTTTTATGTACCAGATTTCAAAAGCAAATCCTAAGCCATTTGGTACGAATTCAATCATCTTTAGCCACCATTTTCAGATTACGTTTATAAATCTCAGTTGCATATGCTCGCATTATAAAAATCATATTAATTCGAAATTTAATTATTTTGTTCCAAATTTTTTTTAACTGCTTTGTTTACTAGAAAAGATTCTTAATACCTAATTTCATAATCAAAGACTTTAACAATTGGTACAGATTTGATATTCATTAGCAACCATTCTCAGCTCAGTTAATAAAACTGAATTTCACATACTCCGTTTTGAAAAATTCGCATAAATTCGAAAATTAATGTTTTTGATCCAAATTTTTTACAGTAGCTTTAAATTCCAGTCTAGTTTATAGGTATAAAATTTCAAAGGCAAACTCAAATCCATTTGGTACAGATATCATATTCTTCAACAACCATTTTCTGCTTAATTTTGCAAACCTCAATTTGCATATACCCATTTTGTAAAAATCATATAAATTTGAAAATCTATCATTTTAATCCAAAATTGGTACAGTAGATATTTAAACCAGTTATGAATAACATATCCAAAAATTTGCAACTTATAATGGGCTTTCAATTTTATACCAATTGTTTTTCGTCAACAATTGTATGAACTTTTCAACAAACACATTTCAAGCATCATTCAACCAATTACATGATAACCCAAACACAAATTAATAAAATATATTAACAATTATTTATATACATAGATCCCATCGTTAGGTCTAAATGAATGCATAAATCATAGCGTTAAAATATAAAAAGATTAAAACTTCACTCACCTAAAACTCTCAAATCTTCAAGCCCTAAGCCAGCTAACTTTGATCATTTGTCATCCTCTTCCAATTATTAGAGAATCTTAAATCCTTCTACAATTGCTTCATTGCGGAATCTAATCAATAATTCAATTTGTAGAAAGAGATTTTACTTTGATTTTGAAACTTGATGGAGGAATAGATTTTAAGTTTTCTTTTTCTTTCTGTCTGGAGTGAATTGTACGTACCATCAGAAAAAGGGAGAGATGGGATGTCTTTTTATTCATACGCCCCTATCTAGATGTTTATCTTGAAAATATCTCCCCTTTTTCTATTATTTATTAATGGAAACCTATCATAACTTGTCAATATTATTCTATATTTATTCACATTAGCAATTGTTCTATATCTTTCCTTAAAAATGTACATAACTACTATATATTTTACAAATGTACATATATTTAATTTGTAATTTTTTTTTCCAACCATACATACATGATAAAAAAGATTTTTTTTTTCAAATGTCCAGTTATTTTTTGCTGTAATAACAACGATTAGTTGATTAATTCCCAAAATTAGCATCCCTAAAAATCGGGTTGTTACAGATTTCCCCCTTACAAAAATTACGTTCTCGCAATTTCTACATAAGGGATATATCTGTAACTTAATTTTCACTCTAGATCAATTAATGACTTGGGGGTTTGGTTCAGATACATATAACTATTATTGTATTATGGGAGTGAGACTCAAAGATGTACAGATATGTACGATATTTCCACTATCTTGTGCTAACGATATTCTAATTATATTTTGTACTATATCCGACCTCGCTCTGATACCAAACTGGGACGCCCGGCTTCTATACCCATGCTAACCAAGAGCAACACTAAGTATTATTGTGGGAAAGCACGGAGAATGGGACTCGATACGGCTAAATGTTGTACTCATTCCTTTGAACGAACACAGGCACAAAAATTTGAAACTTTTCAACCTACCATTCGTGCTCAATATAAGTTTAAAGCAATGGTACAAGAAAATTTCCCAAGTTACATAGTACAAAATATAATAAAATTAAGTGCAACACAATGACAACAACATAATACATAATGCATATCATAATAAAGATGTCTGGAATACATAGTCCATAATACATGATATCACTCCCAAAACACATAATAGCATACATACCCTAATACCACTAGCTATTGATAGTCCGAAGCTGCATAGTCCAAAACCCCAAAACACGGAAAAAGATAAGAATGCTGCAACAGTCCACGCAATCTAACCTGCGAACAATCCTCAACCTAACCTGAGGATTTTAAAACAAATCTCACGGGTCTGACTATTTCTAGTGTGAGTGAAGTAAGAATCTATGGAGATCAAAATTTGACAACAAAAGATAAATGATACTACATGTATAAGTCAACGAGAGGCATATGAATGTTACTATATATGAAAAATTAAGCATAATCATCTCATTTAAATAAGCCATAATTCCAAACATACATATTGTATGTAACTCAATACAATACCAACATCAATTATCATATGTAAAATACGATGATGAAATAAATCAAGCTAGAGTATCACATATAAACGAATAAAATACTTATAACTTTTACCATATATAAAACAATATGATAAAATGAATCAAATCAAAGTATCATATCTAAATCAATATGGTACTCATTATATATATATATATATATATATATATATATATATATATATATATGACAATATGATGCTCATAATAAATATCGTATATACTACAATGTGATAACCAATCCAGTTAGAGTATCATTTATAAATCAATGTGATGCTCTTTAACAAATATTATATAAATCAACAAGACAGAGTATTACATATAAATCAATGCGATGCTCTTAACAAATATCATATATAAATTAATACAATAAAATAAATCAATAAAGAGTATCATGTATAACCCAACATGCTTCTCATAACAAATCTCATCTTTAAATAATAGGATACTCATAATAATTAAGTCAGAGTATCAAAACCCAATAAAATCCTCATGACATTTATCATATATAAAACAATATGATTAAAAAAAAACCAAAGTAGAGTATCATATATAAATCAATACGATACTCATAACCAAATAGCATATAAAAAACAATATGATATTTATAATAAATATCTTATGATAATTAATCAAGTCAATAAAATCTTTATGGCATTTGTCGTTTGTAAATCAAATCATAGTATCATATATAAATCAATACGATACCCATAACCATTATCATATATAATCAGTATGATAAAATAAATCAAATCAGAGTATCATATATAAATCAATACGGTACTTATAACAATTATCATATATAAATCAATATGATAATAAATCAAGTTAGAGTATCATATGTAAATCAATATGATACTCATAACAATTATCATATATAAATCAATATGATAATAAATCAAATCAGAGTATCATATGTAAATCAATACGATACTCATAATTATCATATATAAATCAATATGATAATAAAATTGATCAACTATAGTAATGTGATATAATATTAGGGGATTATGGGATAAATGTAACTTCACTCATAAATACCAAATAAACAGACGCTAGTATTGTAAAATCACAGTGGTAGAGCTCGAGCGCGCATCGAGACATCAGCACCGTAATCCACTCATAGTGCCATAACACACCTGGCGATCAACCCAGGATAACCAAGATGGTCTAAGGCGAAGGTCGTAAGCTACCAGTTCACGACACTACACATGGGACCCACACGCCTCCATCTAATGTAGTTCGTGACCCGCCGATCGGGAATCCCGATCGAAACAACAAAATTGCCCAATGTAGCAGACCGTTGACCTTTGGTGGTAAATGGGCGAAATTTAAAACCACCGATTCAGGTAGCGATCCTGAATCAGGTCGACCAAGATGGAGTTTTGGTCCATTGGTACAACAGAGTCCAATTTATCCCACTCCCGAATCAAAAGTATTTTTATAAACATTATTTTATAATAAATATGTCATGAAGTTCAAAGTGTTTATAACGTCAAGACACTTTATAAACTTAATCATGCTTTGAAAATATACCATCGCATGCAAAACAAAATAGTAATCACAACCCAGATTAAACAAAACAAAGCTGATATTCAATTTTATCATATATAAAAACAATATGATAAAATCAATCAAGTTAGAGTATCATATATTAGTCAATATGATACTCATAATAAATATCATATATAAAACAATGCGACAAAATAAATCAAATCACAATAGTTGCGATAGAGAAAAAGATATCATCATAAGAATGGCATATAAGTATGCCAACTCAATGAAGAAGTAAAACCACATCAATTCAAAAAGTGTCATATACTTCCAAGTAGTAACTACTTAAGTAATGCATTTGCGTCCCATACCACATTGCATTATTTCAATATTTACTAAATGGGAGTAAATTCTACTTATTGAAAATGCACATAAATAACTATTCCACAAAGTTCTAATGTTATAAATCGTTCTTCGAAAGCCAGTTATGTAGATTAATAATTGTCTCAAATTCCTAAATATGACATTTGGTTCGTAATTCATGTCTTAAAATTCATTATATCTTTATTGACAGACCAGATGCAAAGAATTAAGTTTTTGACAATCCAGACATTAAAATTATACAAATTTTAAAATATAAAAGTCGTAACACATTTTCTATGCTTTCCAAAACTTGAAGAATCATCAAAAAACGATTAGAAACCAAAAATTTATACCCAAAACAATTTTTAGGTTACAAAACTGGTTTTACAAACTCAGTTGGATACGCTCGCTTTGTAAATATCATATAAATTCGAAATTTAATATTTTATTGCTAAATTTTTTACAGTAACATCATATATCAGTCTAGTTTATATGTACCAAATTTCAAAAGCAAATCCTAAACCATTTGGTACAGATTCAATCATCTTTAGCCATCATTTTCAAATTACGTTTATAAATCTCAGTTGCATATGCTCGCTTTGTAAAAATCATATAAACTCGAAATTTAATGATTTTGATTCAATTTTTTTACAGTAGCTTTGTTTACTAGTCAAGATTCTAGATACCAAATTTCATTATCAAAGACTTTACCAATCGGTACAAATTTTATATTCATTAGCAACCATTCTCAGAGCAGTTAATAAAACTCAGATTCACATACTCGGATTTGAACATAAATTCGAAAATTAATGTTTTTGATCCAATTTTTTTGCAGTAGCTTTGAAAAACAGTCTAGTTTATATATACCAAATTTCAAAAGAAAATCCTAAGTCATTTGGTACAGATTCAATCATCTTTAGCCACCATTTTCAGATTACATTTATAAATCTCAGTTGCATATGCTCGCTTTGTAAAAATCATATAAATTCTAAATTTAATGATTTTGATCCAAATTTTTTACAGTTGCTTTGTTTACTAGTAAAGATTCTTGATACCAAATTTCATTATCAAAGACTTTACCAATCGGTACAGATTTGATATTCATTAGCAACTATTCTCAGCTCAGTTAATAAAACTCAGTTTCACATACTCAGTTTTGAAAAATTCGCATAAATTCAAAAATTAATGTTTTTGATCCAAATTTTTTTTACAATAGCTTTGAATATCAGTCTAGTTTATAGGTATAAAATTTCAAAGGCAAACTCAAATCCATTTGGTACAGATATCATATTCTTCAACAACCATTTTCTGCTTAATTTTGCAAACCTCAATTTACATATACCCATTTTGGCAAAATCATATAAATTTGAAAATCAATCATTTTAATCCAAAATTGGTACAGTAGATGTTTAAACCAGTTATGAATAACATATCCAAAAATTAGCAATTTATAATGGTTTTTCAATTTTATACCAATTGTTTTTCGTCAACAATTGTATGAACTTTTCAACAAACACATTTCAAGCCTCATTCAACCAATTACATAATAACCCAAACACAAATTAAGAAAATAAATTAACAATTGTTTATATACATAGATCCCATCTTTAGGTCTACATGAATGCATAAATCATAGCAAAAAAATATAAAAAGATTAAAACTTCACTCACCTAAAACTCTCAAATCTTCAAGCCCTAAGCCAGCTAACTTTGATCATTTGTCATCCTCTTCCAATTATGAGAGAATCTTAAATCCTTCTACAATTGCTCCATTTCGGAATCTAATCAATAATTCAATTTGTAGAAAGAGATTTTACATTGATTTTGAAACTTGATGAAGGAATAGATTTTAGTTTTTCTTTTTCTTTCTGTCTGGAGTGAATTGTACGTACCGTCAGAAAAAGGGGGAGATGGGATGTCTTTTTATTCGTAGGCCCGATCTAGATGTTTCTCTCTAAATATCTCCCCTTTTTCTATTATTTCTTTTATTTATTAATGGAAACCTATCATAACTTGTCAATTTTATTCTATATTTATTCACAGTAGCAATTGTTCTAGATCTTTCCTTAAAAACGAACATAACTACTATATATTTTACAAATGTACATACATTTAATTTTTAAAAACAATTTTTTTTTCAATAATACATACATAATAAAAAAGATTTTTTTTTCAAATGTCCAGTTATTTTTTGCTATAATGACAATGATTAGTTGATTGATTCCCAAAATTAGCATCCCTAAAAATCGGGTTGTTACATCATCAGTGTCATCATAAATCCACAGCATCATCACCGTCATTATCGTCCTTAATTTACTTACCATCGTCATCCTCGTCCATGTCAACATCATCCTCATATAGAATATCATCCTCATTGTCAACATCGCCTCCTGATCTTCCTGCACCACCTGATCCTTCTACACCACGTAATCCTCATGCACCACCAGATCCTCCTACACCCCCACCAGCACCTAACGCCACCAGTCGAGCCTGTAGGTCATCGATCTTCCGCTACAAACCCTGCACCAATGCCTGGTGCTCGTGATATAATGACTCAGAATGTATCGGTGCCATATGTTGAATAACAACTATATGCCATCTGTGCTGGTCTAGCTTGGGTGCAAACTTTAATAGAAGAAAATTTGCACTCACTTTATCTATCTTAAAAACATATAAGCTAATTAATTTATGCATGAATATTACCTTATGCGTAGGATACAATCCAGCCATGTAGACACCAGCAACCATATGATTAAGTCGATAAACAATACGTTGGTCAATTAGTGTTCTACTAAGATCGTATGCAATGAACGAGTCGTCAAGCGCATAATCCATAGGCTAATTGGAGCATTGTAATGGGGTTGGATCAAAAGTAAATTGTGGTGGATGAACAATACATCTGGCCGCTCATGATCCTATGTGATCGGAGTTCACACTATGAATGTAATCTGGCAACATGTACCGCCGAGGAGCAACCCTGTGCCCATAAGTATCAAAATCTTCTCACAGTAAGAAAAAAGTCTTATGTATTCACCCATCCTGTTTGTCTAAGATCTTGTATATATTGTCTGCCGATAGTACGACGCAATCCAAACATATCATCAGATGAAAGTGGATCACTAGGTACACGCGACTCGCCTGGCCCCTGAAATAACATCAGCCTCCCATGTACCAAATAGGAAGGTCAACCGATGGGAGAAAAACCACACATTACAGAGATAAATGATATGTAATGGCTAAAGGGTGTCCATCAACGAGTTGCCTGCCTGTGTCAAATAAATCTAATATGACGCCCATGATGTTGGTAAATTGTTGGCTTAGACCTCAGATCAATATGAGATTGGGTCTCCATCAAATCATGTCTGACACCAGTAGGAGTACACTGGACTATGTGAGTAATCTCCCATCGATGCTTGAATTGGAAATAAGACTCGACGACGTGACTGACGGCCACAACAATGCGTGGATGCATATTGGTCGTGTACTCGTAGTACCAACACGGCTACATGTACCAAAAACCAAACATCTACACCACATCTCCAAAAGCATATGAGTCAAGTGCAGTGTATAAGCATCCTAAAATAGCCGATCCCTAGGCAATCGTATGGAAATGCTCTAAATCGGGCCCAATCGAATCGTATTCTTTTGGTTCAAAAAGAATGTCAAAGCAAAGAGATATAAAAGGGAATCCCAGAATACAACGTCCTGTATAGCCTTCGTACCCATATGTGCTAGAATATACTCATGTAAATATGTAAGGGTAATGGCTCCAGAGTTTATATGATCGACGACGAAATCGAAAAAATACAACAACTAAGACTCGAATGACTTGTAGCTAGAGTCAAAAGGGTATAACACTCTATCAGTAGCGCCTTTCTCAATCCACATAAGTAATCAACTGGGGTGATACCTAGCTCAAAATTTGAAAAGTGAAAATATGTGTCGTAGGCCACTATCTCTCAACTAAGGCCCCTAGCAATGGTCGATCCAAGGACTCGGCTGGTCTAATCTCTAAGAAACAACCCAACGGACTAGCAAGTAGCCTCTCTCGAATACCAAGAGAGAGTACATCAAAGGTATGTGTAATAAACTTTGCCCAACTACCACGAACTCAAATGTAAATTGACTAGTAAAAATATTTTTGTTGTTAGTTATTATACTATATAATAACAGTACATACTACCTATGAACATTGGTAAACAATTAAGCTATGCAATAAAAAAAATTATGTTAAATTCAGTAAGTTTACCTGTAGGTGTAGCGAGTTGTAAACATATCGTGAGTGAAACCCTGGGATAACTCATGTAGAATCCGTAGGTCATGAATCGTCATCTCTGCTATCGGCTAGGTATGCACGGGGCCTGTTGTCTAGTCCAACTGTGCTCGAACAGTCCATCGAACGATCTTTGTAATGCGTGGTGGCATAACGACATAAAGTTTGAATAAAAAATAAATAAAGGAAATCTATGAGGGAATATAATATTTTCATGACCTAGGGAGCTATTTATTGGCTCCCTAGGTTGGGCGCCAAATTTATCAGTGCCTTACGTTAAGGCACCAATAAATTTGGCGTGCTTCGATAAAATCCGCGCTCGCCAATAAAATCAATGCTTGCCGATAAATTTGGCGTGCGCCTTTTGGGAGAATCCACTGATTCTCCCCTCAATCTTACATCTCGTAATATTACGAGGCGTAAGATTGTTGGAGTTGATCTTAGGCAGGGATAAACTTTACGAATAAAAGAACATATTTACCTTTTTACCCCCACTAACATTGGCTTAATTTCATTTTTATCGTACTTCCAACATAAGGGTCTATTAGCAATTAAAAATATTGAAAATGTGTATTTTCGACCATATATTTTCCCAATAGCAGATATTAATGTGATTAGTCTAAAACAAATATAAGTATTGGCATTTAAAAAAATAAGTGTTACAAAATATCAGTTATAGTGTAGTGCAAGAAGTTTGAAATGTAGGATATAAGAAAAACACAATGGATTTGGAAATGAAGATATTCATAAGTAGGTAGCAGAGCGAATAAAGACTCATTTAGGTGTAGTGCATCGAGAAGATCCTCGTTGGATTTGGTATAGAGAAGGCTAAAGTGGTAGACACTCCATTAGCCTCTCATTTTAAGTTGTTAAACACTTATCTCTTCCATCGAATAAAACAAGAGGTACATGAGTGACATATCTTACCATAGTGTTGTTGTCAGTTTTATGCATGTGACGGTGTGCAGGAGAACTGATTTGGCCTATGTAGTGGGCATTCTTAGTCGATATATGTCTATGTAACACCTCGTGAATTCTATAACGTTAAGCTTCACAAATTAAAGTATAATTAATTATAAATGATGGAATCAAGGGAAATGGGTTACGCCATTACGTTCGCCTCGAAATTCTGCTTGAGATAGAGTCCAAGTTTGCGTAAAACGGATATAGTATGAAGAAGATATTGACGAACGAAGTTGGGCAGAAAAACCAGAAAACGGGTCAGAATGCACTGGCGCACTTGGGAAGTGCGCCAGAACAAAGTTGAACTGGCGCACTTGGGAAGTGCGCCAGTACATTTTTAGCCTGGCGCACCTGCCAAGTGCGCCCAGGTCAGAATGACCTGCTGGTCAGGTCCTGGCTGGCCTGGTCAGGGTCTGGTCGAATTCTGATGCTTGGCTGAGTCACTAGGGCTTACGTGTCACCTCTTGATTGGCTCTTTGAATTTTATATGGTCTAGATTCCTCCTATCTTCATCTGATGGCTCAAAACAATTTAAAATTCTATAAATACAACTCAAGTCTAACCCTAAATTCACACAAATAATAGAATACAAAAGCCGTCATGCTGCTGGAAAGGAACTAGGAATGGTCGTTAATTAGAAAGCCTAGAGACAAGCCAACACTAAAGCCTAAGAGACGAATCATATTAAAGTTTAATCAAATCAATCAATGCAACGTTAGTCTACCCAAAGGAGCGCATCTCAGTTTCAGAATTCAGAATCCAGAATTCAAGATTCTGCATTCGTTGTAAGTATAGTGACCTTTCAGAATATGAATAAAAACGGTGATGTGATTCGATGTAAATGAAAATAGAATCGTGTTGTTATAATTTTTGTGTATTGTAATGGTTCTACCATGACTTGTGTATTGATGTTTGTGGCATAAATTGATTGATGCAAGCCTATTGAACAATTGTATATGAAAACAATGGCACTTGCAAGTTTGTGGCAAAAACTAGAAATTGATCCCTTTTTGTATATGTCGATGGCATGGACTATGTATATTCCCGTAGTCTAAATTAGAATTTATTTAAACATGTTATAGACCTTTTATGCCTACATGACCCAAAACCTATGATATCATTCTTATGTTTATTGGCAAGTATAATTAGATCTATGTTTGCAAGTATAATTGGATCTATGTTTCATAAACTATGCAAGTTCATGTTTATTTGCAAAATATAATTGGTTCTATGTCAAACATCGT
The DNA here is from genome assembly GCA_030737875.1 of Allium sativum. Lineage (NCBI taxonomy): Eukaryota > Viridiplantae > Streptophyta > Magnoliopsida > Asparagales > Amaryllidaceae > Allium > Allium sativum. The sequence continues at coordinate 797,684,537 of CM060922.1, forward strand.
TTGGGTTTCATAAACTATGCAAGTTCATGTTGAAATAGGCTATATGATTAGATGTAAAAATTGTACATTTTTGTGAATATACAACATGCTAGTTTTGTGGTTGATATTATGCCAAGTTAACATGTTTAAACACAAGTTTGTATTTGCCTAAACTATGCCATTTCATATGTCACCTACTTAGTCATACTTTGATTTGAATGCAAGTTCACATGACCCATGTTATATGTTAGTTGAATCGCCAAATTGCAAGTTCATGCGCCACACACCTTTATGTATTACATGTTCTTGATTTCCCCTTTTCCTCACGTTTATAAAGTTGGGTTGAATTGTGACAAGCCCAACACATGTTATAACGTTGCGAACAAACAGGGGTAATAATGTTGGGTGTAAAATATGAAAGTATATGTTTGCATGTTTGGCACATGCCAATGATTATGACACATAAGCGGTATGAATTGAAATACCCAAAAATAAAAGATATGACATTTGCGTATAGTTGAGAAGTAATAAAATATGTAAATTTAGAAAACACGATATGCTTAACCCGGGGTTGGATTGAGTTGTGATGTAAACCTTCCCGGACCCGCCCGGCTGTCCAGTAGTCACAACAATACCTATCCATTGTGGGTGGTTAAGCATTGAGCCCAATAAGGACCCGAGGTTAGACTGAGCTACGGTGTAAACCTGCCCGGAACCGACCGGCACATCCAGTAACCGTAGCAATACCTGTCTAATGTGAGTGGTCTGGTGCTCCTAAGAGGCTAAGGACAGATGGTAGGGTTAAGTCAATTAAAACACTTAACCAAATTCAACATGTTAACAAGAATTGATGGGTGGGGTTAGGTAAATACAGACACTTAACCACTTAACATGTTTGACTAGAAAATCCTGGTAACGAGGGACTCGTTTCAGTAGTAACCCAAAGTTAGGTATCAACGGTACCCTGAAACTAGGCAGGGTGGGGCACGATTACTTGGCTGATTGTAAGCGGTCAAACGACGACGGTGGGTGCACAGTGCAGGTCTAACGGGGGTGCGGGTGTGCACAAACTATGGAGCAAACAACAAGGGCACTGGGGACACCAGTAGTATAACCTATGCCTTCTAGGATTTGTGTCGGGGCCGCCACCATAGGTCTTGATGCACCCCATGGTGGGACCAGCATAAGTATCTACAATTCTTGGGGGCCGTATGACACATGTTAACGCGAGTAGGAGCCGATCTTTAGAAAATGGGGATCACTTCACCCTCACCACAGGGTGCCAGTTAGAATAAACTCAAATAGGTGCAGAGATATAGTATGGGTGCGATAGTACATTCGACACTTCCTTAGCTGGTGACACTTTCCTATTTTTAGTTTATGTCTATCGTACCCTTTTCTTATTCACATACCGATGAGTTACTAGATTTACTCAGGCTTTATGTCTGACCCTATTTTCTTTTCGTCTTCTTTTCTTTCGTTTCCCCCCTCCAGGTCCACAGGGAGGAAACAACTCAACTCAGTCAGACTTTTTACAAGCACCAAGAACGTAGATGTATGATTTGGATCTTTCTTGCTCGGATAATGGCTTTGGATTTCACTATGGGGATTTTTGTCACTTTATTTATGTTTTCATTCTTCTTTAATAATCAAGGCAGTTATGAGGTTGTAATGTTGGAAGTATTTTGAGACAATTATGGAAATCTTTTGTTTGATACTCGTATTGATGAAATAAAAGTTTGTTTGGTTACCGCTTTTAAAATATGTGTATTTATATCTGTCTTGAGTTTATCTGTGGCTTTTACTTATAAACCTCCACCAAAGTTAAGGCATTCCCTTTGTGAGTGACCTTAATGGAGGTGGGGTGTTTCACTTGGTATCAGAGCATAGGTTTACCAGACAAGATAAAAGTTTTTGAAATTGTTTTCAAAAAGAAAGTTTAAAGAAGCATTTTTTTAGAAAAAGTGTTATATTTATAAAAAGACAAAATACCCCCAAAGCCATGTGCCCTATCTATCCCTCTCTATCCTTCGTTTTGAATATTTCCTTTCTGTTTCAGCATGTCTGGAGACCTTAACCTTCCAGAAGGAGTTCCGATTCCCGGCTGGTTTAGGAGGTACTTAGAAGCAAGGGCCAATGGCGCGGACCCAGCAGACATCCCTCCTCCAGTGGCCGCGGTTCCTCCTCCTCCGCCACCTCGTGGAAATGCCTTCACAAAAACATCTAGAGACTTCAAGGCTATGGGTGGAAAAGACTTTTATGGGATAGAATCTTTTGTTGGAACAAGAAACTGGTTAAAGGAGACTGAGGATTTGTTTGTCATCTTTGGAGTGGATGACAGGCAAAAGATGCAACTTGCGGTGTGGTTACTTAAGGATGAAGCTTCCTATTGGTGGGATGTTAACAATGCTCAGAGGGCGGTGGAAACATGGGAAGACTTCAGGACAAGGTTTGAGATGAAATTCCTCTCCCAAGCCGAAAGAAGCCTGCAAATGGAAAAGTTTCTAACTCTGAAACAGGGAAGCATGACGATCAGGGAATATGTTAATCAGCTGGCCATATTTGGGCTAGACTTAGTAAACACCCAACATAAGAAGGCACTTCGCTTCGTCAAGGGTTTGAATGAGCCTCTACACAGCCTTGCCATGACCCATGTATCCACGGGTGCGACTTATGAAAGCCTGGTGGACATGGCGTTGCTACACGAGGAAGACCACGGCAAGAAAGAAACTAAGGGGGAAGAGAAGAAAGAAGGTCTACAAGCAAAGAAAACAGACTTCAAGAAAGGAGGGAAGAACAATAAGCCCTGTGAGAAGAGAAGGTGCAATTTATGTGGCATTGTGGGCCATATATCAAAAGACTGCCGGAAAAGGAAGGCGAAGATGGGTGGTTGCTTCCATTATGGAGAAACTGGGCACCAGGCTAAGGACTGCCCAAAGAAGAATGGGCAGGGACAGAAAGCTGGATCCACTTCAGGGGGTTAGGTTCATGCGCTAGTGGCACCTCAGCAGGAACGAGGTAGTAATATTTCTGTAGAAAGTGTAGTCTATCTTTATGATCATCCAGTTCGTACACTTTTTGACTCTGGCGCATCACACTCTTCTATTTCATCTACCTTAGTAGAATCTCTGCATCTAGACACTAGTATGGTAGAAGATCCCTTAGTAGTTTCAAATCCAATTCGGGGCTCCGCTTACTTGTCAATGGTTTGTTTGGGTTTGAAAATCTCTATTCTCAGCGTTGAGTTTAGTTGTAGTGCCTTTGTTTTGGGCTTCTCGGGATACGGTTTGATCTTAGGCATGGACTGGTTATCCAGTAATAGTGCCATTCTTGACTGTGAGAAAAGAGTAGTTAGACTCTTGACTCGGCTTGGTAATACTCTAGAAATTTCTTGTAATCCTTTGAATGCAGTTATGCTTAGTTATCTAGAGTCGCTTGATGCTTCTGATGAGAATTTGCAATCAGTTAGAGTAGTCCGGGAATATCCGGATGTCTTTGAGGAAGTGAAAGGCTTACCTCCGAGGCGGGAAATAGACTTCCGCATATATCTTGTGGATAACGCAAAGCCTGTAGCTTTACCTGTCAGACACATGGATCCAAGGGAGAGAAAGGAGCTCAGTAAGCAGGTTAAAGAACTTCTCGAAAAGGGGTTAATTAGACGGAGAATTTCGGAATGGGGTGCTCCAGTGGTGTTCGCAACCAAAGCAGACGGTTCGCTTCGCCTTTGCGTCGACTATAGGGAGTTAAACAAATTGACCAAGAAAAATAGGCACCCTCTTCCCCGAATCGACGATTTGTTTGATCAGCTTGTAGGTGCGACGGTCTTCTCCCAACTTGATCTGGCAACTGGGTTCCATCAGCTAAGAGTAGCTGAAGACAGCATTGATAAGACAGCGCTCAGAACCCCAGACGATTTCTTCGAGTGGCTTGTCATGCCTTTCGGCTTGACAAACACACTCGTTTATTTCGTAGACCTAATGAGCAGGGTGTTCAGAGAATTCCTCAACAAATTTGTGGTTGTCTTCATAGATTATATCTTAATCTTCTCAAAGAGTGAGGAAGAACATGCTCAGCATCTGAAAGAAATCATGGATACTCTCCGTGCACATCAACTAAAAGCCAAATTCTCCGAGTGTCACTTCTGGAGAAAAGAAGTAAGGTTTCTTGGGCATATAGTGTCCAAAGAAGGGTTGGCTGTGGACCCAGCGAAAGTGGTGGCAGTGCAAGATTGGAAGACACAAAGAAATGCAACCGACGTTCGAAGCTTTCTTGGGCTTGACGGTTTTTATCGAAAGTTTATTAGGGATTTCGCGAAAATCTCAGCCCCACTCACAAGGCTAACAAAGAAGAATCTGGCGTTCGCTTGGGATTTGGACTGCGAGTTTGCTTTCCAACGATTAAAAAGGGCTCTTACAACAGCCCCAGTTCTAACTCTACCTGACGGAAGCAAAATGTTCACAGTATACACAGATGTATGTGAAACGGGACTAGGCGCTGTTCTAATGCAAGAAGGAAGGGTAGTAGCTTATGGCGGAAGACAATTGAAGGTTCATGAAAAGAACTACCCAACCCACGATCTTGAGTTGGTCACCATTGTCTTTGCACTTAAGTCTTGGCACCATTATCTCCTAGGTGAGAAGTTTGAATTATACACTGACCATAAATCTTTGAAATATCTCTTCTCCCAGAAGGATCTTAACTTGAGGCAGTAAAGATGGATGGAGTTTCTTGCCTCGTATGATTTTGAAATTTCCTATACTCCCAGAAAAGGCAACGTGGTAGCAGACGTGTTGAGCCGAAAGAAACTGACCTTAAGCCCTCTCTTTGTGGAAAGGCAAAACTTGGAGTATATAGCCAGTTTCAACTTTAGGCCCTCCTCGGATTTTGTACCGGGTTTGTTAGCATCTCTCGAAGTACGCCCTACTCTCTTAGACTCAATAGGGGTTGCACAACGTGAAGACCCTCATCTTGTTGATGTGATTGATAAACTTATTAGGGGTGAGACTTTTAGTCACCTCAGTAGATATGCCATCGATGATAAGGGTTGGCTGAGACGAGATGGAAGATTATGCGCCCCACAAGCAAGGGAGTTGACAAAGAAGGTTCTCGAGGAAGCGCATCATTCCAAGATGACTATACCCCCTGGCGGTGATAAGATGTACAAGGAAATAAAAAGGACTTTCTTTTGGAGCGGCATGAAGCAAGACGTGGCAGATTTTGTTTCTAAGTGCATGACCTGCCAATGGGTCAAGGCGGAACAAAAGAAGCCTGGAGGACTACTTCATCCTCTAGAGGTCCCACAGTGGAAGTGGGATAGCATTTCAATGGACTTCATTGATGGACTGCCTAGGTCGAGAAGAGGCAACACTAGCATTTAGGTAATAGTGGATATGCTTACTAAAAGCGCCCACTTTATAATTATCAAGAGTAGAAGGACTGCCTCATCTCTATTAACTCAAGGAAATAGTTCGACTCCATGGGATACCCTCCAACATTGTTAGTGACCGAGACCCTATTTTCACAAGTGAGTTTTGGCGGAGTCTGCAAGAAGCTGTAGGCACACAGCTATGTTTGAGCACGACCTATCACCCCCAAACAGATGGCCAGACGGAAAGGGTGAATAGAGTTTTAGAGGATCTTTTAAGACTTTGCGTTCTTGACTTTGGAGGGATGTGGGAGGATCACCTTCCTTTAGTTGAATTTGCCTACAACAACAACTACCATCGGCATGGCACCCTTCGAAGCCTTGTATGGAAGACCGTGCAAATCACCAACTTGTTGGTGGGAGTCTACAGATAAGCTTATACTTGGGCCAGACATGATTCGAGAAACTTCAGAGAAAGTGGACTTGATACGTAGGAGAATGAAGACAGACAGAAATCCTACGCCGACAAAAGAAGGACCGACCTTGAGTTTGAGGTTGGGGACAGGGTTTTCCGTAAGGTATCCCCTTTAAGGAACGTCGTTCGCTTTGGATCCGCAGGAAAGCTGGCACCAAGATTTGTAGGACCGTTCCCTATCATCGAGAAGATTGGGAAAATGGCTTATAGAGTAGATCTGCCTGAAAGATTGGCCGGAATTCACAACGTCTTTCATGTTTCTCTTCTCCGGAAATGTCTACATGAATCAGCGGAAGTGGTGGAGCCAAGCATTCTAGAAGAAGCCGAAGTGGAACGTGAAGCAACTGTGAGGAGAGTTCCAACTTGAATCGTAGGAACTGAAATCAAAAAGCTACGCAACCGCGAAGTGAAGCTCGTTAAGGTTCAATGGAGCGACGCCAAGGAAGACGCGACTTGGGAAACTGAGGACAGAATACGCGCTGCCTACCCTCTTCTTTTTGAGGGTACATCTTTGACTCTTTTTTTTCTCTTAAATTGTGCTTGTATCTATCTTTTTAGGTATATCTCCTCGATATTATCCTTTATCCTTTGGTAGAAACCCCTTTGGATGTAAACATGTATTTGAAACATGTTATGGTTGATGGTTGCAAGTGGTTGCTAGTGGTTGCTCGTGGATGCATATACACACAACCTAGGTCTTAGATCGGCTCAATCACTTCATACTGCATATGCATATATGTATTCTTATTTGTATATGGTTGAAAACTTGATATGCTGTCATATGGTCGTCACATTTGTATAAATAGTTGTGCACTCATGTAGAATTATGAGTAGGAAAAATTTGCATACATAATGGATTCATGACACTTACATGATTCGCATTGAGGAGGTCAATTGAATCAGTAGACCGCCTGATTTCTGCAATAGATAAGGACATGTACACACACACTATGCATATGATCATGAAGCATTAGAAGTCTTTTAAGGAGAGTGGATGCCTGTGTTTTTTGGTTAAGTAGATGGACTGTTGGATGGTAGGATATACATTCTTCCTAACTTGAAGGTTTCGGGGACGAAATCCTTTTAAGGGGGGGGGGAGAATGTAACACCCCGTGAATTCTATAACGTTAAGCTTCACAAATTAAAGTATAATTAATTATAAATGATGGAATCAAGGTAAATGGGTTATGCTATTGCGTTCGTCTTGAAATTCTGCTTGTGATAGAGTCCAAGTTTGTGTAAAATGGATAACGTATGAAGAAGATATGGACGAACGAAGTTGGGCAGAAAAACCAGAAAACGGGTCAGAATGCACTGGCGCACTTGGGAAGTGCGCCAGAACAAAGTTGAACTGGCGCACTTGGGAAGTGCGCCAGTACATTTTTAGCCTGGCGCACCTGCCAAGTGCGCCCAGGTCAGAATGACCTGCTGGTCAGGTCCTGGCTGGCCTGGTCAGGGTCTGGTCGAATTCTGATGCTTGGCTGAGTCACTAGGGCTTACGTGTCACCTCTTGATTGGCTCTTTGAACTTTGTATGGTCTAGATTCCTCCTATCTTCATCTGATGGCTCAAAACAATTTAAAATTCTATAAATACAACTCAAGTCTAACCCTAAATTCACACAAATAATAGAATACAAAAGCCGTCATGCTGCTGGAAAGGAACTAGGAATAGCCGTCAATTAGAAAGCCTAGAGACAAGCCAACACTAAAGCCTAAGAGATGAATCAAATTAAAGTTTAATCAAATCAATCAACGCAACGTTAGTCAACCCAAAGGAGCGCATCTCAGTTTCAGAATTCAGAATCCAGAATTCAAGATTCTGCATTCGTTGTAAGTATAGTGACCTTTCAGAATATAAATAAAAACTGTGATGTGATTCGATGTAAATGAAAATAGAATCGTGTTGTTATAATTTTTGTGTATTGTAATGGTTCTACCATGACTTATGTATTGATGTTTGTGGCATAAATTGATTGATGCAAGCCTATTGAACAATTGTATATGAAAACAATGGCACTTGCAAGTTTGTGGCAAAAACTAGAAATTGATCCCTTTTTGTATATGTCGATGGCATGGACTATGTATATTCCCTTAGTCTAAATTTGAATTTATGTAAACATGTTATAGATCTTTTATGCCTACATGACCCAAAACCTATGATATCATTCTTATGTTTATTGGCAAGTATAATTAGATCTATGTTTGCAAGTATAATTGGATCTATGTTTCATAAACTATGCAAGTTCATGTTTATTTACAAAATATAATTGGTTCTATGTCAAACATCATTTGGGTTTCATAAACTATGCAAGTTCATGTTGAAATAGGCTATATGATTAAATGTAAAAATTGTACATTTTTGTGAATATACAACATGCTAGTTTTGTGGTTGATATTATGCTAATTTAACATGTTTAAACACAAGTTTGTATTTGCCTAAACTATGCCATTTCATATGTCACCTGCTTAGTCATACTTTGATTTGAATGCAAGTTCACATGACCCATGTTATATGTTAGTTGAATCGCCAAATTGCAAGTTCATGCGCCACACACCTTTATGTATTACATGTTCTTGATTTCCCCTTTTCCTCATGTTTATAAAGTTGGGCTGAATTGTGACAAGCCCAACACATGTTATAACGTTGCGAACAAACGGGGGTAATAACGTTGGGTGTAAAATATGAAAGTATATGTTGGCATGTTTGGCACATGCCAATGATTATGACACATAAGCGGTATGAATTGAAATACCCAAAAATAAAAGATATGACATTTACATATAGTTGAGAAGTAATATAATATGTAAATTTAGAAAACACGATATGCTTAACCCGAGGTTGGATTGAGTTGTGATGTAAACCTGCCCGGACCCGCCCGGCTGTCCAGTAGTCACAACAATACCGATCCAATGTGGGTGGTTAAGCATTGAGCCCAATAAGGACCCGAGGTTAGACTGAGCTATGGTGTAAACCTGCCCAGAACCGACCAGCACATCCAGTAACCGTAGGAAAACCTGTCTAATGTGAGTGGTCTTGCAACACCCCCACTTTCATTAATGTCACTCACAAAGGGAATGCATTAACTTCCATGGAGCATTTTAAGTAAGTATAGAATAGAAAATCACAACAAGACAGATATAAAGCAGTACTTGAAAATTAAAACTTTATTTCATTGCAGCGGATAAACCCATATGTTTGATTACATCATCAAAACCATAACCAAAGTCAAGTACATCATATCCATCTTGATAAAACAAAGTACATAAACTGAAAGACATAATCCCCAACATTAAAATAGCCATAAATAAAGAGAAGCTGAACTTTACTTTAGCGGTCCAATAAATCTTCTAAAAGCAGTCCAAGATCAAGCTCCACTGGTGCTAGTTCCAACCTGAGCACCTGGGGGGGGGAGGAAAGAGATGGAAAAAGGGGGGGTTAGACATAAAGTCTGGCGAGTGCGATAATTCTAACAATATAATTAACAAAGTAACTAGGCTAAGGCATAAGTTGGAAAATAAGGAAATGACCATGAACCATTGAGTATGGGAGAGTAAACAAGGAAACAAGATGAATTACGATATCGTTAAAGCGCACCTAACCCACTAAGATGAATTTACTAAACTACACCAACACTATAGGATAATTGCTATACTGCACCGCCACTCGATTACTGCACCACCACTAGTCACCCTAAGGTTGATCCCGCCTACAGACTTAATAATGATATTGGTAGTTTCGTGCACCCCTAGCTGCCTTCATAGGTGTCGTCTGCCCCTATCTCCACTAGGTGTACCCACTACCCCCAAGCGATCGGCTCCCTAACTCGTAGATACCCGTGCTAGCCCCACAGTGGGGGTGTATCACTCCCTAAAGTGGCAACCCAATACAACAAAGAACGCACGGCTTATACCTACACGATGCAACAACGTCTTACCTACTAGCCCGGGTCCACACACGCATATGAACCCGTTGGTCTTGCGTTGCCACCGCTAACCCGGTTTGGCCTCTTACAGTCAAGCCCAGTATGCGAGTCCCGTCCTCGACTTGGGTCGAGCCCACAAAGATACGTATGGGTTACTGGTTGAAACGGGCCCCCATTACTTGACACAAGCTATCCACCTAAGCTTGATCCCCTCTAGTACATCCCACTTAACCCACTTCTTATTCATGTTTCAATTACATGTTTCATGTATTGGTTAAGTGTTTCTAATCGTATTTCCGAATGCCACCCAAGGCACCCACTAGATTCCACATGCCACCCAAGGCACCCACTTAACCCCCTCATGTCCCACTACATGCTTATCTGGTTAAGTGTTTCCTAATTCAATAAGACCGTAACCTCATAAAGACCTCTCACATTAGACTGACATTTGTGGCAGCTGGATTTGTCGGGCGGGTCCGGGCAGTCTTACACCACAAAAGAGCCTAACCTCGTGTCTTTACAATTGTTACGTATTTAGTTTATGCCTAAGACCTCTCACATTAGACTGACATTTGTGGCAGCTAGATTTGCCGGGCGGGTCCGGGCAGTCTTACACCACAAAAGAGTCTAACCTCGTGTCTTAGACGATTAATTACTCCTAATTAATCACCCCCAATTTGAATTACTTTCCCTATTCAAATTATCAATCAATTCTAAATTTAGCGATGTCCATAATTGACTCAATTATGTCCATCCATTTATGGTATGTAAAATCATACCAATTTCACCACAATTTTATTTATTGCCTTTTAAGGCATTTATGCCAATTAAACATTTTTAATATTATCCCCTTTTCCCCCACGTGGTACATTTGTTCGTTTAACGTAAAAATATACGTCAGACTCGAATAGTCTAACTCATGAAATAAAAGAAAACATCACATATATACACATAATTAAAACATAGATCTAACATAGGGGTGAACTCGCATATGTGATTGATGTTTTTACAGCTAAAACTTGCATAGGCCAAGATTACAACTTGCATAACGACATATGTCATGGTTCCAAATTTAAAGGTGTGAACTTGATGAGAAAATGGTCACAAACTTGCATAAACATCATGTATAACATAGATCCAAATCTAAAGGTGTGAACTTGATGAAACAATGGCCACAAACTTGCATAGACAACATATGTCATAAACCTATATCTAAAGGGGTTAAACTTACATAAACATCATATGTCATAAACCTATATCTAAAGGGGTTAAACTTGCATAGGTAATAACATAACATGATTCATGTCCAACTCATAAATTCACATATGTGATTTATACATCGTAATAATGGTGTAAACTAATATCTAACATGTAAATTATCATGTCATATCCTAGCTTTCAATTTAAATTCTCACATAAACTAGGTGCCATAATCATGTAACGTCACATGTAATTCTACCCAAACTTGTATATGGTTCATGTTTGAATCAACATCTAAACTTTCCTACATATGGTTTATCATATGAATCAATATCACAAACTAGCATAAGAAACATGACGATTTGATTATATATATAATTACAACATGGATGATAGCAACATAACTTTGCATCACAACATAACATCATAGATATTTCAATCATAATACTACAACATAATTACAACAAGCAATCAATACTTCATATCACATCCATACAATCCGCGTTATAACTTAATCTAATTAAATTACTAATTATTTTGCTAAAACTATCGAACTCACAACTCAAAAGTAGTCTTGAGTTCTGAATTCTGATTTCTGGAGTTGAATTAGCGCTCCTTTGATGAAGAATCGCTGTTAGGGTTGAATAGTTCTCATTTGGTTGTTGTTCTTCCTCTTTAATTTGGTGGCGGCCGCTCTAGGGTTCAAGACAACAGCATGACGGCCATAGGTTTAGTTTTAATTCTGATTTAGGGTTTGAGTCTATGGGTCTTTTTATAGAGTTATGAATTAATTTAAGCCGTCGGATGTTCTTAGGGTTAATCATAACCATTCAATCATGATAGGGTGATGAGTCAGCCCTAATGACTCAGCAAGGAGTCAGAATGGACTCAACAACACGGGTCAGCCTGAACCAGAAAGCTGTGCAGGCTCCAGCCTCGGCCTGGGCGCACTTGGCAGGTGCGCCAGTGTAAATATGTACTGGCGCACTTCCCAAGTACGCCAGTGCATTTATATTTTTTTTTCTCTACTTTGCCACCAAACTTCGTTCGTCCATAACTCTTTCATCCGGTACTCGTTTCCCGCAAACTCAGACTCTATCTTCACTAGAATTCCGAGACGAACACAATGGCGCAACCGAATCCCCATAATTCTCACGTTTGAGATTTATTATTCTTTAATTTAGTTAATTCAATTATTCAAAAATCTGGGGTGTTACATTCTCCCCTCCTTAAAGGATTTCGCCCCCGAAATCTCCAAGTTAAGGAGAATGTATATCCTACCATCCAAACAACCATCTACTCAACCATCAAACACGGCATCCATTGTCCTTATAAAATTTCTAATGTTGTATGAACATATGCAAGAAGTGTGTGTATATGTTCCTTATCTAATGCAAAATCAGGCGGTCTACTGATTCAGTTGACCTCCTTAATGCAAACCATGATAGTGCCATGTGTCCATTATGTATGCGAAAGAACCTTATCGATACATATCATTTCTACATGTATGGACAACCATTCACCAAAATGCAACATCCGTATGATGGTACAACTATTATTTATCCATTACTTAAATCTGTACACACATTTATATGCAATATGCAATATGAAGTGACTGAGCCGATCTAGTGCCTAAAGTGTGTGTATATGCATCCACGAGCAACCACTAGCAAACACTTGCATCCACGTGCATCCATCATCCATAACATGTCTCAAACACATGTTTCAACCATAGGACTATCCTATCTAAAGGTCAAAGATACTAGCAAGAGGACACACTAAAGATAAGATAAGTACAAGATAAACGATAAAGGAGAAATTAAAAGACATACCCTCAAAAAGAAAAGGGTATAATGAACGCGTCTTCGCTTCAGTCTCCCAAGTAGCATTGCTCTCATCATCTCCCCATTGCACTTTGACTAGTTTGACCTCTCGATTTCTCAATTTCTTAATCTCCGACCCAAGAATGCGCGTAGGAGCTCATCGAATCGTCGCATCACGCTCGATCTCCACCTCTCTAAGCAAGCTCGGCTCTACTACCTCTGCGGTCTCGTGCAAGCACTTCCTCAAGTGTGATACATGGAATACGTCGTGTACACCACTAAGTATCTCAGGCAACTCCACCCTATACGCCATCTGCCCAATCCTTTCCTTAATAGGAAACGGCCCTACGAACCTTGGTGCTAACTTCCCAACGGACCCAAAGCGAACTGCGTTCCGTAATGGAGACACTTTGACAAAGACAATGTCCCCAACATCAAACTCAAGATCTGACCTCCTCTTGTCCGCATAAGATTTCTGTCTATCTTGCGCCGTTTTCATCCTTCTTCGAATCATATCGACCTTCTCCGAAGTCTCTCTAATCATATCGGTTCCAAGCAAGATCTTATCCGTAGCTTCCCACCAACATGTAGGCGAACGACACGGTCGTCCGTAAAGAGCTTCGAATGGTGCCATGCCAATGCTAGACTGAAAGCTGTTATTATATGCGAATTCTACCAACGGAAGATGTTCCTCCCATGCTGGGAAGTTAAAGCGCTCAGCGGTTCCATAGCGGTGGAGGTGCAAAAAGGTGTAGCGGGGGTAAAGCGGGGAAATAGCGGGGATATAGCGGAGGCGCAAAAATGTCCATAAAATGTGGAACCAAATATTTAAAATTAATTAATTGTCATTTTTTACATTATATGTGTAGAAGAAACTAACATTAATTAATCATATATAGTAGAATCAAATAATATCATGGTTACACACATTAGATTTGATGGTTATAATAGATTTCCGGAATATATTGGACATTAATGCCTAAAAATTAGCTCTTTAAACTAACTTTATTGACTTTTTAAAAAGAGAATTAGTCAAATCAACCTTTATATTTTAATATTGCTAAAGCGGATGGTAAAAAGCGTTGATTTAGCGGATGCAGCGGGAAATAGCGGGGCTATAAGCGGATCTACTATTCATCAGCACTAAATTGAAATAGCGTAGCGGTTGAAGGGCGCTATGGGCTATAGCAGGGATATTGCAGGGCTTTAGCGGGGCTTTAACTGCATAGCTCCCATGTACCGCCGAAATCTAAGACACATAACCTCAACAAGTCCTTTAGAATACGATTCACCCTCTCAGTCTGGCCGTCCGTCTGAGGATGATTTGCGGTGCTCAAACATAACTGAGTCCCTACCGCCTCTTGCAAGCTTCTCCAAAATTCGCTAGTGAAAATAGGATCGCGGTCGCTCGCTATGCTAGAAGGAACATCGTGCAAACGAACTATTTCTCGAATGTATACGGAGGCTAACCATGGAGCAGTCCTCTTACTCTTCACGGGAATGAAATGGGCGCTCTTAGTAAGTCTGTCTACCATGACCCAAATACTCGTATTACCCTTCCTCGACCTCGGTAATCCGTCAACAAAGTCTATCGAAACACTTTCCCACTTCCATTGCGGGACCTCCAATGGGTGTAGCAATCCACCGGGCTTCTTTTGCTCTGCTTTTACTTGTTGGCATACCAAGCATCTAGCGACATATTCGGCTACATCTTTCTTCATGCCGGCCCAAAAGTAAACTCGTCTCATATCCATGTACATCTTGTCCCCGCCGGGATGAATGGTCATCTTCGAACGGTGGGCATCATCAAGAATGGTCTTCCTCAGATTCTCATCTCGTGGTACACAAAGTCTATCGTCCCTACGCAACCAACCCTTATCATCAAGGGTGTACCTACGGAGATGGCTCGATAACTCCCCTCCTTTGAGCTTTTCTACTAACTCAACCAACTGTGGGTCGTCTCGCTGTGCTTCGCCAATCCGTCCCAAAAGCGTAGGTCTGACCTCTAAGGATGCTAGCAAACCAGGTACGAAATCAATGGAAGGTGTAAAGTCAAACGTAGAGATGAACTCTAAACTTCGCCGCTCAACAAACAAAGGATTTAATGATAATCTTTTTCTACTTAAGGCATCGGCCACTACGTTACCCTTGCCAAGGGTATATGCTATCTCGAAGTCGGAGGATGCTAAGAACTCCATCCACCTTTGCTACCTTAAGTTCAAGTCCTTCTGAGAGAATAAGTATTTTAGCGATTTGTGGTCAGTGAACAATTCGAATTTTTCGCCAAGAAGATAATGACGCCAAGACTTAAGCGCGAAGACAATAGCGGCCAACTCTAGGTCTTGTGTAGGGTAATTTCTTTCATGCACTCTCAACTGCCTTCCACCATAGGCTATTAACCTTCCCTCTTGCATTAGGACTGCGCCTAGTCCTGTCCCACAAGCGTCAGTATAAATGGTAAATGGCTTACTCCCATCTGGCAATACTAAGACTGGGGCTGTGGTCAAAGCTCTCTTTAAACGTTGGAACGCATCATCACAATCTATGTCCCACGTGAAGACTAAGTTCTTCTTCGTCAAGCGTGTTAATGGAGCTGATATTTTTGCGAAGTCTTTGATAAACTTCCTATAGTAGCCAGCCAACCCTAAGAAACTTCTCACCTCGGTAGCATTTTTAGGAACCTTCCAATCTTGGATGGCCACTATCTTCGCGGGATCCACGACTATCCCTTCTTTGGAAACCACGTGCCCTAAGAATCGCACTTCTTTCCTCCAAAAGTGACATTTGGAAAATTTAGCTTTAAGGCTATGCGCTCGAAGAGTCTCCAACACTTCCCTAAGATGTAGGGCATGCTCTTCCTCGCTCTTAGAAAAGATCAAGATGTCATCTACAATGACTACCACGAATTTATTAAGGTACTCCCTAAACACCCTACTCATCAAATCAACAAAGTATGCGGGGGCGTTTGTCAAACCGAAGGGCATCACCAGCCACTCGAAGAAACCGTCTGGAGTCCTAAAAGCAGTTTTGTCTATGTTATCCTCAGCCACCCTCAACTGATGGAAACCCGTGGCTAAGTCCAATTGCAAAAACACTGAGGCGCCAACTAACTGATCGAAGAGATCGTCAATCCTCGGCAGTGGGTGTCTATTCTTCTTAGTAAGTTTATTAAGTTCTCTATAGTCCACACAAAGTCTAAGGGACCCATCCGCCTTCGTGGCAAATACTACTGGAGCACCCCCACTCCGATATACTACATCTGATGAACCCCTTCTCAAGCAATTCTTTCACTTGCTTACTGAGTTCTCTTCTCTCTCTTGGAGCCATGTGGCGCACTGGCAATGCAACTGGCTTTGCATTGTCCACTAGATAATTCGAAAGTCGATTTCATGTTTTGGGGGTAAACCCCTCACCTCATCGAAGACATCAGCATATTCACAGACTATGGGAACAGAATGTAAACCATCACCGGATGCGTCAAGGGATTCTAGGTAACTAAGCATTACTGGACCTCTAGGGTCACAAGAAATATCAAGGGCCTTTCCCGAACGAGTCAACAATCTAACTACCCTTCTTTCACAATCAAGGATGGCCCCATATCTAGTTAGCCAATCCATACCTAGAATTAAACCGTAGCCCATGAAGCCAAGAACAAAAGCGTTGCACTCAAACTCAACGCCCAAGATAAACACTCTCAAATCCCGACAAATCATAGAAAGATCAGCCGAACCACCAATAGGATTTGAGACTACTAAGGGATCAGTAACAAGACTAGTATCTAGGTGCAGTGTTTCAAATAATGATGTAGAGATAAACGAATGCGATGCGCCAGAATCAAATAAAGTACGGACAGGATGATCAAACAGAAAAACTAAACTTTCAACGGAAATTGCTCTACCTCGTTCTTGCAGCGGTGGGACCACGAGAGCCTGAACTTGTCCCCTTGCCTGCCCGGGTGCCATAAGAGCTTGCACCTGTCCTCCCGAGGTAGACCCTGCCCTTTCTTTGGGCAGTCCTTAATAAGATGTCCCGCTTCACCATAGCGGAAACAATCGGTCTTCTTCTTCTTCCTACAATCTTTGCTTAGATGGCCGGGTGTCCCACAGTTAAAGCATTTCTTCTTCCCCTTAGCATTATTGCCTTAGCCACCTTTCTTGTTTTGTTGTTGCTGTTGCGACTTCTTTTGATCCCCTTTCTTCTCGTGTGTCTTATTAGCATTGGCGCCCTTCTCCTCTTCCTGCATAATTGCCATGTCAACTAACCTCTCAAAGGTAGCCCCCATGGGAATGTGGGTCATAGCTAACCCATGAAGCGGCTCGTTTAAACCCTTAACAAATCTTAGAGCCTTCTTCTCTGGAGTGTTCACCAAGTCTAAGCCAAACCTTGCCAATTGGTTGAATTTGTTAACGTACTCTTTCACCGATAAATTCCCTTGCTTCAGTGACAAGAACCTTTCCATGTATAGATTCTCTTCAGCCCGTGAGAGAAACTTTGCCTCAAACCTCTGCCTAAAATCTTGCCATGTATCGACTGGACGACCCCCATTTGTGACCTCCCACCAAAACGAGGCCTCATCCTTCATTAGCCACGCAGCTAGCTGGACTTTCCTTCCGTCATCCACTTCAAAAATTCCAAACAATTCTTCCACCTCCTTTAGCCAGTTACGAGCTTCAACAAATGTCTCCGTCCCGTGAAAAGGTTTTCCACCCATTGCTCTAAAGTCCTTACATATCTTTGCGAAATTATCGACACGATGAGGAGGAGGATTTGCTGGACCTGCGGCGGTGGCCCTAGCCTCAAGATATTGACGGAACCAACTGGGCACATGAACGCCCTCTGGTATCTCAGACGCTTCAGACATGCTGAAACGAAAAAGGAAGGATACAATACAAAAAGGACTGAAGGAAAAATATATGGCTCTTGGGGTTATACTTTCCAAAATATACTTTTCTCTCGAAAATACTTTCCTCAAATCATACTTTTGAAAGTACTTCTTTATAAAAATTGCTTTGAAAAATAGTTTTTCAAAAATTCATATCTGTTCTGGTAACCTTCAGCTCTGATACCACGTGTAACACCCCACTTTCATTAATGTCACTCACAAAGGGAATGCATTAACTTCCATGGAGCATTTTAAGTAAGTATAGAACAGAAAATCACAACAAGACAGATATAAAGCAGTACTTGAAAATTAAAACTTTATTTCATTGCAGCGGATAAACCCATATGTTTGATTACATCATCAAAACCATAAACCAAAGTCAAGTACATCATATCCATCTTGATAAAACAAAGTACATAAACTGAAAGACATAATCCCCAACATTAAAATAGCCATAAATAAAGAGAAGCTGAACTTTACTTCAGCGGTCCTAGAAATCTTCTAAAAGCAGTCGAAGATCAAGCTCCACTGGTGCTAGTTCCAACCTGAGCACCTGGGGGAGGGGGGGGGAAGAGATGGAAAAAGGGGGGTCAGACATAAAGTCTGGCGAGTGCGATAATTCTAACAATATAATTAACAAAGTAACCAGGCTAATGCATAAGTTGGAAAATAAGGAAATGACCATGAACCATTGAGTATGGCAGAGTAAACAAGGAAACAAGATGAATTATGATATCGTTAAAGCGCACCTAACCCACTAAGATGAATTTACTAAACTACACCAACACTATAGGATAATTGCTATACTGCACCGCCACTCGATTACTGCACCACCACTAGTCACCCTAAGGTTGATCCCGCCTACAGACTTAATAATGATATTGGTCGTTTCATGCACCCCTAGCTGCCTTCATAGGTGCCGTCTGCCCCTATCTCCACTAGGTGTAACCACTACCCCCAAGCGATCGGCTCCCTAACTCGTAGATACCCATTCTGGCCCCACAGTGGGGTGTATCACTCCCCAAAGTGGCAACCCGATACAACAAAGAACGCACGGCTTATACCTACACGATGCAACAACGTCTTACCTACCAGCCCCGGTCCACACATGCATATAAACCCGTTGGACTTGCGTTGCCACCGCTAACCCGGTTTGGCCTCTTACAGTCAAGCCCAGTATGCATGTCCCGTCCACGACTTGGGTCGAGCCCACAAAGATACGTATGGGTTACTGGTTGAAACGGGCCCCCATTACTTGACACAAGCTATCCACCTAAGCTTGATTCCCTCTAGTACATCCCACTTAACCCACTTCTTATTCATGTTTCAACTACATGTTTCATGTTTTGGTTAAGTGTTTCTAATCGTATTTCCGAATGCCACCCAAGGCACCCACTAGATTCCACATGCCACCCAAGGCACCCACTTAACCCCCTCATGTCCCACTACATGCTTATCTGGTTAAGTGTTTCTTAATTCATTAAGACCATAACCTCATAAAAACCTCTCACATTAGACTGACATTTGTGGTAGCTGGATTTGCCAGGCGGGTCCGGGTAGTCTTACACAACAAAAGAGCCTAACCTCATGTCTTTACAATTGTTACGTATTTAGTTTATGCCTAAGACCTCTCACATTAGACTGGCATTTGTGGCAGCTGGATTTGCCGGGCGGGTCCGGGCAGTCTTACACCACAAAAGAGTCTAACCTCGTGTCTTAGACGATTAATTACTCCTAATTAATCACCCCCAATTTGAATTACTTTCCCTATTCAAATTATCAATCAATTCCAAATTTAGCGATGTCCATAATTGACTCTATTATGTCCATCCATTTATGGTATGTAAAATCATACCAATTTCACCACAATTTTATTTATTGCCTTTTAAGGCATTTATGCCAATTAAACATTTTTAATATTATCCCCTTTTTCCCCACGTAGTACGTTTGTTCATTTAACATAAAAATATACGTTAGACTCGAATAGTCTATCTCATGAAATAAAAGAAAACATCACATATATACACATAATTAAAACATAGATCTAACATAGGGGTGAACTCGCATATGTGAATGATGTTCTACATCTAAAACTTGCATAGGCCAAGATTACAACTTGCATAACGACATATGTCATGGTTCCAAATTTAAAGGTGTGAGAAAATGGCCGCAAACTTGCATAAACATCATGTATAACATAGATCCAAATCTAAAGGTGTGAACTTGATGAAATAATGGCCACAAACTTGCATAGATAACATATGTCATAAACCTATATCTAAAGGGGTTAAACTTGCATAAACATCATATGTCATAAACCTATATCTAAAGGGGTTAAACTTGCATAGGTAATAACATAACATGACTCATGTCCAACTCATAAATTCACATATGTGATTTATACATCGCAATAATGGTGTAAACTAATATCTAACATGTAAAGTATCATGTCATAGCCTAGCTTTCAATTTAAATTCTCACATAAACTAGGTGCCATAATCATGTAAGGTCACATGTAATTCTACCCAAACTTGTATATGGTTCATGTTTGAATCAACATCTAAACTTTCCTACATATGGTTTATCATATGAATCAATATCACAAACTAGCATAAGAAACATGACGATTTGATTATATATATATATATATATATATATATATACAACATGGATGATAGCAACATAACTTTGCATCACAACATAACATCATAGATATTTCAATCATAATACTACAACATAATTACAACATGCAATCAATACTTCATATCACATCCATACAATCCGCGTTATAACTTAATCTAATTAAATTACTAATTATTTTGCTAAAACTATCGAACTCACAACTCAAAAGCAGTCTTGAGTTCTGAATTCTGATTTCTGGAGTTGAATTAGTGCTCCTTTGATGAAGAATCGCTGTTAGGGTTGAATAGTTCTGATTTGGTTGTTGTTCTTCCTCTTTAATTTGGTGGCAGCTGCTCTACGGTTCAAGACAACAGCATGACGGCCATAGGTTTAGTTTTAATTCTGATTTAGGGTTTGAGTCTATGGGTCTTTTTATAGAGTTATGAATTAATTTAAGCCGTTAGATGTTCTTAGGGTTAATCAAAACCATTCAATCATGATAGGGTGATGAGTCAGCCCTAATGACTCAGCAAGGAGTCAGAATGGACTCAACAACACGGGTCAGCCTGAACCAGAAAGCTGTGCAGGCTCCAGCCTCGGCCTGCGCGCACTTGGCAGGTGCGCCAGTGTAAATATGTACTGGCGCACTTCCCAGGTGCGCCAGTGCATTTATATTTTTTTCTCTACTTTGCCACCAAACTTCATTCGTCCATAACTCTTTCATCCGGTACTCGTTTCCCGCAAACTCGGACTCTATCTTCACTAGAATTCCGAGACGAACACAATGGCACAACCCAATCCCCATAATTCTCACATCTGAGATTTATTATTCTTTAATTTAGTTAATTCGATTATTCAAAAATCCGGGGTGTTACAGGTCTGGTGCTCCTAATTGGATAAGGACAGATAGTAGGGTTAAGTCAATTAAAACACTTAACCAAATTCAACATGTTAACAAGAATTGATGGGTGGGGTTAGGTAAATACAGACACTTAACCACTTAACATGTTTGACTAGAAAATCCTGGTAACGAGGGACCCGTTTCAGCAGTAACCCAAAGTTAGGTATCAACGGTACCCTGAAACTAGGCAGGGTGGGGCACGATTACTGGGCTGATTGTAAGCGGTCAAACGACGGCGGTGGGTGCACAATGCAGGTCTAACGGGGTGCGGGCGTGCACACACTCCGGAGCAGACAACCAGGGCACTGGGGACACCATTAGTATAACCTATGCCTTCTAGGATTTGTGTCGGGGCCGCCACCACGGGTCTTGATACACCCCATGGTGGGACCAGCATAGGTATCTACAATTCTTGGGGGCCGTATGACACATGTTAACGCGAGTAGGAGCCGATCTTTAGAAAATGGGGATCACTTCACCCTCACCACGGGGTGCTAGTTAGAATAAACTCAAATAGGTGCAGGGATATAGTATGGGTGCGATAGTACATTCGACACTTCCTTAGCTTGTGACACTTTCCTATTTTTAGTTTATGTCTATCGTACCCTTTTCTTATTCACATACTGAACAGTTACTAGATTTACTCAGGCTTTATGTCTGACCCTATTTTCTTTTCATCTTCTGTTCTTTCGTCCCCCCCCCCCCCCGCTCCAGGTCCACAGGGAGGAAACAGCTCAACTCAGTCAGACTCTTTACAAGCACCAAGAACGTAGATGTATGATTTTGATCTTTCTTGCTCGGATAATGGCTTTGGATATCACTATGGGGATTTTTGTCACTTTATTTATGTTTTCATGCTTCTTTAATTGTCAAGGCAGTTATGAGGTTGTAATGTTGGAAGTATTTTGAGACAATTATGGAAATCTTTTGTTTGATACACGTATTGATGAAATAAAAGTTTGTTTGGTTTCCGCTGTTTAAAATATGTGTATTTATATCTGTCTTGGGTTTATCTGTGGCTTTTACTTATAAACCTCCACCAAAGTTAAGGCATTCCCTTTGTGAGTGACCTTAATGGAGGTGGGGTGTTTCAGTCTAACTCAAGAAAAGAACATTAACAAGCAGTTAAACGGTTACCCAAAGATCTTCATGGAACTCCTTCATTTGGCTTGTCGTATGGTAGAGTGTATTGTAACAACTCTCTTAAAGATAAATCCGATTCATATTAAGCTAGGGATTGAGACAAACAAAAGTCGATTTTAATCTAAGCTTGTACACTTTGCATATTCTCGATTTCATAGAGATCAAACTTGAAGTCCATAATATCTTTGTTGACTATGGAGACTGAGTCGTTATCGATTGTGGAAATGACTAATGAGGGGTTTTATTTACTTAAGCTATTGGATGAACATTCTATTGTGCAACAGATAATAAAAGTATTTTCAGATAGTCAAAGTGTAATTCATCTAATGGAGAATCAAACCTACAGTTCTTGTACAAAGCAAGTTAATGTGATAAAGTGTTCTTTCTTATTCCTGAGGAAGATCAAGTTAGTGAAAATCAGTATTGTGGATAATCCTGCAGGTATGATGCCGAAGTCACTTTCGAATGACATGTTTGGGCATGGCTCAGATTTGTTCAGTTTGATTTCAACTGCTTAAGCGCCATGAGGCAGTACCCAAAAACATGTCTTTTGGTTGGTGAATATATTCAAATCAAGGTAGAGTGTTAAATTTGGACAATTTAAATCTACCAAATTTATAAATTAATTGGTTCCATTAATCAATAAACATGGAAGACATATTAGAAAGATAATCAATTAGTATGAGAAGAAATATTAATTGATTTGAGGTACCAACCAAATAAGGACTTATACTGGAAAGCAGAATCCAAATAAGGACATCTGTCCCTTTTCAATTACGCTCCTTTTATCGGTTTCCAGTTTTAGAGCACTCTCAGCAGCGTGTGCATTCCAGCGTGTTGAAGGAGAGAAAAAAGCATGGCCAACCCCCATCGTTCCAGCAGTCAGTGGGGGCTTGGCCTGATTTTTTTTTTTTTAATCTATAAGAGTTAAACGGCAAACAGAAAACCGTTTAACCCTTAAATGGTTTTTTGTTTGCTGTTTAAGGATGTTATTAATTTTTTTTATAAATATATAGCGTTTCAGCAAACAGAATGTCGTATAAGCTTTAAACGGCATTCAATTTGTTGTTTAACGATCCACACTTAAAAAAAAGTGGGAAGGATCCCCACTTTAATCACGAACTCACACTGGAAGTTGCACTGCTACAACGTGAGTTCGTCATTAAAAGTGGGGATTCCCTCTGCTGGGAATGCTCTTACGTTCTCAGAACTAATAACCCTAGCGGTTATCCTCTTAATCTCGCGACCGTCCCTTCTTCCACGATCGATTCCAGGCCTTTTCCCTCTTTTTCGATTTACACAGCCTTCTCGCCACTCTACCTCAGATAGTATGTTGTTGCGACATATTCTTCATTGGGAGTAAAATCGCAGAATCATGCCGCTCAAAGGAGTGCTTCCACCTGAACAATGTTCTGAACGTAGATTCCTCCGACCCGTGCTGGAACAACGATGATGATTACGCTGATGATACTGATTCATACTACAATCTGAAGTTCGGGTTTTAAAGGCAAGTGATTTTTACTGATTTATCTCAGTTTGGGTATTCTCGATTTTAGATGTATCAGGGACTGTATTTCTTACTTACCTATAACTGCTTCTCTTGCCTGTTTACTATTCCGGTTATATCAGTGTATCTACCGTCTTGCCTTAAATGCCCAAAAATTATACTGCCGATTTTTCCTTTTTCATGTGTTGAATGAAATCATCTTACATGATTGCATCTGAGTACGAAGCGAAGGAAATTTTCCCTTCCATACTGTTTGACATTTACAGTTCTGCAAGGAAATGATTTTGGATGTTTTACTCCATTTGGGTATTTCTCCTTTGATCCCTGTCACCTCTGGTATTCCTAATTATTCTCTTATTAAGTTTCCTGCCTGTTAATTATTAGCATAATTTCACTGCATCAAAAAATATGCAAACCATAAATACCCTGCATCAACCCATTGCCCAGGCGGTATACATTGCTCTCTTTTATTGCGTTTACATTTTCACAAAATTTCATTCTTTTTTATTATATTAAAATTGCGTACTTGAATCTCTTTAAGTACATGCACTTTTTGTGCGATTGAGGTCCTTAAATAAAATAAAATAACCAATCTATCTATTATTTATACTGGAAAAAAGGAACCAACTCCCTAATTTTATGACACGTGACCTCTAAAATTACTTACTACATCGCCATATTTTCTGAATTCCAAATTAGAACGGCAGTTTGTTTCGATGACCACTTTTTGCTAATCTACTTTTCTTTCTCCAACTACTTTATTTCTACGGCATTCTATAAGAAATTTCAATGGTTAAAAACCCAATCCTCTATCCAATAACCTACCGATACCTGCCGTCAATTAAAACCTACATCTTCTTTGGTTGTGGTTGTTGTATTTCTATTGTCGGAGGAACCTCCTTCTTCTTCGTAGGTAGCTTCAGCCTTTTACAGTGGAAAATCCCATCTTCTCTTATATTTTGTACAAACTTTTTTTTCTCCCTTTTTGAATAAAAAAAATTGATTTTGTCATTTGGGCATTGACTACAGATGCTCGAACTGGTAGAAACCAGTCCAATATAGAGGGTTCTTCATATAACGAATGCTCAAATTGGAAGAAACCAGTCCAATATAGAGGGTCTTTCATATAATGAATGAATACAAGCGATGGATACATGGTATGGAATATAACATTGTAAGTTGAATTATTGTTGTTTTCATGGTTTAGTTGTTTATGCCAAACTTGCAATCTGAAATATTTTGTTTTGTTTTCACGCATGTGGAGAATGTCAATTTTATTTAGAATCTGTAAATGTTGAAACTTGATGTACATAATTTGACATTAAGTTTATTTATTTACAACAGTTCATTTTTTCAGCATTGTTCAGTAACGGTATGCATCTCACTCTAATTATGCTTTTGTTAACATTAACCCTATGTTCGGATGCACCTTGACTATGTGGTAATATTTTTATTAGTTTAAAATGATTCATTTTCACAATAGTTTTTTTCCAATTTTATCTGAATCATTTATACTGTTACTATAAAATGTAATGTTTCTCCAAAATTGAATGTCCCAGTTACTTGCAATTTGCATTTTACATCAAAGAAAAATAATTACAGGCATGCAATTCTTTATCTTATATTTTTAATCTTCAATTTATTCTTACCGGTTGACTGGCATGATCAAGTGATCAATGTTTAGCTACTTTAAAATCTTTTCTGTTATATATGAAATAGAATAACTTATCATTTGTGTTACTTATTCATTTCTCTCCTTTAGACCATAGCCTCTTCGATAATTGAAATCATTAATTAACGACCACTGGATATGTTAGTTGGGTTCAAACCTGACCTCATATTATTCCAGTTCCATTCCATTTCTATCATTCTCTTCAACTACAACAAAAACACCATATTACAACTGTAATTTTACAACTATCAGAAAATCACAGTTGTAATAAAGGTTTTTTACAACGGTATCTTCCAAAAAGTTGTAATAACTGTATTTTCAACAACTCTTATATTTCAGAAGTTGTAATAGATGTCTATTACAACTTTTCTTCTATGGCAGTTGTAATAACTGCCAATTTTTACAACTATTTTATTGCTAGTTATAATGAATGTCTATTACAATCTTCCTTTTTTCAGTTGTAATATATGTTTATTTTAAATAAGTATTTTTTGTTTGTTCGTTTTAATAATTAATTGATTAATTTAATACTTACTATTTAAATAGTTAATTAAAAATAATAATCACCTTTAAATAATAATAATGAGAAATATGAAATAATTCATATTAGTAACTAATATTCATTAATTAATACAATAAAAAATTAATTACTATTTTATAATTAATATTAAATTATAACATAGAATTAAAAAAGTAATAATAACTAAAAAGTAATATTTAGTACTTTAGTAAAAAAAATAGTTCTCAAGAAATTCATATTACATTTAATATAAATTTTTACTTATTAATTATAAATTATAATATTTATTTCTATCAATTTTGTGCTGTGAACCAAGAAAAATTAATGGCATGTGGCAGGAAACCTGAGGGAGGATGCGGGAAGTTGGAAATTTTGGCTCCAAAAGTAACTCACGCGCTAAATTTTCACTCTCCCGCGCGGCCTCTTATCTTCTTCTTTGCCCAAAAATCAAAATGGTTCTTCCCTCAAACTAAACGAAGTCCTGCCTCAGTAAATCATCCCAAATCCCTAATTTCTCAATTCTGTATCGCGTCTTCTCATTTCAGTGCCCATCTTCCTTCTTCTCTAAATAATGAAAAAAAGAACACCACTTTTAAAAATCAATTACAAATCAGGTAGCATTTTTAATTTGCGTTCGATTTTCACAAACAAGTGTTTTGGGAAGCAGCCCTAGGGCGTCGATTTCGAGGCAACAGGGCATTCATCGAGGGGATTTCATACAGTGTTTTCTGGCGTGAACTAGTGTACACTGTGAGATCGAAATTCTTGGGTTTGCAGCTTCATAGTGTTTGGTTGTACTGCCGATTTGTTTTGTTGGAACTAATCCCTTTGGTCTTGTGGAGTTTTTCGAAGATGCTGGCTATTCTCTTTAATGTTGGGGCACCACCTCTTTCACCATCAAAACAGGTGATAGCTCGCTACAGTAATTTTCTGTGTTCTGGTAGGTGTTGCGTCATTAACAATCGGTACCTTCTCCTCCCATGCTTTTTGGTTCATTGAAAGGTTGTAGCTCAGGTAATTTTAGTTCGGTTGAAATTTGTGGTGTTACATTGCCTTGTGCAGTACTGTGCAGGTTGCGTGTTTTAAATTTGAGGAGATGAAGTACTTAAAACATTTTATTTTTTAGTGTAGGAGCATGCTATTTAAAATATGTTTGAATTGTTGTATCATAATTGTGTTCTTGATCTTTAGATGTGTAGGTGCATGTTTCCGGAGTGGGAGGTTTCCAGTTTAGGTAAGCAGCAACACAATTATACTCTGTTTTTTGGTTATTTACTTTAATATCGATGATAGAATTTCCAGTTTAGGTGTAAATGCTTGTTTATCACGATCTTCTGTTATAGCTATCAAGTGTTTTTACAAGAACAAAGGCATTGAAATTACTGAAATATTAATGTTTCTCTTGCTTTCCTAATTGTTGAGGTAAGCAGCAGCCACTAGCACAACATAGCGAAATTTTGTTCATTCACATAATATGAATCAAATACCATTTCTTACCTGCAATATCCGGTAACAAAATATCTTCTAAATGTTATCACTTCCTATAAAACTAACCAAAACTTGTGTTTTGTTTTGCACTAGTCAAAGTGAACAAATTTCATTCGCTCTTGGTGGATAATTGTTGTCAAACCTGCGTTATGTTTTGGTTATTCTCGGTGAAATTATATGCAATAGTCTGTTTTCTGTCGACTAGAGAACTACTGTGCTAATAACCATAGCATATCAAAATCCTAAAACTAATGGCAAAACTCCTTGAACTCATAAATCGCTTCCTTGAAACATTCCCATCCGGTAGGCATGCTTCCAAATATGCAAGACAAACATAGAAAAAAGATCTGAATATTGCAGGGTTGTACAATCCTTTTTGCCTTTATCCTAATCCACTACAGGATTTTTCACATCCAACTAGCTTAAACTCCACCTATCAGGATGAAAATACAGTATTCAAAATCTTAAACAGTACCATGAACATGATGGGTCCAACAGAACAAGTAATTTCAGTGCTTGTCTTCATCTTGTTTGTATTTTGGCCGATCAGTTTCAGGGACTTGGAAAGAACACACTATGATTGGTTTGTGCATACGTGTAATAAGCTTCATATTGTACACACCACTGGATCAGTTTGAGAATGTGCAGTAAGCTTCATATTGTGCATATTTTATGAAAACCAAACAATACAAGTAGATAAGAAGAAACCTGATAACATTATTGTGCAGGTTTACTCTTCCAGAAAAAGATTGTCGAGCATAAGTGAGAATTTACTCATGGCAGCTTGATGCATGCTTCGTAAGATTTGGTATTGTTGGCTTAAAAAAACACTATTTGTTCTTTTTTCTAACAATAGACGTGTTCTTATGCAACAGGTGACTTGTTTTTGTGTATTTTTTTTAAACATTAAAGATTTAATGTTCATTTCCTCTCTCATACGACCACATTTGTCTACATACTCTTTCGATATATTTTTTGCTTTGATTCTTGTTGAATAAAAATACCAAGATATTTATTTGTATGCATAATTCAACTTTATAGGTTTCATAGGTTTCAGAGGCTTTCTTGCAGAAGCCGAATTCCTAAATGACTACCATTGGAGAAGCTATTGGATCAACTGTGGTTTGGAATAAAAATTACGTTGTCTTTAGCTAGAGTGCTTTTGTAGGGTATTCTTATGTATCTTTTGTGTTAGATCGATGTATGTATTTTGAAACGGTTATGTTTTTTGTGACGGGCTTAGTTGATGATGTACTATGTGTATGTTGATCGAATATTATGTTAATTAATATATACAAATGATTTCGTATAATTATATTTGTTGCATTGAAATATGAATCATATTATTATTAATATATATGAATTCTTTATATTGGTAAGGTGTATATGAGTTACAACAGCAAAAAAAAGTTGTAATAAAGTTTATTACAACGGTGGTAAAAGTTGTTATACCTATGCTCTAATGTTATAATAGAATATACAACAACGCGAAATAAAAGTTGTAATAAAGTTTATTACAATGGTGAGTAAAAGCTGTTAAATACCCGGTTTCACAACGGTGTTGCAACTGTGCAGAAACGTTGTAAAAGATATAAGTATATTACAACTTCTTAATACATGACAGTGGCTCCACCGTTGTAAAAGCTTTTTACAACGTTTTTCCACTGTTGTAATATGGTATATTTGTTGTAGTGTTCTGAACTGGGAAAAAAAACCTACAATTGCAAATGCTAATTCGCTAGACATTATGAAGTCTATCATTATTTCATTGATCCCCTTAAATTTCAACACGTTTCTCTTTGAAGACCAAAGGCGCACCTATCTAAATAGTTAATTTACCTTAATTTTGAATGGTACGTAGTATTGTTTTCTTAGCATGGGTTCTAGCTTATTTGAATTTCCGCAGTTATAATCTCAAGTCCATCCAAATACTTTGTTTTTTGTACACATTTGTTGTCTTTCTGTCTATTCTGTCTCCAACAACCAAATTTGCACCATCTCATGTACGTTTACCCATAATTTTTTTCCTAGATTGCTATTATCGTCTTTGCACAGTTTCTATTTATTTTAAATTTACGCAATATGTTGTCTCAAGTACGTCCAAATACTCTATTTTTTGTGTGTGTTCATAATTATGCCTATTCGTTCAAAATACATGTTGTTAGTAGGTTATTCAACTGCAATGTTTTTGCCTCTATGTTGGTTTTTACTATTTTATCCCCAATACTTTATTATTCTGTTATTCAAGCATTATACCATGCAATTATTTTATAAAAAAACCAAGAAATTTGGATCTTGTGGTTAATGGGTTTCATAGCTCAATTTATCCAGTGTATATTTCAGTTTAACTATCGAAATTATGAACTTTAATATAATGTAAATATGTTCAGTATTATGTGTATGATATTCAGTTCTATTATACACTAATAATACATTCTCTTTTGAATTTGGGATCTCGTTTGTAATATAAGATTCCAAATTATTTTTCACTGACGTCATGTATGTTATTAGTGTCTTCATTGATGATTCTTTGTTGATGTGAATAAAGCTATAATTGAACCTGATAATTCAAACATTCATACACCATGACTTTGTAACTACTTTAATATTGTATATTACAAATTTATTTATATTATACATTACCTAGCGCTACTAATTTGTACTCAATTCATTAAAGCTTGCCTCAATTTCCCACCATGTGGTGCATTATACTAAATAAATTATTACTTATGTTACTGTAAGTAAGTTGTTTTGTTAATGCTTATGTTATGGCAAAAATTAATCAAAATAATCCTTTGTAGAGATTTCATAAGTATCGTCTACTATGATACATCTAGGCATACATCAAGCTGAAATAAAGGTTTATAATTTATAGAACGACACTTAAAAATATCGTAATTGCTGATATTATCCGTACTATGTTTTAAAAGTTGAGATTATTTTCTAAATCCTCTATGCACGTTTACACAAGGGAATCTTAATTTCAATGGTTAAATCCAGAACTCAACTCATTTATTAGAGCAAAGTTTTAGGAATATATTATATGAAAGTGACTTGACTATGACGATTCGGATTTTGGCCGGACCTAATCGATCGCAAAATCGACTAAGACCGTTCAAAAACCCGAATATGCTAACTTTGTGCATACAACACATCAGAACAAATAACAGAAGACTTTTATAAACATTATAATAATGTTACATCAGAGTACAGAATATCAGAGCACATCGATATAATAATACAACAGCGGAAGATAATCTACAATGAATTTAATACATTGCAACGGAAGTGAATAAACTTAGCACAACAGAAGGCTATCAATGCTCTGGACACAGCTTTAAGCTTCGATCCAAAATCCTGCTCAAATAAATATCTGCAAAGCAAATCACTCGACTGTCCGTGTGGAAAAGAGGGCACCCGAGTTTGCAAAGTGAAACAAACTACAGGTCAGTCATGGGACTGGTATGAGAAATCTTACTTAACCTATTTAATAATAATAAGGCTAATCATAGGACCACGCTTGCTAACGCGGAACGGGTTTACTCCATTGGATTTCCAGTGTACAAATAAAGTAAATCGCTGAAAACAACGCAATGCTTTTTATAAAAATGAAACCGTTATAAGACTCAAGTCCCATCACACAATGCAACGCAAATCGAAGGATAAATTTTTACCTTATAATGGTCAAAAATGCTTGATACGATAAAACGGATTTGATATTACTATTAGTGTATGTATGTTTTCAAAAACCGTTCCAATCATAATGTATCAGTCATAGACGGCATAGCTACCATATACTATGTCGCCATACTAGTTATACAATCAAAACCGTATGGTGTTGTATTGGAAGTTGGATTTCCATCATGAACCAAGGCAAGGGATCGTCCTTACCGAATTCGAGACAATCTAGCCCATGTCTCAGGACTCAAACTCAGGTGAGCCCTTAGGAGCGCCAGGGCCGGTCCACAAATATGTTAGTGGATTAGTAATGCCTGAACAATACGTCTTCCCGCCCAATGGGGCGTAAAATAGAGCCACTAGGGACTCAAATCCGAGGCGCCTCGCAATCCATCATCCACATAAGTAAAAATATCTGGATTTGTAAAACCAAGGCACCACTTCTAGCTAGAAAGAAACGCATGCTCTCCCTGGGGTCCTTCTCCCGTTTCTGGTTCATACTGGGGTGTGAGGCTCGCAAAGTATCTCTACACAAAGCTATGCTAAATAAAGCTATGCTTTGATCATCAACCACAAGGCTCTGCTTTTCAACAAAAGCCTTGATCATTTGCATCTTAGCATGTCACCTTGTTAATCCATACCATACCATTGATTTCTGCCAATATATAACCTCTAAGCTCGTATGTCTCAGAGGAGGGTGTTAAGCAAGAGAATAAATTCTCCGCCACCAAACAGATATATATTTAGCAGAGATCAATGAATACAACATAAAGGAATACAACGTCAGACATATCATCAATTCACAAGTCTGTTCTGGGTCTGAACGAAACCGGAGACACCTTATTCCTCGTCCCATATGTCCAATACAGGAGAGAGGTTCTCGCATACCCATCGATCTCCAAGTACGTCTGGATGATCACCACTTATTACCTTGTCTTGGGATGCCTCCCAATCAAGACATCAGTAATCATCCAAATGTTGTGAAGATCTCTGGTCTTCAACCACCATCTTCATCTTCGACTCTTAATCGTCGTAGTAATTATTCAGAATGGGTTAAACCTGGTCTTTCCGAATAACTCGCATATTTTATAATCAATAATAAAGTGCTATATAAACACATCAAACGCCTCATTCCAATTCAGAATATTCCTTTAATAAAATATTCACATTATTAGGGAAAGGTTCCCATTAATTTTATCAAAGATAGTGAAAGTGTGAGTGCGTATGTGCTAAGTATAATATACACACAAGGATCGTGTAATATGACAAACAATATTCAAGTATAAAGTAATAGCTAATCAAAGAACAGTAGTATAGTAAATGCAGTAAAAAAATAAAAAAAAATCACACCAGGGCTTTTTATACTGGTTCGGAGCACCGTCCTACGTCCAGTCCCAGACCTCTCTCTGGATTTTCACTAATCAACAACCTCGCTTCACCCAGAGGAACAGGTTCACAACACCCGAGTAGCCGAACAGGATTTCACGCCTCTAATAACACGAGGACTTCAACACTTGCCTGATCACACACAGGACTTCAACTGATACAATGGTTTTGACTTCTGCTTTGTGTTCTTGATTCAACACGCATAGTCAACAGTTTGAGTACAATCTTCCTATAATCTGATCCTCAAGTACATACTTTGAATGCGTAGATTTAAGGAAGTATATTACTTATTGAATCAAGAGATATGAAATAATTTCAATGATTCAATAAGCAATTGAAATATTTGAGAGCTTTTAGAATGCAAGAATATTTAGAAAGTAAGATCAGAATTTAGAGCAAGAATCGGTGATTTGAAAGTATGATTTCAAGTCTATTTATAGTGTAGAATAGTTGCATTCCTTCATGAAGAGTTTTTACAAAAGATTGCATCCATTTCCATTGAAAATTGAAGAGAAAAATCTTGATGAATGGAAGCAACCCTTCAGGAAAAAGCTTGCTGTTTCGGAAACAGTCGACAGGTCAAAAATCACTGGTCGACTGGTTAAATTGAAAATTCCAGAAAAATAGTCGTTATGTGCAAAAACACATAAATCGGTCGACTGGTCCTTTTTGGGCGGTCGACCGTTTTAGTTTCTGTTTCAAAAAAACACAGCAGAACCGGTTGACTGATCCTTTTTGGGCGGTCGACCGTTTTATGGCTGTGGACCAGAGTACCTCGGTCCACAGTCCATATCACTCTGCACACTTTCCCGGTCGGATACTGGACCGTTTGGGCTTTTTCTGTGACTTTTCAATTTCCTCAAATATACAGATTTCAGCAACGAAGATATGATATTGTTTTGTGCATTCGTGTTATAATTTGAGGATAGATTTTAACATATTTCTAATACGACTCAAAGTAAAATACCTTATCTCTATGAAATGATCTTCATTGCACCTTTATATGTTGGCATCGATCAAAATCTGGTCTCAACATTCTCCCCCTTTTTGATTGATGACAACACCTTGGATTTTCTCCCTCTAAATATAAAGCTCCCCCTGAATTTCTGCAACATTTGTTAGTTCATAATATAAATAATCTTACCTTTTGATTCCTGCATTAACAAATGTTAGCATACATATACTATTATCATGTTAAGCACATAATTTTAAATGATAGTATATGTAACATGAATAATATGTATCATCATAAGAGAAAATATTTCTCCCCCTTTGTCATCGATTAAAAAGAATAAATACCATAATAAACATAGTAATCGGGAGTAGTAGAGAATACAGATAATTATAGCACGTTTAGGAGATATTGAATCATGTGATTTTTGATAAGCTGAGTTTTCAACGATATTTAGAGATGTCGAATAACCTTCTCTTTATTGTGGTGTACCTGCAAAAAATATAAGATATATCTTTTTGGTACCCACTTGCTTTGTTTGGGTCCATGGGTTAGATGGAAGGTAACCATACCCAAGAGGGTTTAATGGAACCTTTAAAGATAAAATTTTCATTATTAACCACTGAATCAAAATAGTCATCAATATATTTTTCTCTGTTTTTCCAACTTACAGGAACCCAAATACTTAAGTAATCTCTAGTGATATTCCTATTCGTACTTCTATATTTATTATAAATACCGCTAGTCATAGAAGTGTTCGAATTTCTATAATAATTGGGTTTTGGATATGCATTAGCACTAGCAGTGATATTCTTATTGTACATAAAAGCATATCTAGTACTATTTCTACGATTATTATATCCTATACCACTTTTGTCATGTAAAGGTCGAGATCTAGATAAAATCATGTTTAAATCATTTTGCCCATTATTAAATTTCGTGAATTTATTTGTACATTTGATTCCACAGTCGCGATTGATATTTTCAAAAGAAACTTTGCTATTAATACCCTTATTTAATTCAGAATTCTTCCTTTTTAAAGTTCTATTCTCATTTTCGAGACAACTAATTTGAGATTCTGAATTATATAAAGATGATTGTAATTTTTTTTTTGAGTCAGAAATTTCATTTTGCAAAATATTATTATTCACCTTTAAGAACTCACATTCTTTAGATAATTCCAAATTCTTTTTAGTTAGAGCTCCATTCTCTTTTTCAAGAGACAAAATTAAAGAACTTAAATTATTTAAAGAATCTTCTAATGATTTATTTCTATTTTGCAAAAGATCGATTTCCTTTAAAAGAACATTGTTTTTATCTTCTATTCGTTCATTTTCTTTTTGAAGGAAATCTTTTTGAGAAACAAGCTTTTCTAAGGTATTTTCAAAACATTTGGCTTGTTTTGCTAAAAAATTGTTTTCTTCTTTTAATTTGGAATTTTCTTGCTCACAATTTTTAGACTTGACTATAATGATTGCATTAAGTTTACCCAAACTTTTACAATCTTTCAACAATTTTTCATGGTCTAACAAAAGATCTTTATATAATGAATCTACACATACCGATTGTGATCTGACTTTAGCCATAAGACATTTGCTTCCTTGCTCTCTTAATTCTGCTTTGTTGCTCTTCCACTTTCTAATCCCTTGACTAGACTTCTTTATTGCCATTTGTTGTAGGATGTTGTTACGATCTCTAGAACACCAGGCTCCGATACCAATTGAAAGTGCGAGTGCATATGTGCTAAGTATAATATACACACAAGGATCGTGTAATATGACAAACAATATTCAAGTATAAAGTAATAGCTAATCACAGAACAGTAGTATAGTAAATGCAGTAAAAAAAATAAAAAAAATCACACTAGGGCTTTTTATACTGGTTCGGACCACCGTCCTACGTCCAGTCCCAGACCTCTCTCTGGATTTTCACTAATCAACAACCTCGCTTCACCCGGAGGAACAGGTTCACAACACCCGAGCAGCCGAACGGTATTTCACGCCTCTAACAACACGAGGACTTCAACACTTGCCTGATCACACACAGGACTTCAACTGATACAATGGTTTGGACTTCTGCTTTGTGTTCTTAATTCAACACGCATAGTCAACAGTTTGAGTACAATCTTCCTATAATTTGATCCTTAAGTATATACTTTGAATGTGTAGATTTAAGGAAGTATATTACTTATTGAATCAAGAGATATGAAATAATTTCAATGATTCAATAAGCAATTGAAATATTTGAGAGCTTTTAAAATGCAAGAATATTTAGTAAGTAAGATCAGAATTTAGAGCAAGAATCGGTGATTTGAAAGTATGATTTCAAGTCTATTTATAGTGTAGAATAGTTGCATTCCTTCATGAAGAGTTTTTACAAAAGATTGCATCCATTTCCATTGAAAATTGAAGAGAAAACTCTTGATGAATGGAAGCAACCC
The DNA here is from genome assembly GCA_030737875.1 of Allium sativum. Taxonomy (NCBI): domain Eukaryota; kingdom Viridiplantae; phylum Streptophyta; class Magnoliopsida; order Asparagales; family Amaryllidaceae; genus Allium; species Allium sativum. The sequence goes on from CM060922.1 coordinate 797,720,494, forward strand.
TTCAGGAAAAAGCTTGCTGTTTCGGAAATGGTCGACAGGTCAAAAATCACCGGTCGACTGGTTGTATTGAAAATTCCAGAAAAATAGCCGTTATGTGCAAAAACACATAGACCGGTCGACTGGTCCTTTTTGGGTGGTCGACCGTTTTAGTTTCTGTTTCAAAAAAACACAACAGAACCGGTCGACTGATCCTTTTTGGGCGGTCGACCGTTTTATGGCTGCGGACCAGAGTACCTCGGTCCACAGTCTATATCACTCTGCACTCTTTCCCGGTCGGATCCTGGACCATTTGGGCTTTTTCTGTTACTTTTCAATTTCCTCAAATATACAGATTTCAGCAACGAAGATATGATATTGTTTTGTGCATTCGTGTTATACTTTGAGGATAGATTTTAACATATTTCTAACACGACTCAAAGTAAAAAACCTTATCTCTATGAAATGATCTTCATTGCACCTTTATATGTTGGCATCGATCAAAATCTTGTCTCAACAGATAGATTCTTTTAAATTTATTCTTTGATCTTTTTATAGATTCATTAAAATCTAATATGGTTTTAATATCAAAAATCATTGCTTTATGATTATTCAACTTAAAGAAATTAATCTTGTCTTTAACTGGGTTAAAAAAACAATGTCTTTTAAAACAGTTCATGATAAACCCAAAATCATATTCCATTAAATATGGAATTTTCACAGAAATCAAATCAATATATAATCGATATAAATTTTCATATCAGACTAATAATATAAATAGAATAACGACAAATCCTTTTAAATTCCATTCATAGTAACGACCTTCTTTTACAGAAGCTCATCTCGATTATTATTAAATCGAATTTCATTCAATTCCAATTTCTTCTATTAAATTGGAAAACTTTATTTTGGAAATTTTCCATTAAATCTAAATAAAGGATTTATAAGTTCCAAATTATATTTTCACTGTAAATCGGGTTAAAGAACAAATGTCGTTAAAAACACAGTTCACGATAAACCCAATTCACATTTCATTTTATTTCAGTTAATAAATATAATTGGAAACTCTAATAATCTTAATTAAAAGAATTTTCCTTTCCTCGACTGGATTTAAGAATAGTGTTATTAAAGACACCATTCACAACAACCCAAAAATCCAATTTTATTTATTTAAAAAAAAACATTAGATTATTATTCTAGTTAATAACTAGTTCATTTCGATAAAATATATTTTCATCTTTTCAAATATGGAATTTTTCATCTAAAATCTTTCCAAATTATTAATTATGATTTTACATAATTTCTCCATATTTTTAATAATTTTATTAAGTCCTGTACAGTCGATTTCCATAAACGGTCATCGAACTGCACTTACAACGACCTTTTCCAAATTTGATTTGGACATAATTCCAAATCTAACCGTTAGATTTTTTAACACCCCGCCTCCGCTAGGGTCACTCGCAAAGGAATGCACTAGCTTTAGAGGGGCATTATTGGTAAACATGCACAGAAATATCACAAGACAGAACATATAAAATAGCGGAAGTAAAATTGAACTTTCATAAACATTAATAATTAAGGTCTAAAGCCTTTTACATCAGAGTACATCAAAACCTGTCTTGCAATAGTAAAGAAGCATAAAGACTTTTTCATAAATTATTCTCCAAGTAAAAACAGTAAAGTAGCCATAGCCAAGACAAGTCCAAGCCATCCATGATGACCTTCAAGCAGAAGAAATCCGAACTAAACTGCAGTATTTCCTCCCTGTAACCTGGGGGGAAACGGAAAAAAAGAGGCGAAACAAAACGGGTCAGTCAAAAAGACTGAGTAAGCCCTATCTACTATCAGTATAAAAACTAGTAAAGCTAACTGACATGCGAAACTGAGATGAACATAAGCATGATGACAAGATAGATAAGCTAAATTAGAATAACAGGATGAACTACTGAACTCAGATAAACTAAGGTGTCATGATACATTACGGTGTCAAGATAAAACAAGGTATCCCATCGTCAAGTTCCTGTCAAATATAATATCCCCAAGATATCTATCACGTATAACATCCCATGGTATCTATCCTGTCTTTTAGCTCTGCACCTACCGTACTAGTATCCCCACCGTATCATGTGTTAACCATGAATGACCCTTACACAAAAGTCGTGTAATGGTCCATGTCAACCTAATATATCGCATATATAGGTTACTCAACTCGTATGTTTTATTCCATGTAAGTGTTCAGTCCCTTGCCGTAGACCATACGGTCTTTCCCAAGAGATTCTATACTACTTTAACATAGTTCCGTGATCCCTAAGATCGTTTTGGATTGTCACCCTATATCTAACTAGGGTCTTCCAACATGAATCATTGTTTGTACAACTAGGACTTATGCTACCTAGGACTACTAGGGATTATGCTTACCTATTGCACATTTTCGTATCTCGGTTTTGGTTCAACCACCCAGGGCCATTAGGATTTACGCTAACCGTCAACCGCGCCCTTTTTCCCACGCATTCACCGTGAATCGTTTTTTTCATGACTGTATGCACATGTATCACATCGTGCCATCCGAGTCCTGTCACAGGGCAGGTCAGGTAATACAGGACTCGGTCGGGAGCTTTCAATATATCTGCCGATGCAGATGCTAAGGTCTGTTTTTCTATACGTGGCTATGGTCCCACGAGACCCCTCCCTCAACTAGTGAAAGACAAGACAGGATAAATCCTGTATGAGAACACAACACTGGCCAACCCACATCCAAGCCTTACCGCAACCATAATTAGATAGCAACTATGGTCTATTGGGTGTTCTCTACCTTTCCGTACGTACACGCTTGACCAAAGATGGTAGGTAGCCTGACGAAAAATGCTATCTAGGGTACGACCGTGTATCGTCGACTATCCCCTATCCATCCCCGTCTTTAGGTCGCTCGTATAGCAACCAAGGCATACTCTTGGTTCTTCTAACGCAGACCTTAACCTCTCATGAGCCTAGTATGATCACCTGGCAGCTCACAGAGGGATACCAAGAATATCCTCACGTTCCCCGAAGCCGCTGCTTCGTTACCCAGTTCGCTGGAGCCTTTATCTAAATCAGATACTTGCTCCTACTCGTATATTTAAACGATGACCTACCGTATCAGGTTACTCATCTATCTATGAACTGGTCTAAATTTCCTTGACTAAGAATCATTACTTAGTTATTCTTCAACTAAGGTCTACCACTTAGCCTTATTCCCGTTATCCTTGTTAACCACGGTTATCCACCTAATCCTCAGAACTAGGGTTTACATAATGGATTAAGTGTCACTTAAGTTCATGACTCAACCCATCTACAAATCATGTCAAAATTGGCTAAGTATACCAGTCCAAGACTTAACCCTACAAACCATGTGTCAAGTTGGTTAAGTATATTAAGCAATTCGCGACTTAACCTCGTCCAATTATCATTCTAGATTGGTTAAGTATATATTAACTTGACCCTATCAATTTACTTAGTCAAATCGGTCAAGTGTATTCAAGCGATTCGTGACTTAGCCTTATCATGTTTTCACGTTAGATTGGTTAAGTATAGGTTAACTTAACCTCAATAAATTAACGAGTTAGATTGGTTAAGTATAGGTCACTTAACCACATCAAATCATCATGTTAGATTAGTTAAGTGTTTAACTTAACCCCATTAAACTGCCAAGTGGGACTAATTAAGTCTAGGCTAACTTAACCCCATCCGATTTCCATGTTTAGACTAGTTGAGTCTAATCTTAACCCCATCCATTAACTGTATTTTTCGGTTAAGCGTCATTAAGAAAACTTACTTAACCTTACCAAGTTATCGTGTTGGATTGATTAAGTGTTGGTTAACTTAACCACTTCAAAATCACCGAATTGGATGGGTTAAGTCTAGATTAACTTAACCACATCCCCTAACTGTATTATACGGTTAAGTGTAATTGGGAAAGCTTAATTAACCGTATCAAATTCACATGTTGGTTGGGTTAAGTGTTGGTTAACTTAACCCCGTCCACTAGTCGTATAAACATGGTTAAGTGTCATTAGGCAAATCAAGTTACTTAACCTACCCAACCTTGTCATGTTTTGTTAAGTATCATTAGCCTAATCAATTTACTTAACCCATTTGTCCATGTCATATTTGGTTAAGAGTCATTAATCAAATTAACTTAACCCTATCATGTGGCATTAATTACTTAATGCACCTCAACCTCTCACATTAGACTTTGTTGTGGTTACTAGTTAAGCCGGTCGGTTCCGGGTAGCTTTACACCACAACTTGGTCTAACCTCGGGTCCAAGCACAACATGACCAACTTCTCACATTGGGTCCTATTGTTTGCAACTACTAGTTAAGCCGGTCGGTTCCGGGTAGTTTTACGTTGCAAACTCAACCCAACCTCGAGTTGGCCACTTTCATGTTTAGTCTAGTGTCATGTTCATATTCAAGTTTTCAAGCAATTGGGTAGACCTAACTTAATAGGTAAATTCCCAATGGGTAGACCTAACTTAATAGGTAAATTCCCAAGCTTGTGTTTTTATGTCATTAGAAATTTCCCATAACATAACCCATGCTTTTAAACTCACATATACGTTCGCAACAACGTAATGGATTAAAAGAATAGACTTGGCAAAGGCATGGCAAAAATAGATATTAAGCCACAAGTTAATCATGGTGGCAAATGAGGCACAAATGTGTTCATTAACTTGCATGTTACATTCTTAAGCCTCAAAAACATGCATAAACCCAAACTTGGCACATAAACGAATCATGGTGACAAAAGACATGGAATGATGACTAGAAACTCGCATGTATCATCATATAAGGGTTATGACTTCATATGCAAGTTGACATAAAGATTATGAAGGTTCTCATGTTGCATAATGCAACATTTCAACATAAAGGTTGTAGCTTTTAGCTCATAAGATCAAGATAATGACTTCATAAACTTGCATGACATGATAGCATGTATCATTCTCAATGATCAAACCAAAACTTGCAACATGAACATTTAACTTCATAGTTAATACCTAAGAGTAGGGAAAGGGCTTACATTGCTATGAAGGCACAAATTGATTTAAATTAAAGATTGTGATGAAGCCTATGCATGCCATCACCCCAAAAACCCAAAGATGAACACTCCAAATCAATAAAAAACCCCATCTTTATGAACAAAGATCAAAGCTTTAGCCTTGAAATCAACTTGAGAAGCTCTCATACTAACATAGGGACTCTCTAATACTCACATGATCATGAAACCTCTCATAGAAATGAAGATAGCATTTTGGCAAGAGGATGGAGGCTAGGGTTTTGAGTGGAGGCCATGATCACTAGAAATTTTGGCATAGTTTAGTTGTAGGATCAATTAATGAGGGTTTAGGCTAGGTTAGGGGTCTTTTTATAGAGATTAGGGGTAGTTTAGGCCGTTAGATTAACCCTAGGATAGATCCCAGCCCTCAAAAATCGTCACAAGCCTCCAAAACAAGACCAAGGGCCAAAACAGGTGCACCAGGCCAGCCAGGGTCAAGCCAGAAGGCTGTGCAGGTTTCTGGCTCGACACGGGCGCACTTCCCAAGTGCGCCAGTGTATTTTTGTGCTGGGGCACTTCACAAGTGCGCCAGTGCATTCTGGCTTGTTTTCGGTTTTTCTGCCTAACTTCGTTCGTCCATATCTTCTTCATACGGACTCCGATTTACGAAATTTCTGACTCTATTTCGCGTATTTTTCCGAGACGAACGCAATAAAGCAACCCGTTTATCCTGATTCAGATTTTATAATTTAATTCTGCCTTGATTCTTGTCTTAACACGTTGCTAAAAATTCGGGTTGTTACAGATTTCAAAACTCTTATATTCGTTACAAAGCTCTTTTTGATACGAACCGAACGGTTCTGGTTTTAGGAGAATCCGACTGTCGGATCTCCTGTTACATCGATTTGAAGTTAATGGTCGAAATTCGCGAACGGTCGCTGCATGGCGCTAACTATTCAGGCCATTATATATATAATATATATAATATATATATAATATATATATATATATAATATATATATCGTCGATTTCCAATTGAAGAGTATTTTATAAAATATTTATAAATATGTTTTAAAATGATTTTAACTTTATTTTCAATTTTAAATCAAAACTGAATATTCTATATCTTTATCATATTAAAATGATAATATTTCCAAAATATTAAATTTTGAAATCACTAATTTTCGATATTGATTATAAAATGAATAAAATCGATAAACCCGTTCGGGTTAAAATTGTCGTTTGCTACTTAATTCGTCTTCATATTTTTATATTTTTGTGTCCAACCAAAGGTGGACATAAAAATCAAAATTGTATTCTATACTGAATATGATTTCAAAATATTCGTTATTTTAAAATATTCTTTATTTAAAAGATATTCTGAATCGGAATGTGACTCAATCAATTACCATATAAATTCAGTTATATGGATTTCATACATTGCATATATTCAACGATAATGATAAACAATCATCAAATAGTCCATTCACATCCAAAGTGAAGTTTATAACTATGTGAGCATTAAAATAAATAAATAACGCTCATCATAGACTGTCAATCCATCGATTGACAATTAATTAAATATTGGGACTAGTGTATGTCAAATATTATACCAATACCCGTGTGGGGTTTTCAAACAACAACAGTTTACATAAATAAATCATTGGTTAATAGATTTAACCAATTCTAATTCAGTTTGAATTCTTTTCCATTTAACAAATTTTCACTGATTAAATTATAAATACATATTTATAATTTCATTTCCACAAACATATATTTTAACAAGTAATTATTTAATTCCTTGTCTAACATGATAAAGGTGATATTTCGTCTAACGAAACATATAATTTAACTAAATGACATTTCCATTTTAACATAACATTTTCTAAAGAAATGACATACTTGTTTACAAAATATGTCTTCTAATATCAAATAAAAAGGAGTTTATTTGCATAACTTATTTGCATGTTTCCTAATGTCAAATAAAAAGAATTTTTATTCGCATACATTTCCTATTCTTCTAATGACAAAATTAAAAAGGAAATTTTGTCTACACACATGTTTTCTAATGACTTGCGACAAAATAAAAAGACAATTTTGTCTACATGTATGTTTTTAATTCTAATGACCAAATAAAAATGACTATTCTTAATCGTAAACAAATTCAATGTTTAACTCAACAAATAAAATGAATATCTTTATTTGTTTACAAATTCAATGTTTAATTTGACAAATACAAATGACTACTTTAATTTGTCTACAAATTCAATGTTTAATTTGGCAAATAAAAATGACTACTTTAATTTGTCTACAAATTCAATGTTTAATTTGACAAATAAAAATGAATACTTTTGTTTGTTGACAATTCTAATTACACATAAAAATGATATTTTTATGTTGACGATTCTAATTCAACATAACACATAAAAATGATATTTTTATGTTGACAATTCTAACTCAACATAACAAATAGAAATGTTAATTTTATGTTGACAATTTCTTTTTCAACTTAACAAATAAAAGTGATGATTTTATTTGTTTACAATTTCTATTTAACAAAAAATGATATTTTTGTTTTTAACTATTTCATTTCAACAAAACATGATATTTTAGTTTCAACTATTTTATTTCAACCAAAGTGTAAATTTTATATCAATTCTAATTTCAACAAAAATGACAAATTTTATATTGTTAATTCTAAATTTCAACAAAAATGACAATTTTATATTGTCAATTCTAAATTTAACAAAAGCGACAGTTTTATATGTCAATTCTAAATTTAACAAAAGTGACCATTTTATATGTCAATTCTAAATTTAACAAAAGTACCATTTTAATCCTAACATAACATTTTATAGCAAAATGGTATTTTTATTCTAATGCAACATTTTATAACAAAAATGTTATTTCATTTCTAATGCAACATTTCATAACAAAATGTTATTTCATTTCTAATGCAACATTTTATAACAAAAATGTTATTTTTAATCTAATGTGACACTTCCAACATAATGACATTTCAATATAGTGACATTTTCAATATAATGACATTTTCAACGTAGTGCCATTTTCAAAACATATGACATTATAATGTAACATGAACATATTCCAAATATATGACACATCTGTTTGACAAATCATTATTCTAAATAAATGCCATATTTATTTAACATAACATGATTCTAACAAAATGATATTTTTAATTTAACTTAGCATTTTATAACAAAAATGATATTTTTATACTAACATAACATTTCTAACAATAATGATATTTTTATTTAAACATAACATTCTCTAAATAATGACATTTCTAATAAAAGGACATTTCTATTTTACACAAAATATGATCATTTTATATATAAAATAAAAACGTGAAATTTCATGTTAATATATTTTCATTTCAAATAATGTTCATTTTTAATAAAAATGTGAATTCTTATCGTTTAACTTTTCTTTTTTAAAACCATGAATATTTTAATGTTAACATAACCTGATCTAACAAAAATGATATTTTAATGTTAACATGTTAAAGATTATATTTCTATCATAAAACAATATAATTCAGTAAATCATCACAACCACAATCAATATATATGTATATATATATGTATATATATATATATATATGTATATATATATATATTTCTATATATATATATATTTTTTAATTTTAATTTTAAATCGAGAAATCTGACATTGATTTTTGTTTGAATTTCCAACGTGCTTTGTTTCATCTTTGGTCTGTTCCATCACGTAGATCTCGTTTTTCTGATTCCAACGCAATCAGTTTCGTTGAATTCTGTTGAGTATTGAACAAGTTATGGCATTGTAAAGATTAATTACATAATTAAATAAATTAATTACAATTAAATTCCTTAATCCTCTTTCTCCTACCATTGTCTGTAACTCGTTCCAACTGCCATCAATAAAAACTGAACCCATTGTCTTCATCACTAGGGCACCTTCGTGCAACCAACTCGAGCAACCGGACCGCCATCGCCTGACATAGCCGGGTGCGCCGCCGCATGGTCCCCCTTCGTCCTCCAATTTGCCACGCTCGGTGGCCTTAGGTGGCCCGAAATCGGCCTGGAACTCGACGTGTTTGAGCGCCGAAATCCCATTATCCGCATCAGTAAACTCCATCATCACCGTATTATTTTGTATAGCTTGAGAGGCTCTTTGATTTTGTCTTTAGAAGTTTCGAATTTCATTGTAAGGATTGAGAGAATTTGAGGAATTCTTTTCGGATGAATTTGGCCATTGTTTCAATGAAGGGGCGACTAGTTCTGAATTAGTGAATTAGGGTTTCGCATAATCTATATTTATAATATTATTTTAATTATTATTTAATTGTTTTAATTACTAAAAGGCTTGTTAGTTTCTAATGGCTCCAAATTCAGCCCAGCTAATGTTGCTCCTAGCCAAATGCCCCTATTTCGGATACAATGGACTAGGTCCCGTCAGCCCGTTTGATCGTCTCAGCCATTTTTCTTTATTTTAAAATATAAATCATTTAATTATTTAATTTAAACGTACATTTTAATTTACCGGGGCCACATACTGACTCCAAACATTTCAGAAAAATTATTTCTAGTTATGTTTTGACGATACGGTTCTAAAGAAACTAATTTCGTCGAATTTGGAGACCGTCTGAAAAATGGCCATTTTCAAGTCGATTAAATTTGAGTGTAATTGACAAAACACATTTTCTTTTTCCACGCTCACATATTAGTTCTAAAAAATATGAAAATTTAAACCTAGCAATACTTTGACATTCCGATCCAACAAAAGCGATTTCGTCGAAAACGGAGGTCGTTTGCAAAATGGCTATTTTTAAGGGCTATATATATATATATATAAATTATACAGCGACTATTCTAAATATTCAACTGCCCATAAATTTTGATTCCTGCTATGAAATTTCAATTTTTCGGATTCGCTGGAAAGATATTTTTAAACAGATTTAAATATTTTTAGTTTCACTAAAATCTGATTTATTTTGAATCATGTACATTCAGTCAAAGTTCAAATTCAAATTTTCAAACTACCGCGCTATTTCCAACTCCTTTTAAAATTAAAATAAATTATATTCGTTCTAACTTTGATTTAAATAAATTTTCAATCGTTATTATTTAAAATAAATTATTTTAAACATTAAAATTCCATTAAAATTTCTAAAATAAAATTTTTAAATTAGTTCTGATTTTTCGGGTTTTTACATTGACTCTCGGTTTTGCTCCCCAAATTTTTTTAGTTATTCATTGAAAATCCATAAATTTACGTCATTCAACCTACACCTTGAAGTGAAACTATAATTTTTGAACTATTCGAGTAACTTTTAATGCACATAATTTTGTACTGATCATGAACTAGATATGAATGTCCAACTGTGTAAATATACACACACACATCTCTCAATTTTTCTGATATTTTTGAATAGGTTGGCAATGTGGTTTACTCTATGACACATCATTTCATATTACTACGGTAAATTTTAACACATGAGATTTATGATATTTTCACGCTTGTTGATGAAAGTTAGGTCCACTACAGCATTTTTTTTTAAAACAAAATAGCAGTCACACTATGTGTGTATGTGTGTGTCTATATTGTGTCTATAAATATATATATATATATATATATATATACATATACATATATATATATAATGGTAGTTGTGGACAAAATCTTAGCAACCTTTCTTAGTTGCATGTTATTATATTTTGATCTCATTTAATCCATCATTGCATATACCATATCATTTACTTGGTGAAGGTGGTCGCTCTAAAATTACACTAGCAGAAGGTAGTGAAGATTAATAGAATTTCAAATAAAATTAATATCAAGTCACATTTTCTAAAAATGGTACTATGCATTTTTATATCAATTTTATTATTACAATTATCCTACATAGTAGGTAGAGTGTAAAGAATGCGTTTGTGTTAAGGCACCATAGAAAGAGTCGGTCTAGACTCATATAAAAGTAAGGAACTATGAAAGTTCGAGAAAGCATGAGAGCATGCAAGTAACATGTTGGAAATTATTCTGCAATTATTGAATCACTAACCTTAAACATTAATTGCATGGTAGTTATTTTCAAAATAAATTATAAACCGATATAGCTGGTGTTCCACTCGAACTTGGGCGTCAATATTATTGCATGGTAGTTTTCCCTTTCAATCAAAACCTCAATATAACATAAATGACTTATTCTTCTTTATACGCTTTCATTCCTTTCTTTTGGCTGCATGATATATTTTTTAACCACAGCAATGGAATATACTAGGTTACTCTACTGCCATGGATGCACGTATATTCATTACTTAAAAATATTGATATACCAAAATACCCATGATTTTGTTTTGTAGCATCCAGTATCACAATATACACCTTTTATCATGATATACCGATAGTTTATCAAAGTGTGACGAATTTTATTTGTTTGGAATACTATCGCCATTGTCTATATTGAATTTTCCATGTGTGTTGAATGGTAAGAAATTGAATTTTATTTTGAAGAAACAACAATTTTCTATGGTTTCTATTCATGTATACTATACTGTGATGCATTATCCTTTCCAGGATAAGAATGGGCAGTTGCTGTTGGATCCTTCACAATTCGGACATCGTAGAATGGTACGTTGACTGATTTTATTAATATTTCTTTGTTCTTTATTGAAGCGACCCGAACTTCCCCGGTCTCCGAAGAGAAGAGAAAGGACGAATTACTGTGAGGACAAAACAAATCAGAACGCAGACAGGAGAACATTTCATTGTTAGTTACAACAATTCCATCAGATTACAAGAATATACAGAGTATGAATAAATATTACACATTATAAAATATCAGAGATTACAATACATTACATAGCAGCGGAAAATAATACAATACACAACTGAAGGAGATATACGGATACAAAGCTTTCCGGATATCATTCCAGCTGTAAATCAGGATCCTGTGAATATAAATCTGCAAAACCAAAACTACTAGCTGCCCGTGTCAAAATAAGGGCACCAAGAGTTTAGGTTAAAACAATAAACTCCAGGTCAGTCATGGGACTGGTGTGAGAACTAAAACAGTTATAATTCTTTATTTTAAAGTTCGGTAAATCAAGGGACCACGCCGCTAACGCGGAACGGGTTTCCTCCCAAGAATACCAGTGCATAAAACAACATCGCAATGCTAAATAAAGAACAATGAAGCTATTATAAGACCCAGGTCCCATCACACAATGCAACACAAGCCGGAGGATAGGGTTTTACCTTATAATAGCCAAAGCATGCTTGATACGTTAAAAACAAATCATTTGATACTATTATAAGTGTATAGTGTCAAAACAATTTCAATCATAAATATCAATCATAGACGGCATGGGTATCATATATCATGTCGTCATACTAGGCTCTACAATCAAAACCGCAAATGTCACGTATTTGGAAGTTGAATTTCCATCTGTGAACCGAGGCAAAAGATAGTCCTTTATCGATTCGAGACTCTCTAGCCCGAGCCTCAGGTTACAGCCGCAACTGCACCTAGGAGCCACAGGGCCGGTCCACCGATGTGGATTAAAATGCCTGAACACTACGTCTCCCCGCCCTATGGGGCGTAAATGAGCCAACGAATGACTCCATCGGTTCGAGAATGACCGATATATCAGAGGCGCCTCGCAACAGCAACAACCACATAAGTCAAACTCGTCAAGGCGTGTAAAACCACTGATGCCACTTCTAGCTAGAAAGAGACGCATGCCCTCCCTGCATCCTTCTCCCGTTTCTGGTTCACAACCGGGGTGTGAGGCTCGCGAATCAACGCTACACAAAGTTATGCGACACAGGCGGTGCTTTGATCATCAACCACAAGACTTTTCTTTTCAAAAGAAGCCTTGATCATATTGCCACTTAGGCGTGCCACACAGGCAATTCACTCCATGCGTTTGATATCCATCAATATATAACCCCTGAGCCCGTACATCTCAGAGAAGGGCGTTAAGCAAGAGAATAAATTCTCCGCCACCAAACAGATATATATTTAATAGAAATCAATCACACAGACTGAAATCCAATGTCAGACACACAGTCCATCTACAAGTTCGTTCTGGGTCTGAACGAAACCGGAGGCACCTAGTACCCCGCATATCCATCGATCTCCAAGTACGTCTGGACGATCACCAACTGTTTCCATCTTCTTGGGTGTACAGCCCAATCAAGATCATCAGTAACCACCCAAACGACGTGAAGACCTCCGGTCTTCGACCACCGTCTTCACCTACGACTTATCGTCGTATCAGTTATTCAGAATGGGATAAACCCGGTCTTTTCGAATAACTGGCGTATATAATAAACATGTGTTACACAAACACAACATACGTCTCATTCCAATTCATCAGCCACTAACCGTAAATTAGTAAGAGAACAATTCCCCAAATATTAACCCCGAAGGCCGAAACCAACATCAGATCAATACCCCAGAAACCATTCATCTTAGCCAACCTACAGTTAGTTTCTAAATTTCACATTCATAGGGAAAGGTTCCCATTAATTTTATCCAAGATAAATTCTTTTAAATTTATTCTTTTAATCTTCCTTTGAATATCACTTCAAACTAGTCGGGATTAGCGAACCACACCGAAGTAATTATTTATTTTATTTCCCAATTCCAACCTATTTATCCTATGAAGTAAAACTGGTCATACTTCCTATCTAACACCACGATGTTATCGGTAAATTCAATTACCATTTCACGTTCAAATCTAATTAAAGATTTAACTACCGTCTGGAGTAAAACTGGTGATACTCCATTCTCGATCTTTTCAATCTAATTAAAGATTCATTCAAACTCCACTTAGTTTTAATCTTTAACTGGGTTAAAGAATCAGTGTCATTTAAAACACGGTTAACGATAAACCCAAAATCACATTACATTTCAATCAGTCCCTAACCGTAAATTAGCAAGTGAGCAGTTCCCTAAGTATTAACCCCGAAGGCCGAAACCAACATCAGATCAATACCCCAGAAACCATTCAACTTAACTGGTCTTCAGTTAGTTTCTGATTTTCTTAACTCCTTTGGGTCTAATAACAGTATTATTGAAGATACCGTTCACGACAACCCAAAATCACATTCCATTAATTATCGGGTTAAAGAACAAGTGTTATTTAAAACATTGTTCTCGATAAACCCAAAAATCAATACCAATTCAATTCCAATTAAATATCATTTAATTGGTATACTTCATTAAATCTAAATAAAAAGAATTAATCTTTTTCACAACTGGGCTTAAGAACAGTGTTAATGAAGACACTATTCACGACAAACACAAATCACATTTGATATCAAATACAAGGCTCTGAATAGAAAATATATTGGCTTATATTCAATATCAAATTCTACGACCAACAAATATCGTATTGGAAATAACGATATATATATATATATATATCTTTCAAATTTCCATAACAATATCTGTATAATCACGAAATCCAACATCGAAATATGCCAAAGACAATTTCGATTCAAATCCATTTCCACTTTATATATATCGGAAATTCTGGTTATTTTCACAACCATTTCAAATTCAATTTATTTATTTCAAAAATAAATTGATTTTAATTCTAGTTCAAAACTAGTTCATTTCAATAAAAATCTATTTTTATCTTTTCAAATATGGAGTTTTTCATCCCAATTCTTCACAAATCATTTCTTATGATTTTACACAAATTATTGATATTTTTAATAATTTTATCAAGGCCCGTGTAGTCGATTTCCATCAATGGCCATCGAACTGCACTTACATCGACCTTTTTCAAATTTGATTTGGACATAATTCCAAATCCAACCGTTAGATTTCAAATTTCTAATATTCGTTAGAAAGCTCTTTTCGATACGAACCCAACGATTCCGGTTTTAGGAGAATCCGACGGTCGGATCTCTCGTAATGTCCGTTCGAAGTCAATGGTCGAAATTCACGAACTACCGCAGCGCGGCGCGTTCTATTCAGGCCATTATATATATATATTATATATATATATATATATATATATATATTCGATTTCCTTTTAAAACGTATTGTATAAATCGTTTTAATTTCGTTTTCAAAACGATTTCAGCTTCATTTCAAATTCAAATCAAAATTGAATTTTTTTCCTTATAAATTCGTTTTAAATTCATTTCAAATTGATTTCAATTCAAATCGATTTTTAATTCAATTTTAGTTCGTTTTCAATTCAATTTCAATTCGAATTCAATTCTATTCAATTTCAATTAATTCGAATTGCATTTGAAAATATTCGATTTTGAAATCACTTTTCAATATTTATTATAAAAACGAATATAATCGATATAAATATCGTTCACGTCAAAATGGCGTCAATCTAATCACCACGGCTTCATATATTTCTATTTCAAATATTTCTTTTTCAAATATTTCTATTCAAATATTTTATTCAAATAGTTCTCTTCAAATATTCTATTTCAAAACTGGAATGAGGCCCAATCAATTACCATAGATTTTATTCCTATGGATTTCCATACAACGCATGTATATATCAACAACGACAAATAATCAACCATCATCAAAAGTGCATTCTACACTGTATAAGCATCAAATATAAATATTCAACGCTTATAACAGTCTATCAATCAATCGATCGACATACAACTAATTATTGGGATTAGTGCATGTCATATATTATCCCAATACCCATGTGGGGTTTCAAACAATCAAACACAGATTTATTTGTGCAGTTGGGCGATGTGTAAAATTTATCGTCCCAATCAATATCAGTCAAATCAGTGTATATAAATAAATCGTCCGATTTGTTTATTAATATTTATTTTATATACACGTTAAAAATTATATTTTTAACTATAAAATATTTTATTTCATTTCACATCACATCACACAATCAACTACACATCGAAATCAAACAAACAAGCATACAAGCCATCCATGGTCTGTGGACGATGGGTGTCGGGTGCTACTAAACACCGTCTACATCCTAGTATATATTTTAACTAGAAAATTAAATTAAAAGTAAGAATTTCTCACCTTTGGGTTCCACTCCTCTATTTTATATTTCTGAACGGTTCAAATTTGGATTTGCTTTCCACCCGTTCCATCGCAACCCTATTCACACTGTTCATATCAAAAATCATATTTTTAATATGATGTTTTATATATAAAAATCATATCATTACATCGCTACTTCGTTATAAAAATTATATTTTCATATCGTTCTTCTTATAATAAAGATTATATTTTTATAACTCTACCTAAATAAAAATAATATTTTTATATTTTCTATAATATAAAGAACATATTTTTATTATTCCTACTATATAAAAATTATATTTTAATTATTCCTACTATATAAAAATTATATTTTTATTATGCCACTAGTATAAAAAATATATTTTTAACCTTTCTATATATTAAAAATTATATTTTTAACCTTTCTATATATTAAAAATTATATTTTTAACCATTCTATGTATTAAAAATTATATTTTTAACCTTTCTATATTATAAAGTAACAATCTAACCCTTTCATGTAGAAAAATCATATCTTTACCAAATTAAAATCTCCTTTTTATAGCGATGAATATAATTTAAAGATCGCACCTTTATATCGTCCTTCACATATTAAAAAATCAAATCTTTATGATATTAAAAATCTTAACTTTATAATATTAAAAATCATTTCTTTCTGTTGTGAAAAATCAAAGCTTTATGTGGTGAAAAAAAATCAAAGCTTTTCATAAAATTAAAATAAAAAAGGGGGCAAGAACTTACAGCGGAGGGGGGTTTGCTTCGCGGGTGCTTGCTGGTGCTGAGAAGGGTCGGGGAGGTGCTATAGGTCGGCAGTGGGCTCCAGGGGAGGTGCGGTTTGGGTGGCTCGCGGGTTTTGGGTGGTGGGTGGTTCGAACAGAGGAGGGGGTTGAGGGGCGTTAGGGTTTCGAGAGGAGGAAGGGGCATGGCCGCGTCAACGTCGGGGGGAGGAGATGGAGGAGGCACCACCTCTAAGGGCGCGAGCGATCGCCTATGGAGGGCGCGTCAATCCGTCATCTCCTTTTTTTTGGTCAACGCAGCTGAAAGAATGAGGGGGGGAGAGAATAAAAGGGGGAGTTTATAATAAAATATATATTTATTTAATTCAATTTTATTTTTATAAAGCAACTTTTTATTTCGAGCTCGAAATCGAACCCACCTGTGACGGCCGGGAATTTCGCTCGATCCGAATCAGTCGTTAAACCGATCTAGACCGTTTGAAACGCCTGATCGTTTTGAGAACAAGACAAAATCAGAACACAAACAGAAGAACATTTCATTGCTATTACAACAATTCCATCAGATACAAGAATATACAGAGTATAATTGAATAAATTACATTCGATAAATATCAGAGATTACAATAAATTACATAGCAGCGGAAAATAATACAAAGCACAACTGAAAGTAATACATGGATACAGAGCTTTCCGAGCATCGTTCCAGCTGTAAATCAGGATCCTGTGAATATAAATCTGCAAAACCAAAACTACAAGCTGCCCGTGTGGAAAATAGGGGCACCCAGAGTTTAGTTAAAACAATAAACTCCAGGTCAGTCATGTGACTGGTGTGAGAACTAAAACAGTTATTTAAACTTTACTTTAAAAGAGAGTAATTCAAGGGACCACGCCGTGTAACACGGAACGGGTTTCCTCCCAAGAATACCAGTGCATAGAGTAAACAGCGCAATGCTTTTTCGAAAAATGAAGCTATTATAAGACCCAGGTCCCATCACACAATGCAACGCAAGCCGGAGGATAGGGTTTTCCCTTATAATAGCCAAACATGCTTGGTACGTTTAAAACAAATCATTTGATACTATAATAAGTGTATAGTGTCAAAACAATTTCAATCATAAATATAAATCATAGACGGCATAAGTGCCCCATACCACTATGTCGCCATACTAGGCTCTACAAATAAAGCCGAAATACACGTATTGGAAATTGAATTTCCGTCATGAGTCGAGGCAAGGGGCAAGCTCCTCTCCGCTTTCGAGACACTCTAGCAAATGTCTCAGGACTACACACTCTGGGCAATCCTGGATGCTTCAGGGCCGGTCCTCACTTACGTTAGAGGATTATTTATTCCTGAACACACGTTTCCCGGTCCTTACAGACCTAAAATCGAGGCGCCTCATCCAACACCACATAGGTGAAAAGTATATAAATGTCAGGGCTGGTAAGTCACTGACACCACCAAAGCTAGAAAGAAACGTCGTGCTCTCCCTGCAGTCCTTATCTCGTTTTTAACTCATACCGAGGTGTGAGGCTCGCGAATTCACGCTATACACAAAGCTGCCACGTAGGCCGTGCTTTGATCATCAACCACAAGACTTTGCTTTTCAACAGAAGCCTTGATCATTGCATCTTAGCGTGCCACACAGGCAATTCATGCCATGCGACTGATGTCCATCGATATACAACCTCTGAGCTCGTACGTCTCAGAGAAGGGCGTTAAGCAAAAGAATAATTCTCCGCCGCCAAACATATGTATATTTAATAGAAATCAATCAACACAGAATAAAATCCAATGTCAGACACACAATCCATTTACAAGTTCGTTCTGGGTCTGAACGAAACCGGAGGCACTTTCCTCGCATATCCATCCATCTCCAAGTACGTCTGGACGACCACCAACTATTTCCATCCTCTTGGGTGTACAGCCCAATCAGGATCGTCAGTAATTATCCAAACGATGTGAAGACTTCCGGTCTTCAACCACGGTCTTCATCTTCGACATATCGTCGAATCGGTTATTCAGAATGGGTATAAACCCGGCCTTTCCGAACAATCCGCGTATATTAAAACGAATGTTACACAAACACAACATACGCCTCATTCCAATTCATATTCTCAGGGAAAGATTCCCATAAATTTTATCCAAGATAAATTCTTTAAAATTTATTCTTTAATCTTCCTTTGGATGTCATTTCAAACCAAATTATGGTTTTTCCAACTAGTCGAGATTAGCGAACCACACCGAAGTAATTATTTATTTTATTTCCCAATCCCAACCTATTCATCCCATGAAGCAAAACTGGTAATACTCATAATTTAACACCACAGTGTTGTCGGTAAAATTAATTACCATTTCACGTTCAAATCTAATTAAAGATTTAACTATCGCTCTGGAGCAAAACTGGTGATACTCCATTCTCGTTCATTTGCCAAATTTGAAAATTTAGATTATCAATTCATATTTCAATCTAATTGCAGATTCATTAAAACTCCTTTTACTGGGTTAAAGAACTAGTGTCATTTAAAACACAGTTCACGATAAACCCACAAATCAATTCTAATTCAATTTCAATTTATTTATTTAAAAATAAATGGGTTTTAATTTTAGTTCAAAACTAGTTCATTTTGATAAAAATATATTTTTATCTTTTCAAATATGGAGTTTTTCATCCCAATTTTTCCCAAATCATTTCTTATGATTTTACACAAATTATTGATATTTTTAATAATTTTATCAAGGCTCGTACAGTCGATTTCCACCAATGGCCATCGAACTGCACTTACAACGACCTTTTTCAAATTTGACATGGACGTATCTCCAAATCCAACCGTTAGATTTTAAATTTCTAATATTCGTTAGAAAGCTCTTTTCGATACGAACCCAACGGTCCCGGTTTTAGGAGAATCCGACGGTCGGATCTCCCGTAATGTCCGTTTGAAATAAATGGTCGAAATTCACGAACTGCCGCGGCGCGGCGCGTTCTATTCAGGCCATTATATTATATATATAATATATATATAATAAATATTTCGTCGATTTCTATTTAAAACGAATTTTATAAATAGTTTTGAATTCGTTTCAAAAACATTTCAACTTCCATTTCAATTCAAATCAAAATTGAATTTTTCCTTATAAATTCGTTTTAAAATTCATTTCTATTCAGTTCAAATTTCAATTCAATTTGAATTCATTTCAATTCGTTTTCAATTCAATTCGAATTCGTTTTCAATTCAATTCGAATTCGTTTTCTATTCAATTCAATTCAAATTGGTTTTATATTCGATTCAATTCAAATTGGTTTTCTATTCGATTCAATTCAAATTGGTTTTCTATTCGATTCAATTCAAATTGGTTTTCTATTCGATTCAATTCAAATTGGTTTTCTATTCAAATCAAATTCATTTTCTATTCAAATCAAATTCGTTTTGTTTTCTATTTGAATCAAATTCATTTCGTTTTCTATTTGAATCAAATTCATTTCGTTTCCTATTTGAATCAAATTCATTTCGTTTTCTATTTGAATCAAATTCATTATATATTCAATTGAAATCAAATCCGTTATATATTCAATTCGAATTCAATTCGTTATATATTCAATTGAAATCAAATTGGTTTTCTATTCGATACAATTCGAAATCGTTTTATATTCAATTCATTTCGAAATCGTTTTATATTCAATTCAAAATTGTTTTAAATTCAAAAACCGAATATAATCGATATAAATATCGTTCACGTCAAAATAGCGCATCACTAATCAACACGGCTTTATATTCAACAAATGGATCTATATCTCTTTCAATACACGACTCTATATCTTTGTCAACACACGACTAATCTCAGCGAATGAGTATTGTCCACGTGTGACTATTTTTGTTATTTAATATATTTTATGAAAATTAAGGTATCTATCGTTTGATTTAAAATTAGACTCCAACCGTAAACTAGTAAGAGAACAATTCCCTGAATATTAACCCCGAAGGCCGAAACCAACATCAGATCAATATCCAGGAGACCACTCATCTCATCTATTTTCCAGTTGATTTCTAATTCTATATATGATAAAGATGTAAATTTTATTGTTAAAATATTTCGTTCAACACATGACTAACCTCAACGGATGAGTACAGTCAACACATGAACCTTTACTTTATAGTGATAAAGATATAAATTTTATTGTTAAAATATTTCGTTCAACATATGACTAATCTCAACGGATGAGTACAGTCAACACATGAACCTTTATTTTATAATATTCTTTATCTTCTAAATTGGAATGAGGCCCAATCAATCACCATATAATGTCAATTATATGGATTTTCATATATCACACGTATATAATAGCATTGAAAAATAATCAACCATCAACCAAAGTGCACTACACTGTATAAGCATCAAATATAGATATCTAACGCTTATAACAGCCTGTCAATCAATCGATCGACATCTTTAATCAATCAGGATAAGTGAACTTCAAATTTCATCCCAACACCCGTGTGGGATTTCAAACAATCAAACACAGATTTTATTTGTGCAGTTGGGCGATGTGTAAAATTTATCGTCCCAATCAATGTCCTTCAAATAGGTGTACATAAACAAACCGTCCGGTCTGTAAATGAATATTTATTTATTCACATTCACTATATTCATATTCACGTTAAAAATTATATTTTTAACGATAAAACATTTTATTTTAACATATGAATTTTTATTCAGTTCATTTACAAAATAAAAATGATATTTTTATTTTTCTAACTTATTTTAGAAAATTTCGGCGGCATAACGGCACGATACTAGAATCGGGACGAGGCTAGCCTTATCCCCGGTCTAGTGAAGGCCCATGCCATTCACACATCAATCAAATTCATTCCATTTCACCAAACAATTCAATTCAAACCAAATAAACTAACCAACTACACAACCAAACAATTTAACAAACAAGCCATCCATGGTCTGTGGATGACGGGTGTCGGGTGCTACTAGACACCGTCTACATCCTAGTATATATATATAACTAGAAAAGAAATTGAAGAGTGAGAAATTCTCACCGATAGCTATCCCAACTTCACGACACTTCATTATCGTTATCGCATCTTTGTCATCTTCGTTGCCCGTAGCCACTACATATGTAAAAATTGAATTTTTACTTCGCTATTCAATATATAAAAATCGAATTTTTACTTCGCTCTTCAATATATAAAAATCGAATTTTTACTTCGTTGTTCAATATATAAAAATCGAATTTTTACTTCGTTGTTCAATATATAAAAATCGAATTTTTACTTTGCTATTCAATATATAAAAATCGAATTTTTACTTCGCTATTCAATATATAAAAATCGAATTTTTACTATACTATTCAATATATAAAAATCGAATTTTTATAATCACGCTGTATGGATAAAAATTCTATATTTTACATTGCTATTATATAGATAAAAATTATATTTTTACATCGTTATTCTCTATATAAAGGTCTCGCCTTTTCAACTATAAAGATTTCGCCTCTTCAATTTTAAAGATTTCGCCTTTTCAAAAATATAGATTTCGTCTTTTCCATTATATCATTATAAAAATCACATTTTTATTTTTCTACACATATAAAGATGATATTTCTAATATTCCTATCATGTAAAAATTATATTTTTAATTCTCTACATAAACAAAAATCATATTTTTACATCTTCTATATAGTAAAGATTATATTTTTAATACTTTAAAAATATAAAAATCATATTTTTAATACTTTAAAAATATAAAAATCATATTTTTACTATCTTCCTTATAATAAAAATCTAAATTTTTCCTAATACAAAAATCTAAACTTTCCTATTTTATTTAAATATACAAAATCTGATTTCTTTTCTACCATAAAAATCTAACTATTTAAAAGAAAATAATAAAAATAAATAATGATCAATAAATAAATAAAAAAACTTGCAGGGGGTCTACTTGGTCGGTGGTTTTAGGGGTTTCGGGTTTAGGGGAAATGGAGGGAGGAGGTAGCGGCGGAAGGGGGTGAGGAGGAGGTCTGTTGGGGTTCGTCGAAGGCTGAGGAGGAGGATGGGGGGGTGTCGGCGCGAGGCAGAGGAGGGGGTATCGCGATTGCGCGCAGGGGGGGGGGTTCGGAGGTGGCGCCCCTCTTGAGGCGCGGCGGCGCTCTGATGGGGGGGAGCGACGACGCTCCTCCCCACTCTTCGTCTTCTTCTTCTTTCTTTTTTTTAATTTCTGAACGAATGAATAACGAGAAAAAAAGGGGGCCAGCTGATAAAAGGAAAGGAGAGAGAAGGGTTAGGTTATTATATATATTTTTTATTAATTTTAAATTCAAAAAGTTGACTTTTACATACGACCTCTAAACGAGGCCCACCGCCTGTCGTCCATAGCTAATTACCCCCATTCCGAACACAATGGGATATGTATCGTAGGCTGATTCGATCGTTACAATCAGTTTCCGTTAAAATCAACATATAACTCTATATATTGAATTTGAACGCGCATTTCAATTTACTTAGGTCACATACGAACTCTAAAAATTGCAGAAAAATATTTTCTAGCTTCGTATTGACGATACGGTCCTAACAAAACTAGTTTCGTCGAATTCTGAGACCGTTGGAATAATGGCCAATTTCCAGTCGACTAAAATCAACTAAAACTGGTCAAACGCGTTTTCCTTTGCCACGCTCACATATTGATTCGAAAAATTATGAAATTTGAAACCTAGCAATAATTTGACACTGTGGATCCAACAAAAGTGGTTTCGTCGAAATCCGAGGTCGTTTGCAAAATGTCTATTTTTAAGGGCCTGAATTCCATAGCGACTATTCAGAATTTTCAACTGGACATATCTTTTGATCCCCGCTATGAAATTTCGATTTTTCGGATTCGTTGGAAAGATATTATCAATTAGTTCCTAATGTTTTTGGTTTCACTAAAATCCGGATTGTTTTGCACCCGGTATGTCCCATTGAAGTTTGAAATCGAATTATCGAACTACCGCGCCATTTTCAATTCTATTATAATTATAAATAATTATTTATATTCTAACAACGACGCATATAAATATATACGTTCTAAATATATTCCAAATAAATTTCTCGTTGATAATATTTAAAATAATTCATTTTAAATGTGCAAATTCGCTAAAATTGCCAAAATAAAAATTTTAAACTGACCCAGAATTTCCGGGTTATTACAATCTCCCCCACTTAAACTTTTCGTCCCCGAAAAGGAACAAAGTCGAAAGTGGTTTGATTATTCAACTCTACGTTCGATCTGGCTTCCATTCTCCAACTTTTCAGTTTCTGAGAATTTTCACATTCTTCAAAAATTTGGCTAACACCCTGAATTTTCGAAAAATTTCGCCATAACCTCCCCTGCACCGGGAGCCACAGGAAAATCCCGAAATTGCCATATAGGCCCTCTGATCTCAAAAAGAAAAAGAAAAAGCCAAGCGGCTAGCCAATAGGCTCATAAAATCATCATCACCCAAACAAAACAGTAAATTATAGTAAACATGTACCTATTTGTCGGGCAAACAAATTTTATTCTTTGCTCTAGCCTCCTTGCTATGACCTGTTCAATGTAAGTATATGTATATGCAAGCAAATGCGACCAATTTTCAATACAATTCAATATTTGGTTTGATTAGGCTAAATGGTTAAAAATAATCAAACAAATAAACAAACAACACAAACATCAATCAATTAGTGAATTAACGTTTCAAATTCATAATTTGATATATATACAAAAATCACATTTTTGATGCCAAATCACAACAAATAAATCTATCTATATAAGTTTTGGTTCTCACACCAGTCTAATGGAAATATATAGATATCACACCTTCAAAACACGAATATAAATTCTGACGACGAGTACTCAACCATCAGAATCATCTTCGGGCCACTAGAGTATGGTTTTACATCTATCCAGTATATTAAAACTTCGAATATACGTTCATGACGCGTATATGCAAAATCTTTATATACTCGATTGTCCATATTCAAAATAAATAAATAATCAAATACGTATAAAATGGTTTAAATTTTCAAAACAAAATTGTTTTCATTTGAAAAATATACTCTTCACACTCGTTCTAGGATACTACTGATCCTATCTCTAACGAGTCATTCTAATTGGATATTACTAATCCAATATCTGATGAATTCTTTCGTACGGTTCTAATGTGTCTTGTTCTCGAGCTCTGTAAACTAAAGCTCTGATACCAAATGTGACGGCCGGCGAAATCCGGTAGGCTTTGCAACCATCCCTTCATCCCCTAAGCAGCAGGTAATACCCACCGCGGCTCACACTGATCCCCCAATTCCTTGTTTTACGGCGACCCTCTCGAGTCTCGCGCCTACTGGCGAACCAACGCTCTACCCAGCGACATGTAGGGGTAAGAGTCTCCCGTTCGCCACCAAACCGCGAAGCGAGAACCCCCTATCATGCGTACCCGGCCTGCTCAGGGCCAGCAACAAGAACTGGTGATACTCCATTCTCGCTCATTTGCCAAATTTGAAAATTTAGATTATCAATTCATATTTCAATCTAATTGCAGATTTATTAAAACTCCTTTTACTGGGTTAAAGAACTAGTGTCATTTAAAACACAGTTCACGATAAACCCACAAATCAATTCTAATTCAATTTCAATTTATTTATTTAAAAATAAATGGGTTTTAATTTTAGTTCAAAACTAGTTCATTTTGATAAAAATATATTTTTATCTTTTCAAATATGGAGTTTTTCATCCCAATTTTTCCCAAATCATTTCTTATGATTTTACACAAATTATTGATATTTTTAATAATTTTATCAAGGCCCGTACAGTCGATTTCCACCAATGGCCATCGAACTGCACTTACAACGACCTTTTTCAAATTTGACATGGACGTATCTCCAAATCCAACCGTTAGATTTTAAATTTCTAATATTCGTTAGAAAGCTCTTTTCGATACGAACCCAACGGTCCCGGTTTTAGGAGAATCCGACGGTCGGATCTCCCGTAATGTCCGTTTGAAATAAATGGTCGAAATTCACGAACTGCCGCGGCGCGGCGCGTTCTATTCAGGCCATTATATTATATATATAATATATATAATAAATATTTCGTCGATTTCTATTTAAAACGAGTTTTATAAATAGTTTTGAATTCGTTTCAAAAACATTTCAACTTCCATTTCAATTCAAATCAAAATTGAATTTTTCCTTATAAATTCGTTTTAAAATTCATTTCCATTCAGTTCAAATTTCAATTCAATTTGAATTCATTTCAATTCGTTTTCAATTCAATTCGAATTCGTTTTCAATTCAATTCGAATTCGTTTTCTATTCAATTCAATTCAAATTGGTTTTCTATTCGATTCAATTCAAATTGGTTTTCTATTCGATTCAATTCAAATTGGTT
The DNA here is from genome assembly GCA_030737875.1 of Allium sativum. Lineage (NCBI taxonomy): Eukaryota > Viridiplantae > Streptophyta > Magnoliopsida > Asparagales > Amaryllidaceae > Allium > Allium sativum. Next base: position 797,746,700 of record CM060922.1, read on the forward strand.
TTCTATTCGATTCAATTCAAATTGGTTTTCTATTCAAATCAAATTCATTTTCTATTCAAATCAAATTCGTTTTGTTTTCTATTTGAACCAAATTCATTTCGTTTTCTATTTGAATCAAATTCATTTCGTTTTCTATTTGAATCAACTTCATTTCGTTTTCTATTTGAATCAAATTCATTATATATTCAATTGAAATCAAATCCGTTATATATTCAATTCGTTATATATTCAATTGAAATCAAATTGGTTTTCTATTCGATTCAATTCGAAATCGTTTTATATTCAATTCATTTCGAAATCGTTTTATATTCAATTCAAATTTGTATTAAATTCAAAAACCGAATATAATCGATATAAATATCGTTCACGTCAAAATAGCGCATCACTAATCAACACGGCTTTATATTCAACAAATGGATCTATATTTCTTTCAATACCCGACTCTATATCTTTGTCAACACACGACTAATCTCAGCGAATAAGTATTGTCCACGTGTGACTATTTTTGTTATTTAATATATTTTATGAAAATTAAGGTATCTATCGTTTGATTTAAAATTAGACTCCAACCGTAAACTAGTAAGAGAACAATTCCCTGAATATTAACCCCGAAGGCCGAAACCAACATCAGATCAATATCCAGGAGACCACTCATCTCATCTATTTTCCAGTTGATTTCTAATTCTATATATGATAAAGATGTAAATTTTATTGTTAAAATATTTCGTTCAACACATGACTAACCTCAACGGATGAGTACAGTCAACACATGAACCTTTACTTTATAGTGATAAAGATATAAATTTTATTGTTAAAATATTTCGTTCAACATATGACTAATCTCAACGGATGAGTACAGTCAACACATGAACCTTTATTTTATAATATTCTTTATCTTCTAAATTGGAGTGAGGCCCAATCAATCACCATATAATGTCGATTATATGGATTTTCATACATCACACGTATAATAGCATTGAAAAATAATCAACCATCAACCAAAGTGCACTATACTGTATAAGCATCAAATATAGATATCTAACGCTTATAACAGCCTGTCAATCAATCGATCGACATCTTTAATCAATCAGGATAAGTGAACTTCAAATTTCATCCCAACACCCGTGTGGGGTTTCAAACAATCAAACACAGATTTTATTTGTGCAGTTAGGCAATGTGTAAAATTTATCGTCCCAATCAATGTCCTTCAAATAGGTGTACATAAACAAACCGTCCGGTTTGTAAATTAATATTCATTTATTCACATTCACTATATTCATATTCACGTTAAAAATTATATTTTTAACGATAAAACATTTTATTTTAACATGTGAATTTTTATTCAGTTCACTTACAAAATAAAAATGATATTTTTATTTTTCTAACATATTTTAGAAAATTTCGGCGGCATAACGGCACGATACTAGAAACGGGACGAGGCCTAGCCTTATCCCCGGTCTAGTGAAGGCCCACGCCATTCACACATCAATCAAATCCATTCCATTTCACCAAACAATTCAATTCAAACCAAATAAACTAACCAACTACACAACCAAACAATTTAACAAACAAGCCATCCATGGTCTGTGGATGACGGGTGTCGGGTGCTACTAAACACCGTCTGCATCCTAGTATATATATATAACTAGAAAAGAAATTGAAGAGTGAGAAATTCTCACCGATAGCTATCCCAACTTCACGACACTTCATTTATAGAAATCTTCATCGTTATCGCATCTTTGTCATCTTCGTTGCCCGTAGCCACTACATATGTAAAAATCGAATTTTTACTTCGCTATTCAATATATAAAAATCGAATTTTTACTTCGCTATTCAATATATAAAAATCGAATTTTTACTTCGTTGTTCAATATATAAAAATCGAATTTTTACTTCGTTGTTCAATATATAAAAATCGAATTTTTACTTTGTTATTCAATATATAAAAATCGAATTTTTACTTCGCTATTCAATATATAAAAATCGAATTTTTACTATACTATTCAATATATATAAATCGAATTTTTATAATCACGCTGTATGGATAAAAATTCTATATTTTACATTGCTATTATATAGATAAAAATTATATTTTTACATCGTTATTCTCTATATAAAGGTCTCGCCTTTTCAACTATAAAGATTTCGCCTCTTCAATTTTAAAGATTTCGCCTTTTCAAAAATATAGATTTCGTCTTTTCCAATATATCATTATAAAAATCACATTTTTATTTTTCTACGCATATAAAGATGATATTTCTAATATTCCTATCATGTAAAAATTATATTTTTAATTCTTTACATAAACAAAAATCATATTTTTACATCTTCTATATAGTAAAGATTATATTTTTAATACTTTAAAAATATAAAAATCATATTTTTAATACTTTAAAAATATAAAAATCATATTTTTACTATCTTCCTTATAATAAAAATCTAAATTTTTCCTAATACAAAAATCTAAACTTTCCTATTTTATTTAAATATACAAAATCTGATTTCTTTTCTACCATAAAAATCTAACTATTTAAAAGAAAATAATAAAAATAAATAATGATCAATAAATAAATAAAAAAACTTACAAGGGGTCTACTTGGTCGGTGGTTTTAGGGGTTTCGGGTTTAGGGGAAATGGAGGGAGGAGGTAGCGGCGGAAAGGGGTGAGGAGGAGGTCTGTTGGTGTTCGTCGAAGGCTGAGGAGGAGGATGGGGGGTGTCGGCGCGAGGCAGAGGAGGGGGGGTATCGCGATTACGCCCGGGGGGGGTGGGGTTTCGGAGGTGGCGCCCCTCCTGAGGCGCGGCGGCGCTCTTATGGGGGGGAGCGACGACGCTCCTCCCCCCTCTTCGTCTTCTTCTTCTTACTTTTTTTTTAAATTTCTGAACGAATGTATAACGAGAAAAAAAAGGGGGGCCAGCTGATAAAAGGAAAGGAGAGAGAAGGGTTAGGTTATTATATAATTTTTTTATTAATTTAAAATTCAAAAAGTTGACTTTTACATACGACCTCTAAACGAGGCCCACCGCCTGTCGTCCATAGCTATTTACTTCCATTCCGAACACAATGGAATATGTATCGTAGGCTAATTCGATCGTTACAATCAGTTTTCGTTAAAATCAACATATAACTCTATATATTGAATTTGAACGCGCATTTCAATTTACTTGGGTCACATACGAACTCTAAAAATTGCAGAAAAATATTTTCTAGCTTCGTATTGACGATACGGTCCTAACAAAACTAGTTTCGTCGAATTCTGAGATCGTTGGAATAATGGCCAATTTCCAGTCGACTAAAATCAACTAAAACTGGTCAAACGCGTTTTCCTTTGCCACGCTCACATATTGATTCGAAAAATTATGAAATTTGAAACCTAGCAATAATTTGACACTGCGGATCCAACAAAAGTGGTTTCGTCGAAATCCGAGGTCGTTTGCAAAATGTCTATTTTTAAGGGCCTGAATTCCATAGCGACTATTCAGAATTTTCAACTGGACATATCTTTTGATCCCCGCTATGAAATTTCGATTTTTCGGATTCGTTGGAAATATATTATCAATTAGATCCTAATGTTTTTGGTTTCACTAAAATCCGGATTGTTTTGCACCCGGTATGTCCCATTGAAGTTTGAAATCGAATTATCGAACTACCGCGCCATTTTCAATTCTATTATAATTATAAATAATTATTTATATTCTAACAACGACGCGTATAAATATATACGTTCTAAATATATTCCAAATAAATTTCTCGTTGATAATATTTAAAATAATTCATTTTAAATGTGCAAAATTCGCTAAAATTGCCAAAATAAAATTTTTAAACTGGCCCAGAATTTCCGGGTTATTACACCACCGACTGTCGTCCATAGCTAATTACCCCCATTCCGAACACAATGGGATATGTATCGTAGGCTGATTCGATCGTTTCGATTAATTTTCGTCAAAATCAAAATATAACTCTATATATTGAATTTGAACGCGCATTTAAATTTACCGGGGTCACGTACTAACTCGAAAAATTCCAGAAAAATATTTTCTAGCTTCGTATTGACGATACGGTCCTAACAAAACTAATTTCGTCGAATTTCAAGATCGTTTGAAAAATGGCCATTTTCCAGTCGATTAAAATCAACTAAAACTGGTCAAACGCGTTTTCCTTTTCCACGCTCACATATTGATTCGAAAAATTATGAATATTGGAATCTAGCAATAATTTGACATCACAGATCCAACAAAAGTGGTTTCGTCGAAATCCGAGGTCGTTTGCAAAATTTCCATTTTTTAAGGGCCAGAATTCCATAACGACTATTCTGAATTTTCAACTAGACGTATCTTTTGATTCCCGCTATGAGATTTTGATTTTTCGGATTCGTTAGAAAGATATTCTCAATTAGATTCTAATATTTTTGGTTTCGCTAAATTCCGTTTTATTTTGAATCCTGTACATTTATTTGAACTTTGAAATCGAATTATCGATCTTCCGCGCCATTTTCAATTCCTTTTATAATTTAAAATAAATATTTATATTCTAACGACGATCTATATAAATATATTCGTTCGAATTCTATTCAAAATAAATTTCTCATCGTTATTATTTAAAATAATTCATTTTAAATATTCAAAATTCGCTAGAATTGCCAAAATAAAAAATTTAAACTGGCTCAAATTATCCGGGTTGTTGCGTTCTCCCCCACTTAAAACTTTTCGTCCCCGAAAAGGAACGAAGTCGAAAGTTGTTTAACAATTCAACTCAACTTTCATTATTTTCTCTACGGCGTAAGTTCTTCAACTTTTCAGTTTCTAAGAACTTTTCAAATTTTTCAAAAATTTGGCTAACACCCTAAATTTTCGAAAAATTTCGCCATAACCACCCCTGCACCGGGGACTTCGGGATATTTCATATAGCCTCCCATGGCCTTCTTCAATCCAAAAGAAAAAGAAAAAGCCAATCGGCTCATAAAATCATCATCACCCAAACAAAACAGTAAATTATGGTAAACATGTACCTATTTGTCGGGCAAACAATTTTATTCTTCTGTTCTAGCCTCCTTGCTATGACCTGTTCAGTGTAAGTACATGTACATGCATGCAAATGCGATGAATTTTCTAATACAACCCACTATTTGATCAATTTGGCTAAATGGTTCAAAATTCTAATTAATCAAAACAATAATCAAACAACACGTCCAGCAATCAATTAGTTGATTAACGTTTCAAATCCATAATTTTGATATATAGTCAAAAAATCAGATTTTTGATGCCAAATCACAACAATAGCCCTATCTAACTTTGGTTCTCACACCAGCCTAATGGAAGTATATAGATATCACACCTTCGTCACTCGAATATAAATTCTGATGATGATATATCAATCATCAGAATCACCCCCGGGCGACTAGAGTGTAATTCTATATCTACCCAATATATTAAAACTTCGAATATCCGTGGATCAGACGTATATGCAAAATCTATATATACTGGATAGTCCGAATCAATATAAATAAATATTCAAATACGAATAATTGATTTAAATTTTCAAAACAAAAGTCATTTTCATTTTAAAAATATACTCTTCACACTCGTTCTAGGATACTACTGATCCTATCTCTAACGGGTCATTCTCATTGGATACTACTAATCCAATTTCTGATGAATTCTTTCGTATGGTTCTAATGTGTCTTGTTCTCTGAGCTTTGTAAACCAAAGCTCTGATACCAAATGAAGCGACCCGAACTTCCCCGGTCTCCGAAGAGAAGATAAAGGACGAATTACTGTGAGGACAAGACAAATCAGAACGCAGACAGGAGAACACTTCATTGTTAATTACAACAATTCCATCAGATTACAAGAATATACAGAGTACGAATAAATATTACACATTATAAAATATCAGAGATTACAGTACATTACATAGCAGCGGAAAATAATACAATACACAACTGAAGGAGATATACGGATACAAAGCTTTCCGGATATCATTCCAGCTGTAAATCAGGATCCTGTGAATATAAATCTGCAAAACCAAAACTACTAGCTGCCCATGTCAAAATAAGGGCACCCAGAGTTTAGGTTAAAACAATAAACTCCAGGTCAGTCATGGGACTGGTGTGAGAACTAAAACAATTATAATTCTTTATTTTAAAGTTCGGTAAATCAAGGGACCACGCCGCTAACGCGAAACGGGTTTCCTCCCAAGAATACCAGTGCATAAAACAACAGCGCAATGCAAAATAAAGAACAATGAAGCTATTATAAGAACCAGGTCCCATCACACAATGCAACACAAGCCGGAGGATAGGGTTTTACCTTATAATAGCCAAAGCATGCTTGATACGTTAAAAACAAATCATTTGATATTATTATAAGTGTATAGTGTCAAAATAATTTCAATCATAAATATCAATCATAGACGGCATGGGTACCATAGATCATGTCGTCATACTAGGCTCTACAATCAAAACCGCAAATGTCACGTATTTGGAAGTTGGATTTCCATCTGTGAACCGAGGAAAAAGATAGTCCTCTACCGATTCGAGACTCTCTAGCCCGAGCCTCAGGCTACAGCCGCAACTGCACCTAGGAGCCACAGGGCCGGTCCACCGATGTGGATTAAAATGCCTGAACACTACGTCATCCCGCCCTATGGGGCGTAAATGAGCCGTAGTGTTCCCGCCCTATGGGGCGTAAATGAGCCAACGAATGACTCCATCGGTTCGAGAACGACCGATATATCTGAGGCGTCTCGCAACAGCAACAACCACATAAGTCAAACTCGTCAGGGCGTGTAAAACCACTGACGCCACTTCTAGCTAGAAAGAGACGCATGCCCTCCCTGCATCCTTCTCCCGTTTCTGGTTCACAATCGGGGTGTGAGGCTCGCGAATCAACGCTACACAAAGCTATGCCACACAAGCGGTGCTTTGATCATCAACCACAAGACTTTGCTTTTCAACAGAAGCCTTGATCATATTGCCACATAGGCGTGCCACACTGGCAATTCACTCCATGCGTTTGATATCCATCAATATATAACCCCTGAGCTCGTATGTCTCAGAGAAGGGCGTTAAGCAAGAGAATAAATTCTCCGCCGCCAAACAGATATATATTTAATAGAAATCAATCACACAGACTGAAATCCAATGTCAGACACACAGTCCATCTACAAGTTCGTTCTGGGTTTGAACGAAACCGGAGGCACCTAGTACCCCGCATATCCATCGATCTCCAAGTACGTCTGGACGATCACCAACTGTTTCCATCTTCTTGGGTGTACAGCCCAATCAAGATCATCAGTAACCACCCAAACGACGTGAAGACCTCCGGTCTTCGACCACCGTCTTCACCTTCGACTTATCGTCGTATCAGTTATTCAGAATGGGATAAACCCGGTCTTTCCGAAGTACTCGCGTATATAATAAACAAGTGTTACACAAACACAACATACGTCTCATTCCAATTCATCAGCCACTAACCGTAAATTAGTAAGAGAACAATTCCCCAAATATTAACCCCGAAGGCCGAAACCAACATCAGATCAACACCCCAGAAACCATTCTTCTTAGCCAACCTACAGTTAGTTTCTAAATTTCTCATTCATAGGGAAAGGTTCCCATTAATTTTATCAAAGATAAATTCTTTTAAATTTATTCTTTTAATCTTCCTTTGAATATCACTTCAAACTAGTCGGGATTAGCGAACCACACCGAAGTAATTATTTATTTTATTTTCCAATCCCAACCTATTTATCCCATGAAGTAAAACTGGTCATACTTCATATCTAACACCACGGTGTTATCGGAAAATTCAATTACCATTTCACGTTCAAATCTAATTAAAGATTTAACTACCGTCTGGAGTAAAACTGGTGATACTCCATTCTCGATCTTTTCAATCTAATTAAAGATTCATTAAAACTCCACTTAGTTTTAATCTTTAACTGGGTTAAAGAATCAGTGTCATTTAAAACACGGTTCACGATAAACCCAAAATCACATCACATTTCAATCAGTCCCTAACCGTAAATTAGCAAGTGAGCAGTTCCCTAAGTATTAACCCCGAAGGCCGAAACCAACATCAGATCAATACCCTAGAAACCATTCAACTTAACTAATCTTCAGTTAGTTTCTGATTTTCTTAACTCCTTTGGTTCTAAGAACAGTATTATTGAAAATACCGTTCACGACAACCCAAAATCACATTCCATTAATTATCGGGTTAAAGAACAAGTGTTATTTAAACACTGTTCACGATAATCCCAAAAATCAATACCAATTCAATTCCAATTAAATATCATTTAACTGGTACACTTCATTAAATCTAAACAAAAATATTTAATCTTTTTCTTAACTGGGCTTAAGAACAGTGTTAATGAAGACACCATTCACGACAAACCCAAATCACATTTGATATCAAATACAAGGCTCTGAATAGAAAATATATCGGCTTATATTCAATATCAAATTCTACGACAACAAATATCGTATTGGAAATAACGATATATATATATCTTTCAAATTTCCACAACAATATCTGTATAATCACAAAATCCAACATCGAAATATGCCAAAGACACTTTCGATTCAAATCCATTTCCACTTTATATATATCGGAAATTCTGGTTATTTTCACAACCATTTCAAATTCAATTTATTTATTTTAAAAATAAATTGATTTTAATTCTAGTTCAAAACTAGTTCATTTCGATAAAAATCTATTTTTATCTTTTCAAATATGGAGTTTTTCATCCCAATTCTTCACAAATCATTTCTTATGATTTTACACAAATTATTGATATTTTTAACAATTTTATCAAGGCTCGTGCAGTCGATTTCCATCAATGGCCATCGAACTGCACTTACAACGACCTTTTTCAAATTTGATTTGGAAATAATTCCAAATCCAACTGTTAGATTTCAAATTTCTAATAATCATTAGAAAGCTCTTTTCGATACGAACCCAAGGGTTCAGGTTTTAGGAGAATCCGACGGTCGGATCTCCCGTAATGTCCGTTCGAAGTCAATGGTCGAAATTCACGAACTACCGCAACGCGGCGCGTTCTATTCAGGCCATTATATATATATATATATTATATGTTTCGTCGATTTCCTTTTATAACGTATTTTATAAATCGTTTTAATTTCGTTTTCAAAACGATTTCAACTTCATTTCAAATTCAAATCAAAATTGAATTTTTTTCCTTATAAATTCGTTTTGAATTCATTTCAAATTGATTTCAATTCAAATCGATTTTTAATTCAATTTCAGTTCGTTTTCAATTCGAATTCAATTTCTATTCGAATTCAATTCTATTCAATTTCAATTAATTCGAATTTCATTTCAAAATATTCGATTTTGAAATCACTTTTCAATATTCATTATAAAAACGAATATAATCGACATAAATATCGTTCACGTCAAAATGACGTCAATCTAATCACCACGGCTTCATATATTTCTATTTCAAATATTTCTTTTTCAAATATTTCTATTCAAATATTTTATTCAAATAGTTCTCTTCAAATATTCTATTTCAAAACTGGAATGAGGCCCAATCAATTACCATAGATTTTATTCCTATGGATTTCCATACAACGCATGTATATATCAACAACGACAAATAATTAACCATCATCCAAAGTGCATTCTACACTGTATAAGCATCAAATATAAATATTCAACGCTTATAATAGTTTGTCAGTCAATCGATCGACATACAACTAATTATTGGGATTAGTGCATGTCATATATTATCCCAATACCCGTGTGGGGTTTCAAACAATCAAACACAGATTTATTTGTGCAGTTGGGCGATGTGTAAAATTTATCGTCCCAATCAATATCAGTCAAATCAGTGTATATAAACAAATCGTCCGATCTGTTTATAAATATTTATTTTATATACACGTTGAAAATTATATTTTTAACTATAAAATATTTTATTTCATTTCACATCACATCACATAATCAACTACACATCGAAATCAAACAAACAAGTCGTCCATGGTCTGTGGACGACGGGTGTCGGGTGCTACTAAACACCGTCTGCATCCTAGTATATATTTTAACTAGAAAATTAAATTAAAAGTGAGAAGTTCTCACCTTTGGGTTCCACTCCTCCATTTTATATTTCTGAACGGTTCAAATTTGGATTTGCTTTCCACCCATTCCATCGCAACCCTTTTCACGCTGTTCATCTCAAAAATCATATTTTTAATATGATGTTTTATATATAAAAATCATATCATTACATCGCTACTTCGTTATAAAAATTATATTTTCATATCGTTCTTCTTCTAATAAAGATTATATTTTTACAACTCTACCTAAATGAAAATAATATTTTTATATCTTCTATAATATAAAGATCATATTTTTATTATTCCTACTATATAAAAATTATATTTTTATTATTCCTACTACAAAAAAATTATATTTTTATTATGCCACTAGTATAAAAATTATATTTTTAACTTTTCTATATATTAAAAATTATATTTTTTACCTTTCTATATATTAAAAATTATATTTTTAACCTTTCTATATATTAAAAATTATATTTTTTACCTTTCTATATATTAAAAATTATATTTTTAACCTTTCTATATTATAAAGTAACAATCTAACCCTTTCATGTAGAAAAATCATATCTTTACTAAATTAAAATCTCCTTTTTATAGCGATGAATATAATTTAAAGATCGCACCTTTATATCGTCCTTCACATATTAAAAAATCAAATCTTTAAGATATTAAAAATCATAACTTTATAATATTAAAAATCATTTCTTTCTGTTGTGTAAAATCAAAGCTTTATGTGGTGAAAGAAAATCAAAGCTTTTCATAAAATTAAAATCAAAAAGGGGCCAAGAACTTACAATGGAGGGGGGGTTTGCTTCGCGGGTGCATGCTGGTGCTGAGGAGGGTCGGGGAGGTGCTACAGGTCGACAGTGGGCTCCAAGGGAGGTGCGGTTTGGGTGGCTCGCGGGTTTTGGGCGCTGGGTGGTTCGAACTGAGGAGGGGGTTGAGGGGCGTTAGGGTTTCTAGAGGAGAAAGGGGCATGGTCGCGTCAACGTCGGGGGGAGGAGATAGAGGCGGCACCTCCTCTAAGGGCGCGAGCGATCGCCTGTGGGGGGGGGGGGGAGGGTGTCAATCCGTCATCTCCCTTCTTCTTCTTTTTTGGTCAACGCAGCTGAAAGAATGAGGGAGGGAGAGAATAGAAGGGGAGAGTTTATAATAAAATATATATTTATTTAATTCAATTTTATTTTTATAAAGCTACTTTTTATTTCGAACACGAAATCGAACCCACCGACTGTCGTCTATAGCTAATTACCCCCATTACGAACACAATGGGATATGTATCGTAGGCCGATTCAATCGTTTCGATTAGTTTTCGTCAAAATCAAAATATAACTCTATATATTGAATTTGAACGTGCATTTCAATTTACCGGGGTCACGTACTAACTCGAAAAATTCCAAAAAAATATTTTCTAGCTTCGTATTGACGATACGGTACTAACAAAACTAATTTCGTCGAATTCCGAGATCGTTTGAAAAATGGCCATTTTCCAGTCGATTAAAATCAACTGAAACTGGTTAAACGCGTTTTCCTTTGCCACGCTCACATATTGGTTCGAAAAATTTTGAAAAATGGAATCTAGCAATAATTTGACATCACGGATCCAACAAAAGTGGTTTCATCGAAATCCGAGGTCGTTTGCAAAATTTCCATTTTTTATGGGCCAGAATTCCATAGTGACTATTCTGAATTTTCAACTTGACGTATCTTTTGATTCCCACTATGAAATTTTGATTTTTCGGATTCGTTGGAAAGATATTCTCAATTAGATTCTAATATTTTTGGTTTCGCTAAATTCCGGTTTATTTTGAATCCTGTACATTCATTTGAACTTTGTAATCGAATTATCGAACTACCGCGCCATTTTCAATTCCTTTTATAATTTAAAATAAATATTTATATTCTAACGACGATCTATATAAATATATTCATTCGAATTCTATTCAAAATAAATTTCTCGTCGTTATTATTTAAAATAATTCATTTTAAATATTCAAAATTCGCTAGAATTGCCAAAATAAAAATTTTAAACTGGCTCAGATTTTCCGGGTTGTTACATTTACCTTCAACTTACACATTTTCTCAAAACTCTACATATGTCGTCTTAAATAATGAACTATTGGTTTGTTTACAATAGTTGCATCAAACTAAATTTTAGATTAGTATTGTAGATGAAACAAATAAAGTCTATTATTAATAGATAACGTTCTTTATTTTAAATTAATGATGCAATTAAATTTTGTTAAAAACATGGAACTAAATTTATATGGATAAGTTTCTACATTTGCAATATAGAACTTCAGTTTTATCTTTATCTATACATGAAAGGATTCAAGAGATGATTTCATATAGTAGGATGATAAACTTCTTACTATATCAAATTGAAAATATGATGTTGCCCATGTGTAAGAATAATAATATGATGTTTTGTAAGCATATTTTTTCTGTATATTTACTTCAAAATATAAATTTGATATCATATCCATATGCACTTATAATCTTCTCATAGAATACCATTATCTCATTGTTTAATATTTCTCAGTTAATGTTGAGATCAACATATGTTGATAAACAATTGAAAAATCATTCACATCTACTTATGCTTATTTTAACTCCATCATAATATTATATTTCCATTTTGGATTTAAAGTGTATATTTGTTTATCTATTACTTAAACTGGAAAGCAGAAACCAATGCACATTTGGTTGACACGTGTTAAATATCATGTGGGAAACGGGACTCTATAATCGTTTCTCACGTTCCCACTGCGTAACCTCACTCATCCAATTTTCTAACCGCATCCATGAACTATTTCCTTTCTCTCAAAAAAAAAATTCTGCATCCTCATCTGACCATGGAGTTTGAAACCTCGACCCCCAAGGGATATGCTTCTGCCATGCTTGCGGTCTGAAATCTACAACACTGGTTCAGATTTAAGTGAAGCCGAGGAATTAAGATCGAGGAAACGAAAATCCCTAATGGTACGGTCTATTTATCTTCCATTATTCATTGGTTGTTCATAGTTTATGCGGTTTATTCTCTTCTGCTCATCTTACTTTTAATGAGCTTTTCTTTATTCATGTATTTCGAAACTAATGCTCAAAATTGGATCTTGCTTTATATTAACTTCAGAATAATTTGCAAACCTATTATTATTATTATTATTATTTATTTAAATTTTCGTTTTGTGTACTGGTTAAATTTGTAATGTTTCAGAACATAATAACATCCTACTTTCCCTTACACATACGTTAGGCTCGGGCTTCTAAAAGCATTATGCCATTGTTGCTTTAATTAAGGAGATCAAGCGCTTTTTTATACGATAAAAGTTGAAATTTTTAGGGATTAGTTTAATTAAAACTAAATATTGTTGCAATTGTTTCATACAAATTTATTTATCTAAAAAATGAAATGGTACTGTTTGGTGACTGTCAAAAGGGGATTCAAAATTCATTTCTCTTCTGTATTTGGTTCCAATGCTGGATGTAATCCCCACCATCATCAACCCTGTTGGTTGTTGGATTGAATTTATGTTGCTATGTGGAAATGGAGGTAAACTTGGAGTAAATACGAGGAATGATAAATTGGTTATTTGCCACATAATTTATCCAAATTTCTAAACTTTCACAAATAAAATTTAGTTTTGTGACAAGTTAGGTTTCTTCCTCATCTTATATTGGAGAATTTAGATGATTTATAACTATATTAATGGAAAAGGATTTTTTTTAAGGTGAAAAACCGTTTCTTTACCTATTTTAACTCGATACCGAAAGATTGGGTAATTCAACATGAACAACAATCTCCATCCTTTTCAAATTACATCCGGGATTTAATAAAATCAGTATAATGTTATGCTATCTTCTAGGGTGAAAGACATCACAATCTGAAGACACAGTTAGAGAAAACAAAGTTATAATATGATTTTTTTCCCAAATTGTTTACATATATTTTCATTATGCATGGGCCTTGCTAAACGAATGATATTTAAAAAAAATATTGTACTGTATATATTGTAGCAGTAAATTTGCTATAAAGGAATTTTGTGTTCAATTGAAAGTAGGCATTCATGTGAAAGTAATAAGTTTGGCGTCGTTCGCTCACTTTGGCTATGTTTATTCCGTGTTTGTTATGTGTATCTTATGTCATGTGAAAACAGGCAATATTTTATTTCGTCAGAGCAATTCGACATCTGGTAAAGCGACTAAGTAAAAAAAAACAAGGAAACTAGGTGTAATGACATTTAGAGTTAATTTAAACCTTTATGTACATATATCCAAGGATGTTTTCTTTAAACCAAATACCATTGTACCAAGTATGAATCAAATAAGGCAACTAGGTTTAAAAAAACAACTTGGTTCGTTAATTGAAATCGACAATTTGTTTATTTCATTCTTTTATCTCTTTCAGTATTTTCTAAGTTCAACTAAAGTAAAATGGAAATAAATGTTTACTTAACTATCCTTGAAAAATACCACATGTACAAGATACACTGCTAAGACTAATATGACATTAAATTTCATTTGGACATCCGATAAAATTGGAACGATACAGAGAAGATTAGCATGACCCCTGCGCAAGGATGACACGCACAAATCGAGAAATGGTCCAAAATATCAATTTTGTAGCTAATCTATTTTCAAAATGCTTACACGTTAACTTAATTGGAGCGATCATAGTTGTGAGACTTCTGTTTGGCAATTCCAAGCAGTTTATTATTTCTTTCCTCTTTCCCCTCTTTTCCATCCCAGATAAGAATTCTGAATTCCTGAAATGAATACTCCATCAATGCAATCTTATTTTTATAATTACAGAAACCGATACAATTTCCTTCACCAATTACTTCCTATTTTCTTCTCTCCATATAATATTTTTCATTTTTCCTGAATCATAAGTACACCCATCTCCATAAACCCTGTGATTGAAAAAATACACCCTTATGAAAAGTCACCCGAGATAGACGAGTGTCCTGTTGAATCAAACGACTGTTGGAGGCATTCGATTTCAAAAGTTTTTAACTAAATGAAATCCATGCCATTGGTTTCTGCTTCAAATTCGGCCTGATTTGTTGAATTCGTGACTATGATTGTTTCAAGATATGGTATTTTCTAAGATGAGTTTTAATCAAAGGAGTTAAATTAGTTTATAGTAAATTGAGTTTAATCTGTGAGTCCTTATGCATGAGAGGGATGAAATTTTTTTGTGAATATGAATTTAAGTTTACTTATTTTTAATGCTACATCTGTATGAATGAAACTTATGATATATCCCTTTTTCTGTATTGTAGTTCTCTTTATATAATTTATGCCACACATTTATGTATGCGTCTGTCAGTTGGAGTTGCTTAACTAGAAACAGATATTGCACGTGTTTTATAATTTAAAAATTATAACACTGAAAATGGTCAATGTAGTTTAGATTAACATGACTTTAGATGTACCGAGATACCTATATGTCTATGCACTATTATATAGCAAAATCCCTGTCTTAAGGCATTGTTGAACTTCTCTTTGGAGAATTTAAAAAACAATCTTATTTATATGAATCAATTTTTCTACCTATTATTATTGCGTACTTTCTGTATTATTAGTCCTGAACAACAGGGTCACTAATTTTTCAATTGGTTTCATAGGGATATGACACACCAAGTTTGTTCAAAACCTGTTTTCATTGTACAATATTTAGATAGTAAGCAAAATTATATGTAGTGTAAATACGTTGTTCTGTAACCATTTAACCTAACCGCCTTATATTTTGACTTTGGAATGTGTTGTTCATGATTGCAGCCATAAATAATATAACAGTGGTACTTAATAGCTTTCTGCTGTGTTCAAGGATTTTAAACAATCATTGACAGTTTCCCATTTACTTCTTTAAGGAACATGCAAATATGGGAGTTATATTATATAATTAATAATTTTGAGCACCCTCCGTTCGTAATTTTGAACTGTTAGCTAAATTATTGATTAATAAATCTTCAACTGCTTAGTTGTCTAACAGGTACTTTTACTCTCTTTTTTATTATTCATCCGTCTTTTGTAGTATCTTTTATGTCATGGATTACAAATCTTTTTTTTATGGTACTTCAAATCAATTTCCATGTACATATGATTAATTGAAACAGGTAATGCTTGCTCTTTCCCCATAATCTGTTTCACCTTCTTTATTGTGCACGCTTCGTTAGTTATGCGATAATGCCTATATGAAAAAAGGAACCGATTTATTCTTATCTTAATATTAGAAAGAAGAATCCACTCTAGTTTTCTTCCATGCGTCACCATTAACTGACCTCACAATTTTTTTCCTGAAAACTGAAAGACATACGTAATAATCACATTTGAAATAAACTCCTATTATCACATTGATAGTCGTTCCTCCCTTTTCTGTTCGTCTCTACTACACATTTATTTTAACGGAACTGATTATATCCTTCTGCTCTAGAATAATTTTAGTGCAATTAAATTCATGAAGGGCTTCAACATTTACATGCTGAGTACGTGTTTGGTGGAAGAACTCTTTCTCTGCTATTCGCTGTATACCTTCTAATCCATGAAAACTTTCAGTGGATCCATGTTGATGGCAACAATATTTTTCAATAGTTATCAATTTTATTAGTGATAAAAGTACTAATTGTTTTTCTTTTTTATATTTACTACGTAGTTGTCTCATGACCGTATTCTTCATATTTCACTTATTACTGTTAATGTTGGTTTTCAATAGGTGGGATTCATCTATTTAGGTCTCAATGTTTAGTTAGCTTTTTATAATTGTGGTAATCACTATCGTTATAAATAACCATGCTTGCAAAAGTTGCCAGAGTTTCCCTTATATGATGCAGATGCTAAATAACTGAGTGAATTAGGTTTATAATTCATATTTGATCATTCTATTTTGATATTTGTGCTATATTACTCAGCTGGTTTAAAATCATCTATGTTGAATTTAGGTTGAAATAAACCTTCTTTTATTTTCCTTTCAGTTCTTCTTTATAATTAATTACATGCAATTTCTGATATCCAAATGTGAAACCCAACGGAATGATGCTAGAAACCTTTAACATCTAAATTGTATAAGCCGGATTTATATTAGCTTTTGTATAGGTTCATTATAAATGTAAACCTTCTATGTAGTAGTCACTCATAATCGTAGTCTTCGTGCTTAATAGATAAAGCCTGGAGACATTTTTGGTAGTCATTCATGGTCATCATAGTTGGAACTCTACTTCAACTGAAATGAATCTTTTGTTTTCATTCTTAGTTCTTGCTTTTTTTATGAAGCAGCAAATAAGCGGATTCATCCAAATTGGATTGCTTCTCCATCAAAATTTCAATAACTATACTAGAACATTTATCATCTAAGTTGAATTTTATGAAACCTGCAGGTAACTGTCAACTCTAATGACAAATGAGCATAAATGTTAAGTCCTGTACAAATAAATATTCTGAATTTTGTACATTTGATGTTGTTCTGATATCTCTACTTTCATGGGTGATAATATTTGAACTCCTATATATTGCATTAAACAAATCATGTAACAGCAATTAAAGATAGTAAAGTATGTTATCTGATGTGTCAACATTTGGATTACAGTCCTTTATTTATTTAATTTTGCATTGTGAATGATTAGTAATAAAAACTATGCTATATGAATTCTATAAAAACCTGTGCATGGGACAAATGGAGTTCAGAGAATCAGATCTAAATTGAAGTAAACCCACAGTATAGAAGAAAAAACATATTTTTCATATGTTGTGTTTCATATAGACTTTGCCGAGTTGGTATATTGCATAGAATACAAAGGCCTATCTTCTTCGGATGTGTACCGAATAACTTTGCAGGTTAGCAAAAATATTATCTGAATCAAAGTAATAATTGGCCAATTCCTCATAAAGCATGCCATCAGGTATTAAATTATGTTTTTACACATGAAAAGTATAAAAACATTTCATTATTTTCCTTTCGGTTTCATCCTTCTCTTTTGACATGAAAAACTATTATTTAAAATGCAGTATTAAGATATTATTTGGGATTTCTCCCTCTTTAACGTTCTTTTACGTAGTGATATTTGCTACCTGATCATATATGTATGTATGTATGTGTATGTATGCTAACTCAATATAATTCTACAGGTAAACTATAACATTTAATATCATTACCTAGCAAACTTCAATATAAAAGATCTTCATTGACGGACTGATGCATGCTACCAAGGACAGTTTGAAGTAATATGGGTCGATGATGTAGCCAAGGCAAAGACAGGCAGATCCTGTTTGCAACTGTGAATGTGTATTATAGATGTGAGCTGATGCGGGCTGAAAGTTTGCGTGAAGCAAGCAATGTAATATGTGGATTAACATGGAGTAAGCACCTGGTCCTTATTTGGAAAAGATTAAATTGAATCAAGAGTAGTTGCATGATTTTAGTACAACCAATAAAAAAACATCTCCTCTACCGATTATTGTACAGGGTATTTGAAACTAATTAGTCTGTTTTAATATAATTATTAATTTTTGCATTTGGTGACTACGTCGTTAGGCTGTCGCCAACCAACCTCATTTGATGATACCTTTCTCATTATGATACTTCGTTTCTATTTTAAACTATTGTACATGTTATAGCAAAATTTAGTTGTATTTTCTTATTGACTGTCAGGCACTGTGTCATTTCTAGGTGTTTGTTATTGACACTCCAAGTATTGTTAAGGGTAGGTCAAATTTTAAAAACACTCCATTCATAGAAAAAATTTTAGGGGGAGTCACGTACTTAATTTTTTATGTTTCCTTTTTACCCTTACCATCTCAAATTCCAATTAATCTAAAAAAAATCAAAATTTTAAATTATTTGCAAACAAAAAAAAGCGATTGCTTGAGAAGAAATAATGATGCAAGTTCTTCTTAGATGCTAAGATAGTGGAGAAGTTGTTGATAATGTATGCGAAATCGGTTCTATAATGCCCTGGAAACGATGAAGGTTAGAGTTTTTATTATGTCAATCTCGAGAGTCAAATGCGGTAGTATCAAATTTTATTCTGTGGAAGATGGTTGTTTTTCTTTTTCGATTTGTCATCGCCGAATTAGGTGAATTACTGCATAACAACATGAACGATGTAGGTCTGTCGTATTATATATTTTTGTTTGACATTGTTCATTGTTTTTGAAATTTGTATTCATTGTTGGGTTGTCGAAGTGGGGAAAATGGGGTGAACCGACAAATTCGACGGTGGAATAATGTATAAAAAAATTGTTCGATATATGTATATCGCTTTTATATGAATGATATATTTTCATTTGATCTGATGCATATCGACAAATGAAGTTATTGATAATTTGGTATAAAAATGTGATGCAGTTCGACTAATATACCATAATTTTTTTTATTAATTAACAACTAAAAAAGAGATTATTGCAAAAAATACTAATTTTGTAAAATAAACTTTATTTGTAAGGGGGTGCTCTCTGCATTGGTACTCCCCTTAACAAATTCTTTCTTTTTAAAAAATTGCTCACCTCTTAACAATATTTGGAGTATCAATAACAATCCCCTGTTTCTATTTGCATGCTTCATTGCTGCTTTTCACTGGTTCTCTATTTACCAATCCTTTCAGTTGCATTTAAATAGAACTACCTTTTCCAATTCTATGTTTGCCTAGCAAACTTTACTGGCTCTAACTTAGTAGCGATATTTGATATCATAGTCAAATTGTTTCAAGCATACAGCGTTTTATGCATATCGTACAATACATGGTGGCTGCATTATAAGTGTTTAAACACTACTTATATTATTTTGTGTATTTTACATATAAAGAAGGAAAATTTTCTTCATATACTGATTGTTACATTTTTATAATAAACTTTTCCTACTTGGTTTAACAAAATATGCATTGTTTCGATAATGCCAAATGTATGCATAACAGATTTATTTTCTAAGAGCAAAAATATTGATGAGACTTCCAACTATTTTTTTTTTCATGCTATCATAAATGTTTTTCTGATATTTAAATGTGGATCTATTGGAGAAAACGAAGACGTCAATTTCAGGGGTTAAGGGTTTCACAAATCAACTCTACTAACAGTACATGATAATTTTTTGTCCTTCCACTTTATCAGAATTGTTAACACGATTTCTTTAGAATTTACGAATTTAAATAATAAGCAAGCTTTCAAATATTTAATGTTCATTGCACATTTTGGTAATTTAAGATCGTAGATATAGATAGGTAAAGCTACAAAATCTTATGCACGATACAACTAACCTTGGAATATATAGATATATTTGCATATACACTTAACAATAAACTAAAAACTACATTAATTCACTCTATAAATTTTCTTTATTTCATGGCTTATATAGAAGTGCAGTTATAAACATTGCCCGTATGCGTAATATGAGCCACACTATATATATATATATATATATATATATACACACACACACACATATATATATATATAGAGAGAGAGAGAGAGGAGCGATCAAGAGCACCCCAAATAGTCCAGCACGCCTTTAGCCCCCCTGATTTCCACCACACAATCTTTTTTCTCTCTTCTTCCACTAATTCTCTCTCCCCACTAACTTAATAAATAATAAATAAGAGGCTATTAGAGAGGTGCAAAAGGGGTGCCAACAAAATGGGGTGCCATATAACCTTCCTCATATATATATATATATATGTGTGTGTGTGTATATATATATGTATGTTTGTATATATATGTATGTATGTATGTATGTATGAGAAAGTCTATTTTGACACAATTTGGTGACACAATTGGTGACATATTGAATTTGCTCACCATTGGATTGCCCCTTGAATTCCACCTTCCCATGTAAAGACAAAAAGATCCAATGGTGCAGATCTTTTTTGTCACCATTTGTGTCAAAATAGACGCGCGCTCTCTCTCTCTCTCTCTCTCTCTCTATATATATATATATATATATATATATATATGTATGTATGTATGTATGTATGTATATGTATATATGGGAAAGTCTAAATGAACACAAAACATGGACACAAAATTAAACACACAAAATCTGAACCTTTAGATCTTCCCATGAATTATACCTCACACATAAAGACAAACAAATCTTGTGGTCCAGATTTTGTGTATATAAATTTGTGTGCAATTTTGTGTCTCAATAGCCGCTCCCTATATGTATGTATTGAAACAATCACAAATATGCTAAATTTGTGTTAAAGTCAAGAAAATTCAAAACGTTTCATCTGATCTACCTGAGAGTATTTGTCCATGCACTTATAAATATGAAGATATTCGTTCAACTTTTTAATACGACAAAAAATAGAGTAATCTACTAAAATACCATCAATATGATCCATATTTCTTTTTTCCTTTTTAGGATGAAAGAAAATTGTTGAGTGGTTTATTCTCTTCTAATGTTGTATCTCCCTAAAAGAAATGGAATGAAGAATTGTTGGGTCTCAATGTACGTAGTATACTTATATCTGAATTACGTTAGATATTCCGTATTTTTTCCGCTATTTATTGTTATGTGATTTCATAGTTGATTTTAGATTGGAATTCAAATAAGCAATACTAGATTTTCGTATAAATGCACAGACCGGTGTAAAATATCTATTGGGAAAGCCCTATGTTTGATAAAATGTGGATCAAATTTTAAATTATAGTAAAAATTCTTTATTATTTTTAGTCATATCCGAGTTAAGTTCAATTTGAAAAATATTATCTTGAGCAACCACTTTGTCAACACAAAGTTTGCTTGCTTTTTTTCCTTGTATTATCCTAAAATATATAAACTTATCTTACTATAGTTAACTCTACAATTTTAATTTCCATGGACCTTATGTGCAGAACTCATCTCGAACATTAATTTGCATATTATCAATTCTCTGACTTTAATGGCATAGTGGGTTATAACAATTAAATAAATCATGTAACGGATGATTCAAGCTATATAAACCGCACGAGATTAGGTAAGTTAGGGACAAGTCATACCCTTCTCTAAACAAAGGAGAAAAGGAAAATGTGGTAAACGAATCATTTTTTGGTGTAAAGACGTCCATGTTATTCTTTTTTTAAGAGAGAAGAAATGCTAAGTATGCTCTTCTTTAGGAGAATGTTCTTATACTTGGTCATATTATTGGTGGATAGTGTAGGCTCATAAATCACTAGCTATATGTTATTCCTCTGCATAAAGAGTGTGGTTTTTAATCAGTTGCATGAATTTTTTGTTGCTTTATCCATGTAAATCAAGTACCCAATTCTTGGCATTAGAATGCTAAGCTTCCCGTTACTTTTGAATAGCTCTCCAGGATAGAAAATTCCATAGCCTTACAAATTGCTTTAGAAATTCCAATTTTAACAAGCACCCCACTGTTGATTTTCATTCCTTATCGATGCCATTGAAATCGGCTTCGCTTTTCTTCCTCCGCTTCCACTGAACTTTCGACTTACTATTATAAAGTCTCAATATACAAAAATAATCTACCTCCATGGAGAAATATAAAAATAAGGTTAGAAGGTGGAAATTAGGTTCTGTCTCTTATTTTCAAACTTAAGACCTAAAATCCTTCTTAATGATAATTTAATGAAATACTTCTATCAATATTTTCAGCAAATATATGCAGTTAAACTATGAATACTTGCATTTTAAAATTCAGATATGTTTTGTTTAAAATACACATATTTGTAAAATAAATATTTTTCGATGTTCAGCAAAGGTTAAAATATAGAATGCATATTAATACTGCAAATTTTCATTTTACAAACAATTACAAGATTTTAGAACTATATATATTGGCATTGTGCATTGCAAATATTTGCAGTTATAATTATAATCTGCAAATATATGTAGTTTAAAATGTGTATTTTTGCTGGTAGCATTAATGGAGTTTAATTTTCGTAAACCTTGTTTTTAACGAAAAGGAAGTAAATTTGGAAACTAATGAATTATTTTTAGAAAGATGTCAGAAATAAAAATATATGTTCAAACGAGTTTATTTTTATTTATAATTTGCTTTCTGGCAATTTGGATTGGAACAATATACCACTATGTCCAAACGTGGCATAACATTATCTGGCTTTTTAATCAAAATGTAGTTTTTGTTCAACTTTTCTTAAAGAACATTACTTTATTTTGGCCTTTTACATTTCTTGTTTTATTGGTTTATTTAGTTCATTTATTGGGTAAGAAAATAATTATATAAAATTTATTTTAAATTTAGTGTTAAGTGAAACATCATTGAAAATATATAACGACAATATATATATATATTGTTCATCAAATTGTATTTTCAATTAAGGAATTTTGATCTATATGTACATATATACATACATACATATAAATACACATATAAATATATGGATATATTCACACACATAAATATGCACATATATGTGTGTGTATAAACACACATAGAGATATATGAACTAATTAAGTGTAAAGAGAAGATTTATTGTAACTTTATTCGGGGAAAGAATCATTAAAAACAAACTCTTAATGTAACAACCCTAATTTTTAACAAACAATAATCAATTAATGGATTAATTAATTGAGGAATAAACTAATAAAATAATTATTAATCAAAAAAATATTGAGAACTGGACAACGAGTGTTACGCCATTAGATCCGTTATGAAATTCGGGTTTAGATAGATATTTGGTTTGTTGAAATTGGGTTTAAAACGAAAAAATTACAGATGTTTAAAGACTAAACAAAAATAGATCCTTAATGCGGGTCTACCAATGGGTCAGCCCACGACCCTAGTGTTGACACACTTGAGAATTGTGTCGACACAAAGTAATGTTATTTTCTTCCAACGTTCGAACGTTTGTTTTGGCTTCCTTCTAGACTATTCTTTTCATTTAACGACCTAAAATCTAAACCCAAAATCCTATGGCCTAAATTCTAAACAGAAAATACAGTGAACCTGGACATAAAATCTAATGAACCTGGACACCTAACTCTATTATAAATAACCCCAAAACCCAACCTAATCTGCACTACTCCATTTCTCTACCTCTCACAAATAACCTTCTTCTCAAATATAATTTTAATGGAGTATTGGTGGCATGGTTGTACACATATTTCTAGGGTATATTCATAGATAGAGAAGATCTACCGACGCCTATTAGATTTTCTCTAATTTTATGTAAGTATTACTGTGATTATCAGATTTCTTCTAAGTTAATGTTAAAATAGATACATGTAACGAACTGGGATTTTCGAATCCGAAAATCGACACAAAACCCATGTCAACTATTCGAGCATCGAACATTCCAGATCATTACTAGAAAGAAGTTAGAGGGTAAGAAATAGAAAGAAAGAAAGTTAGAATAGAAAAAGAAGAACATAAAATCAACATCATAGTAAACACGAATCTCACAACGGAACGAATAAATATATTTTATAACATAACTTTGAAATAAAACCAGTATCTGTATACAATACCATCATCTGAGTACAACACTTACAACACAACTAAAATAAACAATATCTATATAATCTTGAAGCCTCCAACTCCAAGCTCTCCAAGTATATCTGTAAAATCCCGACTGCTTGACTGCCCGTACAAATTTAGGCACCCAAGAGTTTAGGGTAAAACAAAACAAAATAAACTCTGGGTCAGTCACAGGACTGGTGTGAGTAAACTCCAACCATTTGTTTTAACTTTTAAAAAGCCTTTTTAAACAAAGGAAATCGTAAGACCAATCCACACATAAACACGGATGGTTTTTACCTTACGGTAAACCAAAACAATCTTTAAAATCCATACTCTTCTGATATTATAATAATGTCTAAATCAAATAAATAGCAATCTAGTGGAACGCTTTCATCTCACGTTTCACATATATATTATATAATCAAAAACCGTGGGTGCTTATTTAGTAATGGATTCCAACTGGCAAGGTATGGGACCACCTTCCAACAGTGTCTCTCTAGAGAGGAATACACCGGTCCAACAAGAACATCATGTAACCCAGGCTAAACATGACCGGTCACTCATTTTGCTTGAGTGTTGTAACAACCCGGAAAATACGAGCCAATTAAAAAAATTTTAATTGGTTATTTCAATGAAATTTAAACAATTGAAATAGAAGATTTCAATAAAATAATGAATTAGAAATAGTGTGGCAGTTTGAAAATTTGAATTCAAACTTTGATTGACTGCACCGGGTGCAAAATATAATGGATTTTAGTGAAACCAAAAATATTTAAATCTGTTTATGAATATCTTTCTAACGAATTTGAAAAATCAAAGTTTCATAGCGAGAATCAAAAGTTATGGCCAAATGAATTTTTAGAAAGGTCGCTATAGAGAATATATAGCCCTTGAAAATAGATATTTTGCAAACGACCTCGGAATTCGACGAAACCACTTTTGTTGGATCCGGGATGTCAAATTATTGCAAGGTTTTAAATTTTATAATTTTTGAAGCTAGTATGTGAGGGTGGCAAAAGAAAACGTGTTTGGTTAATTTTTGTTAAATTGGATCGACCAGAAAATGGCCATTTTTCAAACGGTCTCAGAATTGGACAAAACTAGTTTTGTTGGGACCGTAGCGTCAAAACATAGCTAGATTTATTTTTCTGGAATTTTTCGAATCAGTTTGTAGCCCTGGCAAATTGAAATGTACGTTCAAATCGAATATTGAATGTTTTATATTTTAATTTGAAGAATAACTGACTGTAATAGTCGAATTGGCCTACGAAACATATCCCATTGTGTCCGGGATAGGGGTATTTAGCTAGGGGTGACAGTCATTGGGTTTGAATTGGTGTCCGTGTGGAGAAACACTATTTTAAAATTTAATAAAACCATAGGCCAATCAAATTTCTCCATTCATAATTAAGAAGAAAAAACTTCAGAAAACCCTCCCCTTTTATCACGCTCGACGGCGAAACGCGCTTCGCCACTTCCCAGGCGGTTTCCGATCGCCACAGCCCATGCCCGACCTCGCCACCACCCAGACTCGACAGCGCCGCCTCCCCTCTTCAAATCCGACCAGCTATCTCCCTCTTTCTCCTCGCCAGTGTCGAGAACGACGCCCTCAAAGTCGGCGACTTCACAGCGCCGCCACCGCCACATCCGACCACCGAACCCCCCCTCCGACCATCGGCAGCAGCGCCTCTCTCCCCTCTTTCACGTCGCACCTCCTGATCGAAGCAACGCTTCACGAATTTGGCTAAAAATCCAAACCCTAGTTCGAACCAACACTGAAAGGTATCGGCTTTAGTTATTTTAAATAGAAAATAACACTTTTAAGTGTTGCAAACTTTGAAAAATCGTATCTTTATGGTGTGTTAACGAAATTTGATGAAACAGGAAATATCGTGATCGCAAGGAGGCTCTCTACCATCTAGAAGAGACCGCGGATTTTTCTGAGCTATCTACGATTTTTAGCACCTCGAAAACCAATGTGAGATTTCTAAACTGAAATGTGAATGGAAATGATATGTATAAATTATGTAAGCGAAATATAAATTATACACGTGTCGTATACCTCATGTACATGCGTTGTGTAAGCTATATGAGCGAAGTATGAATTATACATGCATTGTTTAAATGATATGTGTGTTGGAACAGAAATAAAATATATTTATATACGAATATATATATATATATATATATATATACATACTCCTCTCGTCCACAGACCATGGACGATATTTGTTGTTTGTGTATTGGTGTGAAAAATTTGGTGAATAATGCGAATGGTTGATAGTATTGTTTGTGGTTGGTATTGTTTGGTTGTGGTTGAAAAATACCCATTGGTGATTGAAACAAATTTGGAATAAATTGTGGAAAAGAAAAATCATACTCACTTGCGTGCGAATCAGATGTATGAAATCCCCATTGTCAAAAACCGCGAGGTTTTAAGGTAGAGCGAGGAGCCGTACTTGGGACGGTGCCGGTTTTAACTACCCTGCCGTTATGCTGCCGAAATTTTGAATAATATTCATGTGTTAGAATTATTTTCATATGTTGAAATTATTTTCATGTGTTGAAACAAAAGTCATGTGTTGAAACTTTATCCATGTGTGGAAAATGCTCATGTGTTGAAAATTAAATTCATATGTTGAATGAATAAAGTGTTTAAACAATAAAAATCACATTTTTATTATATATATAAGAAGTATGTAAAATATTCGTGTTATAAATAAATCGTTTCAACAATAAAAATTACATCTTTCTTATATGTACCAACTATATAAAATATCCATGTGTGGAAATGCTCATGTGTTGAGAAGTGCGCATGTTGAAAAGGTTCATGTGTTGAATAAAAAGATCGAACAATAAAATTACATTTTTTATTGAAATTATGAAGTGTTAAAAATACTCCTGTATTGAATAAAAATATAGATGATAAAAATATCATTTTTATCATGTATGTGATTTGCTAAAAATATACGAGTGTTGAAATAAATATTTGTTTGCTATGAATATTATTTTTAACATGTATAGGAACTAAATGAAATAGTCATGTGTTGAAATATATTTTAGTTCGCTAAAAATATCATTTTTAAATGAAAGATGAAGTGTCGAAAATAATCACTTGTTCGAATAAATATGCATGAGTTGAAATATTCATTAATTAACTAATGATATGATTTTTGCTTATGTATGCAATATTAGAATGAATGGTGACTTTAAATCAAATCGAATCAAAGAAGAAGTTGAATGGAAAATGATAAGTGATGAGAATTGGACATATGTACATGCATATTTATTGAACAGGTTATAGCAAAGAGACTAGAGAAGAGGAATAAAATTGTGTGCCCGACAAATAGGTACATGTTTACTGTTTTGCTTGGGTGATGATTTTATGAGCCTATTGGCTAGCCACTTGGCTTTTTCTTTTTCTTTTTGAGATGAGATGCCCGTGTGGCTATTTGGGAATTTTCCCAGCCCTTCTCGTACAAAGGAGGTTATGGCGAAATTTTCCAAAATTTAAAGGCGTTAGTGAAATATTTGAAGTGAAAACGATATTGAAATCGTCGAATGAACTATATATATATATATAATTAAAACGAATCGTGGCCGTGCAGTTCATGTTTTGAAACCGTGATTTCAAACGATTAGTGCGGGAGATCCGACCATCGGATTTTCCCGAAACCGCAACCGTTGGGTTCGCCTTGGAAATATCTTTCCAACGGCACCAACTTTGTAAAGATCCGACGGTTGGATTGTCTGGAATGTTTAATTCAAATCTGAAGAAAAACAACACCAGAATCGATTATATATATATATAATTAAATTGAATCGAATAACGATGCTGCATTTCGTGTTTTGAAATCGTGATTTCAAACGACTATTGCGGGAGATCCGACCGTTGGATTTTCCCAAAACTGAAACCGTTGGATTCGTTTTGAAATGATCTTTCTAATGATATAAAATTTGTGAAGATCCAACGGTTAGATTTTCAGATATGTGTAAAACAAATTTAGAGAAAAACAACGCCAGTGCCTCGGCACGACCTGAAACATCGTTTAATTAAATATGTCCGTTTTTAAATAAATAAAAATGGTGATATATCGTTATAAAATATTATAAACGATATAGAGTGGAAATAAACCGATTTTGCTGGGTTGGCTTGATATGTGATGGTTGAATGTATTTAACTTGAAAATTATACTAAGGAACTGAAATGTGAATGTTGAGTAATTTAACCACGTGAAGAATTGATTTGAAAATCTAAATATACGTGGATTATTTGAAAAGGCCGAGTTAATTCTCATTTCAAATAATCGATCGACGGTGAGAAGTCGAAGAGATGAAGACGGTTCAAGACCAACGATCTTCACATTGCATGGATGGGCGCTACTGATGCTCATTATTAGAGTAGGTACCTTGAAGGAGCTGAAGTAGTAGCCGTCCGGACGTATTGTTGATTGTGTGGATAAGCGAGGAATTTGGTGCCTCCGGCTTCGTTCATACCCAGAATGAACTTGTAAATGGACTGTGTGTCTGACATTGGATATTGTTCTGTGCTGATTGATCTCTATTAAATATATATATATATATCTGTTTGGCGGTGGAGAATTTATTCTCTTGCTTAACGCCCTTCTCTGAGACGTACGAGCTTAGAGGTTATATATTGATAGAAATCAGTCGCATGGAGTGGATTGCCTATGTGGCACGCCTAAGTGGAATGTGATCAAGGCTTCTGTTGAAAAGCAATGTCTTGTGGTTGATGATCAAAGCATGGCCTGTGTGGCGTAGCTTTGTGTATAGCGTGGATTCGCGAGCCTCACACCCCGGTATGAGTTAAAAACGGGAGAAGGAACCAAGGAGTGCACGACGTTTCTTTCTAGCTACGGTGGTGTCAGTGACCTACCAGCCCTGACATTTATATATACTTTTCACATATGTGGTTGTTGGAATGCGAGGCACCTCGATTATAGGTCTGTAAGGTCCGGGAAACGTGTGTTTAGGAATTTCCAATCCTCAAAAGTAAGAGAGGACCGGCCTTGGAGGATCCAGGGATTGCTGTGTGCGGTCCTGGGACATTTGCTAGAGTGTCTCGAACGGAGAGGAGCTTGCCCCTTGCCTCGACTCATGATGGAATCCAATTTCCGATACGAAATTGAGGATGTGATTGTATTACTAGTATGGCGACATAGTGGTATGGGTCGTTTATGCCGTCTATGATTGATATTTATGATTGAAATCGTTTTTGAAACATATATGCACTAGTAATAATATCAAACACTTTTGTTTTATTCGTACAAAGCATTTCTTGGCCATTATAAGGTAAAACTCTATCCTCCGGCTTGCGTTGCATTGTGTGATGGGACCTGAGTCTTATAATGGCTTCATTTTTATAAAAAGCATTGCGATGATTTAATCATTTACTTTATTTCATGCACTAGCACTCATTGGAGTAAACCCGTTCCGCGAAAGTGGCGTGGTCCTTTGATTTGCCTTATTATTGTTGTTTAATAAGTTAAGCAGATTTCTCGTACCAGTCCCAAGACTGACTCGTAGTTTATTTCACCTTGCAAACTCGGGTGCCCTTATTTTCACACGGGCAACCTAGTTACATGTAGCTGGTATATTTTGGCTTGGCACCGCAGTAGAGGTGCATTTTTGGCTCATGGAGAGGCTTGACTACACCGTGATGACTATGATTTTTACTGCCATTACTATATATGTATTATGATTCCGCCATAGGAGATGTAGACTGATGTTTAGCTTATGTACTCTCTATTTATGTGATTCCGCCACAGGCGATGTTGACTGATTATGTATTATTATGCACTAAGTTGTATCCTGCATTTTGCTCTCTGATGTGGTGATATTTATATGATTCCGCTGTCATATTTGTGTAAATTATTCTATTTGTTGTTTAAACTATTATCTGTACTCTGCTAATGATGATTAATGTGTTATATTCCAATGATTATCCTTAACACCGTAGCACGGGGTTTTGGGATCGTCACAAGTGTACCGAATGTATTATCACCAATGGTTGGGATCAACAACCGTTTCCTTAAAATGGATAACATCGAAATAGGTTAAAGAAGTAAATGAAATTTCTCTAAATCAGGTAACAATACACCCTAATTGGGAGCTACCCGCTTAGGCATGCGACCTACCCGATTTTATACAATTTCCTGGTTATGAGGATTGAGGCCATAACGTACAGATCACACCTTTATTTACTTTGAATGCGACATCGTCATACCCGCCAAATCACAAATTGATTTCTCCAAAAATATCATGGGTATAAAGCTAAGAGAAACGAATTCCCTGCCACCAAACATAAGTACGTTTGTAGAGATCAACTTACGCGATCTAGTAAACATACTCTGTCAGTCATTCTTCCATACAAGTTGTCCTAGGACTGGACAAAATGAAGACACTATTCTGTAAAACCATCTTAGGTAATTTCTACCTAGGATTTTCTAGAACAGCCCTTGCATAAACTCCGCCTTTAGTTATCTTCATCATATTTGATTCGCAACGCTAATACCCATACAGAGTGGTTTTCAGATAATAAATCTGATCCCGGCCTCTCCGTATTGACGAGGGAAAAATGGTCAAAACTTTGATAGTTGGTTATTTAACTATCAAAGGAAAACATCCATACACACAACGATCTTATTTCCAAATGGAAATTCTATTGATCAATCCTCAATCAACATTTTGCCCTTTTAAATTAATTTATCATTAATTTATTCATTTCCCCATTTCCTGTTTCCATATTTTCATGAATTCTTATTTTTTAACTTTAGAAAATATACGTTATTAACATTGGAAAACATTTCCATTTCTTATTCACGCATCACTATCCTCCGACATCTATCAGTCTTTAACTGTAAACTAGTAAGAGACAACTTCCTAAGTATCAATCCCGAAGGCCAAAACCAACATCAGATTGACACTCAGAAAGCCATTCAAGAAAACTTCGTAAGTATCAATCCCGAAGGCCGAAGCCAACATCAGATTGACACTCAGAAAGCCATTCAACTTAACTAATCTCTAGTCAATTTCTAATTCCCTTAACTACATTTCTTATCAAATCATTTCTTACATAATTCTCGAATTCAGTTTACAAATCCACTTCTTTTATGAAAAACATTGGTTATAACGATAACGTTAAAATCCCTACTTTCGAAATATCAAACTTCAAATTATAACTTGTATTCCTTATTTTAATTAATTAATTTATTAATAAAGTAAATCTTGGTTAAATATCGGAAAGTAAATAATACTTCCCCAAATTCGGTATAATCGAATTTCAACCTATAACTCTCTTTCGAAAAATCCCTATTCGATAACTCCCTTTCGAGTCAACTCAATTTATAAATTCAATTTTGAATTTAGTACATCCCAACAATTAGCAATTTCCTTTTATAACTATTTTAAATCTGCAAAACGTTTGCTTTTAAATCGTTATTCACTTTAAAACGTGAATATTATTCGTTTACAGAAAACTGGACTCGTTTTATCAAATCAAAACTTGATTTCATAATTTAAATACTAACACAGGTTCAAATTCCAATTATCGAGTCATTTTATAACTTCTTATTCACCTTCCATTTTATTTATCAAATCTCGTTTACATGTCAACTTCCAAGTTGATTTTATTTAATAAGTTTATAATTCTATATCGCTTTTATATTCATTATAAAATAATGATTTCCAGCCGAATATTAATTACCTTATCAAATCCCGATTTATTCAATATATAATTTCTTAAAATGGATTATTTTGTAACATTTGGCCTAGTCGAATTCTAATTACAAATCTTTATGGATTTTATTTTAATCCTATTCACATTTCGAACATCGAAATAAATTCCATCGTTTCCTTTAAAACAATTCCCAATTTCCCGTTTTAAATTCACTGCTGAATTTACAATCCATATTATCCACCAATATTTATTTTTATTTCATTTATAAACATTGTTTATAAATCACATTACTTGTTTTTATTATTAAACAAGTTATTTATTTCTAGCCCATTTGAAATTCCATTTCTATTTTTAAAATAGATTTTCCCTTTTCAAATTCATATTCCATCCTTTATAATTTCCTTTATAAATGTTAAGTTTGCATTCCATTTTAAAATATCGGTGTTAAAACAATTTTTTTACTTCTCTATATAAATTCAAACTTATATTTTCATTTGTCCAATGATACATATTTTTCTTAATTTATAAACATCGTTTATAAATTATTCTTCTCGATTTATCTATTGAAAACATATTTCTATTAAATATTTACTTTAAATCAATTTTCCCATAATTCTTTTATAACTGGCAATTCACTTTTTAAAAATTCTATTAATTTTAAAAAAAATCATATCCATTCAATATAACTATTAATAACTTCCTACATAAGGTTCTTATTTAATTTCCAAATATTTCCTTTTTATAAAATTATTGATTTTATAAAATTCTTAAATTTAATACCCACTTCAACCATTCCTTTTATATATTCCAATATTACTTATGGTATTTAAAATACCAAATAAAAAGAATCCATATCATCCAAACACACATAATCAATAACAAATTATATATCACATCGTATATCACAATATATGAAAAACAGTAATATAATTGTTAAGGAATCCAGTTGGATCCCTCCAAACTGTTTCCCTGCATCCACATATGTTAATCAACATAAATAACACGACTTTATATCAATATGAAATATTATGATAAAAAAATCAATATTTAATTAGCTATTTATATATAACTAGATCTATATTCTCAACCAGTTAATTAGTAGTTCATCGAGACAATCAACACACAACAATCAACCATCATTTATCAATTCTAAAAATACATTATAAAAATATAAACTGGGCAGAGTTAGTGGGTTTACTCACTTTGGTCATTTATCGTTAAATAACGATAAACGTTCAACATATCTGATCAGGCATTTTATTCCGCCATAATTTGTAACGAGCTCCAAAACTCTCCAAACTTCACAGGCTTGTAGTATTCTCCTCTACGATTCCAACGTGACTGGTTTCGTCAAATTCTGGTAATATGAGAAAGTTATAATTTATACAATTTTGTATACATTTGAATGTCATTAATCATTTGTTAAATTAATTAAATAATATTTAACCTTAAATACTCTTAATCGCGTGTTAGGCAGACCAAATCCTTAGTTCCTCAATCAATGTTCGAACACAGTGCCGCAACTCCCCATTAAACATACCATGCCGTATCCTTTGCTTAAACATGGAACAAAGATTAATTATGACTCCTAATGTTCATTTGAAAGTAACTACAATTGGACTCCGGACCCTTATATTCCCACTAACAGCAATCCAGGTCAACACTCCTTCACCAAAACTGTCACCTGATCCATCACTCTCACTTCCAGAAAACTCAACAGAAAAACTTTGAACCTCATTCACATCCCTACCTTTGCTCCCATCCCTTCTCTATTATACTCCACCCTCAACCTAAATAAGAAATTAGCTAAAACTCTAATTCAAATAATGGTTAATTAACCAGACTACTTTTTAAATCAACGTCCTTACCAGTAGACCCATTTCTTCCCGAAAAGAACACAGCGACATCCCCAATATTTCCAGACTTTTTCCAACCATTTAAAATCAAACAAACTTCACCACTAAACTTCAACGCAGACTTCGTCGCCTCAAAGGCTTCATGTCGATCCACATCTCGACAAACTCGAGGCCCCTATGACAGATCGCAACTTCCACCAGCTAGATCAACTTGCATCCCTATTTCCTCCTCGCTGTTCCGCTCATGCAGCCCACTCGATGAGACTTGCAACATATATATGTATGAAATCACTTTAGATTTCATCACGAGGTCCCAAAACCCTTTAGCAAATCCAAAACAACGTCGAAAACCCCACATCGATGACCCTATTTCACCATTTTAATAACCCTAGCTCATGCTAATTTATTTCGAATGCAAACCAGATTGCATCGCACACAGTAAAACGAGCATAGAATTGAAGAGCAACAGACAACGATTCCATATATATAGAGTTTCTAATTTATAGAAATTTATCCAAATTCTTTTGGATTTTTTGAAGAATCATGAAGGGTTTAAGGAAAAAAATGACGGCGTTGTAATGTTTTGACCAGAGAAATGAAGTACTAGGGTTAGGGTATTGGTGTTAGGTTATTTATAGGGTAGCTATATTATTTTAATATTCGATTATTAAATTTATTTTAGTTTACCACTATTCATATTCGTTATTTACAATCCATGTAGTCACATATGATATCCAATTTCAATGAAAATGGACACACAACTATATTTTGATATTACGGACCCAACGAAACTTGTTTCGTCAAATTCCGAGTCTGTTTGCTCATGTAATGTATTTTTAAAGTCAAATTATCAACTATTTTTTCACATTAAAATAGTGTACGGCCACATACTGACTTTGAAAATCATGAAATTTGAAATTTAACATTATTTTAATCCGGATCCAACAAAATTAGTTTCATCAAAAACGGAGGTCATTTGCATAAATGCCTATTTTTAGGGGCTTATATAATATTTAATTATTCAGAAACAATTAAACTAAATATTAATAAATTAATATTATCGTATATATACACATAGAATATTATATAGATCTAGAATAGACATATCTGGATTTATAATTCGATATTTAAAAATCCAAGTTAAATCGATATTCAATATATAATAAAAATCCTTTTATTATACAAAATCGTTATAAATTATAAATGAATTCCATAGCGACTTTTTGAAAATTTGATTTGGACATAACTCATAATCTACACGATGAAATCTCGATTTTTCCCTTTTATTAGAAAAATATTGTTCATTGGATCTGAACGTTTCTTGTTCCAAAGAAATCCGACTTAAAATGGATAATATATATTCAATTGAAGTTCAAAACTCAATATTACGAACTACTGCAGCGTTACGAGCTCGTTTTAAATTATATTATAAATTATACGTTCAAATTCGTTATTATAAATAAATTCGTTATTATAATTCAATTCTAAACTGAATCAAATCTTATAAATAATCCAATGCACACAGTATTGCGATTTCTACTATTTCCGACTATTTTGGAAGTTATAATTTATTATTCCATTATTTATTAATTAAATATAAATATTATTTAATTCAAGTTATCAATATCGCCAAATCGATATTTAATAATTAAATAAATTAGTTATTCAACCATTAAAAATATGGGACGTTACATTGCAATAGCTGTTACATCGATTTTGGGTCTAAATAAAAAGGATTAAGACAACAAATTAAATTGGATCTGAAAGTTTGTCAATTACAGTGTTTATAAGTTTGTCTTTTACAAGTTATTGTACATTTTATTTGTTGTCTATTATTTATTACAGTCCAGTTGTTATATATTTACAAGTAAAATCTTCTTCTTTATCCCCTTCTCTGTCATTGTTTATTTACAGTCTTATTATGCTTATTTATTTATTTATTTATTTATTTTGTTCATCTCTGAGCCAAGATCTATGTCTCCTTTTTCCTTTGATTTTGCGCTGAGCCTAGTCCAACGAGAGCCTAGGCCTTTACCGTTTAGTTTGCGTAAAATTGGAATAATCTGAAATAATATTAATATTGGAATTTTCGTCATATTAAGAATTGGTGAAGTATGGGAAATAAATGAGATAAATTCTAAAGGAGGAATATGCAAACTTGTAAACTGGGATAAGCTGTACTTAATTATACATTAAGTAATCATATTATTGGAAAACTTGTTAATTTGATATTAGTTGGGAAAACATGTTAATTTGATAGTAATTCGGGAAAAAATGTTAATTTGACAGTAATTCGGAAAACATGTTAACTTGACAGTAATTTAGAAAACATGTTAATTTGACAGTAATTTAAAAACATGTTGTAACAACCCGGAAAATCAGAACCAATTTAAAATTTTTATTTTAGCGATTTCAATGAATTTTGAATATTTAAAATGATTTATTTTAATTAATTACGACTAGAAATTTATTTTGAATAGAATTAGAATGTATAAATTTATTTAAATCAAAGTTGGAATATAAATATTTATTTTAATTATAAAAGGAATTGGAAATGGCGCGGTAGTTTGAAAATTCGATTTCAAATTTCAAATGAATGTACAAGATTCAAAATAAACCGGATTTTAGTGAAACCAGAAATATTTGAATCTATTTGAAAATATCTTTCCAATGAATCTGAAAAATCCAGATTTCATAGCGGGCATAAAAAGTTATGTCCAGTTGAAAATTCAGAATAGCCGCTATGGAATTTATATAATATATAACTCTTAAAAATAGCGATTTTGCAAACGACCTCCGTTTTCGATAAGACCACTTTTATTGGATCCGGAATGTCAAATTATTGCTAGATTCCAATTTTCAGAATTTTTGGAATCAATATGTGAGCATGGTGAATTTAAACGTGTTTGGCCATTTAAGTTCGAATTTAATCGACTGGAAAATGACCGTTTTTCAAACGATTTCCAAATTCGATGAAATTAGTTTTCTTAGGACCGTATTATCAAAACATAGCTAGATTTATTTTTCTGGAATTTTTGAAGACCATATGTGGCCCTTGTAAATTAAAATGTGCGTTTGAATTAAAAATATAATGATTTATATTTTAAATTTAGCGGAAACTGACCGTGACAGCCAAATTGGGTTACGAAACATATCCCATTGTGTCCGAAATGGGGGTGTTTGGCTAGGGGCAACAGTCGTTGGGTTCGATTTGGAGATTGATTGCGAAATCACCTTTTTTCAAATTTAATAATATTAAATATAAATTATAAAACCCAGTCAAAACCCTTGACCATTTACCATCGCAGTCAAACCTCTTACCCCGCCTCCTTTTTCAACTACGAACGGTGGAAATTCCTTGTGATTTCTCCCACAAAATACACTCAATTTATTCAACGATTTCAGAACTTTAAAAACCAAAATCACAGCATCGTTCGATCTGTATGGATATGATCAGATATCATCACATATCATCACATATGGCATTCGATTTTGGGGCATAAATCGCTGCCATTCTGGCGCGATTTTTGAGGCAATGTGGAGCTCGAATTACGAGCTATGGCGGATGGTGGAAGAAGCGACTGGGGCGCCTACCCTTACGGCGGTGGATGGCCCTCCGGTCATCGGATGGTGGTGCAAAATTTGGTCAAAGCGAACGACGGTTTTCTTGCTCCTGAAAGAGGAACGAAAGGGTTTAAACCCTTAAGCATGGTTATTAATTCATTAATTCATTAATTAGTTTATTGATTAATTTAGTTTAGAATTAAAATGTTAGAATTTTATATAAATAATATGGAATATATATATAACATGATATTTAAAAGAGAAATTACATTGTATAAAAAAAATGAAATGAATTTTTTATTGTAGACATTGTTTAAAAATAAGGTCTTTAAAAATGTATATGTATAGCATTGATTTAAAAAAAAACTTTATTTTTTTAAAAATTAAAAATAGAATTTGTTTTGAAAATAAAATTGCATTACTTTAAATTATAAAAATAGAAATTGTTTTGAAAATAAAATTGCATTGTTTTAAAATATATAAATAGGAAATTATTTTGAAATAAAAATGCATTGTTTTAAAATATATAAATAGGAATCGTTTTGAAAATAAAATTGTTTTGATATATATATATCAACATAAAAATATTGATTTTTATCCATATGTAGCGAATAAAAAAAACGTGATATATATATATAGTCGAAATGAAAAATATGATTTCGTTGAATTAAAAAATACGATTTCACTGAATTGAAATATATGATTTCTTTGTAAATAGAAAATGTGATTTCTTAGACTAGAAAAATAAGATTTTTCCTTGTACAAAAATATGATTTTTATCGTCTGTTTGAAATATTTTTAAAAGGGTAAAAATAGGATTTTGATCATATATATGCGATATATAAAATAGTCACACTATAAAAATATTTTTAGAAAGGTAAAAATATGATTTTAAGAGTATGTATGTTATTCATAAAATGGTCATAAATATGAATAATTATTAATAGGTTAAAAATATGATTTTTAACGTTGGTATGCTATTTAGATTGACAATCGAAGCATGGCGGAGTGTAAACCAAAGGTGAGAACTCCTCACTCTAATTTAGTTTCCAGTTAAATATATATTAGGTTGCAGACAGGGCGTAATAGCTCCTGACATTGTCGTCCACAGACCATGGACGACTTGTTTGATTGAATTGTGTTGTGGAAATTGATTGTGATGTGAAATATAAAATAAAATATTCATGTGATGAATAAAATATTTGAATAATAAAATTATCATTTTTATTGTATATATGAAATGTATAAAATATTCATATGTTGAAATAAATATTTTATCGTTAAAAATATAACTTTTAACGGGTATATGAATGAAAATAAATATTCATTTACAAATCAGACGATTTGTTTATGTACACACATTTAACTGATATTGATTGGGAAGATATATTTTACACATCGTCCAGCTGCACAAATAATAATCCATGTTAGTTGTTTGAAAACCCCACACGGGTATTGGGATGATATTGGATATACACTAATCCCAATTGTTTAGTTATCTAGCAATCGATGGGTTGACAGGCTATTGTAAGCGTTAATTATTTATATTCAATGCTTATGCAGTTGTGTAATGCACTCTGGATGATGATTGACTGTGTTTGATTATTATTGTGTACATGTGTGTATGAAATCCATATAAATAAAATTATATGGTAATTGACTGTATCTGATTCCAGTTCAAAAGTAACAAATATTTTAAATTAATATTCAACGAATATTGAAATGTTGAGACGTGTCAAGTAGTTAAACGCCATTTTAACACGAACGGGAATTTTGCCGATTGTATTCATTTTATAATGAATGTCGAAAAGTGATTTCAAAATTTGATATTTTGAAAATATTATCATTTTAATATTAAAATGATAAGGAATATTCAAATTTGATTTGAAATGAAATTGAAATCGTTTTAAAATGAATTTAAAACAAATTGGTTAAGGAATATTCAAATTTGATTTGAAATTTGAAATGAAATTGAAATCATTTTAAAATGAATTTAAAATGAATTTATTAAGGAATATTCAATTTTGGTTTAAAATTGAAAAATGAAGTTGAAATCGTTTTAAAATGAATTTATAAGGGATTTATAAAATACATTTTAAATGGAAATCGACGAAATATAAATTATATATATAATATAATGGCCTGAATAGAACGCGCCGCGCCGCAGCCGTTCGCGAATTTCGACCATTGACTTCGAATTGATATTACGGAGATCCGACCGTCGGATTCTCCTAAAAACGGAACCGTTGGGTTCGTATCGAAAAGAGCTTTCCAACGAATACAAAAGATTTGAAATCTAACAGTTGGATTTGGAATTATGTCCAAATCAAAATCGGAAAAGGTCGTAGTACATGCAGTTCAATGATCGTTTATGGAAATCGATTGTATGAGCCTTGATAAAATTATTAAAAATATTAATAATTTGTGTAAAATAATAATAAATGATTTTGGAAGAATTTGGGTGAAAAATTCCATGTTTTTAAAGATAAAAATACATTTTTATCGAAATGAACTAGTGATTAACTATATTTGAAATCCAATAATTTTTAAATAAAATAAATTGGACTTGTGAACGGTTTTAATATAACCAGAATTTCCGATATATGAATTGGAATGGATTTGAATTGAAATAATCTTCGGAATATTTAGATATTGGATTTCGTGATTATACGAATATTGTTATAGAAATTTAGAAGATATATTTTATATCGTTATTTCCAATACGATATTTATTGGTTTCAGAATTTGATATTGAATATAAGACGATATAATTTCTATTCAGAGCCTTGTATTTAATATCAAATGGGATTTTGGGTTTGTCGTGAATGGTGTCTTCATTAACACTGTTCTTATACCCCGTGTGAAAAGAATAAATCTTTTAATTAAGATTAAGGGAAATTTTCCAAAGTGAAGTTTTCCAATTTAATACAATAAATTGGAATGGAATGGAATACGGTTGGATAATAATCGAAGTGAGCTTCTGTGGAGGAAGACGGTTAATATAAATGGAATTTAAAAGGCTTTGCCATTGTTCCATTTATATTATCGGTTGAATTCGGAAGTTTATATTAATTATATATATTGATCTGTTTTCCATGAAGATTCCATAATTATTGGAATGGGATTTTGGGTTTATCGTGAACTGTGTTTTTAATGACATTAGTTCTTTAACCCAGTTAAAGATAAGATTAATTTCTTAACTTTGAATAATCATTAGGTAATGATTTTTGAGATTAAAACTGAATTGGATTTTAAATGAATCTTTAATTAGATTGAAAAAGAGAATGTGATAATTTAAATTATCAAATTCTGGAAATGATCGAGAATGGAGTAGCACCAGTTTTACTCCAAGCGATAGTTAAATCTTTAATTAGATTTGAACGTGAAATGGTAATTAATTTTACCGATAACACCGTGGTGTTAGATATGTAGTATTACCAATTTTGCTCCATGGGATGAATAGGTCGGGATTGGGAAATTAAACAAATGATTACTTCGGTAAGGTGCGCTAATCCCGACTAGTTTGGATAAACCTTAATTTGGTTTGGATTGATGTCCAAAGGAAGATTAAAGAATAAATTTAAAGAATTTATCTTTGATAAAATTAGTGGAAACCTTTCACAAAGTATAAGAATATTTAAATAAAAGAATATTCTGGATTGGAATGAGGCGTATGTTATGTTTATGTAACACTTGTTTGTAAAATATGTGGGTTATTCGGAAAGACCGAGTTTATCCCATTCTGAATAACCGATACGACGATTAGTCGACGATTAAGACGGTGGTTGAACACTGGAGGTCTTCACATCGTTCGGATGATTACTGATGTCTTGATTGGGCTGTACACCCAAGAAGAGGTAATAAGTGGTGATCGTCCAGACGTACTTGGAGATCGACCGGATATGCAAGGACCTCTCTCCTTTATTGTACATATGGGACGAGGAATAAGGTGCCTCCGGTTTCGTTCAGACCTAGAACGAACTTGTAAATGGATGTGTGTCTGACATTGGATTTTATTCTTTGTTGATTGATCTCTATTAAATATATATCTGTTTGGCGGTGGTGAATTTATTCTCTTGCTTAACGCCCTTCTCTGAGACGTACGAGCTCATAGGTTATATATCGATAGACATCAGTCGCATGGCGTGAATTGTCTGTGTGGCATGCTGAGATGCAAATGATCAAGGCTTCTGTTGAAAAGCAGAGTCTTGTGGTTGATGATCAAAGCACGACTTTAATATAGCATAGCTTTGTGTATAGCGTTAATTCGCGAGCCTCACACCCCGGTGTGAACCAGAAACGGGAGAGGACTTCAGGGAGGATATGTGTTTCCTTTTAGCTAGGAGTTGTGTCTGGGTTTTGCAAGACCAAACGTTTTACTTATGTGGATGATGGATAGCGAGGCGCCTTTGTTATATCGGTCACTACGGTGCCGATGGATGGTTTAGTCAATATATGACCAGTTTACACCCCATAGGGCGAGGAAACGTATTGTTCAGGCATTTTAATCCACCTCGTGTGGACCGGCCCTGACGATCTAAAGGCTTGACTGAGTACTTGCCTGAGGCGCATGCTAGAGTGCCTCGAAGCGGTAAGGACGATACCTTGCCTTGGTTCACATATGGAAATCCAACTTCCAATACGACATTTTGCGGTTTTAATTGTAGAGCCTAGTATTGGCGACATGATATATGGTACCCATGCCATCTATGATTGATACATTTATATTTGAAGTTGTTTTATACACTATGCACTTATAATAGTATCAAATGATTTGTTTTAAATGTACAAGGTAGGTTTGGCTATTATAAGGGAAAACCCTATCCTCTGGCTTGCGTTGGATTGTGTGATGGGACCTGGATCTTATAATAGCTTCATTTTTCCAAAAAGCATTGCGCTATTTTGTTATATGCACGGGTATTCTTGGGAGGAAACCCGTATCGTGTTATACAGCGTTGTCCCTTGATTTACTTTATTTTAAAGTAAAGTTTTTAATAACTGTTTTAGTTCCCACACCAGTCACATGACTAACCTGGAGTTTATTGTTTTAACCTAAACTGTTGGTGCCCCTATTTTCCACACGGGCAGCTAGTAGTTTTGGTTTTACAGATTTATATTCATAAGATCTTGGTTTACAGCTGGAATGATATTCGGAAAGCTATGTATCCGTGTATTTGTTTCAGTGGTGTTATGTATTATTTTTCCGCTGCATTGTAATTTGTATATCGCTGATATTTATCAAATGTATATTATTTGCTCATACTCTGTATATTTTTGTACTCTGATGTAAATTGTTGCAATAAACAATGAAATGTTCTTCTGTTTGTGTTCTGATTTGTCGTGTTCTCAACTCAATCCGGGCTTTCCTTTACGGGGAAGTTCGGGTCGTTTCAGTTGGTATCAGAGCTTTGGTTTACAGAGCTTGAGAATAAGACGCATTAAATTCAAATGAAAGAATTCATTAAAGATTGGATTAGTAGTATCCAATAAGAATGACTCGTTAGAGATGGGATCAGTAATATCCTAGAACGAGTATAAAGAGTGTTATTTTTAAAATAAAAATGAAAACAAATTTTGCTTTGAAAAAATTCAATCTTATTATATGTATTTGAATATTTATTTTAGATTGATTTGGACAATCGAGTATATGGAGATTTTGAATATACACGTAATTAACGTGTATTTGAAGCCTCAAATATACTGGATAGATATAGAATCACACTCTAGTCGCCCGGAGATGATTCTGATGACATCATCAGGGTCCATGTTCGAGTTTCAAAAGTGGGATCTCTATATATTTCCAATTGACTGGTGTGAGAACTAAAACTAGATAGGCTTAATTGTTGTGAATTGTCATCAAAAATATGATTTTTGAATATGTATTAAAGTTATGTGTTTGAAACGTTAACCAACTAATTGATTGCTGATTGTGTTGTTTGATTATTTATTAAACCAACATGTGAATGAAAGGAAAATTTAGCCAAATTGAAAATTGATTGGAACTGCATACATCTATACATGTATATAACGAACAGGTCAAAAAAGGAAAACAAAGAAGAGGAATAAAATTGTATGCCCGACAAATAGGTACGTGCTTACTAGTTTTCTTTTTTCTTTTAAAGATTTATGAGCCTAAGGCTGGCCGCTTGGCATTTTCTTTTTCTTTTAAAGATTTATGAGCCTAAGGCTGACCGCTTGGCATTTTCTTTTTCCTTTAAAGATTTATGAGCCTAAAGCTGGTCGCTTGACATTTTATTTTTCTTTTAAAGATTTATGAGCCTAAGGCTGGCGCTTGGCATTTTCTTTTTCTTTTAAAGATTTATGAGCCTAAGGCTGGTCGCATGGCATTTACTTTTTCTTTCAATGATTTTATGAGCTTAAGGCTGGCCGCTTGGCATTTTCTTTTTCTTTTGGATGGATGAGGGACCTGCTTGGCTAGTTGAGGTTTTAAATGTCTCCACATACAAAGGAGGTTATGGCGAAATTTTTCGAAAATTTAGCGTGTTACCCAAATTTTTGAAGAAATGGAAAATTCTTAGGAACTGAAAAGTTGAAGAATGAAAGCCAAACTGAAAGTTGAGTTGATTAGTTAAACAACTTTCAGCTCC
The DNA here is from genome assembly GCA_030737875.1 of Allium sativum. NCBI lineage: Eukaryota > Viridiplantae > Streptophyta > Magnoliopsida > Asparagales > Amaryllidaceae > Allium > Allium sativum. The sequence goes on from CM060922.1 coordinate 797,790,924, forward strand.
ATTCCTTTTCGAGGACGAAAAGATTTAAGTAGGGGAGATTGTAACAACCTGGAAAATCAGAACCAAATAATGTTTTTTATTTTAGCGATTTCAATGAATTTCGAATATTTAAAATGATTTATTTTAAATAATTACGACTAGAAATTTATTTTGAATAGAATTAGAACTTATAAATTTATTTAAATCGAAGTTAGAATATAAATATTTATTTTAATTATAAAAGGAATTGGAAATGTGTAACAACCCGCAAATACTGAACCAATTTAAAATTTTTATTTTAGAAAATTTTAATGAATTTTGAAAATATAAAGTGATTTATTATTAATAATAATGGCTAGAATTTATTTTTATCGAAGTTAAAATGAATAAATTTAATTTAAATATAAATGGAATTAGAAATAACGCAGTAGTTTGAAAAGTCAAACTTGAACTTTGACTGACCGTACAGGATGCAAAATTTAACGGATTTTAGTGAAACCAAAAATATTAAAATCTATTTAAAAATATCTTTCTAACGAATCTGAAAAATTGAAATTTCATAGCGGAAATCAAAAGTTATGGCCAATTCAATTTTTAGAAAGGTCGGTGTAGAATTTATATAATATATATGGCCCGAAAGGCTACTTTTCACATATGAAGGAATTTCGACTCGAAACCACTTCCATTGAGTTCGGAATGACGTTTCTGCATTGAAAAACAGTAAACACTTATATATTTTGAGTTTCGAAAATTATTTGTTTAAAAATGTATTTTTAATATTAAATATATTGGCCTTGAAAATAGTTATTTTTCAAACGACCTCCGTTTTCGACGAAACCACTTTTGTTGGAACCGGAATGTCAAATTATAGCTAGGTTTCAATTTTTAGAATTTTTTCGAATTAATATATGAGCGTGGCAAAGGAAAATGTGTTTTGACTATTTACAGTTAAATTTAAGTGAATATTAGGCTCACGTCCCTATTTTGAAACTTAATTAGGCTCACATCCGGTCATAAACTTATTGTAAATTAGGTCCCTGTTTTCAAAACTTATAAAATAATAATTAAAAAAAAAATAAAAAAAAATCGTAAATTAGTAATAAAATATATTACGCATTATAAAAAAATTCAGTTCAAAAAACAACAAAAATAATGTCAGAAAGAAGAAAACAGCAAAAAAACAGAAAAAACTGCAGTTAAATGCATAATATTATGCACCTTTTTGATTTTATTGCATGCATATATGCAATTATTGCAGTTCTTCCAGCGGATAGATTTAACATAATTTTTCAATTCATTTTTATTTGCATCCAAATGTTCAAATTTCTCAAAAAAATGCACACATGTGTGCAACATTTTTATAGGATAAAAAGTAGGGACCTAATTTATATAAAAAAACAAAGTTCTGAAATTTTTTAAACCCGCCCCCTATTTTATTTTTTCCGCCTTTTTGTATTTTTTTAAAAAAAATGTGCGTACGTTCATAAAAAAAAAATATTTCTAAAATATGGAAATAATGTCAGGAATCTACGGAAATCGAAAAAAAATAGTTGCATACATTTATGCAATTATTACTGATAATTGCATATATGTATGCAACTTTTCTATAAGCTGTTTTCAGATTAAAATCTGAAAATAAACCTGCACAAATGTATGCAAGTATTTGAAATTTTTGCGCACATGTATGCATTTATTTGCATGAATAAAAATCAACGAAGATGTATGTAGTGAAAAATATGCACGGATGTATGCAGGAAAGTGATATATGTGCATACTATTATGCATTTAACTGGAAATTTCGTTTTTTTTGGTTTTTTTGATTTTTGACGCCTTCGTTGATGGTTTTTTGTTCTGAATTTTTTAGTGTTTACATGTTTTATTTAAATACGAATTTACGTGATTTTTTTATATTTTTTTTATATTTTTTTATGACTTTTCAAAAAATAGGGACCTAATTTACAACATGTTTATGACCGGGTTTTTTTTATATTTTGAAACTTAATAGGGACCTCTAAAAAATGCACCCTAAATTTAAACGTCTTAAAAATAGCCATTTTTCAAACAGTCTTAGAATTCGACGAAAATAATTTTGTTGGATTCGTATCGTCATAAGAAAGCTAAAAATATATTTTTTTTAGAATTTTCTGAGGTCGTATGTGGCCCCGGCATATTTAAATGTACGGTAGAAATTAAATTATTTATTTAATATTGTATTTTTAAATTAAAACCGAAAAAAAAGTTACAGACATCGGAATTAGAGCCCGGGACCTAGCCCATCACGTTCAGAAGGCCTCAAAACGTTAACATCGACAGTAAGCAGGCCCAAATCGGAGAAAGTCCGGATTTTCACCTTTAAACCACGTAAAAAGAGATTTAATATTAAAATATTATTAAATCCGAAAACCCTAACCCCAATTTGGCCAGCCGCCATGTCTAAAACCGAAGGCCAGAAATTACCCAATTTCAAACGCTAATATCTCTTAATCCGTTCAATGAAAATTAACATATTATATACCAAATCGAAGAGAATTCAGAGAGCTTCGAATCCATACGGTGATGATCGAGTTTCAGTGCACAGATTTTGCGAATTTCGAGCCATAAGGGCCGGCGGTCACGATGATTTCTAGGGCGAAATAGGGGGCCGAGTTCGTCATGGTTGGCGGTGCTAGTAGGTGTTGGCACGAGCTTTGAGGTGGCGCTGTTTGATCGGGTGCTAGGAGGCCAGAGGGGGTGCGTTTTGGGGGCTTGAAAGTGGTAGATGGGTTCGGTCGTGAACGTATGACGGTGAGAAAGAAGAAGTTTTTTTTATTTATTATTTTATTATTTAAATATTTAAATTATCCAATCTTTAAAAATCCATAACTCTTTCATACGAGGTCCGTTTTACGAACCGTTTGTTGCGTTGGACTCGTCTTTCCGAGAGCTTCGCGATGGCGTAGACCAGAACTGATTCTGAGACAGTCAAATTTTCAGCAAAAATCAATGTGAGATTCTTTATTTAAAATTAATAATAAATTAAATTATTTAAATTGCGATGTAATATATCTATGATTACGTTTCAGATCTGTTTGGTATTGGTAATGGATGATTCTGTGTTTGTATTGAATAGTATAGATCCATGTGATTGTCACTTATTCTATGTTATAACCTTGTTTAGATTTGAATTGATTTACTTGTCAATTCAAAATAAAAGAATATGGCTGTCACCATTTATATGTCATCACTTTGTTTAGATTTGAGTTGATCAAATTTTCAATTACAAAAGAATAACAAGATTTTATTTTGTTTGCATCCCTCGATGCGAACAAAATTACAGAAGAATAAAAAGATTATATTTTGTTTGCATTCCTCGATGCGAACAAAATGTTTAAAATAAAAGAGAATTATACTTTGTTTGCATCCCTTAACGCGAACAAAGTGTTAGAATAAAGATTGTTAGAAAAAAATATATTTTTATTTGTGTTCTTAAAACACAAATAAAACTTGAAAGTAAAACTTACTTTTTTTTTACATTTTATAATGTAAACATGACTTGAAACTAAAATTTACCTTTTTATTTACATTTCATAATGTAAATATAACTTGAGAATAAAATTTACCTTTTTATTTATATTTTATAATGTAAAAATAAACTTGCTTTCTTTGTTTTGCATTTACAATGCAAACAAACCTTTCAAAACAAAATTGTTCATTATATTTTTATTTACTTTCCATGTGTAAATAAAAAGGCAAAATTGTTTATTATATTTTTATTTACTTTCCATGTGTAAATGAAAAGAGACAAAATTGTTTTATATATTTTTGATGTACACTACACGTGTAAATAAAAGGACAAAATTTGTACACACATTTTTATTTACATTTTATTTGTAAATAAAAGAAACTGAAATAGAGGTTATTATTTTTATTGTAAATCATTACAATAAAAGAATGGGCATTAAAGATTTTATTTTTTAAAAAGCTATATCTTCATGTAATATTTAAAATAAAAAGATTTGCTTTTATTGTCAAAAGAGTTACAATAAAATGATGTGATTCAATAGATAACGTTTTTATTGACAAATTGTTACAATGAAAAGATTTAATATTTTTATTGATAATTTGTTCAAATAAAAGATAGGACATTTAAAAATTCATTTTTCATGAAATACCATTTTAGAAAAAGATTATGTTTACATTTTTTTTGTCACATTAGAGAAATAGAAATGTAGGATTACATTTTGTTGTAATTTTCTTTTATTAAAAAGATTAGATATTAAAACTTGCATTTATAAGGTAAAATTGTTTACAACAAAAGTGGTAGGAAATTAATATTACATTTTAATTATAAGGTTATTTTATTTAATAAGTTAGATTTCAATAAAAAATTTATAATTTGGAAATTATGTTTTTATTTCCAAAGTGATTAAAATATTAAGAATAGATTTTAAAACCACATTTCTATTGTCATTCTACATTCAGTAAAGAGTTGTATTTTTATTGGCATTTCTTGATGCAAATAAAACAAGGATTTAATAGTCATATCTTTATTTACATTTTTAATGTAAATAAATACATGGAGTAAAAAGGGTATAATTTATTTGCATTCTAGATGAAAATAAAAGAATAGATTAACGGGTTGCATTTTTATTTACGATTCCAATGTAAATAAAAGATTCCATTTTATTCTTAAATTAGTTATAAAGATTAGAATTGAAATAAAGGATTTCACCTTTATTTTCAACTAGTTAAAATGAAATAGTGTTAAAATTAAAGAGGTACATTTTTATTGTCATTTTATATACAATAAAAGGTGAAAATAAAAAAGGTAGTACTTTTATTGACATTCTACATGCAATAAAAATAGTAGAATTAAAGGTAGTATTTTTATTGACATGTTAATATGCAATAAAATAGAAGATCTTAGAATATGAATCACTGCTTTTTAATTTGTTAAGCTAGAATTGTTGACAAAATAAAATTACGACTTTATAATCACTTTGTTGAAATAGGATTGTCAACAAAATGCCTATATCGCTTATATACATTTTTGGTTGAAACTAAACTTTTATGCAAGTAGAATAATCATTTTTATTTGCATAATGAGCAATGAAATTTATATGCAATGATACTAACCATTTTAAATTGCATATTATACAATTGAATTTATATGCAAATACATAAAAATCACTTTTTACTTGCAGCCTATATTAGAATTTATATTCTAAAATAAGGATGATATTATCGGTCAAATACATACATTAGGAATGTAGAGGGAAATTATTTGAGTAAAATACATTTTTTATTCGACATTAGGAATAAATGACATGTTTGATTATTATCATCAACTTGTTAGCAAAACTGAAATTGGTTAGATCCATTAACCAATTATTTGTTTATTTTTATGAACTGTTGTTGGTTGAAAACCCCACACGGGTGTTGGGATGAAAATTCACATACACTAATCCCAATATTTAGTTGTATGTTGATCGTTAGATCGACAGGCTGTGATGAGCGTTATTATTTAATTTTAACGCTTACACAGTGGAAATTACACTTTGGATGTAATGGATGACCTGATGATTATACTGTTATTGTCATATATATGATGTGTGTGAAATCCACATAATCCAAATTATATGGTAAATGTTTGAGTCGCATTTCGATTCAAGTGTTCTTTTAAATAAGACTATTTTTACATTAGAAATCCTTTTTATATAAAGTGCATATATTTTTCGTAATATATTTTTAATCAACTATATGTTAAACAAAGAATATTTGTAAAAGATAAAGATTTGTAAAATAAAGAATACTTCTCATTTAGAATCTTTTATATAAAGAATATTTTTATGATTATTTTAAAATATGTTTTTAAAGGGTTACTAGCATTTGCAATTATATTTGGTGATATGAAATAAAGTGAGATGTGAAGTGGATTTATCGTGGACGATGTTTAAACGACATTTGTCCTTTAATCCAATTTACATTGAAATTATTATTTGGAACTTATGAATCTATTTTATAGATTTAAAAAGACATTTTCTATAAATCAAGTTTTTCAACTAATATATTAAATTGGAATTTAGTGGAAATTCGATTGGTAATAATCGAAATGGGCTTCTGTAAAAGAAGACCGATATTATATATGGAATTTGAGAGGCTTTGCCGTTATTCCATTTATATTATTAGTCTGATACAGAAATCTATATCGATTATGTATTGATTGGATTTCTGTGGAATTCCATATTTTGGAAATTGATTTATAGATTTTATTTTAAATGTTTATCTTTGATAAAATTAATGAGAATCTTCTAAAACGAAAGAATACTCGGAGTTGGAATGTGGCGTAATGTGGGATTTTCCAATATTTGCTTTTTAATCCCAAATTACGCGAGATATTCAGAAAGACCGGGTTTAACCCATTCTGAATAATCATTACGACGATCAAGAGTCGAAGATGAATACGGTGATTGAAGACCGAAGGTTTTCACATCGTTGGGATGATGATGACTGGTATCTTGAATTGGGACTGGCCTTCCAAGGTAAGGTATTTGGTAATGATCGTCCAAACGCATTTGGAGATCGACGGACACGATGTTTCGCTCAGACCCAGAGCGGACTTGTAAATGGATTGCGTGTCTGACATTGTATTCCTTTCTACTGTATTTGTTGAACGCTACTGATTATATATTTCTGTTTGGTGGTGAAGAATTTATTCTTTACTTATCACCCTTCTCTAAGTCGTATGAGCTTAGAGGTTATATATATATTGGTAGATGATCAATAATATGGTAGGGTCTGACAATGTGGCACGCCAAGATGCAAATTGATCAAGGCTTTTGTTGAAAAGCAGGGCCTTGTGGAATGATCAAAGCATAGCCTATTACGGCATAACTTTGTGTATATCGTGACTTCGCGAGCCTCACACCCCGGTATGAGTCAAAAACGGGATATGGACTGTAGGGAGTGCACACGTTTCTTTCTAACTAGAGTGGTGTCAGTGACCTACCAGCCCTGACATTTTACTTATGTGGATGATGGATTTTGAGGCGCCTCGGATTTTTATAGGCCGATAGTGGTCATATTATAGGTTCAAAGGAACCGGGAAGCGTGTGTTCAGGCATAACCAATCCACTCCCGATAGGCGGGGACCAGCCCTACCGCATCCAAGGGTTCACTGTGGGGGATCCTGAGGCATTTGCTAGAGTGTCTCGAATCGGAGAGGAGCTTGCCCCTAGCCTCGACTAATGATGGAAATCCAATTTCCAATACGACCTTGCGGTTTTGATTGTAGAACTAGTATGGCGACATAGTAGGATGGGGTACTATGCCGTCTATGATTGATACATTATGATTTAAATGTTTATTATATATATACCCATATATATACACACTAATATTAAATCCGTTTTATCGTATCAAGCATCTCTTGACCATTATAAAGTAAAACCCTATCCTCTGGTTTGCGTTGCATTGTGTGATGGGACTTGGGTCTTATAATGGTTTCATTTTTCTAAAAAGCATTGCGTTATTTAACGATTTACTTTATTTATGCACTGGCAATCAAATGGAGTAAACCCGTTCCGCATTAGCGGCGTGGTCCTGTGATTAGCCTACTTATTAGATAAGTTAAGTATAGAATTCTCACACCAGTCCCACGACTGACCTGTAGTTTGTTTCACTTTGCAAACTCGGGTGCCCTCTTTCCACACGGGCAGTTGAGTATCTTTTTTGCAGATATAGTTAAGCAGGATCTTGGATTGAAGTCTGAAGCTGGGTCCAGTTACTGATGGCCTTCCATTGAGATTAGTTCCGCTGCAATGTATTTAATTTATTGTAAATGTATCTTCCGCTGTATTATTTATTGATGTACTCTGATATATTCTGTACTCTGATGTAACATTTATTATTGATGTTATAAAAGTCTGTGTTTTTGTTCTGATGTGTTGTATGCCCAAAGTTAACGTACGCGGGTTTTGAACGGTTTTAATCGATCTTGCGATCGATTGGGGTCGGGCGAAATTCGGGTTGTTACAAAATGGCACGGTAGTTTGAAAATTCGATTTCAAATTTCAAATGAATGTACAGGATTCAAAATAAACTGGATTTTAGTGAAACCAGAAATATTTGAATCTGTTTGAAAATATCTTTCCAATGAATCTGAAAAATCCAGATTTCATAGCGGGAATAAAAAGTTATGTCCAGTTGAAAATTCAGAATAGTCGCTACGGAATTTATATAATATATAACGCTTAAAAATAGCGATTTTGCAAACGACCTCCATTTTCGGTGAGACCACTTTTGTTGGATCCGTAATGTCAAATTATTGCTAGATTCCAATTTTCAAAATTTTTGGAATCAATATGTGAGCGTGGTGAATTTAAACGTTTTTGGCAATTTAAGTTCGAATTTAATTGACTGGAAAATGACCGTTTTTCAAACGGTCTCCAAATTCGAAGAAATTAGTTTTGTTAGGACCATATCGTCAAAACATAGCTAGATTTATATTTTTGGAATTTTTGGAGTCTGTACGTGGCCCCGGTAAATTAAAATGTGCGTTTGAATTCAAAATATAATGATTTATATTATAAATTTAACGGAAACTAACTGTAACAGCCGAATTGGGTTATGAAACATATCCCATTGTGTCCGGAATGGGGGTATTTGGCTGGGAGTGATAGTCGTTGGGTTTGATTTGGAGTTCGAATTTAATAATATTAAATATAAATTATAAAACCCAGTCAAAACCCTTGACCATTTACCATCGCAGTCAAACCTCTTACCCCGCCCCCTTTTTCAACTACGAACGACGGAAATTCCTTGTGATTTCCCCCTCAAAATACACTCAATTTATTCAATGATTTCAGAACTTTAAAAACCAAAATCACAAAACGCCTCACTGTCATTCGATCTGTACTGATATGATCAGATTTCATCACATATGGCGTCTGATTTTGGGGCATAAATCGTTGCCATTCTAGAACAACTTCCAAGGCAATTTGGAGCTCGAATTACGAGCTATGGCGGGTGGCGGCAAAGGGACTGGGGTGCCTCCCCTGGCGGCGGTGGATGGCCCTCCGGTCATCGGACGGTGGTGCAAAATTTGGTCAAAGCGAACGACGGTTTTCTTGCTCCTAAAAGAGGAACGAAAGGGTTTAAACCCTTAAGCATGGTAATTAATTCATTAATTAATTAATTAGTTTATTGATTAATTTAGTTTAGAATTAAAATGTTAGATTTTTATATAAATAATATGGAATATATATATATATATATATATGTATATAACATGATATTTAAAAGAGAGATCACATTGTATAAAAAAAATGAAATGAATTTTTTTAATGTAGACATTGTTTAAAAATAAGGTCTTTAAAAATGTATATATAACATTGATTTTTTTAAAATAACTTTATTATTTTTAAAAATGAAAATAGAAATTGTTTTGAAAATAAAATTGCATTATTTTAAAATATATAAATAGGAAATTGTTTTGAAATAAAATTGCATTGTTTTAAAATATATAAATAGGAATTGTTTTGAAAATAAAATTGATATATATATCAAAATAAAAATATGGATTTTTATTTACATGTAGCGAATAAAAAACGTGATATATATATATATATATAGTGTCGAAATGAAAAATATGATTTCATTGAAATGAAAAATATGATTTCATTAAATTGAAAAATACGATTTCATTGAATTGAAATATATGATTTCTTTGTAAATAGAAAATATGATTTCTTGGATTAGAAACATAAGATTTTTCGTTGTATAAAAATATGATTTTTATCGTGTGTTTGAAATATTTTTAGAAAGGTAAAAATAGGATTTTGATCGTATATATGCGATATATAAAATAGTCACACTATAAAAATATTTTTAGAAAGGCAAAAATATGATTTTAAGATTATGTATGTTATTTATAAAATGGTCATACTTACGAATAATTATTAATAGGTTAAAAATATGATTTTTAATGTAGGTATGCTATTAAGATTTACAATCAAAGCACGGCGGAGTGGAAACCAAAGGTGAGAACTCCTCACTCTAATTTAGTTTCAGTTAAATATACATTAGGATGCAGACGGGGTTTAGTAGCTCCTAACACCGTCGTCCACAGACCATGGACGACTTGTTTGATTGTATTGCTGTAACAACCCGGAAAATGCGAGCCAATTTAAAATTTTTATTTCGGCAATTTTAGCGAATTTTGATTATTTAAAATGAATTATTTTAAATAATAACGACGAGAAATTTATTTTGATTGGAAATAGAACGTATATTTTGTACAGATCGTCGTTAGAATATAATTATTTATTTATATATATAAAAGGAATTGAAAATGGCGTGGTAGTTCGATAATTCGATTTCAAACTTCAAATGAATGTACAGGATTCAAAATAAACCGGATTTTAGCGAAACCAAAAATATTAGAATCCAATTGATAATATCTTTCAAACGAATCCGAAAAATCGAAATTTCATAGCGGGAATCAAAAGTTATGTCCAAATGAATTTTCAGAATAGTCGCTATGGAATTCTGGCCCTTAAAAATGGAAATTTTGCGAACGACCTCGGAATTCGATGAAATTAGTTTTGTTAGGACCGTATCGTCAATACGAAACTAGAAAATATTTTTATGGAATTTTTCTGGTTAGTATGTGGCCTCGGTAAATTGAAATGTGCGTTCAAATTCAATATACATTGATTTATCTTTTAATTTGAACGGAAACTGATCGTAACGATCGAATTGGCCTACGTGACATATCCCATTGTGCTCGGAATGGGGGTATTACGCTAGGGACGACAGTCGGTAGGTTCAATTCTGAGTTCGAAGGAGAAATTTACTTTTTGAAACTGAAATAAAATAAATATATATAATTTATATACCACCCCTTTTCCTTCTCCCTCCCATTCACTCGGTCAAAGTCAAAATCTGGAAAACCCGTTATCCCCAAAATCGTTCCCCCCTCCCCCCCCGTCGATTTTGACGCCACCACCGCCCTCCGCTCCGGCAACCGCCGCGCGCCCCACCGCACCTCTGTTCACCGCTCCAGCCTCACCTCCTCACTCCGCCGAGCATCCCCCTTCTACCCCGTTCTCCTCCATCTCCAATGCGAAGAACCAGCAGACCCCCACACAAATTAGACTGTACCGCCCACGCTAGAGGACCCCACCGCCAGACCGACCACCCGCCTCGCCTGCGCACCTCCCCAACGCTGCTGACCCACCGTGACTCCCCCTAACCACCTCCATCCAAACGCTGTAAGTTTATACTTCATTCTACCTTTGTTCTCTTTAATGTAATGGGATTAATAAATATAAATCAGTTTTATTTATTATTTAAAATGCAAGAAGTTATGATTTGGCATTGTTTAAGAAAATATAATTTTTATATAGTAGAGATAATCAAAATATAATTTTTATAATATAGAAAATTTAAAAATATAACTTTTATACTAGTGCATAATAAAAATTCAATCTTTATATAAGAAGTAGAAATATAAAAATATAATTTTTATATAGAAAGAAGCGTTGTAAATATATGAAGTGAAATAAAAATCTGAACTTTATTTTATCGGGAAGCAAAGATAATATAAAAATGTGATTTTCATATATGTAGTGAATACAGACAACGAAAGTGACAAAGGGCGAGCACGACGAATATTTCTACCTATGAAGAGTCATGGTGTTTGGTTTAGCTAGTCGGTGAGAATTTCTCACTTTTAATTTAATTTTCTAGTTGAAATATATACTAGGATGCAGACGGTGTTTAGTAGCACCCGACACCCGTCGTCCACAGACCATGGACGGCTTGTATGCTTGTTTGTTTGATTTTGATGTGTAGTTGATTGTGTGATGTGATGTGAAATGAAATAAAATATTTATATAGTTAAAAATATTTTATGGTTGAAAATAGAATTTTTAACGTGTATATAAAATAAATATTTATAAACAAATCGGAGATTTGTTTATGTACACTGATTTGATTGATATTGATTGGGACGATAAATTTTACACATCGCCCAACTGCACAAATAAAATCTGTGTTTGATTGTTTGAAACCCCACATGGGTATTGGGATGATATTTGGCGTACACTAATCCTAATTATTTAGCTGTATGTCGATCGATTGGTCGATAGACTGTGTAAGCGTTAATTATTTATATTTAATGGTTATGTAGTTGTGTGGTGCACTCTGGATGATGGTTGATTATTTATCGTTGTCATTTTATACATGTGTTGTAGAAAATCCATATAATTAACATTATATGGTAATTGATTGGGCCTCATTCCAGTTTTGAATAGAATATTTGAAATGAAATATTTGAATAGAATATTTGAAACGAAATATTTGAATATAATATTTGAAATAGAAATATATGAAGCCGTGTTGATTAGATTGACGCCATTTTGACGTGAACGATATTTATATCGATTTTATTCAATTTTCGATGTATATTGAAAGTGATTTCGAAATTTGAATTATATTGAAAATAATCGAATTTCGAATTATATTGAATAGAATTGAATTCAAATTGAGATTGAATAAAATTGAATTCGAATTGAAATTGAATAGAATTGAATTCGAATTAAATTGAATACATTTGAAATTCAAATTAAATTGAATAGATTTGAAATTCGAATTAAATTGAAATGAATTGAAATTCGAATTAAATTGAAATTGAATTGAAATCGATTTGAAATGAAATTAAAACGAATTTATATTGGAATATTCAATTTTGATTAGAAATTGAATATGAAGTTGAAATCGTTTCGAAAACGAATTTAAAACGATTCATAAAATACGTTTTAAAGGGAAATCGACGAAGTATATATTATATATATAATATAATGGCCTGAATAGAACGCGCCGCGCCGCGGCAGTTCGCGAATTTCGACCATTGACTTCGAATGGATATTGCGGGAGATCCGACCGTCGAATTCTCCTAAAACCAGAACCGTTCGGTTCGTATCGAAAAGAGCTTTCTAACGAATATTAGAAATTAGAAATCTAACGGTTGGATTTGGAATTTTGTCCAAATCAAATTTGAAAAAGGTCGCTGTAAGTGCAGTTCGATGGCCGTTGATGGAAATCGACTGTACAGGCCTTGATAAAATTATTAAAAATAGTAATAATTTGTGTAAAATCATAAGAAATGAGTTGTGAAGAATTGGGATGAAAAACTCCATATTTGAAAAGATAAAAATAGATTTTTATCGAAATGAACTAGTTTTGAACTAGAATTATAATTCTATTTATTTTTAAAATAAATAAAGTGGATTTGAAATGGTTTTAAAAGTAACCAGAATTTCCAATAATTGAATTGGAATGGATTTGAATCGAAATTGTCTTTGGAATATTTCGATGTTGGATTTCGTGACGATACAGGTATTGTTATTGGAATTTGAAAGATATATTTATATCGTTATTTCTAATACGATATTTGTTGGTCATAGAACTTGATATTGAATATAAGCTGATATATTTTCTATTCGGAGCCTTGTATTTAATATCAAATGTGATTTGGGTTTGTCGTGAATGGTGTCTTCATTAACACTGTTCTTAAGCCCAGTGGAGAAAAAGATTAATCTTTTTATTTAGATTTAATGAAGTGTACAAATTAAATAATATTTAATTGAAATTGAATTGGTATTGATTTTTGGGTTTATCGTGAACAGTGTTTTAAATAACACTTGTTCTTTAATCCGATAATTAATGGAAGGTGATTTTGGGTTTATCATGAACCGTGTTTTAAATGACACTGATTCTTTAACCCAGTTAAAGATTAAAACTAAGTGGAGTTTTAATGAATCTTTAATTAGATTGAAAAGATCGAGAAAGGAGTATCACCAGTTTTGCTCCAGGCGATAATTAAATCTTTAATTAGATTTGAACGTGAAATGGTAATTGAATTTACCGATAACACCGTGGTGTTAGATATGAAGTATGACCAGTTTTACTTCATGGGATGAATAGGTTGGGATTGGGAAATAAAATAAATGATTACTTCGGTGTGGTTCGCTAATCCCGACTAGTTTGAATTGATATTCAAAGAAGATTAAAGAATAAATTTAAAGAATTTATCTTTGATAAAATTAATGGGAACCTTTCCCAAAGTATAAGAATATTTGAATAAAAGAATATTCTGAATTGGAATGAGGCGTATGTTGTGTTTGTGTAACATTTGTTTATTATATACGCGAGTTATTCGGAAAGACCGGGTTTATCCCATTCTGAATAACTGATACGACGATAAGTCGAAGGTGAAGACGGTGGTTGAAGACCGGAGGTCTTCACGTCATTTGGGTGAATACTGATGATCTTGATTGGGCCTTACACCCAAGAGGAGGGAATCAGTTAGTGATCGTCCAGACGTACTTGGAGATAGATGGATATGCGAGGTACAAGGTGCCTCCGGTTTCGTTCAGACCCAGAACGGACTTGTAGATGGACTGTGTGTCTGACATTGGATTTCAGTCTGTGTGATTGATTTCTATTAAATGTATATCTGTTTGGCGGCGGAGAATTTATTCTCTTGCTTAATGCCCTTCTCTGAGACGTACGAGCTCAGGGGTTATATATTGATGGATATCAAACGCATGGAGTGAATTGCCTGTGTGGCATGCCTAAGTGGCAGTAGATCGTGGCTTTTGTTGAAAAGCAAAGTCTTGTGGTTGATGATCAAATCACCGCCTGTGTGGCATAGCTTTGTGTAACGTGAATTCGCGAACCTCACACCCCGGTTGTGAACCAGAAACGGGAGAGGACCTTAGGGAGGGCATGCATTTCCTTCTAGCCAGGAGTGGCGTCATTGGTTTTACATGCCCTGACGAGTTTGACTTATGTGGTTGTTGCTGTTGCGAGGCGCCTCGGTTATATCTGTCGATCCGGGACCGATGGAGTCATTCGTTGGCTCATTGACACCCCATAAGGTGGGGAAACGCAGTGTTCATGCATTTTAATCCACATCGGTGGACCGGCCCCGACGATCCAAGGCTTTCCTGCGCGCTTGCCTGAGACACGGGCTTGAGCGTCTCGAATTCGGTGGAGGACGATCCCTTGCCTCGGTTCACCGATGGAAATCCAACTTCCAATACGTGACGTTTTGGTTTTAGTTGTAAACCTATATATGGCGACATAGTGGTATGTGGCATTCATGCCGCCTATGATTGATACTTATGATTGAAATTGTTTTGACACTATACACTAATAGTAATATCAAAATAATCTGTTTTTAAACGTATCAAGCATTCTTTGGCTATTATAAGGTAAAACCCTATCCCCCGGCTTGCGTTGCATTGTGTGATAGGACCTGGGTCTTATAATAGCTTCATTTTCCTTTATTTAGCATTGCGCTGTTTGTTTTATGTACTGGTATTCTTGGGAGGAAACCCGTTCCGTGTTATACGGCGTGGTCCCTTGATTTACCTAACTTTATAATAAAGATTAATAACTGTTTTAGTTCTCACACCAGTCCCATGACTGACCTGTAGTTTATTGTTTTAACCTAAACTCTGGGTGCCCTTATTTTGACACGGGCAGCTAGTAGTTTTGGTTTTACAGATTTATATTCACAAGATCCTGGTTTACAGCTGGAACAATATCCGGAAAGCTTTGTATCCGTATATCTCCTTCGGTTGTATTTTGTATTATTTTCCGCTGCTATGTAATGTATTGTAATCTCTGATATTTATCAAATGTATATTATTTGTTTATACTCTGTATATTCTTGTATTCTGATGGAATTGTTGTAATATACAATGAAATGTTCTTCCGTCTGCGTTCTCTTGTGTGTTGTTCTCAAAGTATCCGGGCTTTCCTTACCGGGAAGTTCGGGTCGTTTCAATTGTGGTGTGGAAATTGATTGTGATGTGAAATGTAAAATAAAATATTCATGTGATGAATAAAATATTTGAATAATACAAATATTATTTTTATTGTATATGTGAACCGTATAAAATATTCATATGTTGAAATAAATATTTTATCGTTAAAAATATAATTTTTAACAGGTATATGTATGAAAATAAATATTCATTTACAAATCAGATGATTTATTTATGTACACACATTTAACTGATATTGATTAGGACGATATATTTTACACATCGCCCAACTGCACAAATAACAATCCATGTTAGTTGTTTGAAAACCCCACACGGGTATTGGGATGATATTAGACATACACTAATCCCAATTGTTTTGTTGTATGTCAATCAATGGGTTGACAGGCTGTTGTAAGCGTTAATTATTTATTTTTAATGCTTATGCAGTTGTGTAATGCACTCTGGATGATGGTTGACTGTGTTTGATTATTATTTTGTACATGTGTGTATGAAATCCATATAAATAAAATTATATGGTAATTGACTGTGTCTGATTCCAGTTCAGAATTAAAGAATATTTCAAAATAATATTCAGTGAATATTTAAATGTGAAGCCGTATTAAATAGTTAAACGCCATTTTAACACGAACGGGTATTTTGTCGATTGTATTCATTTTATAATGAATACCAAAAATTGATTTCAAAATTTGATATTTTGAAAATATTATCATTTTAATATTAAAATGATAAGGAATATTCAAATTTGATTTGAAATTTGAAATGAAATTGAAATCGTTTTAAAATGAATGTAAAATGAATTTGTTAAGGAATATTCAAATTTGATTTGAAAATTGAAATGAAATTGAAATCGTTTTAAAATGAATTTAAAACGAATTTATTAAGGAAAATTCAATTTTGGTTTAAAATTGAAAAATGAAGTTGAAGTCATTTTAAAACGAATTTATAAATGATTTATAAAATACGTTTTAAATGGAAATCAATGAAATATATATTATATATATAATATAATGGCCTGAATAGAAGGCGCCGCGCTACGACTGTTCATGAATTTCGACCATTGATTTCGAATTGATATTACGGGAGATCCGACCGTCGGATTCTCCTAAAACCGGAACCGTTGGGTTCATATCGAAAAGAGCTTTTGTAACAAACAGGGATTTTCGGCCCCGGAAATCGACATAAATACCTTTCCCGTACCTCATGCCGACCTTCCAAACACCGAAAACACTGGAACGTTATTAGAAAGAATTTAGACGGTGGGATAAGAAAGGAAGAAATATTAGAATAGAAGAAGAAGAAGAACACCACAACACAGAATCAGAGTCTTACATCGCAGCGGAACAAAATATAATATAGAAATAAATCTTTGCTGAGAGCTTTTAAAATACTTACAATAATCAGAGTACATCACACATTTGGACAATTATAATAACCTGTCCTCATATACAACACACACCGGAATAGTAGCTATTTAATATCACACGTCTGGACTTTTCCAGCTCGTCTCTTCACATCCTTCGATAACCTGAACCTGTACACCCCGGGCTAACCTGAGCATTTACAAAACACCGTGTCAGTCTGGTGAACCAAAATGAGTAAAACTTGCACAGTATTAAGGTAATCATCCAACATGATTTTAAAGTCCAAAATCTTTTCAAAGGGAAAAGGATAATCGTAAGACCAAATCCACACATAAACACGGACGGTTTTTACCTTACGATAACCCAAAACATTTTTGAAATCAATATCTTTTCTAATATTATAATAATGTCTAATTACAAATAAATAACAATCTAGCGGAACGCTTGCATCTCACGCTCCACATATATAGTATACAATCAAAACCGCGGGCGCTTATTGGAGATTGGATTCCGACCTTGACAAGGTATGGGTCCACCTGCCGATAGTGTATCTCTAGAGGCGAATACACTGGGTTCAACAAGAACCTCTTGCAACCCGGCCCACACATGATCGGCCACTCATTTCGCTTGAGTGTATCGAATGTATATCACCAACGGTTGGGCTCAAACCACCGTTTCCCAAAAAGGGATAGCATCGAAATAGACTAAAGGAACAAAAGGAGTTTCTCTAGATAGGTGATTATACACCATAATGGGAGCGACCCACATAGCCATGCTGCCTGCCCGATTTTTGTCATTTCCCGCTTGATGAGGCTTGAGGTTTTGATTAACCTTTGAACACCTGGCCACCATTCGCTTTGAATGCCACATCGTCAGATCCGCCAGATATCACTAATTGACGTCCACAAAAATACTCTTAGTTGATAAGCTAAGAGAAAGGCCTTTTCTCCGCCACTAACTATGGTACGTTTGAAGAAATCAACGTACGCGATCCCTTTGGAAATACTCTGTCAGACATCCGTCTATACAAGTCATCCAGGAACATGATGAACCGAAGGTACTCTCCTACTGCCTCCAATATAGGAATCACCCCATGGATCAGTAGCGAGAAGCCCTTGCAACCCATAGAATCCAACCACGACAGAATCACAGTTTACCCCTGGCCGCTAAACCAGAGATTTTTAGTAATCCTTCCGCTTATGAAGATCCACGTTCTTTAATGCTCCATCTCGACTGTCTTCTGATATCTTCACGTATTTGTTGGTCGGAATGGTTTTCGAACCTAAGTTCGATCCCGGTCTTTCCTTACCAACAATCATATGGGTCAGATTTGATAGTCGGTGATTTAACTATCAAAATAAACAATTTTTCAATCATGACAAACCCAATGAGTTCACTGGTTCAGTATTTAGCACCACTTGTCCTTTTTAATTAAAACACATGTAGATTTGAACTCTTAAATATTTCGATATTATAAATATAATTTATCGCTTCTTGTTTAACATAAGTTTCTCTTTAAACCAATTCATTTTTGTACTCTAAAACAACGTCACGGAATATCTTTATTTATTACTTAAAAACCATAATCCATATTTATTCTTATTGAATAAAACTTAATGATACATTTCCTTTCTAATTCGAACATATCATTAAATTTTCACACCACCCCTTATATTCCCTTTCCACTTTGAAATCCTCATTATATGTTCCCCAATTCTCATTTAAGGTTGCATTATTATTTCCTTAATGGAAATAATAACTACTACTAACCCCCTCCAATCATTACCAACTAATATCATCCTCAGATAATCCTGATGTCATTCAAGTTGGGTATTTTAATTACCTCTCAGACCTTGATCAACAACGTTCATACCTTAAGATAGATACCAGCTATAATCCAAAACCAAATCTTTTCAATCTAATATCAATTCAAATTCCATTTAATTATTTATTCAAGATACGGTTTCATAAAACTTTCTTACCCTTTGAAAATCTTTTTCTCAGATATAATCATTATTTCTTAATTCTATAATTTAAAAGTTCCTTATAAAACACACTTTTTAACCTTTACCCTTTTAAAACAATTTCATTTCTACATTTGGATTTGCTTACAAAATCCCACTTCCTTTACCAATTTAGTTTCACGAATTCCTTTTCAAATCCTTTCGGCCATTTCCCGCTTTGAATCTCTTATTTCAATTTCCCACCTTTCCTTGACCACATTATTAAGTAACGTTAATTTGGAATTAACGATATAACGTCACATCGTTTATAAACCTTGTTAAAATCCATTTTGGTTTAGTCCAAACCATTTCTGCTCACAATTCCCCTTTTACTCGATTCTAATATTGAATCAATCTAATTTAAGCTATCATGGTCACTTAAATTCCTTTTATAACATTGTTATACAAATTCAGTTTTTAAAATATAAAAGCTGCTCATAGACTTCTTCACCTTTCAATTTGATTTCATTTCAACCTTGATAATTTATTCAATTAAAACTAATTTCCCAAATCACTATTAACCAGGATAAAAATTTACTTAAATCATTAACTGTTGTAAAAGTAGTAAATTCCTTTATTTATTGAAATAAATAGTAAATCCCTTTTTAAAACTTCATTAAATCTAAACAAATATTCTTTTAAACAATTTTATTTGATTAATCCAAATAAACTAAAATAATGATAATTCTAGTTAAAAATGGTCAATTTGGTCAACTCTAAACACGGTTATCTCGTTAATCGATTTCAATTTGTTTTCCCTTTTTAAATTAATTAATAATATAATTAGTTTAAAATAATTCCATTTAATTATTCCGAACAAGGGAATTATCCAATTTAAATCGTTAGGCCAATCTCAAATCACTTGTTTATAATTCTGATTAGTATCAGAATTTACTTTGTTAAATCGATTAATTATAAGCTTAATAATAATAATAATTATTATCCATTTCCTTTACCAAACCTTTATTCAGAATATATATATATATATATATATATATATATATATATATTCAAATCTATCTTTAGCTATAAAATAAATTTTATAACTTAAATTTTATCAACTTACCTGACGGTGAATTGATATAAATACAACAAATTACTTTTAGGCCATTTACTGCCGATTACTCAACCAATACTGCTCATTGGTTAAAACACGACACATGTTGATTTTTCAGTTAATGGTCACTACCAAAATCAACTACCCAATCATGACAGTTCATATAATATGAAAATAAATAATATATTTGAGGAATCCAGTTGGATCCCTCCAACCTGTTCTTCCCTGCATACGAATGGTTTTCTCAAACCAGACCATTCAACCATTTAACTGATAATAATAAATAACAACCATTTAATCCAACCACAAGCAATTCAACCATTCAACCAATTAAACACGTTTATTTTATAAACGTGACCAACAAGGTAAGTTACCTTTATTGGAACCAATCGTTAGAATAACGATTTGGTATCTCACTGAAATTAAACAACGGTTTAATTTCATCAGTCAAATCAACAAATAATTTATAACTAGCAAACGGTCAATCATCGACAAACAGAGCACACAAAATAAAAACCCAATTTATATAAAATATAAATGGGAAATAAACTGAGTGAGTTTGACTCACCTTGAATTGATTTGCTGTATAAGCGGTTCAGTTCTAGTCAAATTAAACAGACGTTTAATTTACTGGTAATTCCGGCAACCTCCAATTCTGTCAAAGACAATTCCAAAATGTGATGCTTGACAACACTGTCTCAGCGTAGCTTGTTACGTCCAATTCTAATTACATAAGATTTATAAATATTTTAGTATACGATTTTTAATTAACAAATTAATTAATCTTTTATATTTGATCACTTAATTACTATGTTTAATAAATATGGGCCGGTGGTTTACTTTATCCACTCCAAATAGTTCACGCCTGAATTTCCTTTTGCCCAAAACCACTCTTCGTTGTCACTTCTATTGGGTCCTCATTCCTGCGCGTTTAACTTTGGTTCCAGGTCTGCAAATCCACTTTTTGATTATCACTAATTAGTTAAAACTTTAATTAATTACTCATTAGTCAAATAATTACTTCATATATTTCTAAACTGGACGACCCTCTTATTCTCCTTCCTGCTCTTCATTCACGAATACCCAATATGCACCGCCTCCATATTTAAAAGTTGAAAGTATATCATCCCTTAACGTAGTTAATAATACTTAACTAATCATGGAAAACTAATTACGTTTTTTATAAAATGGGTCGATCCATTTACTGCTCCTATCAGAAACAACTGCTTCGTTCTTTAACTGGGTATCACGCTGCCCTACCATTGAACCATGCCTTCATCGAGATCATCAGCAACACCCTTACAAGGCCGTCGGCCAGTAATCAGACGCCGCCCTAGCATGCGCCTCGACCAATGCCCCCATTTCCCAAAGCAACTTCCAATTCGGCCTTCTATTTCCTGTCGAAATCGAGTTTAAACTCGTCGGCTTTCAGCTCCAAAAACTCACAAACAAGACCACCAACATACATCACCACCGGTCAGAACCTAGGTCTTGTAGAGATGAAGAGGTTGGTGGTTGGTGATTTTACAAATGGAGGAACAGATCGAAAGTTTGAGTGGAGAGAAGTATGGAAGGTTTACTACCGTTAATTTATGGAGGTGGCGGCCATAATTTCGATTGACCACAGAACAAAATACTTGGGCTTGGCACTTAGTAAGGGTATATATATAGAAGTGGTATATAATAAAATATTATTATCGAAACTTCACGGTGAAGTAATTGATAAAAACTACCACAAATGATTTCTGTCTTCTGATAAAAAGGCTAATCTTGATGTAAAAAGATATTCCGGATCCAATGGGACAAGTTTCGTCGAAATCCGAGGTCGTATGAAAAAAAATTCCTTTATAAAACCAGAAATAAACACGCATTTAATTTTTTCATGATCACCAGATAAATCAAATCAACTTGAAACTTTGCATTCCTATAATAATTCTTCAATACGAACCCAACGGCACCAGTTTCGTCGCATTTTGAGACAGTTTCCCCGGTAGGCTATTTTTACGCGCACCGCGATGCCATTTTTAACGCCAAATTTGTCGGTCTCTAAAAATAACAAACTATATACCTATCCTAACTCTAATCGATGATACGAACTCAACGGAATTGGTTTCGTAGCTTAATTTGATCGTCTGTTCAAGTTATACCCAAATATCTGTTTATTAATTTATATACGCACTATAGAAAATGAACGGGCATTTACGGCTACCATGGTCCGTTTGCCACGCAGTTTGATACGACATCGGTTTGCCACGCAGTTTGATTTTCTTACAATAATTTAACGATACGGTTCCAATGAAACTAATTTCATCGAAAACAGAGTCCGTTTGCAAAATGGCCATTTTAAAGGCCGATAGCCATTTCCATAGCGACTATTTCAAAATTTTATTTGGCCATAACTAACAATCTACAACACGGAATCTGGATTTTTCTCTTTCATATGAAAACTATCGTCACTACGATTCCAATGTTTCTCGTTCCACAGAAATTCGACTTATATCGGACTCTGTATATCCATTTGAAGTTCAAAACTCTAAATTACGAACTGCACGCCATTTTCAAGCTCGATTTATATTATATATGAATATATATATATATCGTTCAACTTCGTTTTAAATAACGAATTAAATATTAAAATTCATATATATTTCAAATAAAATATTTGAAACTAATTTAAATATTCAGATTCAAATGGTCAAAAAACACGGGTCGTTACATTCTTCCCCCTTAAAATAATTTCGTCCTCGAAATTGCTAAGGTAAGACAGAACGTTGCAAATCCATTAATTTTCAAATCCAATTTATTTTAAATCGAAAACCGATTTATTTTGGTAAAAATAAAAATAAAAATTTCAAGAATATCGAAAATTTTCTAACACTTTAAATTCTCGGGAAAATTCGGCAGAGTCTCCCCTACACGGAGTGACATCTACGATATCGCAGGAACAAATAATATATATACCTCGACCCACACGGTCGGAAAACAAAAATCAAAACCCAAAATCCAAATAAAAGCCAAAATTTTATAATTCGCGTAGACGTACCTTTTTGCGAGCTGTAACAACCCATTATTTTTTAACGTTTTAAATTCCGATTTAAATCAATATTTTATTTTGAAAATATTCTATCGTTTTCCATAATGGAAATTTGTAATTTGAAATACGTACAGTGAGACATAGCCGTTGTGAAAATTTCATCGGAAAATTTGAATGTTTGTCGATCGCGCATTTTTCAGGGCAAAGCTGGACATATCAGTTCAAATTTTAGCGATTTTAAAATCTCTTCGGAATTTGTTCGAACAAGCATGAAAAATATTCTACTCATTGTCAGTAATCCAACGACGAATATTTTTTTGCGAAAATCGGATGTTTTGACCTTCGTTTTTCGTCCGCATTTTTACGTTATGGGGTCCGTAACGCGCTTTTGAACGTAGCATCCTGGCACCGCAAATTATATACCGTTTCATCCGTCTCATCGCACTGATCAATGAAATATATTCATTTGTCAGTTTTGGTGTTCGGTTTGCGCTGGAATTTCAAAAAGGCTTGTACAGTTCATTTTTGAAACGGAGTCATTTGAGTTTGATGTGTCCCTTTTCAGATCCCTTATGTTTTTCTAGACATTTTGGGTCCACAAAACCCGTCTTTTTATTTTACTAATACACCCATTTATTATTTTTGTTTTCTAAACCTTAGTAAGTGGGCACATTACTCTTTGTTTTCAAACCATGAATTCAGGACTATTTATACATGTGATGTCCACTTTCATTTCGTTATTCTTTCTAAAGCATGGACCCCTTTTTGCATTTCAAAAGCCAAGCATGCATGCACCTTAATTTTGTATCCAAATGAGATGAGTC
Organism: Allium sativum; assembly: GCA_030737875.1. NCBI lineage: Eukaryota > Viridiplantae > Streptophyta > Magnoliopsida > Asparagales > Amaryllidaceae > Allium > Allium sativum. The sequence goes on from CM060922.1 coordinate 797,815,021, forward strand.
CATTTGCTTTCCTATGTAACAACATGCATGCGTTCCTTCCATAATTCCATGCACGCCTTCACGCCATCATTTCCCCAACCCTTCGATGATTTTGGTTTGCAATAATCATTTGTTAAAATTATATATTTAAACCGTTCCTCTTATATATTTACGTATTGCCAAATACCAAAAGCCATGCATACGTTCCTTTTTATGAGGAGCCACTTTTCAAAATTTGAGACCTTTTGGCTCACTTCCAATGCATGCATACATTCGAATATAATATCATGCCTCTTCCCAAACGTTGCATTCCATTACCAAACCGTTGCCACCGTTTCATTTGCGTATAATATATATAAAAAAAAGGAAGGGAATGAAACAAATGGACACATTTCCCATTCAATGTTGCATGTACATTAATTCAATACGTTGATTCCTCTTCTTCCTCTTTATATTTTCTATTGCCAAACATTTGTTCCTTTATCAAAGCCACCATTTTGTTTTCATGCCCAAGCCAGACCGTATGTTACCAAAAGCCTCGTTGCCTATAATTTGCTTCTTCCCATTCCCATCTGCTCTTTTATTTTCACCGCTACGTATAAAATAAAAATGACTGAACAGTCATTTCTTTCATTCTCCAGCCACATAGGCACCATCATCAACATCCGATCAGCCCGCTAGCACCAGTATTGCAGCGCCCAAACCTCTCTGTCTTCACATACATGCATGACCAAACATGCTTCCTGAGAAATACGTATAGCAGCACCGTTTATACACCTTTAGCCTCCCCTGCGTTTGCCACCAGTCGGTACCCGCCACGGACCAAATCCACTCAAGCTTATGCGTGCATCTTCTGTGTTTGTTTGAGTTTGTTCGTTGTTTTTCTTTTTGTTCGCTACTTGGAAGGTTTACGTGCCTGTTTGCTCCTTGGTTTGTGCCTTCCTTCTTCTCGCTTTATACACCCAAAAGAAAAAAAAGGACAAGTGATTTGCGTTGGCAACTGATGCTGGTGTTTTGCTGTATTGATGAAGAAATGATGTTTTATTGTGTTTGATGTTCACTAAAGCCTAACTATGGTAGTGTAGTCAATGGTTGAGCATATTTATCAAACTCTAGTTCCAGACGTGCTCGTATGGTAGTCCATTATATCACATTTGTTCGCAAGTTCTCCGCCAGCTTAAAAAAAGCCCGCTCATTGTATTCATGCTTGGAATTTTGCTATTCTATTTCATAACCATTCGTTTGTCGTCTCCGTTCAATGCTGCTAAAGGTGAGTTTATCTCACCCCTGGCTTACATTTTTCATGGATGTTAGATCAATAATGAACTGTTATATGAAATGTATAGGATTACTGATAGAAATTGTTTGATTTGATATATATGCACATTTCATATGTGACGCGATAACTCGTAGTTGCACTGATGATATATATGCAGAGATTGTTGCTATGTGATTGTTGTTTGTGATTGTTGATACCCTAGTTTAGGAAAAATCACTAAGTGTTGAAATGATACATACCCGAACGGACATTAGAATAGGGAAAAATCGTTAGGGTTGAAATGATACACCTGAATGATTTTTACAGAAGTTGGGATCGCGGGTTGAAATGATAGACCCGTTGAATTTTTTTTAAATTGCGGGTTGAAATGATAAATATCCGTATCACTTGACCATTGGGTAGAAAACTATATACAGACACCGTCGGTCATGTTTTCGAAGTATTTTGATTTGGGAATTCGATTTTAAAGTAATAACTTAAGATTTTATTTTTTATATATTATTTAAAGGTTTTAAAACTTGAATTTTATAAATTTTAAATTATTTGTTTTAAAATGATTTTATAAGTAAATATAAAATTTAAATACTTATTTAAGATTTTACTTGTAATTTTATTTATTTTTAACTATATAATTTAATCATTAGGTATTTTAAACATTTTTATATTATTATAAATAATTATTTAAATTTATTTTCAATATTATTTTAATCTTATATATGTTTATAATCTATATTCTATTTAATTTTAAAATCTTATAAACTTATATATATATATATCTATTTTCAAAAAAATTATTTTCTTATATATATTTTTATAAACTTTAATAATAAATTCAAGTTGGATAAGTTAGGTTTCGCAATTTAAATTCGAAGTTTAAAGATGTAAATTTATAATGATAATTGAATAATAAATAAATTCATATTCCCAATTTATAAGTAGTAAATTTGAATTGTACAATACGATACTATTTGGTTTATATTGAAGTATATGTTTTCGTTTTGGATTATTTAAAAATGGAAGTTTGAACCTAAATGTCGGATTTTATAAATCGACTAAAACGAATGCTTAAACAGTAAAACTAGATTTTATGAATTGTTTGAATAATGATTCGAATCGTATGACTTGATTATAAATTGGTTAAATTAAAATATGAGTTTTGGATTTGAGTCGTTATATTGAATTTTAACCAAAGTGTGTAATTTTATGAATCAATATAAACGAATCCTTTTAAAGGTGGTAATGAATGGTTTGAACTGTTTGAACTCGAGTTTTACAAAAATAAATCAAACTGAAATATTCTCGAAGTTAAATATTTTTGTTTTGATTTAAACAATAACTGTGACCTTTAAGATATGTTTTAATGTAAGTCGTTTGGAATTGAAAGTCATTATGTGAATATTTTCGAAATCGATGTGATTAAGCGATATAAATGAGTTGTTTTCAAAATTAAATATATTCGAAGTTAGGTATTTAATTCAATATTTGAATTTGAGATTTTGTATAATTGATTTTATAAACTGATTTATGAAATAATGACCACGGTGTGAAAAATGTAAACGATTGGTTGTTAAAGAGACCGGGATCGGCTATTGTCATACTCTCTGCCAATACCGAAAACCACTTTAACAACTGTGTACGCGGTGGAGTTCCAGAATGAAGGGGATGATTTGGCAAACGACTCCATTTTATTTTATTTCATATTAATTACGAGACCCTGACTACCTTGAGTCAGCTTGATGTGGCTAAAACAGGAGCTACGCACAGACCAAGTGAGGTCATACCTCCTATCGAGTACACTTCTTCGATATTATTCTATTACTGTGATATTCGATTTGGGCTCTTTTGATTATGGGAGTGTGTATCGAGGTGGGCGGTAGTAGCTGCTATGCGTTACCACCAGTCCGGCTCTGCAAACGGTGAATCCACCCTGCCATTCCTTGCGTGCCTTGTCACATGCCTTATACGAGCCCACTACGACTTTGTTTTGTACTATTTTATATGGAGTGCCCTCTGATCAACCTCCAGTTTACGAAGGAATTACGGTACTGTATATACTATGGGAATATATAAACGGTGTAAGGGTAATCATGGTAATCCTGCTTACGCTATTTTGATATTTTTACTTTACTGATAGACACTATTGTATATAGCGTATTATACTATATAGTATTAGTTTGACGGATCCTTAGAGGATGGTGATCCCAAACATCCTTTAAGTTACTGATTGCATTTCATCGAACATTTCATTTGAGTTGATTTACTTCCATGAGAATGTTAGTCCCGTTCCGAGTTGTTTAGTTTTTCATTATTGCTCGGGTCAGATCAGGTATTACAACTTTTGAGATTCACTTTCGGAGTTGGAGTTTATATCGGATTTGCTCACCTGTATCTACCTGTTCAGTTATTCCAGACATCCAGTTATTTCTGTCATTCTGTTTCTGTATGTTGTCATTTATTTATTATATTGGTCTTCCGCTGTATTATTTGTGTAAACTCTGATGTAAAGTTCATGAACTACTATTGTATTTTAAATTTTCCGCTGTGAGATATTATATTGCTCTGTATCTGTGATCTGTGATTCTGTGATCTATTCTATTTACCTCAGAAGCTAATAACAATCTGTTGTTTTGGACGTTTTGAGTCGACATGTTTTGTCGATTCGACATGGTCAAAATGGCGGATCGTTACAATTGGTATCAGAGCTTTGGTTTTATCAAATCTTTAGCTTATGGGGGTAAAAGCCCATTAGAGATAGGGTAGCAATACCCTAGAGTGAGTGGAATCTGTCGCAGAATCCTTCTTGAGAGAGAGCGTATTTTGAATTTATAAATAGTTTTGAAATGGTTTTGAAATGTTATAAACAAGTATTTCGATATAAAAAATTTAGTTTAATTTTTAAATCTTTTTCGGAAATTTCATTTTCATTTGAATCCATCCTCCTTCGTAGATGCTCTTTGATTAGGTTCTTTCGTTTGTTCAGCTTTTAACCTGAATTCTATAACTTATCCTTGTCCACAACAAGGTAAGAAGTAGAAGGAAAGTGTATGTTTTCTAGCGAGTCCATTTTACTAAATATTGATTTGATATAACTATATTGGCAAATATTAAAATATAGAATTTCCTTAGTGTAGTATTGCAATTTTGATATATATATATATATATATATTTGAAATACCAATATTTTGAAAGATTTGATGTTTATACTATAAGATGTTATATTTTATAAGCTATATATATTTTGAATGCGACTTAAGGATTAATATTTTGTTAAAAATTGACTTTGTATTAATTGAATAATTTTGTCATGAATTTGATTTAATAAGAATATTGTCTGTATATTGTTAAAGATTTTAGTTAAATTTTAATTAATAAATGAGTGGGGAGAGATATAAAATTTTCCTTACTTAAAGTTTAACGATTTGAAATATATTATTTATAATATATTATTTGAAAACTTGGTATATATCCTTTTTAAAATATAGAAAAATTGTATTGAGTATTCATCTGACGTTAAAATTGGCCTATCGAATACTTAGTGATTTGGGTATACGTCTGATCAACGTATATGTTAAATCCTATATGTGTTAGAAAGATATAGAGTCACACTCTAGTCGCTTGAAAATGATTTTGGTGATGACCGTGGCATCATCAATATCTATTCTCAGGTTTTGAAAGTGGTATAGAAATATATTGCCAATTGAGACGTCGAGTGAATACTTAAAAATATTTTGAAATGTTTGAAAATATTTTAACTTCTAACTTATATGTATGTATTTCAAATTATATATATACGTATGTGAATAAATATAAACTACTGGTTTATATATATTATATTATTTAATTACTATTTCCCTGCCTCGTTCCTTTTCGGAGACGAAAAGTTTTGAGTGGGGGAGAATGTAACAACCCGTTATTTTTTAACGTTTTAAATTCCGATTTAAATCAATATTTTATTTTGAAAATATTCTATCGTTTTCCATAACGGAAAATTTTAATTTGAAATACGTACAGTGAGATATAGCCGTTGTGAAAATTTCATCGGAAAATTTGAATGTTTGTCGATCGCGCATTTTTCAGGGCAAAGCTGGGCATATCAGTTCAAATTTTAGCGATTTTAAAATCTCTTCGGAATTTGTTCGAACAAGCATGAAAAATAATCTACTCATTGTCAGTAATCCAACGACGAAATTCGTTTTGCAAAAATCGGATGTTTTGACATTCGTTTTCCGTCCGCATTTTTACGTTAAAGGGGTCCGTAACGCGTTTTTGAACGGAGCATCCTGGCACCGCAAATTATATACCGTTGCGTCCGTCTCATCGCACTGATCAATGAAATATATTCATTTGTCAGTTTGGGTGTTGGGTTTGCGCTAGAATTTCAAAAAGGCTTGTACAGTTCATTTTTGAAACGGAGCCATTTGAGTTCGATGTGTCCCTTTTCAGATCCCTTATGTTTTTCTAGACATTTTGGGTTTGCAAAACCCGTCTTTTTATTTTACTAAGACACCCATTTATTATTTTTGTTTTCTAAACCTTAGTAAGTGGGCACATTACTCTTTGTTTTCAAACCATGAATTCAGGACAATTTATACATGTGATGTCCACTTTCATTTCTTTATTCTTTCTAAAGCTTGGACCCCTTTTTGCATTTCAGAAGCCAAGCATGCATGCACCTTAATTTTGTATCCAAATGACATGAGTCCATTTGCTTTCCTATGTAACAACATGCATGCGTTCCTTCCATAATTCCATGCATGCCTTCACGCCTTCATTTCCCCAACCCTTCGTTCATTTTGGTTTGCAATAATCATTCGGTAAAATTATATATTTAAACCGTTCCTCTTATATATTTACGTATTGCCAAATACCAAAAGCCATGCATATGTTCCTTGTTATGAGGAGCCACTTTTCAAATTTTGAGACCTTTTGGCTCACTTCCAATGCATGCATACATTAGAATATAATATCATGCCTCTTCCCAAACATTGCATTCCATTACCAAACCGTTGCCACCGTTTCATTTGCGTATAATATATATAAAAAAAGGAAGGGAATGAAACAAATGGACACATTTCCCATTCAATGTTGCATGTACATTAATTCAATACGTTGCTTCCTCTTCTTCCTCTTTATAATTTCTATTGCCAAACGTTTGTTCCTTTATCAAAGCCACCATTTTGTTTTCATGCCCAAGCCAGACCGTATGTTACCAAAAGCCTCGTTGCCTATAATTTGCTTCTTCCCATTCCCATCTGCTCTTTTATTTTCACCGCTACATATAAAATAAAAATGAATGAACAGTCATTTCTTTTATTCTCCGGCCACATAGGCACCATCATCAACATCCGATCAGCCCGCTAGCACCAGTATTGCAGCGCCCAAACCTCTCTGTCTTCACATACAAGCATGACCAAACATGCTTCCTGAGAAATACGTGTAGCAGCACTGTTTATCCACCTTTAGCCTCCCCTGCGTTTGGCACCAGTCGGTACCCGCCACGGACCAAATCCACTCAAGCTTATGCGTGCATCTTCTGTGTTTGTTTGAGTTTGTTCGTTGTTTTTCTTTTGGTTCGCTGCTTGGAAGGTTTACGTGCATGTTTGCTCCTTGGTTTGCGCCTTCCTTCTTCTCGATTTATACACCCAAAAGAAAAAAAGGACAAATGATTTGCGTTGGCAGGTGTTTTGCTGTATTGATGAAGAAATGATGTTTTATTGTGTTTGATGTTCATTGAAGCCTAACTATGGTAGTGTAGTCAATGGTTGAGCATATTTATCAAACTCTAGTTCCAGACGTGCTCGTATGGTAGTCCATTGTATCACATTTGTTCGCAAGTTCTCCGCCAGCTTAAAAAGTGCCCGTTCATTGTATTCATGCTTGGAATTTTCCTATTCTATTTCATAACCATTCGTTTGTCGTCTCCGTTCAATGCTGCTAAAGGTGAGTTTATCTCACCCCTGGCTTACATTTTTCATGGATGTTAGATCAATAATGAACTGTTATATGAAATGTATAGGATTACTGATAGAAATTGTTTGATTTGATATATATGCACATTTCATATGTGACACGATAACACGTAGTTGCACTGATGATGTAACGACCCGCATTCTACGCATCAAAGGATCGTAGAACATTTATTTCTTTCACATACGAAGTCGTATGGTCATGTAACTTTGGGAGACGACTAGTGGGGTTTTTCCCATGTTCATGATTTTTGCCGATTTTTAAATGACTGTTTTGCCCCTAGTTGGTACTGTTTGGCCATAACTTTTGATTGGAAAGGAATTTTGACCTGAAACCACTTCCATTGGCTCCGGCTGATGGTTTACCTTTCCATAGAGTGGTCACAAGTGAAAAACGGACTTACCGTTTGGGAGATATGGCTGAAACAAGTTTCAGATGGTGAAAAACAGCTTAATTGGGCTTAACCGGGTAATTAGCAGCTAGACCCAAAGGGGATTTCGGGATTGGAGATGTATAGGGGCTAATTAGGGTTAGAAAACATTTCTTTCAGCCGCTACTTTCATTTTTGGAACCCTAGCAATGGCCTCCAACACCCAAATCAACTTCTAATCACTTTCTAATCAAGTTTTGGCTTAATCTACATCAAATCAAAGAAGATCTTCACCAAATCAGTATTAGAGATGCTGTTAGACACCAGTATTCGCCCAAATCAGCGAGGTTTCAGTTCTGAAAATTTTATTTGTGGCCAAGTTGAGTGATTAGCATTGTTTTGACACTAATTACAGTTAATTAAGGGTAATTAGTGAAGATAAGCGAATTCATACACTAATAAATTCTGGAAAAATATTTATAAATTCTTAAATAATGTTTTAGACCTCTGTTAGAAATTGGGTTTGATTTGGTTAAGTTTTGCTAATCATGTCATTAGTTTTACTTAAACATGCTTAAGGGAAAATATGGGGTTTTGGCTATATTTGATCCGTTTTACATGTTATGGTTGATGTTTTGGTGTTTATGGTCACTTCTATTTGTTGTTATGACTGTATGACATGTTTTGTGATTGATTAGTATAGTTATATTGGTCGAAAACGTCGTCGAATGGCGTAAACAAGTTGCTGGAAAAAGTTGCAGAAAGTTGTGCAGGGTTTCTGATCGGATCGGGTATGGGCTCGGATCGGATAGGAGAGCTGGGCAAGGAATCCGAACCGAACTGAAGTCTGGCACAAAGGTTGTTTGGCAGGAAGGAAGGCCATTTCTTAGAGTTGGAGTTGGATAGAGGATCGGATCGGAGCTAGGGAGCGGATCGGAGCTAGGGAGCGGATCGGATCGGAGCAGGCAAGCGAGCGGGATCGGATCGGGCGAATGGAGAAGGACGGGATCAGATCGGGAAACCTAGAAGGGAGCAACCACCGAACCGAACAGAGGATGGGCACTATACTTCTGAACCGAACCGAGGAGGGATGGAGCACTGATCCAGGCATGGACTAGGACCACCGAACCGAACCGAGCGGGAAGGTCACACCGAACCGAACCGATCTAGACGAGGAACACCGAACCGAACCGTACCGTACGTGTGCTATTACTACTATGCGACGACTTTTCTGAAGACCAACTCCAATTCGACCAAAACCCGAGATGCAAAGGAAGTCCAAATGAGGAGCTTTGACTCAAGATCCAGTTGGGAACCAATGAGTGAGCTTCATGATTGCGCTTTGCTGCGGGACGTGTGCTAAGGGGTTGTCGATGTCTGTAACTTTGAATCACTATGTGTAGGGAGTACGTGAGCGGATTCAGGGCCACAGTGGCCTAGGTACGACTAAAGAGCTAATAGACCAATGAAGTGGGGTCATTTGTAAAGATTTGGTCATGACTCCATGTGGTAAGCTTGGTAGTAGCAGTAATTGTACAAGTCGAACTCCGTCACTACTTCGATGGGTCTAGTGATTGATAGTGGTGGACATCGTATGCTTTACGCACTGAGTGAGAGATGTGAGGATGGTTGCTATGCTTGACTTGTTTGCCATCATTATGACATGCACACCCCACCCCCGTTATCTTTACACCATCTGTTCATTGGCACCTTAGAGTATTGTACGGTATGTAGTGCTAACTCTTTGGTTGTAGGTCCAGGTTCAGGTATTGTTTAGTATACCTGTTATTGTTCTGTTTAGCTGCTTATCGCTCATACCAGACTTTTTGTCTGACCCAGAGTTTTATGTCTCTTCTTATTACTCTATGTGCTCTCACGAGTAGACTAGAGATAGGTTAGCTGGGTATGCACGGGTAGAGTATCCGGAGACGAGCAAAAGGCTTCCACGTATGATATGTATAGTATTCTCCCTGTGTTGTTGAAGATCACTGCTTGGGCATTAGTAGTGCATCTTCTACTTCAGCTTTCATTTGTTTTAGAGACAGTAAATCTGGAAAGTTGTATTAAGCTGTATTTGGATTTCCGCTGCTATGTTGGTTTATTTTTCAGCTTATGCACTGTCTCGCCTGTTTTATGTCAAGATTATGTTATTATTATATTTTGTTCCATGCGCTGTGAGACATTCTACAGGTTCCATGTTAGTTCATTCTCTTCTTTCCTTTCTTTGGCGACCGTTCCGTGGTAGTCGGGCATGTGTACAGCGCACCTTCGTAGGAAATGCAGGCTAGTGCGGGGCGGGTCATCACATTTGGTATCAGAGCTCTAGGTTGCGTAGTTAACCTAGGGAAGTCATCAGGGAGAGATTGTATATGTATATGAGAGCGCGTATTTGTGATTATTTTAGTTTTCAAAGCTATATATATATATATTATATTATTAGTTTAGCTAAGGATAAAGTCGTACTGCACTAGCACCACTATGGAGATGGTTAATCGTTTTCTCTGTGCAGATTAAGCGATGAGCCGATACGCAAGGGGTACCGGTAGAGGAGCCAATAATGGGAATGCTTCTGACATGAGGACGATGTTTACTGACCTCATGAGAGAGATGCTTAGGGATGTGCAGAGGGAAGCTCCCAATGGTGGTAATGGTGGTGGTCCAATAGTGCAGGCGCCTAGGGCCGATTTCGCCAAGCTGAACAAGGATTATACTAGTCTTGGTGGGAAGCCGTTCCACGGAACGGAGTCGGCTATGGATGTTCAGGATTGGCTGGATAGCTGCGAGCGCATCTTCGAAGACTTGGGTATCGAGGATGCGATGAAGAGAAGGCTAGCATCCCGTCAGCTGCAGGGACGGGCAATGAATTGGTGGGACGCTATAAAGGCAGCTACTCCCGAGGATCAGATTACTTAGGAGCAGTTTAAGGTTCGCTTTAGCGAAAAGTTCATTCCAGCTGCTCAGAAGTCAGTATTGTTTAAGAAATTTTTGGAGCTCAAGCCGAATGGCAGAGCTGTCTCGGAGTATATTGCTGAATTCGACACTTTGTCAAAGTATGGGTTATCTCTTATTGATACTGCCGAGAAGAAGAATGAGAAGTTCATAACTAGTTTGGATCAGTACTTGGGGGAAAGGCTCATTAACCACATTGATGAGATGTTTGAATCGATTGTGGGGAAAGCATTGAGGTCAGAGAGTCTTTACCCTAAGCCGAAGACTTAGGCTGCATCTGCCGTGGAACCGAAACCGCAAGCAAGCGGTGGAGGTAAGAATGGTTCTCAGAATAAGAGAAAGCAGAATCAGACTAAGGATGGCCAGAAGAAAAAGAATAAGCAAGATGTTGAGTGCTTCAGCTGTGGTAAGAAGGGCCATTATGCTAGAAATTGTCGGGCCAAGCCAGCGGATAGGAAGTGCTTCAACTATGGCTAAGTGGGACATCACAAGGACAAGTGTCTGCAACCCCCTAAAGAAAAGCAAATGGTGAAAGCATATGCCCTTAATGCTATTCCTTCTTTGTCGAATGCCCCAACTGCGGCGGAGAAGGGAAAGAATGTTTCTATTCAAGGTATGCTTTCTATTTATGATGTTCCTGTTAGAGTTTTGTTTGATACCGGAGCTTCCAGTTCTTTCATATCTAGTGACCTGGTAGATAGGTTGGGATTGGAGCCCGAGATTGTCGATAGACCTTTAGTAGTGATGAACCCGATTGGTGGTTCGACTAACCTTAGCATGATTTGTCGTAATGTGGCCTTATCGAGTCATGGATGCATGTTTGTTTGTGATTGCTTTGTTTTGGGCTTTGCTGGGTTTGGCATTATTTTGGGAGTCGATTGGCTCCAAATATACGGGGTGGTGGTAGACTGTGAGGGATTTTTGGTGACAGCTAGAGCGGACGATGGGCGGAGGGTAGTGTTTGGTGGTCTACCCGGTGATGGGGTAATGGCTAGTTTTCTAAATTCTCTCGACATCCCGCATAGTGAGTTGTTAGGGTTGCCCGTGGTTGGCCAGTATCCGGATGTCTTCGAGGAAGTGACTGGGCTTCCACCACACCGAGAGATTGAGTTCCGTATTGATTTGGTGAAAGATGCCAGACCTATAGTGATGCCACTTCGTCGTATGGCACCAAGGGAGCAGCGAGAGCTCGAGGTGCAAGTCAGCGATCTTTTGAAGAAGGGATTTATCAGAAGAAGTGTCTCTGAATGGGGAGCACCAGTTGTGTTTTCTACCAAGGCGGATGGTTCCCTTCGTTTGTGTGTAGACTACCGCGAGTTGAATAAAGTGACGAGGTAGAATAAGTATCCTCTACCGCGGATAGATGGTTTGTTTGATCAGTTGAGTGGAGCGAGAGTATTTTCTTAGTTGGATCTCGCGATAGGTTTCCATCAGCTTAGAGTGGAAGCTGAGAGTATAGCTAAACGGCATTTCAGACGCCGACTGGGTTTTATGAGTGGTTGGTCATGCCGTTCGGGCTGACCAATGACCCAGCATATTTTGTGGATCTTATGAATAGAGTATTCAAGGATCAGTTGAATAAGTTTGTTCTTGTGTTCGTGGACGATATACTCGTTTATTCGAGGACAGAGGAAGAACACAAGGAACATTTAAGAAGAGTGATGGAGGTGTTGAGAAAACACCAATTGAAAGCAAAGTTTTCTAAGTGTCACTTCTGGAGGAGGGAAGTGAGATTCTTGGGTCATGTTATTTCAGAGAATGGTATTGCCGTGGATCCTGCGAAGGTGGCTACGGTAAAAGATTGGTCTACGCCCAAGAATGCAACGGACATAGGAAGTTTCTTGGGATTAGCTGGATATTATCGTAAGTTTATCCAAGACTTTTCCAAGATAACAACACCGTTGACTCAGTTGACCAAGAAGAATCAAGCTTTTGTCTGGGGCGAAAGGTGCTAGAATGCATTCAAGAGTCTAAAGGACAAGTTGACATGTGCACCAGTGTTAGTCATTCCTAAGGAGAATGAAGAGATGACGGTATATATGGATGCATGTGGCACATGGCTAGGTGCTATATTGATGCAAGGAGGTAGGGTTGTAGCTTATGCAAGTCGACAATTGAAACCGCATGAGAGAAGATACCCTACCCATGATTTGGAATTGGCAGCAATCGTGTTTGCACTGAAGATGTGGAGACATTATCTCTTGGGAGAAAGATTTGAGCTGTTTACCGATCATAAATCGTTAAAGTATCTCTTCTCTCAAAAGGATCTAAATCTCCGATAGCAAAGATGGTTAGAATTCTTAGCTTCCTATGATTTCGACATCGCATATACACCAGGAAAGGGCAATGCGGTGGCTGATGCGTTGAGTAGAAGACATGCCAGTTTAGGGGCTATGTTTCTAGAATGGAAACAACTGGAGTACATCGCTGGGTATGATTTCAGGCCAAAGTGCGAATTGGATCCAGAAATGTTAGCAAGTTTGAAGATCAGACCCACTTTGATTGAGTAGATTGGTTCCAGTCAGAGGAGCGATCCTAACTTATTGGAAGTCATCTCCAAGTTAGAGATGGGTATTGACGAGGAGATGAACAAGTATGGGCTTGATCGAGATGGATGGCTTAGAAAGAATGGAAGACTAGTTGTACCCAATGTCAATGGATTGAGAGATGAAGTGCTTAGAGAATGTCATCACTCAAAACTGACTATACACCCCGGTGGTAACAAGATGTATCGAGATATGAAGCAGACCTACTACTGGGAAGGGATGAAAAGAGACATTGGGAAGTTTATATCCAAATGCATGAATTGCCAGCTAGTTAAAGTTGAGCAAAAGAAGCCTAGTGGTTTGCTACAACCATTAGAAATTCCAGAATGGAAGTGGGAACAAGTATCAATGGATTTCATTGATGGGTTACCAAGGACTAGATCGGGCCATGATAGCATTTGGGTGATTGTGGACCGATTGACTAAGAGTGCGAGGTTTATACCCGTCAAGTCAAACAGGACGGTAGCTAAGCTAGCTGAACTATATGTAAAGTGGGTAGTGAGATTTCATGGAATACCCAAGGGCATTGTGAGTGACCGAGATCCGTTGTTCACTAGTGGATTTTGGAAAAGCTTACAAGAGGAGTTAGGATCAGAATTACATCTCAGTACCGCATATCATCCTCAAACCGATGGTCAAACAGAGAGGGTGAATCGTATATTGGAAGACCTCTTGAGAGCTTGTGTACTGGATTTTGGTGGATCATGGGATGACCATTTGCATCTAGTAGAGTTTGCATATAATAATAGCTACCAATCCAGTATCGGTATGGCTCCGTTTGAAGCTTTGTACGGAAGACCGTGCAACTCACCGTCATGTTGGGTAGAAACTGGCGAGAAGTTTGTGCTTGGACCCGATGTGATAAGAGAAACTTCAGCAAGATTAAGATTATCCAACAGCGAATGAAGGCTGCCCAAGATAGGCAGAAGAGTTATGCTGATAAGAGGAGAAGAGAATTAAAGTTCTCCATTGGTGACTTGGTGTTTGTCAAGATTTCTCCGTTGAAAAGCGTGATACGATTTGGCAGGAGAGGCAAGTTAGCACCAAGATTTGTTGGTCCATTTCGAGTTCTTGAGCAAATTCGGAATTTGGCGTACAAAGTTGAATTACCAGATAAGATGGCAGGAGTTCACAATGTATTTCATGTTTCCCAGTTAAAAAAGTTCGTGCACGACCCAGATGTGACTATTTCACCTGATCAGTTGGATGATATCGAAGTTGAACCCGAGGCGGTTGGGGACCGCAAGCCTATGCGTATTGTTGGGAACGATACGAAGCAACTTCGAAGGAAAGCGGTGAATCTAGTCAAAGTCCAGTGGGGCGAGAATGAGAATGACTGTACTTGGGAGACAGAGAAGAGCATTAGGAAGACGTATCCAGAACTCTTCGCCTGGTAATATTTTAACTTCGATTTAGTCTTTCCGCATGCTAGGATAGGCTTGTTTGTTTGTTTTGCATGTTTGATTGTTGTATGTGGCTGGTAGGCATGCGGGATCCTTTGTATGTTTTGGGTTAGGGAATTTTGGGGACGAAATTACAGTTGTTAAAATTTTATTCGTGGCCAAGGTGAGTGATTAGCATTGTTTTGACACTAATTACAGTTAATTAAGGGTAATTAGTGAAGATTAGCGAATTCATACACTAATAAATTCTGGAAAAATATTTATAAATTCTTAAATAATGTTTTAGACCTCTGTTAGAAATTGGGTTTGATTTGGTTAAGTTTTGCTAATCATGTCATTAGTTTTACTTAAACATGCTTAAGGGAAAATATGGGGTTTTGGCTATATTTGATCCGTTTTACATGTTATGGTTGATGTTTTGGTGTTTATGGTCACTTCTACTTATTGCTATGACCGTATGACATGTTTTGTGATTGATTAGTATAGTTAGATTGGTCGAAAACGTCGTCGAATGGCGTAAACAAGTTGCTGGAAAAAGTTGTAGAAAGTTGTGCAGGGTTTCGGATCGGATCGGGTATGGGCTCGGATCGGATAGGAGAGCTGGGCAAGGAATCCGAACCGAGCTGAAGTCTGGCACAAAGGAAGTTTGGCAGGAAGGAAGGCCATTGCTTAGAGTTGGAGTTGGACAGAGGATCGGATTGAAGCTAGGGAGCGGATCGGATCAGAGCTAGGGAGCGGATCAGATCGGAGCAGGCAAGCGAGCGGGATCGGATCGGGCGAATGGAGAAGGACGGGATCAGATCGGGAAACCTAGAAGGGAGCAACTACCAAACCGAACAGAGGATGGGCACTATACTTCCGAACCGAACCGAACCGAACCGAGGAGGGATGGAGCACTGATCCAGGCATGGACTAGGACCACCGAACCGAGCTGGAAGGTCACACCGAACCGAACCGAGCTAGACGAGGAACACCGAACCGAACCATACGTGTGCAATTACTACTACGCGACGACTTTTCTGAAGACCAACTCCAATTCGACCAAAACCCGAGATGCAAAGGAAGTCCAAATGAGGAGCTTTGACTCAGGATCCAGTTTGGAACCAATGAGTGAGCTTCATGATTGGGCATTGTTGCGGGACGTGTGCTAAGGGGTTGTCGATGTCTGTAACTTTGAATCACTATGTGTAGGGAGTACGTGAGCGGATTCAGGGCCACAGTGGCCTAGGTACGACTAAAGAGCTAATAGACCAATGAAGTGGGGTCATTTGTAAAGAATTGGTCATGACTCCATGTGGTAAGCTTGGTAGTAGCAGTAGCTGTACAAGTCGAACTCCGTCACTACTTCAATGGGTCTAGTGATTGATAGTGGTGGACATCGTATGCTTTACGCACTGAGTAAGAGATGTGAGGATGGTTGCTATGCTTGACTTGTTTGCCATCATTATGACATGCACACCCCCACCCCCGTTATCTTTACACCATCTGTTCAGTGGAACCTTAGAGTATTGTACGGTATGTAGTGCTAACTCTTTGGTTGCAGGTCCAGGTTCAGGTATGGTTTAGTATACTTGTTATTGTTCTGTTTAGCTGCTTATCGCTCATACCAGACTTTTTTTCTAACCCAGAGTTTTATGTCTCTTCTTATTACTCTAGGTGCTCTCACGAGCAGACTAGAGACAGGTTAGCTGGGTATGCACGGGTAGCTGATCCGGAGACGAGCATGAGGCTTCCACGTATGATATGTATAGTATTCTCCCTGTGTTGCTGAAGATCACTGCTTGGGCATTAGTAGTGCATCTTCTACTTCAGCTTTCATTTGTTTTAGAGACAGTAATTCTGGAAAGTTGTAATAAGCTGTATTTGGATTTCCGCTGCTATGTTGGTTTATTTTTCATCTTATGCACTATCTCGCCTGTTTTATGTCAAGATTATGTTATTATTATATTCTGTTCCATGCGCTGTGAGACATTCTACAGGTTCCATGTTAGTTAATTCTCTTCTTTCCTTTCTTTGGCGACCGTTCCGTGCTAGTCGGGCTTGTGTACAGCGCACCTTCGGAGGAAATGCAGGCTAGTGCGGGGCGGGTCGTCACAGATGATATATATGTTGTGATTGTTGCTATGTGATTGTTGTTTGTGATTGTTGATACCCTAGTTTAGGAAAAATCATTAAGGGTTGAAATGATACATACCCGAACGGACATTAGAATTGGGAAAAATCGTTATGGGTTGAAATGATACACCTGAATGATTTTTACAGAAGTTGGGATCGCGGGTTGAAGTGATAGACCCGTTGAATTTTTTTTAAATTGCGGGTTGAAATGATAAATATCTGTATCACTTGACCATTGGGTAGAAAACTATATACAGACACCGTCGGTCATGTTTTCGAAGTATTTTGATTTGGGAATTCGATTTTAAAGTAATAACTTAAGATTTTATTTTTTATATATTATTTAAAGGTTTTAAAACTTAAATTTTATAAATTTTAAATTATATGTTTTAAAATGATTTTTTAAGTAAATATAAAATTTAAATACTTATTTAAGATTTTACTTGTAATTTTATTTATTTTTAACTATATAATTTAATCATTAGGTATTTTAAACATTTTTATATTATTATAAATAATTATTTAAACTTATTTTCTATATTATTTTAATCTTATATATGTTTATAATCTATATTCTATTTAATTTTAAAATCTTATAAACTTATATATATATATCTATTTCAAAAAATAAAATTCTTATATATATTTTAATAAACTTTAATAATAAATTCAAGTTGGATAAGTTAGGTTTCGCAATTTAAATTCGAAGTTTAAAGATGTAAATTTATAATGACATTTGAATAATAAATAAATCCATATTCCCAATTTATAAGTAGTAAATTTGAATTGTATGATACGATACGATTTGGTTTAAATTGAAGTACATGTTTTCGTTTTGGATTATTTAAAAATGGAAGTTTGAACCTAAATGTCGGATTTTATAAATCGACTAAAACGAATGCTTAAACAGTAAAACTAGATTTTATGAATTGTTTGAATAATGATTCGAATCGTATGACTTGATTATAAATTGGTTAAATTAAAATATGAGTTTTGGATTTGAGTCGTTATATTGAATTCTAACCAAAATGTGTAATTTTATGAATCAATATAAACGAATCCTTTTAAAGGTGGTAATGAATGGTTTGAACTGTTTGAACTCGAGTTTTACAAAAGTAAATCAAACTGAAATATTCTCGAATTTAAATATTTTTGTTTTGATTTAAACATTAACTGTGACCTTTAAGATATGTTTTAATGTAAGTCGTTTGGAATTGAAAGTCATTATGTGAATATTTTCGAAATCGATGTGATTAAGCGATATAAATGAGTTGTTTTCAAAAATAAATATATTCGAAGTTAGGTATTTAATTCAATATTTGAATTTGAGATTTTGTATAATTGATTTTATAAACTGATTTATGAAATAATGACCACGGTGTGAAAAATGTAAACGATTGGTTGTTAAAGAGACCGGGATCGGCTATTGTCATACTCTCTGCCAATACCGAAAACCACTTTAACAACTGTGTACGCGGTGGAGTTCCAGAATGAAGGGGATGATTTGGCAAACGAATCCATTTTATTTTATTTCATATTAATTACGAGACCCTGACTACCTTGAGTCAGCTTGATGTGGCTAAAACAGGAGCTACGCACGGACCAAGTGAGGTCATACCTCCTATCGAGCACACTTCTTCGATATTATTCTATTACTGTGATACTCGATTTGGGCCCTTTTGATTATGGGAGTGTGTATCGAGGTGGGCGGTAGTAGCTGCTATGCGTTACCACCAGTCCGGCTCTGCCAACGGTGAATCCACACTGGCATTCCTTGCATGCCTTGTCACATGCCTTATACGAGCCCACTACGACTTTGTTTTGTACTATTTTATATGGAGTGCCCTCTGATCAACCTCCAGTTTACGAAGGAATTACGGTACTGTATATACTATGGGAATATATAAACGGTGTAAGGGTAATCATGGTAATCCCGCTTACGCTATTTTGATATTTTTACTTTACTGATAGACACTATTGTATATAGGGTATTATACTATATAGTATTAGTTTGACGGATCCTTAGAGGATGGTGATCCCAAACATCCTTTAAGTTACTGATTGCATTTCATCGAACATTTCATTTGAGTTGATTTACTTCCATGAGAATGTTAGTCCTGATCCGAGTTGTTTAGTTTTTCATTATTGCTCGGGTCAGATCGGGTATTACAGCTTTTGAGATTCACTTTCGGAGTTGGAGTTTATATCGGATTTGCTCACCTGTATCTACCTGTTCAGTTATTCCAGACATCCAGTTATTTCTGTCATTCTGTTTCTGTATGTTGTCATTTATTTATTATATTGGTCTTCCGCTGTATTATTTGTGTAAACTCTGATGTAAAGTTCATGAACTACTATTGTATTTTAAATTTTCCGCTGTGAGATATTATATTGCTCTGTATCTGTGATATGTGATTCTATGATCTATTCTATTTACCTCAGAAGCTAATAACAATTTGTTGTTTTGGACGTTTTGAGTCGACATGTTTTGTCGATTCGACATGGTCAAAATGGTGGATGGTTACACGAGCGCTATTGACCATATCTGCTCAACGTATACACGATTTACTCAATCGATATAAATCTGCCCAGCCATCTGGCACCTGTACTTAACTCAATCCATATATAAGTAACAGATATATGAAATTTTGAGATGATATTCCACTAATCAACTGGTATAACTACACCAACTGCAATGTAAAACACACAACATCAATTCATATTTGTTTTCCCAATTTCTATTTAATTTTGCCTTTGTTCAAACAATTTCCCTTGGAGTTTTTTTTTAAAACAGTTCAGCTCTTTCAAAAATCAAATATTCCTTTTCAGGATTCAAAACAACTTGTTTTTCTCAAAGCATTTCAAAACAAAATCTTTGGTAGTAACCCGTCACTTAGAACTCGGAAATGAACACTGATGATGTGGCCAGCATCATCATAGTTACTTCCCAGCTATCGAAGTGAGTTCAATACTATATCACTTATCAGAACCATATTTAAACCTTTTCATTTTTAAATCTATTTCAAAATACTAAACACAATGCTTGTAAAACAATTTAAAATCTCCCAGGATCTTAAAATTTTCATATATCCAATCCAAGTTCATTTGCAAACATCTTTCCCTCTTTCAGGAATTTTAATTCCAATCCCGATTTTGATTTCAGATCTAATTTATCTGATTTCACATATTATACGAATTCTAATTGGTTATTTATATAACCATTTCAATTATAATCAACCAACACATCCAATATACTATAATACTTCAAATATTAATCATTCTTTTATATTAAATATAATTTGGGTAAAATTATTTCATTTACCCTTTTCCAAAACATACTGTGTCGGTTTATCGTACTTGAGTGTTTAGAAACTCCTATCGATACAGTGGATCAATCTGATCGACCAGAACTCATTAACAACTCAACCAATAAATCTCCACAATATAAAATGATTTTCATAAAATCTACAAATACATTCACTCGTATATATACAATCAACTCAATCTAGGGTATTGCTAACCCCGTCTCTATTGAGTTACACCACAGAGCCAAGGTTATTACTAAACCAACAGCTCTGATACCACTGTAACGAACAGGGATTTTCGGCCCCAGAAATCGACATAAATACCTTTCCCGTACCTCATGCCGACCTTCCAAACACCGAAAACACTGGAACGTTATTAGAAAGAATTTAGAGGGTGAGATAAGAAAGGAAGAAATATTAGAATAGAAGAAGAAGAAGAACACCACAACACAGAATCAGAGTCTTACATCACAGCGGAACAAAATATAATATAGAAATAAATCTTTACTGAGAGCTTTTAAAATACTTACAATAATCAGAGTACATCACACATCTGGACAATTATAATAACCTGTCCTCAGATACAACACACAGCGGAATAGTAGCTATATAATATAACATGTCTGGACTTTTTCATCTCGTCTCTTCACATCCTTTGATAACCTGAACCTGTACACCCCGGGCTAACCCGAGCATTTACAAAACACTGGGTCAGTCTAGTGAACCAAAGTGAGTAAAACTCGCACAGTATTAAGGTAATCATCCAACATGATTTTAAAGTCCAAAATCTTTTCAAAGGGAAAAGGATAATCGTAAGACCAAATCCACACATAAACACGGACGGTTTTTACCTTACGATAACCCAAAACATTTTTGAAATCAATATCTTTTCTGATATTATAATAATGTCTAATTACAAATAAATAACAATCCAGCGGAACACTTGCATCTCACGCTCCACATATATAGTATACAATCAAAACCGCGGGCGCTTATTGGAGATTGGATTCCGACCTTGACAAGGTATGGGTCCACCTGCCGATAGTGTATCTCTAGAGGCGAATACACTGGGTTCAACAAGAACGTCTTGCAACCCGGCCCACACATGACCGACCACTCATTTCGCTTGAGTGTATCGAATGTATATCACCAACGGTTGGGCTCAAACCACTGTTTCCCGAAAAGGGACAACATCGAAATAGACTAAAGGAACAAAAGGAGTTTCTCTAGATAGGTGATTATACACCCTAATGGGAGCGACCCACATAGCCATGCTGCTTGCCCGATTTTTGTCATTTCCCGCTTCATGAGGCTTGAGGTTTTGATTAACCTTTGAACACCTGGCCACCATTTGCTTTGAATGCCACATCGTCAGATCCACCAGATATCACTAATTGACGTCCACAAAAATACTCTTAGTTGATAAGCTAAGAGAAAGACCTTTTCTCCACCACCAACTATGGTACGTTTGAAGAAATCAACGTACGCGATCCCTTTGGAAATACTCTGTCAGACATCCGTCTATACAAGTCATCCAGGAACAGGATGAACCGAAGGTACTTTCCTACTGCCTCCAATATAGGAATCACCCCATGGATCAGTAGCGAGAAGTCCTTGCAACCCGTAGATTCCAACCACGACAGAATCACATTTTACCTCTGGCCGCTAAACCAGAGATTTTTAGTAATCCTTCCGCTTATGAAGATCCACGGTCTTCAATGCTCCATCTCGACTGTCTTTTGATATCTTCACGTATTTGTTGGTCGAAATGGTTTTCGAACCTAAGTTCGATCTCGGTCTTTCCTTACCAACAATCGTATGGGTCAGATTTGATAGTCGGTGATTTAACTATCAAAATAAACAGTGTTTCAATCATGACATACCAAATGAGTTCACTGGTTCAATATTCAGCACCACTTGGCTTTTTTAATTAAAACACATGTAGATTTGAACTCTTAAATATTTCGATATTATAAATTTATCGCTTCTTGTTTAACGTAAGTTTCTCTTCAAACCAATTCATTTTTATACTCTAAAACAACGTCACGGAATATCTTTATTTATTACTTAAAAACCATAATCCATATTTATTCTTATTGAATAAAACTTGCTGATACATTTCCTTTCTAATTCGAACATATCATTAAATTTTCACACCACCCCTTATATTCCCTTTCCACTTTGAAATCCTAATTATATATTCCCCAATTCTCATTTAACGTTGCATTATTATTTCCTTAATGGAAATAATAACTATTACTAACCCCCTCCAATCATTACCAACTAATATCATCCTCTGATGATCCTGATGTCGTTCAAGTTGGGGTATTTTAATTACCTCTCAGACCTTGATCAACAACATTCATACCTTAAGATAGATACCAGCTGTAATCCAAAAACAAATCTTTTCAATCTAATATCAATTCAAATTCCATTTAATTATTTATTCAAGATACGGTTTCATAAAACTTTCTTACCTTTTTAAATATTTTTTCTCAGATATAATCATTATTTCTTAATTCTATAATTTAAAAGTTCCTTATAAAACACACTCTTTAACCTTTACTCTTTTAAAACAATTTCATTTCTACATTTGGATTTGCTTACAAAATCCCACTTCCTTTACCAATTTAGTTTCACGAATTCCTTTTCAAATCCTTTCGGCCATTTCCCGCTTTGAATCTCTTATTTCAATTTCCCACCTTTCCTTGACCACATTATTAAGTAACATTAATTTGGAATTAACGATATAACGTCTCATCGTTTATAAACCTTGTTAAAATCCATTCTGGTTTAGTCCAAACCCTTTCAGTTCACAATTCCCCTTTTACTTGATTCAAATATTGAATCAATCTAATTTAAGCTATCATGGTCACTTAAATTCCTTTTATAACATTGTTATACAAATTTGGTTTTTAAAATATAAAAGCCGTTCATAGACTTCTTCACCTTTCAATTTGATTTCATTTCAACCTTGATTATTTATTCAGTTAAAACTAATATCCCAAATCACTATTAACCAGGATAAAATTTTACTTAAATCATTAACTGCTGTAAAAGTAGTAAATTCCTTTATTTATTGAAATAAATAGTAAATCCCTTTTAAAACATCATTAAATCTGAACAAATATTCTTTTAAACAATTTTATTAGATTAATCCAAATAAACTGAAATAATGATAATTCCAGTTAAAAATGGTCAATTTGACCAACTCTAAACACGGTTATCTCGTTAATCGATTTCAATTTGTTTTCCCTTTTTAAATTAATTAATAATATAATTAATTTAAAATAATTCCATTTAATTATTCCTAACAAGGGAATTATCCAATTTAAATCGTTAGGTCAATCTCAAATCACTTGTTTATAATTCTGATTAGTATCAGAATTTACTTTGTTAAATCGATTAATTATAAGCTTAAAAATAATAATAATAATTATCCATTTCCTTTACCAAACCTTTATTCAGAATATATATATATATATATATTCAAATCTATCTTTAGCTATAAAATAAATTTTATAACTTAAATTTTATCAACTTACCTGACGGTGAATTGATATAAATACAACAAATTACTTTTGGGCCATTTACTGTCGATTACACAACCAATACTGCTCATTGGTTAAAACACGACACAGGTTGATTTTTCAGTCAATGGTCACTACCAAAATCAATTACCTAATCATGACAGTTCATATAATATGAAAATAAATAATATATTTGAGGAATCCGGTTGGATCCCTCCAACCTGTTCTTCCCTGTATACGAATGGTTATCTCAAATCAGACCATTCAACCATTTAACTGATAATAATAAATAACAACCATTTAATCCAACCACAAGCAATTCAACCATTCAACCAATTAAACATGTTTATTTTATAAACGTGACCAACAAGGTAAGTTACCTTTATTGGAACCAATCGTTAGAATAAGGATTTGGTATCTCACTGAAATTAAACGACGGTTTAATTTCATCAGTCAAATCAACAAATAATTTATAACTAGCAAACGGTCAATCATCGACAAACAGAGCACACAAAATAAAAACCCAATTTATATAGAATATAAATGGGAAATAAACTGAGTGAGTTTAACTCACCTTGATTTGATTTGTTGTATAAGCGGTTCAGTTCTAGTCAAATTAAACAGACGTTTAATTTACTGGCAATTCCGGCATCCTCCAATTCTATCAAAGACAATTCCAAAATGTTATGCTTGACAACACGGTCTCAGTGTAGCTTGTTACGTCCAATTCTGATTACATAATAAGATGTTATAAATATTTTAGTATATGATTTTTAATTAACATATTAATTAATCTTTTACATTTGATCACTTAATTACTATGTTTAATAAATATGGGCCGGTGGTTTACTTTATCCACTCCAAATAGTTCACGCCTGAATTTCCTTTTGCCCAAAACCACTCTTCGTTGCCACTTCTGTTGGGTCCTCATTCCTGTGCGTTTAACTTTGGTTCCAGGTCTGCAAATCCACTTTGTGATTATCACTAATTAGTTAAAACTTTAATTAATTAGTCATTAGTCAAATAATTACTTCATATATTTCTAAACTGGACGACCCTCTTATTCTCCTTCCTGCTCTTCATTCACGAATACCCAATCTGCATCGCCTCCCTATTTAAAAGTTGAATGTATATCAGCCCTTAACGTAGTTAATAATACTTAACTAATCATGGAAAACTAATTACGTTTTTTATAAAATGGGTCGATCCATTTACTGCTCCTATCAGAAACAACTGCTTCGTTCTTTAACTGGGTATCACGCTGCCCTACCATTGAACCACGCCTTCATCGAGATCATCAGCAACACCATTACAAGGCCGTCGGCCAGCAATCAGACGCCGCTCTAGCATGCGCCTCGACCAATGACTCCATTGCCCAAAGCAACTTCAAATTCGGTCTTCTATTTCCTATCGAAATCGAGTTTAAACTCGTCGGCTTTCAGCTCCAAATACTCTCGAACAAGACCACCAACATACATCACCACTGGTCAGAAGCTAGGCCTTGTAGAGATGAAGAGGTTGGTGGTTGGTGATTTTACAAACGGAGGAACAGATCAAAAGTTTGAGTGGAGAGAAGTATGGAAGGTTTACTGCCGTTAATTTATGGAGGTGGCGGCCATAATTTCGATTGACCAAAGAACAAAATACTAGGGCTTGGCACTTAGTAAGGGTATATATATAGAAGTGGTCTATAATAAAATATTATTATCGAAACTTCACGGTGAAGTAATTGATAAAAACTACCACAAACGATTTCTGCCTTCTGATAAAAAGGCTAATCCTGGTGTAAAAAGATATTCCGGATCCAACGGGACAAGTTTCGTCGAAATACGAGGTCGTATGAAAAAATTTCCTTTATAAAACCAGAAATAAACACGCGTTTAATTTTTTCATGATCACCAGATAAATCAAATCAACTTGAAACTTTGCATTCCTATAATAATTCTTCAATACGAACCCAACGGCACCAGTTTCGTCGCATTCTGAGACTGTTTCCCCGGTAGGCTATTTTTACGCGCACCGCGATGCCATTTTTAACGCCAAATTTGTCGGTCTCGAAAAATAACAAACTATATACCTATCCTAACTCTAATCGACGATACGAACTCAACGGAATTGGTTTCGCGGCTTAATTTGATCGTCTGTTCAAGTTATACCCAAATATTTGTTTATTAATTTATATACGCGCTATAGAAAATGAACGGGCGTTTACGGCTACCATGGTCACATACGACATCGGTTTGCCACGCAGTTTGATTTTCTTACAATAATTTAATGATACGGTTCCAATGAAACTAATTTCATCGAAAACAGAGACCGTTTGCAAAATGGCCATTTTAAAGGCCGATAGCGATTTCCATAGCGACTATTTCAAAATTTTATTTGGCCATAACTAACAATCTACAACACGGAATCTGGATTTTTCTCTTTCATATGAAAACTACCGTCACTATGGTTCCAATGTTTCTCGTTTCACAGAAATTCGACTTATATCGGACTCGGTATATCCATTTGAAGTTCAAAACTCTAAATTACGAACTGCACGCCATTTTCAAGCTCAATTTATATTATATATGAATATATATATATATATATCGTTCAACTTCGTTTTAAATAACGAATTAAATATTAAAATACATATATATTTCAAATAAAATATTTAAAACCAATTTAAATATTCAGATTCAAATGGTCGAAAAACACGGGTCGTTACAGCTTTCCAACGAATACAAAAGATTTAAAATCTAACGGTTGGATTTGGAATTATGTCCAAATCAAAATTGGAAAAGGTCGCTATAAGTGTAGTTCGATGACCATTTATGGAAATCGACTGTACGGACCTTGATAAAATTATTAAAAAAACTAATAATTTGTGTAAAATCATAATAAATGATTTGGGAAGAATTTGGGTGAAAAATTCCATGTTTGTAAAGATAAAAATATATTTTTATCAAAATGAGCTAGTTATTAACTATATCTGAAATCCAATAATTTTTAAATATAATAAATTTTACTTGTGAATGGTTTTAAAATAACCAGAATTTCCAATATATGAATTGGAATGGATTTGAATCGAAATCATCTTCGGAATATTTTGATATTGGATTCCGTGGTTATACGGATATTGTTATGGAAATTTGGAAGATATATTTTATATCGTTATTTCCAATACGATATTTATTGGTTTCAGAATTTGATATTGAATATAAGCAGATATAATTTCTATTCAGAGCCTTGTATTTAATATCAAATGGGATTTTGGGTTTGTCGTGAATGGTGTCTTCATTAACACTGCTCTTAAACCCTGTGTGAAAAGAATAAATCTTTTATTTAAGATTTAGGGAAATTTTCCAATGTGAAGTTTTTCAATTTAAAACAATAAATTGGAATGGAATGGAATTCGATTGGATAATAATTGAAGTGAGCTTCTGTGGAGGAGGACGGTTAATATATACGGAATTTAAAAGGCTTTGCCGTTATTCCAATTATATTATCAGTTGTATACAGAAGTTTATATCGATTATATATATATTGATCTATTTTCCGTGAAGATTCCATAATTAATGGAATGGGATTTTGGGTTTATCGTAAACTGTGTTTTAAATGACATTAGTTCTTTCACCTAGTTAAAGATAAGATTAATTTCTTAACTTTGAATAATCATTAGGTAATGATTTTTGAGCTTAAAACTGAATTGGAGTTTTAATGAATCTTTAATTAGATTGACAAAGAGAATGTGATAATTTAAATTATCGAATTCGGGAAATCATCGAGAATGGAGTAGCAATAGTTTTACTCCAAGCGATAGTTAAATATTTAATTAGATTTGAACGTGAAATGGTAATTAATTTTACCGATAACACCGTGGTGTTAGATATGGAGTATTACCAGTTTTTCTCCATGGGATGAATAGGTTGGGACTGGGAAATTAAACAAATGATTACTATGGTAAGGTGCGCTAATCCTGACTAGTTTGGATAAACCTTAATTTTATTTGGATTGATATCCAAAGGAAGATTAAAGAATAAATTTAAAGAATTTATCTTTGACAAAATTAATGGGAACCTTCCCCAAAGTATAAGAATATTTGAATAAAATAATATTCTGGATTGGAATGAGGCGTATGTTGTGTTTGTGTAACACTTGTTTATAAAATACGCAAGTTATTCGGAAAGACCGGGTTTATCCCATTCTGAATAACTGATATGACGATGAAGACGGTGGTTGAAGACCGGAGGTCTTCACATCGTTTGGATGATTACTGTGTACCCAAGACGAGTTAATAAGTGGTTATCGTCCAGACGTACTTGGTGATCGACCAGATATGCGAGGACCTCTCTCCTATATTGGACATACGGGACGAGGAATATGGTGCCTCCGGTTTCGTTCAGACCCAGAATGAACTTGTAAATGGATGTGTGTCTGACATTGGATTTTATTCTGTGTTGATTGATCTCTATTAATTATATATTTTTTTGACGGCGGAGAATTTATTCTCTTGCTTAACGCCCTTCTCTAAGACGTACGAGCTCAGAGGTTATATATCAATAGACATCAGTCGCATGGCGTGAATTGCCTGTGTGGAATGATGAGATGCAAATGATCAAGGCTTCTGTTGAAAAGCAGAGTCTTGTGGTTGATGATCAAAGCACGGTTTTAATATAGCATAGCTTTGTGTGTAGCATTAATTCGCGAGCCTCACACCCCGATGTGAACCAGAAACGGGAGAGGACTTTAGGGAGGGCATGCGTTTCCTTCTAGCTAGGAGTGGTGTCTGGGTTTTGCAAGCCTAGATGTTTTACTTATGTGGATGATGGATAGCGAGGCACCTCGGTTATATCGGTCACTGCATTGCCGATGGATTGTTTGGTCGATATATGACCAGTTTACGCCCCATTGGGCGAGGAAACGTATTGTTCAGGCATTTTAATCCACCTCTTGTGGACCGGCCATGACGATCTAAAGGCCTGACTGAGTTCTTGCCTGAGGCACAGGCTAGAGTGTCTCAAAGTGGTAAGGACGATCCCTTGCCTTGGTTCACAGATGGAAATCCAACTTCCAATACGACATTGTGTGGTTTTAATTGTAGAGCCTAGTATTGGCGACATGATATATGGTACCCATGCCGTCTATGATTGATACATTTATATTTGAAGTTGTTTTATACACTATGCACTTGTAATAGTATCAAATGATTTGTTTTAAACGTACCAGACTAGTTTGGCTATTATAAGCGAAAACCCTATCCTCCGGCTTGCGTTGCATTGTGTGATGGGACCTGGGTCTTATAATAACTTCATTTTTTCAAAAACATTGCGCTGTTTTGTTAAATGCACTGGTATTCTTGGGAGGAAACCCGTACTGTGTTATACAGCATGGTCCCTTGATTTACTTTATTTTAAAGTAAAGTTTTTAATAACTGTTTTAGTTCTCACACCAGTCACATGACTGACCTGGAGTTTATTGTTTTAACCAAAACTCTGGTTACCCCTATTTTCCATGCGGGCAGCTAGTAGTTTTGGTTTTGCAGATTTATATTCACAGGATCCTGGTTTACAGCTGGAATGATATCCGGAAAGCTCGTTATCTGTGTACTTGTTTCAGTAGTGTTATGTATTATTTTTCCGCTACATTGTAAATTGTAAATCTCTGATATTTATCAACTGTATATTATTTGCTCATACTCTGTATATTCTTGTACTCTGATGTAAATTGTTGTAATAAGCAATGAATGTTCTTCTGTTTGTGTTCTGATTTGTTGTGTTCTCAACTCAATCCGGGCTTTCCTTTACGGGAAAGTTCGGGTCGTTTCACATGTTAATTGGAATGAATTGTAATTAATTTGACATTAAATAACATGTATTTGAAAAACAAGTTAATTGAAATGAATTGTGCCAAATATGACATTAAGTAACTTGTATTTGGAAAACATGTGAATTGTACTCTATGTGACATTGAGTAACCTGTATTTAGGAAATAAGTTAATCGAAATGAATTATACTTAAGCTGACATTAAGTACTCTGTATTTGGAAAACATGTTAATCGAAATGAACTGTACTTAATTTAGACATTAAGTAATCTTCATCTGGAAAACAAGTTAATTTGAAATGAATTGTACTTAATTGAATATTAAGTAACTTGTAATATGTATCTATAAAACATCTGAGCATGATCTGTCTGATAGGGGGAAAGGATTGTAGATTATTTTCGTTGATTACAATCTAGAAATAAAATGAGATTATATTGCGCTTATTGATGAACTGGAACCTGCTAAGTTGAACCAATCTTATTAATAAGATAAGAAGTCCATTTCCAGTAAAATATGTGGAGACTCTTAAAAATCCTAGTTAACTTGGGGGCCAAGCCTAGGGGTGGCTTGTGTCAATCTGCTTGTTTATCTTTCTGGAACCTATATCAATCAATATCCTCCTGTTATCATTAGTTAAACGACCCAAACTCGACCTTACAGGAAAGCCCAGATTGAGTTGAGAACACGACAAATCAGAATACAAACACAAGAAAATTTTATTACTGTTACAACAATTTGCATCAGATTACAAGAATATAACAGAGTATGAGTAAATAATATACATCAGAAAAATATCAGAGATTCAAATTACAAAGCAGCGAAAAATAATACATAACAAAACTGAAAGAAATATTCGGATACAGAGCTTTCCTAATATGGCTCCAGTTGTAAACCAGGATTCTGTAAAAATAAATCTGCAAAACCAAAACTACTAGCAGTCCGTGTGGAAAATAGGGGCACCCAGAGTTTAGATTAAAACAATAAACTACAGGTCAGTCATGTGACTGGTGTGAGAACTAAAACAATTATTAAATCTTTACTTAAAAATAAAGTAAATCAAGGGACCACGCCGTATAACACGGAACGGGTTTTCTCCCAAGAATACCAGTGCATTAAACAAACAGCGCAATGCTTTTTGGCAAAAATAAAGCTATTATAAGACTCAGGTCCCATCACACAATGCAACTCAAGCCGGAGGATAGAGTTTTACCTTATAATAGCCATACATGCTTGGTACATTTAAAACAAATCATTTGATACTATTATGAGGGCATAGTTTATAAAACAACTTCAAATATAAATGTATCAATCCTAGACGGCATGGGTTCCATATATCATGTCGCCATACTAGGCTCTACAATCAAAACCGAAATGTCACGTATTGGAATTTCGATTTCCATCATGAGTCGAGGAAAGGGATGTACTCCTCGCCGGCTTCGAGATACTCTAGCGAATGCCTCAGGGTTACACACTTTGGCAACCCCTGGATCCACCAAGGCCGATCCTCTCTTACGTTTGAGGATTGGAAATTCCTGAACACACGTTTCCCGGTCCTATAGGACCTATCCATCGGCTCCGTAATAACTGATATATCCGAGACGCCTCGCTATCCATAATCCATATAGCTAAAATATAATAAATGTCTAGGCTCCATAGCATGACACCACCCATAGCTAGAAGGAAACGTCATGCACTCCTTGGGTCCCTTATCCCGTTTTTGACTCATACCGAGGTGTGAGGCTCGCGAATTAATGCTATACACAAAGCTATGCAATTTAAACCTGTGCTTTAATCATCAACCACAAGACTCTGCTTTTCAACAAAAGCCTTGAGCATTTGCATCTCATCATTCCACACATGCAATTCATGCCATGCGACTGATGTCTATCGATATATAACCTCTGAGCTTGTATGTCTCAGAGAAGGGTGTTAAGCAAGAGAATAAATTCTCTGCCACCAAGCAGATATATATTTAATAGAGATAAATTAACACATAATAAAATCCAATGTCAGACACACATCCATTTACTAGTTCGTTCTGGGTCTGAACGAAACCGGAGGCACCTTATTCCTGGTCCCATATGTCCAATACAAAAGAGAGGTCCTCGCATATCCGGTCGATCTCCAAGTACATCTACATGATCACCACTTATTACCTTGTCTTGGGTGTACAACCCAGTCAAAACATCAGTAATCATCTAAATGATGTGAAGACCTCTGGTCTTAAACCACCATCTTCATCGTCGACTTATCGTCGAATCAGTTATTCAGAATGGGTATAAACCCGGCCTTTCCGAACAACTCGCGTATATTATAAACAAGTGCTATACAAACACAACATACGCCTCGTTCCAATTCAGAACATTCTTATTCAAATATTCATATCATTAGGGAAAGGCTCCTATTAATTTTTATCAAAGATAAATTCTTTAAATTTATTCTTTAATCTTCCTTTGGATATCAATTCAAACCAAATTAATGTTTAGCCAAACTAGTCGGGATTAGCGCACCTTACCGAAGTAATCATTTGTTTAATTTCCCAGTCCCAACCTATTCATCCCATAGAGCAAAACTATTGATACTCCATATCTAACACCACGGTGTTATCAGTAAATTTAATGAACATTTCATGTTCAAGTCTAATTAAAGATTTAACTATTGCTTGGAGTAAAACTGGTGGTACTCCATTCTCGATCATTCCCCAAATTTGATAATTTAAATTATCACATTCTCATTCCAATCTAATCAAAGATTCAATAAAACTCCACTTAGCATTAATCTTCCAAAAAATCAATATTAACGATTATGTAACTTTGGAAAGACAAACTTGTCGCGTCGACAATCTACACCGTACCATTGATTTCTGCCGATATATAACCTTTAAGCTTGTACGTCTTAGAGAAGGGTGTTAAGAAAGAGAATAAATTCTCCGCCACCAAACAGATATATATTTAGCAGAGATCAACATTACAGTTCGAAATACAATGTTAGACATGTAATCCTGTCTTTAACTGGGTTAAAGAACCAATGTCATTTGAAACACAGTTCACGATAAACTCAAAATCACATTCCATTAATTATGGAATCTTCACGGAAAAACAGATCAATATAAATATATATATATATATAATCGATATCAATTTCCGTATCCGACTAATAATATAAATGGAATAACGACAAAGCCTTTTAAATTCCATATATATTAACAGTCTTCCTCCACAGAAGCTCACTTCGATTATTACCAAATCGAATTCCATTAAATTCCAATTTAATATATTAAATTGGAAAACTTTACTTTGGAAAATTTCCATTAAACCTTAATAAAAAGATTTAAAAATTCCAAATCTTAACTTCACTGTTAATCGGGTTAAAGAAGAAGTGTTATTTTAAACACCATTCACTATAAACCGAACAATCCAATTCTTTTATTCAATTCTAATTAAATATTAATTAATTGCTTTACTTCACTAAATCTTAATAAAAAGATTTACTCTTTTCTCAACTGGGGTTAAGAACAGTGTTAGTAAAGACACCGTTAAAGACAAACCCCAAAAGCCCATTTGATATTAAATACAAGGCTCTGAATAAAAATTATATTGGCTTATATTCAATATCAAATTCTGAAACCAATAAATATCGTATTGGAAATAACGATATATATATATATATATATATATCTTCCAAATTTCCATAACAATATTTGTATAATCACGGAATCCACTATCGAAATATTCCAAAGATTATTTCCATTCCAATTTGTTTATTGGAAATTTTTGGTTATATTAAAACCATTCACAAATCCAATTTATTTTATTTAAAAATTATTGGATTTCAAATCTAGTTAATAACTAGTTCATTTTAATAAAAATATATTTTTATCTTTTTAAACCTGTAATTTTTCATCCCAATTCTTTCCAAATCATTTATTATGGTTTTACACAAATTATTAATATTTTTAATAATTTCATTAAGGCCCTTTCAGTCGATTTCCATAAACGTTCATCGAACTGCACTTACAACAATCTTTTCCAAATTTAATTTGGACATAATTCCAAATCCAACTGTTAGATTTCAAATCTCTTATATTCGTTGGAAAGCCTCTTTTTGATACGAACCCAACATTTCCGGTTTTAGGAGAATCCGATGGTCGGATCTCCCGTAATGTCAATTCGAAGTCAATGGTCGAAATTCACGAACGATCGCGGCGCGACGCGTTCTATTCAGGCCATTAAATATATATAATATATATATTATATATTTCATCGATTTCCATTTAAAACGTATTTTATAAATTCATTTTAAAATGATTCCCACTTTCCTTTCAATTTTAAATCAAAATTTAATCTTCCTTATTAGATTATTTAAATGATAATAATTTCAAAATATTTGGATTTGAAATCATTTCCTTTTCTCTATTCATTACAAAAATGAATAAAATTGATATAAATATCGTTCGCGTTAAAATGGCGCAAATCTAATCAATACGGCTTCATATATTTCATTATTTCCGTCCCCGTCCGAAATCGAACATCAAATTCGCATTTTAATTCTTTACTGAATATTATTTTAAAATATTCATTATTTTAAAAATATTCATTATTTCTGAATTGGAATCAGAAACAGTTAATTACCATATAATTTTATTTATATGGATTTCATACAACACATGTATATAACAATAATCAAAACCAATAAACAATCATCCAGAGTGCATCACACAACTGCATAAGTATTAAATATAAATAATTAACACTTACAACAGTCTGTCAACCAATCGGTTGACATATAACTAAACAATCGGGATTAGTGTACGCCAAATATCATCCCAATACCCGTGTGGGGTTTCAACCATCAAATAACAATTATTATTTGTGCACTTGGGCAATGTGTAAAAATTATTGTCCCAATCGATATCACAAAAATAGGCGAGCATAAACAAGTCGTCCAACTTGTAAATGGATGTGTGAACTTATTTTTAACTACTCCATAATTATTTTACTTATCGCCGTTATAAGCTAAAAATAATATTTTTAACTAACTAAATTTTTCTAACACTTTTTAGAAAATTTCGGCAGCATAACAGTGCGATACTAGAACCGGAATAATGTCTAGCCTTATCCCTCGCCTAAAATTGGATCGTGCCGTACATAAACCAATCCCAATCAATTCACAATCAATCCACGACCAATTTTATATTCACAATCAGATCACGTAGAACATCCAAATAAATAAATACTAAACTACCCCAAATGCCATTTACAGCGCCATAAGTGGCTATTCGCGGAGTATAAAATCCGTGTGTCGGAAATGTCCGTACATCGGTTTAAATTATGTGATTGTGCGAATTTGAGTGTTGAACTCCATATAATTCAAATCACATAATATAGTTTGTACAATAAATAGTGTCGGGGGATTCTAAGCCCCGTCTTCATCCTAGAATATTTTTTAATTGTAAAATAAATAAAGTAAGAAGGAGTTCTCACCTTTGGATTCCACTCCGTCATTCTTTAATCGAACAGTTTGGATTTGTTTCAAATGCATAGTGTACTTCACCGTGGTTCCAGCGCAATCTGTTTCATGCGGTTTATATTAAAAATCACATTTTTTTATATCGCTACTATATATATAAAAATCATATTTTTACATTGCTACTATATATATAAAAATCATATTTTTTTATACATGGTTATATAAATAAAAATCATATTTTTATTAATACTACATATATAATAAAAACACATTTTTATTCTAATGTAATACACAAAAAATCACATTTTTATTCAAATGTTATACATAGAAAAATCATATTTTTATTCTTATGTTATATATAGAAAAATCACATTTTCTATTGTTATACATAGAAAAATCACATTTTTTTATTAATGTTATACATAGAAAAGTCACATTTTTATTCTAATGTAATACATAGAAAAATCACATTTTATTCTAATGTAATACATAGAAAAATCACATTTTTATTTCTATGTTGTCTACATAAAAATCCTATTTTTATTTTGCTATTCATATAATAAAATCATATTTTTATAACGCCATTACATATATAAAAATCATATTTTTCTATCGCTATTCTTATAATAAAAATCAAAATTTTGTATTGTTATTCATATAATAAAACCCATATCTTTAATCTAAAACCATTTCTATAAAAATAATATTTTTAATTTATAACTATATGCATAAAAATCATATTTTTATATCGCTATTATATACATAAAAATCAAATTTTTATCTTTCTAAAATTAATTTCATATCATACACTAATTAAAAAAAATATTTTTAACTTACTAAAAATATTTACATATCATGAACTAGTTAAAAATCACATTTTCAACTTGCTAACAATGTTAAATCAAAGAACAAAATCAGAAAAATCACACATTTTTAGGGTTTTCGAAGGTGGAGGGGCCCACGGGGTTAGGTGGGAGACGGGGAGTGGCGCAGGTGGCTGTTGGAGGTGGCCGAGGGCGGTTCAGAGGGTGGCGGCGGTTTGATTTGGCTAGGGTTTGAAAGGGGGAGGTTTTCAGAAGGAGGGAAAGAGAGGATAGAGGAGGCGGTGGAGGGGGGCGCTGCGCGACGGCGGCGGCCTTGATGAGCGGCGGCGGTGGGCGGCTCGGCCTGGAGAGCGATGGCGCTGGGAACGATGGCTTTGTTTTTTTTCTTTTCGTTCGTTCTTCCTTTGAACGACGGGGAGAATGAGGGGTTAACTTCGAGTGGAGAGATAAAGGGGTTTGACTCTTATATATATATATATATATGTATAATTTTATAAAGTAGAATTTTCGTCCGGATTCCGAATCAAACCCAATGATTGTCGCCCCTAGCCAAATACCCCAATTCCAGACATAATAGGATATGTCCCGCAAGCCAATTCGACTGTTTCGATCAGTTTTTCTTTAAATTTAAATATAAATTAATATAACTCTTAAAATTGATTTTAACATACATTTTAATTTACCGGGGTTACATACTGATTCAAAAAATCCAAAAAAATAAATCTAGCTATGTTTTGACGATATGGTCCTAGCAAAACTATTTTTTTTTTAATTCGGAGACCGTTTGAAAAACTGTCATTTTTCGGTCGATTAAATTCAAATTAAATTGACCAAACACGTTTAAATTCATCACGCTCACATATTAATTCCAAAAATTATAAAAATCGGAATCTAGCTATAATTCGACATTCCGGATCCAACAAAAGTGGTTTCATTTAAAACGGACGTCATTTGCAAAATGACTATTTTTAAGGGCCATATATTATATAAAAAATATATAAATTCCATAACGACTATTTTAAATTTTCAACTGGACATAACTTTCAATTCTCCTTATGAAAACTGGATTTTTCACATTCATTAGAAAGATATAATTAAATAGATTCAAATATTTTTGGTTTTACTGAAATCCGATTTATTTTGAATCTTGTACATTCATTTGAATTTTAAAATCGAATTTTCAAACTGCCGCGCCATTTCAGGCTCTTTTTATAATTAAAATAAAATTATACGATCTAACTTCGTTTAAAATAAATTTTTAGCCATTATTATTTAAAATAAATTATTTTAAATATCCAAAATCCCTTAAAATAGCTAAAATAAAATTTTTAAATTGGTTTTGAAATTCCGGGTTTCTACAATCTCCCCCACTTAAAATATTTTCGTCCTCGAAAAGGAACAGGGCTGAAAGTTGTTTAACTAACCAACTCAACTTTCTTTCTGGTTTTCATTCTTCAAATTTTCAGTTTCTAAGAATTTCTAATTTTTCAAAAATTTGGCTAACACCCTAAATTTTCGGAAAAAAATTCGATAACCTATTTTATACGGGGAGACCTTTAAAACCGCAACTAGCCTCATAGGGCCCTCATCAATCCAAAAGAAAATAAAAAAGTCAATCGGCTCATAAAATCATCAAAACCCAATAAATTAGTAAACAAGTACCTATTTGTCGGGCATACAATTATATTCCTCTGCTTAACTTCCATGCTATGACCTGTTCAATTATATACATGTACATATATGCAATTCTAATGAAATTTCAGTTCAGTTCAATATTTGATTCGATTTGACTATATTTGCCTTACATTCTCTTATTGGTTTTATTTGTTGAATTAATAATCAAACATCACAACCAGAAATCAATTAGTTGATTAACGTTTCAAATTCATAATTTTTATATGCTGATCATATTTTTGATGCTAATTCACAACAAATAACCCTATCTATGTTTTGGTTATCACACCAGCCAATTGGAAATATATAGATATCACACTTTCGAAACTCGAACATAAATTTTGATGATGTCATGACAATCATCAGAATCATCTCCGGGCGACTAGATGGTGATTCTATATCTATCCAGTATACTTGAGACTTCGTATACACGCTAGCTAGGCGTATATGCAAAATCTTCATATACTCGATTGTCCAAAATTCAATATAAAATAAATATTCAAATACATATAATAAAATATAAATTTTCAAAACAAAATTTGTTTTTTCTTTCGATTTTAAATTTAATACTCCTCACACTCGTTCTAGGATACTACTGATCCTATCTCTAACGAGTCATTCCCATTGGATATTACTAATCCAGTCTCTGATGAATTCTTTTATTCGGTTCTAATATGTCTTGTTCTCGAGCTCTGTAAACCAAAGCTTCGATACCACGATGAAACGACCCAAACTCGCCCTTACGGGAAAGCCCAGATTGAGTTGAGAACACGACAAATTAGAATACAAACAGAAGAACATGTCATTGCTGTTACAATAATTTACATCAGACTACAAGAATATAACAGAGTATGAATAAATAATATACATCGGAAAAATATCAGAGATTCAAATTACAAAGCAGCGGAAAAATAATACATAACACAACTAAAAGAAATACTCGGATACAGAGCTTTCCGAATATGGCTCCAGATGTAAACCAGGATCCTATAAAACTAAATCTGCAAAACCAAAACAACTAGCTGCCTGTGTGGAAAATAGGGAACCCAGAGTTTAGGTTAAAACAATAAACTCCAGGTCAGTCATATGACTGGTGTGAGAACTAAAACAGTTATTAAATCTTTACTTAAAAATGAAGTAAATCAAGGGACCACGCTGTATAACACGGAACGGGTTTTCTCCCAAGAATACCTATGCATTAAACAAACAGCGCAATGCTTTTTGGCAGAAACGAAGCTATTATAAGACTCAGGTCTCATCACACAACTCAAAGCAAGCCGGAGGATAGAGTTTTACCTTATAATAGCCAAACATGCTTGGTACGTTTAAAACAAATCATTTGATACATAAGTGCATAGTGTATAAAACAACTTCAAATATAAATGTATCAATCCTAGATGGCATGGGTACCATATATCATGTCGCCATACTAGGCTCTACAATCAGAAACGAAATGTCATGCATTGGAAATTGGATTTCGGTCATGAGTCGAGGCAAGGGATGTACTCCTCGCTGGCTTCGAGACACTCTAGGAAATGCCTCAGGGTTACACACTCTGGGCAACCCCTGGATCCTCTAAGGCCGGTCCTCTCTTACGTTTGAGGATTGCCAATTCCTAAACACATGTTTCCCGGTCCTATAGGACCTATCAATCGGCTCCATAGTAACCAATATATCCAAGGTGCCTCGCTATCTATTATCCACATAGGTAAAACTATAATAAATATCTGTGCTTCATACCACGACACCACCCATAGCTAGAAGGAAACGTCATGCATTCCTTTGGTCCCTTATCCCGTTTTTGACTCATACCAAGGTGTGAGGCTCACGAATTAACACTATACATAAAGCTATGCTATTTAAAGCCGTGCTTTGATCATCAACCACAAGACTCTTCTTTTCAACAGAAACCTTGATCATTTGCATCTCAACATGCCACACAGGAAATTCACGCTGAAACACCCCACCTCCGTTAGAGTCACTCTCAAAGGGAATGCCCTAATTTTGGTGGAGGTTTATAAGTACAAGTCACAGATATACAAGACAGATATAAGAACACATATTTGTAAACAGCGGAAGAACAACAAACTTTATTTCATAAAGTCAAATACGTGTTACAACAACATCCTTTCCAAAAACATAACATAACACTTCATAATCTGTCTTGAGTACATTATTTTTAAAGAAGCATAAATAAAACATAGACAAACTGCCAAAGCCCCATAGTGGATTGTCCAAAGCCATAGTTCAAAACAGGAAAGTCCAAGCAATACATTTCTCTTCTTCAAGCTGGATGTTGAGGTAGGTCAAGCTGCTGTGTTCCCTCCCTGAGGACCTGGGGGGGGGGGGAAATGGAAGAAAGAAGACGAAAGAAAAATAGAGTCAGACATAAAGCCTGAGTAAGTCTAGTACTACTTTGTCTATGAATAAAGAACTGGGTATGATAAGTAAAACAGGAAGTGGGCAACATTATAAACTTGGTCAAGTTATCTAGGGTCGAATATACTATCGTACCCCGAATTAATCTCTGAACCCATATAAACTAGTTTCCAATTTGCACCCCAAAATCAGGGTGAGGTGATCCATTCTACGATGATCGGCTCCTACTCGCATAGTTACATGTGTCTTACGGCCCCCGATGTCTGTAGTTACCTATGCTGGTCCCACCATGGGGTGTATCAAGTCCCATAGTGGCAACCCGACACAACCTTAGAGTGCAAAGGTATGCTACTGGTGTCCAGTGCTTTATTTTTCTGCGCCGGAGTGCGTGCACGCCCGCACACCGTTAGAACCTACACTGCTACACCACCGCCGTCGATTTGACCTCTTACAATCAGCCCAGTAATCGTGCCCCACCCTGCCTAGTTTCAGGGTATCCTGATACACCTTCTAGGGTTACTGCTGAAAAGGGTCCCCCGTTACTAGGTTTTCTATCTCTAGCCAACATGCTAAGTTGGTTAAGTGTTTCCTAACCTAACCCCACCAGTCCGTTTAGTTTAGCATGTTCCATTTTGATTAAGTCTTTAGTTCACTTAACCCTATCAATCCTGACTCAGCCTTAATTGTCTTATTAAGGCCCTGACCTCTCACATTAGACAGGTATTGTTGTGGCTGCCTGTTGCCGGTTGGTTCCGGGCAGTCTTACGCCACAACTCAGTCTAACCTCGGGTCCTTATTGGGCTCCATGTTTAACCTCCCACATTGGATAGGTATTGTTGTGACTACTGGACAGCCGGGCGGTTCCGGGCAGGTTTACATCACAACTCAATCCAACCTCGGGTTAAACACATCGTCTTTTCTACATTTACATATCTTGTCATTCTTCTTTATTTATATGTAAATATTTGCGGCCCATTATTAAGTTCATGGTGTAAAGGTTACACCGATCATGGGCCCAACCCATACTTGACTTTGGGCCCTTCTATTTCATATTTTCATTCATTAATTAATTTTTAACCCAACGTTATTTTCCCCCGTTTTACACGTCCGTTTATATATATTGGGCTTAGCCTTTTAAAGCCCAATTTAGCCATGCGAAAAGGGGAGGCTTATGGCGTATACACAAAGAGGGGAAAGTGAGCGCATGAACTTGCATATGACGTGGGAAAATACATAATAGAAATTGGTGTACTTGCATAGTGGTAACATAGGTGACATGAATCAAAGCATGTAAACTTGCATAGGTTTAACTACAACATGAACCTATATTCTTATTTAGGCATAATGTCAAACATA
This sequence comes from Allium sativum, assembly GCA_030737875.1. Classification (NCBI taxonomy): domain Eukaryota; kingdom Viridiplantae; phylum Streptophyta; class Magnoliopsida; order Asparagales; family Amaryllidaceae; genus Allium; species Allium sativum. The sequence goes on from CM060922.1 coordinate 797,855,976, forward strand.
AGCATGGCCTAAATACTTCTAGCATAAACATGGCATATTGTCAAACATAAGCATGGCATAAAATACTTCTTGCATAGGCATGGCATATTGTCAAACATAAGCATGGCATAAAATACTTCTAGCATGAACATAGCATAATTCAACTTAATCATGATTTAAGCCTAATCACATAACGATGGTATAAACATACTTATGCATAAATATTCCTAAACATGGTGTTTGCTTTAAACTTGCAAAAAGGGATTTTTGAGTCTAACCTAGCCATGTCATCATATAATCCTTTAAAACAAGATAGACTTAATAACGGATTTCAATTATGCCAAATATCATTCCTAGCCATATTCATAAGTTTGTAAAAGCATGACTTAATGCATGGATTATGGTGTCAAAATTCCACATAGATTCATATGAACTATAATAACCAAACTTGTTTCAATTACTTGCAAAATGATTTATGCACAAAAATATACATCATAATGGCATAATAACAAAGCCCCAAATTTGCATGAATTTCAATTAACTACATACATGTAGCTTCAATATAGATTACACAATTTGCGCAATATTCCAAACGTTTATTTGCATAGAACTACCGCATGTAGTTCTTTATAATGAATAACATAATTTTGCACAAATATGAATTACTTCTATTGCCACAATTCAAGCATACACATCAACACAGTTGTTTATTAATACCAAAGTAATACTCTACTTACAATGGTTTGATGAATTCTCTAGTTTAGGGATTGAAGACGCAAATTCCTTTGTTGAATTGATTAGCTTTAGGTTGCTTTGAATTGCTTTAGGCCTTAGAACTTTCTTCCTAATTCTCTCTCTCTAGTTGGCGGCTATTCTTTGTCGTTCCTCAGCAACATGGCGGCTATAATCTTATTTTGAATGAATAGATTAGGGTTTAGTCTAGGGTTGTTTATATAGAGGTTAGGAATTGATTAGGACCCTTGATGTTGCTAGGTTAGATCATAGCCATTCATTAGGAAGAGAGACCAATAAAAACCCGCCACCTAGCCCTAATGACAAAGCAGACCACTGAAATTCGACCAAACACAGACCTGGCCAGCCAGGTTGACTGGGCTCGACCAGGTCGACACCCCTGTCGACAGGGCTGTCGACAGCCCTGTCGACATGGGTAGCCCAGGTCGACAGCCCAGTCGACCTGGGTGGCTAGGCGGGTGTTTTATCCGCCTGGCCCACTGGGCCCCATTTCAAAATTATTATTTTATTCTGTTTGAATTTTAAATTTAATTCAAAACTTCCGAAGGCCATATCTTCTTCATACGGACTCCGTTTTTCGAAAACTCGGACTCTATTTCGCGTATTTTTCCGAGACGAACGCAATGGCGTAACCCGTTTCCCTTGGTTCTTTGATTTCAGATTAATTATACTTTAATTTGTTACTTTCACAGTTATAGAATTTTCGGGGTGTTACATTCTCCCCCACTTAAAAGGATTTCGTCCCCGAAATCTTCAAGTTAGGAGGAATGTAAATCCTAACATCCAATAACCCATCTACTCATCCATCAAACACGAGCATCCATTGTCCTTAAAAGACTTCTAATGCTTCATGATCATATGCAAAGTGTGTGTGTACATGTACTTATCTAATGCAAAATCAGGCGGTCTACTGATTCAGTTGACCTCCTTAATGCGAATTATGTAAGTGCCATGAATCCATTATGTATGCAAATTTTCCTATTCTTGATTCTACATGAGTGCACAATCATTCAATGCAAATGCAACATCCACATGACAATACATTAAAATTCAACCACATATGAAAGCAAACATATATGCATATGCAATATGAAGTGATTGAGCCGATCTAAAACCTAGATTGTGTGTGTATATGCAACCACGAGCAACCACTAGCAATCACTTGCAACCACTTGCAACCATCATACATAACATGTTTCAACTACATGTTTTCATCCAAAGGTTTTCTACCTAAAAGATACGGTCGAGGAAATATACCTAAAAAGATAGATAGATAAAAGCGCAACTTAAGGAAAAGGAAGATCAAGGATGTACCCTCGAACAGAAAAGGGTAGGCAGTACGGATTTTAGCTTCAGTTTCCCAAGTCGCGTCTCCCTCGGCGTCGCTCCACTGAACTTTGACGAGCTTGACTTCACGGTTGCGTAGCTTCTTCACTTCCGTTCCTAAGATGCGGGTTGGAACTCTCCTTATGGTTGCTTCGCGTTCCACTTCGGCCTCTTCGAGGATGTTTGGCTCTACCACTTCAGCTGACTCATGCAGACATTTTCGGAGATGTGAAACGTGAAAAACGTTGTGGACTCCAGCCAACTTCTCGGGTAGCTCTAATCTATAAGCCATTTTCCCAATTTTCTCGATGATAGGGAATGGCCCTACGAATCTTGGCGCTAGCTTTCCTGTGGTTCCAAAACGAACAACGTTTCTTAGTGGTGATACCTTGAGAAAAACTCTGTCTCCAACTTCGAATTCAAGGTCGGTCCTTCTCTTGTCGGCATAGGACTTTTGTCTGTCTTGGGCCGTCTTCATCCTTCTTCGTATTAAGTCTACTTTCTCTGAGGTCTCTCGGATCATGTCTGGTCCAAGTATGAGCTTATCCGTGGACTCCCACCAACAAGTGGGCGATCGACACGGTCTTCCGTATAAAGCTTCGAAGGGCGCCATTCCGATGGTTGCTTGATAGCTGTTGTTGTAGGCAAATTCCACCAAAGGGAGGTGGTCTTCCCATGTCCCTCCGAAGTCAAGGACGCATAACCTTAAAAGGTCTTCCAAAACTCTATTCACTCTCTCTGTTTGGCCGTCGGTTTGGGGATGATAGGCCGTGCTCAAGCATAACTGCGTTCCTACTGCTTCTTGGAGACTCCGCCAAAACTCGCTGGTGAAGATGGGGTCTCGGTCACTAACAATGCTAGATGGTATTCCATGGAGTCGCACGATTTCCTTGAGGTAAAGTGATGGTAGGGATGAGGCAGTTCTCTTACTTTTGACAGGTAAAAAGTGGGCGCTTTTAGTAAGCCTATCCACTATTACCCAAATGCTAGTGTTGCCTCTCCTAGACCTAGGCAGCCCATCGATGAAGTCCATTGAGATGCTATCCCACTTCCACTGCGGGACCTCCAAAGGATGTAGCAGTCCGCCAGGCTTTTTCTGTTCCGCCTTAACCTGTTGGCACACCATACACTTAGAAACGAACTCTGCCACGTCCTTTTTCATGCCGTTCCAGAAGAAAGTCCTTTTTACGTCTTTGTACATTTTATCTCCGCCTGGGTGTATCGTCATCTTGGAGTGATGTGCTTCCTCGAGAACCTTCTTTATTAAATCGTTTGTCTGTGGGACGCAAAGTCTTCCGTCTCGCCTAAGCAAACCCTTATCGTCGATGGAGTATCTGTTGAGGTGACTTGAAGTCTCACCCCTAATTAGCCTATCAATTATTTCCACAAGCTGAGGGTCTTCGCGTTGTGCTGTCCCTACTGAATCCACTAAAGTTGGGCGCACTTCGAGAGATGCAAGCAAGCCTGGTACGAAATCGGAGGAAGGCCTAAAGTCGAAACTGGCTATAAACTCTAGGCTTTGTCTTTCAACAAACAACGGGCTTAGGGTCAATTTCTTTCGGCTCAACGCGTCTGCCACTACGTTGCCTTTGCCCGGAGTGTAGGAGATTTCGAAATCGTACGAGGCAAGAAACTCCATCCATCTTTGTTGCCTCAAGTTAAGATCTTTCTGCGAGAAAAGATATTTCAACGATTTATGGTCAGTGTAAAGTTCGAACTTCTCACCTAGGAGATAGTGTCGCCAAGACTTGAGTGCAAAGACGATGGCGGCTAGCTCTAGATCGTGGGTTGGGTAGTTCTTTTCATGCACCTTCAACTGCCTCCCGCCATAAGCTACTACCCTTCCTTCTTGCATTAAGACGGCGCCTAGCCCTGTCCCACATGCATCCGTATAAACAGTGAACATCTTGCTCCCATCTGGCAGCGTCAAAACTGGGGCTGTTGTGAGAGCCCTCTTCAGTCGTTGGAAAGCAAACTCGCAATCCAAATCCCAATTGAATACTAGATTCTTCTTGGTCAATTTCGTGAGCGGGGCTGAGATTTTCGCAAAATCCCTTATAAACTTTCGATAGAAACCTGCTAGTCCTAGAAAGCTTCGGACCTCAGTTGCATTCCTTGGTGTCTTCCAATCCTGTACCGCCACTACCTTAGCAGGGTCCACTGCCAACCCTTGTTTGGATACTATGTGCCCAAGGAACCTTACCTCTTCTCTCCAAAAGTGGCATTTGGAGAATTTGGCTTTTAGTTGATGGACTCGCAAAGTTTCCATGATTGCCCTTAGGTGCTGAGCATGTTCCTCTTCACTCTTTGAGAAGATAAGGATATCATCTACGAAGACCACTACGAATTTGTTGAGGAAATCTCTAAATACTCTACTCATTAGGTCCACGAAGTAAGCAGGTGCATTTGTCAAGCCGAAAGGCATGACAAGCCATTCAAAGAAGCCGTCTGGGGTTCTGAAAGCCGTTTTATCAATGCTATCTTCAGCCACCCTTAGCTGATGAAAACCGGTTGCTAAATCGAGTTGGGAGAAAACAGACGCTCCTACAAGCTGGTCAAATAAATCGTCAATTCTAGGGAGAGGGTGCCTATTCTTTTTCGTTAGCTTGTTGAGCTCCCTATAGTCAACACATAGACGGAGTGAACCATCCGCCTTTGTAGCGAACACCACTGGAGCGCCCCATTCTGAAATGCTCCTCCTAATGAACCCCTTTTCTAGAAGCTCTTTAATCTGTTTACTGAGCTCTTTCCTTTCTCGTGGAGCCATATGTCTAACGGGCAACGCAACGGGCTTTGCATTATCTACAAGATATATGCGGAAGTCTATTTCCCGCTTCGGAGGCAAGCCCTTCACCTCTTCAAAGACATCCGGATATTCCCGGACCACTCTAACTGATTTCAAATTTTCAACAGAGGCATCTAGCGATTCAAGATAACTAAGCATAACCGCATACGAGGGATTACAAGAAATTTCCAAAGTATTACCGAGCTGGGTTAGGAGCCTAACAACCCTTTTCTCACAATCAAGGATGGCCCCATTACTGGATAGCCAATCCATACCCAAAATCAAACCATACCCCGAAAAGCCCAAAACAAAGGCACTACATTCAAATTCTACACTTAGAATAGAAATTTTCAAATCCAAACAGATCATAGACAAATGAGCTGGGCCCCCAATTGGGTTTGAAACAATTAAGGGGTCCTCTACCATACTAGTTTTTAGGTGCAGAGATTCTACTAAAGCAGACGAGATAAAGGAGTGTGATGCGCCGGAATCAAATAAAGTGCGAACGGGGTGATCATAAAGATAAATTACGCTTTCTACAGAAGTGTTTGTACCTCGCTGTTGCAATGGTGGCGCTTCTAGCACATGAACCTGTGCCCCTGGGGTGGATCCAGTGCCCTGCCCCTGTCCTCGTTTCCTTGGGCAGTCCTTAGCCCTGTGGCCTGTCTGACCGCACGAAAAGCACCCACCATTCTCCTTAGCCTTCTTCTTCCGGCAGTCCTTTACTAAGTGCCCCACTTTGCCACAGAAATTACACTTCCTCTTCTCTTTGTTGCCTTTTCCGCCCTTCTTAAAGTCTGTCTTCTTAGGCTGCAAACCCTCTTTCTTCCCTTGAGAGCTTTCTGCCTTGGTCTCCTTCTTGCCCTTATCCTCTTCATTCAGCAATGCCATTTGCACCAATCTTTCATACGTGGCTCCCATGGGTATATGGGTCATGGCCAAACTATGTAATGGCTCATTTAACCCCTTGACGAAACGGAGAGCCTTCTTGTGCGGGGTGTTGACTAGGTCAAGCCCAAACCTAGCCAGCTCATCGAACTGATTCACATATTCTCTGACTGTCTTGTCCCCTTGCTTAAGAAATAAGAATTTTTCCAACTGCAAACTTTTTTCCGCATCTGAGAGAAATTTGGTCTCAAACCTTGCCCTAAAGTCCTCCCATGTCTCCACTGGTCTTTCAGCATTAGTGACTTCCCACCAGTAGGAAGCCTCGCCCTTCAATAGCCACACCGCCAATTGTACTTTTTGTCTATCCTCTACCTCAAAGATGGTGAATAGGTCTTCAGTTTCTTTCAGCCAATTCCTAGCTGCTACGAAGGACTCAGTTCCATGGAAATCCCTTCCTCCCATAGCTTTAAAATCTTTACATATCTTAGCGAATGTGTTTCCCCGTGGAGGAGGTGGAGGAAAAGGTGCTGCTGCGGCTGGATGATTCCCTTCAGCTGGAGGAGGAGGAACGGTAGGACCTGGCTGAGTGGCCCTTGCTTCTAAGAAACGTCTAAACCAACCAGGTATGGGTACCCCTTCAGGCAAGTTAAGATCTTGGGACATGCTGAAACAAAAAGGATAGATTCAAAACGAAGGATAAGAGATAGTTCCTATGGCTTTGGGGAGTGGACTTTTGCCTTTTTAAAATAAAATAATATTTTTCTTTTAAAAATGCTTCTTTAAATTTATTTTTTGAAAATAATTTTTTTCAAAACTTTTTATCTTATCTGGTAAACCTATGCTCTGATACCAAGTGAAACACCCCACCTCCGTTAGAGTCACTCTCAAAGGGAATGCCCTAATTTTGGTGGAGGTTTATAAGTACAAGTCACAGATATACAAGACAGATATAAGAACACATATTTGTAAACAGCGGAAGAACAACAAACTTTATTTCATAAAGTCAAATACGTGTTACAACAACATCCTTTCCAAAAACATAACATAACACTTCATAATCTGTCTTGAGTACATTATTTTTAAAGAAGCATAAATAAAACATAGACAAACTGCCAAAGCCCCATAGTGGATTGTCCAAAGCCATAGTTCAAAACAGGAAAGTCCAAGCAATACATTTCTCTTCTTCAAGCTGGATGTTGAGGTAGGTCAAGCTGCTGTGTTCCCTCCCTGAGGACCTGGGGGGGGGGGGGGGAACGGAAGAAAGAAGACGAAAGAAAAATAGAGTCAGACATAAAGCCTGAGTAAGTCTAGTACTACTTTGTCTATGAATAAAGAACTGGGTATGATAAGTAAAACAGGAAGTGGGCAACATTATAAACTTGGTCAAGTTATCTAGGGTCGAATATACTATCGTACCCCGAATTAATCTCTGAACCCATATAAACTAGTTTCCAATTTGCACCCCAAAATCAGGGTGAGGTGATCCATTCTACGATGATCGGCTCCTACTCGCATAGTTACATGTGTCTTACGGCCCCCGATGTCTGTAGTTACCTATGCTGGTCCCACCATGGGGTGTATCAAGTCCCATAGTGGCAACCCGACACAACCTTAGAGTGCAAAGGTATGCTACTGGTGTCCAGTGCTTTATTTTTCTGCGCCGGAGTGCGTGCACGCCCGCACACCGTTAGAACCTACACTGCTACACCACCGCCGTCGATTTGACCTCTTACAATCAGCCCAGTAATCGTGCCCCACCCTGCCTAGTTTCAGGGTATCCTGATACACCTTCTAGGGTTACTGCTGAAAAGGGTCCCCCGTTACTAGGTTTTCTATCTCTAGCCAACATGCTAAGTTGGTTAAGTGTTTCCTAACCTAACCCCACCAGTCCGTTTAGTTTAGCATGTTCCATTTTGATTAAGTCTTTAGTTCACTTAACCCTATCAATCCTGACTCAGCCTTAATTGTCTTATTAAGGCCCTGACCTCTCACATTAGACAGGTATTGTTGTGGCTGCCTGTTGCCGGTTGGTTCCGGGCAGTCTTACGCCACAACTCAGTCTAACCTCGGGTCCTTATTGGGCTCCATGTTTAACCTCCCACATTGGATAGGTATTGTTGTGACTACTGGACAGCCGGGCGGTTCCGGGCAGGTTTACATCACAACTCAATCCAACCTCGGGTTAAACACATCGTCTTTTCTACATTTACATATCTTGTCATTCTTCTTTATTTATATGTAAATATTTGCGGCCCATTATTAAGTTCATGGTGTAAAGGTTACACCGATCATGGGCCCAACCCATACTTGACTTTGGGCCCTTCTATTTCATATTTTCATTCATTAATTAATTTTTAACCCAACGTTATTTTCCCCCGTTTTACACGTCCGTTTATATATATTGGGCTTAGCCTTTTAAAGCCCAATTTAGCCATGCGAAAAGGGGAGGCTTATGGCGTATACACAAAGAGGGGAAAGTGAGCGCATGAACTTGCATATGACGTGGGAAAATACATAATAGAAATTGGTGTACTTGCATAGTGGTAACATAGGTGACATGAATCAAAGCATGTAAACTTGCATAGGTTTAACTACAACATGAACCTATATTCTTATTTAGGCATAATGTCAAACATAAGCATGGCCTAAATACTTCTAGCATAAACATGGCATATTGTCAAACATAAGCATGGCATAAAATACTTCTTGCATAGGCATGGCATATTGTCAAACATAAGCATGGCATAAAATACTTCTAGCATGAACATAGCATAATTCAACTTAATCATGATTTAAGCCTAATCACATAACGATGGTATAAACATACTTATGCATAAATATTCCTAAACATGGTGTTTGCTTTAAACTTGCAAAAAGGGATTTTTGAGTCTAACCTAGCCATGTCATCATATAATCCTTTAAAACAAGATAGACTTAATAACGGATTTCAATTATGCCAAATATCATTCCTAGCCATATTCATAAGTTTGTAAAAGCATGACTTAATACATGGATTATGGTGTCAAAATTCCACATAGATTCATATGAACTATAATAACCAAACTTGTTTCAATTACTTGCAAAATGATTTATGCACAAAAATATACATCATAATGGCATAATAACAAAGCCCCAAATTTGCATGAATTTCAATTAACTACATACATGTAGCTTCAATATAGATTACACAATTTGCGCAATATTCCAAACGTTTATTTGCATAGAACTACCGCATGTAGTTCTTTATAATGAATAACATAATTTTGCACAAATATGAATTACTTCTATTGCCACAATTCAAGCATACACATCAACACAGTTGTTTATTAATACCAAAGTAATACTCTACTTACAATGGTTTGATGAATTCTCTAGTTTAGGGATTGAAGACGCAAATTCCTTTGTTGAATTGATTAGCTTTAGGTTGCTTTGAATTGCTTTAGGCCTTAGAACTTTCTTCCTAATTCTCTCTCTCTAGTTGGCGGCTATTCTTTGTCGTTCCTCAGCAACATGGCGGCTATAATCTTATTTTGAATGAATAGATTAGGGTTTAGTCTAGGGTTGTTTATATAGAGGTTAGGAATTGATTAGGACCCTTGATGTTGCTAGGTTAGATCATAGCCATTCATTAGGAAGAGAGACCAATAAAAACCCGCCACCTAGCCCTAATGACAAAGCAGACCACTGAAATTCGACCAAACACAGACCTGGCCAGCCAGGTTGACTGGGCTCGACCAGGTCGACACCCCTGTCGACAGGGCTGTCGACAGCCCTGTCGACATGGGTAGCCCAGGTCGACAGCCCAGTCGACCTGGGTGGCTAGGCGGGTGTTTTATCCGCCTGGCCCACTGGGCCCCATTTCAAAATTATTATTTTATTCTGTTTGAATTTTAAATTTAATTCAAAACTTCCGAAGGCCATATCTTCTTCATACGGACTCCGTTTTTCGAAAACTCGGACTCTATTTCGCGTATTTTTCCGAGACGAACGCAATGGCATAACCCGTTTCCCTTGGTTCTTTGATTTCAGATTAATTATACTTTAATTTGTTACTTTCACAGTTATAGAATTTTCGGGGTGTTACACACGCCATGCGACTGATGTCTATCGGTATATAATCTCTGAGCTCGTGCGTCTCATAGAAGGGTATTAAGCAAGAGAATAAATTCTCCACCACCAAACAGATATATATATTTAATAGAGATCAATCAACACAGAATAAAATCCAATGCCCGGCACACATCCATTTACTAGTTCGTTCTGGGTCTGAACGAAACCGAAGGCACCTTATTCCTCGTCCCATATGTAACAACCAGGAAAATCCGATTTTTCCGGGCCAATTTAAAATTTTTAATTTGGCTATTTTAATGAATTTGGAGTAATTGAAATAATATATTTTAATTAAATAATGAGTTAGAAATAGCGCGGTAGTTTAAAATTTTGAATTCGAACTTTGACTGAACGAACAAGATGCAAAATAAAATGGATTTTACCGAAACCAAAAATATTTAAATCTGTTTAAGAATATCTTTCTAACGAATCTGAAAAATCAAAATTTCACAGTGGGAATCAAAAGTTATAGCTAGTTGAATATTCAACATGGTCGCTATGGAATAAATATAGCCCTTGAAAATAGACATTTTGCAAACGACCTCCGTTTTTGACGAAACCATTTTTGTTGGATCCGAGATGTCAATTTATTGCTAGGTTTAAAATTCCATAGTGTTTGGAATTAATATGTGAGTGTGGCAAAGGAAAATGTGCTTGGTTAATTTCAGTCAAATTGGATCGACTAGAAAATGGCCATTTTTCAAACGATCTCAGAATTCGACGAAATCAGTTCTGTTGGAACCATATCGTCCCAACATAGCCAGATTAATTTTTCGGGAATTTTTAGAATCAGTATGTGGCCCCGGCAAATTAAAATGTACGTTCAAATCAGAATTTGAATGTTTTATATTTTCATTTGAAGAATAACTAACTGTAACAGTCGAATGGGCTTACTAAACATATTCCATTGTGTTCGGAATAGGGGTATTTAGCTAGGGGCGACAATCATTGGGTTTGAATTGGAGTTCGTATGGAGAAAACCCTATTTTTGAATTTATATAAATATTGGCGAATATGATTTTTTCTTTCATTATTTAATTTTAAAAAAAATCAGAAAAAACCTGCTCCCCCCAGTAACGAGCGATGGAAGTTGTTCACCCCTTCCCGATAAATTTCCGATGATTCCGTTTGTAACACCCCGTAATTTTCAAATATTAATGATCACAAATTAAAGAATAACTAATCTCAGATGGGAGAATTAAGGGAAATGGATTGCGCCATTGTGTTCGTCTCGGAATTCTGGTCGAGATAGAATCCGATTTTGCGTAAAACAGATATCGGATGAAGGAGATATGGGCGAACGAAGTCAGGCGCGAAAGATAGAAAAAAAATTGTTGCATTGGCGCACTTGGGAAGTGCGCCACTACAAATTTGCATGGCGCACCTGCCAAGTGCACCAAGGCCAAGCAGCAGGCCTGCACAGCTTTCTGGTTCAGTCTGATCTATGTTGTGACTCATTGCTGAGTCCTTTCTAAATCCTTGCTGAGTCATTAGGGCTGAGGTGTCACCCTATCCCGACTGAATGGTTTTGATTAACCCTAAGATCATTCGACGACTATAATTAAATTAAAATTATATATAAACATGGGTAGACTCAAACCCTAAATCAAAATAAAAACTGAAACTATGGTCGTCATCTAGTAACCTAGAGTAGCCGCCACCAATTAGAGAGGAAGAACAGCTAATCAATTCAGTTCTATTCAACATTAATCTAAACAACAACGAATCTACTACAAAGGCGAGCTTAATCAATTTCAGAACTCAGATTTCAGAATGCAAGACCTTCTTCTTGTGAGTTCGATTTCTTTAATAAAACAATTATCAATTTAATTGGATTAAGTTATGATGCGGATTGTATGGTTATGTTGTGAATTATTGACCGCATGTTATCATCTATGTTTTAAAATTGTGATGTTATCATTTATGTTGTAAATTCTATGATGTTATCATCTATGTTGTAAAGTTGTGATCATCTATGTTGTAATTCTATGATTGGCTTATGTATAATCAAGTCATAATGGTGTTTCATATGCTAGTTTGGTTATGTTGACTCATATAATAAATCATAAGTATGTATGCAAGTTTAGATCTTGATTTAGACATGAATCATATGCAAGTTGGGGAAAATTATATGTAACCTTACATGTTTCATGACATCGATTTTAGATCTAAAGTTAGGTTATGACATGTGTGAGTTAAATGCTAAATTTTACATGCTAGTATATATGTTTAGATGAAAGTTTACACCATCGTTATGTTGCATAAATTACATATGCAAGTTTATATAAATATATGAGTTTGGAATATGAATCATGTTATGTAAGTTTTTGGTTATTGCCTATGCAAGTTTACACCTTTAGATGTAGATCCATGACATACATGATTTATACAAGTTTGTGACTACTACCTAAACTAGTTTACACCTTTAGATTTGGATCTATGACATATGTAGTTTTATGCAAGTTGTGACTTTGGCTTATGCAAGTTTTAGATGTAGAACATCATTCACACATGCAAGTTCACCCTTATGTTTAGATCTAGTTTTATCTATATGTATGTTGTGATGTTTTCTCTTTATTTCATGAGTTAGGCTATTCAAGTCTAACGTATATTTTACGTTAAACGAACGAACGTACAACGTGGGGTAAAGGGGATAATATTAAAAGATTTAATATTGAGAATTGGCATAAATGCCTTAAATGGCATAAAATAAATTTGTGATTAAAATTGGTATGATTTTGCATACCATAAATAGATTGACATAATTGAGTCAATTATGGCCATTGTTAAATTTGGAATTGATTGATAATTTGAATAGGGAAATTAATTCAAATTGGGGAATGATTAATTAGGTGTAATTAATCGTCTAAGACACGAGGTTAGGCTCTTCTGTGGTGTAAGACTGCCCGAACCCGCCTGGCAAATCCAGCTGCCACAAATGCCTGTCTAATGTGAGAGGTCTTAGGCATAAATTAAACGCGTAACAGTTGTAAAGACACGAGGATAGGCTCGTTTGTGGTGTAAGACTGCCCGGACCCGCCCGGCAAATCCAGCTGCTACAAATGCGAGTCTAATGTGAGAGGTCTTTATGAGGTTACGGTCTTAATGAATTAAGAAACACTTAACCAGATAAACATGTAGTGGGACATAAGGGGGTTAAGTGGGTGCCTTGGGTGGCATGTGGAATCTAGTGGGTGCCTTGGGTGGCATTTGAAATACGATTAGAAACACTTAACCAAAATTGAAACATGTAAGTGAACATGAATAAGAAGAGGGTTAAGTGGGATGTACTAGAGGGGACCAAGCTTAGGTGGATAGCTTGTGTCAAGTAATGGGGGCCCGTTTCAACCAGTAACCCATAAGTATCTTTGTGGGCTCGACCCAAGTCGAGGACGGGACACGCGTACTGGGCTTGACTGTAAGAGGCCAAAACGGGTTAGCGGTGGCAACACAAGTCCAACGGGTTCATGTGCATGTGTGGGCCCGGGCTGGTAGGTAAGACGTTGTTGCATCATGTAGGTATAAGCCGTGCATTATTGGTGGTATCGGGTTGCCACTTTGGGGAGTGATACACCCCACTGTGGGGCCAGCACGGGTATCTACGAGTTAGGGAGCCGATCGCATGGGGGTAGTGGGTACACCTAGTGGAGATAGGGGCAGGCGGCACCTATGAAGGCAGCTAGGGGTGCACGAAACTACAATTATCATTATTAAGTTCTATAGGCGGGATCAACCTTAGGGTGACTAGTAGTGGTGCAGTATAGTAGTGGTGGTGCAGTATAGTAATTATCTTATAGTGGTTTAGGTGCGCCTTTAACGTTATCTTTGTTCAATCTTGTTTCCTTGTTTACTCTGTCATACCCAATTGTTCACAGTCATTTCCTTATTTTCCAACTTATGCCTTAGCCTAGTTATTTTGATAATTATATTGTTAAAGTTATCGCACTCGCCAGACTTTATGTCTGACCCCCTTTTTTTCCACCACTTTTCTTCCTTTTCCCCCAGGTGCTCAGGTTGGAACTAGCACCAGTGGAGCTTGATTTTGGACAGCTATATCTCTGCTTTTAGAAGTTGCTTGGATCGCTGAAGTAAAGTTCAGCCTCTCTTATTTATGGCTATTTTGTATTGGGGATTATGTCTTTCAATTTATGTACTTTGATTTAGTCAAGATGGATATTATGTACTTTGACTCCGGTTTTGATGATGTAATCAAACTTATGTATTTTCCGCTGCAATGAAATAATGTTTTAAATTTTCAAGTACTGTTTATATCTGTCTTGTTGTTAAGTTTATGTTCTATACACACTTAAAACGCTCCATAGAAGTTAATGCATTCCCTTTGTGAGTGACATTAATGGACGTGGGGTGTTACACGTGTTATCAGAGCTGAAGGTTACTAGAACAGATATGAATTTTGAAAAGCTGTTTTTCAAATCCACTTTTATAAAGAAGTACCTTGAAAAGTATGTTTTAAGGAAAGTATTTTCAAGAGAAAGGTTTATTTTAGAAAGCATAACCCCAAGAGCCATATATCTTTCCTTCGGTTCTTTTGTATTGAATCTTTCCTTTTTCGTTTCAGCATGTCTGGAATTCCCGAGATACCCGAGGGGATACCGATACCAGGATGGTTTAGGAGGTATTTGGAGACTAGGGCCACCACCGCAGGTCCAGCAAATCCTCCTCCTCGTGTCGATACTTTTGCAAAGATATGTAAGGACTTTAGGGCAATGGGTGGAAAACCTTTTCATGGGACGGAGACATTTGTTGAAGCTCGAAATTGGCTAAAGGAGGTGGAAGAATTGTTTGGAATCTTTGAAGTGGAAGATGGAAGAAAGGTCCAGTTAGCCGCCTGGCTAATGAAGGATGAGGCCTCGTTTTGGTGGGAGGTCACTAATGGAGAGCGTCCAGTTGATACATGGCCAGATTTCAGGCGGAGGTTTGAAGCCAAGTTTCTCTCACGAGCTGAAGAGAATCTATACATGGAAAGGCTTTTGGCATTGAAGCAAGGGAATCTATCGGTGAAAGAATACGTCAACAAATTCAATCAGTTGGCGAGATTTGGCTTGGACTTGGTGAATACACCAGAAAAGAAGGCCCTGAGATTTGTTAAGGGTTTGAATGAGCCGCTTCATGGGTTAGCTATAACCCACATCCCTATGGGGGTTACCTTTGAGAGACTAGTTGACATGGTGCTTATGCATGAAGAGGAGAAGGGCGCCAATGCTATTAAGGCACCCGAGAAGAAAGGGGATCAAAAGAAACAGCAACAGCAACAACAGAACAAGAAAGGTGATAAAGGCAACAATGGAAAGGGAAAGAAAAGATGTTTTAACTATGGGACACCAGGCCATCTAAGCAAAGATTGTAGGAAGAAAAAGAAGACTGGTTGTTTCCACTATGGCGAAGCGGGACATCTAATTAAGGACTTCCCAAAGAAAGGGCAGAGGGCATGGTCTACCTCGGGAGGATAGGTGCAGGCTCTTATGGCACCAGGGCAGGCAAGGGGACAAGTTCAGGCTCTCGTGGTCCCACCACTGCAAGAACGAGGTAGAGAGATTTCCGTTGAAAGTTTAGTTTTTCTGTTTGATCATTCTGTCCGTACTTTATTTGATTCTGGCGCATCACATTCGTTTATCTCTACATCATTAGTTGAAACACTGCACCTGGATACTAGTCTAGTTACAGATCCCTTAGTAGTATCAAATCCTATTGGTTGTTCGGCTCATCTTTCTATGATTTGTTGGGATTTGAGAGTGTTTATCTTGGGCGTTGAGTTTGAATGCAATGCCTTTGTTCTTGGCTTCATGGGCTACAGCTTGATTCTAGGTATGGATTAACTAACTAGATACGGGGCCATCCTAGATTGTGAAAGAAGGTTAGTTAGATTGTTGACTCATTGTGGAAATACCCTTGATATTTCTTGTGACCCTAGAGGTCCAATAATGCTTAGCTACCTAGAATCCCTTGATGCATCCGATGATGATTTGCATTCTGTTCACATAGTCCGTGAATATGCTGATGTCTTCGATGAGGTGAGGGGTCTACCCCCAAAACATGAGATAGACTTTCGAATATATCTAGTAGATAATGCAAAGCCAGTTGCATTCCCAGTGCGCCACATGGCCCCAAGAGAGAGAAGAGAACTCGTAGGCAAGTGAAAGAATTGCTTGAGAAGGGGTTCATCAGACGTAGTATATCGGAGTGGGGTGCTCCAGTAGTATTTGCCACGAAGGCAGATGGGTCCCTTAGACTTTGTGTGGACTATAGAGAACTCAATAAGCTTACTAAGAAGAATAGGCACCCACTGCTGAGGATTGACGATCTCTTCGATCAATTAGTTGGCGCCTCGGTGTTTTCGCAGTTGGACTTAGCCACGGGTTTCCATCAGTTGAGAGTGGACGAGGATAGCATAGACAAGACTGCCTTTAGGACTCCAGACGGTTTCTTCGAGTGTATTGTGATGCCCTTCGGTTTGACAAACACCCCCGCATACTTTGTTGACTTGATGAGTAGGGTGTTTAGGGAGTACCTTAATAAATTCGTGGTAGTCTTTGTGGATGACATCTTGATCTTTTCCAAGAGCGAGGAAGAGCATGCCCTACATCTTAGGGAAGTGTTGGAGACTCTTCGAGCGCATAGCCTTAAAGCTAAATTTTCTAAATGTCACTTTTAGAGGAAGGAAGTCTGATTTTTAGGGCACGTGGTTTCCAAAGAAGGGATAACTGTGGATCCCGCGAAGGTAGTGGCCATCCAAGATTGGAAGGTCCCTAAAAATGCTACTGAGGTGAGGAGTTTCTTAGGGTTGGCTGGCTACTATAGGAAGTTTATCAAAGACTTCGCAAAAATATTAGCTCCATTAACACGCTTGACGAAGAAGAACCTAGTTTTCACGTGGGACGTAGATTGTGATGATGCGTTCCAATGTTTAAAGAGAGCTTTGACCACAACCCCAGTCTTAGTGTTGCCAGATGGGAGTAAGCCATTTACCGTTTATACCGATGCTTGTGGGAAAGGACTAGGCGCAGTCTTAATGCAAGAGGGAAGGGTAATAGCCTATGGTGGAAGGCAGTTGAGAGTGCATGAGAGAAATTACCCTACGCATGACCTAGAGTTGGCCGCTATCGTTTTCGCGCTTAAGTCCTGGCGCCATTATCTTCTGGGCGAGAAATTTGAATTTTTCACTGACCACAAATCGCTAAAATACTTGTTCTCTCAGAAGGACTTGAACTTAAGGCAGCAAAGGTGGATGGAATTCTTAGTATCCTATGACTTCGAGATAGCATATACCCCTGGCAAGGGTAACGTGGTGGCTGACGCCTTAAGTAGGAAAAGGTTGTCCTTGAGTCCGTTGTTCGTTGAGCGGCAAAGCTTAGAGTTCATCTCTACGTTTGACTTTAGACCTTCCATTGACTTTGTACCCGGTTTGCTAGCATCCTTAGAGGTCAGACCTACGCTTTTGGGACGAATCGGTGAGGCATAGCGAGATGACCCACAGTTGGTTGAGTTAGTAGAGAAGCTCAAAGGAGGGGAGTCATGGAGCCATCTCCGTAGGTATACCCTAGATGATAATGGTTGGTTGCATAGGGACGGTAGACTTTGTGTACCATAGGACGAGAATTTGAGGAAGACCATTCTTGATGATGCACATCGTTCGAGGATGACTATCCATCCCGGCGAGGACAAGATGTACATGGACATGAGACGAGTTTACTTTTGGGCCGGCATGAAGAGGGATGTGGCCAAGTTTGTTGCAAGATGCTTGGTGTGCCAACAAGTAAAAGCAGAGCAAAAGAAGCCCGGTGGGTTGCTTCACCCATTGGAGGTCCCACAATGGAAGTGGGAAAGTGTCTCGATGGCCTTTATTGATGGGTTACCGAGATCGAGGAAGGGTAATGCGGGGATTTGGGTCGTGGTAGACAGACTTACTAAGAGCGCCCATTTCATTCCAGTGAAGAGTAAAAGGACTGCTCCATGGTTAGCCTCCGTATACATTCGAGAGATAGTTCGTTTGCACGGTGTTCCTTCTAGCATAGTGAGCGACCACGATCCTATTTTTATTAGCGAATTTTGGAAAAGCTTGCAAGAGGCGGTAGGGACTCAGTTATGTTTGAGCACCGCATATCATCCTCAGACGGACGGCTAGACCGAGAGGGTGAATCGTATTCTAGAGGACCTATTGAGGTTGTGTGTCTTAGACTTCGGAGGTACATGGGAGGAACATCTTCCGTTGGTAGAGTTCACATATAATAATAGCTTTCAGTGTAGCATTGGCATGGCACCGTTCGAGGCTCTTTATGGACGGCCGTGTCGTTCGCCTACATGTTGGTGGGAGTCTATAGATAAGGTATTGCTTGGGCTCGATATGATTAGAGAGACTTCGGAAAAGATCGATTTGATTCAATGGAGGATGAAGACGGCGCAAGATAGGCAGAAATCTTATGCGGACAAGAGGAGGATGGATCTTTAGTTTGATATTGGGGACATTGTCTTTGTCAAGGTGTCTCCATTATGGAATGTTGTTCGCTTTGGGTCCGTTGGGAAGTTAGCACCAAGGTTCGTAGGGCCATTTCCTATTAAGGAGAGAATTGGACAGATGGCGTATAGAGTGGAGTTTCCCGAGAGACTTAGTGGTGTACACGATGTATTCCATGTATCACATTTGAGGAAGTGCTTGCACGAGACCGCGGAAGTGGTAGAGCCGAGCTTTCTTAGAGAGGTGGAGATAGAGCGTGATGCGACGATTCGACGAGCTCCTACATGCATTCTTGGGTCGGAGATTAAGAAGTTGAGGAATCGAGAGGTCAAGCTAGTAAAGTGCAATGGGGAGATGATGAAAGCAACACTACTTGGGAGACGGAAGAGAAGATGCGTTCATTGTACCCTTCTCTTTTCGAGGGTATGTCTTTTAATTTCTCCTTTATCGCTTAGCTTGTACTTATCTTATCTTTAGTATTTCATCTAGCTAGTATCTTTGACCTTTAGATAGGGTAGTCCTATGGTTGAAACATGTGTTTGAGACATGTTATGTATGATGGATGCATGTGGATGCAAGTGGTTGCTAGTGGTTGCTCGTGGATGCATATACACACACACTTTAGGCACTAGATCGGCTCAGTCACTTCATATTGCATATTGCATATAAATGTGTGTACATATTTAAGTTAATGGATGTATAATGGTTATGTTATCATATGGATGCTGCATTTTGGTGAATGGTTGTGCACACATGTAGAAATAATATGTATCGATAGGATTCTTTCGCATACATAATGGACGCATGGCACTATCATGGTTTGCATTAAGGAGGTCAACTGAACCAGTAGACCGCTTGATTTTGCATTAGATAAAGAACATATACACACACTTCTTGCATTTGTTCATACAACATTAGGAATTTTATAAGGACAATGGATGCCTGTGCTTGATGGTTGAGTAGATGGTTGTTTGGATGTTAGGATATGCATTCTCCTTAACTTGGAGATTTCAGGGGCGAAATCCTTTAAGGAGGGGAGATTGTAACACCCCATAATTTTCAAATATTAATGATCACAAATTAAAGAATAACTAATCTCAGATTGGAGAATTAAGGGAAATGGGTTGCGCCATTGTGTTCGTCTCGGAATTCTGGTCGAGATAGAATCCGTGTTTTCGTAAAACAGATATCGGATGAAGGAGATATGGGCGAACGTAGTCAGGCGGGAAAGATAGAAAAAAAATATTGCACTGGCGCACTTGGGAAATGCGCCAGTACAAATTTGCACTGGCGCACCTGCCAAGTGCGCCCAGGCCGAGCAGCAGGCCTGCACAGCTTTCTGGTTCAGTCTTATCCATGTTGTGACTCATTGCTGAGTCCTTTCTGACTCCTTGCTGAGTCATTAGGGCTGAGGTGTCACTCTATCCCGACTGAATGGTTTTGATTAACCCTAAGATCATCCGATGGCTATAATTAAATTAAAATTCTATATAAACATGGGTAGACTCAAACCCTAAATCAAAATAAAACTGAAACTATGGTCGTCATGCTGTCATCTTGTAACCTAGAGTAGCCGCCACCAATTAGAGAGGAAGAACAACTAATCAATTCAGTTCTATTCAACATTAATCTAAACAACAACGAATCTACTACAAAGGCGAGCTTAATCAATTTCAGAACTCAGATTTCAGAACGCAAGACCTTCTTCTTGTGAGTTCGATTTCTTTAATAAAATAATTAGCAATTTAATTGGATTAAGTTATGATGCGGATTGTATGGTTATGTTGTGAATTATTGACCGCATGTTATCATCTATGTTGTAAAATTGTGATGTTATCATTTATGTTGTAAATTCTATGATGTTATCATCTATGATGTAAAGTTGTGATCATCTATGTTGTAATTCTATGATTGGCTTATGTATAATCAAGTCATAATGGTGTTTCGTATGCTAGTTTGGTTATGTTGATTCATATAATAAATCATAAGTATGTATGCAAGTTTAGATCTTGATTTAGACATGAATCATATGCAAGTTGGGGAAAATTATATGTAACCTTACATGTTTCATGACATCTATTTTAGATCTAAAGTTAGGCTATGACATGTGTGAGTTATATGCTAAATTTTACATGCTAGTTTATATGTTTAGATGAAAGTTTACACCATCGTTATGTTGCATAAATCACATATGCAAGTTTATATAAATATATGAGTTTGGAATATGATTCATGTTATGTAAGTTTTTGGTTATTGCCTATGCAAGTTTACACCTTTAGATGTAGATCTATGAAATACATGATTTATGCAAGTTTGTGACTACTACCTAAACAAGTTTACACCTTTAGATTTGGATCTATGACATATGTAGTTTTATGCAAGTTGTGACTTTGGCTTATGCAAGTTTTAGATGTAGAACATCATTCACACATGCAAGTTCACCCCTATGTTTAGATCTAGTTTTATCTATATGTATGTTGTGATGTTTTCTCTTTATTTCATGAGTTAGACTATTCGAGTCTAACGTATATTTTACGTTAAATGAACGAACGTACAACGTGGGGTAAAGGGGATAATACTAAAATATTTAATATTGAGAATTGGCATAAATGCCTTAAATGACATAAAATAAATTTGTGATTAAAATTGGTATGATTTTGCATACCATAAATAGATGGACATAATTGAGTCAATTATGGCCATTGTTAAATTTGGAATTGATTGATAATTTGAATAGGGAAATTAATTCAAATTGGGGAATGATTAATTAGGTGTAATTAATCGTCTAAGACACGAGGTTAGGCTCTTATGTGGTGTAAGACTGTCCGGACCCGCCCGACAAATCCAGCTCCCACAAATGCCAGTCTAATGTGAGAGGTCTTAAGCATAAATTAAATGTGTAACAGTTGTAAAGACACGAGATTAGGCCCGTTTGTGGTGTAAGACTGCCCGGACCCGCCCGACAAATCCAGTTGCCACAAATGCCAGTCTAATGTGAGAGGTCTTTATGAGGTTACGGTCTTAATGAATTAAGAAACCCTTAACCAGATAAACATGTAGTGAGACATGAGGGGGTTAAGTTGGTGCCTTGGGTGGCATGTGGAATCTAGCGGGTGCCTTGGGTGGCATTTGAAATACGATTAGAAACACTTAACCAAAATTTAAACATGTAAGTGAACATTAATAAGAATAGGGTTAAGTGGGATGTACTAGAGGGAACCAAGCTTAGGTGGATAGCTTGTGTCAAGTAACGGGGGCCCGTTTCAACCAGTAACCCATAAGTATCTTTGTGGGCTCGACCCAAGTCGAGGACGGGACACGCGTACTGGGCTTGAATGTAAGAGGCCAAAACGGGTTAGCGGTGGCAACGCAAGTCCAATGGGTTCACGTGCATGTGTGGGCCCAGGTTGGTAGGTAAGACGTTGTTTCAACATGTAGGTATAAGCCGTGCATTATTGGTGGTATTGAGTTGCCACTTTGGGGAGTGATACACCTCACTGTGGGGCCAGCACGGGTATCTACGAGTTAGGGAGCCGATCGCATGGGGGTAGTGGGTACACCTAGTGGAGATAGGGGTAGGCGGCACCTATGAAGGCAGCTAGGGTTGCACGAAACTACCATTATCATTATTAAGTTCTGTAGGTGGGATCAACCTTAGGGTGACTAGTAGTGGTCCAGTATAGTAGTGGTGGTGCAGTATAGTAATTATCTTATAGTGGTTTAGGTGCGCCTTTAACGTTATCTTTGTTCAATCTTGTTTCCTTGTTTACTCTGTCATACCCAATTGTTCACAGTCATTTCCTCTGGATCTCTGCTTTTAGAAGTTGCTTGGATCGCTGAAGTAAAGTTCAGCCTCTCTTATTTATGGCTATTTTGTATTGGGGATTATGTCTTTCAATTTATGTACTTTAATTTAGTCAAGATGGATATTATGTACTTTGACTCTGGTTTTGATGATGTAATCAAACTTATGTATTTTCCGCTGCAATGAAATAAAGTTTTAAATTTTCAAGTACTGTTTATATCTGTCTTGTTGTTAAGTTTCTGTTCTATACACACTTAAAACGCTCCATAAAAGTTAATGCATTCCTTTTGTGAGTGACATTAATGGACATGGGGTGTTACACCATTCATCAAAACACCCTGCCCCTTTGGAACTTTTTGAAACTCTCCCTCCCCTCTTCAAATCAATACTTGTTTCATCACCTATCATCGCTCCTACATCGAGAACCACCCCCTCGAAGTCACGAACTTCAGCTCGCCGCCGCCGCTCGAGTTCAACGTCGATCATCACTGGACCACCGACGCCAGGTGCGGTTCTTCCCCCTCTTCGACATGGTATACTTTAATTGCAACGGATTTGCCGCTAGATCGAAACACTGGTTTGAACCCCTCAGAAAGGTATATGGCCTGATTATTATTTAAAGGCTATAACGCTTTCAAGTGTTGCTATTTATGATTTTCAAATAAAAATCATATCCTTTTGCTATGTTGTCGAAATCCAGTGAAACTAGAAACATCGTACTCGTAGCGACGTCATCTACATTTTAAAAGAAGCTAGAACCTATTCCGAGCTTGCTACAATTTACGAAGGATTAAAATCGATTTGAGACTTCTAAATTCAAATATAGGATGGAAATGTGTTGTATAAATTATATAAGCAAAGTATAAATTATATATGCGTTGTATACCTCATGTATGAGCATTGTATAAGTTATATGAGCGATGTATAAATTATACCTGCTTTGTAAAAATCATATATGTGTTGGAATGGAATTGAAACATATTTATATACGTTTATATATACTCCCCTCGTCCACAGACCATGGGCGATATGAATTGATTGTGACTGACGTGAAAATTGGTTGATAATGCGAATGGTTGAAAATTAGTTGAAATGCGAATGGATGGAAATAATTGTTTGTGGTTGAAAGAAATTGTTTGTGGTTGAAACAAATGGGAATTGTTGTGGAAAATTCATATGATATGAAATTGATCTTAGATCATTTAGATAAGCCCTTTATGGAATGCCGTGAGGCCTAATGTAGTGCGAGGAGCCGTACTCGGGACGGTGCCGTTTTTAAACCGCCTACCGTTATGCTGCCGAAATTTTCAGAAATATTCATGTGTTTGAATTATTTTCATATGTTGAATTATATTCATGTGTTGAATAAATTGTTTAGATAATAAAATTCACATTTTTATTATGCGTATGAAGTATTTGAAATATTCATGTTTTGAGATATTCGTATGTGAGAATTCATTTGTTGAATAACATTCATGTGTTGAATAAATTGTTTCAACAATAAAAATCACATTTTTATCCTATATATGGACTATATAAAATACTAGTGTTTTAAATAAATTGTTTTAACAATAAAAATATCATTTTTATTATATGTATGAACCATATAAAATATTCGTGTGTTGAAAAGGATTCATGTGTTGAATAAAAGGATTGAACAATAAAATTTACATTTTTATTGTGAATATGAAGTGTTAAAAACATTCATGTGTTGAAAAAATATTTTGAACGATAAAAATATCATTTTTATCATGCATACGACTCGCTAAAAATACACATGTGTTGAAATATATTTTTGTTTGCCAAAAATATCATGTTTATCCTATGTATGAAGTGTTAAAAATAACCATGTGTTGAAATAAACATTTGCTCGCTAGAAACATTATTTTTAGCTTGGTTCTGCATATATATATATATACACACATGTTGAACATGAATATGGATTAGCTGTTGAGAAAAGAATATATTTGCATGTTCGACAAATAGGTAAGTCTTAATGAGTTGGCTACGCAATTTTATTATTATATAAACTCCTGTGAATGCCATTCGATGCGGAGTGCTGGTTGTTCTGGATGAAATAATAAACATCACCATAGGATAGTAATAATTAATTTTGAACTACACTACATGACATACTTCTTGAAGATAGCATACGCTATCATATACCACATAAGCATTTGGAGCTTATGTGACGAGGTTAAAGATATACCATACAAGCGAGAGGCTTGTATGGCGATGACTATATTTCAGGTTGAACTGAAGACTGATATGGACTATATAAAATATAATGGTAAATTGCCAGATTAATAAAAACTCCACACAGGTCTGGAGATGACAATAAACACGTCTCTCTAGTCATTAAGGCGCAAAAACCATTTATAGGGTGACGAGAATTTATTCTCTGGAGTTATGATCTATACACACTCCCCCGTGGACACTGGAATATATCACTATAAATATGTGCATGCTTTTTAGGATTTATTGGGTGCCTAATACGGCCCAATAAATATCCAAACCCCTCCCCGTACAAAGGAGGTTATGGCGAAATTTTCTGAAATTTAAAGGCGTTCGTGAAATATTTGAAGTGAAAAACGATATGAAAATCGTCGAATGAATTATATTTTTATATATATAAATATAAATTAAATAAACAAATCACGCAGCTGCAGTTCATGTTTTGGAATCATAATTTTAAACGATTATGTCGAGAGATCCGACCATCGGATTTCCCCGAAAACGAAACCGTTGGGTTCGCTTTGGAAAAATCTTTCCAGTGATATAAAATTTGTTAAGATCCCACGGTTGGATTGTGTGAAATGTTTAACTCAAATCTGGATAAAAACAGCGCCAAGATGATATATATATATATATTATATATATATATAAATTAAATAAAACGAATAACGACGTTATAGTTCGTATTTTGAAATCGTAACTTTAAACGATCATATCGAGAGGTCCGACCATCGGATTTTCCTGAAACTGGAACCGTTGGGTTCTCTTTAGAGAGATCTTTCCAATGGACTTAACTTCGTTAAGATCCAACGGTTAGATTTTGAGAAAGTGTAAATCAAAATTAGAGAAAAACAGCGCTTGGGCCACGTTATGGCCTGAAACGTCGTTTAATTAAATGGAGCTATTTTTAAATAAATAAAAATAGCGAAAGATCATTATAAAATATTATGGGTGATATGGGATGGAAATAAACCGATTCTACTAGGTTTGCTTGATATTTGATGGTTGAATGTGTTTGACATGAAAATTATATAAAGAACTGAAATGTAGATGTCGAATAATTTAACCATGGGCAAAATTGGTTTGAATTCTAATATACGTGAATTATTTGAAAAGGCCGAGTTAATTCTCATTTCAAATAATTGATCGACGAATAAATGTCGCAGATATGAAGACGGTGCAAGACCGGTGATCTTCACATCGTGTAGATTATTACTGATGCCTTTGAGATGGGTATATCCCTTGACGATGTTACAATGGTAGTGGTCTGGACGTACTTGTTGATCATCCGAATGTGCGAGGGCCTCTCTTCCGTATTTGACATATGGAACGAGGAATAAGGTGCCTGCGGTTTTGTTCAGACCCAGAACGAACATGTAAATGGATGTGTGTCTGACGTGTATTCTGTTCTGTATTCGTTGATCTCTACTAAATATACATCTGTTTGGCGGCGGAGAATTTATTCTCCTGCTTAACGCCCTTCTCTGAGACGTACGAGCTCAGAGGTTGTATATCGGTAGACATGAGTGGTACGGTGTAGATTGACAACGTGGCATGCAAAGATGCAAGTGATCAAGGCTTTTGTTGAAAAGCAGAGTCTTGTGGTTGATGATCAAAGCACGATTTTAATATAGCATAGCTTTGTGTATGGCATTAATTCGCGAGCCTCACACCTCGGTATGTGTTAAAAACGGGATAAGGGAACCCAAGGAGGACATGACGTTTCTTTCTAGCTATGGGTGGTGTCAGCGTTTTACTAGCCCCGACATTATTGATTATTATACCTTTGTGGATGTTGGAATGCGAGGCGCCTCGATTATATCGGTCTCTACGGAGCTGATGGATAGGTCTAATAGGACCGGAAAACGTGTGTTCAGGAATTTCCAATACACTAACGTAAGTGTGGACCGGCCTTGGAGGATCCAGGGGTTGCCCAGAGTGTGCAATCCTGAGACATTTGCTAGAGTGTCTCGAAGCGGAAAGGAGTACATCCCTTGCCTAGACTCATGATGGAATCCAAATTTCCAATACAAAATTACGGGTTTGATTGTATCTTATATATGGTGACATAGTAGATGGTAGTTATGCCGTCTAGGATTGATATTTATGATTGAATTTGCTTTTGAAACATATATGCACTAGTAATAATATCCGATGATTTTGCTTTACACGTATTAAGCATATTTTGACCATTATAAGGTAAAACTCTATCCTCCGGTTTGCGTTGCATTGTGTGATGGGACTTGAGTCTTATAATGACTTCATTTTTATAAAAAGCATTGCATTGTTCAACAGATTTACTTTATTTCATGCACTGGAAATCACTGGAGTAAACCCGTTCTGTGAAAGTGGCGTGGTCCTATGATTTGCCTAGTTATTGTTGTTTAATCAGTTAAGTAGATTTCTCATACCAGTCTCAAGACTGACTCGTAATTTGTTTCACTTTGCAAACTCGGGTGCCTTTATTTTCACACGGGCAGCCTAGTGGCAGGTGACAGGTTATATTTTGGCTTTTGCACTACAGCATGGAGTGCACCTTTTGGCTTGTATGGCGAAGACTAGATTTCTCAGTATTTTGGCTATTTGATATTCCTCCATTAGTATCTCATGTATATGATTCCACTTATCGTGATGTAGACAGATTTACTTCTATTATGTACTCTATGATGTATATGTCCCAGTGATCTTGCTATAGACTAATCATTTCCTTTTATACACTAAGTTGTATTCTGCATTGTGCTACTCTGATGTTATTACATATTATGATTCTGCTGTCATATTGATGTAAATTATTCTATTTTCTATTTATGCTATTATATGTTCTCTGCTAATGATGATTAATGTGTTATATTCCAATGATTATCCTTAACACCGTCGTACAGGGTTTTGGGATCGTCACAGGTGGTATCGGAGATTTGGTTAATCTTAGTTCTGGAATTAAACACATTAAACACCTCGTCCAAATATTCAGTAGTGTTCTCAGGCGAGTATCTCATTAGAGATAGGATTAGTAATGTCCTAGAGTGAGCTAAGAAGAATAGCAAAATAACTTGATCAGTACATCGTTATCTTTCCATATATTCTTCTGCTTTTACTATACCTTAAAATTATCATTTCTGTGGGCTTGACTCTTTTCTTGCTTGTACCGAACTTGACATAGATGGCTACCCGAGCAGCTAGAGCTAGAGGAGGCTGAGGAGACCGAGGTGGAGGGCGGGGGAATATCCCCGTTGTCCCATAGCCTTTGATTCAGCCACCACCGCCCCCGCGACAGTTTGATTTAGACCGAGTGGGAAAGACATATAAGAATCTTGGAGGCAAGCCATTCTCGGGCACCGGTACTGCAATTGAAGCCTTGGGCTGGTTGAACACATGTGAGAATATCTTCAGGGGCATAGGTCTTGAGGATTAGAGGAAAAGCTTTATAGGTGCTTGGCTATTGCAAGGCGAGGCCCAACTATGGTGGGAAGCCATCACCTTGAATGAGGAAGAGGTAGTGATGACGTGGAATGAATTCAAAACACCGTTCAAAGAGAAGTTCGTTCCAAAGCAAGAGATGGAGCGCTTGCATGATGAGTTTGTCAATCTCCAACAAGGAGATCGCACCATCCAGGAGTACCTCAACAGGTTCACTCAGCTATCCCGCTACGCTCCAGAGCTTGTTCAGACTGTGAAGGCGAAGAATAAGAGGTTCATTCATGGACTTCAGCGCAAGTATCAAGATAGGGCAATGAGCCCGTTAACCTTACATTCGCCGAGATGGTGGATATGGAATGCAATTATGAGAGCCTGGATATGAGGAACATGCAAATAGACCGTGCCAAGAATCAAGCGGGCATCAAGCGCAAGGCTTCTGAAAGACAGCCCAAACCAAGTAACACAGCAGCGAATGCCAAGCCGAAAACAAATAGGCCACCCAAGGGAAGTTGCTACAACTGCGGTCAAGCTGGCCATTACTCCAATGTATGCACCGCTCCAAAGCGGCAGAACACCAACCAACCAAGCTCGAGTCAGAACCCCCGCAACCATAGTGAGTGCTTTAACTGCCACCAGATGGGGCACATTAGAAGGAACTGTCCTTTGCTGAAGAATTCACAAGTTGCACATGTATATGACGGGGTGAACCCGCCAGCCTATACTCTGGGAGCAGGTAAACCCGATGTTTTGGGAGGTACCCTTACTATTTAAAATATTCTTGTTTCTGTATTATTTGACACTGGTGCATCACAAAGTTTTATTGCAAGTAACACTGTTAAAAAGTTAAAGTTAAAACTAAGAAAGCTTAAAGAATCAGTTAGAGTTTATAATCCGGTAGGAGGATCTATTGTTCTCATCCTATATTGTAGAGTGCCCGTCTCTTATTTTTATTTTCGGTTTTCTTTTGATTTGATCGTTATGGATTTTTCTGAGTTCGATATCATTCTTGGGATGGATTGGTTAACGAGATATGAAGCCGAAATTAGATGTGCCGAAAGAATAGTAAAAATTAAGACATGATTTGGAGATATTATTTCTATATCCTGCCATGGCTCAGAGACAGATAAGAAAGAATTTTGGTCTGCTCTGGAGGTTACTCCTACTTCTCTTGAAAATATTCCTGTCGTTAAACACTATGCGGATGTGTTCGAAGAATTCGAAAACTTACCTCCACAAAGAGAAATCGAATTCAATATCGATTTAATTATGAATGCCAGGCCAGCAGTACATTCAATTCGAAGAATGACATTATAAGAAAAAGAAGAATTGGGTGATCAAACTCGTCAACTGCTATGGAAGGGTCTGATCAGACCTAGCTTCTCTAATTGGGGTGCAGCCGTATTGTTTGTTCCTAAGTCAGACGGTACTCTCCGATTGTGTGTTGATTACCAAGATCTCAACAAGCAGATGCTCAAGAACAAATATCCATTACCCCGCATCGATGATTTGTTGGATCAATTGAATGGAGCGCGAGTATTTTGCAGAATGGACCTAGCTACAGGTTTCCATCAACTGAGAATTGCCGAAGAATGTGTTCCTTTGACAGCTTTCAGAGGGCCAGACATATTTTATGAGTGGTTAGTAATGTCGTTTGGCTTGTGTAACGCTCCTGCTTACTTCGTCGATTTAATGAATAGAGTGTTCAGAGAAGTCCTGAATAAATTCGTTTTCGTATTCATCGATGATATTTTAATCTACTCCAAGTCAGAAAACGAGCATGAAAAACATTTAGAACAAGTGTTGGGAATTCTGAGAAAGAATGTTTTCAAAGCTAAATTCTCTAAATGTATTTTCAGGCAAGACGAAGTGAGGTTCTTTGGTCACGTCGTATCAAAGAAAGGAATTTTTGTAGATCCCAGCAAGATTACAACAATTCAAGATTGGAAGCAGCCTACTACCCCCACAGAAATCCAAAGTTTTCTTGGATTAGCTAGTTATTATCGGAAATTCGTTAAGGATTTTTCGAAGATATCCTATTCATTAACAAAGCTTACAAAGAAGCATGAAAGATTTAAGTGGATTCCAGAATGTGAGGCAGCTTTCCAAGAGCTGAAATTAAAATTGACAACCGCTCCAGTATTAACCATTATCGATGGCAATCAGGATTTGACAGTCTGGACAGATGCATCGATTAGAGGTCTTGGCGCAGTGTTAATGCAAAGAGGCCAAGTAGTCGCTTATGCTAGACGTCAGTTGAAGCCGCATGAGAAGAATTATGCAACTCATGATCTTGATTTGCTAGCCGTCGTATTTTCTTTGAAAATCTGGAGACATTATCTATTGGGTGAGAAGTTCGAATTATATACCGATCATCAATCATTAAATTATCTGTACACCCAGAAAGACTTGAACATGAGACAACAGCGTTGGCTAGAATTTCTTGCAGCGTATGACCTAGATATTTTATATACGCCGGGAAAAGCAAATGTGATAGCAAATGCGCTTAGCAGAAAAACCGCAATCATCGCCAATCTTATAATCATGCCTTCGTTGATTGATAAGATCTCTATACTTCAGAAATACGATGAATTTATTCAGAGGATTAGCAAGAGGATCAAGGAAGGTGAACCCTCGAGTTTCCAGATTAATAACCAGGGAGTTCTGAGGTTGAAAGGCCAAATTTGCATCCCCAATTTTTTTGAGCTCCGAAAAGAAGTGATGGATGAATGTCACAAGTCCAAACTTAGTATCCATCCTGGTGTGAGTAAGATGTAAAATGACCTCAAACGCACATTTAGGTGGAGGGCGATGAAAAGGCACATTTCTATATATGTTAGCCGGTGTTCTACTTGCCAACAAGTCAAAAGCGACCAATAGAAACTGGCCAGATTGTTGCAACTGTTGGAGATTCCAAATTGGAAGTGGGAACAAATTTCCATAGATTTCATAGATGGTTTTCCTCGAACCAGGAAACGAAATGACAATATTTGGGTGATCGTAGATTGTTTCACGAAGACCGCCCATTTCATACCTGTCAGATCCAATAGAACTGCTCAAAGTCTAGCACATATTTATTTCAAAGACATCGTTAAATTGCATGGAGTCCCCATCAGCATTGTCAGTGATAGAGACCCCATTTTTGCTAGTAAATTCTGGGAAGCGTTCCAAACAGAATTGGGAACAAAGCTGAATCTAAGCACCGCCTATCATCCTCAAACAGATGGCCAAACTGAGAGGGTGAACTGTATAGTTAAAGATTTACCGAGGGTTTATGTTATAGATTTTGGCGGATCATGGGAAGACAACTTGCATTTAGCTGAATTCTCGTACAACAACAGTTATCAAGCGAGCTTGACAGTGTCACCATTCGAATCATCATACGGTAGACCATGTAGATCTCCCGCATGCTGGGTAGAACCTGGAAACTGACTTGTATTGGGTCCCGATATGATTCGTGAAGCTTCTGACAAAGTCGATTTCATTAAGAAACGATTACAAATAGCTCAAAGTCGACAGATGAGTTATGCAGATTCGAGAAGAAGAGATTTAACATTTGTTGTTGGTGATTATGTTTATTTGAGAGTTTCTCCGATGAGAGGAGTAGTCCGATTCGATAAAACTGGGAAGTTGGCGCCTAGATTTATTGGTCCATTCCCTGTACTCGAACGAATTGGAACTCTTGCTTATAGGGTTCAGTTACCTGACTGGTTGCCTGGAGTACATGATGTGTTTCACGTATCTCAACTTCGAAAGCATGTGCAAGATCCAGATCTTATTGTAGAAGAAGCAGCGCAATAGGACTTGGAAATTACTCCAGAATTAGCAGTTAGAAGAGAGCCGATTAAAATTATTGGCAAATAAAGTAAAGAGCTAAGGAACAAGAAGGTTCATTTAGTTAAAGTGTAGTGGAGTGGAGATCCTAGAGACTGTACTTGGGAGACAGAAGAAAGCATTAAGCAAGCTTATCCCAATTGCAGAGTGGACATCTCTGACTAACTCTAGTGCAAGGTACATTTACAATACTTTGCGTTTCCATTTTGTTTCCTACTTTACTGCTTTTTCCTTTTCGGGGACGAAAAGTTTTAAGTGGGGGAGATTGTAACAACCCGGAAAATCCGAGCCAATTTAATTTTTTTTAATTTGGCTATTTTAATGAATTTGGAGTAATTGAAATAATTTATTTTAATTAAATAATGAGTTAGAAATTGCGCGACAGTTTAAAATTTTGAATTCGAACTTTACTGAATGTACAGGATGCAAAATAAAACAGATTTTAGCGAAACCAAAAATATTTAAATCTGTTTAAGAATATATTTCTAACGAATCTGAAAAATCGAAATTTCATAGCGGGAATCAAAAGTTATGGCCAGTTGAATATTCAGCATGGTCGCTATGGAATAAATATATCCCTTGAAAATAGACATTTTGCAAACGACCTCCGTTTTCGATGAAACCACTTTTGTTGGATCCGGGATGTCAATTTATTGTTGGGTTTCAAATTCCATAATTTTTGGAATTAATATGTGACTGTGGCAAAGGAAAACATGTTTGGTTAATTTCAATCAAATTGGATCGACCAGAAAATGGCCATTTTTCAAACGATCTCAGAATTCGACGAAATCTATTTTGTTAGGACTGTATCGTTCCAACATAGCCAAATTAAATTTTCAGGAATTTTTAGAATCAGTATGTGGCCCCAGCAAATTAAAATGTACGTTCAAATCAGAATTTGAATGTTTTATATTTTAATTTGAAGAATAACTGACTATAACAGTCGAATGGGCTAACGAAACATATTCCATTGTGTTCAGAATAGGGGTACTTAGCTAGGGGTGACAGTCGTTGGGTTTGAATTGGAGTTCGTATGGAGAAAACACTATTTTTGAATTAATATAAATGTCGGCGAATAGGATTTTTTCTTCATTATTTAATTTTAAAAAAATCAGAAAAAACCCGCTCACCCCCAGTAACGAGCGACAAAAGTTGTTCCCCCCCTTCCCGATCAATTTCCGGCAATTCCATTCATCAAAACACCCTGCCCCTTTGGAATTTTTTGAAGCTCTCCCTCCCCTCTTCAAATCAATACTTGGTTCATCACCTATCATCGCTCCTACATCGAGAACCACCCCCTCGAAGTCACGAACTTCAGCTCTCCGCCACCGCTCGAGTTCAACATCGATCATCACCGGACCACCGACACCAAGCGCGATTCTTCGCCCTCTTCGATGTGGTATACTTCGATTGCAACGAAGTGCAACGGATTTGCCGCTAGATCGAAACCCTAGTTTGAACCCCTCAGAAAGGTATACAACCTGATTATTATTTAAAGGCTATAACGCTTTTAAGTGTTGCTATTTATGATTTTCAAATAAAAATCATATCCTTTTGCTATGTTGTCGAAATCCAGTGAAACCAGAGAAATCAGACTCATAGCGACGTCATCTACATTCTAGAAGAAGCTAGAACGCATTTCGAGCTATCTACAATTTTCGAAGGATTAAAATCGATGTGAGACTTCTAAATTCAAATATGGGATAGAAATGCATTGTATAAATTATATATGCGTTGTATACCTCATGTATGAGCGTTTTATAAGTTATATGAGCATTGTATAAATTATACATGCGTTGTAAAAATCATATATGTGTTGGAATGGAATTGAAATATATATATATATATACACACACACTCCCCTCGTCCACAGACCATGAACGATATGAATTGATTGTGATTGACGTGAAAATTGGTTGATAATGCGAATGGTTGAAAATTAGTTGAAATGCGAGTGGTTGGAAATAATTGTTTGTGGTTGAAAGAAATTGTTTGTGGTTGAAACAAATGGGAATTGTTGTGGAAAATTCATATGATATGAAATTGATCTTAGTTCATTTAGATAAGCCCCTTATGGAACGCCGCGAGGTCTAAGGTAGTGTGAGTAGCCGTACTCGGGACGATGCCGTTTTTAAACCGCCTACCGTTATGCTGCCGAAATTTTCAGAAATATTCATGTGTTTGAATTATTTTCATATGTTGAATTATATTCATGTGTTGAATAAATTGTTTAGATAATAAAAATCACATTTTTATTATGCGTATGAAGTATTTGAAATAAAATATTCATGTGTTGAGATATTCGTGTTTGAGAATTCACTTGTTGAGTAACATTCATGTGTTGAATAAATTGTTTCAACAATAAAAATCACATTTTTATCCTATATATGGACTATATAAAATACTAGTGTTTTAAATAAATTGTTTTAACAATAAAAATATCAATTTTATTATATGTATGAACTATATAAAATATTCATGTGTTGAAAAGGATTCATGTTTTGAATAAAAGGATTGAACAATAAAATTTACATTTTTATTGTTAATATGAAGTGTTAAAAACATTCATGTGTTGAATAAATATTTTGAACGATAAAAATATCATTTTTATCATGTATACGACTTGCTAAAAATACACATGTATTGAAACATATTTTTGTTCGCCAAAAATATCATTTTTATCCTATGTATGAAGTGTTAAAAATTACCGTGTTTTGAAATAAGCATTTGTTCACTAGAAACATTATTTTTAGCTTGATTCTGCATATATATACACATGTTGAATAGGAATATGGATTAGCAGTTGAGTAAAGAATATATTTTCATGCCCGACAAATAGCTAAGCCTTAATAAGTTGGCTACGCAATTTTATTATTATATAAACTCCTGTGAATGCCATTAGATGCGGAGTGCTGGTTGTTCTGTATGAAATAATAAACGTCGCCATAGGATAGTAACAATTAATTTTGAACTACACTACATGGCATACTTCTTGAAGATAGCATACCCTATCATATACCACATAAGCATTTGGAGCTTATGTAACAAGGTTGAAGATATACCATACAAGCGAGAGGCTTGTATGGCGATGACTATATTTCAGGTTGAACTGAAGAATGATACGGTCTATATAAAATATATCGGTAAATTGGCAGATTAATAAAAACCCCTCATGGGTCTGGAGATGACAATAAACATGTCTCTCTAGCTATTAAGGAAGAAAAACCATTTATAAGGTGACGAGAATTTATTCTCTGGAGTTATGATCTATACACACTCCCCCTTGGACAACGGAATATATCACTATAAATATGTGCATGCTTTTTAGGATTTATTGGGTGCCTAATACGACCCAATAAATTTCCAAACCCCTCCCCGTACAAAGGAGGTTATGGCGAAATTTTCTGAAATTTAAAGACGTTAGTGAAATATTTAAACTGAAAAACGATATGAAAATCGTCGAGTGAATTATATATATATAGATAGATATATATTAAATAAATGAATCGCGCAGCTGTAGTTCGTGTTTTGGAATCGTAATTTTAAATGATTATATCGAGAGATCCGACCATCGGATTTCCCCGAAACCGGAAACGTTGGGTTCGCTTTGGAAAAATCTTTCCAACGATATAAATTTTTTTAAGATCCAATGGTTGGATTGTGTGAAATGTTTAATTCAAATATGAATAAAAACAGCTCCAGAATGAATTATATTTATATATATATAAATATAAATTAAATAAAATGAATAACGACACTACAGTTCGTATTTTGAAATCATAACTTTAAATGATCATATCGAGAGATCCGACCATCGGATTTCTCTGAAATTGGAACCGTTGGGTTCGCTTTGGAGAGATCTTTCCAATGGACTTAACTTCGTTAAGATCCGACGGTTAGATTTTGAGAAATGTGTAAATCAAAATTAGAGAAAAACAGCGCCAGGGCCACGTTATGGTTGAAACGTCTTTTAATTAAATGGAGCTATTTTTAAATAAATAAAAATAACGAAAAATCATTATAAAATATTATAGGCGATATGGAATGGAAATAAACCAATTATACTTGGTTTGCTTGATATTTGATGGTTGAATGTGTTTGACATGAAAATTATATAAAGAACTGAAATGTGGATGTTGAATAATTTAACCATGACAGAATTGGTTTGAATTCTAATATACGTGAATTATTTGAAAAGGCCGAGTTAATTCTCATTTCAAATAATTGATCGATGAATAAATGTCGAAGATATGAAGATGGTGCAAGACCGGTGATCTTCACATCGTGTAGATTACTACTGATGCCTTTGAGATGGGTAGCTCCCTTGATGAGATTACAGTGGTAGTGGTCTGGACGTACTTGTTGATCGTCCGGATGTGCGAGGGCCTCTCTTCCGTATTGGACATATGGAACGAGGAATAAGGTGCCTCCAGTTTCGTTCAGACCCAGAACGGATTTGTAAATGGATGTGTGTCTGACGTGTATTCTGTGCTGTATTCGTTGATCTCTACTAAATATACATTTGTTGGCGGCGAAGAATTTATTCTCTTGCTTATCACCCTTCTCTGCGACGTACGAGCTAAGAGGTTGTATATCGGTAGACATTAGTGGTACGGTATGGATTGACAACATGGCATGCAAAGATGCAAATGATCAAGGCTTTTGTTGAAAAGCAGAGTCTTGTGGTTGATGATCAAAGCACGGTTATAATATAGCGTAGCTTTGTGTATGGCGTTAATCCGCGAGCCTCACACCTTGGTATGAGTTAAAAACGGGATAAGGGAACCCAAGGAGGACATGACATTTCTTTCTACCTATGGGTGGTGTCAGCGTTTTACTAGCCTTGACATTGTTGATTATTATACCTTTGTGGATGTTGGAATACGAGGCGCCTCGATTATATCGGTCTCTATGAAGCTGATGGATAGGTCTGATAGGACCGGGAAACGTGTGTTCAGGAATTGCCAATCATTGGATTATATAAAAAGCACTGCGTTGTTAAAAAGATTTACTTTATTTCATGCACTGGCAATCACTAGAGTAAACCCATTCTGCGAAAGTGGAGTGGTCCTATGATTTGCCTAGTTATTCTTGTTTAACCAGTTAAGTTGATTTCTCATACTAGTCCCATGACTGACTCGTAGTTTGTTTCACTTTGCAAACTTGGGTGCCCTTATTTTCACACGGGAAGCCTAGTGACAGGTGATAGGTTATATTTTTGCTTTTGCACTGCAGCATGGAGTGCACCTTTTGGCTTTTATGGCGAAGTCTAGAATTCTCAGTATTTTGGCTATTTGATATTCCGCCATTAGTATCTCATGTATATGATTCCGCTTATCGTGATGTAGACATATTTACTTCTATTATGTACTCAATGATGTATATGTCCCAGTGATCTTGATGTAGACTGATCATTTCCTTTTATGCACTAAGTTGTATCCTGCACTGTGCTACTCTGATGTTATTACATATTATGATTCCGCTGTCATATTGATGTAAATTATTCTATTTTCTGTTTATGCTATCATCTATTCTCTGCTAATGGTGATTAATGTGTTATATTCCAATGATTATCCTTAATACCGTCGTACGGGGTTTTGGGATCGTCACACCATATGTCCAATACAGGAGACAGGTCCTTGCATATCCGGTCGATCTCCAAGTATGTCTAGATGATCACCACTTATTACCTTGTCTTGGGTGTACAGCCCAATCAAGACATCAGTAATCATCCAAGCGATGTGAAGACCTTCGGTCTTCAACCACCGTCTTCATCGTCGACTTATCGTCGAATCAGTTATTCAGAATGGGTATAAACCCGGCCTTTTCAAATAACTCGTGTATATTATAAACAAATGTTACACAAATACAACATACGCCTCTTCCAATCCAGAATATTTCTTTATCCAAATATTTATGTACTTTGGGAAAGGTTCCCATTAATTTTATCAAAGATAAATTCTTTAATTTTATTCTTTAATCTTCTTTTGGATTTCAATTCAAACCAAATTATTATTTATCCATGCTAGTTAGGTTTAGCGCTCCTTACCGAAGTAACCATTTGTTTAATTTCCCAATCCCAACCTATTCATCCCATGAAGCAAAACTGGTAATACTTTATATCTAACACCACGGTGTTATCGGTAAATTCAATTACCATTTCACGTTCAAATCTAATTAAAGATTTAACTATCGCCTGGAGTAAAACTGGTGGTACTCCATTCTCGATCATTCGCCAAATTTGATAATTTAAAATATCACATTCTCATACCAATCTAATTAAAGATCCATTAAAACTCCACTTAGCTTTAATCTTCCCAAAAATCAATATTAATGATTATTTAACTTTGGAACACAAACATGTCGCATCGACAATCTACACCGTACCATTGATTTCTGCCGATATATAACCTCTAAGCTTGTACGTCTTATATAAGGGTGTTAAGCAAGATAATAAATTCTCCGCCACCAAACAGATATATATTTAGCAGAGATCAATAATACAGTTCGAAATACAATGTTGGACATGTAATCCTATCTTTAACTGGGTTAAAGAACCAATGTCATTTAAAACACAGTTCACGATAAACCCAAAATCACATTCCATTAATTATGGAATCTTCACGGAAAAACCGATCAATATATATATATATATATAATCGATATCAATTTTCGTATCCGACTAATAATATAAGTGGAATAACGACAAAGCCTTTTAAATTCAATATATATTAACAATCTTCCTCCACATAAGCTCACTTCGATTATTACCAAATCGAATTCCATTAAATTCCAATTTAATATATTAAATTGGAATACTTTACTTTGGTAAATTTTCATTAGATCTTAATAAAAAGATTTATAAATTCCAAATCTTAACTTCACTGTTAATCGCGTTAATGTTATTTTAAATACCATTCACTATATACCCAAAAATTCAATTCTTTTATTCAATTCCAATTAAATATTAATTAATTGGTAAACTTCACTAAATCTTAATAAAAAGATTTATTCTTTTCTCAACTGGGTTTAAGGACAATGTTAGTAAAGATACCGTTCACGACAAACCCCAAAATCCCATTGGATATTAAATACAAGGCTCTGAATAGAAATTATATTGACTTACATTCAATATCAAATTCTGAAACCAACAAATATCGTACTGGAAATAACGGTATATATATATATATATCTTCCAACTTTCCATAACAATATCTGTATAATCACAGAATCTAATTTCAAAATATTTCGAAGATTATTTCCATTCCAATTTGTTCGTTGGAAATTTTTGGTTGTATTAAAACCATTCACAAATCCAATTTATTTTATTTAAAAATTACTGGATTTCAAATCTAGTTAATAACTAGTTCGTTTTGATAAAAATATATTTTTATCTTTACAAACGTGGAATTTTTCATCCCAATTCTTTCCAAATCATTTATTATGACTATACACAAATTATTAATATCTTTAAATTTTTTATTAAGGCTCTTTCAGTCAATTTCTATAAACGGACATCAAACTGCACTTACAATGACCTTTTCCAAATTTAATTTGGACATTATTTCGAATCCAACTGTTAGATTTCAAATTTCTTATATTTGTTGGAAAGCTCTTTTCGATATGAACCTGACGGTTCCGGTTTTAGGAGAATCCGACAGTCGGATATCCTGTAATGTCAATTCGAAGTCAATGGTCGAAATTCGAGAGTGGTCGCGGCGCGACGCGTTCTATTCGGACAATTAAATATATATAATATATATATTACATATATTTCATTGATTTCCATTTAAAACGTATTTTATAAATTCGTTTTAAAATGATTCCTACTTTCCTTTCAATTTTAAATCAAAATTGAATCTTCCTTATCATTGTAATATTTAAATGATAATATTTTCAAAATATCTGATTTTGAGATCATTTCCTTTTCGATATTCATTACAAAAATTAATAAAATCGATATAAATATCGTTCGCGTTAAATTAGCTCAAATCTAATGAACACAGCTTCATATATTTCAATATTTTTGTGCCCATCCAAAACCGACATCAAATTCACATTTTAATTCTTTATGGAAAATTATTTTAAAATATTCGTTATTTTAAAATATTCGTTATTTCTAAATTGGAATCAGGCACAGTCAATTACCATATAATTTTATTTATATGGATTTCATACAACACATGTATATAACAGCAATCAAAACGAAGCAAGCATCATCCAGAGTGCATCACACAACTGCATAAGCATTAAATATAAATAATTAACGCTTACAACAGTCTATCAACCAATTGATATATAACTAAACAATTGGGATTAGTGTACGCCAAATATCATCCCAATACCCGTGTGGGGTTTCAAACATCAAATATCAATTATTATTTGTGCACTTGGGTGATGTGTAAAAATTATCGTCCCAATCGATATCACAAAAATAGGCGAGCATAAACAAGTCGTCCGACTTGTAAATGGATGTGTGAAATTATTTTTAACTATCCAATAATTATTTTATTTATCGTCGTTATAAGCTAAAAATAATATTTTTAGCTAATTAAATTTAGAAAATTTCAGCAGCATAACAGCGCGATACTGGAACCGGAATAAGGTCTAACCCTATCCCTCTCCTAATAGTGGCTAGCTCCATACACAAACCAATCCTAATCAATTCACAATTAATCCACAACCAGTTTTATAATCATAATCAAATCACGCAGAACATCCAAATAAATAAATACTCAACTGCCTCAAATGCCATTTACGGTGCCATAAGTGGCTATTCGCGGAGTATGAAATCCGTGTGTTGGTAATATACATACATCGCTTTCAATTATGTGACTGTGCGAATTCGAGTGTTGAACTCCATATAATTCAAATCATATAATATGGTTTGTACAATAAATAGTGCCGGGGGCTTCTAAGCCCCATCTGCATCCTAGAATAATTTTTAATTGTAAAATAAATAAAGTGGGAAGGAGTTTTCACCTTTGGTTTCCACTCCATCATTCTTTAATTGAACAGTTTGGATTTGGATTTGTTTTCAGTGCGTAGTGTACTTCACCGTGGTTACAACGCAACCTGTTTCACGCGGTTTATATTAAAAATCACATTTTTTATATCTCTACTATATATATAAAAATCATATTTTTACATTGCTACTATATATATAAAAATCATATTTTTTTATACATGGTTATATAAATAAAAATCATATTTTTATTAATACTACATATAGAATAAAAACACATTTTTGTTCTAATGTAATACATAGAAAAATCACATTTTTATTCTAATGTTATACATAGAAAAATCACATTTTTATTCTAATGTTATACATAGAAAAATCATATTTTTATTCTAATCTAATACCTAGAAAAATCACATTTTTATTCTATTCTTATACATAGAAAAATCACATTTTTATTCTAATGTTATACATAGAAAAATCACATTTTTATTCTAATGTAATACATAGAAAAATCACATTTTTATTCTAATGTAATACATAGAAAAATCACATTTTTATTTCTATGTTGTCTACATAAAAATCCTATTTTTATTTTGCTATTCATATATTAAAAATCATATTGTTATGACGCCATTACATATCATGTTTTTATATCGCTATTCTTATAATAAAAATCAAAATTTTATATTGTTATCCATATAATAAAACCCATATCTTTGATCTAAAACCATTTCTATAAAAATCATATTTATAATTTATAACCACATGCATAAAAGTCATATTTTTATATCGCTATTATATATATAAAAGTCAAATTTTTATCTTTCTAAAAATAAATTCATATCATACACTAATTAAAAAAGTGTATTTTTAATTTACTAAAAATATTTGCAAATCATGAACTAGTTAAAAATCACATTTTCAACTTGCTAACAATGTTAAATCAAAGAATAAAATCAGAAAACTCACATAGTTTTAGGGTTTTCGCAGGTGGGTGACGGGGAGTGGCGCAGGTGGCTGCTGGAGGTGGCAAGGGCGGTTCAAGGGGTGGCGGCGGTTTGATATGGCTAGGGTTTGAAAGGGGGAGGTTTTCAGAAGGAGAGAGGGAAAGAGAGGATGGAGGAGGCGGTGGAGGAGGGTGCCGGGGTGCTGCGCCGCGGCGACGGCCTTAAGGAGCGACGGCGGTGGGCGGCTCGGCCTGGAGAGCGGTGGCACTAGAAAAGATGGCTTTGTTTTTTTCTTTCCATTCGTTCTTCCATTGAACGCCGGGGAGAATGAGGGGTTGACTTCGAGTGGAGAGATAAAAGGGTTTTGACTGTTATATACAAATATATATATTTAATTCTAAAAAGTAGAATTTTCGCCCAAAATCCGAATCGAACCCAACGACTGTCGCCCCAAGCCAAATACCCTCATTCCGGACACAATGGGATATGTCCCGCTAGCCAATTCGACTGTTTCGATTAGTTTTTCTTTAAATTAAAATATAAATTAATATAACGTTTAAAATTGATTTTAATGTACATTTTAATTTATCGGGGCCACATATTGATCCCAAAAATTCCAGAAAAATAAATCTAGCTATGTTTTGATGATACAATCCTAACAAAACTAATTTTGTCGAATTTGGAGACCGTTTGAGAAATGGTCATTTTCCAGTCGATTAAATTCAAACTTAATTGACCAAACACGTTTAAATTCACCACGCTTACATATTAATTCCAAAAATTATGAAAATCGGAATCTAGCAATAATTCGACATTCCAGATCTAACAAAAGTGGTTTCATCGAAAATGGAGGTCATTTACAAAATGGCTAATTTTAAGGGCTATATATTACATATAATATATATAAATTCCATAGCGACTATTTTATATTTTAAACTGGACATAACTTTCGATTCTATTATTAAAACTGGATTATTCACATTCGTTAGAAAGTTATAATTAAAAAGATTCAAATATTTTTGGATTTACTGAAATCCGATTTATTTTGAATCTTGTTGTAACAACCCGGAAATGCGAGCCAGTTTAAAATTTTTATTTTAGCGAATTTAGCGAATTTTGAATATTTAAAATGAATTATTTTAAATAACAATGACAGAAAATTTATTTTGAATAGAATTATAACGTATATATTTATATACGTCGTCATTAAAATATAAATAATTATTTATAATTATAAAAGGAATTGAAAATGGTGCGGTGGTTCGATAATTCGATTTCAAAATTCAAATGAATGTACCGGGTGCAAAATAAACCGGATTTTGGCGAAACCAAAAATATTTGAATCTAATTGAGAATATATTTCCAACGAATCCGAAAAATTGAAATTTCATAGTAGGGATCAAAAGATATGCACAGTTGAAAATTCAGAATAGTCACTATGGAATTCTAGCCCTTAAAAAAGGAAATTTTGCAAACGACATCGGATTTCGACAAAACCACTTTTGTTGGGTCCGTGATGTCAAGTTATTGCTAGGTTTCAAATTTCGTAATTTTTTGAATTAGTATGTGAGCGTGGCAAAGGAAAACGCGTTTGACCAGTTTCAGTTGATTTTAATCGACTGGAAAATGGCCATCTTTCAAACGGTCTCAGAACTCGACGAAACTAGTTTTGTTAGGACCGTATCGTTAATACGAAGCTAGAAAATATTTTTCGGGAATGTTTAAAGTCCGTTTGTGACCCCGGTAAATTGAAATGCACGTTCAAATTCAATATATAGAGTTATATGTTGATTTTGACGAAAACTGATCGAAATGATCGAATCAGCTTGCGATACATATCCCATTGTGTTCGGAATGGGGGAAATTAGCTATGGACGATAGGCGGTGGGTTCGATTTCGAGGTCGAAATTAAAAGTTGCTTTTTGAAATTAAAAATATATATATATATATAACTCTCTCTCTCCTATATGCCTTTAGCTCCCCCCCCCGTCATTTTGATTTCGATAAAAAAAAGAGAAGGGCGGAGCCCTAGCATGCCGCGCCGTTAGGGGGTGGGCCACCGCCGCCTTCTCCGAGCTCGCACCCCGCCCTCCTCCACTTCCTTCTCTCCTTCTTCTTCTTCTTCCTCTGAAAAAAATAGACGCACCCATCTCTGCCAACGACGAGACCCCCCAACGCCAACGTGTCCCCGCCTATCGCCGCCGCCCGTGACCATCCGCCACCCTCCTCCTCGCCTGACCCCCCCTTCGACCATCCACCAACGCCGACTCCCCCAGCTCCTCCTCCATCCGCCGTTTCTCACCCCCACCTCG
Source organism: Allium sativum (assembly GCA_030737875.1). Taxonomy (NCBI): domain Eukaryota; kingdom Viridiplantae; phylum Streptophyta; class Magnoliopsida; order Asparagales; family Amaryllidaceae; genus Allium; species Allium sativum. Next base: position 797,899,802 of record CM060922.1, read on the forward strand.
CTGTAAGTGTTTTTTTTGTTTTTATTTTTAGTTTGTTTTGTTTTAGTTTATTTTAAACATTTAATTTAGGTTAATCGATTCAAAAACTGATTTTTCTTTGAATATGGAAATTCTTAGATTAAAAATATAATTTTTATATTGGTAGAAGATTATAAAGATATGATTTTTATATAGTAAAGATTATAAAGATATGATTTTTATAGTATAGAAAGTATAAAAATGCAATTTTTATATTATTTAGATAATAAAAATTTGATCTTTATTATGTAGGAGATATAAAAATATGATTTTTATTATGTAGAAGAATCAAAAATATAATTTTTATGTTATATTGATGGTAAAGATTCGATCTTTATATTAGAAGTAGATATAAAAATATAATTTTTATATAGGAAGGAGCGTTATAAAAATATAATCTTTATTGGGTAAAGAGCGTTATAAAAATATAATTTTTATATAGAGAATAGCGTGATAAAAATATGATCTTTATTATATGAACACCGTTGCAAAAATAGAATTTTTATCTATATAGTAGCGGTGTAAAAATAGAATTTTTATCTATATAGTAGCGGTGCAAAAATAGAATTTTTATCTATATAATAGCAACATAAAAATGTAATTTTTATATGCATAGCAATAATATAAAAATGTAATTTTTATATATGTAGTGGCTACGGGCAGTGAAATTAACAAAAGGCGAGCACGACGAAGATTTCTACATAGGAGGAGTCGTGGTATTGGATTAGCTAGTCGGTGAGAACTTCTCACTTTAAATCTTGTTTTCTAGTTAAAATATATACTAGGATGCAAACGGTGCTTAGCAGCACTCGACACCCGTCGTCCACAAACCATGGATGGCTTGTATGTTTGATTGTTTGTTGTGGTGAAAATTTATTGTGTGTTGTGAGATGAAATAAAATATTTATATAGTTAAATATATTTTATCGTTAAAAATATAATTTTTAACGGGTATGTGAATGAATAAAAATATGTGTTTGTTGATTTGAAACCCGACACGGGTATTGGGATAAAATACGGCATACACTAATCCCAATAATTAGTTGTATGTCGATCGATTGATTGACAGGCTATTATAAGCGTTAGATATCTATATTTGATGCTTATACAGTGTAGTGCACTTTGGATGATGGTTGATTATTTATCGTTGCTATTATATACATGTGTTGTATGGAAACCATATAATTAACATTATATGGTAATTGATTGGGCCTCATTCCAATTGGGAAAATAAAGAATATTATAAAATATATATCCATGTAATGAATAGAATAAAGAGAATTCATGTGTTGAATAATATAAATAGTCGTGTGTTGACAATGCTCATGTGTTGAGAATATTCATGTGTTGAAAGAAATATAGATTCATGTGTTGAATAGAATAAATATTCATTTGTTGAATAGAATAACGAAGTTTTTGAAATATATAAAGCCGTGTTGATTAGAGATGCGCCATTTTGACGTGAACGATATTTATATCGATTATATTCGTTTTTCTAATGAATATAGAAAAGGAAGTGATTTCAAAATATAAAGTTTTGAAAATATTATCATTTATATAGTAATGATATGAAATATTCAAATTTGATTTGAAATTGAATATGAAGTTGAAATCGTTTCGAAAACGAATTTAAAACGATTTATAAAATACGTTTTAAAAAAGGAAATCGATGAAATATATATAATATATATATTATATATATAATGGCCTGAATAGAACACGCCGCGCTGCGGCAGTTCGTGAATTTCGACCATTGGCTTCGAATGGACATTACGGGAGATTCGACCGTCGGATTCTCTTGAAACTGGAACCGTTGGATTCGTATCGAAAAGAGATTTCCAATGAATATTAGAAATTAGAAATCTAACAGTTGGATTTGGAATTATGTCCAAATCAAATTTGGAAAAGGTCGCTGTAAGTGCAGTTCGATGGCCGTTGATGGAAATCGACTGTACGGGCCTTGATAAAATTATTAAAAATATCAATAATTTGTGTAAAATCATAAGAAATGATTTTGGAAAAATTGGGATGAAAAAGTCCATATTTGAAAGGATAAAAATATATTTTTATCGAAATGAACAAGTTGTGAACTGGGATTAAAATGAATTTATTTTTGAAATAAATAAATTGAATTTGAAAGTGGTTTTAAAAATAATCAATATTCCCAATACGTGAATTGGACTGGATTTGAATCGAAATTATCTTCGGAATATTTCGATGTTGGATTTCGTGACTATACAGATATTATTATGGGAATTTGAAAGATATATTTTATATCGTTATTTCCAATACGATATTTGTTGGTTTCAGAATTTGATATTGAATATAAGCCGGTATATTTTCTATTCAGAGCCTTGTATTTAATATCAAACGTGATTTGGGTTTGTCATGGATGGTGTCTTCATTAACACCGTTCTTAAGCCCAGTTGAGAAAAAGATTGAATCTTTCTATTTAGATTTAACGAAGTGTACCAATTAAATAATATTAATTGGAATTGAATTTAAATTGGTTTTGGGTTTATCGTGAGCGGTGTTCTGAATAACACCTGTTCTTTAACCCGATTAACAATAGAAAGTGATTTTGGGTTTATCGTGGATCGTGTTTTAGTTGACATTGGTTCTTTAACCCAGTTAAAGACAGGATATTGATCTGTGGGAAGATTAAAACTAAGTGGAGTTTTAATGAAGCTTTAATTAGATTGAAATGTGAATTGATAATTTAAATTATCAAATCTGAAAGGTGATCGAGAATGAAGTACTACCAGTTTTGCTCCAAAGCGATAGTTAAATCTTTAATTAGATTTAAACGTGAAATGGTAATTAATTTTACCGATAACACCGTGGTGTTGGGTATGGAGTATTACCAGTTTTACTCCAGGGGAAGAATAGGTTGAGATTGGGAAATAAAATAAATAATTACTTCGGTGTGGTTCGCTAATTCCGTCTATGATTGATATTTATGATTGAAATTGTTTTGACACTATACACTTATAATAGTATCAAATGATTTGTTTTAAACGTACCAAGCATGTTTGGCTATTATAAGGGAAAACCCTATCCTCCGGCTTGCGTTGCATTGTGTGATGGGACCTGGGTCTTATAATAGCTTCATTTTTCCAAAAAAGCATTGCGTTGTTTATTCTATGCACTGGTATTCTTGGGAGGAACCCCTTCCATGTTATACGGCGTGGTCCCTTGAATCACTCTCTTTTAAAATAAAGATTTATAACTGTTTTAGTTCTCACACCAGTCACGACTGACCTGGAGTTTATTGTTTTAACCTAAACTCTGGGTGCCTTAATTTTCGACACGGGCAGCTAGTAGTTTTGGTTTTGCAGATTTATATTCCAAGGATCCTGATTTACAGCTGGAACGATGCTCGGAAAACTCTGTATCCATGTATTACTTTCAGTTGTGTTTTGTATTATTTTTCCACTGCTATGTAATTTATTGTAATCTCTGATATTTGTCGAATGTATATTTATTCATACTCTGTATATTCTTGTATTCTGATGGAATTGTTGTAATAAACAATGAAATGTTCTTCTGTTTGCGTTCTGATTGGTCTTGTCCTCAACGCAATCCGGGCTTTCCTTCACGGGGAAGTTCGGGTCATGTCACTTGTACATTCATTTGAAATTTAAAATCGAATTTTCAAACTGCTATGCCATTTCAGGCTCGTTTTATAAATAAAATAAATTTATATGTTCTAACTTTGTTTAAAATAAATTTTTAGTTGTTATTATTTAAAATAAATTATTTTAAATATCCAAAATCCATTAAAATAGCTAAAATAAAAATTTTAAGTTGGTTCTGAAATTCCGGGTTGTTACAATTATAGTCTCACACTAGGTATAGACTAGGTCACACTTCACTGATGCTTGATTATAAGAGGATCAAATTTTGAGGTTGGTACGGGCACGTTCCGATGGAACCATGAGCATGCATTATTCCGAACAAGGATGATATGACGCTGTAACACCGATGGATAAGGCTGTGTCGTTTTAGTTGATGGGTACAGGATTGATATCCTCGAATGCCATAGCTAGAACAAGTTATTTGTATCTGTTTAGGGAAAAGATCAATGGGTAACGTTTGAAAATTCCTTCCTAATTACTTGTTTCTGTAAGAATCTGTAGAAGTGTGAAACAATCGATCTGCCTGATCTGATTATATTATTATTGTTATCATCATTGTCTTTTTCATAAGAATAACCAATCCTTATTGTAAGTTCATAAAATTTGTTGTTAACCTTTAGGTATGTGCAGAAAATTACCCTTTTATGACATTAGAAGCACTATTTATGTGTATTCCCTAGCTTAGTAGTCGAGCTGGTAATCACGACTGCTCACCAAGCTTTATGTCCGAATCTTTTCCTTTCTTCCTTTCTTCCTTTCTCTTTTCTTTCCCCAAGCTTACAAGGGCAAGGTATATAGCTCAGATTTCTTTGTTGATTTTTTCGTGATGGATTTTTGCAAAAGATTGATTACTTCCTGTTCTCTTTCCAAGGTTAGGTTGTATCTTTTTGACTATTTGGGGAATAATATTATTTTATTCTGATGTTGTTTTTGAATAAGATTTTGAGACATGACAATTTGTAACTATTTGGATAATTGAAATAAAAATGGTTTTGTATTTATAAAATGAAAGTTTCTTCTTACGCTGAAAATTTATTATTTTATGTCTTGAGAAATATTAGTCTATGTGATGTTTTATGTCTTTATACCTTCAATACTTCCTATTTTCTTAATGGAATCCTCATACGGTTGACATTAAGGAACATGGGGTGTTACATTTGGTACCAAAGCCTAAGGTTACCAAGATCGCTAAAGTTTTGTTTTAAAATAGTATTTTCAAAAGAACAACATTTTTCAGAATTAAAAAGTTACTTTTGAAAATAAAATATCCCCTATAGTCAGTTACAATCTTCCTTTGACTATTTATAAATTTTTATCTTTTTAGTTGAGTTATAAGGCATTCTATCTAAGCTTTCCATTATAGGTTGAAAATTTTATTAATGGACAAACCCGTTTAGCGTAGTAGTTAGGAAACGTCGAGGTTAGAACGGAACTTGCTGCTTGACAAATATTAAAAAAGGTTAACCATGGATATAAGAGGATAGTTTCGAAGATAAGAATAACCTAGATTTATTGGTTAAGAAAAAGGGATGTATTTCCATAGTTGGATTTGAAACCAAAATAGAAAACGTCATTGCAAGAATGAATGGATTGGTGCGAAATATGGGTTTTACCTGTTGCGCACTATCCTTCAACTTAAAGATAATAAAAAAGAAATATCTTGCAATTACAAATTTCCATAAATTAGATTGTCTCAAACTATGGAAATGGATTTTTGTACATTTTCAGTAACCAAACAATTAGGAAACTACTGAAAAGATAAATTTAAGAATGGCAAGTGAAAGATCAGCATGAGTATACTAATGTAAAAAGGATTGTAGGGAAAGGTGTTGATCAAAAGTGGTTGAGGAAGGATAGAAGGCAAGGGTTGGTGAAAGATGAATGTTATCTATCTTTAGTTCATCCTAGTTTTCCTATCCCGTTTAGGAATATTTTGTCCCTTTTCCTTCGATGTTCTGGTTAGGGTGGATGCGTGGAGCCATAGCGAGGATAAGTTGAGTCTTGTGGGGCATCTGTATTGTAGGCTTAACATAGAAGTCCTTTATAGATATACTGTATTGTAGGTTTATGGAGCAGCCCTTTATTGATATAGTAAATCCTCGACGGTGTGATGATAACATTAGTGACTGTTTTGCACTTAGTTCAGTAGTTGTTTCTGAACCCTTTAGGGACTGGCTTGATTATCTGTTTATCTTTAGTGAGTAGGGGTTGAAATTAAATCTTTATGTATAGGGCATTTCCGGGTATGGAGGTTGCCATGAATAGTCCTCATATGACATACTAATTTACAGTGAAAGGGTAAATTACGAGTTTAAAATATGGCATAGGCTTTAATATGACATACAAACTTATAAGGAAAAGTTATAGGCCTAATATCTATAAATATTTATTGGTGGCTATATTGACTGAGATGGTTGGGCTAAGTCATGCGATAGACTAAGTTTTAGGACTTATGATTCGAAGGGTCGGTTATATTGATATTCCTATTTTTCTTAGTGCATCTCTAGGCAGTATCAATTCAGTTCTCTTTTTGCTATACATTCCAAATATGCTAAGCGACTAAAGGGTTATCTCTAGGAGACAGATTGATTTTCCGATCTATATTTGTGATGATACTAAATTTGTAGCATTTTAGATAAAGCATATGATTATGGGGTTGTAAGTGAGAATTGAGTTTCATGGTTTTGACTGGAATCTTTCCTAGCTATGGAAGTAAGCTGTCAACGGATGAATTCCAATATAGATCCCTTTTCTTATGATTTCCAACAAGTTCTGAATAATGGAAAAAGAAATATAGGAACAAAGGATTGGTTGTAGAACGCCTAAATAATTTTTGAACTAATTATCATACCTTTTTGGCTAGCTTGTTTTTGAATAGTGTAGTAGGGCGACTGGTAAAGATGATCTATGAAGGAATGGGAAAGCCTTTTACAGATTAATGTTTTAGTACCATTTCTATTAATGGGAAAGCCTTTTGCAGCATTGTCTTATATTTAGATGGTCACGGGGACTAGGCAATTTCTTCTTCCGCCTCGATTTCTTTTCATCTCTTTCACTTTCGCTTATCTTTCTTCCACTTTCTACCTCCCTCCGCTTACACTCCTACTGCCTAGCTTTCTCCTTTGTTCTCGAAACCAAGAGCGATTACAAACAACGCCCTCTTTTTCAATTTCAGATTTGAATTTTCTCTTTAGATCTGCCTCTTTATTGGGTATTGTTTGTACCTTCTCAAACTGGAAGATTCAATCAACCTATTTTAATGTCTTCTGAAACTTACTTCTCTGGAAAAGAACTGCGCAACGTGGATGCTCTTGAACCCTTTGCAATAAACGGCTTTTTCCATTGTTCGATATCTATGTAAGTCGCTTCCAATAGTAGTTCCTACGTCACCTAATTTATGGTTAGATTTAGGAATAAAATGAATTTCGTTGCTGGGCTTGTGGATAGTATTTGATGGTTGATACTGTCAAATTGTCTTCGTTTTTGCTCTGTATTAATTGGTCATCACTACATTGGCATTTTGTTTCTCTTTCTTTTGCTGTAGTTAGGTTATGGTGTCTTTCACTGTTGTTTTGTAGGTTTCATGTTTATTTTGGGCGTCATCTATGATCATGGAATCTTGTTTCGTTATTTATGGGTTATTTTTCCGTTTGGGTTCTGAGAGGTGGTGTCTTGGCTTATTCCTTCCGGTCCCAACCTGTCTGGAGATGGAATTTTATGTCTCTCATTTTTAGTGATGCTGCTGCTCTTTTGGCACTGTGCTATCATATGACACTCTATGTTATTTTCCTGTCAAGCTATTGGTGTTGGTGTTGGTAGTGGGTGTATGTGTATAGACTAGCTCAGCGATCTTCTGTATTGGCAACCAGGTGAAGCATTCAAGATCTCAATCTGCCTAATTTTAGAAGCATGGCTTACGGGTTTTCTAGAATCATATGCACGCCGGTATCCATCAATGCTATACATTTCAATAAAGTATGATAGTGTAACACCCCGTAATTTTATAACACATTAAAATGATAAACTGAGGAATACTTAATTAAACATTGAAAATTAAGTAAACGGACTACGCCATTGCACTCGTCTCAGCATTCTGCTTAAGATAGACCTATAGCTTGCGTAAAATGAACATCGTGCGAAGAAGATATTAAGGTCCAAAGTTTGTAAACATATAAGCCATTTATATATATACAAAATGATACCAGAAAATCAAAACCAGAGGCGGGAAAAATAGGGGGAAATCGACCCGTTAGGGTCCTAACCCTAAGGGTGTCGACCCATGGATCGACACCAATAAGGGGTGTCGACACCCATGTCGACCCATCCAGATCTGGGCAGAATTCAGTTTCTGAACGTGGACTCATTTCTTAACTAGGTTCGTTGGCCCTAGGCTATATAAAGGACCGTAATCCCATTGTTTTATTTATCCAAATCTATGGCGACAACGAGGTGCTTCCCCAATTAAGAGTAAAATAGCCTATTCTTCATCAATAGCAAGCTATATGTATTCAGAGATCTGTGCTACAACATCTACAATCAAATTTCTGTACTTTAGATCCAATCACAGTGAGTTTATGTTGCTTTTAGATATAAATGCCAAAAATGTAATCCTGACATGTCTATAAATTTGGATCTAATCCTATGATTGTTAGTAATCTGAATCATAACAGATCTATCGTTATTTGTATACCTAGTTCACTACTTAGATATCAGTATGCCTGTTTGTGATATCCATATTTTGTTAGTTTGCCAAATCATGTCGTCGTATGCCTCTTATGATAATTTGCCTAATCATGTCACTATGCATATTCTGTTAGTATGGCCAATTCTATCATTATATGCCAGTTTTTATTTGCTATGCCTATTCATGTTCTCTTCTCTCCCTCTTTCCCTTTTTACTTTATAGCCAGGCTACCTACGAGCCTAGGCATATCGCTGAAATACGCGAACACACAAAATTGGGAACGATTGGGAATTACAAATTTGGGGCATAATTCATATTGTAAAACATGATTGGGGATTTTGGGCTTAATTTGTACCTTGAACCAAACTTGGGATTTGGGGGCATAATCTATATCTTGAACTAAATTTGGGGGATAACTTGATCGAATGGGGATTTGGGACATGATAAACATGAAAATTTGTTAATAATGAAAATGCCTAGATTTACAGTAATTAGAAAATGTAACCGCATTTAGACATGATGTTAGATTACACTTGTGGTAGAAGTTAGCCCGGAACCGCCCGGCAAATCCAGTGTCCACAATGGTAATTCTATTGTAAGGGGTCTAAGTGCATAAACATACACGTGACAGCGCTAAGACACGAGGTTATGTCCGACTTGTGGAAGAAGTCTGCCCGGACCTAACCGACATATCCAGCATCCACAAGTTGTAGACTTAATGTGGGAGGTCTAACGCATTATAACCACAAATGAATGAATGGTGATGAACTAGTAACACTTAACCTGTTTGAATCCATAAGGATTACATGTACCTATCAAATTAAGTAGGGGATCAGTAAAATTGTTTGAATCAATGGGAGGGTTAAGTAAATCTTGTGGCAGTGGGTAATATATATATATATATATATATATGCCCACAAACTTAACCTATGGGTATATGAAATCTTGTTAAACTAGTAGGCATAACCTGTTGAAATCCTAGTAGTGGGGATGCAAGCCTAGGGGAAGCTTGTATCATCTGTTGTGTGGGACGCGTTCAGTCAGTAGCCCATCTTGGTATCAAACGGGGAACCACGAACTAAGTCGGGGCCTGGGCAGGCTTGCTGAGCTGATTATAAGAGGTCACTTAAGTGAGAGTGTTGACGGCGCGTTCCAACGGAGTCATGAGCATGCATAGGTCCGCTTGCTAGGGAAGATAAGACGTTGTGACATCAGTGGATATGGTTGTGCATATCTTGTAAAAAAAGGGTTTCCACTTTAGGAAGTGATACATCCCACTGTGGGGCCTGCACAGGGTATCTACGAGTTAGGGAGCCAATCTATTGGTGGTAGTAATTTGGGTACATCTAGTCTTGCTTGTTTAGGAGCCCGTTATTGTCGTTCGGGGTTGATACCTATCAGTTTTGTTGGGCTACCTATTATTGTATGGGGTAGAATCTCTCACTAGAAGTACACCTAAGTCTACCATCTTGTACTTGTTAGGATAATCTAATTCTTGTGATACTAGTAACGGTGTAGAGAAAAGTAATATAGGAGCGTAGCGCATGTTCTGTTCTGTTTATCTTATTTACCTTGCCATACCTGCCTTCTGACACTGTTATCTCTCTCCAACTTATATGCTTGTCATGATGCTTTTACTTATTTATATGATAAAATTAACTGGACTCGCCAGACTTTATGTCTGACCCATTTCGTTTCCTCTTCTTTCTCTTTCCCCTAGGTTCTTAGGGTGGAATTACTCAATCTTGATCAGGATTCTTCTTTCCTTCTGCTTAGAGCTTCTTAGATGTACTGCTTGATTTTGTGTCTTCTCTACTATGGCTATATTTTGAGGATTATGCTCTTTTTTTTGCATTACTGTACTCTGATGATGATTTTTGTACAAGGCAGAAGTTTTATGTCTTTAGTCCATACTTGTTATGTAATTGGGTTCGGACCACAAAGCTTTTCTATTAAATAAAGTTTTAATTCTGTTGTTATTTTATATCTGTCTTGTGATGTTTTTGTTTTTTGTTTACCTATAACGCTTCACGAAACTTAATGCATTCTAATAAAGAGTGACAATAACGAACGTGGGCTGTCACATTTGGTATCAGAGCTGAAGGTTACCAGATCGGATAAAAGATATTGAAAATTATTTTCAAGAAGGTTTTAAAAGAAAGCATTTTCTGAAGAAAAGTTTGTTTTCAAAAACATATTCCCCAAAGCCATATGAAATATCTTTCGATTCTCTATTTGAATCTCTTTTCCTTTTCTTTTTAGCATGTCCTGGGAACCTAATATTCCTGAGGGTGGTACGATACTGGGTTGGTTCCATAGGTATCTTGAGGCTACAGCACCTGCCGGAGGCCAAGCAGACGCCACTCCCCCAGCAGGAGCCGTCGTTCCTCCTCCTCCTTCGTGTGCCGATAATTTCTCTAAGATATGCAAAGAATTCTGTCCTATGGGCGGAAAGACATTCTGAGGAACTGAGACTTTTGTAGAAGCAAGGAATTGGCTTAAAGAGACAGAGGATCTGTTTTGAATTTCGAAGTTGTTGACCGTAGGAAGATTCAATTGGCCGTTTGACAGCTGAAAGAGGAGGCCTCATTCGGGTGGGAAGTGACGCAAGCAGGGCGTCTAGTGGAGACTTGGGATGATTTCCGACAGAGATTCAAAATGAAGTTTCTTTCTCAAGCCGAGCAAAGCATGCAAATGGAAAGGTTATTGTCACTTAAGCAAGGATCCATGTTTGTGAAAGAGTATGTTAATAAGTTTATCCAATTTCCAAGGTTTGGTTTGGAGCTAGTAAATACCCCGCACAAGAAAGCTTTAAGGTTTGCTAGAGGATTGAACGAACCCCTCCAAGAGTTAGCTATGTCCAATATTCCGATGGGAGCAACTTTTGAGAAACTCGTTGATATGGCATTAATACATGAGGATGATAAGGGTGAAAAGAAAGAGGCTAAGGTTGAGGAAATACAAAACAAGAAAGTGTGGCCCAAGAAAGAACAACAACAAAAGAAGGGTGTTAATAACAGAAGAGCTCAAGATAAGAGGAAATGCGATCATTGCGGACGCAAGGGTCATGTGATCAAGGATTGCAAGAAAAGAATGAACGCTTGTTTCCATTGTGGAGAGGTCGAACATCTTGTCAAGGATTGCTCGAAGAACCAAGGACATTGTAACAACCCGGAAAATCTGAACCAGTTTAAAATTTTTAAATTGGCTAAAATAGTGGATTTTAAATATTTAAAATAAATATTTTAAATAATAGTGATGAAAGGCATGTTTGAATCGAAGTTTGAAAATAAATATTATTAATTTTAATTATAAACAAGGCCTGAAATGGCGCTGCAGTTTCAAAAATTGGATTCAAACTTTAACTAACTGTACCGGGTGCAAAATAAAACGAAATTTAGTGAAACCAAAAATATTTAAATCTGTTAGTGAATATCTTTCTAACGAATTCAAAAAATCGAAGTTTCATAGTGGGAATCAAAAGTTATGGCCAAATGAATTTTCAGAAAGGTCGCTATAGAAATTATATCGCCCTTGAAAATAGACATTTTGCATAAGACCTCAGAATTCGACGAAACCACTTTTGTTGGATCCGGGATGTCAAATTATTTCTAGGTTTCAAATTTCATAATTTTTGAAGCTAATATGTGAGCGTGGCGAAGGAAAATGTGTTTTGGTCAATTATAGTTAAAATGGATCGACCAGAAAAGGGCCATTTTACAAACGGTCTCAGAATTCGACGAAACTAGTTTTGTTGGGACCGTGTCGTCAAAACATATCTAGATTTATTTTTCTGGAATTTTTCGAGTTAGTATGTGGCCCCGACAAATTGAAATGTACGTTCAAATCAAATATTGAATGTTTTATATTTTAATTTGAATGAAAACTGACTGAAACATTCAAATGGGCCTTCGAAACATATCAAATTGTGTTCGGAATGGGGGTAAAACGCTAGGGACGACAGTCGTTGGGTTTGGATTGGAGTTTGTATGAAATGGGGGTATTTTCGGATTTTTGAAATTAATAAATATAAAAAAATAGGCCGGCCAATCACAATTCTCCCCTCCATCTTCTCTCTCCCCGACGTGACTAGATAAAAGGCGGAAACCGCCTCTTTTCTTCCCGACCAAAATCCCGCCGCCTCAGCCACTTTCAGCGCCACCTCCAGTTAAGTTTTCCGTTCATCTTTCCCTCCTCTTCAAATCAATACCCACCACGCCTCCTATCATCGACCCTAGCGCCAGAACCACCTCCTCCAAGGTCAGCCCTTTCCGCCGCCGCCCCGAACACTGGGCCCCACCGAGTGCCACCATACCCACCTCGATTTGTGCGCCCTTCGAAGCTCTACAACGTGGTGCTGACGGATTTCCACCTCGCTTCAAGGATTCGCCGAAAACCTTAAACCTAGTTTTGAACATCAAGTTGAGGTAATCGGCTGTGTATATTTCAAATCAATTTAACACTTTTAAACCGTTGCAAACTTGTAAAAATCATATCTTTTTCATGTGTGATCGAAATCCAGTGAAACAAGAGACAGTGGACCCGTGAGGACGTCTTCTACATTTTAGAAGAGACCGCATATTTTTCTGAGCCTTCTGCTATATTTGGAGGAGTGGAACCCAATGTGAGATTTCTATGTTATAAACGATATGGAAAACAACGATGTATAAATTATATAGTCGATGTATGAGTTATATAAGCGTTGTACACCTCATGTATAAGCGTTGTATAAGTTGTATGTTCGATGTATAAGTTATATATGCATTGTAAAAATCCTATATGCAATGTAATGATATTGAATTGAATAGAAGTGAATTGAAATATATTTATATACGAATATGTATATATCTATATATACTCCCCTCGTCCACAGACCATGGACGATATTTATTGGTTGTGTTATTGTTTGGATTATTTGGTTGATGTGAAATTTGGTGAATAATGTGAATGATTAATATGATTGATTGTGGTTGAAAAATACCCATTTGTGGTTGAAAACAAAAATAGAATAGGTAGTGGAAATGAAAATAAAACATGTCGCCTGCGTGCGAAATAGATACATGAATCCCCATTGTCAAAAACCGCAAGGTTTTAAGGTAGAGCGAGGAGCCGTACATCGATATGGTTCCGGTTTTAACTACCCTGCCGTTATGCTGCCGAAATTTCCTGAGATCTTTCTGTGTTTGGTTTATTTTCATTTGTTGAAACTACATTCATTTGTTGAATAGAAATTCAGGTATATAAAATAATCGTGTTTTGAAATAAATTGTTTTATATTAAAAATCACATTTTTATCACCTGTTTGAACTATATAAAATAATCGGGTTTTGAAATAAATTGTTTTACAATAAAAATCACATTTTTACTATATACATGAACTATTGAAAATGGTGATGTGTAGAAATAAATATCTGTTAGATAAAAATATCATTTTTATCGATGGTGCGAAGTGAATATGGTTTTGAAATCGAAGAATGAACTATATAGAAATATATATAATTATAATATAACGAACAACGAAGCTGCAATTCATATTTTGAAACCGTGATTTCAAACGATTATTGCGGGAAATCCGACCATCGGATTTTCCCGAAACCACAACCGTTGGGTTCGCCTTGGAAATATCTTCCCAATGGCACCAACTTTGTAAAGATCCAACGTTTGGATTGTCTGGGATGTTTAATTCAAATCTGAAGAAAAACAGCGCCAGAATAGATTATAATTATATATATATAATTATAATTAAAATAAATCGAATAACGAGGCTGCAGTTCGATATTTGAAATCGAAACTTCAAATGATTATTGCGGGAGATCCAACCGTCGGATTTCCCCAAAACTGAAACCGTTGGATTCATTTTGAAAAGACCTTTCTAATGATATAAAATTTGTGAAGATCCAACGGTTAGATTTTCAGATATGTGTAAATCAAATCTGAAGAAAAACAGCGCCACGGCCGCGTTATGGCCTGAAGCGTTGTTTGAATGAATTGGCTATTTTTAATTAAATAAAAATAGCGATAAATTGTGATAAAATATTATAAAAGATATGGAATGAAAATAAACTAAATTTGCTCAGTTTAGTAGGTATTTGATGGTTGAATGTGTGTGGCGTGAAAATTACAATTAATAAACTGAATTAAAGATGTCGAATAATTTAACCATTGAAATGAATTGATTTGAAACTTTAAATCTACGTGAATTATTTGAAAAGGCCGAGTTAATTCTCATTTCAAATAGTAGATCGACGATTGAAAGTCGAAGATATGAAGACGGTGCAAGACCGATGATCTTCACGTCGAATGGAGGAGTGCTATTAATGCTCAAGATAGGAGTAGCTACCTAGAAGAGGCTGAAGTAGTAGCCGTCCGGACGTACATGTTGATTGTACGGATGAGCGAGGAATAAAGACCCTCCGGTTTCGTTCAGACCCAGAACGGACTTGTAAATGGATGTGTGTCTGACGTTGTATATTGACAACGTGACATACAGAGATGCTGTGATCAAAGCTTTTGTTGAAAAGCAGAGCTTTGTGGTTGATGATCAAAGCACCACCTGTGTGGCATAGCTTTGTGTTTTATCATTGTTTCGCGAGCCTCACACCCCGGTATGGATCAAAACAGGAGAGGACCTCAGGGAGGACCTGCGTTTCCTTCTAGCTAGGGTGGTGTCAGTGACCTACTAGCCCTGACATTTATATTACTTTCACCTGTGTGGTTGCTGCTGTTGCGAGGTACCTCGGTTATATCGGTCGATCCGGGACCGATGGAGTCATTCGTTGGCTCGTTTTCGCCCCAAAGGGCGGGGGAACGTAGTGTTCAGGCATTTTAATCCACATCGAGTGGACCGGCCCTGATGATCCAAGGGTCACTCGAGCTCTGATCCTAAGACATGGTAGGCTAGATTGTCTCGAAGTGGTGAGGACGATCCCTTGCCTCGGTTCATGACGGAAATCCAATTTCCGAATACGACATCGTGAGTTTTTGATTGTATATATATAAGGCGACATGATATATGTTACCCATGCCGTCTATGATTGATAGTTATGATTCAAATTGTTTTTGAAACATATAAACACTAGCAATAATATCAAATGATTTTTTTTGATCGTATCAAGCATATTTTGGCCATTATAAGGTAAAACTCTATCCTCCGGTTTGTGTTGCATTGTGTGATGGGACCTGAGTCTTATAATGGCTTCATTTTTATAAAAAGCATTGCGATGTTTAAAAAGATTTACTTGTTTTAAAGCACTGGCAATCACTGGAGTAAACCCGTTCCGCGAAAGTGGCGTGGTCCTATGATTTGCCATATTGTAAAATGTGTTAAGTATATTTCTCATACCAGTCCCATGACTGACTCGTAGTTTGTTTCACTTGCAAACTCAGGTGCCCCTTTTTCTACACGGGCAGCCTTGTATTTAGGTTTTAGCAGGCTCTTTCTGGATAGCTGGAGCTGAAGACGGATTCTATCATTTATCTCTTTTTATGCTGTTCAGCTCCTATTGTACATATTATGTTGTTTTCCGCTGTAGACATTTATGTATAGCTGAACTGTATTTGTACTAAGTATGATCCTATGTACTGTGTAACTCTGATGTTTATATTTATCCAGTGTATTCTATTGTTCAAATCTGGTGTATTTATTTATTTATGTTCTGCTGATTATCTGTTTATGTGTTATATTCCCAAAGATTACCCTTGCCGCTGTGTTACGGGGTTTGGGTCATCACAAACGTGGTATCCGAGCTTTGGTTAAGCCTGGAATATAACATATGAACGAGCTCGTCAGAAATAGAATTAGTAGTTTTCTAGGGCGAGTAACTCATTACAGATAGGATCAGTAATATCCTAGTATGAGTAAAAGCAGAATGAAATACACCTCGATAGATACATTTACATTCAAGTATATGTTTCTATGTTATAAAATGCCTTTTCTGTTGACCTGACACTTGATCTGCTATTTGCAGAAGTACTAGAAAATGAGTGTCAGAAACAGGAGAAGTAATGTAGAACCAGATCTAGAAGCTTTATTAAAGAAGTATCGAAATCTAGGTGGGGTACCATTTTCGGGAAATGAATCCATTAGTCAGACCCAGGATTGGACGCGTTCTGCTGAAAGAATTTTTGAGCGTTTCGAGATAAGGGATGACCAGAAAAGATTAGTGGACTCTTGGGCACTCAAAGATGAAGCCTTGTTCTGGTGGGATTCGTTTATTAAAGATAATCCAGAAGGTGATATCACCTGGGATAGATTCAAAGAAATTTTTCAAGAAAGATTTACTCCTCCAGAAGCAACTGAGCGATTAGGTGATGAATTCTACTATCTGATCCAAGGAGACATGGATATTCCAGAATAGCATAAGAAATTCAGTGAACATTCTCGTTTTGCCCCTCATCTAATTGAGAATCCGAAGAGGAAGAATCTGAAATTTATTCATGGCCTTCGAAGAAAGTATCAGGATAGTGTAATAAGACATGTGAAGCTTCCTTTTTCTTAAATGATATACATGGCTTACCAGTATGAAGATCTTAATAAAAAGGGTATGTTGCGAGACGAAGACGGATGTAGTTCTAGCAACAAAAGAAAACTTGAAACTGATAACCCAGGGCCGAGTACACAGCCTGAGGCTGGTACAAAGTCTGAAGGCAATAAGAGACCAAAGGCCAGTCAAAAAAAGGTAAAGACAGTCGTATGTGTAAAGTGCAATCAGCGAGGGCATTCGATAAGGAAATGTACATCTTCGAGAAGTGAAAGATCTAAATCCAGGGACAAGTTTCAAGAGATTAGAAAATGCAATCGATGCCATCAGTCCGGTCATCTTTCAAAGGCCTGCCCGCTATTCAGAAAACCTAAAGCAGTACAAATAAATGAAGTGGCAGAAGTTCTTGCATCCTCATCCAGTCCAGTAAGGCCAGATGTTTTAGAAGGCATGCTAAATGTCAGAGACATTCCAGTTAAAGTACTATTTGATACAGGCGCGTCGCGAAGCTTTATAGCTAAGAATGCGGTGAAGAAATTGGATTTGAATTTGAAAAAGCTCAAATCACCGATGATTGTAAATAATCCGGTTGGGGATTCCATCGATCTTAGTTGGGTTTGTGGAGTGCCTGTTTCCTTTTCCCGTTATCGGTTCCCCACTATCGCGATCATCATGAATTTTACAGGATTTGACCCTATCATGGGATTAGACTGGTTAACCAAATATGAAGCTGAGGTTAAATGCGCCGACAGAGTCGTTAAGGTGAAGATTAAATCAGGTGACTATATAACCATTCCCTGTGAAGGATCGAATCCAAATAGAAAAGACTTCCGGGCAGCTTTAGATGTTTCTCCTACCCAAATAGAACCAGTTCCTATCGTCACGGAGAATATTCCGGTCAACATTGAAAATATACTGGTTGTCAAGAACTATGGGGATGTGTTCGAAGAAGTTGTTAGCTTACCTCCGCAGAGAGAAATTGATTTCAAGATCACTTTAGCCCCGAATGCAAGGCCAGTAGTTCAAGCTATTCGAAGAATGACCTTGAAAGAGAAAGATGAGTTAGATAATCAAACTAGACAACTAGTATGGAAAGGTCTGATCAGACCTAGTTTCTCTGATTGGGGAGCAGCAGTGGTATTTGTCCCGAAGTCAGACAGTACTCTCAGACTATGTGTAGATTATCGTGACTTGAATAAGCAGACATTGAAAAACAAATTTCCATTGCCGCGGATTGATGATTTGTTGGACCGATTGAATGGGGCACAAGTATTTTCTCGAATGGACCAAGCTACAGGTTTCCATCCGCTTCGCATTGCCGAAGAGTGTGTTCCTTTGACAGCATTCAGAGGTCCGGACTTATTCTACGAGTGGTTAGTAATGTCGTTCGGCTTATGTAACGCTCCAGCCTATTTCGTCGATCTAATGAACAGAGTATTCAGAGGAGTTTTGAATAAATTTGTTCTGGTTTTCATTGACGATATCCTGATCTTCTCTAAATCGAAAAGCGAACACGAAAAACATTTGGAACAGGTGTTAGAAATTATGAGAAAGAATGTTTTAAAAGCAAAGTTTTCCAAGTGTATATTCTGGCAAGAAGAAGTCAAATTTCTTGGCCACGTCGTGTCAAAACAAGGAATTTCAGTGGATCCCAGTAAAATCACTACCATTCAGAATTGGAAACAGCCTCGTATACCCACAGAAGTCAGAAGTTTTCTCTGGTTGGTCAGTTATTATCGGAAATTCTTTAAGGATTTTGCGAAGACATCCAGTTCCTTAACGAAACTGACTAAGAAACATTCGAGATTCAATTGGACTCCGGTATGTGAGGTAGCTTTCCAAGAGCTGAAAATGAAACTGACAACTGCTCCAGTGCTAACAATAATAGATGGCAATGAGGACTTGAAAGTCTGTACTGACGCTTCTAGAGAAGGCCTTGGTGCAGTATTAATGCAAAGAGGTCAAGTGATTGCTTATGCAAGCCGTCAGCTGAAACCGCATGAGAAGAATTATGTTACTCATGATCTTGAGCTGTTAGCCATCGTATGTTCTTTGAAAATCTGGAGGCACTACCTTTTGGGTGAGAAATTCGAACTGTATATAGACCATCAGTCATTGAAATATTTGTTCACTCAGAAGGACTTGAATATGAGACAGCAGCGTTGGCTAGAATTTCTTGCGGCGTACGATTTTGAGATTTTGTACACTCTAGGGAAAGCCAATGTTGTGGCTGATGCGCTGAGTAGAAAGAATGTAATAATCGCCAGCTTTATTATCACGACCTCATTGATTGATAAAATATCTTCTCTTCAGAGAGATGACCCCTTCATTCAAAGAATCAAAGAAAGGATACAGAAAGGTGAGACCTTGAGTTTTCAGATTGATAATGAGGGGATTCTGAGGTTGAAAGGCCGAATATGTGTGCCAAACATTGCCGAACTCCAGAGGGAAGTATTGGATGAATGTCACAAAGCCAAGCTTAGTATCCATCCGGGAGTGAGCAAGATGTATAACGATATCAAACGCACTTTCTGGTGGAGATCTATGAAACGAGACATCTCCTTATATGTTAGCCGGTGTTCCACCTGTCAGCAAGTCAAAAGCGATCAACAGAAACTCGCTGGATTGTTCCAACCTTTAGAAGTGCCAGGTGGAAAATGGGAACAGATTTCTATGGATTTCATAGATGGTTTGCCCAGAACCAGGAAAGGAAATGACAGCATTTGGGTGATCGTAGATCGTTTCACGAAGACCGCCCATTTCATACCTGTCAGATCGAATAGAACTGCTCAAAGTCTGGCGCAGATATATTTTAAGGAAATTGTTAGACTGCACGGAGTTCCCATGAGCATCGTTAGTGACCATGACCCGATTTTTGCCAGTAAATTCTAGGAAGCATTCCAAGCAGAATTGGGAACGAAACTGAACTTGAGCACCACATATCATCCTCAGACATATGGTCAGACTGAGAGGGTGAATCGTATTATAAAAGATTTATTGTGGGTTTGTATTATTGATTTTGGCGGATCATAGGAAGACCAATTGCATTTGGCTGAGTTCTCATACAACAACAGCTATCAAGCGAGACTGACCATGTCACCATTCGAAGCATTGTATGATAGACCGTGCCGATCCCCTGCTTGTTGGGTAGAACCTGGTAATAGACTTGTATTGGGGCCAGATATGATTCGTGAGGCTGCAGATAAAGTCGACTTCGTTAAGAAACGATTACTAGCCACTCAAAGCCGACAAAAGAGCTATGCAGATAAGAGAAGAAGAGATATATCATTCGCTGTTGGCGACTATGTTTATTTGAAGGTATCTCCGATGAGAGGAGTGATCCGATTCGGTAAAATAGGGAAATTGGCGCCTAAATTCATTGGCCCGTTTCCTATTCTAGAACGGATTGGAACTCTCGCTTATAGGGTTCAGTTACCATATTGGTTGCCTGGAGTACATGATGTATTTCACGTATCTCAACTTCGAAAGCATGTGCATGATCCGGACCTTGTTTTAGAAGAAGCAGCTCAATGGGATATAGAAATTACTCCAGAATTAGCTATGAGAAGAGAGCCAATCAAAATCATTGGCAAAGAAACCAAGGAGCTGAGGAACAAGACGGTTCACTTAGTCAAAGTGCAATGGAGAGGGGATCCGCGAGACTGTACTTGGGAAACTGAGGAGAGAATTCAGAAAGCCTATCCTAAGTGCAGGGTGGATATCTCTGATTGACTCCGGTGCAAGGTACATTTACCATATTTTGCAATTTCCATTATGTTCTCTGCTTTGTTGTTGTTTTCTTTTCATGAATGTAAAATTTTAAATCATATAGTCTGAATGATTTTAAAAGAGTATATGAATTAATTAGAGTATTTTTGAAAAGTTAAAAATAAATTGTTTGATGTTTGTGTTCTGTGATTTAGAGAGTGATTGATTAAACTATTAGAAAGACAGTTAATTAAATCAATAAGAGAATGAATGGTAGAATTTATTCGAATAAATCACACATTGAACTGATTAGAGAATTAATTAGAAAAATATATACATGGGCATTATATATGTTTGAACAGGTAAATGGATTAGCTGTTGAGTAAAGATTTTATTTGTGTGCCCGACAAATAGGTAAACCTTAATGAGTTGGATGCGCACTTTTATTATTATATCAACTCCTGTGAATGCCATTGGATGTGGATTGCTGGTTATTCTACGTGTAATTAATAAATGTCGCCATAGGATAGTGACAATTAATTTTGAACTACACTACATGGCATACTTCTTGAAGATAGGCATACTTCATCATATACCACATAAGCATTTGGAGCTTGTGTGACGAGGTTGAAGATTTACCATACGAGCGAGAGGCTTGTATGGCGATGACTATATTTTACAGGTTGAACTGATGACTGGTATGGACTATTTAAATTGTAACGGTAAATTGCCAGATTAATAAAAACCCCACACGGGTCTGGAGTTGACAATAATCACGTCTCTCTAGTTATTAGATACGACACATGGATTATTTATTTCCCACACGGGACGAGGTGACGAGAATTTATTCTCTGGAGCAATTAAAAATACACACTCCCTCAGGCTTAGACAGGGTGACGAGAATTTATTCTCTGGAGTTGTTATCTATACACGCTCCCCTGTAAACACCAGAATATATCACTATAAATATGTGTATGCTTTATAGGATTTGTTGGGTACCTAATACGGCCCAATAAATTTCCAAACCCCTCCCCGTACAAAGGAGGTTATGGCGAAATTTTTCGAAAATTTAGGGTGTTAGCCAAATTTTTGAAGAATTTGAAAATTCTCAAAAAGTGAAAAGTTGGAGAATGGAAGCCAGATTGAACGTAGAGTTGATTAATCAAACCACTTTCGACTTTGTTCCTTTTCAGGGACGAAAAGTTTTAAGTGGGGGAGATTGCAACAACCCGGAAAATCTGAACCAGTTTAAAAATTTTAAATTGGCTAAAATAGTGGATTTTAAATATTTAAAATAAATATTTTAAATAATAGTGATGAAAAGTATGTTTGAATCGAATTTTGAAAATAAATATAATTAATTTTAATTATAAACAAGGCCTGAAATGGCGCTGTAGTTTCAAAAATTGGAATCAAACTTTAACTGACTGTACCAGGTGCAAAATAAAATGGAATTTAGTGAAACCAAAAATATTTAAATCTGTTAGTGAATATCTTTCTAACGAATCCTAAAAATCGAAGTTTCATAGCGAGAATCAAAAGTTATGGCCAAATGAATTTTCAGAAAGGTCGCTATAGAAATTATATCGCCCTTGAAAATAGACATTTTGTATACGACCTCAGAATTCGACGAAACCACTTTTGTTCGATCCAGGATGTCAAATTATTGCTAGGTTTCAAATTTCATAATTTTTGAAGCTAATATGTGAGCGTGGCGAAGGAAAATGTGTTTTGGTCAATTATAGTTAAAATGGATCGACCAGAAAAGGGCCATTTTACAAACGGTCTTAGAATTCGAAAAAACTAGTTTTGTTGGGACCGTATCGTCAAAACATATCTAGATTTATTTTTCTGGAATTTTTCGAGTTAGTATGTGGCCCCGGCAAATTGAAATGTACGTTCAAATCAAATATTGAATGTTTTATATTTTAATTTGAATGAAAACTGACTGAAACATTCGAATGGGCCTTCGAAACATATCCCATTGTGTTCGGAATGGGGGTAAAACGCTAGGGACGACAGTCATTGGGTTTGGATTGGAGTTCGTATGAGATGGGGAGGGGGGTATTTTCGGATTTTTGAAATTAATAAATATAAAAAAATAGGCCGGCCAATCACAATTCTCCCCTCCATCTTCTCTCTCCCCGACGTGACCAAATCAAAGGCGGAAACCGCCTCTTTTCTTTCAGACCAAAATCCCGCCGCCTCATCCACTTTCAGCGCCACCTCCAGTTAAGTTTTCCGTTCATCTTTCCCTCCTCTTCAAATCAATACCCACCACGCCTCCTATCATCGACCCTAGCGCCAGAACCACCTCCTCCAAGGTCATCCCTTTCCGCCGCCGCCACGAACACTGGGCCCCACTGAGTGCCACCATACCCACCTCGATTTGTGTGCTCTTCGATGCTCTACAACGTGGTGCTGACAGATTTCCACCTCGCTTCAAGGATTCGCCGAAAACCTTAAACATAGTTTTGAACATCAAGTTGAGGTAATCGGTTGTGTATATTTTAAATCAATTTTAACACTTTTAAACCGTTGCAAACTTGTAAAAATCATATCTTTTTCATGTGTGATCGAAATCTAGTGAAACAAGAGACAGTGGACCCGTGAGGACGTCTTCTACATTTTAGAAGAGACCGCATATTTTTCTGAGCCTTCTGTTATTTTTGGAGGAGTGGAACCCAATGTGAGATTTCTATGTTATAAACGATATGGAAAACAACGATGTATAAATTATATAGTCGATGTATGAGTTATATAAGCATTGTACACCTCATGTATAAGCGTTGTATAAGTTGTATGTTCGATGTATAGGTTATATATGCGTTGTAAAAATTATATATGCAATGAAATGATATTGAATTGAATAGAAGTGAATTGAAATATATATATATATATATATATATATATATATATATATATATATATATATATACTCCCCTCGTCCACGGACCATGGGCGATATTTATTGGTTGTGTTATTGTTTGGATTATTTGGTTGATGTGAAATTTGGTGAATAATGTGAATGGTTGATATGATTTATTATGGTTGAAAAATACCCATTTGTGGTTGTAAACAAAAATAGAATAGGTTGTGGAAATGAAAATAAAACATGCCGCCTGCGTGCGAACTAGATGCATGAATCCCCATTGTCAAAAACCGCAAGGTTGTAAGGTGGAGCGAGGAGTCGTACAACGATACGGTCCCGGTTTTAACTACCCTGCCGTTATGCTGCCGAAATTTCCTGAGATCTTTCTGTGTTTGGTTTATTTTCATTTGTTGAATAGAAATTTAGGTATATAAAATAATCGTGTTTTGAAATAAATTGTTTTATATTAAAAATCATTTTTTTATCACCTGTTTGAACTATATAAAATAATCGGGTTTTGAAATAAATTGTTTTACAATAAAAATCACATTTTTACTATATACATGAACTGTTGAAAATGGTTATGTGTAGAAATAAATGTCTATTAGATAAAAATATCATTTTTATCGATGGTGCGAAGTGAATATGGTTTTGACATCGAAGAATGAACTATATAGAAATATATATAATTATAATATACTGAACAACGAAGCTGCAGTTCGTATTTTGAAACCGTGATTTAAAACGATTATTGCGGGAAATCCGACCATCGGATTTTCCCGAAACCACAACCGTTGGGTTCGCCTTGGAAATATCTTTCCAATGGCACCAACTTTGTAAAGATCCAACGGTTGGATTGTCTGGGATGTTTAATTCAAATCTGAAGAAAAACAGCGGCAGAATAGATTATAATTATATATATATAATTAAAATTAAAATAAATCGAATAACGAGGCTGCAGTTCGATATTTGAAATCGAAACTTCAAATGATTCGGGAGATCCAACCGTCGGATTTCCCCAAAACTGAAACCGTTGGATTCGTTTTGAAAAGACCTTTCTAATGATATAAAATTTGTGAAGATCCAACGGTTAGATTTTCAGATATGTGTAAATCAAATCTGAAGAAAAACAGCGCCACGACCGCGTTATGGCCTGAAGCGTTGTTTGAATGAATTGGCTATTTTTTAATAAATAAAAATAGCGATAAATTGTGATAAAATATTATAAACGATATGGAATGAAAATAAACTAAATTTGCTCGGTTTAGTAGGTATTTGATGGTTGAATGTGTGTGGCGTGAAAATTACAATTAATTAACTGAATTAAAGATGTCGAATAATTTAACCATTGAAATGAATTGATTTGAAACTTTAAATATACGTGAATTATTTGAAAAGGCCAAGTTAATTCTCATTTCAAATAATTGATCGACGATTGAAAGTCGAAGATATGAAGACGGTGCAAGACCGATGATCTTCACGTCGAATAGAGGGGTGCTATTGATGCTCAAGATAGGAGTAGCTACCAAGAAGGGGCTGAAGTAGTAGCCGTCCGGACGTACATGTTGATTATACGGATAAGCGAGGAATAAAGACCCTCCGGTTTCGTTCAGACCCAGAACGGACTTGTAAATGGATGTGTGTCTGATATTGTATATTGACAACGTGACATATAGAGATGCTGTGATCAAATCTTTTGTTGAAAAGCAGAGCTTTGTGGTTGATGATCAAAGCACCACCTATGTGGCATAGCTTTGTGTTTTATCGTTGTTTCGCGAGCCTTACACCCCGGTATGGACCAAAACGGGAGAGGACCTCAGGGAGGACCTGCGTTTCCTTGTAGCTAGGGTGGTGTAAGTGACCTACCAGCCCTGACATTTATATTACTTTCACCTGTGTGGTTGATGCTGTTGCGAGGTACCTCGGTTATATCGGTCGATCCGGGACCGATGGAGTCATTCGTTGGCTCGTTTTCGCCCCAAAGGGCGGGGGAACGCAATGTTCAGGCATTTTAATCCACATCGAGTGGACCAGCCCTGATGATCCAAGCGTCACTCGAGCTCTGATCCGGAGACATGGTAGGCTAGATTGTCTCGAAGCAGTGAGGATGATCCCTTGCCTCGGTTCATGACGGAAATCCAATTTCCAAATACGACATCGTGCGGTTTTGATTGTATATATATAGGGCGACATGATATATGGTACCCATGCCGTCTATGATTGATAGTTATGATTCAAATTGTTATTGAAACATATAAACACTAGCAATAATATCAAATGATTTGTTTTGATCGTATCAAGCATATTTTGGCCATTATAAGGTAAAACTCTATCCTCCGGTTTGTGTTGCATTGTGTGATGGGACCTGAGTCTTATAACGGCTTCATTTTTATAAAAAGCATTGCGATGTTTAAAAAGATTTACTTGTTTTAAAGCACTGGCAATCACTGGAGTAAACCCGTTCCGCGAAAGTGGCATGGTCCTATGATTTGCCATATTGTAAAATGTGTTAAGTAGATTTCTCATACCAGTCCCATGACTGACTCGTAGTTTGTTTCACTTGCAAACTCGGGTGCCCCTTTTTCTACATGGGCAGCCTTATATTCAGGTTTTAGCAGGCTCTTTCTGGATAACTGGAGCTGAAGATGGATTCTATCATTTATCTCTTTTTATGCTGTTCAGCTCCTATTGTACATATTATGTTGTTTTCCGCTGTAGACATTTATGTATAGTTGAACTGTATTTGTACTAAGTATGATCCTATATAATGTGTAATTCTGATGTTTATATTTATCCAGTGTATTCTATTGTTCATTATCTGGTGCATTTATTTATTTCTGTTCTGCTGATTATCTGTTTATGTGTTATATTCCCAAAGATTACCCTTGCCTCCGTGTTACGGGGTTTGGGTCGTCACAGACATGGTCAAAGGGCAGGATCTTCTGGTGGGCAGGTGCATGCTCTCGTGGACAGTGCGCCAGATAAAGGTAGGGAAGTTTCCGTTGAAGGTCTAATTTCTCTTTCCAATCATCCATTTAGAACTCTTTTCAATTCAAGCGCTTCGTATTCTTTTATATTTGATTCCGTCGTTGAGTCTCTACACATTAGTACTATTATGGTTTTGAATCCTGTTGTTGTCTCAAATCCCATTGGTGGTACGGTTCATTTGTCTATGGTTTGTCGGGGTTTGAGAATATCTTTGTTAAGCGTCGAGTTTGAGTGCGACACATACATGCTTAGTTTCATAGGCTATGGTTTGATTCAAGGGATGGATTGGCTAGCCATGTGTGGTGCCATTCTGGATTGTGAGAGGAGGGTCGTTAGACTTTTGACTTGTCATGTGGGGCCCTCGAGATTTCTTGTGACCCTAAAGGGTCTTTCATGCTAAGTTTCCTAGAGTCGCTTGATGCATCTATCAATGATTTACAATCTGTACCAGTAGTCTGTGAGTATCCTGATGGTTTGAGGAGTTCCGGGGATTACCTTCGAGGCGCGAGATTAATTTCCGTATATACTTGGTGGACAATGCAAAGCCAGTTGCATTGCTTGTGCGCCATATGGCTCTAAGAGAAAAGAGGGAGCTCAGAAAGAAAGTAGGGGAGCTACTTGAGAAAGGGTTTATTATGCGAAGCATATCCGAATGGGGTGCTCCGGTGGTATTCGCAACTAAGGAGGATGGTTCACTTCACTTATGTGTGGATTATAGAAAGTTGAATAAGCTCACTAAGAAGAAAAGGCACCCACTTCCGAGGATAGATGACCTGTTTGACCAACTGGTTGGTGCATCTATTTTCCCCTAGTTAGACTTGGCCATAAGGTTTCATCGGTTGAGGGTGGTGGAGGACAGTATAGACAAGACCGCTTTTAGAACTCTAGATGGTTTTTTCGAGTAGCTCGTCATGCCTTTTGAGTTGACGAATGCACCCGCCTATTTTTTTGATCTGATGAGTAGTGCGTTTTGGGAGTTTCTAAATAAGTTCATTGTGGTATTTGTTGATGACATCTTGATTTTCTCGAAAAACGAGGAAGAGCATGCCCTAAACTTGAGGGAGATTATGAAAACTCTCCGTGCACACCGGCTTAAGGTGAAATTCTCCAAATGCCATTTTTGGAGGAAAGAAGTGAGATTTCTAGGGCATGTGGTCTCTAAAAATGGGATAGCAGTAGATTCCGTTATGGTAGTTTAATTCAACATTGGAGGACTCCAGAGAATGCAATGGAGGTGAGGATTTTTCTTGGTTTAGCTGGCTGTTATAGGAAGTTCATTAAGGACTTCACAAAGATATCAGCCCCACTCACCAGACTGGTGAAGAAGAATCTGACATTTTCTTGGGATATAGATTGTGACAATGCTTTTTAGCGATTGAAAAGGGCTCTCGCAACAACCCCAGTCTTGACCTTACCCGATGGGAACAAAGTGTTCACAGTATACACTGATGAATGTGGTACAGGGCATGGTGCAGTTCTGATGCAAGAAGGAAGGGTAGTATGTTATGGAGGTAGACATCTAAGAGTTCATGAAAAGAACTACCCTACCCATTGTAACACCCCACGTCCATTAATGTCACTCGCGAAGGGAATGCATTAACTTCCATGGAGCATTTTAAGTGAATATAGAACAGAAAATCACAACAAGACAGATATAAAGCAGTACTTGAAAATCTAAAACTTTATTTATTGCAGCAGAACGTAAATATGTTTGGTTACATCATCAAAACCATAAACCAAAGTCAAGTACATAATATCCTTCTTGATAAAACAAAGTACATAAACTGAAAGACATAATCCCCAACATCAAAATAGCCATAAATAAAAGAGAAGCTGAACTTTACTTCAGCGATCCAAGCAATCTTCTAAAAGCAGTCCAAAATCAAGCTCCACTGGTGCTAGTTCCAACCTGAGCACCTTGGGGGGGGGGGGAAAGGGAGAAAAGAGGAGGAAACAAAGGGGGTTAGATATAAAGTCTGGCGAGTGCGATAACTTTAACAATATAATTAACAAAGTAACTAGGCTAAGGCATAAGTTGGAAAATAAAGAAATGATCATGAACCATTGAGTATGGCAGAGTAAATAAGGAAACAGGATGAACAACGATATCGTTAAGCGCACCTAAACCACTATAGGATGATTACTAAACTACACCAACTCTATAGGATAATTGCAATACTGCACCACCACTAAAGGATAATTGCTATACTGCACCACCACTAGTCATTCTAAGGTTGATCCCACCTACAGACTTAAATAATGATAATGGTAGTTTCGTGCACCCCTAGTTGCCTTCATAGGTGCCACCTACCCCTATCTTCACTAGGTGTACCACTACCCCCAAGCGATCGGCTCCCTAACTCGTAGATACCCGTGCTGGCCCCACAGTGGGGTGTATCACTCCCCAAAGTGGCAAACTGATACAACCAACAATGCACGGCTTATACCAACACGATGCAACAACGTCTTACCTACCAGCCCGGGTCCACACACGCATATGAACCCATTGGACTTGCGTTGCCACCGCTAACCCGGTTTGGCCTCTTACAGTCAAGCCTAGTATGCGTGTCCCGTCCTTGACTTGGGTCGAGCCCACAAAGATACGTATGGGTTACTGGTAGAAACGGGCCCCCATTACTTGACACAAGCTACCCACCTAAGCTTGGTCCCGTCTAGTACATCCCACTTAACCCACTTCTTATTCATGTTTCAATTACATGTTTCAATTTTAGTTAAGTGTTTCTAATCGTATTTCCAAATACCACCCAAGGCACCCACTAGATTCCACATGCCACCCAAGGCACCCACTTAAACCCCTCATGTCCCATTACATGCTTATCTGGTTAAGTGTTTCTTAATTCATTAAGACCGTAACCTCATAAAGACCTCTCACATTAGACTGGCATTTGTGGCAGCAGGATTTGCCGGGCGGGTCCGGGCAGTCTTACACCACAAAAGAGCCTAAGCTCGTGTCTTTACAATTGTTACGTATTTAGTTTATGCCAAAGACCTCTCACATTAGACTGGCATTTGTGGCAGATGGATTTGCCGGGCGGGTCCGGGCAGTCTTACACCACAAAAGAGCCTAACCTCGTGTCTTAGACGATTAATTACTCCTAATTAATCATTCCCCAAATTTGAATTACTTTCCCTATTCAAATTATCAATCAATTCCAAATTTAACGATGTCCATAATTGACTCAATTATGTCCATCCATTTATGGTATGTAAAATCATACCAATTTTCACCACAATTATATTTTATGCCTTTTAAGGCATTTATGCCAATTAAATCTTTTTAATATTATCCCCTTTACCCCCACGTTGTGCGTTCGTTCGTTTAATGTAAAATATATGTTAGACTCGAATAGTCTAACTCATGGAATAAAGAGAAAACATCACAATATACACAAAATTTAAACATAGTTCTAACATGGGGGTGAACTTGCATATGTGAATGATGTTCTACATCTAAAACTTGCATAGACCAAAGTTACAACTTGCGTAAACAACATATGTCATGGATCCAAATCTAAAGGTGTGAACTTGATGAGATAATGGCCACAAACTTGCATAAATCATGTATTGTCATAGATCTATATCTAAAGGAGTAAACTTGCATAGGTAATAACCTTAAACTTGCATAACATGATTCATATCCAACTCATAAACTTACATATGTGATTTATACATCGCAACAATGGTGTAAACTAGTATCTAACATGTAAAGTATGATGTAAAATTTAGCATATAAGTCACACATATCATAGCCTAACTTTCAATTAAATTTTCACATAAACTAGGTGTCATAATCATGTAAGGTCACATATAATTCTACCCAACTTGTATATGATTCATGTTTGAATCAAAATCTAAACTTGCCTACATATGATTTATCATATGAATCAACATAACCAAACTAGCATATGAAACATGATGATTTGATTGTATGTAAAGTTACAACATGGATGATAGCAACATAACTTTACATTATAAATGATAGCATCACAACATAACGTCATAGAGATTTCAATCACAATCCTACAACATAATTACAACATGCAATCAATACTTCACATCACATCCATACAATCCGCACTATAACTTAATCCAATTAAATTACTAATTATTTTATTAAAACTATCGAACTCACAACTCAAAAGCAGTCTTGAGTTCTGAATTCTGATTTCTGGAGTTGAATTAGCTCTCCTTTGAAGAAGATTTGCTGTTAGGGTTGAGTAGAACTGATTTGATTTGCTGTTCTTCCTCTTTAATTTGGTGGCGGCTGCTCTAGGGTTCAAGACAACAGCATGACAGCCATAGTTTCAGTTTTAATTCCGATTTAGGGTTTAAGTCTATGGGTCTTTTTATAGAGTTTTGAATTAATTTAAGTCGTCGGATGATCTTAGGTTTAATTGAAACCATTCAGTCGGGATAGGGTGACACCTCAGCCCTAATGACTCAGCAAGGAGTCAGAAAGGACTCAGCAACATCGGTCAGCCTGAACCAGAAAGCTGTGCAGGCTTGCTGCCTCAGCCTGGGCGCACTTGGTAGGTGCGCCAGTGCAAATTTGTACTGGCGCTCTTCCCAATTGCGCCAGTGCAATTTTTTTTCTTTTGCCACCAATCTTCGTTTGTCCATAACTCCTTCCGGTATACGTTTCCCGCAAACTCGGACTCTATTTCAAGCAGAATTCCGAGACGAACACAATGGCGCTACCCCATTCCCATATTTCTCACGACTGAGATTAATTATTCTTTATTTTAGTTAATTCGATTATTCAAAAATACGGGGTGTTACATTCTCCCCTCCTTAAAGGATTTCGCTCCCGAAATCTCCAAGTTAAGGAGAATGCATATCCTACCATCCAAACAACCATATACTCAACCATCAAACACGGGCATCCATTGTCCTTATAAAATTTCTAATGTTGTATGAACATATGCAAGAAGTGTGTGTATATGTTCCTTATCTAATGCAAAATCAGGCGGTCTACTGATTCAGTTGACCTCCTTAATGCAAACCATGATAGTGCCATGCATCCATTATATATGCGAAAGGACCCTATCGATTTATTTCTACATGTGTGCACAAACATTCACCAAAATGCAACACACATATGATGGTACAACCATTATACATCCATTACTTAAATATGTACACACATTTATATGCAATATGTAATATGAAGTGACTGAGCCGATCTAGTGCCTAAAGTGTGTGTATATGCATCCACGAGCAACCACGAGCAAACACTTGCATCCACATGCATCCATCATACATAACATGTCTCAAACACATGTTTCAACCATAGGACTATCCTATCTAAAGGTCAAAGACACTAGCGAGAGGACATACTAAAGATAAGATAAGTACAAGGTAAGCGATAAAGGAGAAATTTAAAAGACATACCCTCGAAAAGAAAAGGGTATAATGAACGCATCTTCGCTTCCGTCTCCCAAGTAGCGTTGCTCTCATCATCTCCCCATTGCACTTTGACTAGATTTACCTCTCGATTCCTCAACTTCTTAATCTCCGACCTAAGAATGCGCATAGGAGCTCGTCGAATCGTCGCTTCACGCTCGATCTCCACCTCTCTAAGCAAGCTCGGCTCTACCACTTCCGCGGTCTCGTGCAAGCACTTCCTAGAATGTGATACATGGAATACGTCGTGTACACCACTAAGTCTCTCGGGCAACTCCACTCTATACGCCATCTGCCCAATCCTTTCCTTAATAGGAAACGACACTATGAACCTTGGTGCTAACTTTCCAACGGACCCAAAGCGAACGACGTTCCGTAATGGAGACACCTTGACAAAGACCATGTCCCCAACATCAAACTCAAGATTTGACCTCCTCTTGTCCGCATAAGATTTCTGTCTATCTTGCGCCGTCTTCATCCTCCTTTGAATCAAATCGATCTTTTCCGAAGTCTCCCTAATCATATCGGGTCCAAGCAAGATCTTGTCTGTAGACTCCCACCGACATGTAGGCGAACGACACGGCCGTCCATAAAGAGCCTCGAACGGTGCCATGCTATATGCAAACTCCACCAACGGATGATGTTCCTCCCATGTACCTCCGAAATCTAAGACACACAACCTCAATAAGTCCTCTAGAATACGATTCACCCTCTCGGTCTGGCCGTCCGTCTGAGGATGATATGCGGTGCTCAAACATAACTGAGTCCCTACCGCCTCTTGCAAGCTCTTCCAAAATTCGCTAGTGAAAATAGGATCGCGGTCGCTCACTATGCTAGAAGGAACACCGTGCAAACGAACTATCTCTCGAGTGTATACAGAGGCTAACCATGGAGCAGTCCTCTTACTCTTTACGGGAGTGAAATGGGCGCTCTTAGCAAGTATGTCTACCAAAACCCAAATCCCCATATTACCCTTCCTCGATCTCGGTTATCCGTCAACAAAGTCCATCGAAACACTTTCCCACTTCCACTGTGGGACCTCCAATGGGTGTAGCAATCCACCGGGCTTCTTTTGCTCTGCTTTTACTTGTTGGCACACCAAGCATCTAGCGACATACTCGGCCACATCCTTCTTCTTGCCGGCCTAAAAGTAAACTCGTCTCATGTCCATGTACATCTTGTCCCCGCCGGGATGGATGGTCATCTTCCAACGATGGGCATCATCAAGAATGGTCTTCCTTAGGTCATCGTCTTTTGGTACACAAAACCTATCGTACCTACGTAACCAACCCTTATCATCTAGGGTATACCTACGGAGATGGCTCGATGACTCCCCTCCTTTGAGCTTCTCTACTAACTCAACCAACTGTGGGTCGTCTCGCTGTGCCTCGCCAATCCGTCCCAAAAGCGTAGGTCTGACCTCTAAGGATGCTAGCAAACTAGGTACGAAGTCAATGGAAGGTGTAAAGTCAAACGTAGAGATGAACTATAAACTTCGCCGCTCAAAAAACAACGGACTCAAGGATAACCTTTTTCTACTTAAGGCATCTGCCACCACGTTACCCTTGCCAGGGGTATATGCTATCTCGAAGTCGTAGGATGCTAAGAATTCCATCCGCCTTTGCTACCTTAAGTTCAAGTCCTTCTGAGAGAATAAGTATTTTAGCGATTTGTGGTCAGTGAATAATTCGAATTTTTCTCCAAGAAGATAATGATGCCAAGACTTAAGCGCGAAGACAATAGCAGCCAACTCTAGGTCATGTGTAGGGTAATTTCTTTCATGTACTCTCAACTGCCTTCCACCATAGGCTATTACCCTTCCCTTTTGCATTAAGACTACGCCTAGTCCTGTCCCACAAGCATCGGTATAAAACGGTAAATGGCTTACTCCCATCTGGCAACACTATAACTGGGGTTGTGGTCAATGCTCTCTTCAAATGTTGGAATGCATTATCACAATCTACGTCCCACGTAAAAACTAGATTCTTCTTCGTCAAGCGTGTTAATGGGGCTGATATTTTTGCGAAGTCTTTGATGAACTTCCTATAGTAGCCAGCCAACCCTAAGAAACTCCTCACCTCGGTAGCATTTTTAGGAACCTTCCAATCTTAGATGGCCAGTATCTTAGCGGGATCCATAGCTATCCCTTCTTTGGAAACCATGTGCCCTAAAAATCGCACTTCCTTCCTCCAAAAGGGACATTTAGAAAATTTAGCTTTAAGGCTATGCGCTCGAAGAGTCTCCAACACTTCCCTAAGATGTAGGGCATGCTCTTCCTCGCTTTTAGAAAAGATCAAGATATCGTCCACAAAGACTACCACGAATCTATTAAAGTACTCCCTAAACACCCTACTCATCAAGTCAACAAAGTATGCGGGGGCGTTTGTCAAACCGAAGGGCATCACAAGCCACACAAAGAAACCGTCTGGAGTCCTAAAGGCAGTCTTGTCTATGCTATCCTCAGCCACTCTCAACTGATGGAAACCCGTGGCTAAGTCCAACTGCGAAAACACTGAGGCGCCAACTAAATGATCGAAGATATCGTCAATCCTCGACAGTGGGTGTCTATTCTTCTTAGTAAGCTTATTAAGTTCTCTATAGTCCACACAAAGTCTAAGGGACCCATCTGCCTTCGTGGCAAATACTACTGGAGCACCCCACTCCGATATACTACGTCTGATGAACCCCTTTTCAAGCAATTCCTTCACTTGCTTACTGAGTTCTCTCCTCTCTCTTGGAGCCATGTGGCGCACTGGCAATGCCACCGGCTTTGCATTATCTACTAGATATATTCGAAAGTCTATTTCACGTTTTGGGGGTAAACCCCTAACCTCATCGAAGACATCAGCATATTCACGGACTATGGGAACAGAATGTAAATCATCATCGGATGCGTCAAGGGATTCTAGGTAGCTAAGCATTACTGGACCTCTAGGGTCACAAGAAATATCAAGGGTATTTCCAGAACGAGTCAACAATCTAACTACCCTTCTTTCACAGTCTAGGATGGCCCCATATCTAGTTAGCCAATCCATACCTAGAATTAAATCGTAGCCCATGAAGCCAAGAACAAAAGCGTTGAACTCAAACTCAACACCCAAGATAAACACTCTCAAATCGCGACAAATCATAGAAAGATGAGCCGAACCACCGATAGGATTTGAGACTTCTAAGGGATCAGTAACTAGACTAGTATCAAGGTGCAATGTTTCAACTAATGATGTAGAAATAAACGAATGTGATGCGCCAGAATCGAATAAAGTACGGACAGGATGATCAAACAGAAAAACTAAACTTTCAACGGAAATTGCTCTACCTCGTTCTTGCAGCGGTGGGACCACGAGAGCCTGAACTTCTCCCCTTGCCTGCCCTGGTGCCATAAGAGCCTGCACCTGTCCTCCCGAGGTAGACCCTGCCCTATGCCCTTTCTTTGGGTAGTCCTTAATAAGATGTCCCGCCTCGCCACAGTGGAAACCACTGGTCTTCTTTTTCTTTCTACAATCTTTGCTTAGATGGCCGGGTGTCCCACAGTTAAAGCATTTCTTCTTCCCCTTAGCATTATTGCCTTTGCCACCTTTCTTGTTCTGTTGTTGCTGTTGCGACTTCTTTTGATCCCCTTTCTTCTCGGGTGCTTTATTAGCATTGGCGCCCTTCTCCTCTTCATGCATGAGCACCATGTCAACTAGTCTCTCGAAGGTAGCCCCCATGGGAATGTGGGTCATAGCTAACCCATGAAGCGGCTCGTTTAAACCCTTAACAAATCTTAGAGCCTTCTTTTCTGGAGTGTTGACCAAGTCCAAGCCAAACCTTGCCAATTGGTTGAATTTGTTGACGTGCTCTTTCACCGATAGATTCCTTTGCTTCGGTGCCAAAAACCTTTCCATGTATAGATTCTCTTCAGCCCGCGAGAGAAACTTCGCCTCAAACCTCTGCCTAAAATCTGGCCATGTATCGACTGGACGTCCCTCATTAGTGACCTCCCACCAAAACAAGGCCTCATATTTCATTAGCCAGGCAGCTAGCTGGACTTTTCTTTCATCATCCACTTCAAAAATTCTAAACAATTCTTCCACCTCCTTTAGCCAGTTTTGAGCTTCAACAAATGTCTCCGTCCCATGAAAAGGTTTTCCACCCATTGCTCTAAAGTCCTTACATATCTTAGCAAAAGTATCGACGTGAGGAGGAGGGGGAGGAGAAGGAGGAGGAGCATTTGCTGGACCTGCGGTGGCAGCCCTAGCCTCGAGATATTGACGAAACCAACCGGGTACATGAACACCCTCTGGTATCTCAGATGCTTCAGACATGCTGAAACGAAAAAGGAAAGATTCAATATAAAAGAACCGAGGGAAAGATATATGGCTCTTGGGGTTATGCTTTCTGAAATATACTTTTCTCTTGAAAATACTTTCCTTAAAATGTACTTTTGAAGGTACTTCTTTATAAAAATGCTTTTGAAAAACAGTTTTTCAAAATTCATATCTGTTCTGGTAACCTTCAGCTCTGATACCACGTGTAACACCCCACGTCCATTAATGTCACTCGCAAAGGGAATGCATTAACTTCCATGGAGCATTTTAAGTGAATGTAGAACAGAAAATCACAACAAAACGGATATAAAGCAGTACTTGAAAATCTAAAACTTTATTTATTGCAGCAGAAGGTAAATATGTTTGGTTACGTCATCAAAACCATAAACCAAAGTCAAGTACATAATATCCATCTTGATAAAACAAAGTACATAAACTGAAAGACATAATCCCCAACATCAAAATAGCCATAAATAAAAGAGAAGCTGAACTTTACTTCAGCGATCCAAGCAATCTTCCAAAAGCAGTCCAAAATCAAGCTCCATTGGTGCTAGTTCCAACCTGAGCACCTAGGGGGGGGGGAGGGAGAAAAGAGGAGGAAACAAAGGGGGTCAGACATAAAGTCTGGCAAGTGCGATAACTTTAACAATATAATTAACAAAGTAACTAGGCTAAGGAATAAGTTGGAAAATAAGGAAATGATCATGAACCATCGAGTATGGCAAAGTAAATAAGAAAACAGGATGAACAAAGATATCGTTAAACGCACCTAAACCACTATAGGATGATTACTAAACTACACCAACACTATAGGATAATTGCTATACTGCACCACCACTATAGGATAATTGCTATACTGCACCACCACTAGTCACTCTAAGGTTGATCCCGCATACAGACTTAAATAATGATAATGGTAGTTTCGTGCACCCCTAGTTGCCTTCATAGGTGTCGCCTGCCCATATCTCCACTAGGTGTACCCACTACCCCCAAGCGATCGGCTCCCTAACTCGTAGATACCCGTGCTGGCACCACAGTGGGGTGTATCACTCCCCAAAGTGGCAACCCGATACAACCAACAATGCACGGCTTATACCTACACGATGCAACAACATCTTACCTACCAGCCCGGGTCCACACACGCATATGAACCCATTGGACTTGCGTTGCCACCGCTAACCCGGTTTGGCCTCTTACAGTCAAGCCCAGTATGCGTGTCCCGTTCTCGACTTGGGTCGAGCCCACAAAGATACGTATGGGTTACTGGTAGAAACGGACCCCCATTACTTGACACAAGCTATCCACCTAAGCTTGGCCCCCTCTAGTACATTCCACTTAACCCACTTCTTATTCATGTTTCAATTACATGGTTCAATTTTGGTTAAGTGTTTCTAATCGTATTTCCAAATGCCACCCAATGCAGCCACTGGATTCCACATGCCACCCAAGGTACCCACTTAACCCCCTCATGTCCCACTACATGCTTATTTGGTTAAGTGTTTCTTAATTCATTAAGACCGTAACCTCATAAAGACCTCTCACATTAGACTGACATTTGTGGCAGCTGGATTTGCCGGGCGGGTCCAGGCAGTCTTACACCACAAAAGAGCCTAACCTTGTGTCTTTACAATTGTTACGTATTTAGTTTATGCCTAAGACCTCTCACATTAGACTGGCATTTGTGGCAGCTGGATTTGCCGGGCGGGTCCGGGCAGTCTTACACCACAAAAGAGCCTAACCTCGTGTCTTAGACGATTAATTACTCCTAATTAATCATTCCCCAAATTTGAATTACTTTCCCTATTCAAATTATCAATCAATTCCAAATTTAACGATGTCCATAATTGACTCAATTATGTCCATCCATTTATGGTATGTAAAATCATACCTATTTTCACCACAATTATATTTTATGCCTTTTAAGGCATTTATGCCAATTAAATCTTTTTAATATTATCCCATTTACCCCCACGTTGTGCATTTGTTCGTTTAACGTAAAATATACGTTAGACTCGAATAGTCTAACTCATGGAATAAAGAGAAAACATCACAATATACACAAAATTAAAACATAGATCTAACATAGGGGTGAACTTGCATATGTGAATGATGTTCTACATCTAAAACTTGCATAGACCAAAGTTACAACTTGCATAAACAACATATGTCATGGATCCAAATCTAAAGGTGTGAACTTGATGAGATAATGGCCACAAACTTGCATAAATCATGTATTGTCATAGATCTATATCTAAAGGAGTAAACTTGCATAGGTAATAACCCTAAACTTGCATAACATGATTCATATCCAACTCATAAACTTACATATGTGATTTATACATCGCAACAATGGTGTAAATGTAACACCCCGAATTTCAATTAACACTAATGGTTAGTAATTAAAGTATAATTAATATCAGATGTGAGAATCAGGGGAAACGGGCTGCGTCATTGCGTTCGTCTCGGAAAAATACGCGAAATAGAGTCCGAGTTTGCGTAAAACGGGTACCGTATGAAAGAGATATGGACGAACGAAGTTAGGCAGAAAAACCCGAAACAGACCAGAAATGCACTGGCGCACTTGGGAAGTGCGCCCATGTCGGGACAGAAAACCTGCACAGTTTCTAGAGAGTTCTGTGGTTGGGTGCACCAGTTTGGGGTTTGGGCTTGGTCTTAGGGCTGATTTCTGGAAAGTTCCGAAATCCAAGGGTCCTAATCTAATTTAGGGTTAATCTAAGGGCCTAAAACACTCACCTAATCTATAAATACACCCTAAACCTACCCTAATCCATACTAAAAATAGAATTGAGTGCTACATGCCGCCAAATTAAATCTTAGAAGGAGCCTCCACTAATTTATGAAGAGGGTTGCAAGCTAATCACTCTCTAATCAACCTCTAATCCATTCTAAGCATCTTAATCTTCTTCATTTGGAGTGCAAATTTGCTAGTTGTGAGTTTCTATCACTCTAATGATCAATTGCTAAACTAAGTAGATGAGATATGATGAGATCATATGGTTTTGTTTGGGGATTAATGGGTTTTAAGTCATATGACATGATGTTAGTTTGCTAATGTATGTGGGTTGTGCAAGTTTTGTGCTTTGTGATCATATGTTAATATGCAAGTTACATGTATGATAATATGCAAGTTACATGTATGATAATATGCAAGTTACATGTATGATAATTATGCAAGTTGTATGTTTCTTCATATGCAAGTTTATGAGTTCATATGCAAGTATGTAACATGTTATGCAAGTTCATATGCAAGTTATGTGACATATTATATGCAAGTCATGTATTTGTTAATATGTAAGTTTATGTAACATGTTATGCAAGTTAATATGCAAGTTATGTGACATGTTATACAAGATTATATGCAAGTTATGTGACATGTTATACAAGATTATATGCAAGTTATGTGACATGTTATACAAGATTATATGCAAGTTATGTGACATGTTATACAAGATTATATGCAAGTTATGTGACATGTTATGCAAGTTCATATGCAAGTTATATGTTTGTTAATATGCAAGATGGCACCTTTGAAACATGTTCATACATATGCAAGTTGACACCTTTTATATGTGTTATGTCATGAGAACGAAATTACGTGGGAACGATGGGGTTAATTAAATGCATATGTTAATAAGATTGTGTGAAATTAATATAATTATGCATAACATAAGATAAATGAACATAGTATGGGAATTTGCCTATTAAGTTAGGTGTACCCATACTATGTGTTGGGAATTTGCCTATTAAGTTAGGTGTACCCACACTTTGGAGTTGGGAATTTGCCTATTAAGTTAGGTGTACCCATATTCCTAAAATAAACATGATAATTAACACAAATTATGGGGGTGATTAATTAGGAGTAATTAATCGATTAAGACACGAGGTTGGACCCGTTTGTAGTGTAAGGCTGCCCGGAGTTTACCGGCTTAACCAGGCATCTACAAATGACGGTCCAATGTGAGGGGTCTTAATCATAAATTAAATACGTAACAAGGGTAAATGACACGAGGTTGGACCCGTTTGTAGTGTAAGACTGCCCGGAGTTTACCGGCTTAACCAGGCATCTACAAATGACGGTCCGATGTGAGGGGTCCTTTACACGGTTACGGTGTTAATCAATTAAGAAACACTTAACCAGATAAGCATGTAGTGGGGCATGGGGGTTAAGTGGGTACCTTGGGTGGTATGTGGAAATTGCTAGTGGTTGCCAATAGAAAATATGATTAAATACTTAACCAAGATGAAACATGTAATTAAACATGATTAAAGGGTTAAGTGGGAAACACTAGTGTGTGGGCCAAGCTTAGGGGGATGGCTTGTGCTGGGGGCCCATTTCAACCAGTAACCCATACGTATCTTAGTGGGCTCGACCCATGTCGAGGACGGGACACGCATACTGGGCTTTACTATAAGAGGCCAAAATGGGTTAGCGGTGGCAACGCATGACCAACGGGTTTCATATGCGTGTGTGGACCCGGGCTGGTAAATAAGACGTTGTTGCATCGTGTAGATATAAGCCGTGCACCGTTAATTTTATCAGGTTGCCACGTTGGGGAATGGTACACCCCACGGTGGGGCCAGCACGGGTATCTACGTTAGGGAGCCGATCGAATGGGGAGTAGTGTGTACACCTAGTGGATTGTAGGGCCCCGTGGCGTCTACTTAGTCACCTAGGGGTACGCGAGAACTATTAAGTTAATTTTATAAGTCCATGGGTGGGATCAACCTTTAAGTTAGGAACGACTGGTGTGGTGCAGTTTAGTAATTTACCTTTGGAAGGGTAGATGCGTCTTTATCTTTTATCTTAGTTTAGTTGACTGCTTAGTGTAGC
This sequence comes from Allium sativum, assembly GCA_030737875.1. Taxonomy (NCBI): domain Eukaryota; kingdom Viridiplantae; phylum Streptophyta; class Magnoliopsida; order Asparagales; family Amaryllidaceae; genus Allium; species Allium sativum. The sequence goes on from CM060922.1 coordinate 797,940,773, forward strand.
CATTCATCCCCATTAGTTACCGTATATCAGTTTATGTCTTCTCTGGTTACTTTAACGATTGTATTGTTAAAGTTATAGGACTCGCTCAGACTTATGTCTGACCCCGTTGTTTTTATCTTTTTTCCCAACCCTCAGGTCCTACGGTGGATCCTAGCAGTAGTGGAGCTTGATCGGATTGCTGTTCCAGTCTTTAGGAGCTTGGATAGATGTAAAGCTCCAGTTACCCAGTTATCTTTTCTTTTGTCATGGCTATTGTATGAGAGTGGGATTATGTACTTCTTTATTTTGATGGATATTGTACTTGACTTTTATTGTGGTTTTATGATGTAACCAGACATGTTTTACTTCCGCTGTTATGAGATGATGTTTTAAATTTCAAGTACTATTTATATCTGTCTTGTTGTAATTTTTCTGTTCTATATTCACTAAAATACTCCACCGATGCTATGGCATTCCCTTAGTGAGTGATCATAGCGGGAGTGGGGTGTTACACGTGGTATCAGAGCTGAAGGTTACCGGAACAGATAAATTTTTGAGAAAAATACATTTTTTTAGAAAATAGTAAAGGTATTATTTTTGGAAAAAGTATTTTCAAAAACATGTCTTTTAAGAGAAAAGTTTTTGAAAAAGAAAAGCATAATCCCCAATAGCCATATCTTTATCTTTCGGAATCTCCTTTTTGAATCTTTCCTCTTTCGTTTCAGCATGGCTGAAGATCTTAACATCCCGGAGGGCTTAGTTATACCACTATGGTATAGGAGGTTACAAGAGGCTAGGGTCGCGGCTGCGGGTCCAGCCAATGCTACTACACCAGAGGCAACCTCTCCTCCTCCTCAGCATAGAGTGGATAATTTTGCTAAGATTTGCAAGGAGTTCAAGGCTATAGGAGGAAAACCTTTTCTAGGTTCAGAGACTTTCGTAGAGGCTAGAGATTGGCTTAAGGAAGTGGAAGAGTTGCTGGATATCTTTGAAGTGGAAGAGGGAAAGAAAGTCAAGTTGGCGGCTTGGTTAATGAAGGGAGAGGCCTCATTCTGGTGGGAGGTCACTAATGGAGAACGCCCTGTTGACTCTTGGGCAGATTTCAAGCAAAGGTTTGGGGCTAAGTTTCTCTCAAGGGCGGAAGAGAATCTGTTTATGGAGAAGTTCTTGAATTTGAAGCAAGGGAGTCTCACGGTGAAAGAATATGTCAACAAATTCAATCAATTAGCAAGGTTTGGCATAGAGTTGGTGAATACACCGGAGAAGAAGGCTTTGAGGTTCGTTAGAGGCTTGAACGAACCATTGCAAGGAATAGCTATGACTCACATTCCTATGGGGGCCAACTTTGAGAAGCTTGTCTACATGGCACTTATGCATGAGGATGATAAGAGTTCTAAGGCACCAGAGAAGAAGGGGGATCAGAAGAAACCGCAACAACAACAACAAGGAAAGGGTGGAAAAGGCAATGGTGACAAGGGGAAGAAGAAGAAGAAGAAGTGCTTCAATTGTGGGACCCCAGGCCACCTCAGCAAGGATTGTCGCAAAAAGAAGAAGACCGGTTGCTTTCATTGTGGTGAAGCAGGACATCTTGTGAAGGACTGCCCAAAGAAGGGGCAGAAGACGAGGTCTACCTCAGGAGGACAGGTGCAAGCTCTTATGGCACCACCTCAGGCAGGGGGGCAAGTTCAGGCTCTCTCAGTTCCACCGATTCAGCAGAGAGGTAGAACTATTTCTGTTGAAAGTCTGGTTTTTCTGTTTGATCATCCAGTTCATACTTTGTTTGACTCTGGCGCATCGCATTCTTTTATCTCATCATTGTTAGTTGAGTCACTGCACTTAGACACCAGTCTAGTTGATGATCCCTTGGTTGTTTCAAACCCAATTGGGGGCTCCATATATCTGTCTATGATATGTTTGGGTTTGAAGATTTCTATACTTAGCGTTGAGTTTGGATGTGATGCTTTTGTATTGGGCTTCACGGGCTATGGGTTGATTTTGGGCATGGACTGGTTATCCAGTAATGGTGCCGTTCTTGATTGTGAAAGGAGAGTTGTCAGGCTTATGACCCGCTTGGGTAATACTCTCGAGATCTCTTGTAATCCCATGGAATCTGTTTTGCTAAGTTATCTTGAATCGCTCGATGCTTCGGTCGAGAGTTTGCGTTCTGTCAGAGTGGTCCGGGAATATCCGGATGTGTTTGAAGAGGTGAAGGGTTTGCCTCCGAAGCGGGAGATAGATTTCCGAATTTATTTGGTGGATAATGCCAAACCAGTGTCTTTGCCAGTGCGCCACATGGCTCCTCGTGAGAGAAGAGAACTTCATAAGCAAGTAGGGGAGTTGCTTGAGAAGGGGTTCATAAGGCGAAGTATATCGGAGTGGGGAGCTCCAGTAGTGTTTGCCACGAAGGCGGATGGGTCCCTCAGACTTTGTGTGGATTATAGAGAACTTAATAAGCTCACGAAGAAGAATAGACACCCATTACCGAGGATAGATGATCTCTTCGATCAGTTGGTTGGCGCCTCAGTGTTTTCGCAGATGGACTTAGCTACAGGGTTTCATCAGTTAAGAGTGGCGGAGGACAGTATAGAGAAGACTGCTTTCCAGACTCCGGATGGTTTTTATGAGTGGCTTGTGATGCCATTTGGGTTGACAAACGCCCCTGCATACTTTGTTGATCTGATGAGTAGAGTGTTCAGAGAGTATCTGAATAAGTTTGTAGTGGTCTTTGTGGATGACATCTTGGTCTTCTCCAAGAGTGAAGAAGAGCATGCCTTACATCTCAGAGAAGTGTTGGAGACTCTTCGAGCAAATAGTCTTAAAGCTAAATTCTCTAAATGTCATTTTTGGAGAAGAGAAGTGCGATTCTTAGGGCATGTGGTCTCTAAGGAAGGGATAGCTGTGGATCCCGCAAAGATAGTATCTATCCAGGATTGGAAAGTTCCTAGAAATGCTACCGAAGTAAGAAGTTTCTTGGGGTTGGCAGGATATTATAGGAAGTTCATCAAAGACTTCGCGAAGATATCAGCCCCATTAACCCGCTTGACGAAAAAGAATCTGGTTTTCTCATGGGACATAGATTGTGATGATGCTTTCCGACGATTAAAGAGAGCTTTGACCACCGCTCCAGTTTTAGTGCTTCCAGATGGGAGTAAGCCGTTTGTTGTTTATACCGATGCTTGTGGGACAGGATTAGGCGCAGTCTTGATGCAGGAGGGAAGGGTAATAGCCTATGGAGGGAGGCAATTGAGAGTGCATGAGAAGAATTACCCTACCCATGATCTAGAGTTGGCCGCGATTGTTTTCGCACTTAAGTCTTGGCACCATTATCTTCTTGGTGAGAGATTCGAGTTGTTCACTGACCATAAATCATTGAAGTACTTATTCTCTCAGAAGGATTTAAACTTAAGACAGCAAAGGTGGATGGAGTTCTTAGCATCCTATGATTTCGAGATAGCGTATACCCCTGGCAAGGGTAACGTGGTGGCGGACGCCTTGAGTAGAAAAAGGTTATCTTTGAGTCCATTGTTCGTGGAACGGCGAAGCTTGGAGTTTCTTTCTTTGTTCGACTTCAGACCTTCTGTTGACTTTGTACCTGGTTTGTTAGCATCCTTGGAAGTTAGACCTACTCTTTTGGGACGGATTGGCGAGGCTCAGCGAGACGACCCACAGTTGGTTGAGTTGGTAGAGAAGCTTATAAGGGGGGAGTCGTCCAGCCATTTGGGTAGATATACCATAGATGATAGGAGATGGTTGCATAGAGACGGTAGACTTTGTGTACCGCAAGATGAGGGTTTGAAGAAGGCTATTTTGGATGATGCACATCGTTCAAGGATGACTATTCATCCCGGTGGAGACAAAATGTACCAAGACATGAAGAGAGTTTTCTTCTGGGCCGGTATGAAGAAAGATGTGGCCGAGTCTGTGGCTAGATGCTTAGTGTGCCAACAAGTTAAAGCGGAGCAAAGGAAACCCGGTGGGTTGCTACACCCATTGGAAGTTCCGCAATGGAAGTGGGATAGTGTCTCGATGGATTTCATCGATGGGTTACCGAGATCGAGGAAGGGCAATACGGGAATTTGGGTTGTGGTAGACAGACTTACCAAGAGTGCCCATTTTATACCCGTGAAGAGTAAGAGGACCGCTCCATGGCTTGCTTCAGTCTATGTTAGAGAGATTGTTAGATTGCATGGCGTACCATCCAGCATTGTGAGTGATCGAGATCCTATCTTCACTAGTGAGTTTTGGAGAAGTTTGCAAGAGGCGGTAGGGACTCAGTTGTGTTTGAGCACCGCATATCATCCTCAGACGGACGGTCAGACCGAGAGGGTGAATCGTATCTTAGAAGATCTCTTGAGGCTTTGTATCTTGGATTTTGGAGGTACATGGGAAGAACATCTTCCTTTGGTGGAGTTCGCATACAATAACAGCTTTCAGTCTAGTATTGGCATGGCACCTTTCGAAGCTCTTTATGGAAGGCCTTGTCGATCTCCTACATGTTGGTGGGAATCTACGGATAAGATCTTGCTTGGGCCAGATATGGTTAGAGAGACTTCAGAGAAGATTGATTTGATTCGAAGAAGGATGAAGGCAGCGCAAGATAGACAGAAATCTTATGCGGATCGGAGAAGGACGGATCTTGAGTTTGAGGTTGGGGACATGGTTTTTGTCAAAGTATCTCCGTTGAGAAATGTTGTTCGCTTTGGGTCCGTTGGGAAGTTAGCACCGAGGTTTGTTGGGCCGTTTCCTATTAAGGAAAGGATTGGACGGATGGCATATAGGGTGGAGTTGCCCGACAGACTTAGTGGTGTTCATGATGTATTCCATGTATCACATTTGAGGAAGTGCTTACATGAGACCGCAGAGGTGGTAGAGCCGAGCTTGCTTAGAGATGTAGAGGTAGAGCGTGATGCGACGATTCGACGAGCTCCTACTCGCATCCTTGGGTCAGAAACTAGGAAGTTGAGGAACGGAGAAGTTCAGCTAGTTAAAGTGCAATGGGGAGATGACGAAAGCAATGCTACTTGGGAGACGGAAGCGAAGATGCGTTCTTTGTACCCATTTCTTTTTGAGAGTATGTCTTTTAACTTCTCCTTTATCGCTTGTCTAGTACTTATCTTATCTTTAGTATATCCTCTCGCTAGTACCTATGACCTTTAGATAGGGTAAAGCCTATGGTTGAAACATGTGTTTGAAACATGTTATGGTTGATGGATGCATGTGGATGCAATTGTTTGCTAGTGGTTGCTCGTGGATGCATATACACACACATTAGGCACTAGATCGGCTCAGTCACTTCATGTTGCATATCGCATAAATGGATGTGGTAGTTAGATTGATGGATGTATCATGGCTGTGTTATCATATGGATGATGCATTTTTGTGTATGGTTGTGCACGCATATAGAAATTGTATGTGTCAATAGGGTTTCGCATACATATTGGATGCATGGCACTATCATGGTTTGCATTAAGGAGGTCGACTGAATCAGTAGACCGCCTGATTTTGCATTAGTATACGGACATATACACACACTTTCTGCATATGTTCATACATCATTAGAAGTTTCTAAGGATAATGGTTGCTTGTGGTTGATGGTTTAGTAGATGGTTGTTTGGTTGGTAGGATACGTTCTTCTTGACTTAGAGATTTCGAGGACGAAATCCTTTAAGTAGGGGAGAATGTAACACCCCGAATTTCAATTAACACTAATGGTTAGTAATTAAAGTATAATTAATCTCAGATGTGAGAATCAGGGGAAACGGGCTACGTCATTGCGTTCGTCTCGGAAAAATACGCGAAATAGAGTCCGAGTTTGCGTAAAACGGGTACCGTATGAAAGAGATATGGACGAACGAAGTTAGGCAGAAAAACCCGAAACAGGCCAGAAATGCACTGGCGCACTTGGGAAGTGCGCCCATGTCGGGACAGAAAACCTGCACAGTTTCTAGAGAGTTCTGTGGTTGGGTGCACCAGTTTGGGGTTTGGGCTTGGTCTTAGGGCTGATTTCTGGAAAGTTCCGAAATCCAAGGGTCCTAATCTAATTTAGGGTTAATCTAAGGGCCTAAAACACTCACCTAATCTATAAATACACCCTAAACCTACCCTAATCCATACTAAAAATAGAATTGAGGGCTACATGCCGCCAAATTAAATCTTAGAAGGAGCCTCCACTAATTTATGAAGAGGGTTGCAAGCTAATCACTCTCTAATCAACCTCTAATCCATTCTAAGCATCTTAATCTTCTTCATTTGGAGTGCAAATTTGCTAGTTGTGAGTTTCTATCACTCTAATGATCAATTGCTAAACTAAGTAGATGAGATATGATGAGATCATATGGTTTTGTTTGGGGATTAATGGGTTTTAAGTCATATGACATGATGTTAGTTTGCTAATGTATGTGGGTTGTGCAAGTTTTGTGCTTTGTGATCATATGTTAATATGCAAGTTACATGTATGATAATATGCAAGTTACATGTATGATAATATGCAAGTTACATGTATGATAATTATGCAAGTTGTATGTTTCTTCATATGCAAGTTTATGAGTTCATATGCAAGTATGTAACATGTTATGCAAGTTCATATGCAAGTTATGTGACATATTATATGCAAGTCATGTATTTGTTAATATGTAAGTTTATGTAACATGTTATGCAAGTTAATATGCAAGTTATGTGACATGTTATACAAGATTATATGCAAGTTATGTGACATGTTATACAAGATTATATGCAAGTTATGTGACATGTTATACAAGATTATATGCAAGTTATGTGACATGTTATACAAGATTATATGCAAGTTATGTGACATGTTATGCAAGTTCATATGCAAGTTATGTGTTTGTTAATATGCAAGATGGCACCTTTGAAACATGTTCATACATATGCAAGTTGACACCTTTTATATGTGTTATGTCATGAGAACGAAATTACGTGGGAACGATGGGGTTAATTAAATGCATATGTTAATAAGATTGTGTGAAATTAATATAATTATGCATAACATAAAATAAATGAACATAGTATGGGAATTTGCCTATTAAGTTAGGTGTACCCATACTATGTGTTGGGAATTTGCCTATTAAGTTAGGTGTACCCACACTTTGGAGTTGGGAATTTGCCTATTAAGTTAGGTGTACCCATATTCCTAAAATAAACATGATAATTAACACAAATTATGGGGGTGATTAATTAGGAGTAATTAATCGATTAAGACACGAGGTTGGACCCGTTTGTAGTGTAAGACTGCCCGGAGTTTACCGGCTTAACCAGGCATCTACAAATGACGGTCCAATGTGAGGGGTCTTAATCATAAATTAAATACGTAACAAGGGTAAATGACACGAGGTTGAACCCGTTTGTAGTGTAAGACTGCCCGGAGTTTACCGGCTTAACCAGGCATCTACAAATGACGGTCCGATGTGAGGGGTCCTTTACACGGTTACAGTGTTAATCAATTAAGAAACACTTAACCAGATAAGCATGTAGTGGGGCATGGGGGTTAAGTGGGTACCTTGGGTGGTATGTGGAAATTGCTAGTGGTTGCCAATAGAAAATATGATTAAATACTTAACCAAGATGAAACATGTAATTAAACATGATTAAAGGGTTAAGTGGGAAACACTAGTGTGTGGGCCAAGCTTAGGGGGATGGCTTGTGCTGGGAGCCCATTTCAACCAGTAACCCATACGTATCTTAGTGGGCTCGACCCATGTCGAGGACGGGACACGCATACTGGGCTTGACTATAAGAGGCCAAAATGGGTTAGCGGTGGCAACGCATGACCAACGGGTTTCATATGCGTGTGTGGACCCGGGCTGGTAAATAAGACGTTGTTTCATCGTGTAGATATAAGCCGTGCACCGTTAATTTTATCAGGTTGCCACGTTGGGGAATGGTACACCCCACGGTGGGGCCAGCACGGGTATCTACGTTAGGGAGCCGATCGAATGGGGAGTAGTGTGTACACCTAGTGGATTGTAGGGCCCCGTGGCGTCTACTTAGTCACCTAGGGGTACGCGAGAACTATTAAGTTAATTTTATAAGTCCATGGGTGGGATCAACCTTTAAGTTAGGAACGACTGGTGTGGTGCAGTTTAGTAATTTACCTTTGGAAGGGTAGATGCGTCTTTATCTTTTATCTTAGTTTAGTTGACTGCTTAGTGTAGCCATTCATCCCCATTAGTTACCGTATATCAGTTTATGTCTTCTCTGGTTACTTTAACGATTGTATTGTTAAAGTTATAGGACTCGCTCAGACTTATGTCTGACCCCGTTGTTTTTATCTTTTTTCCCAACCCTCAGGTCCTACGGTGGATCCTAGCAGTAGTGGAGCTTGATCGGATTGTTGTTCCAGTCTTTAGGAGCTTGGATAGATGTAAAGCTCCAGTTACCCAGTTATCTTTTCTTTTGTCATGGCTATTGTATGAGAGTGGGATTATGTACTTCTTTATTTTGATGGATATTGTACTTGACTTTTATTGTGGTTTTATGATGTAACCAGACATGTTTTACTTCCGCTGTTATGAGATGATGTTTTAAATTTCAAGTACTATTTATATCTGTCTTGTTGTAATTTTTCTGTTCTATATTCACTAAAATACTCCACCGATGCTATGGCATTCCCTTAGTGAGTGATCATAGCGGGAGTGGGGTGTTACAGTAAACTAGTATCTAACATGTAAAGTATCATGTAAAATTTAGCATATAACTCACACATGTCATAGCCTAACTTTCAATTAAATTTTCACATAAACTAGGTGTCATAATCATGTAAGGTCACATATAATTCTACCCAACTTGTATATGATTCATGTTTGAATCAAAATCTAAACTTGTCTACATATGATTTATCATATGAATCAACATAACCAAACTAGCTTATGAAACATGATGATTTGATTATATATAAAGTTACAACATGGATGATAGCAACATAACTTTACATCATAAATGATAGCATCACAACATAACGTCATAGAGATTTCAATCACAATCCTACAACATAATTACAACATGCAATCAATACTTCACATCACATCCATACAATCCGCATTATAACTTAATCCAATTAAATTACTAATTATTTTATTAAAACTATCGAACTCACAACTCAAAAGCAGTCTTGAGTTCTGAATTCTGATTTCTGGATTTGAATTAGCTCTCCTTTGAAGAAGATTCGCTGTTAGGGTTGAGTAGAACTGATTTGATTTTTTGTTCTTCCTCTTTAATTTGGTGGCAGCTGCTCTAGGGTTCAAGACAAAAGCATGACGACCATAGTTTCAGTTTTAATTCTGATTTAGGGTTTGAGTCTATGGGTCTTTTTATAGAGTTTTGAATTACTTTAAGCCGTCGTATGATCTTAGGGTTAATCGAAACCATTTAGTCGGGATAGGGTGACACCTCAGCCCTAATGACTCAGCAAGGAGTCAGAAAGGACTCGGCAACATGGGTCAGCCTGAACCAGAAAGCTGTGCAGGCTTGCTGCCTCGGCCTGGACGCACTTGGCAGGTGCGCCAGTGCAAATTTGTACTGGCGCACTTCCCAAGTGCGCCAGTGCAATTTTTTTTTCTTTTGCCACCAATCTTCGTTCGTCCATAACTCCTTCTTCTGGTATCCGTTTCCCGCAAACTCGGACTCTATTTCAACCAGAATTCCGAGACGAACACAATGGCGCAACCCCATTCCCATAATTCTCATGTCTGAAATTAATTATTCTTTATTTTAGTTAATTCGATTATTCAAAAATCCGGGGTGTTACACCCATGACTTAGAGTTAGCTGCTATAGTATTCGCGCTTAAGACTTGGCGTCATTATCTACTTGGAGAGAAGTTCGAATTGTAAACCGATCATAAATCTCTCAAGTACTTGTTCTTGCAGAAGGATCTTAATTTAAGACAACAAAGGTCGATGGAGTTCCTAACGTCCTATGATTTCGAGATTTCTTATACCCTTGGCAAGGGTAATGTGGTGGTAGAAGCATTAAGTAGGTAGAGGATGACTTTGAGTCCTCTGTTTGTGGAGAGGGAAAGCTTGGAGTTTATATCGATTTTTGATTTTAGACCCTCCACCGAGTTTGCACCTGGTTTATTGGCATCATTAGAGGTGCAACCTACTTTATTGGATCAGATAGGGACTTCGCAGCGAGAGGACCAACAGCTAGCAAATATCTTGGATAGGCTCAGTAAAAGGGAGACTTCTAGTCGCCTCAGTAGATATTCCACTGACAATAGAGGGTAGTTACGAGGAGATGGAAGGCTTTGTGTTCCCCAAGTCAGGAGTTTGTTGAAGACAGTCCTTGAGAAAGACCATCATTCTAAGATGACTATTTACCTAGGCGGAGATAAGATGTATAGAGATATGAAAAGGGTTTTCTTTTGGGCTGGGATGAAGAATGATGTGGCGGAGTTTGTTTCTTGATATTTGACTTTTCAACAAGTCAAAGCTGAGCAAAGGAAGCCCGGTGGTTTACTTCATCCTTTGGAAGTCCCACAGTGGAAGTGGGAGAGCATCTCAATGGATTTCATAGATGGTTTTCCTAAATCAAGGAAAGGAAACACCTGTATTTGGTTTGTAGTTGACAGGCTTACTAAGAGTGCTCATTTCATCCCTATTAAGAGTAAGAAGATGACAACATGGTTGGCAGTATTTTATCTTCGTGAGATAGTCCGTCTGCATGGAGTACCTTCCAGTATTGTGAGTGATCGTGACCCCATATTCACAAGTTAGTTTTGGATGAGCTTGCAAGAAGCAATAGGTACACAGTTGGGTTTGAGCACCACTTACCACCCTCAAACCGATGGATAGATGGAAAGGATAAATAGAGTCTTTGAGGATCTTTTAAGACTGTGTATCCTAGACTTCAGAGGGACTTGTGAAGAGCATCTTCCTTTAGTAGAGTTCGCCTACAACAACAGTTACCAGGCTAGGCACCATTCGAAGCATTGTACAGATGACCATGTAAATCACCAACTTTTGGTGGGAGTCCACAGAAAGACTTCTACTTGGACCGGAGATGGTTAGGGAAACTTCAGAAAAGATTGATCTCATCCATAGGATCATGAAGACAACCCAGGACAGGTAGAAGCCCTATGCAGATAAGAGAAGCATTGACGTTGAGTTTGAGGTAGGAGACATGGTTTTCATCAAGGTATCACCTTTGAGGAATGTAGTTCATTTTGGATCTGTAGGTAAATTGGCACCAAGGTTTGTAGGCCATTTCCCATAACAGAAAGGATTGGCCAAATGGCCTATAGAGTAAAGCTACCAGAGAGACTGTTCGACATTCATGATGTTTGCCGCGTTTCTCATTTACGGAAGTGTTTGCATGATAACGCAGAAGTAGTTGAGCTGAGTATGCGTGAGGAAGTAGAAGTGGAACGGGAGGAGACAGTTAGACGAGTTCCTACTCGTATTCTTAGATCAGACGTTAAGAAGCTATGCAATCGAGAGGTCAAGTTGATGAAAGTTCAGTAAGGAGACAACCAAGAGGATGCAACTTGGGAGAATGAAAACAAGATTTGCGCTTCGTACCCTTTTCTTTTTAAGGGTATGTTCTTAACATCTTTTTCCAAAGCTTTTATTCATGCTTGTTCTATCGTTTAAGTATATCCTGTCGATCGAATCTTTGACCTTTATGCAGGAGTCCCGTGGATTTAAACATGTGTTTGAGACATGTTATGTTTGATGGACGCAAGTGGATGCAAGTGGTTTCTAGTGGATGCATATACACACACATTAGGCACTAGATTGGCTCAATCACTCTCATACTGCATATGAATGTGTGTGCATTTTTCTTCTTTTATTGGATGAAAGTGAATGTATCATCATATGGATGTTGCATTTGGATGAATGGTTGTCCACACATATATAAATTACATGTTATGATAGGTTTATTTGCATATATATTGGATTCATGACACTAACATACGTTGCATTAAGGAGGTCAACTGAATCAGTAGACCGCCTGAACTTTTTGAACTAGTATAGGGACATATGCACACACCTTTGCATATGTTTATATAAACATTAAAAATATTTTAAGGACAATGGATGCCTGTGATTCCTGGATGAGTAGATGGATGATGGATGTTAGGATATACATTCTTCTTAGCTTGGAGATTCCGGGGATGAAATCCTTTTAGTAGGGGAGAATGTAACATCCTGTAATTTTATAACACATTAAAATGATAAACTAAAAATACTTAATTAAACGTTGAGAATTAAGTAAAACGGACTGCGCCATTGTGTTCGTCTTGGAATTCTGCTTAAGATGGACCCCAAGTTTGCGTAAAACGGACATCGTATGAAGAAGATATTAAGTTTCAAAGTTTATAAACATATAAGCCATATATATATATATAATGATTCCAGAAAATCAAAACCAGAGGCGATAAAAATAGGGGAAATCGTCACGTTAGGGTCGACCCCAACCCTAAGGGTGTCCACCCATGGGCCGACATCAACACATGGGTGTCGACACTCATGTCGACCCTCCAGATCTAGACAGAATTAAGTTTCTGAACGTGGACTCGTTTCTTGACTAGTTTCGTTGACCCTAGGCTATATAAAGGACCTTAATCCCATTGTTTTATTCATCCATATCAATGACGACAATGAGGTGCTACCCCAACTCAAAGTAAAATAACCTATTCTTCTTCAATAGCAAGCTATACGTATTCAGAGATCTGTGCTACACATCTACAATCAAATCTCTGTTCTTTAGATCCAATCACAGTGAGTTTATGTTGCCTTTAGATATAAATGCCTAAAATGTAATCTTGACATGTCTATAAGTTTGGATCTAAGCCTATGGCTGTTAGTACTATGAATCATTATAGAACTGTCATTATTTGTATACCTAATTCACTGCTTAATTCTCAGCATGCCTGTTTATAATATCCCTATTTTGTTAGTTTTCCAAATCATGTCACCATATGCCTCTTATGATAGTTTTCCTAATCATGTCACTGTGCCTATTCTGTTAGTATGACCAATTCTATCATCATATGCCAGTTTTTATTTATTATGCCTATTCTTGTTCTCTTCTCTTCCTATTTCCCTTTTTGTTTTATAGCCAGGCTACCTTCGACCCTAAGCATATCGCTGAAATACGCGAATGCACGAAATTGAAAACAATTGGGAATTATAAATTTGGGGTGTAGTTCATATTGTAAAACATGATTGGGAATTTTGGGCATAATTTGTACCTTGAACCAAACTTGGGATTTGGGGGCATAATCTATATCTTGAACTAAATCTGGGGCATAACTTGTATCGTAGATCGGATGGGGATTTAGGACATGATAAACATGAAAATTTGTTAATAATGAAAAAGCCTAGATTTACAGTAATTAGAAACTGTAATCGTGCTTAGACACGAGGTTAGATTACACTAGTGGTAGAAGTCTGCATGGAACCGCCCGACAAATCCAGTTTCCACAAGTGGTAAATCTATTTTGAGGGATCTAAGAGCATATACATACATGTGACAGCACTAAGACACAAGGTTAAGTCCGACTTGTGGAAGAAGTCTTCCCGGACCCAACAGACATATCCAACATCCACAAGTTGTAGACTTAATGTGAGAGGTCTAGCTCATTATAACCATAAATGAATGAATGGTGATGAACTAGTAATACTTAACCTGTTTGAATCCATAAGGATTACATGAACCTATCAAACTAAGTAAGGGTTAAGTAAACTTGTTTGAATCAGTTGGAGGGTCAGGTAAATCTAGTGGCGGTGGGTAATATTTATATATATAGGCCCACAAACTTAACATATGGGGTTATGCAATCTTGTTAAACTAGTAGGCATAACCTGTTGAAATCCTAGTAGTGGGGATGCAAGCCTGGGGGAAGCTTGTATCATCTATTGTGTGGGACTCGTTCAGTCAGTAACCCATCTTGGTATCAAACGGGGAACCCCGAACTAGGTCGGGGTCTAGGCTCGCTTACTGAGCTGACTATAAGAGGTCACTTGAGTGAGGGTGTTGATGGCGTGTTCCAACGGAGTCATGTGCGTGAATGGGTCCGCTTGCTAGGGAAGATAAGACGCTGTGACATTAGTGGATATGGTTGTGCACATCTTGTAAACAAAGAGTTTCCACTTTTGGAAGTGATACATCCTACTGTGGGACTAGCACAAGGTATATATGAGTTATGGAGCCAATTTATTGGGGGTAGTAATTAGGGTACATCTAGTCTTGCTTGTTTAGGAGCCCATTATTGTCGTTGGGGTTGACACCTGTCAGCTCTGTTGGGCTAACTGTTATTGTATAGGGTAGAACCTCTCATTACAAGTACATCTAAGTCTACCATCTTGTACTTGTTGGAATCATCTTGTTCTTGTGAGAATAGTAATGGTGCAGAGAATAGTAGTATAGAAGCGCAACACATGTTCTATTTTGTTTATCCTGTTTACCTTGCTATACCTGCCTTATGACACTATTATCTCTCTCCAACTTATATGCTTGTCATGATTCTTTTACTTATTTATATGTTAAAAGTAACTGGATTCGCCAGACTTTATGTCTGAGCCATTTTGTTTCCTCTTCTTTCTCTTCCGCTTCCCCCCTAGGTTCTCAGGATGGGAATACTCAAGCTTGATCAGGATTCTTCTTTCCTTGTGCTTGGTGCTGCTAAGATGTACTTCTTGATTTGTATCTTCTTTAAATTGGCTATATTTTGGGGATTATGCACTTTTTATGTAGTATTGTACTCTGATGATGATTTTTGTACAAGGCAGAAGTTTTATGTCTTCAGTATTCCAGACTTGTTATGTAATTGGGTTTGAACCACGAAGCTTTTCTATTAAATAAAGTTTTAATTCCACTGCTATTTTATATCTGTCTTGTGATGTTTCTGTTTCTATTTCTGTTTACCTATAACGCTTCACGAAACTTAATGCATTCTTATAAAGAGTGACATTAACGAACGTGGGGTGTCACAGATAGCTTGGAAGTATGGATCGTAAGTGTGGAAGTCATAATTTTAGGATGTTACTATGTCAAGCATTTAGGTTAGCTCCATTGTTGTAAGCCTGTAAGGTAGAGTTTACGGAACACTATAAATTCCATTAGCGGTGGACGGACCACCTAAAAAATCGATATAGCTGATTGTCAACTACAATCACCTGTACTATACTATATTTTTTATTATTAGTTACAATAAAAAGGCGTCTGAGATCATTTTAAAAACCGAACGACTTTGCCAAAAAACCATTGGTTAGTTAGAAAACCTATAAGAGTAGTTATCTCGGATTATCCACCATTAGTCGTTGTAAGAGAAGGACCATTACCTACTATATGAGAAGTCTGAATTTTCGGTAACAATGAGTTGTTTATTCGTTGTTTCCTTACAAATAATTGGGATTTAAGACAAAAAATAATAATATCGAAATTGAGTATCTAATGATTTTTGAGATAATCAATATTTTTTTTTTTTGCTTTTTGAAGGTTTAAGGATTCATGTAATATCGATGGGAATAGTTTGAAAACCCAAGAAATTTAACCCGAGATTATATCTTAAGATTGGATATGAATTCACCATTTGTAAAGACACATTATTAAGATTTGATGCTTATCAGGATTTTTTCATTTGGACAAAAGAGATGGATTTTAGGAATTCCAACTAAACCTTAATATGACAAATTTTTTTTGGGAAAGTAACAGGCTTGGTTAATGAATAAGTGAATAAAGAAAATATAGAGATTTCAAACGGATAATTATGCTCCAAGACAAGGGTGTAACATGGAAGTGTGTTATGGAAATTTATGGAGCCACTTTGAGACGAAACAAAATATGTATAAAGTTTAAAGAAATGGGAATTTTGAAAGACTAATGTATTTTGATACGAAATTTGTATTTTTGGGAATATCATAAAAGCAACTATGTACATATATTTCAAAAAAGAAATTTTTTAACTGAAACTTGTAACAACCCGTATTTTCAATAACCTGTTATAACATAAATTGAGGCAGAATTTAATTCTAAAATCTGAATCAAGGGAAACGGGCTATGCCATTGCGTTCGTCTCGGAAAAATACGCGAAATAGAGTCCGAGTTTTCGAAAATCGGAGTCCGTATGAAGAAGATATGGACGAACGAAGTTAGGCAGAAAAACCGAAAACAAGCCAGAGTGCACTGGCGCACTTGGGAAGTGCGCCAGCACAAAAATACACTGGCGCACTTGGGAAGTGCGCCCGTGTCGAGCCAGAAACCTGCACAGCCTACTGGCTTGACCCTGGCTGGCCTGGTGCACCTGTTTTGGCCCTTGGTCTTGTTTTGGAGGCTTGTGACGATTTTTGAGGGCTGGGATCTATCCTAGGGTTAATCCTATGGCCTAAAACACTTGCCTAATCTATAAATAAGACCCTAACCTACCCTAAATCATCATTAATCTATCCTACAACTAAACTATGGCAAAATCAATCCTCTCATGGCCTCCACTCTCTTCATAAATTCCTAAATCAAATTTCTAAGAGATTTCCATGCATACAAGTGTATTTAGGCTTGTATGATCCTCTTTAGCTTGCATTAAAGTCTTGTTTCTCTATTGGCATCATAAAGGAGGAGTCTTGATCAAGTTTGCTTGCATTTTGGGGTTTTAATTTGTTGCATAAGGGGTTTCCTACATTTGCTATACTCATTTGAGTCCACATAAGCATTGTAAGCCTATTTCTACTCTTGTATTTTAACTATGAAGTTAATATGTTATGTTGCAAGTTGAGTTTGGGGTTAATCATGATATGTGCTTTGATCTTATGATTCTATGCATAAGCTTACTCTATGCATGTTAGTAAAGTCATTACCTTGGCTTTATGCATAGAAAGATGTGATCTTTGGTTGGAAATGTTGCATGATGCAACTTTGAAACTCTCATAAACCTTGTATTAACATGCATATAATGTTATATGCATGTTACTAGTCCTTATCTCATGCTATCTATGGCCATGTTCCGCCTATTTGCCAAGTTTGATGTTATGCATGCATATGAACCTTATGCAAGTTGAAACCATGTTATGCATGCATATGAACCTTATGCAAGTTGAAACCATGTTATGCATGCATATGAACCTTATGTAAGTTGAAACCATGTTATGCATGCATATGAACACTATGCAAGTTAAAATGATGTTATGCATGCTTAGGAATATTTTGCAAGTTGATAACATGATATGCAAGTTTGTGATCACATCTTTGTCTCATATGCCACCATGTTTAACTTGTGGCTCCAACACCTTTATGTCATGATTTTGCCAAGTTCCCTCTTTCTATCCTTTATGCGCTATTGCGATATGTAAGCGAGGGGATTGCGTTTGGGGTTGGGTAAACTTAAAAGACATAAAAACGTAAGCTTGGGAATTTACCTATTAAGTTAGGTCTACCCATTGGGAATTTACCTATTAAGTTAGGTCTACCCAATTGCTTGAAAATTTGTAATGTGTTTTGGAAACATGATGGACATGACACTTAGAAAACATGAGGATGGCCAACTCGAGGTTGGGTTGAGCTTGTAGCATAAACCTACCCGGAACCGACCGGCTTAACTAGTGGCTACAAGCAATAGGACCCAATGTGAGTAGTTGGTCATGTTGCACGTGAAACCCGAGGTTAGACTAAGTTGTGGTGTAAACCTACCCGGACCCGCCCGGCCTAACTAGTAACCACAACAAGGTCTAATGTGAGAGGTTGGGTGCATTAAATTAATTAATGCCACATGGTAGGGTTAAGTCATGGACCGCTTGAATACTTAACCAATTAAACACGATGGGTTGATAGGGTTAAGTTATGAACCTTGGGTACACTTAACCAACTTGGCACTTGGATGAGTTGGGTTAACCACGTTTAACCCATTAAGGAAACCCTAGTTACGTGGTCCTTTGCACCAGTAACCCTCTTAGTTGTATCATGATACCCTAGGGACTAGGCTAGGGTGGGGCACGATTACTGGGATGACATGTAAGCGACCAAGACGACGGCTGTGTAGGTGCGCCGGTGTAGGTTCAGGCGGGCCATGGTCGTGCACATGGTCCGGAGTTGAAAAAGCAGGCACGGGCACCAGTAGGTTTAAACTGCGCGTGCTTGGTTTGTGTCAGTGGTTGACACCCTAGGACTTGATACACCCTAGGGTGGACCTAGCACAGTTTAGCTACACTTCGTAGTTGGGCCGTATGACACCGACACTTGACGAGTTAGGCTTTAGGAGAGCCGATCGACTAGACCGTGCTAGTTGGACCTTGGTTTAGGTCATTCATGATGTTGGGCCAAACTTGGGCCTGGGGATCACTTCTTGTTTACACTTGACATGACTTGTGATACTAGTACACTTGGTGCAAACCTCAACCTTGTATATGCGGTGCCACACTTGATCTATCTTGTTGACTTTTTCCATGCCAGTTATCATCCTATGACTCATCCTTGTTTACATATACAGTTAACTTTATTAGTTGTTGTACAATAGTAGGTAGGACTTACCAGTCTTTTGACTGACCCATTTTCTTTCGCCTCTTTTCTTTCGTTTCCCCTCCCCCCCCCCCAGGTTTACAGGGCGGGAATACCAGTACTTAGCTTGGATCTTAGCTGCTTTTCCTGGATAGCTCATGTATGCTTTGGACTTGAGCTCGCTATGGTTTTCTACCTTGGGGATAGCTACTTTATGTTTTCCTTTCCAGTTTCCAGTTTTATGTTTCTAGACTTTGTTTATGGAAAATAATGATCAAGTACTGTGTTGTAACTTAACTTATGGTTTTGATATGCTAGTTTTTATCCGCTGCTATATTTACTCTGTTTTTTTACTTATATGTTCTGTCTTGTGATATCTGCATGCATGTTTACCTTGTTTAAACGCCCCTCCAAAGTCAGTGCCCTTGCAAGAGTGGCACTGGCGGAGGTGGGGTGTTACAAAACTTTTCATCATTAAGATTTTTCAAATATGGTTTTGGAAAAATATATATATATAAAGTGAGGCAATAGATGAGTCTTTATGGGGGTTGGGCAATATAAGTGGAACAAACCAAGGAACACAAAATAGGAAAAATAAGGAATAGAAATTTGAGGATGGAAAGGAGGAAAAGTGTAACTTTACTTGTAAGATTAAGGTAAGCCTTTGGATTAGTTCACTTGAGAGTTTCTCTCTGAACTAACTAAGATGAAAGGACTGCACCGAGGGTGTAACACCCCGCATTTTTAATATAATTAAAAATATGTACATAAATGTGTATATACATAGCTAGGTAAATAATGCTGATGTACAATGAAAATTTATTAATATATGGAAGAGAAGGAAAGATTAATTCAATGGTAGTGTACGTAATGGAGAAGATAATAAAATAAGGATACTTAATTTAAATATAAGGAATTAAGTAAAATGGACATCATCATTGCGTTCGTCTCGAAATTCTGCTTGGAATAGAGTCTAAGTTTTCAAAAATCGGACTCCGTATGAAAGAGTTATGGCCTGCGGAAGATTCAACGAAAATTCAGAATTTACATAGGAAAATACCCAGGCAGGTCGACCTGGGGGTCGACCTACCCAGGGAGGTCGACCTAGGGGTCGACCTTAGTGTCGACCTCCCCCCTGATTTTTCCAGATCTGGACAGTGACAATTTTTTATGTGCTGGATGGACCGGATGGCTTCTAGGGCGATCTAATGGCTCTAAAACACTGTCTACACCTATAAAATAGTGCCTAGACCTAACCTAATTCATAAACAATTCCTTATGACACCTGCATGCCGCCAAATTTCAACCAAACATGGTCGCCGCTTCAAAACCCTAAATTAATTTGCAAGTTCATCATCAACTTTGGAGTTCAATCAAATCAAGTAGCAAAGTTCTTCATCAAAAATTCATGCTCTTCACCACTAATCACATAAGAAGATTAAATCAGCGTTCTACATCAATGATAAATCACTTATTTCTCCAATCCAGTCAAAGTGAGTGGATTTGAACTATATTTGTTGTATAATGTTGCTTCTATCGTTTACCGTTCACCATAATGAATATGATGTTAATTTAATAAGATCTGTTATTTTATTTATGCCTAAGTTTGAGTTCTCTCCTTTTTATCCTTTCCCCTTTTTATTTTTGGATCTAGGTTATCTCGAACCTAGACGAAATCTTATTATACAATACGCACGATTGGAATATGGGGATATTGGAATATAATCTGTAATTTTGGGGTTTGTGGCATAACAATTGTTATTGCATATATTAGGCATAATCTATTTTATGCGGTCGAGGAATATAATCTATAATGTTGAATTTATGTAAGTTTGACATAATTGTCATTGGATATGGAATTGGTATAATTTAATATTAACAACATATAACTGGATAACATGGGTTGGTGAAATTTATTTGTCACTTGGAAAATAAGCCTAGAAGGTAAATCAGATTATATGTACGAACATGGGAATGTTGGGATATATATATATATATATTGGGAAAATATTGATTATATGAAATTGGGTATAATTGGATATTGGAAATTGGCATGTTTGGGTATGAATAACATGGAATTAGTGAATTTGGCTATAATTGGATAATTTGGGTAATATGAAAATTGGCTAACTATTATGTAATTGGTGTAGTGAATGGCAAATTGGAAATAGGCATAAAAGTGAAATGTAATTAAGTTGAATTTGGAACATATGACATGAATTTGGGGATTGGGTGAAAGACGATTGTTAATGAACGCCTATGACACGAGGTTAGATGCATTTGTGGTGTAAGACCGCCCGGCAAATCCAGCAACCACAAGCGGACGTCTAATGTGAGAGGTCAACGGCAAGAACTAGAGGCGTAACGGTTTATGACACGAGGATAGGCGTGTTTGTGGTGTAAGACTGCCCAGAACCGCCCAGCAAATCCAGCAGCCACGAACGGACGTCTAATGTGAGAGGTCATACATCGTTACGACATTATAAATAAATTAAGAAATACTAACCATAATAAGACATGCGGGTGACATGGGTATGGTTAGAGGGTTAAGTGGGTGATATAAATGACATGTAAAGCATAACTAAAGTGGACTTAACCGTTGTGAGACATATGATGTAAGACATAACCAAGGTAGACTTTACCGTAGTAAAACATGTGTAAGACATGGAAACTGTAATAAAAAAGGGGGGGGGGGGTTTAAGTGGGACACGTGTGACATGTGAAACACAATTTAGATATGCTTAACCAAATGGGACCTGTAACGGTATCATAAATTAATTGAATTGGGTAAAGTTTAAGTAACGGGTTAAGTAAAAGGAAGGATTAAGTCAAATCAAAAATTAATGACACAGTAATGGGGGAATGATAATTACCTATTATAAACTTGAGTTGCGGTGATGTAAAATTAAATAATAGGAAAACTTGTCATAGGGACAAGGGAAGGTTATGACTTAAGATGTAATACAAGACTTGAAGGGTGGGACGACTTATACTATGAAATAAGTCAAATCTAAAATTAATGACAAGAAATGGGGAACGATAAATAACCTATTATTAATAAACTTGAATAAGGCAAGAAAGGATAATAGGTGGAAATTATAACTTATGGGACAAGATAAGTTATAGGAAACGATAAGGAAGACGAGATAACTTATATGTAAAGATATACTTAAATTAAGTGGTTTGGAAAGGAGAAATGTGAAATTAAAAATGATATAAGTTATATGAGTGGAAAAGAAGTAAATTAGAATCATATATGTTGGTAGGGTTGAGTAATTCTCTGGGTGCCAGTCTGATGTTGATTTCGGTCTTCGGGCCTAGTGTTTAGAGGGTTATTCTCCTAATCAGTATGTATGTCGGATAAGGCATACTTAACAATGAATTAACTATAACATGTTGTTGTAACCCAAAAAGGGATTAATTTATGAGATTGGAAAATAACATGTTGTGGGCTTATTAATGGACTTAAGTGGGTTAAGTATAAATTGAATTAATAAGCAAGGGTAACTTGGTGAATACGGAAAAAAAGGAAGCTAATGTGAATAACCAAGTTAAATGAGAAAGTTGATGAGGCGGCACAATCGTGAAATAAATGGTTAGACTTAGGGTCTAATGACATATAAAACTATGGCGCTTGAAGCAGTCCGTACGTTGTAGGATGAATAACCCAACGAGGTAGATCATGATGGTTTCATAAGGCACGAGGAGAGCGCACGTTCACTATTTTGGTGGCTCCAATGGACTGGAAGGGGAAGCACGCGGCTTCCTGAGACGTTAAAGGTGCTCCTGGTAGTCCTTTGTAGTGGTTTAGCTTCGGGCTAGGATTACAGAGGTTGGGTCTGCGCGGAACTACCAGGTGGGTGGGCCTTGACTGCACAAATAGGGGGCAGTCAGAATGCTGTACGCGGTGGCATTATGGATGGTTCGGCGATTGCCTCGGGCGGAGGTGGAGGGTCAAGACCAAACGATAGCAAGATCGCCGGACACCTGTCACCACCAACCTAAGGAATGCGAAAAGACAAGAGCTAACCCCTAGAGATAGTTAACCTTTGTTATCAAGGGACGGGTGCGGGGAGACCCCATATGGATGTTTAGATTGTTTGCTTGTTAGGGGTGGTTGCTTGGCTCATGTGGTCTTTACTAGTTGAGGGAGGGGCTGAGGTGGGGCCATAGCCACCATAGAAAAACCAGACCCGAGGGATATCTGTACATTGGACACTCTTAGAGGCGGGCCCATACAGATACAGAAAAGCTCCCGACCGAGTTCCGTGTTTTCTGGTGTAGCCCTGCCATGGAACTTGGGTGCATAAGTAGAGATTATGTGCAGTAGAAACATCGAGTACGATTGATGATACGTACGTGGGAAAGTGTATGTACAACCATGTCTGCTCTGGGTGGTGTATAGTAGACTAGAGGGCATTATTCGGTGATGGAACCAAACTCGATCGAATAGTTCGAGAACAGCAGTCAGTACGCTTACGTAGCACAGCGATAGTGGTTCTATGCAGATGTAGTGTTGTACGTTACTATGGCATAGGATGAGGGACTGCGCATATTACTGTGGCGATACGGAGGAGACCGTGCGAGTGGGGTATCACGGGGTGTACCTCAGTTTGGGGGTAGCTACATATACACTATATTAGGTTAATCTACTAGGGGGTAGATGGGTGCGACGTGTGTGTAAGCTTTGAGTGCTAATAACACGTATAACCTAATAAATAAGAAAGTGTAATTGAACGGTATATGTAGGATTATTCAAGAAGTGTAGTTTAAATATCTTCACATAAAACTTATGTTCTGACCCCCTCCTCATAACATTCGCCGGTTAGACAAAGACTTATAGCTTTGGGAATACTTATTTAGCAGTATTGTGATTAAGGTAAAGCTATGTTTTAAATATATTATATTTTACTCCTTCGGCTGTGAGGTGTTTTCCGAACTCTGACATGTCTCTTTTCTCTGTCTTTTTCTGCAGGATACCAGAGCAACCAACTCGGGTTTCGGTGGATTGGATTTTTGAAAAAAAAATCGGTCCGTCGGAATCTGGGTTGTTACATCTGGTATCAGAGCTTCGATTTAGAGATCTTAGGGAGATATTGAGTGAACGTATTTGTATTTTCTAAAATATAAATATATTATATATATAAACCTAAATCCATAAAGTAGCCCACTAGGTAGGGAAAGAGTTGGGGTATTTAGTTTGTATACTAAAGTAATAAACATAGAAATTTTTGAGACCCTTAGTTAGTTTGGTTGGAAAGTGTACAATATGTATTGGTATTTGAGAAAGAAAGTATCCCATAGAATTAAAACTGGAATGTTACTTCAGAGTAGTGGGTTTGGAAGTGAAACCTTATAGATTGGAAAAGGTTAATATGTGGAAAATGGATTAATAATATATATAGTCGAGAGAATTGAATTTGCATAAGTGCCTAGGAAAGCCTAGTCGAGTTGAAGACCCTCTTTGAGTCTAACCCAATGATAAGCTTTTAAGAACTTGAATCTGTAACAGAGTTTGTGGTATTTTTCCAAGTTTTGATCTTAAAAGTATTTTGATGTTTTTAGTGCATGATGGGTTTTAAAGTAAAGTGAGGTATATTGGGTAAAACAACGATTTCTTGTTTTAAAAGAATTCTCTCATGAAAAGGTGCGTATTATGGAGCATAAATAGCTCGCTAGTTTTCATATATGAAAAGAAGTTTTGAAATCTCTATTCGGTTAACAATAAATTTTGATTATTGTTTTAGAATGAAATTTTGTTGGGTAAACAAAATAAGCGGTAGAGTGCAAGAATAGAGTAGATATTTGCGCCTTAGCAACCAAAGTTAACATTGTAAATAGGAACAGTGTAACTCATTAGTCATCCTTGTCTACTCCAGTTTGTGGTTTGAAAAAAAAAAATATTTTTGCAATTTTACTATGTAACATGTTTTTATGGTTTGGCAAAAGCAAGTTTTTGAGAAAAGAATAAAAGTTTTACCACTTTAGTTCTTTTTTTGAAAGAAGAATGTAATAAAAAGGAAGAAGGCCAAACCATGTTTTAAAAAATGGAGTAGTTAAGGATTAAGGCCTAGAAAGAACGAGATAAAGTTAAAGCTATTAGATCCAACTGGGAATTGGTTGAGATGAGAATTTCTCTGAGTATCAATCTGATGTTGATTTTGGTCTTCGGGGTTGATACTTAGATAGTTATTTTCTTGCCAATTTACAGTCAGGGATTAGATAATATTAAACTAATGGAAAATTTCACGTAGAATGCATAAGCATTGAGAAACCTAGGTTTGTTGCTTGAGAAAAAGAAAAAGGATTGTTGCTTGAAAGAGAAGTATAGGCTAGTAATACACAGCATGGACTAGTGGTGACTACTAGGTAGTGAAGGGCAAGCAAGTGTATAAATCCTGTTGAGTGGACTCGTGGCATAAGTCCTAAGATTCTTGGCCCATAGTAGTGGCTGTGTAGGATTTGAGTTGAAAACGAAAAGGCTTATGTGAAAATAATAAACTTAAGTAATTTGATTAAGTCAAATAACCTAAGAAAGAAACTAGCCTAACTAAAAAGAAAACAACAGAATCAATCAAGCAGCAAAACGAGACGGGAAAAGAAAATGGAAATCTTAAGAAAAAGATGAATAAATATTAAAATTTTCCAAAATAAGTGGAAAAAGAGAAGAAATTTTCTTATGTGATTGTACTTGGATGGGAAAATAGGAAATCTTCATAGAATAGTCATATAAAAATCCAAGTACGATTAGAAAAGAAAAACAGAGGATGTAAATTTTTTCGTTTTACACCTTTTCGTAACATAAGAAATCGAATTTGGAAAATTAGATTTTTCTAAATTTCGAATTTAATGATGGTTGGTAGGATTTTGGATGCGAAAATTGGATGAACTATGATCTTACTCTGTAAGAGTGTAGGAAAATTTGGATGAAAAACGTTCGGATTTTTCAAAAATATTGCATTCATATAGAACTACAAGTATATTTAGGATGTGAGCATCAAGTTTTGAAAGAGTTTTTAAAGTTTGCATACATATAGGTGGATCCAAATTAGGCATACATACTTTACTATGATGTATCTCACTTTGCACATGTGCACAATGTTTGCAACAATTGGATGCACACCTGATGGATGGATATTGCGAGGTGTAATATATTTTACTCTTATCGAATTTCGAGGACGAAATTCTTTAAGGGTGGGAGAATGTGTAACACCCCACGTCCGTTAGTGTCACTCACAAAGGGAATGCACTAAGTTCTGTGGAGCATTTAGGGTAAAAGATGCTGATAAATTACAAGACAGACAAATTAAACAGCGGAAAATAAAACTTTGCTTTATTGATAAAATAGTTTGTACAAAGATTTCTTTACAATATCAGAGTGTCATCTGTCTTACAAAATAAAGAAGCATAAAAATACATTTATATTCCCCAATGTAGCAAGAACCAGCCATAGCATCTGAAAAGAGAATCCAAGCAAAACTTCGACAAATCTTCAAGCTGGGAAAGAGTGACAGTCCAACTTAACCTGAGCTATACTACTCCATCCTCTACTACCTGGGGGGGAACGGAAGAAAAGAAGACGAAAGAAAAACAGAGTCAGACATAAAGCCTAAGTAAGTTCAGTAACTTCTAGCATGTGAACATGGAAAAACAAACGACATGAATTAACTGAATCCAAGATTACACCATGACCATAGGGTCAGCAAGATTAGACAAGATAATCAGAAGATATGCTAAAATAAGATAAACTAGATATGCTCTAATACTTTCGCCGCTTCGCTATTTCCTTGTTATACTGGTTTCTATATCTCTGCACCGCCTAACTAGTGTCCCAACTAGTAATGATAACTAGATCCCAATCCCTGTATTTTCCACCGCCTTCAGGCATCCATTTATTTATTTGTTGCCTAGATTTAATCTAGGGTTTTCTACCAAGTGCCTTCTAGATTCAACTAAAGTTTACGCTGTCTGCTGAACGCTTCTCGGATTCAAGATTTATGCCACCTAGTTCAACTAGGAATTATGCTACCTGTCGAACGATGCACCCAAGTCTAGGACACACTACCTAGAGTGGTATATGTTCCTATACTTCCCCACGCATGTATCGCGAATCGTTATCGCTTGTCTAGATGCACATGTCCTATAATGTGCGACCCGAGTTCTGTGTCAGGGCAAATCAAGGAATACATAACTCGGTCGGGAGCTTTCAGATATCTGCCGATGCAGATGCTAAGGTCTGTTTTTATTCCAGTGGCTATGGTCCCACTTGACCCCTCCCTCAACTAATGAAAGGCACACCTTGTAAAATGAGAACTATACGCCGGCCCCCGGTGCCCCACTATCCTATGGCCATCCTCACCCATAACTAGATAGCAAGTATATGGTCTTTTGGAGTTCTCCGCCTTTCCGCTTCACGTATCTCGATTGACTCAAGATGGATGGTAGAGTCGCTATCACAGGGCTACTGTTTGCTCGCTGAATCACTCCGGTCCATCCTAGTCTTTAGGTTGCCATGTATTGCAACCAAGGCATACCCCTGGTTCTTCTACGCAGACCTTAACCTCTGTGGGCCCAGGCGGATCATCTGCAGCTTCCCAGAGGGATACCAAGAGTACCCTCACGTCCCCTCGAAGCCTCGGGCTTCGTAACCCAATTCGTTGGAGCCTCCTTTTTACTCAGATGGCCATTCGCTCCTTCCCGTGTTATAATAAGAATATTCTTAGTTTTACTAACTAAGATTTACCACTTAGTTTCTAGAATCGTTGTTTTCTTAACTAAGGTTTGCTACTTAGTTCCCTTTCCCGTCAATTTGGATTGGTTAAGTGTCATTAGTCAATTCAAGCCGACTTAACCCTCTTCATTTATCCTGTCAAACTGGTTAAGTGTTATCAGCAATTCATGTTGACTTAACCCCACCACAAACCAAGTTATATTGGTTAACTATTTCTTATTACTTAACCCTACCCATTCACCCTATATTGGTTTAGTGTTCCTTTTTCACTTAACCTTGCCCGTCTGTTTTAACTAACATGTTATTAATGGTTAAGTATTGTCCCTTCATGTTTTAGACTTAACCCTATTCCTTTATCACAATCCGATGGTTAAGTTTTCAAGCTTACTTAACCCTACGGTCTAGCCCAACTAACATATCAAATTGGCTGAGTGTATTTATTTAACCCCAACCTCTAGTCTAGTTAACATGTTGATTTGGCTAAGTGTATTAACTTTACTTAACCCCACCTTCTAGTCTAGTTAACATGTTAATTTGGCTAAGTGTTTCCTTAGTTACTTAACCCCTACAAATCTTGTCTTATTACCATGTGAAGTTGGTTAAGTGTCCCTATGGACTTAGCCCTCCCATCCTAGCTTAACTGTGTTAAATTGGTTAAGTGTTCCTATGGACTTAACCCTCCCATTCTAGCTTAACTGTATGGCCCTAACCCCACCCACCAGTCTGGTTATCATGTTGAATTGGTTAAGTGTCTTAGTGGACTTAACCCTACCATTCTTGTTCTAGCTTTAATTAAATAGATTAAAGCCACGACCCCTCACATTAGACAGATATTGTTGCGATTACTGGATGTGCCGGTTGGTTCCGGGCAGATTTACATCGCAACTCAGTCTAACCTCGGGTTAGGCCTAGTTGTGTTTCCTAGTTCAAAGGGTTTTGACTAATGTTCAAAGCAGGTTTTGAAAGTAACCATCCCGTCCGTCGGATCAGTTAGGGATAGCCAGGGAGAGCAGGAAACTTGTATTTTCCAAACCCAAGCCTAGACACTATCCTCTCTGTCACCCTAGAACTTTCTGGTGTATTATGAAAAGAGATGTTGTTAAGAAACCTTTAATTTGTCTAAATTCACATTTTCCTTATTTAGGACAAATTCTATAAGTAAATTATTCCTAATTTACTTATCTCCTAATTACTCTTTCAATGTAAACATTCATTCTTATGGCCCATTTCCCCCTCTAAATCATATTTATGCCCTTTTGGTGTGTAAACTATACCAAATTAAGTGTCACTAACCTTGGTTTTGCTAAACATGACAATTACTCCCTATTACGGCCAATTTCAAGTTTATGCCAATACACCTATTATGCCAAATTAGCTAATCCAATTCTGAGTTAACATTCTAATTACAGTTCGTGTCAAACTAGACTTATTATTCTAGTTCACAATTCATGTAAATGCTAGATCTACAAGTCAATACTAGATTTAAATTACACATCCTATAATTCATGCCAAATTTATCCAATTTGCATATTTATGAACATGCCATAATACATGTTCCCAATTTATGCCAATTTCCAAGTTAAAACCACGTTTTTAGTAAATTTCATATTTTCCCCAAATTGTATTCCCAACGTTCATATAATCGTGATTCAATCTAGATTATAGATAAATCTAGATTCGTAAAAAATAGGAAATGAACCAAAGATGCTATGAAAAAGGGTGGACATAATAACTGGCATAAAAAGGTGACATAAGTTCAAGAACATGGGTAGACCTAACTTAATAGGTAAATTCCCAAGGTCTAAAACCAAGAATAGACAGAGTAGGTTCAAGAACATGGGTAGACCTAACTTAATAGGTAAATTCCCAAGGTCAAAAACCAAGAATAGACAGAGTAGGTTCAAGAACATGGGTAGACCTAACTTAATAGGTAAATTCCCAAGGTCAAAAACCAGAGAAAACCAAGAACAGACAGAATAGATAATCGGGTTTAGACCCAATTTCACAGTCACAAAACTTAAGCAACACTTTCCTAGTCATGAATCACAGTTGTTCTTGTTATTTCATAGGCGATAGTTTATTTTTCCTAATCAAAGGCATAGGCTTGTGTTCATGGTCAAGGGAATAATCCTCATAGTCACAGTCACAGTCATAGGCAATGTTCATAGTCATAGGAAATGTTCATAGGCAATGTTCATAGTCATAGGCACTTTCCACAGTCATAGGAAATGTTTATAGTCATAGGCAATGTTTATAGTCATAGGCACTGTTCACAGTCATAGGCAAGGCCTAATTAGTCATCAAATCATAACAGTTCTTAATTAGGCCCAAAGATGTAGGCACAGATTCGAATAGAAATATTTGGCATATTCTTTTATTCCTTTAATTCATGTCACGAATAGAGAGAAACGTTCAAATCTAAAAAGTAACCGACTTACAGAGATTTAGATTAGAAAAGAAAGGTGGCATTGCTATGATTCGTGCGACGTTGCTCGAAACCGTTTGAGCTAGCCTTTGATTCTTCACTTGAAATCCTAGACTTGAACCTCTTCTTGAAAGTCTTTGAGCAACATCTCCTCGTCTTGATTTATTTTATATATATTATTCTATTTATTATTATTTTAAGAGGAGGAGAAGAAGCCATGTTCACTAATAATCTTTGCAGCATAAGGGTAGAGGAGAATTGTGAATAGAGAAGAAGACTAGGGCTGTTTATGTAGTGTTAGGCGGACGAATCTGGTCAGAATGGCGTCCAGATACATCAGAACAAACCATGTGCAGATAGCTGGAAAAAAGGGGGGGTCGACCCCCAGGTCGACTACCCAGTCGACCTGGGTGCCTTGGGCGGAAAAATTCCCGCCCAGCCCAACCTGGGTCCGATTTGAATTTTGAACTTGACCTGTTTTGAATTTTGAACTTCGCTGAATCTTCCGGAGGCCATATCTCCCTCATACGCACTCTGATTTACGCAAACTCGGACTCGTTTTCATGCAGAATTCCGAGACGAACGCAATGGCGTAGCCCGTTTCCCTTGACTTTGATTTTAACTTTTAATTCTGCCTTGATTTGTGAATCTTAGCATTACAGAATTACGGGGTGTTACATTCTCCCCCACTTAAAAGGATTTCGTCCCCGAAATCTTCAAGTTAGGAAAGATGTGTCCTACCATCCAATCACCCATCTACTCAACCATCCAATCACAGGCATTCACTGTCCTTAAAAGATTTCTAATGCTTTCATGTTTATATGCGTAGTGTGTGTATATGTCTTTATCTACTGTAAAATCAGGCGGTCTACTTATTCAGTCGACCTCCTTAATGCAAATCATGTCGGTGCCATGCGTCCAATCATGTATGCAAGCATCCCTAGTTATGTAAATACTACATGCGTGCACAGCCATTCATCCATATGCAACATCCATATGATAACATATCAAGTTCAACTTACAAACAAATACAATCTGTAAATGCAAGATGAAAGCGTCCGAACTTGATCTAGTGCCTAATACGTATGCATATGCATTCACGAGCAACCATTAGCAACCACTTGCAACCATCAACCATAACATGTTTCAAATACATGTTTACATCCATTGGCTTCTACCTAAGGATCGAAGATACGACCTAGAGGATATACTTTGGAAAGAGAGAAACAATTATGCGTAAAGCTACTAAACAAAGAAATCAAGGATGCATCCTCAAGGAAAAGGGTATGATGCTAATATCTAGCCTTCTTGAGCTTTACTCCACTGTATCTTAACTAGTTTAACTTCACGATTGTGAAGTTCCGGATCTCCATTTCCAAAATAAACAGATGTCAATCACGGTACCAGGTATACGTACTAAGATGATTAGAGGTTTCCCTCTTATCCGCTATGCCATAACTATAAGAGTCGAAAGGTCACTACGTGCTCTTTGGAGTGCCTGCCACAACTATTTATCTCTCACGCAAACCGTACAAACCGAACTCGACATTCCTCAAGTACAAGCCCCAACGGCCTAAACCAATATCAGATAAGCACCAAAGGAATATCTCCCCCAAATTTAGAAGATCTACGTGAGATGATATAAGAAAACTCGATAGCTATTCTCAAATCCCTACTAACCAAAAATAAACTGGTCGGACCACCAATTGGATTTGAGATTCTAGTGGGATCTTTCTACTATACAAGTACTATGGTGCAGTAACCTAACTATGGAAGTGGATATGAACAAATGAGAAGCGCTAGAACCTAAGGAAATAGTACGAACAGAAAACTAGACTCATCCAACCGGACTACCTTTCTCCTAGGTACGCTTGGTGGCGAAAGCATGTACTTGTCCTTCTGAAAATCTCATCCTCGTTCTTGCCCTATCATACCCTAGTAAAGATACTTCCTCTTGTCTTAGGTTTTATAATTTCTTCCTCCTTCGTGAGCTAAATCTACATCCATGAACTCATCATCCTAGGGTTGTGCTCCTTAGCCAAACTCCTCATCCCCTTTCGTGTGTAGTCATGTTGTCAAATCCCTCGAAAGCTGCTTCCATCGTACAGAAAACCCTATAAGCTTGAAAGAAGACTAGCCATAAGTGAAACAACCACGGCCCTAGATGGAAGTCGGGTACTACTTTGCCCTTCGATGAGGTTACCTCCCAGAAAGCCAGGAGCCCCAGAGACTCAAGAAAGAAGGAGATAAGAAAACAGAGGAAGAGAAAATAGTGCGTATGGCTTTGGGGAATATGCCTTTAAAACAAAACTTTTCTTTTGAAAATGCTTCTTTTAAAACCGTTTTGAAAATAATTTTTCAAATCCTTTATCTGATCTGGTAACCTTCAGCTCTGATACCACGTGTAACACCCCACGTCCGTTAGTGTCACTCACAAAGGGAATGCACTAAGTTCTCTGGAGCATTTAGGGTAAAAGATGCAGATAAATTACAAGACAGACAGAATTTAAACAGCGGAAAATAAAACTTTGCTTTATTGATAAAATAGTATGTACAAAGATTTCTTTACAATATCAGAGTGTCATCTGTCTTACAAAATAAAGAAGCATAAAAATACATTTATATTCCCCAATGTAGCAAGAACCAGCCATAGCATCTGAAAAGAGAATCCAAGCAAAACTTCGACAAATCTTCAAGCTGGGAAAGAGTGACAGTCCAACTTAACCTTAGCTATACTACTCCCTCCTCTACTACCTGGGGGGAACGGAAGAAAAGAAGACGAAAGAAAAACAGAGTCAGACATAAAGCCTGAGTAAGTTCAGTAACTTCTAGCATGTGAACATGGAAAAACAAACGACATGAATTAACTGAATCCAAGATTACACCATGACCATAGGGTCAGCAAGATTAGACAAGATAATCACAAGATATGCTAAAATAAGATAAACTGGATATGCTCTAATATTTTTGCCGCTTCGCTATTTCCTTGTTATACTGGTTTCTATATCTCTGCACCGCCTAACTAGTGTCCCAACTAGTAATGATAACGTGATCCCAATCCCTGTATTTTCCATCGCCTTCAGGCATCCATTTATTTATTTGTTGCCTAGATTTAATCTAGGGTTTTCTACCAAGTGCCTTCTAGATTCAACTAGAGTTAACGCTGTCTGCTGAACGCTTCTCGGATTCAGGATTTATGCCACCTAGTTCAACTAGGAATTATGCTACCTGTCGAACGATGCCCCCAAGTCTAGGACACACTACCTAGAGTGGTATATGTTCCTATACTTCCCCACGCATGTATCGCGAATCGTTATCGCTTGTCTAGATGCACATGTCCTGTAATGTGCGACCCGAGTCCTATGTCAGGGCAAATCAAGGAATACAGAACTCGGTCGGGAGCTTTCAGATATCTGCCGATGCAGATGCTAAGGTCTGTTTTATTCCAGTGGCTATGGTCCCACTTGACCCCTCCCTCAACTAATGAAAGGCACACTTTGTAAAATGATAAATATACGCCGACCCCCGGTGCCCCACTATCCTATGGCCATCCTCACCCATAACTAGATAGCAAGTATATGGTCTTTTGGAGTTCTCCTCCTTTCCGCTTCACGTATCTCGATTGACTCAAGATGGATGGTAGAGTCGCTATCACAGGGCTACCGTTTGCTCGCTGAATCACTCCGGTCCATCCTAGTCTTTAGGTTGCCATGTATTGCAACCAAGGCATACCCCTGGTTCTTCTACGCAGACCTTAATCTCTGTGGGCCCAGGCGGATCATCTGTAGCCTCATAGAGGGATACCAAGAGTACCCTCACGTCCCCTCGAAGCCTCGGGCATCGTAACCCAATTCGTTGGAGTCTCCTTTTTACTCAGACGACCATTCGCTCCTTCCCGTGTTATACTAAGAATTACTACATAGTTTTACTAACTAAGATTTACCACTTAGTTTCCAGAATCGTTGTTTTCTTAACTAAGGTTTACTACTTAGTTCCCTTTCCCGTCAATTTGGATTGGTTAAGTGTCATTAGTCAATTCAAGCCGACATAAACCTCTTCATTTATCCTGTCAAACTGGTTAAGTGTTATCAGTAATTCATGTTGACTTAACCCCACCACAAACCAAGTTATATTGGTTAAGTATTTCTTATTACTTAACCCTACCCATTCACCCTGTATTGGTTTAGCGTTCCTTTTTCACTTAACTTTGCCCGTCTGTTTTAACTAACATGTTATTAAAGGTTGAGTATTGTCCCTTCATGTTTTAGTCTTAACCCTATTCCTTTATCACAATCCGACGGTTAAGTGTTCAAGCTTTCTTAACCCTACGGTCTAGCCCAGCTAACATATCAAATTGGCTGAGTGTATTTACTTAACCCCAACCTCTAGTCTAGTTAACATGTTGATTTGGCTAAGTATATTAACTTTACTTAACCCCACCTTCTAGTCTAGTTAACATTTTAATTTGGGTAAGTGTTTCCTTAGTTACTTAACCCCTACAAATCTTGTTTTGTTACCATGTGAAGTTGGTTAAGTGTCCCTATGGACTTAGCCCTCCCATCCTAGCTTAACTGTGTTAAATTGGTTAAGTGTTCCTATGGACTTAACCCTCCCATTCTAGCTTAACTGTATGGCCCTAACCCCACCCACCAGTCTGGTTATCATGTTGAATTGGTTAAGTGTCTTATTGGACTTAACCCTACCATTCTTGTTCTAGCTTTAATTAAATAGATTAAAGCCACGACCCCTCACATTAGACAGATATTGTTGCGATTACTGGATGTGCCGGTTGGTTCCGGGCAGATTTACATTGCAACTCAGTCTAACCTCGGGTTAGGCCTAGTTGTGTTTCCTAGTTCAAAGGGTTTTGACTAATGTTCAAATCAGGTTTTGAAAGTAACCATCCCGTCCGTCGGATCAGTTAGGGATAGCCAGGGAGAGCAGGAAACTTGTATTTTCCAAACCCAAGCCTAGACACTATCCTCTCTGTCACCCTAGAACTTTCTGGTGTATTATGAAAAGAGATGTTGTTAAGAAACCTTTAATTCGTCTAAATTCACATTTTCCTTATTTAGGACAAATTCTATAAGTAAATTATTCCTAATTTACTTATCTCCTAATTACTCTTTCAATGTAAACATTCATTCTTATGGCCCATTTCCCCCTCTAAATCATATTTATGCCCTTTTGGTGTGTAAACTATACCAAATTAAGTGTCACTAACCTTGGTTTTGCTAAACATGACAATTACTCCCTATTGCGGCCAATTTCAAGTTTATGCCAATACACCTATTATGCCAAATTAGCTAATCCAATTCTGAGTTAATATTCTATTACAGTTCGTGTCAAACTAGACTTATTATTCTAGTTCACAATTCATGTAAATGCTAGATTTACAAGTCAATACTGGATTTAAATTATACATCCTATAATTCATGCCAAATTTATCCAATTTGCATATTTATGAACATGCCATAATACATGTTCCCAATTTATGCCAATTTCCAAGTTAAAACCACGTTTTTAGTAAATTTCATATTTTCCCCAAATCGTATTCCCACCGTTCATATAATCGTGATTCAATCTAGATTATAGATAAATCTAGATTCATATAAAATAGGAAATGAACCAAAGATGCTATGAAAAAGGATGGACATATTAACTGGCATAAAAAGGTGACGTAAGTTCAAGAACATGGGTAGACCTAACTTAATAGGTAAATTCCCAAGGTCTAAAACCAAGAATAGACAGAGTAGGTTCAAGAACATGGGTAGACCTATTAATAGGTAAATTCCCAAGGTCAAAAACCAAGAATAGACAGAGTAGGTTCAAGAACATGGGTAGACCTAACTTAATAGGTAAATTCCCAAGGTCAAAAACCAGAGAAAACCAAGAACAGACAGAATAGATAATCGGGTTTAGACCCAATTTCACAGTCACAAAACTTAAGCAACACTTTCCTAGTCATGAATCACAGTTGTTCTTGTTATGTCATAGGCGATAGCTTATTTTTCCTAATCAAAGGCATAGGCTTGTGTTCATGGTCAAGGGAATAATCCTCATAGTCACAGTCACAGTCATAGGCAATGTTCATAGTCATAGGCAATGTTCATAGGCAATGTTCATAGTCATAGGCACTGTCCACAGTCATAGGAAATGTTTATAGCCATAGGCAATGTTTATAGTCATAGGCACTGTTCACAGTCATAGGCAAGGCCTAATTAGTCATCAAATCATAACAGTTTTTAATTAGGTCCAAAGATGTAGGCACAGATTCGAATAGAAAGATTTGGCATATTCTTTTATTCCTTTAATTCATGTCACGAACAGAGAGAAACGTTCAAATCAAAAAAGTAACCGACTTACAGAGATTTAGATTAGAAAAGAAAGGTGGCATTGCTATGATTCGTGCGACATTGCTCGAAACCGTTTGAGCTAGCCTTTGATTCTTCACTTGAAATCCTAGACTTGAACCTCTTCTTTAAAGTCTTTGAGCAGCATCTCCTCGTCTTGATTTATTTTATATATATTATTCTATTTATTATTCTTTTAAGAGGAGGAGAAGAAGCCATGTTCACTAAGAATCTTTGCAGCATAAGGGTGGAGGCGAATTGTGAATAGAGAAGAAGACTAGGGCTGTTTATATAGTGTTAGGCGGACGAATCTGGTCAGAATGGCGTCCAGATACATCAGAACGAACCAGGTGCAGAAAGCTGGAAAAACAGGGGGGTCGACCCCCAGGTCGACTACCCAGTCGACCTTGGTCCCGCCTAGCCCAACCTGGGTCTGATTTGAATTTTGAACTTGACCTGTTTTGAATTTTGAACTTCGCTGAATCTTCCGGAGGCCATATAATTCCTCATACGGACTCCGATTTACGCAAACTCGGACTTGTTTTCATGCAGAATTCCGAGACGAACGCAATGGCGTAGCCCGTTTCCCTTGATTTTGATTTTAAATTTTAATTCTGCCTTGATTTGTGAATCTTAGCGTTACAGAATTACGTGGTGTTACAAAATGTAACACCCCGCATTTTCAATATAATTAAAAATATGTACATAAATGTGTATATACATAGCTAGGTAAATAATGGTGACGTACAATGAAAATTTATTAATATATGGAAGAGAAGGAAAGATTAATTCAATTGCAGTGTACGTAACGGAGAAGATAATAAAATAAGGATACTTAATTTAAATATCAAGAATTAAGTAAAACGGACATCACCATTGCGTTCGTCTCGAAATTCTGCTTGGAATAGAGTCCAAGTTTCCGAAAATCGGACTCCGTATGAAAGAGTTATGGCCTGCGGAAGATTCAACGAAAATTCAGAATTTACATAGGAAAATACCCAGGCAGGTCGACCTGGGGGTCGACCTACCTAGGGAGGTCGACTTGGGGGTCGACCTACCCAGGGAGGTCGACCTTAGTGTCGACCTCCCCCCTGATTTTTCCAGATCTGGGCAGTGACGATTTTTGATGTGCTGGACGGACCGGATGGCTTCTAGGGCGATCTAATGGCTCTTAAACACTCTCTACGCCTATAAAATAGTGCCTAGACCTAACCTAATTCATAAACAATTCCTTCTGACTCCTTCATGCCTTCAAACTTCAACCAAACATGGCC
The DNA here is from genome assembly GCA_030737875.1 of Allium sativum. NCBI lineage: Eukaryota > Viridiplantae > Streptophyta > Magnoliopsida > Asparagales > Amaryllidaceae > Allium > Allium sativum. The sequence continues at coordinate 797,977,984 of CM060922.1, forward strand.
GCCGCCTCAAAACCCAAAATTAATTGGCAAGTTCCTCATCAACTTTGGAGTTTAATCAAATCAAGTAGCAAAGTTCTTCATCAACAATTCATGCTCTTCACCAATAATCAAATAAGAAGATTAAATTAGCGTTCTACATCAACGATAAATCACTTATTTCTCCAATCCAGTCAAAGTGAGTGGATTTGAACTATATTTGTTGTATAATGTTGCTTCTATCGTTTACCATTCCCCATAATGAATATGATGTTAATTTAATAAGATCTGTTATTTTATTTATGCCTATGTTTGAGTTCTCTCCTTTTTATCCTTTCCCCTTTTTATTTTTGGATCTAGGTTATCTCGAACCTAGATGAAATCTTATTATACAATACGCACGATTGGAATATGGGGATATTGGAATATAATCTGTAATTTCGGGATTTGTGGCATAACAATTGTTATTGCATATATTGGGCATAATCTATTTTATGCGGTCGAGGAATATAATCTATAATGTTGAATTTATGTAAGTTTGACATATTTGTCATTGGATATGGAATTGGTATAATTTAATATTAACAACATATAACTGGATAACATGGGTTGGTGAAATTTATTTGTGACTTGAAAAATAAGCCTAGAGGGTAAATTAGATTATATGTACGAACATGGGAATGTTGGGATACATATATATAGGGAAAATATTGATTATATGAAATTGGGTATAATTGGATATTGGAAATTGGCATGTTTGGGTATGAACAACATGGAATTAGTGAATTTGGCTATAATTGGATAATTTGGGTAATATGAAAATTGGCTAACTATTATGTAATTGTTGTAGTGAATGGAAAATTGGAAATAGTCATAAAAATGAAATGTAATTAAGTTGAATTTGGAACATATGACATGAGTCTGGGGTTTGGGTGAAAGACGATTGTTAATGAACGCCTATGACACGAGTTTAGACGCGTTTGTGGTGTAAGACTGCCCGGAACCGCCCGGCTAATCCAACAACCACAAGCGGACGTCTAATGTGAGAGGTCAATTGCAAGAACTATAGGCGTAACGGTTTATGACACGAGGTTAGGCGCGTTTGTGGTGTAAGACTGCCCGGAACCCCCGGCAAATCCAACAGCCACGAATGGACGTCTAATGTGAGAGGTCATACATCGTTACAGCATTATAAATTAATTAAGAAATACTAACCATAATAAGACATGTGGGTGACATGGGTATGGTTAGAGGGTTAAGTGGGTGATATAAATGACATGTAAAGCATAACTAATGTGGACATAACCGTTGTGAGACATGTGATGTAAGACATAACCAAGGTAGACTTAACCGTAGTAAAACATGTGTAAGACATGGAAACTGTAATAAAAAAAGGGGGGGTTAAGTGGGACACGTGTGACATGTGAAACAGAATATAGATGTGCTTAACCAAATGGGACCCGTAACTGTAACATCCCATGTCCATTAATATCACTCACAAAGGGAATGCATCAATGTCCATGAAGCGTTATTGTTGTATAGAACAGATAAATTACAAGAATAAATAAATAAAACAACACAGTGGAAGATAAAACTTATTTCATTGCATCATAAAATCGACACGGGATGCACACCCGCATACATTAACTTATTTCATTGTAACGATACGGGTTTTTCCCGGACTTAATCGATCACAAAATCGACCAAGACCGTTCAAATCCCGCATACATTAACTTTGGGAATAGAACACATCAGAACAACAACATAAGACTTTTATAAAACATTATAATAACGTTACAGCGGAGTACAGAATATCAGAGTACATCGATAAATAACAATACAACAGAAGATAAATTACAATAAATTTGATACATTGCAGCGGAAGACTATAAATGCTCTGGACACATCTTTAAGCTTTAATCCAGAATCCTGCTTAAGAGATAAATATTTGCAAAACAAGCTACTCGACTGCCCATGTGGAAAATATGGGTACCCGAGTTTGCCAATGAAAAAAACTATAGGTCAGTCATGAGACTGGTATGAGAAATCTAACTTAACTAATCTAAGAATAAGGCTAATCAAAGGACCACGCCGCTAACGCGGAACGGGTTAACTCCATTGGATTGCCAATGCATAAATTAAGGTAAATCGTTAAACAACGCAATTCTTTTTAGAAAAATGAAACCATTATAAGACTCAAGTCCCATCACACAATGCAACGCAAACCAGAGGATAGAGTTTTACCTTATAATGATCAAAAATGCTTGATACGATAAAAAACAGATTTTTGATATTATTATTAGTGTATGTATGTTTCAAAAACAACTTCAATCATAATGTATCAATCATAGACGACATAGTACTCCATCCTACTATGTCGCCATACTAGTTCTACAATCAAAACCACATAGTGTCGTATTGGAAATTGGGTTTCCATCATGAGTCGAGGCTAGGGATCATCCTCTTCGATTCGAGACACTCTAGCAAATGCCTCAGGATTCCCCGCAATGAACCCTTGGATGCAGTAGGGCCAGTCCACACATACGTTAGTGGATTAGTTATGCCTGAACACATGCTTCCTGGTTCTTTTGAACCTCTAATATGGCCACTAACAACCTATAAAACCCGAGGTACCTCATAATCCATCATCCACATAAGTAAAAATGTCAGGGCTGGTAAGTCGCCGATACCACTTCTAGCTAGAAAGAAACGTGTGCACTCCCTACGGTCCTGATCCAGTATTTGACTCATACCGGGGTGTGTGGTTCGCGAAGTCACGCTATACACAAAGCTATGCCTAAACAGACTATGGTTTGATCATCAACCACAAGGCATTGCTTTTCAACAAAACCCTTGATCATTTTCATCTTGGCGTGCCACATTGACAATCCACACCACGCGATCAACCACTATCAATATATACCCTCTGAGGGTGTTAAGAAAGAGAATAAATTCTCCGCCACCAAACAGATATATATTAATAGAAATCAATTTAATTTACATGGAATGAAATCCAATGTCAGACACACATCCATTTACAAGTCCGTTCTGGGTCTGAACAAAACCAGAGTCATCTTATTCCTCCCCGTATGTCCAATACGAAGGAGAGGCGCTCACATATCCGGACAGTCGACAAGTACGTACGGACAAACTACCACTATTAACCCTTTATGTAAGGACCCGTAACTTGCCCGTGAAGGAAAGAGCGGATACTTTGAGAACAACACACATCGGAATGCAGACGGAAGAACATTTCATTGTTATTACAACAATTCCATCAGATACAAGAATATACAGAGTATAAATGAATAAATTACATTCAACAAATATCAGAGATTTAAATTACATTTAAATTCATCGCAGCGGAAAATAATACAAAAGCACAACTAGAAGTAATGCACGGATACAGAGCTTTCCGAACATCGTTCGAGCTGTAAATCAGGATCCTGTGAATATAAATCTGCAAAACCAAAACTACTAGCTGCCCGTGTCGAAAATAAGGGCACCCAGAGTTTAGGTTAAAACAATAAACTCCAGGTTAGTCATGTGACTGGTGTGAGAACTAAAACAGTTATTTAAAACTTTACTTTAAAAGAGAGTAATTCAAGGGACCAGGCCGTATAACACGGAACGGGTTTCCTCCCAAGAATACTAGTGCATATAACAAAACAGCACAATGCTCTTTGAAAAAATGAAGCTATTATAAGACCTAGGTCCCATCACACAATGCAACGCAAGCCGGAGGATAGCGTTTTCCCTTATAATAGCCAAACATGCTTGGTACGTTTAAAACAAATCATTTGATACTATTATAGGTGTATAGTGTCAAAACAGTTTCAATCATAAGTATCAATCATAGGCGGCATAGCTACCATCTACTAGGTCGCCATACTAAGCTCTACAAATAAAACCAAAACACACGTATTGGAAATTGGATTCCATCATGAGTCGAGGCAAGGGGCAAGCTCCTCTCCGCGTTCGAGACACTCTAGCAAATGCCTCAGGACCCCACTTTGATCCTTGCAATCGGCTGGGCCGGTCCTCTCTTACTTTTGAGGATTGGCAATTCCTGAACACACGTTTCCCGGTCCTTACAGACCTATATCCGAGGCGCCTCGCATTCCAACAACCACACAGGTGAAAAGTATATAAATGTCAGGGCTAGTAGGTCACTGACACCACCCTAGCTAGAAAGAAACGTCATGCTCTCCCAGCGGTCCATCTCCCGTTTTTGACTCATACCGAGGTGTGAAGATCGTGAATTCACGTTATACACAAAGCTATGCCACACAGGCCGTACTTTGATCATCAACCACAAGACTTTGCTTTTCAACAGAAGCCCTGATCAATTGCCACTTACGCGTGCCACACTGGCAATTCACTCCATGCGACTGATGTCCATCGATATACAACCTCTAAGCTCGTACGTCTCAGAGAAGGGCGTTAAGCAAGAGAATGAATTCTCTGCCGCCAAATAGATGTATATTTAATAGAGATCACTCAACACAGAATAAACTCCAATGTCAGACACACAATCCATTTACAAGTTCATTCTGGGTCTGAACGAAACTGGAGGCACTTTCCTCGCATATCCATCCATCTCCAAGTACGTCTGGACGATCACCAACTGTTTCCCTCATCCTGGGTGTACAGCCCAATCAAGATCATCAGTAATCACCCAAATGATGTGAAGACTTCCGGTCTTCAACCACCGTCTTCATCTTCGACATCTCGTCGAATCGGTTATTCAGAATGGGTATAAACCCGGCCTTTCTGAATATCCCACGTATATAATAAACAAACGTTACACAAACACACAAATGCCTCATTCCAATTCAGAATATTCTTTTATTCACAAAATCACATTCTTACGGAAAGGTTCCCATTAATTTTATCCAAGATAAATTCTTCTAAATTTATTCTTTAATCTTCCTTTGGATATCATTTAAAACTAGTCGGGATTAGCGAACCACACCGAAGTAATTATTTATTTTATTTCCCAATCCCAACCTATTCATCCCATGGAGCAAAACTGGTAATACTCCATATCTAACTCCACGGTGTTATCGGTAAAATTAATTACCATTTCACGTTCGAATCTAATTAAAGATTTAACTGTCGCATTGGAGCAAAACTGGTGGTACTCCATTCTCGATCACCTTTCAGATTTGATAATTTAAATTATCAATTCACATTTCAATCTAATTAAAGATTCATTAAAGCTCCACTTAGTTTTAATCTTCTCAAAAATCAACATCCTGCCTTCAACTGGGTTAAAGAACCAATGTCATATAAAACACGATTCACGATAAACCCAAATCACGTTTGATATTAAATACAAGGCTCTGAATAGAAAATATACCAGCTTATATTCAATATCAAATTTTGAAACCTACAAACATCGTATTGGAAATAACGATATAAAATATATCTTTCAAATTCCCATAACAATATCTGTATAGTCACGAAATCCAATATCGAAATATTCCGAAGATAATTTCGATTCAACTCCGGTCGAATTCACGTATTGGGAATATTGATTATTTTTAAAATCACTTTCAAATTCAATTTATTTATTTCAAAAATAAATTGATTTTAATTCTAGTTCAAAACTAGTTCATTTCGACAAAAATACATTTTTATCTTATCATATGTGGAATTTTTCATCCCAGTTCTTTCCAATTCACATACTATGATTTTACACAAATTAATAATATTTTTAATAATTTTATCAAGGCCCGTACAGTCGATTTCCATCAACGGCCATCGAACTGCACGTACAGCGACCTTTTTCAAATTTGATTTGGACATAATTCCAAATCCAACTATTGGATTTCAAATTTCTAATATTCATTGGAAAGATCTTTTCGATACGAACCCAACGGTTCCGGTTTTAGGAGAATCCGACGGTCGGATCTCCCGCAACGTCAATTCGAAGTCAATGGCCGAAATTCACGAACTGCCGCGGCGCGGCGCGTTCTATTCAGGCCATTATATATATAATATATATATTTCATCGATTTCCTTTTAAAAACGTATTTTATAAATCATTTTAAATTCGTTTTCAAAACCATTTCAACGCTACATTCAATTTCAAATCGATTTGATTTCAATTCAATTCGAATTCATTTCAATTTTATTTAATTCGAATTCAAATTCATTTCAATTCAATTCAAATTCTAATTCGTTTCAATTCAATTCAAATTCTAATTCGTTTCAATTCAATTCTATTTGAATTTACCTTCTATTTAATTCAATTCGAATTCATTTCAAATTGATTTCAATTTAATTTCAGTTCGTTTTAAATTTCATTCAAAACAATTTCTATTCGTTTTAATTCAACTTCAATTTAATTCAATTTGGATTCATTTCTATTCAATTTGAATTCAAATTCACTTTCTATTCAATTCGAATCGAATTCATTTTCTATTCGATTCGAATTCATTTCAAATTGATTCAATAAAATTTCAATTTGAATTTTAATCTAATTTAATTTGAATTTCATTTCAAAATATTAAATTTTGAAATCACTTTTCAATATTCATTATAAAACGAATAAAATCGATATAAATATCGTTCGCGTCAAAATAACGCATCTCTAATCAACACGGCTTTATATTTTTCAAAAACTTCGTTATTCTATTCAACAAATGAATATATATTCTATTTTTCTTTTAACACACGACTATTTTTGTTATGTAAAATATTTTATAAAATCATGGTATCTATCGTTTGATTTTTAATTAGACTCCACCGTGAAGTAGTTCTAATTTTAAATATGATAAAGATGTAAATTTTATTATTAAAATATTTTACTCAACACATAAATAGTTTCAACACATGACTATTTTTATATTCAACACATGAATTTTCTTTTATAATATTCATTATTTTCCCGATTGGAATGAGGCCCAATCAATCACCATATAATGTTAATTATATGGATTCCATACAACACATGTATATAATAGCAATGATAAACAATCAAACATCATCCAAGGTGCACCACACAACTGCATAAGCATCAAATATAAATAATTAACGCTTACACAGCCCATCGACCAATCGATCGACATACAATTAAATAATTGGGATTAGTGTACGCCAATTTTAATCCCAACACCCGTGTGGGGTTTCAAATCAACAAACACATATTTTTATTTGTGCAGTTGGGCGATGTGTAAAATTTATCGTCCCAATCAATATCAGTCAAATCAGTGTATATAAACAAATCGGCCGATTTGTTTATAAATATTTATTTATTCACATTCACGTTAAAAATTATATTTTCAATGATAATAATTTATTTCAACTATCTACATTTATTATCGACTTCACATCAACATCATAAACAATTTTCACAACACATCAATCAAACAAACAAGCCATCCATGGTCTGTGGACGACGGGTGTCAGGTGCTGCTAAGCACCGTCTGCATCCTAGTATATATATATAACTAGAAAAAGGAAATTTAGAGTGAGAAGTTCTCACCAACTAGCTATCCCAACTCCACGACACTTCCTATGTAGAAAATCTTGTCGTTCTCGCCTTTTGTCACTTTCGTTGCCCGTAGCCACTACATTTATAAAAATCACATTTTTATATTATTGCTATGTATATAAAAATCATATTTTTATAATCACTACATATGGATAAAAATTCAATTTCTTCATCGCTACTATATAGATAAAAATTCTATTTTTACTTCGCTACTATATAGATAAAAATTCTATTTTTACATCACTACTATATAGATAAAAATTCTATTTTTACATCGCTACTATATAGATAAAAATTCTATTTTTACATCGCTACTATATAGATAAAAATTCTATTTTTACATCGCTACTATATAGATAAAAAAATCTATTTTTACATCGCTACTATATAGATAAAATTTTTATTTTTACATCGCTACTATATAGATAAAAATTCTATTTTTACATCGCTATTCTCTATATAAAAATTTCGCCTTTTCATTTCATCACTATAAAAATCACATTTTTACTTCATTATATATATATAATAATAATCAGATTTTTATTTCGTTACATATATAAAAATGATATTTTTACTATCTTACCTATATAAAAATTATATTTTTATACTTCTACAATATAAAAGATTATATTTTTATACTTCACATATGCTAAAAATCATATTTTTATTCTTTTTATAATATAAAAATTATATCTTTAACCTTTCTATATAATAAAAATTTCATCTTTAATATTCCTACTATAAAAAAAAATTCTAAAGCGATCGAAAATAAAAACTCACCCTGCTTTGGGAAAGAAATCGATTTTGAATGACGGAGGGTGCTTGGGGTGGCTGTCTCGCGGGTCAGGGGTTTTAGGGCGTCGGCACGAAGGAGAGGGAGGTTGGAGAGGGAGGTTGGAGGGAGGTTGGGGGGCAGAGAAGTTAAAAGGGAGAGGGAAGTTTATATTTTTTTTATTAATTTAATTTCCATAAAGTTGACTTTTTCATACGACCTCTAAACGAGGCCCACCGCCTGTCGTCCATAGCGTTTCATCCCTATTCCGAACACAATGGGATATGTACCGTAAGCTGATTCGATCGTTTCGATCAGTTTCTGTTAAAATCAACATATAACTCTATATATTGAATTTGAACGCGCATTTCAATTTACTGGGGTCACATACTAACTCGAAAAATTCCAGAAAAATATTTTCTAGCTTCGTATTGACGATACGGTCCTAACAAAACTAATTTCATCGAATTCCGAGACCGTTGGAAAAATGGCCATTTTCCAGTCGATTAAAATCAACTGAAACTGGTCAAACGCGTTTCCCTTTGCCACGCTAACATATTGATTCGAAAAATTATGAAATTTAAAACCTAGCAATAATTTGACATCACGAACCCAATGAAACGACCCGCAAATCCGTGTTATCTGAGTTGACTAAAACACCACACGTCCAACTCAAATTACACAGAAATACGACTCATTATTAGAAAGAAGTTAGAGGATGAGAAATAGAAAGAAAGAAATATTAGAATAGAAGAAAACGAAGATCACAAACTCACAGCGGAACGAATAAAATATATTATATAACATAACTTTTGAAATACAAAACAGTAACTTTATATACATACCATCATCAGAGCACCACAGTCATTTCTGGAACAGTTATAAACATCGGTTTCCAGATACAAACAAGGTCCACAGCGGAATATATGATAGCCTATAGCTAACCCGTGAAGCCTCCTGCTTCCAGCTCCTCCAATTGAATCTGTGAAATCCTGACTACTTGACTGCCCGTACAAATTTGGGCACCCAAGAGTTTAGGGAAAACAAAACAAAATAAACTCTGGGTCAGTCATGGGACTGGTGTGAGTAAACTCCAACCACTTGTTTAACTTTCAAAAATCCTTTCAAAAGAAAGATAATAGTAAGACCAGCCCACACATAAACATGGACGGTTTTTACCTTACTATAACCCAAATTACTTTGATACGAAAATCCAGTGATATTATAATAATGTCTACCTCAAGTAAATAACCAAATAGCAGAACGCTTGCATCTCACGCTCCACATATATAGTATAAAATCAAAAACCGCATGGCGCTTATTGGAGATTGGATTTCCAACATGACAAGGTATGGGACCACCTTCCGACAGTGCATCTCTAGAGGCGAATACACCTGGGTTCAACAAGAACGTCTTGCAACCCGGCCCACACATGACCGACCACTCATTTCGCTTGAGTGTATCGAATGTATATCACCAACGGTTGGGCTCAAACCACAGTTTCCCGAATGGGCAGAATCGATAGATTTAGAAACAAAAGGATTTTCTCTAGATAGGTGATTATACACCCTAATGGGTGCGACCCACATAGCCATGCTGCCTGCCCGATTTTTGTCCTTTCCCGGTTGTTGAGGCCTGAGGCTACGATTACTTACCATTCCTTGATAACACAATCGCTTTGAATGCCACATTGTCAGATCCGTTAATCACTAGTTGAGTTTGCACAAATATTCTGGATATTATGCTAAGGGATAAATCCGTTGTAACCATATGTATTCATACAGATCAACCCATTTGATCATTGGAAATACTCTGTCAGACATTCGTCCATTTACGTTCGTTCTGGGATTGAACGAAACCGAAGGCACTATTTCTATTACTAGAAAAGCCCTTGCACTTTACTCCGTCTTCAATATATTCAGCATACTTGGTTCGCAACGCTTATGCCGATACGGAGTGGTTCTTCGGATAATAATCCAACCGGTCTCTCCATATTGACAACGATGGTCAAAAACTTCGATAGTCTGTGATTTAACTATCGAATAAAAACAAGTGTTCATCCAAACATATCAAACAACTCACTGGGCCCTTTAATTAATATTTCATTAATTAAATCACTTTTCCATTTTCTCTATCAATATTTGTTAACCAAATATTTTCAATAACCATCTTGGCCTCTTATGTCATTTGGAAAACATTTCCAAATATTAACTTCTTTTATTTTCTATATATTAGAAAATGTCTCTATTTGCAATTGAAAACAATTTCAATTACTTATCTCTATCCCTTTTACAACATTCGATTTTTATATTCACTTTCCTATCGAATTCAATACGTCGATACAATGATTTCAAATTATCAAAATATCTTAAAAATATTCTAACTTCTTAAATTCCCGAAAAAATTCGCCATAACCCCCCCTGTATCGGGAGCATCGGGAAATTTCAAATAGCTTTCCCGGTCCTTCTAATCTCAAAAAGAAAAAGAAGAAGCCAAGCGGCTTGCCGATACGGCGCATAAAACTCATATATGAATTTAAACATGTACCTTTTTGTCGGGCACATAGATAAAAATCTTCATATACTCCATCCCATATCTGTTTAACACCTGTTCACCTGTTTTCAATTCAATTCAACACTATATAATCGTTTGAATTCAGTTTCGCCCATTTATTCTTTAAATCGGCCATTTTGCCTATTTCACTTCTTTGGTTGAACATAACATGTTCAAATAAAATATTTAACTCGTTCATAACCAAAATGAATTTCAATTTCAATTCTAATTCTCTTTTCTATTTCGAATATAAATTTCCAGATCGAATTCACTTATTCAAACCCCAATGTCCCTTTGAAAACTTATTAACTAATTTCTATTCAATTTAGTTAATTCTATTCAATAAATCAAAATCTGGTTTCTGTTTTCAAAAATCATATTCATTTACACAACTTGAATTCGCATATATTTTACAACTCACTCTGAAATTTTCTAAATAGAACTTCGGATTTCCTCTCTTAAAATCCTTTTATAATGTTAAATAAACCATTATGGTTTTAAACGATTCTGGCGCTGCTTTTCTGAAAATTTGATTTTGACATAACTCAAAATCTATACGACGAAATTCATATTTTTCTCTTTCATTAGAAAACTATTATCAAACCGGTCCTGATGTTTCTTGTTTCAAAGAATTTCGACTTCAATTGGGTTCTGTATATTCAATTGAAGTTCGAATCGCCAATTTACGAACTGCAGCGCTGCGGCGAGTTCGTTTTAATTATATTTATATATATAAACTTTTAAACTTCGTTAAATGAATTCAACTCCCTTTTAATATATATATATAGATATATATATTCCAAATTCCATTTGAATCTTTACATTTCAAATTCCATAGTTTTAAATCCTGTATTCAAATCCCATTTGAAATCCTTTATTCGAATTCCATTTCAAATTCTTTATTCGAATTCCATTTCAAATCCTCTATTCGAATTCCATTTCAAATCCTCTATCCGAATTCCATTTCAAATCCTCTATTCGAATTCCCACTTTAATTCAACTCCTTTTTGAATTTCTATATTTGAAATTCATACTTGAATTTAGATATTCAACTCCATTTTGAATTCCCTTTTTGAAATTCAAATATTCAAACCCCATTTGAATTTCTATGTTCAAATCTATTTCCAACTCTATTTGAATTAAAATATTCCAATTTTCTTTCAAACACCATTGAATTCTAAATTCGAATTCATTTACAAATACCATTTGAATCCTAAATTCAAATTCATTAGTTAAACTCCACATTTAATTTTCTTGAATCCCAATACCTTAATTTATATTCCTTTGAATTAAATTCCACTTTAAATTCTATAATCAAATCCCTTTTGAATGGTTATATTTGAAAATCATATTTGAATTTAAATATTTAAACTTCATTTAAATTTCTATTTGAAATCTTATATTTAAATCCCATTGGAATTTCTTTATTCAAACCCATTTGAATTTCTTATTCTACTTTGAAATCCTATTTTCAAAGTTTATTTCAAATTCTATTTTGAAATTCCATATTCAAATTTCTACTTGAATTCCTATGTTCAATTTCATGCTCAAATTCAATACTTGAGTTTCTATTTCAAATCTCTATTCAAATTTCATATTTGAATTCCATTCAAATCTCTATTCAAATTTCATATTTAAATTCCATTCAAATTTCACATTTGAATTCTTCTTTGAAATACTATATTTCAAATCCTATTCAATTCTTCTTTGAAGTTCTATATTTCAAATTCTATTTTGAAATTCTTCTTTGAAATTCTATTTGAATTTCTTATTCGAATTCCTTTGAATTCAAATTTTATTTTAATTTCTAATTTCGTCTATTCAAATTTTATTTGAACTTCTATTTGAATTTCTAATATTCAATCCTTTTTTAAAATTCAAATATTTAAACTCCTTTCTAATTCTACTATTCAAATGTTATACTCAAATTTCATTTGAGTTATATATTTAAAAATTTCATTTCACATCCTATTTTGAAATTTCATTTCAAATCCCAATTTCACACTGTTATTTCTATTTCTGAATTATCAAATGATAATTCTTTTCACTTCTTTTATAACTTTGTTATAAAAGAACTATTTCTTAAACTTCGTTTAAAAAGAAACTACTTGTTTTATTTTTCAAAAACAAGTTTATATTTTTATTCCCATTTAAAATTCAAATTCTATTTAAAAATAGAATTTTCCCTTTTTAAATCTCAAATATCCTTCCACGATATTTTTAAATATCATTACTTAAGCCTAGTGATATTTAAACACACAAAGCAACGAATTATTTATTTTTCTAACACATCATATATAACAATATATATGCAACCAAAGAACAAACAGATAATATATTTTTGAGGAATCCAGTTGGATTCCTCCAACCTGTTTTCCTGCATCCACAGATGTTAGCACATAAATAATACCCATTCTGCTTCGTGGCAGAATATCACGGTATAGAAGGTCATCCACTAATCATAGCGTGGGGCGTATAGGGTAATCATCCGCTATAAAACCGCGGGCATCCGCTAATGAGACTGCGGGAATCCAACCAATCAATCAACCCAATATATATATATATAGCCTAAATAACTAATATATATATAAACAACCAGAAAGCATTCACATAAGCAACAGACAATTATTTTTAATGAAATAAAAATAATTCTAAAGGTGAGTGAGATTTACTCACCAGATATTTTAGTTGCTGAACATCCTTCAAAATTCCAAATCAGCATAGCTATGAATTTGCTCGAGTTGATTATCTTGTACCTATGTTTATGTATTTTAATTTATTGATTAAATTCTATAAACAAAATTAAATAAATTACCCTAGGGTTTCAATTTTCTAAAGGAAACGTATATCTTACTTTGCAGACCATGCGATCATTTCCCGACAGCTCCAACTATTTCAATTTCTCTCTTGGACTTTCCATCGAACATCTGGACTGCTCCACCTTCCTTCTCCCAAATCAGTGACTGACTTTCCTTGAATACTTCAACCTCCACAGCTAAAAAAAAATGTGGTTGAATCCTTCTCCATCAACAGGGCTCGACGCACTCACCAATCTTCCTCAATTCGTAGTTTCCCCAATTACAGCGACTTCCTCTATCGTTCTGCTCCAGGAAGCGATAATTATTGGCACAAACTTCCCTCAAAATCTCGCAACATAATTCACTCGATCCTCATACTCATAAAACATCTTCAGACTTGCCCCAGTTGCCAATTCGAACAACCCTAGGGCTCTCGAAATAAACCGTCGAACTCAGAAATCTCCATCGTACCCTAAACGAAGGATGTCGATGTTAAGAGGAGGCTTGCACAATTCGAACGAGCCTATTATTGATTTTGATTTCTTCGAATTGGGAGAAAACTGAAGCCTTCAAATTGTTTTGAGGGGTAGTTCACGGAGTTTTTAATTACTGGAAGAAATGAAAGGCCGAATGAGAAAGAGCTGAAGAGGTCTTAGAAAATGGGAAAACAAGTAGTGATGGCTGCTTTTATAGATGCGCGAAGAGGAGACCATCGTACTTCACCATTACATCCGTGTTTCCCCGTTATTAAAGATTGGAGACATTATTTTCTGCTCGAGGAAGAACAGTGACTTGATTTTCAGATTTTGGTTGGCCTGAGTTTATAGTATAGGTCGGCTTGGGTACAAATTAGGCTAGCTGAAAAGAAACTGATTTGATTTGTGTTTATTTATTTTATTTTACTCGAAAATATCCCACGGTCTCTTAGTTTGAAACCCCGAACCATATTTTAGCTTAACGACCGACGCCTCCATGTTATACCACTGTTTTGAACTCAACGAATTCGATTTTGAAATTTTAGTTTGAACGGAATAACCATACTAAATTGATATAATTCAATTTGAACAGCATCCTGATAATAAATGATTTTTAATATCGTTTATATTCAAATGAAATTTATATATATCTATAGAATTGTTTTTGATTTAATTATAACTGTGAATTCAGTTATTATCGTTTCGTATTACGATATCTAATATTTTCGATATTAATTTGTATATTGATTATTTAACCAATAAATATCCATTTATTATTCCAAATAAATATTTACAATAATCATTAAATATTAAATATTAAATGGCTAAAATTTCGGGATGTTACATTCCTTCCCCCTTAAAATAATTTCGTCCTCGAAATTGCTAAGTCAGGAAAAATGATACAAATCCATTACCTTTCAACAATCCACTTATGTTGAAACTCAACTCCTCATATTCCAACAAATTTAATTCCACCAAAACTTTTGGTCCTCACCCATTTAATTCAAATGATCTACGATCAATCCATTTATATCCAATCTATATTCCAATAAACCTATTCAAATTGATTCTAATCAACTCATTCACTTCGACCCATTTAACTTGCTTAAGTTAAATTTAAATTTCAGAATTCAAATCCCTGGGTTTTTCTTTTAAAATTCTTTTGAAATCCCATAAATATATACATATATTTATTTCCATCACAATTCAAAACATTTGAATATTCAAACCAATTTGTTTTCTTTCAAACAAATTTCCATCAAAACTTTCTAAGGTAGCAATTCATCACTTAGAAACTCGGAAATGAACACTGATGATGTTGCAATCATCATCAGAATAATTTCCCAGCCCCTGAAGTGAGTTCAGTGCCTTATTATTTCAAAATCCATGATTTTCTTTCAAATCCTTTAAAACAAATCTATATTATTTTAATATACTTTGAAAAATATTTTTCAACTTCCCAGGATTTTGAATTCTTAATTCTGGTTTGAATTAAATTCTAATTCATCTCATTTGTATATTTAATTTCCATACAAATTCTATTTGGTTATAAATAACCATTCCAATTTTATAATCTCATTGATTTTAATCCCAACAATCAACACATCCATATATTATAATAATTTCAGAAAATTATTCTTTCTATATCAAAATAGAATTTTGGGTAAAACTATTTCATTCACCCACTTTAAAACAATACTGTGTTCAATCTTCTGTTCAAGTGTTTAGAAATTCCTATCGACTTTGTGGCGTCCCACTATTCGATCAGAATTCATAAACCACTCAACAGACTAGCCAACACAATATAAAACAGTTTTTATATCAATTTACAAATACGCGCTCTCGTATATATAGACTCAACTCATTCTAGGGCACTACTGACCCTATCTCTAATGAGCACATGCCACACAAGCCTAGGTATTCGCTCAACCTAAGCTCTGATACCAACTGTAAAGACCCCGAGATTCGAGTAGGCTTTTCAACCATCCTCTCCTCCCTCGGCACTGGGCTAACCTCCCAGCGTGGCTTACAGAGATACCTCAGAACTGCTTTTACGGCCAGCCTCTCGACTCGACCAACCCACATTGTCGGGAGATGTAGGGGTAAGAGTCTCCCGTTCGCCACCAAACGCGAAGCGAGAACCCCCTATCATCCGTACCAATTAAGCAACCAGCTCTGATACCAACTGAAACGACCCGCAAATCCGTGTTATCTGAGTTGACTAAAACACCACACGTCCAACTCAAATTACACAGAAATACGACTCATTATTAGAAAGAAGTTAGAGGATGAGAAATAGAAAGAAAGAAATATTAGAATAGAAGAAAACGAAGATCACAAACTCACAGCGGAACGAATAAAATATATTATATAACATAACTTTTGAAATACAAAACAGTAACTTTATATACATACCATCATCAGAGCACCACAGTCATTTCTGGAACAGTTATAAACATCGGTTTCCAGATACAAACAAGGTCCACAGCGGAATATATGATAGCCTATAGCTAACCCGTGAAGCCTCCTGCTTCCAGCTCCTCCAATTGAATCTGTGAAATCCTGACTACTTGACTGCCCGTACAAATTTGGGCACCCAAGAGTTTAGGGAAAACAAAACAAAATAAACTCTGGGTCAGTCATGGGACTGGTGTGAGTAAACTCCAACCACTTGTTTAACTTTCAAAAATCCTTTCAAAAGAAAGATAATAGTAAGACCAGCCCACACATAAACATGGACGGTTTTTACCTTACTATAACCCAAATTACTTTGATACGAAAATCCAGTGATATTATAATAATGTCTACCTCAAGTAAATAACCAAATAGCAGAACGCTTGCATCTCACGCTCCACATATATAGTATAAAATCAAAAACCGCATGGCGCTTATTGGAGATTGGATTTCCAACATGACAAGGTATGGGACCACCTTCCGACAGTGCATCTCTAGAGGCGAATACACCTGGGTTCAACAAGAACGTCTTGCAACCCGGCCCACACATGACCGACCACTCATTTCGCTTGAGTGTATCGAATGTATATCACCAACGGTTGGGCTCAAACCACCGTTTCCCGAATGGGCAGAATCGATAGATTTAGAAACAAAAGGATTTTCTCTAGATAGGTGATTATACACCCTAATGGGTGCGACCCACATAGCCATGCTGCCTGCCCGATTTTTGTCCTTTCCCGGTTGTTGAGGCCTGAGGCTACGATTACTTACCATTCCTTGATAACACAATCGCTTTGAATGCCACATTGTCAGATCCGTTAATCACTAGTTGAGTTTGCACAAATATTCTGGATATTATGCTAAGGGATAAATCCGTTGCAACCATATGTATTCATACAGATCAACCCATTTGATCATTGGAAATACTCTGTCAGACATTCGTCCATTTACGTTCGTTCTGGGATTGAACGAAACCGAAGGCACTATTTCTATTACTAGAAAAGTCCTTGCACTTTACTCCGTCTTCAATATATTCAGCATACTTGGTTCGCAACGCTTATGCCGATACAGAGTGGTTCTTCGGATAATAATCCAACCGGTCTCTCCATATTGACAACGATGGTCAAAAACTTCGATAGTCTGTGATTTAACTATCGAATAAAAACAAGTGTTCATCCAAACATATCAAACAACTCACTAGGCCCTTTAATTAATATTTCATTAATTAAATCACTTTTCCATTTTCTCTATCAATATTTGTTAACCAAATATTTTCAATAACCATCTTGGCCTCTTATGTCATTTGGAAAACATTTCCAAATATTAACTTCTTTTATTTTCTATATATTAGAAAATGTCTCTATTTGCAATTGAAAACAATTTCAATTACTTATCTCTATCCCTTTTACAACATTCGATTTTTATATTCACTTTCCTATCGAATTCAATACGTCGATACAATGATTTCAAATTATCAAAATATCTTAAAAATATTCTAACTTCTTAATTCCCGAAAAAATTCGCCATAACCCCCCCTGTATCGGGAGCATCGGGAAATTTCAAATAGCTTTCCAGGTCCTTCTAATCTCAAAAAGAAAAAGAAGAAGCCAAGCGGCTTGCCGATACGGCGCATAAAACTCATATATGAATTTAAACA
This sequence comes from Allium sativum, assembly GCA_030737875.1. Taxonomy (NCBI): domain Eukaryota; kingdom Viridiplantae; phylum Streptophyta; class Magnoliopsida; order Asparagales; family Amaryllidaceae; genus Allium; species Allium sativum. The sequence goes on from CM060922.1 coordinate 797,996,171, forward strand.
TGTACCTTTTTGTCGGGCACATAGATAAAAATCTTCATATACTCCATCCCATATCTGTTTAACACCTGTTCACCTGTTTTCAATTCAATTCAACACTATATAATCGTTTGAATTCAGTTTCGCCCATTTATTCTTTAAATCGGCCATTTTGCCTATTTCACTTCTTTGGTTGAACATAACATGTTCAAATAAAATATTTAACTCGTTCATAACCAAAATGAATTTCAATTTCAATTCTAATTCTCTTTTCTATTTCGAATATAAATTTCCAGATCGAATTCACTTATTCAAACCCCAATGTCCCTTTGAAAACTTATTAACTAATTTCTATTCAATTTAGTTAATTCTATTCAATAAATCAAAATCTGGTTTCTGTTTTCAAAAATCATATTCATTTACACAACTTGAATTCGCATATATTTTACAACTCACTCTGAAATTTTCTAAATAGAACTTCGGATTTCCTCTCTTAAAATCCTTTTATAATGTTAAATAAACCATTATGGTTTTAAACGATTCTGGCGCTGCTTTTCTGAAAATTTGATTTTGACATAACTCAAAATCTATACGACGAAATTCATATTTTTCTCTTTCATTAGAAAACTATTATCAAACCGGTCCTGATGTTTCTTGTTTCAAAGAATTTCGACTTCAATTGGGTTCTGTATATTCAATTGAAGTTCGAATCGCCAATTTACGAACTGCAGCGCTGCGGCGAGTTCGTTTTAATTATATTTATATATAAAAACTTTTAAACTTCGTTAAATGAATTCAACTCCCTTTTAATATATATATATAGATATATATATTCCAAATTCCATTTGAATCTTTACATTTCAAATTCCATAGTTTTAAATCCTGTATTCAAATCCCATTTGAAATCCTTTATTCGAATTCCATTTCAAATTCTTTATTCGAATTCCATTTCAAATCCTCTATTCGAATTCCATTTCAAATCCTCTATCCGAATTCCATTTCAAATCCTCTATTCGAATTCCCACTTTAATTCAACTCCTTTTTGAATTTCTATATTTGAAATTCATACTTGAATTTAGATATTCAACTCCATTTTGAATTCCCTTTTTGAAATTCAAATATTCAAACCCCATTTGAATTTCTATGTTCAAATCTATTTCCAACTCTATTTGAATTAAAATATTCCAATTTTCTTTCAAACACCATTGAATTCTAAATTCGAATTCATTTACAAATACCATTTGAATCCTAAATTCAAATTCATTAGTTAAACTCCACATTTAATTTTCTTGAATCCCAATACCTTAATTTATATTCCTTTGAATTAAATTCCACTTTAAATTCTATAATCAAATCCCTTTTGAATGGTTATATTTGAAAATCATATTTGAATTTAAATATTTAAACTTCATTTAAATTTCTATTTGAAATCTTATATTTAAATCCCATTGGAATTTCTTTATTCAAACCCATTTGAATTTCTTATTCTACTTTGAAATCCTATTTTCAAAGTTTATTTCAAATTCTATTTTGAAATTCCATATTCAAATTTCTACTTGAATTCCTATGTTCAATTTCATGCTCAAATTCAATACTTGAGTTTCTATTTCAAATCTCTATTCAAATTTCATATTTGAATTCCATTCAAATCTCTATTCAAATTTCATATTTAAATTCCATTCAAATTTCACATTTGAATTCTTCTTTGAAATACTATATTTCAAATCCTATTTAATTCTTCTTTGAAGTTCTATATTTCAAATTCTATTTTGAAATTCTTCTTTGAAATTCTATTTGAATTTCTTATTCGAATTCCTTTGAATTCAAATTTTATTTTAATTTCTAATTTCGTCTATTCAAATTTTATTTGAACTTCTATTTGAATTTCTAATATTCAATCCCCTTTTAAAATTCAAATATTTAAACTCCTTTCTAATTCTACTATTCAAATGTTATACTCAAATTTCATTTGAGTTATATATTTAAAAATTTCATTTCACATCCTATTTTGAAATTTCATTTCAAATCCCAATTTCACACTGGTATTTCTATTTCTGAATTATCAAATGATAATTCTTTTTACTTCTTTTATAACTTTGTTATAAAAGAACTATTTCTTAAACTTCGTTTAAAAAGAAACTACTTGTTTTATTTTTCAAAAACAAGTTTATATTTTTATTCCCATTTAAAATTCAAATTCTATTTAAAAATAGAATTTTCCCTTTTTAAATCTCAAATATCCTTCCACGATATTTTTAAATATCATTACTTAAGCCCAGTGATATTTAAACACACAAAGCAACGAATTATTTATTTTTCTAACACATCATATATAACAATATATATGCAACCAAAGAACAAACAGATAATATATTTTTGAGGAATCCAGTTGGATTCCTCCAACCTGTTTTCCTGCTGTAACGACCCGCATTTTTGGCCGTCAAATATTTAATTTAATTTATTTATTTTAAATATCATATTGGGAATATAATGAAATTTAATATTGAATTCGTTATTAAAAACGAAGTTGAACGTTATAATTTATATATAATTATAAATCGAGCTTGAAAATGGCGTGCAGTTCGTGAAATGAAGTTTTGAACTTCAACTGAGAATACATGATTCGATATAAGTCGGATTTCTGTGAAACAAGACACGTTGGAACCGTATTGACGATAATTTTCATATGAAAGAGAAAAATCCAGATTTCGTGTTATAGTTTGATAGTTATGGCTAAATCAAATTTTGAAATAGTCGCTATGGAAAATCGTTATTTAATTATAGGCCTTTAAAATAGCCGTTTTGCAAACGGACTCAGATTTCGACGAAATCTGTTTCATTGGGACCGTATCGTTAAATTATTGTACGATGTTGAGTGGCGTGGAAAAACCGATGTTGTATGTGGTCACGGTAGCCATAAACGCTCGTTCAGTACAATTAAATTAGTAAAGGGATATTAGAGAGTAACTTGAGCAGACGATCAAATTAGGCCACGAAACCAGTTCCGTTGAGTTCGTATCGTCGATTAGAGTCAGAATAAGTATATGGTTTGTTATTTTTAGAGACCGGAAAATTTGGCGTTAAAAAGGGTATTGCGGTTCGGGGTAAAAACAGCCTACCGGGGCAACGGTCTCAGAATGCGACGAAATTAGTGCCGTTGGGTTCGTATCGAAAAGTTATTGTCGATGTTCGCAGTTTCAAGTGGATTTGATTTATCTGGTGATTGTGGAAAAATTAAACGCGTGTTCATTTCTGGTTTCATAAAGGAAATTTTTTCATACGACCTCGGATTTCGATGAAACTTGTTCCATTGGGTCCGGAATACCTTTTTACACTAGGATTAGCCTTTTTACAAGAAAACTGAAGTTGTATGTGGTTATATGGAAGGTAAACATTGATGCGGTGATAAATGGTCATGATATACATTGATTTAACTCTCCCCAACACTGTTACTTCCTTCCATGCCACGACTTCTAATTTCGTGTTTGCCAAACCACTAAAGTCTTGCCGACCACGCACTGGAGAAAACTTACCATCGAACAGCTAAAACCATCCCCTTCCCATCCTATTATGCACACGCCCCATGTGATTCACGTACCACCATCTTTTCCACTTGCAGACCTCCACCTACCTACTACACAGAACGTACTACCTCATTTATTCGGTGCCAATCAGTATGAATGCCTTGCCTATCACGTCCTTGGAAGCCTCGCCCTATGCTACCCTATTTCGGCAGACCTATATCAAACGCCTTGGACCCCAAGGTGTTTCTTTCCTATTTATACCTCACTACGTACTCCATTGTATTCCTCATTTTCAAGAAACGAAAAAAAAAAAGAAAAAGAAAAGAGGGACGTGGAAACTACAGACAGTTCAAGGGAGGAGGAAGATGCCGTGATCAAAACTGGACGGGGCTTGGCTCAAATTCAAAGCAAACACGGTACTGGGGTATGGGGTTGTAGGTTGGTCGGAAATTGGGGTGAAAGGCTTGGTAGTTCTGCAGTTTTTGGCGATGAAAGAAGATGATTGGAGGGATGCGGTTGTTGTCGAAGTGGGAGGTGGTGAAGCCGCTCAGTTCGCTGGTCCCTAATGATGGTCAGGTCAGCGGCGTTGGTCGTTGCAAGGCTGCGATGGTTGGAAGCTTGATGATGACGGGTTCGATGTCTTCAAGCGTGAGATGGGGTGGGGCACATGACAGCATGGCTCGGAAGGGCATGGGTATGCGGTGGTATGAAGCAGCGCAGGGGCGGTTTTCGTTCTGGTGCATGGGGGAGTGAAAGTGAGGGGATTGTTTTGGGAACAAAGACGCTACAATTCATAAATGAAGCAGTACGGGAAGGAAGGAAGTATTGGACCTGATTTCTTCCGGTCGAACGTTAAACAAAAGAGTAACTAGCGGTAATAACTAGTTTAAAAATTTAATTTGATTAACTTAAATCATGTGCTTATGGTATTCTAATTCATATGTAGGGGAATGAAGACAACAGTTGGACGAATGAAGCACGAACGAAAATGATCTGCAGTGAACATTTGATTCAAAAGTAATTATAATATTGATAACTATAATTAAGAGATTTAATTATTTATTTAAATCATATAATTATATTGTTTATATCTCTCACATATCTGAACAGAATTTAACCAAATAAATCACAATGGAATCAAGACAACGAGCAGAATGTTATGGAACATATTTAGGCACAGACGGAATCAACTGAAATGTACTGTTTTAACGGCGAATCAGATCCAGGTGAGTTAAACTCACTCAGTTACCCTTTTTATATTTTATATAAATTGGGTATTTTTATTTTGTGTGCTCTGCTTGCCAATGGTTGACTATTTTGCTAGTTATACAATTGTTGGTTGATTTAACCGATGAAATTAAACTATGTTTAATTTCAGTGAAATTCCAAATCGTTATTTTTAACGATTGGTTCCAATAAAGGTAACTCACCTTGGTTGGTCACGTTTATTTTATAAACTTGTTTTAAATGGTTGAATTGTTTGCGTTGCTTATGGTTGATGTTGGATGGTTGTTATTTTAGTTTATCAGTTAAACAAAACTGAACAGTTTGATTTGAGAAAAACCATTTGAATACAGGGAAGAACAGGTTGGAGGAATCCAACCGGATTCCTCAAATGTATTATTTATTTTCATATTATCATATATGAACTGATCTGATTGTGTGATTGATTTGATGGTTGATTATTAATTGAATATTCAACATCTGTTTGGTTTGAACCAATAGGTGATATTGGTTAAGTGTTTGGCAGAGTATGGCCTTTAAAACCAATCGAGTTATAGATATTGATTCACTGTCAGGTGAATCGATAGAGTTGAGGTTATAAAATTTATTTTATAACCAGAGTTAGATTTGAATTATATTATTTGAATAAAAGTTATTTAAGGGAAATAAATAAATATTTTATTTGTTTAAGACTTTGATTTGTTATGAAGTTATTTTGCAAAGCAAATGCTGATGTTAATCAGATTTACCAGTTAAAGAATAAGAAATGAATTAAATGGTTAAACCTTGAAAATTGTTTTGTAAAGAAAAGAAATAATTAGAATTTATTTAAATTAATTATATTTTTAATTAATTTAAAGCGAGGATTGTTGAAATCGGTTAACGAGGTAATCAAGTTTTTGAGTTAATTAAATAAACCGTCGGAATTAGAATTGTTTACCAAGTAATGTGTTTTGACTAAAATAGTTAAATGAATATTGTTTGAATTTAAATAAGGATAAAGGGGATTAACTACTAAAGTAGTTAATGTTGGAAATGAGTTATTATTTTAATTAATGATGAATTTAGGAAAATATTTTTAAATGGGAATTCATTTAAAAAGTTACCGAATGTGAGATGCAAGCCAATTGAATGGTGAAAGGAAATAAACGTACTCAATTATATGAATTAAGTGAAGGAAGAATTAAGTGGGAAATTGAATATGGTTATTCGAGATAAAATTAGTAAAACATAGTTATTCAAGTTAAGTTGCCATTTCGTACGACTGCTAGCGTAATTCGCAGGGCTGCAGATAGCCTACGGCGGTCGGATGTTTCCTGAGGGAACCAGGCGTAACCATTGTGATCGCTGTGATCTAGAGTCAAGTGAATGGAGTTAAGACGAATGTTAATTAATCAATTAGAGTTATTCAAATATCGTATTTTTGAATATTTAAAGAATTAGAAGTTTTTAATTTAACAAAGGTAAAACAGTTGTTAAAGGCCAAGTGATGCTGAATGCTGAATCAGTGAACTCATTGGAGTGTCATGATTGAAACACTGTATATTTTGATAGTTAAAACATCGACTATCAAATCTATCCAATACGATTGTTGGTACGGAAAGACCGGGATCGAATTTATATTCAAAACCCATTCCGACCAACAAATACGTGAAGATATCAGAAGATGATCGAGATGGAGCTGTGAAGACCGTGGATCTTCATAAACGGAAGAACCACTAATATTCTCTGCCTGGCACGCAGAGATAAGCTGTGATTCTGTCGTGGTTGGAATCTATGGGTTGCAAGGACTTCTCGCTATTGATCCATGGGGTGATTCCTATATTGGATGCAGTAGGAGAGTGCCTTCGGTTCATTCTGTTCCTGGGTGACTTGTATGGACGAATGTCTGACAGAGTATTTCCAAAGGATCACGTACGTTGATTTCTTCAAACGTACGATAGTTGTTGGCAGGGAATTGCCATTCTCTAGCTTTCAGCTAGAGTATTTTTGTGGACGTCAATTAGTGATATCTGACGGATCTGACGATGTGGCATTCAAAGTGAATGACGACCAGATGTCAAGAGTTAATTCTGACCTCAAGCCTCATCAACCGGGAAATGACAAAAATCGGGCAGGCAGCATGGCTATGTGGGTCGCTCCCATTAGGGTGTATGATCACCTATCTAGAGGAAGTCCTATTTGTTTCTTGTATCTATGTTTTCGATGCTGTCCCTTGTCGGGAGACGGTTGCTGATCCCAACCGTCGGTGATATACATTCGATACACTCAAGCGAAATGAGTGGTCGGTCATGTGAGGGCCGGGTTGCAAGAAGTTCTTGTTGAACCCAGTGTATTCGTCTCTAGAGATACACGATCGGAAGGTGGACCCATACCTTGTCAAGTCGGAATCAAATTCCCAATAAGCGCCCGCGGTTTTTGATTGTATACTATATATGTAGAGCGTGAGATGCAAGCGTTCTACTAGATTGCTATTTACTTGTGTCTAGACATTATCATAATATCAGACAAGATATTGGTTTCAAAACCGTTTTGGGTTATCGTAAGGTAAAAACCGTCCGTGTTTATGTGTGGATTTGGTCTTACGATTACCCTTTTCTTTTGAAAAGATTTTGAACTTTAAAATCAAGTTGGATGCTCACCCAAATACTGTGCGAGTTTTTCTCACTCTGGTTCACCAGACTGACCCGGTGTTTTGTAAATGCTCGGGTTAGGCCGGGTTGTACAGGTTCAGGTTAGCGACTGCTATGAAGAGACGAGCTGGAAGAGTCCAGACGTATGATATTACTACTATTCCGCTGTGTGTTGTATATGGGAACAGGCTATTATAACTGTCCCATGGTATGATGTACTCTGATACTGTAAGTATTTTAAAGCTTTCAATAAAGAATATTTCTGTATTATATTTTGTTCCGCTGCGATGTGAGACTCTGTGTGGCGTTTCTTCTTCTTCTTCTTCTATTCAATAATTCTACCTTATCTATTCTCACCCTCTAACTTCTTTCTATTAATGATCTGGAATGTTCGATGTCTGAATGGTCAACATGGTAGTTTGATGTTGATTTTCGGAGTCGAAAATTTCGGGTTCGTTACAGTGGTATCAGAGCTATTGGTTAAGTAATTACCTTGGCTCTGTGGCGTGACTCAGTAGAGATGGGGTTAGTAATACCCTAGATTGAGTTTGAGTGTATATATATGAGCACGTATTTGTAAATTGATATAAAAACTGTTTATATTGTGTTGATTGGTTTGTCGAGTAGTTTATGAATTCTGGTCGATACAGTAATGCAAACTGTGTCGATAAGTGTTTCTAAACTCTTGAACAGAATAATTCGACACAGTATGTTTTTGAAAGAGGGTAAATGAAATAATTTTACCCAAATGGTATTTTAATATAAAGGAATGATTAACATTTGAAATATTATAGTATATTGGATGTGTTGCTTGGTTATAATTGAAAAGGTTATATAAATAACCAATTAGAATTCGTATGATATAAAAGCAGATTAATTTAATCTGAATTAAATCAGAATTGGAATTAAAATTCCTTAAAGTGGGAAAGATGATTGCAAATGAACTTGAATTGAATATATGAGAATTTTAAAATCCTGGGAGATTTTAAATTGTTTACAAGCATCGTGAATTTTATTTTGAAATAGATTTCAAAATGAAAGTGTTTAAAATTTGAGTTTTGAAGTATATAGTATTGAACTCACTTTGATAGCTGGGAAATAACTCTGAGGATGCTGGCCACATCATCAGTGTTCATTTTCGAGTTCGAAGTGACGGATTACTACCAAAGATTTTGTTTTGAACTGCTTTGAGAAAAACAAGTTGTTTTGAATCCTGAAAGAAATATTTGATTTTTGAAAGAGCTGAACTGTTTAAAAACTCCCAGAAAAATTGTTGAACAAAGGCAAAATTAAATAGAATTGGAAAAGTAAATATGAATTGAATTGAAACAAATTAATTAGGAATTGAATCGGGACATAATATATCAATTCGAATCAGATTTTGAATTGTAAGACAGGAATCTGAAATGATATTGGGTTGGTAAGTCAAGAGTTGAAATTGGTGATGAATGGAAGTTGAGTTAAGAATGGGATTTGGCTTGGATGCGTGAAGGATTTGAATTTGAGGATAAAGTTGGAATTTTGGGGATGCATTTGTATATGCTGACAGGGTAGCAGATGGAGAGAATATAATATGCCCGACAAAAAGGTACACGTTTATTTTTATATGGGTTTGGTGATTTATGAGCCTATTTGGCAAGCCGCTTGGCTGTTTCATTTTCTTTTGAATTGGAGGAGGCTTAGAAAGGCAAGTTGTAGTTGTACCGATTGAGCCGTACAGAGGAGGTGCTGACGAAATTTTTTTTCGAAAATTTGAAGTGTTAGAAAATTTTCGATATTTTTGAAAATATTTATTCATAGTATTGAATTGGTTTCTAATTTAATATAAAATTAGATTTGAAATTAATGAGCTTATAATGTTCTTTCTTACCTTAGCAATTTCGAGGACGAAATTATTTTAAGGGGGGAAGAATGTAACGACCCGCATTTTTGGCCGTCAAATATTTAATTTAATTTATTTATTTTAAATATCATATTGGGAATATAATGAAATTTAATATTGAATTCGTTATTAAAAACGAAGTTGAACGTTATAATTTATATATAATTATAAATCGAGCTTGAAAATGGCGTGCAGTTCGTGAAATGAAGTTTTGAACTTCAACTGAGAATACATGATTCGATATAAGTCGGATTTCTGTGAAACAAGACACGTTGGAACCGTATTGACGATAATTTTCATATGAAAGAGAAAAATCCAGATTTTGTGTTATAGTTTGATAGTTATGGCTAAATCAAATTTTGAAATAGTCGCTATGGAAAATCGTTATTTAATTATAGGCCTTTAAAATAGCCGTTTTGCAAACGGACTCAGATTTCAACGAAATCTGTTTCATTGGGACCGTATCGTTAAATTATTGTACGATGTTGAGTGGCGTGGAAAAACCGATGTTGTATGTGGTCACGGTAGCCATAAACGCTCGTTCAGTACAATTAAATTAGTAAAGGGATATTAGAGAGTAACTTGAGCAGACGATCAAATTAGGCCACGAAACCAGTTCCGTTGAGTTCGTATCGTCGATTAGAGTCAGAATAAGTATATGGTTTGTTATTTTTAGAGACCGGAAAATTTGGCGTTAAAAAGGGTATTGCGGTTCGGGGTGAAAACAGCCTACCGGGGCAACGGTCTCAGAATGCGACGAAATTAGTGCCGTTGGGTTCGTATCGAAAAGTTATTGTCGATGTTCGCAGTTTCAAGTGGATTTGATTTATCTGGTGACTATGGAAAAATTAAACGCGTGTTCATTTCTGGTTTCATAAAGGAAATTTTTTCATACGACCTCGGATTTCGATGAAACTTGTTCCATTGGGTCCGGAATACCTTTTTACACTAAGATTAGCCTTTTTACAAGAAAACTGAAGTTGTATGTGGTTATATGGAAGGTAAACATTGATGCGGTGATAAATGGTCATGATATACATTGATTTAACTCTCCCCAACACTGTTACTTCCTTCCATGCCACGACTTCTAATTTCGTGTTTGCCAAACCACTAAAGTCTTGCCGACCACGCACTGGAGAAAACTTACCATCGAACAGCTAAAACCATCCCCTTCCCATCCTATTATGCACACGCCCCATGTGATTCACGTACCACCATCTTTTCCACTTGCAGACCTCCACCTACCTACTACACAGAACGTACTACCTCATTTATTCGGTGCCAATCAGTATGAATGCCTTGCCTATCACGTCCTTGGAAGCCTCGCCCTATGCTACCCTATTTCGGCAGACCTATATCAAACGCCTTGGACCCCAAGGTGTTTCTTTCCTATTTATACCTCACTACGTACTCCATTGTATTCCTCATTTTCAAGAAACGAAAAAAAAAAGAAAAAGAAAAGAGGGACGTGGAAACTACAGACAGTTCAAGGGAGGAGGAAGATGCCGTGATCAAAACTGGACGGGGCTTGGCTCAAATTCAAAGCAAACACGGTACTGGGGTATGGGGTTGTAGGTTGGTCGGAAATTGGGGTGAAAGGCTTGGTAGTTCTGCAGTTTTTGGCGATGAAAGAAGATGATTGGAGGGATGCGGTTGTTGTCGAAGTGGGAGGTGGTGAAGCCGCTCAGTTCGCTGGTCCCTAATGATGGTCAGGTCAGCGGCGTTGGTCGTTGCAAGGCTGCGATGGTTGGAAGCTTGATGATGACGGGTTCGATGTCTTCAAGCGTGAGATGGGGTGGGGCACATGACAGCATGGCTCGGAAGGGCATGGGTATGCGGTGGTATGAAGCAGCGCAGGGGCGGTTTTCGTTCTGGTGCATGGGGGAGTGAAAGTGAGGGGATTGTTTTGGGAACAAAGACGCTACAATTCATAAATGAAGCAGTACGGGAAGGAAGGAAGTATTGGACCTGATTTCTTCCGGTCGAACGTTAAACAAAAGAGTAACTAGCGGTAATAACTAGTTTAAAAATTTAATTTGATTAACTTAAATCATGTGCTTATGGTATTCTAATTCATACGTAGGGGAATGAAGACAACAGTTGGATGAATGAAGCACGAACGAAAATGATCTGCAGTGAACATTTGATTCAAAAGTAATTATAATATTGATAACTATAATTAAGAGATTTAATTATTTATTTAAATCATATAATTATATTGTTTATATCTCTCACATATCTGAACAGAATTTAACCAAATAAATCACAATGGAATCATGACAACGAGCAGAATGTTATGGAACATATTTAGGCACAGACGGAATCAACTGAAATGTACTGTTTTAACGGCGAATCAGATCCAGGTGAGTTAAACTCACTCAGTTACCCTTTTTATATTTTATATAAATTGGGTATTTTTATTTTGTGTGCTCTGCTTGCCAATGGTTGACTATTTTGCTAGTTATACAATTGTTGGTTGATTTAACCGATGAAATTAAACTATGTTTAATTTCAGTGAAATTCCAAATCGTTATTTTTAACGATTGGTTCCAATAAAGGTAACTCACCTTGGTTGGTCACGTTTATTTTATAAACGTGTTTTAAATGGTTGAATTGTTTGCGTTGCTTATGGTTGATGTTGGATGGTTGTTATTTTAGTTTATCAGTTAAACAAAACTGAACAGTTTGATTTGAGAAAAACCATTTGAATACAGGGAAGAACAGGTTGGAGGAATCCAACCGGATTCCTCAAATGTATTATTTATTTTCATATTATCATATATGAACTGATCTGATTGTGTGATTGATTTGATGGTTGATTATTAATTGAATATTCAACATCTGTTTGGTTTGAACCAATAGGTGATATTGGTTAAGTGTTTGGCAGAGTATGGCCTTTAAAACCAATCGAGTTATAGATATTGATTCACTGTCAGGTGAATCGATAGAGTTGAGGTTATAAAATTTATTTTATAACCAGAGTTAGATTTGAATTATATTATTTGAATAAAAGTTATTTAAGGGAAATAAATAAATATTTTATTTGTTTAAGACTTTGATTTGTTATGAAGTTATTTTGCAAAGCAAATGCTGATGTTAATCAGATTTACCAGTTAAAGAATAAGAAATGAATTAAATGGTTAAACCTTGAAAATTGTTTTGTAAAGAAAACAAATAATTAGAATTTATTTAAATTAATTATATTTTTAATTAATTTAAAGCGAGGATTGTTGAAATCGGTTAACGAGGTAATCAAGTTTTTGAGTTAATTAAATAAACCGTCGGAATTAGAATTGTTTACCAAGTAATGTGTTTTGACTAAAATAGTTAAATGAATATTGTTTGAATTTAAATAAGGATAAAGGGGATTAACTACTAAAGTAGTTAATGTTGGAAATGAGTTATTATTTTAATTAATGATGAATTTAGGAAAATATTTTTAAATGGGAATTCATTTAAAAAGTTACCGAATGTGAGATGCAAGCCAATTGAATGGTGAAAGGAAATAAACGTACTCAATTATATGAATTAAGTGAAGGAAGAATTAAGTGGGAAATTGAATATGGTTATTCGAGATAAAATTAGTAAAACATAGTTATTCAAGTTAAGTTGCCATTTCGTACGACTGCTAGCGTAATTCGCAGGGCTGCAGATAGCCTACGGCGGTCGGATGTTTCCTGAGGGAACCAGGAGTAACCATTGTGATCGCTGTGATCTAGAGTCAAGTGAATGGAGTTAAGACGAATGTTAATTAATCAATTAGAGTTATTCAAATATCGTATTTTTGAATATTTAAAGAATTAGAAGTTTTTAATTTAACAAAGGTAAAACAGTTGTTAAAGGCCAAGTGATGCTGAATGCTGAATCAGTGAACTCATTGGAGTGTCATGATTGAAACACTGTATATTTTGATAGTTAAAACATCGACTATCAAATCTGTCCAATACGATTGTTGGTACGGAAAGACCGGGATCGAATTTATATTCAAAACCCATTCCGACCAACAAATACGTGAAGATATCAGAAGATGATCGAGATGGAGCTGTGAAGACCGTGGATCTTCATAAACGGAAGAACCACTAATATTCTCTGCCTGGCACGCAGAGATAAGCTGTGATTCTGTCGTGGTTGGAATCTATGGGTTGCAAGGACTTCTCGCTATTGATCCATGGGGTGATTCCTATATTGGATGCAGTAGGAGAGTGCCTTCGGTTCATTCTGTTCCTGGGTGACTTGTATAGACGAATGTCTGACAGAGTATTTCCAAAGGATCACGTACGTTGATTTCTTCAAACGTACGATAGTTGTTGGCAGGGAATTGCCATTCTCTAGCTTTCAGCTAGAGTATTTTTGTGGACGTCAATTAGTGATATCTGACGGATCTGACGATGTGGCATTCAAAGTGAATGACGACCAGATGTCAAGAGTTAATTCTGACCTCAAGCCTCCTCAACCGGGAAATGACAAAAATCGGGCAGGCAGCATGGCTATGTGGGTCGCTCCCATTAGGGTGTATGATCACCTATCTAGAGGAAGTCCTATTTGTTTCTTGTATCTATGTTTTCGATGCTGTCCCTTGTCGGGAGACGGTTGCTGATCCCAACCGTCGGTGATATACATTCGATACACTCAAGCGAAATGAGTGGTCGGTCATGTGAGGGCCGGGTTGCAAGAAGTTCTTGTTGAACCCAGTGTATTCGTCTCTAGAGATACACGATCGGAAGGTGGACCCATACCTTGTCAAGTCGGAATCAAATTCCCAATAAGCGCCCGCGGTTTTTGATTGTATACTATATATGTAGAGCGTGAGATGCAAGCGTTCTACTAGATTGCTATTTACTTGTGTCTAGACATTATCATAATATCAGACAAGATATTGGTTTCAAAACCGTTTTGGGTTATCGTAAGGTAAAAACCGTCCGTGTTTATGTGTGGATTTGGTCTTACGATTACCCTTTTCTTTTGAAAAGATTTTGAACTTTAAAATCAAGTTGGATGCTCACCCAAATACTGTGCGAGTTTTTCTCACTCTGGTTCACCAGACTGACCCGGTGTTTTGTAAATGCTCGGGTTAGGCCGGGTTGTACAGGTTCAGGTTAGCGACTGCTATGAAGAGACGAGCTGGAAGAGTCCAGACGTATGATATTACTACTATTCCGCTGTGTGTTGTATATGGGAACAGGCTATTATAACTGTCCCATGGTATGATGTACTCTGATACTGTAAGTATTTTAAAGCTTTCAATAAAGAATATTTCTGTATTATATTTTGTTCCGCTGCGATGTGAGACTCTGTGTGGCGTTTCTTCTTCTTCTTCTTCTATTCAATAATTCTACCTTATCTATTCTCACCCTCTAACTTCTTTCTATTAATGATCTGGAATGTTCGATGTCTGAATGGTCAACATGGTAGTTTGATGTTGATTTTCGGAGTCGAAAATTTCGGGTTCGTTACACCTGCATCCACAGATGTTAGCACATAAATAATACCCATTCTGCTTCGTGGCAGAATATCGCGGTATAGAAGGTCATCCACTAATCATAGCGTGGGGCGTATAGGGTAATCATCCGCTATAAAACCGCGGGCATCCGCTAATGAGACTGCGGGAATCCAACCAATCAATCAACCCAATATATATATATATAGCCTAAATAACTAATATATATATAAACAACCAGAAAGCATTCACACAAGCAACAGACAATTATTTTTAATGAAATAAAAATAATTCTAAAGGTGAGTGAGATTTACTCACCAGATATTTTAGTTGCTGAACATCCTTCAAAATTCCAAATCAGCATAGCTATGAATTTGCTCGAGTTGATTATCTTGTACCTATGTTTATGTATTTTAATTTATTGATTAAATTCTATAAACAAAATTAAATAAATTACCCTAGGGTTTCAATTTTCTAAAGGAAACGTATATCTTACTTTGCAGACCATGCGATCATTTCCCGACAGCTCCAACTATTTCAATTTCTCTCTTGGACTTTCCATCGAACATCTGGACTGCTCCACCTTCCTTCTCCCAAATCAGTGACTGACTTTCCTTGAATACTTCAACCACCACAGCTAAAAAAAAATGTGGTTGAATCCTTCTCCATCAACAGGGCTCGACGCACTCACCAATCTTCCTCAATTCGTAGTTTCCCCAATTACAGCGACTTCCTCTATCGTTCTGCTCCAGGAAGCGATAATTATTGGCACAAACTTCCCTCAAAATCTCGCAACATAATTCACTCGATCCTCATACTCATAAAACATCTTCAGACTTGCCCCAGTTGCCAATTCGAACAACCCTAGGGCTCTCGAAATAAACCGTCGAACTCAGAAATCTCCATCGTACCCTAAACGAAGGATGTCGATGTTAAGAGGAGGCTTGCACAATTCGAACGAGCCTATTATTGATTTTGATTTCTTCGAATTGGGAGAAAACTGAAGCCTTCAAATTGTTTTGAGGGGTAGTTCACGGAGTTTTTAATTACTGGAAGAAATGAAAGGCCGAATGAGAAAGAGCTGAAGAGGTCTTAGAAAATGGGAAAACAAGTAGTGATGGCTGGTTTTATAGATGCGCGAAGAGGAGACCATCGTACTTCACCATTACATCCGTGTTTCCCCGTTATTAAAGATTGGAGACATTATTTTCTGCTCGAGGAAGAACAGTGACTTGATTTTCAGATTTTGGTTGGCCTGAGTTTATAGTATAGGTCGGCTTGGGTACAAATTAGGCTAGCTGAAAAGAAACTGATTTGATTTGTGTTTATTTATTTTATTTTACTCGAAAATATCCCACGGTCTCTTAGTTTGAAACCCCGAACCATATTTTAGCTTAACGACCGACGCCTCCATGTTATACCACTGTTTTGAACTCAACGAATTCGATTTTGAAATTTTAGTTTGAACGGAATAACCATACTAAATTGATATAATTCAATTTGAACAGCATCCTGATAATAAATGATTTTTAATATCGTTTATATTCAAATGAAATTTATATATATCTATAGAATTGTTTTTGATTTAATTATAACTGTGAATTCAGTTATTATCGTTTCGTATTACGATATCTAATATTTTCGATATTAATTTGTATATTGATTATTTAACCAATAAATATCCATTTATTATTCCAAATAAATATTTACAATAATCATTAAATATTAAATATTAAATGGCTAAAATTTCGGGACGTTACATTCCTTCCCCCTTAAAATAATTTCGTCCTCGAAATTGCTAAGTCAGGAAAAATGATACAAATCCATTACCTTTCAACAATCCACTTATGTTGAAACTCAACTCCTCATATTCCAACAAATTTAATTCCACCAAAACTTTTGGTCCTCACCCATTTAATTCAAATGATCTACGATCAATCCATTTATATCCAATCTATATTCCAATAAACCTATTCAAATTGATTCTAATCAACTCATTCACTTCGACCCATTTAACTTGCTTAAGTTAAATTTAAATTTCAGAATTCAAATCCCTGGGTTTTTCTTTTAAAATTCTTTTGAAATCCCATAAATATATACATATATTTATTTCCATCACAATTCAAAACATTTGAATATTCAAACCAATTTGTTTTCTTTCAAACAAATTTCCATCAAAACTTTCTAAGGTAGCAATTCATCACTTAGAAACTCGGAAATGAACACTGATGATGTTGCAATCATCATCAGAATAATTTCCCAGCCCCTGAAGTGAGTTCAGTGCCTTATTATTTCAAAATCCATGATTTTCTTTCAAATCCTTTAAAACAAATCTATATTATTTTAATATACTTTGAAAAATATTTTTCAACTTCCCAGGATTTTGAATTCTTAATTCTGGTTTGAATTAAATTCTAATTCATCTCATTTGTATATTTAATTTCCATACAAATTCTATTTGGTTATAAATAACCATTCCAATTTTATAATCTCATTGATTTTAATCCCAACAATCAACACATCCATATATTATAATAATTTCAGAAAATTATTCTTTCTATATCAAAATAGAATTTTGGGTAAAATTATTTCATTCACCCACTTTAAAACAATACTGTGTTCAATCTTCTGTTCAAGTGTTTAGAAATTCCTATCGACTTTGTGGCGTCCCACTATTCGATCAGAATTCATAAACCACTCAACAGACTAGCCAACACAATATAAAACAGTTTTTATATCAATTTACAAATACGCGCTCTCGTATATATAGACTCAACTCATTCTAGGGCACTACTGACCCTATCTCTAATGAGCACATGCCACACAAGCCTAGGTATTCGCTCAACCTAAGCTCTGATACCAACTGTAAAGACCCCGAGATTCGAGTAGGCTTTTCAACCATCCTCTCCTCCCTCGGCACTGGGCTAACCTCCCAGCGTGGCTTACAGAGATACCTCAGAACTGCTTTTACGGCCAGCCTCTCGACTCGACCAACCCACATTGTCGGGAGATGTAGGGGTAAGAGTCTCCCGTTCGCCACCAAACGCGAAGCGAGAACCCCCTATCATCCGTACCAATTAAGCAACCAGCTCTGATACCAACTGAAACGACCCGCAAATCCGTGTTATCTGAGTTGACTAAAACACCACACGTCCAACTCAAATTACATAGAAATACGACTCATTATTAGAAAGAAGTTAGAGGATGAGAAATAGAAAGAAAGAAATATTAGAATAGAAGAAAACGAAGATCACAAACTCACAGCGGAACGAATAAAATATATTATATAACATAACTTTTGAAATACAAAACAGTAACTTTATATACATACCATCATCAGAGCACCACAGTCATTTCTGGAACAGTTATAAACATCGGTTTCCAGATACAAACAAGGTCCACAGCGGAATATATGATAGCCTATAGCTAACCCGTGAAGCCTCCTGCTTCCAGCTCCTCCAATTGAATCTGTGAAATCCTGACTACTTGACTGCCCGTACAAATTTGGGCACCCAAGAGTTTAGGGAAAACAAAACAAAATAAACTCTGGGTCAGTCATGGGACTGGTGTGAGTAAACTCCAACCACTTGTTTAACTTTCAAAAATCCTTTCAAAAGAAAGATAATAGTAAGACCAGCCCACACATAAACATGGACGGTTTTTACCTTACTATAACCCAAATTACTTTGATACGAAAATCCAGTGATATTATAATAATGTCTACCTCAAGTAAATAACCAAATAGCAGAATGCTTGCATCTCACGCTCCACATATATAGTATAAAATCAAAAACCGCATGGCGCTTATTGGAGATTGGATTTCCAACATGACAAGGTATGGGACCACCTTCCGACAGTGCATCTCTAGAGGCGAATACACCTGGGTTCAACAAGAACGTCTTGCAACCCGGCCCACACATGACCGACCACTCATTTCGCTTGAGTGTATCGAATGTATATCACCAACGGTTGGGCTCAAACCACCGTTTCCCGAATGGGCAGAATCGATAGATTTAGAAACAAAAGGATTTTCTCTAGATAGGTGATTATACACCCTAATGGGTGCGACCCACATAGCCATGCTGCCTGCCCGATTTTTGTCCTTTCCCGGTTGTTGAGGCCTGAGGCTACGATTACTTACCATTCCTTGATAACACAATCGCTTTGAATGCCACATTGTCAGATCCGTTAATCACTAGTTGAGTTTGCACAAATATTCTGGATATTATGCTAAGGGATAAATCCGTTGCAACCATATGTATTCATACAGATCAACCCATTTGATCATTGGAAATACTCTGTCAGACATTCGTCCATTTACGTTCGTTCTGGGATTGAACGAAACCGAAGGCACTATTTCTATTACTAGAAAAGCCCTTGCACTTTACTCCGTCTTCAATATATTCAGCATACTTGGTTCGCAACGCTTATGCCGATACAGAGTGGTTCTTCGGTTAATAATCCAACCGGTCTCTCCATATTGACAACGATGGTCAAAAACTTCGATAGTCTGTGATTTAACTATCGAATAAAAACAAGTGTTCATCCAAACATATCAAACAACTCACTAGGCCCTTTAATTAATATTTCATTAATTAAATCACTTTTCCATTTTCTCTATCAATATTTGTTAACCAAATATTTTCAATAACCATCTTGGCCTCTTATGTCATTTGGAAAACATTTCCAAATATTAACTTCTTTTATTTTCTATATATTAGAAAATGTCTCTATTTGCAATTGAAAACAATTTCAATTACTTATCTCTATCCCTTTTACAACATTCGATTTTTATATTCACTTTCCTATCGAATTCAATACGTCGATACAATGATTTCAAATTATCAAAATATCTTAAAAATATTCTAACTTCTTAAATTCCCGAAAAAATTCGCCATAACCCCCCTGTATCGGGAGCATCGGGAAATTTCAAATAGCTTTCCCGGTCCTTCTAATCTCAAAAAGAAAAAGAAGAAGCCAAGCGGCTTGCCGATACGGCGCATAAAACTCATATATGAATTTAAACATGTACCTTTTTGTCGGGCACATAGATAAAAATCTTCATATACTCCATCCCATATCTGTTTAACACCTGTTCACCTGTTTTCAATTCGATTCAACACTATATAATCGTTTGAATTCAGTTTCGCCCATTTATTCTTTAAATCGGCCATTTTGCCTATTTCACTTCTTTGGTTGAACATAACATGTTCAAATAAAATATTTAACTCGTTCATAACCAAAATGAATTTCAATTTCAATTCTAATTCTCTTTTCTATTTCGAATATAAATTTCCAGATCGAATTCACTTATTCAAACCCCAATGTCCCTTTGAAAACTTATTAACTAATTTCTATTCAATTTAGTTAATTCTATTCAATAAATCAAAATCTGGTTTCTGTTTTCAAAAATCATATTCATTTACACAACTTGAATTCGCATATATTTTACAACTCACTCTGAAATTTTCTAAATAGAACTTCGGATTTCCTCTCTTAAAATCCTTTTATAATGTTAAATAAACCATTATGGTTTTAAACGATTCTGGCGCTGCTTTTCTGAAAATTTGATTTTGACATAACTCAAAATCTATACGACGAAATTCATATTTTTCTCTTTCATTAGAAAACTATTATCAAACCGGTCCTGATGTTTCTTGTTTCAAAGAATTTCGACTTCAATTGGGTTCTGTATATTCAATTGAAGTTCGAATCGCCAATTTACGAACTACAGCGCTGCGGCGAGTTCGTTTTAATTATATTTATATATATAAACTTTTAAACTTCGTTAAATGAATTCAACTCCCTTTTAATATATATATATATAGATATATATATTCCAAATTCCATTTGAATCTTTACATTTCAAATTCCATAGTTTTAAATCCTGTATTCAAATCCCATTTGAAATCCTTTATTCGAATTCCATTTCAAATTCTTTATTCGAATTCCATTTCAAATCCTCTATTCGAATTCCATTTCAAATCCTCTATCCGAATTCCATTTCAAATCCTCTATTCGAATTCCCACTTTAATTCAACTCCTTTTTGAATTTCTATATTTGAAATTCATACTTGAATTTAGATATTCAACTCCATTTTGAATTCCCTTTTTGAAATTCAAATATTCAAACCCCATTTGAATTTCTATGTTCAAATCTATTTCCAACTCTATTTGAATTAAAATATTCCAATTTTCTTTCAAACACCATTGAATTCTAAATTCGAATTCATTTACAAATACCATTTGAATCCTAAATTCAAATTCATTAGTTAAACTCCACATTTAATTTTCTTGAATCCCAATACCTTAATTTATATTCCTTTGAATTAAATTCCACTTTAAATTCTATAATCAAATCCCTTTTGAATGGTTATATTTGAAAATCATATTTGAATTTAAATATTTAAACTTCATTTAAATTTCTATTTGAAATCTTATATTTAAATCCCATTGGAATTTCTTTATTCAAACCCATTTGAATTTCTTATTCTACTTTGAAATCCTATTTTCAAAGTTTATTTCAAATTCTATTTTGAAATTCCATATTCAAATTTCTACTTGAATTCCTATGTTCAATTTCATGCTCAAATTCAATACTTGAGTTTCTATTTCAAATCTCTATTCAAATTTCATATTTGAATTCCATTCAAATCTCTATTCAAATTTCATATTTAAATTCCATTCAAATTTCACATTTGAATTCTTCTTTGAAATACTATATTTCAAATCCTATTCAATTCTTCTTTGAAGTTCTATATTTCAAATTCTATTTTGAAATTCTTCTTTGAAATTCTATTTGAATTTCTTATTCGAATTCCTTTGAATTCAAATTTTATTTTAATTTCTAATTTCGTCTATTCAAATTTTATTTGAACTTCTATTTGAATTTCTAATATTCAATCCCCTTTTAAAATTCAAATATTTAAACTCCTTTCTAATTCTACTATTCAAATGTTATACTCAAATTTCATTCGAGTTATATATTTAAAAATTTCATTTCACATCCTATTTTGAAATTTCATTTCAAATCCCAATTTCACACTGGTATTTCTATTTCTGAATTATCAAATGATAATTCTTTTCACTTCTTTTATAACTTTGTTATAAAAGAACTATTTCTTAAACTTCGTTTAAAAAGAAACTACTTGTTTTATTTTTCAAAAACAAGTTTATATTTTTATTCCCATTTAAAATTCAAATTCTATTTAAAAATAGAATTTTCCCTTTTTAAATCTCAAATATCCTTCCACGATATTTTTAAATATCATTACTTAAGCCCAGTGATATTTAAACACACAAAGCAACGAATTATTTATTTTTCTAACACATCATATATAACAATATATATGCAACCAAAGAACAAACAGATAATATATTTTTGAGGAATCCAGTTGGATTCCTCCAACCTGTTTTCCTGCATCCACAGATGTTAGCACATAAATAATACCCATTCTGCTTCGTGGCAGAATATCGCGGTATAGAAGGTCATCCACTAATCATAGCGTGGGGCGTATAGGGTAATCATCCGCTATAAAACCGCGGGCATCCGCTAATGAGACTGCGGGAATCCAACCAATCAATCAACCCAATATATATATATATATAGCCTAAATAACTAATATATATATAAACAACCAGAAAGCATTCACACAAGCAACAGACAATTATTTTTAATGAAATAAAAATAATTCTAAAGGTGAGTGAGATTTACTCACCAGATATTTTAGTTGCTGAACATCCTTCAAAATTCCAAATCAGCATAGCTATGAATTTGCTCGAGTTGATTATCTTGTACCTATGTTTATGTATTTTAATTTATTGATTAAATTCTATAAACAAAATTAAATAAATTACCCTAGGGTTTCAATTTTCTAAAGGAAACGTATATCTTACTTTGCAGACCATGCGATCATTTCCCGACAGCTCCAACTATTTCAATTTCTCTCTTGGACTTTCCATCGAACATCTGGACTGCTCCACCTTCCTTCTCCCAAATCAGTGACTGACTTTCCTTGAATACTTCAACCTCCACAGCTAAAAAAAAATGTGGTTGAATCCTTCTCCATCAACAGGGCTCGACGCACTCACCAATCTTCCTCAATTCGTAGTTTCCCCAATTACAGCGACTTCCTCTATCGTTCTGCTCCAGGAAGCGATAATTATTGGCACAAACTTCCCTCAAAATCTCGCAACATAATTCACTCGATCCTCATACTCATAAAACATCTTCAGACTTGCCCCAGTTGCCAATTCGAACAACCCTAGGGCTCTCGAAATAAACCGTCGAACTCAGAAATCTCCATCGTACCCTAAACGAAGGATGTCGATGTTAAGAGGAGGCTTGCACAATTCGAACGAGCCTATTATTGATTTTGATTTCTTCGAATTGGGAGAAAACTGAAGCCTTCAAATTGTTTTGAGGGGTAGTTCACGGAGTTTTTAATTACTCGAAGAAATGAAAGGCCGAATGAGAAAGAGCTGAAGAGGTCTTAGAAAATGGGAAAACAAGTAGTGATGGCTGGTTTTATAGATGCGCGAAGAGGAGACCATCGTACTTCACCATTACATCCGTGTTTCCCCGTTATTAAAGATTGGAGACATTATTTTCTGCTCGAGGAAGAACAGTGACTTGATTTTCAGATTTTGGTTGGCCTGAGTTTATAGTATAGGTCGGCTTGGGTACAAATTAGGCTAGCTGAAAAGAAACTGATTTGATTTGTGTTTATTTATTTTATTTTACTCGAAAATATCCCACGGTCTCTTAGTTTGAAACCCCGAACCATATTTTAGCTTAACGACCGACGCCTCCATGTTATACCACTGTTTTGAACTCAACGAATTCGATTTTGAAATTTTAGTTTGAACGGAATAACCATACTAAATTGATATAATTCAATTTGAACAACATCCTGATAATAAATGATTTTTAATATCGTTTATATTCAAATGAAATTTATATATATCTATAGAATTGTTTTTGATTTAATTATAACTGTGAATTCAGTTATTATCGTTTCGTATTACGATATCTAATATTTTCGATATTAATTTGTATATTGATTATTTAACCAATAAATATCCATTTATTATTCCAAATAAATATTTACAATAATCATTAAATATTAAATATTAAATGGCTAAAATTTCGGGACGTTACACCCAACAAAAGTGGTTTCATCGAAATCCGAGGTCGTTTGCAAAATGGCTATTTTTAAGGGCCTGAATTCCATAACGACTATTCAGAATTTTCAACTGGGAATATCTTTTTATCCCCGCTATGAAATTTCAATTTTTCGGATTCGTTGGAAAGATATTCTCAAATAGACCCTATTATTTTTGGTTTCACTAAAATCCGGTTTATTTTGCACCTGGTATGTCCAATTGAATTTTGAAATCGAATTATCGAACTACCGCGCCATTTTCAATTCCTTTTATAATTATAAATAATTATTTATATTTTAACGACGACGTATATAAATATATATGTTCGATTCTATTCAAATTAAATTTCTCGTCGATATTATTTAAAATAATTCATTTTAAATATTCAAAATTCGCTAAAATTGCCAAAATAAAAATTTTAAACTGGCCCAGATTTTCGGGTTGTTACATTCTCACCCACTTAAAACTTTTCGTCCCCGAAAAGGAACAAAGTCGAAAGTGGTTTGATTAATCAACTCTACATTCGATCTGGCTTCCATTCTCCAACTTTTTAGTTTCTGAGAATTTTCGAATTCTCCAAAAATTTGGCTAACACCCGGAATTTTCAAAAAATTTCGCCATAACCTCCTTTGTACGGGGAGAGGTTTCGAAATTTATTGGGCCGTATTAGGTACCCAATAAATCCTAATAAGCATACACATATTTATAGTGATATATTCTGGTGTTTACAGGGGAGCGTGTATTGATAATAACTCCAGAGAATAAATTCTCGTCACCCTGTCCAAGCCTGAGGGAGTGTGTATTTTAAATGCTCCAGAGGATAAATCCTCGTCACCTCGTCCCGTGTGGGAAATAAATAGTCCATGTGCCGTATCTAATAACTAGAGAGATGTGATTATTGTCAATTCTAGACCCGTGTGGGGTTTTTATTAATCTGGCAATTTTATCGTTACAATTTAAATAGTCCATATCAGTCATCAGTTCAACCTGTAAAATATAGTCATCGCCATACAAGCCTCTCGCTTGTATGGTAAATCTTCCACCTCGTCACACAAGCTCCAAATGCTTATGTGGTATATGATGAAGTATGCCTATCTTCCAGAAGTATGCCATGTAATGTAGTTCAAAATTAATTGTTGCTATCCTATGGCGACATTTATTATTTACACACAGAATAACCAGCACTCCGCATCCAATGGCATTCACAGGAGTTGATATAATAATATTTCGCATCCAACTCATTAAGGTTTACCTATTTGTCGGGCACGCAAATAAAATCTTTATTCAACAGCTATCCAATTTCCTGTTCAAACATATATAATGCACAAGTATATATTTCTAACTATTTTCTACTCAGTTCAATGTGTGATTTAATTGAATAAATTTGTTCTGGTTTTTATTGATGATATTCTAATCTTCTCTAAATCAAAGGCCGAAAAGGAACGAAGCCGAAAGTTGTTTAACAATTCAATTCAACTTCCATTACTTTGACTACGGCTTAAGTTCTTCAACTTTTCAGTTTCTAAGAACTTTTTCAAATTTTCAAAAATTTGGCTAACACCCTAAATTTTTGAAAAATTTCGCCATAACTTCCCCTGCACCGGGAGCAACGGGAAAATCCCGAAATTGCCATATAGGCCTTCTGATCTCAAAAAGAAAAAGAAAAAGCCAAGCGGCTAGCTAATCGGCTCATAAAATCATCATCACCCAAACAAAACAGTAAATTATAGTTAATATGTACCTATTTATCGGGCAAACAAATTTTATTCTCTCCTCCAGCCTCCTTGGTATGACTTGTTCAATGTAAGTACATGTATATGCAATCAAATGGGACCAATTATAGATATTTTTATCTTTCCAAAAATGGATTTTTTCAGCCCAATTTTTCCCAAATCATTTCTTATGATTTTACGCAAATTATAGATATTTTTAATAATTTTATCAAGGCCCGTACAGTCGATTTCCAACAACGGCCATCGAACTGCACTTACAACGACCTTTTCTAAATTTTATTTGGGCATAATTCCAAATCCAACCGTTAGATTTCAAATTTCTAATATTCATTGGAAAGCTCTTTTCGATACGAACCCAACGGTTCCTGTTTTAGGAGAATCCGACGGTCAGATCTCCCGCAACGTCAATTCGAAGTCAATGGTCGAAATTCACGAACTGCCGCGGCGCGGCGCGTTCTATTCAGGCCATTACACACACACACACACACACACACACACACACACACACACATATATATATATATATATATATTATATTTCGTCGATTTCCTTTTAAAAACGTATTTTATAAATCGTTTTAAATTCATTTTCAAAACCATTTCAACGCTACATTCAATTTCAAATCGATTTGATTTCAATTCAATTCGAATTCATTTCAATTTTATTTAATTCGAATTCAAATTCGTTTCAATTCAATTCAAATTCTAATTCGTTTCAATTCAAATTCTAATTCATTTCAATTCAATTCTATTTGAATTTACCTTCTATTTAATTCAATTCGAATTCATTTCAAATTGATTTCAATTCAATTTCAGTTCGTTTTAAATTTCATTCAAAACGATTTCTATTCGTTTTAATTCAATTTCAATTTAATTCAATTTGAATTCATTTCTATTCAATTTGAATTCAAATTCACTTTCTATTCAATTCGAATCAAATTCATTTTCTATTCGATTCGAATTCATTTCAAATTGATTCAATAAAATTTCAATTTGAATTTTAATCTAATTTAATTTGAATTTCATTTCAAAATATTAAATTTTGAAATCACTTTTCAATATTCATTATAAAACGAATAAAATCGATATAAATATCGTTCGCGTCAAAATAACGCATCTCTAATCAACACGGCTTTATATTTTTCAAAAACTTCGTTATTCTATTCAACAAATGAATATATATTCTATTTTTCTTTCAACACACGACTATTTTTGTTATGTAAAATATTTTATAAAATCATGGTATCTGTCGTTTGATTTTTAATTAGACTCCACCGTGAAGTAGTTCTAATTTTAAATATGATAAAGATGTAAATTTTATTATTAAAATATTTTACTCAGCACATAAATAGTTTCAACACATGAACATCGTCAATACATGACTATTTTTATATTCCACACATGAATTTTCTTTTATAATATTCATTATTTTCCCGATTGGAATGAGGCCCAATCAATCACCATATAATGTTAATTATATGGATTACATACAACACATGTATATAATAGAAATGATAAACAATAAACCATCATCTAAGGTGCACCACACACCTGCATAAGCATCAAATATAAATAATTAACGCTTACATAGCCTGTCGACCAATCGATCGACATACAATTAAATAATTGGGATTAGTGTACGCCAAATTTCATCCCAACACCTGTGTGGGGTTTCAAATCAACAAACACATATTTTTATTTGTGCAGTTGGGTGATGTGTAAAATTTATCGTCCCAATCAATATCAGTCAAATCAGTGTATATAAACAAATCGGCCGATTTGTTTATAAATATTTATTTATTCACATTCACATTAAAAATTATTTTTTAAACGATAATTAATTTATTTCAACTATCTACATTTATTATCGACTTCACATCAACATCACAAACAATTTTCACAACACATCAATCAAACAAACAAGCCATCCATGGTCTGTGGACGACGGGTGTCGGGTGCTGCTAAGCACCGTCTGCATCCTAGTATATATATATAACTAGAAAAAGGAAATTTAGAGTGAGAAGTTCTCACCAACTAGCTATCCCAACTCCATGACACTTCCTTTGTAGAAAATCTTGTCATTCTTGCCTTTTGTCACTTTCGTTGCCCGTAGCCACTACATATATAAAAATCACATTTTTATATTGTTGCTATGTATATAAAAATCATATTTTTATAATCACTACATATGGATAAAAAAAATATTTTTACATCGCTACTATATAGATAAAAATTCTATTTTTACTTCGCTACTATATAGATAAAAATTCTATTTTTACATCGCTACTATATAGATAAAAATTCTATTTTTACATCGCTACTATATAGATAAAAATTCTATTTTTACATCGCTATTCTCTATATAAAAATTTCGCCTTTTTCATTTCATCACTATAAAAATCACATTTTTACTTCATTATATATATATAATAAAAATCAGATTTTTATTTCGTTACATATATAAAAATGATTTTTTTTACTATCTTACCTATATAAAAATTATATTTTTATACTTCTACAATATAAAAGATTATATTTTTATACTTCACATATGCTAAAAATCATATTTTTATTCTTTTTAAAATATAAAAATTATATCTTTAACGTTTCTATATAATAAAATTTTCATCTTTAATATTCCTACTATAAAAATAATAATTTCTAAAGCGATGGAAAATAAAAACTCACCCTGCTTTGGGAAAGAAATCGATTTTGAATGACGGAGGGTGCTTGGGGTGGCTGTCTCGCGGGTCAGGGGGGTTTAGGGCGTCGGCACGGAGGAGAGGGAGGTTGGAGGGGTGGAGATTGGGTGGTTGGACCTAAGGTGGTGGCGGCGGTTGCGTTCCAGGCGGAGGAGGGGGCTGGGGGTCGCGTTCGTCGATGAGAAGAGGAGGAGAAGGAGGAAGAAGAGGAGGGGCGCAAGGTGGAGAAGGGGGGGGGGCAGAGAAGTTAAAAGGGAGAGGGAAGTTTATATTTTTTTTATTTTTTTAAATTTAATTTCCATGAAGTTGACTTTTTCATACGACCTCTAAACGAGGCCCACCGCCTGTCGTCCATAGCATTTCACCCCTATTCCGAACACAATGGGATATGTACCGTAAGCTGATTCGATCGTTTCGATCAGTTTCCGTTAAAATCAACATATAACTCTATATATTGAATTTGAACGCGCATTTCAATTTACTGGGGTCACATACTAACTCGAAAAATTCCAGAAAAATATTTTCTAGCTTCGTATTGACGATACGGTCCTAACAAAACTAATTTCATCGAATTCCGAGACCATTGGAAAAATGGCCATTTTCCAGTCGATTAAAATCAACTGAAATTGGTCAAACGCGTTTCCCTTTGCCATGCTCACATATTGATTCGAAAAATTATGAAATTTAAAACCTAGCAATAATTTGACATCACGGACCCAACAAAAGTGGTTTCGTCCGAGGTCGTTTGCAAAATGGCTATTTTTAAGGGCCTGAATTCCATAGCGACTATTCAGAATTTTCAACTGGGCATATCTTTTTATCCTCGCTATGAAATTTCAATTTTTCGGATTCGTTGGAAAGATATTCTCAAATAGATCCTATTATTTTTGGTTTCACTAAAATCCGGTTTATTTTGCACCCGGTATGTCCAATTGAATTTTGAAATCGAATTATCGAACTACCGCGCCATTTTCAATTCCTTTTATAATTATAAATAATTATTTATATTCTAACGACGACGTATATAAATATATACGTTCAATTCTATTCAAATTAAATTTCTCGTCGATATTATTTAAAATAATTCATTTTAAATATTCAAAATTCGCTAAAATTGCCAAAATAAAAAATTTAAACTGGCCCAGATTTTCGGGTTGTTACACTTTACCGGGAGCTACCCAATGTCGGGCATCAGTAGTCGTCCATTCGATGTGAAGATCGCCGTTCTTCAATCACCATCTTCAATATCTTCGACTTAAAACGTCGTATAATCATTTGAAATGAGATTGAACTTGGTCTTTTCAAATGATTCTCGCATATGTATAATTTTAAAAACCATTTCACATCGTCCATATTATTCTATAACGATTTATTGCAATTTTTTTAATATAAAATAGGTCATATTAATTTAATGACGCTTCAGGTGGCTAAGCAGCCTTGGCGCTGTTTTTATTAAAATTTGTTTTACACATATCTCGAAATCTAATTTTTGGATTTTAATAAACTTTATATCGTCGGAAAGATCTTCCCAAAGCGGTGCTAAAGGATCCTGTTTTGGGAAAATCCGACGATCGGATCTTTCGGTATAATCATTTAAAGATACGATTTCGAAACGTGAACTACCGTGCGCGATTCGTTTAATTTTAATTTAAAATTATATATATATATACACACATATACATATAAATATAATTCGCTCAACGACTTTAAAACTATAAATCGTTCAACTAATTTATTTCCACTATGCATTGTTCTAGCGAATCATCCATTCAATAAAATTGTAATTTTATTGATTAACCAATTTATTTCAACTATGCATATTTTTTAAGCGAATCATACATTCAGTAAAAATTTAATTTTTATTGATTAACTAATTTATTTCAACTATGCATATTTTTTAGCGAATCATACATTCAGTAAAAATGTAATTTTTATTGATTAACTAATTTATTTCAACTATGCATATTTTTCATCATTTCCATATACAATAAAAATGTAAATTTTTATTGATAAACTTTCCTATTTCAACCAGTGATCATTTTATATGGATCATGCTTTACATTAAAAATGTATATTTAATATTTCCATATTATTATTCAAACTATGAATACTTTACGTAAATTCTCCTTTATATTAAAAATGTGAGTTTTAATGTTTCAACATCTTAATCCATACGACGAATATTTACATATATTTTATCTTTTACATTAAAAAATGTATTTTTTTTATGTTTCAAACATTTTATCTTTACATATAAATTCTAATATATGCATTTACAAATAAAGTGATATTTATACTTGCATATAAATCCTAATATATGCATCTACAATAAAAGTGATGCTTTCCCTTTTGATGACAATTCTAGTTTATTTTTGTTTCCTTCTTTTTGAATGACAAAATGAACATCTTTGTCTTATTCCTCTTAATGAAAAAATGACTATATTTGTCTCATTATTTTTAAATGACAAAAATGACTATATTTTAATCTCATTCTTTTTAAATTGTAAAATGAATGTTTCTATTCTCATTCTATTACATTAGACAAAAATGAATGTTTTTATTCCATTCTTTTACATTTGACAAAAATGAATACTTTTGTCATTCTTTTACATTTGAGAAAATTGAATATTTTTGTTTAACTACTCCATATTGATAAAAATGAATATTTTTATTTCATTCTTTTACATTTGACAAAAATGAATATTTTTATTTCATTCTTTTACATTTGACAAAAATGAATGTTTTTATCATTCTTTTACATTTGACAAAAATGCTTATTTTTATCATTCCTTTACATTTGACAAAAATGAATAATTTTGTTTAAACCTTTTTAATGAAAAAAAATGCCTATTTTTGTATAATCCTTTTAAATGAACAAAAATGTCTATTTTTGTTTAATGAACAAAAATGCCTTTCTCTTTTTATTAAACCGAAAATGTCTCTTTTTTGTTAATGAACAAAAATGTATACTTTCTTTTTAATGGACAAAAATGTCTCCTTCTTTTCAATGAACAAAGATGTATCTTTTTGTTTAATCATTTTTAAATGAACAAAAATGTTTCATTTTTCTTTATTTCCCTTTTAATGATCAAAATGTAATCTTTCTTCTTAATGAACAAAAATGAATATTTTTGTTAAATCCTTTTTAATGATCAAAAATGTAATCTTTCTTCTTAATGAACAAAATGTATATTTTTGTTTTCACTCTTTTTTTTTGAAAACAAAAATGTGTGATCTTCTGAGAAGAAGAGAGCACACATATATATAATAAAAAATAACAGAGATACACAGTCATACTATAGTACATAAAAAGTACAACCTAACATAGCTCTAGGGATGTAAAGGATCAAAGATAGATGAGTTCCGGATAAACCACCACCCATCTACTCCATTATCGAATTCCGGCAAGGCCACCACCCGATATTGAAGTATATCTACTCCAAAACAATGCCCCATACTCTCTATGTAAAATGGAGAAAAAAAAGTGTAACCACAAAAAACTCCCTATCAAAGGGCCCAAAAGACTACAAACGAAAAAACAAATCTTCAATCCAAGCAGCAATCTTCTAAGCTCCGCTACCAAACCCAACAGCTATACACTAGATCCACCTCTTTATCAGCAACCTGATTCTGCAATAAATTCAACAAACTATTAGTATTTTAAAACACATATAAATATGGAAATATATATGTATACATATATATATAGCGTATATATATATACACATATCCATATATATACCATAAATATATGTGTGGAAGAAAACGCATGGAAAAACTAAGACAAGTGATTAATAACTAATACGAAATCTATTCCTAAAAAAATTGTTAATTATATTAAAAATGCTCAAATTTAATCTAACCTTGGCCAGAAAATCCTTAAAGCATGGCTTTTCAAAATATTTGTAATTAGGATTAGACATCCAGTCTAAACTAAAATAAACTATCTTAATAACTAAATTTTCCATAGAAAGAGAAATAGAATTAAAAAATCTTTGATTTCTCTCCGACCATATGAACCAACATATGATAATGACCAAAGAGTCTAATACATATCTCTTACAAGCATTATAAACATACCTAACAGATTCCCAATATTCAAAGCATCCACTATGTAAATTAGGACGATCAAAAACAAATAAACTCAGAACCATATTAAAAATATACTTAGTGATATTACAAGAGAAGAATAAGTGATCTACATCTTCATTCAATAATTTACAAAAATAACACTTTGCATCAAGATTAAAGTTTTTCTTCTTTAGATGCTCAACAGTATTGAGCTTCTTATGAGCGATTAACCACATTAAAAACTTAGCTTTAGGAGGAGAGTTAGATTTCCAAATACACTTATAGGATCTACGCGATATACCAGAGAAATTTATAAAATTATACATGGACTTAACCGTGTACATTTGACTTTTATCCATTTCCCAACTAGTAATATCCCTACACTCATCAATGCAATATAATGATAATTTAGCTTTAAGTAAAGCAAATTGTCTTAACATTTCTCCGTCTAATAAGTTATCAAAGGAAAAATCCCATGGGGGATTCAAGTCACTTCTGTAAATATCTTTAATCAATGCATTTTTAAAACTACAGTTATTAAAAAGTTCACTAAATTCTATTTTAAGTGGTAATCGAGATATCCACCTATCATGCCAAAAGTAAGTAACATTCCCTGAATGAACAATCACCTTATATCCTATATTAAAAAACTCAAAACACTTTAGTATTGATTTCCAAAAATAGGAAAGTCTATTATACCAACTACCACTAGTTTCAACAATAAACTTACCTTCTGAATAATAAAATTTTGACACAATAACCTTCCATGTTGACGACACTACAGGACACCTATACTTCCACAACCATTTTGCTAATAGGGATGAGTTAAAATTATATAAGTTAATGATCCCCAACCCCCCATCTTTCTTAGGCTTACAACACACTTCCCAATTCACTAAACATTTAAAACCCCTACATATGGGATCTCTTCCCCCACTCCATAAATAATTACGTCTTATATTATCAATTTTTTCAATAACCCATTTAGGAAATTTATGTACGGACATCCAATAAACAGGTAAAGCTGATAATACCGAATTGACCAGTATTAATCTACCTGCTCTAGACAAGAATTTATTATTCCAACTAGATAATCTATTATTAATCTTATCTATAATGATTATCCAATCTTCCTTCTTAAGTTTTGAAGGCCTAATTTTAAAGCCTAAATAATCAAAATGAAATTTCATAATTGAGAAATTTAAGGTACTTGCAACCCTATTTTCTACATTATCAAAATCATTAATAACCATAATTGAACTCTTGTCAAAATTAATTCTAAGGCCAGATAACATCTCAAAACAGTAAAGGATAAATTTAAGAGCTATAATATGCTTTGGTAAATGAAAAGAAAATAGTAGGGTGTCATCCGCAAATTGAAGTATAGATATTTCATTGTTAAAATCCTCATTACCTACATTACCTAAAACACCTAATCTCCCCGCCCTCTTAATTATTCTAGAAAATACATCAGCCGCTAAATTAAAAAGTAACGGTGAAAGGGGATCTCCCTGTCTATGCCCCCTCTTAGATTGTATCTTCTTTCCAATTACCCCATTTACAATAATGTTAGAACTACCTGACCTAAGTAAAAGCATAATCCAGTTTATCCATCTAATACTAAATCCTCTGGCAAGACTTAATTCACAAATGAAATCCCAGTCAATAGAATCAAATGCCTTTTCAAAATCTAATTTCAAAATAGCACATGTAAAATTATTTTTAATACATAAATTTAAATACTCTTGAACAACTACTACTCCCTCCCATATATGCCTACCTTTAATAAAAGCCGTTTGTGAATTATCTATGAGTACATTCATCTTCCTACTAAGCCTGTTTGCTAAAACTTTAGAAATAATCTTAACTGAAACATTAATTAAAGAGATTGGTCTGAAATCTTTTAAAAAATTTAGCATCAACTCTCTTTTTGATAAGGATAACATTAGCAAAATTAAAGTTACCTAGACACAATTCTCCATTGTAAAAATCATTAAATAATTTAATAACATCGAATTTCAAAAGATCCCAAAACTGTTTATAGAATAGGACGGAAAAACCATCAGGCCCCGGGGCTTTGTCACTAGGCATATCACAAATAGCCTTCCAAATCTCCTGCTCTGAAAAAGGCTTATCTAAATCTACCACTTCATCCTTAACATCATTGGGATAGATGACTTTCCAGTTAACATTTATTCTTCTTTTAATCCTAGTCCCAAAAATTTGTTTATAATAACTAGTGAAAGCCTCGTTTAAATCTCGTTGAATTGTCAGTTCCATGTCATTAATAAAAATAGAGTGAATCAAATTATCTCTCCTTCTCTTATTTGCCACACTATGGAAAAATTTCGTATTATTATCCCCCTCCTTGATCCACTGAACTCTGGATCTTTGCCTCCACATAGTTTCTTCCTTTTCTAGTATTATATTGAAATCATTTCTAAGATTTAAAAGTCTTTCTCTCTCTGTTAAGTTTAGTGATCTTGCCTCATTCAACTTGTCTAAATCTAACATCTCACATAAAATCTTATCTTTCTTAACTTTAACATTACCGAAAATAAATTTATTCCATCTCTTAAGAAAAAATCTTAATTTACCTAGTTTTGAAATAAAAATCTTTGCAGAATTATCGTAATACAAATTGTTAAAATAGGATAAAGAATTCCACTTAACAGTAACAAGTTTAATGAAACTGATGTCTAATAGCCACATCTTTTCAAATTTAAAACTACTATTAATTGAAATATTCGAATCACAAGTGAGGATTAAAGGGCAATGATCCGAATATAAAAAAGGTAGTCCCTTTACTTTACAAATTGGAAATCTCTCATCAACCTCCGTACTTATAAAAAACCTATCCAACAATGCATAAGACGGACTGTCTCTAACATTAGACCAAGTAAATGTTCTATTGTTGAGCGGTATCTCTATCAAATTATTAATAAGAATGAAATCATTGAATTCCTCCATATCTGAGAAGTCTCCTTCACGAGGAGATCTCTCACCTAGAAACCTAGTAACGTTGAAGTCCCCCCCCATAATCCAAAGATTTGGGGCAAGGTTCCTAAAATCTGAACATTCGTCCCACAATCTTCTCCTCTCAAGCCTAGTGTGTGGACCATATACATTAGTTATGCCCAACAAAGAGTTATCAATGAGTGAAGCTAAAATAACATGTAATGAATGTGATTTAGAAAATTCCTGCACGAGTCTATATTGACTATCTTTCCACCCTATCATAAGACCCCCTGCACTACCAATTGCCGGTAGGCATACCCAATTGCGAAAGATGGATCCCCCTATTCTCGCATAAAAACTATAATCAAGGTTTTCAATTTTAGTCTCTTGTAGCAAAACAATGTCAATATGTTGATCTACAAAAAAAGTCCTAACCTTGTCACATTTTTTAGGTTTATTTAAACCCCTTATATTCCAACTAACAATCCTCATCTACTCAAGGAGGAAACTCTCTCTAATTCTCTACTCCTAATGTACTACGCATCAATCTCAATATCAGTAAAAATAAAGGCAGCATCACTTGCAAGCTGAGATAACTGGCTAATCGACAAACTACTCAAAGCATACGGAGAGTAATCACTACCATAAACAGAGATCATACCTGAGCCCGAGTCCGATGTGCTACAACTAGCAATCGAACTCTGGGACCTACCTCGAATAGAAGAGGAGCTAGATCGGATCCTCGCACTACGACGGATAAAACCGGAACTGGGAATACCTCTCTTGCGCCTTCCCCTCCTAATCGAAGAAGAAGGTGCATCACTACTCTGAACATGAACCTCACTAGTCCCCATCAAACTCGGAAAACTAATGTCAACCTCAGGAGTAGACCCTAATCTTTGCCTCCTCTTCTCTGATGTGGAAGAGGAAGCTTCGCTATCCCAAGAAAACACCTCACAATACTCCTTTAATCCAACATACAATCTCGGCAACATAATACAATCACAATAATCGCTATCAGAAATCGTCACCGAATGAGGCATGACATATACCAAAGGTGAAACACTATGAACCGGTCTCAGCGATAGAAGGAAAACCCTCACATCCAACTTACTAATCACCACCGAACCAAACACGTTTCCCAGTAAAAGTGAAAAACCGCGCACCACAGATCCTCCCAAACACCCATTTCCTCCATAACCATCCATCAATTGCCCACTAAGACCATCAATAAGTTGAAAGTCCCCCTCGACAATTCCAAAACCAACCTGTTCATCAGCTGCAAAACCCTTCCTATCCTCCTTAAATTTTGTCAAAATGTTGCCATAATATTGCCTCGCAAATTTGCCTTTCCCCACTTTGAAACCCTTGAATCTTTTATTCTTAGAAGAGGTAACAGACTGCCTTTTATTTGAAGCTGCATCTGCTAATGTTTCAATCAATGAACTATCCTGATAAGTCTCGCCCACCTCCAAACAGCCAAAGCTATTCCTCAACACAACATCATCTGCCACTTTCCAGATTTTTCCCTTCACACAAGTTAATCTGTAAGTAGAAGCAACCACCCCTTCATTGTAATCATTCATGTCAATAATATCAACACCTGACATCCAGTCTCTCTCTCTTACCACCTCCATACATTCCGAAAAATCATGAATATCAGTGAGACCTCTAAAAATCTTACCTCAGGGTCATTAAGCAGAGGATCCGTGCGCCACCAATCCCATCCATTATCTATTGAACCCACTATCATTTCCTCATTGTTCATTTCTATAACATCTTCCAACATTTGCTCTTTCGCCATGACCTTATCCGAATGTAACAACTCAGCTGAAGGGACTTCAGAGTTCGAAAAGTTCTGAAAGTTGGCAACTTCACCGTCACAGTTAACAACAGTATTTATGATGTCAAAATGTTTCAACATCTCATTCAAGATCAATTCGACTGCTCTCCTATTTTTTGAAAAAGATTCAGCATACCATGTACGAAACTTTAAGAAATTCAGACAAAATTCCATAGCATGTTCTTTCCTATTCAATGGTCTTGGCAAAGGTGGAAAAGTTACAATGCTATCGAAC
Source organism: Allium sativum (assembly GCA_030737875.1). Lineage (NCBI taxonomy): Eukaryota > Viridiplantae > Streptophyta > Magnoliopsida > Asparagales > Amaryllidaceae > Allium > Allium sativum. The sequence continues at coordinate 798,033,553 of CM060922.1, forward strand.
TTCTTAATCCACAATATTCCATCCACAAGACCTTCTAGATGCCAACCCAACAATAATAACATATATGCCGCTTCATTCATATTTTCAGAAAAATCCGCAACAAAGATATCCGTAAGCGAAATTATGTTATGGCATACTCTCATACAGTTGTACTGCAATAGATCAAATACAGACTTTCCCCTATGAATCAAATGACAGTTAAACTTGCGATGGCCTATACCACCACAATTAAAGCATCTGATGCCATTTCGACAAACTTTTGCAATATGAGAAGGCTCACCACATTTGAAATAGCATCTAGTTTTGCCCTTATTAACAAAGGAAGAACTTTGACAAGAAGTAGAGTTCCAATCAGCGATAGAAGATGGTTTTCTGACCATATCAGCGTAGGATAACGAGCGAAGACCAGCATTACTTGATGAATTATCATACACCTTATCCTGATTTCTCACAATCTCGCATTGCCTGAAAGTGAGATTAATCCTCCCCGGCTTCATTTTTGTCTCCTTAATAAGCGATAAAGGAGCTGTATCTTTATGGATTTTATCAATGCCATGGAAAATACCCCTGGATTTACCCCCAAAGATTAAAACATCGCCTGATTCCAACAATATTTTCCTTAAAATACCATCATCCTTCTCTTCCCTATAAACAAAATCCGCCGTATCACCGATGGAGAAGGAGACCACTGGAAGCCCAGCCATTAAACTATCACGACTTTCGTCTCTATCTTAATGAAGCCCCAATTTCCCATCTAGATTGTAGAAATTAACTATGCATGTATCAGGATTCATTTTCGGCAGATCATCATCACAACCATTATTTAAGATGATTTCTTTGCGCGCTTCTGAAATTGCGTCACTGACCAAATTCAGCATCTCTTTTGGTATTTCCTTGAGCCAAGAACCATCTTTATCTTCGTAAATTCTTGCACTCGGATTCCAAGTTTTGCCAAAACACAACATGTATAGGTTAAGCCTGGCTCCATTCTCGAATGAAGGTCTAATGAAACCATTTTCCCCAATTCCTGCTTCTTGACATCTTTTAACGATTTGAATCTGATTTTGAATGCTAATATATTTCTTTAATAGAACCAAACCCGAATTCAGAACTTGATGATGCACAATTTGGTCATTATCTTTGGTCGAACATCTCTCCGCAATAAGCGACCTCTCATTCATGCAAATATTGAATCCTTTTGCAACCGTATCAGTCTCTGTAGTATTTCCCGTAATCTTAGCATTGATTTGAGTTTTGCAACTCCTTGCAATATGCCCTAGAACTCCAAATTTATAACATCGAACGAATTGGAATTTGGGTGCAACAGATAGATCTATACCAGCGTAATAATTCGTCGTGTTCTCTTTTTCATTCCGATGTAAATTCGACAGAAAAGATTGAGAGATCGGGAGAGATGGGCAAGAACCATACCAAGAAAACGAAGGATTTCCAACCGCCATTGTTATAAAAATATTAAATCCTATATATTATTATGTAATCTCTTGTTTTCACTCTTTTTAAAATGACAAAAATGTATATTTTGTCTCATTCTTTTTAATAGACCAAAATGTATAATTTGGTTTCACTCTTTTTTTTTTAAATGACAAAAATGTATATTTTGTCTCATACTTTTTAATTGACCAAAATGTATAATTTGGTTTCACATTTTTTTTAAATGACAAAAATGTCTTTAACCCTTTTATTTAACAAAATGTAGTTTTTGTTTTTACCTCTTTTATTTTGACAAATTGTACATTTTGTTTTTAACTAATATAACACCTTTCTTTCCATACCTTTTTCCTATGTTAAATCAATTCTAACATTTCAACAAAAACAAATAAACAAGATAACTTTGTTTTTGTCGATAATTCTATTTCAACAAAACCATACAAAAGTGATAATTAGTTTTGTCGACAACTCTAACTCAACAAAACATATAAAGGTGATATTTTGTTTTGTCATCAATTCTAACTCAACAAAACAAATAAAAAGTGATACCTTTTTCAACTCAACATTTTATAACTAAAATGTTATTTTTATCAATTTTAACATTTTATAACTAAAATGTTATTTTTATCAATCTTAACATTTTATAACTAAAATGTTATTTTTATTTTACATGACATTTCTTAACCAAAATGATGTTTTTAATTAACTTGACATTCTCTAATAAACGTGATGTTTTTATATGACAATTCTAATTTAACATAAAAATGATATTTTTATGTGATACTCTTAATTCAACATAATTATGATATTTTTATGTAACAATTCTAATTTAACATAAAGGTGATATTTCTATATTTGCTAACAAATCTCCACAATTCCATTATATACAATTTTACCAAACAAATCATACCAATCAGCATAAATCAATCTATATCAAATCTCGTATAATATCAAACTAAACTTAACAGTGGATCTGATTTCTAACATGATCATAAATGAATAAATTTTAATTATTAAAAATAAAGAATTCTCACCATGATTTTAATTCTCTAACGTTCAGGTCTGAATTTTGGTTTTCTCTATTTCAGATCTGGTTTGTTCTACGGTGTAGATCTCGGAAAGACGGTTCCAACGGATTTCATTTCATCAAATTCTGATCAGATTTGAGAGAGATGTCATTGTTTATACGTTAATTACAATTTTAAATTAATTAATTAATAAATTAATAAATTAATAAATAAATTAATTGAATACCCTTATTAAAATTTTGGTCGTTCATTCTTCTTCTCGTTCATGCCTATAACAAACAAACCCAATTTGCTCCGACCAAATTCCCACCTCCGATCACCCTAAGCGCCAACGAACTCCGATCCAGCTCCACCGCACCGTCGGCCGTTCACACCCCTTCCGTCGTCCCAGAGCTTGGTCAACTCGGTGGGGCCCTAACCTCAAAATTCGCGCCCAAAGATCGCCCCTTCCTGCTCCATTTCCAGCCAACTCAGATCATCATACCCAATCACAACCGTTCAGAATATAGAGCTCGAAAATCTCTACATTATTTGCTTTAGAATATCGATCTAATTAATAACGAATTGGGAGAGATTGGAGAAGAAGAATCAGACGTTACTGGCCTTTGAAGAATATGATGGCGGCTGGTTCCTTTAAGATTAGGGTTTTGTTTTGTAAAATCCTATGTATTTATAATATTTTATTAATTAGTTCACTAATTTACAAAATAAAGCCTGATAACTTATGTAAACTCCAAATCCAACCCAACTGAGGCTGTCCCTAGTCATTTATTAAATTAATTTGATCGTACATTTAAATCTACCGGAGCCACATACAGACTCTAGAAATTCCAGAAAAATTATTTCTAGTTATGTTTGGACGATACGGTCCTAACAAAACTAATTTCGTCGAATTTCGAGGTCGTTTGAAAAATGGCTATTTTCTGGTCGATCCGATTTGACCGAAACTGTAAAAACACATTTTCTTCTGCCACGCTCACATATTAATTCGAAAAATTATGGAAAATTAAATTTAACAATAATTTGACGTTCCGGTTCCAACAAAAGTGGTTTCGTCGAAAACGGAGGTCGTTTGAAAAATGGCTATTTTTAAGGGCCATATATTATATTAAAATATATATAAATTCTACAATGACTTTTCTGAATTTTAAACTTGACATAACTTTTGATTCCTGCTATGAAATTTTAATTTTTTGGATTCGTTAGAAAGATATGATTAAATAGATTTAAATATTTTTGGTTTTACTGAAATTCGATTTATTTTGCATCATGTATAGTTAGTCAAAATTCAAATTCAAATTTTCAAACTACCGCGCTATTTTAAACTCCTTTTACAATTAAAATAAATATATTCGTTCTAACTTCGATTTAAATAAATTTTTCGACGTAATTATTTAAAATAAATTATTTTAACTATTAAAATTCCATTAAAATTTCTAAAATAAAAATTTTAAATTGGTTTTGAATTTGCAGGTTGTTACAATCTCCCCCACTTAAAATCTTTTCGTCCTCGAAAAGGAACGGAGCTGAATATTGTATAATTAACTAAATCAACTTTTTTATATAATTTTATTAGTTGATTAACTTTTCAAATATATATCTTTTAAAGAATCATATTTTCTAAGATCGGATTATATATATAATCACAAATACAATAATTATAAACTTGTTACTCTTAACTCGTTCTAGGGCATTACTAACCCCATCTCTAATGAGTTTTCTCATTCTAGGATACTACTGATCCTATCTCTAATGAGTATTCTTATTGGATATTACTAATCTGATTCTCTGATGAGTCTTTTGTTCAGTTCTAATGAGTTGTACCACAAAGATTTTGAGCTAACCAGAGCTCTGATACCAACTGTAACGATACAGATTTTTCCCGGACTTAATCGATCACAAAATCGACCAAGACCGTTCAAATCCCGCATACATTAACTTTGGGAATACAACACATCAGAACTACAACATAAGACTTTTATAAAACATTATAATAATGTTACAGCATAGTACAGAATATCAGAGTACATCGATAAATAATAATACAGCGGAAGATAAATTACAATAAATTCAATACATTGCAGTGGAAGACTATAAATGCTCTGGACATAGCTTTAAGCTTTAATCCAGAATCCTGCTTAAGAGATAAATATCTGCAAAACAAGCTACTCGACTGCCCGCGTGGAAAATATGGGTATCCGAGTTTGCCAGTGAAACAAGCTACAGGTTAGTCATGGGACTGGTATGAGAAATCTAACTTAACTAATCTAATAATAAGGCTATTCACAAGACCACGCCGCTAACGCGGAATGGGTTAACTCCATTGGATTGCCAATGCATAAATTAAGGTAAATCGTTAAAACACGCAATGCTTTTTAGAAAAATGAAACCATTATAAAACTCATGTCCCATCACACAATGCAACGCAAACCAAAGGATAGAGTTTTACCTTATAATGGTCAAAAATGCTTGATACGATAAAAAACGGATTTTTGATATTATTATTAGTGTATGTATGTTACAAAAACAATTTCAATCATAATGTATCAATCATAGACGGCATAATACTCCATCCTACTATGTCGCCATACTAGTTCTACAATCAAAACCGCATGGTGTCGTACTGGAAATTGGGTTTCCATCATGAGTCGAGGCTAGGGATCATCCTCTCCGATTCGAGACACTCTAGCAAATACCTCAGGATTCCCCGCAGTGAACCCTTGGATGCGGTATGGTCAGTCCACACATACGTTAGTGGATTAGTTATGCCTGAACACACGCTTCCCGGTTCTTTTGAATCTCTAATATGGCCACTAACAACCAATAAAACCGAGGTACCTCATAATTCATCATCCACATAAGTAAAAATGTCAAGGCTGGTAAGTCGCCGACACCACTTCTAGCCAGAAAGAAACGTGAGCACTCCCTACGGTCCTGATCCCGTTTTTGACTCATACCGGGGTGTGAGGTTCGCGAACTCACACTATACCCAAAGCTGCGCCTAAACAGACTATGCTTTGATCATCAACCACAAGGCCTTGCTTTTCAACAAAAGCCTTGATAATTTGCATCTTGGCGTGCCACATTGACAATCCACGCCATGCGATCAATCACTATCAATATATACCCTCTAAGGGTGTTAAGCAAGAGAATAAATTCTCCGCCACTAAATGGATATATATTAATAGAAATCAATTTAATTTACATGGAATGAAATCCAATGTCAGACACACATCCATTTACAAGTCCGTTCTGGGTCTGAACGAAACCGGAGTCACCTTATTCCTCCATGTGTGTCCAATAAAAGGAGAGGCGCTCGCATATCCGAACAATCGACAAGTACGTCCGGACAAACTACCACTATTAACCCTTTACTGGGAGCTACCCAATGCCGGGCATCAGTAGTCGTCCATTCGATGTGAAGATCGTCGTTCTTTAATCACCGTCTTCAATATCTTCGACTTAAAACATCGTATAATCATATGAAATGAGATTGAACTCGGTCTTTTCAAATGATTCTCGCATATGTATAATTTTACAAACCATTTCACATCGTCCATATTATTTTATAACGATTTATTGCTATTTTTTTATATAAAAATAGCTCATATTAATTTAACGACGCTTCAGGTCGCTATGCAGCCTTGACGCTGTTTTTATTAAAATTTGATTTACACATATCTCGAAATCTAACCGTTGGATTTTAACAAACTTTATATCGTTGGAAAGATCTTCCCAAAGCGTTGCTAACGGTTCCAGTTTTGGAAAAATCCGACGGTCGGATCTTTCGGTATAATCGTTTAAAGATACGATTTCGAAACGCGAACTACCGTGCGCAATTCGTTTAATTTTAATTTAAAGTTATATATATATATATATATAAATATAAATATAATTCGCTCGACGACTTCAAAACAATTAATCGTTCAACTAATTTATTTGCATTGTTCTAGTGAATCATCCAATCAATAAAAATTTAATTTTAATGATTAACCAATTTATTTCAACTATGCATATTTTTTAGCGAATCATACATTCAGTAAAAATGTATTTTTTATTGATTAACTAATTTATTTCAACTATGCATATTTTTTAGCGAATCATACATTCAGTAAAAATGTATTTTTTATTGATTAATTAATTTATATCAACTATGCATATTTTTCGTTATTTCCATATACAATAAAAATGTAAATTTTTATTGTTAAACTTTCCTATTTCAACAAGTGATCATTTTACATGGATCATGCTTTACATTAAAAATGTATATTTTAATATTTCCATTAAAAATATACATAATTTCTTCTTTACATTAAATGCTTTACGTAATTTCTTCTTTACATTAAAAATGCGAGTTTTAATGTTTCAACATCTTAATCCATACGACGAATATTTACATATATTTTATCTTTTACATTAAAAAATGTAATTTTTTTTATGTTTCAAACATTTTATCTTTACATATAAATTCTAATATGTGCATTTACAAATAAAGTGATATTTATACTTGCATGTAAATCCTAATATATGCATTTACAATAAAAGTGATGCTTTCCCTTTTGATGACAATTCTAGTTTATTTTTGTTTCCTTCTTTTTAAATGACAAAATGAATATCTTTGTCTTTTCCTCTTAAATGACAAAATGACTATATTTGTCTCATTCCTTTTAAATGACAAAAATGACTATATTTTAATTTCATTCTTTTTAAATGATAAAATGAATGTTTCTATTCTCATTCTATTACATTTGACAAAAATGAATGTTTTTATTCCATTCTTTTACATTTGACAAAAATGAATACTTTTGTCATTCTTTTACTTTTGATAAAATCGAATATTTTTGTTTAACTACTCCACATTGACAAAAATGAATATTTTTATTTCATTCTTTTACATTTGACAAAAATGAATATTTTTATTTCACTCTTTTACATTTGAAAAAAATGAATATTTTTATTTCATTCTTTTACATTTGACAAAAATAAATGTTTTTATCATTCTTTTACATTTGACAAAAATTCTTATTTTTATCATTCCTTTACATTTGACAAAAATGTATATTTTTGTTTAAACCTTTTTGATGAAAAAAATTCCTATTTTTGTTTAATCCTTTTAAATGATAAAACATGTCTATTTTTGTTTAATGAACAAAAATTCCTTTCTCTTTTTACTGAACCAAAAATGTCTCTTTCTTGTTAATGAACAAAAATGTATACTTTCTTTTTAATGGACAAAAATGTCGCCTTCTTTTCAATGAACAAAGATGTATCTTTTTGTTTAATCATTTTTAAATGAACAAAAATGTTTCATTTTTCTTTAATCCCTTTTTAATGATCAAAATGCAATCTTTCTTCTTAATAAACAAAAATGTATATTTTTGTTAAATCCTTTTTAATGATAAAAAATGTAATCTTTCTTCTTAATGACCAAAATGTATATTTTTGTTTTCACTCTTCTTAAAATGACAAAAATGTGTGTTTTGTCTCATTCTTTTTAATTGACCAAAATGTATAATTTGGTTTCGCTCTTTTTTTTAAATGATAAAAATGTATATTTTGTCTCATACTTTTTAATTGACCAAAATATATAATTTGGTTTCATCTTTTTTTTAAATGACAAAAATGTCTTTAACCCTTTTATTTAACAAAATGTATTTTTTGTTTTTAACTCTTTTATTTTCACAAATTGTACATTTTGTTTTTAACTAATATAACACCTTTCTTTCCATACCTTTTTCTTATGTACTCTAATGATAAATAAAAGAAGATTTTATTTGTTTACCTTTTTTATGTGTTTACATTTTTCTATGTATTCTAATATCATATAAAAGAATATTTTATATGTTAACATTTTTCTATGTATTCTAATATCACATAAAAGAATATTTTATATGTTAACATTGTAACACCCCGTAATTTTAAAATAGGACATAAGAGATAATTAAGGAATAATTAATTATTAAAAGAAGAATTAGATGAAACGGGTTATACCATTGCATTTTTCTCGAAATTCTGCTTGAGATAGAGTCCGAGTTTTCGTAAAACGGATACCGTATGAAGAAGATATGGACGAACGAAGTTAGGCAGAAAAATCGGAAGTCGACCAGAATGCACTGGCGCACTTCACAAGTGTGCCAGTACAGAAATGCACTGGCGCACCTGCCAAGTGCGCCCATACTAATCTAGCACAGAATTCTGGAGTGTCCTGTGATGATGTGTCTTCTTCTGAGTCGCTGGATGATGTGTATTTGAGCTGGGTGGTTCTGATGGACTCCTAGTTCATCTAAGGGCTCTAAACAATCCTAGACTTCTATATAAGCAACCTAAATCTAAACCCTAAACCACACAAATTCATTCCAAGGAGCCACCATGCTGTCAATCATCATCCTAACTTAGCCACGATCTCTTATCAAACTAGAAAGCAAAGATTAAAGCAAGAATCAAATTAAATCAAATCTAATTTAGAGTATTCAACGGTCTACATCAAAGGCGAGCAATTCAGTTTCAGAATATAGATTTCAAAAAACAAGACTTGCCTTTGTTTTGTAAGTTCACGATTACTTTCAGATTTAGACAACCAATTATAGTATGGGCATGGAATAAAATGAATTTGGACCTATGCTTGATTTTCTATTTGGATCTATTCTTAGCCTTTGCGAATCTATAACTTTGGGTTGCTTCTTATCGATCAAATCGAACCTATACAAGTTGTCAAACCTAGTCTATTATTCAAGCCTTTCATGTCCATAATATTGTTCATAATCAGATCTATATGCCTGCAATGATTTTAAATCAGTTTATTCAGTTATGCTGTAATTCTATTAGATCTATAATTCTTGTGTTTTGGGACTATCATCTTGTGCCAGTTTTTATGCCTATCATTGTCATATTATTCCAATTTGTTCCTTTTTATTTGTGAATCTAGATTGACCTATAATCTAGGTTGAATCGCGATATACGTACGATGGGAATACGGGGAAGGTTTGGGTTATTAGGGGCATAAACATGAAATTGACAATATTGGCATAACATAATTGGGGAAAGTAACTAAACATAACATATTTGGTTAAATGGTTGGGCAAAACTTGTAATTGACATTGGGGCATTGTTATCATTATAACTGCAAGTTTGGGTTAGTTGGCTTGTAAACCAAGTTTTGGCCATACACTGTAAACTAGAATATTAAAACTAGATTGGGCTTAACTATTGATATGGAACGCCAAATATATGACATAGTGATTTTGGGAATGACTATTATTGCAAGTTTGGGGAGACGAAGTATAGCCTATTTTGATTAATAACTTGAAATTGGAATTGGTTGGGCATAACATGAGAAACAGGATCATGACTAGTTTTGGTGGATTTGGGTAATTAACATGAAAACGGTATAATTGGTATGCCATTAATTATGAACATGATTTAGAAGGGAAGTGGGCCATGACAATAATTGATTTATAGTTTACATATAAATATGAAGGATAAACATGAAAATTACATGGCATAGATTAGTTCATGAAATGGTATATTTAGTATACAATTAATTGTGAGCATAATTAAAAGGATAATTATGGCATAATTAAATTGGGAATAATTTACATATGGAATTTGTCATAAATAAGAAATATGTAAATTGTAGGAAAGATGAATATTCCTAACCCGAGGTTAGATTGAGTTGTGGTATAAAACTGCCCAGAACCGCCCAACTGTCCAGTAACCACAACAATACATATCTAATATGGGAGGTTAGGACATTGAGCCCAATAAGAACCCGAGGTTAGACTAAGTTGCAGTGTAAAACTGCCCGGAACCGACTGGCACATCCAGTGACCGCAACAAAACCTATCTAATGTGAGTGGTTGGTGCTTTAATGAATGAATTAATGATATTGGCACATGCTAAGTATGGGAGGGTTAGGTTAATTGATACTTAACCAAAATGACATATGGGTGGGTTAAGTTAAACATGAATGGAAAAAGGACACCTAACCAACAAAACATGATATAAGGTAGGGTTAAGTTAACTAAGGGATCACTTAACCGTTATGACATGTTAACTAAACAGATGGTAGGGTTAAGTTAACTAAGGGAACACTGAACCGTTATAACATGTTAACTAAACAGATGTTGGGGTTAAGTTAACTAAGGCAGCACTTAAACGTTATAACATGTTAATTAAGCAGATGATAGGGTTAAGTTAACTAAAGTAACACTTAACTAAAATATATAATGACTTGTGGTAGGGTTAAGTAACGCAAGAGGATACACTTAACCAATATATAACATGTGGCGGGGTTAAGTAATACAAGAGGATAACACTTAACCAATATATAACATTACGTATGGGAAGGGTTAAGTTAACATGAGAGGGCAGCACTTAACCAATATAACATGATTTGTGGTAGGGTTAAGTTAACACCAGAAGGAAACACTTAACTAAAATGACAAGACGAGTGGGTGAGTTAAGTTAACTTGAATTGATTAATGACACTTGACCAATATTACTTGATGAACGAATGGGGTTAAGCTAAATGGGGAATACTTTACCAATATAACATGATGAATGAACAAGGTTTAGTTGATAAATCACACTTAACCAATCCAACATGATAAGAAAGGTTAAGTTAATAAGAACCACTTAACCAACACGACTTGACGAGTAGGAGGTTAAGTACATGTTGGGTTGGTGTGTAATATTAGTAAATATAGGCCCACAAAACTTAACCATTAAATAAACATGCTTGAATCTGTGGAAATGTTAAGTACACGTCGGGTTGGTGGCTAACATAGTAAATATATAGGCCCACAAAACTTAACCATTATATAAACATGCTTGAATCCGTGGGAAGGTTAAATATACGTTGGGTTGGTGGGTAATATTAGTAAATATAGGCACACAAAAACTTAACCATTATATAAACATGCTTGAATCGGTGGGAGGGTTAAGTACATATCGGGTTGGTGGGTAATATTTAGTAAATATAGGCCCACAAACTTCACCAGTAGGAAACCCTAGTAACGTGGACCCATTTCAGCAGTAACCCACATAGATGTATCACGGTACCCTGATCTAGGCAGGGTGGGGCATGATTACTGGGCTGATTATAAGCGGTCAAAACAACGGCAGGGGGTACGTCAGTGTAGGTTCCGACGGTTTACGGGCGTGCACGTACTCCGGAGTGGGAAGAAGCAGGCACTGGGTACCAGTAGTTATACACTGTGCATCTTGATTCGTGTTGGGTCACTATCATAAGGATTGATACACCTTATGGTAGGACCAGCACAGGGTATCTACACGCGTGAGAGGGTCGATTGACACACACATGGAACATTTGTACAAGTAGGGAGTCGATCGATAGGGTAGTAAGGGTACATCTAACATCTTCATGGCAATTAGGCTCATTCAGGTGGAATCCTCATAATAGATGTGCACCTAAAGGCTACCACAATTGCGGGGATCGGGATCACGTTGTAATATTATCCTTTTATATAGATTACTAGTTGGGACACTTGTTAGGTGGTGCAGATATATAGAAATCAGATAGCGAAGCAGAGAATAGTTAACATGCGACGTTATACTTAGTTTATCTTGCCTATTGCTTATCCTATGTATCCTATGTTCCTTACCATCATGCTTATGTCTTTATTCAGTTTAATTCATGTCATGTTGTTCTTGCTTGTTCATATGCTGAAAGTAGTTGGACTTATCAGACTTATGTCTGACCTAGTTTTGTTTCGCCTCTTTTCTTCCGTTTCCCCCCAGGTTCTCAGGGAGGAAATGTTACCACTTAGCTCAGTTTTTGTAACGCCCCGGAATTTCCATCCAGTCAAAATTGCCGTAAATGCCGTGCGTCCAAAACCAACAAACAATGATAGTTGCCATTTATTTGATAAGCATACAATATCAATAATTGCTCTACATATTTTTTTTTAATAAATGTCACTTATCTAATTAACTGTTTGTGCTTAAATTAAACACAATTACCGTAAATCTACCATTGTGCCACTCTAATAAGATGGACATCGATATTCATTCCTGCACACTTGATAAACACATTAGCATGACTTAAATAATAAACATGAAAAATGCACCTATCCAATTCAATCCGCTCTTACATAATTTATAATAATTTTACAATATTTTTCCATATTTTTAAAACATTAAAAATAACTATTTATGGTTACGGTAGATAATTGCACTTATAGCGTTCTTTTCCGAAACAGTTTGAAACATAACTTTAAAATTATACCCCAAAATTAAAATCCGCTTTCACTCATTTGAAAGCCTTTGTCAATATAAATAAAATGTTCTTTATTTGGTGAAAATCCGATTTAAATTCCAAAAGTTATAAATGTTTAAAGTTTATAACTCAAATACGCGAATTGCCATTTTATGATAGCTCTATTTTGTAATATCAACAAAAATTATATTTTTTATTAATAAAGCAGCTGCGTCACTACCCCTTGTGACTGCCTACGTACCTTTATCTAATTGGGTGTTAGATATAGGATCAAGCCAACGTAGTTCTTCTTTACTCAAAACATTTAAAATCATTATTTGCTTTCAAAATACTCATTATATCATGTAGAGATTCTCAAAAGTAATCTTAAATTACTTTTCTTTAATATTAAATAAAATTCTAAATTATTTCTAAACTTAAATAATTTCAAATTAAATTTTGAAATTAACCATCCCGTCCATCGGATCATGTAGGGATAGCCGGGGAGAGCAGGAAACTATATTTTCCAAACCCAAGCCAAGACACTATCCTCTCTGTCACCCTAGAACGTTCCAGTCTTTTATTTTGAAAGACATCTATATGTCTCTATAGAATTTCTTTTAAAAAGATAAACATCTTTTATTTTAAATACTATCATCTTCATTATGCAAAAACTCCTTCATAATCAATTCTCAAACCACCTTTATATTTCTCTAATGTATGTTTGGAAAGATCTTCAAAGATTGAACTAAAATAGTTAAGTTTAACACCATTCATTATCTCGTTAAAACAGAAAACACACCCAATTTATACCTCGTTTAAAGCACTAATCATACCTCTTTTAATCACATACTATTCATGCCTCGATTGAATAGTATTCATACCTCGTTTACACATTATTTATACCTTGTTCAAACACTAATCATACCTCGTTTAAACATTAGTCATAAATGTCCTCAATCATTAGTTGTATATGTTGGTTGCTTGTCAAAGCAAAGATCGCAACCAATATAGTATGTTAAAGTCAAAGGCAGCTTTAAATTAAAACATAAGCTTATAAAATAATAATGGATTAGATGATAAATATACTTACAGTATTTCTCGCTATCTTCATGCAAGGATCTCATAAAACATCATATTGTACTTACCATCATTCCAAAGTAATCATTTATTTTCCTCGAATCACCGAAATTCGTCGACACATTTTGACTCGCCTTTGCTTTGATTTAACATCCTCGATTTTATCAATTTGATTATGATAATATAAGGAAACTCAAGTCCAAATTTGAGAGGATTTGGAATAGTTTACCATGATTTTATACTCAAATCATCTATAATAGTGTTTCTCGTGCTATGAAAAGTTCTACTCATTTTAAAGTACTTCATAGTCAAATTAGAGAAAAGACAACACTTTCAGAAATGATATGACAAGTTCTGGGTGGTTTATAATGATTATAGACCAAAAACAGCTTACTACAACGTTTCTGGAACGCTATGGAAAGTTTAAGATAGTTTTTAGACTTAAAACAGCTATTACAGCATTTCAGGAGCGCTATGAAAAGTTCTGGGTAGTTTATAATCCTTTTAGACTAAAATCAGCTACTATAGCACTTCTGGGCGCTATAAAAAGTTTCGGGCTTGGTTCGATGCTTGATAATTAGTTCAGAGATAAGATAGCATTTTCAAATGCTATAAAAAGTACCAAAACTCAGATTTTCCGCATATTTTTGGGTAAAATGTTTGACATTGTTTCTCTATGATAAAAATAGATTTTGACTCCAATTTTTTTTAGAAAGAAGCTATCGTTGTCTACTTAATTATCATAAAAAGAAACCACTAAAATTATTTATCTATTCAATAAATAGAATTCAACAATACAAGGCCTTTTTAACATGTCTAATTCGGGCTGCTTTTTACCTTACTTTGCATCCAGGTTTCGAGTATGAAAACTGCTGAATTAATAAAGGTGGCCGAAGACAAAGTTGTAGCCCTTTGAATTAGCTTTCCAAATTGATAGAGAAGTCAAAATTTCATTCAGAATTTCAAAAGTTATGCCCAAAATACCGAACGTCATTTTCGGGGGTTCACAAACAAACATTCGTTCATAGAATTCTCAACTTTTCTTCAAAATATGAAATGTATACATGAACTTAAATAGTTTTTCTCACCTTGTACTTGTGCCCTGATCTTGTATTTATTCTCTAGGTTTCTCCCAAACTTCTACTCTTTATCTTACTTTTGTTTTTCATTTTAGAATCCATGAAATGAAATGAACCTTTCCACCCTTTATATAGTAGTTTTCAAGGCTAGTTTGGTAATTTGGTTTTTGACACTTGTCCTCTTTATCTTCATGCATGCTTTAGGATTAAGTCACATACCTACTTAGGTGTCTTAAGAGGTTTCTACACATGGACACCTAATGGGTGTATGTGTCTTAATCTTATTTATTTACAAGACATGTGTTCCTTTCATTTGGCGACACGTGTCCCTATCATTTTAAGCCATTTCTCATTTTCTAGAAGATGTACACATATACCATTTGTATGCTACTTTTATGATATGTACATACACATATATGTGTTTTTCTAATCTTACTACATGCACATGATGTTCTAACAACTTTTAGCAAGTAAGACGTCGCTTATCAATAAAACTATTTTCGGTCACATTATCGATATTTCTTCGAACTACTTATCTTTGTAAACAAAAATTCAACAACATGTTTTCTCCTCATTAATTATTATTTATAAAGGGATTTAATAAAGGTTATAAAACCATTAAATCCAAGTTTTAAATATTTAAATAACATCGATATTTAAATATTTACTGTCCGAAGTTTCAGGTTGTTACAGTTTTCTTTTCAAGATCGAAGATAGTATATGTTTTGCTTTGGACCCTCTCTTCCACTGCTATGGCTGGTTCATGCTTTATTGGGGAATATCATTGTTATTTTTATGCTTCTTTTATACTTGGATGTTTTTAAATCAAGACAGAAGTTCTATGTATTACTTTTTAGTATGATTGAGACAATAGTTGTAAAAGCTTGACTGAACCACATTGTTAATAAAATGACTTTAATTTTCCGCTGCTTTATTTGTCTGCCTTGTAATTTATCTGCATCTTTTACCTATAATGCTCCACCGAAGTTAGGGCATTCCCTTTGTGAGTGACCTTAACCGAGGTGGGGTGTTTTACTTGGTATCAATGCTGAAGGTTACCGGATCAAATAAAAGATTTGAAAAATTATTTTCGAAGCGGTTTTAAAAGAAGCATTTTTAAAAGAAAAGTTTTATTTTAAAGGCATATTTCCCAAAGCCATATGCATTATCTTTTGATCCTCTGTTTGAATCCGTGTTTCCTTCTTTCCTGTGTCTCCGGGGCTCCTGGCTTTCTGGGAGGTAACCTCATCGCGACATGGTTCAGTAGGCTCGACGAGACTACGACACTTGTCAAAGGGCAAATAAGTGCCCAACTTCCATCTATAGCCGCTGTAGTTTCACCTACGGCCAATTTTCTTTCGAGCTTTGTAGGATTTTCCGTGCGATGGAGGCAAGTTTCAAGGGACATGTCAACGTGTTACACAAGGATAGAAAAGATGAGAATGAGGGAGTTTGGCTAAGGAGCACAACCCAAGGATGAAGAACTCATGGATATGGACTTGGTTCACAAAGGAGGGGAGGAGAAAATAGTAAAACCTAAAACAAGAGGAAGTATCTTTATTTGGATATAACGGGTCATATAATTAAGGACAAGGGCAAGAACAAAGGACATGATTTTCCGGAAGGCATGTGCATGCTTTCACCGCCAGCATACCTGAGAGAGAGGCAGTAAGATTTCTGTTGAAAGAGTTTTTCCCTTTGATCATCCTGTTAGTACTCCTTCTGATTTTAGTGCTTCACTTTCGTATATTTCTGCTTCCATAGGTTCTCTGCACCTTAGTACTTGTATAATAGAGGATCCCATTATTGTCTCAAATCCAATTTGTGGTTCGACTCATTTATCTTTGGTTTGTAAGGATTTGAGATGCTTATGATTCCGGGTTTCATGGGCTTGTGGTTGATTCTAGGCATGGATTGGTTAGCTAGTAATTGTGAAACGAGGGTAGTTAGACTTTCGACTTGCCTCTGGAATACCCTCGAAATTTTGTGCGATCCTAAGGGGATCAGTTAGGCTTAGCTACCCAGAATCACTTGATGCATCTATCGACAATTTACGATCCATTAGAGTAGTCCATGAATACGCAGATGTTTTGATTAGGTTAGGGGTTTCCACCTAAAACTCGAGATGGACTTTCGCATATATCTAGTTGACAATACAAAGCCAATTATGCGATCAACGATAGTTTTTGAGAAAGATGGGTGAGGATAACCAGAGTCGGTTAAATGCTCAATTGTTTGGTTGTTTTGCTAGTATCATCCCACGTAGATCGTCCAAATTCGGAGGAGGTATTCCTTGGGTGCTTGTCTGATATTGGTTTAGGCCTTTGGGGCTTGTACTTGAGGGATGTCAAGTTCGACTAGGATGGTTTGCGTGAGAGATATCGACCCTCAGATTTGTGACATGATGGATAAGCTAAGTAGAAGAGAGACCTCTAATCATCTTAGTATATACACTTGGTATCATGGTTAACATCTGTTTGTCTTGGAAAGGTAATCCGACTACGTTGGATAACCTCTAGCATAGTGAGTGATCGAGGTCCTATCTTTACTAGTAAGTTTTGGAAATGGAGGTCGAGAAGCTTCGCAATCGTGAAGTCAAGACAGTCAGAGAACAATGAAGCGAAGCTCAAGAAGATGCGACTTAGAAGACTGAAGACTATATACGCACATCATACCCTTTTTGAGGGTATACCCATGATTCCTCTTTTTCTGTAAAGTTTATTTGCATGCTAGTCTTTATCTTTTAAGTATATCCCCTCGGTCCTATTCCTGATCCTTAGGTAGAAGCCAATGGATGAAAACATGTGTTTGAGACATGTTATGTTTGGTGGATGCAAGTGGTTGCAAGTGTTTGCTAGTGGTTGCTCGTGGATGCATATACACACATTAGGCACTAGATCAGCTCAGTCACTTTCATATTGCATATGCATGAGTGAATTTTTATACATATGAATTGAAACTTAATGTGTTATCATATGGATGTTGCATTTGTATGAATGATTGTGCACTCATGTAGAAGTTATAAAGTACGATTAGGAATAATTGCATACATGATGGACTCATGGCACTGACATGATTCACATTAAGGAGGTCAACTGAATCAGTGGACCACCTGAATTTGCATTAGATAAGGACATGTACACACACTATGCATAGAATCATGAAAGCATTAGAAATCCTTTTAAGGAAAATGGATGCTTATGATTGAATGGTTGAGTAGATGGATGTTGGATGGTAGGATAAACATTCTTCTTAACTTGAAGATTTCGGGGACGAAATCCTTTAAGTAGGGGGAATGTAACACCCTGTAATTTTAAAATAGTACATAAGATATAATTAAAAAATAATTAATTATTAAAAGAAGAATTAGATGAAATGGGTAATGCCATTGCGTTCGTATCGAAATTCTGCTTGAGATAGAGTCCGAGTTTGCGTAAAACGGATAACGTACGAAGAAGATATGGACGAACGAAGTTAGGCAGAAAAACCAGAAGTCGACCAGAATGCGCTGGCGCACTTCACAAGTGCGCCAGTACAAAAATGCATTGGCGCACCTGCCAAGTGCGCCCATACTAATCCAACACAGAATTCTGGAGTGTATTGTGATGATGTGTCTTCTTTTGAGTGGCCGGATGATGTGTATTTGAGATGGGTGGTTCTGATGGACTCCTAGTTCATCTAAGGGCTCTAAACAATCCTAGACTTCTATATAAGCAACCTAAATCTAAACCCTAAACCACACAAATTCATTCCAAGGAGCCACCATGTTGTCAATCATCATCCTAACCTAGCCACCATCTCTTATCAAACTAGAAAGCAAGATTAAAGCAAGAATCAAATTAAATCAAATCTAATTTAGAGTATTCAACAATCTACATAAAAGGCGAACAATTCAGTTTCAGAATATAGATTTTAGAAAACAAGACTTGCCTTTGTTTTATAAGTTCACGATTACTTTCAGATTTAAACAACGAATTATAGTATGGGCATGGAATAAAATGAATTTGGACCTATGCTTGATTTTCTATTTGTATCTATTCTTAGCTTTGTGAATCTATGACTTTGGGTTGCTTCTTATCGATCCAATCGAACCTATACAAGTTGTCGAACCTAGTTTATTATTCAAGCCTTTCATGTCCATAATATTGTTCATAATCAGATCTATATGCCTGCAATGATTCTAAATCAGTTTATTCAATTATGCTGTAATTCTGTTAGATCTATAATTCTTGTGTTTTAGGACTATCATCTTATGCCAGTTCTTATGCCTATCATTGTCATATTATTGCTATTTTTTCCTTTTTATTTGTGAATCTAGATTGACCTATAATCTAGGTTGAATCACGATATACATACGATGGGAATACGGGGAAGGTTTGGGTTATTTGGGGATAAACATGAAATTGACAATATTGGCATAACATAATTGGGGAAAGTAACTGAACATAACATATTTGGTGAAATGGTTAGGCAAAACTTGTAATTGACATTGGGACATTGTTATCATTATAACTTCAAGTTTGGGTTAGTTGGCTTGTAAACCAAGTTTTGGCCATACACTGTAAACTAGAATATTAAAACTAGATTAGGCTTAACTATTTATTTGGAACACCAAATATATGACATAGTGATTTTGGGAATGACTATTATTGCAAGTTTGGGGAGACGGGGTATAGCCTATTTTGATTTATAACTTAAAATTGGAATTGGTTGGGCATAACTTGAGAAACGGGATCATGACTAGTTTTGGTGGATTTGGGTAATTAGCCTGAAAATGGTATAATTGGTATGCCATTAATTATGAACATGATTTAGATGGGAAGTGGGCCATGACAATAATTGATTTATAATTTACATATAAATATGAAGAATAAACATGAAAATTACATGGAATAATTTGGTTCATGAAATGGTATATTTAGTATACCATTAATTGTGAGCATAATTAAAAGGATAGTTATGGCATAATTAAATTGGGAATAATTTACATATGGAATTTGTCATAAATAAGAAACATGTAAATTGTAGGAAAGATGAATATGCCTATCCCGAGGTTAGATTGAGTTGTGGTGTAAAACTGCCCGGAACCGCCCGGCTATCCAGTAACCACAACAATACATATCTAATGTGGGAGGTTAGGGCATTGAGCCCAATAAGAACCCGAGGTTTGACTGAGTTGCAGTGTAAAACTGCCCGGAACCAACTGGCACATCCAGTGACCGCAACAATACCTGTCTAATGTGAGTTGTTGGTGCTTTAATGAATGAATTAATGCTATTGACACATGCTAAGTATGGGAGGGTTAGGTTAATTGATACTAAACCAATATGACATATGGGTAGGTTAAGTTAAACATGAATGGAAAAAGGACACCTAACCAACAAGACATGATATAGGGTAGGGTTAAGTTAACTAAGGGAACACTTAACAGTTATGACATGTTAACTAAACAGATGGTAGGGTTAAGTTAACTAAGGGAACACTTAACTGTTATAGCATGTTAACTAAACAGATGGTAGGGTTAAGTTAACTAAGGCAGCACTTAACCGTTATAACATGTTAATTAAGCAGATGACAGGGTTAAGTTAACTAAAGTAACACTTAACCATAATATATAATGACTTGTGGTAGGGTCAAGTAACACAAGAGGGTACACTTAACCAATATATAACATGTGGTGGGGTTAAGTACTACAAGAGGATAACACTTATCCAATATATAACATGACGTATGGGAAGGGTTAAGTTAACACGAGAGGGCAGCACTTAACCAATATAACATGATTTGAGGTAGGGTCAAGTTAACACCAGAAGGAAACACTTAACCAACATGACAAGACGAGTGGGTGGGTTAAGTTAACTTGAATTGATTAATGACACTTGACCAATATAACTTGATGAACGAATGGGGTTAAGTTAAATGGGAAATACTTAACCAATATAACCTGATGAATGAACAGGGTTAAGTTAATAAATCACACTTAACCAATCCAACATGATAAGAAAGGTTAAGTTAATAAGAACCACTTAACCAACACGACTTGACGAGTAGGAGGTTAAGTACATGTCGGGTTGGTGGGTAATATTAGTAAATATAGGCCCACAAAACTTAACCATTTGATAAACATGCTTGAATCTGTGGGATGGTTAAGTACAGGTCGGGTTGGTGGGTAATATTAGAAAATATATAGGCCCGCAAAACATAACCATTATATAAACATGCTTGAATCCGTGGGAAAGTTAAGTATACATCGGGTTGGTGGGTAATATTAGTAAATATAGGCCCACAAAAACTTAACCATTATATAAACATGCTTGAATCAGTGGGAGGGTTAAGTACATATCAGGTTGGTGGGTAATATTAGTAAATATAGGCCTACAAATATAACCAGTAGGAAACCCTAGTAACGGGGACCCATTTCAGCAGTAACCGACATGGATATATCACGGTACCTTGAGCTAGGCAGGGTGGGGCATGATTACTGGGCTGATTATAAGCAGTCAAAACAACGGTGGGAGTACGTCAGTGTAGGTTCCGACGGTTTACGTGCGTGCACGTACTCCGGAGTGGGAAAAAGAAGGCACAGGGTACCAGTAGTTATACACTGTTCATCTTGATTCGTGTCGGGTCACTATCATAAGGATCGATACACCTTATGGTGGGACCAGCACAGGGTATCTACACGCAAGAAAGGGCTGATTGACACAGACACATGGAACATTTGTACAAGTACGGAGCCGATCGATATGGTAGTAAGGGTACATCTAACATCTTCATGGCAATTAGGCTGATTGAGGTGGAATCCTCATAATAGATGTACGCCTGAAGGCTACCACAATTGCGGGGATTGGGATCACGTTGTAATATTATCCTTTTATATAGATTACTAGTTGGGACACTAGTTAGGTGGTGCAGAGATATAGAAATCAGAATAACAGGGTAGTCGCGAAGCATAGAATAGTTAACATGCGATGTTATACTTAGTTTATCTTGCCTATTGCTTATTCTGTGTATCCTATGTTCCTTATCATCATGCTTATGTCTTTATTCAGTTTAATTCATGTCATGTTGTTCTTGCTTGTTCATATGCTTGACTGAACCACATTGTAAAAGCATGACCGAACCACATTGTTAATAAAATGACTTTGATTTTCCGCTGCTTTATTTATCTGTCTTGTAATTTATCTGCATCTTTTACCTATAATGCTCCACCGAAGTTAAGGCATTCCCTTTGTGAGTGACCTTAACCGAGGTGGGGTGTTTCAAACATTTTTCTCTGACCTTTCATATTAACATAAAAAGAATATTTTTATGTTAAATCAATTCTAACATTTCAACAAAAACAAATAAACAAGATAACTTTGTTTTTGTCGATAATTCTATTTCAACAAAAACATACAAAAGTGATATATTAGTTTTGTCGACAACTCTAATTCAACACAACATATAAAGGTGATATTTTGTTTTGTTGTCAATTCTAACTCAACAAAACAAATAAAAAGTGATGTCTTTATCAACTCAACATTTTATAACTAAAATGTTATTTTTATCAATTTTAACATTTTATAACTAAAATGTTATTTTTATCAATCTTAACATTTTATAACTAAAATGTTATTTTTATTTTACATGACATTTCTTAAGTAAATTGATGTTTTTAATTAACATGACATTCTCTAATAAACGTGATGTTTTTATATGACAATTCTAATTTAACATAAAAATGATATTTTTATGTGATACTCCTAATTCAACATAAATATGATATTTTTATGTAACAATTCTAATTTAACATAACGGTGATATTTCTATATTTGCTAACAAATCTCCACAATTCCATTATATACAATTTTACCAAACAAATCATACCAAACAGCATAAATCAATCTATATCAAATCTCGTATAATATCAAACTGAACTTAACAGCGGATCTGATTTCTAACACGATCGTAAATGAATAAAATTTAATTATTAAAAATAAAGAGTTCTCACCATGATTTTAATTCCATAACGTTCAGATCTGAATTTGCTCTTAATTTTTGTTTGCTCTGTTTCAGATCTGGTTTGTTCTAAAGTGTAGATCTCGGAAAAACGATTCCAACGGTTTTCGTTTCATCAAATTCTGATCAAATTTGAGAGAGATATCATTGTTTATATGTTAATTACAATTTTAAAATATTTAATTATTAAATTAATTAATTGAATACCCTTGTTAAAATTATGGCTATTCTTTCTTCTTCTTGTTCATGCCTGTAACAAACGAACCCAATTTGCTCCGACCAAATTCCCACAGCCGATCACCCTAAGCGCCACCAAACTCTGATCCAGCTCCACCGCACCATCGGCCGTTCACACCCCTTTCGCCACCCCAAATCTTGGTCAACTCAGTGGGGCCCTCACCTCAAAATCCACGCCCAAAGATCGCACCTTCCTGCTCCATTTCCGGCCAACTCAGATCATCATACCCGATCACAACCGTTCAGAATATAGAGCTCGAAAATCTCTACGCTATTTGCTTTAGAACATCGATCTAATTAAGAACGAATTGGGAGAGATTGGAGAAGAAGAATCAGACGTTAATGGCCTTTGAAGAATATGATGGCGGCTGGTTCCTTTTAGATTAGGGTTTTGGTTTGTAAATTCCTATTTATTTAAAATATATTATTAATTAATTCACTAATTTAAAAAATAAAGCTCGATAACTTATGTTAACTCCAAATCCAACCCAGCTGATGTTGTCCCTAGCCAAATACCCACGTTCCGGATGTAATGGGCTAGGTCCCATTAGCCTAAACGAAAGTTTTCAACGTGTTTTATTTAATTTAAATCATTTATTAAATTAATTTGATCGTACATTTAAATTTACCGGAGCCACATATGGACTCTAAAATTTCCAGAAAAATTATTTCTAGTTATGTTTTGACGAGACGGTCCTATGAAAACTAATTTCGTCAAATTCCGAGACCGTTTGAAAAATGGCCATTTTCTGATCGATATGATTTGACTAAAACTGTAAAAACACATTTTCTTTTGCCATGCTCACATATTAATTTGAAAAATTATGGAAAATTTGTAGCGACCCGAGAATTTTGACACTTGAATCATGACACTATTACATTCTGTGCCCATAACTCAAGTACCGAAAACCCCAGAAGGCTATAAGAAAGAATTTAGAGGGTGAGATAAGAAAGAAAGAAAGTTAGAATAGAAGAATAAGAAGGATCAACACAACACAGATTCTCACATCGCAGCGGAACAAAATATAATATGGAAATAACTTTGATTGAGAGCTTGAAATAATACTTACAACATCAGAGTACAGCAATTCACCTGGACAGTTATAATAGTCTGTCCTCAAATATATATAACACACAGCGGAATAATAACGGTTGAACATCATACGTATGAACTCCTTCAGCTCGTCTTTGGACTTCAAATCATCTGGTAACCTGAACCTGTACACCCCGGTCTAACCCGAGCATTTACAAAACACCGGGTCAGTCTGGTGAACCAGAGTGAGATAAACTCGCAAAGTTTTAAGAGAAACCATCCAACTTGATTTTAAAGTTAAAATCCTTTCGAAAAAGGTTAATCATAAGACCAAATCCACACATAAACACGGACGGTTTTTACCTTACGATAACCCAAAACATTTTTGAAATCAATATCTTTTCTGATATTATAATAGTGTCTAAATACAAATAAATATCAATCTAATGGAACGCTTGCATCTCACGCTCCACGTATATATATACAAACAAAACCGTAGGCACTTATTGGAAATTGGATTCCGACTATGACAAGGTATGGGACCACCTGCCGATAGTGTATCTCTAGAGGCGAATACACTGGGTTCAACAAGAACGCCTTGCAACCCGGCCCACACATGACCGACCACTCATTTCGCTTGAGTGTATCGAATGTATATCACCAACGGTTGGACTCAAACCACCGTTTCCCGAAAAGGGACAGCATCGATAGATCCAAGAAGCAAAAGGAATTTCTCTAGATAGGTGATTATACACCCTAATGGGCGCGACCCACATAGCCATGCTGCCTGCCCGATTTTTGTCATTTTCCGGTTGATGAGGCTTGAGGTTATAATCGACTTTTGAAACTTATGGCCATCATTCACATCATCCATACAAGTCATCCAGGAACAGGATGAACCGAAGGCACCCTCCTACCGCATCCTAGGAATCACCCTATACATCAGTAGCGAGTAGTCCTTGCAATCCATAGATTTCAGCCACGACAGAATCACAGTATATCTCTGGGGATCAGCCAGAGATTGTAAGTAACTCTTCCGTTTCATGAAGATCTACAGTCTTCAATCGCTCTATCTCGATCAGCATCTTCAACGTATTCGTATTTATTGGTTGGAATGGTTTTCGAATATAAATTCGATCCCGGTCTTTCCATACCAAAAACGTTGGGCCAGATTTTGATAGTCGGTTATCTAACTATCAAAATAAACAACCATGAAAATAAGATAGATTCATTGGTTCAGAACACAGTGTCACTTGGCCATTAAATAATATAATATTCTCAAATCATTTTATGCTGATACTTAGAAAAATATCTTAAATCAATATCACATTTCCCGTTAACTACCATTTTAAACATTTTATATAACATCACCTATTACCTATAATTGGAAAACTGATTCCACCTATCATTCTTAAAATGATCATTTTGAAATTTTCTTTTGGTCTTATTATTGACCCAATCCCCGTCACTTATCCTTTAGAATAAACTTATTCTAAAATCTCTTTTCCTTACTTTTGAAAGTATCCTTATATCTTCACCAATCCCCTTTTTATTTTGAAAATACCATTTCATATTCTCAAGCTGCTTTTTAATTCCTTTTATTTTTGGAATCCCATTTTATATTGATAAATTCTTCAAATAATGTTACATTATTATTTTTCAAAATAAATTACTTTAAACACATCCACTATTACAACTAATATCATCTTTCGATAATCCTGAAGTTATTCGAGTTGGGGTATTTTAATTACCTCTCAGACCTTGATCGACCACATTCTTATCTTAAGATAAATATCAATTATAATCCCAAAAACCCATGTTCATTCTACAACTACCATTTCATTATTTATTTACCATACGGTTTTATAAATCCTCTTACTTTTGAAATTTCCTTCATAAGTATATTATCATTACTAAATTTATCGACTTAGTAAATGATTCATAAAACATCATCTTTTAAACTTTAATATCGTTAAACTATTGGTTTTAATACCAATCTCATTACTTGATCCTTTACCGAATTCAATTATAAGAATTGAGATTTTCTAAACCTTTCAACATTTATTCTGGGAAATCTCATTTTCAAATCCCATCCACTTAATGCCATTACTAAGTAGCGTTAATTTAAAATTAACGTTGTAACTTCCCATACCCTTTTATAACTCGTTTATACACCTTTGGTTTATAATAAAACCCTTTCACTTCGATTCCCCTTACTTAATGAAATTAAGTAACATTTACTTCAGGCTTAACATATTTTCCTAAAATCAATTTATAACTTCCTTTATCAAACTTGGTTTGAATATAAACCTGTTCATAAACTCACTTTGAAATTCAATTTTATTTACTTAAATGAACTTCATTTAAGGAGAACTTCTTTAAATTATTATAAATTTACCT
This sequence comes from Allium sativum, assembly GCA_030737875.1. Lineage (NCBI taxonomy): Eukaryota > Viridiplantae > Streptophyta > Magnoliopsida > Asparagales > Amaryllidaceae > Allium > Allium sativum. The sequence continues at coordinate 798,060,076 of CM060922.1, forward strand.
TATCATTACTAGGATAAATATCCAAATTTCCTTTTAAAAACTTATTAAATTAAACAACTATTTGTTAAATTTTATCATCAGATTAGTCGACACACTAATTACATGAATAATCAATTTCCTGTTAAACAGTTTGCATGGTCAATTTAAACATGATTACTCATTGATCAATCCTAGCTCATCTTTTTATTTAAACTAAAAAATAATATTATTAATTTAAATAATCCATTTCAAAAAAATCTTATTTTAATTGTTTCTAAAAAAACAAATGATCGTCGTTATTAATCGTTCCACAGTTGCTTAACAATTTCGTTAATACAAGAATTGGCTTTATAAAAGATAAAGCATGTGCTTCGCACACGATCGTTTTTGGTGCCAAAATAGTGATTAAAACAATCAACATACTTTTGGTAAGTTTATTTCTTTTCATATATTCTAATCAAAATAATATACTAGAAATCTATATTCACTTATAAATAAATTTTATAACTTTATTTCTATCGATTTACTTGATGGTAAATCATCCTTTTTTAAATGTAGTTTGTATTTTGGCCATCTGCTATAAATTTCTCAATTAATATCACTCATTGGTTAATAACCAAACAAATGTTGAATTTAAATTCAACAAACAACCACCAAGTCAATTATCCAATCATGTCGATTAAACAGTTCATATAATGATCTTATGCAGATAAATAATCAATTCAACAAGCAGCGGTCAACCAAGATAATAATTCAAGCATCCAAATACGTTTATATTGATATAAACGTAACCGACAAGGTAAGTTACCTTCGTCGGGAATAATCGTTAAAAATAACGATTTCATTTCATTTAAATTAAACATCCGTTTAATTTAAACAGTGTAGTGGATAACCAAAAAATCACTAAATCAACCAAATCAACTAGCAAACATAGCACACAAGCAATAAACCCGATTTATAAAAATTATAAATGGGGTAACTGAGTGAGTTTAACTCACCTTGATTCCATTTGTCGTCAGGCTGGTTTATTTCAGTTAAATTAAAACACCGTTTAATTTAACAGAATATCTCGGTTGCTTTCAACTCCTGTTCAATCCGTCTTCATGTTGTTACGTCTGTCGATATCGTTTCACCGTTCCTGCTTTTGTCTGATTCTGTCAACATATGAGAACGGTATACCAATTATACGTTCACATTTTATATTAAATCTTAATTATTACTAATTAATTGATAAAATACTAATTCCATTGTTATAACGTTAAACTTATATTTTATTGACAGCCACCTTCTCATTAAAATAAATAGACCACGGTTCGAAAGGAAAAAGAAAAGGAAATACGCTCACCTTCTTTGTTTGTCCAGAACCTTTGCAGCATACTTCTCTTTTCCCTCGGACCTTACTATGTTATACCCATCATTCACGCTACTGTGGTGCCGATTTCATTTCAGCAAATACAATACATGGCCTCCCCCTTTTTCCCATTTCTTCACGTCCGTTTTCTGCTACCCTCTTCTTCCCCTTTTTTTTCTTCTTTTCTTTTTTCCTTAAATCCATTCCTTAACTTTAATATGTACATGCTTCCAAAAATGGACTCTCCTTGAATCCACCTTCCCACCCGCTACGCAACACTTCCCCACTGTTTTTCCCCAGTCCATTTCCTTCCCACCTCTTCTTTTTGTTTCGTTCTTTCCTTTCATTTTTTTTTTCTCTTTTTTTTTTCCGCAAGCCCAAAAGCCTAAAGCCCTAAAGGCCCATGTTCGCACTACATGTCCACCAGCTCATGCCTTTCCTTCCCGAATATTAGTTGCCTGATGCTTCCTCTTGATCCCACGTCCCCTTATTTGCGTTATGTTCTCTTTTTTTTTATAAAAAGGGCTGGGGCATTTTCACTGAGATTTAAAAATGGAAAAGTTGGCTCGAAGAATGGCTCCATTTGTTGACAAAGAAAGAAAAGAACGGAGCACTGTATTTATAGCAAGAGCCAGTTTGGGTGGCACGGCAACCGTAACTTGAAGAGCACGGTATTGATTCTACAGGGTAGCTATGCAGTGAAATGTCAAGGAAATAGCGCAGTGATATGTCAAGGAAAACAGCGGAAGAAGAAATGACATGCGATAAGAGAGGGTAGGCATGTGCGAGGAAAAGAAACGTCTGCGTGTGATGAAAATACAGGGACTGTATGTAATCTTTTTATAAATGTAGCTGTACGTTCGATGGGTAGGCATATGCAAGAAAACTGAGTGTACCTCCTTATGCATGTGCTGATTTGCTGTGTGAGTTGAGATGAGAGACAGTACAATATTTGGTAGTAAATAAATTGTAATATATAACTATTGGCGTAGGCACGTACTAAATAGAATAGAGTGGAAGGATACAGGTGGCCATGTGCATGATAATAATAATATTTTATCATTATGAAATGTGCATGGAGTTTTTCATAAAATTAACATTCCATTTGACTCCTAACTCAAGAAGTGATACCTGATTCTAGCATAAAAAGAAATTCCGGACCCAATGGGACAGGTTTCGTCGAATTCCGAGGTCGTTTGTGAAAATCCCTTAGAAAATATCGATGAAAAACACCGAGCTTAAATTTCTAAAAATTACAGAAAAAATCCTAAAAATATGAGGCCTTAACGTTTCACTTGACCTCTTCCTAAGGTTTCGTATGAAACCTGTTTCGTTGAATTTGGAGTCCGTTTGACCAGTTAACCATTCAATAAACATTACCCACACCACTATGTATGGTTATATGAGCGTTGCGGACTGAAATAAAAATACAGTCGTGCTCAGTGAGGTGTCGCGATCCCGAAAATGTAATAATATCGGTAGATTAACTCATATTGTGAAATCCCAAAATCGTTGATTAAGGGTGCAAAATACTCCAAATAAAAAGTTGCGTATTTAATTAATTAAAAATTACAGCAAAATACTGCAAAATAATCGCTGATTAAAAATTAATCAAAAGAACCTTGTCTAAATTCGAATCCAGTATGCAGTTATTTCAAATAAACTGTTACGATCGATGAACGATTCTATAGCGACTATTTGAAATTTTCATTTGGACATATCTTGCAATCTATACGACGAAATTTCCATTTTCCACTTCCGTTAGAAAAATACTTTTCAACAGATTCTAACGTTTCTTGTTCCGAAGAATTCCAACTAATAACGGATCCTGTACACTCTGTTAAAGTTCAAATCGAAATATTACGAACTGCCGCGCCATTTCGAGTTCGTTTTATATTAAATATAAATATAAACGTTTAATCGTCGTCTTAGAAACGAATTCCATATCAAATTCCTTAATATAATATATAAAACCAATTTAAATGTTTAATCAAATGGTCGAAAAATCCAGGTCGTTACATTCTTCCCCCCTTAAAATAATTTCGTCCTCGAAATTGCTAAGTAAGAAGAATGATTCAAACCCAATTATTTTCAAAATAATCATTTCAAAAATATTTCTAATTCTTCAAATTTTCCGAATTTTTTTCCAAAACCTCCTCTGCGCGGCTCGATCTAAATAACTACATTTCACCTCTCCGGGCCTCACATCGATCAAAAGAAAACAAAGCCAAGTGGCTACCCTCTCAAGGGTATAAAAAACCAATCAACCAATATATATTTAAAGGTTTACTTATTTGTCGGGCAACTCAAACTCTAATTCCAAACCAAGGCATTAACAACTCTCTCTCTCTTTCAATCCTGCACTTAACTCGATATCCAAAGCCAATAACAGATACAAGGTTAAACCATTTCCGTTTTATTTCATATTGATTCTAATCAAATCCATTATATGGAATTTTATCTCTCATTTTACAATTCATTCAATTGTTGAAGACTTTTATTATCCAACTAGTTTATTATCCAACAAACAATCAAACACAATCAGTCGTAACCAATTCATCCATATTTAACTTATTCTTAGGTTAAATTTTGATCTGTTTATCTCCATAAATTAAATTCCACATTTTCAAATTCTTTTTCTTTATTACTCGTTCAAATTCAAAATCAAGTTTGAATTCTCATTCAAATCAGCCAACAACCCAATATCAATTATTGGATAAAATTATCTACTTCTATTCAAAAATTAACTTTGGGAAAAATTATTTCAACTACCCACTTTACAAAACAATATTGTATCAATTCGTCAGCTCAACTTGAACTGATCAATCAACACAATAAAAAAAACATTTTTAGATAAAATTTACAAATACGGTCTCATATATATATAAACACTCATTCTTGATCTAGGGTATTACTAACCCTATCTCTATCGAGTTACCCCACAGAGCCAAGGTTATTCCTAAACCATTGCTCTGATACCAACTGTAGCGACCCAAGAATTTCGACACTTGAATCATGACACTATTACATTCTGTGCCCATAACTCAAGTACCGAAAACCCCAGAAGGTTATAAGAAAGAATTTAGAGGGTGAGATAAGAAAGAAAGAAAGTTAGAATAGAAGAATAAGAAGGATCAACACAACACAGATTCTCACATCGCAGCGGAACAAAATATAATATGGAAATAACTTTTATTGAGAGCTTGAAATAATACTTACAACATCAGAGTACAGCAATTCACCTGGACAGTTATAATAGTCTGTCCTCAAATATATATAACACACAGCGGAATAATAACGGTTGAACATCATACGTATGAACTCCTTCAGCTCGTCTTTGGACTTCAAATCATCTGGTAACCTGAACCTGTACACCCCGGTCTAACCCGAGCATTTACAAAACACCGGGTCAGTCTGGTGAACCAGAGTGAGATAAACTCGCAAAGTTTTAAGAGAAACCATCCAACTTGATTTTAAAGTTAAAATCCTTTCGAAAAAGGATAATCATAAGACCAAATCCACACATAAACACGGACGGTTTTTACCTTACGATAACCCAAAACATTTTTGAAATCAATATCTTTTCTGATATTATAATAGTGTCTAAATACAAATAAATATCAATCTAATGGAACGCTTGCATCTCACGCTCCACGTATATATATACAAACAAAACCGTAGGCACTGATTGGAAATTGGATTCCGACTATGACAAGGTATGGGACCACCTGCCGATAGTGTATCTCTAGAGGCGAATACACTGGGTTCAACAAGAACGCCTTGCAACCCGGCCCACACATGACCGACCACTCATTTCGCTTGAGTGTATCGAATGTATATCACCAACGGTTGGACTCAAACCACCGTTTCCCGAAAAGGGACAGCATCGATAGATCCAAGAAGCAAAAGGAATTTCTCTAAATAGGTGATTATACACCCTAATGGGCGCGACCCACATAGCCATGCTGCCTGCCCGATTTTTGTCATTTTCCGGTTGATGAAGCTTGAGGTTATAATCGACTTTTGAAACTTATGGCCATCATTCACATCATCCATACAAGTCATCCAGGAACAGGATGAACCGAAGGCACCCTCCTACCGCATCCTAGGAATCACCCTATACATCAGTAGCGAGTAGTCCTTGCAATCCATAGATTTCAGCCACGACAGAATCACAGTATATCTCTGGGGATCAGCCAGAGATTGTAAGTAACTCTTCCGTTTCATGAAGATCTACAGTCTTCAATTGCTCTATCTCGATCAGCATCTTCAACGTATTCGTATTTATTGGTTGGAATGGTTTTCGAATATAAATTCGATCCCGGTCTTTCCATACCAAAAACGTTGGGCCAGATTTTGATAGTCGGTTATCTAACTATCAAAATAAACAACCATGAAAATAAGATAGATTCATTGGTTCAGAACACAGCGTCACTTGGCCATTAAATAATATAATATTCTCAAATCATTTTATGCTGATACTTAGAAAAATATTTTAAATCAATATCACATTTCCCGTTAACTACCATTTTAAACATTTTATATAACATCACCTATTACCTATAATTGGAAAACTGATTCCACCTATCATTCTTAAAATGATCATTTTGAAATTCTCTTTTGGTCTTATTATTTGACCCAATCCCCGTCACTTATCCTTTAGAATAAACTTATTCTAAAATCTCTTTTCCTTACTTTTGAAAGTATCCTTATATCTTCACCAATCCCCTTTTTATTTTGAAAATACCATTTCATATTCTCAAGCTGCTTTTTAATTCCTTTTATTTTTGGAATCCCATTTTATATTGATAAATTCTTCAAATAATGTTACATTATTAGTTTTCAAATTAAATTACTTTAAACACATCCACTATTACAACTAATATCATCTTTCGATAATCCTGAAGTTATTCGAGTTGGGGTATTTTAATTACCTCTCAGACCTTGATCGACCACATTCTTATCTTAAGATAAATATCAATTATAATCCCAAAAACCCATGTTCATTCTACAACTACCATTTCATTATTTATTTACCATACGGTTTTATAAACCCTCTTACTTTTGAAATTTCCTTCATAAGTATATTATCATTACTAAATTTATCGACTTAGTAATTGATTCATAAAACATCATCTTTTAAACTTTAATATCTTTAAACTATTGGTTTTAATACCAATCTCATTACTTGATCCTTTACCAAATTCAATTATAAGAATTGAGCTTTTCTAAACCTTTCAACATTTATTCTGGGAAATCTCATTTTCAAATCCCATCCACTTAATGCCATTACTAAGTAGCGTTAATTTAAAATTAACGTTGTAACTTCCCATACCCTTTTATAACTCGTTTATACACCTTTGGTTTATAATAAAACCCTTTCACTTCGATTCCCCTTACTTAATGACATTAAGTAACATTTACTTCAGGCTTAACATATTTTCCTAAAATCAATTTATAACTTCCTTTATCAAACTTGGTTTGAATATAAACCTGTTCATAAACTCACTTTGAAATTCAATTTTATTTACTTAAATGAACTTCATTTAAGGAGAACTTCTTTAAATTATTATAAATTTACCTTATCGTTACTAGGATAAATATCCAAATTTCCTTTTAAAAACTTATTAAATTAAACAACTATTTGTTAAATTTTATCATCAGATTAGTCGACACACTAATTACATGAATAATCAATTTCCTGTTAAACAGTTAGCATGGTCAATTTAAACATGATTACTCATTGATCAATCCTAGCTCATCTTTTTATTTAAACTAAAAAATAATATTATTAATTTAAATAATCCATTTCAAAAAAATCTTATTTTAATTGTTTCTAAAAAAACAAATGATCGTCGTTATTAATCGTTCCACAGTTGCTTAACAATTTCGTTAATACAAGAATTTGCTTTATAAAAGATAAAGCATGTGCTTCGCACACGGTCGTTTTTGGTGCCAAAATAGTGATTAAAACAATCAACATACTTTTGGTAAGTTTATTTCTTTTCATATATTCTAATCAAAATAATATACTAGAAATCTATATTTACTTATAAATAAATTTTATAACTTTATTTCTATCGATTTACTTGACGGTAAATCATCCTTTTTTAAATGCAGTTTGTATTTTGGCCATCTGCTATAAATTTCTCAATTAATATCACTCATTGGTTAATAACCAAACAAATGTTGAATTTAAATTCAACAAACAACCACCAAGTCAATTATCCAATCATGTCGGTTAAACAGTTCATATAATGATCATATGCAGATAAATAATCAATTCAACAAGCAGCGGTCAAACAAGATAATAATTCAAGCATCCAAATACGTTTATATTGATATAAACGTAACCGACAAGGTAAGTTACCTTCGTCGGGAATAATCGTTAAAAATAACGATTTCATTTCATTTAAATTAAACATCCGTTTAATTTAAATAGTGTAGTGGATAACCAAACAATCACTAAATCAACCAAATCAACTAGCAAACATAGCACACAAGCAATAAACCCGATTTATAAAAATTATAAATGGGGTAACTGAGTGAGTTTAACTCACCTTGATTCCATTTGTCGTCAGGCTGGTTTATTTCAGTTAAATTAAAACACCGTTTAATTTAACAAAATATCTCGGTTGCTTTCAACTCCTGTTCAATCCGTCTTCATGTTGTTACGTCTCTCGATATCGTTTCACCGTTCCTGCTTTGGTCTGATTCTGTCAACATATGAGAACGGTATACCAATTATACGTTCACATTTTATATTAAATCTTAATTATTACTAATTAATTGATAAAATACTAATTCCATTGTTATAACGTTAAACTTATATTTTATTGACAACCACCTTCTCATTAAAATAAATAGACCACGGTTCGAAAGGAAAAAGAAAAGGAAATACGCTCACCTTCTTTGTTTGTCCAGAACCTTTGCAGCATACTTCTCTTTTCCCTCGGACCTTACTATGTTATACCCATCATTCATGCTACTGTGGTGCCGATTTCATTTCAGCAAATACAATACATGGCCTCCCCCTTTTTCCCATTTCTTCACGTCCGTTTTCTGCTACCCTCTTCTTCCCCTTTTTTTCTTCTTTTCTTTTTTCCTTAAATCCATTCCTTAACTTTAATATGTACATGCTTCCAAAAATGGACTCTCCTTGAATCCACCTTCCCACCCGCTACGCAACACTTCCCCACTGTTTTTCCCCAGTCCATTTCCTTCCCACCTCTTCTTTTTGTTTCGTTCTTTCCTTTCATTTTTTTTTTCTCTTTTTTTTTCCGCAAGCCCAAAAGCCTAAAGCCCTAAAGGCCCATGTTCGCACTACATGTCCACCAGCTCATGCCTTTCCTTCCCGAATATTAGTTGCCTGATGCTTCCTCTTGATCCCACGTCCCCTTATTTGCGTTATTTTCTCTTTCTTTTTTTTATAAAAAGGGCTGGGGCTTTTTCACTGAGATTTAAAAATGGAAAAGTTGGCTCGAAGAATGGCTCCATTTGTTGACAAAGAAAGAAAAGAACGGAGCACTGTATTTATAGCAAGAGCCAGTTTGGGTGGCACGGCAACCGTAACTTGAAGAGCATGGTATTGATTCTACAGGGTAGCTATGCAGTGAAATGTCAAGGAAATAGCGCAGTGATATGTCAAGGAAAACAGCGGAAGAAGAAATGACATGCGATAAGAGAGGGTAGGCATGTGCGAGGAAAAGAAACGTTTGTGTGTGATGAAAATACAGGGACTGTATGTAATCTTTTTATAAATGTAGCTGTACGTTCGATGGGTAGGCATATGCAAGAAAACTGAGTGTACCTCCTTATGCATGTGTTGATTTGCTGTGTGAGTTGAGATGAGAGACAGTACAATATTTGGTAGTAAATAAATGGTAATATATAACTATAGGCGTAGGCACGTACTAAATAGAATAGAGTGGAAGGATACAGGTGGCCATGTGCATGATAATAATAATATTTTATCATTATGAAATGTGCATGGAGTTTTTCATAAAATTAACATTCCATTTGACTCCTAACTCAAGAAGTGATACCTGATTCTAGCATAAAAAGATATTCCGGACCCAATGGGACAGGTTTCGTCGAATTCCGAGGTCGTTTGTGAAAATCCCTTAGAAAATATCGATGAAAAACACCAAGCTTAAATTTCTAAAAATTACAGAAAAAATCCTAAAAATATGAGGCCTTAACGTTTCACTAGACCTCTTCCTAAGGTTTCGTATGAAACCTGTTTCGTTGAATTTGGAGTCCGTTTGACCAGTTAACCATTCAATAAACATTACCCACACCACTATGTACGGTTATATGAGCGTTGCGGACTGAAATAAAAATACAATCGTGCTCAGTGAGGTGTCGCGATCCCGAAAATGTAATAATATCGGTAGATTAACTCATATTGTGAAATCCCAAAATCGCTGATTAAGGGTGCAAAATACTCCAAATAAAAAGTTGCATATTTAATTAATTAAAAATTACAGTAAAATTTTAAAAATAAAATTAACACTACGTCTCAAAAGAACCTTGTCTAAATTCGAATCCAGTATGCAGTTATTTCAAATAAACTGTTATGATCGATGAACGATTCTATAGCGACTATTTGAAATTTTGATTTGGACATATCTTGCAATCTATACGACGAAATTTCCATTTTCCACTTTAGTTAGAAAAATACTTTTCAATAGATTCTAACGTTTCTTGTTCCGAAGAATTCCAACTAATAACGGATCCTGTACACTCTGTTAAAGTTCAAATCGAAATATTACGAACTGCCGCGCCATTTCGAGTTCGTTTTATATTAAATATAAATATAAACGTTTAATCGTCGTCTTAGAAACGAATTCCATATCAAATTCCTTAATATAATATATAAAACCAATTTAAATGTTTAATCAAATGGTCGAAAAATCCAGGTCGTTACAAAATTAAACTTAACAATAATTTGAAATTCCGGTTCTAACAAAAGTGGTTTCGTCGAAAATGGAGGTCTTTTGAAAAATGGCTATTTTTAAGGACCACATATTATATTAAAAAATATATAAATTCTACAACGACTTTTCTGAATTTTAAACTGGACATAACTTTTGATTCCCACTATGAAATTTCAATTTTTTGGATTCGTTATAAAGATATGATTAAACAGATTTAAATATTTTTGGTTTTACTGAAATCTGATTTATTTTGCATCCTGTACAGTCAGTCAAAGTTCAAACTCAAATTTTCAAACTACCGCGCTATTTTAAACTCCTTTTATAATTAAAATAAATATATTCGTTCTAACTTCGATTTAAATAAATTTTTCGCCGTTATTATCTAAAATAAATTATTTTAACTATTAAAATTCCATTGAAAATTCTAAAATAAAATTTTTAAATTGGTTCAGAATTTGCGGGTTGTTACAAATCCCTTATTACTTAACTGAATTTCTAACCAATCTTCGCTATCAAACTTCAACTATTCCTTAGTTAATTTCGTAGTCAATCAAGTTAGGGTATAGGTACCTCTCAGACCTTAACTAAACAATGTTCTTAACCTCACAGCAGATAAAGTTCACCACTCAAATCTATACACTTATTGCTTACGCAAATTCTCAGATTTACATTTATGAATTTTCTTCTTTGATAAAACATTGGTTATAACGATAACGTTATAAGCCTTACTTCCGAAATGTCTAATCTAAAAATATAGCTTTTATTTCCTTTATTTGAATAAATAATAATTTATTTAATAAATAAATAAATCTTGATTTAAAAACCGGAAAGTAAATAGCACTTTCCCAAATTCGATATAATCGATTTCAACGTATAACTCTTTTTCGAGTAATCTTTATTCGATTAACTCTTCTTCGAATAACCTATATTCGATTAATTCACTTCGAAAATCTTATATTCGATTAATTCACTTTCAAATAAATTATATTTGATAAATTCGCTTTCGAATAAATTATATTCGATAAATTCACTTTCGAATAACTTATTTCCGATTAACTCTCCTTCGAATAACTTACATTCATTAATACTCTTTCGAATGACTTATTTCCAATTGACTCTCTTTCGAATGACTTACATTCGATTAACTCAATTCGAATAACTAATATTCGATTAACTTATTTTCAAATAGCTTATATTCGATTATCTCTCTTCATTTAATATTCACTATTGAATTTACAATTCAAATTATCCATTGATAATTGTATTTTTATTTCATTTATAAACATTGTTTATAAATCACAACACTTGTTTTCATTGTTACACAAGTTATTTCTCTATAGCCATTCAAATTTCCATTTCTGTTTAAATTCACATTTCAAAAGACCAATTTCCTTTATAAATGTTTTAATTTGCCAAATCTTTACTTAGTTTCATTATTCACATCGAATGTGAATAATATTTCCTTTATATAATCCATTTAGGTTGATTTCGTATTTAAAATAATATCTTGTTTCCAAATTCTATTTATACTTTTAATTATAGAATTATTCATACGAAATCTCCTTTTCATCTTTTACACTAAAATCTCATTTATAATTCTCTTTATAAATGTTGAGTTCACATTCATTTAAAATATCGGTGTTAATACCGATTTCTATTCCTCTATATAACTTCGTACTTATATATTCCATTTATCAAATGATAAATATTTTATTTTATTTATAAAATACTATTTATAAATTAATCGTCTCCATTTATCTGGTAAAACGGGTTTCTATTTAAAATCTACTTTGAATTCATCTTCTATTGTTCTTTTATATCTTGTAAATTTCCTTTTTAATTCTATTCCTTCCTGAAATATGTCCTTTCTACAATGTCTATTCATTTCTGAAATATGCCCTTTCTACAATATCTATTCATTTCTGAAATATGTCCTTTTTATAATGTTTGTTCATTTCTGAAATATGTCATTTTTATAATGTATGTTCATTTCTGAAATATGTCCTTTTAATAAATGCGGTTTATTTTCCAAATAATTCTTTTTGTAAAATTCATTGATTTTATAAATGTTCTCTTTTATGAAATTCTGTTCATTTTATAAATGTTTCCTTTTTATAAAATCTATCCATTTTATATAAATGTTGTCTTTTTATAAAATGTCTCCATTTCATAAATATTCTTTTTAATAAAATCTGTTCATTTTGTAAATGATTATTTTTATAAGATCTGTTCATTTTATAAATGTTTATTTTTATAAAATCTTTTCATTTTATAAATCTTCACTTTTTACAATGTATATTTATTTTATATAAATATTTTATTTTCCATCTACACTGTAAAAATTCTCTTTTTACATTCCAGTACTTCTTATGGTATTCAACATGCCATATAACACTGATCAATATCATTCTAACATAAATAATCAACAACAGGTTATATGTCACACCATATATCACAATATATGAAAAACAGTAAAATAAATGTTGAGGAATGTAGTTGGATCCCTCCAACCTGTTTCCCTGCATCCACTGATGTTACAGAGTATAATTCATATCAATTTCAGTTCAATATAACATATTCTGATGAACATAATAAATGTTTGTTTAACGATATGTGTGTACATCGTTAACTGTAATTTCAACCAATCAAACAACAATTAAACCAAACAATCATCACATAGAAATTAATCATCATTTATCAGTACTAGATTATATTTATAAAAATATAAATTTAACAGATTTAGTGAGTTTTACTCACATTGGTTGATTATCATTAAATAACGATAACCGTTCAATTGTTCCGTTCTGACGTTTTATTTCGCCATAAATTGAAACGAGCTCCAAAGCACTCCAAACTAGTTTCATTGTGAAGCCTACGTCCATATGATCCCAATGCGACCAGTTTCACTGAATTTCGTTTCTGTATGACAAAGTTATGATATTTTAAAGTTAATGTACATTTAATTAAATTAAAACATGGATTAAATTCAAATGGGCCTTCACCTTTATTTGTTTCAGCCCAACACCCCATCCAACACCCCACACCCGCTCCTTCTTCCTCCCAACGCTGAAACATAGCAAGCTCAGTCCCGATTCCTCCACCATTTCCCAAACTTCACCCGATCCAATCTCCTTCGTTTCTCAACGAAATTTAAACCCGAAAACACCGACAAACTTATCTTCGAAATCTCCACATACCCATCACCTTCGAATCAAACTCGAACCCACCATAAAAAATTCGTTTTCAGCCCCATTCCACGCTGTACAGTACACATCTTGACACAAATTCGCACCAAAACTCCTTAGAAATTCACGCGAGATGCTAAACAACCTCACAAACTCAAATCCAATACTTAAAACTTGCATCGATGCTTGTATCGATTGAAACATCCAACCCTAACTCCATTTTCATGCGCTGTGCATTTTACAGTCGACCAAAAACTTCACCGAATCCATCAATGCCCATATCAGATCAAAGAGCATCGAATAACAATCACAAATATACAAGAGTTTGGATTTACAGATTTTTATTTGTTTTGATTTTCCAAAGATGGATTTTTAATGTAAAAATGAAAGAGGAAGCGGCGGCATAGTTTTGACCAGAGGAAGAAATGTGTTAGGGTTAGATGGTGTTGAGTATTTATAGGATAGGATAAATTATTTTTTTAATTGATTTTTATATTTTTATATTAGCCAATTTCTACTTGTATCTGCCTTCTAAAAAATCCCTATGATCACACAAAATATCCAAAAATCATGGAAATTGACATGCAGCTAAAGTTTGACATTACGGACCCAACGAAACTTGTTTCGTCGAATTTCGACTCCGTTTGCTCACGCAGTGTATTTTTTATCATCAAAATATGGACTGTTTTTCACGTTAAAATCACGCACGGCCACATACTGATTCCAAAAATTACAAAAATTGAAATCTAACAATAATTTGACATTACGGATCCAACAAAATTGGTTTCGTCGAATTTGGAGGTTATTTGAAAAAATGGCTATTTTTAATGCTCTAAATAGACCGCTTAAATATTAATATATTTAAAAATAATTAAATTAAATATTAATAAATTAATATTATCATATATATTCACATAGAATATTATCCAGCTCCAAAATAAACATATCGGGATTTATAACCCGATATTTCAAGTCCAGATTATATCGATATCCAATTTATATATAAAATCCATTTATTATATAAATAAATCGTTATAAATTATAAATGAATTCCATAGCGAATTTTCGAAAATTTGATTTGGACATAACTCGCAATCTACACGACGAAATCTAGATTTTTCTCTTTCATTAGAAAATATACTTCACCAGCTCCGAACGTTTCTTTTTTCACAGAAATCCGATTTAAAACGGGTTCTGTATATCCAATTAAAGTTCAAATCGCCAAATTACGAACTGCCGCGACGTTATGGGCTCGATTATAAATAAATTATAATTTATATATTCTAACGCCGATTAAATAATATATTCGTTATCCAAATTCAATTCTAAACTGTATTATAACTTATATATGATCCAATTCACACTGTATTGTGAATTCAGCTATTATTAATTATTTCGGAATTATAATATATTTTTATATTGTCAATATTAATTAAATATTCATTATTATTTAATTAAACAACCATTTAAATTAATAAATCACTTTTTTAATAATTAAATTAATTAATTATTATACCCTAAAAATACGGGACATTATAGAAAACATATTAATTTGATAGTAATTTGGAAAACATGTTAATTTGACAGTAATTTGGTAGTAATCTGGAAAACATGTTCATTGGAATGAATTATACATAATTTGACATTAAGTAATCTATATTTGGAAAACAGGTTAATTGAAATGAATTGTACTGAATATGACAATAAGTAACCTGTACTTAGGAACATGTTAATTGGAACGGATTGTACATAATATGACATTAGGTAACATGTAGTTGGGAAACATGTTAAATGGAATGAATTATACTTAATTTGACATTGAGAATTCCGTATTTGAAAAATTTGCTAATTGAAATGAACTGTACTTAATTTATACATTAAGTAATCTGCATCTGGAAAGCAAGTTAATTTGAAATGAATTTTACTTAATTGAATATTAAGTAACTTGTAATCTGTATCTGTAAAACATTTTAGCAGGATCTGTCTGACCGGGGAAAACGGTTGTAGATTACTTTCGTTAATTACAGTCTAGAATTATAACAAGAATATACTGAGCTTATTAATGAACTTGAACCTGCTAAGTTAAACTAGTCTAAATATGCTAAGAAGTCCATTCTGGTAAAACATGTAGGGACTCTTAAAAATCCTAGTTAACTTGGGGGCCAAGCCTAGGGGTGGTTTGTGTCAATTTGCTTATTTCTTTATCTATCTTGAACCCATATTAATCAACATCCTCCTATTATCATCTGATTCTTGCACTAGGTAGAGACTAGGATATGCTTTACTGATACTTGATTGTAAGAGTTCTAATTCTTAGGTAGGCATGGGCGCATTTTATTAGAACCCTGAGAGTGCATTGTTTCGAATAGGGAAGATAAGATGCTTTAACACCGGCACATAAGGCTGTGTCTTTTTATTTGATGCGTTTGGGAATAATATCCCTGAAATCCATAGCTAGCATAGCTTATTCATGTCTGTCTAAGGAGTTGATCAATGTGTAGAATTAGGAAATTACTTCCTAATTACTTGTTTCTGTCTGAATCTATAGAATTGATAAATAGTCAATCTCCATGATCTGATTATTATTATTATAATCATTGTCTTCTTCATAAGAATAGCAAGTCCTCATTGTCAGTTTATATCAGTTATTGTTCATCTTTAGATATGTATGGACTCTTACCCTTTTATAACACTAGAACCACAGCTTATCTGTTTTTCCAAACATATTAGTCCAGCTAGTAATTATGATAGCTCACTAGGCTTTATTTCTGACCAATTTCCTTTTTTCCTTTATCTTTACTTTCCCCCAGGCTAATAGGGAGAATTGTATAATCCATATTTCTTTGTTGATTTTATCATGATGGATTTCTGCAAAGGATGGATTACTTCTTGTTCTCTTTCCATGGTTAGGCTATATCTTTTTTACTATTTGGGGAATAATATTATTTGAATCTGATGTTGTTTTTGACTTGGATTTTGAGATATGAAAATTTGTAACTATTTGGTTAATTGAAACAAATAAGGTTTTGTATTTATAAATTGAAAGTTTCTTCTTCTGCTGAAAATTTATTATTTTATATCTTGAGAAATCTTAGTCTCTGTGATGTTTTATGTCATTATACCTACAATGCTCCATATTTCCTTAATGAAATCCTCATACGGATGACATTAAGGAATGTGGGGTGTTACACTTATAATAACGTCTTTTGTCGATATATGTTCATTATATATGTAGTTTTGTTCATGCATACGAACTGAGTTTTTCCGAATCATCAAACATGTTTCTGTTGGGGATGGAAGTGAGTTCGGAATTTTTTGAAATAAATCATCATTTAATTATGGCCATCTACGTTTTTTATTTAACTGCTTAATTTTTTCATTTATTGGGTAAGAAAATAAAGTATATGAAATTTATTTTATTTTCTCTTTTAACCCAAACATCAAAGAAAATACATAAAAACAGGGATACTTTTGTCTTGTGTCCTCTTAAAAAAATTATGTGCACATCCCTCTGAGGTTTCCCTAATTATTTACACTAAATATTCTCTTGTGTAATTAAACACAATCTTTTAAAGTTATATTGTAATATTAAAAATGTGGTATATTTTGTAGACTTGTCGAATTTCGACTATGTTTTCACCATTGAATTACAAATTTTTATTGCATTTCTACTAGCATTCATATGTCATGCATTTAATCAGATATAAGAAAATATTTATGTGGGAATGTAGTTTGCCGCCCGGGCAAAAATTGTCAAACTAATATTTGACCGTTAGATATGTGTTTGAGAAAATTTAGGTTGAATTTAAGACAAAAAATATATTTGGAAGGTCAATAGAATTCTTTTAGGAAAATATTTGTTTAGAAGGCAAAAATTTAATGAGTAAATATTTGTTTCTATAAAAAGAAATTATCGAAATGTATGATATATGAATATTAGTAGAAAGATAATAAAACTTTCATTTAATGGTGAAAATGAAATTAAATTTAAATAAGTATACTGAAATATATCACGTTTTTAAAATTCCAACTCAACTTTTCCTTACATTAGGCATTTGAACTTTACTAGCAATGTAAATTATCGGGACTACATTTTCGAATTCGGAGAGGGAACGTACATTAAATTTAAAAATAAAGACATTCGCTTAATTTTTACAAAAAACTATATCTTGCCATCCATATGTTCATATTTTCAAAGAAGGAATTTTGATCGAGCAAGATTATTAGAGCATGAAAATTAATCCCATTGTAATGTATTTGAAATAGTTATGTGTAAAGATATGAATACATCCGGTGAATGAATCACGTAAAACAAACTCTTAAAATTATGTATTTTGTTGATATATGTTCATTATATACACGTGTACATGAATTTAAACTTGATCTATCAAATAATTCTACGTACGTGATATCCCTTTTATCGATAAGCCAACTATATATCGGACTGATACTTAGATATGAAGAGATATATTCAACACTATATAAAGTCTACAATAACATTTTCAATGATAGAGAAAAATTCGTCTACAATATTAATCAACCTGAATCTCGTATTATTTCCTTTTTTGATATTGATAATTAGCACCTTTCTTATGCATAGTGTTGCAGCGAAAGAAAGAATAACAAAAACAATTACTATTGATTCAAAAGGACCTGCTAATTTCAAATATGTTCAAGAAGCTATAGACTAAGTTCCAGCAAATAGCAAACAAAGAATTAATATAAAAATCAAAGCCGGTACATACTCGTTAGTTTTTTAATTTACTTTTGTACGATATGTATTTTTCTACTACACCAACATAGTTGTATTGGAAATTAATTACATATGATGACAACACACACACACATAAATATATATATATATATACACACACATACATATACACACATATATTTTTAAATTTCAATGACGTAGGGAAAAAGTGATGATACCAAAGAAGATAGGGTACTTGATGCTTGAAGGCGATGGAGCAAATATAACTACAATATCATGTTCTGGTTATGAAAACATTACATCATATGATTATTATCCTATCAGAGGACATAGCCTGACTGTTCCTTCTAAAGATTGTGCAGTGTTGGCTATTTGGACAGAAAATGTAGTCTTAAAAGATCTGTTTACAATAATTTGATTACTTTGTTTTGTACTAATCTGAAATGTATGCCTAAATATTTATCACATTTGTTTATAGTTTTGTCAAATCTAAAATAATGCCTATCAGATCCGTTTATGAGTATTGTCAAATCTGAAAGAATAAAATTGCGATTTGAATATTATTGTTTTGTGGGCCTATTAGAGTTTTCAATATTATTGCTTACAATTGTGTTTAAAAATATTGTGGCTAAGGTAAACACCATAAATCTGGAAATTAGTTCCATAAATCAATGTTAAAGTTTAGTTTATCCCAGTTATGTAGTTTTGGTGTTGATTTGTAGTTCATGTAAGTTTTGTTAAAAATTTATAAGCCTGTTGTGTTCAGTTTTGCTTGGGTGTTAATTTGATTATTGTAAATATGCATTTCTGTTCTTTTTCAATAAAAGTCATTATTTGAATTCAGTAAGAAATATTTACAAAAGGCCTAAAAGGAATGGGTTGTGTAAATTCATGGACAAACAATAATTTATGTATGTTTGTACATAGTTTACATAAACCATTCCAAAAACATATATTGCATATTTCTTATGATTTGAAATACGTTTTTCATCTTTAAAATATTTTATGCATAATTTACAATAATTTCAGTTTTGATTTTTTTATGAGAATTAAATCTTGATGCAAGATTGAACATAAATAATTGTTTTGGCCATTAGCTTAGACCAAAGATTTGAATTTAATAATAATAATAATAAGATAAAAACATACTAATTACGTTAACCGTGCGAATGAATATATATATATATATATATGTTATCCGTCAAAATCTATGTAAACAACAAAATATATATTATAATTAATGTTTGTTATATATGTGTGTTTGAATGGTTTCCAATTTATGGAACTATATATGGAAGTATAGTCCATATTAAATGGAAATATATTTTATGTCCATTGTAGCAATAAATATGATTTACTTGCTACAAATAAGGTCACAAAGGAACAATAACTGTTATAACCATTGTTGATTTGGGAAAGTAAATTAAATTATTTAATTATGCCTAAATGGTTATAATTTAAAAATGATGACTAAGAATAGGAATTGTAACTCCAATTAAGGAAATAAATAATCTTTATAATAAATAAATAAATATATATGTATAATAAGAGTAAATCAAATTAAAGTAAAACAAAAGTGTTTAAGGAATTACAATAACTTGATTACAAGCAAAAAGAGACTGGTATAAAAAAGACATTTATTAGTTTAACTTATGTCTTAGGAAATGTGACGACCCCAGACACCGTACGACGGTGGCAAGGGTAATCTTTGGAATATAACACATAAACAGATAATAGCAGAACAGAAATAAATAAATACACCAAATAATGTACAATAGAATACACTGGATAAACATAATCATCAGAGTTACACATTATACAGGATCATACTTAATACAAATACAGTTCAGCTATACATAAATGTCTACAGCGGAAAACAAAACATAATATGTACAATAGGAGCTGAACAGCATAAAAGAGATAAATGATAGAATTCATCTTCAGCTCCAGCTATCCAGAAAGAGCCTGCTAAAACCTTAATACAAGGCTGCCCATGTAGAAAAAGGGGCACCCAAGTTTGCAAGTGAAACAAACTACGAGTCAGTCATGGGACGGGTATGAGAAATCTACTTAACACATTTTATAATATGGCCAATCAAATGACCACGCCACTTTCGCGCAACGGGTTTACTCCATTGGATTGCCAGGGCTTTAAAACAAGTAAATCTTTTAAAAATCACAATGCTTTTTATAAAAATGAAGCCATTATAAGACTCAGTTCCCATCACACAATGCAACACAAACCGGAGGATAGAGTTTTACCTTATAATGGCCAAAATATACTTGATACGAATAAAACAAAAGCATTTGATATTATTACTAGTGTTTATATGTTTCAAAAACAATTTCAAATCATAAGTATCAATCATAGACGACATTAATGCCCCATACAACTATGTCGCCATATATAGGTATACAATCAAAACCACACAATGTCGTATTTGTAAATTGGATTTTCGTCATAAACCAAGGCAAGGGATCATCCCTACCGAATTCGAGACGCTCTAGCCCGTGTCTCAGGAACAGCCGCAACTGCACCTTGGATCGTCAGGGCCGGTCCACTCGATGTGGATTATAATGCCTGAACACTGCGTTTCCCCGCCCTATGGGGCATCACTGGTCATATCCGACCAAATCATCGGCTCCAAAGAGACCGAACTAACCGAGGCCTCGCTTTCCATCATCCACATAAGTAAAATACCCAGGCGTGCAAAACCCAAAGCACCACTCCTAGCTAGAAGGAAATGCATGTCCTCCCTGAAGTTCTCTCCCGTTTCTGGCTTATACCGGGGTGTGAGGCTCGCGAAACAACGCTATACATAAAGCTATGCCACACAGGCCATGCTTTGATCATCAACAACAAGACTTTTCTTTTCAACAGAAGCCTTGATCATCTGCCACTTAGCATGCCACACAGGCAATTCACTCCATGCGACTGATTTCTATCGATATATAACCTCTAAGCTCGTACGTCTCAGAGAAGGGCGTTAAGCAAGAGAATAAATTCTCCGCCGCCAAGCAGATATATATTTAATAGAGATCAATCAACACAGAACAAAATATAATGTCAGACACATAGTCCATTTACAAGTTCGTTCTGGGTCTGAACGAAACCGGAGGCACTTAATACCTCGCTCATCCGTACAATCAACAAGTACGTCCGAACGGCTACTACTTCAGCACCTTCAAGGTAGCTACTCCTGTCATGAGCATCAGTAGAACCCCTCCATTCGACGTGAAGATCATCCGTCTTGCACCGTCTTCATATCTTCAACTTTCAATCGTCGATCAATTATTTGAAATGAGAATTAACTCGGCCTTTTCAAATAATTCACGTATGTTTAGAATTTCAAATCAATTCATTTCAATGGTTAAATTATTCGACACCAATAATTCAGTTCTTTAATGTAATTTTCACGCCAAACACATTCAACCATCAAATATCAAATAAACTGAGCAAATTCAGTTTATTTCCATTCCATATCGTTTATAATATTTTATCACGATTTATCGCTATTTTTATTTATTTAAAAATAGCTAATTCACTCAAACGACGCTTCAGGCCATAACGCAGCCGTTACGCTGTTTTTCTTCAGATTTGATTTACACATATCTGAAAATCTAACCGTTGGATCTTCAAAAAATTTATATCATTAGAAATATATTTTCAAAACGAACCCAATGGCTTTAGTTTTGGGAAAATCCGATGGTCGGATCTACCGCACTATTCGTTTGAAGTTACGATTTCAAAATACGAACTGCAGCGTCATTATTCGATTTATTTCAATTATATTTATATATATATAAATATAATCGATTCTGGCGCTGTTTTTCTTTAGATTTGAATTAAACATTCCAGACAATCCAACCGTTGGATCTTTACAAAGTGGGTGTCGGTGGAAAGATATTTCCAAAGCGAACCCAACGGTTCGGTTTCGGGAAATTCCGATGGTCGGATCTCCCGCAATAATCGTTTGAAATCACGGTTTCAAAACATGAACTGCAGCTTCATTATTCGATATATTTTAATTATATTTTTATATATATAAATATAATTCATTTTTCGATTTCAAAACCATATTCATTTCATATATTTGATAAAAATGATATTTTTATCCAACAGATACTTATTTCAACACATCAGTATTTTCACAGTTCATATATATCATAAAAATGTGATTTTTATTGTTAAAACAATTTATTTCAAAACACGATTATTTTATATAGTTCATATATAAGGTAAAAGTGTTATTTTTATTGTAAAACAATTTTTTTCAAAACACGATTATTTTATATAGTTCATGCATAAGGTAAAAGTGTTATTTTTATTGTAAAACAATTTATTTCAAAACACGATTATTTTATATAGTCTATACATAAGGTAAAAATGTTATTTTTATTGTAAAACAATTTATTTCAAAACACGATTATTTTATATAGTTCAGACATAAGGTAAAAGTGTTATTTTTATTGTAAAACAATTTATTTCAATACATGAACTTCATTCAACACATGAATTTCTATTCAACACATGAATTTCTATTCAACACATGAATATAGTTTCAACACATGAAAATAATTCTAACACATGAATATTATTGAAAATTTCGGTAGCATAACGGCAGGTTAGTTAAAACCGGCACCGTCCTGAGTACGGCTCCTCGCTCTTCCTTAAAATCTCGCAGCTTTTCACAATGTGGATTTTCAAAATCTAGTTCGTACGCAGATGAATTTTCCCATATACTAATCCTATTGGGATTTCAACCACAATCAATCATTTCAAATCAACCATTCATGATATTCACCAAATTTCACATCAACAAATAATCCAAACAATATCACAACCAATATATATCGTCCATGGTCTGCGGACGAGGGGAGTATATATATATATATATATATATATACGTATATAACTATATTTCGATTTCATTTCAATTTATTTCAACACATATATCACTTTTACAACGCATGTATAACTTATACATCGAACATATAACTTATACCACGCTTATACATGAGGTGTACAACACTTATATAACTCATACATCGACCATATAATTTATACATCGTTGTTTTCCATATCGTTTATAAATTAGAAATCTCGCATTGGGTTCCACTCGTCCAAAAATTATAGAAGGCTCAGAAAAATATCTGGTCTCTTCTAGATGTAGAAGACGTCCTCATGAGTCCACTGTCTCTTGTTTCACTGGATTTCGACAACATACAAAAAAGATACGATTTTTAAAAGTTTGCAACACTTAAAAGTGTAAAAATAAGTTCAGAAATTTCAAACCCGTTACCTGCTCGAATGGTTCGAAACTAGGTTTGCGTTTTTCACGCAAATGGTGAAGTGGTTGGACAATCGGGCTACACCACATCAAAGAGCGTCGAAGGGCGCGCAAAACGAGGGTGGCCTCGTCGAACCCGGTGGTAGCTGTAGGGCGTGGCGGCAACGCGAAGTCAACGACTTCGAGGCGGTCGTTCTCGTCGATGGGGAGACGAGGGGGTGTGCACTCGGTCTTGATTTGAAGAGGGGAGGATGCTCTTCAAAAAGTTCAACTGGAGGGAGGTAAAAGGGTGAGCGGTTTCGCCGGAAAATGGCCAGGAAGTTTTGAACCCCCTCCATCGCCGATCGCAGGTATGTCGGGGAGAGAGAGCAATTTGTCGAGTTATGATTGGCTAAGGGATTTGTTTAATAATTATATATTTTTAAAAATTCAAAAATACCCCTCTTCACGTACTAACTCCAATCCAAACCAAACGACTGTCATCCCTAGCTAAATACCCCCATTCCGAACACAATGGGATATGTTACGTAGGCCCATTCGGCTGTTTCAGTCAATTTTTCTTCAAATTAAAATATAAAACATTCAATATTTGATTTCATCGTACATTTCAATTTGCCGGGGCCACATACTGATCCCAAAAATTCCAGAAAAATAAATCTAGCTATGTTTTGACGATACGGTCTCAACAAAACTAGGTTCATCGAATTCACAGACCGTTTGAAAAATGGCCATTTTCTGATCGATCCATTTTAACTGAAATCAACCAAACACATTTTCCTTCGCCACGCTCACGTATTAGCTTCAAAAATTATGGAATTTGAAACCCAGCAATAATTTGACATCCCGGATCCAACAAAAGTGGTTCGTCGAATTCTGAGGTCGTTTGCAAAATGTCTATTTTCAAGGGCTATATATTCTCTATAGCGACCTTTCTGAAAATTCATTTGGCCATAACTCTTGATTCCCGCTTTGAAACTTCGATTTTTCAGATTCGTTAGAAAGATATTCACTAATAGATTTAAATATTTTTGGTTTCATTAAAATCCGCTTTATTTTGCACCCGGTACAGTCAGTCAAAGTTTGAGTTCCAATTTTGAAACTGTCGTGCCTTTTCAGGCCTTGTTTATAATCTAAAATAATTATATTTATTTTCAAACGTCGATTCAAAGATACTTTTCGTCGTTATTATTTAAAATAATTTATTTTAAATATTTAAAATCCACTAAAATAGCCAAATTAAAAATTTTAAACTGGCTTAGATTTTCCGGGTTGTTACAATCTCCCCCACTTAAAACTTTTCGTCCCCGAAAAGGAACAAAGTCGAAAGTCGTTTAATTAACCAACTCAACTTTCCTTCTGGCTTCCATTCTCCAACTTTTCAGTTTCTAAGAATTTTCAAATTCTTCAAAAATATGGCTAACACCGTAAATTTTCGGAAAATTTCGCCATAACCTCCTTTGTACGGGGAGCTTCGGGATATTTCAAATAGCCTCCCATGGCGCTCACCAATCCAAAAGAAAAAGCCAATCGGCTCATAAAATCATCAAATCCCACGAAATACAATAAACATGTACCTATTTGTCGGGCAAACAATTTTATTCCTCCGTTTAGCAGTTTATCCATAACCTGTTCACACATATATAACGCACATGTATATATTTCTATCTATCTTGAAATTAGTTCCATACTTGTTCAATTGCACACATTTAACATCATTCTCTTATTGATTAATTTAACTATCATTCTAATAATTTAATTAATCAAATCCACAATCACATAACACAAACAACAATCAATTTATTGATTAACTTTTCAAATATATATCTTTTATATATTCAAAAATCATATTTCTAAAACCAGACTATATATAATCACAAATACGTTATTTATAAACCTATAACTCTCAACTCGTTCTGGGGCATTTCTGACCCCATCTCTAACGAGTTATTCTGATTCTGCTATACTCATATTAGGACATTACTGATCCTATCTATAATGAGTTATTCATCCTAGAACTCTACTAGTTCTATCTCTAACGAATTCGTTAATATGTTATATTCATGAGCTAAGATTAACCAAAGCTCTGATACCACGTTTATACATGAGGTGTACAACGCTTATATAACTCATACATCGACTATATAATTTATACATCGTTATTTTCCATATCATTTATAAATTAGAAATCTCACATTGGGTTCCACTCCTCCAAAAATTGTAGAAGGCTCAGAAAAATATCCGGTCTCTTCTAGAATGTAGAAGACGTCCTCACGGGCCCACTGTCTCTTGTTTCACTGGATTTCGACAACATACGAAAAAGATACGATTTTTAAAAGTTTGTAACACTTAAAAGTGTAAAAATCAGTTCAGAAATTTCAAACCCATTACCTGCTCGAATAGCTCGAAACTAGGTTTGCGTTTTTCACGCAAACGGTGAAGTGGTTGGATAATCGGGCTACACCACATCGAAGAGCGTCGAAGGGCGCGCAAAACGAGGGTGGCCTCGTCGAACTCGGTGGTGGCTGTAGGGCGTGGCGGCGGCGCGAAGTCAACGACTTCGAGCCGGTCATTCTCGTCGATGGGGAGACGAAGGGGTGTGCAACTGGTCTTGATTGGAAGAGGGGAGGATGCTCTTCAAAAAGTTCAACTGGAGGGAGGTGAAAGGGTGAGCGGTTTCGCCGGAAAATGGCCAGGAAGTTTTGAACCCACTCCGTCGTCGATCGCAGGTATGTCGGGGAGAGAGAGAGAGCGATTTGTCGAGTTATGATTGGCTAAGGGATTTTTCAATATTTATATATTTTTAAAATTTAAAAAATACCCCTCTTCACCTACTAACTCCAATCCAAACCCAATGATTGTCGTCCCTAGCTAAATACCCCCATTCCGAACAAAATGGGAGATGTTTCGTAGGCCCATTCGACTGTTTCAGTTAGTTTTTCTTCAAATTAAAATATAAAAGATTCAATATTTGATTTGAACGTAAATTTCAATTCGCCGGGGCCACATACTAATCCCAAAATTTCCAGAAAAATAAATCTAGCTATGTTTTGACGATACGGTCTCAACAAAACTAGTTTCGTCGAATTCTGAGATCGTTTGAAAAATGGCCATTTTCCGGTCGATCCATTTTAACTGAAATCAACCAAACACATTTTCCTTCGCCTCGCTCACATATTAACTTCAAAAATTATGGAATTTGAAACCTAGCAATAATTTGACATCCCGGATCCAGCAAAAATGGTTTCGTCGAATTCTGAGGTCATTTGCAAAATGTCTATTTTCAAGGGCTATATATTCTCTATAGCGACCTTTCTAAAAATTCATTTGGCCATAACTCTTGATTCCCGCTATGAAACTTAGATTTTTCAGATTCGTTAGAAAGATATTCACTAACAGATTTAAATATTTTTGGTTTCATTAAAATCCGCTTTATTTTGCACCCGGTACAGTGAGTCAAAGTTTGAATTCCAATTTTGAAACTGTCGCGCCTTTTCAGGCCTTGTTTATAATTCAAAATAATTATATTTATTTTCAAACATCGATCCAAACATACTTTTCGTCGTTATTATTTAAAATAATTTATTTTAAATATTTAAAATCCACTAAAATAGCCAAATTAAAAATTTTAAACTAGCTCAGATTTTCCGGGTTGTTGTAGGAAATTATAACCGTTAGATTCATAAATGACATTAATTATAATTATTGGTAATAAATGGCATTTAAGGGGTTAATTAATGCCTTAGGAAAAAATAAGACTGTCATGGTAATAAATGGAAATAACCCTAATAAATAGTAATAAATGGAATTACAAGGGGATTAATGGTATTGGTTGTCATTTAAATACTATGTCCAATAAGGAAATAACTAATTAAACATCCTAGGATAGGAAATGTATAAGTTTTCCTTATTCTATTCGAGTTAACCTAGAATTAAAATTAACATTTAAAAAATTAGAATTAGACTTCGTAAGTTAAGGATGCAAGGTCGTTTGCCTTATTTGAAAAAAGTCTGCACTTCCTAATAGTCGAATATATGTCTAACCGATGTAAGACATCATTGACCATAGGAACCCATGACGATGATTAGTTTGCATAACACGTATTATTTCTAAATTTAAGGTTTTCTTTATGAGCAAGGTTTTAGTGGTTGTAAGGCCCTCCTCCCATCCAAAAGAATAAACGAAATAGGAAATAATTTAATTACGTGGTCTGCTTTGGGATTAAGGTCTTAACTAGGTAGATTCACCTTTAAAAATGTATTAAGTGATCGTGTAGTCACTACTACAAATCAACAGTTTTCTAACCACTTTTTTGCGTCGTTAAGGCATCACTAATTTTTTTAGTGACTCCACAACGATGGCAAATACTCGTTAGAAAAATAGGGATCACTAAATTACTAGGTGTCGCTATGGTGTCACGGAAATATCTTCACTATAGCGTCATTAAACTTTTCTCATGCCATAACGACAAAAGTGATTTGGCAAAATATTGCATCGTAGTGGCATTAGTAAATATCACCGATTCTCTTGTGACACAACTAGAATATCAAAATATTGGAGTCGCAACATTATCACTAATATATAGTGATGCAGTTGTGATGTCTTAGATCTAATAGATAGTGTCTGTCGCTATGGGGTCATTAAATTTAGTGACTCCATAGCGACGCAATTGATTTGGCAAAATATTGCATCACAAAGGCGTCGGCAAATTTAGAGTGGCTTTGCATCATCTATTTGTTGCAAAATTCTATAGCACCACCTAATATTCATTTCTACCTGTCCCACACAAACATAATAGTTATATAAAGTCAACATGCACTATATTCATAATATACCATTTCAAACAATTATATATTAATAAAGCTAATATACATAATTATACTATCACAGAATGTACAAATTGCGTCTAAGCGCATGCAATATAATGTTGGTTAATAAAATAAAATCACATGACAATCACAATTCCTTACCAAACATGTCTAAATAACACTTAGTGGAATAAAAATACATAAATCCTTCACAAAATACCCAAATGAACAATTTACATATCATGCGATGGACCACTGCCGTCCTCACTTCTTTGTCTTCATAATTCTGCATAAACTCCATCACATCCGCTATACTCATCTCTAACTCGCTCATTTTGGTATTGAGTGTAGAAATCTTGACATCATTCACATTCAACTCCACGTTGAACTTCTATCACTTAGTCGATTCGGCCATCCTTGTACTGAAATAAAATAAATAAATCAACAATCTACGAACAATTTATGCATTTAAACTTATTCACATTAAATAATTAAGAAAGAAAAGAACAATGGTAGATAAAGAAGATGAAGATGCACTGGTTTCTCTAGAGGTTGCTATGGAGGCTGGAGGAACAACATATCAGTCTTTGGATTCAGATCCACAATCACCAACCTTACTACCGACCGAAAATATCATCATTGTTGAACTACAGGTCAAAACACCATCGGATGCATTTGCTATTTTCTTGATGGAGTCCCAAAAATTATGGGTGATTGCTATACCTATTGCCTTCAATGTGTTGTGTCTTTGTGGGATGAATTCTGCAACTCAGATTTTTGTTAGACATATTGGTAATTTAGAGCTTTCTGCAGTTGCGATCGGCCTCTTCATTGTTGGCAATTTCTCTTTCAGTGTCCTTGTATGGCCATATGACTTTCATTCTTGTATTCATTGCTTCTTTCCAACATATCTTGCTCGGGCTTTTATTGCAAATTATGAAAAATGTTATGAGTATGTAATTCGACCATGTTTACTGCTTCATACTTAGTGCAGTGATAGCACAAGCCAATATACCAATACTTCGACTTACATTAGCTAGTCATGATTCATGGTAAGTGAAAACCAAATTGACTTAACAAGTAAAAAAAAGCAAAACAAAAAATGCTTGTACCCTATACAAGATTCTCTGGGTAAATGAAAAATCGTTTATTACAATTTGGAATTCAGTTCCTGCATTTATAATTGATGCTAGGATGTTGAAAGTTGAAACTGGTTTCTTGTTCATCAAGTCGGAATTCCTCTGTATTCCGTCACAATTAGCTATTATCAACTCATTCATCATTCATATTTTAATGAACTTCTTTTTTACTGTCAACGGTCTAGTTTGAATGATGTGTCAATTGCTAATGTGATGAACTTGTGGAATACGAAATCCAAGCTTAAATCGCCTTGCTCCAACTTTCTGCATTTCTCTATGCGTGAGAACACCCAGTATTTAGCATAAATTGAAGAGTTTTTAAGTTTTCGTTAAAAGGGTATACACTACACAGAGACATGGAAAGTTGAGAATATATGATCTGGACCCACAATATCCAAATCCTTGTTTGTTATGGCAATAATACAAATGATCTACCCAGTATTTTGGTTAGTGGTGGACTTTAGTATATAGACACCGAAACGTTTTCTGAGAAAAAAATGATCAACTAATTTTCTATAGTACTATCAATACTTTTAGCACTTCCACACATAATAATACTAAATGTATATCATTATTACTCCAATGTATTTAGGCAAACTTCCACACAGGTAATATTGTTTATAACATAACTTCCACTATATTCACATGTAACCAAGTATATTGTTAATATTAATTATGAAAATTTGCAGGTTATTTCTCAAATCTTCTTTAGTTATAATTGTTAATTTTTCGTATATCAGTCTCACTGGATGGCATGTTGAAGTTCAAAATATCAAGTAGCTATTTGGTGCTCTTTCTAAGACACAACTTTACAAGAAAGAGATATAGTAGTAAACCAATTTTTTTTTTGAAAAATGATTGGAAAACATAAAGAATCCAATTAAATTTGGATCAATTATCCAGTCATGAAAATAGCTTGTACCGAAACCTTATTGAGTAGATGGTATCAGAAAATCAAAGCCAATTAGTCGTGTTTATAAGCAAGACTAATTTACATAGAGTGAAAAACATTA
This sequence comes from Allium sativum, assembly GCA_030737875.1. NCBI lineage: Eukaryota > Viridiplantae > Streptophyta > Magnoliopsida > Asparagales > Amaryllidaceae > Allium > Allium sativum. The sequence continues at coordinate 798,090,493 of CM060922.1, forward strand.
TCATGTAAATTATAGTTTCTATAGATCGTTCCATGCATTTTCTATTAGTATTTAGTCAGACCATCCAAGCTACGTGAAGCAAATTGTGTAGTTACTATGTATAATCAACAAATCATAGTTGATAAAAAAAATCAAAAAGGAAAAGAGTAAAAAAGATCGCATACCTGTCTAACTATAGGATTTGTTGAAGTGGTAAATTCATTGGTCATTCCTTCCCATTCTTAATTTTCCCTTGTGTAGAAATAGCAATCTGGCAATGAAATACAAATTAGAAAGAAAAATAATAATGTGTGAAAAAATATAAGTATAGAGAAACTTAAGGGACATTTTTTTCAAACATCCACCATAAGTTACAAATCCATTTTGTTAGCTTTTTACGAAAAATGTTTGTCAATTTTTTCAGCGAAAAAATGTAAAGTCTACACTATAAATATTCGCATTATACACTGCAACTATTTGCAGTTCTAGCTGCATATTTTTATTAAATAAAAATTTGCAGTCTACTCTACACTGCAAACATTTGTATTTTACGTGGCATGTATTTACAGTTTACGTGACATATATTTATTTTACAAATATGTGTAGATAGAACTGCAAATGCTTGCATTCTACAATCCAAATTTTGCAACTTACACTGCACATTTTCACCAAAAACATTGACAAGTATTTCATAAAAATTATTTTTGAGAAGGTTTTTTGGGTATTAATTTTAAAATAGGTGAGCAAGGACATATATACAAATGGGTTCAAAGCATGCGAAACAATGAAGTTAAAGCAGAAGAAACAAAACGTACACATATATGTCTATCTACATCTGCTTTTCCCTAAATAATCAAGTGCGGCATTAATGTCTTCATATTTGTGAAATCCCCGACTAACAAGTTCATGCGGTTTAGGGAATTGCAAATAATATGGGAGTTGTCACTATTCCATGCTAAATGCCTGATAAGGAACCCTTCTCAATTGAAGCCGACGAGCCAGTGAAATCAAGAACATAATCAATCAACTGAAAATCCAAGCCTAGATTACGACCATAGTCATATGAAAGCATTGAAATTTTAGCGGTTTTAGCCTGCAAGGACTGCAATAGCTTTGCAATTGTTAGAGATTAATGAGGCAGTCTTGTAATATGTCTTCTGCAAGTAGCAGATATGACTAAAGAGTAAATACCCTATTCAAGTCGTACTTTATGAACTTCATGGAAATAAAATCAAAAGAGAGAACATTCCGAGCCCGGGCTTAAGTAAGGCAAGAAAGAGAAACAAAACGGGCCCCCCTTCTTGTCTTCTTTCCGTATAGGGGAAGGAGAGGGACGTGACGTCCAAATGGGTAGCATCAGACAAGCGGCTCTGTAATGACCTGAAATTTTAGTCAATTTTAAAATAAGAATTTAAATAGGATTGAATGAGTTTTTTTTAAATGTATATATGGTTTTAATTTGAAAATATACCATTTGAATTTCGATTTAACTAAATATCGGATTAATGAAATATTCAACTTTGAAAATATTTGTCGATATTGAAATATGATGTAGTAAACAACCAAGTATTTTAATTTGTGACATTTAAATTAAGTACTTGTGTCAAGATTATGTTAAACTAAAACAATTCCTAAATCAATTTTTAGTGGCTTCTCTTGGAAGCCAAGCCAATCCTTAGTGGCTTCTTAAGTGAGCCAATCTTTAGTGTCTTTTCTTGGAAGCCAAAGATGGCTTCTCAAGGAAGCTAATCCTTAATAGCTTCTCATGGAAGCCAAAGCATTAGTAGCTTCTCTTAAAAGCTTAGTCATATCTGCATGTATTCTCTTAGAAGCCAATTCTTGGTTGCTTCTCTTGAAAGCCAATTCTTAGTGCCTTCCTCCTTAAGCTTCTCAAAACTTATCTTATGCTTAGTGCCTTCCTTTAGTTTCTTCTCTTAGAAGCCAAATCTTTTTGGCTTCCCAAAGAAGCTAAAGAGAGTAATAAATATAAGAAAACAATTTGGCTTTTTCTTCCTTAAGCTTATGGCTTCTTAAGGAAGCCTTATAAGGCAAATTGGATTTTTCTTCCTTAAGCTTATGTCTTCTTAAGGAAGCCTTAACACATGTACACTTACATGTTAAGTAAAGGTAGGAGCATGACAAGTGTCCTTAGACTAATGACATAAATGCCCTTAAACATGGCTATAAAAAGTGTAACACCCCACGTCCATTAATGTCACTCACAAAGGGAATGCATTAACTTCCATGGAGCATTTTATGTGAATATAGAACAGAAAATCACAACAAGACAGATATAAAGCAGTACTTGAAAATTTAAAACTTTATTTATTGCAGCAGAAGGTAAATATGTTTGGTTACATCATTAAAACCAAAGACTAGAGTCAAGTACAAAATATCCATCTTGACAAAATCAGAGTATATAAAAATAAAAAGCATAATCTCAACTTCAATAGCCATGATAAAAGATAAGCTGAACTTTACTTCAGCAATCCAAGTACTTCAGAAAAGATCCAAGTCAAGTTCCATTAGTGCTAGTCCCACCCTGAGAACCTAAGGGGGGAAAAGGAAGAAAAGAGGCGAAAACAAAGGGAGTCATACATAATGTCTGGCGAGTATGATAACTTTAACAATATAACTTTTAAAGTAATTAGGATAAGCTATAACTGGAAGATAAGGTATGACTGTGAAACAAATGACAGAGTCAAACAGGAGGAATAAGATAATGTTGAGTCGTGCTTCCACATACTTAAGGGTAATTACTGAGTTATACCGAACTAATATTAACTGCACCAATACTAGTCACTCTAAAAGTTGATCCCTCCTACTGAACATAACAGATGTGATAATGGTAGTTTCGTGTACCCCTGGTTGCTGTCATAGGCGCCGCCTGCCCCTATCTCCACTAGTTGCACCTACTACCCACCCCATTTTTATTACAATATTTATAATATGGTAGTTGTACTCCTAGCTGCTGTCATAGGTGCCTCTTGCTCCTATCTCCACTAGTCGTACCCACTACCTTCCCCATTCGATCGGCTCCCTAACTCGTAGATACCTGTGCTGGTCCCACAGTGGGGTGTATCACTCCCCCAAGTGGCAACCCAATACTACCAGAGATGCACGGCTTATACCTACACGATGTAACAACGTCTTACCTACCAGCTCGGGCTCACACACGCACATGAACCCGTTGGACTTGTGTTGCCACTGCTAACCCGTTTTGGCCTCTTACAGTCAAGCCCAGTACGCGTGTCCCGTCCTCGACTTGGGTCGAGCCCACAGAGATACTCATGGATTACTGGTTGAAACGGGCCCCAATTACTTGACATAAGCTTTCCACCAAAGTTGGTCCCCACTAAGACATCCCACTTAACCCCTTCTTATTCATGTCCACTTACATGTTTAAATTTGGTTAAGTGTTTCTATTCCTATTTCCACATGCCACCCAAGGCACCCACTTAACCCCCATGTCCTACTTACATGTTTATCTTGGTTAAGTGCAACTAATCGTATTTCCTCATGTCACCCACATGTCACCCACTTAACCCCCATGTCCCACTACATGTTTAAATTGGTTAAGTGTTACTTAATTTATTACTACCGTAACCCCTGTAGGACATCTCACATTAGGCTGGCATTTGTGGCTGCTGGATTTGCCGGGCGGGTCCGGGCAGTCTTACACCACAAATGAGCCTAACCTCGTGTCCATACAATTGTTACGCATTTAGTTTGGGCCTTTGACCTCTCACATTGGGCTACCATTTGTGGCTGCTGGATTTGCCGGGCGGGTCCGGGCAGTCTTACACCACAAATGAGTCCAACCTCGTGTCTTAGGCAATTAATTATACATAATTAATTTTCCCCAAATTTGAATTACTTTCCCTATTCAAATTTCCATATTTATTTATGTCCATAATTTATCACCTAAATTATGCTCATCTATTTGTGGTGTATAAATTATACCGATTTCATCACTAATTAATTTTATTCCTTAAAATTAATTACATGCCTTTTTAGGCCATTACATGCCAAATTCACAATATGTGTTTATCCACTATTATCACCATCATACCCCCGTCATTCTTTCGCTTAACATGACATATACATATTAGACTAGCAAATAGTCTAATACTAAAAAAAAGGGAATAAACGTCACAAAGTCACATACACACAATAATAGATCTAATTTGCATCTAACCTGCAATTAAGAATTACAACATACTTGCATAGTCTTTGTATTATCAAGGATCCAAAAATCATAGATCTAAAAGGTGTGAACTTGCATGTATGAACATAGTTTTACACCCAACTAGCCTAGGTAATTATCACAAACTTACATGAAATATGTATGTCGTCAACCTAAACATAAAGGTGTCATCTTGCATTACTATGGATCCAATAAAAGGTGTTAACCTGAGTAAACTATGGATCCGCATAAAGGTGTAAACTTGCATAACAATGCATGTCATAGTTTCAACCTAAAAATGTCAACTTGAATATGGATCTAAACTTTAAAGGTGTGAACTTGTATATATGTGAATCCAATTATCACTTAAACTTGCATATGAACATAATACTTATACGAACTAGCATATGTCCCACATCCATATTCGCATAAAAACTGATGTTATAAACCTAGGTGATTGGATTATAAAAAGGGATTCATTGACACAAGTTAACATCATGAACTACTAGCATATATTTTAGATTCAAACTTACATAACATCATATAACTCGCATACAACTTGCGTGATCCTATTAACTTGCATAACATCATATGTACAACTTGCATAATCATATTAACTTGCATAACATCATATATGAAACTTGCATAATCATATTAACTTGCGTAACATCATATTTGAAACTTGCATAATCATATTAACTTGCATAATCATATTAATCTTGCATAACATCATACATGAAACTTGCATAACATCATATATAAAACTTGCATAATCATATTAACTTGCATAATCATATTAATCTTGCATAACATCATACATAATACAAACTAGCAAGTCATATGAATCACAACCATATTCTCATAATCCAAAGATAAGCATATCACAATTAAATTAAGAATTATCTTGTTAATGAAATCATACTCACAATGAATCGGATTAGAGATGAAGATAGTGTGTTCGTTGTTGTTTGAATCTTTGATTTGTAATTTCCTAAGCTTCAAGAAAAGATGAGCTACTCCAGCGGCATGGTGGCTACGGTTCCGATTTTATTTAGGTTTTAGAATGAGGCTTTGGAGTGTTTATATAGGAGTTAGATTTATTTACAACCGTCAGATCACTCTAGAATCCATCTAGGCCTTAGAAACTGAGAAATGATGTCAATAGACCAACCAGAAATCGCCACCTAAGCCCTAAAAAATAAAATTTCGTCATAGACCATGCAGGGCCGACGGGACCAATTCCAAACTTTCTGAGTCGACCCTGGGGTCGACCCGAGCCCCGCTCTGGTCGACCCAGCGGGTCTCGGGTCGAGCCATAAAATAGGTCGGTTTGGTGTTTTGCCTTCCCGCTTCCGCTGTTTTGAATTTTTTTCTTAAATTTTAGCTTGAATTTTATTTTATTATATATATATTTATATTTATATCTTCCTAATTAACCATTTTCAAACTAAACTACTTTTTGAACCGCGGTAACACTAGGCTATTTTAAGCCATTCCCCTAAACCAAAAATATAGCGCTAGCGGGGATCGAACTCTGTACCTATTGTACGCAAGTCACATGTTCCAACCAAATGAGCTACTAAGTCTTTTGCTTACAAACCTTAGAACAATGCTAAACATTTATTCTTTTCTCATTCTTTTTTTTTCTTCATGTTTTGCTGCAATATTTAATTTAAAGATATCTTTTTCATACGGAATCCAATTTACGCAAACTCGGACTCTATCTCAACCAGAATTCCGAGACGAACACAACGGCGCAACCCGTTTCCCTTAATTCTCACATCTGAGATTAATTATTCTTTAATTTAGTTAATTCGATTATTCAAAAATCCGGGGTGTTACATTCTCCCCTCCTTAAAGGATTTCGCCCTCGAAATCTCTAAGTCAAGAAGAACGTATCCTACCATCCAAATCACCATCTACTCAACCATCTAACACAGGCATCTATTGTCCTTAAAATTTTCTAATGCTGTATGAACATATGCAAGAAGTGTGTGTATATGTTTCTTATCTAATGCAAAATCAGGCGGTCTACTGATTCAGTTGACTTCCTTAGTGCAAATCATGATAGTGCCATGCGTCCATTATGTATGCGAAAGAATCCTATCGATACATATTATCTCTACATGCGTGCACAACCATTCACCAAAATGCCGCATCCATATGATAGTACAACCATTATACATCCATTAGCTTAAATATGCACACACATTTATATGCTACATGCAATATGAAGTGACTGAGTCGATCTAGTGCCTAAATTGTGTGTATATGCATCCACGAGCAACCACTAGCAAACACTTGCATCCACATGCATCCATCATACATAACATGTCTCAAACACATGTTTCAACCGTAGGACTACCCTATATAAAGGTCAAAGGTACTAACGAGAGGACATACTAAAGATAAGATAAGTATAAGGTAAGCGATAAAGGGGAAACTAAAAGACATATCCTCTGGTATCTTAGATGCTTCAGACATGCTGAAACGAAAAAGGAAAGATTCAATACAAAAGAACCGAAGGAAAGATATATGGCCCTTGGGGTTATGCTTTTAAAATAAGCTTTTCTCTTGAAAATACCTTCCTTAAAACATACTTTTGAAGGTACTTCTTTATAAAATTGGTTTTGAAAAACAACTTTTTCAAAATTCATATCTGTTCTCGTAACCTTCAGCTCTGATACCACGTGTCACACCCCACGTCCATTAATGTCACTCATAAAGGGAATGCATTAACTTCCATGGAGCATTTTAAGTGAATATAGAACAGAAAATCACAACAAGACAGATATAAAGCAGTACTTGAAAATTTAAAACTTTATTTATTGCAGTAGAAGGTAAATATGTTTGGTTACATCATCAAAACCAAAGACTAGAGTCAAGTACAAAATATCCATCTTGACAAAATCAGAGTATATAAAAATAAAAAGCACAATCCCAACTTCAATAGCCATGATAAAAGATAAGCTGAACTTTACTTCAGCAATCCTAGTACTTCAGAAAAGATCCAAGTCAAGTTCCACTAGTGCTAGTCCCACCCTGAGAACTTGAGGGGGGGGGGGAAGGAAGAAAAGAGGTGAAAACAAAGGGGGTCAAACATAAAGTCTGGCGAGTATGATAACTTTAACAATATAATATTTAAAGTAATTAGGATAAGCTATAACTAGAAGATAAGGTATGTCTGTGAAACAAATGACAGAGTCAAACTAGAGGAATAAGATAATGTTGAGTCACGCTTCCACTTCCTAAGGGTAATTACTAATTTATACCGAACTAATACTAACGGCACCAATACTAGTCACTCTAAAAGTTGATCCCGCCTACTGAACATAACAGATGTGATAATGGTAGTTTCGTGTACCCCTAGTTGCTGTCATAGGCGCCGCCTGCCCCTATCTCCACTAGTTGCACCTACTACCCACCCCATTTTAATTACAATATTTATAATATGGTAGTTGTACTCCTAGCTGCTGTCATAGGTGCCGCCTGCTCCTATCTCCACTAGTTGTACCCACTACCTTCCCCATTCGATCGGCTCCCTAACTCGTAGATACCAGTGCTGGTCCCACAGTGGGGTGTATCACTCCCCAAAGTGGCAAACCAATACTACCAGAGATGCACGGCTTATACCTACACGATGCAACAACGTCTTACCTACCTGCCCGGACCTACACACGCACATGAACCCGTTGGACTTGCGTTGCCACCGCTAATCCGTTTTGGCCTCTTACAGTCAAGCCCAGTACGCGTGTCCCATCCTCGACTTGGGTCGAGCCAACAGAGATACTCATGGGTTACTGGTTGAAATGGGCCCCCATTACTGGACACAAGCTTTCCACCTAAGCTTGGTCCCCACTAATACATCCCACTTAACCCCTTCTTATTCATGTCCACTTACATGTTTAAATTTGGTTAAGTGTTTCTATTCGTATTTCCACATGCCACCCAAGGCACCCACTTAACCCCCATGTCCTACTTACATGTTTATCTTGGTTAAGTGCTACTAATCGTATTTCCTCATGTCACCCACATGTCACCCACTTAACCTCCATGTCCCACTTCATGTTTACTTTGGTTAAGTGTTACTTAATTTATTACTACCATAACCCCTGTAGGACCTCTCACATTAGGCTGGCATTTGTGGCTGCTAGATTTGCCGGGCGGGTCCGGGCAGTCTTACACCACAAACGAGCCTAATCTCGTGTTCATACAATTGTTACATATTTAGTTTGGGCCTTTGACCTCTGACATTAGGCTACCATTTGTGGCTGCTGGATTTGCCGGGCGGGTCCGGGCAGTCTTACACCACAAATGAGTCCAACCTCGTGTCTTAGGCAATTAATTATACATAATTAATTTTCCCCAAATTTGAATTACTTCCCCTATTCAAATTTCCATATTTATTTATGTCCATAATTTATCACCTAAATTATGCTCATCTATTTATGGTATATAAATTATACCAATTTCATTACTAATTAATTTTATTCCTTCAAATTAATTACATGCCTTTTTAGGCCATTACATGCCAAATTCACAATATGTGTTTATCCACTATTATCCCCATCGTACCCCCGTCATTCGTTCGCTTAACATGACATATACATATTAGACTAGCAAATAGTCTAATACTAAAAAAAGGGAATAAACGTCACAAAGTCACATACACACAATAATAGATCTAATTTGCATCTAACTTGCAATTAAGAATTACAACATACTTGCATAGTCTTTGTATTATCAAGGATCCAAAAATCATAGATCTAAAAGGTGTGCACTTGCATGTATTAACGTAGTTTTACACCCAACTAGCCTAGGTAATTATCATAAACTTACATAAAATATGTATGTCGTCAACCTAAACATAAAGGTGTCATCTTGCATAACTATGGATCCAATAAAAGGTGTTAACCTGAGTAAACTATGGATCCACATAAAGGTGTAAACTTGCATAACAATGCATGTCATAGTTTCAACATAAAAATGTCAACTTGAATATGGATCTAAACTTTAAAGGCGTGAACTTGTATATATGTGAATCCAATTATCACTTAAACTTGCATATGAACATAATACTTATACGAACTAGCATATGTTCCACATCCATATTCGCATAAAAACTGATGTTATAAACCTAGGTGATTGGATTATAAAAAGGGATTCATTTACACAAGTGAACATCATGAACTACTAGCATATATTTTAGATCCAAACTTACATAACATCATATAACTCGCATACAACTTGCGTGATCCTATTAACTTGCATAACATCATATGTACAACTTGCATAATCATATTAACTTGCATAACATCATATATGAAACTTGCATAATCATATTCACTTGCATAACATCATATATGAAACTTGCATAATCATATTAACGTGCATAATCATATTAATCTTGCATAACATCATACATGAAACTTGCATAACATCATATATAAAACTTGCATAATCATATTAACTTGCATAATCATATTAATCTTGCATAACATCATACATAATACAAACTAGCCAGTCATATGAATCACAACCATATTCTCATAATCCAAAGATAAGCATATCACAATTAAATAAGAATTATCTTGTTAATGAAATCATACTCACAATGAATCAGATTAGAGATGAAGATAGTGTGTTCGTTGTTGTTTGAATCTTTGATTTGTAATTTCCTAAGCTTCAAGAAAAGATGAGCTACTCCAGCGGCATGGCGGCTACGGTTCCAATTTTATTTAGGTTTTTGAATGAGGCTTTGGAGTGTTTATATAGGAGTTAGATTTATTTACAGCCGTCAGATCACTCTAGAATCCATCTATGCCTTAGAAACCTAGAAATGATGTCAACAGACCAACCAGAAATCGCCACCTAAGCCATAAAACATAAAATTTCGTCATAGACCATTCAGGGCCGACGGGACCAATTCCAAACCTCCTGAGTCGACCCTGGGGTCGACCCAGCGGGACTCAGGTCGACCCATAAAATAGGTCGGTTTGGTGTTTTGCCTTCCCGCTTCCGCTTAAATTTTAGGTTGAATTTTATTTTATTTTATATATATATATCTATATATATATTTCTATCTTCATAATTAACCATTTTCACACTAAACTACTTTTTGAACCGCGTTCACACTTGGCCATTTTAAGCCATTCCCTTGGCGCTGGCGGGGATCGAACTCTGTACCTCTTGTATGCAAGTCACATGTTCCAACCAAGTGAGATACTAAGTCTTTTGCTTAAAAACCTTAGAACAATGCTAAACATTTATGCTTTTCTCATTCTTTTTTTTTCATGTTTTGCTGCAATATTTAATTTGAAGATATCTTTTTCATATGGAATCCAATTTACGCAAACTCGGACTCTATCTTAACCAGAATTCCATGACGAACACAATGGCGCAACCCGTTTCCCTAATTCTCATATCTGAGATTAATTATTCTTTAATTTAGTTAATTCGATTATTCCAAAATCCGGGGTGTTACAAAAAGGCACCTACACTCTTCTCATTTTCATTCCATCCATAACTCTTTCCTTCTCCTCCTTCTTCCACCTTAAAGCTCCTCCATCCATGGCTTTCCATGGCCGAAAATAACATATAAAATAAATTAAAAAAAGAGTAAAGAATGAAGAAGAAAAAGAAGTAAAGGAGGTAAATCTTGGAGGTAGAGATTGTTAGGCAAAGCTTGGACTTCACGGGGTGAGAAAAACTAAAGGGTTTTTGTTGCTTGATTTAATGATTGCATGTAAGGTGTTTGTTGAAATGTTTCTTAGAGTTTTGGTGGTGAATTCATGATTGATTCGATGGTAAATGATTGCTAAAAACTCCTAAATAATTTCATGAAGTAAAATTGGCAACTTGCTAGGAATTTGGAGTGAAAACCTTTATGTTAGATTCACGAAGTTACACCATTATGGATCATTTCGCAGATCCATGCTTTTATTTAATTTCGGTAATATGTCTGGGTTATTAGTAAGTGATTTGATATGGTTAAGGGCATTAAATACCTAAAAATTCGACCTTTATGTAAAATCATACGTAAAGGTATAATCTTTAGGTGTAAATTTGTGTTTATACATGAAAAGATTAGACCTTTAATTTAAATTCAAGGAGTTGGATATTATGTGAAGAATTTGTGGGTTAATAACTATGGTTTATGTTGGTAAAAGAGAGATTGAACCCTTTTAGGCTCGACCTATATATGTAATTACATATATAGGTAAAATCTTTAAGTATATATTTACAAATCATAAGGAGAACCAAGACCTTTTATTTAGATTCATGAAGTTAGACCTTAATTGAATAATGCTTGGGTTGAAAGCTAGGATTATGGATATTAGAAACTTATAACATGGGTTTTAACACCATAACATGCTTATGTTAAGATGCGAATCTCTAGCAGTAAATATGAAAATATTATTCATGTTTGGAAGATGTTGGATGAATTTGATTTAGTTTGGGTGTTTGATTTGGTTGATCAATGGTTATGAATATCGTTTGGTTGTTAACTAATAAAATGGAACCCAACTATGACACCAACATCCGATCTTAAATAACTAACGAGTTTAGTTACAACTCGTTAGACACATGACATCTTTCTTATGCTTATTGGATGTTTGTATATACCGAAATTCTCGGATATACAAAACTTGAATGAGTCTCATTCCAGAAATTTAATTATAAATGATTATTTTAATAGTAAAATAATCGAAGAAACACAGAAGTTTGAATTAAGTTCCAATATTTGTCGGATATGAAATTGAGAACTTTTACAAAGAAAAGAATATGAACTGAATTGAAGATGATTTTGAGTTCATTGTGAACTGTGTTTTAAATGACACTAGTTCTTAAACCCAGTTAACTGTGAAGATATGATTTGGAATTAATAAATATTTTAACTAAGATTTAATGAAATTTTCCAAAGTAAAGGTTTCCAATTTAATAAATTAAATTGGGATTGAGTGGAATTCGATTTATTAATAATCGATATGAGCTTCTGTGAAGGAAGACCGTTGCTATTTATAGAGTTAAAAAGGCCTTGCCGTTATTCCGTTTATAGTATTAGTATGGTACTTAAATTTATATCGATTATGGATTGTTCAGATTTCCATGAAGATTCCATATGAAATGAAAGATGATTTTGGGTTTATCATGAACAATGTTTTAAATGACATTTGTTCTTTAACCCAGTTAAAAACATGATTGATTTTCCTAAAGTTGATTAATCATCAAGTAATGATTTTTGAGATGAAAACTAAACGGAATTTTAGTGAATCCTTAATTAGATTGAAATGTGAATAGGGCAATTTAATTTACTGAATTCAAGAAGTTTTCAAGAATGGGGTACTACCAGTTTTACTCTATGCAATAGTTAAATCTTTAATTAGATTTAAAACGTTGGATGGTAATTGTAACAACCCGGATTTTTACAACATGCTAAGACAAGAATCAAGGCAGAATTTAATTATAAAATCTGAATCAGGAGAAACAGGTTGCGCCATTGCGTTTGTCTCGGAAAAATACGCGAAATAGAGTCCGAGTTTTCGAAAATCAGAGTCCGTATGACCAAGTTATGGCCCGTCAAAGTTTTCAGAAAATTTCAAGTTCAAAAACAATTCAAATTTGAATTCAGAATTCAAATTCAGCCAAGCAGAACAGGCGGGAAAAATTCCCGCCACCCCAAGTCGACCGGGGAGTCGACTTGGGAGTCGACACACCCCAGGTGGTGTCGACTTGGGAGTCGACACACCCCAGGTGGTGTCGACTGCCCAGTCGACACCCCTGTCGACTTGGGTGGTCGGCCAGTTTGGCCTGGGTGCACCTGACTTGTTCCTCAAGACATGTTTTAAGGCCTGTGATGGATTTTGAGGGCTCAGATCTATCCTAGGGTTTATCCTATGGCCTAAACTACTCCTAATCTCTATAAAAACACCCTAGGACCTAACCTAAATCACTAAAAATCATTCTAGCAACTAAGTGCTGCCAAAATCTATCTTGATCATGGCCTCCATCTTCAACTTCAAGAGCCTATGCATTCAAACTAGATCCAAGACGAAGGTGCAAGCTTTCTACACCAAATCAAGGGTTTTGATCATCATCTCAACATGGATTCTTCGACAAGACGATTCATGCTCCTAAATCTCTTGCCACGCTATGTAAGTTCTAGCTACTTCTAGATCTAAACGGTAGTTTTAATGATGGCATGGAATAAAACGAGATTAAACTAAGTATTCTAGCCTATATGAACCTTTTCATGCCTCTTTTGCTTGAACCTATGACTTTTGGCTATGCTTAGTGACTAAATCATGCCACTTATGTTATGTTTAACTTAGTCCATCATGAAAGATTGAACCTTTACTTGCGGAATGTTGGCATGAATGCTTGAAACCAATTTGACTTGTGAAATATGCACATGAATATGACTTTTGGGGCTTATGCATGTAAATGAACCCAAACCCCTTATGTTATCATGTATGCTTGTATCCAAATTCTCTTATGATATTATGCATGTTTGTGGCCAAATTCCCTTATGATACTATGCATGTTTGTGGCCAAATTCCCTTATGATACTATGCATGTTTGTGGCCAAATTCCCTTATGATACTATGCATGTTTATGGCCAAACCCTTTTTGACATCGTACATGTTTTGAGGCCAATATGTAGCATAGTATCCTTACTATGTGACTCGCTTCCACTTGGGTTGGAAATACGTTTGGGTAGCTTAGGGAAACCGTGAATATGACACGAAAACTTGACATGGGGTTTACATGAGAACATGACATTCATGATACATTTAAATGTGGTCATGACACGTAGGAAAACATGGAACTTGAACTAGACATGTGTGGGTTGTAAGTGTAATAAGACACTAGACTAAACATGAAAGTGGCCAACTCGAGGTTGGGTTGAGTTTGTAGCATAAATCTACCCGGACCCGCCCGGCTTAACTAGTGGCTACAAACAATAGGACCCAATGTGAGTAGTTGGTCATATAGCACTTAAAACCCGAGGTTAGACTAGGTTGTGGTGTAAATCTACCCGGACCCACCCGGCTTAACTAGTAACCACAACAAAGTCTAATGTGAGAGGTTGGGGTGCATTAATCTAATTAATGCCACATGAAAAGGTTAAGTAATTTTGACTAATGACACTTAACCGATATGACACAAATGGGTAGGTTAAGTGGAACCGGACTTGATTTCTTAATGACACTTAACCAAACAAGATAATTAAGGGATGGGGTTAAGTAATTTACACTTAACTAATCCGACTTAGTAATTAGATAGGGTTAAGTAATCTATACTTAACTAATCTAAACACGGTAATTAGATTGGGTTAACTAATCTATACTTAACTAATCTAAACACAGTAATTAGATGGGGTTAAGTAACCTACACTTAACTAATCTAAACGCGGCAATTAGATGAGGTTAAGTAACTTACACTTAACCAATCTAAACACGGTAATTCGATGGGGTTAAGTTTAGCACTTAACCAATCTAAACTTGGTAATTCAATGAGGTTAAGTAACCAATACTTAACCAACTTAACATGCTAATTTAATGGGGTTAAGTAACTTATACTTAATCAATTATACATGATGATTTGATGAGGTTAAGCAACCATACTTAACCAATCTAATACGAGAACTTGATAGGGTTAAGTCACAAGACCGTTTAAATATACTTAACCATTATAATACGACTAGTGGATGGGGTTAAGTTAACCTATACTTAACCAATCCGACTCGATAATCCGATGAGGTTAAGATAATCTATGCTTAACCAATCTAACGCGATAATCTGATAGGGTTAAGATAAACAAATACTTAACCAATTTGACTTGATGATTGAATAGGGTTAAGTCATGAGCTTCTTGGTATACTTAACCAACTTGTAGGGCTAGGTCTTGGACTTGAATACATAGCCAAAGCTTGACATGATTCGTAGGCGGGTTAAGTCATGAACTTGAATGACAACACTTAACCCATTAGACAAAACCCTAGCTCAGGGGACTAGGTTGAAAATCGAAGTTAACAAGGATAGCGGGAAGAAATGCTAAGTGGTAAACCTTAGTTAAGGATAACTAAGTAATAATTCTTAGCCAAGGACATGGGACTAGTTCATAAATAGATGAGTAACCCGATATGGTAGGTCATCGCTTAGTATACGAGGAGGAGCAACTTATCTGACTTGGATAAAAAGCTCCAACGAACAGGGTAACGAAGCATTAGCTTCGGGGGACGTGAGGGTACTCTTGGTATCCCTCTGTGAGGTGGCAGGTGGTCCATGAAACCTGGCCTCACAGAGGTTAAGGTCTGCGGTAGAAGAGCCAAGAGTATGCCTTGGTTGCTATGCGAGCGACCTAAAGACTGGGATGGATTAGCGTGGAGTCGTCGATTCTTGTTTTTGCCCTGGATAGCGCGTCGTCGACTACCTACCATATTTAGTCAATCGTGTACGAACGGAAAGGCAGAGAACTCCCAACAGACCATGTTCTTGCTATCGAGTCATGGGTGAGGTTGGCCAATAGGAAAGTGGGGCATAGTGGGGCCGGAGTATAGTTCTCGTGCATGATTTTTCTTGGATTGCCTTTCAGTAGTTGAGGGAGGGGTCACGTGGGACCATAGCCATGGATACAAAAACAGACCTTGATATCTGCATCAGCAGACGACTTAAAGCTCCCGACTGAGTTCCGTATTTCTCGATTTGCCCTGGCACGGAACTCGGATGGCACATTGAGATACATGTGCGTCTAGACATGGAAAACGATTCACGATACATACGTGGGGTAAAGGGCGTGGTTGACAGGTGGCATAATCCCTAGTGGCCCTAGGTGGCTTGAACCCAAACCGAGACACGGAAACGTTCATTAGGTAGCATAATCCCTAGTGGTTCTAGGTGGCATAAATCCTAAGTGAACACGCGATAGTTCATGGTAAGAAAACATAACTAGATCAAGGGTAGCAGTCCAAAACAACTTCAAGAATAAAATGGTACTATGCGGAGGTGGTATAGATTTACATGGGAAAGCCCGTACAGCCTACGGCAAAGGACTGAACTTATACATGGAAAGAAACATACGAGTTGGGAGAAACCTACATATGCTATATATTAGGTTGACATGGACCATTACATGACATTGGGCAAGGGACATTCATAGTTAACACATGACGCGGGTTGGGATACTAGTACGAGAGGTGCAGAGCAAATACACATGATAAATACCGCGGGATGTTATACATGATAAATACCTTGGGATAGTATACTTGATAGAAACCTGACAATGTGATACCTTGATTTATCTTGACATCGTAGTTTATCATGATACCTTAGTTTATCTTGCTACAGTAGCTCATCCAGTTATCTTGGTTTAGCTTATCTATCTTGCCGTCATCCTTATGTTTACTTTCAGTTTATGCATGTCATGTTACCTTTACCTGTTTTTATAATGGAAGTAGATAGGACTTACCAGTCTTTATGACTGACCCCGTTTTCTTTCGACTCTTTGTCTTCCGTTCCCCCCCCCCAGGTTTTCAGGTAGGAAATGATGTTGTTTAGTTCGTACCTCTTATGCTTGAAGGTCATCATGTATAGCTTGGTCTTCTCTTGGCTATGGCTGCTTCACCGCTTTATTTTGGGGAATAATTTATGAAAAGGTTTTATGCTTCTTTACTATTGCAAGACAGGTTTTGATGTATTCTGATGTAAAAGGCTTTAGACCTTATTTCATAAGGTAATGAAATTTGTTTTACTTCCGTTGTTTTATATATGTTCTGTCTTGTAATATTTCTGTGCATGTTTACCTCGATAATGCTTCACCAAACCTAGTGCATTCCCTTTGTGAGTGACCCTAGCGGAGGTGGGGTGTTACATTTGGTATCAGAGCAGAAGGTTACCAGACTGGGCAAAAGTTTTTAAAACCTTCTGAAAACTATTTGAGAAACCGTTTACAAAGAAGCATTTTTCAAGAAAAGTTTTTAAAGGCTATTCCCCAAAAGCCATTAGCACTATCCTTTGTTTCCTTGATTGAATCTCTTTTCCTTTCTTTCCTCCATCTGTAGTCACAGTAGTTTTAACTGCGACTAATCCTTGTCTAGCTACGAAGTGTTTTCCGTGAGATGGAGGTGATTCTCGAGAGGCCTGTTACCGTGTTACAAGGAAGGGTAATAAGAGCAAGGATAAAGGACACAGACGTAAGGATAAGCAACTTGTTGGTATGGATTAGTCCACGAAGGAAGGCAAGGACAAGATCAGCGAGAGGGCAACTGTATGCTCTCACTCCTAGCGTACCTAAGAGGGATGGTATCGTTTCTGTTAAAGGTTTAGCCTTTCTTTTCTATCATCCCGTCCAGACTTTGTTTTGATCATCGCATCATTTAAGTCTGCCTCGATACTTAAGTCTCTGCACCTTAGTACTAGCATGGTAGAAGATCACACTTTAGTCCCAAAATCTGGTTGGAGAGTCGGTCCATTTATTCATGACTTGTTTGGATTTTAGAACGTCTATGCCAAGTGTTGAGATTAGAAGCAATGCTTCTATTGTTGAGCTATGGATGGATTCTAGGGATGAAGTGGTGATCCAGTAAGGGATGCCATTCTCGGTTTTGAAAGGAGGGTAGTTAAACTCTTAACTTGCCTTGGTAATACCCTCGAAGTCTCGTGTAACCTTTTGAGTTCTGTCATGGTTAGTTACCTAGAATCTCTTGATACATTTATCGGAAATCTCTGATCCGATCGAGTAATGTTCGCCAATAAGGCGGATGGTTCATTCTGCTTAAGCATGGGCTGTAGGAATCACCCTAGTAAGTACACTGGGCAACATGGCTGGCATTGGTTGTTTTCAAGGGAAAGCTCTTCTGCGTGGAATACCTCTTAGTAGGTAAACGATATCCAAGATTCGCTAGTGAATTGTTGGAAAGCTTGCATGAAACCATGAGTACGCAGTAATGGTTGAGCCAAGTATTTTAGAAAAGAATAAGTGAAAAAGGAACGAGAGGCGACAGTGAAATGAGTTCCGACTCATACCTTGGAAATAGGAATCAAGGAGCTACGAAATCATGAAGTCAAAGGCGGCCAAGGCACAATGGAATTAAGCTCATGGAAATGCGGCTTAGACGTGCACATCATGTCTCTTTTTAAGAGTATATCATTGATCCCTGGTTCTCCTATAGGGCTTGCTTGCATGCTATCGCTTGGTGGATATCCTCTCGGTCCTGTTTCTGTTGCAAACCCCGTAAGGAGTTTGTCTTGTTTATCTTCTCGATCCTATCTTGGGAACCTTAGGTAGAACTCTATGGATGTAAACATGTATTTGAAACATGTTATGATTGATATGGTTGCAAATGGTTGCAAGTGGTTGTTCGTGGATGCGCGAATACACGTTAGATACTAGATCGATGCACTCACATTTTGCATTGCATATGCACGAGTATTTATACTTGTTTGAAAGTTAATGTGTTGTCATGCGGATGTTACATATGAATTAATGTTTGTGCACGCATGTAGTGTTTATATGACTAGGACTATTTGCATACATGTTGGACTCATGGCACTAAACATATTTTTCATTAGAAAGATCATTCAGGCCTGATCACTAGCATTAGCTAAGGAACATATACACACACTTTCTGCATGTGTTCATAAAGCATTAGGAGTCTTTTAAGGACCATGGTTTCCTGTGGATGATGTTTTGAGTAGATGGATGATGGATGGTAGGATACGTTCTTCCTAACTTGGAGATTTCGGGGACGAAATCCTTTAAGTTGGGGAGGATGTAACAACCCGGATTTTTACAACATGCTAATACAAGAATCAAGGAAGAATTTAATTATAAAATCTGAATCAGGAGAAACAGGTGGCGCCATTGTGTTCGTCTCGGAAAAATACGGGAAATAGAGTCTGAGTTTTCGAAAATCGGAGTCCGTATGACCAAGTTATGGCCCGTCAAAGTTTTCAGAAAATGTCAAGTTCAAAAACAGTTCAAATTTGAATTCAGAATTCAAATTCAGCCAAGCAGAACAGGCGGGAAAAATTCCCGCCACCCCCAAGTCGACTGGGGAGTCGACTTGGGAGTCGACACACCCCAGGTGGTGTCGACTGCCCAGTCGACACCCCTGTCGACTTGGGTGGTCGGCCAGTTTGGCCTGGGTGCACCTGACTTGTTCCTCAAGACATGTTTTAAGGCCTGTGACGGATTTTGAGGGCTCAGATCTATCCTAGGGTTTATCCTATCGCCTAAACTACTCCTAATCTCTATAAAAACACCCTAGGACCTAACCTAAATCACTAAAAATCATTCTAGCAACTAAGTGCTGCCAAAATCTATCTTGATCATGGCCTCCATCTTCAACTTCAAGAGCCTATGCATTCAAACTAGATCCAAGACGAAGGTGCAAGCTTTCTACACCAAATCAAGGGTTTTGATCATCATCTCAACATGGATTCTTCGACAAGACGATTCATGCTCCTAAATCTCTTGCCACGCTATGTAAGTTCTAGCTACTTCTAGATCTAAACGGTAGTTTTAATGATGGCATGGAATAAAACGAGATTAAACTAAGTATGCTAGCCTATATGAACCTTGTCATGCCTCTTTTGCTTGAACCTATGAATTTTGGCTATGCTTAGTGACTAAATCATGCCACTTATGTTATGTTTAACTTAGTCCATCATGAAAGATTGAACCTTTACTTGCGGAATGTTGGCATGAATGCTTGAAACCAATTTGACTTGTGAAATATGCACATGAATATGACTTTGGGGCTTATGCATGTAAATGAACCCAAACCCCTTATGTTATCATGTATGCTTGTGGCCAAATTCTCTTATGATATTATGCATGTTTGTGGCCAAATTCCCTTATGATTCTATGCATGTTTGTGGCCAAATTCCCTTATGATACTATGCATGTTTGTGGCCAAATTCCCTTATGATACTATGCATGTTTATGGCCAACCCCTTTTTGACATCGTACATGTTTTGAGGCCAATATGTAGCATAGTATCCTTACTATGTGACTCACTTCCACTTGGGTTGGAAATACGTTTGGGTAGCTTAGGGAAACCATGAATATGACACGAAAACTTGACATGGGGTTTACATGAGAACATGACATTCATGATACATTTAAATGTGGTCATGGCACGTAGGAAAACATGGAACTTGAACTAGACATGTGTGGGTTGTAAGTGTAATAAGACACTAGACTAAACATGAAAGTGGCCAACTCGAGGTTGGGTTGAGTTTGTAGAATAAATCTACCCGGACCCGCCCGGCTTAACTAGTGGCTACAAACAATAGGACCCAATGTGAGTAGTTGGTCATATAGCACTTAAAACCCAAGGTTAGACTAGGTTGTGGTGTAAATCTACCCGGACCCGCCCGGCTTAACTAGTAACCACAACAAAGTCTAATGTGAGAGGTTGGGGTGCATTAATCTAATTAATGCCACATGAAAAGGTTAAGTAATTTTGACTAATGACACTTAACCGATATGACACGAATGGGTAGGTTAAGTGGAATCAGACTTGATTTCTTAACGACACTTAACCAAACAAGATAATTAGGGGATGGGGTTAAGTAATTTACACTTAACTAATCCGACTTGGTAATTAGATAGGGTTAAGTAATCTATACTTAACTAATCTAAACACTGTAATTAAATGGGGTTAACTAATCTATACTTAACTAATCTAAACACTGTAATTAGATGGGGTTAAGTAACCTACACTTAACTAATCTAAACGCGGCAATTAGATGAGGTTAAGTAACTTACACTTAACCAAACAAGATAATTAGGGGATGGGGTTAAGTAATTTACACTTAACTAATCCGACTTGGTAATTAGATAGGGTTAAGTAATCTATACTTAACTAATCTAAACACGGTAATTAAATGGGGTTAACTAATCTATACTTAACTAATCTAAACACTGTAATTAGATGGGGTTAAGTAACCTACACTTAACTAATCTAAACGCGGCAATTAGATGAGGTTAAGTAACTTACACTTAACCAATCTAAACACGGTAATTCGATGGGGTTAAGTTAAGCACTTAACCAATCTAAACTTGGTAATTCAATGAGGTTAAGTAACCAATACTTAACCAACTTAACATGCTAATTTAATGTGGTTAACTAACTCATACTTAATAAATTATACATGATGATTTGATGAGGTTAAGCAACCATACTTAACCAATCTAATATGAGAACATGATAGGGTTAAGTCACAAGACCGTTTAAATATACTTAACCATTATAATACGACTAGTGGATGGGGTTAAGTTAACCTATACTTAACCAATCCGACTCGATAATCCGATGAGGTTAAGATAATCTATGCTTAACCAATCTAACGCGATAATCTGATAGGGTTAAGATAAACAAATACTTAACCAATTTGACTTGATGATTGAATAGGGTTAAGTCATGAGCTTCTTGGTATACTTAACCAACTTGTAGGGCTAGGTCTTGGACTTGAATACTTAGCCAAAGCTTGACATGATTCGTAGGCGGGTTAAGTCATGAACTTGAATGACAACACTTAACCCATTAGACAAAACCCTAGCTCAGGGGACTAGGTTGAAAATCGTAGTTAACAAGGATAGCGGGAAGAAAAGCTAAGTGGTAAACCTTAGTTAAGGATAACTAAGTAATAATTCTTAGCCAAGGACATGGGACGAGTTCATAAATAGATGAGTAACCTGATACGGTAGGTCATCGCTTAGTATACGAGGAGGAGCAACTTATCTAACTTGGATAAAAAGCTCCAACGAACTGGGTAACGAAGCGGTAGCTTCGGGGGACGTGAGGGTACTCTTGGTATCCCTCTGTGGGGTGGCAGACGGTCCATGAAACCTGGCCTCACAGAGGTTAAGGTCTGCGGTAGAAGAGCCAAGAGTATGCCTTGGTTGCTATGCGAGCGACCTAAAGACTGGGATGGATTAGCGTGGAGTCGTCGGTTCTTGTTTTTGCCCTGGATAGCGCGTCGTCGACTACCTACCATCTTTAGTCAATCGTGTACGAATGGAAAGGCAGAGAACTCCCAACAGACCATGTTCTTGCTATCGAGTCATGGGTGAGGTTTGCCAATAGGAAAGTGGGGCATAGTGGGGCCGGAGTATAGTTCTCGTGCATGATTTTTCTTGGATTGCCTTTCAGAAGTTGAGGGAGGGGTCACGTGGGACCATAGCCACGGATACAAAAACAGACCTTGATATCTGCATCAGCAGACGACTTAAAGCTCCCGACCGAGTTCTGTATTTCTCGATTTGCCCTGGCACGGAACTCGGATGGCACATTGAGATACATGTGCGTCTAGACATGGAAAACGATTCACGATACATACGTGGGGTAAGAGGCGTGGTTGACGGGTGGCTTAATCCCTAGTGGCCCTAGGTGCCTTGAACCCAAACCGAGACACGGAAACGTTCATTAGGTAGCATAATCCCTAGTGGTCCTAGGTGGCATAAATCCTAAGTGAACACGCGATAGTTCATGGTAAGAAAACATAACTAGATCAAGGGTAGCAGTCCAAAACAACTTCAAGAATAAAATGGTACTATGCGGAGGTGGTATAGATTTACATGGGAAAGCCCTTACAGCCTACGGCAAAGGACTGAACTTATACATGGAAAGAAACATACGAGTTGGGAGAAACCTACATATGCTATATATTAGGTTGACATGGACCATTACATGACATTGGGCAAGGGACATTCATAGTTAACACATGACGCGGGTTGGGATACTAGTACGAGAGGTGCAGAGCAAATACACATGATAAATACCATGGGATGTTATACATGATAAATACCTTGGGACAGTATACTTGATAGAAACCTGACAATGTGATAACTTGATTTATCTTGACACCGTAGTTTATCATGATACCTTAGTTTATCTTGCTACAGTAGCTCATCCAGTTATCTTGGTTTAGCTTATCTATCTTGCCATCATCCTTATGTTTACTTTCATTTTATGCATGTCATGTTACCTTTACCTGTTTTTATAATGGAAGTAGATAGGACTTACCAGTCTTTATGACTGACCCCGTTTTCTTTCGCCTCTTTGTCTTCTGTTTCCCCCCCCCCCCAGGTTTTCAGGGAGGAAATGATGTTGTTTAGTTCAGACCTCTTATGCTTGAAGGTCATCATGTATAGCTTGGTCTTCTCTTGGCTATGGCTACTTCACCGCTTTATTTTGGGGAATAATTTATGAAAAGGTTTTATGCTTCTTTACTATTGCAAGACAGGTTTTGATGTATTCTGATGTAAAAGGCTTTAGACCTTATTTCATAAGGTAATGAAATTTGTTTTACTTCCGCTGTTTTATATATGTTCTGTCTTGTAATATTTCTGTGCATGTTTACCTCGATAATGCTTCACCAAACCTAGTGCATTCCCTTTGTGAGTGACCCTAGCGGAGGTGGGGTGTTACAGTAATTGAATTTACCAGTAACACAATGGGTGTTAGATATGGAGTACTACCAGTTTTGCTCTATGGAACGAATAGGTTGGGATTGGGATCATAAAATGAATGATTACTTCAGTAAGGCTCGTTAATCCCGACTAGTTGATAAAATTTAATTTGGTTTAGATTGTGAAAAGATATTGTAAACTCTTTTGCAATGGTTTTCAAGGAAAGATTTAAACAAGAGGTTTAAATGAATTAAATCTTTGATAAGATTTGTGAGAAAACTTCCCAATTTAATGAATAAAAGATTATTCTGAAATGGAATGATATTCAGGGAATCCTGTATACCTATTGGTTTTAAAGATGTGCAAATTATTTGGAAAGGCTGGGTTTTTACCCGTTTTGAATAATTATACGATGTGATGCTGATGCCAAGATATCGACGACAATGGTGGAAGACCCATATTTCTTCACATCGGATGGATGGCCTGTTGATCCCTTGGGCGACCACCTATATGAGGTTAAAGTGATGGCATAATCTGACCGTACGTGAAGCGATATTGTGACGGCCCGCCCCGCACCAGCCGACATTTCCCATGAAAATGCGCTATGCCGATGTCCAACCAGCACGGGACGGTTGCCAAAGAAAGGAAAAAGATGAGAACTTACTGGTGAACAAATAAAGAACCTATAGAATATCTCACAGCACATGGAATAAAATATAATAATAGCATACTTTGGCATAAAACAGGCGAGACAGTGCATAAGCTGAAAATTAAACATCATAGTAGCGGAAAATCCAAATACAGCTTATGTCCAACATCATCATTATTACAACTTTTGAAAACTGTCTCTAAAGCAAATGAGTAAGGTACACTACTAATGCCCAAAGTAGTGACCCACAGCGACACAGGGAGAATATCTATGTATATCATACGTGGGAGCCTCCTGCTCGTCTCCGGTACAGCTACCTGTGCATACCACCTAACCTGCCTCTAGTCCGCCTGTTTAAGAGCACCCAGAGTAATAAGAAGAGACATAAAACTCTGGGTCAGACAAAAGTCTGGTATGAGCGATAAGCAACAAAACAGAACAATAACAGGTATACTAAGCCATACCTGAACCTGGACCTGCAACCAAAGAGTTAGCACAACCTACCGCACAATACTCTAAGGTGCCACTAAACATAAGGTGTAAAGAATACAGGGGTGGGGGTGTGTATGTCATAGTGTAAGCAAACAACCAAACATAGCAACCATCCTCACATCTCTCACTCAGTGCGTAAAGCATACGACATCCACCACTTTGATCACCCTATTCCTTGCTATGATCACTCTGCCCCATGGAGTCATGATGACACCACTGCACTGATCCATAGCCACTAGTCTTTGCTATGTCCACTCTGCCCCATGAAGTCATAACAACTTCACTGCACTGGCTCCTAGCCTTGCTACGATCACTCTGCCCCATGGAGTAGTAACTACACCACTGCACTGATACGTAGTGTAACACCCCACGTCCATTAATATCACTCACAAAGGGAATGAATTAACTTCCATGGAGGTTTTAAGTGAATATAGAACAGAAAAATTACAACAAGACAGATAATAAGTAGTACATGGAAATCTAATACTTTATTTCATTGCAGCGGAAATTAAACATGTTTGTTACGTCATAAAACCATAAATCAAAGTCAAGTACAATATCCATCTTGATAAAACAAAATACATAATCCCATTACATAAATAGCCATTAAAGAAGATAACAAGCTGGACTTTACTTCAACGGTCCAAGCTTTCCAAAAGAGAGATAAAGTAATCCAATCAAACTCCGCTAGAGCTGGGCCCACCCTGAGGACCTGGAGAGGGGGAAAAAGGTAGAAATGGAGGGGGGGTCAGACATAAAGTCTGGCGAGTATGATAATTCTAACAATACTATTATCAAAATAATTAGACTGAGGCACAAGCTGGAAAATAAGGAAATGTCTATGAACTATTGGGTATGGAAGAGCAGATAAAGATAACTTTAAAGGCACACCTAACTACTAACGAATAATTACTACACTGCACCACACCAGTCACCCCAAAGGTTGATCCCACTTGCTTCACTTAGAAATTATATAAATAGCTTTGTGTACCCTTAGCTGACTACATAGGTGCCGCCTGCCCCTATCTCCGCTAGGTGTACCCCACTACCCACTTTCGATCGGCTCCATACTCGTAGATACCCGTGTTGGTCCCACAGTGGGGTGTATCACTCCCCTAAAGTGGCAACCCGATACAACTTGAGGATGCACGGCTTATACCTACATGATGCAACAACGTCTTACCTACTAGCCCGGGTCCACACACGCATATGAAACCCGTTGGACTTGCGTTGCCACCGCTAACCCGTTTGGCCTCTAATAGTCAAGCCCAGTATGCGTGTCCCGTCTCGACTTGGGTCGAGCCCACAAAGATACGTTTGGGTTACTGGTTGAAATGGGCCCCCAATTACTTACCACAAGCTATCCACCTAGGCTTGTCCCCACTAGTATATCCCACTTAACCCTCTTCTTAGTCATGTTCATTTACATGTGTGTTTGGTTAAGTCTTACTAATCGTATTTCAAATGCCACTAAAGGCACTCACTAGATTCCTCATGCCACCCAAGGCACCTACTTAAACCCCATGTCCCACCTTACATGTTTATTTGGTTAAGTATTTCTTAATTCATTCCAGCCATAACCTCATAAAGACCACTCACATTAGACTGACATTTATGGCAGCTGGATTTGCCGGGCGGGTCCGGGCAGTCTTACACCATAAAAGAGTCTAACCTCGTGTCTTTACACCTGTTATGCTTTAATTTGGGCCTAGGACCTCTCACATTGGGCTGACATTTGTGACTACTGGATTTGTCGGTCGGGTCCGGGCAGGTTTACGTCACAAACGAGTCCAACCTCGTGTCTTAAGCATTGATTATTACTTATAATCTTTTACCCCAGTTTTAAATATATCCCTATTCAAATTATTAATTAATTCCAATTTTAACGATGTCCATAATTGGCTCAATTATAGCCATCCTTTTATGGCATGCAAAATCATATCAATTGCACCCCAATTTCTTAATATTAAATCCTTAATATTACCCCTACCCCACGTTATACGTTCGCTTATTCAACGCAAAATATACGTTAGACTCGAATAGTCTAACTCATAGCACAAAGATAAATTATCATAACATATAGACAAATAAAATAGATCTAATCATAATAGGGGTGAAACTTGCATAAAACTACACATGTCATGGATCTAAAGGTGTCAACTTGTTTGGTTAAATGTCACAACTTACATAATATGATCATAACCCAAGTTCATGTATAAACTTGCATATGTGGTTTATGCAACATAATGATGGTGTGAACTAGCATCTAACACATAGAACTCACACATGTTGTAACGGCTGGAAATTTCCGACTCCTCGGGAGTCGGAAATTCCGAGACGTTAGTGAAAGAATTTAGAAGGTGAGAAAGAAAAGATAGAACTAATAGAATAGAAGAAGAAGAAGAACATCAGAATCATCAGAGTAACACGAATCTCACAGCGGAACGAATAACATATAATATATAACATAACTTTGAAGTAAACAGTTATATATATACAATAGCACTTATCAGAGTACAACACTTACAACACAGCGGAAATAACTATAGCTATAAAACCTTGCAGCCTCCTGCTCCAAGCTCTCCAAGCATATCTGTAAATCCCGACTACTTGACTGCCCGTACAAATTTAGGCACCCAAGAGTTTAGGGAAAACAACAAAGTAAACTCCGGGTCAGTCATGGGACTGGTATGAGTAAAACAATTTAAACATGTATATGAACAAGTAAACGATATCTCATAAGACCACGCCGCATAACGGAACGGGTTTTTCCCTTATGAGAATCCAAAATATCTTTATATCAAAAACCTTTTGATATTATAATAATGTCTATGTACAAATAGATATCAACTAGCAGAAACGCTTGCATCTCACGTTCTACATACATAGTATAAAATCATAAACCGCAGGGCTCTTATCGGAGAATGGATTCCAACAGACAAGGTATGGGAGCACCTTCTGATCAGTGTACTCTAGAGGTGATACACTGCAGGTTCAACAAGAACGTCTTGCAACCCGGCCACACATGACCGCTCACTCATTTAGCTTGAGTGTCGCGAATATATTGCCACCACGGTTATAGGCCATCAAACCGTCATTCGAAGATACAGAATCAAAAAGAAGTATAAATATGGATATTCCCTAGATCGGTGACAATACACCCTGCTTGGGAATGACCCAACTAGCCATGCTGCCTAGCCCAACTTTTGTTTCTTCCTGGTGTGAGGCTAGAAGTTACGTCTATCTTCAGAACATCTGATCATTATTCACTTTGAATGCCACATCGTCATACCCGCCAAATCACAAATTGACTTATTCAAAAATAACACGGGTATACAGCTAAGAGAAACGAATTCCTCCGCCACCAAACGTGAATACGTTTGAACAGATCAACTTACGCGATCCATTGGATATACTCTGTCAGACCTTCTTCCATATACGTTGTCCTGGGACTGGACAAACCGAAGGCACTATTCAGTATATCCATCTTAGTCACTGTTATCTAAGACTTATACAACAGCCCTTGCACTTTACTCCGTCTTCAATTTATCTTTGGCAGATATTGCTCGCAACGCTTATGCCAATACAGAGTGGTTCTTTGGATAATAATCCAACCGGTCTCTCCATATTAACAACGTTAAAATGGTAAAAATTTTGATAGTCTGTGATTCAACTATCAAATGAAAACATGTCGGTGTACAAACAACGATCTTATTTCCAAATGGAAATTCGATCGATCAATCATCATATGTTCATATTTCCTTATTTCATATATTTAGAAAATATATGTTATTAATCATTGGAAAACATTTCCATAGCTTATTTTCACATCACTATTATTCCGCAACTATCAGTCCCTAACTGTAACTAGTATGAGAACAATTCTCTAAGTATCCATCCTGAAGGTCGAAACCAACATCAGATCGTCACTTAGAAAACCGTTTAACTTACCCTCTCCAGTCAGTTTCTGAATTTGCTTAACTCTATTTCTTAAATTCTTATCATGAAAACATTTCATTTTCTATGTTTAGAAAACATATCTGACTATATTTGGAAAACGTTTCCAAAACTCATTTACGGATTTCCAATGAACGTTGTATAAAACATCGTTACGCTTAATCCATTAATCGCTTATTACTTAACTATATTTCAAATCAACCTTTTCTATCGAACCACAACTATTCCTTTGTCAATTCTGAAGTCAATCAAGTTGGGGTATAATTACCTCTCAGACCTTAATTGAACAACGTCCTTTACTGTGAAATAGATGAAGCTCGTCACTCACTTTTTCCAATCATCTGTTTACGCAAATTCTCGGATTCAGGTTACGAATCTACTTCTTATATGAAAACGTTTGATTATAACTATAACGTTATAATTCCTACTTCTGCAATATCTAACCTAAATTATAACTTTATCTCCTAACTCGAATAATTTAACAGACACTTAATTTCTAAATCAATAACTAAATCTTGATTTAAACCCTGGAAAGTAAATAGTACTTTCCCGAATTCGCTATAATTGAATTCGACGTATAACTCTCTTTCGAGAAATCTCTATTTGATTAACTCTTCTTCGAATAACCTATATTCGATTATCTCTCTTCGAATAACTCATATTCGAAATCTCTCTCTTTCGAATAAACAATATTCGATCTCTTTCTTTCGAATATGCTATATTCGAAAATCTCCTTTCGACTTACTAATCGATAACTCCTTTCGATCAAACTAAAATCGATAACTCCTTTAACTCTATTCGAATAACTAATATTCGACTAACTCCTTTGGATCAACTTATTTGATTAACTCCTTCGAATAACTAATTCGAATAACTTACCTTCGAATAACCAATATCCGATTTACTCTAACTCGATTAACTTAATTCTAATCGATTTACTCCATTTCGATTCAACTTAATTCAAATTGATTAACTTAACTCAAATTGATTAACTCCTTTCGAATAACTAAATTCGATTTAACTCTAATTGAATAACTAATATTCAATCAACTCTTACGTGTTTAACTCTATTTGAATAAGTAATTCGAATCACTCTAATGTGTTTAACTCTATTCAAATATCCAATTCGAATAACTCATTTCGAATAACTAAATTCGATTAACTCCTTTTACTTTACTCGAATAACTATATTCGATTTACACCTTCTTTCGAATAACTATATTCGATTAACTCTTCGACTAACTCCTTTGGATTAACTAACTTCGAATAACTCCTTTGGATTAGCTAACTTCGAATAACTCCTTTGGATTAACTAACTTCGACTAACTCCTTTGGATTAACTAACTTCGAATAACTCCTTTGGATTAACTAACTTCGAATAACCAATATTCGATAACTACTCTTCGAATAAATAATATTCGATAACTCTTCTCAAATGAACCACATTTGATTTCTCCACTCGAATAAACTATATTCAATTACTCTTCTCTCGAATACACTATATTCGATAATCTACTTTGAATAAGTGATATTCGACAACTCTACTCGATTAACTCCACTTGGATAACTCTAACCGGTCAACTCAACTGGTTTAACCTAACTGGTTAACTCTAACTGGTTAACTCTAACTGGTCAATTCTAACTGATTAACTCAAATGGTTTAACCTAACTGGTTAACTCGTCTCGATTAACTGAACTAATCCACTTAGTTTAACTTAGCTAATTCACGTTGATTAACTCTAACCGATTCACTTAGTTTAACTCAACTAATTCACTTCGATTAACCACTTAGTTAACATAACTAATTCACTTCGATTAACCACTTAGTTTAACTTAACTAATTCACATCGATTAACCACTTAGTTTAACTTAACTAATTCACATTGATTTACTCTAACCGATTCACTTAGTTTAACTTAACAAATTCACTTCGATTAACTCGACCAATTCACTTGGTTAACTCGACCCATTCACTTGGTTAACTCCTATTTATTTAATAAATAAATATCTCCTTTAGTTTAATTCTATTTATTTAATCTCTAAATAAATATCCTTTATATTTCTTTTAACGAATATAATTCCTTTATATTTTGATTAACAAATATATCCCCTTATATTCGATTAACATATATATTCCCGTGTATTTGATTTACAAATATAATTCTTTTATATTTGTTTTTACCAACTATATTCCTTATTATTCAGAATCCTTTTTCTTATATATACATATATATATATATATAATCCCTTGATTTTATATAAATAAACTATTTTCAAAATATACTTTGAAAACCCCTCTCCTACATTTTGGTATTTCTCATGGTATTTAACACACCATATAACAACGATAAATATCGTCCCACCACACATAATCACACAGATTATATACATCACGTTACATATCACAATATAATCACAGTAAAATAACTGTTGAGGAATCCAGTTGGATTCCTCCAACCCGTTTCCCTGCACCACAGATGTTAGACAACACCAGTATAATATTATGTTAAATAAAATCAACATATAACTATTTGACGGTTTTTATATATATATATATATATACATATATATATCATCTCTACTAACTGACTAGCAGTTCAATCAAACCATCAACACACAGTCAAACAGACAATTTTAACAGTTCTAACAATACAACATGAAATTATAAACTGTTCAGAGTTAGTGAGTTTTACTCACTTTGGCAGTTCATCGTTAAAGAACGATAAACTGTTATTTGATTTGCATCAAACAATTTATTTCGCTATAAATTCATACGAGCCCCAATCCACTTTCAGTCAGCTTCATTGTGAAGCTCTCGTCCATACGATCTCGACGGATCTTGTTTCGCTGGATTTCGTTTACATATGACCAAGTTATTGCTTTTACAAGATTATACATATTTAAATTGAAAAATAAACTATTAAATTTTCTAACGGGCCTCACCTCACCAACTTGGCCCAAGCCCACTACCGCACCCTTAAGGCCTACGTGTACCTTCTTCCTCGTTTTAAATCTGTCGTGAGCTCCTGTCACCAAACGAAACCATTTCCTCCACTTCAAACCGAGCGTCCTCCCTCCAATACACCACCGTTTGAACATCTGAGTATTCCCACTTCCTCTCCTAGAAAATCTCGATCACCCCAGAACCATCTTCCCAACCTCGTCGTTGCCATTCTATTTCCGACCTGACGCAGACCCACGCTCCAGTAAAGATTCGAGCGACCCCTTTTTGCTTCCTCTTCAACTCCTCCACACAATCCACGTTTAACTAAATACGTGCTCCCCCTTCAACTCACGTTCGTAGCACAGTATTACACTCCAGAACCCTTCACAACGTTGAACCCCAGCGCCTCGCCCTCATTGTTTTCTCTTATTTAATCCTCAACACCATCGTGCAACAAGACCATTCAACGTTCTCGTATATAATTCAACACACAGCAAGTATAGCTCCTTGGCATCATTTTCTTGCGCATGAAACACAACTCACGTACTCACCATGGAGGAGCTCGGACCCGAAACTAAGGCAGCTAAGTGCATACTTATAATGTTTAGAAAACTTAGGTTTTAAGAATTTTCTGTCTTGGTGTTCAAAAGGAATACCATATATACTTGTTGGTTGCCATTGTCTCCACGTCTTAGGTTTTAAACCACCAAGAAATTTGGGGTTGAGAAGAATGAACACATGGCCATCTATTTACCGGTAGTTTTCGATTTCCATTTGAGGCAGAGGACGATCCACGTTTTCATTGATTGAGATAGGTTTAGAATCACAGAAATTAAAAGGAGAATGGTAGGTTTTGGATATTATAAAGTTTAACGTACCTCATTTCATAAAATTCCTTTCACATACAGACTGAAATGAAGATACAGTTGTATTCAGTAAGGTGCCACGATCCCAGAAATATAATAATACCGGTAGGTTGACTCATATTGTGAAACTTCAAAATATTGATTTCAGGGTGCGAAATACTCCAAATAAAAAGTTACTTATTAAATTAATTAAAAATTACAGTAAAATTCTAAAAATTAAATTATCACTACTTCCCAAAAGAACCTTGTCTAGATTCAAACCCGATCTCCAGTTATATCGAATAAACAGTTATGGTCGATAAACGATTCTATAGCGACTTTTCTGTAATTTGATTTGGGCATACCTCAAAATCTACACGACGAAATCCCGATTTTTCTCTTCCACTAGAAAGATATACTCCCCCAGCTCCACACGTTTCTTGTTTCACAGAAATCTGGCTTAAAACGAATCCTGTACATTCAGTTGAAGTTCGAATCGCCAAATCGCGAACTGCAGCGCCATTTCAAGCTCGATTTTAATTATAATAAAATTATAATTATACGTTCAACTATCGTTTACAAAAATATTCGTTATTTAAATAATTAAATAACTTAATTATTATACCTTACAAAACGCGCCATTACAGACTTCCCCACTTAAAATAATTTCGTCCTCGAAATTGCTAAGTTAGAGGATGACCCTATATATTGGAACTCCTAAGATTGGTTTACCCCTTATTTCTGATTTTAACCGAACCAATTAATATCGACTGAAATATTTATTCTTCCGACTAACTAAAATTTTCAAAAAAATTTTTGAAAATTTTCTAACACTTTAAATTTTTCAGAAAATTTCGCCATAACCTCCTTTGTATAGCCCTATCGGTAAAACCACCACTCGCCTCTCTAGGCCTTTTCCCACCCAAAAGAAAATCAAACAGCCAAGCGGCTTGCCAATTCGGCTCATAAAATCCAAACTCATATATAATATAAACTTGTACCTTTTTGTCGGGCATTTAACTCTATCCCTTTCATCTGCTACCACTTCAACATATACCATTGTTATCCATTCCAATTGATCTCCAATCAGTTCATATCCTCAAATCCAAATCGAATTTCATTCGAACTCTAATATCAAATTCCAAATTATTGACTTATCAATTTGGTTCCATTCTAGATTATCTCTAATCCCAATTCAATTTAACTCGGTTCAAGTTAAATTTCAATTTATTTTTACCATCTCATTTTATTTAACTTCATTAGTTAAATTTTAATTCCAGAACTTAAATTCCTGAGTTCATTTCAAATCAATTTGAAATCATAACACCAATTCAAAACATTTGAATTTCTAAACACTTGTTTTCTCAAAACAATTCAAAAACAAAACCTTCGGTAGTAATCCGTCACTTAGAACTCGAAAATGAACACTGATGATGTCTAGATTCATCATCAGAATCTATTTTCCAGCTATCGAAGTGAGTTCAATACTATATCATTTTCAATTTGAAAAACATTTTCAAAATCTCCCAGGAACTTAAAATTTCCTTATTTTAAATTCCAAATTCTGATTTAAATTCATATTTAATTCAAACTATTTCATATATTACATTCATATGAATTCTGATTGGTCATTTATAACCATTTCACCCTTTTATAATCTTATTCGATTATAATAACAACCAACACAATCAATATACTATAATAATTTCAAGATATATATTTCTTCTATAAACAAATATATTTTGGGGAAAATTATTTCATTTACCCTCTTTCAAAACATACCATGTCGGTTCATCGTATTCGAGTGTTTAGTAACCCTTATCGATACAGTGGATCAACTGATCGACCAGAATTCATAAGCCACTCAACCAATGAGTCTCCACAATATAAAACCATTTTATATTGAATAACAATTACGCGCTCAAATATATACACTCAAACTCAATCTAGGATATTACTAATCCCATCTCTATCGAGTTATGCCACAGAGCCAAGGTAATCACTTAACTTAAGCTCTGATACCAGTTGTAACGGCTGGAAATTTCCGACTGCTCGGGAGTCGGAAATTCCGAGACGTTAGTGAAAGAATTTAGAAGGTGAGAAAGAAAAGATAGAACTAATAGAATAGAAGAAGAAGAAGAACATCAGAATCATCAGAGTAACACGAATCTCACAGCGGAACGAATAACATATAATATATAACATAACTTTGAAGTAAACAGTTATATATATACAATAGCACTTATCAGAGTACAACACTTACAACACAGCGGAAATAACTATAGCTATAAAACCTTGCAGCCTCCTGCTCCAAGCTCTCCAAGCATATCTGTAAATCCCGACTACTTGACTGCCCGTACAAATTTAGGCACCCAAGAGTTTAGGGAAAACAACAAAGTAAACTCCGGGTCAGTCATGGGACTGGTATGAGTAAAACAATTTAAACATGTATATGAACAAGTAAACGATATCTCATAAGACCACGCCGCATAACGGAACGGGTTTTTCCCTTATGAGAATCCAAAATATCTTTATATCAAAAACCTTTTGATATTATAATAATGTCTATGTACAAATAGATATCAACTAGCAGAAACGCTTGCATCTCACGTTCTACATACATAGTATAAAATCATAAACCGCAGGGCTCTTATCGGAGAATGGATTCCAACAGACAAGGTATGGGAGCACCTTCTGATCAGTGTACTCTAGAGGTGATACACTGCAGGTTCAACAAGAACGTCTTGCAACCCGGCCACACATGACCGCTCACTCATTTAGCTTGAGTGTCGCGAATATATTGCCACCACGGTTATAGGCCATCAAACCGTCATTCGAAGATACAGAATCAAAAAGAAGTATAAATATGGATATTCCCTAGATCGGTGACAATACACCCTGCTTGGGAATGACCCAACTAGCCATGCTGCCTAGCCCAACTTTTGTTTCTTCCTGGTGTGAGGCTAGAAGTTACGTCTATCTTCAGAACATCTGATCATTATTCACTTTGAATGCCACATCGTCATACCCGCCAAATCACAAATTGACTTATTCAAAAATAACACGGGTATACAGCTAAGAGAAACGAATTCCTCCGCCACCAAACGTGAATACGTTTGAACAGATCAACTTACGCGATCCATTGGATATACTCTGTCAGACCTTCTTCCATATACGTTGTCCTGGGACTGGACAAACCGAAGGCACTATTCAGTATATCCATCTTAGTCACTGTTATCTAAGACTTATACAACAGCCCTTGCACTTTACTCCGTCTTCAATTTATCTTTGGCAGATATTGCTCGCAACGCTTATGCCAATACAGAGTGGTTCTTTGGATAATAATCCAACCGGTCTCTCCATATTAACAACGTTAAAATGGTAAAAATTTTGATAGTCTGTGATTCAACTATCAAATGAAAACATGTCGGTGTACAAACAACGATCTTATTTCCAAATGGAAATTCGATCGATCAATCATCATATGTTCATATTTCCTTATTTCATATATTTAGAAAATATATGTTATTAATCATTGGAAAACATTTCCATAGCTTATTTTCACATCACTATTATTCCGCAACTATCAGTCCCTAACTGTAACTAGTATGAGAACAATTCTCTAAGTATCCATCCTGAAGGTCGAAACCAACATCAGATCGTCACTTAGAAAACCGTTTAACTTACCCTCTCCAGTCAGTTTCTGAATTTGCTTAACTCTATTTCTTAAATTCTTATCATGAAAACATTTCATTTTCTATGTTTAGAAAACATATCTGACTATATTTGGAAAACGTTTCCAAAACTCATTTACGGATTTCCAATGAACATTGTATAAAACATCGTTACGCTTAATCCATTAATCGCTTATTACTTAACTATATTTCAAATCAACCTTTTCTATCGAACCACAACTATTCCTTTGTCAATTCTGAAGTCAATCAAGTTGGGGTATAATTACCTCTCAGACCTTAATTGAACAACGTCCTTTACTGTGAAATAGATGAAGCTCGTCACTCACTTTTTCCAATCATCTGTTTACGCAAATTCTCGGATTCAGGTTACGAATCTACTTCTTATATGAAAACGTTTGATTATAACTATAACGTTATAATTCCTACTTCTGCAATATCTAACCTAAATTATAACTTTATCTCCTAACTCGAATAATTTAACAGACACTTAATTTCTAAATCAATAACTAAATCTTGATTTAAACCCTGGAAAGTAAATAGTACTTTCCCGAATTCGCTATAATTGAATTCGACGTATAACTCTCTTTCGAGTAATCTCTATTTGATTAACTCTTCTTCGAATAACCTATATTCGATTATCTCTCTTCGAATAACTCATATTCGAAATCTCTCTCTTTCGAATAAACAATATTCGATCTCTTTCTTTCGAATATGCTATATTCGAAAATCTCCTTTCGACTTACTAATCGATAACTCCTTTCGATCAAACTAAAATCGATAACTCCTTTAACTCTATTCGAATAACTAATATTCGACTAACTCCTTTGGATCAACTTATTTGATTAACTCCTTCGAATAACTAATTCGAATAACTTACCTTCGAATAACCAATATCCGATTTACTCTAACTCGATTAACTTAATTCTAATCGATTTACTCCATTTCGATTCAACTTAATTCAAATTGATTAACTTAACTCAAATTGATTAACTCCTTTCGAATAACTAAATTCGATTTAACTCTAATTGAATAACTAATATTCAATCAACTCTTACGTGTTTAACTCTATTTGAATAAGTAATTCGAATCACTCTAATGTGTTTAACTCTATTCAAATATCCAATTCGAATAACTCATTTCGAATAACTAAATTCGATTAACTCCTTTTACTTTACTCGAATAACTATATTCGATTTACACCTTCTTTCGAATAACTATATTCGATTAACTCTTCGACTAACTCCTTTGGATTAACTAACTTCGAATAACTCCTTTGGATTAGCTAACTTCGAATAACTCCTTTGGATTAACTAACTTCGACTAACTCCTTTGGATTAACTAACTTCGAATAACTCCTTTGGATTAACTAACTTCGAATAACCAATATTCGATAACTACTCTTCGAATAAATAATATTCGATAACTCTTCTCAAATGAACCACATTTGATTTCTCCACTCGAATAAACTATATTCAATTACTCTTCTCTCGAATACACTATATTCGATAATCTACTTTGAATAAGTGATATTCGACAACTCTACTCGATTAACTCCACTTGGATAACTCTAACCGGTCAACTCAACTGGTTTAACCTAACTGGTTAACTCTAACTGGTTAACTCTAACTGGTTAACTCTAACTGGTCAATTCTAACTGATTAACTCAAATGGTTTAACCTAACTGGTTAACTCGTCTCGATTAACTGAACTAATCCACTTAGTTTAACTTAGCTAATTCACGTTGATTAACTCTAACCGATTCACTTAGTTTAACTCAACTAATTCACTTCGATTAACCACTTAGTTAACATAACTAATTCACTTCGATTAACCACTTAGTTTAACTTAACTAATTCACATCGATTAACCACTTAGTTTAACTTAACTAATTCACATTGATTTACTCTAACCGATTCACTTAGTTTAACTTAACAAATTCACTTCGATTAACTCGACCAATTCACTTGGTTAACTCGACCCATTCACTTGGTTAACTCCTATTTATTTAATAAATAAATATCTCCTTTAGTTTAATTCTATTTATTTAATCTCTAAATAAATATCCTTTATATTTCTTTTAACGAATATAATTCCTTTATATTTTGATTAACAAATATATCCCCTTATATTCGATTAACATATATATTCCCGTGTATTTGATTTACAAATATAATTCTTTTATATTTGTTTTTACCAACTATATTCCTTATTATTCAGAATCCTTTTTCTTATATATACATATATATATATAAAATCCCTTGATTTTATATAAATAAACTATTTTCAAAATATACTTTGAAAACCCCTCTCCTACATTTTGGTATTTCTCATGGTATTTAACACACCATATAACAACGATAAATATCGTCCCACCACACATAATCACACAGATTATATACATCACGTTACATATCACAATATAATCACAGTAAAATAACTGTTGAGGAATCCAGTTGGATTCCTCCAACCCGTTTCCCTGCACCACAGATGTTAGACAACACCAGTATAATATTATGTTAAATAGAATCAACATATAACTATTTGACGGTTTTTATATATATATATATATATACATATATATATCATCTCTACTAACTGACTAGCAGTTCAATCAAACCATCAACACACAGTCAAACAGACAATTTTAACAGTTCTAACAATACAACATGAAATTATAAACTGTTCAGAGTTAGTGAGTTTTACTCACTTTGGCAGTTCATCGTTAAAGAACGATAAACTGTTATTTGATTTGCATCAAACAATTTATTTCGCTATAAATTCATACGAGCCCCAATCCACTTTCAGTCAGCTTCATTGTGAAGCTCTCGTCCATACGATCTCGACGGATCTTGTTTCGCTGGATTTCGTTTACATATGACCAAGTTATTGCTTTTACAAGATTATACATATTTAAATTGAAAAATAAACTATTAAATTTTCTAACGGGCCTCACCTCACCAACTTGGCCCAAGCCCACTACCGCACCCTTAAGGCCTACGTGTACCTTCTTCCTCGTTTTAAATCTGTCGTGAGCTCCTGTCACCAAACGAAACCATTTCCTCCACTTCAAACCGAGCGTCCTCCCTCCAATACACCACCGTTTGAACATCTGAGTATTCCCACTTCCTCTCCTAGAAAATCTCGATCACCCCAGAACCATCTTCCCAACCTCGTCGTTGCCATTCTATTTCCGACCTGACGCAGACCCACGCTCCAGTAAAGATTCGAGCGACCCCTTTTTGCTTCCTCTTCAACTCCTCCACACAATCCACGTTTAACTAAATACGTGCTCCCCCTTCAACTCACGTTCGTAGCACAGTATTACACTCCAGAACCCTTCACAACGTTGAACCCCAGCGCCTCGCCCTCATTGTTTTCTCTTATTTAATCCTCAACACCATCGTGCAACAAGACCATTCAACGTTCTCGTATATAATTCAACACACAGCAAGTATAGCTCCTTGGCATCATTTTCTTGCGCATGAAACACAACTCACGTACTCACCATGGAGGAGCTCGGACCCGAAACTAAGGCAGCTAAGTGCATACTTATAATGTTTAGAAAACTTAGGTTTTAAGAATTTTCTGTCTTGGTGTTCAAAAGGAATACCATATATACTTGTTGGTTGCCATTGTCTCCACGTCTTAGGTTTTAAACCACCAAGAAATTTGGGGTTGAGAAGAATGAACACATGGCCATCTATTTACCGGTAGTTTTCGATTTCCATTTGAGGCAGAGGACGATCCACGTTTTCATTGATTGAGATAGGTTTAGAATCACAGAAATTAAAAGGAGAATGGTAGGTTTTGGATATTATAAAGTTTAACGTACCTCATTTCATGAAATTCCTTTCACATACAGACTGAAATGAAGATACAGTTGTATTCAGTAAGGTGCCACGATCCCAGAAATATAATAATACCGGTAGGTTGACTCATATTGTGAAAC
This sequence comes from Allium sativum, assembly GCA_030737875.1. Lineage (NCBI taxonomy): Eukaryota > Viridiplantae > Streptophyta > Magnoliopsida > Asparagales > Amaryllidaceae > Allium > Allium sativum. The sequence goes on from CM060922.1 coordinate 798,130,611, forward strand.
TTCAAAATATTGATTTCAGGGTGCGAAATACTCCAAATAAAAAGTTACTTATTAAATTAATTAAAAATTACAGTAAAATTCTAAAAATTAAATTATCACTACTTCCCAAAAGAACCTTGTCTAGATTCAAACCCGATCTCCAGTTATATCGAATAAACAGTTATGGTCGATAAACGATTCTATAGCGACTTTTCTGTAATTTGATTTGGGCATACCTCAAAATCTACACGACGAAATCCCGATTTTTCTCTTCCACTAGAAAGATATACTCCCCCAGCTCCACACGTTTCTTGTTTCACAGAAATCTGGCTTAAAACGAATCCTGTACATTCAGTTGAAGTTCGAATCGCCAAATCGCGAACTGCAGCGCCATTTCAAGCTCGATTTTAATTATAATAAAATTATAATTATACGTTCAACTATCGTTTACAAAAATATTCGTTATTTAAATAATTAAATAACTTAATTATTATACCTTACAAAACGCGCCATTACACATGTCATAGCATAATTCTAGATCTAAATAGACGTCATAATTCTAGATCTAAATAGATGTCATACAATATGTGAGATTATACATACTAATAAATCTAAACTTACAATGGTACATGTGATTTATCATGTGAATCATCATAGCCCAAATATATATAATCAACATCATGATTCATAAGCTAACTACAACATAATAACATCATGGCTTTGTAACATCGCAACTTAGCATAGAAACTTGCAACATATATAATATCATCATAGCATGATTTACAACATATAGGATATCATCATCACATAACATAGGATTTACAACATACATGGTAGCATAAGGTTTACAACAACATATATGACAATTCACATCATTTTCTTATGATCCATATCACATCTTAATCTAACTAGTTTGCTAATAATCTTATTATGATCATCATACTCACAATTAGAAAAGAAAGAGAGTCTTGATTTGCTTTAGAGTTGAGTAGAATTAGAGTTTTGATTAGCTTTCTTCCTTCTTAGTTGGCGGCGGCTACACTGAGTTCCATGGCGATGGCATGATGGCGGCTATTCTATTTTTCATGTGATTTTAGAGTGAGAGACTACCTAGTTATATATAGAGTTTAGGATTTATTTAGACCGTCAGATCAACTCAGAACTAACCTGAACCGTTAAATTAGCCAACTCAGCCCTAAAGACACATCAGCAGCTCAAGATTGGGCTCTGCCAAAACCTGGCCGACTGGACCAGGTCGACACCCAAGTCGACTGCACAGTCGACCTGGTCCTGGGGGTGTCGACTGCCCAGTCGACTCCCCAGTCGACCTGGGGTGCTGGGCGGGAAATTTCCCGCCTGGCCTGTTTGACTTCGAATTTTGAATTTTAAATTTTCTGAAACTTCCGATGGCCATATCTCCTTCATACGAAGTCCAAATCACGCAAACTTGGACTCTATTTCAACCAGAATTCCGAGACGATCACAATGGCGTAACCTGTTTGCCACAATTCTCACGTCTGAGATTAGTTATTCTTTAATTTGTGAATATTAATATTAACAGAATTACGGGGTGTTACACGTAGCCTAACATCCGTCTTGGTAGTGAATCAAAGCTATGGACGTCGACAACTCTTTAGCACACGTCCCGCAGCAATGCCCAATCATAAGGTTAACTCGTTGGTTCCCAACTGGATCTTGAGTATAAACCTTCTATTTGGACTACCTTTGCATCTCGGGTATTAGCCTCCTCCGGATCGGCCTTCCTCCTTGCCTTTGGTCCGGTTCGCTCTCCTTCCCAAGCGTCGGGTCGGTTCGGCTCGTGAACCCCTTGGCGGTTCGGTTCGCGCTCCCCGTTCGTGGTGCAAGCAGCTCGAGTTCTCCTCCATCAGTTCGGATCAGAGCATTTCACCGGGTCGGTTCGGATAAGCACTCCATGATCTATCGGTTCGGATGGCACCCCGGGTCGGGTCGGAGTACATGTCTCGTGGTGGCTCCGCTTTGGTCTTCTTCCCCAACGCTGGATCGGTCCGGTCGTGGTCTCCTCCAAGCTTCAAGTCAACTCGTGGCATACAGGTTCGGTTCGGGTGCAAGGGGCGGCTAATGGATGGGCTACACGAACGGGTCGGTTCGGGCCTCCCCATCCGATCCGATCCGATTCGGGTCACAGCCTGCACTTTTTCTGCAACTTCCAGCGACTGTTTACATGCCACTCGACGGCGTTTTCGACCATTCTAACTATTCTAAACAATCACAATACATGCCAAACAATCATGGCAACATATAACATCAACCACAAACACGAAAATGACAACTTGATAGGTTAAAACGGATCAAACATAGCCAAAATCCCATATTTTCCCTTAAGCATGTTTAAGAAAAGCTAATGATAGGATTAGTAAAACTTAACCAAATTAACCAAATTTTCTAATAGAGGCCTAAAACAATATTTTGAAATTTATAAATATTTTTTCCAGATTTTTAACATGTTTAAATTCGCTAATTAACACTAATTACCCTTAATTAACCATAATTAGTGAGGAACTATGCAAATCACTCACCTTAGCCACAAACAAATTACCAAATCTGAAATTATCTCTGTTTGGGCGTGGCTACCAAGACAATACAGCAGTTCTAATACTGATTTGGTGAAGATCTTCCTTGATTTGATGTGGATTTGGATTAATTAGCGATTAGAAGGTGATTTGGGGTGTTTTAGATGTTGGAGGCCATTACTAGAGTTCCAAGAATGAAAGTGGCGGCTGTGAAAGTGAGAAAAAGGGTGTTCTCTAAACCCTAACAGCCCTTAAATACTCCAAATCCCGAAATTCCCCTTTGGGCCTAGCTGTTAATCACCCGGTTAAGCCCAATTAAGCTGTTTTTCACCACCTGAAACTTGTTTCAGCCATATCTCCCGAACGGTGAGTTTGTTTGGCTAATGTGACCACTCTACAGAAAGGTAAACCATCATCCGGATCTAATGGAAGTGCTTTCAGGTCAAAACTCCTTTCCAATCAAAAGTTATGGCCGAAACAAGATCAGCTAGGGGCAAAACGGTCATTTGAAAATCGGTAAAAATCATGAACATGGGAAATGACCCCAATAGTCGTCTCCCAAAGTTACATGACCATACGACTTCGTATGTGAAAGAAATAAATATTCTATGATCCTTCGATACGTAGAATGCGGGTCGTTACATTCTCTCCCCCTTAAGAAATTTCTTCCTCGAAATTCCTTAACCCAAAACATACAAAGGATCCCGCATTCCTACCAGCCACATACAATAATCAAACATGCAAAACAAACAAAACAAGCCTATCCTAGCATGCGGAAAGACTAGATCGAAACTGAAATCTTACCAGGGGAAGAGTTCTGGATACGTCATCCTAATGCTCTCCTCTGTCTCCCAAGTACAGTCATTCTCATTCTCGCCCCACTGAACTTTGACTAATTTGATCGCCTTCCTTCGAAGTTGCTTTGTATCGTTCCCAACAATACGCATAAGCTTGCGGTTCCCAACTGCCTCGGGTTCAACCTCGATATCATCCAACTGATCAGGTGAAATAGTCACATCGGGGTCGTGCACGAACTTCCTTAACTGGAAACATGAAATACATTGTGAACTCCTGCCATCTTCTCTGGTAATTCAACTTTATATGCCAAATTCCCAATTTGCTCGAGAACCGGGAATGGTCCAACAAATCTTGGTGCTAACTTGCCTCTCCTGCCAAATCGTATCACGCTCTTCAACGGAGAAATCTTGACAAACACCAAGTCGCCAATGGAGAACTTTAATTCTCTTCTCCTCTTATCAGCATAACTCTTCTGCCTATCTTGGGAAGCCTTCATTCGTTGTTGGACAACCTTAATCTTAGCTGAAGTTTCCCTTATCACATATGGTCCAAGCACAAACTTCTCACCAGTTTCTAACCAACATGATGGTGAGTTGCACAGTCTTCCGTACAAAGCTTCAAATGGATCCATACCAATACTGGATTGATAACTATTATTATATGCAAACTCTACTAGATGCAAATAGTCATCCCATGATCCACCAAAATCCAATACACAAGCTCTCAAGAGGTCTTCTAATACTCGATTCACCCTCTCGGTCTGACCGTCGGTTTGAGGATGATATGCAGTACTGAGATGTAATTCTGATCCTAACGCCTCTTGTAAGCTTTTCCAAAATCCACTAGTGAACAACGGATCTCGGTCACTCACAATACCTTTAGGTATTCTATGAAATCTCACTACCCACTTCATATATAGTTCAGCTAACTTAGTTGCCGTTCTATTCGACTTGACTGGTATAAACCTAGTGTAATAACCCGGAAAATCTGAGCCAGTTTAAAATTTTTATTTTGGCAATTTTAGCGAATTTTGAATATTTAAAATAGATTATTTTAAATAAAATTGACGAGGAAATTTATTTTGAATATAATTCGAACGTATATATTTATACGCGTCGTCGTTAGAATATAAATATTTATATATAATTATAAATAGAATTGAAAATGGCGCGGTAGTTCGATAATTCGATTTCAAACTTCAATTGAACATACCGGGTGCAAAACAATCCGGATTTTAGTGAAACCAAAAATAATAGGATCTAATTGATGATATCTTTCCAACGAATCCGAAAAATCAAAATCTCATAGCGGGAATCAAAAGATATGTCCAGTTGAAAATTCTGAATAGTCGCTATGGAATTCGGGCCCTTAAAAATGGAAATTTTGCAAACGACCTCGGATTTCGACGAAACCACTTTTGTTGGATCCGCAGTGTCAAGTTATTGCTAGATTCCAAATTTCATAATTTTTCGAATCAATATGTGAGCGTGGCAAAGGAAAACGCGTTTGACCAATTTCAGTTGATTTTAATCGACTGGAAAATGGCCATTTTTCTAACGGTCTCAGAATTCGACGAAACTAGTTTTTTTAGGACTGTATCGTCAATACGAAGCTAGAAAATATTTTTCTGGAATTTTTCAAGTTAGTATGTGACCCCGGTAATTTGAAATGTACGTTTAAAATTCAATATAGTGATTTAAATGTAAATTTAACTAAAACTGGTTGTAACAGCCGAATCAGCCTACGATACATATCCCATTGTGTTCGGAGTGGGGGTAAAACGCTATGGACGACAGGCGGTGGGCCTCGTTTCGAGGTCGTATGTAAAAGTAAACTTTTTGAAAATTAATTAATTAAATAAAAATAAAAAAACCTCTTCTCCTTATAAACCGCTGCCCCCCCCCCTTTTCACTTCAGTTCGATCGAAAGAAAAAAAACCGTCGAGGACGGAGACCGACCGCCCACCGCCGCGCCGGAGCGCGTTCCCCACCCCAGCCCCCACCGAACGTCGGCAACCCCCTCTCCCGTTCGCTCCTCTTCCCCCCCCCCCCCCTCTCCTCAAGCCGCGACCCCCTGAAGTCGACGCCAGCCACCGCTCCACCAATCCGCTGCCTGAGCGTCTCCGACATCCCCAATCCGCCGCATGAGCACCCGTACCCCCTTCGAATTGTAAGTATTTATTTTTATGTTTAAAAACTGGTTTTTTTATATGTTTAAAAACTGAAATTTGTTTGATTTTAAAAAACTGAAATTAGAATTGTTTTTGGAAAATATATATGCATCGTATTAAAAGGTTTGATTTTTATTGAATAAAAAGATCGGATTTTTATCATGAGGAAGGCGACTTAAAAATATAATTTTTATATGATAAAAATATGATTTTTATGTTGCTAAAAATGTAATTTTTGTTCATGGAAAAAGTAAGGATTTTATTTTATGAAAAGTTAGAAAAGAAAGTATAGTCCTTGTATGAAATGTTAGAGAAGATAAAGAATTAAAAATATGATTTTTATATTTTTAAAGTATTAAAAATATAACTTTACTATATAGAAGTGGTAGAAATATGATTTTTGTTTATGTAGAGAATTAAAAATATCATCTTTGTATATGTGGCAAAATAAAAATCTGATTTTTATTATGTATGCATTGAAATAAAGAGGTGATTTTTATAATGATATTTTTATAAAGGCGAAATCTTTAAAATTGAAAAGGCGAAATCTTTAAAATTGAAAAGGCGAAATCTTTATATAGAGAATAGCGAGGTAAAAATATAATTTTTGTCTATATAGTAGCAATGTAAAAATAGAATTTTTATCCATATAGCGAAGTAAAAATTCGATTTTTATATATTGAACAACGAAGTAAAAATTCGATTTTTAAAGGTATGAAGCAATTATAAAAATATGATTTTTAAATTGAAAGTGAATAAATAAAAATGTGATTTTTATTTTAAAGACATCAAAATATAAAAATGTGTGATTTTTATATATGTAGTGGCTACGGGCAACGAAGATGACGAAGATGCGATAACGATGAAGATTTCTCTAGAAGAAGAGTCAAGATGATTGGATAGCAATTGGTGAGAATTTCTCACCTTTCAATTTCATTTTCTAGATATATATATATATATACTAGGATGCAGACGGTGCTTAGTAGCACCCGACACAATCGTCCACAGACCATGGACTTGTTTGTTTGGTTGAGTAGTTAGTTAGAATATTTGGTTTGAATTGAATTGTTTAGTGAAATGAAATTGATTTGATTGATGTGTGAATGGTGTGGGCCTTCACTTGACCGGGGATAAGGCTAGGCCTCGTCCCGTTTCTAGTATCGTGTCGTTATGCCGCCGAAATTTTCTAAAATAAGTTAGAAAAATGAAAATATCATTTTATTTAAAGAATGAACTGAATAGAAATTCATGTGTTAAAATAAAATATTTTATCGTTAAAAATATAATTTTTAACGTAGAAGTAAAATAAAATAAAATATTCATTTACAAACCGGACGGTTTGTTTATGTACACCTATTTGAAGGACATTGATTGGGTCGATAAATTTTACACATCGCCCAACTGCACAAATAAAAATCTGTGTTTGTTGATTTGAAACCCCACACGGCTGTCGGGATGAAATATGAAGTTCACTCATCCTGATTTATTAAATATGTCGATCGATTGATTGACAGGCTGTTATAAGCGTTAAATATCTATATTTGATGCTTATACAGTGTAGTGCACTTTGGTTGATGGTTGATTATTTTTCAATGCTATCATATACATGTGTTGTATGGAAATCCATATAGTTAACGCTATATGGTAACTGATTGGGCCTCATTCCAATTTAGAAGATAAAGAATATTATAAAGTAAAAGTTCATGTGTTGACTGTACTCATCCGTTGAGATTAGTCATGTGTTGAACGAAATATTTTAACAATAAAATTTATATCTTTATCATTATAAAGTAAAAGTTCATGTGTTGACTGTACTCATCCGTTGAGATTAGTCATGTGTTGAACGAAATATTTTAACAATAAAATTTATATCTTTATCATTATAAAGTAAAAGTTCATGTGTTGACTGTACTCATCCGTTGAGATTAGTCATGTGTTGAACGAAATATTTTAACAATAAAATTTATATCTTTATCATTATAAAGTAAGAGTTCATGTTCATGTGTTGACTGTACTCATCCGTTGAGATTAGTCATGTGTTGAACGAAATATTTTAACAATAAAATTTATATCTTTATCATTATAAAGTAAGAGTTCATGTGTTGACTGTACTCATCCGTTGAGATTAGTCATGTGTTGAACGAAATATTTTAACCATAAAATTTACATCTTTATCATATATAGAATTAGAAATCAACTGGAAAATAGATGAGATGAGTGGTCTCCTGGATATTAATCTGATGTTGGTTTCGGCCTTCGGGGTTAATATTCAGGAAATCGTTCTCTTACTAATTTACGGTTGGAGTCTGATTTTAAATCAAACGATAGATACCATAATTTTTATAAAAAATATTAAATAACAAAAATAGTCACATATGGACGGTACTCATCGGTTGAGATTAGTCGTGTGTTGACAAAAATATAGATTCAGGTATTGGATAGAACAAATATTCATTTGTTGAAAAGAATAACGGAATTATTGAAATATATAAAATCGTGTTGATTAGAGATGCGCCATTTTGACGTGAACGATATTTATATCGATTTTATTCATTTTAAAATGAATATTGAAAAGTGATTTCGAAATGAATTGAATATATAACGAATTTGATTTCAATTGAATATATAACGAATTTGATTTCATTTGAATATGTAACGAATTTGATTTCATTTGAATATATAATGAATTTGATTCAAATAGAAAACGGAAATGAATTGAATATAAAACGATTTCGAAATGAATTGAATATATAACGAATTTGATTTCAATTGAATATGTAACGAATTTGATTTGAATAGAAAACGAATTTGATTTCAATTGAATATATAACGAATTTGAATCAAATAGGAAACCAATTTGAATTGAATCGAATAGAAAACCACTTTGAATTGAATCGAATTGAAAACGAATTCGAATGGAATTTAAAACGAAGTGAAATGAATACAAATTGAATTGAAACTTGAATTGAATAGAAATGAATTTTAAAACGAATTTATAAGGAAAAATTCAATTTTGATTTGAATTGAAATGGAAGTTGAGATTGTTTTTGAAACGAGTTTAAAACTATTTATATAATTCGTTTTAAATAGAAATCGAAGAAATATATATTATATATATTATATATATAATATAATGGCCTGAATAGAACGCGCCGCGCCGCGGCAGTTCGTAAATTTCGACCATTTATTTCAAACGGACATTACGGGAGATCCGACCGTCGGATTCTCCTAAATCTGGAACCGTTGGGTTCGTATCGAAAAGAGCTTTCTAGCGAATATTAGAAATTCAAAATCTAACGGTTGGATTTGGAGATACGTCCAAATCAAATTCGAAAAAGGTCGCTATAAGTGCAGTTCGATGGCCATTGTTGGAAATCGATTGTATGGACCTTAATAAAATTATTAAAAATAGTAATAATTTGTGTAAAATCATAAGAAATGATTTGGGGAAAATTAGGGTGAAAAACTCCATATTTGAAAAGATAAAAATGGGTTTTTATCGAAATGAACTAGTTTTGAACTAAATTTAAAACCCAATTATTTTTAAATAAATAAATTAGATTTGAAAAAGGGGTTTTAAATAATCGGAATTTCTAATATATTTGATTGGATTTAAAATGGGTTTATCGTGAACAGTGTTTTAAATAACACAAGTTCTTTAACCCGATAACAAATAGAATGTGATTTGGGTTTGTCGTGAACTGTGTTTTAAATAACACATAGTTCTTTAACCCAGTAAAAGGAGTTCTAACGAATCTGCAATTAGATTGAAATGTGAATCTATAATCTAAATTATCAAATTTAGAAATGAGCGAGAATGGAGTATCGCCAGTTTTGCTCCAAAGCGATAGTTAAATCTTTAACTAGATTTGAACGTGAAATGGTAATTAATTTTACCGATAACACCATGGTGTTAGATATGGAGTATCACCAGTTTTGCTTCATGGGATGAATAGGTTGGGATTGAGAAATAAAATAAATAATTACTTCGTTGTGGTTCGCTAATCTCGACTAGTTTGGAAAACCATAATTTGGTTTGAAATGACATCCAAAGGAAGATTAAAGGATAAATTTGCAAGGATTTATCTTGGATAAAATTAATGGGAACCTTTCCCTAAAAATGTGATTTTGTGAATAAAAGAATATTCTGAATTGGAATGAGGCGTATGTTGTGTTTGTATAACATTTGTTTTTAATATACGCGGGTTGTTCGGAAAAGCCGGGTTTATACCCATTCTGAATAACCGATTCGACGATGTGTCGAAGATGAAGATGGTGGTCGAAGACCGGAAGTCTTCACATCGTTTGGATTATTACTGACGATCCTGATTGGGCTGTACACCCAAGAGGATGGAAATAGTTGGTGGTCGTCCGGACGTACCTGGAGATCGATGGATATGCGAGGAAAGTGCCTCCGGTTTCGTTCAGACCCAGAACGGACTTGTAAATGGATTGTGTGTCTGACGTTGGATTTTATTCTGTGTTGATTGATTTCTATTAAATATACATCTGTTTGGCGGCGGAGAATTTATTCTTCTGCTTAACGCCCTTCTCTGAGACGTACGAGCTCAGAGGTTGTATATCGATGGACATCAGTCGCATGGCATGAATTGCCTGTGTGGCACGCTAAGATGCAATGATCAAGGCTTTTGTTGAAAAGCAGAGTCTTGTGGTTGATGATCAAAGCACGGCCTTTGTGGCGTAGCTTTGTGTATAACGTGAATTCGCGAGCCTCACACCTCGGTATGAGTTAAGAACGGGATACGGACCGCTGGGAGACCACGACGTTTCTTTCTAGCTATGGTGGTGTCAGTGACTTACCAGCCCTGACATTTATATACTTTTCACCTTTGTGGTTGTTGGAATGAGGCGCCTCGATTATAGGTTTGTAAGGACCGGGAAGCGTGTGTTCAGGAATAACTAATCCTCTAACGTAAGTGAGGACCGGCCCAGCCGCATCCGGGGTTGCCCAGAGTGCGTAACCCGGAGGCATTTGCTAGAGTGTCTCGAACGCGGAGAGGATCTTGCCCCTTGCCTCGACTCATGACGGAAATCCAATTTCCAATACGTGTATTGCGGTTTTAATTGTAGAACTAGTATGGCGACATGATATATGGTACCCATGCCGTCTATGATTTATATTTATGATTGAAATTGTTTTGACACTATACACTTATTATAGTATCAAATGATTTGTTTTAAATGTACCAAGCATGTTTGGCAATTATAAGCGAAAACCCTATCCTCCGGCTTGCGTTGCATTGTGTGATGGTGTAAAAACCCGGAACTTCCCCGTAAAGGAAAGTGTCGGATAGTTCGAGAACAAGCCACAACAGAACTCATATAAAAGAACGTTTCATTGTATATTACAACAATGCATCAGATTACAAGAATATACAGAGTATAAATGAATATTACACAGAAATATCAGAGATTTAAATTACATTTAAATACATAGCAGCGGAAAATAATACAATACACAACTAGAAGAAGATATACGGATACAAAGCTTCCCGGATATCGTTCCAGCTGAAAACCAGGATCCTGCGAATATAAAACTGCAAAACCAAAACTACTAGCTGCCCGTGTCAAAATAAGGGCACCCAGAGTTTAGGTTAAAACAATAAACTCCAGGTCAGTCATGTGACTGGTGTGAGAACTAAAACAGTTATTATCTTTATTTTCAAAGTTAGGTAAATCAAGGGACCACGCCGTATAACACGGAACGGGTTTCCTCCCAAGAATACCAGTGCATAAAACAACAGCGCAATGCTAAATAAAGGAAAATGAAGCTGTTATAAGACCCAGGTCCCATCACACAATGCAACGCAACCGAGGATAGGGTTTTCCCTTATAACAGCCAAAGAATGCTTGATACGTTTTAAAACAAATCATTTGATACCACTATTATAAGTGCATAGTTCATAAAACAACTTCAAATCATAAGTATCAATCATAGGCGGCATGAGCGCCCCATCCCACTATGTCGCCATACTAGGCTCTACAAATAAAACCGCAAATGTCACGTATTTGGAAATTGGATTTCCGTCTATGAACCGAGGCCAGGGATCGTCCTCTACCGATTCGTGACTCTCTAGCCCGAGCCACCGGAACAGCCGCAACTGCCCCTTGGAGCGACAGGGCCGGTCCACCGATGTGGATTATAGTGCCTGAACAATACGTTTCCCCGCCCTTTGGGGCGTAAACGAGCCAACGAATGACTCCATCGGACCCGGATCGTCCGATCAAACCGAGGCGCCTCGCAACAGCAACAACCACACAGGTGAAAAGTATATAAATGTCAGGGCTGGTAGGTCACTGACACCACCCTAGCTAGAAAGAAACGCATGCCCTCCCTGAGGTCCTCTCCCGTTTTTGGTTCACAACCGGGGTGCGAGACTCGCGAATTCACGTTACACAAAGCTGTGCCACACAGGCTGTGCTTTGATCATCACCACAAGACTTTGCTTTTCAACAGAAGCCTCGATCAATTGCCACTTAGGCATGCCACACAGGCAATTCACTCCATGCGTTTGATATCCATCAATATATAACCCCTGAGCTCGTACGTCTCAGAGAAGGGCGTTAAGCAAGAGAATAAATCCTCCGCCGCCAAACAGATATATATTTAATAGAGATCAATCACACGGACTAAAATCCAATGTCAGACACACAGTCCATTTACAAGTCCGTTCTGGGTCTGAACGAAACCGGAGGCACCTAGTACCCCGCATATCCATCGATCTCCAAGTACGTCTGGACGATCACCAACTGTTTCCATCTTCTTGGGTGTACAGCCCAATCAAGATCATCAGTAATTACCCAAACGACGTGAAGACTTCCGGTCTTCGACCATCGTCTTCATCTTCGACACCACGTCGAATCAGTTATTTAGAATGGGATAAACCCGGTCTTTCTGAATAACTCGCGTATATATTATAAAAGTGTTACACAAACACAACATACGCCTCATTCCAATTCAGAATATTCTTTTATTCAAATATTCTTATACTTTGGGAAAAGTTCCCATTAATTTTATCCAAGATAAATTCTTTAAATTTATCCTTTAATCTCCTTTGAATATCAATTCAAACTAGTCGGGATTAGCGAACCACACCGAAGTAATCATTTATTTTATTTCCCAATCCCAACCTATTCATCCCATGAAGTAAAACTGGTAGTACTTCATATCTAACACCACAGTGTTATCGGTAATTCAATTACCATTTCACGTTCAAATCTAATTAAAGATTTAACTATCGCTTGAAGTAAAACTGGTGATACTCCATTCTCGATCTTTTCAATCTATTTAAAGATTCATTAAAACTCCACTTAGTTTTAATCTTTAACCGGGTTAAAGAATCCGTGTCATTTAAAACACGGTTCACGATAAACCCAAAATCACATTCCATTAATTATCGGGTTAAAGAACGAGTGTTGTTTAAAACACTGTTCACGATAAACCCAAAAATCAATATCAATTCAATTCCAATTAAATATTATTTAATTGGTACACTTCATTAAATCTAAATAAAAAGATTTAATCTTTTCTCAACTGGGTTCAAGAACAGTGTTAGTGAAGACACCATTCACGACAAACCCAAATCACATCTGATATTCAATACAAGGCTCTGAATAGAAAATATACCGGCTTATATTCAATATCAAATTCTACGACTAACAAATGTCGTATTGGAAATAACGATATAAATATATATCTTTCAAATTTCCATAACAACATCTGTATAATCACGAATTCCAACATCGAAATATTCCGAAGACAATTTCGATTCAAATCCACTCCAATGCAATCATTGGAAATTCTGGTTATTTTCAAAACCCCTTTTCAAATTCAATTTATTTATTTAAAAATAAATAGAATTATATTTCTAGTTCAAAACTAGTTCATTTCGATAAAAATCTATTTTTATCTTTTCAAATATGGAGTTTTTCATCCCAAATCTTCACAAATCATTTCTTATGATTTTACACAAATTACTACTATTTTTAATAATTTTATCATGGCCCGTACAGTCGATTTCCAACAATGGCCATCGAACTGCACTTACAGCGACCTTTTTCAAATTTGATTTGGACGTAACTCCAAATCCAACCGTTAGATTTCAAATTTCTAACATTCTCTAGAAAGCTCTTTTCGATACGAACCCAACGGTTCCGGTTTTAGGAGAATCCGACGGTCGGATCTCCCGTAATGTCCGTTTGAAATAAATGGTCGAAATTCACGAACTGCCGCGGCGCGGCGCGTTCTATTCAGGCCATTATATTATATATATAATATATATAATATATACTTCATCGATTTCTATTTAAAACGAATCATATAAATAGTTTTAAAGTCGTTTCAAAATCTATTTCAACTTCCATTTCAATTCAAAGCAAAATTGAATTCTTCTTTATAAATTCGTTTCAAAGTTCATTTCTATTCAATTCAAATTTCAATTCAATTTGAATTCAATTCAATTCGCTTTCAATTCAATTTTAATTCGTTTTCAATTCAATTCATTTCGAAATCGTTTTCAATTCAATTCATTTCGAAATCGTTTTCAATTCAATTCATTTCGAAATCACTTATATTCAATTTCAATTCGAATTCATTTCTATTCAATTTCAATTCGAATTCATTTCTATTCAATTTCAATTCGAATTCATTTCTATTCAATTTCAATTCGAATTCATTTCTATTCAAAATTTCAGATTTGAATTCATTTCTATTCAAAATTTCAGATTTGAATTCATTTTCGATATTCATTATAAAATGAATAAAATCGATATATATATCGTTCACGTCAAAATGGCGTCAATCTAATCAATACGGCTTCATATATTCCTATTTTCAAATATTCTAATTCAAATATTTCTTTTTCAAATATTTCCTTTTCAGAACTGGAATGAGGCCCAATCAATTACCATATAATGTTAATTATAGGGATTTTCTACAACACATGTATATAATAGCATTGAAAAATAATCAACCATCAACCAAAGTGCACTACACTGTATAAGCATCAAATATAAATATCTAACGCTTATAACAGCCTGTCAATCAATCGATCGACATATTTAATCAATCAGGATGAGTGAACTTCAAATTTCATCCTAACACCCGTGTGGGGTTTCAGACAATCAAACACAGATTTTATTTGTGCAGTTGGGCGATGTGTAAAATTTATCGTCCCAATCAATGTCCTTCAAATAGGTGTACATAAACAAACCGTCTGGTTTGTAAATGAATATTTTATTTTATTCACTTTCACTATATTCATATTCACGTTAAAAATTATATTTTTAACGATAAAACATTTTATTCCAACATATGAATTTCTATTATTCATTTACACAATAAAATGATATTTTTTTTTCTAACATATTTTAGAAAATTTCGGCGGCATAACGGCACGATACTAGAAACGGGACAAGGCCTAGCCTTATCCCCGGTCTAGTGAAGGCCCACGCCATTCACACATCAATCATATCAATTCATTTCACCACACAATTCAATTTCAATCAAATAATCTAACTAATTTTTGCAATCAAACAAACAAGTCCATGGTCTGTGGACGATTGTGTCGGGTGCTACTAAGCACCGTCTGCATCCTAGTATATATATATTACTAGAAAAAGAAATTGAAAGGTGAGAAATTCTCACCTATAGCTATCCTAGCTCCACGACACTTCATTGATAGAAATCTTCATCGCTATCGCATCTTCGTCATCTTCGTTGCCCGTAGCCACTACATATATAAAAATCAAATTTTTACTTCGCTATTCAATATATAAAAATCATATTTTTATTTCGATGTTCAATATATAAAAATCCTATTTTTTATTATCACGCTCTATGGATAAAACTTCTATTTCTACATTGCCACTATATAGATAAAAATTCCATTTCAAAAATATAGATTTCGCCCTTTCTAATATGAAGTTTTCGCCTTTATAAAAATAAAGTTTCCTCCTTTCAAAAATAAAGTTTTCTCCTTTCAAAAATAAAGTTTTCTCCTTTCAAAAATAAAGTTTTCATCATTATAAAAATTACCACTTTATCTCAACGTATATAAAATAAAAATCAGATTTTTATTTCGCTACATATACAAAGATGATATTTTTATATTCTCTATCCTATAAAGATTATATTTTTAATACTTTAAAAATATAAAAATCATATTTTTAATATTTCTATATAGTAAAGATTATATTTTTAATATTCCTACGATGTAAAAATTATATTTTTATTGCTTTAAAAATATAAGAATCATACCTTACTTCTTTTACCTAATAAAAATTCTGTCTTTTCTATTTTTAAAAATATGATCTTTATTTTTGCAAGTTCAAATCTTTTTCTATTAAAAGATTAAACTCTTTTCTATTTCAATGTTTAAACCTTTAAAATAAAATCAGTTTTATTTATTTCTTTAAAAATCAGTTTTTAAAATTCTTTTTCAAATCAAATCAGTAATTAGCAAAACAAAATAAAAATAAAAAAGTAAATTAACCCTACTTACCGCAGCCTGCGAAAAAAAAGGGGGGGTCGATGGTGTTCGTCGGCGGCAGGCTTCAGGGGGGGCGTCGATGTGGTGTTCGGTGGGTTATCGGCTTCGATTGCGTCGCGACTTCGAGATGAGGGCGGCAGGGTGTTCGCGGTGGGGACAGAGGCGATGGAGAGGGCGGAGATGAAGGGGGAACTGTACGAGAGGGAGGCGGCGGCAGGGGAGCTCGTCGGCGGTGGCTCGAGGGCCCTAGGGCGGCGGCTCGAATTTGCTTTCTCGTTTCTTTTTTTTTTTTCTGCTTCGAAATGATTCTGAATCGTGGGGGGGGGGGGGGGCAGAGGGAAATAAGGGGAGGAAAAAAAGAATTTTTTTCTTTTTTTTTTCTTTAATTCGGCCAAAAAGTTCACTTTCACATACGACCTCGAAATGAGGCCCACCGTCTGTCGCCCATAGCGTTTTACCCCCATTCCGAACACAATGGGATATGTATCGCAAGCTGATTTGATCGTTTCGATTCGTTTCCGTTGAATTTACATTTAAATCACTATATTGAATTTTAAACGTACATTTCGAATTACCGGGGTCACATACTAACTAGAAAAATTCCAGAAAAATATTTTCTAGCTTCGTATGGATGATACGGTCCTAACAAAACTAGTTTCGTCAAATTCTGAGACCGTTTGAAAAATGGCCAATTTCCAGTCGATTAAATTCAACTAAAACTGGTCAAACGCGTTTTCCTTCGCCACGCTCACATATTGATTCGAAAAATTATGAAATTTGGAATCTAGCAATAACTTAACATCACGGACCCAACAAAACTGGTTTCGTCGAAATCCGAGGTCGTTTGCAAAATTGCTATTTTTAAGGGCCTTATATATATAAAAATATATATAAATTCCACAGCGACTATTTCTAATTTTAAACTGGACATATCTTATCATTTCTAAGATGAAATCTCAGTTTGTTAACTTCGTTACAAAGATATAGTTATACAGATTCAAATATTTCTTGTTTCGTTCCATTCTGACTTATATTGAATTCTGTATATTCATTTGAAATTAGAAATCGAATTTTCGAACTACCGCGCCATTTTCAATTCCTTTTATAATTATATATAATTATTATATATTCTAACGACGACGTATAAAATATATACGTCGAATTCTATTCTAAACAAATTTCTCGTCGATATTATTTAAAATAATTCATTTTAAATAATCAAAATTCGCTAAAATTGCCAAAATAAAAATTTTAAACTGGCCCAGATTTTCGGGTTGTTACAATCTCCCCCACTTAAAACTTTTCGTCCCCGAAAAGGAACAAAGTCGAAAGTGGTTTGATCAATCAACTCTACGCTCGATCTGGCTTTCATTCTCCAACTTTTCAGTTTCTGAGAATTTTCAAAAATTTCAAAAATTTGGCTAACACCCTAAATTTTCGAAAAATTTCGCCATAACCTCCCCTGCAATGGGAGCATCGGGGAATTTCAAATAGCTTCCCTGGTCCTTCAGATCTCAAAAAGAAAAAGAAAAAGCCAAGCGGCTAGCCAATAGGCTCATAAAATCATCATCACCCAAACAAAACAGTATATTATGTAGTAAACATGTACCTATTTGTCGGGCAAACAAATTTTATTCTCTGCTCTAGCCTCCTTGCTATGACCTGTTCAATATAAGTATATGTATATACAAGCAAATGCGACCAATTTTCAATACAATTCAATATTTGGTTCAATTAGGCCTAAATGGTTCAAAATTAGCAAACAATTAAACAAACAACACAAACATCAATCAATTAGTGAATTAGAGTTTCAAATTCATAATTTTGATACATATACAAAAATCAGATTTTTGATGCCAAATCACAACAATAAGCCCTATCTAATTTTGGTTCTCACACCAGTCAATAGGAGATATATAGATATTACATCTTCAAAACACGAACATAAATTCTGATAATGATCGATCAATCATCAGAACCATCTCCGGGTGTCTAGAATGTGATTCTATATCTATCCAGTATATTAGAATTTCAAATACACGTGGATCAGACGTATACGCAAAATCTTTATATACTGGACTGTCCTAATCAATATAGAATAAATAATCAAATACGAATAGTTGATTCAAATTTTCAAAACAAAATTAGTTTTCATTTTGAAAATATACTCTTCACACCCGTTCTAGGATACTGCTGATCCTATCTCTAACGAGTCATTCCCATTGGATATTACTAATCCAATATCTGATGAATTCTTTCGTATAGTTCTAATGTGCCTTGTTCTCTGAGCTTTGTAAACCAAAGCTCTGATACCACGTGTAAAAACCCGGAACTTCCCCGTAAAGGAAAGTGTCGGATAGTTCGAGAACAAGCCACAACAGAACTCATATAAAAGAACGTTTCATTGTATATTACAACAATGCATCAGATTACAAGAATATACAGAGTATAAATGAATATTACACAGAAATACCAGAGATTTAAATTACATTTAAATACATAGCAGCGGAAAATAATACAATACACAACTAGAAGAAGATATACGGATACAAAGCTTCCCGGATATCGTTCCAGCTGAAAACCAGGATCCTGCGAATATAAATCTGCAAAACCAAAACTACTAGCTGCCCGTGTCAAAATAAGGGCACCCAGAGTTTAGGTTAAAACAATAAACTCCAGGTCAGTCATGTGACTGGTGTGAGAACTAAAACAGTTATTATCTTTATTTTCAAAGTTAGGTAAATCAAGGGACCACGCCGTATAACACGGAACGGGTTTCCTCCCAAGAATACCAGTGCATAAAACAACAGCGCAATGCTAAATAAAGGAAAATGAAGCTGTTATAAGACCCAGGTCCCATCACACAATGCAACGCAGCCGAGGATAGGGTTTTCCCTTATAACAGCCAAAGAATGCTTGATACGTTTTAAAACAAATCATTTGATACCACTATTATAAGTGCATAGTTCATAAAACAACTTCAAATCATAAGTATCAATCATAGGCGGCATGAGCGCCCCATCCCACTATGTCGCCATACTAGGCTCTACAAATAAAACCGCAAATGTCACGTATTTGGAAATTGGATTTCCGTCTATGAACCGAGGCCAGGGATCGTCCTCTACCGATTCGTGACTCTCTAGCCCGAGCCACCGGAACAGCCGCAACTGCCCCTTGGAGCGACAGGGCCGGTCCACCGATGTGGATTATAGTGCCTGAACAATACGTTTCCCCGCCCTTTGGGGCGTAAACGAGCCAACGAATGACTCCATCGGACCCGGATCGTCCGATCAAACCGAGGCGCCTCGCAACAGCAACAACCACACAGGTGAAAAGTATATAAATGTCAGGGCTGGTAGGTCACTGACACCACCCTAGCTAGAAAGAAACGCATGCCCTCCCTGAGGTCCTCTCCCGTTTTTGGTTCACAACCGGGGTGCGAGACTCGCGAATTCACGTTACACAAAGCTGTGCCACACAGGCTATGCTTTGATCATCACCACAAGACTTTGCTTTTCAACAGAAGCCTCGATCAATTGCCACTTAGGCATGCCACACAGGCAATTCACTCCATGCGTTTGATATCCATCAATATATAACCCCTGAGCTCGTACGTCTCAGAGAAGGGCGTTAAGCAAGAGAATAAATCCTCCGCCGCCAAACAGATATATATTTAATAGAGATCAATCACACGGACTAAAATCCAATGTCAGACACACAGTCCATTTACAAGTCCGTTCTGGGTCTGAACGAAACCGGAGGCACCTAGTACCCCGCATATCCATCGATCTCCAAGTACGTCTGGACGATCACCAACTGTTTCCATCTTCTTGGGTGTACAGCCCAATCAAGATCATCAGTAATTACCCAAACGACGTGAAGACTTCCGGTCTTCGACCATCGTCTTCATCTTCGACACCACGTCGAATCAGTTATTCAGAATGGGATAAACCCGGTCTTTCTGAATAACTCGCGTATATATTATAAAAGTGTTACACAAACACAACATACGCCTCATTCCAATTCAGAATATTCTTTTATTCAAATATTCTTATACTTTGGGAAAAGTTCCCATTAATTTTATCCAAGATAAATTCTTTAAATTTATCCTTTAATCTCCTTTGAATATCAAATCAAACTAGTCGGGATTAGCGAACCACACCGAAGTAATCATTTATTTTATTTCCCAATCCCAACCTATTCATCCCATGAAGTAAAACTGGTAGTACTTCATATCTAACACCACAGTGTTATCGGTAATTCAATTACCATTTCACGTTCAAATCTAATTAAAGATTTAACTATCGCTTGGAGTAAAACTGGTGATACTCCATTCTCGATCTTTTCAATCTATTTAAAGATTCATTAAAACTACACTTAGTTTTAATCTTTAACCGGGTTAAAGAATCCGTGTCATTTAAAACACGGTTCACGATAAACCCAAAATCACATTCCATTAATTATCGGGTTAAAGAACGAGTGTTGTTTAAAACACTGTTCACGATAAACCCAAAAATCAATATCAATTCAATTCCAATTAAATATTATTTAATTGGTACACTTCATTAAATCTAAATAAAAAGATTTAATCTTTTCTCAACTGGGTTCAAGAACAGTGTTAGTGAAGACACCATTCACGACAAACCCAAATCACATCTGATATTCAATACAAGGCTCTGAATAGAAAATATACCGGCTTATATTCAATATCAAATTCTACGACTAACAAATGTCGTATTGGAAATAACGATATAAATATATATCTTTCAAATTTCCATAACAACATCTGTATAATCACGAATTCCAACATCGAAATATTCCGAAGACAATTTCGATTCAAATCCACTCCAATGCAATCATTGGAAATTCTGGTTATTTTCAAAACCCCTTTTCAAATTCAATTTATTTATTTAAAAATAAATAGAATTATATTTCTAGTTCAAAACTAGTTCATTTCGATAAAAATCTATTTTTATCTTTTCAAATATGGAGTTTTTCATCCCAAATCTTCACAAATCATTTCTTATGATTTTACACAAATTATTACTATTTTTAATAATTTTATCATGGCCCGTACAGTCGATTTCCAACAATGGCCATCGAACTGCACTTACAGCGACCTTTTTCAAATTTGATTTGGACGTAACTCCAAATCCAACCGTTAGATTTCAAATTTCTAACATTCGCTAGAAAGCTCTTTTCGATACGAACCCAACGGTTCCGGTTTTAGGAGAATCCGACGGTCGGATCTCCCGTAATGTCCGTTTGAAATAAATGGTCGAAATTCACGAACTGCCGCGGCGCGGCGCGTTCTATTCAGGCCATTATATTATATATATAATATATACTTCGTCGATTTCTATTTAAAACGAATCATATAAATAGTTTTAAAGTCGTTTCAAAATCTATTTCAACTTCCATTTCAATTCAAAGCAAAATTGAATTCTTCTTTATAAATTCGTTTCAAAGTTCATTTCTATTCAATTCAAATTTCAATTCAATTTGAATTCAATTCAATTCGCTTTCAATTCAATTTTAATTCGTTTTCAATTCAATTCATTTCGAAATCGTTTTCAATTCAATTCATTTCGAAATCGTTTTCAATTCAATTCATTTCGAAATCACTTATATTCAATTTCAATTCGAATTCATTTCTATTCAATTTCAATTCGAATTCATTTCTATTCAATTTCAATTCGAATTCATTTCTATTCAATTTCAATTCGAATTCATTTCTATTCAAAATTTCAGATTTGAATTCATTTCTATTCAAAATTTCAGATTTGAATTCATTTTCGATATTCATTATAAAATGAATAAAATCGATATATATATCGTTCACGTCAAAATGGCGTCAATCTAATCAATACGGCTTCATATATTCCTATTTTCAAATATTCTAATTCAAATATTTCTTTTTCAAATATTTCCTTTTCAGAACTGGAATGAGGCCCAATCAATTACCATATAATGTTAATTATAGGGATTTTCTACAACACATGTATATAATAGCATTGAAAAATAATCAACCATCAACCAAAGTGCACTACACTGTATAAGCATCAAATATAAATATCTAACGCTTATAACAGCCTGTCAATCAATCGATCGACATATTTAATCAATCAGGATGAGTGAACTTCAAATTTCATCCTAACACCCGTGTGGGGTTTCAGACAATCAAACACAGATTTTATTTGTGCAGTTGGGCGATGTGTAAAATTTATCGTCCCAATCAATGTCCTTTAAATAGGTGTACATAAACAAACCGTCTGGTTTGTAAATGAATATTTTATTTTATTCACTTTCACTATATTCATATTCACGTTAAAAATTATATTTTTAACGATAAAACATTTTATTCCAACATATGAATTTCTATTATTCATTTACACAATAAAATGATATTTTTATTTTCTAACATATTTTAGAAAATTTCGGCGGCATAACGGCACAATACTAGAAACGGGACAAGGCCTAGCCTTATCCCCGGTCTAGTGAAGGCCCACGCCATTCACACATCAATCATATCAATTCATTTCACCACACAATTCAATTTCAATCAAATAATCTAACTAATTTTTGCAATCAAACAAACAAGTCCATGGTCTGTGGACGATTGTGTCAGGTGCTACTAAGCACCGTCTGCATCCTAGTATATATATATTACTAGAAAAAGAAATTGAAAGGTGAGAAATTCTCACCTATAGCTATCCTAGCTCCACGGCACTTCATTGATAGAAATCTTCATCGCTATCGCATCTTCGTCATCTTCGTTGCCCGTAGCCACTACATATATAAAAATCGAATTTTTACTTCGCTATTCAATATATAAAAATCATATTTTTATTTCGATGTTCAATATATAAAAATCCTATTTTTTATTATCACGCTCTATGGATAAAACTTCTATTTCTACATTGCCACTATATAGATAAAAATTCCATTTCAAAAATATAGATTTCGCCCTTTCTAATATGAAGTTTTCGCCTTTATAAAAATAAAGTTTCCTCCTTTCAAAAATAAAGTTTTCTCCTTTCAAAAATAAAGTTTTCTCCTTTCAAAAATAAAGTTTTCATCATTATAAAAATTACCACTTTATCTCAACGTATATAAAATAAAAATCAGATTTTTATTTCGCTACATATACAAAGATGATATTTTTATATTCTCTATCCTATAAAGATTATATTTTTAATACTTTAAAAATATAAAAATCATATTTTTAATATTTCTATATAGTAAAGATTATATTTTTAATATTCCTACGATGTAAAAATTATATTTTTATTGCTTTAAAAATATAAGAATCATACCTTACTTCTTTTACCTAATAAAAATTCCGTCTTTTCTATTTTTAAAAATATGATCTTTATTTTTGCAAGTTCAAATCTTTTTCTATTAAAAGATTAAACTCTTTTCTATTTCAAAGTTTAAACCTTTAAAATAAAATCAGTTTTATTTATTTCTTTAAAAATCAGTTTTTAAAATTCTTTTTCAAATCAAATCAGTAATTAGCAAAACAAAATAAAAATAAAAAAGTAAATTAACCCTACTTACCGCAGCCTGCGAAAAAGGGGGGGGGGTCGATGGTGTTCGTCGGCGGCAGGCTTCAGGGGGGGCGTCGATGTGGTGTTCGGTGGGTTATCGGCTTCGATTGCGTCGCGACTTCGAGATGAGGGCGGCAGGGTGTTCGCGGTGGGGACAGAGGCGATGGAGAGGGCGGAGATGAAGGGGGAACTGTGCGAGAGGGAGGCGGCGGCAGGGGAGCTCGTCGGCGGTGGCTCGAGGGCCCTAGGGCGGCGGCTCGAATTTGCTTTCTCGTTTCTTTTTTTTTTCTGCTTCGAAATGATTCTGAATCGTGGGGGGGGGGGCAGAGGGAAATAAGGGGAGGAAAGAAAGAATTTTTTTTTCTTTTTTTTCTTTTTTTTTTCTTTAATTCGGCCAAAAAGTTCACTTTCACATACGACCTCGAAACGAGGCCCACCGTCTGTCGCCCATAGCGTTTTACCCCCATTCCGAACACAATGGGATATGTATCGCAAGCTGATTTGATCGTTTCGATTCGTTTCCGTTGAATTTACATTTAAATCACTATATTGAATTTTAAACGTACATTTCGAATTACCGGGGTCACATACTAACTAGAAAAATTCGAGAAAAATATTTTCTAGCTTCGTATGGATGATACGGTCCTAACAAAACTAGTTTCGTCAAATTCTGAGACCGTTTGAAAAATGGCCAATTTCCAGTCGATTAAATTCAACTGAAACTGGTCAAACGCGTTTTCCTTCGCCACGCTCACATATTGATTCGAAAAATTATGAAATTTGGAATCTAGCAATAACTTAACATCACGGACCCAACAAAACTGGTTTCGTCGAAATCCGAGGTCGTTTGCAAAATTGCTATTTTTAAGGGCCTTATATATATAAAAATATATATAAATTCCACAGCGACTATTTCTAATTTTAAACTGGACATATCTTATCATTTCTAAGATGAAATCTCAGTTTGTTAACTTCGTTACAAAGATATAGTTATACAGATTCAAATATTTCTTGTTTCGTTCCATTCTGACTTATATTGAATTCTGTATATTCATTTGAAATTAGAAATCGAATTTTCTAACTACCGCGCCATTTTCAATTCGTTTTATAATTATATATAATTATTATATATTCTAACGACGACGTATAAAATATATACGTCGAATTCTATTCTAAACAAATTTCTCGTCGATATTATTTAAAATAATTCATTTTAAATAATCAAAATTCGCTAAAATTGCCAAAATAAAAATTGTAAACTGGCCCAGATTTTCGGGTTGTTACAGATGGGACCTGGGTCTTATAATAGCTTTATTTTTCGAAAAAGCATTGCGTTGTTTATTCTATGCACTGGTATTCTTGGGAGGAAACCCGTTCCGTGTTATACGGCGTGGTCCCTTGAATTACTATCTTTAAAATAAAGTTTTAATAACTGTTTTAGTTCTCACACCAGTCACATGACTGACCTGGAGTTTATTGTTTTAACCTAAACTCTGGGTGCCCCTATTTCCGCACGGGCAGCTAGTAGTTTTGGTTTTGCAGATTTATATTCACAGGATCCTGGTTTACAGCTGGAATGATATCCGGAAAGCTCTGTATCCGTATATCACCTTCAGTTGTGCTTTGTATTATTTTCCGCTGCTATGTAATTTATTCATTTATACTCTGTATATTCTTGTATCTGATGGTATTGTTGTAATAGCAATGAAATGTTCTTCCGTCTGCGTTCTGTTTTGTCCTGTTCTCAACGATCAGGGGTTTCGAACGGTCTAGATCGGTTTAACGACTGATTCGGATCGAGCGAAATTCCAGGCCGTCACATTTGGTATCAGAGCTTTGGTTTACAGAGCTCGAGAACAAGACACATTGGAACCATACTAAAGGATTCATCAGATATTGGATTAGCAATATCCAATTAGAATGACTCGTTAGAGATAGGATCAGTAGTATCCTAGAACGAGTGTGAAGAGTATATTTTTCAAATGAAAACAATTTTGTTTTGAAATTTAAATCGCTTTATACATATTTGAATATTTATTTACTTTGAATTTGGACAATCCGATATATAAGGATTTTGAATATATGCGTCATGAACGTATATTCGAAGTTTTAATATACCGGGTAGATATAGAACCGCACTCTAGTAGCCCGACAATGTTCTGATGGTGGTTCGAAACATCATCAGCATTTATTTTCGAGTGACGAAGGTGTGATATCTATATATTTCCATTAGACTGGTGTGAGAACCAAAACTAATATAGTTAGAACACATTGTTGTGAATTGGCATCAAAAACATGATTTTTGTATATACATCAAATTTATGAATTTGAAACTGTAATTCACTAATTGATTGATGTTTGTGTTGTTTGTTTATTTGTTTGATAATTTTGAACCCTTATGCCTAATTGAATCAAATATTGAACTGTATTGAAAATTGGTTGCATTTGCTTGCATATACATATACTTACATTGAGCAGGTCTTAGCAAGGAGGCTAGAGCCGAAGAATAAAATTTGTTTGCCCGACAAATAGGTACATGTTTACTACATAATTTACTGTTTTGTTTGGGTGATGATGATTTTATGAACCTATTGGCTAGCCGCTTGGCTTTTTCTTTTTCTTTTTGAGATCACAAGGCCTCTATGGCAATTTCGGGATTTTCCCGTGGCTCCCGGTGCAAGGGAGGTTATGGCGAAATTTTTCGAAAATTTAGGGTGTTAGCCAAATTTTTGAAAATTTGAAAATTCTCAGAAACTGAAAAGTTGGAGAATGGAAGCCAGATCGAACGTAGAGTTGATTAATCAAACCACTTTCGACTTTGTTCCTTTTCGGGGACGAAAAGTTTTAAGTGGGGGAGATTGTAATAACCCGGAAAATCTGAGCCAGTTTAAAATTTTTATTTTGGCAATTTTAGCGAATTTTGAATATTTAAAATAGGTTATTTTAAATAAAATTGACGAGGAAATTTATTTTGAATATAATTCGAACATATATATTTATACGCGTCGTCGTTAGAATATAAATATTTATATATAATTATAAACAGAATTGAAAATGGCGCGGTAGTTCGATAATTCGATTTCAAACTTCAATTGAACATACCGGGTGCAAAACAATCCGGATTTTAGTGAAACCAAAAATAATAGGATCTAATTGATGATATCTTTCCAACGAATCCGAAAAATCAAAATTTCATAGCGGGAATCAAAAGATATGTCCAGTTGAAAATTCTGAATAGTCGCTATGGAATTCGGGCCCTTAAAAATGGAAATTTTGCAAACGACCTCGGATTTTGACGAAACCACTTTTGTTGGATCCACAGTGTCAAGTTATTGCTAGATTCCAAATTTCATAATTTTTCGAATCAATATGTGAGCGTGGCAAAGGAAAACGCGTTTGACCAGTTTTAGTTGATTTTAATCGACTGGAAAATGGCCATTTTTCTAACGGTCTCAGAATTCGACGAAACTAGTTTTGTTAGGACCGTATCGTCAATACGAAGCTAGAAAATATTTTTCTGGAATTTTTCAAGTTAGTATGTGACCCCGGTAATTTGAAATGTACGTTTAAAATTCAATATAGTGATTTAAATGTAAATTTAACGGAAACTGGTTGTAACAGCCGAATCAGCCTACGATACATATCCCATTGTGTTCGGAGTGGGGGTAAAACGCTATGGACGACAGGCGGTGGGCCTCGTTTCGAGGTCGTATGTAAAAGTCAACTTTTTGAAAATTAATTAATTAAATAAAAAAAGAAAACCCTCTTCTCCTTATAAACCGCTGGCCCCCCCTTTTCACTTCAGTTCGATCGAAGAAAAAAAAAATCCGTCGAGGACGGAGACCGACCGTCCACCGCCGCGCCGGAGCGCGTTCCCCACCCCAGCCCCCACCGAACGTTGGCGACCCCCTCTCCCGTTCACTCCTCTTCCCCCCCCCCCCGTCTCCTCAAGCCGCGACCCCCTGAAGTCGACGCCAGCCACCGCTCCACCAATCCGCTGCCTGAGCGTCTCCGACATCCCCAATCCGCCGCATGAGCACCCGTACCCCCTTCGAACTATAAGTATTTATTTTTATGTTTAAAAACTGATTTTTTTTATATGTTTAAAAACTGAAATTTGTTTAATTTTAAAAAACTGAAATTAGAATTGTTTTTGGAAAATATATATGCATCGTATTAAAAGGTTTGATTTTTATTGAATAAAAAGATCGGATTTTTATCATGAGGAAGGCGACTTAAAAATATAATTTTTATATGATAAAAATATGATTTTTATGTTGCTAAAAATGTAATTTTTGTTCATGGAAAAAGTAAGGATTTTATTTTATGAAAAGTTAGAAAAGAAAGTATAGTCCTTGTATGAAATGTTAGAGAAGATAAAGAATTAAAAATATGATTTTTATATTTTTAAAGTATTAAAAATATAATCTTTACTATATAGAAGTGGTAGAAATATGATTTTTGTTTATGTAGAGAATTAAAAATATCATCTTTGTATATGTGGCAAAATAAAAATCTGATTTTTATTATGTATGCATTGAAATAAAGAGGTGATTTTTATAATGATATTTTTATAAAGGCGAAATCTTTAAAATTGAAAAGGCGAAATCTTTAAAATTGAAAAGGCGAAATCTTTATATAGAGAATAGCGAGGTAAAAATATAATTTTTGTCTATATAGTAGCAATGTAAAAATAGAATTTTTATCCATATAGCGAAGTAAAAATTCAATTTTTATATATTGAACAACGAAGTAAAAATTCGATTTTTAAAGGTATGAAGCAATTATAAAAATATGATTTTTAAATTGAAAGTGAATAAATAAAAATGCGATTTTTATTTTAAAGACATCAAAATATAAAAATGTGTGATTTTTATATATGTAGTGGCTATGGGCAACGAAGATGACGAAGATGCGATAACGATGAAGATTTCTCTAAAAGAAGAGTCAAGATGATTGGATAGCTATTGGTGAGAATTTCTCACCTTTCAATTTCATTTTCTAGATATATATATATATATATATATACTAGGATGCAGACGGTGCTTAGTAGCACCCGACACAATCGTCCACAGACCGTGGACTTGTTTGTTTGGTTGAGTAGTTAGTTAGAATATTTGGTTTGAATTGAATTGTTTGGTGAAATGAAATTGATTTGATTGATGTGTGAATGGCGTGGGCCTTCACTAGACCGGGGATAAGGCTAGGCCTCGTCCCGTTTCTAGTATCGCGCCGTTATGCTGCCGAAATTTTCTAAAATAAGTTAGAAAAATGAAAATATCATTTTATTTAAAGAATGAACTGAATAGAAATTCATGTGTTAAAATAAAATATTTTATCGTTAAAAATATAATTTTTAACGTAGAAGTAAAATAAAATAAAATATTCATTTACAAACCGGATGGTTTGTTTATGTACACCTATTTGAAGGACATTGATTGGGTCGATAAATTTTACACATCGCCCAACTGCACAAATAAAAATCTGTGTTTGTTGATTTGAAACCCCACACGGGTGTCGGGATGAAATATGAAGTTCACTCATCCTGATTTATTAAATATGTCGATCGATTGATTGACAGGCTGTTATAAGCGTTAAATATCTATATTTGATGCTTATACAGTGTAGTGCACTTTGGTTGATGGTTGATTATTTTTCAATGCTATCATATACATGTGTTGTATGGAAATCCATATAGTTAACGCTATATGGTAACTGATTGGGCCTCATTCCAATTTAGAAGATAAAGAATATTATAAAGTAAAAGTTCATGTGTTGACTGTACTCATCCGTTGAGATTAGTCATGTGTTGAACGAAATATTTTAACAATAAAATTTATATCTTTATCATTATAAAGTAAAAGTTCATGTGTTGACTGTACTCATCCGTTGAGATTAGTCATGTGTTGAATGAAATATTTTAACAATAAAATTTATATCTTTATCATTATAAAGTAAAAGTTCATGTGTTGACTGTACTCATCCGTTGAGATTAGTCATTTGTTGAACGAAATATTTTAACAATAAAATTTATATCTTTATCATTATAAAGTAAAAGTTCATGTGTTGACTGTACTCATCCGTTGAGATTAGTCATGTGTTGAACGAAATATTTTAACAATAAAATTTATATCTTTATCATTATAAAGTAAGAGTTCATGTGTTGACTGTACTCATCCGTTGAGATTAGTCATGTGTTGAACGAAATATTTTAACCATAAAATTTACATCTTTATCATATATAGAATTAGAAATCAACTGGAAAATAGATGAGATGAGTGGTCTCCTGGATATTAATCTGATGTTGGTTTCGGCCTTCGGGGTTAATATTCAGGAAATCGTTCTCTTACTAATTTACAGTTGGAGTCTGATTTTAAATCAAACGATAGATACCATAATTTTTATAAAAAATATTAAATAACAAAAATAGTCACATATGGACGGTACTCATCGGTTGAGATGAGTCGTGTGTTGACAAAAATATAGATTCAGGTATTGGATAGAACAAATATTCATTTGTTGAAAAGAATAACGGAATTATTGAAATATATAAAACCGTGTTGATTAGAGATGCGCCATTTTGACGTGAACGATATTTATATTGATTTTATTCATTTTAAAATGAATATTGAAAAGTGATTTCGAAATGAATTGAATATATAACGAATTTGATTTCAATTGAATATATAACGAATTTGATTTCATTTGAATATGTAACGAATTTGATTTCATTTGAATATATAATGAATTTGATTCAAATAGAAAACGGAAATGAATTGAATATAAAACGATTTCGAAATGAATTGAATATATAACGAATTTGATTTCAATTGAATATGTAACGAATTTGATTTGAATAGAAAACGAATTTGATTTCAATTGAATATATAACGAATTTGAATCAAATAGAAAACCAATTTGAATTGAATCGAATAGAAAACCACTTTGAATTGAATCGAATTGAAAACGAATTCGAATGGAATTCAAAACGAAGTGAAATGAATACAAATTGAATTGAAACTTGAATTGAATAGAAATGAATTTTAAAACGAATTTATAAGGAAAAATTCAATTTTGATTTGAATTGAAATGGAAGTTGAGATTGTTTTTGAAACGAGTTTAAAACTATTTATATAATTCGTTTTAAATAGAAATCGACGAAATATATATTATATATAATATATATATAATATAATGGCCTGAATAGAACGCGCCGCGCAGCGGTAGTTCGTAAATTTCGACCATTTATTTCAAACGGACATTACGGGAGATCCGACCGTCGGATTCTCCTAAAACCGGAACCGTTGGGTTTGTATCGAAAAGAGCTTTCTAGCGAATATTAGAAATTCAAAATCTAACGGTTGGATTTGGAGATACGCCCAAATCAAATTCGAAAAAGGTCGTTATAAGTGCAGTTCGATGGCCATTGTTGGAAATCGATTGTACGGACCTTAATAAAATTATTAAAAATAGTAATAATTTGTGTAAAATCATAAGAAATGATTTGGGAAAAATTGGGGTGAAAAACTCCATATTTGAAAAGATAAAAATGCGTTTTTATCGAAATGAACTAGTTTTGAACTAAATTTAAAACCCAATTATTTTTAAATAAATAAATTATATTTAAAAAAGGGGTTTTAAATAATCGGAATTTCTAATATATTTGATTGGATTTAAAATGGGTTTATCGTGAACGGTGTTTTAAATAACACTAGTTCTTTAACCCGTTAACAAATAGAATGTGATTTGGGTTTGTCGTGAACTGTGTTTTAAATAACACCTAGTTCTTTAACCCAGTAAAAGGAGTTCTAACGAATCTGCAATTAGATTGAAATGTGAATCTATAATCTAAATTATCAAATTTAGAAATGAGCGAGAATGGAGTATCGCCAGTTTTGCTCCAAAGCGATAGTTAAATCTTTAACTAGATTTGAACGTGAAATGGTAATTAATTTTACCGATAACACCATAGTGTTAGATATGGAGTATCACCAGTTTTGCTTCATGGGATGAAGAGGTTGGGATTGGGAAATAAAATAAATAATTACTTCATTGTGGTTCGCTAATCTCGACTAGTTTGGAAAACCATAATTTGGTTTGAAATGACATCCAAAGGAAGATTAAAGGATAAATTTGAAAGGATTTATCTTGGATAAAATTAATGGGAACCTTTCCCTAAAAATGTGATTTTGTGAATAAAAGAATATTCTGAATTTGAATGAGGCGTATGTTGTGTTTGTATAACATTTGTTTTTAATATACGCGGGTTGTTCGGAAAGGCCGGGTTTATACCCATTCTGAATAACCGATTCGACGATGTGTCGAAGATGAAGACGGTGGTCGAAGACCGGAAGTCTTCACATCGTTTGGATTATTACTGACGATCCTGATTGAGCTATACACCCAAGAGAATGGAAATAGTTGGTGGTCGTCCGGACGTACCTGGAGATCGATGGATATGCGAGGAAAGTGCCTCCGGTTTCGTTCAGACCCAGAACGGACTTGTAAATGGATTGTGTGTCTGACATTGGATTTTATTTTGTGTTGATTGATTTCTATTAAATATACATCTGTTTGGCGGTGGAGAATTTGTTCTTCTGCTTAACGCCCTTCTCTGAGATGTACGAGCTCAGAGGTTGTATATCAATGGACATCAGTCACATGGCATGAATTGCCTGTGTGGCACGCTAAGATGCAATGATCAAGGCTTTTGTTGAAAAGCAGAGTCTTGTGGTTGATGATCAAAGCACGGCCTTTGTGGCGTAGCTTTGTTATAACGTGAATTCGCGAGCCTCACACCTCGGTATGAGTTAAAAACAGGATACGGACCGCTGGGAGACCACGACGTTTCTTTCTAGCTATGGTGGTGTCAGTGACTTACCAGCCCTGACATTTATATACTTTTCACCTTTGTGGTTGTTGGAATGAGGCGCCTCGATTATAGGTCTGTAAGGACCGGGAAGCGTGTGTTCAGGAATAACTAATCCTCTAACGTAAGTGAGGACCGGCCCAACCGCATCCGGGGTTGCCCAGAGTGCGTAACCCGGAGGCATTTGCTAGAGTGTCTCGAACGTGGAGAGGATCTTGCCCCTTGCCTCGACTCATGACGGAAATCCAATTTCCAATACGTGTATTGTGGTTTTAATTGTAGAACTAGTATGGCGACATGATATATGGTACCCATGCCGTCTATGATTTATATTTATGATTGAAATTGTTTTGACACTATACACTTATTATAGTATCAAATGATTTGTTTTAAACGTACCAAGCATGTTTGGCTATTATAAGGGAAAACCCTATCCTCCGGCTTGCGTTGCATTGTGTGATGGGACCTGGGTCTTATAATAGCTTCATTTTTCGAAAAAGCATTGCGTTGTTTATTCTATGCACTGGTATTCTTGGGAGGAAACCCGTTCTGGTGTTATACGGCGTGGTCCCTTGAATTACTATCTTTAAAATAAAGTTTTAATAACTGTTTTAGTTCTCACACCAGTCACATGACTAACCTGGAGTTTATTGTTTTAACCTAAACTCTGGGTACCCCTATTTCCGCACGGGCAGCTAGTAGTTTTGGTTTTGCAGATTTATATTCACAGGATCCTGGTTTACAGCTGGAATGATATCCGGAAAGCTCTGTATCCGTATATCACCTTCAGTTGTGCTTTGTATTATTTTCTGCTGCTATGTAATTTATTCATTTATACTCTGTATATTCTTGTATCTGATGGTATTGTTGTAATAGCAATGAAATGTTCTTCCGTCTGCGTTCTGTTTTGTCCTGTTCTCAACGATCAGGGGTTTCGAACGGTCTAGATCGGTTTAACGACTGATTTGGATCGAGCGAAATTCCAGGCCGTCACACCTAGCACTCTTAGTAAATCGGTCCACAATCACCCAAATGCTATCATGGCCCGATCTAGTCCTTGGTAACCCATTAATGAAATCCATTGAGACCTGTTCCCATTTCCATTCTGGAATTTCTAATGGTTGTAACAAGCCACTAGGTTTCTTTTGCTCAGCTTTAAGTAGCTGGCAATTCATGCATTTAGATATAAACTTCCCAACGTCCCTTTTCATCCCTTCCCAGTAGTAGGTCTGCTTCATGTCTCGATACATTTTATTACCACCGGGATGTATAGTCAGTTTTGAGTGATGACATTCTCTAAGCACTTCATCTCTCAATCCATTGACATTGGGCACAACTAGTCTTCCATTCTTTCTAAGCCATCTATCTCGATCAAGCCCATACTTGTTCATATCTTCGTCGATTCCCATCTCTAACTTTGAGATGATTTCCAATAGGTTAGGATCGTCCCTCTGACTGGAGCCGATCCGCTCAATCAAAGTGGATATGATTGTCAAATTTGCTAACATTTCTGGATCCAATTTGCACTTTGGTCTGAAATCATACCCAACGATGTACTCCAGTTGCTTCCATTCTAGAAACATAGCTCCTAAACTGGCATGTCTTCTACTCTATGCATCAGCCACCGCATTACCCTTTCCTGGTGTATATGCGATGTCAAAATCATAGGAAGCCAAGAATTCTAACCACCTTTGCTGTCGGAGATTTAGATCCTTCTGAGAGAAAAGATACTTTAACGATTTATGATCGGTAAACAACTCGAATCTTTCTCCCAAGAGATAATGTCTCCACATCTTCAAATCATGGGTAGGGTATCTTCTCTCGTGCGGTTACAATTGCCGACTTGCATAAGCTACAACCCAACCTCCTTGCATCAATACAGCACCTAGTCCGGTACCACATGCATCCGTATATACTGTCATCTCTTTATTCCCCTTAGGAATGACTAACACTAGTGCACATGTCAACTTTTCCTTTAGCCTCTTGAATGCATTCTCGCACTTTTCGTCCCAGACGAAAGCTTGATTTTTCTTAGTCAACTGAGTCAACGGTGCTGTTATCTTGGAGAAGTCTTGGATAAACTTGCGATAATACCCAGCTAATCCCAAGAAACTTCTTATGTACGTTGCATTCTTGGGCGTAGACCAATCTTGTACCGTAGCCACCTTCGCAGGGTCCACGGCAATATCATTCTCTGAAACGACATGGCCCAAGAATCTCACTTCCCTCCTCCAGAAGTGCACTTAGAAAACTTTGCTTTCAATTGGTGTTTTCTTAACACCTCCATCACTATCCTCAAGTGTTCCTTGTGTTCTTCCTCTGTCCTCGAATAAACAAGTATATCGTCCACGAACACAAGAACAAATTTATTCAACTGATCTCTGAATACCCTATTCATAAGATCCACAAAATATGCTGGTGCATTGGTCAACCCGAATGGCATGACCAACCACTCATAAAATCCAGACGGCGTCCGAAATGCCGTTTTAGCTATACTTTCAGCTTCCACTCTAAGCTGATTAAAACCTATAGCGAGATCCAACTGGGAGAACACTCTCGCACCACTCAACTGATCAAACAAATCATCTATCCGCGGTAGAGGATACTTATTCTTCCTCGTCACCTTATTCAATTCACGGTAGTCCACACATAATCGAAGGGAACCATCTGCCTTGGTAGAAAAAACAACTTTTGCTCCTCACTCAGAAACAATTCTTCTGATAAATCCCTTCTTCAGAAGATCGCTCACTTGCACCCCGAGCTCTCGCTGCTCCCTTGGTTCCATACGACGAAGTGGCATCACTATAGGTCTGGCATCTTTCACTAAATCAATACGGAACTCAATCTCTTGGTGTGGCGGAAGTCCGGTCACTTTCTCGAAGATGTCCGGATACTGGCCAGCCACGGGCACATCTGACAACTCATCATGCGGGATGTCGAGGGAATTTAGAAAACTAGCCATTACCCCATCATTAGGTAGACCACCAAACACTACCCTCCGTCCATCATCCGCTCTAACTGTCACCAAAAAGCCCTCATAGTCTACCACCACCCCGTATCTTTGGAGCCAATCGACTCCCAAAATAATGCCAAACCCAGTAAAGCCCAAAACAAAACAATCACAAACAAACATGCATCCATGACTCGATAATACGACATTACGACAAATCATGCTAAGGCTAGTTGAACCACCAATCGGGTTCGTTACTACCAAAGGTCTGTCGACAATCTCGGGCTCCAATCCCAACCTATCTACCAGGTCACTAGATATGAAGGAACTGGAAGCTCCGATATCAAACAACACTCTAACTGGAACATCATAAACATAAAGCATACCTTGAATGACAACATTCTTTCCTTTCTCCACCGCAATTGGGGCATTCGACGAAGAAGGAACAACACCGATAGCATAGATTTCACAATCTGCTTCTCTTTAGGGGTTTGCGGACACTTATCCTTGTGATGTTCCACCTGGCCACAGTTGAAGCACTTCCTATCCGCTGGCTTGGCCCGACATTCTTTGGCATAGTGGCCCTTCTTACCACAGCTGAAGCACTCAACATCTTTCTTATTCTTATTCTTCTAGCCATCCTTGGTTTGATTCTGCTTCCTCTTATTCTGATAACCATTCTTGCCTCCACCGCTTGCTTGCAGCTTTGGCTTATCTGCAGATGCAACCTCAGTCTTCGACTTAGGGTAAAGACTCTCTGACCTCAATGCTTTCCCCACGATCGATTCAAACGTCTCATCGATGTGGTTAATAAGCCTTTCCCCCAAGTACTGATCTAAGCCTGTTATAAACTTCTCATTCTTCTTCTCGGGAGTGTCAATGAGGGATAATCCATACTTCGATAAAGTATCAAGCTCAGCAATATACTCCGAGACGGCTCTACCATTCTGCTTTAGCTCCAAGAACTTCCTAAATAACTCTGACTTCTGAGCAGCTGGGATAAATTTTTCACCGAATCGGGCCTTAAACTGATCCCATGTAACTTGATCCTCTGGAGTAGCTGCCTTAATAGCATTCCACCAATTCATCGCTCGTCCTTGTAGCTGACGGGACGCTAGCTTTCTCTTCATCGCATCCTCGATACCTAAGTCTTCAAAGATACGCTCACAGCTAACTAACCAATCTTGAACATCTGTGGTCGATTCCGTTCCATGGAACGGTTTCCCAACAAGACTAGTATAATCCTTGTTCAGTTTGGCGAAATCGGCCCTAGGCTCCTGCACCGCTGCACCACTACCATTAGCAGTATTAGGAGCTACCCTCTGAACATCTCTAAGAATCTCCCTCATGAGGTCAGTATACATCATCCTCATATCGGCAAAATTCCCATTATTGGCTCCTCTATCAGTACCCCTCGCATATCGGCTCATCGTTCAATCTGTACAGAGAAAACGATTAGCCATCTCCATAGTGGTGCCAGTGCAGTGCGACTTCATCCTTAGATATACTAATAGTATATATATAGCTTTTGAAAACCAAAATAATCACAATTACGTGCTCTCATATACGTATTATCTCTCCCTCGTGTCTTTCCCTAGGTTAACTACGCAACCTAGAGCTCTGATACAAAGTGTGACGGCCCGCCCCGCACCAGCCGACATTTCCCACGAAAGTGCGCTGTGCCGATGTCCAACCAGCACGGGACGGTCGCCAAAGAAAAAAAAAGAACTTACTGGTGAACTAACAAAGAACCTGTAGAATATCTCACAGCGCATGGAATAAAAGATAATAATAGCATACTTTGGCATAAAACAGGCGAGACAGTGCATAAGTGTAACAACCCGAAAATCTGGGCCAGTTTAAAATTTTTATTTTGGCAATTTTAGCGAATTTTGAACATTTAAAATATATTATTTTAAATAATGTCGACGAGAAATTTATTTTGAATATAATTCGAATGTATATATTATATACGTCGTCGTTAGAATATAAATAATTATATATAATTATAAAAAGAATTGAAAATGGCGCGGTAGTTCGATAATTCGATTTCAAACTTCAATTGAACATACCGGGTGCAAAACAATCCGGATTTTAGTGAAACCAAAAATAATAGGATCTCTTTGTGAATATCTTTCCAACGAATTCGAATAATTGAAATTTCATATCGGGAATCAAAAGATATGTCCAGTTGAAAATTCTGAATAGTCGCTATAGAATTCAGGCCCTTAAAAATAGCCATTTTGCAAACGACCTCGGATTTCGACGAAACCACTTTTGTTGGATCCGTGATGTAAAGTTATTGCTAGGTTTCAAATTTCATAATTTTTCGGATCAATATGTGAGCGTGGAAAAGGAAAACGCGTTTGACCAGTTTTAGTTGATTTTAATCGACTGGAAATTGGCCATTTTTCAGACGGTCTCAGAATTCGATGAAATTAGTTTCGTTAGGACCGTATCGTCAATACGAAGCTAGAAAATATTTTTTGGGAATTCTTAGAGTTAGTATGTGACCCCGGTAATATGAAATGTACGTTTAAAGTTCAATATAGTGATTTAAATGTAAATTTGACGAAAACTGATCTTAACAGCCGAAATGGGTTACGAAACATATCCCATTGTGTCCGGAATTGGGGTATTTGGCTAGGAGCGACATTCGTTGGGTTTAATTTGGAGTTTATAACAATAAACGAGTTATTTTAAAATTAAATAATAAAATAAGGGTATAAATGGAAATTCCTAAACCCCAATTTTCATTTTCAACGTTCAGCCGCCACTTATTAAAAATCAAGGGCTAGAAATCTCTAAACTTCCTCCTCCGATCATCCTCATCCATGCAGTAATCGAAGAGTTCCCCAACGCGAACCTTCCTCTGCTAGGCGAGCTCTACTCGATCTGTGGTGGAGATTGAATATAAGCACTGGAGGAGCTCGAATTTCTGGCATAAGGCCATCGCGTTCGATCGAGTTTTGGGGAGGCAGGGCGCAAACGCATCGGCGGCGGTTCCAAGCAGTGGAGGAGCTACTAACGGCGCGTCGAGGGACCCACTCCGATCAAGTTCCGACGCTTCCAGTCATCGGTGGCGCAGGCTTCTTCCAATCGAGCAAACGGGTTTAGATGCGTGGAGGGCTTTGGATTTTCACGAGCAAGGAGAACCGTGTTTTCTTTGAGGATAAAAGGTATACAATTTATTTACTTTACCAATTATCTTATGAAAATATAATAACACTGTAAAATCAGTTTTAAAAATAAAATAAAAATCTTTGTTTTTGAAAAGTAAAATTTGCATTACTAATAAAATAAAAATCTTTGTTTTTGAAAAGTAAAATTTGCATGGCTTAGAAAATATAAATTTGAGTTGTTTTAAAATATAAATTTGAAATGATTTTAAATATAAAAATTAGCATTGTTGAAAATATATATATATCACAAAGTGTTGAATATATACCTCGCAAAGTTTTGAATATGTATATCACAATGTTTTGAATATATAAGTCGAAAAGTTTTGAATATATACCTCGCAAAGTTTTGAATATGTATATATCACAAGGTTTTGAAAATATATAGGAATGTTTTGAAAATATATATCGCATTGTTTTTAAAATAGAAATAGCAGAGTAAAAATTCGGTTTTTATATATTGAATAGCGAAGTAAAAATTCGATTTTTATATATTGAATAGCAAAGTAAAAATGTTATTTTTATACATGTAGTGAATACGGGCAACGAAGGTGACAAAAAGGCGAGAACGATGAAGATTCCTATCAAAGAAGAGTCGTAGTATTGGATAGCTATCGGTGAGAATTTCTCACCTTTCAATTTCATTTTCTAAGTTATATATATATACTAGGATGCAGACGGTGTTTAGTAGCACCCGACACAATCGTCCACAGACCATGGACTTGTTTGTTTGGTTGCGTAGATTAGTTGGATTATTTGATTGATGTGTGAATGGCGTGGGCCTTCACTAGATCGGGGATAAGGCTAGGCCTCATCCCGTTTCTAGTATCGTGTCGTTATGCCGTCGAAATTTTCTAAAATATGTTAGAAAGATAAAAATAACATTTATTGTATAAATGAACTGAATAGAAATTCATGTGTTAAAATAAAATGTTTTATCGTTAAAATATATAATTTTTAACGTGAAAGTGAATAAATAAATATTTATAAACAAATTGGCCGATTTGTTTATATACACTGATTTGACTGATATTGATTGGGTCGATAAATTTTACACATCGCCCAACTGCACAACTAAATCTGTGTTTGATTGTTTGAAACCCCACACGAGTGTTGGGATGAAATTTGAAGTTCACTCATCCTGATTGATTAAATGTGTCGATCGATTGATTGACAGGCTGTTATAAGCGTTAGATATCTATATTTGATGCTTATACAGTGTAGTGCACTTTGGTTGATGGTTGATTATTTTTCAATGCTATTATATACGTGTGATGTATGAAAATCCATATAATTAACATTATATGGTAATTGATTGGGCCTCATTCCAATTTAGAAAATAAAGGATATTATAATATAAATGTTCATGTGTTGACTGTACTCATCCGTTGAGATTGGTCATGTGTTGAACGAAATATTAAAAAAAATAAAATTTACTTCTTTATCAATATAAAATAAAGGTTCATGTGTTGACTGTACTCATCCGTTGAGATTAGTCATGTGTTGAACGAAATATTTTGATATTAACGAATATTTTGGTAATAGGAATATTTGAAAACGAAATATTTGAAAATAGAAATATATGAAGCCGTGTTGATTAGATTGACGCAATTTTGACGTGAACGATATTGATATCGATTTTATTCATTTTAAAACGAATATTGAAAAGTGATTTCGAAATCGAATATTTTAAAATGAAATTTGAATTTGAATCAAATAGAAAACAAAACGAATTTGATTTCAATTGAATAGCAAACGAAACGAATTCGAATTGAATTGAATAGATAACGAATTTGAATTGAATAGATAACGAATTCGAATTGAATCGAATAGAAAACCAATTTGAATTGAATCGTATAGAAAACCAATTTGAATTGAATCGAATAGAAAACGACTTTGGAGTTGAAATGAATTGAAAACGAATTCAAATTGAATTGAAAGCGAATTGAAATGAATTCAAATTGAATTGAAATTTGAATTAAATAGAAATGAATTTTAAAACGAATTTATAAAGAAGAATTCAATTTTGATTTGAATTGAAATGGAAGTTGAAATTGCTTTTGAAACGAATTTAAAACTATTTATATAATTCGTTTTAAATAGAAATCGACGAAATATATATTATATATATAATATAATGGCCTGAATAGAACGCGTCGCGCCGCGGTAGTTCGTAAATTTCGACCATTTATTTCAAACGGACATTACGGGAGATCCGACCGTCGGATTCTCCTAAAACCGGAACCGTTGGGTTCGTATCGAAAAGAGCTTTCTAACGAATATTAGAAATTAGAAATCTAACGGTTGGATTTGGAATTTCGTCCAAATCAAATTCGAAAAAGGTCGTTGTAAGTGCAGTTCGATGGCCGTTGATGGAAATCGACTGTACGGGCCTTGATAAAATTATTAAAAATGTCAATAATTTGTGTAAAATCATAAGAAATGATTTGGGAAAAATTGGGATGAAAAACTCCATATTTGAAAAGATAAAAATAGATTTTTATCGAAATGAACTAGTTTTGAACTAGAATTATAATCCTATTTATTTTTAAATAAATAAATTGAATTCGAAAGGGTTTTAAAAATAACTAGAATTTCCAATGATTGCATTGGAATGGATTTGAATCGAAATTGTCTTCGGAATATTTCGACGTTGGATTTCGGGATTATACAGATGTTGTTATGGAAATTTGAAAGATGTAGATATATATATCGTTATTTCCAATACGACATTTGTTAATCGTAGAATTTGATATTGAATATAAGCCGATATATTTTCTATTCAGAACCTTGTATTTAATATCAAATGTTATTTGGGTTTGTCGTGAATGGTGTCTTCATTAACACTGTTCTTGAACCCAGTTGAGAAAAGATTAAATCTTTTTATTTAGATTTAATGAAGTGTACCAATTAAACAATATTTAATTGGAATTGAATTGATATTGATTCTTGGGTTTTATCGTGAATGGTGTTTTTAAATAACACTCGTTCTTTAACCCGATAATTAATGGAATGTGATTTTGGGTTTATCGTGAACTGTGTTTTAAATGACACTGATTCTTTAACCCAATTAACGATTAAAACTAAGTGGAGTTTTAATGAATCTTTAATTAGATTGAAATGATCGAGAATGGAGTATCACCAGTTTTGCTCCAGGCGATAGTTAAATCTTTAATTAGATTTGAACGTGAAATGGTAATTGAATTTACCGATAACACCGTGGTGTTAGATATGAAGTACTACCAGTTTTACTTCATGGGATGAATAGTTTGGGATTGGGAAATTAAAACAAATGATTACTTCGGTAAGGTTCGCTAATCCCGACTAGTTTTGAATTGATATTCAAAAATAGATTAAAGAATAAATTCAAGAAATTTATCTTGGATAAAATTAATGGGAACCTTTCCCTATGAATGTGAAATTTAGAAACTAACTGTCGGTTAGCCAAGCAGAATGGTTTTCTGAATATTGATCTGATGTTGGTTTCGGCCTTCGGGGTTAATATTTGGGGAATTATTCTCTTGATTAATTTACGGTTAGTGACTGATGAATTGGAATGAGGCGTATGTTGTGTTTGTGTAACACTTATTTAAAATATACGCGAGTTATTCGGAAAGACCGGGTTTATCCCATTTTGAATAACTGATACGACGATAAGTCGAAGATGAAGACGATGGTCGAAGACCGGAGGTCTTCACGTCGTTTGGGTGATTACTGATGATCTTGATTGGGCTGTACACCCAAGAAGATGGAAACAGTTGGTGATCGTCCAGACGTACTTGGAGATCGATGGATATGCGAGGTACTAGGTGCCTCCGGTTTCGTTCAGCCCCAGAACGGACTTGTAAATGGACTGTGTGTCTGACATTGGATTTTAGTCCGTGTGATTGATCTCTATTAAATATATATCGGTTTGGCGGCGGAGAATTTATTCTCTTGCTTAACGCCCTTCTCTGAGACGTACGAGCTCAGGGGTTATATATTGATGGATATCAATTGCATGGAGTGAATTGCCTGTGTGGCATGCCTAAGTGGCAAATGATCAAGGCTTCTGTTGAAAAGCAAAGTCTTGTGGTTGATGATCGAAGCAAGGCCTTTGTGGCGTAGCTTTGTGTAACGTTTACTTCGCGAGTTTCACACCCGGTATGAACCAAAAACGGGAGACGGACCTCAGGGGGGACATGCGTTTTCTTTCTAGTTAGGAGTGGCGTCAGTGCTTGAACTGGCTGACGAGTTTGACTCATGTGGATGTTGCTTATTATTACTTGCTGAAAAGCGAGGCGCCTCGTGATATCGGTTTCGGCCGATGCTTCTGGTCGAATGACGGGCCAGGCTTACGCCCCAAAGGGCGGAGAAACGTATTGTTCAGGCATTATAATCCACATCGGTGGACCGACCCTGACGATCCAAGGGGCAGTTGCGGCTGTTCCTGAGACACGGGCTAGAGCGTCTCGAATCGATGAGGATCTTGCCCCTAGCCTCGGTTCATACCATAAATGATAACCCAACTTCCAATACGACGTCTTGCGGTTTTGATTGTAAACTTATTTATGGCGACATAGTGGTATGGGTCATTCATGCCGTCTATGATTGATACTTATGATTTGAAGTTGTTTTATACACTATGCACTTATAATAGTATCAAATAATCTGTCTTAAACGTATCAAGCATTCTTTGGCTGTTATAAGGGAAAACCCTATCCCCCGGCTTGTGTTGCATTGTGTGATAGGACCTGGGTCTTATAACAGCT
The DNA here is from genome assembly GCA_030737875.1 of Allium sativum. NCBI lineage: Eukaryota > Viridiplantae > Streptophyta > Magnoliopsida > Asparagales > Amaryllidaceae > Allium > Allium sativum. The sequence goes on from CM060922.1 coordinate 798,173,920, forward strand.
TCATTTTTCTTTATTTAGCATTGCGCTGTTGTTTTATGCACTGGCATTCTTGGGAGGAAACCCGTTCCGTGTTATACGGCGTGGTTCCTTGATTTACCTAACTTTGAAAATAAAGATAATAACTGTTTTCGTTCTCACACCAGTCACATGACTGACCTGGAGTTTATTGTTTTGACCTAAACTCTGGGTGCCCCTATTTTGACACGGGCAGCTAGTAGTTTTGGTTTTGTAGATTTATATTCACAGGATCCTGGTTTACAGCTGGAACGATATCCGGAAAGCTTTGTATCCGTATATCTCCTCAGTTGGGTATTGTATTATTTTCCGCTGCGATGTATTTAAATGTAATTTAAAATCTCTGATATTTCTGTGCAATATTTATTCAAACTCTGTATATTCTTGCAATCTGATGCATTGTTGTAATAACAATGAAATGTTCTTTTGTATGCGTTCTATTTTGTCGTGTTCTCAAAACAATTCGTTCTTTCTCTTCTCTTCGGAGACCGGGGAAGTTCGGGTCGTTTCAATAAGCTGAAAATTAAACATCATAGCAGCGAAAAATCCAAATACAGCTTATGTCCCACATCATCATTATTACAACTTTTGAAAACTGTCTCTTAAGCAAATGAGCAAGGTAAACTACTAATGCCCAAAGTAGTGACCAGCAGCGACACAGGGAGAATATCTATATATATCATACGTGGGAGCCTCCTGCTCGTCTCCGGTACAGCTACCCGTGCATACCACCTAGCTTGTCTCTAGTCTGCCCGTTTAAGAGCACCCAGAGTATTAAGAAGAGACATAAAACTCTAGGTCAGACAAAAGTCTAGTATGAGCGATAAGCAACAAAACAGAACAATAACAGGTATACTAAGCCATACCTGAATGTGGACCTGCAACCAAAGAGTTAGCACAACCTACCGCTCAATACTCTAAGGTGCCACTTAACATAAGGTGTAAAGAATACGGGGGTGGGGGTGTGTATGTCATAGTGTAAGCAAGCAACCAAACATAGCAACCATCCTCACATCTCTCACTCAGTGCGTAAAGCATACGACATCCACCACTTTTATCACCTTATTCCTTGCTATGATCACTCTGCCCCATGGAGTCATGATGACACCACTGCACTGATCCATATCCACTAGTCTTTGCTATGTCCACTCTGCCCCATGAAGTCATAACAACTTCACTGCACTGGCTCATAGCCTTGCTACGATCACTTTGCCCCATGGAGTGTAACTACCCCACTGCACTGATACGTAGCCTAACATCCGTCTTGGTGGTGAATCAAAGCCATGGACGTCGATAACTCCTAGCACACATCCCGCAGCAAAGCCCAATAATGTTAACTCGTGGGTTCCCAACTGGATCCTGAGTATAAACCTTCTATTTGGACTACTTTTTCATCTCGGGTTTTAGCCTCCTCCGGATCGGCCTTCCTACTTGCCTTTTGTCTGGTTCGGTCTCCTTCCCAAGCGTCGGGTTGGTTCGGTTCGCGCTCCCCGTTCGTGGTGCAAGAAGCTCGAGTTCTTCTCCATTAGTTCGGATCGGAGCATTTCACCGGGTCGGTTCGGATAAGCACCCCACGATCTATCGGTTCGGATGGCACCCTGGGTCGGTCGGAGTACATGTCTCGTTGTGGCTCCGCTTTGGCTTCTTCCCCAACGCTGGATCTGTCCGGTCGTGGTCTCCTCCAATCTTCAAGTCAACTCATGGCGTACTGGTTCGGTTCGGGTGCAAGGGGCGGCTCGTGGATGGGCTGCACGAACGTGTCAGTTCGGGCCTCCCCATCCGATCCGATCCGGTTCGGGTCACAGCCTGTACTTTTTCTGCAACTTCCAGCGACTGTTTACACGCCACTCAACGGCGTTTTCGACCATTCTAACTGTAACAACCCGTATTATCAATAACCTGTTATAACGTAAATCGAGGCAGAATTTAATTTATAAATCTGAATCAAGGGAAACGGGCTATGCCATTGCGTTAGTCTCGGAAAAATACGCGAAATAGAGTCCGAGTTTTCGAAAATCGGAGTTCGTATGACCCGATTAAGGCCCAATGAAGTTTTCAGAAAATTTCAAGTTCAAAACAGATTTTGAATTTCGGGTTCAAAATTCGAAAAACGGTCAGATTGGGCTAGGCGGGAAAATTCCCGCCAGAGCACCCAAGTCGACAGCCCTGTCGACTTGGGAGTCGACTTGGTTGGACCCAAGTCGACAGCCCTGTCGACTTGGCTGTCGACTTGGTTCAGCCGGGCAGTTTTGCCTGTGCACCATTTTGGGGTTTTGGTTAGGTTTTGGGGCCAGATTCGGTTCTAAGGGCTGAGATTGGAATTAGGGTTTAACCTAAGGTTGAAACTAATCCTAATATCTATAAATAAGCCCCTAACCTAACCCTAAATCATCATTATTCATTCATACAACTAAACTATGGCAAAATCATTCCTCTCATGGCCTCCACTCTCTTCACAAAATTCCTAAATAAATTTCTATGAGAGATTTTCCATGCATACAAGTGTTTTCAAGCTTGTATGAGTGTCATTAGCTTGCATTCAAGTCAAGTTTCCATATTTACATCATAAAGCAAGGGTTTTGATCATTTTGGCTCAAGGGTTTTTCTATTGGAGCTTGCATTTTGGGTTTATTTGATTGCATAAGGGCTTTGTCTCAATCTATATATATTTTTGTGTCTTCATAAGCATTGTAAGCCCTTTTCTACTTTCATATTTAAACTCTAAAGTTAAATGAATGATGCAAGTTTGGTTGATCATTATGATATGCAAGTTTACTATGTCATGTTATGCAAGTTTGATATGTTATGATATGCAAGTTTGCCATGTTATGTTATGCAAGATTATAATGTTATGGTATGCAAGTTTGCCATGTTGTGATATGCAAGTTTATCATGTTATGTTATGTTATGCAAGTTTGCTATGTTATGATATGCAAGTTTGCCATATGATATGCAAGTTATGTTATGAAAGTTTGGGTTGATCGTTTTGCTCATGTTATCATGTTATGCAAGCTTATCTTGGGTTTATGAGCTTAAAGCTTCAAGCTTTATGCTAAAGGTTGCATTTTGGCAACATGTAAGTTATCATATCCCTTATGATAACTTGCATGTGAGGCTAAATGCGAACTTATGGCAACTTCTACATGTCATTTATCACCATGTATCACTTATATGCTAAGTTTGGTTTTATGCTTACTTTTGAGGCCTAATGATGCAATATGCAAGTATATGAACATATGTACATTTCATATGCCACCATGTTAAACTTGTGGCTTCAACACCTTTATGTCATGATTATGCCAAGTTCCCTCTTTCTATCCTTTATGCGCAATTGCGATATGTAAGCGATGGGATTGCGTTTGGGGTTGGGTAAACTTAAAAGACATAAAAACATAAGATTGGGAATTTACCTATTAAGTTAGGTCTACCCATTGGGAATTTACCTATTAAGTTAGGTCTACCCAAATGCTTGAAAACTTGTAATATGTTTTGTAAACATAATGGACGTGACACTTAGAAAATATAAGTGTGACCAACTCGAGGTTGGGTTGAGTTTGTAGCGTAAAACAACCTGGAACCGACCGGCTTAACTAGTTGCTACAAACAATAGGACCCAATGTGAGAAGTTGGTCATGTTGTACCTTGAACCCGAGGTTAGACCAAGTTGTGGTGTAAAGCTACCCGGACCCGCCCGGCTTAACTAGTAACCACAACAAGGTCTAATGTGAGAGGTTAAGGCACATTAAATTAGTTAATGCCTCATGATTAGGGTTAAGTCATGGTCCACATAATACTTAACCAATTTGGGCTTGGTAGATTAATCAGGGTTAAGTCGTGAACTCATCGTTACACTTAACCAAGTTAATCCATGATTAGTAAAAGGGTTAAACCGTACTTAACCCACTAGAAAATCCTAGCAATGGGGGTCCACTCCAGCAGTAATCCCAAGTTTGTATCATTAAGACCCTAGGGACTAGGCTAGGGTGGGGGCACGATTACTGGACTTGAGGTAAGTGACCAAAAACGACGGCCGAGTGGTACGCCGATGTAGTTCCGGACGGACTATGGTCATGCACGTAGTCCGTATTTGGAGAAGTCAAGCATGGGTACCAGTAGATCGAGACTGTGCACTTATGTTTATGGTGTCCAGGGGTTTACACCCTAGGGCTTGATACACCCGAAGGGTGGACCCGGCACAGTCCGACTACAATTATGTTTGGGCCGTATTGACACCAACACGTGACGAGTTAGTCTTAGGGAGCCGATCGATTAGACCGTTTGGTTGGACCTCGTATTAGGGTCACTTCATGTTATTGGACCTCGTATTAGGGTCACTTCATGTTATTGGACCTCGTATTAGGGTCACTTCATGTTATTGGACCTCGTATTAGGGTCACTTCATGTTATTGGACCTCGTATTAGGGTCACTTCATGTTATTGGGCCAAAGCTTGGGCCAAGGGATCAATACTTATTTATTCAAGTCATGTTAGCTTGCTAGTACACCTGTGGTGCAAAAACCTTAAACTTGATTATGCGATGACACCTTTATCTACCTTGTTAGTTAATCATCATGCTAGTATGTTGTTATCCTTATGTTCATCCCTGCTTCTCATTCCATTTAACTTTATCAGTTTACATTGATTGTAGTAGGGCTTACTCAGTCTTTTTGACTGACCTGTTTTTCTTTCGCCTCTTTTCTTTCGTTTCCCCCCCCAGGTTCTCAGGGTGGGAATATTGGAGCTTAGCTTGGATTTCTGATCGCTTGCTTGTGGGATTTTAGCTCATGTACGGTCTTGACATGAAGCTAGCTATGGTTATCACTTATTTTGGGGATAGTACTTATGTATTTCAGTTTTTCAGTGATGTTGTTTTTATCTAGACTTGTGTATTTGGAAAGTTGACATTATGTTGTACCAGACTTGTTTTGAAATAGTTTGAAATCTTCCGCTGTTTTACTTATCTTATTTACTCTGTTTACATATATACATATGTTCTTGTTCTGCCTTGATATATCATTATGCATGTTTACCTGATTCAAACGCCCCTCCAAAGTCAGAGTGCTTGCAAGAGCCACCCTGGCAGAGGTGGGGTGTTACATTTGGTATCAGAGCATATGGTTTACGAGAAGGAACAAAAAGGTTTTTAAAACTTTTGGAAAACTATTTTCAAAACCAAGTATAAAGTATTTTCCAAAAGAAAAGTCTAGTTTATTTTAAAGGCTATTCCCCAAAAAGCCATTAGCAAAAAAAAAATTCCTTCGTTTTTCTCCATTCTGAATCTATCTTTTTTCTTCGTTTTCAGTATGGCCGATAACTTTGCTATTCCGGAGGGAGTACACGTACCTGTTTGGTATAAGAGACTTTCGGAGGCTAGGGCGACCGAAGCCGGCCCCGCAGATGTTCCTCCTCCTCCTCCTCCGGTAGTTAATGTTCCTCCTCCCCCTGTCGCTGATGTTCCTCCTCCTCCTGTCGTTGAGGTTCCTCTTCCTCCTCCCCCTCAGCATCCTCAAGCTGACTTCGCAAAGACTTGCAAAGATTTCAAAGCAATGGGTGGCAAGAACTTTCAAGGCACTGAGACTTTTGTAGAGGCCAGAAATTGGTTGAAAGAGACCGAGGATTTATTTGCTATCTTTGGGTTAGACGATCAGAGGAAGATCTTGTTGGCAGTTTGGCTTATGAAGGATGAAGCCGCTTATTGGTGGGAAGTCACCAATGGTACTAGGCCTGTTGAGACATGGGCCGATTTCAGGGCAAGGTTCGTACTTAAGTTTCTATCTTCTGCTGAGGAGAATCTGCAAATGGAGAGGTTCATAACTTTGAAACAAGGAGATATGTCTGTCAAAGAATATGTGAACAAGTTCAATCAGTTAGCTCGTTTTGGCTTGGATATGGTGAGTACTCCTCAGAAGAAGGCTCTTCGTTTTGCTAGAGGATTGAATGAGCCGTTGCAGGGATTGGCTATGTCACATATTCCCCATGGGGCCACGTTTGAGAGCTTGGTTGATATGGCGTTACTTCAGGGAGATGTCAAGAAAGAGATCAAGATGAATGATACTCAAGCCAAGAAGACCGATTCCCAGTGGAAAGGAAATCAGGGTAATCCAAGTGGTCAGAGCAGTCAAGGCAATCAGAACAAGAACAAGAACAAGAGTCAAGGCAACAAGGGGAACAACACCAAGGGCAAGAACAACAAGGGGAAGTGCCATTATTGCGGTTCAGTTGGGCATCTTATTAAGCATTGTAAGAAGAGGAAAAGGAAGAATGGTGAATGCTTTTTCTGCGGTGAGACTGGACATTTCAGTAAGGATTGCCCGAAGAAGCAAGGGCAAGGCCAGGGTCAGACTCAGCGTGCTGGACCTTCAGGAGGGCAAGTTCATGCTCTCAATGCCGCTCCAGTTCCCGATCGAGGTAGTATTTCTGTTGAGAGCCTTGTATATATTTCTGATTTTCCAGTTCGTACCTTGTTTGATTCTGGTGCATCGCATAGCTTTATCTCATCTGATCTTGTTGAAAGTTTGCACCTAAGTACTAGTCTAGTTTATGATCCCGTGTGTGTTTCAAATCCAATTGGGGTTTACGCCCATTTGACTATTATCTACGTGGATTTGAAAATCTCTATCTTGAGTGTAGAGTTCTCGTGTGATGCTTATATTCTCGGTTTCATGGGGTATGGGTTGATTTTGGGCATGGATTGGTTGTCCAGTTTTGGAGCCATCCTTGATTTTTGAGCATAGGGTTGTGAGGCTCATGACTCGCCTCGGTAATACCCTAAAAATTTCTTGTAACCCTATGGGTCCCATCATGTTGTGTTATCTTTAATCCCTCAACTCGTCTATCGATAGTTTGCAATCGGTGAGGGTGGTCCGAGAATATCCTGATATCTTGGGTGAAGTGAAGGGGGGTTACCCCTAAGCGAGAGATTGATTTCCGCATTTATCTGGTTGATAATGCCAAGCCAGTTACGTGGCCGGTTAGGCACATGGTCCTGCGAGATGAGAGTTAAGAAAACAAGTCAAGGAGTTGCTTGAGAAGAACTTCATACGATGAAGCATTTCCGAAGAGGGTGCTCTAGTAGTATTCGCTACTAATGTGGACAGTTCGCTTCGCCCGTATGTTAATTATCGTGAGTAGAACAAGAAGAATAGACAACAATTACCAAGGATCGATGATTTGTTTGATCAGCTTGTAGAACATCTGTTTTCTCTTGATCTTGCTACTGGATTCCATCAGCTCAGAGTAGCTGAGGATAGTATAGACAAAACTACGTTCAGAACTCCAGATGGATTCTTAGAATGGCTGGTCATGCCATTCGATTTGACTAATGCACCCGCCTACTTCGTGGACTTGATGAGTAGGGTGTCTAGAGAGTTCCTGAACGAGTTTGTGGTAGTCTTTGTAGACGATATTCTGATCTTCTCTAAGGATGAGGAAGAGCACGCAAGGCATCTCGTGGAGGTGATGGATACGCTTAGTGCGCATCAGTTGAAGGCCAAGATCTCCAAGTGTCACTTTTGGAGAAGGGAAGTTAGATTCCTTGGGCATATAGTTTCTAAGCAAGGCTTAGCGGTGGATCCCGCTAAAGTGGTCGCGGTTCAAAACCGAAAAGCTCCGACAAGGACAATTGAAGTAAGAAGTTCTCTCAGTTTAATTAGTTAGTTAGCGTCCCTTGAGCTTAAACCTACCCTTCTGGATCAAGTAGGGACTTCACAGAAAGAAGACCCGCAGTTAGTCGAGATCATGGACAAGTTGATTCGAGGCGAGATGGTAAGTCACCTCGCTATAGATGACAAGGGATGGCTAAGACGCGATGAGAGAAAGAAGGTTCTTGAAGATGCACATCACCCGAGGAGGTGGCCGAGTTTGTCCCAAGGTGCATGTTGTGCCAACAGGTTAAAGGCCGAGTCATAGAAGCCCGGTGGGCTATTATATCCATTGGAGGTCCCCGCAATGGAAGAGGGAAAAGCGTCACGAAGGATTTCGTGGATGGACTGCCTAGATCAAGAAAGGGAATAAGAGCATGTGGGTCATAGTAGGTAGACTAACGAAGAGTGCTCATTTCACTCCGGTAAAGAGCGAAAGGACTGCATCATAACTAGCGACAGTTTACTTTCAAGAAATAAAGCGGTTGCACGGGGTTTCCTAAAGGATAGTTAGTAACCATGACTCAATTTTCACTAGCCAGTTTTGGAATAGTCTACGGGAAGTCATGGGCAAGCGACTGAATCTAAGTACGGCCTATCATTCACAGGAGGATGGTTCATTTCGTTCAAGCATGAGTTATAGAAAATCACGTTAGTAAGAGCAATTGGCAACGTGGATTGGTATTTTCAAGAAAAGTTCTTCTGCGTGGAATACTTTATAGTAAGTAAACGAGATCCAGGATTCACTGGTGAATTTTGGAGAGCTTGCATAAAACCATGAGGTCATAGTTATGTTTAAGCCAAGAATGATAGAAGAGTAAGTGAAAGAGGAAGACGAGAGGCGACAATGAAATGGGTTCCAACTCATATTTGGAAATAAGAGTTAAGAAGCTAAGAAATCATGAGGTAAAAGACGGTCAAAGCACAGTGGAGTTAAGCTCAATGAAACGTGACTTAGAAGACTGAAGGCTAGATACGCGCATCATATCTCTTTCTAAGAGTATATCCTTGATCCTTGTTTTCCGGTGGAACTTACTTGCATGTTATCTTTTTACGTACATCCTCTCGGTCCCATTCTCGGTCCTATTTCGGTCGGGAGGTATGACTTATTGGCTAGTAATACATGTCAGGGTTTGAAGGTGTCCGTTAGGTTGACTAAACCTTTTGGGCTTTTATAGAATATGGGTTGGGTTAGGAAGGGATTTCTTGTAATCCAAAAGGAGTATATCCTGCTTATCTTCCCGATCTCTTTGTAGCATATCTTTTGCTATCCATGTTTGTCTTGATTATCTAGTTTATCATGTTAATCTTGTCATGAGAACCTTAGGTAGAAATCCTTTGGATGAAACATGTGTTTGAAACATGTTATGCTTGATGTTTGCAAGTGGTTGCAAGTGTTTGCAAGTGGTTACTCGTGGATGCATTATACACGTTATGCACTAGATCGGCTCACACACTCCTCATATTGCATATGCATGAGTGTTTACGCTTATTCATGGATGAAAATTTTTGTGTTATCACATGGATGTTGCATATGGATGTATGTTATGTGCACACATATAGATGTTATACATTATGTTAGGAATTGCATACATATGGATTCATTTCACTAACATAATTTGCATTGATGATATTTGCATTAGATAAGTACATATACACACACCTTTGCATATGTTCATACAACATTTAGAATCTTGTAAGGACAATGATTGCTCGTGGATGATGTTTTGAGTAGATGGATGTTGGATGGTAGGATACGTTCTTCCTAACTTGAAGATTTCGGGGACGAAATCCTTTAAGGAGGGGAGAATGTAACAACCCGTATTTTCAATAACCTGTTATAACGTAAATCGAGGCAGAATTTAATTTATAAATCTGAATCAAGGGAAACGGGCTATGCCATTGCGTTAGTCTCGGAAAAATACGCGAAATAGAGTCCGAGTTTTCGAAAATCGGAGTCCGTATGACCCGATTAAGGCCCAATGAAGTTTTCAGAAAATTTCAAGTTCAAAACAGATTTCGAATTTCGGGTTCAAAATTCGAAAAACGGTCAGATTGGGCCAGGCGGGAAAATTCCCGCCAGAGCACCCAAGTCGACAGCCCTGTCGACTTGGGAGTCGACTTGGTTGGACCCAAGTCGACAGCCCTGTCGACTTGGCTGTCGACTTGGTTCAGCCGGGCAGTTTTGCCTGTGCACCATTTTGGGGTTTTGGTTAGGTTTTGGGGCCAGATTCGGTTTTAAGGGCTGAGATTGGAATTAGGGTTTAATCCTAAGGTTGAAACTAATCCTAATCTCTATAAATAAGCCCCTAACCTAACCCTAAATCATCATTATTCATTCATACAACTAAACTATGGCAAAATCATTCCTCTCATAGCCTCCACTCTCTTCATAAAATTCCTAAATAAATTTCTATGAGAGATTTTCCATGCATACAAGTGTTTTCAAGCTTTTATGAGTGTCATTAGCTTGCATTCAAGTCAAGTTTCCATATTTACATCATAAAGCAAGGGTTTTGATCATTTTGGCTCAAGGGTTTTCTATTGGAGCTTGCATTTTGGGTTTATTTGATTGCATAAGGGCTTTGTCTCAATCTATATATATTTTTGTGTCTTCATAAGCATTGTAAGCCCTTTTCTACTTTCATATTTAAACTCTAAAGTTAAATGAATGATGCAAGTTTGGTTGATCATTATGATATGCAAGTTTGCCATGATATGCAAGTTTACTATGTCATGTTATGCAAGTTTGATATGTTATGATATGCAAGTTTGCCATGTTATGTTATGCAAGTTTATCATGTTATGGTATGCAAGTTTGCCATGTTGTGATATGCAAGTTTATCATGTTATGTTATGCAAGTTTGCTATGTTATGATATGCAAGTTTGCCATATGATATGCAAGTTATGTTATGAAAGTTTGGGTTGATCGTTTTGCTCATGTTATCATGTTATGCAAGCTTATCTTGGGTTTATGAGTTTAAAGCTTCAAGCTTTATGCTAAAGGTTGCATTTTGGCAACATGTAAGTTATCATATCCCTTATGATAACTTGCATGTGAGGCTAAATGCGAACTTATGGCAACTTCTACATGTCATTTATCACCATGTATCACTTATATGCTAAGTTTGGTTTTATGCATACTTTTGAGGCCTAATGATGCAATATGCAAGTATATGAACATATGTACATTTCATATGCCACCATGTTAAACTTGTGGCTTCAACACCTTTATGTCATGATTATGCCAAGTTCCCTCTTTCTATCCTTTATGCGCTATTGTGATATGTAAGCGATGGGATTGCGTTTGGGGTTGGGTAAACTTAAAAGACATAAAAACGTAAGATTGGGAATTTACCTATTAAGTTAGGTCTACCCATTGGGAATTTACCTATTAAGTTAGGTCTACCCAAATGCTTGAAAACTTGTAATATGTTTTGTAAACATAATGGACATGACACTTAGAAAATATAAGAGTGACCAACTTGAGGTTGGGTTGAGTTTGTAGCGTAAAACTACCGGGAACCGACCGGCTTAACTAGTTGCTACAAACAATAGGACCCAATGTGAGAAGTTGGTCATGTTGTACCTTGAACCCGAGGTTAGACCAAGTTGTGGTGTAAAGCTACCCGGACCCGCCCGGCTTAACTAGTAACCACAACAAGGTCTAATGTGAGAGGTTAAGGCACATTAAATTAGTTAATGCCTCATGATTAGGGTTAAGTCATGGTCCACTTAATACTTAACCAATTTGGGCTTGGTAGATTAATCAGGGTTAAGTCGTGAACTCATTGTTACACTTAACCAAGTTAATCCATGATTAGTAAAAGGGTTAAACCGTACTTAACCCACTAGAAAATCCTAGCAATGGGGGTCCACTCCAGCAGTAATCCCAAGTTTGTATCATTAAGACCCTAGGGACTAGGCTAGGGTGAGGGCACGATTACTGGACTTGAGGTAAGTGACCAAAAACGACGGCAGAGTGGTACGCCGATGTAGTTCCGGACGGACTATGGTCGTGCACGTAGTCCGTATTTGGAGAAGTCAAGCATGGGTACCAGTAGATCGAGACTGTGCACTTATGTTTATGGTGTCCAGGGGTTTACACCGTAGGGCTTGATACAGCCGAAGGGTGGACCCGGCACAGTCCGACTACAATTATGTTTGGGCCGTATTGACACCAACACGTGACGAGTTAGTCTTAGGGAGTCGATCGATTAGACCGTTTGGTTGGACCTCGTATTAGGGTCACTTTATGTTATTGGACCTCATATTAGGGTCACTTCATGTTATTGGACCTCGTATTAGGGTCACTTCATGTTATTGGACCTCGTATTAGGGTCACTTCATGTTATTGGACCTCGTATTAGGGTCACTTCATGTTATTGGACCTCGTATTAGGGTCACTTCATGTTATTGGGCCAAAGCTTGGGCCAAGGGATCAATACTTGTTTATTCAAGTCATGTTAGCTTGCTAGTACACCTGTGGTGCAAAAACCTTGAACCTGATTATGCGATGACACCTTTATCTACCTTGTTAGTTAATCATCATGCTAGTATGTTGTTATCCTTATGTTCATCCCTGCTTCTCATGCCAGTTAACTTTATCAGTTTACATTGATTGTAGTAGGGCTTACTCAGTCTTTTTGACTGACCTGTTTTTCTTTCGCCTCTTTTCTTCCGTTCCCCCCCCCCCCCCCAGGTTCTCAGGGTGGGAATATTGGAGCTTAGCTTGGATTTCTGATCGCTTGCTTGTGGGATTTTAGCTCATGTATGGTCTTGACATGAAGCTAGCTATGGTTATCACTTATTTTGGGGATAGTTCATATGTATTTCAGTTTTTCAGTGATGTTGTTTTTATCTAGACTTGTGTATTTGGAAAGTTGACATTATGTTGTACCAGACTTGTTTTGAAATAGTTTGAAATCTTCCGCTGTTTTACTTATCTTATTTACTCTGTTTACATATATACATATGTTCTTGTTCTGCCTTGATATATCATTATGCATGTTTACCTGATTCAAACGCCCCTCCAAAGTCAGAGTGCTTGCAAGAGCCACCCTGGCGGAGGTGGGGTGTTACACTAACTATTCTAAACAATCACAATTCATGGCAAATAGTCATAGCAACATATAGCATCAACTGCAAACACGAAAATGACAACTTGATAGGTTAAAACGGATCAAACATAGCCAAAATCCCATATTTTCCCTTAAGCATATTTAAGAAAAGCTAATGATAGGATTAGTAAAACTTAACCAAATGAACCAAATTTTCTAACAGATGCCTAAAACAATATTTCGAAATTTATAAATATTTTTCCAGATTTTTAACATGTTTAAATTTGCTAATTAACACTAATTACCCTTAATTAACCATAATTAGTGAGGAACTATGCAAATCACTCACCTTAGCCATAAACAAATTACCAAATCTGAAATTATCTCTGTTTGGGCGCGGCTACCAAGACAATACAGCAGTTCTAATACTGATTTGGTGAAGATCTTCCTTGATTAGATGTGGATTTGGCTTAATTAGCGATTAGAAGGTGATTTGGGGTGTTTTATATGTTGGAGGCCATTACTAAGGTTCCAAGAATGAAAGTAGTGGCTGTGAAAGTGAGAAAAAGGGTGTCTCTAAACCCTAACAGCCCTTAAATACTCCAAATCCCGAAATTCCCCTTTGGGCCTAGCTGCTAATCACCCGGTTAAGCCCAATTAAGCTGTTTTTCACCACCTGAAACTTGTTTTAGCCATATCTCCCGAACGGTGAGTCCGTTTGGCTAATGTGACCACTCTACGGAAAGGTAAACCATCATCCGGGTCTAATGGAAGTGGTTTCAGGTCAAAACTCCTTTCTAATCAAAAGTTATGGCTGAAACAAGATCAGCTAAGGGCAAAACGGTCATCTAAATATCGGTAAAAATCATGAACATGGGAAATGACCCCAATAGTCGTCTCCCAAAGTTACATGACCAAACGACTTCGTATGTGAAAGAAATAAATATTCTACCATCCTTCGATACGTAGAATGCGGGTCGTTACAGATTTGGTTTGCAAGTACTTGCCCTCCCTAGCGGGGATGTGGAATCAAGTGCCTTCGGTTTCGTTCCTATTCCTGGAATGAACTTGTTGATGGATTTCATGTCTGACACTGTATTTTATAAAATACAGACTGACATTTACTAAACATACTTCTGTTTGGTGGTGGAGAATTTACTAAACTGACTTCGTGGGCCTCACAACCCGGAATGAGCCGAAACAGGATTATAGAGTATAGGGGTAGGGACTTAACGTTCCATCTAGCAAAAGGTAACGCCATGGTAAGGAGCCCAGGCATTTACTTATGTGGTTTATTGGATGAGGCGCCTCGGACTAGGTCAATATACCTAGATGACAGTCTACACAGACTGAGAGACGTTATGTTCAGACTGTTACTTTAATCCACGAAGTAGGGTGGACCGACCCTATCGCTCTAAAGGAGCCGGACGGGATCCTGGAACCTAGCTGGGGGTTCTGAATCGGAGTGGTAAGATCCTTAGCCCAGGTTCATTAATGGAAATCCAACTTCCAATACGAAACCCTTTACGATTTTCGGTTGTATATCTATGTAGCCAACATAGTGGGATGGGGCACTATGCAAGCTAAGATTTATTAGTTTATTTTCGAAAGTATTTTTCAAACCTAAGTCATTATAATATTATTAAATGTTTTTGATATGAACTATATCAAGCATATTTTGTTATTATAAGGAAAACTCCTATCCTCTGGTGTGCGCTTGCATTGTGTGATGGGACCTGGGGCTTATAATCATTCATTTTTCTAAAGTCATGTTTTCAAAATCTGGTTTATGTTTGCTATATTTGGTTTTGGATGCTATGGTTGTGCACGTATCCTTGAGAGGAAACCCGTTCTGCGACATGCAGCGTGGTCCCAAGATACCTTAATCAAATTAAGGCTATTTATAAGATTAGTAATAGAAGTTTTCTCACACCAGTCCCGTGACTGACTTGTAGTTTGTTTTTCCCTTGCAAACTGCGGGTGCCCACAATTTCCACATGGGCAGTCTATTAGTTTGTTTTTCAGTTATCGAGATCGAGGTCAAGCTTGAAGATTTGGAGTTCCAGAGAGAGCAGAAGTTTCATATGAAATCCGGATGTACTCTACTATCGGTATATTGTGTGAAGCCTACATAGTTGTAATAGTATGTAAAATCAGATTTGTATTCAAAAATGTTTCCGCTGCAATAATATATTCTTATTATATTTTATCTGTTCCGCTGTGAGCTTTGTATGTCGTCGTGTTTGTTCTGATAAACCGTAACGAAACGTACATTTGCTTACTTTGAATCGACATGGGTTCATTTTTTGGTTGCTTTGAAGTGAGTGGAAGTGCGGGTCGTTACAAGCTCACTCTGCTCTCTAGATTCGTTGGACTTAAAGTTCGATTTCTTAATAATTTTTCTTTCATTGTATATCATCTTATGGTTTCTAAACAAACCATTATCCATCTTGTTGCAGAATGGTGTTTGTTGTCGTTTTAAAAATAGTTTCACAATGATTTAATACCCACTCTTAATTAGATAATTAAAATGTAGTTAAATCAGAGAAAAAATTAGTGCAAAACCATATGACATATACAAACTGTAATGACAGACAGAAATCATCAGCTTCCGCTATATTAATGTTAACATTAAATTGAAATTGAATTATCACTAGACAATAGTTGTAATTAAGTTATGAAACCATTAAATAAAAAAGGTAATTATAATGTTCAATTATTTAACATACTCATCTTCAGTTAAATAGCTCGAAGATTTATCGACAGAATCATCCCATCACAAGAAGTAATTAATTAATGTGTCACAAGTTGCGAAAGTACAATTGAAATACCAGCATAGCCGAATCCTTCGTAAATAACCATTCCCTTCAGAAAGTCAAGCGTAGAAGTAGAACAATACTACATGAGCAACTCTAATTTAAAAGTGCAATCACTTTCAATTATGTTCCATACTAAGTCTGTGTTCGTACTATAAAATGAAGCTCTTCCTTTTCATTTTTCTGAAGAACGGGCAGTCGCTTGCATGGTCCATAACCTATCATTTTAGGTCAAATTGACAATCATCAAAAGGAGATATATTCTCATCATTTTAACATTTGATTATGCAGCTTGGCATTGGAAGTGCACTTGAAAAATTATGTGGGCAAGCTTTTGGTGCTGGTTAAATCGAAATGCTTGAGGTATACATGCAAAGATCATGGATAATCCTAATTGGCTCCTCCTTACTCATGTGCCCTCTATGTATGTTCTCCACCCCAATCTTAAAACTAGTGGGACAAGAAGACTATAGTTTGCATCAGTCGGCTTGTCTATATTATCAAAATCCATCAAATATTTGAAACAATTGTGAAAACAACAAATTAAGAAAATGGCCTTGCATACGTAAATAATTTATTATGTCACATATCTCTAGGGTATTTAAGCAATAGAATCACATGTTTCATTTTTACCCAAATCATGCCTTTACCAAAAAATAGTCTTCAAATATGAAGCATCAATGCATTCAAGTCCCTAGTCTCGAACATCCAGATTCTTCGTTCTCTAGAAAAAAACTTGTATCGTGACGTGTGGAACTGAGTTGCCAAATCTAAGACTAGATGAATCGGAGACCATCGTTGATGGTAGGACAAGTTTTCTTGGAGATAATGTGCTGCTTGATTTTTGCATTCACTGTTAGAGTTGCCGGTGACAAGATCTAGAAGTGAGATCTGATCTGAGATGTGAATGTTCGCGTCGTATATGGCAAAATTTCAATTTGCAAATAAATAAAAGGAAGATTGGGTTCACAAATAGATTAGGTTTTTTTTAAGTCAAGGAGGATAAAGTCGTAAATAGGGATGAAAAACGAGCAAAACCTCTATACTAAACAATAAAGCAAAGAAAATAAAGCGGGTCCGGATTTCTAGTTTTGAACGCTCGATTTTTTACGCTGAATGGTTAATACGAAAGTTAAACCAGATATGTGGATTGCTGATGTGCAATGGCATCGCAAATGCGTTACATTTGTGAAACATTTTTTTCGTTTTGAAATAAAATATAGATGGTGTCACCATAGCATCAATTAATTTTTTTTGGCATCGCAACTACGTAGGTAATTTCTAATGAATTTCAGACGCCAAATTGAAAAAGTCCTAATATTTATGCCGTCGCTAATACGTAATCAATTAAAGACTCCCTTATGACGTATTTGCAATGCCATACCAACGAAATTTAATTAAATGACACCGAGCCGACGTCGGGTCACTATGGCATCGCTAATCTACGTCAGAAAATGGCAGTTTCTCTTCTAATGAGTCCACCTCTCGTAATGAAAGCATTAAAGGATGACTGGGTACGAGTTTGATAATCTCCTCGATTTGTCCTCTTCCCTAGAGTCATATGTGGTTGGGGTTGAGGGTCCACCCTGGGAATAGGTTTTACATGACCACTACGGAGGTACCATAGGTCAACCTATCCTAAGGGGGAAGTATTAAGCGGCTAAGAGATTATCCAATAGGGTCAACTTGATGGTAACAAGGGGGTCCACCATAGTAAGGTCTTAAATGGCGTGCTACATCTACCTATCCGACTGGTCTTAAGTGAGTGCTTACTATATCTCGCCTTATGTGGGGCATGAGTTTATTTGCGTAAATGACGGAAGCCTTTTATTAGTAGGACCTATAGCTAGTGTCCTCTAATTTTTATTAGTCATGCTAAACCGGTTAAAAAGCCTTAACTGATCGATTGACTGCCTTGGGTCTTAAGTGATTGGTAGGATCCACCCTTATACCATATTGGCAGGGAGGCTATTAAGTAGATATATATATATACATATCATAATATAACATATTATATAGTGTTTCTAGTTGGAAAGCCCGCCTCTTAGTTTTGGTTGTAATTGAGTGGTGGTTTGGAAGGCTTAATACTTATACATAAAAGTTCTATCTCAGTGTTGCGATATTGTTTATCGTTTGGAAGCGTTTAGGTGATTATCGTGCATAATTATTTACAAGATCAAGTTAGAATTACTAGCCTTGTTAGACATATGTCTCTGGTTGAACCAAACGGGACACAATTGTTTATTATAGACAATGTTATACTCTTTCTGCTCACCAGAACTTATTGTTCTAACCCCCTCCTCATTACAACTCCCTGGTTATCTCGAGAAAGTTAGGTCTTAGCAGGTGTTAAAGTTTGGTTATCAGGTCTTGTTCTCTCATGCTCAGTATTGACGTGGTGACTTACTTTAATAAGGCAGTTACCCTAGTTGATACTAGTCTATCATGTTTCATTTCCGTTGTGAGTTATTTTATCATACTCTGATTGTGCTCATGCTCATTTATTTGCATGTATCAGATTTACACGCTCTATGCATGGATGGGATTGAATTTTGATTTTTGTCGAAATTTCGGCTTAAAAGAGTATGGTGTTGGGTGTTAAGTTTAGCCTGAGTACATAATTCACATTTATCAAAATCATTTTTTGACATTTTAGGAATCATGCCTAAGGTACTCATGTTATGAATTATATGTTTATTAACATGACATAATCTAAAGTGCCAAATATAAAATCACACAACATGTAAGCATAACTAGTCATTGTGTAACGAACCACTTTTTCCGTACAGTTTAAGCCAACATTTAACAACTCATGTCAACCCAAATTGCAAAGAAAGACAGATAGTTAGGAGAAATAAATATTAGACTAAAAGAAAATGAAGAACATCAGAATCTCACAGTGGAATGAACAAAATATAATATATCAATTCTCTTTACAAAAAAGAAACTGTATGTACATACCAATCATCAGAGTAAATCATATATCCGACACATCAGAAATAATGAAAATAACTAACGGTTAAACCTCATGCTTTGAACTCTAGAAAACTCCAAGCGAAACCTAACCCGGAAATATACTCGGCCTGACCCGAGCACATTTGAAGCAAAGCAAAATTCACCCGAACCAGTCAGGAATACTTTCAGTAGTAAATTCACATGGCAAACAACTTGTTTAACTTTAGAAAATCCTTTTGAAAGAAACGATAAGAGTAAGACCAGCCCACACATAAATGAGCGATTTTTACCTTACGATAACCCAAAACATTTTTGATATATCAAAATCCAGTGATATTATAAGAGTGTCTATCAAATCACTAAAAAATAACCATCTATCAAACGCTTGCATCTCACGCTTTACGTATTCATTATATAATCAAAAACCATACTTTGCTTATTGGAGATTGGATTCCAACTATGACAAGGTATCAGACCACCTTTTGTTCAATGTACTCTAGAGGGGATACAATGGGGTTCAACAAGAATATCTTGCAACCCGGCCACACATGACTGACCACTCATTTGGCTTGAGTGTACCGAATATATTGACATCACGGTTGTCGGCCATTCAACTGTAATCCGTAAGATACAGAAACGAAAGACGAACAAAATGAATTTTCTCTAGATCAGTTACAAATATACCCTACTTGGGAATGACCCACCTAACCATGTCGCTTGACCGCTTTATGTCATTTCCCGGTTGAAGAGGCTTGAGGTCACGTTTATATTTTCAGAACATCACATCATCATTTATATTAAATGCCACGTCGTCAGATCCATTAAATCACTAATTGGCGTCCAAAAATATGCTTTGGGTGTTAAGCGAGAGAACTTCCTCGCCACCAAACTTGGTATATTTTTAATAATCAATGTACGTGACTCTTAGGAAATAATCTGTCAGACATTCATCCATTCAATTCATCCAGGAACAGGATGAACCGAAGGCACCCTCCTACCGTATCCTATATAGGAATCACACTAAGGATCAGTATCATGTAGTCCTTGCAAATATGTAGGTTTCAATCACGACAGAACCACGATTTATCTCCAGGGGCAACCTAAAGATTATAAGTTGTTCTTCCTTTTTATGAAGGTCTGCGGTCTTAGATTGCTCCCTCTTCATTTGCTACAAGTTATTTTCGTACGTAACGTTGATTCAAAGTGGTTTTGGGTCTAGTTCCCATCCTGGTTCCTTCGAAACAACACGTTAAAAGTCCAACGACAACAATTCATTGATAGTCGGGTTTTTAGCTATCAATTCACATACTATAGTGAAGTATATTAGCAACTCCGATCCTTTTATTTAGATTCATTTATCAAAACCATTTCATTGATTCTCAGAAATTGATTTCACATTCTTATTTTAAATCCCATTGTTTTCGTTACTTTGTAAAAAATGACATATATTTATTTCACAAACTCCATTCATTACTTCACTTTGAAATATCACTATACTAACCAAATCCTTTATTTCCTTTATTTCGGAAAAGTCATCACATACATACATACATACATACATACATACATATATATATATATATATATATATATATAATTCCAAGGTATAAATATATTCACACTTTAAACTGGAGTCAAGCCATGTTTATTTATGCATTGTTTTATTTTAAAAAATGGTTTCAAAATATTACAACTAACATTGCAATATTCACTTAAAAAATAATTATTATATATATATATAATTCCAAGGTATAAATATATTCACACTTCAAACTGGAGTCAAGCCATGTTTCTTTATGCATTGTTTTATTTTAAACAAATGGTTTCAAAATATTACAACTAACATTGCAATATTCACTTATAAAATAATAAACCCACTTCCAAACGCTACAAACTAATCTCATCCCTTGATAATAGTGAAGCCGTACAAATTAGGGTATTTTAGTTACCTCTCAGACCTTGACCGACAACGTTCTTATCTCGGAATAGATAAAAGTTTGAAACACAAAACCTGTCATTCCATTTACATAAAAATATGGTTTTTAATAGCCATTCCGTGCATTTGGCAAATTTATTTTCATTTTAAATCTCTTACACATTTAAAGCAAAACTTACTAAATCGCAATCTGCTTCACTTTTATCTTATCAACACTTGGATTTTCTTTAAAATCCATTTACTTTGTGTTTACAAAATTTCAACTAAGCCTTTTACTCTTTTGCAAGTCTTCTTTCTCTCTTAAAATAATTTTACTTAATTCAATTACTTACATGAAAGCTTATTTTAACACCATCGCTCGAGATCAAACTTCTTTGTAAATCTTATTTATGGAACTTGGGTCCTATTTAAGTTCTTTCTTATAGGATCCATTATAAAACTCCATTACTTAAATCGACTTTCATTTAATAAGGTAAATTACCATAATTATTATTAATTAAATAATAATTAATTTCTTTACTAAGCGAAGTAAAATAGAGTTCACTTCATTAAAAATAGATTAGTTGATCGCTTAACGACATTATTAAATAATAACTACTTCACTTATGATTTATCAAATTTTTAGCATTTTTAAATATCATTAAATAAAATAATAATTAATATTTTAGAAATATTATTAAAATAAACCAAGGGTTCGTTAAACAATTTCTATTAGATTTATCGAAGACCGATCAATCTAATTATTAGTTCCCATTAAACAATTAACTTCGTCACTTTAAATATTAGTTATTTATTAACTGATTTCACTTAATTCTCTCATTAAATTAATAATTAATCTAATTATATCACTTAGCTGTTTTTCTCGAAACAGTGATTTCCAAATATCAACCCATAGGTTCAATTCAAGCTTCTATGCTTATGAAATGTATTAAAAACATTCAAACCATTTATAAATATTATTTTAAAACTTTTATTTTAAATAGAAATATAATTTAAAAACTTCACTTCAATTAGGAAAATAAATTTTATAACTTTAATTGTGTCAATTTGCCTAACGGTGAACTAACGTCTTAAAAATAATGTTTTAGATCATTTGCTGCTAATAACATAATCAATACCATCTGTTGATTAAAAACGTCACATCAATGTTGAATTTCAATTCAAGGTTCAATATCCAATCAATATTCAGCATCCAATCAGGATATAATGTCATTTGGGGTAAACAGTTCAAATTTGAATAATATGTGAAAATAAACAACAAACAAAATATTTTGAGGAATCCGATCATATCCCTTTAACCTGTTCTTCCATGCATCACAAACCATCATATCATATAATAACTGCATATGAAATGAATATTTTAAAATAAATCATCCAATATGACACTGATATAGATGTCAACAACAATCAATAACATCCAAGGCATCCAAACATCCAATTTATATTATTAACTATAAATTATGGTTATATCAATTTAATTGTAACGAACCGTATTTTTGGCAGTCAAATATTTAATTTAATTTATTATTTTAAATATCTTATTTGGAATATTAATGGATTTTAATAATTAATTCATTATTAAAATGAAGTTTGAACGTTATATGTTTGTATAATTATAAATCGAACTCGAAATGGCGTGGTAGTTCGTTATATTGGGTTTTGAACTTCAACTGAATATACAGAATCCGATATAAGTCGGATTTCTCTGAAACCAGAAAAGTTGGAATCATGTTGGTTATAATTTTCATATGGAAGAGAAAAATCCATATTTCGTGATGTAGATTGTTGGTTATGGCCAAATCAAATTTTAAAATAGTCGCTATGAAAATCGTTATTAAAATATAGGCTTTTAAAATAGCCAATTTTTCAAATGAGCACCGTTTCTGATGAAACAAATTTTATTGGAATATGTATAGTAAGTTATTGCTAGACTTCCATTTTGAAGGCAATCAGAGTTGTTTTATCTGTGCTTGCAATTTTTATATATGCGAACCGACAATGATTTGAAAATATAATAATGACATTTTGCTAACGGAATCTGTTTTCAACGAAATTACTTTCGTTGGGACCGGAACATTTAGGCGTAGGGGCATAATTATTTTCGTCGTGTTTGGAGTTCAGATACTATGGTACATAAATAGATCGTGCAACGACAATAATGGTCAAATAAAATGTACCCTATAAAAATCAACTTATCGGATAATGGAAAATATAAATTAAATAAAGTAAATGTCTAAGCAAAACTTTGTACACAGTCTACAATGTCTATGACAGTTTTTATCCTTCTGCACTGTAAGTCAAAACTGTAAAATAATTTTTCATCCTCTACTCCTCTAACTACTCTAAAGCCCATGTTGTACACGTACATGAAAGGACCTACCAGCTGGAAATTTCCTTTTCAGCATAACATAGTTTTACAGCCTAATACATCACAAGTCAGTAGGAAATGAAAACACAACTCGTACCCAGTCACATACTAGACATAGCCTCCTATCACCTATTACTTGATGGTCAATCTTTCCCGTATCTATATATACTCAACAGCTAACCCAAAACCTTGGGTCAAATAGTCTTTCGCGGTCAACTGTTTCATACGCCGCCATAAAAAAAATTAGGCAACAGTATGCCAAGCCTGCTCCGTCCAAATTTCTTCATCCACTTAACGTTTCAAAATGGTTTTAACCACAAAAGTGTTTGCCTTGGTGGGATCCGTACTTTGGTCGGTGATGATCGAAAACAGGTGATTGTGGCGATCGGAGAGTCGGTTGAAAGGTATTTCGGTTTAATTTAATTAAACGAACCGCTCAACGACAAATAAAATCAAGGTGAGTTAAACTCACTCAATTTTCCCCCTTTATATTTTATATAAATTGGGTTTTTATTATGCGTGCTATGATTGCTGACGGTTGACTATTTGCTAGTTATTTATTTATTGTTGATTTAACTGATGAAATTAAACTGCTGTTTAACGATTGGATCCAATAGAGGTAACTCACCTTGATTGGTCATGTTTATAAAACAAACGTGTTTAAATTATTTGAATGCATTACTTGTGAATTGGTTGATGTTAAATGTTCGTTATCTATTGATATTAGTTAAATGAAATTGAATGATCTGATTTGAGCTAACCGATTTGGATACAGTGAAGAACATGTTGGAGGGATCCAATGGGATTCCTCAAATATATTATTTATTTTCAAAATATCATATATGAACTGTCCTGATTGGGTGATTGATTTGATTACTGATAGTTGACTGTAAACTCAACAATTGTTATGTTTAAACCAATGGGCAGTATTGGTTGAGTATTGGGTAGCATATGGCAAATAAAATCAATTGTTTTGTTTATACTGATTTACCGTCTAGTGGATCGATAGAACTAAAGTTGTAAAATTTATTTTTTAACTGGAAATAGATTTTTAAATATATATTATTTTGAATTAAAAGGTTATTAAAAGAAAATACATATTTATTATTTATTATTTAAATTTATAATTAATTATTAATTGATTTTATTGAGTAAATTCCGATGTTAATCAGATTTATAAACTAGTGAATAGAAATTAACCTAATGGTTAAAATGGGATAATTGTTTATTATGAAACACTTAATGGAATTATGTAAATTTATTATATTATTAAGTAAATTTAAAGTGAGAACGAATTGGAATCAGTTAATGAGATAATAGAATTTTATGTTGACTAAGTCAACAGTTTTAACAGGAGTTGGTTATTAAATTAGCTTGTTTTTAACTAATCTAATAAAATAGTGTAATGAATATATTTTTAAATTTTAATAAGGTTTTAAAAAGGGGATTTACTATTTATTTTATTCAATAAAGAGAATAAATACGGAAGTGGTTAATACGAAGTAAATTATTAATTTAATTAATAATAATTTAGAAAATTACTTTTTAATTGAAAATTATTTAAAAATTAATCAAAGTTTAAGTGAAATCTAATTGATTGGTGGTAGGAGTTTATGAACATGTTTATTTTAAAATCTGAGTTTTATAACGAAGTTATAGAAGAAATTTTAAGCATATACAATAGATTAAAATAAATGTTACTTGAATAATTGGAATTAATTGAAAGCGAATTAAGATAAAAGGGGTTTATAGTAACCAGGGTTATACCAGTGAGGTTTAAGATGTTAAAGCGTGAAATTGACAATTAACGTTACTTAATGATGGGATTAAGTAAAAGTAGGGAATTGAAATGAGAAGTTTAAGCGGGAAATAGTTGAAGGGGTTTGAAAAGGGATTGGTAAAAGTGAATTTGGCAAAGGAAGCAAGTCATGGGATTTTGAAACAAAATCCGAATTAAAATGAATTTGTTTTAGACAGGTAGAGGTTAAAAGGTGATGTTTATAAGAAACCACTTAATTAGTGAATTAAGGAAAATGGTTATATCCGAAAAGAGATTTTTAAAAAGTAAGAAGGTTTTTCTGAAACTGTATTTTGAATAAAATAGAAATGTAATTTGTATTGGTATTAGAATGAAGTATTGGTTTTTGGATTACAACTTGTATCTACCTTAAGATATTAACGTTGTTGGTCAAGGTCTGAGAGGTAATTAAAATACCCCAACTTGAACGACTATTAAATAACCGACTATTAAATATATCCAATACGATTGTTAGTACGGAAAGACCGGGATCGAATTTATATTCGAAAACCATTTCGACCAATAAACACGTGAAGATATTAGAAGTTGATCTAGACGGAGCATTGAAGATCGTGGACCTTCATTAAATGGAAGAACCGCTAATAATATCTGGGATTGCAATTAGAGATAAACTGTGATTCTATCGTGGTTGGAATCTATGGATTGCAAGGACTACTCACTGCTGATCCTTGGGTTGATTCCTATATGGGATGCGATAGGAGAGTGCCTTCGGTTCATCCTATTTTGGATGACTTGTATGGACGGATGTCTGATAGAGTATTTCCAAAGGGATCACGTACGTTGATTTCCTCAAACGTATTTCTATTGGTGGATAGCTAACACCCAGAATATTTTTGTGGACGTCAATCAGTGATATCTGGCAGATCTGACGATGTGGCATTCAATGTGAATGGTGGCCAGATTTTCCAAAAGATAATTCAAACCTCAAGCCTCATCAACCAGGAAATGACCAAAATCGGGCAGGCAGCATGGCTATGTGGGTCTCTCCCACAAGGGTGTATAACCACCTATCTAGAGAAATTCCTTTTGCTTCTTTAATCTATTTCGATGCTGTCCCTTTCGGGAAATGGTGGTTTGAGCCCAACCGTTGGTGATATACATTTGATACACTCAAGCGAAATGAGTGGTCAGTCATGTGTGGGCCGGGTTGCAAGATGTTCTTGTTGAACCCAGTGTATTCGCCTCTAGAGATACACTATCGGCATGTGGTTGCATACCTTGTCATAGTCGGAATCCAATCTCCAATAAGCGCCCGCGGTTTTGATTGTATGCGATATATGTGGAGCGTGAGATGCAAGTGTTCCGCTAGATTGATATTTACTTATAATTATACACTATTATAATATCAAAAAAGATATTGATTTCAAAAATGTTTTGGGTTATCATAAGGTAAAAACTTTCTGTATTTATGTGTGGATTTGGTCTTACGATTATCCTTTTCTTTCGAAAAGAATTTTGAACTTTAAAATCAAGTTAGATGATCCCCGTTAATACTGTGCGAGTTTTTCTCACTTTGGTTCACCAGACAGACTCGGTGTTTTGTAAATGCTCGGGTTAGACCAGGGTGTACAAGTCCAGGTTATCGGATGTTGCAAAGTCCAGAGACAAGCTGGAGGTGTTCAGACATATTTTATCCAGTATTTTTTCAGCCGTGTGTTGTATATGAGGACAGGTTATTATAACTATCTAGTTATGTGATGTACTCTGATATTGTAAGTATTTTTTTAAAGCTCTCAGTAAAGATTTATTTCTATATTATATTTTGTTCTGCAACGATGTGAGACTCTGATACTGTGTTGTGTTGATTCTTCTTCTTCTTCTACTCTTATATTTCTTTCTTTCTTATCTCACCCTCTAATTTCATTCTAATAACGTTCCAGTGTTTTCAAGTGTTTGGAAGGTCGACATGAGGTACAGTAGATGTATGTATGTCGATTTTTGGGGCCGAAAATCCTTGAGTCGTTACAGTGGTATCAGAGCTATTGGTTTAGTAATAACCTTGGCTTTGTAGTATAACTCGATAGAGATTGGGTTAGTAATACCCTAGATCGAGATTGAGTATATCTATATATGAGAGCGTATTTGAAAATTTTATATACAAATGTTTTGTATTGTGCTGTTGATCGTTTCAAGTGTTGAGAAGCATTGAAATGGCAATGAATACAGTATTGTTTTGTAAAGAGGGTAAATGAAATAATTTTTCCAAAATTATATTTTATATAGAAAAGAAATAATTTTATCAAATTATTGAGATATTAGTGCGTTTGATTGATTTGAATGGTATTCAAATTGGATTAAAAATTTGAATTGAAACTTAACTTGGTTAAGTGTAATGGAGTTAAGAATGATATCGAAATTTAATATAACAGATTTGGAAATTGGAAATTTAGTGAATGAATAATAATCAATTAGAAATCAATCGAATATTAATTGATTAATGATCAAATATGTGGAACCAAAATAAATTATTAATATTGTTTGTGAATTCAATTGATTTGGTTGCGTATTGGGTGTTGATTGTAATTGTTTGTTGTTGGATGATAGTTTGTTTGAATTGAAATAATCAAAATTTTAATGGAGCTAATTGAATTTTAAACTAAAGAATAATTTCTGGTATAATTAAACTGGAATGAAACTGCAAATGAATTGGAATATATGATTCAATCCTGTATTTGAAAATGAATTGATGCTATCTATTTGATTTCGAAATTGGTGTAGCTATACTAGTTGATTAGAGGAATATTAATTTTGAATTTCATATATTTATTACTAATATGTGAATTGAGTTAAGTACAGGTGCCAGATGGCTAGGTAAATTGATATTGGTTGAGTAAATCGCATATATGTTGAGCAAGTACGCTCAATAGCGCTCGTAAAAGGTACGCATACGCGAACATGTAAAATTTCGGGTTTTGATTTTTGTTTTCCGACCGTGTGGGTCGATGTATATATATTATTTGTTCCTGCGATATCGCAGAAGTCCCTCCGTACAAGGGAGACTCTACCGAATTTTTCCGGGAATTTAATATGTTAGAAAATTTTCGATATTTGTGAAAATATTTATTTACGGTTTTAAATTGGTTTTCGATTTAAAATAAATTGGATTTGAAAATTAATGGGATTTTTAGCATTTTTCCTACCTTAGCAATTTCGAGGACAAAATTATTTTAAGCGGGGACGAATGCAACGAACCGTACTTTTTGTAGTCAAATATTTAATTTAATTTATTATTTTAAATATTTTATTTGGAATATTAATGGATTTAAATAATTAATTCGTTATTAAAATGAAGTTTGAACATTATATATTTATATAATTATAAATCGAACTCGATATAGCGCGGTAATTCGTTATATTGGGTTTTGAACTTCAACTGAATATACAGGATCCGATATAATTCGGATTTCTGTGAAACCAGAAAATTTGGAATCATGTTGACTATAATTTTCATATGGAAGAGAAAAATCCATATTTCGTGTCATAGATTGTTGGTTATGGCCAAATAAAATTTTAAAATAGTCGCTATGAAAATCGTTATTAAAATTTAGGATTTTAAAATAGCCAATTTTTCAAATGAGCTCAGTTTCCGACAAAACAAATTTTATTGGAATATGTATAGTTAGTTATTGCTATATTTCCAGTTTGAAGCCAATCAGATTGTTTTATCCGTGCTTGCAATTCTTATATATGTGAACCGACAAAGATATTGAAAATATAATAATGACGTTTTGCTAACAATGTCTGTTTTCAACGAAATTAATTTCATTTCGACCGGAACATTTAGACATAGGGGCGTAATTATTTTCGTTGTGTTTGGAGTTCAGATACTATGGTGTGTATATAGAACGTGCAACGACAATAACCGTTAAATAAAATGTACCCTATAAAAATAAACTTATCGGGTAATGGAAAATATAAATTAAATAAAATAAATGTCTAAGCAAAACTTTGTACACAGTCTACAATGTCTATGCCAGTTTTTGTCCTTCTGCATTGTACGCCAAAACTATAAAATAATTTTTCAACCTCTACTCCTCTAACTACTCCAAAGCCCATGTTGTACACATACATGAAAGGACCTAACAGCTGGAAATTTCCTTTTTAGCATAACATAGTTTTATAGCTTAATACATCACAAGTCAATAGGAAATGAAAACACAACTCGTACCCAGTCACATACTAGACATAGCCTCCTATCACCTATTACTTGATGGCCAATCTTTCCTGTATCTATATATACTCAACAGCTAACCCTAAACCTTGGGTCAAACAGCTCTTTCGTGGTCAACTGTTTCATACGCTGCCATAAAAACAAATCAACGAACAGTATCTGCCAAACCTGCTCCATCCACTTAACGTTTCAAATTGGTTTTAACCACAAAAGTGTTTGTCTTGGTGAGATCCATACTCTGGTCGGTGATGATCGAAAACATGTGGTTGTGGCGATCAGAGAGTCAGTTGAAAGGTGTTTCAGTTCGAGGACGGTTGCCACCAGCTGGCGAGTTCGAATGGGAGGGGACTTGAGGTGCTGATCATCGGCGTTGGGGGCTATGAGCTGGTGGAGTCGGATCAGAATTCGATCATCGGAATAGGGCATAGCTTAGGGGGCTCTGAGTTAAAGAAGTTACGTTTTGTTTTGGCGATACTCGGAAACAAAGGAGAATGCATCGTTCAAGATTGAGGGGCAGCAGGTTCCAGTTTTTGAGAAATTGGATGTGAACGAGGTGGAGTACAGGCCCAATTCTTTTGGCAAAGTATTTTGTTATTTCAGTATGTATGCGTGCATGAGGATGGGCCTGAGATGAGTGTGGCATGCATGAGTTTGCACGAGGTTGAGCTTCAGAGACGACAGAAACCGAAAAGAGAACGACCTGGAGAAGAACGAGTTACGGTGAGATGTTTGATGGCAGTGAGTGGGTTCAGTTCGAAGAAGCCTCGAACGGGAATGACGACGAGAATTGTACAAGGAACATCAACCCAAATTGTTTAAGCAAAATGATTAAACCTTACTAATGTTTAAGTTGGTGATAATTATATCTATTAAAACATGATAATTTGCATCCAGGTAGATGGTAAGGAAGTTAGAAAGAAGAATGGTCGGCCTAAGGTTGTTGATTCACTAAATGAAATTGGTTTAATCTTAGTTAGTTAAGAATAATTTATTTATGTTAATTAAGGGATTTTTAACTCATGCAGATTGAAGACAATTCTTGTATGGGGTTTGGAAAAAGAAATTGTAGGAAGCTAAGGGATTCAACAGTCCATGTTGGGTTCAAACGTGGCATAAGAAATTACTGGGCCACTTTCTCCAATTCGAACGATGTACATAAAGTTTTATAATTAGCGTTACTTATTATTTGATTAAGAGAAAACTAATTAATTAATTGAACCATAAACATATAATTAAGTATGTTAGTTATTAATCAATCTCTTTTGTTTCCAGATCAAAGAGATGTGAGGAACAAACGAGAAGCAATCGACCCTAATCTGGATTACAAAGTAAATAGTAATTAATAATTAAACTCTTAATTTAACTATAATAAAAGAAACCATTTATTTAACTTAACCATATAATTTTAATATTGATAGTTCATGCATATGTGGACAAAATTGGATGGAACGGAATGCATTGGAACCAAGATTACGAACACTTCATTCTGAAGTCAGTTTGGACAATCCTGGAGTGACCAGAGAATTTCAATTAAATTATACATTGGTTTAATTTAATTAAAGGAACCGCTCAGTGACAAATAAAATCAAGATGAGTTAAACTCACTCAGTTTTTCCGATTTATATTTTATATAAATTGGGTTTTTATTATGTGTGCTCTGATTGCTGATGGTTGACTGTTTTCTAGTTATTTATTTATTTGTTGATTTAACTGATGAAATTAAACTGTTGTTTAATTTCAATGAAATACCAAATCGTTATTTTAACGATTGGATCCAATAGTGGTAACTCACCTTGATTGGTCACGTTTATAAAACAAACGTATTTAAATTATTTGAATGGTTTGCATTGCTTGTGAATTGGTTGATGTTAAATGTTCGTTATCTATTGTTATCAGTTAAATGAAATTGAATGATCTGATTTGAGCTAACCGATTTGGATACAAGGAAGAATAGTTTGGAGGGATCCAATGGGATTCCTCAAATATATTATTTATTTTCATATTATCATATATGAACTGTCCTGATTGGATGATTGATTTGATTACTGATAGTTGACTGAAAACTCAAAACTTGTTTTGTTTAAACCAATGGGCAGTATAGGTTGAGTATTGGGTATCATATGGCCGATAAAATCAATTGTTTTGTTTATATTAATTTACCGTCTAATGGATATATAGAAATAAAGTTGTAGAATTTATTTTTTAACTGGAAATAGATTTTTAAATATATATTATTTTGAATTAAAAGTTTATTAAAAGAAAAATACATATTTATTATTTATTATTTAAATTTATAATTAATTATTAATTGATTTTATAGAGTAAATTCTGATGTTAATCAGATTTATAAATTGGTGAATAAAAATTAACCTAACAGTTAAAATGGGATAATTGTTTGTTAAGAAACACTTAATGGAATTATGTAAATTTATTATATTATTAAATAAATTTAAAGTGAGAACGAATTGGAATCAGTTAATGAGATAATAGAGTTTTATGTTGACTAAGTCAACCGTTTTAACTGGAGTTGATTATTAAGTTAGCTTGCTTTTATTTAATCTAATAAAATAGTTTAATGAATATTGTTTTAAATTTTAATAACGTTATAAAAAGGGAATTTACTATTTATTTTAGTTAATAAAGAAATTAACTACGGAAGTAGTTAATAATCGAAGTAAATTATTAATTTAATTAATAATAATTTAGAAAATTACTTTTTAATTGAAATTTATTTAAAAATAATCTAAGTTGAAATGAAATCTAATTGATTGGTGGAAGGAGTTTATGAACAAGTTTATTTTAAAATCTGAGTTTTATAATGAAGTTATAGAAGAAATTTTAAGCATATACGATAGCTTAAAATAAATGTTGCTTGAATAATTGGAATTAATTGAAAGCGAATTAAGATAAAAGGGGTTTATAGTAAGCAGGGTAATACAAGTGAGGTTTAAGATGTTAAAGCGTGAAATTGACAATTAACGTTACTTAGTGATGGGATTAAGTAAAAGCAGGGAATTGAAATGAGAAGTTTAAGCGGGAAATAGTTGTACGGGTTTGAAAAGGGATTGGTAAAAGTGAATTTGGCAAAGGAAGTGAGTCATGGGATTATGAAACAAAATCCGAATTAAAATGAATTTGTTTTAGAAAGGTAGAGGTTAAAAGGTGATTTTTATAAGAAACCACTTAATTAGTGAATTAAGGAAAATGGTTACATCCGTAAAGAGATTTTTAAAAAGTAAGAAGGTTTTTCTAAAACCGTATTTTGAATAAAATAGAAAAGGATTTTGTATTGGTATTAGAATGAAGTATTGGTTTTTGGATTACAACTTGTATCTATCTTAAGATATTAACGTTGTTGACCAAGGTCTGAGAGGTAATTAAAATGCCCCAATTTGAACGCTTCGGGCCATAACGCGGCTGTGGCGCTGTTTTTCTTCAGATTTGATTTACACATATCTGAAATTCTAACTGTTGGATCTTCACAAAATTTACATCATTAGAAAGATCTTTTCAGAACGAATCCAACGGTTCCAGTCTTGGGAAAATCCGACGGTCGGATCTCCCGGTACAATCGTTTGAAGTTTCGATTTCAAAATACGAACTGCAGCGTCGTTATTCGATTTAATTTAATTATATTTATATATATATATATATATAATCGATTCTAGCGCTGTTTTTCTTCAGATTTGAATTAAACATTCCAGACAATTCAACCGTGGGATCTTTACAAAGTTGGTGTCGTTGGAAAGATATTTCCAAAGCGAACCCGACGGTTTCGGTTTCGGGAAAATCCAATGGTCGGATCTCCCGCACCAATCGTTTGAAATCACGGTTTCAAAATACGAACTTCCGCTTTGTTATTCGATTTATTTTAATTATATTTATATATATATATATAAATATAACCGATTCTTCGATTTCAAAGCCATTTCCTTTTCATACATTTGATAAAAATGATATTTTTATCCAACTGACTTCTATTTCAACACTTCACTATTTTTAACTATTCATGTATATGATAAAAATGTGATTTTTATTGTAAAACAATTTATTTCAAAACATGACTATTTTATATAGTTCGTATAGATGGTAAAAATATGATTTTTATTATAAAACAATTTCTTTCAAAACACGTCTATTTTATATAGTTCATATAGATGATAAAAATATGATTTTTATTATAAAACAAATTATTTCAAAACACGAATACCATTCAACACATGAATTTCCATTCAACGAATGAATTTTTATTCAACACATGAAGGTTTTCTATAGTTTATATATAGAGATAAAAAGGTGATTTTTATATTTAAAACACGAATACCATTTAACACATGAATTTGTATTCAACGAATGAATTTCAATTCAACACATGAAGGTTTTCTATAGTTTATATATATATAGATAAAAAGGTGATTTTTATTGTAAAATAATTTATTTCAAAACACGATTATTTTATATAGTTCATATAGGTAATAAAAATATGATTTTTATTATAAAACAATTTATTTCAAAACATGAATGTCGTTCAATAGACGAATTTCTATTCAACACACGAATATGGTTTCAACACATGAAAATAATTCTAACACATGAATATTATTGAAAATTTCGACAGCATAACGGCAGGGTAGTTAAAACTGGGGCCGTCCCTAGTACGGCTCCTCGCTCTACCTTAAAGCCTCGCAGCTTTTGACAATGGGGAATCATGCATCTAGTTCGCACGCAGACGTTATGTATATATTTTTTTCATTTCCACAAACTAATCCTATGTGGTTTCAACCAAATAATTCTCAACCACAAACTGGTATTTTTCAACCACTATCAATCAATTTCAACCACAAACAATTCCAATCAACCATTCGCTATCAACCAATTTTCACATCAATCACAACCAATAAATATCGTCCATAGTTTGTGGACGAGGGGCGTATATATATATATAAGCATTTCACTTCTATTTCAACACACATATAATTTTTACAACGCATATATAACTTATACATCGAACGTACAACCTATACAACGC
Source organism: Allium sativum (assembly GCA_030737875.1). Taxonomy (NCBI): domain Eukaryota; kingdom Viridiplantae; phylum Streptophyta; class Magnoliopsida; order Asparagales; family Amaryllidaceae; genus Allium; species Allium sativum. The sequence goes on from CM060922.1 coordinate 798,207,730, forward strand.
TTATACATGAGGTGTACAACGCTTATACAAGTCATACATCAACTATATAATTTATACATCGTCGTTTTCCATATCGTTTATAATTTAGAAATCTCACATTGGGTTCCACTCCACCAAAAATAGCAGAAGGATCAGAAAAATATGCGGACTCTTCTAGAATGTAGAAGACGTCCACGCGAGTCCACTATCTCTTGTTTCACTGAATTTCGTCAAGAAACGAAAAAGATATGAATTTTACAGTGAAATCCAAAACCGTAGCGCTTTAAAATGCTATAATATAGTTTAATATAATTAAAGCCGTTACCTTTTCACAGCAGTTCGAAACTAGGGTTAGATCTTTCTGCAAATCCGAAGCACTAGGTTGTAATCGAGCTACACCACATCGAAGAGAGTCGAAGGGCGCGCAAATCGAGGGGTGCCACGTCAGGTGCGATCGCCTGAACAGGCGGTGGCGCGATGAAGTTGCTGACTTTCGAGGTGGATATCTCGTCGACGACGCAACAATAGGAGATGCTCCAGGTATGGATTTGAAGCTCTCGTCGAGGGCTACAAAATCCTCAACTGGGTCGAGGTCTGAATCGCAGCGTTTTGGCCGGAAAATGGATGCGAAGATTTGAACACCCACCATCATCGATCGGGGGGGGGGGGGGGAGAGAGAATTTTCCCTTTTTTAAAAAAAAATTCAGATTGTCCGGGAGCTTTTAAAAGAGGGTTTTCTAACACGACCTCCAATCCAAACCCAACGACTATCGTCTCTAGCAAAATACCCCCATTCCGAACACAATGGGATATGTTTCGTAGGCCCATTCGACTGTTTGAGTCAGTTTTCATTCGAATTAAAATATAAAACATTCAATATTCGATTTGAACGTACATTTCAATTCCAGGACCACAAATTGATTCTAAAAATTCCCAAAAAATAAATCTAGCTATGTTTTGACGATACGGTCCCAACAAAACTAGTTTCGTCGAATTCTGAGGTCGTTTCCAAAATGGCCCTTTTCTGGTCGATCCAAATTAACTATAATTGACTAAAACACATTTTCCTTTTCCACGCTCACATATTAACTTCAAAAATTATGAAATTTGAAACCTAGCAATAGTTTAACATCCCGGATCCAACAAAAGTGGTTTCGTCGAATTCCGAGGTCGTTTGCAAAATGGCCATTTTCACGGGCTATATAATTTCTATAGCGACCTTTCTGAAAATTCATTTGGCCATAACTTTTGCTTCCTACTATGAAACTTCGATTTTTCAGATTTGTTAGAAAGGTATTCACTAACATATTTAAATATTTTTGGTTTCACTCAAATCCGTTTTGTTTTGCACCCGGTACAGTCAGTCAAAGTTTGAATTCAAATTTTGAAACTACCGCGCCATTTCAGGCCTTGTTTATAATTCAAAGTAATTATATTTATTTTCAACTTCGATTCAAACTTACTTTTCATCATTATTATTTAAACTATTTATTTTAAATATTTAAAATTCGCTAAAATAGCCAATTTAAAAAAATTTAATTGGTTCAGATTTTCCGGGTCGTTACAAGTAATGAATAAAAGATATTTTGTAACATCATTTTACGAGTAATAAGATGAAATGATTTCCCAATATTAGATAATAATGTGGATAATGTTTTGAAAGTGAAAATAGAAAACTGGATATGATATGGAATTTTTCTAAGTATAAAAATGAACTTGTATAAAGAATAATCTTATGATAAATAAAGAAGTGTGAAAACTATATTTATAATATCGAATATTTAAGAGTTTGAATTGAAGCGACCCGAACTTCCCCGGTCTCCGAAGAGAAGAGAAAGAACGAATTACTTTAAGGACAAGTCGAATCAGAACGAAGACAGAAGAACATTTCATTGTATATAACAACAATTCCATCAGAATACAAGAATATACAGAGTATGAATGAATAAAATACACTCGATTAATATCAGAGATTTAAATTACATTTAAATACATTACTACAGTGGAAAATAATACAAAACACAACTAGAAGTAATACATGGATACAGAGCTTTCCGGGTATCGTTCCAGCTGTAAATCAGGATCCTGTGAATATAAATCTGCAAAACCGAAACTACTAGCTGCCCGTGTCAAAATAAGGGCACCCAGAGTTTAGGTCAAAACAATAAACTCTAGGTCAGTCATGTGACTGGTGTGAGAACTAAAACAGTTATTAATATTGGTTTTTAAAGTTCGGTAAATCAAGTGACCACGCCGTATAACACGGAACGTGTTTCCTCCCAAGAATACCAGTGCATAAAACAAACAGCGCAATGCTAAGTAAAGAAAATGAAGTTGTTATAAGACCCAGGTCCCATCACACAATGCAACGCAAGCCGGAGGATAGGGTTTTACCTTATAAAAGCCAAAGAATGCTTGATACGCGAAATTTTATCTTTTGATTCTTAATGACTCCAACCGTAAATTAGTAAGAGAACAATTCCCTAAGTATTAACCCCGAAGGCCGAAACCAACATCAGACCAATACCCAGGAAACCACCCATCTTAGCTCGTTTCCAGTTAGTTTCTGATTTTATATACAATCATAAATATCAATCATAGACGGCATGGGTACCATATATCATGTCGCCATATATAGGTTTACAATCAAAACCGCAAAGTCACGTATTGGAAGTCGGATTTCCATCTGTGAACCGAGGCGAAAGATAGTCCTCAACCGATTCGAGACGCTCTAGCCCATGTCTCAGGAACAGAACGCATCGTCCCTTGGAACGACAGGGCCGGTCCACCGATGTGGATTAAAATGCCTGAACACTGCGTTTCCCCGCCCTTTGGGGCGTAAATGAGCCAACGAATAACTCCATCGGCTTCACATAGTCACCGATATATCCGAGGCGCCTCACAAACCAACAACCACATAAGTCAAACTCGTCATGGTGTGTCAAACCACTGACACCACTTCTAACTAGAAAGAAACGCATGTCCTCCCTGAGGTCCTTCTCCCGTTTTTAGTTCACAACCGGGGTGTGAGGCTTGCGAATTCACGTTACACAAAGCTATGCCACACAGGCCGTGCTTTAATCATCTACCACAAGACTTTGCTTTTCAACAGAAGCCCTGATCATTTGCATTTTAGTATGCCACACAGGCAAACCACTCCATGAAACCGATATCCATCAATCACATAGATTGATATCCATTGTAAGACACACAGTCCATTTACAAGTTCGTTCTGGGTCTGTACGAAACCGGAGGCACCCTGTACCTGTCATATCCATCGATCTCCAAGTACGTCTGGACGACCACTAACTGATTCCCTCCTCTTGGGTGTACGACCCAATCAAGATCATCAGTAATCACCCAAACGACGTGAAGACCTCCGGTCTTCAACCACCATCTTCATCTTCGACTAATCGTCGAATCAGTTATTCAGAATGGGATAAACCCGGTCTTTCTGAATAACTCGCGTATATAATAAACAAGTGTTACACAAACACAACATACGCCTCATTCCAGTTCATCAGTCACTAACCGTAAATTAGCAAGAGAATAATTCCCCAAATATTAACCCCGAAGGCCGAAACCAACATCAGATCAATACCCAGGAAAACATTCATCTTAACTAATCTTCAATTAGTTGTTAAATTCCACATTCTTAGGGAGAGGTTCCCATTAATTTTATCAAAGATAAATTCCTTAAATTTATTCTTTAATCTTCTTTTGAATATCAATTCAACTAGTCGGGATTAGCGAACCACACCGATGTAATCATTTATTTTATTTTCCAATCCCAACCTATTTATCCCATGAAGTAAAATGGGTCATACTTCATATCTAACACCACGGTGTTATCGGTAAATTCAATTACCATTTCACGTTCAAATCTAATTAAAGATTTAACTATCGCCTGGAGCAAAACTGGTGATACTCCATTCTCGATCTTTTCAATCTAATTAAAGATTCATTAAAACTCCACTTAGTTTTAATCTTTAACTAGGTTAAACTACCGGTGTCATTTAAAACACGGTTCACGATAAACCCCAAAATCACATCACATTTCAGTCAGTCCCTAACCGTAAATTAGCAAGTGAGCAATTCCCTAAGTATTAACCCTGAAGGCCGAAACCAACATCAGATCAATACCCAAGAAACCATTCAACTTAACTAATCTCCAGTTAGTTTCTGATTTTCTTAACTCCGTTGGGTCTAAGAACAGTATTATTGAAGATACCGTTCACGACAACCCAAAATCACGTTCCATTAATTATCGGGTTAAAGAACAAGTGTTATTTAAAACACCGTTCATGGTAAACCCAAAAATCTATTCAAATTCAATTCCAATTAAATACCATTTAATTGGTACACTTCATTAAATCTAAATAAAAATATTTAGTCTTTTTCTCAATTGGGTTTAAGAACAGTGTTAATGAAGACACCATTCACGACAAACCCAAATCCCATTTGATATTACATACAAGGCTCTGAATAGAAAATATACCGGCTTATATTCAATATCAAATTCTACGATCAACAAATATCATATTGAAAATAACGATATTAATATATCTTTCAAATTCCCATAACAATACCTGTATCATCACGAAATCCAACATCGAAATATTCCGAAGACAATTTCGATTCAAATCCATTCCAATTCAATTATCGGAAATTCTGGTTATTTTCAAAACCATTTCAAATCCAATTTATTTATTTTAAAAACAAATAAATTATTATTCTAGTTCAAATCTAGTTCATTACGATAAAAATCTATTTTTATCTTTTCAAACATGGAGTTTTTCATCCCAATTCTTCCCAAATCATTTCTTATGATTTTACACAAATTATTACTATTTTAAATAATTTTATCAAGGCCAGTACAGTCGATTTCCATCAACGGCCATCGAACTGCACTTACAACGACCTTTTCCAAATTTGATTTGGACATAATTCCAAATCCAACCGTTAGATTTCTAATTTCTAATATTCGTTAGAAAGCACTTTTCGATACGAGCCCAACGGTTCCGGTTTTAGGAGAATCCGACGGTCGGATCTCCCGTAATATCCATTCGAAGTCTATGGTCGAAATTCGTGAAATGTCGCGACGCGACGCGTTCTATTCAGGCCATTATATATATGTGACGAAAAGGAATTTCGCTCGGTCCGAACCAGTCGCTAAACCGACCCAGACCGTTCAAAACGCCCTATCGTTTGAGAACATGACAAAATAGAACGCACACGGAAGAACATTTCATTGTATATTACAACAATGCATCAGATTACAAGAATATACAGAGTATAAATGAATATTACACAGAAATATCAGAGATTTAAATTACATTCAAATACATGGCAGCGGAAAATAATACAATACACAACTAGAAGGAGATATACGGATACAAAGCTTTCCGGATATCGTTCCATCTGTAAACCAGGATCCTGTGAATATAAATCTGCAAAACCAAAACTACTAGCTGCCCGTGTCAAAATAAGGGCACCCAGAGTTTAGGTTAAAACAACAAACCCCAGGTCAGTCATGTGACTGGTGTGAGAACTAAAACAGTTAATAATCTTTATTTTAAAGTTAGGTAAATCAAGGGACCACGCCGTATAACACGGAATGGGTTTCCTCCCAAGAATACCAGTGCATAAAACAAATAGTGCAATGCTAAATAAAGAAAAATGAAGCTGTTATAAGACCCAGGTCCTATCACACAATGCAACGCAAGCCGGGGGATAGGGTTTTCCCTTATAACAGCCAAAGAATGCTTGATACGTTTAAAACAAATCGTTTGATACTATTATAAGTGCATAGTGTATGAAACAACTTCAAATCATAAGTATCAATCATAGGCGGCATGGGTACCATATATCATGTCGCCATACTAGATCTACAATTAAAACCGCAAATGTCGTATTGGAAGTTGGGTTATCATTTATGGTATGAACCGAGGCTAGGGGCAAGATCCTCTACCGATTTGTGACTCTCTAGCCCGAGCCTCAGGAACAGCCGCAACTGCCCCTTGGATCGTCAGGGCCGGTCCACCGATGTGGATTATTATGCCTGAACACTGCGTTTCCCCGCCCTTTGGGGCGTAAGCTTGGCCCGTCAGCCGACCAGAAGCATTGGCCGAAACCGATATCACGAGGCGCCTCGCTTTTCAGCAAGTAATAATAAGCAACATCCACATGAGTCAAACTCGTCAGCCAGTTGAAGCACTGACGCCACTCCTAACTAGAAAGAAACACATGTCCTCCCTGATGTCCGTCTCCCGTTTTTGGTTCATACCGGGTGTGATACTCGCAAATCAACGTTACACAAAGCTACGCCACACAAGGCCGTGATTTGATCATCAACCACAAGATTTTGCTTTTCAACAGAAGCCTCGATCAATTGCCACTTAGGCATGCCACACAGGCAATTCACTCCATGCGTTTGATATCCATCAATATATAACCCCTGAGCTCGTACGTCTCCGAGAAGGGCGTTAAGCAAGAGAATAAATTCTCTGCCGCCAAACAGATATATATTTAATAGAGATCAATCACACGGACTAAAATCCAATGTTAGGCACACAGTCCATTTACAAGTCCGTTCTGGGTCTGAACGAAACCGGAGGCACCTAGTACCCCGCATATCCATCGATCTCCAAGCACGTCTGGACGATCACCAACTGTTTCCATCTTCTTGGGTGTACAACCCAATCAAGATCATCAGTAATCACCCAAACGACGTGAAGACCTCCGGTCTTCGACCAACGTCTTCATCTTCGACTTATCGTCGTATCAGTTATTCAGAATGGGATAAACCCGGTCTTTCCGAATAACTCGCGTATATTTTAAATAAGTGTTACACAAACACAACATACGCCTCATTCCAATTCATCAGTCACTAACCGTAAATTAATCAAGAGAATAATTTCCCAAATATTAACCCCGAAGGCCGAAACCAACATCAGATCAATATCCAGAAAACCATTTTGCTTGGCTAACCGACCGTTAGTTTCTAAATTTTACATTCATAGGGAAAGGTTCCCATTAATTTTATCCAAGATAAATCCTTTAAATTTATTCTTTAATCTATTTTTGAATATCAATTCAAACTAGTCGGGATTAACGAACCTTACCGAAGTAATCATTTGTTTTAATTTCCCAATCCCAACCTATTTATCCCATGAAGTAAAACGGGTCTTACTTCATATCTAACACCACGGTGTTATCGGTAAATTCAATTACCATTTCACGTTTAAATCTAATTAAAGATTTAACTATCGCCTGGAGTAAAACTGGTGATACTCCATTCTCGATCTTTTCAATCTAATTAAAGATTCATTAAAACTCCACTTAGTTTTAATCTGTGACTGGGTTAAAGAATCAGTGTCATTTAAAACACGGTTCACGATGAATCCAAAATCACATTTCCATTAATTATCGGGTTAAAGAACGAGTGTTATTTAAAAACACCATTCACGATAAACCCAAGAATCAATATCAATTCAATTCCAATTAAATATTGTTTAATTGGTACACTTCATTAAATCTAAATAAAAAGATTTAATCTTTTCTCAACTGGGTTCAAGAACAGTGTTAATGAAGACACCATTCACGACAAACCCAAATCACATTTGATATTCAATACAAGGCTCTGAATAGAAAATATATCGGCTTATATTCAATATCAAATTCTACGATTAACAAATGTCGTATTGGAAATAACGATATAAATATATATCTTTCAAATTTCCATAACAACATCCGTATAATCACGAATTCCAACATCGAAATATTCCGAAGACAATTTCGATTCAAATCCACTCCAATGCAATCATTGGAAATTATGGTTATTTTTAAAACCCTTTTCAAATTTAATTTATTTATTTAAAAATAAATAGGATTATAATTCTAGTTCAAAACTAGTTTATTTCGATAAAAATCTATTTTTATCTTTTCAAGTATGGAGTTTTTCATCCCAATTCTTTCTAAATCATTTCTTATGATTTTACACAAATTATTACTATTTTTAATAATTTTATCAAGGCCTGTACAGTCGATTTCCATCAACGGTCATCGAACTGCACTTACAGCGACCTTTTTCAAATTTGATTTGGAAATAATTCCAAATCCAACCATTAGATTTCTAATATTCGTTAGAAAGCTCTTTTCGATACTAACCCAACGGTTCCGGTTTTAGGAGAATCCGACGGTCGGATCTCCCGTAATGTCCGTTTGAAATAAATGGTCGAAATTCACGAACTGCCGCGGCGCGGCGCGTTCTATTCAGGCCATTATATTATATATATAATATATATAATATATATATCGTCGATTTCTATTTAAAAACGAATTTTATAAATAGTTTTGAATTCGTTTCAAAAACATTTTCAACTTCCATTTCAAATTCAAATCAAAGTTGAATCTTTCCTTATAAATTCGGTTTAAAATTCATTTCTATTCAACTCAAGTTTCAATTCAATTTGAATTCATTTCACTTCGTTTTAAATTCAATTCGAATTCGTTTTCAATTCGATTCGATTCAAAGTGGTTTTCTATTTGATTCAAATTCGTTATATATTTCAATTGAAATCAAATTCGTTTTCTATTCAAATCAAATTCGTTTCATTTCAAAATATTCGATTTCGAATATTTCTTTTTCAAATATTTCCTTTTCAAATATTTCTATTTCAAATATTTCTACTTCAAATATTTCTATTATTAAAATATTTCGTTCAACACATGACTAATCTCAACGGATGAGTACTGTCAACACATGAACCTTTATTTTATGTTGATAAAGATGTAAATTTTATTATTAAAATATTTCGTTCAACACATGACTAATCTCAACGGATGAGTACTGTCAACACATGAACCTTTATTTTATATTATAAAGATGTAAATTTTATTATTAAAATATTTCGTTCAACACATGACTAATCTCAACGGATGAGTACTGTCAACACATGAACCTTTATTTTATGTTGATAAAGATGTAAATTTTATTATTAAAATATTTCGTTCAACACATGACTAATCTCAACGGATGAGTACTGTCAACACATGAACCTTTATTTTATATTATTCTTTATTTTCTAAATTGGAATGAGGCCCAATCAATCACCATATAATATAAATTATATGGATTTTCATACATCACACGTATATAATAGCATTGAAAAATAATCAACCATCAACCAAAGTGCACTACACTGTATAAGCATCAAATATAGATATCTAACGCTTATAACAGCCTGTCAATCAATCGATCGACATATTTAATCAATCAGGATGAGTGAACTTCAAACTTCATCCCAACACCCGTGTGGGGTTTCAAACAATCAAACACATATTTTATTTGTGCAGTTGGGCGATGTGTAAAATTTATCGTCTCAATCAATGTCCTTCAAATAGGTGTACATAAACAAACCGTCCGGTTTGTAAATGAATATTTATTTATTCACATTCACTATATTCATATTTACGTTAAAAATTATATATTTTTAACGATAAAACATTTTATTTTAACACATGAATTTCTATTCAGTTCATTTATTCAATAAATGTTATTTTTATCTTTCTAACATATTTTAGAAAATTTCGGCGGCATAACGGCACGATACTAGAAACGGGACAAGGCCTAGCCTTATCCCCGGTCTAGTGAAGGCCCACGCCATTCACACACCAATCAAATCAATTTCATTTCACCAAACAATTCAATTCAAACCAAATAATCTAACCAACTACACAACCAAACAATTAAACAAACAAGCCATCCATGGTCTGTGGATGACGGGTGTCGGGTGCTGCTAAGCACCGTCTGCATCCTAGTATATATATATAACTAGAAAAGAAATTGAAGAGTGAGAAGTTCTCACCAATAGCTATCCTAACTCCATGGCTCTTCTTTTGCAGAAATCTTTGTCGTTCTCGCCTTTTCGTCCTCTTCGTTACCCGTAGCTACTACATATGTAAAAATCGAATTTTTACTATGCTATTCAATAAATAAAAATCGAATTTTTACTTTGCTATTTTATTTTTAAAAAATAAAATTCCATCGTATTTATTTTAACACTTGCAAATAAATACACTGCTTATTTAGATTAAAAGCTGAAAATAAATATCAGTTAACCATCTTCTACCATATTAAAAATTCTATTTTCATCCTATGCTATTTATAAATAAAAATCATATTTTCCTGTTTTCAAAAATCATATCTTTATATTTTCAAAACATAGCATATTATATTTTGCTAAACAAAGTATATGTATATTTTCCTAAACTGATTTTTAAACTATGTTTATATATTTTTTTCAAAACTGATTTTTAAACCATTATATATATTTTCAAAACTGATTTTTAAACTATGTTTATATATTTTCAAAACTGATTTTTAAATCACTGTATATATATTTTCGTTTTCAGAACATTGTTTCATATATAAAAAAATTCTAACATTTTTATTTAAGCTAATTAAAATAAATAGACAGAAGGAGCTCACAGTCTATTTTCATCATTCAGCAACTTCCCGAACTGCTCCAGGTTGACATCGGATAAGGCTCGACATTTAGGGTTCGAAGCAGCCGCTGCCACGCTTGACCGGAGGAGGATCAATTGATGGCACGAGGTGCGCCTTGGAGTGCGCCACCTGCGCCTGGAGTGGGCCCCAATTCGACGGCCTCCTTTGGCCTGGAAATCATCATGATGCCGGCGCCTTTGGTGAATGAAATCGGCCCCGCCAGTCCACGATAACCCATCACACAATATCACCTTCGAGATCTCCCCAAGGTCGTCGATTTCGCTTCAAGGACCAGGTCGAAATGATGCAGGATGGGGGAGATCGCTGGCGACCAATTTCGAAGGATGAGGGACGTCGGTTTTGGGGGTGGATGCGTGTTTGACCTGGTTGACTGCGGGTTTGAAAAGTGAAAGGGAATTAGGTTAGAATGGTTTCTAGGTTTTATAATATATATAATATTATTATTTTTTTCGAAAATGGTTTGTTTATCGATACAAACTCCAATTCAAATCCAACGACTGTCGTCCCCAGTTAAATACCCCCATTCTGAACACAATGGGATAGGTCTGGTAAGCCAACTCGACTGTTTCGATCAGTTTTCGTTCAAATTAACATTTAAATCCTTATATTGAATTTTAAACGTACATTTCAATTTACTGGGGTCACATATTAACTTTAAAAATTCCTGAAAAATATTTTCTAGCTTCGTATTGACGATACGGTCCTAACAAAACTAGTTTCATCGAATTCCGAGGTCGTTTGCAAAATGGCTATTTTTAAGGGCCTGAATTCCATAGCGACTATTCAGAATTTTCAACTGGACATATCTTTTTATCCCCGTTATGAAATTTTGATTTTTCGGATTCGTTGGAAAGATATCATCAATTAGATCCTAATGTTTTTGGTCTCACTAAAATCCGGATTGTTTTGCACCCGGTACGTTCAATTGAAGTTTGAAATCGAATTATCGAACTACCGCGCCATTTTCAATTCTATTTATAATTATATATAAATATTTATATTCTAACGACGAACTATATAATATATACGTTCGATTTATATTCAAAATAAATTTCTCGTCGTTATTATTTAAAATAATTCATTTTAAATAATTAAAATTCGCTAAAATTGCCAAAATAAAAATTATAAACTGGCCCAGATTTTCCGGTTGTTACAATCTCCCCCACTTAAAACTTTTCGTCCCCGAAAAGGAACAAAGTCGAAAGTGGTTTGATTAATCAACTCTACGTTCGATCTGCCTTCCATTCTCCCACTTTTCAGTTTCTGAGAATTTTCAAAAATTTCAAAAATTTGGCTAACACCCGGAATTTTCGAAAAATTTCGCCATAACCTCCCCTCCACCGGGAGCCACGTGAAAATCCCGAAATTGCCATATAGGCCTTCAGATCTCAAAAAGAAAAAGAAAAAGCCAAGCGGCTAGCCAATAGGCTCATAAAATCATCATCACCCAAACAAAACAGTAAATTATGTAGTAAACATGTACCTATTTGTCGGGCAAACAAATTTTATTCTCTGCTCTAGCCTCCTTGCTATGACCTGTTCAAGGTAAGTACATATATATGCAAGCATATGCGACCAATTTTCAATACAATTCAATATTTGATTCAGTTAGGCATAATGGTTCAAAATTATCAAACAATTAAACAAACAACACAAACATCAATCAATTAGTGAATTATCATTTGAAATTCATAACTTTGATATATAGTCAAAAATCTCATTTTTGATGCCAAATCACAACAATAAGCCCTATCTAATTTTGGTTCTCACACCAGTCTAATGGAAATATATAGGAATTCCACCTTCAAAACTCGAACATAAATGTTGATGATGCGATCGCTATCATCAATATCATCTCCGCGCGACTAGAGTGTGATGCTATATCTATCCAATATATTAAAACTTTGAATATACGTTTGCAAGGCGTATATGCAAATTCTTTATATACTGGACTGTCCAAATCAATACAGATAAATAATCAAATACGAATATTTGATTTAGATTTTCAAAACTAAATTTGTTTTCACTTTAAAAATATACTCTTCACACTCGTTCTAGGATTCTACTGATCCCATCTCTAACGAGTCATTCTAATTGGATATTACTAATCCAATATCTGATGAATTCTTTCGTATGGTTCTAATGTGCCTTGTTCTCTAGCTTTGTAAACCAAAGCTCTGATACCAAATGTGACGAAAAGGAATTTCGCTCGGTCCGAACCAGTCGCTAAACCGACCCAGACCGTTCGAAACGCCCTATCGTTTGAGAACATGACAAAATAGAACGCACACGGAAGAACATTTCATTGTATATTACAACAATGCATCAGATTACAAGAATATACAGAGTATAAATGAATATTACACAGAAATATCAGAGATTTAAATTACATTCAAATACATGGCAGCTGAAAATAATACAATACACAACTAGAAGGAGATATAAGGATACAAAGCTTTCCGGATATCGTTCCAGCTGTAAACCAGGATCCTGTGAATATAAATCTGTAAAACCAAAACTACTAGCTGCCCGTGTCAAAATAAGGGCACCCAGAGTTTAGGTTAAAACAATAAACCCCAGGTCAGTCATGTGACTGGTGTGAGAACTAAAACAGTTAATAATATTTATTTTAAAGTTAGGTAAATCAAGGGACCACGCCGTATAACACGGAACGGGTTTCCTCCAAAGAATACCAGTGCATAAAACAAATAGCGCAATGCTAAATAAAGAAAAATGAAGCTGTTATAAGACCCAGGTCCTATCACACAATGCAACGCAAGCCGGGGGATAGGGTTTTCCCTTATAACAGCCAAAGAATGCTTGATACGTTTAAAACAAATCATTTGATACTATTATAAGTGCATAGTGTATGAAACAACTTCAAATCATAAGTATCAATCATAGGCGGCATGGGTACCATATATCATGTCGCCATACTAGTTCTACAATTAAAACCGCAAATGTCGTATTAGAAGTTGGTTTATCATTTATGGTATGAACCGAGGCTAGGGGAAAGATCCTCTACCGATTTGTGACTCTCTAGCCCGAGCCTCAGGAACAGCCGCAACTGCCCCTTGGATCGTCAGGGCCGGTCCACCGATGTGGATTATTACGCCTGAACACTGCGTTTCCCCGCCCTTTGGGGCGTTAGCCTGGCCCGTCAGCCGACCAGAAGCATCGGCCGAAACCGATATCACGAGGCGCCTCGCTTTTCAGCAAGTAATAATAAGCAACATCCACATGAGTCAAACTCGTCAGCCAGTTCAAGCACTGACGCCACTCCTAACTAGAAAGAAACGCATGTCCTCCCTGATGTCCGTCTCCCGTTTTTGGTTCATACCGGGTGTGATACTCGCGAATCAACGTTACACAAAGCTACGCCACACAAGGCCGTGCTTTGATCATCAACCACAAGACTTTGCTTTTCAACAGAAGCCTCGATCAATTGCCACTTAGGCATGCCACACAGGGAATTCACTCCATGCGTTTGATATCCATCAATATATATCCCCTGAGCTCGTACGTCTCAGAGAAGGGCGTTAAGCAAGAGAATAAATTCTCCGCCGCCAAACAGATATATATTTAATAGCGATCAATCACACGGACTAAAATCCAATGTCAGACACACAGTCCATTTACACGTCCGTTCTGGGTCTGAACGAAACCGGAGGCACCTAGTACCCCGCATATCCATCGATCTCCAAGCACGTCTGGACGATCACCAACTGTTTCCATCTTCTTGGGTGTACAGCCCAATCAAGATCATCAGTAATCATCCAAACGACGTGAAGACCTCCGGTCTTCGACCATCGTCTTCATCTTCGACTTATCGTCGTATTAGTTATTCAGAATGGGATAAACCCGGTCTTTCCGAATAACTCGCGTATATTTTAAATAAGTGTTACACAAACACAACATACGCCTCATTCCAATTCATCAGTCACTAACCGTAAATTAATCAAGAGAATAATTTCCCAAATATTAACCCCGAAGGCCGAAACCAACATCGGATCAATATCCAGAAAACCATCCTGCTTGGCTAACCGACCGTTAGTTTCTAAATTTTACATTCATAGGGAAAGGTTACCATTAATTTTATCCAAGATAAATCCTTTAAATTTATTCTTTAATCTATTTTTGAATATCAATTCAAACTAGTCGGGATTAACGAACCATACCGAAGTAATCATTTGTTTTAATTTCCCAATCCCAACCTATTTATCCCATGAAGTAAAACGGGTCTTACTTCATATCTAACACCACGGTGTTATCGGTAAATTCAATTACCATTTCACGTTTAAATCTAATTAAAGATTTAACTATCGCCTGGAGTAAAACTGGTGATACTCCATTCTCGATCTTTTCAATCTAATTAAATAATCATTAAAACTCCACTTAGTTTTAATCTGTGACTGGGTTAAAGAATCAGTGTCATTTAAAACACGGTTCACGATGAACCCAAAATCACATTTCCATTAATTATCGGGTTAAAGAACGAGTGTTATTTAAAAACACCATTCACGATAAACCCAAGAATCAATATCAATTCAATTCCAATTAAATATTGTTTAATTGGTACACTTCATTAAATCTAAATAAAAAGATTTAATCTTTTCTCAACTGGGTTCAAGAACAGTGTTAATGAAGACACCATTCACGACAAACCCAAATCACATTTGATATTCAATACATGGCTCTGAATAGAAAATATATCGGCTTATATTCAATATCAAATTCTACGATTAACAAATGTCGTATTGGAAATAACGATATAAATATATATCTTTCAAATTTCCATAACAACATCCGTATAATCACGAATTCCAACATCGAAATATTCCGAAGACAATTTCGATTCAAATCCACTCCAATGCAATCATTGGAAATTATGGTTATTTTTAAAACCCTTTTCAAATTCAATTTATTTATTTAAAAATAAATAGAATCATAATTCTAGTTCAAAACTAGTTTATTTCGATAAAAATCTATTTTTATCTTTTCAAGTATGGAGTTTTTCATCCCAATTCTTTCTAAATCATTTCTTATGATTTTACACAAATTATTACTATTTTTAATAATTTTATCAAGGCCCGTACAGTCGATTTCCATCAACGGTCATCGAACTGCACTTATAGCGACCTTTTTCAAATTTGATTTGGACATAATTCCAAATCCAACCGTTAGATTTCTAATTTCTAATATTCGTTAGAAAGCTCTTTTCGATACGAACCCAACGATTCCGATTTTAGGAGAATCCGACGGTCGGATCTCCCGGAATGTCCGTTTGAAATAAATGGTCGAAATTCACGAACTGCCGCGGCGCGGCGCGTTCTATTCAGGCCATTATATTATATATATAATATATATAATATATATATCATTGATTTCTATTTAAAAACGAATTTTATAAATAGTTTTGAATTCGTTTCAAAAACATTTTCAACTTCCATTTCAAATTCAAATCAAAGTTGAATCTTTCCTTATAAATTCGGTTTAAAATTCATTTCTATTCAACTCAAGTTTCAATTCAATTTGAATTCATTTCACTTCGTTTTAAATTCAATTCGAATTCGTTTTCAATTCGATTCGATTCAAAGTGGTTTTCTATTTGATTCAAATTCGTTATATATTTCAATTGAAATCAAATTCGTTTTCTATTCAAATCAAATTCGTTTCATTTCAAAATATTCGATTTCGAATATTTCTTTTTCAAATATTTCCTTTTCAAATATTTCTATTTCAAATATTTCTATTTCAAATATTTCTATTATTAAAATATTTCGTTCAACACATGACTAATCTCAACGGATGAGTACTGTCAACACATGAACCTTTATTTTATGTTGATAAAGATGTAAATTTTATTATTAAAATATTTCTTTCAACACATGACTAATCTCAACGGATGAGTACTGTCAACACATGAACCTTTATTTTATATTATAAAGATGTAAATTTTATTATTAAAATATTTCGTTCAACACATGACTAATCTCAACGGATGAGTACTGTCAACACATGAACCTTTATTTTATGTTGATAAAGATGTAAATTTTATTATTAAAATATTTCGTTCAACACATGACTAATCTCAACGGATGAGTACTGTCAACACATGAACCTTTATTTTATATTATTCTTTATTTTCTAAATTGGAATGAGGCCCAATCAATCACCATATAATATTAATTATATGGATTTTCATACATCACACGTATATATTAGCATTGAAAAATAATCAACCATCAACCAAAGTGCACTACACTGTATAAGCATCAAATATAGATATCTAACGCTTATAACAGCCTGTCAATCAATCGATCGACATATTTAATCAATCAGGATGAGTGAACTTCAAACTTCATCCCAACACCCGTGTGGGGTTTCAAACAATCAAACACATATTTTATTTGTGCAGTTGGGCGATGTGTAAAATTTATCGTCTCAATCAATGTCCTTCAAATAGGTGTACATAAACAAACCGTCCGGTTTGTAAATGAATATTTATTTATTCACATTCACTATATTCATATTTACGTTAAAAATTATATATTTTTAACGATAAAACATTTTATTTTAACACATGAATTTCTATTCGGTTCATTTATTCAATAAATGTTATTTTTATCTTTCTAACATATTTTAGAAAATTTCGGCGGCATAACGGCACGATACTAGAAACGGGACAAGGCCTAGCCTTATCCCCGGTCTAGTGAAGGCCCACGCCATTCACACACCAATCAAATCAATTTCATTTCACCAAACAATTCAATTCAAATCAAATAATCTAACCAACTACACAACCAAACAATTAAACAAACAAGCCATCCATGGTCTGTGGATGACGGGTGTCGGGTGCGGCTAAGCACCGTCTGCATCCTAGTATATATATATAACTAGAAAAGAAATTGAAGAGTGAGAAGTTCTCACCAATAGCTATCCTAACTCCACGGCTCTTCTTTTGCAGAAATCTTCGTTGTTCTCGCCTTTTCGTCCTCTTCGTTACCCGTAGCCACTACATACGTAAAAATCGAATTTTTACTATGCTATTCAATAAATAAAAATCGAATTTTTACTTTGCTATTTTATTTTTAAAAAATACAATTCCATCGTATTTATTTTAACACTTGCAAATAAATACACTGCTTATTTAGATTAAAAGCTGAAAATAAATATCAGTTAACCATCTTCTACCATATTAAAAATTCTATTTTCATCCTATGCTATTTATAAATAAAAATCATATTTTTCTGTTTTCAAAAATCGTATCTTTATATTTTCAAAACATAGCATATTATATTTTGCTAAACAAAGTATATGTATATTTTCCTAAACTAATTTTTAAACTATGTTTATATATTTTTTTCAAAACTGATTTTTAAACCACTGTATATATATTTTCAAAACTGATTTTTAAACTATGTTTATATATTTTCAAAACTGATTTTTAAATCACTGTATATATATTTTTGTTTTCAGAACATTGTTTCATATATAAAAAAATTCTAACATTTTTATTTAAGCTAATTAAAATAAATAGAAAGAAGGAGCTCACAGTCTATTTTCATCATTCAGCAACTTCCCGAACTGCTCCAGGTTGACATCGGATAAGGCTCGACATTTAGGGTTCGAAGCAGCCGCTGCCACGCTTGACCGGAGGAGGATCAATTGATGGCACGAGGTGCGCCTTGGAGTGCGCCACCTGCGCCTGGAGTGGGCCCCAATTCGACGGCCTCCTTTGGCCTGGAAATCATCATGATGCCGGCGCCTTTGGTGAATGAAATCGGCCCCGCCAGTCCACGATAACCCATCACACAATATCACCTTCGAGATCTCCCCAAGGTCGTCGATTTCGCTTCAAGGACCAGGTCGAAATGATGCAGGATGGGGGAGATCGCTGGCGACCAATTTCGAAGGACGAAGGACGTCGGATTTGGGGGTGGAGGCGTGTTTGACCTGGTTGACTGCGGGTTTGAAAAGTGAAAGGGAATTAGGTTAGAATGGTTTCTAGGTTTTATAATATATATAATATTATTATTTTATTCGAAAATTGTTTGTTTATCGATACAAACTCCAATTCAAATCCAACGACTGTCGTCCCCAGCTAAATACCCCCATTCTGAACACAATGGGATAGGTCTGGTAAGCCAACTCGACTGAAACACCCCACCTCCGTTAGGGTCACTCTCAAAGGGAATGCCCTAATTTTGGTGGAGGTTTATAAGTACAAGTCACAGATATACAAGACAGATATAAGAACACATATTTGTAAACAGCGGAAGAACAACAACAAACTTTTATTTCATAAAGTCAAATACGTGTTACAACAACATCCTTTCCAAAAACATAACATAACACTTTCATAATCTGTCTTGAGTACATTATTTAAAGAAGCATAAATAAAACATAGATAAACTGCAAAAGCCCCATAGTGGATTGTCCAAAGCCATAGTTCAAAACAGGAAAGTCCAAACAATACATTTCTCTTCTTCAAGCTGGATGTTGAGGTTGGTCAAGCTGCTGTGTTCCCTCCCTGAGAACCTGGGGGGGGGGGAAACGGAAGAAAGAAGACGAAAGAAAAGTAGAGTCAGACATAAAGCCTGAGTAAGTCTAGTACTATTTTGTCTATGAATAAAGAACTGGGTATGATAAGTATAAACAAGAAGTGGGCATGCACTATAAACTTGGTTAAGTTGTCTAGGGTCGAATATACTATCGTACCCCATGTTAATCTCTGAACCCATATAAACTAGTTTCCCACTGGCACCCCATAATCAGGGTGATGTGATCCATTCTATGATGATCGGCTCCTACTCGCATAGTTACATGTGTCTTACGGCCCCCGATGTCGTAGTTACCTATGCTGGTCCCACCATGGGGTGTATCAAGTCCCATAGTGGCAACCCGACACAACCTTAGAGTGCACAGGTATGCTACTGGTGTCCAGTGCCTTATTTTTCTGCGCCGGAGTGTGTGCACGCCCGCACTCCGTTAGAACCTACACTGCTACACCACCGCCGTCGATTTTTGACCTCTTACAATCAGCCCAGTAATCGTGCCCCACCCTGCCTAGTTTCAGGGTATCATGATACACCGTGTAGGGTTACTGCTGAAAAGGGTCCCCCGTTACTAGGTTTTCTATCTCTAGCCAACATGCTAAGTTGGTTAAGTGTTTTCTAACCTAACCCCACCAGTCCGTTTAGTTTAGCATGTTCCATTTTGATTAAGTCTTAGTCCACTTAATCCTAACAATCCTGATTCAGCCTTAATTGTCTTATTAAGGCCCTAACCTCTCACATTAGACAGGTATTGCTGTGGCTGCCTGTTGCCGGTTGGTTCCGGGCAGTCTTACGCCACAACTCAGTCTAACCTCGGGTCCTTATTGGGCTCCATGTTTAACCTCCCACATTGGATAGGTATTGTTGTGACTACTGGACAGCCGGGCGGTTCCGGGCAGGTTTACATCACAACTCAATCCAACCTCGGGTTAAACATATCGTATTTTCTACATTTATATATCTTGTCATTCTTCTTTATTTCTTATATGTAAATATTTGCGGCCCATTATTAAGTTAATGGTGTAAAGGTTACACCAATCATGGGCCCAACCCATACTTGAATTTGGGCCCTTCTACTTTAGTTTTCATTCATTAGTAATTTTAACCCAACGTTATTTTCCCCCGTTTTACACGTCCGTTTATATATATTGGGCTTAGCCTTTTAAAGCCCAATTTAGCCATGCGAAAAGGGGAGGCTTAAAGCGTGATTACATACACAAAGAGGGGAAGGTGAGCGCATGAACTTGCATATGACGTTGGAAATACATAATAGAAACTGGTGTACTTGCATAGTGGTAACATAGGTGACATGAATCAAAGCATGTGAACTTGTAATTGAGATATCATTATTGACCCATGAACCTATATTTTTACTTAGGCATAATGTCAAACATAAGCATGGCATAAATACTTTTAGCATAAACATGGCATAATGTCAAACATAAGCATGGCATAAATACTTCTAGCATAAACATGGCATAATGTCAAACATAAGCATGGCATAAATACTTCTAGCATAAACATGGCATAATGTCAAACATAAGCATGGCATAAATACTTCTAGCATAAACATGGCATAATGTCAAACATAAACATGGCATAAATACTTCTAGCATAAACATGGCATAATGTCAAACATAAACATGGCATAAATACTTCTAGCATAAACATGGCATAATGTCAAACATAAGCATGGCATAAGTATAGTTAAATTTGTTTATAAGGTTTCTACATTTTACAAAGAGGATACTTTGTTACTAACACAAAAGCATAGTTCAACTTAATTAAATTTAATCACATAACGATGGTACAAATATACTTATGCATAAATATTCCTAAGCATGGTGTTTACAAACTTGCAAAAAGGGATTTTTGAGTCTAACCTAGCCATGTCTCACATATGTCATCATATAATTTTTTTTTTTTTAAACAAGATAGACTTAATCATGAATTTCAATTATGCCCAATATCATTCATAGCCTAGCCATATTCATAAGTTTGCAAATAGGTTTCTAGTACAAAACATGGCTTGATACATAGATCATGGTGCCAAACTTGTCAATATAATTTCATATGAATTATGATAATCCCAACCTTATTCCAATTACTTCACAAAAATGATGTTTTGCATAAAAAAATACACATTATGATGGCATAGTAACAAAATCCCAAACTTGCATGATTTTCAATTCAACAACTACATACATGTAGCTTCAACATAAATTACATATTTTGCGAATATCCAAACGTCATACTTGCATAAAACTGCCGCATGTAGTTTTTCATGATGAATAACATAATCCAAACGTCATACTTGCATAAAACTACCGCATGTAGTTTTTCATAATGAATAACATAATCCAAACGTCATACTTGCATAAAACTACCGCATGTAGTTTTTCATAATGAATAACATAATTCAACGCACAAATATGAATTATTTTATCGCCACAAATCAAGTATACATATCAACACAATTATTTGTTCATACCAAAGTAATACTCTACTTACAATGGTTGCGGCAAATTCTCTAATTAAGAGATATGATTCCTTTGTTGAATTGATTAGCTTTAGGTTGCTTTAGGCTTTAGAACTTTCTCCCTAATCCTCTCTCTCTAGATGGCGGCTACTCTTAGTCGTTCCTCAGCAACATGGCGGCTATGTTCTTAATTTGAATGAATAGATTAGGGTTTAGTCTAGGGTTGTTTATATAGAGGTTAGGAATTGATTAGGACCATTGATGTTGCTAGGTTAGATCGTAGCCATTCATTCGATAGAGAGACCAATTTAAACTTGCCACCTAGCCCTAATGACAAAGCAACCCACAGAAATTCGACCAAACACAGACCAGGCTAGCCAGGAGGGACTGGGTTCGATTTTCAAAAATTAAACTTTAAATTGAGCTGTTTTAGTCTGTTTGAATTTTATCTATTGTATACATATATTTTTGCATATATATATATATTCTCATATATATACATATATTTTCTTTATTTCCTTATATGTACGTTCTTATCCTTTCAAAATTTGAATTTGTATACGTACATGTATTTGCATGCTCAGTTGGCCCTCTCTAAAACAGAGATAAAAATTATGTCGCCGCCGGGGTTCGAACCCCCGACCTCCATGCTACAAATCCAATGCCTTAACCAACTGAGCTACAGAGGCTTTTGTTAATAAGTCTTAGAATAATAATAATTATTGTCCTCTCCTTACTTCTCTTTTTCATGTTTTGCTGTAATATTTAAATTAAAGATATCTTCTTCATACGTTATCCGTTTTGCGCAAACTCGGACTCTATCTCAAGCAGAATTACGAGACGAACGCAATGGTGATGTCCGTTTCCCTTAATTTTTCTGTTACAATTTAATTATACTTTAATTTGTTAATTTACTGTTAACGGAAAAATCCGGGGTGTTACATTCTCCCCCACTTAAAAGGATTTCGTCCCCGAAATCTTCAAGTTTAGGAAGAATGTAAATCCTAACATTCAATCATCCATCTACTCATCCATCAAACACGAGCATCCATTGTCCTTAAAAGACTTCTAATGCTTCATGATCATATGCGAAGTGTGTGTGTTCATGAACTTATCTAATGCAAAATCAGGCGGTCTACTGATTCAGTTGACCTCCTTAATGCGAATCATGTAAGTGCCATGTATCCATCATGTATGCAGATTTTTCCTATTCATGATTCTACATGGGTGCACAATCTTTCATACAAATGCAACATCCATATGACAACACATTACAATTCAACCATATACGAGTGCAAACATATATGCATATGGAATATGAAGTGACTGAGCCGATCTAAAACCTAGATTGTGTGTGTATATGCAGCCACGAGCAACTACTAGCAATCACTTGCAACCATCATACATAACATGTTTCAATTACATGTTTTCATCCAAAAGGGTTTCTACCTAAAAGATAAGGTCGAGGAAATATACCCTAAAAAGATAGATAAAAGCGCAACTTAAGGAAAAAGAAAGATCAAGAATGTACCCTCGAACAGAAAAGGGTAGGCAGTACGTATTCTAGCTTCAGTTTCCCAAGTCACGTCTCCCTCGGCGTCGCTCCACTGGACTTTGACGAGTTTGACTTCGCGGTTGCGTAGCTTCTTCACTTCCGTTCCTAGTATGCGGGTTGGAACTTTTCTTATGGTTGCTTCGCGTTCCACTTCGGCCTCTTCGAGGATATTTGGCTCTACCACTTCAGCAGACTCATGTAGACATTTTCGGAGATGTGAAACGTGAAAAACGTTGTGGACTCCGGCCAATTTTTTTCGGGTAGCTCTAATCTATAGGTCATTTTCCAAATTTTCTCAATGATAGGAAATGGTCCTACCTAAAGGTATAGTCGAATGATAGAAGAAAGTGAAAACTCTGTGCCCATTAGGCAATGTCAAAACTGGAAATCTATGCCACATATATATTGATTAGGAGAAGAACTCTCTAAGCATCAGCCCCGAAGACCGAAATCAACATCAGACTGACACCCAAAGAATTACTCAACCCAACCACCACATATGATTCTAGGAAACTAAGCATGATGGACTCCTTTTAGGTCACAAGGGAGTCCCTTCCTAAGTCCAACTATGTTGCCAAATGTACTTACTAAGGTGGTTCTTTACAACTCATGCATAAGTGAAATGAACCTTCAGCCTTAGTGGCGAACACTCCTGGAGTGCCCTATTCTGAAATGCTCCACCTAATGAACCCCTTCTCTAGAAGCTCTCTAATCTGTTTACTGAGCTCTTTTCTTTCTCGTGGAGCCATGTGTCTAACGGGCAACGCAACGGGCTTTGCATTATCTACAAGATATATGCGGAAGTCTATTTCCCGCTTCGGAGGCAAGCCCTTCACCTCTTCGAAGACATCCGGATATTCCCGGACCACTCTAACTGATTGCAAATTTTCAACAGAGGCATCTAGCGACTCAAGATAACTAAGCATAACCGCATACGAGGGATTACAAGAAATTTCCAAAGTATTACCGAGCTGGGTTAGGAGCCTAACAACCCTTTTCTCACAATCAAGGATGGCCCCATTACTGGATAGCCAATCCATGCCCAAAATCAAACGATATCACGAAAAGCCCAAAATAAAGGCACTACACTTAAGTTCTACGCTTAGAATAGAAATTTTCAATCCCAAACAGATCATAGACAAATGAACTGGGCCCCCAATTGGGTTTCAAACAATTAAGGGGTCCTCTACCATACTAGTTTTTAGGTGCAGAGATTCTACTAAAGCAGACGAGATAAAGGAGTGTGATGCGCCAGAATCAAATAAAGTGCGAACGGGGTGATCATAAAGATAAACTACACTTTCTACAGAAGTGTTTGTACCTCGCTGTTGCAAAGGTGGCGCTTCCAGCACATGAACCTGTGCCCCTGGAGTGGATCCAGACCCCTGCCCCTGTCCTCGTTTCTTTGGGCAGTCCTTAGCCCTGTGGCCTGTCTGACCGCAAGAAAAGCACCCACCATTCTCCTTGGCCTTCTTTTTCCGGCAGTCCTTTACTAAGTGCCCCACTTTGCCACAGAAATTACACTTCCTCTTCTCTCGGGACTTGTTGTCTTTCCCGCCCTTCTCAAAGTCTCTCTTCTCAGGGCAGTCTATGCTGATGTGTCCAGTCTCCCCACAATGAAAACATTCTCCTTGCTTTCTTTTCCTCTTTCTACAATCCTTGGCTATGTGCCCTTCCGTACCACAAAAATTGCATTTCCTTTTTTCTCGTTTCTTATTATTACTTTTACGATCCTTTCTTGTTTGACTATTATTCGTCTTCCTACTCTTGGACTTTTCCGCTTGCTGGTTCACGTGGAGGAGGAGGAGTGAAAGCGTCAGCAGCTGGGGAGTAAGGTCTCCAGACATGCTGAAACAGAAAGGATAGATTCAAAACGAAGGATAGAAGAGAGTACCTATGGATTTTGGGGGAGGACTTTGCCTTTTTAAAATAAAATAATATTTTATCTTTTAAAAATGCTTCTTTAAATTTCTTTTTGAAAAATAAATTTTCAAACTTTTTATCTCATCTGGTAAACCTGGCTCCGATACCAAGTGAAACACCCCACCTCCGTTAGGGTCACTCTCAAAGGGAATGCCCTAATTTTGGTGGAGGTTTATAAGTACAAGTCACAGATATACAAGACAGATATAAGAACACATATTTGTAAACAGCGGAAGAACAACAACAAACTTTTATTTCATAAAGTCAAATACGTGTTACAACAACATCCTTTCCAAAAACATAACATAACACTTTCATAATCTGTCTTGAGTACATTACTTAAAGAAGCATAAATAAAACATAGATAAACTGCAAAAGCCCCATAGTGGATTGTCCAAAGCCATAGTTCAAAACAGGAAAGTCCAAACAATACATTTCTCTTCTTCAAGCTGGATGTTGAGGTTGGTCAAGCTGCTGTGTTCCCTCCCTGAGAACCTGGGGGGGGGGGGGAAACGGAAGAAAGAAGACGAAAGAAAAGTAGAGTCAGACATAAAGCCTGAGTAAGTCTAGTACTATTTTGTCTATGAATAAAGAACTGGGTATGATAAGTATAAACAAGAAGTGGGCATGCACTATAAACTTGGTTAAGTTGTCTAGGGTCGAATATACTATCGTACCCCATGTTAATCTCTGAACCCATATAAACTAGTTTCCCACTGGCACCCCATAATCAGGGTGATGTGATCCATTCTATGATGATCGGCTCCTACTCGCATAGTTACATGTGTCTTACGGCCCCCGATGTCGTAGTTACCTATGCTGGTCCCACCATGGGGTGTATCAAGTCCCATAGTGGCAACCCGACACAACCTTAGAGTGCACAGGTATGCTACTGGTGTCCAGTGCCTTATTTTTCTGCGCCGGAGTGTGTGCACGCCCGCACTCCGTTAGAACCTACACTGCTACACCACCGCCGTCGATTTTTGACCTCTTACAATCAGCCCAGTAATCGTGCCCCACCCTGCCTAGTTTCAGGGTATCATGATACACCGTGTAGGGTTACTGCTGAAAAGGGTCCCCCGTTACTAGGTTTTCTATCTCTAGCCAACATGCTAAGTTGGTTAAGTGTTTTCTAACCTAACCCCACCAGTCCGTTTAGTTTAGCATGTTCCATTTTGATTAAGTCTTAGTCCACTTAATCCTAACAATCCTGATTCAGCCTTAATTGTCTTATTAAGGCCCTAACCTCTCACATTAGACAGGTATTGCTGTGGCTGCCTGTTGCCGGTTGGTTCCGGGCAGTCTTACGCCACAACTCAGTCTAACCTCGGGTCCTTATTGGGCTCCATGTTTAACCTCCCACATTGGATAGGTATTGTTGTGACTACTGGACAGCCGGGCGGTTCCGGGCAGGTTTACATCACAACTCAATCCAACCTCGGGTTAAACATATCGTATTTTCTACATTTATATATCTTGTCATTCTTCTTTATTTCTTATATGTAAATATTTGCGGCCCATTATTAAGTTAATGGTGTAAAGGTTACACCAATCATGGGCCCAACCCATACTTGAATTTGGGCCCTTCTACTTTAGTTTTCATTCATTAGTAATTTTAACCCAACGTTATTTTCCCCCGTTTTACACGTCCGTTTATATATATTGGGCTTAGCCTTTTAAAGCCCAATTTAGCCATGCGAAAAGGGGAGGCTTAAAGCGTGATTACATACACAAAGAGGGGAAGGTGAGCGCATGAACTTGCATATGACGTTGGAAATACATAATAGAAACTGGTGTACTTGCATAGTGGTAACATAGGTGACATGAATCAAAGCATGTGAACTTGTAATTGAGATATCATTATTGACCCATGAACCTATATTTTTACTTAGGCATAATGTCAAACATAAGCATGGCATAAATACTTTTAGCATAAACATGGCATAATGTCAAACATAAGCATGGCATAAATACTTCTAGCATAAACATGGCATAATGTCAAACATAAGCATGGCATAAATACTTCTAGCATAAACATGGCATAATGTCAAACATAAGCATGGCATAAATACTTCTAGCATAAACATGGCATAATGTCAAACATAAACATGGCATAAATACTTCTAGCATAAACATGGCATAATGTCAAACATAAACATGGCATAAATACTTCTAGCATAAACATGGCATAATGTCAAACATAAGCATGGCATAAGTATAGTTAAATTTGTTTATAAGGTTTCTACATTTTACAAAGAGGATACTTTGTTACTAACACAAAAGCATAGTTCAACTTAATTAAATTTAATCACATAACGATGGTACAAATATACTTATGCATAAATATTCCTAAGCATGGTGTTTACAAACTTGCAAAAAGGGATTTTTGAGTCTAACCTAGCCATGTCTCACATATGTCATCATATAATTTTTTTTTTTAAACAAGATAGACTTAATCATGAATTTCAATTATGCCCAATATCATTCATAGCCTAGCCATATTCATAAGTTTGCAAATAGGTTTCTAGTACAAAACATGGCTTGATACATAGATCATGGTGCCAAACTTGTCAATATAATTTCATATGAATTATGATAATCCCAACCTTATTCCAATTACTTCACAAAAATGATGTTTTGCATAAAAAAATACA
Source organism: Allium sativum (assembly GCA_030737875.1). NCBI lineage: Eukaryota > Viridiplantae > Streptophyta > Magnoliopsida > Asparagales > Amaryllidaceae > Allium > Allium sativum. The sequence goes on from CM060922.1 coordinate 798,235,409, forward strand.
CATTATGATGGCATAGTAACAAAATCCCAAACTTGCATGATTTTCAATTCAACAACTACATACATGTAGCTTCAACATAAATTACATATTTTGCGAATATCCAAACGTCATACTTGCATAAAACTGCCGCATGTAGTTTTTCATGATGAATAACATAATCCAAACGTCATACTTGCATAAAACTACCGCATGTAGTTTTTCATAATGAATAACATAATCCAAACGTCATACTTGCATAAAACTACCGCATGTAGTTTTTCATAATGAATAACATAATTCAACGCACAAATATGAATTATTTTATCGCCACAAATCAAGTATACATATCAACACAATTATTTGTTCATACCAAAGTAATACTCTACTTACAATGGTTGCGGCAAATTCTCTAATTAAGAGATATGATTCCTTTGTTGAATTGATTAGCTTTAGGTTGCTTTAGGCTTTAGAACTTTCTCCCTAATCCTCTCTCTCTAGATGGCGGCTACTCTTAGTCGTTCCTCAGCAACATGGCGGCTATGTTCTTAATTTGAATGAATAGATTAGGGTTTAGTCTAGGGTTGTTTATATAGAGGTTAGGAATTGATTAGGACCATTGATGTTGCTAGGTTAGATCGTAGCCATTCATTCGATAGAGAGACCAATTAAAACTTGCCACCTAGCCCTAATGACAAAGCAACCCACAGAAATTCGACCAAACACAGACCAGGCTAGCCAGGAGGGACTGGGTTCGATTTTCAAAAATTAAACTTTAAATTGAGCTGTTTTAGTCTGTTTGAATTTTATCTATTGTATACATATATTTTTGCATATATATATATATATTCTCATATATATACATATATTTTCTTTATTTCCTTATATGTACGTTCTTATCCTTTCAAAATTTGAATTTGTATACGTACATGTATTTGCATGCTCAGTTGGCCCTCTCTAAAACAGAGATAAAAATTATGTCGCCGCCGGGGTTCGAACCCCCGACCTCCATGCTACAAATCCAATGCCTTAACCAACTGAGCTACAGAGGCTTTTGTTAATAAGTCTTAGAATAATAATAATTATTGTCCTCTCCTTACTTCTCTTTTTCATGTTTTGCTGTAATATTTAAATTAAAGATATCTTCTTCATACGTTATCCGTTTTGCGCAAACTCGGACTCTATCTCAAGCAGAATTCCGAGACGAACGCAATGGTGATGTCCGTTTCCCTTAATTTTTCTGTTACAATTTAATTATACTTTAATTTGTTAATTTACTGTTAACGGAAAAACCCGGGGTGTTACATCGACTGTTTCGATCAGTTTTCGTTCAAATTAACATTTAAATCCTTATATTGAATTTTAAACGTACATTTCAATTTACTGGGGTCACATATTAACTTTAAAAATTCTTTAAAAATATTTTCTAGCTTCGTATTGACGATACGGTCCTAACAAAACTAGATTCATCGAATTCCGAGGTCGTTTGCAAAATGGCTATTTTTAAGGGCCTGAATTCCATAGCGACTATTCAGAATTTTCAACTGGACATATCTTTTTATCCCCGCTATGAAATTTTGATTTTTCGGATTCGTTGGAAAGATATCATCAATTAGATCCTAATGTTTTTGGTTTCACTAAAATCCGGATTGTTTTGCACCCGGTACGTTCAATTGAAGTTTGAAATCGAATTATCGAACTACCGCGCCATTTTCAATTCTGTTTATAATTATATATAAATATTTATATTCTAACGACGAACTATATAATATATACGTTCGATTTATATTCAAAATAAATTTCTCGTCATTATTATTTAAAATAATTCATTTTAAATAATTAAAATTCGCTAAAATTGCCAAAATAAAAATTTTAAACTGGCCCAGATTTTCGGGTTGTTACAATATATATATAATATATATTATATATATTTCGTCGATTTCCTTTTAAAACGTATTTTATAAATCGTTTTAAATTCGTTTTCAAAACGATTTCAACTTTCTTTTCAAATTCAAATCAAGATTGAATTTTTCGATATAAATTCGTTTTAATTTCATTTCAAATCGATTTCAATTCAATTTAATTCGAATTTCAATTCATTTCAATTTAATTCGAATTTCAATTCATTTCAGTTTAATTCTCATTTCAATTTAATTAGAATTTCAATTTATTTCAATTTAATTCGAATTTAAATTCATTTCAATTTAATTCGAATTTCAATCCATTTAAATTTAATTCGAATTTCAATCCATTTCAATTTAATTCGAATTTCAATCCATTTCAATTTAATTCGAATTTCAATTCAATTCAATTTAATTCGAGTTTCAATTCATTTCAATTTAATTCGAATACCAATTCATTTCAATTTAATTCGAATTTCAATTCTTTTCAAAATATTAGATTTTGAAATCACTTTCGATATTCAATATAAAATGAATAAAATCGATATAAATATCGTTCACGTCAAAATAGCGGCAATCTAATCAACACGGCTTTTATTCAACCCATGAATTTATTTTCAATTCAACACATGAATTTATTTTCAATTCAACACATGAATTTATTTTCTATATTGGAATGAGGCCCAATCAATTACCATATAATGTTAATTATATGGATTTTCTTCAACACAAGTATATAATAGCAATGATAAATAATCAACCATCATCCAGAGTGCACCACACAACTACATAAGCATTAAATATAAATATTTAATGCTTATAACAGCTTGTCAATCAATCTGTAACACCCCACCTCCACCAGGGTGGCTCTTGCAAGCACTCTGACTTTGGAGGGGCGTTTGAATCAGGTAAACATGCATAATGATATATCAAGGCAGAACAAGAACATATGTATATATGTAAACAGAGTAAATAACATAGATAAAACAGCGGAAGATTTCAAAACATTTCAAAACAAGTCTGGTACAACATAGCTTTCCAAATAAACAAGTCTAGATAAAACAACATCAATTGAAAAACTGAAATAAATAAGTGCTATCCCCAATTAAGTGGTAACCATAGCTAGCATCATGTCGAAACCGTACATGAGCTGAAATCCCATAAGCAAGCAATCCGAAATCCAAGCTAAGCTCCAGTATTCCCTCCCTGAGAACCTGGGGGGGGGGGGGGGGGGGACGGAAGAAAAGAGGCGAAAGAAAACAGGTCAGTCAAAAAGACTGAGTAAGCCCTACTACAATCAATGTAAACTGATAAAGTTAACTGGCATGAGCAGCAGGGATGAACATAAGGATAACAATATACTAGCATGATGATTAACTAACAAGGTAGATAAAGGTGTCATCGCATAATCAGGATTAAGGTTTTGCACCACAGGTGTACTAGCAAACTAACATGACTTGAATAAACAAGTATTGATCCCTTGGCCCAAGCTTTGTCCCAATAACATGAAATGACCCTAATACAAGGTCCAACCAAACGGTCTAGTCGATCGGCTCCCTAAGCCTAACTCGTCACGTGTTGGTTTCAATACGGCCCAATCATAATTGTAGTCGAACTGTGCCGGGTCCACCCTTCGGGTGTATCAAGCCCTAGGGTGTCAACCCCTGGACACCATGAACATGAGTGCACAGTCCCGATCTACTGGTACCCGTGCATGTTTTCTCCGGCTACGGACTATGTGCACGACCAGAGTCCGCCCGGAACTACACCGGCGTACCCTCTGCCGTCGCTTTTGGTCACTTACCTCCAGTCCAGTAATCGTGCCCCCACCCTAGCCTAGTCCCTAGGGTCATGATGATACTAACTTGGGATTACTGCTGGAGTGGGCCCCTATTGCTAGGATTTTTCTAGTGGGTTAAGTACGGTTTAAACCTCTTGCTAATCCTGAATTAACTTGGTTAAGTGTAACGATGAGTTCACGACTTAACCCCGATTAATCTACCAAGCCCAAATTGGTTAAGTATTAAGTGGACCATGACTTAACCCTAATCACGAGGCATTAATTAATTTAATGCGCCTTAACCTCTCACATTAGACCTTGTTGTGGTTACTAGTTAAGCCGGGCGGGTCCGGGTAGCTTTACACCACAACTTGGTCTAACCTCGGGTTCAAGGCACAACATGACCAACTTCTCACATTGGGTCCTATTGTTTGTAGCAACTAGTTAAGCCGGTCGGTTCCGGGTAGGTTTACGCTACAAACTCAACCCAACCTCGAGTTGGCCACACTTATCTTTTCTAAGTGTCATGTCCATCATGTTTCCAAAACATGTTACAAGTTTTCAAGCAATTGGGTAGACCTAACTTAATAGGTAAATTCCCAATGGGTAGACCTAACTTAATAGGTAAATTCCCAAGCTTATGTTTTATGTCTTTTAAGTTTACCCAACCCCAAACGCAATCCCATCGCTTACATATCGCAATAGCGCATAAAGGATAGAAAGAGGGAACTTGGCATAATCATGACATAAAGGTATTGAAGCCACAAGCTTAACATGGTGGCATATGAAATGTTCATATGTTCATACACTTGCATATTACATTTTTAGGCCTCAAAAGCATGCATAAAACCAAATTAGCATATTGGTGATACATGGTGCTAAATGACATGTAGAGATGGCCATAAGTTCGCATTTAGCCTCACATGCAAGTTATCATAAGAGATATGATAACTTACATGTTGCTAAAATGCAACCTTTGGCATAAAGCTTAAAGCTTTATGTTCATAAACCCAAAATAAGCTTACATAACATGATAGCATGAACAAAATGTTCAACCCAAACTTGCATAACATAACTTGGCATACTTGCCTATAAACTTGCATATCACAACATGATAAACTTGCATATAAACTTGCATATCACAACATGATAAACTTGCATATCACAACATGATAAACTTGCATATAAACTTGCATATCATACATTTAACTTTAGAGTTTAAGTATGAAAGAAGAATAGGGCTTACAATGCTTAAGAAGTCACAAAAATATGACAAAGCCCTTATGAAATCAATTAAACCCAAAATGCAAGCAAAACCCTTGAGCCAAAATGATCAAGACTCTTTCTTTATGATGCAAATATATAAACTTGACTTGAATGCAAGCTAATGATGCTCATACAAGTTTGAAAACACTTGTATGCATGGAAAATCACTTAGCAATTTATTTAGGAATTTTTTGAAGAGAGTGGAGGCCATGAGAGGATTGATTTTGCCATAGTTTAGTTGTATGAATGAATAATGATGATTTAGGGTAGGTTAGGGTCTTATTTATAGATTAGGCAAGTGTTTTAGGCCATAGGATTAAACCTAGATTCAATCCAAGCCATCAAAGCATGTCTTGGGGAAGAAGTCAAGTGTAGGAACCATCTAGGGCCTTTAGATTAAAGATGAACCGTGAGAACCATCCAAATGCAAAATCTGAATTTGAGCGAATCGGCCCACGGGTTGACAGCCAAACACCCTGGATTAACCCCTAGTCGACCCAGCGAGCTCGGGTCGACCTCAAAAATCGGCCGGTTCGGTTATTCCCCTCTCCCAATTCGCTGTTTTGAACATTTTTGCATATTTATTTAATTTTCAATTATATATATATATATATATATATATATCAATATATATATATTTCTCTGCGCAACCCATTTCACTTAATTAAGTATACTTTAATTTTGAATTTTTTCGTGAAACTTCGCGAGGCCATATCTTGGTCATACGGACTCCGATTTTCGAAAACTCGGACTCTATTTCGCGTATTTTTCCGAGAGGAACGCAATGGCATAGCCCGTTTCTCTTGATTCAGATTTTACAGTTTAATTCTGCCTCCATTTATGTTATAACATGTTATTCAAAAATACGGGTTGTTACATTCTTCCCTCCTTAAAGGATTTCGTCCCCGAAATCTCCAAGTTAGGAAGAACGTATCCTACCATCCATCATCCATCTACTCAAAACATCATCCACGAGCAATCATTGTCCTTAAAAGGTTCTAAATGCTGTATGATCATATGCAAAGGTGTGTGTATATGTACTTATCTAATGCGAAAATCAGGAGGTTACTGATTCAGTAAACCCCCTTAATGCAAAATATGTTAGTGAAATGAGTCCATATGTATGCAAATTCCTAACATAATTTATAATCTCTACATGAGTGCACATAACATTCATCCATATGCAACATCCACGTGATAGCATAACAAGTTTTCATCCATGAATAAGCATAAACACTCATGCATATGCGGTATGAAAGTGTGTGAGCCGATCTTAGTGCCTAACGTGTATTATGCATCCACGAGTATCCACTTGCAAACACTTGCAACCACTTGCAATCATCAAGCATAACATGTTTCAAACACATGTTTCATCCAAAGGGTTTCTACCTAAGGTTCTCATGACAAGATTAACACGATAAACTAGATAAACATGGATAGCAAAGAGAAAGATATGCTAACAAAGAAAAGAGATTGAGAGTGTACCCTCAAAAAGGAATGGATAAAGCCCACGCATCTTCTCCTCGGTTTCCCAAGTTGCGTCTTCTTCGGCTTCACCCCACTGAACCTTCACCAATTTGACCTCACGATTCCTTAGCTTCTTGGTCTCCGTCCCCAAGATACGAATCGGAGATCTCCTCAAGGTAGCCTCTTTCTCCACTTCTACATCTTTTAGAACACTTGGCTCAACAACCTCTGCTGATTCATGTAAACACTTCCGGAGATGCGAGACATGAAAAACATCGTGTACTTCAGCAAGCTTCTCGGGCAACTTCACTCTATAAGCCATCTGCCCGATCCTCTCTATAATAGGGAATGGTCCAACAAACCTCGGTGCCAACTTCCCAACAGCTCCAAATCGGACCACATTCCGCAAAGGAGAAACCTTCACGAAAACCATATCCCCAACATCAAACTCCAAATCCGTTCTTTGCTTATCAGCATAGGATTTCTATCGGTCTTGGGCCGCTTTCATCCGTCTCCGAATCAACTCGATCTTCTCGGATGTATCTCTGATCATATCAGGCCCAAGTATAAGCTCATCTGTAGTCTCCCACCAACATGTAGGCGACTTGCACGGCCTCCCATATAAAGCTTTAAATGGTGCCATCCCTATGCTTGCCTGATAACTGTTATTATATGCAAACTCAACAAGAGGAAGATGGTCTTCCTAAGTACCACCAAAATCCAGAATACAAAGCCTCAACAGATCCTCGAGTACCCTATTCACCCTTTCGGTTTGACCGTCCGTCTGTGGGTGATAAGCCGTACTTAGATTCAACCTTGTGCCCACAGCTTCTTGCAAGCTATTCCATAATTGACTTGTAAAGATTGGGTCACGGTCACTGACTATACTAGAAGGGACTCCATGTAGTCTCACAATCTCACGAAGATATACAGACGCTAGCCAAGATGCGGTCCTCTTGCTCTTCACCGGAATGAAATGAGCACTCTTCGTAAGTCTATCCACAATAACCCAAATGCTCGTATTCCCTTTCCTTGACCTTGGTAGCCCATCGATAAAATCCATGGAAATACTCTCCCACTTCCATAGTGGAACGTCTAGAGGATGCAATAGCCCACCGGGCTTCTTCGACTCGGCCTTAACTTGCTGGCAAATGATACATCTAGAGACAAATTCTGCCACATCCTTCTTCATCCCAGGCCAAAAAAAATTGCGCTTCATATCTTTATACATCTTATCTCCGCCCGGATGTATAGTCAACTTAGAGCGATGCGCTTCCTCAAGAACTCTTCTTACTAGATCTTCTACCATTGGAACACATAACCTTCCGTCTCTCCTCAGCCAACCCTTGTCATCAATAGAATATCGAGCGAGATGACTAGACGTCTCTCCTCGAATTAGCTTATCCATAATCTCAACTATCTGAGGGTCTTCTCTCTGCGAAGCCCCAACTTGATCAAGAAGGGTAGGTCTGAGTTCCAGAGATGCTAAAGAACCGGTCATAGACTCAATCGCCAAAGAGAAATCAAAGGTTGCCACATACTCTAAATTCTTCATCTCAACGAATAGAGGACTTAGGGTCAACCTTCTTCTACTCAATGCATCTGCTACCACATTCCCCTTGCCAGGGGTATAAGCTATCTCAAAATCGTAGGACGCCAAGAATTCCATCCATCTTTGTTGCCTCAGATTTAGATCCTTCTGAGAAAAGAGATACTTCAATGACTTGTGATCGGTATAAAGCTCAAATCTTTCTCCCAGAAGATAATGGCGCCAAGCCTTGAGTGCATATACTATTGCTGCCAACTCTAAGTCATGAGTGGGATAATTCTTCTCATGCACTTTGAGTTGTCTACTGCCAAAGCATATCACTCTTCCTTCTTGCATAAGAACAGCTCCTAACCCCGTGCCACATGCATCGGTGTATACGGTAAATAACTTCCCTCCATCGGGCAAAGCTAGAACAGGTGCTGATGTGAGGGCTCTCTTGAGCTTCTGAAAAGCAAGCTCGCATTCTATGCTCCAAGCAAAAACTAAATTCTTCTTCGTTAATTTAGTGAGAGGAGCGGATATCTTTGCGAAGTCCTTGATGAACTTCCGGTAGAAACCCGCAAGACCTAGAAAACTTCTCACTTCGGTTGCATTCCTTGGAGTCTTCCAATCCTGAACTGCCACTACCTTAGCGGGATCCACCGCTAAGCCTTGCTTAGATACTATATGCCCAAGGAATCTAACTTCCCTTCTCCAAAAGTGACACTTGGAGAACTTGGCCTTCAACTGATGCGCTCTAAGCGTATCCATCACCTCCATGAGATGCCTTGCGTGCTCTTCCTCATCCTTAGAGAAGATCAGAATATCATCTACGAAGACCACGACAAACTTGTTCAAGAACTCCCTGAACACCCTACTCATCAAGTCCACGAAATATGCGGGTGCATTAGTCAAGCCGAACGGCATGACAAGCCATTCGAAGAATCCATCTGGAGTTCTGAACGCAGTCTTGTCTATACTATCTTCAGCTACCCTGAGCTGATGGAACCCCGTAGCAAGATCAAGCTGAGAGAAAACAGAAGCACTGACAAGCTGGTCAAAGAGATCATCAATCCTCGGTAACGGGTGTCTGTTCTTCTTAGTCAGCTTATTCAACTCTCGATAGTCAACGCAAAGTCGGAGAGAACCATCCGCCTTGGTAGCAAATACCACAGGCGCTCCCCATTTAGATATACTTCGTCTAATGAAGTTCTTCTCAAGCAACTCTTTCACTTGCTTACTTAGCTCCCGCCTTTCACGCGGAGCCATGTGCCGAACGGGCAAAGAAACAGGCTTTGCATTATCCACCAGATAAATGCGGAAATCAATCTCTCGCTTAGGGGGCAACCCCCTAACTTCATCGAAAACATCTGGATACTCTCGAACCACTCTCACAGACTGAAGAGTTTCCATTGACGAGTCGAGTGATTCCAGATAGCACAACATGACGGGACCTCTCGGATCACAAGAAATCTCTAGGGTGTTTCCGAGGCGAGTCACGAGCCTCACAACCCTATGCTCACAATCAAGAATGGCTCCATATCTGGACAGCCAATCCATGCCCAATATCAATCCGTATCCCCTAAAACCAAGAACATAAGCACTGCACAAGAACTCTACACTCAGTATAGAGATCCTCAAATCCCCACATATCATAGACAAATGGGCGGAACCCCTAATAGGATTTGAGACACAGACGGGATCATCTACCAAGCTAGTACTAAGGTGCAAACTATCAACAAGATCAGATGAGATAAAGCTATGCGATGCACCAGAATCAAACAAGGTACGAACTGGAAAATCAGAAATATATACAAGGCTCTCAACAGAAATACTACCTCGATCGGGAACTGGAGCGACATTGAGAGCATGAACTTGCCCTCCTGAAGGTCCAACACGCTGAGTCTGACCCTGGCCTTGCCCTTGCTTCCTCGGGCAATCTTTACTGAAATGTCCAGTCTCACCGCAGAAAAAGCATTCACCATTCTTCCTTTTCCTCTTCCTAAAATCCTTAATAAGATGCACAACTGAACCGCAATAATGGCACTTCCCCTTGTTGTTCTTGCCCTTGTTGTTATTGCCCTTGTTGTTGTTCCCCTTGTTGCCTTGACTCTTGTTCTTGTTCTGATTGCCTTGACTTCTCTGACCACTTGGATTACCCTGATTTCCTTTTCCCTGGGAATCAATCTTCTTGGCTTGAGTATCATTCATCTTGGTTTCTTTCTTGACATCTCCCTGAAGTAACGCCATATCAACCAAACTCTCAAACGTGGCCCCATGGGGAATATGCGACATAGCCAATCCCTGCAACGGCTCATTCAATCCTCTAGCAAAACGAACAGCCTTCTTCTGAGGAGTATTCACCATATCCAAGCCAAAACGAGCTAACTGATTGAACTTGTTCACATATTCTTTGACAGACATATCTCCTTGTCTCAGAGTTATGAACCTCTCCATTTGCAGATTCTCCTCAGCAGAAGATAGAAACTTAAGCATGAACCTTGCCCTGAAATCGGCCCAAGTCTCAACAGGCCTAGTACCATTGGTGACTTCCCACCAATAAGCGGCTTCATCCTTTATAAGCCAAACCGCCAACAAGAGCTTCCTCTGATCGTCTAACCCAAAGATAGCAAACAAATCCTCGGTCTCTTTCAACCAATTTCTGGCCTCTACAAAAGTCTCAGTGCCTTGAAAGTTCTTGCCACCCATTGCTTTGAAATCTTTGCAAGTCTTTGCGAAGTCCACTTGAGGATGCTGAGGGGGAGGAGGAAGAGGAACCTCAGCGACAGGAGGAGGAGGAACATTAACCACCGGAGGAGGAGGAGGAACATTAACTACCGGAGGAGGAGGAGGAGGAACATCTGCGGGGCCGGCTTCGGTCGCCCTAGCCTCCAAAAGTCTCCTATACCAAACAGGTACGTGTACTCCCTCCGGAATAGCAAAGTTATCGGCCATACTGAAAACGAAGAAAAAGACAGATTCAGAATGGAGAAAAACGAAGGAATTTTGCTAATGGCTTTTTGGGGAATAGCCTTTAAAATAAACTAGACTTTTCTTTGGAAAATACTTTATACTTGGTTTTGAAAATAGTTTTCCAAAAGTTTTCTAAAAGCCTTTTTGTTCCTTCTCGTACCATATGCTCTGATACCAAATGTAACACCCCACCTCCACCAGGGTGGCTCTTGCAAGCACTCTGACTTTGGAGGGGCGTTTGAATCAGGTAAACATGCATAATGATATATCAAAGCAGAACAAGAACATATGTATATATGTAAACAGAGTAAATAACATAGATAAAACAGCGGAAGATTTCAAAACATTTCAAAACAAGTCTGGTACAACATAGCTTTCCAAATAAACAAGTCTAGATTAAACAACATCAACTGAAAAACTGAAATAAATAAGTGCTATCCCCAATTAAGTGGTAACCATAGCTAGCTTCATGTCGAAACCGTACATGAGCTGAAATCCCACAAGCAAGCAATCCGAAATCCAAGCGAAGCTCCAGTATTCCCTCCTTGAGAACCTGGGGTGGGGGGGGGGGGGGAAACGGAAGAAAAGAGGCGAAAGAAAACAGGTCAGTCAAAAAGACTGAGTAAGCCCTCCTACAATCAATGTAAACTGATAAAGTTAACTGGCATGAGCAGCAGGGATGAACATAAGGATAACAATATACTAGCATGATGATTAACTAACAAGGTAGATAAAGGTGTCATCGCATAATCAGGATTAAGGTTTTGCACCACAGGTGTACTAGCAAACTAACATGACTTGAATAAACAAGTATTGATCCCTTGGCCCAAGCTTTGGCCCAATAACATGAAATGACCCTAATACAAGGTCCAACCAAACGGTCTAGTCGATCGGCTCCCTAAGCCTAACTCGTCACGTGTTGGTGTCAATACGGCCCAATCATAATTGTAGTCGAACTGTGCCGGGTCCACCCTTCGGGTGTATCAAGCCCTAGGGTGTCAACCCCTGGACACCATTAACATGAGTGCACAGTCCCGATCTACTGGTACCCGTGCATGTTTTCTCCGGCTACGGACTATGTGCACGACCAGAGTCCGCCCGGAACTACACCGGCGTACCCTCTGCCGTCGCTTTTGGTCACTTACCTCCAGTCCAGTAATCGAGCCCCCACCCTAGCCTAGTCCCTAGGGTCATGATGATACTAACTTGGGATTACTGCTGGAGTGGGCCCCCATTGCTAGGATTTTTCTAGTGGGTTAAGTACGGTTTAACCCTCTTGCTAATCCTGGATTAACTTGGTTAAGTGTAACGATGAGTTCACGACTTAACCCCGATTAATCTACCAAGCCCAAATTGGTTAAGTATTAAGTGGACCATGACTTAACCCTAATCACGAGGCATTAATTAATTTAATGCGCCTTAACCTCTCACATTAGACCTTGTTGTGGTTACTAGTTAAGCCGGACGGGTCCGGGTAGCTTTACACCACAACTTGGTCTAACCTCGGGTTCAAGGCACAACATGACCAACTTCTCACATTGGGTCCTATTGTTTGTAGCAACTAGTTAAGCCGGTCGGTTCCGGGTAGGTTTACGCTACAAACTCAACCCAACCTCGAGTTGGCCACACTTATCTTTTCTAAGTGTCATGTCCATCATGTTTCCAAAACATGTTACAAGTTTTCAAGCAATTGGGTAGACCTAACTTAATAGGTAAATTCCCAATGGGTAGACATAACTTAATAGGTAAATTCCCAAGCTTATGTTTTATGTCTTTTAAGTTTACCCAACCCCAAATGCAATCCCATCGCTTACATATCGCAATAGCGCATAAAGGATAGAAAGAGGGAACTTGGCATAATTATGACATAAAGGTATTGAAGCCACAAGCTTAACATGGTGGCATATGAAATGTTCATATGTTCATACACTTGCATATTACATTTTTAGGCCTCAAAAGCATGCATAAAACCAAACTTAGCATATTGGTGATTCATGGTGCTAAATGACATGTAGAGATGGCCATAAGTTCGCATTTAGCCTCACATGCAAGTTATCATAAGAGATATGATAACTTACATGTTGCTAAAATGCAACCTTTGGCATAAAGCTTAAAGCTTTATGTTCATAAACCCAAAATAAGCTTGCATAACATGATAGCATGAACAAAATGTTCAACCCAAACTTGCATAACATAACTTGGCATACTTGCCTATAAACTTGCATATCACAACATGATAAACTTGCATATAAACTTGCATATCACAACATGATAAACTTGCATATCACAACATGATAAACTTGCATATAAACTTGCATATCATACATTTAACTTTAGAGTTTAAGTATGAAAGTAGAATAGGGCTTACAATGCTTAAGAAGTCACAAAAATATGACAAAGCCCTTATGAAATCAATTAAACCCAAAATGCAAGCAAAACCCTTGAGCCAAAATGATCAAGACTCTTTCTTTATGATGCAAATATATAAACTTGACTTGAATGCAAGCTAATGATGCTCATACAAGTTTGAAAACACTTGTATGCATGGAAAATCACTTAGGAATTTATTTAGGAATTTTATGAAGAGAGTGGAGGCCATGAGAGGATTGATTTTGCCATAGTTTAGTTGTATGAATGAATAATGATGATTTAGGGTAGGTTAGGGTCTTATTTATAGATTAGGCAAGTGTTTTAGGCCATAGGATTAAACCTAGATTCAATCCAAGCCATCAAAGCATGTCTTGGGGAAGAAGTCAAGTGTAGGAACCATCTAGGGCCTTTAGATTAAAGATGAACCATGAGAACCATCCAAATGCAAAATCTGCATTTGAGCGAATCGGCCCGCGGGTTGACAGCCAAACACCCTGGATTAACCCCTAGTCGACCCAGCGGGCTTGGGTCGACCTCAAAAATCGGCCGGTTCGGTTATTCCCCTCTCCCAATTCGCTGTTTTGAACATTTTTGCATATTTATTTAATTTTTAATTATATATATATATATATATATATATATCAATATATATATATTTCTCTACGCAACCCATTTCACTTAATTAAGTATACTTTAATTTGGGAATTTTTCGTGAAACTTCGCGAGGCCATATCTTGGTCATACGGACTCCGATTTTCGAAAACTCGGACTCTATTTTGCGTATTTTTCCGAGACGAACGCAATGGCATAGCCCGTTTCCCTTGATTCAGATTTTACAGTTTAATTCTGCCTCCATTTATGTTATAACATGTTATTCAAAAATACGGGTTGTTACACAATCAATCGACATAAAACTAATTATTGGGATTAGTGTATGTCATATTTCATCCCAATACCCGTGTCGGGTTTCAATCAATCAAACACATATTTTATTTGTGCAGTTGGGCGATGTGTAAAATTTATCGTCCCAATCAATATCAGTCAAATCAGTGTATATAAACAAATCGTCTGATTCGTTTATAAATATTTCATTTTAAATACACGTTAAAAATTCTATTTTCAACTATAAAATATTTTCCACTATAAAATATTTCATTTCACATCACACAATCAATTTTCACAACACAGCAATCAAACAAACAAGTCATCCATGGTCTGTGGACGACGGGTGTCGGGTGCTGCTAAGCACCGTCTGCATCCTAGTATATATTTTTAACTAGAAAAAGAAATTTAAAGTGAGAAGTTCTCACCTTAGGGTTCCACTCCTCCATTCCATTCTGAACGGTTCAGAATTGTTCGAAATTCCAACTCTCTCATTCCACGCTGTTCATAAATAAAAATCACATTTTTATCCCAACGCTTATATGGATAAAATCACATTTTTATACTGTTACTTCATACATAAAAATCAAATTCCTATGTTGATGCTTATATTATAAAAATTATAATTTTATAATCTCTACTATATAAAAATCATATTTTTATTCTCTACATCATATAAAAATTATATTTTTATTCACTTCTATATAGATAAAAATCATATTTTTATCTCCCTTTCTAGATAATAAAAATCATATCTTTACTTCCTTTTCAAGACGATAAAAATAGAATCTTTACTTTGTTTTCAAGACGATAAAAATCGAATCTTTACTTTGTTTTCAAGACGATAGAAATCGAATCTTTACTTTCTATTTTTAAAAATTCAGTCTTTCACATGAATAAAATTCCAATTCTTATTTAGCTATAATATATAAAAAATTAGAATTTAAAACAAATTTCATATACAATAAATGAATTAATAAAATTCGAATTTAAACTTACAGTTTTTTTTTCTTCAAAAAAGGGGCTCGTTGAAGGGCACGCAGGTCAGGGGGGAGTTCCTGGTTCGTGGTGGTGCAGGTGGGGGAGAAGACGTCGCTCAGGTGGTCGGGGTGTGGGCCACAGGTGGCGGCGGCGGTCCTTATGGTGCTTGGGCGTCGGGATTCGTGGTTTGGGAGGAGAGGGTCTGCAAATCGGAGAGAGAGGGTGGCGGTTTGGGCGTAGAGGTGGAGGGGAGTGGAGCGGCGCGATGTTGTTGGCCTGGAGGGGCGACGAGGTCTCCTCCGTCGGTTTTTTTTTTGCTTCTTTTTCTAAATATGTTTGCACGATGAAGGGGGGGGGCGTTGACCAGTATAAGGGGATAAAGTAGGAGAGAGAATATTTATTTTATTTTAAATTCAAAAAGTAACCTTTTCTTTCGAACCCCGAATCGAACCCAAGGACTATCGCCCCTAGCTAATTACCCCCATTTCGAACACCATGGAATATGTCCCGTAATCCAGTTTGGCCATTTTGATCAGTTTTCTTCAAAATCGAAATATAACTCTATATATTGAATTTGAACGCACATTTCAATTTACCGGGGCCACATATTAACTTTAAAAATCCCAGAAAAATATTTTCTAGCTTCGTATTGACGATACTTTCCTAACAAAACTAATTTCGTCAAATTCTAAGACCGTTTGAAAAATGGCCATTTTCCAGTCGATTAAAATCAACTGAAAATGGTCAAACGCGTTTTCCATTGCCACGCTCACATATTGACTCGAAAAATTACGAATTTTGGAATCTAGCAATAATTTGACATCACGGATCCAACAAAAGTGGTTTCGTCGAATTCCGAGGTCATTTGCAAAATTTCCATTTTTAAGGGTCAGAATTCCACAACGACTATTCTGAATTTTCAACTGGGTATATCTTTTGATTCCCGCTATGAAATTTTGATTTTTTGGACTCGTTGGAAAGATATTCTCAAATAGAATCAAATATTTTTGGTTTCACTAAAATCCAGTTTATTTTGCACCTGGTACATTCATTTGAAATTTGAAATCGAATTTTCGAACTACCGTGCCATTTTCAATTCCTATTATACATATAAATAAATATTTAAATTCTAACGACGACGTATATAAATATATACGTTCTAATTCTATTCAAAATAAATTTCTCGTCGTTATTATTTAAAATAATTCATTTTAAATATTCAATATTAATTAAAATTGCCAAAATAAAAAAATTTAATTGGCTCGGATTTCCGGGTTATTACAATCTCCCCAACTTAAAACTTTTCGTCCCCGAAAAGGAACGAAGCCGAAAGTTGTTTAACTAATCCACTCAACTTCCAGTATTTTTTTTACGGCTTAAGTTCTTCAACTTTTCAGTTTCTAAGAACTTTTCAAATTTTTCAAAAATTTGGCTAACACCCTAAATTTTTGAAAAATTTCGCCATAACCTCCCCTGCACCGGGGACTTCGGGATATTTCATATAGCCTCCCATGGCCTTCTTCAATCCAAAAGAAAAAGAAAAAGCCAATCGGTTCATAAAACCATCATCACCCAAACAAAACAGTAAATTATGGTAAAAATGTACCTATTTGTCGGGCAAACAATTTTATTCTTCTGCTCTAGCCTCCTCGCTATGACCTGTTTAATGTAAGTACATGTATATGCATGCAAATGCGACTAATTTTCAATACAACTCAAAATTGGATTCAATTTGGCTAAAGGTTCACATTTAATTAATCAAACCATAATCAAACAACACAATCATCAATCAATTAATGAATTAGCTTTTCAAATTCATAATTTTGATATATAGTCAAAAATCACATTTTTGATGCTAAGTCACAACAATAGCCCTATCTAATTTTGGTTCTCACACCAGTCAATTAGAAATATATAGAAATTCCACTTTCGTCACTCGAACACAAGTACTGATGATGGTCGATCGATCATCAGAATCATCTCTGGGCTACTAGAGCGTGATTCTATATCTATCCAGTATATTAAAACTCCAAATACACGCAGATCAGACATATACGCAAAATCTTTATATACTGGATAGTCCAAATCAATATAAATAAATATTCAAATACGAATAATTGAATTAAATTTTCAAAACAAAACTTGTTTTCAATTTTATTTTTCAAAACACACTCTTTACACTCGTTCTAGGATGCTACTGATCCTATCTCTAACGAGTCATTCCCATTGGATATTACTAATCCAATCTCTGATGAATTCTCTCGTTCGGTTCTAACGTGTCTTGTTCTCTGAGCTTTGTAAACCAAAGCTCTGATACCAAATGAAGCGACCTGAACTTCCCAGGTCTCCGAAGAGAAGAGAAAGAACGAATTACTTTCAGGACAAGTCGAATCAGAACGAAGACAGAAGAACATTTCATTGTATATAACAACAATTCCATCAGAATAGAAGAATATAAAGAGTGTGAATGAATAAAATATACTCGATTAATATCAGAGATTTAAATTACATTTAAATACATTAGTGCAGCGGAAAATAATACAAAACACAACTAGAAGTAATACACGGATACAGAGCTTTCCGGGTATCGTTCCAGCTGTAAATCAGGATCCTGTGAATATAAATCTGCAAAACCGAAACTACTAGCTGCCCGTGTCAAAATAAGGGCACCCAGAGTTTAGGTCAAAACAATAAACTCCAGGTCAGTCATGTGACTGGTGTGAGAACTAAAACAGTTATTAATATTGGTTTTTAAAGTTCGGTAAATCAAGGGACCACGCCGTATAACACGGAACGGGTTTCCTCCCAAGAATACCAGTGCATAAAACAAACAGCGCAATGCTAAGTAAAGAAAATGAAGTTGTTATAAGACCCAGGTCCCATCACACAATGCAACGCAAGCCGGAGGATAGGGTTTTACCTTATAACAGCCAAATAATGCTTGATATGCGAAATTTTATCTTTTGATTCTTAATCAGACTCCAACTGTAAATTAGTAAGAGAACGTTTCCCTAAGTATTAACCCCGAAGGACGAAACCAACATCAGACCAATACCCAGGAAACCACCCATCTTAGCTCGTTTCCAGTTAGTTTTTGATTTTATATACAGTCATAAATATCAATCATCGACGGCATGGGTACCATATATCATGTCGCCATATATAGGTTTACAATCAGAACCGCAAAGTCACGTATTGGAAGTCGGATTTCCATCTGTGAAACGAGGCAAAAGATAGTCCTCAACCGATTCGAGACGCTCTAGCCCGTGTCTCAGGAACAGAACGCATTGTCCCTTGGAGCGACAGGGCCGGTCCATCAATGTGGATTAAAATGCCTGAACACTGCGTTTCCCCGCCCTTTGGGGCGTAAATGAGCCAACGAATGACTCCATCGTCAAACTCGTCAGGGCGTGTCAAACCACTGACGCCACTTCTAACTAGAAAGAAACACATGTCCTCCCTGAGGTCCTTCTCCCGTTTTTAGTTCACAACCGGGGTGTGAGGCTCGCGAATTCACGTTACACAAAGCTATGCCACACAGGCCGTACTTTGATCATCTACCACAAGACTTTTCTATTCAACAGAAGCCCTGATCATTTGCATCTTAGCATGCCACACAGGCAATCCACTCCATGCAACCGATATCCATCAATCACAGAGAATGATATCCAATGTCAGACACACAATCCATTTACAATTTCGTTCTAGGTCTGAACGAAACCGGAGTCACCTTGTACCTCGCATATCCATCGATCTCCAAGTACGTCTGGACGACCACTAACTGATTCCATCCTCTTGGGTGTACGACCCAATCAAGATCATCAGTAATCACCCAAACAACGTGAAGACCTCCGGTCTTCAACCACCGTCTTCATCTTCAACTAATCGTCGAATCAGTTATTCAGAATGGGATAAACCCGGTCTTTCTGAATAACTCGCGTATATAATAAACAAGTGTTACACAAACACAACATACGCCTCATTCCAATTCATCAGTCACTAACCGTAAATTAGCAAGAGAATAATTCTCCAAATATAAACCTCGAAGGCCGAAACCAACATCAGATCAATACCCAGGAAACCATTCATCTTAACTAATCTTCAGTTAGTTGTTAAATTTCACATTCTTAGGGAGAGGTTCCCATTAATTTTATCAAAGATAAATTCCTTAAATTTATTCTTTAATCTTCTTTTGAATATCAATTCAACTAGTCGGGATTAGCGAACCACACCGAAGTAATCATTTATTTTATTTTCAATTCCCAACCTATTTATCCCATGAAGTAAAACTGGTCATACTTCATATCTAACACCACGGTGTTATCGGTAAATTCATATACCATTTCACGTTCAAATCTAATTAAAGATTTAACTATCGCCTGGAGCAAAACTTGTGATACTCCATTCTCGATCTTTTCAATCTAATTAAAGATTCATTAAAACTCCACATAGTTTTAATCTTTAACTGGGTTAAAGAACCGGTGTCATTTAAAACACGAGTCACGATAAACCCCAAAATCACATCACATTTCAATCAGTCCCTAACCGTAAATTAGCAAGTGAGCAATTCCCTAAGTATTAACCACGAAGGCCGAAACCAACATCAGATCAATACCCAAGAAACCATTCAACTTGACTAATCTCCAGTTAGTTTCTGATTTTCTTAACTCCATTGGGTCTAAGAACAGTATTATTGAAGATACCGTTCACGACAACCCAAAATCACGTTCCATTAATTATCGGGTTAACGAACAAGTGTTGTTTAAAACACCGTTCACTGTAAACCAAAAAATCAATTCAAATTCAATTCCAATTAAATACCATTTAATTGGTACACTTCATTAAATCTAAATAAAAAGATTTAATCTTTTTCTCAACTGGGTTTAAGAACAGTGTAAATGAAGACACCATTCATGACAAACCCAAATCCCATTTGATATTAAATACAACGCTCTGAATAGAAAATATACCGGCTTATATTCAATATCAAATTCTACGTTCAACAAATATCGTATTGGAAATAACGATATTAATATATCTTTCAAATTCCCATAACAATACCTGTATCATCATGAAATCCAACATCGAAATATTCCGAAGACAATTTCAATTCAAATCCATTCCAATTCAATTATTGGAAATTCAGGTTAATTTCAAAACCATTCCAAATCCAATTTATTTATTTTAAAAATAAATAAATTATTATTCTAGTTCAATTCTAGTTCATTACGATAAAAATCTATTTTTATCTTTTCAAACATGGAGTTTTTCATCCCAATTCTTCCCGAATCATTTCTTATGATTTTACACAAATTATTACTATTTTAAATAATTTTATCAAGGCCCGTACAGTCGATTTCCATCAACGGCCATCGAACTGCACTTACAGCGACCTTTTCCAAATTTGATTTGGACATAATTCCAAATCCAATCGTTAGATTTCTAATTTCTAATATTCTTTTAGAAAGCCCTTTTCGATACGAACCCAACGCTTCCGATTTTAGGAGAATCCGACGGTCGGATCTCCCGTAATATTCATTCGGAGTCTATGGTCGAAATTCGCGAAATGCCGCTGCGCGACGCGTTCTATTCAGGCCATTATATATATATAATATATATTATATATATTTCGTCGATTTCCTTTTAAAACGTATTTTATAAATCGTTTTAAATTCGTTTTCAAAACGATTTCAACTTCCTTTTCAAATTCAAATCAGGATTGATTTTTTCAATATAAATTCGTTTTAATTTCATTTCAAATCGATTTCAATTCAATTTAATTCGAATTTCAATTCATTTCAATTTAATTCGAATTTCAATTCATTTCAATTTAATTCTCATTTCAATTCATTTCAATTTAATTCGAATTTCAATCCATTTCAATTTAATTCAAATTTCAATCCATTTCAATTTAATTCGAATTTCAATCCATTTCAATTTAATTCGAATTTCAACCCATTTCAATTTAATTCGAATTTCAATTCATTTCAATTTAATTCGAATTTCAATTCATTTCAATTTAATTCGAATTTCAATTCATTTCAATTTAATTCGAATTTCAATTCCTTTCAATTTAATTCGAATTTCAATTCTTTTCAAAATATTAAATTTTGAAATCACTTTCGATATTCATTATAAAATGAATAAAATCGATATAAATATCGTTCATGTCAAAATGGCGTCAATCTAATCAACACGGCTTTTATTCAACCCATGAATTTGTTTTCAATTCAACACATGAATTTATTTTCAATTAAACACATGAATTTATTTTCAATTCAACACATGAATTTATTTTCTATATTGGATGAGGCCCAATCATTTACCATATAATGTTAATTATATGGATTTTCTACAACACATGTATATAATAGCAACGATAAATAATCAACCATCATCCAGAGTGCACCACACAACTGCATAAGCATTAAATATAAATATTTAACGCTTATAACAGCCTATCAATTAATCGATCGACATACAACTAATTATTGGGATTAGTGTATGTCATATTTCATCCCAATACCCGTGTGGGGTTTCAATCAATCAAACACAGATTTTATTTGTGCAGTTGGGCGATGTGTAAAATTTTTCGTCCCAATCAATATCAGTCAAATCAGTGTATATAAACAAATCGTCTGATTCGTTTACAAATATTTCATTTTAAATACACGTTAAAAATTCTATTTTCAACTATAAAATATTTCATTTCACACCACACATTCAATTTTCACAACACAACAATCAAACAAACAAGTCATCCATGGTCTATGGACGACGGGTGTCGGGTGCTGCTAAGCACCGTCTGCATCCTAGTATATATTTTTAACTAGAAAAAGAAATTTAAAGTGAGAAGTTCTCACCTTAGGGTTCCACTCCTCCATTCCATTCTGAACGGTTCAGAATTGTCCGAAATTCCAACTCTCTCATTCCACGCTGTTCATAAATAAAAATCACATTTTTATCCCAACGCTTATATGGATAAAATCACATTTTTATACTGTTACTTCATACATAAAAATCAAATTCCTATGTTGATGTTTATATTATAAAAATTATATTTTTATAATCTCTACTATATAAAAATCATATTTTTATTCTCTACATCATATAAAAATGATATTTTTATTCACTTCTATATAGATAAAAATCATATTTTTATCTCTCTTTCTAGATAATAAAAATCATATCTTTACTTCGCTTTCAAGACGATAAAAATCGAATATTTACTTTGTTTTCAAGACGATAAAAATCGAATCTTTACTTTGTTTTCAAGACGATAAAAATCGAATCTTTACATTCTATTTTTAAAAATTCAATCTTTCACATGAATAAAATTCCAATTCTTATTTAGCTATAATATATAAAAATTCAGAATTTAAAACAAATTTCATATACAATAAATGAATTAATAAAATTCAAATTTAAACTTACAGTTTTTTTTTCTTCAGAAAAGGGGCTCGCTGAAGGGCACGCAGGTCAGGGGTGAGTTCCTGGTTCGCGATGGTGAAGATATGGGAGAAGGCGTCGCTCAGGTGGTCGGGGTGTGGGCAATAGGTGGCGGCGGCGGTCCTTAGGGTGCTAGGGCGTCGGGATTCGTGGTTTAGGGGGAGAGGGTCTGCAAATCGGAGAGAGAAGGTGGCGGTTTGGGTGTGGAGGCGGAGGGGAGTGGAGCGACGCGATGGTGTTGGCATGGAGGGGCGACGAGGTCTCCTCCGTCGGTTTTTTTCTAAATCTATTTGCACGATGAAGAAGGGGGGCGTTGACCAGTATAAGGGGATAAAGTAGGGGAGAGAATATTTATTTTATTTTAAATTCAAAAAGTAACTTTTTTTTTCAAACCCCGAATCGAACCCAAAGACTATTGCCCCTAGCTAATTACCCCCATTTCGAACACCATGGAATATGTCCCGTAAGCCAGTTTGGCCGTTTTGATCAGTTTTCGTCTAAATCAAAATATAACTCTATATATTGAATTTGAACGCACATTTCAATTTACCGGGGCCACATATTAACTTTAAAAATCCCAGAAAAATATTTTCTAGCTTCGTATTGACAATACGTTCCTAACAAAACTAATTTCGTCAAATTCCGAGACCGTTTGAAAAATGGCCATTTTCAAGTCGATTAAAATCAACTGAATCTGGTCAAACGCGTTTTCCTTTGCCACGCTCACATATTGATTTGAAAAATTACGAATTTTGGAATCTAGCAAAAATTTGACATCACGGATCCAAAAAAAGTGGTTTCGTCGAGTTCAGAGGTCATTTGCAAAATTTCCATTTTTAAGGGCCAGAATTCCACAACGACTATTCTGAATTTTCAACTGGGCATATCTTTTGATTCCCGCTATGAAATTTTGATATTTCGGAATCGTTGGAAAGATATTCTCAAATAGATTCAAATATTTTTGGTTTCACTAAAATCCGGTTTATTTTGCACCCGGTACATTCATTTGAAATTTGAAATCGAATTTTCGAACTACCGCGCCATTTTCAATTCCTTTTATATAAACAAATAAATATTTATATTCTAACGACGACGTATATAAATATATACGTTCTAATTCTATTCAAAATAAATTTCTCATCGTTATTATTTAAAATAATTCATTTTAAATATTCAAAATTCATTAAAATTGCGAAAATAAAAATTTTAAATTGGCTCGGATTTCCGGGTTATTACAATCTTCCCCACTTAAAACTTTTCGTCCTCGAAAAAGAACGAAGCCGAAAGTTGTTTAACTAATCCACTCAACTTCCAGTATTTTCTTTGCGGCTTAAGTTCTTCAACTTTTCAGTTTCTAAGAACTTTTCAATTTTTTCAAAAATTTGGCTAACACCCTAAATTTTTGAAAAATTTCACCATAACCTCCCCTGCACCGGGGACTTCGGGATATTTCATATAGCCTCCCATGGCCTTCTTCAGTCCAAAAGAAAAAGAAAAAGCCAATCGGCTCATAAAATCATCATCACCCAAACAAAACAGTAAATTATGGTAAACATGTACCTATCTGTCGGGCAAACAATTTTATTCTTCTGCTCTAGCCTCCTCGCTATGACCTGTTCAATGTAAGTACATGTATATGCATGCAAATGCGACTAATTTTCAATACAACTAACAATTGAATTCAATATGGCTAAAGATTCACATTTAATTAATCAAACAATAATCAAACAACACAATCAGCAATCAATTAATTAGCTTTTCAAATTCATAATTTTGATATATAGTCAAAAATCACATTTTTGATGCTAAGTTACAACAATAGCCCTATCTAATTTTGGTTCTCACCAGTCAATTGGAAATATATAGAAATTCCACTTTCGTCACTCGAACATAAATATTGATGATGGTCGACCGATCATCAGAATCATATCTGGGCGACTAGAGCGTGATTCTATATTTATCCAGTATATTAAAACTCCAAATACACGCGGATAAGACGTATACGCAAAATGTTTATATACTGGATAGTCCAAATCAACATAAATAAATATTCAAATACGAATAAATGAATTAAATTTTCAAAACAAAACTTGTTTTCAATTTTATTTTTCAAAACAACACTCTTTACACTCGTTTTTGGATGCTACTGATCCTATCTCTAACGAGTCATTCCCATTGGATATTACTAATCCAATCTCTAATGAATTCTCTCGTTCGATTCTAACGTGTCTTGTTCTCTGAGCTTTGTAAACCAAAGCTCTGATACCAAATGAAGCGACCCGAACTTCCCCGATCTCCGAAGAGAAGAGAAAGAACGAATTACTTTGAGGACAAGTCGAATCAGAACGAAGACAGAAGAACATTTCATTGTATATAACAACAATTCCATCAGAATACAAGAATATACAGAGTATGAATGAATAAAATACACTCGATTAATATCAGAGATTTAAATTACATTTAAATACATTACTGCAGCGGAAAATAATAAAAAACACAACTAGAAGTAATACACGGATACAAAGCTTTCCGGGTATCGTTCCAGCTGTAAATCAGGATCCGGTGAATATAAATCTGCAAAACTGAAACTACTAGCTGCCCGTGACAAAATAAGGGCACCCAGAGTTTAGGTCAAAACAATAAACTCCAGGTCAGTCATGTGACTGGTGTGAGAACTAAAACAGTTATTAATATTGGTTTTTAAAGTTCGGTAAATCATGGGACCACGCCGTATAACACGGAACGGGTTTCCACCCAAGAATATCAGTGCATAAAACAAACAGCGCAATGCTAAGTAAAGAAAATGAAGCTGTTATAAGACCCAGGTCCCATCACACAGTGCAATGCAAGCCGGAGGATAGGGTTTTACCTTATAACAGCCAAAGAATGCTTGATATGCGAAATTTTATCTTTTGATTCTTAATCAGACTCCAACCGTAAATTAGTAAGAGAACGATTCCCTAAGTATTAACCCTGAAGGCCGAAACCAAAATCAGACCAATACCCAGGAAACCACCCATCTTAGCTCGTTTCCAGTTAGTTTTTGATTTTATATACAATCATAAATATCAATCATAGACGGCATGGGAACCATATATCATGTCGCCATATATAGGTTTACAATCAAAACCGCAAAGTCACGTATTGGAAGTCGGATTTCCATCTGTGAACCGAGGCAAAAGATAGTCCTCAACCGATTCGAGACGCTCTAGCCCGTGTCTCAGGAATAGAACGCATCGTCCCTTGGAGCGACAGGGCCGGTCCACCGATGTGGATTAAAATGCCTGAACACTGTGTTTCCCCGCTCTTTGGGGCATAAATGAGCCAACAAATGACTCCATCGGCTTCACATAGTCACCGATATATCCGAGGCACCTCACAACCCAACAACCACATAAGTCAAACTCGTCAGGGCGTGTCAAACCACTGACGCCACTTCTAACTAGAAATAAACGCATGTCCTCCCTGAGTTCCTTCTCCCGTTTTTAGTTCACAACCGGAGTGTGAGGCTCACGAATTCACGTTACACAAAGCTATGCCACACAGGCCATGCTTTGATCATCTACCAAAAGACTTCGCTTTTCAACAGAAGCCCTGATCATTTGCATCTTAGCATGCCACACGGGCAATCCACTCCATGCAACCAATATCCATCAATCACGCATAATGATATCCAATGTCAGACACACTGTCCATTTACAATTTCGTTCTAGGTCTGAACGAAACCGGAGGCACCTTGTACCTCGCATATCCATCGATCTCCAAGTACGTCTGGATGACCACTAACTGATTCCCTCCTCTTGTGTGTACGGCCCAATCAAGATCATCAGTAATCACCCAAACGACGTGAAGACCTCCGGTCTTCAACCACCGTCTTCATCTTCAACTAATCGTCGAATCAGTTATTCAGAATGGGATAAAACCGGTCTTTCTGAATAACTCGCGTATATAATAAACAAGTGTTACACAAACACAACATACGCCTCATTCCAATTCATCAGTCACTAACCGTAAATTAGCAAGAGAATAATTCCCCAAATATTAACCCCGAAGGCCGAAACCAACATCATATCAATACCCAGGAAACCATTCATCTTAACTAATCTTCAGTTAGTTGTTAAATTTCACATTCTTAGGGAGAGGTTCCCATTAATTTTATCAAAGATAAATTCCTTAAATTTATTCTTTAATCTTCTTTTGAATATCAATTCAACTAGTCGGGATTAGCGAACCACACCGAAGTAATCATTTATTTTATTTTCCAATCCCAACCTATTTATCCCATGAAGTAAAACTGGTCATACTTCATATCTAACACCACGGTGTTATCGGTAAATTCATATACCATTCACGTTCAAATCTAATTAAAGATTTAACTATCACCTGGAGCAAAACTTGTGATACTCCATTCTCGATCTTTTCAATCTAATTAAAGATTCATTAAAACTCCACATAGTTTTAATCTTTAACTGGGTTAAAGAACCGGTGTCATTTAAAACACGGTTCATGATAAACCCCAAAATCACATCACATTTCAATCAGTCCCTAACCGTAAATTAGCAAGTGAGCAATTCCCTAAGTATTAACCCCGAAGGCCAAAACCAACATCAGATCAACACCCAAGAAACCATTCAACTTAACTAATCTCCAGTTAGTTTCTGATTTTCTTAACTCCGTTGGGTCTAAGAACAGTATTATTGAAGATACCGTTCACGACAACCCAAAATCACGTTCCATTAATTATCGGGTTAAAGAACAAGTGTTATTTAAAACACCGTTCACGGTAAACCGAAAAATCAATTCAAATTCAATTCCAATTAAATACCATTTAATTGGTACACTTCATTAAATCTAAATAAAAAGATTTAATCTTTTTCTCAACTGGGTCTAAGAACAGTGTTAATGAAGACACCATTCACGACAAACCCAAATCCCATTTGATATTATATACAAGGCTCTGAATAGAAAATATACCGGCTTATATTCAATATCAAATTCTACGATCAACAAATATCGTATTGGAAATAACGATATTAATATATCTTTCAAATTCCCATAACAATACCTGTATCATCCCGAAATCCAACATCGAAATATTCCGAAGACAATTTCAATTCAAATCCATTCCAATTCAATTATTGGAAATTCTGGTTATTTTCAAACCCATTTCAAATCCAATTTATTTATTTTAAAAATAAATAAATTATTATTCTAGTTCAAATCTAGTTCATACGATAAAAATTTATTTTTATCTTTTCAAACATGGAGTTTTTCATCCCAATTCTTCCCAAATCATTTCTTATGATTTTACACAAATTATTACTATTTTAAATAATTTTATCAAGGCCCGTACAGTCGATTTCCATCAACGGCCATCGAACTGCACTTACATCGACCTTTACCAAATTTGATTTGGACATAATTCCAAATCCAACTGTTAGATTTCTAATTTCTAATATTTGTTAGAAAGCTCTTTTCGATACGAACCCAACGGTTCCGGTTTTAGGAGAATCCGACGGTCGGATCTCCCGTAATATCCATTCGAAGTCTATGGTCGAAATTCGCGAACTGCCGCGGCGCGGCGCGTTCTATTCAGGCCATTATATATATATATATATATTATATTTCGTCGATTTCCTTTTAAACCATATTTTATAAATCATTTTAAATTCGTTTTCAGAACGATTTCAACTTCCTTTTCAAATTCAAATCAAGATTGAATTTTTCAATATAAATTTGTTTTAATTTCATTTCAAATTGACTTCAATTCAATTTAATTCGAATTTCAATTCATTTCAATTTAATTCGAATTTCAATTCATTTCTGTAACACCCCACATCCGTTAGTGTCACTCACAAAGGGAATGCACTAAGTTCTGTGGAGCATTTAGGGTAAAAGATGCAGATAAATTACAAGACAGACAGAAATTAAACAGCGGAAAATAAAACTTTGCTTTATTGATAAAATAGTTTGTACAATGATTTCTTTACAATATCAGAGTATCATCTGTCTTACAAAATAAAGAAGCATAAAACAATATTTATATTCCCCAGTTTTAGCAAGAGCCAGCCATAGCATCTGAAAAGAGAATCCAAGCAAAACTTCGACAAATCTTCAAGCTGGGAAAGAGTGACAGTACAACTTAACCTGAGCTATACTATTCCCTCCTTTACTACCTGGGGGGGAAACGGAAGAAAAGAAGACGAAAGAAAAATAGAGTCAGACATAAAGCCTGAGTAAGTTCAGTAACTTCTAGCATGTGAACATGGAAAACAAAACGACATGAATTAACTGAATACAAGATTACACCATGACGATAGGGTCAGCAAGATTAGACAAGATAATCACAAGATATGCTAAGCTAAGATAAACTGGATATGCTCTAATACTTTCGCCACTTCGCTATTTCCTTATTATACTGGTTTCTATATCTCTGCACCACATATCTAGTGTCCCAACTTGTAACGATAACGTGATCCCAATCCCTGTGTTTTCCATTGCCTTCAGGCATACATTTATTATTTATTACCTAGATCTAATCTAGGGTTTTCTATCAAGTGCTTTCTAGATTCAACTAGATTTTACGCTATCTGTTGAACGCTTCTCGGATTCGGGGTTTATGCCACCTAGTCCAACTAGGGATTATGCTACCTGACGAATGATGCCCCCAAGTCTAGGACACACTACCTAGAGTGGTATATGTTCCTATACTTCCCCACGCATGTATCGCGAATTGTTATCGCTTGTCTAGATGCACATGTCCTGTAATGTGCGGCCCGAGTCCTGTGGCAGGGCAAATCAAGGAATACAGAACTCGGTCGGGAGCTTTCAGATATCTGCCGATGCAGATGCTAAGGTCTGTTTTTGTTCTAGTGGCTATGGTCCCACTTGACCCCTCCCTCAACTAATGAAAGGCACACATTGAAAAATGAGAACTATACGCAGGCCCCCTATGCCCCACTGTCCTATGGACATCCGCAACCATAACTAGATAGCAAGTATATGGTCTTTTGGATTTCTCCGCCTTTCCGCTTCACGTATCTCGATTGACTGAAGATGGACGGTAGACGACGAGTTGCTATCACAGGGCTACCGTTTTCTCGCCGAATCACGCTGGTCCATCCTAGTCTTTAGGTTGCCATATATTGCAACCAAGGCATACCCCTGGTTCTTCTAACACAGACCTTAACCTCTGTGAGCCCAGGAGGATCATCTGCAGCCTCACAGAGGGATACCAATAGTACCCTCACGTCCCCTCGAAGCCTCGGGCTTCATAACCCAATTCGTTGGAGCCTTCTTTTTACTCAGACGGACATTCGCTCCTTCCCGTGTTATACTAAGAATTACTACTTAGTTCTACTAACTAAGGTTTACCACTTAGTTTCTAGAATCGTTGTTTTCTTAACTAAGGTTTACTACTTAGTTCCTTTTAACTAAGGTTTACTACTTAGTTCTCTTTCCCGTCAATTTGGATTGGTTAAGTGCCATTAGTCAATTCAAGCTAACTTAACCCTCTTCATTTATCATGTTAAACTGGTTAAGTTTCATCAGTTGACTTAACCCTACCACAAACCAAGTTACATTGGTTAAGTATTTCTTATTACTTAACCCTACCCATTCATCCTGTATTGGTTAAGTGTTCCTTCTTAACTTAAACTTGCCCGTCTGTTTTAACTAACATGTTATTAATGGTTAAGTATTATCCCTTCATGTTTTAGACTTAGCCCTATTCATTTATCACAATCTGATGGTTAAGTGTTCAAGTTTACTTAACCCTACGGTCTAGCCCAGCTAACATATCAAATTGGCTATGTGTAT
The DNA here is from genome assembly GCA_030737875.1 of Allium sativum. Taxonomy (NCBI): domain Eukaryota; kingdom Viridiplantae; phylum Streptophyta; class Magnoliopsida; order Asparagales; family Amaryllidaceae; genus Allium; species Allium sativum. The sequence goes on from CM060922.1 coordinate 798,265,800, forward strand.
TAAATTTTACTTAACCCCAACCTCTAGTCTAGTTAACATGTTAATTTGGCTAAGTGTATTAACTTTACTTAACCCCACCTTCTAGTCTAGTTAACATGTTAATTTGGCTAAGTGTTTTCTTAGTTACTTAACCCCTACAAATCTTGTCTTGTTACCATGTTAAGTTGGTTAAGTGTCCCTATGGACTTTGCCCTCCCATCCTAGCTTAACTGTGTTAAGTTGGTTAAGTGTTCCTATGGACTTAACCCTCCCATTTTGGCTTAATTGTGTTAAGTGTTTGTATGAACCTAACCCCACCTACCGGTCTGGTTATCATGTTGAATTGGTTAAGTGTCTTAGTTAACTTAACCCTACCATTCTTGTTCTAGCATTAACTAAATAAATTAAAACCACTACCACTCACATTAGACAGATATTGTTGCGATTACTGGATGTGCCGGTTGGTTCCGGGAAGTTTTACATCGCAACTCAGTCTAACCTCGGGTTAGGCATATTCGTGTTTTCTAAGTTCAAAGGGTTTGATTAATTTTCAAATTAGGTTTTGAAAGTAACCATCCCGTCTGTCGGATCAGCTAGGGATAGCCAGGGAGAGCAGGAAACTTGTATTTTCCAAACCCAAGCCTAGACACTATCCTCTCTGTCACCCTATAACTTTCTGATGTATTATTAAAAGAGATGTCGTTAATAAACCTTTAATTTGTCTAAATTTGAATTTCTCATTTAGGACAAATTCTATAAGTAAATTATTCCTAATTTACTTATTTCCTAATTACTCTTTTAATGTAAATTGTCAACATTTATTCTTATGGCCCATTTTCCCCTCTATATCATATTTACGCCTTTTGGTATGTAAACTATACCAAATTAAGTGTCACTAACCATGATTTTGCTAAACATGACAACTACACACAATTATGGCCAATTCCAAATTTATGCCAATATACTTATTAGCTACTCCAATTCTGATTTAACATTCTAATTACTAGACTTATTATTCTAGTTCACAATTCATGTAAATGCTAGATTTACAAGTCAATGCTAGATTCAAATTACACATCCTATAATTCATGTCAAATTTATCCAATTTGCATTTCTATGAACATGCCATAATACATGTTCCCAATTTATGCCAATTTCCAAGTTTAAAACTACGTTTTTAGTAAATTTCATATTTTGCCCAAATCGTATTCCCACCGTTCGTATAATCGTGATTCAATCTAGATTATAGATAAATCTAGATTCGTAGAAAATAGGGAATGAACCAAAGATGCTATGAAAAAGATAGACGTAACAACTGGCATAAAATGATAATTTACTAATTACAGACCTAACAAATTTCACTGAAATTGATCTAAAACATCGAAGGCCTATAGGTCTGAAAATCTATTGGCATAAAAAGGGTTGAATAACGACGTAGGTTCAAGAACATGGGTAGACCTAACTTTATAGGTAAATTCCCAAGGTCTAAAACCAAAGAAAACCAAGAATAGACAGAATAGAGACGTAGGTTCAAGAACATGGGTAGACCTTACTTAATAGGTAAATTCCCAAGGTCTAAAACCAAAGAAAACCAAGAATAGACAGAATAGATAATCGGGTTTAGACCCAATTTCACAGTCACAAAACTTAAGCAACACCTTCCTAGTCATGAATCATAGGTGTTTAATCACAGTTGTCCTTGTTATTATGTTTCCTAATCAAAGGCATAGGTTTGTGTTCATAGTCAAGGAAATAATTCTCATAGTCACAGTCACAGTCATAGGCAATGCTCATAGTCGTAGGCAATGTTCATAGTCATAGGCAATGTTCATAGTCATAGGCAATGTTCATAGTCATAGGCAAGGCCTAATTGGTCATCGAGTCATAACAGTTCTTAATTAGGTCCAAAGATATAGGAACAGATTCGAATAGAGAGAGATTTGGCATATTCTTTTATTCCTTTAATTTCATGTCACAAACAGAGAAAAATGTTCAAATCTAAAAAGTAACCGACTTACATAGATTAGATTCGTAGAAAAAAAGTCGTTTGAATCTTCACTTGAATCCTAGCTTGACTTGAATCTCCTCTTGAAAGTCTTGAGCAGCATTTCCTCGTCTTGATTTATTTTATATATATTATTTATTTATACATTTTCTCAGAGGCAGCATAAGGATAGAAAAGAATTGTGAATAGAGGGGGAGACTAAGGCTGCTTATATAGTGTAGAAGTCAACGAATCTGGTCAGAATGGCGTCCGGATACAGAAGAACGAACCAGACTGCAGATCTGGAAAAAGCAGGGGGGTCGACCTCCAGGTCGACTACCCAGTCGACCTGGGTCCTGGGCGGGAATTTTCCCGCCCAGCACAATCTTGGTCTGTTTTTCGAATTTGAACTCGTTTTCTGACCTGTTTTGAAATTTGAACTTCGCTGAATCTCCCGGAGGCCATATCTTCCTCATACGGACTCCGATTTACGCAAACCCGGAATCGTTTTCATGCAGAATTCCGAGACGAATGCAATAGCGCAGCCCATTTCCCTTGATTTTGATTTAAAATTTAATTCTGCCATGGTTTGTGAATCTTTGTGTTACAGAATTACGGGGTGTTACATTCTCCCCCACTTAAAAGGATTTCGTCCCCGAAATCTTCAAGTTAGGAAGAATGTGTCCTACCATCCAATCACCCATATACTCAACCATTCAATCACAGGCATTCATTGTCCTTAAAAGATTTCTAATGCTTTCATGTTCATATGCATTGTGTGTGTATATGTCTTTATCTAATGCAAAATCAGGCGGTCTACTGATTCAGTTGACCTCCTTAATGCGAATCATGTCAGTGCCATGCGTCCAATCATGTATGCAAGCATCCCTAGTTATGTAAATACTACATGCGTGCACAGCCATTCATCCATATGCCACATCCATATGATAACATATCAAGTTCAACTAACAAACAAATACATATCTGTAAATGCAATATGAATGCGCCTGAACTGATCTAGTGCCTAATACGTATGCATATGCATCCACGAGCAACCATTTGCAACCACTTGCAACCATCAACCATAACATGTTTCAAACACATGTTTACATCCATTGGCTTCTACCTAATAATCAAAGATACGACCTAGAGGATATACTTTGGAAAGAGAGAAACAATTATGCGTAAAGCTCCTAAAAAAAGAAATCAAGGATGCACCCTTAAGGAAAAGGGTATGATGCTAGTATCTAGCCTTTTTGAGCTTTACTCCACTGTATCTTAACTAATTTAACTTCACGATTGTGAAGTTTCTGACCTCCATTTCCAAAATAAACAGTTGCCAATCACGGTACCAAGTGTGCATACCAAGTTGGTTTGAGGTCTCTCCTCTTATCCACCATGCCATAACTATAAGGGTCGAAAGGTTACTACGTGCTTTTTAGAGTGCCTGCCACAACTATTCATCTCTCACGCAAACCATCCTAGTCGAACTCGACGTTCTTCAAGTACAAGCCCCAAAGGCCTAAACCAATATCAGACAAGCACCCAAGGAATATCTCCTCCGAGTTTAGACGATCTACGTGAGATGATATAAGCAAACTCGATAGCTATTCTCAAATCCCTACTAAAAATAAACTGGTCGGACCACCAATTGGATTTGAGACTCTAGTAGGATCTTTCTATTATACAAGTACTATGGTGCAGAGACTCAACTACGGAAGTGGATATGAACAAATGCGAAGCGCTAAAATCAAAGGAAAGAGTACGAACATCAAAACTAGACTCTTCCAATAGAACTTTACTACCTTTCTCTTAGGTACGCTTGGTGGTGAAAGTATGTACTTGCCCTTCTGAAAATCTTGTTCCTCGTTCTTGCCCTTGTCCTTAATTATATGCCCTATCATATCCCAGTAAAGATACTTCCTCTTGTCTTAGGTTTTATAATTCCTTCCTCCTTTGTGAGCTAAATCTACATCCATGAATTCCTCATCCTCTTCCGTGTGTAGTCATGTTGAAAAATCTCTCGAAAGCTGCTTCCATCGTACAGAAAACCTTATAAGCTTGAAAGAAAACTGGCCGCAGGTGAAACTGCTACGGCTATAGATGGAAGTCGGGCCCTACTCCGCCCTTCGATGAGGTTACCTCCCAGAAAGGTAGGAGCCCCAGAGACTCCAGAAAGAAGGAGACAAGAATTCGAACAGAGGAAGAGAAGATAGTGCGTATGGCTTTTTGGGAATATGCCTTTAAAACAAATCTTTTCTCTTGAAAATGCTTCTTTTAAAACCGTTTTGAAAATAATTTTTCAAATCCTTTATCTGATCTGGTAACCTTCATCTCTGATACCACGTGTAACACCCCACATCCGTTAGTGTCACTCACAAAGGGAATGCACTAAGTTCTGTGGAGCATTTAGGGTAAAAGATGCAGATAAATTACAAGACAGACAGAAATTAAACAACGGAAAATAAAACTTTGCTTTATTGATAAAATAGTTTGTACAATGATTTCATTACAATATCAGAGTATCATCTGTCTTACAAAATAAAGAAGCATAAAACAATATTTATATTCCCCAGTTTTAGCAAGAGCCAGCCATAGCATCTGAAAAGAGAATCCAAGCAAAACTTCGACAAATCTTCAAGCTGGGAAAGAGTGACAGTCCAACTTAACCTGAGCTATACTATTCCCTCCTTTACTACCTGGGGGGGAACGGAAGAAAAGAAGACGAAAGAAAAACAGAGTCAGACATAAAGCCTGAGCAAGTTCAGTAACTTCTAGCATGTGAACATTGAAAACAAAACGACATGAATTAACTGAATACAAGATTACACCATGACGATAGGGTCAGCAAGATTAGACAAGATAATCACAAGAGATGCTAAGCTAAGATAAACTGGATATGCTCTAATACTTTCGCCACTTCGCTATTTCCTTATTATACTGGTTTCTATATCTCTGCACCACCTATCTAGTGTCCCAACTAGTAATGATAACGTGATCCCAATCCCTGTGTTTTCCATTGCCTTCAGGCATACATTTATTATTTATTACCTAGATCTAATCTAGGGTTTTCTATCAAGTGCTTTCTAGATTCAACTAGAGTTTATGCTATCTGCTGAACGCTTCTCGGATTCGGGGTTTATGCCACCTAGTCCAACTAGGGATTATGCTACCTGATGAACGATGCCCCCAAGTCTAGGACACACTACCTAGAGTGGTATATGTTCCTATACTTCCCGACGCATGTATTGCGAATCGTTATCGCTTGTCTAGATGCACATGTCCTGTAATGTGCGGCCCGAGTCCTGTGGCAGGGCAAATCAAGGAATACAGAACTCGGTCAGGAGCTTTCAGATATCTGCCGATGCAGATGCTAAGGTCTGTTTTTGTTCCAGTGGCTATGGTCCCACTTGACCCCTCCCTCAACTAATGAAAGGCACACTTTGAAAAATGAGAACTTTACGCAGGCCCCCTATGCCCCACTGTCCTATGGCCATCCACAACCATAACTAGATAGCAAGTATATGGTCTTTTGGAGTTCTCCGCCTTTCCGCTTCACGTATCTCGATTGTCTGAAGATGGATGGTAGACGACGAGTTGCTATCACAGGGCTACCGTTTTCTCGCCGAATCACGCCGGTCCATCCTAGTCTTTAGGTTGCCATATATTGCAACCAAGGCATACCCCTGGTTTTTCTAACGCAGACCTTAACCTCTGTGAGCCCAGGAGGATCGTCTGCAGCCTCACAGAGGGATACCAAGTGTACCCTCATGTCCCCTCGAAGCCTCGGGCTTCGTAACCCAATTCGTTGGAGCCTTCTATTTACTCAGATGGACATTCGCTCCTTCCCGTGTTATACTAAGAATTACTACTTAGTTCTACTAACTAAAGTTTACCACTTAGTTTCCAGAATCGTTGTTTTCTTAACTAAGGTTTACTACTTAGTTCCTTTTAACTAAGGTTTACTACTTAGTTCTCTTTCCCATCAATTTGGATTGGTTAAGTGTCATTAGTCAATTCAAGCTAACTTAACCCTATTCATTTATACTGTTAAACTGGTTAAGTGTCATCAGTTGACTTAACCCTACCACAAACCAAGTTACATTGGTTAAGTATTTCTTATTACTTAACCCTACCCATTCATCCTGTATTGGTTAAGTGTTCCTTCTTAACTTAACCTTGCCCGTCTGTTTTAACTAACATGTTATTAATGGTTAAGTATTATCCCTTCATGTTTTACACTTAGCCCGATTCCTTTATCACAATCTGATCGTTAAGTGTTCAAGTTTACTTAACCCTACGGTCTAGCCCAGCTAACATATCAAATTGGCTAAGTGTATTAAATTTTACTTAACCCCAACCTCTAGTCTAGTTAACATGTTAATTTGGCTAAGTGTATTAACTTTACTTAACCCCACCTTCTAGTCTAGTTAACATGTTAATTTGGCTAAGTGTTTTCTTAGTTACTTAACCCCTACAAATCTTGTCTTGTTACCATGTTAAGTTGGTTAAGTGTCCCTATGGACATAGCCCTCCCATCCTAGCTTAACTGTGTTAAGTTGGTTAAGTGTTCCTATGGACTTAAGCCTCCCATTCTGGCATAACTGTGTTAAGTGTCTGTATGAACCTAACCCCACCTACCGGTCTGGTTATCATGTTGAATTGGTTAAGTGCCTCAGTTAACTAAACCCTACCATTCTTGTTCTAGCTTTAACTAAATAAATTAAAGCCGCTACCACTCACATTAGACAGATATTGTTGCGATTACTGGATGTGCCGGTTGGTTCCGGGCAGGTTTACATCACAACTCTGTCTAACCTCGGGTTAGGCATATTCGTGTTTTCTAAGTTCAAAGGGTTTGATTAATTTTCAAATCAGGTTTAGAAAGTAACCATCCCGTCCGTCGGATCAGTTAGGGATAGCCAGGGAGAGCAGGAAACTTGTATTTTCCAAACCCAAGCCTAGACACTATCCTCTCTGTCACCCTAGAACTTTCTGGTGTATTATTAAAAGAGATGTCGTTAATAAACCTTTAATTTGTCTAAATTTGCATTTTCTCATTTAGGACAAATTCTATAAGTAAATTATTCCTAATTTACTTATTTCCTAACTACTCTTTTAATGTAAATTGTCAACATTTATTCTTATGGCCCATTTTCCCCTCTATATCATATTTATGCCTTTTGGTATGTAAACTATACCAAATTAAGTGTCACTAACCATGATTTTGCTAAACATGACAACTACCCACAATTATGGCCAATTCCAAATTTATGCCAATATACTTATTAGCTACTCCAATTCTGATTTAACATTCTAATTACTAGACTTATTATTCTAGTTCACAATTCATGTAAATGCTAGATTTACAAGTCAATGCTAGATTCAAATTACGCATCCTATAATTAATGTCCAATCTATCCAATTTGCATTTCTATGAACATGCCATAATACATGTTCCCAATTTATGCCAATTTCCAAGTTTAAAACTACGTTTTTAGTAAATTTCATATTTTGCCCAAATCGTATTCCCACCGTTCGTATAATCGTGATTCAATCTAGATTATAGATAAATCTAGATTCGTAGAAAATAGGGAATAAACCAAAGATGCTATGAAAAAGATAGACGTAACAACTGGCATAAAATGATAATTTACTAATTACAGACCTAACGAATTTCACTGAAATTGATCTAAAACATCGAAGGCCTATAAGTCTGAAAATCTATTGACATAAAAAGGGTTGAATAACGACGTAGGTTCAAGAACATGTTTAGACCTAACTTAATAGGTAAATTCCCAAGGTCTAAAACCAAAGAAAACCAAGAATAGACAGAATAGAGACGTAGGTTCAAGAACATGGGTAGACCTAACTTAATAAGTAAATTCCCAAGGTCTAAAACCAAAGGAAACCAAGAATAGACAGAATAGATAATCGGGTTTAGACCCAATTTCACAGTCACAAAACTTAAGCAACACCTTCCTAGTCATGAATCATAGGTGTTTAATCACAGTTGTCCTTGTTATTATGTTTCCTAATCAAAGGCATAGGTTTGTGTTCATAGTCAAGGAAATAATTCTCATAGTCACAGCCACAGTCATAAGAAATGCTCATAGTCATAGGCAATGTTCATAGTCATAGGCAATGTTCATAGTCATAGGCAATGTTCATAGTCATAGGCAAGGCCTAATTGGTCATCGAGTCATAACAGTTCTTAATTAGGTCCAAAGATATAGGCACAGATTCGAATAGAGAGAGATTTGGCATATTCTTTTATTCCTTTAATTTCATGTCACGAACAGAGAAAAACGCTTAAATCTAAAAAGTAACCGACTTACAGAGATTAGATTAGATTCGTAGAAAACCAGTCGTTGAAGTCGTTTGAATCTTCACTTGAATCCTAGCTTGACTTGAATCTCCTCTTGAAAGTCTTGAGCAGCATTTCCTCGTCTTGATTTATTTTATATATATTATTTATTTATACATTTTCTCAGAGGCAGCATAAGGATAGAAAAGAATTGTGAATAGAGGGGGAGACTAAGGTTGTTTATATAGTGTAGAAGTCAACGAATCTGGTCAGAATGGCGTCCGGATACAAAAGAACGAACCAGACTGCAGATCCGGAAAAAGCAGGGGGGTCGACCCCCAGGTCTACTAACCAGTCGACCTGGGTGCCCCAAGTAGACTATCGAGTCGACCTGGGTCCTAGGCGGGAATTTTCCCGCCCAGCCCAACTCTGGGTCTATTTTTCGAATTTGAACTCGTTTTCTGAACTGTTTTGAAATTTGAACTTCGCTGAATCTCCCGGAGGCCATATCTTCCTCATACGGACTCCGATTTACGCAAACCCGGACTCGTTTTCAGGCAGAATTCCGAGACGAACGCAATGGCGCAACCTGTTTCCCTTGATTTTGATTTTAAAATTTAATTCTGCCTTGATCTGTGAATCTTTGTGTTACAGAATTACGGGGTGTTACAATTTCAATTTAATTCGAATTTCAATCCATTTCAATTTAATTCGAATTTCAATCCATTTCAATTTAATTCGAATTTCAATCCATTTGAATTTAATTCGAATTTCAATCCATTTCAATTTAGTTCGAATTTCAATCCATTTCAATTTAATTCAAATTTCAATTCATTTCAATTTAATTCAAATATCAATTCATTTCAATTTAATTCGAATTTCAATTCATTTCAATTTAATTCGAATTTCAATTCCTTTCAATTTAATTCGAATTTCAATTCTTTTCAAAATATTAGATTTTGAAATCACTTTCGATATTCATTATAAAATGAATAAAATCGATATAAATATCGTTTACGTCAAAATGGCGTCAATCTAATCAACACGGCTTTTATTCAACCCATAAATTTATTTTCAATTCAACACATGAATTTATTTTCAGTTAAACACATGAATTTATTTTCAATTCAACACATGAATTTATTTTCTATATTGGAATGAGGCCCAATCAATTACCATATAATGTTAATTATATGGATTTTCTACAACACATGTATATAATAGCAACGATTGATAATCAACCATCATCCAGAGTGCACCACACAACTGCATAAGCATTAAATATAAATATTTAATGCTTATAACAGCCTGTCAATCAATCGATCGACATACAACTAATTATTGGGATTAGTGTATGTCATATTTCATCCTAATACCCGTGTGGGGTTTCAATCAATCAAACACAAATTTTATTTGTGCAGTTGGGCGATGTGTAAAATTTATCGTCCCAATCAATATCAGTCAAATCAGTGTATATAAACAAATCGTCCGATTCGTTTACAAATATTTCATTTTAAATACACGTTAAAAATTCTATTTTCAACTATAAAATATTTTCCACTATAAAATATTTCATTTCATTTCACATCACACAATCAATTTTCACAACACAGCAATCAAACAAACAAGTCATCCATGGTCTGTAGACGACGGGTGTCGGGTGCTGCTAAGCACCGTCTGCATCCTAGTATATATTTTTAACTAGAAAAAGAAATTTAAAGTGAGAAGTTCTCACCTTAGTGTTCCACTCCTCCATTCCATTCTGAACGGTTCAGAATTGTCTGAAATTCCAACTCTCTCATTCCACGCTGTTCATAAATAAAAATCACATTTTTATCCCAATGCTTTTAGGGATAAAATCACATTTTTATACTGCTACTTCATACATAAAAATCATATTTCTATGTTGATGTTTATATTATAAAAATTATATTTTTATAATCTCTACTATATAAAAATCATATTTTTATTCTCTACATCATATAAAAATTATATTTTTATTCACTTCTATATAGATAAAAATCATATTTTTATCTCTCTTTCTGGATAATAAAAATCATTTCTTTACTTCGCTTTCAAGGCGATAAAAATCAAATCTTTACTTTGTTTTCAAGACGATAAAAATCGAATCTTTACTTTGTTTTCAAGATGATAAAAATCGAATCTTTACTTTCTATTTTTAAAATTTCAATCTTTCACATGAATAAAATTCCAATTCTTATTTAGCTATAATATAAAAAAATTCAGAATTTAAAACAAATTTCATATACAATAAATGAATTAATAAAATTCGAATTTAAACTTACAGTTTTTTTTCTTCAGGAAAGGGGCTCGCGGAAGGGTACGCAGGTCAGGGGGAGTTCCTGGTTCGCAATGGTGCAGGTGGGGGAGAAGGCGTCACTCAGATGGTCGGGGTTTGGGCCATAGATTGCGGCGGCGGTCCTTAGGGTGCTAGGGCGTCGGGATTCGTGGTTTTGGGGGAGAGGGTCTGCAAATCGAAGAGAGAGGGTGGCGGTTTGGGCGTGGAGGCGGAGGGGAGTGGAGCGGCACGATGGCGTTGGCGTGGAGGGGCGACGAGGTCTCCTCCATCGGTTTTTTTTCTTTTCTAAATCTGTTTGCACGATGAAGAAGGGGGGCGTTGACCAGTATAAGAGGATAAAGTAGGGGAGAGAATATTTATTTTATTTTAAATTCAAAAAGTAACTTTTTCTTTCGAACCCCGAATCGAACCCAACGACTATCGCCCCTAGCTAATTACCCCCATTTCGAACACCATGGAATATGTCTCGTAAGCCAGTTTGGCCGTTTTGATCAGTTTTCGTCAAAGTCAAAATATAACTCTATATATTGAATTTGAATGCACATTTCAATTTACCGGGGCCACATATTAACTTTAAAAATCCCAGAAAAATTTTTCTAGCTTTGTATTGATGATACGGTCCTAGCAAAACTAATTTCATCAAATTATGAGACTGTTAGAAAAATGGCCATTTTCCAGTCGATTAAAATCAACTTAAACTGGTCAAACGCGTTTTCCTTTGCCACGCTCACATATTGATTCGAAAAATTATGAATTTTGGAATCTAGCAATAATTTGACATCACGGATCCAACAAAAGTGGTTTCGTCGAATTCCGAGGTCGTTTGCAAAATTTCCATTTTTAAGGGCCAGAATTCCATAGCGACTATTCTGAATTTTCAACTGGGCATATCTTTTGATTCCCGCTATGAAATTTTGATTTTTCTGATTCGTTGGAAAGATATTCTCAAATAGATTCAAATATTTTTGGTTTCACTAAAATCCGGTTTATTTTGCACCCGGTACATTCATTTGAAATTTGAAATCGAATTTTCGAACTACCGTGCCATTTTCAATTCCTTTTATATATATAAATAAATATTTATATTCTAACGACGACGTATATAAATATATACATTCTAATTCTATTCAAAATAAATTTCTCGTCGTTATTATTTAAGATAATTCATTTTAAATATTCAAAATTCATTAAAATTGCCAAAATAAAATTTTTAAATTGGATCGGATTTTCGGGTAATTACAATAATTTACATTTGTTTTAATTAAAAGGTCAAGTTATGTTGAATACTGAACCAGTGAACTCATTGGATTGTCATGATTGAATCACTGTTTGTTTTGATAGTTAAATAACCGACTATCAAATATATCCAGTATGATTGTCGTTACGGAAAGACCGGGATCGAATTTATATTCGAAAACCATTCTGACCAACAAATACGTGAAGATATCAGAAGTTAATCGAGATGGAGCATTGAAGACCGTGGACCTTCATTAAACGGAAGAACCGCTAATAATCTCGGGGATTGAAACTAGAGATAAACTGTGGTTCTTATATGGTTGGAATCTACGGATTGCAAGGACTACTTTCTACTGATCCTTGTGGTGATTCCTATATGGGATGCAATAGGAGAGTGCCTTCGGTTCATCCTGTTCCTGGATGACTTGTATGGACAGATGTCTGATAGAGTATTTCCAAAGGGATCGCATAAGTTGATTTACTCAAATGTATTTCTGTTGGTGGATAGCTAACACCCAGAATATTTTTGTGGACGTCAATCAGTGATATCTGGCGGATCTGGCGATGTGGCATTAAAAGTGAATGGTGACCAGATGGTCCAAAAGATAATTCAAACCTCAAGCTTCATCAACCGGGAAATGACAAAAATCGGGCAGGCAACATGGCTATGTGGTTCGCTCCCATTAGGGCGTATAATCACCTATCTAAGGAAATTCCTTTTGCTTCGTTAATCTATTTCGATGTTGTCCCTTTCGGGAAACAGTGGTTTGAGCCCAACAGTTGGTGATATACATTCGATACACTCAAGCGAAATGATTGGTCGGTCATGTGTGGGCCGGGTTGCAAGACGTTCTTGTTGAACCCAGTGTATTCGCCTCTAGAGATACACTATCGGCAGGTGGTTCCATACCTTGTCATAGTCGGAATCCAATCCAACAAGCACCTAAGGTTTTGATTGTATACGATATATGTGGAGCGTGAGATGCAAGCGTTCCGCTAGATTGATATTTACTTGTATTTAGACACTATTATATTATCAGAAAAGATATTGATTTCAAAAATGTTTTGGTTTATCGTAAGGTAAAAAACATCCGTATTTATGTGTGGATTTGGTCTTATGATTATCCTTTTCTTTCGAAAAGATTTTTGAAATTTAAAATCAAGTTGGATTACCCCCCTTAATACTGTGCGAGTTTTTCTCACTCTGGTTCACCAGACTGACCCGGTGTTTTGTAAATGCTCGGGTTAGACCGAGGTGTACAGGTCCGGGTTATCGGATGCTGCGAAGTTCAGATACGAGCTGGAGGTGTTCATATGTATTTTATCTAGTAGTTATTCAGTTATGTGTTGTATACGAGGACGAGTTATTATAACTGTCCAGATATGTGATGTACTCTGATATTGTAAGCATTTTTTTTAAAGTTTTCAGTAAAGATTTATTTCTATATTATATTTTGTTCCGCTGCAATGTGAGACTCTGATACTGTGTTGTGTTGATTCTTCTTCTTCTTCTATTCTTATATTTCTTTCTTTCTTATCTCACCCTCTAATTTCTTTCTAATAACGTTCCAGTGTTTTCGGTGTTTGGAAGGTCGGCATGAGGTACAGTAGATGTACGTATGTCGATTTTCGAGGCCGAAAATCCTTGGGTCATTACATTAACACGTCATAGCAGTCCAGAATAGTGCGAGAATTAACTCACTTTTACTTCCAATGATCGATTCGCGCGTTGTTTCATTTAATTTTAAACTAGCGTTTAAAATTAAATGAAATTCTGGTAGCTTCCAATCCCTTCTGAACCTGCTCAATAATGTAGTACTTTTCACTATGATTCCAATGAGCCCAATTTTGTGCGATTCTGATACCGTATGATAAAAGTACACATGTTCATAGTTTATTCGAATTGAACAGTGATTAACTTAAATTAATTATAACTTAATTGCCTTACTTAGCCACGTTAGCAGCCGCTTAACCCTCAACTAATCTTCGTGCCTCTTCCTCCTCCTTAACAGGAATAACCTGATACCCCCATATCTTAGAAAACCCAAACAAGAAGTTCTACTTTGATCCATCATTGCGTCAGCACGGCGAATTCGGAACACCTGCCACCGATACAGCCGTGATCTCTTTCCACACGATTCTCCAACTCCGATCGGTCATGTCACCACCAGAGCTCTATAGCTCCCACATAAACCCATTAAGCGAAGACCGCCGTTTCTCGGTTAAAACGAAACTATACCCTCCACTGATCGCCAATCAAAACACCACCACCACCCATCGACAGGTCAACCACCCGCTCCTTTTCTCTTCAGGCCACCAAACCTATAAACGCCTCCATCACTGTGGAATATCCAAAACCCTACCGACAACCCGGAAAATACACAACTTCGATCATCTCCCCTTACCGACCCGACACTTTCAGCTTTTCAGGCCAACAGAAAAGTCATAGATCTCGACCTCCTCTACAATATTCCTTCAGTCACCATGTAACGGTCCAGAATTTTTAACCAATTTAAAATTCGAATTTTTATACTTAATTTGAATTTAAATTTGAATTTGACATAAATATATATGGTTTAGAATATTTAATAATTTTGATAAGTTATATGATAGATTTTACTTGAATTATAAATGAGAATGATTATCCGTAAGTTTGGATTTATTGATACTATTTGTCGTTTTATTGGATTTGTCAGACCATAACATGAATTAGTAGCGTTAGAACTAAGTGTTGTCCTTAGTTTTCATAGCATTTTAAAGGAAATGCTACCAAAAGATCACTTTCCCTCCTTAAGACAAGTGTAAGTACACTTGCATTTTTTCATGTCTCCTTTCAAGCATGTTTTACACTTTCCCCTTATGTGTCATTACCTCCTTAACTCTCCATTCCTATATAAGGAGGCCTTTCCTCCATTTTTCAACCATTTCACCCCATTTTCTTCTTTTCATCTTCTTCTTAAAGCTTATGGCTATGGTTTCCATGGCATAAGTCTTCTTGTTTTCCACCACCACCTTGCCGAACTTCGTCATCTTCATCCTCCTCCTCTGATGATAGAGAGAGAGATTAGTATATATATATATATATATATATATATATATTGGGTGAAGTAGACGGTGCGCCAAAATACTGTTCGATGGTTCGCTAAACTAGGCTCGCCTACTGTGAAGATTGGGAAAAGCTGTTAGGTAAGAACTCTTTAACCACAATTTATACATTTAATTAATAGTTAAATTAATTTAAATATAGCAATGAATTATTAGTGGTTAATGATGATTGATGTTTGCTGTGAAGGATGATGGCTGCATAATTTCGACCACACACACTATTAAGCGTTAGTGTTATAACGCTTATGCACAATTATGATTTATTTAATTATGTTGATGATGGTTGCTATGGATGCTTAAATGGTTGTTGATGTTGTTTTGCACACACTATGACACAACAATTATGGTATCACATTGGTGATCAACAAATCCCTTCGTAATTAGACGCAATATCATTATTGAATTTGAAGGTTAATAATTTGGAAAGACCATATGTATGAATTTATATATATTGCTAATGTCCTATAAATGAATAAATAAATACCGGAATATCCTAGGATGACAAAGAGGATAATGCCTAGGCTTGGGTTTGGAAATAAAGTTTCCTGCTCTCTCTGGCTATCCCTAACTGATCCGACGAATGAGATGGTTAATTTGAAGTTATTTGAATTTAGAAATGAATTGGAATTGGATTTATTTAGTAAAAATATAAAAGCTGAATTTTAGATCCAAAATAATTTGGAAAGTAAATTTAAATAATTTTAAAAGGGTTATATAAAGATATAATTGTTTTCTAAGGTATTTTGAAGTATCATAAAATAATGGTTATTATGGTCAAAATAGAGCTTGTCGCATAATGGCAATTTACCTATTTTAGATGCAAACTTTAAACGCTTATAACTTTTGCAATCTAAATCGGATTTCCTTAAAATGAAAAACGTTTGATTTCCATTTACAAGGACTTTCAAATAAGTGAAAGCAGATTTTAAATTCGAGTTATAGTTTTCAAGTTATGTTTGGAACCATTTTGGAAAAGGTCGATATAAGAACAATTGTTGACCATAACTATAAACAACTATTTTTAAATGATTTAAAAATGTGAAAAAAAAATTGTAAAATCATTACAAATTATAAATTGGTGTTTTGAATTGTAAATTTTAAGTTTTGGCGAAGATAAACGATACTTTGATCAAAATAGTTAAGATAACTGTTTTGTAACGGTTTTGAAACGCTATTGTAACGCTTTCTTTAAAAACAATCTATTTTGAAGTTTTAACCCGTAAACTATCTTCCGAGCTATAAGTAATGATTTGTGGAATGTTTTCAAAGGTTTAAAAGTATTAGAAATATTTTATATGGAATTTAAATTGATATTAATAAGGGTTTTCAATTTTAAATAATTGGATATGGTTGGAGATTAATCTTCAGATGTTTAATATTAATTCGGTAGATGATGACTCTTACGATTTGAGGAATTTAAAAAGTAGTTCACTGTAATTCCACTTATAGTGTTAGTTGGATACAGAGATTAATATTGAGGATAAGTTGATGGTGTTTCCATCTAGATCTAATGTCAAAGAGTTGGATAAATCTTTTAATTAAGATACGGGTTTCCCAATCGGACTGAGATAAGTTGGATAGAAATAATCTTCGGATATTTGATATGAAACTCAATGGTGTAAACGTATACTATTTGTGGAATTTGGATGATATTATTATATCGTTATTCCACTTATAGTATCAAGTATAATCTTTTAGTTAAGATTAAAGAATTGAATGTTGGAAAATCGATTTAATTGGAAACTATGGTTGAAATATGTATTAAAGGATTTTCAATGGAAACTGGGTTTTGATAACGAGTTATCAAATGGAAAATTAATTAAGGCTTTGAGGTTAAATTATCTTTGATTTAAGGGATGTGTTGTAAAAGTGAAAGGTTAAATATGGATTTTGTTAACAAAATCTAAGATGGAAGGAGATTTGACTGAAAACTTGTGTGTTCCGTAATTGTGTTTTAAAAATTACGCTTATTATTTGGGAAGATCGGGATCAGATGTATGTCCGGAAACCATTCCAAGTAATAATATGACGTTGTGGAGCAATTAAAGAAAGCATTGAAGACCAGGACCCTTCATATCGTAAGGACGACTTGTCGAATGTCTCAAATGGGTAGCTCCCATTTGCAGATGGATTTTATATCAACTATGTGGCAAGCAGCCCAAATGTATGTGAAGGAATTTCAGATTGTTGTTTCGTTCAGACCTAGAATGGACATTTATGGATTGTGTGTCTGACATTGTAATTGACTGCGTAGCACTGATCTCTGTTAAATATATATCTGTTTAGTGGCAGAGAATTTATTCTCTTGCTTAACCCCCTTCTCTAAGATGTATGAGCTTAGAGGTTATATATCGATAGGAATCAGTGATGCGTTGTGAATGGACAATGTGGCATACTTATGTTATGTGGTGAGCTTTGGATGGTTAAAGCATGGCTTATGTAAGCATAGCTTTGTGTATATCGGGACCTCGGCAAGCCTCACGCCCCAGTAAATGGCCAAAACAGGAAGAAATGCAGCAGGATTATGGGGTGTTGTCTCCATCTAGATAAAAGGTGTACTATGGTATGGAGCCTAGATATTAACCTATGTGGTAAAAGCATCTGTTTTTGTGCTTGTTGTTGGAGCATGCTCGGAAAGGTCGGTAACGATCGGTGTAACACCCCACCTCCGTTAAGGATAATCACAAAGGGAATGCCTTAACTTTGGTGGAGCATTTTAGTAAACAGAACAGAAAATTTCATAACAGATAAACAATACTTGAAAAATTATAACTTTATTACAGTGGAAAACAGAAATCAATATGGTTACATCTTTACCAAAAACTCAAGTACATAAATATCAGTCTAGTTCAGAAAGTCATCAGAGTACAAAACTTTAAAATCATAATCCCCACAGAGGATGCCATAAGAAGTTAAGCCATACTTTACGCACTTCAAGCAGAAGAAATCCAGATCAAGCTAAAGTATTCCCTCCTTGGAAAACCTGGGGGGAACGAAAGAAAAAGGGGCAAAAACAAGCAAGGTCAGACATAAAGTCTGGCAAGTCCAGTGACTTTCAGCATATGAACAGATAATAACAATTACGACATGAAAACAAGCTGGATAAGAGATAACAGTAACAGGAGAAATAGATGTACTTAGGTTAAACAGAAGAAACAGAATAATATTACTTTTCATTTCTCTGCACTAATACTAGTATGACAAGATTAGGGTTATCCTAATGTCTAAACTAAAACAGAAATGGGAACAAAATAACTTCCACAGAAGAGAATGCTAGTAATGGGCCTTTACCGCCCCAACAGAAGGTACAGAAACATAATGCTAATAATGGGCCTTTACCACCCGAACAGAAAGTACAGAAACAGAAACAGATTAATCCCTATGGAAACAGAATGTAGAATTAGGTGTACACAAGTAAATGGGCCTTTACCACCCGAACAGATGGTACCACGCAGAAACAGACAGGTGTTACCACCCGACAGAAACAGACGGTACCAGCAGAAACAGACAGAACTAAGTGTACCCTAAAACCCTACCCCAAACGATCGGCTCCCTAATACATAAATACCCTGTGTCGGCCCCACAGTAGGGTGTATCACTCCCTAAAGTGACAACCAATTGGCACAGACCTATTTACAAATGTCACGGCGTCTTACATCCTCAGAGGCAGACTGGGATCCATGCACGCACATGACCCAGTTGGAATGCACCATTAATGTAACACCCCACGTCCGTTAGTGTCACTCACAAAGGGAATGCACTAAGTTCTGTGGAGCATTTAGGGTAAAAGATGCAGATAAATTACAAGACAAACAGAAATTAAACAGCGGAAAATAAAACTTTGCTTTATTGATAAAATAATTTGTACAAAGATTTCTTTACAATATCATAGTGTCATCTGTCTTACAAAATAAAGAAGCATAAAAATACATTTATATTCCCCAATGTAGCAAGAACCAGCCATAGCATCTGAAAAGAGAATCCAAGCAAAACTTCGACAAATCTTCAAGCTGGGTAAGAGTGACAGTCCAACTTAACCTAAGCTATACTACTCCCTCCTCTACTACCTGGGGGGGAACGGAAGAAAAGAAGACGAAAGAAAAACAGAGTCAGACATAAAGCCTGAGTAAGTTCAGTAACTTCTAGCATGTGAACATGGAAAAACAAACGACATGAATTAACAGAATCCAAGATTACACCATGACCATAGGGTCAGCAAGATTAGACAAGATAATCACAAGATATGCTAAAATAAGATAAACTGGATATGCTCTAATACTTTCGCCGCTTCGCTATTTCCTTGTTGTACTGGTTTCTATATCTCTGCACCGCCTAACTAGTGTCCCAACTAGTAATGATAACGTGATCCCAATCCCTGTATTTTCCATCGCCTTCAAGCATCCATTTATTTATTTGTTGCCTAGATTTAATATAGGGTTTTCTACCAAGTGCCTTCTAGATTCAACTAGAGTTTACGCTGTCTGCTGAACGCTTCTCGGATTCAGGATTTATGCCACCTAGTTCAACTAGGAATTATGCTACCGGTCGAACGATGCCCCCAAGTCTAGGACACACTACCTAGAGTGGTATATGTTCCTATACTTCCCCACGCATGTATCGCGAATAGTTATCGCTTGTCTAGATGCACATGTCCTGTAATGTGCGACCCGAGTCCTGTGTCAGGGCAAATCAAGGAATACAGAACTCGGTCGGGAGCTTTCAGATATTTGCCAATGCAGATGCTAACGTCTGTTTTTATTCCAGTGGCTATGGTCCCACTTGACCGTCCCTCAACTAATGAAAAGCACACCTTGTAAAATGAGAACTATACGCCGGCCCCCGGTGCCCCCACTATCCTATGGCCATCCTCACCCATAACTAGATAGCAAGTATATGGTCTTTTGGAGTTCTCTGCCTTTCCGCTTCACGTATCTCGATTGACTCAAGATGGATGGTAGACGACGAGTCGCTATCACAGGGCTACCGTTTGCTCGCCGAATCACGCCGGTCCATCCTAATCTTTAGGTTGCCATGTATTGCAACCAAGGCATACCCCTGGTTCTTCTACGCAGACCTTAACCTCTGTGGGCCCAGGCGGATCATCTACAGCCTCACAGAGGGATACCAAGAGTACCCTCACGTCCCCTTGAAGCCTCAGGCTTCGTAACCCAATTCGTTGGAGCCTCCTTTTTACTCAGACGTCCATTCGCTCCTTCCCATGTTATACTAAGAATTACTACTTAGTTTTACTAACTAAGAATTACCAATTAGTTTCCAGAATCGTTGTTTTCTTAACTAAGGTTTACTACTTAATTCCCTTTCCCGTCAATTTGGATTGGTTAAGTGTCATTAGTCAATTCAAGCCGACTTAACCCTCTTCATTTATCCTGTCAAACTGGTTAAGTGTTATCTGTAATTCATGTTGACTTAACCCCACCACAAACCAAGTTATATTGGTTAAGTATTTCTTATTACTTAACCCTAACCATTCACCCTCTATTGGTTCAGTGTTCCTTTTTCACTTAACCTTGCCCGTCTGTTTTAACTAACATGTTATTAATGGTTAAGTATTGTCCCTTCATGTTTTAGACTTAACCCTATTCCTTTATCACAATCGGATGGTTAAGTGTTCAAGCTTACTTAACCCTACGGTCTAGCCCAACTAACATATCAAATTGGCTGAGTGTATTTACTTAACCCCAACCTCTAGTCTAGTTAACATGTTGATTTGGCTAAGTGTATTAACTTTACTTAACCCCACCTTCTAGTCTAGTTAACATGTTAATTTGGCAAAGTGTTTCCTTAGTTACTTAACCCCTACAAATCTTGTCTTGTTACCATGTGAAGTTGGTTAAGTGTCCCTATGGACTTAGCCCTCCCATCCTAGCTTAACTGTGTTAAATTGGTTAAGTGTTCCTATGGACTTAACCCTCCCATTCTAGCTTAACTGTATGGCCCTAACCCCAACCACCAGTCTGGTTATCATGTTGAATTGGTTAAGTGTCTTAGTGGACTTAACCCTACCATTCTTGTTCTAGCTTTAATTAAATAGATTAAAGCCATGACCCCTCACATTAGAAAGATATTGTTGCGATTACTGGATGTGCCGGTTGGTTCCGGGCAGATTTACATCGCAACTCAGTCTAGCCTCGGGTTAGGCCTATTTGTGTTTCCTAGTTCAAAGGGTTTTAACTAATTTTCAAATCAGGTTTTGAAAGTAACCATCCCGCCCGTCGGATCAGTTAGGGATATCCAGGGAGAGCAGGAAACTTGTATTTTCCAAACCCAAGCCTAGACACTATCCTCTCTGTCACCCTAGAACTTTCTGGTGTATTATGAAAAGAGATGTTATTAAGAAACCTTTAATTTGTCTAAATTCACATTTTCCTTATTTAGGACAAATTCTATAAGTAAATTATTCCTAATTTACTTATCTCCTAATTACTCTTTCAATGTAAACATTCATTCTTATGGCCCATTTCCCCCTCTAAATCATATTTATGCCCTTTTGGTATGTAAACTATACAAAATTAAGTGTCACTAACCATGGTTTGCTAAACATGACAATTACTCCCTATTACGGCCAATTTCAAGTTTATGACAATACACCTATTATGCCAAATTAGCTAATCCAATTCTGAGTTAACATTCTAATTACATTTTGTGTCAAACTAGACTTATTATTCTAGTTCACAATTCATGTAAATGCTAGATTTACAAGTCAATACTAGATTTAAATTACACATCCTATAATTCATGCCAAATTTATAAAATTTGCATATTTATGAACATGCCATAATACATGTTCCCAATTTATGCCAATTTCCAAGTTAAAACCACGTTTTTAGTAAATTTCATATTTTCCCCAAATCGTATTCCCACCGTTCATATAATCGTGATTCAATCTAGATTATAGATAAATCTAGATTCGTAGAAAATAGGAAATGAACCAAAGATGCTATGAAAAAGGATGGACATAATAACTGGCATAAAAAGGTGACGTAAGTTCAAGAACATGGGTAGACCTAACTTAATAGGTAAATTCCCAAGGTCTAAAACCAAGAATAGACAGAGTAGGTTCAAGAACATGGGTAGACCTAACTTAATAGGTAAATTCCCAAGGTCAAAAACCAAGAATAGACAGAGTAGGTTCAAGAACATGGGTAGACCTAACTTAATAGGTAAATTCCCAAGGTCAAAAACCAGAGAAAACCAAGAACGGGCAGAAAAGATAATCAGGTTTAGACCCAATTTCACAGTCACAAAACTTAAGCAACACTTTCCTAGTCATGAATCACAGTTGTTCTTGTTATGTCATAGGCGATAGTTTATTTTTCCTAATCAAAGGCATAGGCTTGTGTTCATGGTCAAGGGAATAATCCTCATAGTCACAGTCACAGTCATAGGCAATGTTCATAGGCAATGTTCATAGTCATAGGCAATGTTCATAGGCATAGGCACTGTCCACAGTCATAGGAAATGTTTATAGCCATAGGCAATGTTTATAGTCATAGGCACTGTTCACAGTCATAGGCAAGGCCTAATTAGTCATCAAATCATAACAGTTCTTAATTAGGTCCAAAGATGTAGGCACAGATTCGAATAGAAAGATTTGGCATATTCTTTTATTCCTTTAATTCATGTCACGAACATAGAGAAACGTTCAAATCTAAAAAGTAACCGACTTACAGAGATTTAGATTAGAAAAGAAAGGTGGCATTGCTATGATTCGTGCGACGTTGCTCGAAACCGTTTGAGCTAGCCTTTGATTCTTCACTTGAAATCCTAGACTTGAACCTCTTCTTGAAAGTCTTTGAGCAGCATCTCCTCGTCTTGATTTATTTTATATATATTATTCTATTTATTATTCTTTTAAGAGGAGGAGAAGAAGCCATGTTCACTAAGAATCTTTGCAGCATAAAGGTAGAGGAGAATTGTGAATAGAGAAGAAGACCAGGGCTGTTTATATAGTGTTAGGCGGACGAATCTGGTCAGAATGTCGTCCAGATACATCAGAACGAACCAGGTGCAGAAAGCTGGAAAAACAGGGGGGTCGACCCCCAGGTCGACTACCCAGTCGACCTGGGTGCCCCAGGTTGACTACCCAGTCGACCTGGGTGCCTTGGGCGGGAAAATTCCCGCCCAGCCCAACCTGGGTTCGATTTGAATTTTGAACTTGACCTGTTTTGAATTTTGAACTTCGCTGAATCTTCCGGAGGCCATATCTCCCTCATACGGACTCCGATTTACGCAAACTCGGACTCGTTTTCATGCTGAATTCCGAGACGAACTCAATGGCGCAGCCCGTTTCCCTTGATTTTGATATTAACTTTTAATTCTGCCTTGATTTGTGAATCTTAGCATTATAGAATTACGGGGTGTTACATTCTCCCCCACTTAAAAGGATTTCGTCCCCGAAATCTTCAAGTTAGGAAAGATGTGTCCTACCATCCAATCACCTATCTACTCAACCATCCAATCACAGGCATTCACTGTCCTTAAAAGATTTCTAATGCTTTCATGTTTATATGCATAGTGTGTGTATATGTCTTTATCTACTGTAAAATCAGGCGGTCTACTGATTCAGTCGACCTCCTTAATGCAAATCATGTCGGTGCCATTTGTCCAATCATGTATGCAAGCATCCCTAGTTATGTAAATACTACATGCGTGCACAGCCATTCATCCATATGCAACATCCATATGATAACATATCAAGTTCAACTTACAAACAAATACATATCTGTAAATGCAAGATGAAAGCGTCCGAACTTGATCTAGTGCCTAATACGTATGCATATGCATTCACGAGCAACCATTAGCAACAACTTGCAACCATCAACCATAACATGTTTCAAATACATGTTTACATCCATTGGCTTCTACCTAAGGATCGAAGATACGACCTAGAGGATATACTTTGCAAAGAGAGAAACAATTATGCGTAAAGCTCCTAAGCAAAGAAATCAAGGATGCATCCTCAAGGAAAAGGGTATGATGCTAATATCTAGCCTTCTTAAGCTTTACTCCACTGTATCTTAACTAGTTTAACTTCACGATTGTGAAGTTCCGGATCTCCATTTCCAAAATAAACAGATGTCAATCACGGTACCAGGTATACGTACTAAGATGATTAGAGGTTTCCCTCTTATCCACTATGCCATAACTATAAGAGTCGAAAGGTCACTACGTGCTCTTTGGAGTGCCTGCCACAACTATTTATCTCTCATGCAAACCGTACAAACCGAACTCGACATTTCTCAAGTACAAACCCCAAAGGCCTAAACCAATATCAGACAAGCACCCAAGGAATATCTCCCCCGAATTTAGAAGATCTACATGAGATGATATAAGCAAACTCGATAGCTATTCTCAAATCCCTACTAACCAATAATAAACTGGTCGGACCACTAATTGGATTTGAGATTCTAGTGGGATCTTTCTACTATACAAGTACTATGGTGCAGAGACCCAACTACGGAAGTGGATATGAACAAATGAGAAGCGCTAGAACCTAAGGAAATCGTACGAACAGAAAACTAGACTCATCCAACCGGACTACCTTTCTCCTAGGTACGCTTGGTGGTGAAAGCATGTACTTGTCCTTCTGAAAATCTCTTCCTCGTTCTTGCCCTATCATACCACAGTAAAGATACTTCCTCTTGTCTTAGGTTTTATAATTTCTTCCTCCTTCGTGAGCTAAACCTACATCCATGAACTCATCATCCTAGGGTTGTGCTCCTTAGCCAAACTCCTCATCCCCTTCCGTGTGTAGTCATGTTGTCAAATCCCTCGAAAGCTGCTTCCATCGTACATAAAACCCTATAAGCTTGAAAGAAGACTGGCCGTAAGTGAAACAACCACAGCCCTAGATGGAAGTCGGGTACTACTTTGCCCTTCGATGAGGTTACCTCCCAGAAAGCCAGGAGCCCCAGAGACTCAAGAAAGAAGGAGATAAGAAAACAGAGGAAGAAAAAATAGTGCGTATGGCTTTGGGGAATATGCCTTTAAAACAAAACTTTTCTTTTGAAAATGCTTCTTTTAAAACCGTTTTGAAAATAATTTTTCAAATCCTTTATCTGATCTGGTAACCTTCAGCTCTGATACAACGTGTAACACCCCACGTCCGTTAGTGTCACTCACAAAGGGAATGCACTAAGTTCTGTGGAGCATTTAGGGTAAAAGATGCAGATAAATTACAAGACATACAGAAATTAAACAAAGGAAAATAAAACTTTGCTTTATTGATAAAATAGTTTGTACAAAGATTTCTTTACAATATCAGAGTGTCATCTGTCTTACAAAATAAAGAAGCATAAAAATACATTTATATTCCCCAATGTAGCAAGAACCAACCATAGCATCTGAAAAGAGAATCCAAGCAAAACTTCGACAAATCTTCAAGCTGGGAAAGGGTGACAGTCCAACTTAACCTGAGCTATACTACTCCCTCCTCTACTACCTGGGGGGAACGGAAGAAAAGAAGACGAAAGAAAAACAGAGTCAGACATAAAGCCTGAGTAATTTCAGTAACTTCTAGCATGTGAACATGGAAAAACAAACGACATGAATTAACTGAATCCAAGATTACACCATGACCATAGGGTCAGCAAGATTAGACAAGATAATCACAAGATATGCTAAAATAAGATAAACTGGATATGCTCTAATACTTTCGCCGCTTCGCTATTTCCTTGTTATACTGGTTTCTATATCTCTGCACAGCCTAACTAGTGTCCCAACTAGTAATGATAACGTGATCCCAATCCCTGTATTTTCCATCGCCTTCAGGCATCCATTTATTTATTTGTTGCCTAGATTTAATCTAGGGTTTTCTACCAAGTGCCTTCTAGATTCAACTAGAGTTTACGCTGTCTACTGAACGCTTCTCGGATTCAGGATTTATGCCACCTAGTTCAACTAGGAATTATGCTACCTGTCGAACGATGCCCCCAAGTCTAGGACACACTACCTAGAGTGGTATATGTTCCTATACTTCCCCACGCATGTGTCGCGAATCGTTATCGCTTGTCAAGATGCACATGTCCTGTAATGTGCGACCCGAGTCCTTTGTCAGGGCAAATCAAGGAATACAGAACTCAGTCGGGAGCTTTCAGATATCTGCCGATGCAGATGCTAAGGTCTGTTTTTATTCCAGTGGCTATGGTCCCACTTGACCCCTCCCACAACTAATGAAAGGCACACCTTGTAAAATGAGAACTATACGCCGGCCCCTGGTGCCCCACTATCCTATTGCCATCCTCACCCATAACTAGATAGCAAGTATATGGTCTTTTGGAGTTCTCCGCCTTTCCGCTTCACGCATCTCGATTGACTCAAGATGGATGGTAGACGACGAGTCGCTATCACAGGGCTACCGTTTGCTCGCCGAATCACGCCGGTCCATCCTAGTCTTTAGGTTGCCATGTATTGCAACCAAGGCATACCCTTGGTTCTTCTACGCAGACCTTAACCTCTTTGGGCCCAGGCGGATCATCTGCAGCCTCACAGAGGGATACCAATAGTACCCTCACGTCCCCTCGAAGCCTCGGGCTTCGTAACCCAATTCGTTGGAGCCTCCTTTTTACTCAGACAGCCATTCGCTCCTTCCCGTGTTATACTAAGAATTACTACTTAGTTTTACTAACTAAGATTTACCACTTAGTTTCCAGAATCGTTGTTTTCTTAACTAAGGTTTACTACTTAGTTCCCTTTCCCGTCAATTTGGATTGGTTAAGTTTCATTAGTCAATTCAAGCCGACTTAACCCTCTTCATTTATCCTGTCAAACTGGTTAGGTGTTATCAGTAATTCATGTTGACTTAACCCCACCACAAACCAAGTTATATTGGTTAAGTATTTCTTATTACTTAACCCTACCCATTCACCCTGTATTGGTTCAGTGTTCCTTTTTCACTTAACCTTGCCCGTCTGTTTTAACTAACATGTTATTAATGGTTAAGTATTGTCCCTTCATGTTTTAGACTTAACCCTATTCCTTTATCAAAATCCGATGGTTAAGTGTTCAAGCTTACTTAACCCTACGGTCTAGCCCAGCTAACATATCAAATTGGCTGAGTGTATTTACTTAACCCCAAACTCTAGTCTAGTTAACATGTTGATTTGGCTAAGTGTATTAACTTTACTTAACCCCACCTTCTAGTCTAGTTAACATGTTAATTTGGCAAAGTGTTTCCTTAGTTACTTAACTCCTACAAATCTTGTCTTGTTACCATGTGAAGTTGGTTAAGTGTCCCTATGGACTTAGCCCTCCCATCCTAGCTTAACTGTGTTAAATTGGTTAAGTGTTCCTATGGACTTAACCCTCCCATTCTAGCTTAACTGTATGGCCCTAACCACACCCACCAGTCTGGTTATCATGTTGAATTGGTTAAGTGTCTTAGTGGACTTAACCCTACCATTCTTGTTCTAGCTTTAATTAAATAGATTAAAGCCACGACCCCTCACATTAGACATATATTGTTGCGATTACTGGATGTGCCGGTTGGTTCCAGGCAGATTTACATCGCAACTCAGTCTATCTCGGGTTAGGCCTATTTGTGTTTCCTAGTTCAAAGGGTTTTGACTAATTTTCAAATCAGGTTTTGAAAGTAACCATCCCGTCCGTCGGATCAGTTAGGGATAGCCAGGGAGAGCAGGAAACTTGTATTTTCCAAACCCAAGCCTAGACACTATCCTCTCTGTCACCCTAGAACTTTCTGTTGTATTATGAAAAGAGATGTTGTTAAGAAACCTTTAATTTGTCTAAATTCACATTTTCCTTATTTAGGACAAATTCTATAAGTAAATTATTCCTAATTTACTTATCTCCTAATTACTCTTTTAATGAAAACATTCATTCTTATGGCCCATTTCCCCCTTTAAATCATATTTATGCCCTTTTGGTATGTAAACTATACCAAATTAAGTGTCACTAACCATGGTTTTGCTAAACATGACAATTACACCCTATTACGGCCAATTTCAAGTTTATGCCAATACACCTATTATGCCAAATTAGCTAATCCAATTCTGAGTTAACATTCTAATTACAGTTCGTGTCAAACTAGACTTATTATTCTAGTTCACAATTCATGTAAATGCTAGATTTACAAGTCAATACTAGATTTAAATTACACATCCGATAATTCATGCCAAATTTATCCAATTTGCATATTTATGAACATGCCATAATACATGTTCCCAATTTATGCCAATTTCCAAGTTAAAACCACGTTTTTAGTAAATTTCATATTTTCCCCAAATCGTATTCCCACCGTTCATATAATCGTGATTCAATCTAGATTATAGATAAATCTAGATTCGTAGAAAATAGGAAATGAACCAAAGATGCTATGAAAAAGGACGGACATAATAACTGGCATAAAAAGGTGACGTAAGTTCAAGAACATGGGTAGACCCAACTTAATAGGTAAATTCCCAAGGTCTAAAACCAAGAATAGACAGAGTAGGTTCAAGAACATGGGTAGACCTAACTTAATAGGTAAATTCCCAAGGTCAAAAACGAAGAATAGATAGAGTAGGTTCAAGAACATGGGTAGACCTAACTTAATAGGTAAATTCCCAAGGTCAAAAACCAGAGAAAACAAAAAACAGACAGAATAGATAATCGAGTTTAGACCCAATTTCACAGTCACAAAACTTAAGCAACACTTTCCTAGTCATGAATCATAGTTGTTCTTGTTATGTCATAGGCGATAGTTTATTTTTCCTAATCAAAGGCATAGGCTTGTGTTCATGGTCAAGGTAATAATCCTCATAGTCAAGTCACAGTCATAGGCAATGTTCATAGGCAATGTTCATAGTCATAGGCACTGTCCACAGTCATAGGAAATGTTTATAGCCATAGGCAATGTTTATAGTCATAGGCACTGTTCACAGTCATAGGCAAGGCGTAATTAGTCATCAAATCATAACAGTTCCTAATTAGGTCCAAAGATGTAGGCACAGATTCGAATAGAAAGATTTGGCATATTCTTTTATTCCTTTAATTCATGTCACGAACAGAGAGAAACGTTCAAATCTAAAAAGTAACCGACTTACAGAGATTTAGATTAGAAAAGAAAGGTGGCATTGCTATGATTCGTGCGACGTTGCTCGAAACTGTTTGAGCTAGCCTTTGATTCTTCACTTGAAATCCTAGACTTGAACCTCTTCTTGAAAGTCTTTGAGAAGCATCTCCTCGTCTTGATTTATTTTATATATATTATTCTATTTATTATTCTTTTAAGAGGAGGAGAAGAAGCCATGTTCACTAAGAATCTTTGCAGCATAAGGGTAGAGGAGAATTGTGAATAGAGAAGAAGACTAGGGTTGTTTATATAGTGTTAGGCGGACGAATCTGGTCAGAATGGCGTCCAGATACATCAGAACGAACCAGGTGCAGAAAGCTGGAAAAATAGGGGGGGTCGACCCCCAGGTCGACTACCCAGTAGACCTGGGTGACCCAGGTCGACTACCCAGTCGACCTGGGTGCCTTGGGCGGGAAAATTCCCGCCCAGCCCAACCTGGGTCCGATTTGAATTTTGAACTTGACCTGTTTTTAATTTTGAACTTCGCTGAATCTTCCAGAGGCCATATCTCCCTCATAAGGCCTCCGATTTACGCAAACTCGGACTCGTTTTCATGTAGAATTCCGAGACGAACGCAATGGCGCAGCCCGTTTCCCTTGATTTTGAATTTAACTTTTAATTCTGCCTTGAATTGTGAATCTTAGCGTTACAGAATTACGGGGTGTTACAATTAACACCCTTCGCCATTATCAGAATGAACCGGTTATAATTAGTTCAGTAAGCGTGCCTGGACCCTACCTACTGTTTGGTCAAAGTTTTGATACCATAAAGGGTTACTTACTAATATGGGTCCCAAACAACAGATGACACAAGTAATTTCCCTCCTAACCTTGTGTCCCCAGACTAACAGATTTCAGATTAACTTGTTTACAAGTTCAGACATACAGAGTTTAGATCAACTAGTTCACAGATCAGACAAGTTTTCAGACTAACGGATCAGATATACGGATTTAACAGATTTATGGATTTGTCTAACTTTGTAATTGGACCTACAGATTCACGAAACGGGTTTGTTAAATTCATTAGTCCAATTGGTTCAACCCTATCCACCCAATACGTTTTAGACATCAAATTTATCTTAGATATGTATTAATTAAAAAGTAATGCGCAGACCTCTCACATTAGACTGACAGTTTGCGGCCACTGGTTAGGCCGGTTGGTTCCGGGAATATTTCTGCCGCAAACTGAGTCTAACCTCGGGTTTCAAGCACGTTATGACTAACTTCTCACATTAGAACCTATTGTTTGTGGCCACTAGATGTGCCGGGCGGTTCCGGGCTGGACTACGCCGCAAACTCATTCTAACCTCGAGTTAGCCGTGTTTCATGTTTAGCCAATGCATTCATTCACAGACTATGCTAATATCAGACTAATCATGCTAATTTAACAAATTAACTTCTGTACAAGTTATAGCAGATTATTCGAGATTCTATTAACAAGTTTTGCTCAATTTTAAATCGAGCCTACAGATTTACATACTTCAAATTTCAGCATTTCAGTTCCAACAGATTATGCCATTCAACAGATTAAACAGATAACAGATCTTGCAGTTAGGTGATTTAGTAGATTTAGCAGATAAGGCAATTTAACCTAATTAGCAGATTAGGCAATATAACAAAACTAGCAGATTAGGCAATATAACAGATTTAATCATTCCTTAAAGTTTCATAGACATATCTTGCCTAATTATAAATTTGGCCTAAGTTTGCATGCCTAAATAGTTGTCATGATTCACAATATGATCATATACCCCACGTTTGCATTGAATTTACGTGGCACAGATTATGGTCATAATTTACCATATACCATATGTCCCAATTTCAGTTAAACTTGCCTAGTACAAAAGATTCACATATAAATTATACCAAATATATCCATCGATTTCAATGCATGTCATATATTCAAAAATCTCCCACTCAGGTGTTATTCACATTTAATAGTTATCAAATCTTAATATAGATCTTTACACCTAAGTCATATTCTCTTTTTATCTCAAGTCATGAATTGTTATATAAAAATATACCCAACAATCTAGAACTTTAAATTATAACAGATCTTAATTCAAAATATGCGTTATGTCCAAAGTCTCAAATCTTATGCTAACATACAATGGTTCCTCTTCTTCCAACTCACAGAATATGCATAGATCTAAATCTAGTTTACAACATATGTCCTTTCAGTCACAGATTAGCCATGTCCAATTATGCCATCATTCATTATTTGTCCCAAAGTTTAGCGTTTGTGCGTTAATCTCTTATGAGATTTGGTGCAGGCTCGTGGTAGCCTGGCTATCGAACAGAAAGAAGAAAGAGATACAGAATAAAATAGATCAGAAAAGAACGTACACAACCTCAAATTCAGAATTACAACCATGTCACAATTATAGTTAAAGTTTATATCGGAAAATACTGTACTTGCCTTTCGTGGTTTTAAGAAAGGATAATAAACTGTTGTTGATGTAGAAATGCTGAATTGCTCCTCTTTAATTATTGTCGTAGCTCTAAACTTTGATTTGAGATTTGATTTAGCTTTTAATTCTATTCAGATTGGAAGAAGATGCATCAGTCCAAGTTTTGATTCCAGCAGAGTAGCGACGCCATTTTTATTTTTAATTAGAACAGAGGCAGAGTATAGACAGAATGAAATTGTGTAGAGAAAATGAGGCTAGGGGGCTGTTTATATAGAATTAGGCGGACGAATCTAGACAGAAAACGAGACCGGATACATCAGAACGAACCAGGTTCAAAAACTGGGTTTCGGGAGTAGGTCGACTCCCTAGTCGACCTGGTCATGGGGAGGTCGTCACCCCAGTCAACTCCCCAATCGACCTGGTCGGTGGGGGGGGGGGGGGGGGTCGACTCCCCAGTCGACCTGGGTATATGGGCGAGAATTTTCCCTCCAGCCTTCTCTGGGTTTGAATTTCGAATTTCTGGCTTTATTTTCGAGCTGTTTTATTTTATTTAAATTCCTGAATCTTCGGAGGGTCATATCTTGGTCATACGGACTCCGATTTTCGAAAACTCAGACTCGATTTCATGTAGAATTCCGAGATGAACGCAATGGCACAACCCGTTTCCCTTGATTCTGATTTTAAAAATTAATTATTCTCTGATTTGTTACTTATACGTACACAGAAAATACGGGGTGTTACATTCTCCCCAACTTAAAGGATTTCGTCCCCGAAATCTTCAAGTTAAGAAGAATGTGTCCTACCATCCAGTCATCCATCTACTCAACCATCATCCACAAGCATCCATTTTCCTTAGAAAACTTCTAATGTTGTATGAACATATGCAAAAGTGTGTGTATATGTTCCTTATCTAATGCAAAGATCAGGCGGTCCACTGATTCAGTTAACCTCCTTAATGCGAATTATGTCAGTGCCATGAGTCCAACATGTATGCAATTTTACTATTTGATCCATATCATTCTTATATAAGTGACAACCATTCATTCATATGCAACACCCATGTGATGAGTCAATCATTTTGCATCCACAAAAATTGAAAATGCTCACACATCCATATGCAGTATGAGAGTGTTTTCGAGTCGATCTAGTGCCTGGTGTGTGTATATGCATCCACGAGCAACCACTAGTAACCACTTGCATCCAATTGCAACCATCAAACATAACATGTCTCAAACACATGTTTACAACCATTGGTTTCTACCTAGAGTTCGAAGATTCGATCGATAGGATACATTCGAATGAGGGGAGCGAGTACAGATAAAACAAAAACTTGGTTCCCATTAGACATTGGTTGAGAGAGTAATTCCCCTAAGTATCAACCCTGAAGACTGAAATTAACATCAGATTGACACCCAGAGGACTACCCTCTTTAGACAGTGTCAAAACTGGAAATCTTAACCTTATCAAAAATATTCAGATATTTACAGATTACTGGTATAGATCAGATTACCGAATGATTCTTAGGAAACTAAGCATGATAAAAACTCAGAATGTATGCGTCATAGCCAACTTAACGCTCAACACAGATACCCAACTTACCACACTTAGATGAGTCATAACCCTTATGGGTCTGAGTCTACAGCGGAATCAGAAACAATACTAGTATTCAAGTGCAGAGTATCGATTACGGAATCGAGATGCCGGAATCAGAAAAGAGTTTTAACTCAAAAATCAAATAAAGAAATTAAACCTCCTACAAAAAGTTTCCTTATTTCTATCCTATCCACTAGCTTCGAGAGTGTTCGCCTGCCCTCCAGAAGTTGGTCCTGCTCTCTGCCCTTGCCCTCGTTTCTTCGGGCAGTCCCTAGTGAAGTGTCCCATCTCACCACAGTTGTAGCAAGTGCCCTTTCTTTTTCTGCAATCCTTGTTCAGATGGGTCGAGCTTCCACAAGTAAAGCACTTTTTCTCCTTCTTATCTTCAGACTTCTCATCCTTCTTTTGTGTTTCCTTTTTGGGCCATGCTTTCTTGTTCTGTGGTTCTTCCTTCTTTGCCTCTTTCTTTCCCTTGTCTTCCTCGTGTAGTAGTGCCATGTCCACCAATCTCTCGTAAGTTGCTCCCATGGGTACATGGGTCATGGCTAGGCTTTGCAGTGGCTCGTTCAATCCTTTAACAAAGCGGAGAGCTTTTTTATGCTGGGTGTTGGCTAAATCTAGTCCGAACCTGGCCAGTTGGTTAAACTGGTTGACGTATTCCTTGACCGTCATACTTCCTTGCTTAAGGGATAAGAACTTTTCCAATTGTAGACTTCGTTCAGCTTGCGAGAGGAATTTCGTCTCAAATCTCATTCTGAAATCCATCCATGTGTCAACTGGCCTCTCGGCGTTAGTGACTTCCCACCAATAGGAAGCTTCGTCCTTGAGCAACCATACCGCCAATTGTACCTTCTGCCTATCGTCCACCTCGAAGATAACGAACAGATCCTCAGTTTCTTTGAGCCAGTTCCTCGCTTCTACGAATGATTCAGTTCCCTTGAAATCCTTTCCACCCATGGCCCTAAAATCTTTACAGATCTTTGAAAAAGCAATTGCACGAGGAGGGGGCGGAGGAGGAGGAATCGCCGCAGCTGGAGGAGGAATATCTGCTGGGCCTGCATCGTTGGCCCTAGCCTCTAAGTACCTCCTGAACCAGCCAGGTATTGGCACGCCCTCTGGAAAGTTAAGATTCCCAGACATGCTGGAATGAAAGAAAAAGATTTAAAATGGAGAACTGAAAAGATAGATATATGGCTCTCGAGGATTATGTTTTTTTTTCAAAATAAACTTTATTTTTGAAAATACCTCCTTTCAAAACCTTTTGAAAATAGTTTTCAAAAACTTTACCCAATCTGGTAACCTTCAGCTCTGATACCAAGTGTAACACCCCACCTCCGTTAAGGACACTCACAAAGGAAATGCCTTAACTTTGGTGGAGCATTTTAGTAAACAGAACAGAAAATTTCAAAACAGATAAACAATACTTGAAAAATTATAACTTTATTACAGCGGAAAACAGAAATCAGTATGGTTACATCTTTACCAAAAACTCAAGTACATAAATATCAGTCTTGTTCAAAAAGTCATCAGAGTACAAAACTTTAAAATCATAATCCCCACAGAAGATGCCATAAGAAGTTAAGCCATACTTTACGCACTTAAAGAAGAAGAAATCCGGATCAAGCTAAAGTATTCCCTCCTTGGAAAACCTAGGGGGGGGGGACGGAAGAAAAAGGGGCGAAAACAAGCAAGGTCAGACATAAAGTCTGGCTAGTCCAGTGACTTTCAACATATGAACAGATAATAACAATTATGACATGAAAACAAGCTGGATAAGAGATAACAGTAACAGGAGCAACAGATGTACTTAGGTTAAACAGAAGAAACAGAATAATATTACTTTTCATTTCTTTGCACTAATACTAGTATGACAGGATTAGGGTTATCCTAATGTCTAAACTAAAACAGAAATGGGAACAAAATAATTTCCACAGAAGAGAATGCTAGTAATGGGCCTTTACCGCCCTAACAGAAGGTACAGAAACAGAATGCTAATAATGGGCCTTTACCACCCGAACAGAAAGTACAAAAACAGATTAATCCCTATGGAAACAGAATGTAGAATTAGGTGTACACTAGTAAATAGGCCTTTACCACCTGAGCAGACGGTACCACGCAGAAATAGACAGGTGTTACCACCCAACAGAAATAGACGGTACCAGCAAAAACAGACAGAACTAAGTGTACCCTAAAACCCTACCCCAAACGATCGGCTCCCTAATACATAAATACCCTGTGTCGGCCCCACAGTAGGGTGTATCACTCCCTAAAGTGACAACCAATTGGCACAGACCTATTTACAGATGTCACGGCGTCTTACATCCTCAGAGGCAAACTGGGATCCATGCACGCACATGACCTAGTTGGAACGCACCATCAACACCCTTCGCCATTATCAGAATGAACGGCTTATAATTAGTTCAGTAAGCGTGCCCGGACCCTACCTACTGTTGGGTCAAAGTTTTGATACCAGAAAGGGTTACTGACTAATATGGGTCCCAAACAACAGATGACACAAGTAATTTCCCTCCTAACCTTGTGTTCCCAGACTAACAGATTTCAGATTAACTTGTTTACAAGTTCAGACATACAGAGTTCAGATCAACTAGTTCACAGATCAGACAAGTTTTCAGACTAACGGATCAGATATACGGATTTAACAGATTTACAGATTTTTCTAACTTTGTAATTGGACCTACAGATTCACGAAACGGGTTTGTTAAATTCATTAGTCCAATTGGTTCAACCCTATCCACCCAACACGTTTTAGACATCATATTTATCTTAGATATGTATTAATTAAAAATTAATGCGTAGACCTCTCACATTAGACTGACAGTTTGCGGCCACTGGTTAGGCCGGTTGGTTCCGAGCAGATTTCAGCCGCAAACTGAGTCTAACCTCGGGTTTCAAGCACGTTATGACTAACTTCTCACATTAGAACCTATTGTTTGCGGCCACTGGATGTGCCAGGCGGTTCCGGGCAGGATTTCGCTGCAAACTCATTCTAACCTCGAGTTAGCCATGTTTCATGTTTAGCCAATGCATTCATTCACAGACTATGCTAATATCAGACTAATCATGCTAATTTAACAAATTAACTTCTATACAAGTTACAACTGATTATTCGAGATTCTATTAACAAGTTTTGCTCAATTTTAAATCGAGCCTACAGATTTACATACTTCAAATTTCAGCATTTCAGTTCCAACAGATTACGCAATTCAACAGATTAAACAGATAACAGATCTTGCAGTTTAGGTGATTTAGCAGATTTAGCAGAAAAGGCAATTTAACCTAATTAGCAGATTAGGCAATATAACAGAACTAGCAGATTAGGCAATATAACAGATTTAATCATTCCTTAAAGTTTCATAGACATATCTTGCCTAATTATAAATTTGGGCTAAGTTTGCATGCCTAAATAGTTGTCATGATTCACAATATGATCATATACCCCACGTTTGCGTTGAATTTACATGGCACAGATGATGGTCATAATTTACCATATACCATATGTCCCCATTTCAGTTAAACTTGCCTAGTACAAAAGATTCACATACAAATTATACCAAATATATCCATCGATTTCAATGCATGTCATATATTCAAAAATCTCCCACTCAGGTGTTATTCACATTTAATAGTTATCAAATCTTAATATAGATCTTTACACCTAAGTCATATTCTCTTTTTATCTCAAGTCATGAATTGTTATATAAAAATATACCCAACAATGTAGAACTTTAAATTATAACAGATCTTAATTCAAAATATGCGTTATGTCCAAAGTCTCAAATCGTATGCTATCATATAATAGTTCCTCTTCTTCCAACTCACATAATATGCATAGATCTAAATCTAGTTTACAACATATGTCCTTTCAGTCACAAATTAGCCATGTCCAATTATGCCATCATTCATTATTTGTCCCAAAGTTTTGCATTTGTGCGTTAATCTCTTATGAGATTTGGCGCAGGCTCGTGGTAGCCTGGCTATCAAACAGAAAGAAGAAAGAGATACAGAATAAAATAAATCAGAACAGAACGTACACAACCTCAAATTCAGAATTACAATCATGTCACAATTATAATTAAAGTTTATATCGGAAAATAACTGTACTTGCCTTTCGTGGTTTTAAGAAAGGATAATAAACTGTTGTTGATGCAGAAATGCTGAATTACTCCTCTTTAATTGTTGTCGTAGCACTAAACTTTGATTTGAAATTTGATTTAGCTTTTAATTCTATTAAGACTTGAAGAAGATGCATCAGTCCAAGTTTTGATTCCAGCAGAGTAGCGACGCCATTTTTATTTTTAATTAGAACAGAGGCAAAGTATAGACAAAATGAAATTGTGTAGAGAAAATGAGGCTAGGGGCTGTTTGTATAGGATTAGGCGGACGATTCTAGACAGAAAACGAGACCGGATACATCAGAATGAACCAGGTTCAAAAACTGGGTTTCGGGAGCAGGTCGACCCCCAGGTCAACTCCCCAGTCGACCTGGTCAAGGGGAGGTCGACACCCCAATTGACTCCCCAGTCGACCTGGTTGGGGGGTGGGGTCGCTCCCAAGTCGACCTGGGTATATGGGCGGGAATTTTCCCGCCAGCCTTCTCTGGGTTTGAATTTCGAATTTCTGGCTTTATTTTCGAGCTGTTTTATTTTATTTAAATTCCTGAAACTTCGGAGGGTCATATCTTGGTCATACGGACTCCGATTTCCGAAAACTTGGACTCGATTTCATGCAGAATTCCGAGAGGAACGCAATGGCACAACCCGTTTCCCTTGATTTTGAATTTAAAAATTAATTGTTATCTGATTTGTTACTTATACGTTCACAGAAAATACGGGGTGTTACAATCGGGAGATGACATACTCAGGCGTACTTTAAGTTACCCAGTTAAGGGGTAACCAGGCCTTGTGTTGGCATGAGGAGCATCACTGTTGAACCCCGGAAATCCCTCTAGAGGTGTTCAAAATTTGGTTCGGAAGGAAGTTCCTTTGCCTGGTCATTGTTGGAAACCCAATCTCCGCTACGTGCCCATACGATTTTGATTGTATACCATATGTCAGTATAGTATATGGTACCTATGCTGGCAAGGATTAATACATTTACGTTCGAAATTGTATTCGCACTATATTATAGTATTGAAATAGGATTTTCATGTATCAAGCATTTTTGACTGCATAAGAAGAAACCTTGCCCATGTGTGCGTTTGCATTGTGTGTGCGCCACAAGACCTTATGTTAGTTTCATTTTTCAAAAAGTCATTGCAAATTTCTATGCATTGGTATTCACATGGAGTAAACCCGTTCCGCATTAGTGGCGTGGTCCGGTGAATTAGCTAACTTTAAAATAAACACTAAAAAACAAATGTTTTGAGTTCTCACACCAGTCCCATGACTGACCTGGAGTTTATTGTTCCCACACCTAAACTTTGGGTGCCCATAATTTTTACACGGGCAGCCTAGCAGTTTGGTGTGCAGTTTAGACTTGGAGTGGTTAGAGCAGGATGCTGGTTTAGCTGGAGCTATTATATCTTGGAGCATGCATATTCTTCCACTGAGTTTATTATCTTCTCCGCTGTGTAATTGATGTACTCTGATGTTTCGCAAGTAACTCTGATGTAATATTATTGTAATGATAATGGAAAAGTTCCTTTTATTTTATGCAAATGTGTAAGTGCCCCTAATAATCCGTCTTTATGAACGGTTTAAGTTGGTTTAATTATCGGCGAAAACCGGGCAAAAAGCCTGGTCGTTACATTTGGTATCAGAGCTTTGGTTTATACAAAGTTATGGGGTACGACACATTTTAACAAAATGAAAGACTCATCAGAGTTATATTATCTCATTAGAGATTGGGTTAGTATTGCCCTAGAATGATATTTTAGAGTATTATATTTGAGAGAGAGTATTTGAAAATATGAAATGAGTTTTGAAAAGTTATATTTTAAGAAAGAAACGTATTTTGGAAATATATGGTTAATTATAACCTAGATACTTAATCAAACGATTAAGATTAAGTTTGCATTTTGTGATTATAATTACACATAAAATAATTCTTATGGCATGGTAATTAAGCCCCTTCCACTGATCAGGAAAATGATCCGAGTACAAATGCCTTTTGGATTTAATGTCACTATTGGGTAACATTTCGAAATATCGTTAAATATGGGTCAAATTTATTAAGGTAACTAATCAATATGGTTAAAAATAAAAAATTAGAATTTGAGTATTGTATTCGATGTTGAGGTTGGACTATCGAGTATAAGAAGATTTTGAATATACACCTAGCTAACGTATATACGAAGTCTTAAGTATACGAGATAGATATAGAATCACAATCTAGCTGCTTGAAGATGATTCTGTTGATGACTGCTGCAGCATCATCAATATGTATTTTCGTGTTTCGAAAGTGGGATGACTATATGATTCCGATTAAAACATAAATATATACTTAAACCCATCAAGATAAGCGTTTGAAATTGTTTGGTAAATTGATGTGAACTTAAATAGAAAAGTGAAAATTTGATTGGGTTATAAGAATTATACCAGGTAAACTTGTTAGTAAAGGATAAGCCAGTAAAGAGTTTTGAGAAAGTGCATTCGTGATATATATATATATATATATATATAAAGGGTTATTTAAAGATGTATAATTTGAAAACTCAAATCAAATTTTTTAGTAATGTTTGGCAGTTACTTTGGAATTGATTTTGTAAGAATATATTTTGAATCTAAGGAAAATGATCTTTGAAAATATTTGGAAATTAAAACTTGAGCACAGACATCTTGTGATTGGGATTTCTTAATTGAGGAAAAGACGTTTATGCAAAGTTGTAATTTACATAAGCAATCCAAATAGAGGAAAAGTAGTTTGGGAAACGATTTAAAGGCTAAGTTGGAATTAATTAATCATGATATTGTATATTTAGTCCTTCCCAACTAATTAAATTTAAAATGCAAATATCTTGGGAATTCAGTTTCACAATATGACTATAAGATATTTGACGATATTTTGGTTAAGGACCACGGTGGTTAAAAATGTTAATAAAATATATCTAAATTGTTTCTCTAAAGTTTGAAGGAAATAAGTTTTGTAACCTTGAATTTGGAATAATTAATGAGAATAGCAAAAACTATAAGGAATTAAAATATCGAATTATCAATTTTTTTGGATAGATGATAAGTTCTAAAGTATATTGGGGTTAACGATACGGATTTCGCCTGGACCTAATCGATCGCTAAATCGATCAAGACCGTTCGAATCCCGTATATGCTAATTCTGGGCATACAACACATCATAACAAATAATAGAAGACTTCTATAAACATCATAATAATGTTACATCAGAGTATAGAACATATCAGAGTATATCGAAATATAATACAGCGAAAGATTAATTTACAATAAATGTAATACAATGTAGCGGAAATAAATAAATAACACAGCGGAAGACTATCAATGACTAGACACAGCTTTAAGCTTCAATCCAGAATCCGGCTTAATACATATCTGAAAAATAAACTACTCGACTGCCCGTGTTGAAAATAGGAGCACCGAGTTTGCAAGGGAAAAGCAAACTACAGTTCAGTCATGGGATTGGTATGAAAAACTCTAAACAGTTATAAACTTATATAAATGATAAGGCAAATCACAGGACCACGCCGCTAACACGGAACGGGTTTACCGCCATGAATGCCAGTGTATAAACAACAATCAATAGTTATGGATCTACTATGCATCAATCAACATGCAATATCCCAATCTACCCATTTAGATTAATCACCACACTTAGATTTTCCAAATCCATTTCAATTTACAGAAATTATTCCTTTGGACTTTATTTCCTGATTTCCATTTCAAATCATTTGAAATACATATCTAGCTTTTATATCATAGTAGATTTCACTTCGGGATCTCAAATCAAATCATTTGGAAATATGAATTCCAAATCATAACAATGCATACAAACAAGTATGCGACCAAATATCGGGCTACCCTTAGACAAGGCAAAGGGCACGTACCTAAGCAACTCGATATATATATGTGCACCTCCCACTATGGAGCAGGCTACACCGACGATGCACCTCCCATGCATGGAAGCATATATCGCTCATCTCACCCATACTTTTAGTCGTCCGGGTTACCAGAATCTTTAGCCACACACTAAATCATTTTTATATCCCAAAGT
Organism: Allium sativum; assembly: GCA_030737875.1. NCBI lineage: Eukaryota > Viridiplantae > Streptophyta > Magnoliopsida > Asparagales > Amaryllidaceae > Allium > Allium sativum. The sequence continues at coordinate 798,307,025 of CM060922.1, forward strand.
GGGGAAAATCATTTCACGACATAATAATCACAAGTACTTTCAAAATATAGTACTTCACATCAGCAATTCACACATATGATCAGTCACTATTAATCACATAACCTTTGAGCTCGTACGTCTCAAAGAAGGGTGTTAAGCAAGAGAATAAATTCTCCACCACCAAAAAAATATGTTATCAATAGCAACTAATCAATACGCGATGAACCACAATGTAACATATAATACATTTTGAAATCTTTTCAATAAAATCGGGTTTGGGCCTCGAAATCGTTTTTGTTTTATAAAACATTTTTATAAAACATTCCCTGTCCAAAATCGAGAATACATTTCTTCACTTAAGAAAAATATCATTTCAAAATCATTCATCAAAGTTGAAATGAACTCAACCACTTCGCAAAACATACCATAGTCAAATCGTGAAGTGTTTCACAAGATGTTAGCATATAGATATTTCTACGCAACCCAATGCTAAATGTAAAAGCATATTCTGCTCATAAACTGGTCGAGCACCATCTAAACAATCAATCAACCACAATCAATATCAACAACCAAGTAAATTTTGTTTAATCACATCACGTGTTTTGGTAAATTCAATTACCATTTATTCATTCACAATCCAATTAAAGATTTATTCAAACTCCAAGTGGTTTTAATCCCAAAAATCATTTCTTATTGATTGTTCAACATTCTGGAAATTAATTCTGCTTTTACTCGGGTTAAAGAACTAATGTCATTTAAACACAGTTCACGACAAACCCAAATCTCATTTGATATTAAATACAAGGCTCTGAATAGAAAATATATCGGCTTATATTCAATATCAAATTCTGAAATCAACAAATATCGTATTGGAATAACGATATATATATCTTCCAAATTCCTCCACAATGTTTGTATAATCACGGAATCCAATATCAAAATATTCTGAAAATAATTTTGATCCATTCCAATTCATATTTTGGAAATTCTGGTTATTTTTAAAACCCTTTTAAATCCAATTTTTTTATTTCTAGAAATAAATAAATTATTATTCTACTTGATAACTAGTTCATTTCGATAAAAATATATTTTTATCTTTTCGAATATGGAATTTTTCATCCCAATTCTTTCCAAATCATTTATTATGATTTTACACTAATTATTGATATTTTTAATAATTTTATCAAGGCTCGTACAGTCGATTTCCATAAACAGCCATTGAACTACACTTACAACGACCTTTTTCCAAATTTAATTTGGACATAATTCCAAATGCAACCGTTAGATTTCAAATTTCTAATATTTGTTAGAAAGTTGTTTTCGATACGAACTCAATGGTTCCGATTTTAGGAGAATCCGACGGTCGGATCTCCCGTAATTTCCATTCGAAGTCAATGGTCGAAATTCACGAACTGCCGCAGCGTGTTCTATTCATGCCATTATATTATATATAATATATATATATATATAATATTTTGTCGATTTCCATTTAAAACGTATTTTATAAATCGTTTTAAATTCGTTTTCAAAACGAATTCAATTTCCATTTCAATTTTTAAATCAAAATTAAATAATCCATTACATGGAAATTTTATACAGTGTATATATATGTTAAAAATTATATTTTTAACAATCAAATAACTTTAACATTTCATATATATATTTTTCACATTTCATATATATATTACATTTCACTTTTCATATATATATATATATATATATTACATTTCACATTTCATATATATATTATTCTTCATTTCACATCACATATATATTTCATTTCACTTCGTATATATATATATATATCATTTCACTTCGTATATATCTTATTTTCACACTTCATATACATATATATATATATATATATATATATATATATTCCACTTCATATATATATACTATTCACATTTCCTACATATATATTATTTTCCACTTCATATATATATATATATATATATATATATATATTTCACTTCATACATATATATTATTTTCTTTTCATATATATATTATTTTCACTTCATATATATATATGTATATAATTTCCATTTCATATATATACATTTTTCACATTTCATATGTATATCATTTTCATTTCAAATATATATTATTTCCATTTCATATATATTTTATTTCGATTTCATATATGTATTTATCTCATTCACAGTTCATATATATATATATATATATACACACACACATTTCATATACATTTACCATTCGCATTTCATATATATATATATATATTCACATTCACAGTTCATATACATAATTTTATTTACAATGCATACATACATACATACATACATACATATATATATATATATATATAATTTTCACAACACAATCACAACATAATAAAATCAAACAAGTCGTCTATGATCTGTGGACGACGGGGAGCAGTTCATATACGCAGTTATAAAATAAATAACTGTATAGAAATAATTTTATAGTGAGAGAGTTTCTCACCTTGGTTTTCCACTTCGTTAATCTTTATTTTGATGATTTTAATTCTGTTTGGGTTTAAATCTGCCCCAAATTCTAATTTGCTTCGCTTCCGTTCGGGTAAGTGTCATATTGTAGAGTTTTTTGTCACGATCTTAATGCAATTTGAATCGTTCAATTCTGTTAAGAATTGCATAAGTTATCAGCGTTCATAGGTAATATAATTTAATTTAAATAATTCATTTCTCAATCACTATCATTAAACTAATTACAATTAATTAGTCAAACCCAGGCCGATTATCCTTCTTCCACTCTAGGTCTTCGTCGAACAAAACTCCTCCCCCAAATCCATTCGCGCAAACCCCCCCCCCCCCCCAGATGATCGGAGATCCATCCGAGCTCACCACTCGACGTGCCCTTATCTCCTCCGCCGACACCCCCAGTCTCAGCTAGCTCGCGCAACCCAGATGGCCCCAAAACACCATGAAAGTCGGCTTCCTTTGATGCTGAAATCGCACAAAATCCTCCATTAATTTCAATCTCAACCGCATAGAATCCGAGTTCTTGAGAAGTTCTACCACTTACGTTCAATAAATTTTCGATTTTAGCTTGAGGATTTGAAGAGAATTGGAGAGGAACGATTGAAGAAAACAGGTCGTCCATCGCATAAGAGCGGCGGGTTTCTGTTTGACCAAGGGACGGACGCTGACTAGGGTTTAGTAGAGATATTTATAAATATATATAATATTATATTTAATTCATTTGTTACTTGTTTAACACCACTAACTCCAAACGAGACCCAACGATTGTTGCCCCTAGCTAATTACCCCATTCCAAACACAATGGAATATGTTCCACAAGCCAATTCGATCGTTACGATCAGTTTTCGTTAAGTTTAAAATATAAACAAATATATATCTAATTTGAACGTACATTTTAAATTACCGGGGCCACATACTGACTCTAAAAATTCCAGAAAAATTATTTCTAGCTTCGTATTGACGATACGGTCGTAACAAAACTAATTTCATCAAATTTGAAGAACGTTTGAAAAATGGCCATTTTCTGGTCGATCCAAATTGACTAAAACTAGTAAAACACGTTTTCCTTTGCCACGCTCACATATTGATTTCAAAAATTATGGAAATTTGAATCTAGCAGTAATTTGACATTCCGGTTCAAACAAAAGTGGTTTCGTCGAAAACGGAGGTCGTTTGCAAAATTTTCATTTTTAAGGGCCAAAATTCCATAGTGACTGTTCTGAATTTTCAACTGGGCATAACTTTTTATTCCCGCTACGAAATTTTGATTTTTCAGATTCGTTGGAAAGATATTTTCAAATAGATTCTAATATTTTTGGTTTCTCTAAAATCTGGTTTATTTTGAATCTTGTACATTCATTTGAAATTTGAAATCGAATTTTCGAACTACCGCGCTATTTCCAATTCCTTTTATAATTAAAATAAATATTTATATTCTAACGTCAATTTAAATAAATATATACATTCCAATTCTATTCAATATAAATTTCATATCGTTGTTATTTAAAATAATTCATTTTAAATATTCAAAATTCATTAAAATTGCCAAAAATAAAAATTTTAAATTGGTTTGAATTTTCCAGGTTGTTACAATTTATGGTATCAGATCTTTGGTTAACTCAAATCTTTGTGGTGCAACTCGTTAGAACGGAATAAAAGACTCATCAGAGATAGGATTAGTAATATCCTATCGAAAAATCCTCATTAGAGATAGAATCAGTAGCATTATAGAATGAGTAACTCGTTAGAGATGGGGTTAGAAATACCCTAAAACGAGTTGAGAGTGACAAGTTTATAAATTATGTATTTGTGATTATATATATAATCTGGTTTTTAAAATATGATTTTGAAATATATTAAAGTTATATGTTTGAAAAGAAAATCAACAAATTGATTGCTCGTTGTGTTGTGTGATTATTTATTTAAATCAATATGCGAAAGAAAGGTAAATTTAGGCCAAATTGAATCAAATTCTGAACTGAATTGAAAATTGTTTGAAATTGCATGCACGTACATATATATGTGTGAACAGGTCATAGCAAGGAGGCTAAAGCAGAGGAATAAAATTATATGCACGACAAATAGGTACATTTTTACTAATTTATTGGGTTTGGATGATTTTATGAGCCGATTGGCTAATCGCTTGGCTGTTTCTTTTTCTTTTTCTTTTTGGATTGGAGAGGTCTGTATGGTGATTTTGGGATTTTCCCGGTGCTCCCGTACAAGGGAGGTTATGGCGAAATTTTTCGAAAATTTAGGGTATTAGCCAAATCTTTTAAAAATTTGAAAAGTTATTAGAAACTGAAGTGTTGAAGAACTTAAGTCATAATTAAAATAAAGAAAGTTGAGTTGGTTTGTAAAACAACTTTCAACTCCGTTCCTTTTCGAGGATGAAAAGATTTTAAGTGGGGGAGATTGTAACAACCCGGAAAATTCGAAACAATTTAAATTTTTTATTTTTGGCAATTTTAATGAATTTTGAATATTTAAAATGAATTATTTTAAATAACAACGAGATGAAATTTATATTGAATAGAATTTGAATGTATATATATATTTATTTGAATCGTCGTTAGAATATAAATATTTGTTTTAAATGTAAAATGAATTGGAAATGGCGCGGTAGTTCGAAAATTCGATTTCAAATTTCAAATGAATGTACATGATTCAAAATAAATAGGATTTTAGCGAAACCAAAAATATTAGAATCTATTTGAAAATATCTTTCCAACTAGTCTGAAAAATCAAAATTTCATAGTGGGAATAAAAAGTTATGCCCAGTTGAAAATTCAGAATAGTCGTTATGGAATTTCGGCCCTTAAAAATGGAAATTTTGCAAACGACCTCCGTTTTCGACGAAACCACTTTTGTTGGAACCGAAATGTCAAATTATTGCTAGATTCAAATTTCCATAATTTTTGAAATCAATATGTGAGCGTGGCAAAGGAAAACATGTTTTACCAGTTTTAGTCAATATTGATCGACCAGAAAATGTTCATTTTTCAAATGGTCTTCAAATTTGACGAAATTAGTTTTATTACGATCGTATCGTCAATAGAAGCAAGAAATAATTTTTCTGGAATTTTTAGAGTCAGTATGAGGCCCCAGTAATTTAAAATGTACGTTCAAATTAAATATATATTGGTTTTTATTTTAAACTTAACGAAAACTGATCGTAACGATCGAATTAGCTTGCGGGACATATTCCATTGTGTTCGGAATGGGGGTAATTAGCTAGAGGTGACAGTAATTGGGTCTCGTTTGGAGTTAGTGGTGTTAAACAAGTAATAAATGAATTAAATATAACATACTATTATATATATTTATAAATATCTCTACCAAACCCTAGTCAGCGTTCCATCCCTTGGTCAAACAGAAACCCGCCGCTCTTATGCGATGGACGACCGGTTTTATTTAATCATTCCTCTCCAATTCTCTTTAAATCCTCAAGTTAAATTCGAAAATTTATTGAATGTAAATGGTAGAACTTCTCGAGAACTCGGATTCTATACGGTTGAGATTGAAATTAGTGGAGGATTTTGTGCGATTTCAGCATCCAAAGAAGTCGACTTTCGTGGTGTTTTGGGGCCAACTGGGTTGCGCGAGCTAGCTGAGACTGGGAGTGGCGGCGGAGGAGACAAGGGCGCGTCGAGGGGTGAGCTCGGATGGATCTCCGATCATCTAGGGGGGTTGCGTGAACGGATTTGGGGGAGGAGTTTTGTTCGACGAAGACTTGGAGAGGTAGAACGATAATCGGCCTGGGTTTGACTAATTAATTGTAATTAGTTTAATGATAGTGATTGAGAAATGAATTATTTAAATTAAATTATATTAACTATGAACGTTGATAACTTATGCAATTCTTAACAGAATCAAACGATTCAAATTGCGTTAAGATCATGATGAAAAACTCTACAATATGACACTGACCAAAACGGAAGCAGAGCAAATCAGAATTTGGGGCAGATTAAAACCCGAACAGAATTAAAATCATCAAAATAAAGATTGACGAAGTGGAAAACCAAGGTGAGAACCTCTCTCACTATAAAATTATTTCTGTATAGTTATTTACTTTATAACTGCATATATGAACTGCTCCCCGTCGTCCATAGACTATGGCGACTTGTTTGATTGTATTGTGTTGTGATTGTTATTGTGTTGTGAATATATATATATATACCAGTACATATGCACGCCCGATGGGCGTGTGCGTAGATGCATTTGACCGAAGATGGAAACAAAGTGTAGAATAAGCAGTAAACTCATATATGTGTATGCAGAAAATATGGAAGAGTAAATGAACACAACACCGCACTGTTTGTGAAGATTAAAACCGCATGCAACAACGTTAGTAACTATCTCAGGATCAGCTGAGTGTGAAGACACAGAAATATTGGAAAAAAATGACAGAACATGACCGCTGTATAAAGAAGCGAAAGCCTGAACGTTAAATAAACGGGAAGTAAGTAAGAAAGGAAGCAAAACAAAAGGAATAACTGTTTATAACGCAGTTATCAACAGCAGTTACAACTTATTTGCGGGAAGAAATCTGAGAAAGGACAACAGTTTAAAAAAAAGAACAAATAGGATGGAAAAAAAATGCGAAGCAAAAGCAGGAGGAGCAGTAATGAAGTTAAAAGGAGAACTGACCACTGCCGGGTCGTTCCAGTCGATTTCATCATCATCGTCAGCCTGGACAGTGTGAAATGAGTTGTGTGAAGTGGGATGATCGTGTGTGACTTGGCCATGGGTACGTTCGTGAGACTGATCGTTGCTGTGGTTCAACTCATCCAGGATTTCTGCAGGAGTGTCATAACTTGTAGATGTATGATGTTTTCTATTACGGGAGCTCCTACCTATCACCTTTTCTTCAGCTGGCGTTGACACGTGCTTACCTTTGGCAGAATTTTTAGCCTGTGTATAACAGTATTAGTCGGCAGTTGTAGAAGTGTGAAAAAAGGGAAAAATAAGGTAAATCGTAAATATAGTAATGGAACTGGTAGGGGTGTAGTACCTTTGGCATATCTTCCTTATGAAAGTGTAGTTTGCAGTTAAAATTAAGATGAGTAGGGAAGATGAGAATAAAGTAGTGTATGTGGGGAGGTATATATAGAACTAAAACAGTGTAGTGAGAATGCTTGTTAAGACGTGTAGGAAAAAAGGGGCAGTAAAAAGGAGAAAAAACAGGAGATCTAAATGGGAAGAGGTTATGAATTGGTAAATACTGGAGAGAAGCTAGCGTGAAAACGTGGTAAAGAGGAATGAACGAAAAAATGAGATTTATTTGTCTATCTGTAATACGTGTTGAGTATACCGAAGAAATGTGTTTGAAAATAAATATTGCAGGAGTTAAAACTTGTAAAATGTGGACTTGTCAGTTCCAAACAACAAAGTAATGGACGTCTCAAAAAAGTGGTATTAAATTAAAATAAGGACAAAACCATGAAAATAAGTAATTACAGATACTGATCCATTAACATTCTCAAGTTATTTGTTTTCGGTTTGTGTTTACTTTCCGTCGGTATGATGACGTGAAGATTGAATGTAAATGATTTTTGAATGTGAAAATTGTAGTTTATGGAGTAGCAGGTAAATAGCAATGTAAATGGAGTTAAATAAAAATACAGTACTGAAAAAGAGCACCTTAATTGGGTATATATCTCTGTATACATCATGTTTAGTACCATTGGAATCATTGTATTACCTGTGGAAATTACATACATAGTATTAGCATTTAAAGTATATGCATGCAAAGGGAAAAAAATAGAAATTTCAGGCCGATTAAGAAATCAATATACCAAGTGATGTTTGCTATTTCTGCCATTTAAGTAAACCTATTACAGGAATGGGGTACGTAATCACCATCGAACTGCTATGATCGAATCGATCTTTAAAATGAACATCATACATAAGAAGACTTCCTAATACAATAAAGTATCTTTAGACCCATGCTAGCAGTTATGTAGATCAATTTCTTTGTCGTCATATTCAGTGTCCTCACGTGTTCAATATCCAAATTAACCTAAGCATCACATGATCTAATAACTAATTTGATCCCATTATAATATTAATCGATGAATTGGTGTAAAAATTAAATGGTTAGGATGACCTGGGGACAGGGGACAGGTAAAACAGGGATAGAAAAACTGAAATCGCATTTATATATGCATATATGTGGTTAGCCACTATTTTCAAATTCAAAATATACCCAACTCAGATTAGTGTGCATTCAATGTCCGTAATGTAATTAAATTGCTCACAGCATGCACATAACATTTCAGTCTTCTTAACATTATATATGCACATATTATCGGCATGTATTAATGAACACAGTCTCCTAGCCATAGCAACGAATATTTAACGCAATGTAATTTATAATTACTAATTCCATAAGAATATCAAAAATATATCATTAATGCTCACCCTAGATAAAGTATCTAGTTCCAGTTTCTTGTCCTCGACCCTCATCATCTTAATAGTTACCCAATCCGTGTGCTAAGTACTTTCTATCTTCACTGATAAAAGCAACATTGAGTGCAACAGTCCCGTTTTCACTCAGTCCATTTGGATGTAATAAAACCTATACTGCTTCTTCTAATGAACTCTGCAAACTCCCAATCCAACACATCACCATTGTTAATGTCAATCATGCAACAAAAGAGATAACTCGCCTTTTACCCTAAATACTCCATCTTATTGCAAATTAGATCTAACATTCTAACTTAGTGTACATTTTTACAACTAAGATCGGCGATAACATAAAGCACGTTAAAAAGTTACTGCTTTTCAACCATTTGCTGCTTTTGCATACACTCATTGTACATGTTGGCTTGCTCGTTCATTCAGACTGCTGCTATTGTGGCGTCTTGTTAGCATTTCAGTATAATGTTTCAAGAGGCCTTCATGCCCTTAAAGCCTATTGATAGAAATCCCAGAAACAGGTTCAAAAAAGCTTCATGTAAACAAAAATGAGATAATAGGCAAAAAATAGTTCAGAGAATATCGTTATCATTTAAGGCCATTTCTGCAATGCTTAGCTCCCATACTCAGATTATTATTGACAGTCAACGTATATCCCTACAAAAAATAGCACAATAATTTTTACAGTAAACAGAATAATAAAAGTACTCAAATGAAGCAAAGTCCAATAGGATGATTTATGCATGAGGATAGAATATTTTTACCATATTATACTGGTTAAACATTAAATGAACTCAAACACAGAATGTATGTTTCCATGACGAACCTCAGTGCTAACTTCATTGTTTGCTGTTGTACTAATCCTTGATTTTTTTGAGAAATAATAATGATTTTTAAATTTTCTTAATAAAAACAACGAAAGAGAAAAGAAAGGGAAATGCATAAATCAATTTTGGCATTGCTATTTTACATATAAATTGATGGTAAGCTTACGATTGATTGCGCTGTACGGATGTGAATAACCGTGAGTTTTGAAATCCTTGGCCGCGTAACCCTCTTACAATATATTATCGTAGACACATTAAAACACATAATTCGTTGCAAAAAAAAAATGTTGAAAAACATTTTCAGTAGTAAGATAGGGAGTTAAAGTAACAAATCAGTTAACCAATTGAGATTAGAGATGTACGATGTAAAGAAAAAAAATATACAGATGTTAAAGATATTTGAAAAAACATACCGGTGCGTGAAGCTCAAAAATGGTACCCAAATTTTTCCGACTTAAAGTCAGAAGATGAACTCCATAAATCTGATATCCATATCTCTCCAATCGACGTAGGTCAAACACTGTCAAATTTAAATAAAATTATAGTATTGTCACTAACTAAACTGTAATTATCTGTTTATACCGTCACTAAACCTAGTTGTATTCATTATTAATAAATTAACAAAAATATAGTTGAAATAAGTTACGTTGGAACCATTCAATTTGTTACTGATACTAATTATAACCACAGCGGTAAGAAGATTAAATAAATTACCTGGATACTACTGAAATGCGTTGAAACTTGCTTCCGGTTGTAAGCGTCGGAACTGAGGTTCCAAGCAACTGAAATAAATGGAGAAAGATATTAATGTTGTCTGTAAAGTACTGGCAGCATATGAACATATTACCCAAATTTGAAAGCAGTATGAAGAAAATTTGTAAAATAAACAGTATATCATTGGTTCTAACCTTCTAAAGATGGGTTGAGTGGATCGATGAACACAGGAACGGTAATTGTTTGGTCATGTGCACACGGACATAGCTTCTTTGTCACATTGGTGTACCTGGTCACCTGAAAATAGAATGTCGAGGAGTGTGGAAGTGGTAAATCTGGTTAACAGCGGGAAACAGAAACGTAAATAGGGTAAACAAAAGTAGTAGGGAGTGCACAAATTCACATTTGTACCTGTAGTGTTTGAATGGACAGTGTTTCGACTGTGGGAAGCAGTAAAGCAACATTTCCTCTCCTCCTTTTCCAGGCTTGAGACCGGCATCAAATAAATTAGTATTTGATGGCGGAGTTAAAAATGTTTTTTTTTTTGGGTTTTTTTTTGTTTTTGGTCTTTTCTTTACGCAACATGAATATAAGTTTGAATGATTAGGAATGAGGGGAAAAAGGTTGAAAAAATATTACTGTATTTAAGTGCCGAAAAAAGAGTTAACAATGCAGGTAGTAGTGAGGTAAGTATGGAAAATGCAAATAGATGGATGCTAGTATCAATAATGTCGACTGTGTGCGAGTTATACTTGGTACGATAACAAATTGGCTAACTAATGTAAGAATTACATGTTACTAAAACATCCTTGTAAACCACATTTCTAGTATGAGTACCGTCTTTTCGTGGATTGCTCCCTTTTTGTACTAAATTTTTTGTTGTGTGTCGTGCAATACCTCTAGACAAAGCTACGTATAACTGACCATGGGTGAACACATGTTGGGGTAGGTAGATACCAACAGTCGGTATAGTTTGTCCTTGAGATTTGTTGATTGTAAGAGCAAAAGCCAATTTAATAGGAAATTGTTTTCTAATAAGCGTGAAAGGCAAGCTAACATTTTCCGAAGGCTGTAATGGTATTCGAGGAATAAAAACTCTTGTGCCACGGAAATGGCCAACTGCAATTTCAGCATCAATAAGATTTCGGTGGAAAATACGGCATATTAACCTTGTTCCATTACATAATCCTATTTTCGGGTCAATATTGCGAAGAAGCATTATTGAACAACCAATTTTAAGAGAAAGTTTATGCGGTGGTAGTCCACCAGGTGCAAGAGAATTTAGGAATTCATGTTGATACAAATTGTGTGTGTCTTCTTGAACGGAATCAAATGAGTAGTACGTATATTCTGGACTGGGAAACATGTTAACAACAGTATTATTGATAGAATCAACAGTTTCATTTGTGGGGGCCAAAATGGCTCTATTTAAAATAGAAGCAGTATCATATACTGTTTCGGTAATTGCTGGGAAAACATGTTCAATTAAGGAATATATAGGGTTTGTATTGTCCGAAGAGATAATAATATCATCAGGGAGTCTAATCATATCATCATGGACGTACGGTTCATCTCCATTTCCAATACGTAAAACAAAGCTAGCGTACGAAGGATCATGTATAGCACGCATATTTTGTGTCAATTGAAAAACCGTTACATCTGACCATATGTATGATTGCGTAATGCATGCGTCAACAGTTTGAGCTCTAGTACCATTTTAGACAATGGGCAAAACTTGTTGAAAGTCACCACCTAAAATTACAATTTTACCACCAAATAGTTTGTCTGTATCACATATATCTCTAAGTGTTTTATCTACGGCCTCAAAAGCATGATAATGAGCCATTGTTGCTTCATCCCATAGAATGACAGTTGTTTCTCGAATAAGTTTTGCAATATCAGATTGTTTTGAAATGTAACAGGTGGAAGAAGAATCAAGTGTTATAGGTATTTTAAATCTAGAATGGGCAGTTCGGCCACCGGGCGATGCCAAAGCAGCAATTCCCGACGTGGCAACTGCAAGTGCAATTAAACCTCTAGTTCGTGTGTACGCTAAAATAGACTTATATAAAAATGTTTTCCCTGTACCCCCGGCCCATCTATGAAAAAAACAGAATTTGTGTTATGATAAATAGACTCCATGATAACATCAAAAGCCTGGTGTTGTTCAAAATTTAAGCAATTAACAGAGTCAATGTCTTCTTGGGGTATGTGGACAGATTTTTCATTGAAAATAGATGTACAAATGTTATAGTCGGACTATAAATTAGCAGAAGATATTGGAAAATCATAGTCCAAAACAGATTTATTGTACTGCTGTAGCAACCTATTAAGGTCTGAAAGACAAACATGAGTGTAATATGTAATGTCGGTAATAGAAGATGTATGTTGGTAATCTTCTATCATGTATTCAGAAAATAAATCCCACATCTTACGCACATGATTTGGTTCGCTGTAAACTAAAATTGTAACAAATAATCTTCTTAATGCACTTGGCATATGTGTGTTGGAAGCTTCTCGCAATCAGTCGTAGATATCGTCATCATTTTCCAATAAGCCTCTTTGTTCAGCTGCTTCTTTAAATGTGTGGAATTGTGTTCCTTGTACGGTGAGTAAATCAGTAAAAGATAAGGCGCCTCTAATGTGTGTTAAGAGTAATCTCAGAAAATAACGATCACCTTCAGTGGGTGAGACGGTATAAATTCTGCCTAAAACCCTACGATTATTTCGTCTACGAATCCACAGCTTATGTGTATTGTCCCACCAATATTTTTGTGGAAACTCATGATAAAAGTACTGTCTAGCCTCTTCATCACAAACATTCGTACTAAAATATTCAGTAAGCATAGTTTTAGATCTACTTTCGTCATTTAGTATATCGTCCAATTGTTCGGATGAAGAAAAATGCAATTGCTGTCTATTTGGGAGATGGATTTGCAGACCAATAACAGAGGGTATAATGCTATTAAGATGGAATTTAAAGATTCTCCATAAAGACTCAGGTGGACAAACCCATCGGGCGTTAGCAAATTTGGATATTTCATCATTGTTGTCGGATGAGGTAGATAGACCTACTGAAACGCGGTCAGACCCTTTGTACACATATTTGTAAAGATATTTAACGGATTTAATACTTGAACATATTTCAACATTTAAATGGCAGTCATATTTTAGTAGTAAATACGGGTTAAATGGCACTACCCAACGATTGTCTATTGTGTTATTCGCTGATTGATTTTGTGTCATGTTATCACGTCTCCTATATATTGGGTATGAATCGTTTCCTTGTAAGGTAACGGGAGTAAATGGTTTAGGGAATCCTTTTTTACACTCACCATTTTTCATGCATGTGGCGTTAGGGTTAAAACGTCCACACGAATGATGAATCATGTGTTTCACAACAGCCGCATGTAAATCAGGTTCTACTTCTTTGCATGGAATTTCAGCTCTAACTACGGAGTCATAATCATCAGGATTAGTAATCTTATCATCGTCAGCTACAATTATTAACATATGTGTGTGTGGCAATCCCCTTTTCTAAAATTCAACAACGTGTACATGTGCAATAACACGGCCTAAAACGCCTATGTCAAATAAATCATGTTTTAATTATTCTAATTTTGCACGAAAAATTCTAGTTGTTACATCGGGTCTATCTTGCAGTTGTTGTCCGGGAAGCAATTCGTTAATAATTTCAGGCCACTTAGCATTACATGTAATTGTAACAAAAAAATCAGGTTTTCCATACCTTTGAACTACCGCCATTGCATCTTGGTAGCGTTGATGCATATCCCGTGGACTACCAATATGAGATGATGGAAGATTTTTTTTTTACACCTACATTGGCTGACATTGAGAATATATAAGTGGTTGTAACATGACAATGTACGAACAAAGCAAAAATAAGTAAAAAAGGACAGTGGTATAATACATAACATACCGGTCGACGTTTCGCCTGCGAGCAACGCATCTTGCAACCCTTGATACAAATCAGCCCTGATTTTATCTTGATGAGTTCGAACATATCTCAGTCTCATTGTTTCTATTTTAAAAAACATATCCACAACATATTGTTGAAAAAGCCGCCCGGCAAGCAGGAGTAGTGATGTCTCTCCAGGGCGTATCTGGGAAAAAATAAAGGAAATAGAAAAAGTGAAGGGAAAAAATTATATAAGGGTTATGTACAGCGAAATAAAGGAACTGAATTAAATCAGTACAGATGTAAAGTTGTAACGTAAAAAGTAATGCAAATGCAGGACATAAAAAAGAATAAGTATTAATAATCACATGAATATGAAAACTAAGCATGTAGTGTCAAATAAGCGTGTTCAAAGCTAACATGATATAAGTACGCCACAACATATTCGAAATAGTAGTTAAAAAACAGTTTGCAATGTTGAAATTTAATTCTTAGATTGACAGATGTACAAATGAAATCGAGTTTAGCATGTATGGGCATTCGATAGTGCGTTACCATAAATGTACCTGTATGAGATGCGAGTAATAAGATGCACAGCTAATTTCGTTGTTTCCACTATCGTGTAAGTGCAAATCCCAACCATGTTGCCCATAAGGTAACAATAATGGGTACTGAAGTGGATCGTAAAATCCAGCTGTATCTGGAACTCGTTCTAGATTTCCAGACCGTGTTTTGACAATTATGTCCCTACCTTGTAAATCATCTGATTCATCACCTACAATTATTGCGGCAACTTGTGATGCAGTAGGCAATTCGTGAAGATGTCGATCAAGTATGATCTCTTTAATTTTAATTCTGCATATGTGCAGATCAGCACGTTGTCCCAACTGACGTAGAACAGATACAAATGGGTTAACTGAATTCAAAACTTCTGTTATGATTTCAAGTACCTCAGGTCTTAATACTACATTATCCAATTGTCGATTTTCAGTTTCATGTTCCGTGTCATAAATGTATAGCTGTAAATATCGTGGTCTGATTCCATCAGAAGGCAGCACACTGCCAATACGATGGTAGATGGAACCATGAGCACGATATGAGTAAACTCCATCCATTCCATTTGCTAGATTTTGGTCAATATGTGCACCCATTGGTGTGAATGCTAATGCATTGTTGTAAGATCTAATATTAGCTCGGAAGTGCGGGCCAACTTCGGTTTGATCAGTAAACAGGTGAAGCAACTGGGGAGGAGTGGAAGGTTGAGACATATGAAGCATACCACTTGAACAGCAAGACTGCGAAGTTTCAAAAGCAAATTTTTTTGCTGAGCCGAAGGTACAGATAGTTGGTTCTGGCAAGACATGTTTACGAAACATAGTGTTAGCTACAAAGTTTCGTGCACAATTATGCGATGTTCTCAGTGTTTCGAGAAGATCATCATTTTGGACTGTTTGGGAAATAGGACAGAAAGAAGTTAATATTACATGTAATTGGAATATTATATCAAATAGTACCACTAATAGGTTCAGGTTCTTGTTCGGCAGACTGAAGTCGTTGGGAACGACGGCGTTGTCTACGGTCTGCCAGATGTTGTTGATGTTCATCATCAGACATCCTTGCACATCTACCTCGTTGAGCAAGGCGTCTTTGTTCACGCTGTTCATCATCCATAGGGGTAACGAACAGAGCAGTTGAAACAGTAGACGTGTATGAGCACAGGAATATAAGGGAGAAGAAAGCAGGAGATGATGAGGAAGGTGGTTGAAGGAAAGAAGGGAAAGATATAACAACGAAAAAAGTAGTAGTTATAATCATATAGATTTGGTAATGAGGTGTAAAGGAAACTGCAAAAATTTAGGAGAAAAAAAAATGGAAAATTTAAAAATAGTGGCTAAATTGAAGGAGGAATGAGTAAAATAAGAAAACCCGTTGGTTTTGGTATAATTGAGTATTTCCTAAAACTGCAGATATCAGCAGTCGAATGAAATGGAATGTAAATAATTATAATATATTAGTCATTCTAATCCACAACATTCAGTACTCAGAATTTGTAAAATAAGTATAATATGATATCAGCATGGTTTCTGTCATACGTATGTACTGGAATTTTTTCCTATATTTCTTCTGACCTCATATTCATCCATCATGAAAAAAAAATCATTGAAGGCAGTACAAACAGATTTCATAGGGTGGGTTTGACAAAGGTCAGTGTAAGAATCATATGAGAAGCATGTACAACTGGTTAGCAGGTCCACCAAAAAGATACGGAAGCAATGTTTTGTGAAATGTGAACATCAGATATAAACATATAACGTATGGTCAATATGAATACAATGTGAAGACATTAGTACTGTACAGTAGATATGCATCGTATTATGTGTATTGCGTGCACATATTAAAAAGTCAACATACATGCACATATAAAAAGGTCGAAAGGGTATCATGACAAATATATATGTATGGCTAAATAGTCTAAAACTGTGATAATTATCCATTATATTAAGATGAAACTTAATGCAGTCATTTGATCCATACCTTGTTATGCTTCTATGCGTAGTATAGCAAATGCACAAAAGCCAAAAGGTTGAAGAAATATAGTTCGGGAATTGAGCTGATTCAGTCATCTTATCAAACAAATGAAAATGCATATCGATTCTGGTCCGCATTTACTCCCACCGTTGATGTATAAAAATGGCTGCAACATTTTCGGCAACATTTGACAGGCAGTACAAAATCAGTGGTAATCTCTTCATGTCCGAGTTGTGGTCATAGTTGAGAAATTGTCCCTCGCCATGAACAATGGCTGCAATAGTTTTTTCAACATCTGACTGCCAACTGAAACTCAGGGGTAACGTGTTCATGTGAGAGTTGTGGTCGTAGTTGAGAAACTGTGCCTCGCCATGAACAATGGCTGCAGCAGTTTCTTCAACGTCTGACTGGCAGGTGACACTGAGGGGTAATGTGTTCAGCTGAGAGTTGTCATCATAGTTGAGAAACTGTGCCTCGCCATTAACATCGGGTGCAATAGTTTGTTTATTTCTCAGTGGCAGGGGAAAATCAGCGGTAATTTTTTCATTTCACAGTTGTGGTCACACTTGACAAACAATGGCACCTGAGTTGCAGTAGAACAACACCGGTACTGTAAGAACGTTCAAGACAAACGAAATATGTGTGAGTTGAGCAGAGCAGTGGTAACAATCGAAAAAAAATAAGTGGATGTAATAACAGCAGTGGTAAGCAGATCTTTTGTCAAGATGCTTCAAGTTAATAATTTGAACACATTTTTCAAAATATAAAATTAATGAATCATTTGAAATGAGATATATACATGCATTGTTTGTAAGTTTTTTCAGGCTTTACAAAATTTGTTTCGCATGTATGTATTGTTTTCTTTTAGACATTAAGTAACTTCTATAGAACTCAAAGTTACAACTGAAAAATAGATGACATGAATTGCAAGCCAAAAATATGGAATCATACTTCAAATCCGTCAACCTCTCATGTTTGTATTGTTAAGAAAAATGAAAAGCATACATTATAAGAAGCGAACAATAAGGATTAGTGTAATAAATGCCAACAAATCCATACAGTATATAAATCATGCTAACAACAAAATTATAACAACACACCTTTATTAGATAAAACAACGGTACTCTTCAATCCACTGCTTGCAGCAAGTGTTTCCGCTTAAGATGTATGGGTAAGAGAGCAAGAATAGCTGAAGAGCAAGCAAAAAAGCATTACAAATCAAAGAGAATGAAAAGTTGACTGTAAGTGAAGCTGACAGTAAAGCACATAAATGTAAGATGAACAATGGGTTTTGTACTTAACAGATCAGTAGGTAGGAAAATTAAGTTCATACTTTGTCGTGAGATGAACAATGTGACATACGCTATCATAAAGTTCCTCTCAAGATAATTCGTTCCAAAAAAGTTGAATAGTAGTATCAGATAAGGTTATATGCAGCTATGCAAACATAATTTTTGCAGTAATCAAATTCGTCAAATGCAAACATGAATAGTTTATAATAGTGATTAAAGCTAAAAATGCCCAAGCAGTCCATGCACTAATCAATTTTTGTGATGCAGTATAAGCATAATAGAAATAAAGTCCAATAAATCTCATGAGTTATCACATGAACTCGTTTACTTGGCAAATACGGAAACAATATATGACAGAAGGAAAGAAACATAAAATAAATCTTTGAATCCATTATTGAACATCACCAAGGTCCCTATATGTCCTTTGACATACCTATTTTGAAATGTATATTGTACTTATTAAACTTAAAAAAGCCCAAATGGTACATATGCTATATCCAAACAACAGGCGTGAAACCATTCAATCGAACATTAAACCCGACAAATAGCAAATAGAACTATGATCATTTGCAAAGCTTGGCTCTTGCCAATTATATTTAAAAGCATGGATGTTTAAAAAATTAATTTTTATTACCTAATTATTGTGTTATATATGTTAGTATATGGATTAACACAATATAGGTAATCATATGATCATATATGTCAACAGCAACTTGCAATTTGCCATCATAAATAAATAAAATGGGCGAATAACAAACATTTAAACGGTGAAATTAAGTTGCTCGTTAAGTCAAAAAATGGGCAGAAATTTAAATAATTAATCCATGCCATATCCATCATATTAGAAGATCATACCATGCTTGTCAATTCAAGCACTAACACATCAACACTACTTAAATCAAGCATATACTGAGCTAAATGGCAGTAGAATCCAAAATTTTTGTGGTACCTTTATGTTCTAATTTTAATAACTTTATCCATCTAAAAAGTTAGAAAATAAGGTCAGCAGCAATAGTATATAAATTTATAGATAATAGTAAACAAAAAAATTGCAAAAAGATAGCAGATTTAAGCTGTATAAAATACTCACCTATAGCGATAATGTATGCATCAACGAATGAGTTCGTACTGCTTCCAATTCACATCAAATCTGACGCTTAATAACAAATCTGATCTCTGATATTCAATAAATACTGTCATATTCAATTATTGCATCTGTAACAAAAAATGTAACACATAATAACAATTGTTATGCAAGATTAAGAAAGCAAGACAAACAGTTCCAAGAAGAAGCAGTAGTTATTAAAGCCTAAATAATGTTTTGCATAAATGAGCGTGAGATTTGAGCAGAAGGTTTTAATGTGATATACGATAGTGAATAGGGTTTTGTTAGCACAGTAACTTGGCATACACACTAAATGTAATAACCCGGAAATCTGGGCCAATTTTAAATTTTTATTTTGGCAATTTTAGTGAATTTTGATTATTTAAAATGAATTATTTTAAATAGTAACGACGAGAAATTTATTTTGAATAGAATTCAAACGTATATATTTATTCGAATCGTCGTTAGAATATAAATATTTATTTATATATATAAAAGGAATTGAAAATGGCGCGGTAGTTCGAAAATTCGATTTTAAATTTCAAATGAATGTGCAGGATTCAAAATAAACCGGATTTTAACGAAACCAAAAATATTTGAATCTAATTGAGAATATCTTTCCAACGAATCAGAAAAATTGAAATTTCATAGCGGGAATCAAAAGTTACGTCCAGTTGAAATTTCAGAATAGTCGCTATGGAATTTCGGCCCTTGAAAATGGCCATTTTGCAAACGACCTCGGATTTCGACGAAACCACTTTTTTTGGATAAGAGATGTCTAGTTATTGCTAGGTTCCAAATTTCGTAATTTTCCGAATCAATATGTGAGCGTGGCAAAGGAAAACGCGTTTGACCAGTTTCAGTTGATTTTAATCGACTGGAAAATGGCCATTTTTCAAACGTTCTCAGAATTCGATGAAACTAGTTTTGTTAGGACCGTATCGTCGATACGAGGCTAGAAAATATTTTTCGAGGATTTTTAGAGTCCGTATGTGGCCCCGTAAATTGAAATGTGCGTTCAAATTCAATATATAGAGTTATATACAGTCGAATCAGCTTACGATGTATATCCCATTGTGTTCAGAATGGGGGTAATTAGCTATGGGCGACAGGTGGTGGGTTCGATTTCGAGGTCGAAATAAAAAGTTGCTTTATGGAATAAATAAAATAATATAATTTTTTTTTTCAATAAAACCCCTCTTTCACCTTTTCCTCCCTCACATATCAGAACACAAATAAAAAAAAGAAAAAATAAATCGTGACGAGGGGGAGGGAATTCGACGCCGCGCCACGGCCACCAGGACCGCGCCGCCCTCCAGCGCCTCCCCCTCCTCTTCCTCCACCCTCCGATCGCCTCTCATCTCCTCAATCCCCTCCAACGCGATCCACCACCCACCAAATCCGAAGAAGACCCCGCTGCCTTGCTAAGAACGCGCCGCCGCCAGTAGAGGGGGGGGGGCCACCGCTCTTGCAGCCGCACCTGTTACCTCCGACGCTACCCTCTCTCTCTCTCCACTTCCATTTCGAACCTTCCCTCTCCCAAACCGCCACCACTTCGCGAGCCCCAGCGTCACCAAAGGCCGCCGACCTCCTCGAGCCTCCATCGATAGTGAGCATCTTTATTTTATTTTAATTTTATTTTATTATTTATCCTCTTTTATTTTATAAGGTGAAAGATCGAATTTTTATTAGTAGAAAGGGCGATTTTTATTCCGGTAATTATATGATTTTTAGTGTTGAAAGGCATGATTTTTAACATCGTAAAGATATGATTTTTATATTATAAAAAGTATAAAAATATGATTTTTATCATATGTGAAATATAAAAATATGATTTTTATATAGTAGAAAATTAAAGATGTGATTTTTATATAGTAAAAATATTAAACATAATTTTTATGAGATAGAGAATAAAAATACGATTTTTATATTATATAGTTAGTAAAGATTTGATCTTTATACATGAAGTAGAAATATAAAAATATAATTTTCACATAGAATGAAGCGTTGAAAAATATATATGAAGCGAAATAAAAAATTTGATCTTTATATGTGTTGTAGCAAATTAACTATATAAAGAAGTGATTTTGTTTAAAATATAAATTGAGATTTTTATATAGAATGAAGCGTCGAAAAATATATGAAGTAGAAAAAAAATGTGATTTTTATTTATTGAAATGAAGTGATAAAAATATAATTTTTATTTGAACAGCGTGAAAAGAACTGCATTGGAGTTTCAAGCAGATCCAGACAGTTCGGCAGTTCAAAGCAAAGCACGGCGGAGTGGAACCCTCTATGAGAACTTCTCACCTTTTAATTTTGTTTTCTAGTTAATAATATACTAGGATGCAGACGGTGTTTAGTAGCACCCGACACCCGTCGTCCACAGACCATGGACGGCTTGTATGCTTGTTTGTTTGATTTTGATGTGTAGTTGATTGTGTGATGTGATGTGAAACGAAATAAAATATTTTATAGTGGAAAATATTATATAGTTAAAAATAGAATTTTTAACGTGTATTTAAAATGAAATAAATATAAACAGATCGGGTGATTTGTTTATATACACACATTTGACTGATATTGATTGGGACGATAAATTTTACACATCGCCCAACTGCACCAATAAAATCTGTGTTTGATTGATTGAAACCCCACACGGGTATTGGGATGATATATGACATAAACTAATCCCAGTAATTAGTTGTATGTCGATCGATTGATTGACAGGCTGTTATAAGCGTTAAATATTTATATTTGATGCTTATACATTGTAGAACGCACTCTGGATGATGATTGATTATTTATCGTGGTTATTTTATACATGTGTTGTAGAAAATCCATACAATTAACATTATATGGTAATTGATTGGGCCTCATTCCAGATTTGAAATAGAAATATTTGAAATAGAAATATTTGAAATAGAAATATTTGAAAATAGAAATATATAAAGCCGTGATGATTAGATTTGCGCCATTTTGACGTGAACGATATTTATATCGATTTTATTCAAATTGAAATGAATATTGAAGTGAATTGAAATTCGAATTAAATTGAAGTGAATTGAAATTCGAATTAAATTGAAGTGATTTGAAATTCGAAATAAATTGAAATGATTTGTTTCGAATAGAATTGAAATTCGAATTAAATTGAAATAGAAATGAAATCATTTTGAATTGAATTTAAACGAATTGAAATTGAACTGAAATCAATTCAAATTGAAATCGATTTGAAATGAATTTAAAACGAATTTATATTGTAATATTCAATTTTGATTTGAAATTGAATATGAAGTTGAAACCGTTTTGAAAAATGAATTTAAAACGATTTATAAAGCACGTTGTGAATTGAAATCGATGAAGGAAATATTAAATATATTATATGTATAATATAATGGCCTGAATAGAACACGCCGCGCCGCAGCAGTTCGTGAATTTCGACCATTGACTTCGAATGGACATTGCGGGAGATCCGACCATCGGATTCTCCTAAAACCGGAACCGTTGGGTTCGTATCGAAAAGAGCTTTCTAACGAATATTATAAATTTGAAATCTAATGGTTGGATTTGGAATTATGTCCAAATCAAATTTGAAAAAGGTCGCTGCAAGTGCAGTTCGATGGCCGTTGATGGAAATCGACTGTACGGGCCTTGATAAAATTATTAAAAATATCAATAATTTGTGTAAAATCATAAGAAATGATTTGTGAGGAATTGGGATGAAAAACTCCATATTTGAAAAGATAAAAATAGATTTTTATCGAAATGAACTAGTTTTGAACTAGAATTATAATTCTATTTATTTTTAAAAGAAATAAAGTGGATTTGAAATGGTTTTAAAAGTAACCAGAATTTCCAATAATTGAATTGGGATGGATTTGAATCGAAATTGTCTTTGGAATATTTCGATGTTGGATTTCGTGATGATACATATATTGTTATGGGAATTTGAAAGATATATATATATATATATCGTTATTTCCAATACGATGTTTGTTGGTCGTAGAATTTGATATTGAATATAAGCCGATATATTTTCTATTCAGAGCCTTGTATTTAATATCAAATGTGATTTGGGTTTGTCGTGAATGGTGTCTTCATTAACACTGTTCTTAAACCCAGTTGAGAAAAAGGTTAAATCTTTTTATTTAGATTTAATGAAGTGTACCAATTAAATGATATTTAATTGGAATTGAATTGCTATTGGTTTTCAGGTTTATCGTGAACAGTGTTTTAAATAACACTTGTTCTTTAACCCGATAATTAATGGAATGTGATTTTGGGTTGTTGTGAACGGTATCTTCAATAATACTGTTCTTAGACCCAAAGGAGTTAAGAAAATCAGAAACTAACCGGAGATTAGTTAAGTTGAATGGTTTCTGGGGTATTGATCTGACGTTGGTTTCAGCCTTCGGGGTTAATACTTAGGGAATTGCTCACTTACTAATTTACGATTAGGGACTGATTGAAATGTGATGTGATTTTAGGGTTTATCGTGAACCGTGTTTTAAATGACACTGATTCTTTAACCCAAGTAAAGATTAAAACTAAGTGGATTTTTAATGAATCTTTAATTAGATTGAAAAGATCGAGAATGGAGTATCACAAGTTTTTCTCTAGGCGATAGTAAAATCTTTAATTAGATTTGAACGTGAAATGGTAATTGAATTTACCGATAACACCGTGGTGTTAGATATGAAGTATTACCAGTTTTACTTCAAGGGATGAATAGGTGGGGATTGTGAAACAAAATAAATGATTACTCCGGTGTGGTTCGCTAATCCCGACTAGTTTGAAATGATATTCAAAGGAAGATTAAACAATAAATTTAAATAATTTATCTTTGATAAAATTAATGGGAACCTTTCCCAAAGTATAAGAATATTTGAATAAAAGAATATTCTGAATTGGAATGAGGCGTATGTTGTGTTTGTGTAACACGTGTTTATTATGTATACACGCGAGTTGTTCAGAAAGACAAGGTTTATCCCATTCTGAATAACTGATTCGACGTGGTGTCGAAGATGAAGACGGTGGTTGAAGACCGGAGGTTTTCACGTCGTTTGGATAATTACTGATGATCTTGATTGGGCCGTACACTCAAGAGGAGGGAGTCAGTTAGTGTTCGTCCAGACGTACTTGGAGATCGATGGATATGCGGGGTACTAGGTGCCTCCGGTTTCGTTCAGACCCAGAACGGACGTGTAAATGTACTATGTGTCTGACATCGGATTTCATTCTGTGTGATTGATATCGATTGCATAGCGTGAATTTCCTGTGTGGCATGCTGAGATGCAAATGATCAAGGCTTTTGTTGAGAAGCAAAGTCTTGTGGTGATGATCAAAGCACAGCCTGTGTGGCATAACTTTGTGTAACGTTGATTCGTGAGCCTCACACCCCGGTTGTGAACCAGAAACGGGAGAAGACCTCAGGGAGGGCATGCGTTTCCTTCTAGCTAGAAGTGGCGTCAGTGGTTTTACACGCCCTAACGAGTTTGACTTATGAGGTTGTTGCTGTTGCGAGGCGCCTCGGTTAGATTGGACGATCCGGGTCCGATGGAGTCATTCGTTGGCTCATTTACGCCCCATAGGGCGGGAAAACGCAGTGTTCAGGAATTATAATCCACATCGGTGGACCGGCCGTGACGATCAAAAGGTCACTCGAGCTCTGACCTGAGACATGGGCTAGATTGTCTCGAATCGGTAAGGACTATCTTTTGCCTTGGTTCACAGACGGAAATCCAACTTCCGATACGTGACTGTGCGGTTTTGATTGTAAACCTATATATGGCGACATAGTGGCATGGGAAGCTCATGCCGCCTATGATTGATATTTATGATTGAAATTGTTTTAACACTATACACTTATAGTACTATCAAAATAATCTGTTTAAAACGTATCAAGCATTCTTTGGCTATTATAAGGTAAAAACCCTATCCCCCGGCTTGCGTTGCATTGTGTGATAGGACATGGATCTTATAATAGCTTCATTTTTTTTTATTTAGCATTGCGCTGTTGTTTTATGCACTAGTATTCTTGGGAGGAAACCCGTTCCGTGTTATACGGCGTGGTCCCTTGATTTACCGAACTTTAAAATAAAGAATAATAGCTGTTTTAGTTCTCACACCAGTCCCATGACTGACCTGGAGTTTATTGTTTTGACCTAAACTCTGGGTGCCCTTATTTTGACAAGGCAGCTAGCAGTTTTGGTTTTGCAGATTTACATTCACAGGACCCTGGTATACAGCTGGAACGATATCCGGAAAGCTTTGTATCCGTATATCTCCTTCAGTTGTGTTTTGTATTATTTTCCGCTGCTATGTAATGCATTGTAATCTCTGATATTTTTTAATGTGTATTATCTATTTGTTTATACTCTGTATATTCTTGTAATCTGGTGGAATTGTTGTAATATACAATGAAATGTTCTTCCGTCTGCGTTCTATTTTGTCGTGTTCTCAAAACAATCAGGCGTTTCGAACGGTCTTGATCGGTTTAGCAATTGATTCGGATCGAGCGGAATTCCTTTTCGTTACATTTGGTATCAGAGCTTTGGTTTACAAAGCTCAGAGAACAAGACACGTTAGAACCAAACGAAAGAATTCATCAGAGATTGGATTAGTAATATCCAATGGGAATGACTCGTTAGAGATAGGATCAGTAGTATCCTAGAACGAGTGTGAAGAGTATATTTTTAAAGTGAAACCAATTTTTGTTTTGAAAATTTAAATCAATTATTCGTATTTGATTATTTATTTATATTGATTTGGACAATGCAGTATATAAAGATTTTGCATATACGTCTGATCCGCGTGTATTCAAGTTTTAATATACTGGATAGATATAGAATCACACTCTAGTCGCCCGGGGACGATACTGATAATTGTGATCACATTACCAGTATTTATGTTCGAGTGACGAAAGTGGGCTTTCTATATATTTCCTATTGACTTGTGTGAGAACCAAAATTAGATAGGGCCTATTGTTGTGATTTGGCATCAAAAATGTGATTTTTGACTATATATCAAAGTTATGAATTTGAAATGATAATCAACTAATTGATTGATGGTTGTGTTGTTTGAATATTGTTTGATTAATTAAATGTTGAACCATTTAGCCAATTTGAATCAAATAGTGAATTGTATTGAAAATTAGTCGCATTTGCATGCATGTACATGTACTTATATTGAACAGGTCATAGCAAGGAGGCTAGAGCAGAAGAATAAAAAAAATTTGCCCAACAAATAGGTACATGTTTACGGTAATTTACTGTTTTGTTTGGGTGATGATGATTTTATGAGCCGATTGGCTAGCCACTTGGCTTTTTCTTTTTCTTTTGGATTGAAGAAGGCCATGGGAGGCTATGTGAAATATCCCGAAGTCCCCGGTGCAGGGGAGGTTATGGCGAAATTTTTCAAAAATTTAGGGTGTTAGCCAAATTTTTGAAAAATTTGAAAAGTTCGTAGAAACTAAAAAGTTGAAGAACTTAAGCCGTAATGAAAATAGTGTAGTTAAACAATTTTCGGCTTCGTTCCTTTTCAGGGACGAAAAGTTTTAAGTGGGGGAGATTGTAATAACCCGGAAATCTGGGCCAATTTAAAAATTTTATTTTGGCAATTTTAGTGAATTTTGATTATTTAAAATGAATTATTTTAAATAGTAACGATGAGAAATTTATTTTGAATAGAATTCGAACGTATATATTTATTCGAATCGTCGTTAGAATATAAATATTTATTTATATATATAAAAGGAATTGAAAATGGCGCGGTAGTTCGAAAATTCGATTTTAAATTTCAAATGAATGTGAAGGATTCAAAATAAACCGGATTTTAACGAAACCAAAAATATTTGAATCTAATTGAGAATATCTTTCCAACGAATCAGAAAAATTGAAATTTCATAGCGGGAATCAAAAGTTACGTCCAGTTGAAATTTCAGAATAGTCGCTATAGAATTTCGTACCTTGAAAATGGCCATTTTGCAAACGACCTCGGATTTCGACGAAACCTCTTTTGTTAGATCCGCGATGTCTAGTTATTGCTAGGTTTCAAATTTCATAATTTTCCAAATCAATATGTGAGCGTGGCAAAGGAAAACGCGTTTGGCCAGTTTCAGTTGATTTTAATCGACTGGAAAATGGCCATTTTTCAAACGATATTGGAATTCGACGAAACTAGTTTTGTTAGGACCGTATCGTCGATACGAGGCTAGAAAATATTTTTCGAGGATTTTTAGAGTCCGTATGTGGCCCCGGTAAATTGAAATGTGCGTTCAAATTCAATATATAGAGTTATATGTTGATTTTGACGAAAACTAACTGAAACAGTCGAATCAGCTTACGATGTATATCGCATTGTGTTCGGAATGGGGATAATTAGCTATGGGCGACAGGCGGTGGGTTCGATTTCGAGGTCGAAATAAAAAGTTGCTTTATGGAATAAATAAAATAATATAAATTTTTTTTTCAATAAAACCCCTCTTTCACCTTTTCCTCCCTCACATATCAGAACGCAAATAAAAAAAAGAAATCGCGATGGGGGGAGGGAATTCGATGCCGCGCCACGGCCACCAGAACCACGCCGCCCTCCAGCGCCTCCCCCGCCACTTCCTCCACCCTCCGATCGCCTCTCATCTCCTCCATCCCCTCCAACGCGAACCACCACCCACCAAATCCGAAGAAGACCCTGCTGCCTTGCCAAGAACGCGCCGCCACCAGTAGATGTGGGCCCACCTCGCCTGCAGCCGCCACTGTTACCTCCAACGCTGCCCTCTCTCTCTCCACTTCCATTTCGAACCTTCCCTCTCCCAAACCACCACCACTTCGCGAGCCCCAGCGTCACCAAAGGCCGCCGACCTCCTCGAGCCTCCATCGATAGTGAGCATCTTTATTTTATTTTAATTTTATTTTATTATTTATCCTCTTTTATTTTATAAGGTGAAAGATCGAATTTTTATTAGTAGAAAGGGCAATTTTTATTCCGGTAATTATATGATTTTTAGTGTTGAAAGGTATGATTTTTAACATCGTAAAGATATGATTTTTATATTATAAACGTATAAAAATATGATTTTTATCATATGTGAAATATAAAAATATGATTTTTATATAGTAGAAATATTAAAAATGTGATTTTTATATAGTAAAAATATTAAATATAATTTTTATGAGATAGAGAATAAAAATACGATTTTTATATTATATAGTTAGTAAAGATTTGATCTTATACATGAAGTAGAAATATAAAAATATAATTTTCACATAGAATGAAGCGTTGAAAAATATATATGAAGCGAAATAAAAAATTCGATCTTTATATGTGTTGTAGCGAATTAACTATATAAAGAAGTGATTTTGTTTAAAATATAAATTGAGATTTTTATATAGAATGAAGCATCGAAAAATATATGAAGTAGAAATAAAAATATGATTTTTATTTATTGAAATGAAGTGATAAAAATATAATTTTTATTTGAACAGCGTGAAAAGAACTGCATTGGAATTTCAAGCAGATCCAGACAGTTCAGCAGTTCAAAGCAAAGCACGGCGGAGTGGAACCCTCTATGAGAACTTCTCACCTTTTAATTTTGTTTTCTAGTTAATAATATACTAGGATGCAGACGGTGTTTAGTAGCTCCCGACACCCATCGTCCATAGACTATGGACGGCTTGTATGCTTGTTTGTTTGATTTTGATGTGTAGTTGATTGTGTGATGTGATGTAAAACGGAATAAAATACTTTATAGTGGAAAATATTATATAGTTAAAAATAGAAATTTTAACGTGTATTTAAAATGAAATAAATATAAACAGATCGGACGATTTGTTTATATACACACATTTGACTGATATTGATTGGGACGATAAATTTTACACATCGCCCAACTGCACCAATAAAATATGTGTTTGATTGATTGAAACCCCACACGGGTATTGGGATGATATATGACATACACTAATCCCAATAATTAGTTGTATGTCGATCGATTGATTGAAAGGCTGTTATAAGCGTTAAATATTTATATTTGATGCTTATACAGTGTAGAACGCACTCTGGATGATGGTTGATTATTTATCGTGGTTATTTTATACATGTGTTGTAGAAAATCCATATAATTAACATTATATGGTAATTGATTGGGCCTCATTCCAGATTTGAAATAGAAATATTTGAAATAGAAATATTTGAAATAGAAATATTTGAAAATAGAAATATATAAAGCCGTGTTGATTAGATTTTGCGCCATTTTGACGTGAAAGATATTTATATCGATTTTATTCAAATTGAAATGAATATTGAAGTGAATTGAAATTCGAATTAAATTGAAGTGAATTGAAATTCGAATTAAATTGAAGTGATTTGTAATTCGAAATAAATTGAAATGATTTGAAATTCGAATAGAATAGAAATTCGAATTAAATTGAAATAGAAATGAAATCGTTCTGAATTGAATTTAAGCGAATTGAAATTGAATTGAAATCGATCCAAATTGAAATCGATTTGAAATGAATTTAAAACGAATTTATATTGTAATATTCAATTTTGATTTGAAATTGAATATGAAGTTGAAACCGTTTTGAAAAATGAATTTAAAATGATTTATAAAGCACGTTGTGAATTGAAATCGATGAAGGAAATATTATATATATTATATATATAATATGATGGCCTGAATGGAACGCGCCGCGCCGAGGCAGTTCGTGAATTTCGACCATTGACTTCGAATGGACATTGCGGGAGATCCGACCGTCGGATTCTCCTAAAACCGGAACCGTTGGGTTCGTATCGAAAAGAGCTTTCTAACGAATATTAGAAATTTGAAACTTAATGGTTGGATTTGGAATTATGTCCAAATCAAATTTGAAAAAGGTCGCTGCAAGTGCAGTTTGATGGCCGTTGATGGAAATCGACTGTACGGGCCTTGATAAAATTATTAAAAATATCAATAATTTGTGTAAAATCATAAGAAATGATTTGTGAAGAATTGGGATGAAAAACTCCATATTTGAAAAGATAAAAATAGATTTTTATCGAAATGAACTAGTTTTGAAATAGAATTATAATTCTATTTATTTTTAAAAGAAATATAGTGGATTTGAAATGGTTTTAAAAGTAACCAGAATTTCCAGTAATTGAATTGGGATGGATTTGAATCGAAATTGTCTTTGGAATATTTCGATGTTAGATTTCGTGATGATACAGATATTGTTACGGGAATTTGAAAGATATATATATATATATATATATATATCGTTATTTCCAATACGATGTTTTTTGGTCGTAGAATTTGATATTGAATATAAGCCAATATATTTTCTATTCAGAGCCTTGTATTTAATATCAAATGTGATTTGGGTTTGTCGTGAATGGTGTCTTCATTAACATTGTTCTTAAACCCAGTTGAGAAAAAGGTTAAATCTTTTTATTTAGATTTAATGAAGTGTTCCAATTAAATGATATTTAATTGTAATTGAATTGGTATTGATTTTCGGGTTTATCGTGAACAGTGTTTTAAATAACACTTGTTCTTTAACCCGATAATTAATGGAATGTGATTTTAGGTTGTTGTGAACGGTATCTTCAATAATACTGTTCTTAGACCCAAAGGAGTTAAGAAAATCAGAAACTAACTGGAGATTAGTTAAGTTGAATGGCTTCTGGGGTATTGATCTGACATTGGTTTCGGCCTTCAGGGTTAATACTTAGGGAATTGCTCACTTACTAATTTACGGTTAGGGACCGATTGAAATGTGATGTGATTTTGGGGTTTATCGTGAACCATGTTTTAAATGACACTGATTCTTTAACCCAAGTAAAGATTAAAACTAAGTGGAGTTTTAATGAATCTTTAATTAGATTGAAAAATCGAGAATGGAGTATCACCAGTTTTGCTCCAGGCGATAGTTAAATCTTTAATTAGATTTGAACGTGAAATGGTAATTGAATTTACCGATAACACCGTGGTGTTAGATATGAAGTATTACCAGTTTTACTTCATGGGATGAATAGGTGGGGATTGGGAAATAAAATAAATGATTACTCCGGTGTGGTTCGCTAATCCCGACTAGTTTGAAGTGATATTCAAAGGAAGATTAAAGAATAAATTTAAAGAATTTATCTTTGATAAAATTAATGGGAACCTTTCCCAAAGTATAAGAATATTTGAATAAAAGAATATTCTGAATTGGAATGAGGCGTACGTTGTGTTTGTGTAACACGTGTTTATTATGTATATACGCGAGTTGTTCAGAAAGACCGGGTTTATCCCATTCTGAATAACTGATTCGACATGGTGTCGAAGTTGAAGACGGTGGTTGAAGACCGAAGGTCTTCACGTCGTTTGGATAATTACTGATGATCTTGATTGGGCCGTACACCCAAGAGAGGGAATCAGTTGGTGGTCGTCCAGACGTACTTGGAGATCGATGGATATGCAGGGTTCTAGGTGCCTCCGGTTTCATTCAGACCCAGAACGGACGTGTAAATGGACTGTGTGTCTGACATCGGATTTCATTCTGTGTGATTGATATCGGTTGCATAGCGTGAATTGCCTGTGTAGCATGCTGAGATGCAAATGACAAGGCTTCTGTTGAGAAGCAAAGTCTTGTGGTGATGATCAAAGCACAGTCTGTGTGGCATAGCTTTGTGTAACGTTGATTCGCGAGCCTCACACTCCGGTTGTGAACCAGAAATGGGAGAGGACCTCAGGGAGGGCATGCGTTTCCTTCTAGCTAGAAGTGGCGTCAGTGGTTTTACACGCCCTGACGAGTTTGACTTATGTGGTTGTTGCTGTTGCGAGGCGCCTCGGTTAGATCGGACGATCCGGGTCCGATGGAGTCATTCTTTGGCTCATTTACACCCCATAGGGCGGGGAAACACAGTGTTCAGGAATTATAATCCACATCGGTGGACCGGCCCTGACGATCCAAAGGTCACTCAAGCTCTGACCTGAGACATGGGCTAGATTGTCTCGAATCGGTAAGGACTATCTTTTGCCTTGGTTCCCAGACGGAAATCCAACTTCCGATACGTGACTGTGTGGTTTTGATTGTAAACCTATATATGGCGACATAGTGGCATGGGACGCTCATGCCGCCTATGATTGATATTTATGATTGAAATTGTTTTGACACTATACACTTATAGAACTATCAAAATAATCTGTTTTAACCGTATCAAGCATTCTTTGGCTGTTATAAGGGAAAACCCTATCCTCGGCTGCGTTGCATTGTGTGATGGGACCTGGGTCTTATAACAGCTTCATTTTTCTTTATTTAGCATTGCGCTGTTTGTTTTATACACTGGTATTCTTGGGAGGAAACCCGTTCCGTGTTATACGGCGTGGTCCCTTGATTTACCTAACTTTAAAAATAAAGATTAATAACTGTTTTAGTTCTCGCACCAGTCCCATGACTGACCTGGAGTTTATTGTTTTGACCTAAACTCTGGGTGCCCTTACTTTGACACGGGCAGCTAGTAGTTTTGGTTTTGCAGATTTATATTCACAGGATCCTGGTTTACAGCTGGAACGATATCCGGAAAGCTTTGTATCCGTATATCTCATTCTAGTTGTGTATTGTATTATTTTTCCGCTGCTATGGATTTAAATGTAATTTAAATCTCTGATATTTCTATGTAATATTTATTCTTTTATACTCTGTATATTCTTGTAATCTGATGTATTGTTGTAAAATACAATGAAATGTTCTTCTATATGCGTTTTACTTTGTCGTGTTCTCAAACGATAGGGCGTTTCGAACGGTTTGGGTCGGTTTAGCGACTGGTTCGGACCGAGCGAAATTCCTTCTCGTCACAACTACTTATATAAAAATAGTATTTTTATATCTTCTACTATATAAAGGTCATATTTTTAATACTCTACACAAGTAAAAATCATATTTTTGATTCACTTCATATATAAAGATCAAATCTTTAACACTTCTATAATGTAAAAATCATAGTTTTGTCTTCTACATCATATAAAAATTATATTTTTATACTCTACTTCCTAATAAAAATCGAATTTAAAATGAAACTAAAAGGGAGGCTCATAGTTTTTATCGTTTGGAGGAGGAGAGGACCGGTTTGCTTCGAATGGAGGAGGGCCCACTGTCGATCAGTGGCGGAGGGGGTCGTCTTCAGGGTGGCGATGGGGTTTGGGTGGGTCGCGGTGGGGTTTCTTCGGGTCTGGGGTTCTTCGAACGAACAGGGAGGAGGGGATGTCGAGGAGGAGGGCGAAGGGGGTTCGAGGAGGAGGGCGCAGGGGGTTCGTCGGTGGTTGGGTTTGGGTGCTTCGGGGGCTGCGTGGAGGTCAAACGAAGAAGGAGGAGAAGAAAGGGGGGTCTCATGGATGGCGGCGCCGGAGGCGCGCCGCCCCTGGTGGCCGCGGCGGCGGCCTTCCTCCCTGCCATCCACCCTTTTCCCTTTTTTTTTTGATTTTGAAATGAACTTTAACGGGGGGTGGGGGGGGGCTGAGAAGATAAGGGGAGAGAGGAATATTTTTTATTTTAATTTATTTAATTTTAGAAAGTTGACTTTTTCATTTGACCTCTAGACGAGGCCCACCGCCTATCGTGCATAGCTAATTACCCCCATTCCGAACACAATGGGATATGTATCGCAAGCTGATTCGATTGTTACCATCAGTTTTCGTCAAAATCAACATATAAATCAATATATTGAATTTGAACGCGCATTTCAATTTACTGGGATCACATACTAACTCGAAAAATTCCAAAAAAATATTTTCTAGCTTCGTATTGACGATACGGTCCTAACAAAACTAATTTCGTCGAATTCTGAGACCGTTTGAAAAATGGCCATTTTCCAGCCGATTAAAATCAATTGAAAATGATCAAACGCGTTTTCCTTTACCACGCTCACATATTGATTCAAAAAATTATGAAAATTGGAATCTAGCAATAACTAGACATCACAGATCCAACAAAAGTGGTTTCGTCGAAATCCGAGGTCGTTTTCAAAATGGCTATTTTCAAGGGCCGAAATTCCATAGCGACTATTCTGAAATTTCAACTGGACATATCTTTTTATCCCCGCTGTGAACTTTCAATAATTCGGATTCGTTGGAAAGATCTCCTCAATTAGGTTCCATTATTTTTGGTTTCGCTAAAATCCGGTTTATTTTGAATCCTGTACATTCAATTGAAGTTTGAAATCGAATTATCGAACTACCGCGCCATTTTCAATTCCTTTTATAGTCTATACTATATTATAATTAGTGAGTTTGTTTTCTTGATCTGTGAAGCATGCCACGTCAATTTTAAACTGAACCGTCTTTTTTTGCTAATTCTATTTAGGAAAAGTCCATCTACTATCGTTTCCCAAATTCCCTGTTCTCATCTCACGCTAACCCTAAACCGTCTCCTCTTCCCCCAGTGAGAACTTCGATCTCCTCTCATTATCTGCTTGACCCTAATTACATGGTCATCATTTTCGGCTCCCCTTATCCAAATCCGTCTCTCATCCGCCTATAGCCAAAGACCCGTCGTTCGCCGCTGTATAGGCCATCAGTTTTCGAACCTACAAACCCAGTTTTTCGACTTCCGCCAGCGAGCAACTCTACCGTCACGAAAGGTAATATCTTCTTTGAGAAGCCCTGTGTTTATCCTGCTCTTTAGACATAAAACTATGTTATACTCTATTATTGTGCTATGTTTCGTAAAATACATTTTGCTGATGGTAAGGGTTCTCCTTGGTTGTTCTCATAATTCAAATTTGATGTTATTTTCAATTTGGAACATAAAATCCTGTTTGTGTAATTTTTGTCTATCCACCGATCTGTTGGTTAGGAATGGAAAGGTCATCTGGAAAGCTACCAGTTCATCTTCCAGTTTTATGTATTCTGAATCTACTACTTTCTTGGAGCTTCATAAGTGCAGCTTTTGCTAATTATTTATTAATGAATTATCATATTTCGGGATAAAAAACCTATGCCGGAGTACTATCACTAACTAAATATGGTAATGATTTCAATTTTGGATTTTTTTACTCTATACAATTAACAATAAAAAATCAAATACAAACAATAATATTGGCATCATTTCATATTTTCATATACAACAATGAGATATTTTATAATGGATTCATCATAGTTATTCAATGTTGAAAGTATATTATGGGTTGAACTTTAAGAAATTTCTCAAATTGGATTTTAAGACATCTAGGCCTTCTCCACTATGCTGAAGGTCGTTGAAATAATATGTGGTTTTTCTTGCTGCATAATGAATACAATAACTCCATATAAAATTAATAAATATTCATATGAAAACAAGTGGATAAACTCAAACATTCCTATGTCACAGCAAATTTGTATACTACGCATGAATTTATTTAAAGCTTATTCGCAATTTTTTTGATGGGAATATTGATGCTTCAAATGATTAATGTTTGTTTTGAATTGGTTTAACCACATGCTTATTTAATAAAAGTTTTTTATATTCAGCTTGATGTCATTTTGATACTACTAGCTGGCACTAGAAGCATACATCCCTTCTCAGGTAATTTTTAAGTCCGACTTTTTATCTATTCAAATATTGATCCTTTGTATATTGTATCCACCGATTTTCAATATATTATAAGAAAAAATATTCAACTTTTTATCAGTAATGATGAATCAAAGTTATAACATGTGCATTGAACTGTTTTTCCTTAAATTCTTTTTAATCTCAAATTCTGGCAAAAAGAAAAAACCTTTTAAAACAGTAATTCAATGAATAATGAGTCCCAAATTATTTTTTCCCTTATGTATGAGTAATTACTATGTTTTTAAGATAAACTATTTCGTTTATTTCTATATTTTTACCAATTTATTAAAATTATCATTCCTTACTCGATGTGAAAATTTTGCATTAACTTTTTTGCTATAGTAACCTGCTTTCATGTAATTGTGTATTGCATTAAAGAGAGGAGTTTCAATAAATTTTTCTTTCATTACGGACACTGTAATAGTTCTCTTATGTTATTTATACTTAGAGTTGCTATTTTAGTTTGTGTTTTGCCTGCAGTTTTTACTGATAGCTGCTACATTAAAATCAAGTCAGTTCTTTTGCAATTTTATAATGGAGTACTTCTTTTCCCTTTCATCTTGCTCTGATTTGAAAAAAAAAATCTTTCATTCTTCAACATCTACAAACTTTATTATAGATAATGTATCTAGAAAATTGCTATTTTAATTTTTTCAGTCATGCGCGTTGTCATTTATTGGCAATTCATATGTTGCTTATTTTACAATTTTTAGTTTTTGCTTGAAGACATGTTGTGTTGCTCCGATTAAGGAGTACACTATACTACTGTTTTGTTGACAGAATTTGTTTAAAAGAATAGAGATTTTTTAATGTTGTGGCCATATCATAGGAAATAGTTTGAAAAAAAGTACTTAGTTAAATATGATTATTTTTGGAATTAGGCATACTTCATGTACAAATAAAACAGGATTTTTGGCCAAATAAATATGTTATTGACCGAACTATAATAATACGAATATGCTTAAATTTTTTTTTCATTCTTAGAAAACAATCTAGAATAGATGATATGAAACATTTCTTTTTTATTTACCTACGTTGAATATTAACAATCTTTGTTCTATGTTTATGGTGGATTACATTGCTATGATTGACAAGTTTGTAATCAACAAGGTCTCTTTCCCTGCTTAAATTTTCATTGTTGAAAATAATTTATGATTGATTTAAGTTCTTTATATTTATTTCGACATGTATCCAGGTCTACTGATATGTTTTCTTTGTTTTATTTCATTTGAATATTAACTACGAGTTCCTTAACTTTTGTTGGAAAATAATTATTGTCAAATAATCTTGAAGCAATAAGCTAAAAGCATATTACTTTGAATTTTGGGCTTCCGTTGCATGCACTTTTGGGTTTTGCTTACTTGCTCAATTTGACATTCTCTATTTTTAAACTCGACTAAATTATAGTTTTAGTAACTTTTTTGTTAATACCATAGTTATATATGTTGGATATTTGGACACATGACTATATAATAAATTGGTAGAAAATAGTATGAATATACTTATTTTTCACTTTAATTTATGCTAAATGATTAGTAACATTATTTATTTATTTATTTGTTTTGACTTAACGATTTTTGCAGTAAGCCTATTTTGTAAAACTAAAACCAATTTGCAGTGCAGTTATGCTTTACCTAGACCAATTAGTGCTTTAATAACTTTTTTTATTCATATCACCTTATTTTTCTACCAGTTCCGTCAATAACTATTTTTTTTATCTAAGTTACAAATATAAAATTGTAATCAAATTCAAAATAAATTGACCATATTTTTCCATACCATGATTTACTGTTTTATGATTGGTTTATGCAGTGATTATGTGCCCCAATATTGAGTACTTTTTTAAAAACTATAGTCGGACTAATTGTATATTTTTTATAGATAAAATCAATAAAAAAATCTATTTATTTTGCAGAAAATTTTGTATATTGAACTACATGAACATTTGTTGTCAATAATGTATTACGTTGAAGTTGATTTTAGGTCAGTATAATTAGAACATGAGATCTTTGAAATTGTAAAAAAAAAAATCAGTGCTTGTGAGTAATTGCTACATCTATTAGATAAATAATTTCCTTTTTACCGAAATCTTTACCAGTTTGTTAAAAATATCCTTCCTTAATTCATGTTAAAATTTTGCATTAGATTTTATACTATAATAACCTGCTTTCATGTAATTGTGTATTGCATTAAAGACATGAGTTTCAATAAATTCCTGGTTTATTGCGGACATAGTAATAGCTCTCACA
Source organism: Allium sativum (assembly GCA_030737875.1). Classification (NCBI taxonomy): domain Eukaryota; kingdom Viridiplantae; phylum Streptophyta; class Magnoliopsida; order Asparagales; family Amaryllidaceae; genus Allium; species Allium sativum. Next base: position 798,345,092 of record CM060922.1, read on the forward strand.
TTATTTATGCTTTGAATTGCTATTTCAGTTTTGTATTTTGCACCTACAGTTCTCATGGATAGCTGCTACAATGACATCAAGTCAGTTCTTTTGCAGTTTAATAATGGAGCACTTATTTCGTTTTTTCTTTCATCTTGCTCTGATTAAAAAAAACTGTTTCTCGCATTTTTCATACAACAGCTACAAACTTTATTCTAGATAACGTATCTAGAAAATTACTGTTTGGATTTTTCCAGTCATCCACGTTGTCATTTATTGGCAATTCATATGTTGCACATTTTACGATTTTTAGTTTTTGCTTGAAGCCATGTTGTGTTGCTCCGAGTAAAGGGTACGCTGTATATTACTGTTTTGTGGACAAATTCTGTTTTAAAGTAAGGTGAATTTTTTTATGTTCTAGCCATATCACAGGAAATAGTTTGATAAAAAATACTTCGTTAAATATGATTATTCTTGGAAATAGGCATACTCATATACAATTAAATTTGGAATTTGGCCACATAAGTATATTATTGACCAAAATATAATAATATGAATATGCTTAATTGTTTGCTTATATTCATACTAAACAATTTAGAATAAATGATACGAAAACATTTCTTTTATATTTACCCACTTCGGATATTAGCAATATTTGCTCTATGTTTATGGTGGATCCAATTTACACTTTTCAAGATTTCATAGCTATGGCTGTTAACTTTGTAAACAGCAAGGTCCCTTTTCCTACTTGCTCTTTCATTGTTGAAAATAATTTTACAATCCATTTATAGTGTGTTAATTCATGTTTTTCTTCATGTTTACTTCCACATGTATCCATATCAACTGATATTTTCTTTATCGTATTTCATTTGAATATTAACTAATGAATTCCTTAAATTTTGTTGGAAAAGAATTATTTTCAAAGAATCTAGAAGCAAATAAACTAAAAGCATATTACTTTGAGTCATGCATTCACGTTGCATGTATTTTTGGGCCTGCGTACTTGCTCAACTTGACATTTCCTATTTTTCAACTCAACTAAATTATAGTTTTAGTAAAAAAATTGCTGATACCATAGTTACATAAGTTGGATATCTATAGTCTATACAGATAATTATATAATAAACTGGTATAAATTGTATGAATATACTTATTTTTCACTTTAGTTTATGCTAAATGATTTACAATAAATGATTAGTAGCAAATTGTAATGGCGCGTTTTGTAAGGTATAATAATTAAGTTATTTAATTATTTAAATAACGAATATATTAAATAAACGATAGTTGAACGTATAATTTATAACATAATTATAATCGAGCTCGAAATGGCGCGGCAGTTCGCTATTTGGCGATTCGAACTTCAACTGAATATACAGGATTCGTTTTAAGCCGGATTTCTGTGAAACAAGAAACGTGTGGAGCTGGTGGAGTATATCCTTCTAGTGGAAGAGAAAAATTGGGATTTCGTCGTGTAGATTTTGAGATATGTCCAAGTCAAACTTTAAAATAGTCGATATAGATTCGTTTACCGACCGTAACGGTTTATTTGAAATAACTTGATATCAGGCGTGAATTTAGACAAGGTTCTTTTGGGACATAGCGATAATTTAATTTTTAGAATTTTATGGAAATTTTTAATTAATTAAATATGCAACTTTTTATTTGGGGTATTTTGCACCCTGTAATCAACATTTTGAGGTTTCAAAATATGAGTCAATCTACCGGTATTATTATATTTTTGGGATCGGGGCACCTTGGTCGTCTCAACGATAGTTTCATTTTTGTCGGTAGCAGCCCGTAAGTAAATGAAATTCTTCGTCGTGGCGTGAGTTATAACTTAACTACAAAGTAAAATATAAAGGTCACTAGTGTGCCACGCTTCTTTTAAATCCAATACGCTGTTCTCATTGTATTGTGACCATCACACCTCATAAATGCTTCTACCGCTCTACCGTCCATTTAAAGAAAATAGTACCCTCCTTTGCATGGATAAAAATCTGAAACGTTGCTGCTAAGTTTAGCACCTATCATATGTCTGCATACCTCTCTGCGGCCCTTCTATAGTCCACGTTCCCTATTACTTCATCACCAAGGATCCTAGATTTATAAATACCATGCCGACCACAACATTTCTTGCTTGCTGTTCTCAATACTTCGAACATGGCAATGATGGGAAATGGCTCACTGTAAGGAGGGAGAAGCATCTCGAGTTCGACGCTGGTACGGTTGCCAGACAGAGGAGTGGAAGCGGAGATGAACAGTGGAGGTTTGGCGCAGTTTCATGGGGGAGAAACACGTCAGTGGAGGAAAAGCATTTTATATATATATGCATGGTGGAAACTTTGCTAACGAAATCTTGTTCGCTGAGTGGAGCGTCGGGTTCAGGTGAAGTACGGGGTGACGAACAAGGCAGGCAAGTCTCGGAAATGGCCGTGGTTTTGAATGGACGTGAAAGGGAAGAATAGGAGAAGTCTGAAGTTATTAAATGAAAATTTTGTTTAAACTTTGAAGTGGAAGTTAGGGTGAATGATGTTTAACTGGTTGGTGGGGTGATTTACACACGTGAAGGGAAATGGGATTAAAACGTTCGTATGGCAAAAGATGGGTTCAAAGAGGAACTGTAAATGGAAGTGTTTAAAGGATCGAAGTGTTGAAAATGGTTGTACAAAGGAGGATCGGGATTTCATTGTTTGGAGAAGACAGGGTAACGACGGGTTGGGTTTTGGTTTAGGGGATGGGCCGTTAAAAGGTGGTATGGCCCAATTATAAATTATAAATGAAAGTATAGTTTTTTGTTTTATATTTAAATAGTGATTTAACTTGTTAACGCGATATCTTAACCATATGTGATCAGTTTTACGAACCGTAAGTTGCATTGGGACCGTATGGACGAGAGCTTCACAATGAAACTGATTGGAAGTGGATTGGTGCTCGTTTGAATTTATGGCGAAATAAATTGTTTGATTTAAATCAAACAACAGTTTATTGTTCTTTAACGATGAACTTCAAAAGTGAGTAAAACTCACCAACTCTATACAGTTCTATTTTTACAACGTGTTCTTAGAACTGTTAATTATCTGTTGTTTGACTGTGTGTTGACTGTTTGATTGAACTGCTAGTCAGTTAGTTAAATTTCTATATTGATTCTGTTTAACAGAATATATCATATGGAACTGAAAGTGATGTTATCTATATTGTCTAACATCTGTGATGCAGGGAAACAGGTTGGAGGAATCCGACTGGATTCCTCAACAGTTATTTTATTGTTTTTCATATATTGTGATATATGATGTGTTATGAAATCTGTTATTGATTTCATATGTTTGAATGATACCGATCATTGTTATACGACACGTTAAACACCGTAGGTGATAATAGAATGTAAAAAGGGATTTTTCAATGTTTATATTGAAAATAAATCTTATTTATAAAATCGATAGGATTTTATAAAATGAAAACATTTATTTATTTAGGAAATAAATAAAGGAACATTTATTTAGATTATAAATAAATGGAATAAAGGAATATTTATTTAGGGAATAAATAAAGGAACACTTGTTCGGAAAATAAATAGAATTATATAAGGATAGATTTAAACACGTGCTTCGCACACGGTATAACACGATATGGATTCAAATGAGATATTAAATAGGAAATCTGTTTTAAACAGACAAATTGAAGTAGATTAATTTATAAATAATGTTTTATAAATTAGATAAATTATTTATCGTTGATAAATGGAATATATATAAGTCTGGACTTATATAGAGAAGTAGAAACGTTATTAAAAGGACATTTATAAAGTGAAGAACCGTTACTAAAAGTTAATCTTTATAAATGGATAAACGTTGTAAAAAGGAAATCTTTATCAATGGATAAACGTTGTAAAAAGGAAATCTTTTGAAATGAATAAACGTTAATAAAAGGAGTTAATCGAATTTAGTTATTTGAAATAAGTTATTCGAATTAGATATTTGAATAGAGTTAAACACATTAGAGTGATTCGAATTACTTATTCGAATAGAGTTAAACAAAGTAATTTGTTAGGTTAACCAAAGCAAGTTAGTCGAGTTAACCAAAGTAATTGGTTAAGTTAACCAAAGTAAATTAGTTAAGATAAACTAAGTGGTTAATCGAAGTGAATTAGTTAAGTTAAACTAATTGGTAAATTAAAGTGAATTAGTTGCGTCAAACTAAGTGAATTAGTCAAGTTAAACTAATTGGTTAATCGAAGTAAATTAGTTGGGTTAATCAAAGTGAATTAGCTGAGTTAAACTAAGTAAATCGGTTAGAGTTAATCAAAGTGAATTAACTAAGTTAAACTAAGTGGATTAGTTCAGTTAATCGAGACAAGTAAATCAAGTTAGGTTAAACCATTTGAGTTAACCAGTTAGGTTAAACCATTTGAGTTAACCAGTTAAAGTTTACCAGTTAAAGATAAACAGTTAAAGTTGACCAGTTAGAGTTGACCAGTTGGAGTTATCCAAGTGGAGTTAATCGAGTAGAGTTGCCGAATATCACTTATTCGAAGTAGAGTTATCGAATATAGTGTATTCGAGGGAAGAGTAATCGAACATAGTTTATTCGAGTGGAGAAATCAAATGTTATTCATTTGAGAAGAGTTACCGAATATTATTTATTCGAAGAGTAGTTATCGAATATTGGTTATTCGAAGTTAGTTAATCCAAAGGAGTTATTCGAAGTTAGTAATCCAAAGGAGTTATTCGAAGTTAGTAATCCAAAGGAGTTATTCGAAGTTAGTTAATCCAAAGGAGTTAGTCGAAGAGTTAATCGAATATAGTTATTCGAAAGAAAGTGTTAATCGAATATAGTTATTCGAGTAAAGTTAAAAGAGTTAATCGAATATAATTTACTCGAATAGAGTTAGAGAAGTTAATCGAATATAGTTCATTCGAATAGTGTTGGAGGGAATATCGAATATAGTTTATTCGATAGGATAGAATTGAATATAATTTATCAATTAAGTTATTCGAATGAGTTATTCGAAGGAGTAAATCAAATTAAGTTAATCGATTAGAGTTGAGTTAATCGATTTTGGTTAAGTTTAAGATTCATCGAGTTAAGTAATCAAGTTAAGAAATCGAGTTGAGATAATCGAGTTAAGAAAATCAAGTTTAGTTAATCGAATAAGTTATTCGATAAGAGTAAATCCATTTAAGTTAAATCGGATGTTAGTTATTCGATAAGAATTGACACACTTAAGAAAACCGAATATTTGTTATTCGATAAGAGTTAATGAAATAGAGCCAACCAAGAAGAGTTATTCGAATATCAGTTATTCGATAGGAGTTAATCGAAATAGAGTTTATCGAATATAAGTTATTAAAAAGGGAGAGTTAATCGAATAGAGATTACTCGAAAGAGAGTTATACGTCGAATTCGATTATAGCAAATTCAGGAAAGTACTATTTACTTTCCAGGGTTTAAATCAAGATTTAGTTATTGATTTAGAAATTAGGTGTCTGTTAAATTATTCGAGTTAGGAACTTAATTTATAATTTAGGTTAGATATTGCAGAAGTAGGAATTATAACGTTATAGTTATAATCAAACGTTTTCATATAAGAAGTAGATTCGTAACCTGAATCCGAGAATTTGCGTAAACAGATGATTGGAAAAAGTGAGTGACGAGCTTCATCTATTTCACAGTAAAGGATGTTGTTCAATTAAGGTCTGAGAGGTAATTATAGCCCAACTTGATTGACTTCAGAATTGACAAAGTAATAGTTGTGGTTCGATAGAAAAGGTTGATTTGAAATATAGTTAAGTAATAAGCGATTAAGGGATTAAGCGTAATGATGTTTTATACAACGTTCATTGGAAATCCGTAAATGAGTTTTGGAAACGTTTTTCCAAATATAGTCAGATATGTTTTCTAAACATAGAAAATGAAATGTTTTCATGATAAGAATTTAAGAAATAGAGTTAAGCAAATTCAGAAACTGACTGGAGAGGGTAAGTTGAACGGTTTTCTAAGTGACGATCTGATGTTGGTTTCGACCTTCCGGATTGATACTTAGAGAATTGTTCTCATTCTAGTTACAATTAGGGACTGATAGTTGCGAAATAATAGTGATGTGAAAATAAGCTATGGAAATGTTTTCCAATGATTAATAACATATATTTTCTAAATATATGAAATAAGGAAATATGAACATGTGATGATTGATCGATCGAATTTCCATTTGGAAATAAGATCGTTGTTTGTACACCGACATGTTTTCATTGATAGTTGAATCACAGACTATCAAAGTTTTTACCATTTTAACGTTGTTAATATGGAGAGACCGGTTGGATTATTATCCAAAGAACCACTCTGTATTGGCATAAGCGTTGCGAGCAATATCTGCCAGAGACAATTTGAAGACGGAGTAAAGTGCAAGGGCTGTTGTATAAGTCTTAGATAACAGTGACTAAGATGGATATACTGAATAGTGCCTTCGGTTTGTCCAGTCCCAGGACAACGTATATGGAAGAAGGTCTAACAGAGTATATCCAATGGATCACGTAAGTTGATCTGTTCAAACGTATTCACGTTTGGTGGCGGAGGAATTCGTTTCTCTTGGCTATATACCCGTGTTATTTTTGGATAAGTCAATTTGTGATTTGGCGGGTATGACGATGTGGCATTCAAAGTGAATGGTGATCAGATGTTCTGAAGATAGACGTAGCTTCTAGCCTCACACCGGGAAATAACAAAAGTTGGGCTAGGCAGCATGGCTAGTTGGGTCATCCCCAAGCAGGGTGTATTGTCACCGATCTAGGGAATATTCATATTTATACTTCTTTTTGATTCTATATCTTCGGATGACGGTTTGATGGCCTACAACCGTGGTGGCAATATATTCGCGACACTCAAGCTAAATGAGTGAGCGGTCATGTGTGGCCGGGTTGCAAGACGTTCTTGTTGAACCCTGAGTGTATCACCTCTAGAGTACACTATTCAGAAGGTGCTCCCATACCTTGTCTGTTGGAATCCATTCTTCGATAAGCGCCCTGCGGTTTATGATTTTATACTATGTATGTAGAACGTGAGATGCAAGCGTTTCTGCTAGATTGATACCTATTTGTACTTAGACCTTATTATAATATCACAATAATATTGCTTGTCAAAGTTGTTCAGATACTCATAAGGGAAAAACCCGTTCCGTATTCACGGCATGGTCTTATGAGATATCCTATACCTGTTTTAAACTATTTTACTCATACCTGTCCCATGACTGACCCGGAGTTTACTTTGTTGTTTTCCCTAAACTCTTGGGTGCCTAAATTTGTACGGGCAGTCAAGTAGTCGGGATTTACAGATATACTTGGAGAGCTTGGAGCAGGAGGCTGCAAGATTTTATAGCTATAGTTATTTCCGCTGTGTTGTAAGTGTTGTACTCTGATAAAGTGCTATTGTATATATAACTGTTATGTTTCAAAGATATGTTATATATTATATGTTATTCGTTCCGCTGTGAGTTTCGTGTTTACTCTGATTCTGATGTTCTTCTTCTTCTTCTATTCTATTAGTTCTATCTTTTCTTTCTCACCTTCTAAATTCTTTCACTAACGTCTCGGAATTTCCAACTCTCGAGGAGTCGGAAATTTCCAGCCGTTACAGTTGGTATCAGAGCTTAAGTTAAGTGATTACCTTGGCTCTGTGGCATAACTCGATAGAGATGGGATTAATAATATCCTAGATTGAGTTTGAGTGTATATATATGAGCGCGTAATTGTTATTCAATATAAAATGGTTTATATTGTGGAGACTCATTGGTTGAGTGGCTTATGAATTCTGGTCGATCAGTTTTGATCCACTGTATCGATAAGGGTTACTAAACACCCGAATACGATGAACCGTCATGGTATGTTTTGAAAGAGGGTAAATGAAATAATTTTCCCCAAAATATATTTGTTTATAGAAGAAATATATATCTTGAAATTATTATAGTATATTGATTGTGTTGGGTGTTATTATAATCGAATAAGATTATAAAAGGGTGAAATGGTTATAAATGACCAATCAGAATTCATATGAATGTAATATATGAAATAGTTTGAATTAAATATGAATTTAAATCAGAATTTGGAATTTAAAATAAGGAAATTTTAAGTTCCTGGGAGATTTTGAAAATGTTTTTCAAATTGAAAATGATATAGTATTGAACTCACTTTGATAGCTGGAAAATAGATTCTGATGATGAATCTAGACATCATCAGTGTTCATTTTCGAGTTCTAAGTGACGGATTACTACCAAAGGTTTTGTATTTGAATTGTTTTGAGAAAACAAGTTGTTTAGAAATTCAAAGGTTTTGAATTGGCATTATGATTTCAAATTGATTTGAAAGAAACCCAGGTACTTAAGTTCTGGAATTAAAATTTAACTAATGAAGTTAAATAAAATGAGATGGTAAAAATAAATTGAAATTTAACTTGAACCGAGTTAAATAAAATTGAATTGGATTAGAGATAATCTAGAATGGAACCGAATTGATAAGTCAATAATTTGGAATTTGATATTAGAGTTCGAATGAAATTCGATTTGGATTTGAGGATATGAACTGATTGGAGATCAATTGGAATGGATAACATTGGTATATGTTGAAGTGGTAGCAGATGAAAGGGATAGAGTTAAATGCCCGACAAAAAGGTACAAGTTTATATCATATATGAGTTTGGATTTTATGAGCCGAATTGGCAAGCCGCTTGGCTATTTTAATTTCCTTTTGATTTGGAGGAGGCCTAGAGAGGCGAGTTGTGGTTTGACATATTGAGCCATACAAAGGAGGTTATGGCGAAATTTTTCGAAAATTCCAGGCGTTAGAACATTCTCATGATTTATGGAAATTCAGTTAGACATAATGAATTAATAATTTAATTGAAAATTTAATGGTTCAGTTGAAACCTGGAGTTGAGAAGCAAACTAAAAGATATTTGAATCTAGTTAGTAAAGTTGGTAGCATTTTCCTAGCTTAGCAATTTCGAGGACGAAATTATTTTAAGGGGGGAAGTCTGTAATGGCGCATTTTGTAAGGTATAATAATTAAGTTATTTAATTATTTAAATAACGAATATATTAAATAAACGATAGTTGAACGTATAATTTATAACATAATTATAATCGAGCTCGAAATGGTGCGGCAGTTCGCTATTTGGCGATTCGAACTTCAACTGAATATACAGGATTCGTTTTAAGCCGGATTTCTGTGAAACAAGAAACGTGTGGAGCTGGTGGAGTATATCCTTCTAGTGGAAGAGAAAAATTGGGATTTCGTCGTGTAGATTTTGAGATATGTCCAAATCAAACTTTAAAATAGTCGCTATAGATTCGTTTATCGACCGTAACGGTTTATTTGAAATAACTTGATATCAGGCGTGAATTTAGACAAGGTTCTTTTGGGACATAGCGATAATTTAATTTTTAGAATTTTATGGAAATTTTTAATTAATTAAATAAGCAACTTTTTATTTGGGGTATTTTGCACCCTGTAATCAACATTTTGAGGTTTCAAAATATGAGTCAATCTACCGGTATTATTATATTTTTGGGATCGGGGCACCTTGGTCGTCTCAACGATAGTTTCATTTTTGTCGGTAGCAGCCCGTAAGTAAATGAAATTCTTCGTCGTGGTGTGAGTTATAACTTAACTACAAAGTAAAATATAAAGGTCACTAGTGTGCCACACTTCTTTTAAATCCAATACGCTGTTCTCATTGTATTGTGACCATCACACCTCATAAATGCTTCTACCGCTCTACCGTCCATTTAAAGAAAATAGTACCCTCCTTTGCATGGATAAAAATATGAAACGTAGCTGCTAAGTTTAGCACCTATCATATGTCTGCATACCTCTCTGCGGCCCTTCTATAGTCCACGTTCCCTATTACTTCATCACCAAGGATCCTAGATTTATAAATACCATGCCGACCACAACATTTCTTGCTTGCTGTTCTCAATACTTCGAACATGGCAATGATGGGAAATGGCTCACTGTAAGGAGGGAGAAGCATCTCGAGTTCGACGCTGGTACGGTTGCCAGACAGAGGAGTGGAAGCGGAGATGAACAGTGGAGGTTTGGCGCAGTTTCATGGGGGAGAAACACGTCAGTGGAGGAAAAGCATTTTATATATATATGCATGGTGGAAACTTTGCTAACGAAATCTTGTTCGCTGAGTGGAGCGTCGGGTTCAGGTGAAGTACGGGGTGACGAACAAGGCAGGCAAGTCTCGGAAATGGCCGTGGTTTTGAATGGACGTGAAAGGGAAGAATAGGAGAAGTCTGAAGTTATTAAATGAAAATTTTGTTTAAACTTTGAAGTGGAAGTTAGGGTGAATGCTGTTTAACTGGTTGGTGGGGTGATTTACACACGTGAAGGGAAATGGGATTAAATCGTTCGTATGGCAAAAGATGGGTTCAAAGAGGAACTGTAAATGGAAGTGTTTAAAGGATCGAAGTGTTGAAAATGGTTGTACAAAGGAGGATCGGGATTTCATTGTTTGGAGAAGACAGGGTAACGACGGGTTGGGTTTTGGTTTAGGGGATGGGTCGTTAAAAGGAGGTATGGCCCAATTATAAATTATAAATGAAAGTATAGTTTTTTGTTTTATATTTAAATAGTGATTTAACTTGTTAACGCGATATCTTAACCATATGTGATCAGTTTTACGAACCGTAAGTTGCATTGGGACCGTATGGACGAGAGCTTCACAATGAAACTGATTGGAAGTGGATTGGTGCTCGTTTGAATTTATGGCGAAATAAATTGTTTGATTTAAATCAAACAATAGTTTATTGTTCTTTAACGATGAACTGCAAAGGTGAGTAAAACTCACCAACTCTATACAGTTCTATTTTTACAACGTGTTCTTAGAACTGTTAATTATCTGTTGTTTGACTGTGTGTTGACTGTTTGATTGAACTGCTAGTCAGTTAGTTAAATTTCTATATTGATTCTGTTTAACAGAATATATCATATGGAACTGAAAGTGATGTTATCTATATTGTCTAACATCTGTGATGCAGGGAAACAGGTTGGAGGAATCCGACTGGATTCCTCAACAGTTATTTTATTGTTTTTCATATATTGTGATATATGATGTGTTATGAAATCTGTTATTGATTTCATATGTTTGAATGATACCGATCATTGTTATACGACACGTTAAACACCGTAGGTGATACTAGAATGTAAAAAGGGAATTTTCAATGTTTATATTGAAAATAAATCTTATTTATAAAATCGATAGGATTTTATAAAATGAAAACATTTATTTATTTAGGAAATAAATAAAGGAACATTTATTTAGATTATAAATAAATGGAATAAAGGAATATTTATTTAGGGAATAAATAAAGGAACACTTGTTCGGAAAATAAATAGAATTATACAAGGATAGATTTAAACACGTGCTTCGCACACGGTATAACACGATATGGATTCAAATGAGATATTAAATAGGAAATCTGTTTTAAACAGATAAATTGAAGTAGATTAATTTATAAATAATGTTTTATAAATTAGATAAATTATTTATCGTTGATAAATGGAATATATATAAGTCTGGACTTATATAGAGAAGTAGAAACGTTATTAAAAGGACATTTATAAAGTGAAGAACCATTACTAAAAGTAAATCTTTATAAATGGATAAACGTTGTAAAAAGGAAATCTTTATCAATGGATAAACGTTGTAAAAAGGAAATCTTTTGAAATGAATAAACGTTAATAAAAGGAGTTAATCGAATTTAGTTATTCGAAATAAGTTATTCGAATTAGATATTTGAATAGAGTTAAACACATTAGAGTGATTCGAATTACTTATTCGAATAGAGTTAAACAAAGTAATTTGTTAGGTTAACCAAAGCAAGTTAGTCGAGTTAACCAAAGTAATTGGTTAAGTTAACCAAAGTAAATTAGTTAAGATAAACTAAGCGGTTAATCGAAGTGAATTAGTTAAGTTAAACTAATTGGTAAATCAAAGTGAATTAGTCAAACTAAGTGAATTAGTCAAGTTAAACTAATTGGTTAATCGAAGTAAATTAGTTGGGTTAATCAAAGTGAATTAGCTGAGTTAAACTAAGTAAATCGGTTAGAGTTAATCAAAGTGAATTAACTATGTTAAACTAAGTGGATTAGTTCAGTTAATCGAGACAAGTAAATCAAGTTAGGCTAAACCATTTGAGTTAACCAGTTAGGTTAAACCATTTGAGTTAACCAGTTAAAGTTTACCAGTTAAAGATAAACAGTTAAAGTTGACCAGTTAGAGTTGACCAGTTGGAGTTATCCAAGTGGAGTTAATCGAGTAGAGTTGCCGAATATCACTTATTCGAAGTAGAGTTATCGAATATAGTGTATTCGAGGGAAGAGTAATCAAACATAGTTTATTCGAGTGGAGAAATCAAATGTTATTCATTTGAGAAGAGTTACCGAATATTATTTATTCGAAGAGTAGTTATCGAATATTGGTTATTCGAAGTTAGTTAATCCAAAGGAGTTATTCGAAGTTAGTAATCCAAAGGAGTTATTCGAAGTTAGTAATCCAAAGGAGTTATTCGAAGTTAGTTAATCCAAAGGAGTTAGTCGAAGAGTTAATCGAATATAGTTATTCGAAAGAAAGTGTTAATCGAATATAGTTATTCGAGTAAAGTTAAAAGAGTTAATCGAATATAATTTATTCGAATAGAGTTAGAGAAGTTAATCGAATATAGTTCATTCGAATAGTGTTGGAGGGAATATCGTATATAGTTTATTCGATAGGATAGAAGTGAATATAATTTATCAATTAAGTTATTCGAATGAGTTATTCGAAGGAGTAAATCAAATTAAGTTAATCGATTAGAGTTGAGTTAATCGATTTGGGTTAAGTTTAAGATTCATCGAGTTAAGTAATCAAGTTAAGAAATCGAGTTGAGATAATCGAGTTAAGAAAATCAAGTTGAGTTAATCGAATAAGTTATTCGATAAGAGTAAATCCATTTAAGTTAAATCGGATGTTAGTTATTCGATAAGAATTGACACACTTAAGAAAATCGAATATTTGTTATTCGATAAGAGTTAATGAAATAGAGCCAACCAAGAAGAGTTATTCGAATATCAGTTATTCGATAGGAGTTAATCGAAATAGAGTTTATCGAATATAAGTTATTAAAAAGGGAGAGTTAATCGAATAGAGATTACTCGAAAGAGAGTTATACGTCGAATTCGATTATAGCAAATTCAGGAAAGTACTATTTACTTTCCAGGGTTTAAATCAAGATTTAGTTATTGATTTAGAAATTAGGTGTCTGTTAAATTATTCGAGTTAGGAACTTAATTTATAATTTAGGTTTGATATTGCAGAAGTAGGAATTATAACGTTATAGTTATAATCAAACGTTTTCATATAAGAAGTAGATTCGTAACCTGAATCCGAGAATTTGCGTAAACAGATGATTGGAATAAGTGAGTGACGAGCTTCATCTATTTCACAGTAAAGGACGTTGTTCAATTAAGGTCTGAGAGGTAATTATACCCCAACTTGATTGACTTCAGAATTGACAAAGTAATAGTTGTGGTTCGATAGAAAAGGTTGATTTGAAATATAGTTAAGTAATAAGCGATTAAGGGATTAAGCGTAACGATGTTTTATACAACGTTCATTGGAAATCCGTAAACGAGTTTTGGAAACGTTTTTCCAAATATAGTCAGATATGTTTTCTAAACATAGAAAATGAAATGTTTTCATGATAAGAATTTAAGAAATAGAGTTAAGCAAATTCAGAAACTGACTGGAGAGGGTAAGTTGAACGGTTTTCTAAGTGACGATCTGATGTTGGTTTCGACCTTCCGGATTGATACTTAGAGAATTGTTCTCATACTAGTTACAGTTAGGGACTGATAGTTGCGAAATAATAGTGATGTGAAAATAAGCTATGGAAATGTTTTCCAATGATTAATAACATATATTTTCTAAATATATGAAATAAGGAAATATGAACATGTGATGATTGATCGATCGAATTTCCATTTGGAAATAAGATCGTTGTTTGTACACCGACATGTTTTCATTGATAGTTGAATCACAGACTATCAAAGTTTTTACCATTTTAATGTTGTTAATATGGAGAGACCGGTTGGATTATTATCCAAAGAACCACTCTGTATTGGCATAAGCATTGCGAGCAATATTTGCCAAAGATAAATTGAAGACGGAGTAAAGTGCAAGGGCTGTTGTATAAGTCTTAGATAACAGTGACTAAGATGGATATACTGAATAGTGCCTTCGGTTTGTCCAGTCCCAGGACAACGTATATGGAAGAAGGTCTAACAGAGTATATCCAATGGATCATGTAAGTTGATCTGTTCAAACGTATTCACGTTTGGTGGCGGAGGAATTCGTTTCTCTTGGCTATATACCCGTGTTATTTTTGGATAAGTCAATTTGTGATTTGGCGGGTATGACGATGTGGCATTCAAAGTGAATGGTGATCAGATGTTCTGAAGATAGACGTAGCTTCTAGCCTCACACCGGGAAGTAACAAAAGTTGGGCTAGGCAGCATGGCTAGTTGGGTCATCCCCAAGCAGGGTGTATTGTCACCGATCTAGGGAATATTAATATTTATACTTCTTTTTGATTCTATATCTTCGGATGACGGTTTGATGGCCTACAACCGTGGTGGCAATATATTCGCGACACTCAAGCTAAATGAGTGAGCGGTCATGTGTGGCCGGGTTGCAAGACGTTCTTGTTGAACCCTGAGTGTATCACCTCTAGAGTACACTATTCAGAAGGTGCTCCCATACCTTGTCTGTTGGAATCCATTCTTCGATAAGCGCCCTGCGGTTTATGATTTTATACTATGTATGTAGAACGTGAGATGCAAGCGTTTCTGCTAGATTGATACCTATTTGTACTTAGACCTTATTATAATATCACAATGATATTGCTTGTCAAAGTTGTTCAGATACTCATAAGGGAAAAACCCGTTCCGTATTCACGGCATGGTCTTATGTGATATCCTATACCTGTTTTAAACTATTTTACTCATACTAGTCCCATGACTGACCCGGAGTTTACTTTGTTGTTTTCCCTAAACTCTTGGGTGCCTAAATTTGTACGGGCAGTCAAGTAGTCGGGATTTACAGATATACTTGGAGAGCTTGGAGCAGGAGGCTGCAAGATTTTATAGCTATAGTTATTTCCGCTGTGTTGTAAGTGTTGTACTCTGATAAAGTGCTATTGTATATATAACTGTTATGTTTCAAAGATATGTTATATATTATATGTTATTCGTTCCGCTGTGAGTTTCGTGTTTACTCTGATTCTGATGTTCTTCTACTTCTTCTATTCTATTAGTTCTATCTTTTCTTTCTCACCTTCTAAATTCTTTCACTAACGTCTCGGAATTTCCGACTCTCGAGGAGTCGGAAATTTCCAGCCGTTACACAAATGTTTTTTTTCTGTATTTGTTCTAACTATCAACAATCTTTGGTATAGCCCTATTTTGTGCCAAAACCAATTTGCCATGCAATTATGCTTTAATTACTTTTTTTATTGGTATCACCTTATTTTTTAGCAGTTCCCTCAGGAACTATTTTTTTCCTTTGTTACAAATATAAAATGATAATAAAATCCAAAATAAATATGATCTGTTTTTTTTTAATATCAGGATTTACTGTTTTATGATTGTTTTACGCAGTGCTTTTGTGTCCAAATTTTGAATACTTTTTAAATAACTATAGTCGGACGTATTTATTATTTTTTTATGTGCGAAATCAAAAAAATAATTCTGTTTATTTTGCAGCAAAATTTTGTGTATTGAACGATATGTGCATTTGTTTTCAGCAATGTACCATATTGAAGATGATTTTTAAACCAGTATAATTAGAACATGAGATCCCTACAATTATATAGAAAAAAAAATCAATGCTTATAGGATAAGGTTTGTTTACTATATAATTTCCGTTGACTGGCATAGTCTTTTATAGTTAACAAGGAAAGCTTTTTAACAGTTTCAATAATTTCTTCTTTTATGTATGATCATTGTTTTCATATCTTTAATATTAATTGGATGGTTGAGTTTTAAACTTTCTGTAATGTATCAATGTTTGTGCACTGTGCTGTCTATATCTGAACTTTGAATTATGCAGTTGAAGTTGTGCAAAGAAAATACTCTTAATAACTCAATTATAATAATAGGAAGCCTGTAGATGGAAAAACACTAAACTGCTAAGTAATTTATCATGAAGAAAAACTTATGTTTTATTTGATCTATGTTCGTTTATCAAGTTTATTGATTGGTTGATTCGTGGTAATGTGCTAAGAAGTTTGCATATCACTATAGTTCAAAACTGACATAAGATGTTTTTTTACACCATACACACATGTGTGCTTCCCGAAGCATAATAGGTTTCATTTTCCATTTCATGCGTCATAACCATTAATTACTTCCAGGCAACAAAAACCAATCTCTTGAATGACATAGAAAACTTATATACTTTGATAATTCTTAGTTAGTTTGGTCTAATAACTCATGTCTTTTAGATAGTGGTAGTCTTTTAGATAGTACCACTTCTTCGGTACAATTTGTACATCAAGAATATATTTTTTCAATTTATATATAAGGGAGCATTTTATTATCTAAAAAGAGCATTATTTTGTTTCTTTCAGTCCAAAAGATGTCGATGTCATGCTGATTGAATTCTAGATTTTCAATTATTATTTTTTTCCTTTAATTGGTTAATAAACTTTTGATTGCAAGGCATCAATTTAATTTCTTATACAACTACACAGACTAAGAAGACTAACATGACAGGCTACAAACGGTAAGAAGACTAGCTTGACGCACTGTTCTATATAAGCATGTCCGTAAATCATCCGTGCTTATATGGTGAGTTCTTTTAATTACGTTTTTTAATTACGTGATTGTTACTTATATGCATATTTATATGATATCAAACCTTTGACTCATTACAAAGATCATCACTTTAGTTTTTAGAATCTTAGTTCATTTATATTTTAAAATACATTGTTATTTGTGTCAGGTTATAATACTATGTGAATTTCATATGATAATAAATGCAAATGTCTGATTTTTCAGGACCATCAAATTGTTGTCGGCCTGTATGTTTTGTTGTAGTCAACTATAGCCATTTTTAGTTAATATGTTGTGTGCCTGATGTTTCATTTTTGGTTCACATAAAGATTTTGTGTCTACACTTTGTTCTCTTATAAAACAATAACTACTTTTTTTTCAAGATATTTACCAGCTTTTAAAGCAGAAACTTTTCTTATTTTATATTGATAAAACTTTTCGCATGTTAATGGTGGGTGGTAATGAAAATGAAAATGAGTTCAACATTTATAGATCTTTAATATTTAATGTTGTTTCTCTTTAAAGTTATGCTTTCATACTGTTTTCCTAAGTTCAACCAAGAATTTAATAAATAGCAAGCAATTTCCTCCTTGATCTGCTTTGTTTATTAGTGTCAATTTTTCCAAACTTGAATTTGTTTCAAAATTTTATATTTGGAAACAATTTGATACTATGTTATACAATGATTTCTCATTGCAATATTATTCTTGAATCTAATTTGTATTACTCTAGATGAAACAACTTCTTATACAGAAGCTTTATAGAATATTTAAACTATAGTTATCTGTTTTGGTTGATTTAGGATACTTCTATAGTTTTGGTTAGACAAGAACTAAAACGAAAACTATGTACTTGAAAGCTCATATGATTCCTGAAGGTAGAACTGTTTCCAACATTATATTTGACTATTCTAATTTAGCACTTGACAAATAAATTTGCATGGTAAATTAATTTGACTTTCAAACAAGTCATCATAACATGTTGGTTCACCATTTGGTCAAATATATATATATATATATATATATATATATATATATATAAAAGATTCTTAAAATAGACCTTTGTTATTACAACATAAAAGTAACTCATATTTAATTATTTATCCAGTAATACATAACTTATCTAGGAGTGTAATTTAAATTTAGACAATTTTTAATGGAAAAAAATGAATCAAATAAAATGTACAATTTGTTATCATCACAATGCCAAATATACAAGATAAAAAACCAAGTTCATTGATAATCTCGAATCAATATATAGTTGTAACTCTTATGCAAAGCAAGATTTCATTTGCACTATATATCATATAAACAATAAACTTTGCTAGATTTTCCCATTGAAATTGTGCTCCAACTCGAATCACCATCTTCACTATTAATTTTTTTTAGGAATTAATTAAAATATGATACTTTCCCCACTACATAGAAGCATAAAGACAACCAGCAAAAATATTTTTGTCCAGTGATAATGATATCATTAGTTAATATCTTTTTGCAGATCGAGTCTGTACTAAGGCAAGACATCAGTCTATACTAAGAAATAGTACCAAGCATAGTACCGAGGCAAGACATTAGGATGTAATTACCTTAGTCTATACTAAAGAAAGGCATTAGTTTGTACTGAGATTGATTTCAGTCGGTACTGAGGCATGGGACTCCGTTAAACTAAGGCAGTTGCCTTCGTCAGCAATGAGGGAACTGAAAGGCAATTCCCTCTACTTTACCTAAAGCCTTCAGTTTAGACCTAGGAAATGCCTCTTACATAATTGTCACTTCTGGTAAAGTGTTCAAGGGAGGCAAACAACAACCTTTGACCATTGATTTTGACCATTGATGGAAAATTGGAGGTTAAGCATTCTTTTAGTTTTTCGTGGTGTGAACAGGTTATGTGTTAATTGACTGAAGTTGTGTCCTCATCTTTTTCGTATTCTTTATTTGATTAATATATTGACTTGATACACATTTTCACTTTTGTACGACTTGGATGGAGTAACAAAAGTTATTTATTTCTCTACTTACCATTCTTCCCCTAATACAGGAATCATTGACTTTCTAATTTACTTCCATTTCTACTTTCTTTACCCATATTTTATACTCCTTATATTACATATAATCATAGAGCACAAATGACATATTTTACCAAGTTATACATTTAATCATATTTATGTTGATCTGTGTTTTCATTTTACCAGCATGTAACAGGAAATTGCATGCTTCAAGTTGAAAGTATACGTGATTCAACTGGTTTATTTGATTATTAAATATGAATAAATTCTACTCCAACAAATTATAAGTTTGTAAAATAATTATTTACCAAAACAGTTAACATAATATCTAAATGTACTATGCAGTTTACTTAACTTTTACTTCCTTAAAAGATAACTATAACCCAGATTACTATAAACATAAATAACCACAAAAGCAAAATTGATAAGTACGTTGAACAGTCTATTAATTTTCCTTCGTTTTTTCCCTACATTTTTAGATAATACTCGCGCAAACTCATTACCCATGCATAATTGCTATGATATGATATTTTTAATGGAAGTTAGGCATAATTATCAGTTATTCTTTTGTAAGCGTTAGAGAAAAACAAATCAATTAACACTTTACCTTTTTACTGTAAGTCTGCATGAAAAAATCGTCAGTTAGTGGATATATTTTTGCTCAAGTTGGTCTAAAAGCTTGCACTTTCAATGACGGCTAGGTGGTCGACTTCTTTCTAATTATGTTGGATCTGAAGTTCACTTTTTATGGGCTTCCCTAATTATGAGTAAGAAGTTAAACGATATTTCTTTTACCAAAAAGAGGTTATAGATCTGCAGGTTGTTAACTTATTTTTGCAGATTACTAATAGCTTGCATGCCTTTTATTTCAGGATGCTGATCAGGACTTTTTATGCTTCAATTTTAACATCACCTACTGGATAGCTTTTGGAATTTTCTTTCAAATTGGCGTTTTGGAAACTATTGCTTTGTTAAACTTATTTTGTTGGCTTCGTGATTATGTTTCCTTTAATTATGATGTGTTAGGTTTATGTATGCCAAACTGATTGTGTTTTTAAGCCCTGTTTGATTCAAGTATGTTTAGGCTTGCAAGATATGTTGGGCTCTGTTGTAAATACAAACGTTATTGTTTTGTTAGCGGTAAAGACATGAAATCTTTTATTTTCTTCAATGGTGAATACGCCTTTACGTCTTCCTTTTTTTTTGAATAATAAGGTATTCAAAATATGACGTTTTATCCTTTATAATATGAATAGCATCCTTGACAGCTGTAGGACATATGTTAAAAGTATCCTTTTTTTAATTTTGTTGTTTTCACTTTCTACGAAATTGACTACATATTTAAGGAAAAATTATGCTATTATCATTTAAAGATTTTCATTTTAATGTCTTCTGTCCTAATACCTTCTACGTATTCGAGTTTCTAATGTAGTTGATACATCCATTCTTTTTTCTCCTTTTTTGGCTTCTTAGCTAATAGTTGATCCTGCAGTAATTTCATGTTAATGTTTATTTGTAAAATCAGATGTCAATCCAATCACAAATCTATAATTGTTTGATATGTTTATCAAAATGTCAATTTTGTACGAGCAAACCATGGATCTATGTCATCTTAAGTTTACTGATTTTTTTTATTTGACCACTCTATGGTTAAATAGACTTAGGTTGAGGTAGCAAGATGATGGGAAATTCTTTTGGTTCTACTTACAGTGTGATATTATGATATTTACCGGTTATCTTACAGTAATGAATACATGAATACATGTTATATTTGATAGTGTACATATATAAGAGTTGTATGCTGTTTGGTATCCATTACAATAATATGAGGAATTGAGTGACCAAATAGAGTACATCAAAATAACACATGCTACTGCACAAATTAAAACAAAATTAAGATCTTAAAGGTTAACGCAGGTTGGATGAATTAGTGATATTTTATAAATAAACAATATCTAATATTATCTTGAATTTTATAATCCTATACATTATAATGTTGATATGCAACTCTTTCTAAAATAATTACCAAGATGAAGTTTCTCATAGGGCTTTTACGGTAATGGTAAATTTATCATTACCATACCATTATCAGTCGATCGGTAATCATTTTTGATTGAATTCGTTATACCAGTTAAAACGGTATGACAACGGTAAATTTACCATTTTTAACGGTAAATTATCGGTAATGTTTCTTCAATACCAGCAGTAACGGTAATTTTACCAGTTAATTCAAAACATAAGTATACTCATCTGATATGATTTATTACATGCACGTAAAACCAAATAAATGATGATATTTAGTTCAATAATCATATGAAATAATTTCAGATACACTTTTTTTTCATTTATGTTTTTCATAAATTAACACTACATACAATATAATAAAAATGCACTGTGTATAAAAAATATGTTAAGATATAAACTTTGATGGACAAATGGTACTTTATCATTACCAGTGTAATGGGTACCAAACTATCGGTATACCAATCATCGGTATACCAGTCGATTGGTAACGGTAAGCAATTTTGGCTTACCAGTAGAAACGGTATGATAACTGTATTTGCCAAACGGTAACGGTAACCATTACCATAACAGCCCTAAATTCTCACATATACGCATTCGCACATGCTTTTGTATACAAGCGCCCATTTTTACTAATTTGTTTGTAAAATTTAGCTATTTAGGGCTAAGTTCATATACTTTTCAAGTTTACTCACCGACGAGGTTTAAGAAGTGCATACCTATCTTTTTTGATATCTCTTAACCCGTAAATACTTACATTACCATTTTTTAGTGCGTAATGTATTTTTAGCCTATTTTTATTTATTAATTTCCATTTTATTGTGTTCATCTGTGTGTGAAGCACGAGTTCGTACTTGAGTTGTGATGAACGATATGAGTTACATATAGATTGATATTTGTTTCAATGCAAATAATAGGGATTAGGGATATGTGGAGCTTAATACTATTTCTCCTTAGAGGCAATTCTACTTGATGTTCACCATGAAATAAAGATATGAAAATACCATCGCATTTGTTTGCTACCTACATTATTCGCCGTTTTTACTCCATTTTCACAATAATAAATTATTTGTATATTTTATGTCTTTTCATGATCATGCCTCAATTATATTGCAAACTTGAATGTACAAGTTATATGTTTTTATAAATTCTACTACATTTGAATATGAACATTGATGGAGGAAATTATGTTTTGATGCCAACTGAAATTGAATATCTGTTTTATTTGGCATTGGTACTACTATCATTTGTTCAAGTTTTTAAGAAGTATTTGGTTAATTTTCCTGAAGTGGAAAATAAAGTGAACATTTTTATTAGTTAGGCTCTAAGAAAATGACATTTTTTTTCTTTTGCTTTCCTTTTAGTTCCTTAATTGTATTGGATTGGAAAGAAATTTAATAAACTACAAAATGCTTATTTAACGTAAATAACTCCTTTCTTTAATGGAGTCCTCCTAAAACTGATCTTTTCTTCTTTAAAGAAGAGTACCTTTGATAATGCCCAAAAATGACCATGTAATGCTTTTATATTTAACATGTGTGTGATTTTGATTTGTTCGTACTTCCTTTAGAATCCAAAAACATAATGTGGAGGAACCAGTGTATTAAAAAGGGGCAAGTGCTTGAACATACATTTGGAACAAGTTATCTTGACCGTTGGATCCTTTTATTTTTATATGAAAGCTAGAAATTTGAAACTAATCCAATGATGTAGATTCATCGTGTCATCAACTATGTCTATATTTTTTATTCAAATAGTATTTCCCATTAAAAACACAAAAGAGTACAGTTAACAATTATGTCAAGTGATGTATGTTATAAAGGTGGTGAATAGGTATGTATGTGTTTATGTGTGTCATGTTTTAATGTCGAAGAGTACGAGAATCAATTGATCATAAAGATGAAAAAAGTGGAAAATATGTAGAATATTTTTGCAAAAGATAAGCGAATAAAAACACGTGGGTGATACTAAAAAACGTATTAATAATTCAAAAAAGGGAGGAAGAAAAAATATTAATGCTGAAATCCGAAAATTAAGAAAAAGGAGTTTGATGTGTTTATTTGGAGGGTGATTCGCCGAGGGCTCAAATTTTGATTGATACAGATTGGATCCGCAAATTTTATGCTTTTAATATTGAGCTATGAAACCTAATATTTTGAAAGGTCTATAATACGAGAAATTAAATTAATAATAATAATCATGATGATGATGATAATTATAATATATGTACAAATTATTAAAAGATGAATAAATTATTTGATTGTAAGAATTACTTGAGATAGGTCTGATTGATTAAGTATGTAAAATTTAAAAAAAAATGATTGAATGGATAAAGATTATTTTAAATACTATTATTGTTGCTTGAAGACTATTGTTTCAATTCCTTTTGTGTTGATATACCTTTTATGCACGACAGTTTCTTATACTATTTATAAATCAAGCTTCCTATATGTAACAACCCGTATTTTCAATAACCTGTTATAACGTAAATCGAGGCAGAATTTAAATTATAAATCTGAATCAAGGGAAACGGGCTATGCCATTGCGTTCGTCTCGGAAAAATACGCGAAATAGAGTCCGAGTTTTCGAAAATCGGAGTCCGTATGACCCGATTAAGGCCCAATGAAGTTTTCAGAAAATTTCAAGTTCAAAACAGATTTCAAATTTCGGGTTCAAAATTCGAAAAACGGTCAGATTGGGCCAGGCGGGAAAATTCCCGCCAGAGCACCCAAGTCGACAGCCCTGTCGACTTGGGAGTGGACTTGGTTGGACCCAAGTCGACAGCCCTGTCGACTTGGCTGTCGACTTGGTTCAGCCGGGCAGTTTTGCCTGGTGCACCATTTTGGGGTTTTGGTTAGGTTTTGGGGCCAGATTCGGTTTTAAGGGCTGAGATTGGAATTAGGGTTTAATCCTAAGGTTGAAACTAATCCTAATCTCTATAAATAAGCCCCTAACCTAACCCTAAATCATCATTATTCATTCAAGTAACTAAACTATGGCAAAATCATTCCTCTCATGGCCTCCACTCTCTTCATAAAATTCCTAAATAAATTTCTATGAGAGATTTTCCATGCATACAGGTGTTTTCAAGCTTGTATGAGCATCATTAGCTTGCATTCAAGTCAAGTTTCTATATTTGCATCATAAAGCAAGGGTTTTGATCATTTTGGCTCAAGGTTTTTTCTATTGGAGCTTGCATTTTGGGTTTATTTGATTGCATAAGAGCTTTGTCTCAATCTTATATTTGCTTATACTCATTTGAGTCTTCATAAGCATTGTAAGCCCTTTTCTACTTTCATATTTAAACTCTAAAGTTAAATGAATGATGCAAGTTTGGTTGATCATTATGATATGCAAGTTTGCCATGATATGCAAGTTTACTATGTCATGTTATGCAAGTTTGATATGTTATGATATGCAAGTTTGCCATGTTATGATATGCAAGTTAATCATGTTATGTTATGCAAGTCAGCCATGTTATGATATGCAAGTTTATCATGTTATGATATGCAAGTTTATATGCAAGTTTGCCATGTTATGTTATGCAAGTTTCTATGTTATGATATGCAAGTTTGCCATGTTATGATATGCAAGTTAATCATGTTATGTTATGCAAGTTAGCCATGTTATGATATGCAAGTTTATCATGTTATGATATGCAAGTTTATATGCAAGTTTGCCATGTTATGTTATGCAAGTTTGCTATGTTATGATATGCAAGTTTGCCATGTATGTTATGCAAGTTTGGGTTGATCATTTTACTCATGTTATCATGTTATGCAAGCTTACCTTGAGTATATGAACATAAAGCTTCAAGCTTTATGCTAAAGGTTGCATTTTGGCAACATGTAGGTTATCATATCTCTTATGATAACTTGCATGTGAGGCTAAATGCGAACTTATGGCCATTTCTACATGTCATTTATCACCATGTATCACCAATATGCTAAGTTTGGTTTTATGCACGCTTTTGAGGCTAAAAATGTAATATGCAAGTATATGAACATATGTACATTTCATATGCCACCATGTTAAACTTGTGGCTTCAACACCTTTATGTCATGATTATGCCAAGTTCCCTCTTTCTATCCTTTATGCGCTATTGCGATATGTAAGCGATGGGATTGCGTTTGGGGTTGGGTAAACTTAAAAGACATAAAAGCATAAGATTGGGAATTTACCTATTAAGTTAGGTCTACCCATTGGGAATTTACCTATTAAGTTAGGTCTACCCAAATTCTTGAAAACTTGTAATATGTTTTGGAAACATGATGGACATGACACTTAGAAAATATAAGTGTGACCAACTCGAGGTTGGGTTGAGTTTGTAGCGTAAAACTACCCGGAACCGACCGGCTTAACTAGTTGCTACAAACAATAGGACCCAATGTGAGAAGTTGGTCATGTTGTACCTTGAGCCCGAGGTTAGACCAAGTTGTGGTGTAAAGCTACCCGGACCCGCCCGGCTTAACTAGTAACCACAACAAGGTCTAATGTGAGAGGTTAAGGCACATTAAATTAATTAATGCCTCACGATTAGGGTTAAGTCATGGTCCACTTAATACTTAACCAATTTGGGCTTGGTAGATTAATCAGGGTTAAGTCGTGAACTCATCGTTACACTTAACCAAGTTAATCCATGATTAGCAAGAGGGTTAAACCGTACTTAACCCACTAGAAAATCCTAGCAATGGGGGTCCACTCTAGCAGTAATCCCAAGTTTGTATCATTAAGACCCTAGGGACTAGGCTAGGGTGGGGGCACGATTACTGGACTGGTATAAGTGACCAAAACGACGGTCGAGTGGTACGCCGATGTAGTTCCGGACGGACTATGGTCGTGCACGTAGTCCGTATTTGGAGAAGTCAAGCATGGGTACCAGTAGATCGAGACTGTGCACTTATGTTTATGGTGTCCAGGGGTTGACACCCTAGGGCTTGATACACCCGACGGGAGACCCGGCACAGTCCGACTACAATTACGTTTGGGCCGTATTGACACCAACACGTGACGAGTTAGGCTTAGGGAGCCGATCGATTAGACCGTTTGGTTGGACCTCGTATTAGGATCATTTCATGTTATTGGGCCAAAGCTTGGGCCAAGGGATCAATACTTGTTTATTCAAGTCATGTTAGCTTGCTAGTACACCTGTGGTGCAAAAACCTTAAACCTGATTATGCGATGACACCTTTATCTACCTTGTTAGTTAATCATCATGCTAGTATGTTGTTATCCTTATGTTCATCCCTGCTTCTCATGCCAGTTAACTTTATCAGTTTACATTGATCGTAGTAGGGCTTACTCAGTCTTTTTGACTGAACTGTTTTTCTTTCGCCTCTATTCTTCCGTCCCCCCCCCCAGGTTCTCAGGGTGGGAATATTGGAGCTTAGCTTGGATTTCTGATCGCTTTCTTGTGGGATTTTGGCTCATGTACGGTCTTGACATGAAGCTAGCTATGGTTATCACTTATTTTGGGGATAGTACTTATGTATTTCAGTTTTTCAGTGATGTTGTTTTTATCTAGACTTGTGTATTTGGAAAGTTGACATTATGTTGTACCAGACTTGTTTTAAAATAGTTTGAAATCTTCCGCTGTTTTACTTATCTTATTTACTCTGTTTACATATATACATATGTTCTTGTTCTGCCTTGATATATCACTATGCATGTTTACCTGATTCAAACGCCCCTCCAAAGTCAGAGTGCTTGCAAGAGCCACCCTGGCGGAGGTGGGGTGTTACACTACACTTCCTACTACTAGAGATTTGATCCTTTGAATGATTGTTATCAACCTTTTCATAACAAAACAATTGATCGGAGACAATTATTTCATTTAACTAATATATGCCACTAAGTATATTGATTTTCCTTCAACCCCCATGGACTTATCATATCCGATCCTTAGCAGTATATATGGAAAATCAATATTTAAACTCACTTTGGTAGTAGATGATGGACAATTTTTCTTCTTTAACCAACAGTATGATATTTCATAATTTTCCGAATGTAATGACAAATATGACAATTGAAATTGGAGGATATAGAAATTTTATTTAAAGGTTTGATTTGAACTGCTGCCTTTTAGATTGTTACAAGGAATTAGGTGATCAAGCACATATAAGTGTGTGGAAGATAATTAAAACATCACAAATTATTGTTCAGGCACACTTTATTTTGATTCTGATGTATGACTCTTTTCAAAACAATTATTAAAACAAAGCTTACCAAAATGTGCACCTTTCTTTTAGAAGCTCAAACTTTAATTACCAGTAACACACCATTAGTGTTAAATGTACAAATTTTCATTAGGAGTTGATAACCCATTTAAAAAATGTGCTTTTACACTTATTTTCAATCAATTATTTTAAACTGATTATTTTGCCGACCCGTGTGCGAAGCACGGGTTCGCACTTGTTATAAATAATTATTTGTATTCTAACGACGATCTATATAAATATATACGTTCTAATTCTATTCAAAATAAATTTCTCGTCGTTATTATTTAAAATAATTCATTTCAAATATTCAAAATTCGCTAAAATTGCCAAAATAAATTTTTTAAATTGGCTCGCATTTTCCGGGTTATTACATGATGCATGTTGCTAGATTATAACTGTCGTTTCTTATGTTCAATTTCCTCAAGCAGTTACCCCAGATCTTTTTTGAGAACTCACACTCAAAGAATAAATGTTGATGTGTTTCCACCTCTTTGCTGCACAGTACACATATGTTCTCCTGTATGATTCCCCACTTTGAAAGCCTATCTTTAGTTGGCAGTGAAACACCCCACCTCCGTTAGGGTCAATCACAAAGGGAATGCCCTAATTTTGGTGGAGGTTTATAAGTATAAGTCACAGATATACAAGACAGATATAAGAACACATATTTGTAAGCAGCGGAAAAACAACAAACTTTTATTTCATAAAAGCAAATACGTGCTACAACAACATCACCATAATTGTCTTACATCTTTTCCAAAAACATAACATATCACTTTCATAATCTGTCTTGATTACATTATTTAAAGAAGCATAAATAAAACATAGATAAATTGCAAAAGCCCCATAGAGTTTGTCCAAAGCCATAGTTTCAAACGAAAAGGTCCAAGCAATGCATTTCTCTTCTTCAAGCTGGATGTTAAGGCTGGTCAAGCTGCAGTGTTCCCTCCCTGTGGACCTGGGGGGGGGGGGGGGAAACGGAAGAAAAGAAGACGAAAGAAAAGTAGAGTCAGACATAAAGCCTGAGTAAGTCTAGTACTATTCTGTCTATGAATAAAGAACTGGGTATGATAAGTATAAACAAGAAGTGGGAAAGCATTATAAACTTGGTTAAGTTGTCTAGGGTCGAATATACTATCGTACCCCATGTTAATCTCTGAACCCATATAAACTAGTTTCCAATTGGCACCCCATAATCAGGGTGATGTGATCCATTCTATGATGATCGGCTCCTACTCGCATAGTTACATGTGTCTTACGGCCCCCGATGTTGTAGTTACCTATGCTGGTCCCACCATGGGGTGTATCAAGTCCCATGGCGGCGGCCCGACACAACCTTAGAATGCACAGGTATGCTACTGGTGCCCAGTGCTTTATTTTTCTGCGCCGGAGTGTGTGCACGCCCGCACCCCGTTAGAACCTACACTGCTACACCACCGCCGTCGATTTGACCTCTTACAATCAGCCCAGTAATCGTGCCCCACCCTGCCTAGTTTCAGGGTTTCATGATACACCTTTTAGGGTTACTGCTGAAAAGGGTCCCCCGTTACTAGGTTTTCTATCTCTAGCCAACATGCTAAGTTAGTTAAGTGTTTTCTAACCTAACCCCCACCAGTCCGTTTAGTTTAGCATGTTCCATTTTGATTAAGTCTTTAGTTCACTTAATCCTAACAATCCTGACTCAGCCTTAATTGTCTTATTAAGGCCCTGACCTCTCACATTAGACAGGTATTGTTGTGGCTGCCTGTTGCCGGTTGGTTCCGGGCAGTCTTACGCCACAACTCAGTCTAACCTCGGGTCCTTATTGGGCTCCATGTTTAACCTCCCACATTGGATAGGTATTGTTGTGACTACTGGACAGCCGGGCGGTTCCGGGCAGGTTTACATCACAACTCAATCCAACCTCGGGTTAAACACATCGTATGTTCTACATTTACATATTTTGTCTTTCTTCTTTATTTTCTTATATGTAAATATTTGCGGCCCATTAAGTTAATGGTGTAAAGGTTACACCAATCATGTGCCCAACCCATACTTGAATTTGGTCCCTTCTATTTTATGTTTTCATTCATTAGTAATTTTTAACCCAACGTTATTTTCCCCCGTTTAATATGTTCGTTTATATGTTGGGCTTAACCTTTTTAAGCCCAACTTAGCCATGCGAGAAAAGGGGAGGCTGTAACACCCCACCTCCGTTAAGGTCACTCACAAAGGGAATGCCTTAACTTTGGTGGAGCATTTTAGTAAACAGAACAGAAACTTACAAGACAGATAAAACAGTACTTGAAAATTTTTAACTTTATTACAGCGGAAACAGAAATTAGTATGGTTACATCCTTTCAATTTCAGAATTCAAGTACAAAATATCAGTCTTGTACAAAGCCTTCAAAATGCATAGTTTAAAATTAGTTTATAACATATGCTTATTTTTTTCTAATTAATTACAGGTCTAAATTACAACATAACTATGCATACAACATGCATAAATTTTATGTTCATAGTCAAATTTATGCATCCAATCCCAAGTCATATGTCCAATATATTTTATGCCTCAGTCCTAAAGTCATACATTCAATTTGGTTTTGTCAAATTTCTCATCATTCATCCCAAAACTTGCGTTCATACGTTCATCTCTTATGAGATTAGGCACAGGCTCGTGGTAGCCTGGCTATAGAAACAGAAAAGAAGAAAGGAATATAGAACAGTCACAGAAAACAGATCTAACAGAAGAGAATACAACCTCAAACTCAGATTTAAATGCATATCAAAATTATAATTAACGTTTATAGCGGAGAATAACTGTACTTGCCTTGATTGGATTAAAGAAAGAACTTTAACTTGTTGTAGAATCTTTGCAGAAACTTTAATCTCTAGTTTGAATTGAGTTGCTTAGGTTGATGTTGATTATCTTCTAGTTTTAATTCCAACAGAGCAGCGACGCCATTTTTATTTTTATTTTTATTAGAAGAAGAGAGCAGTGGAGGCTAGAGAATTGTGTAAGAAACCTAGGTAGAGTCTAGGGTCATTTTTATAGAGTTGCAAGTTAATTTGAGCCGTCCGATGATGCTAGGGTAAATCAAGGCCATCAATTTCAAAAGAGGCCAATTACATGCAATTCCATGTTTTAGCATATATATATATTTCCTACAATGTACACATTTCTCATTTAGGACAAATTCTATATATAAATAATTCCTAACACACTTATGCCATAATTACTCCCTTAATGTACATTATCAACATTCATTATTTATTGCCAATCCATCAAACATAAATACGTATTTAATAGATACATCTTTCCTTTTACCGTATACATTAATTATTCATATATACATGTCAATTAACAAGAATGACAATATTAATGTATCCTTTTCATTGTAAATTAGCATATTTATATATTTCTCAACATATTTATATATTTCTCAAATTAACATGTACAGATAAATGTTAATAGCATGTTTTCAAATCAATGCCCTATTGACATATCTTTAAATTAAATGCCAGATAAATATTCGTCATATTAATATGCTTGCATGTTATGTTCACAAAATAATATCACATACCATATTTTTCTTATTCAGTGCCACATTGATGTCAATTGCAGGTTTATAAATGACATTCCTATTAATAGAAAATTAAGTCTAACCTATTCATATTCTTCCTCTTTGAAAATCCCCATTTACTGCATACAAATATTATGCATAAACCTTTCTTTTCACTGCTTGCATCCACACATCTTTATTTAATTTGTATGTTTATGACATAAATGCACATATGTACGAATATGTTAAATATTTCTTTCCTTTAATTTGTCATGAATCCAATTAGAGAAGGCCACTTATAAAAAAAACAATTCTTGGCAGGCAAAAATGCGCAACATACGCCTCATGATACGTACATGTCATATATATATATATATGTATGTATACGTATATGTATATATATATATATTTCTTTTTTTTTCTTTTTATCTATCTTCCCAATTACCCATTTTCACACTAAACCACTTTTTGAACTGCATTCACACTAGGCTATTTTAAGCCATTCCCCTAAAACAAAAATAAGGCGCTGGCGGGGATCGAACTCTGTACCTCTTGTATGCAAGTCATGTGTTCCAACCAAATGAGCTACTAAGTCTTTTGCTTACAAAAGTTAGAACAATGCTAAACATTATTCTTTTCTCATTCCTCTTTTTCCATGTTTTGCTGCAATTTTTAATTTAAGGATATCTTTTTCATACGGAGTCCAATTTACGCAAACTCAGACTTTATCTCAAGCAGAATTTCAAGAAGAACGCAATGGCGTAACCTGTTTCCCTTAGTTCTTTGATTTCGAATTAATTATACTTTAATTTGTTAATTTCACAGCTATAGAATACACGGGGTGTTACAGAGGCTTAAAGCGTGATTACATACACAAAAGTGGATTGTGAGCGCATGAACTTGCAATATGACGTTGGAACTACAAAATAGAAACTGGTGTACTTGCATAGTAGTAACATATACTTTGATCCTAAAAGCATAAGTGACATGAATCAAACCATGTAAACTTGTAG
Organism: Allium sativum; assembly: GCA_030737875.1. NCBI lineage: Eukaryota > Viridiplantae > Streptophyta > Magnoliopsida > Asparagales > Amaryllidaceae > Allium > Allium sativum. The sequence continues at coordinate 798,376,733 of CM060922.1, forward strand.
TTAAGTTAAGAATATCACTATTAACACATGGGCTTAACTACAACATGAACCTATATTTTTATTTAGGCATAATGTCAAACATAAGCATGGCATAAATATTTCTAACATAAGCATGGCATAATGTCAAACATAAGCATGGCATAAATATTTCTAACATAAGCATGGCATAATGTCAAACATAAGCATGGCATAATGTCGAACGTAAGCATGGCATAAGTATAGTTAAATTTGTTCACATAACTATGGCATAAATATTTCTAACATGAAATCATGATTTTTACTTTAGTCATGTAAACTTGCAAAAAGGGATTTTTGAATCTAACCTAGCCATGTACCACATATGTCATCATATAATTCTTGTTAACAATATAGACCTAACATGGTTTCAATTATGCGAAATATCGATCATAGCCTAGCCATATTCATAAGTTTGCAAATAGGTTTCTAGTACAAAACATGGCTTAATACATAGATCATGGTGCCAAACTTTTCAATATGATTTCATATGAATTATGATAATCCCAACCTTATTCCAATTACTTCACAAAAACGATGTTTGTATAAAAATACACATTAAGATGGCATAGTAACAAAATCCCAAACTTGCATGAATTTCAATTAATCAACTACATACATGTAGCTTCAACATAAATTACATATTTTACGAATATCCAAACGTCATACTTGCATAAAACTACCGCATGTAGTTTTTCATAATGAATAACATAATTCAAGAACATCCAAACGTATACAATATTCCAATGCACAAATATGAATTATTTTATCGCCACAAATCAAGTATACATATCAACACAATTATTTGTTCATACCAAAATAATACTCTACTTACAATCGTTGCGGCGAATTCTCTAATTTAGGAATTTAGAGATGCGACTCCTTTTGACGTAGGCGTTGATTTGATTTGCTTGAATTGCTTTAGGCTTTAGAATTTTCCTCCTAATCTTCTCTCCAATTTGGTGGCTACTCCTAGACGCTCCCCAGCAACATGGCGGCTTTGTTCTTAATTTTTGAATGAATAGATTAGGGTTAGTCTAGGGTTGTTTTTATAGGGGTAATGAACTGATTAGGGCCATTGATGTTGCTTGGATTGATCGTAGCCATTCATTCGATAGAGAGACCAATTAGAGCTTGCCACCTAGCCCTAATGACAAAGCAGACCACAGAAAATCGGCCAAACACAGACCTGGCCAGCCAGGTTGGACTGGGCTCGACCTGGCTCTGGACCAGGTCGACAGCCCTGTCGACAGGCCTGTCAACCTGGTTAGACCAGGTCGACAGCCCAGTCGACCTGGGTGCGTCAGGCGGGCCTTTCCCCGCCCTGGCCCATCGGGCCCCGCTTCGGAATTTTTAATTGTTTTATTCTGTTTGAATTTTAAACTTAATTTAAAAAAAACTTCCGAAGGCCATATCTTCTTCATACGGACTCCGTTTTTCGAAAACTCGGACTCTATTTCGCGTATTTTTCCGAGACGAACGCAATGGCGTATCCCATTTCCCTTAGTTCTTTGATTTCAAATTAATTATACTTTAATTTGTTAATTTCAAAGTTATAGAATTTTCGGGGTGTTACATTCTCCCCCACTTAAAAGGATTTCGTCCCCGAAATCTTCAAGTTAGGAGGAATGTATATCTTAACATCCAATCATCCATCTACTCATCCATCAAACACGAGCATCCATTGTCCTTAAAAGACTTCTAATGCTTCATGATCATATGCAAAGTGTGTGTGTATACATGTACTTATCTAATGCAAAATCAGGCGGTCTACTGATTCAGTTGACCTCCTTAATGCGAATTATGTAAGTGCCATGAATCCATCATGTATGCAAATTTTCCTATTCATGATTCTACATGAGTGCACAATCATTCAATACAAATGCAACATCCACATGACAACACATTAATGTTCAATCATATACGAATGCAAACATATATGCCTATGCAATATGAAGTGACTGAGCCGATCTAAACCCTAGATTTTGTGTGTATATGCAACCACGAGCAACCACTAGCAATCACTTGCAACCACTTGCAACCATCATACATAACATGTTTCAATTACATGTTTCCATCCAAAGGGTTTCTACCTAAAAGATAAGGTCGAGGAAATATACCTAAAAAGATAGATAAAAGCGCAACTTAAGGAAAATGAAAGATCAAGGATGTACCCTCGAACAGAAAAGGGTAGGCTGTGCGTATTCTAGCTTCAGTTTCCCAAGTCGCGTCTCCCTCGGCGTCGCTCCACTGAACTTTGACGAGCTTGACTTCGCGGTTGCGTAGCTTCTTCACTTCCGTTCCTAAGATGCGGGTTGGAACTCTCCTTATGGTTGCTTCGCATTCCACTTCGGCCTCTTCGAGGATATTTGGCTCTACCACTTCAGCAGACTCATGTAGACATTTTCGGAGATGTGAAACGTGAAAAACGTTATGGACTCCAGCCAACTTCTCGGGTAGCTCTAATCTATAGGCCATTTTCCCAATCTTCTCGATGATAGGGAATGGCCCTACGAATCTTGGCGCTAGCTTTCCTGTGGTTCCAAAACGAACAACGTTCCTTAGCGGTGATACCTTGAGAAAAACTCTGTCTCCAACCTCAAATTCAAGGTCGGTCCTCCTCTTGTCGGCATAGGACTTTTGTCTGTCTTGGGCCGTCTTCATCCTTCTTTGTATTAAGTCTACTTTCTCTGAAGTCTCTCGGATCATATCCGGTCCAAGTATGAGCTTATCAGTAGACTCCCACCAACAAGTGGGCGATCGGCACGGTCTTCCATACAAAGCTTCGAAGGGCGCCATTCCGATGGTTGCTTGATAGCTGTTGTTGTAGGCAAATTCCACCAAAGGAAGGTGGTCTTCCCATGTCCCTCCGAAGTCAAGGACGCATAGTCTTAGAAGGTCTTCCAAAACTCTGTTCACTCTCTCTGTTTGGCCATCGGTTTGGGGATGATAGGCTGTGCTCAAGCATAACTGCGTTCCTACTGCTTCTTGCAGACTCCGCCAAAACTCGCTGGTGAAGATGGGGTCTCGGTCACTAACAATGCTAGATGGTATTCCATGGAGTCGAACGATTTCCTTGAGGTAAAGTGATGCTAGGGATGAGGCAGTTCTTTTACTTTTGACCGGTAAAAAGTGGGCGCTTTTAGTAAGCCTATCCACTATTACCCAAATGCTAGTGTTGCCTCTCCTAGACCTAGGCAGCCCATCGATGAAGTCCATTGAGATGCTATCCCACTTCCACTGTGGGACCTCCAGAGGATGTAGCAGTCCGCCAGGCTTTTTCTGTTCCGCCTTAACCTGTTGGCACACCATACACTTAGAAACGAACTCTGCCACGTCCTTTTTCATGCCGTTCCAGAAGAAAGTCCTTTTTATGTCTTTGTACATTTTATCTCCGCCTGGGTGTATCGTCATCTTGGAGTGATGTGCTTCCTCGAGAACCTTCTTTATTAAATCTTTTGTCTGTGGGACGCATAGCCTTCCATCTCGCCTTAGCAGACCTTTATCGTCGATGGAGTATCTGTTGAGGTGACTTGAAGTCTCACCCCTAATTAACCTATCAATTATTTCCACAAGTTGAGGGTCTTCGCGTTGTGCTGTCCCTACTGAATCCACTAAAGTTGGGCGCACTTCGAGAGATGCTAGCAAGCCTGGTACGAAATCGGAGGAAGGCCTAAAGTCGAAGCTGGCTATAAACTCTAGGCTTTGTCTTTCAACAAACAACGGGCTTAGGGTCAATTTCTTTCGGCTCAACGCGTCTGCCACTACGTTGCCTTTGCCCGGAGTGTAGGAGATTTCGAAATCGTACGAGGCAAGAAACTCCATCCATCTTTGTTGCCTCAAGTTAAGATCCTTCTGCGAGAAAAGATATTTCAACGATTTATGGTCAGTGTAAAGTTCGAACTTCTCACCTAGGAGATAGTGTCGCCAAGACTTGAGTGCAAAGACGATGGCGGCTAACTCAAGATCGTGGGTTGGGTAGTTCTTTTCGTGCACTTTCAACTGCCTCCCGCCATAAGCTACTACCCTTCCTTCTTGCATTAAGACGACGCCTAGCCCTGTCCCACATGCATCCGTATAAACAGTGAACATCTTGCTCCCATCTGGCAGTGTCAAAACTGGGGCTGTTGTGAGAGCCCTTTTCAGTCGTTGGAAAGCAAACTCGCAATCCAAATCCAAATTGAACACTAGATTCTTCTTAGTCAATTTCGTGAGCGGAGCTGAGATTTTCGCAAAATCCCTTATGAATTTTCGATAGAAACCTGCCAGTCCTAGAAAGCTTCGGACCTCAGTTGCATTCCTTGGTGTCTTCCAATCCTGTACCGCTACTACCTTAGCAGGGTCCACCGCTAACCCTTGTTTGGATACTATGTGCCCAAGGAACCTCACCTCTTCTCTCCAAAAGTGGCATTTAGAGAATTTGGCTTTTAGTTGATGGACTCGCAAAGTTTCCATGATTGCCCTTAAGTGCTGAGCATGTTCCTCTTCACTCTTTGAGAAGATAAGGATATCATCTACGAAGACCACTACGAATTTGTTGAGGAAATCTCTAAATACCCTACTCATCAGGTCCACGAAGTAAGCAGGTGCATTTGTCAAGCCGAAGGGCATGACAAGCCATTCAAAGAAGCCGTCTGGGGTTCTGAATGCCGTTTTATCGATGCTATCTTCAGCCACCCTTAGCTGATGAAAACCAGTTGCTAAATCGAGTTGGGAGAAAACAGACGCTCCTACAAGCTGGTCAAATAAATTGTCAATTCTAGGGAGAGGGTGCCTATTCTTTTTCGTTAGCTTGTTGAGCTCCCTATAGTCAACACATAGACGGAGTGAACCATCCGCCTTTGTAGCGAACACCACTGGAGCGCCCCATTCTGAAATGCTCCTCCTAATGAACCCCTTTTCTAGAAGCTCTTTAATCTGTTTACTGAGCTCTTTCCTTTCTCGTGGAGCCATGTGTCTAACGGGCAACGCAACGGGCTTTGCATTATCTACAAGATATATGCGGAAGTCTATTTCCCGCTTCGGAGGCAAGCCCTTCACCTCTTCGAAGACATCCGGATATTCCCGGACCACTCTAACTGATTGCAAATTTTCAACAGAGGCATCTAGCGATTCAAGATAACTAAGCATAACCGCATACGAGGGATTACAGGAAATTTCCAAAGTATTACCGAGCTGGGTTAGGAGCCTAACAACCCTTTTCTCACAATCAAGGACGGCCCCATTACTGGATAGCCAATCCATACCCAAAATCAAACCATAACCCGAAAAGCCCAAAACAAAGGCACTACATTGAAATTCTACACTTAGAATAGAAATTTTCAAATCCAAACAGATCATAGACAAATGAGCTGGGCCCCCAATTGGGTTTGAAACAATTAAGGGGTCCTCTACCATACTAGTTTTTAGGTGCAGAGATTCTACTAAAGCAGACGAGATAAAGGAGTGTGATGCGCCAGAATCAAATAAAGTGCGAACGGGGTGATCATAAAGATAAACTACACTTTCTACAGAAATATTTATACCTCGCTGTTGCAATGGTGGCGCTTCTAGCACATGAACCTGTGCCCCTGGGGTGGATCCAGCGCCCTGCCCCTGTCCTCGTTTCTTTGGGCAGTCCTTAGCCCTGTGGCCTGTCTGACCGCACGAAAAGCACCCACCATTCTCCTTAGCCTTCTTTTTCCGACAGTCCTTTACTAAGTGCCCCACTTTGCCACAGAAATTACACTTCCTCTTCTCTTTGTTGCCTTTCCCGCCTTTCTTAAAGTCTGCCTTCTTAGGCTGCAAACCCTCTTTCTTCCCTTGAGAGCTTTCTGCCTTTGTCTCCTTCTTGCCCTTATCCTCTTCATTCAGCAATGCCATTTGCACCAATCTTTCATACGTGGCCCCCATGGGTATATGGGTCATGGCCAAACTGTGTAATGGCTCATTTAACCCTTTGACGAAACGGAGAGCCTTCTTGTGCGGGGTGTTGACTAGGTCAAGTCCAAACCTAGCCAGCTCATCGAACTGATTCACATACTCTCTGACTGTCTTGTCCCCTTGCTTAAGAAATAAGAATTTTTCCAACTGCAAACTTCTTTTCGCATCTGAGAGAAATTTGGTCTCAAACCTTGCCCTAAAGTCCTCCCATGTCTCCACTGGTCTTTCAGCATTAGTGACTTCCCACCAGTAGGAAGCCTCGCCCTTCAATAGCCACACTGCCAATTGTACTTTTTGTCTATCCTCTACCTCAAAGATGATGAATAGGTCCTCCGTTTCTTTCAGCCAATTTCTAGCTGCCACGAAGGACTCAGTTCCATGGAAATCCCTTCCTCCCATAGCTTTAAAATCTTTACATATCTTAGCAAACGTGTTTCCCCGAGGAGGAGGTAGAGGAAAAGGTGCCGCTGCAGCTGGATGATTTCCTTCAGCTGGGGGAGGAGGAACGGTAGGACCTGGCTGAGTGGCCCTTGCTTCTAAGAACCGTCTAAACCAACCAGGTATTGGCACCCCTTCCGGCAAGTTAAGTTCTTGGGACATGCTGAAACAAAAAGGATAGATTCAAAACGAAGGATAAGAGATAGTACCTATGGCTTTGGGGAGTGGACTTTGCCTTTTTAAAATAAAATAATATTTTTCTTTTAAAAATGCTTCTTTAAATTTCCTTTTTTTTTTTGTTGAAAATAATTTTCCAAAACTTTTTATCTTATCTGGTAAACCTGGCTCTGATACCAAGTGAAACACCCCACCTCCGTTAGGGTCACTCTCAAAGGGAATGCCCTAATTTTGGTGGAGGTTTATAAGTATAAGTCACAGATATACAAGGCAGATATAAGAACACATATTTGTAAGCAGCGGAAAAACAACAAACTTTTATTTCATAAAAGCAAATACGTGCTACAACAACATCACCATAATTGTCTTACATCTTTTCCAAAAACATAACATATCACTTTCATAATCTGTCTTGATTACATTATTTAAAGAAGCATAAATAAAACATAGATAAACTGCAAAAGCCCCATATAGTTTGTCCAAAGCCATAGTTTCAAACGAAAAGGTCCAAGCAATGCATTTCTCTTCTTCAAGCTGGATGTTAAGGCTGGTCAAGCTGCAGTGTTCCCTCCCTGTGGACCTGGGGGGGGAACGGAAGAAAAGAAGACGAAAGAAAAGTAGAGTCAGACATAAAGCCTGAGTATGTCTAGTACTATTCTGTCTATGAATAAAGAACTGGGTATGATAAGTATAAACAAGAAGTGGGAAAGCACTATAAACTTGGTTAAGTTGTCTAGGGTCGAATATACTATCGTACCCCATGTTAATCTCTGAACCCATATAAACTAGTTTCCAATTGGCACCCCATAATCAGGGTGATGTGATCCATTCTATGATGATCGGCTCCTACTCGCATAGTTACATGTGTCTTACGGCCCCCGATGTTGTAGTTACCTATGCTGGTCCCACCATGGGGTGTATCAAGTCCCATGGCGGCGGCCCGACACAACCTTAGAATGCACAGGTATGCTACTGGTGCCCAGTGCTTTATTTTTCTGCGCCGGAGTGTGTGCACGCCCGCACCCCATTAGAACCTACACTGCTACACCACCGCCGTCGATTTGACCTCTTACAATCAACCCAGTAATCGTGCCCCACCCTGCCTAGTTTCAGGGTTTCATGATACACCTTTTAGGGTTACTGCTGAAAAGGGTCCCCCGTTACTAGGTTTTCTATCTCTAGCCAACATGCTAAGTTAGTTAAGTGTTTTCTAACCTAACCCCCACCAGTCCGTTTAGTTTAGCATGTTCCATTTTGATTAAGTCTTTAGTTCACTTAATCCTAACAATCCTGACTCAGCCTTAATTGTCTTATTAAGGCCCTGACCTCTCACATTAGACAGGTATTGTTGTGGCTGCCTGTTGCCGGTTGGTTCCGGGCAGTCTTACGCCACAACTCAGTCTAACCTCGGGTCCTTATTGGGCTCCATGTTTAACCTCCCACATTGGATAGGTATTGTTGTGACTACTGGACAGCCGGGCGGTTCCGGGTAGGTTTACATCACAACTCAATCCAACCTCGGGTTAAACACATCGTATGTTCTACATTTACATATTTTGTCTTTCTTCTTTATTTTCTTATATGTAAATATTTGCGGCCCATTAAGTTAATGGTGTAAAGGTTACACCAATCATGGGCCCAACCCATACTTGAATTTGGGCCCTTCTATTTTATGTTTTCATTCATTAGTAATTTTTAACCCAACGTTATTTTCCCCCGTTTAATATGTTCGTTTATATGTTGGGCTTAACCTTTTTAAGCCCAACTTAGCCACGCGAGAAAAGGGGAGGCTTAAAGCGTGATTACATACACAAAAGGGGATTGTGAGCGCATGAACTTGCAATATGACGTTGGAACTACAAAATAGAAACTGGTGTACTTGCATAGTAGTAACATATACTTTGATCCTAAAAGCATAAGTGACATGAATCAAACCATGTAAACTTGTAGTTAAGTTAAGAATATCACTATTAACACATGGGCTTAACTACAACATGAACCTATATTTTTATTTAGGCATAATGTCAAACATAAGCATGGCATAAATATTTCTAACATAAGCATGGCATAATGTCAAACATAAGCATGGCATAAATATTTCTAACATAAGCATGGCATAATGTCAAACATAAGCATGGCATAATGTCGAACGTAAGCATGGCATAAGTATAGTTAAATTTGTTCACATAACTATGGCATAAATATTTCTAACATGAAATCATGATTTTTACTTTAGTCATGTAAACTTGCAAAAAGGGATTTTTGAATCTAACCTAGCCATGTACCACATATGTCATCATATAATTCTTGCTAACAATATAGACCTAACATGGTTTCAATTATGCGAAATATCGATCATAGCCTAGCCATATTCATAAGTTTGCAAATAGGTTTCTAGTACAAAACATGGCTTAATACATAGATCATGGTGCCAAACTTTTCAATATGATTTCATATGAATTATGATAATCCCAACCTTACTCCAATTACTTCACAAAAACGATGTTTGTATAAAAATACACATTAAGATGGCATAGTAACAAAATCCCAAACTTGCATGAATTTCAATTAATCAACTACATACATGTAGCTTCAACATAAATTACATATTTTACGAATATCTAAACGTCATACTTGCATAAAACTACCGCATGTAGTTTTTCATAATGAATAACATAATTCAAGAACATCCAAACGTATACAATATTCCAATGCACTAATATGAATTATTTTATCGCCACAAATCAAGTATACATATCAACACAATTATTTGTTCATACCAAAATAATACTCTACTTACAATCGTTGCGGCGAATTCTCTAATTTAGGAATTTAGAGATGCGACTCCTTTTGACGTAGGCGTTGATTTGATTTGCTTGAATTGCTTTAGGCTTTAGAATTTTCCTCCTAATCTTCTCTCCAATTTGGTGGCTACTCCTAGACGCTCCCCAGCAACATGGCGGCTTTGTTCTTAATTTTTGAATGAATAGATTAGGGTTAGTCTAGGGTTGTTTTTATACGGGTAATGAACTGATTAGGGCCATTGATGTTGCTTGGATTGATCGTAGCCATTCATTCAATAGAGAGACCAATTAGAGCTTGCCACCTAGCCCTAATGACAAAGCAGACCACAGAAAATCGGCCAAACACAGACCTGGCCAGCCAGGTTGGACTGGGCTCGACCTGGCTCTGGACCAGGTCGACAGCCCTGTCGACAGGCCTGTCAACCTGGTTAGACCAGGTCGACAGCCCAGTCGACCTGGGTGCGTCAGGCGGGCCTTTCCCCGCCCTGGCCCATCGGGCCCCGCTTCGGAATTTTTAATTGTTTTATTCTGTTTGAATTTTAAACTTAATTTAAAAAAAACTTCCGAAGGCCATATCTTCTTCATACGGACTCCGTTTTTCGAAAACTCGGACTCTATTTCGCGTATTTTTCCGAGACGAACGCAATGGCGTATCCCGTTTCCCTTAGTTCTTTGATTTCAAATTAATTATACTTTAATTTGTTAATTTCAAAGTTATAGAATTTTCGGGGTGTTACAGGCAGTCTCTGTTGAATAGCTTTATAAGTGGTTGCCGCCATCTTTGGACAGTGACTCGATCCCAGACGAAATCATGCCACTCTTTAATTTGATGTTTAACCCTAGTAGCTTCCCATGCCGATCTTGTGGTAAACTCCTTATTGTGTTTCCATGCCCATATATCCTCAGTCTTGTTGAAAAATAGAGGCATATATTCTATTTTTGCTTTAATGTCTGAATTACAAGGCAAGCTGTTGCAATTCCATGAGTTCTCTGTTATTATTTCCTCCACTGTTTTGTTTGGGCATCCATATGCAGAAAATGTATCCCAGCCCAGTAACTCTACCATTGATTTACCTTCTAACCATGGGTCCATCCATAAATCAGTCTCTCTGCCTTTAGCTATCTCTTTCACTGAATTATTGGCTAGTTTATTTCTGATTTTGAGTATGGCCTTCCAAGTAGGTGATGCATTATTATCAGAGTGTAGATGCCAGAATTACCCTTCAATTATCTACTTCTCATCCATTTGGCCCATAGCCCACTTGGGTTAATAATATATATATAATATATTATATATTATATATATATATATATAATATAATGGCCTGAATAGAACTCGCTGCGCTGCGGTAGTTCGTGAATTTCGACCATTGACTTCGAATGGATATTACGAGAGATCCGACCGTCGGATTCTCCTAAAACTGGAACCGTTTGGTTCGTATCGAAAAGAGCTTTCTAAGGAATATTAGAAATTTGAAATCTGACGGATGGATTTGGAATTATGTACAAATTAAATTTGGAAAAAGCTCGTTGTAAGTGCAGTTCAATGGCTGTTTATGAAAATCGACTGTACGGGCCTTGATAAAATTATTAAAAATATCAATGATTAGTGTAAAATCATAACAAATGATTTAGAAAGAATTGGGATGAAAAATTCCATATTCGAAAAGATAAAAATAATTTTTTATCAAAATGAACTAGTTATCGACTTGATTTAATAATTTATTTATTTTTAGAAATAAAAAAATTGGAATTGAAATGGTTTTAAAAATAACCAGAATTTCCAATATATGAATTGGAATGGATTTGAATCGAAATAATTTTTGGAATATTTCGATATTGGATTCCGTGATTATACGGACATTGCGGAGGAATTTGGAAGATATATATATCATTATTCCAATACGATATTTGTTGATTTCAGAATTTGATATTGAATATAAGACAATATATTTTCTATTCAGAGCCTTGTATTTAATATCAAATGGGATTTGGGTTTGTCGTGAACTGTGTTTAAATGACATTAGTTCTTTAACCCGAGTAAAAGCAGGATTAATTTCCAGAAAGTTGAACAATCAATAAGAAATGATTTTTGGGATTAAAACCACTTGGAGTTTGAATAAATCTTTAATTAGAATGTGAATGAATAAATGATAATTGAATTTACCAAAACACTTGATGTGATTAAACTAAATTTACTTGGTTGTTGATATTGATTATGGTTGATTGATTATTTAGATGGTGCTCGACCAGTTTATGAGCAGAATATGCTTTTACATTTAGCATTGGGTTGGGTAGAAATATCTGTATGCTAAAATCTTGTGAAACACTTCACGATTTGACTATGAGATCTTTAGCTATTTTGTTCAGTTCATTTCAATTTTGATGAATGATTTTGAAATGATATTTTTCTTAAGTGAAGAAATGTATTCCCGATTTTGGACAGGGAATGTTTTATAAAATTGTTTTATAGAACAAAAAGGATTTTGAGGCCTAAACCCGATATTATCGAAAAGATTTCGAAATGTATTATGTGTTACATTGTGGTTCATCGCGTATTGATTAGTTGCTATTGATAACATATCTGTTTGGTGGCGGAGAATTTATTCTCTTGCTTAACACCCTTCTTTGAGACGTACGAGCTTAAAGGTTATGTGATTAATAGTGACTGATCATATGTATGAATTGCTGATGTGAGGTACTATATTTTGAAAGTACTTGTGATTATTATGTTGTGAAATGATTTTCCCCACTTTAGGATATAAAAATGATTTAGTGTGTGGCTAAAGATTCTGGTAACCCAGACGACTAAAAGTATGGGTGAGATGGGCGATGCATGCTTCCATGCGTGGGAGGTGCATCGGCGGTGTAGCCTGCTCCATAGTGGGAGGTGCACACACACACATATATATATATATATATATATATATATATATATATATATATCGAGTTGCTTAGGCGCGTGCCCTTTTCCTTTTCTAGGGGGAGCTCGATATTTGGTTGCATGCTTGTTTGTATGCATTGTTATGATTTGGAATTCATATTTCCAAATGATTTGATTTGAGATCCCGAAGTGAAATCTACTTTGATATAAAAGCTAAATATGTATTTCAAACGATTTGAAATGGAAATCAGGAAATAAAGTCCAAAGGAATAATTTCTGTAAATTGAATTGGATTTAGAAAATCTAAGTGTGGTGATTAATCTAAACGGGTAGATTGGGATATTGCATGTTGATTGATGCATAGTAGATCCATAACTATTGATTGTTGTTTATACACTGGAATTCATGGGGGTAAACCCGTTCCGCGTTAGCGGCGTGAACCTGTGATTTGCCTAATCATTTATATAAGTTTATAACTGTTTAGAGTTTCTTACACTAGTCCCATGACTAACCTGTAGTTTTCTTTTCCCTTGCAAACTCGGGTGCCGCTATTTTCCACATGGGCAGTCGAGTAGTTTATTTTGCTGATATGTATTGAGCAGGATTCTGGATTGAAGCTTAAAAGCTGTGTCCAGTCATTGATAGTCTTCCGCTGTGTTATTTATTTATTTCCGCTGCATTGTATTACATTTATTGTAAATTAATCTTCCGTTGTATTATATTTCGATATACTCTGATATGTTCTGTACTCTGATGTAACATTATTATGATGTTTATAGAAGTCTTCTGTTATTTGTTCTGATGTGTTGTATGCCCAGAGTTAGCGTATACGGGATTCGAATGGTCTTGGTCGATTTAGCGATCGATTAGGTCTGGGTGAAATCCGTATCGTTACAAAAAAGGAACTGTTTATGTAAGCATGAGTACCTTTTGAATTAAGTTTCACAATTTGATTAAAGGATATTTAGCAAGCAGGAATAGTAAGAAGAAATTACCTAAACTGAAACATTTAGACAAGCTGAGTTCGGAGATGATCAGGTTTTTCGTGTAATGAATAATACTTAATTTTGGAAACTGAAAAAGGAATAAGTTTCATAACCATTGTATTTGCAAGATAATATCTAGGAGAATAAATTTATAACTCTGAATTTTCCTGAAGGAGGTAAATGGTTAAGTATAAGTAATTGGCCCAGTAAATGATAAATAAATATAATGGGTGATTGGAAGTTATCGTTAAAGGCTATGTAAATATGGTTATCCATAAATATCTGTGTTAGAATATTCTACCCGGTATATCCATTATGAGAACGGAGAGCTTTGGTATAAAGAATTTTAATCTTGTGTCTGAAAATCTACAAGATGTCAAATGAGTAATTTTATTTCCCTTTTCTTTTCGATGACGAAAAGTTTTAAAGGGAGGGGGTGAATGTAACGATCCAGAATTTTTAACCAATTTAAAATTGGAATTTTTATTACTTAATTTGAATTTAAGTTTGAATTTGACATAAATATATATGGTTTAGAATATTTAATAATTTTGAAGTTATATGATAGATTTCACTTTAATTATAAAAGAGAATGATTATTAGTAAGTTTGGATTTATTGATACTATTTGTCGTTTTATTGGATTTGTTAAACCATATCACGAATTAGTAGCGTTAGAACTAAGTGTTGTCCTTAGGTTTCATAGCATTTTAAATGAAATGCTACCAAAAGTTCACTTTCCCTTCTTAAGACAAGTGTAAGGAAACTTGTATTTTTTCATGTCTCCTTTCATGCATGTTTTACACTTGCCCCCTTATGTGTCATTACCTTCTTAACCCTCCATTCCTATATAAGGAGGCCTTCCCTCTATTTTTTAACCATTCCACTCCATTTGCTTCTTTTCATCTTCTTCTTAAAGATTATGGCCATGGTTTCCATCGCATAAGTCTTATTCTTTTCCACCACCACCTTGCCAAAGTTCGTCATCTTCCTCCTCCTTCTCTTATGACCGAGAGATAGAGAGATTAGTATATATATATATATTTTGGGTGAAGTAGACGGTGCGCTGAAATACTGTCCGATGGTTCGCTCAACTAGGCTCGCCTACCGTGAAGATTGGGAAAGCTGTTAGGTGAGAACTCTTTAACCACAATTTATACATTTAATTAGTAGTTAGACTAATTTAAATATAGCAATGAATTATTAGTGGTTAATGATGATTGATGTTTATTGCGATGGATGATGGATGCATAATTTAGACCACACACACTATTAAGCGTTAGTGGTATAACGCTTGTGCCCAATTATGATTTATTTAATTATGTTGATGATGGTTGCTATAGATGTTTAAATGATTGTTGATGTTGTTTTGAACACACTATGACACAAAAATTATGGTATCACATTGGTGATCGACAAATCTCCTTCGTAATTAGAAGCAATATCATTATTGAATTTGAAGGTTAATAATTTGGAAAGACCATATGTATGAATTCATATATATTGCTAAAGTCCTTTAAATGAATAAATAAATATCGGAACATTCTAGGATGACAGAGAGGATAGTGTCTAGGCTTGGGTTTGGAAATAAAGTTTCCTGCTCTCCCTGGCTATCCCTAATTGATCCGACGAATGAGATGGTTCATTTGAAGTTATTTGAATTTAGAAATGATTTGGAATTTGATTTATTAAATAAAAAAGTAAAAGTTGAATTTTAGATCCAAAATAATTTGGGAAGTAAATTTAAATGATTTTAAGGGTTATATAAGGATATAATGGTTTTCTAAGGTATTTTGAAGTATCGTAGAATAATGGTTATTATGGTCAAAATAGAGCTTGTCGCATAACGGCAATTTACGTATTTTAGATGCAAACTTTAAAAGCTTTTAGCTTTTGCAATCTAAATCGGAATTCCATAAAATGAAAAACGTTTGATTTCCATTTACAAGAACTTTCAAATGAGTGAAAGAAATTTTAAATTCGAGTTATAATTTTCAAGTTATGTTTAAAACCGTTTTGGAAAATGTCGATGTAAGAACAATTGTTGACCATAACTGTAAACAGCTATTTTTAAATGTTTTAAAAATATGGAAAAAAATTGTAAAATCATTACAAATTATGAAAAGGTGTTTTGAATTGTAAAGTTCAAGTTTTGGCTAAGATAAACAATATTTTGATCAAAATAGTTAAGATAACTGTTTTGTAATGCTTTTGTAACACTTTTGAAATGCTATTGTAACGCTTTCTTCGAAAACAATCTATTTTGAAGTTTTAAGCCTTAAACTATCTTCCGAACTATAAGTAATGATTTGTGAAATGTTTTAAAAGGTTTAAAAGTATTAGAAATATTTTATATGGAATTTAAATTGATATTAATACAGGTTTTCAATTTTAAACAATTGGATATGGTTGGAGATAAATCTTTGGATGTTTGATATTAATTCGGTAGATGATGACTCTTACTATTTGAGGAATTTAAAAGGTAGTTCAGTGTTATTCCACTTATAGTGTGAGCTGTATACGAAGATTAATATTGTCTAATGTCAAAGAGTTGGATAAATCTTTTAATTAAGATACGGGTTTCCCAATCGGACTAAGATAAGTTGGATAGAAATAATCTTCGGATATTTGATATGAAACTCAGTGGTGTAAACGTATACTATTTGTGGAATTTGGAAGATATTATTATATTTTTATTCCACTTATAGTATTCGTTGATTATGAGAATTAATATCGAATATAAGTAAATAAAATTTCTGTGTAACTTATGTCCAATATCAATTGATTTGGGTTGTGTTGTAAATCATATCTTTAACAATATCATTCTTGAACCCCAATGAGATAGAGTTGTGGAAATTCATATTGTAAATCGGGATTTAATCAAACCTTTGATTTGAGAAAATTAAAATAAGAAATTGGAAACCAAGTATAATCTTTTAGTTAAGATTAAAGAATTGAATGTTAGAAAATCGATTTAATTGGGAACTATGGTTGAAATATGGATTAAAGGATTTTGAAAGGGAACTAGGTTTCGATAACAAGTTATCAAATGGAAAATTAATTAAGGCTTTGAGGCTAAATTATCTTTGATTTAAGGGATGTGTTGTAAAAGAGAAAGGTTAAATATGGATTTTGTTATAGTTTGAGAATGGATTTAAAGAAATTTAATTTAACAAAATCTAAGATGGAAGGAGATTTGGTTGAAAGCCTGTGTGTTCTGTAATTGTGTTTTAAAAATTACGCTTATTATTTGGGAAGACCGGGATTAGATGTATGTCCGAAAAACATTCCAAGTAATAATACGACGTTGTGGAGCAATTGAAGACAACATTGAAGACCAGAACCCTTCATATCGTAAGGACGACTTGCTGAATGTCTCAAATGGATAGCTCCCATTTGCAAATGAATTTTATGTCAGCTAAGTGGCAAGAAGCCCAAACGTATGTGAAGGAATTTCGGATTGTTGTTTCATTCAGACCTAGAACAGACATTTATGGATTGTGTGTCTAACATTGTAATTGACTGTGTAGCACTGATCTCTGTTAAATATATATCAATTTGGTGGCGGAGAATTTATTCTCTTGCTTAACACCCTTCTCTAAGAAATATGAGCTTAGAGGTTATATATCAATAGAAATCTGTGATGCGTTGTGAATGGAAAATGTAGCATACTTATGTTATGTGGTGAGCTTTGGATGATCAAAGCATGGCTTATTTAAGCGTAGCTTTGTGTATATCGGGACCTCGGTAAAACTCACACCCTGGTAAATGGCTAAAACAGGAAGAAATGCAGTAGGGTTATGGGGTGTTGTTGTGACGACCCCAAAACCTGTACTGACGGTGTTAAGGGTAATCTTTGGAATATAACACAGAAACAGTTAATAGCAGAACAGAAATAAATAAATACACCAGATAATGAACAATAGAATATACTAGATAAACGTAATCATCAGAGTTACATAGTATACAGGATCATACTTAGTACAAATACAGTTCAGCTATACATAAATGTCTATGGCGGAAACAAACATAATATGTACAATAGGAGCTGAACAGCATAAAAAGAGATAAATGATAGAATCCATCTTCAGCTCCAGCTATCCATAAAGAGGCTGCTAATAACCTGAATACAAGGCTGCCCGTGTAGAAAAAGGGGCACCCGAGTTTGAAAGTGAAACAAACTACGAGTCAGTCATGGGACTGGTATGAGAAATCTACCTACCACATTTAAAATACGGCTAATCACAGGACCACGCCACTTTCGTGGAACGGGTTTACTCCATTGGATTGTTAGTGCTTTAAAACAAGTAAATCTTTAAACATCGCAATGCTTTTTATAAAAATGAAGCCATTATAAGACACATTTCCCATCACACAATGCAACGCAAACCGGAGGATAGATTTTTACCTTATAATGGCCAAAATATGATTGATACGAATAAAAAAAAAGCATTTGATATTATTACTAGTGTTTATAGGTTTCGAAAACAATTTCAATCATAACTATCAATCATAGACGGCATGGGTACCATATATCATGTCGCCATATATATATACAATAAAAACCGCACAGTCACGTATTTGGAAATTGGATTTCCGTCATGAACCAAGGCAAAAGATAGTCCTTACCGACTTCGAGACTGCCTAGCCCGAGCCTCAGGAACAACCGCAACTGCCCCTTGGATCGTCAGGACCGGTCCACCGATGTGGATTAAAATTCCTGAACACTGCGTTTCCCTACTCTTTGGGGCGTAAATGAGCCAACGAATGACTCCATCGGTCCCGGATCGACCGATATAACCGAGGCGCCTCGCAACAGCAACAACCACATAGGTGAAAATAATATAAATGTCAGCCAGTTTAAGCACTGACACCACCTCTAGCTAGGAAGAAACGCATGCCCTCCCTGATGTCCTCTCCCGTTTCTGGTTCATACCGGGGTGTGAGGCTCGCGAATTCACGTTATATACAAAGCTACGCCACACAGGTGGTGCTTTGATCATCACCACAAGACTTTGCTTTTCAACAGAAGCCTTGATCATTTTCCACTTAGGCATGCCACACTAGCAATTCATGCCATGCGACTGATGTCCATCGATATACAACCTCTGAGCTCGTGCGTCCCAGAGAAGAGCGTTAAGCAAAAGAATTAATTCTCCGCCGCCAAACATATGTATATTTAATAGAGATCAATCAACACAGAATAAAATCCAATGTCAGACACACAGTCCATTTACAAGTTCGTTCTGGGTCTGAACGAAACCGGAGGAACTATATACCTTGCATACCCATCGATCTCCATGTACGTCTGGACGATCACCACTCATTATCCATATTTCGGGATGCCTCCCAATCAGGACATCAGTTACCATCCAAACGAGGTGAAGATTTCCGGTCTTCAGCCACCGTCTTCATCTTCGATTTCTTATCGTCGATTTAGTTATTCAGAATGGGATAAACCCGGTCTTTTTGAGCAACTCGCGTATGTAATTAAAAAGTACTACACAAACACAACATACGCCTCATCCCAATTCATTAGTCACTAACCGTCAATCAGTAAGAGAACAATTTCCCAAATATTAACCCCGAAGGCCGAAACGAACATCAGATCAAAAACCCAGGAAACCATTCGACTTAGCCAACCTTCAATTAATTTCTAAATTTCACATCCATATCGTTTATAATATTTTATAACGATTTATCACTATTTTTATTTATTTTTAAAATAGCCAATTCATTCAAACGACGCTTCGGGCCATAACGCGGCCGTGACGTTGTTTTTCTTCAGATTTGATTTACACATATCTGAAAATCTAACCGTTGGATCTTCACAAAATTTACATCATTAGAAAGATGTTTTCAAAACAAATCCAACAGTTCCAGTTTTGGGAAAATCCGACGGTCGGATCTCCTGGTACAATCGTTCGAAGTTTCGATTTCAAAATACGAACTACAGCGTCGTTATTCGATTTAATTTAATTATATTTATATATATAAATAAATATAATCGATTCTGGCACTGTTTTTCTTTAGATTTGAATTAAACATTCTAGACAATCTAACCGTTGGATCTTTACAAAGTTGGTGTCGTTGGAAAGATATTTCCAAAGCGAACCCAACAGTTTCGGTTTCGGGAAAATCTGATGGTCGGATCTCCCGCACTAATCGTTTGAAATCACGGTTTCAAAACACGAACTGCAGCTTCGTTATTCGATATATTTTAATTATATATATATATATAAATATAATCTATTCTTCGATTTCAAAAACTATATGCTTTTCATACATTTGACAAAAATGATATTTTTATCCAACAGACATTCACTTCGACACTTCACTATTTTTAACAACTCATGTATATAGTAAAAATGTGATTTTTATTGTAAAACGATTTATTTCAAAACACGACTATTTTATATAGTTCATATAGATGATAAAAATATGATTTTTATTATAAAACAATTTATTTTAAAACACGAATATTTTATATAGTTCATGTAGATGGTAAAAATATGATTTTTATTATTTTATTTTAAAACTCGAATACCATTCAACACATGAATTTCTATTCAACACATGAATGTTTTCAACATATGAAAATAATTTCAACAAATGAAAATAATTCTAACACATGAATATTTCAGAAAATTTCGACAGCATAACGGCAGGGTAGTTAAAACCGGGGTCGTCCCTAGTACGGCTCCTCACGCTACCTTAAAGCCTATCAGCTTTTGACAAGGGGGATTTCATGCATCTAGTTCGCAGGCGGCATGTATATTTTTTTCCATTTCCACAAACTAAACCTATGTGGTTTCAACCAAATATTTCTCAACTACAAACGGGTATTTTTCAACCACAATCAATCAATTTCAACCACAAACAATTCTAATCAACCATTCGTAATCAATCAATTTTCACACCAATCACAACCAATAAATATCGTCCATGGTTTTTGGATGAGGGGCGTATATATATATATATATATATATATATATAAGCATTTCACTTCTATTCAACACATATATAATTTTTACAACGCATATATAACTTATATATCGAACGTACAACTTATACAACGCTTATACATGAGGTGTACAACGCTTATATAACTCATACATCGACTATATAATTTATACATTGTCGTTTTCCATATCGTTTATAATTTAGAAATCTCACATTGGGTTCCACTCCACCAAAAATAGCAGAAGGCTCAGAAAAATATGTGGTCTCTTCTAGAATGTAGAAGACGTCCACACGAGTCCACTGTCTCTTGTTTCACTGAATTTCGTTAAGAAACGAAAAAGATATGATTTTTACAGTGAAATCAAAAACCGTAGCTCTTTAAACTGCTATAATATAGTTTAAATTAAAATAGCCGTATACCTCTCACGTTTGTTCAAAACTAGGTCGAGGATTTTCTGCAAATCCGCGAAGCGGTTGGACGATCAGCCGCTGCAGTGTCGAAGGGGATGGAGCAAGCTTTCCGCGCCTGGTGGTGGGGTCCAGTTCGACGCTGGCAGGAGGTGGCGGCGGCGAGTTGAAGTCGCCAACTTCCAGGCGTCAATCCAGGCGCTACAGGCCATGAAAAAATCCAATCTATATATGGATGTGAAGATCGTGAGGAGCCCTACAAAATTCTCCAAAGGGGCATGGGTTTTTATTGAGCGGATTAGAAGAAAATGAGGAGAGAAGGAAAGAAAGGCTTTCCGTCGTCGCGCCCGAAGCAATCGGGGAGAGAGAAGATATTATTGGCCAATCATATTTTTTTGTTTATTTATATATTTTAAAAATCCGAAAATACCCTTTGTCACACACGAACACCAATCCAAACCCAACGACTGTCGTCCCCAGCGTTTTACCCCCATTCCAAACACAATGGGATATGTTTCGTAGGCCCATTCGACTGTTTCAGTCAGTTTTCCTTCAAATCAAAATATAAAACCTTCAATATTTAATTTGAACGTACATTTCAATTTGCCAGGGCCACAAACTGATTCTAAAAATTCTAGAAAAATAAATCTAGCTATGCTTTGACGATACGGTCCCAACAAAACTAGTTTCGTCGAATTCTGAGACCGTTTGAAAAATGGCCCCTTTCTGGTCGATCCAATTTAATTATAATTGACCAAAACACGTTTTCCTTTGCCACACTCACATATTAACTTCAAAAATTATGAAATTTGAAACCTAGCAATAATTTGACATCCTGGATCCAACAAAAGTGGTTTCGTTGAATTCTGAGGTTGTTTGCAAAATGGCCATTTTCACGGGCTATATAAACTCCATAACGACCTTTCAGAAAATTCATTTGGCCATAACTTTTGCTTCCCGCTATGAAACTTCAATTTTTCAGATTCTTAGAAAGATATTCACTAATAGATTTAAATATTTTTGGTTTCACTCAAATCCGTTTTGTTTTGCACCCGGTACAGTCAGTCAAAGTTTGAATTCAAATTTTGAAACTGCCGCGCCATTTCAAGCCTTGTTTATAATTAGAAATAATTATATTCATTTTCAATGTCGATTCTAACTTACTTTTCATCGTTATTATTTAAAATATTTATTTTAAATATTTAAAATCCACTAAAATAGCCAATTTAAATTTTTTAAATTGGTTCAGATTTTCCGGGTCGTTACAGTTGTCTCCTTCTAGATAAAAGGTGTACTATGGTATGGAGCCTAGGTATTAACCTATGTGGTAAAAGCATCTACTTTAGTGGTTGTTGTTGGCGCGTGCTCGGAATGGTCGGTAACGACAGGGAGATGACATACTCAGGCATACTCTAAGTTAACCAGTTAAGGGGTAACCCGGCCTGGTGTTGGCATGAGGAGCATCGCTGTTGATCCTCGGACATCCCTCTAGAGGTGTTCAAAATTCGATTTGGAAGGAAGTTCCTTTGCCTAGTCATTGTTGGAAACCAAATCTCCGCTACGAGCCCGTAAGATTTTGATTGTATACCATACGTCAGTATAGTATATGGTACCTATGCTGGCTAGGATTAATACATTTACTTTGAAATTTTTTTATTGCACCACTTTATAGTATTGAAAGATTTTCATGTATCAAGCATTTTTGATTGCATAAGGAGAAACCTCGCCCATGTGTGCGTTTGCATTGTTGTGTGCCGCGAGACCTTATGTTAGTTTCATTTTTCAAAAAGTAATTGCGAATTTCTATACATTGGTATTCACATGGAGTAAACCCGTTCCGCATTAGCGGCGTGGTCCGGGGAATTACCGAACTTTAAAATAAACTCTAAAAACAAATATTTTGAGTTCTCACACCAGTCCCATACTGACCTGGAGCTTATTGTTCCCACACCTGAACTCTGGGTGCCCATAAATTTTACATGGGCAGCCTATTATTTTGGTTTGCAGTTTAGACTTGGAGTGGTTGGAGCAGGATGCTAGTTTAGCTGGAGGTATTATTCCTTGGAGCATGCATATTCTTCCGCTGAGTTTAGTATCTTTTCCGCTGTGTAATCGATGTACTCTGATGTTTCTCGGGTAAATCTGATGTAATATTATTGTAATGATAATGGAAAAGTTCTTTTTATTTTGTGCAAATGTGTAAGTTCCCCTAACAATCCGTCTTTATGAACGTTTTAAGTTGGTTTGATTACCGGCGAAAACCGGGCAAAAAGCCGGGTCATTACACACCAAGACCCAAATTTTCCTTTATCTCCCTGAAATTAGGAAAAAAATGAAACAGAATTACTTTCGTTTTTCCACTTTCTAATTGCCTCAGGCGACGATACCACCCCAAATTTCATCAGTGTCTCAACCTCTCACTCCCCTTTGATTCCTCTATTGGAAGTTTTATCTAACACTCATTAGATTTGAAGTTTTGATTGAATTTGTAAAACGTGATTTAAATGTAAAAAAATGGATGAGATCGGGTAGTAGGGTAATGGCATTTCGGTTTTAGGTTAGATGATATAAAAGATGAGTTTAATATTCTAATCTGACGTGACTAAAGATATTTCATTGATAGCGACTAACGATTTTTGTTCGTGCCTATCGCCAATTCCATACGTCATTTATTGATTCGTAAGACAGCATACGAATCCCATTCGCGATGAAAATGGACGTCATGGTATAACTCAATGTTACGATCCTAATGAAACTTGTTTCGTCGAGTTCCGAGTCCGTTTTCTCAAAATGCTCTTGTTTAAGCTTAAATGGTTGGTTTATTTATAGCTAATTTTGCTACGTTCACAAAATAACTCCAATTCATGTGAAATTTGAAATCTAGTAACAATTAGCTATTGCGGACTGAATAAAATTTGTTTTGTCGAAAACGGAGGTCGTTTGAATAATATCCCTTTTAAGGGTCCAATTTAACTCAAAATTACCCAATTTTAAAATACCTCAATATAATAATATTAAAAATATAACAATCAGACATATTCTGCTAGAATTTCATGTAGTTCAAAAATAAAATAATTCGAGTCGAGTTTCAAGCTGAATTGATATTCAATAAAATAAAAATCCTTTATTTATATAAAATAAATCGTTATAGTCTATAAACGAATTCCATAGTGACTATTTGAAAATTTGATTTGGACATAAAAAAAAAATCTATAACATGAAAACTGGATTGCTCTCTTTCATTAGAAAATTATTGTCCAATGGATTCAGACACTTCTTATTTCAAAGAAATACGACTTATATTGGATCCTGCATAATAATTCAAAGTTCAAAACGTAATATTACGAACTATCGCGCCGCTGCAGCTCGTTTTATAATTGAATTATAAATTTAACGTTCAAACGTCATTTAATAAACGAAATCATTAATATAATTCAAAACAAACTAAAAGAAATATTTTTATATTGTCCAATTTACATTATACGGTAAATTTAACTAATCCTGACTATTTCATAATTAAATTATTATCATGCTATTTATATTAAATAAAATGTTCAAAACCATTAATTTTCAAGTCATTAAATACAAAACAACATTTAAAGCCATTTTTTTAATATTAAATAAAATGGTTAAAAATATGGGTTGTTACATTCCTTCCCCCTTAAAATAATTTTGTCCTAGAAATTACTAAGAAAGGAAGAATGCGACAAACTCAGAAATTTTAAAATTCCAATTATTTAATGATGTCTCTTCCACTTTCCAAACTTCTAGTTTTAAGCAAACTAGTTAATTTTAATAGTAAACAAATTCCAAAAATTCCTAAAAAGATATGAAATTTTTCTAACACCATAAAAACTGGCAGAGTCTCCCCTGTATGGAGGGACTTCTGCAATATTGCAGGAACAAAAATAAATCCATCGAACTACATGGTTGGAAATCCAATTCGAAACCCAAATCAAAAACCCAAAAATTTATATTTAGCGTAGGCGTACCTTTTACGAGCGTTAATAATCGATAAGCTTGCTTAATTGTCATGTTACTATAGCCAATACTGGATTCAATCAGCTCCAAAATTCAATCAATTTGAGCTCTTGCACCTGTGTTTAACTCAAATGAAATTCATTAGTTCCTTAACCATCAAGGGAGATTTAAATATCCAAGTCATCTATTCCAAACAATTTCACATACCATTCAATTCACATGAATTATTTCCCTAACAATCCTTTTATAAAGTGATTCTATAACGATAACGGATTTCGCTCTGACCTAATTGATCGCTAAATCGACCAAGATCGTTCAAAACCCGCATATGCTAACAATGGGCATACAACACATCAGAAAAAATAACAAAAGACTTTTATAAACATCATAATAATGTTACATCAAAGTACAGAATATATCAGAGTATATTGAAATATAATACAGCGGAAGATTAATATACAATAAATGTAATACAATGCAGCGGAAAAAAATTAAAATAACACATCGGAAGACCATCAATACTCTAGACACAGCTTTTCGCTTCGATCCAGAAACCTGCTAAATGAAATAATCTGCAAAACAAACCACTCGACGGCCCATGTGGAAAATAGGGGCACTCGAGTTTGTAAGGGAAAAGCAAACTACTAGTCAGTCATGGGGCTGGTGTGAGAAACTCTACAGTTAAAATTAACTTATATAAATGATAATGCAAATCACACGACCACGCCGCTAACGCGGAATGGGTTCACCCCATGAATGCTAGTGTATAAACAACAATCAGTCATAGAGTTATGGATCTACTATGCATCAATCAACATGCAATATCCCAATCTACCCATTTAGATTAATCAATACACTTAGATTTTCCAAATCCAATTTAATTTATAGAAATTATTCCTTTGGACTTCATTTCCCGATTTCTATTTCAAATCATTTGAAATACATATCTAGCTTTATATCAAAGTATATTTCACTTCGGGATCTCAAATCAAATCGTTTGGAAATATGAATTCCAAAACATAACAATGCATACAAACAAGTATGCAACCAAATATTGGGAATCTTCCCTCAGACCAGGCAATAAGCTCCCCTCCAACTCGATATATATATGTGCACCTCCCACGCATGGAGCAGGCTACACTGCTGACCACTCACCCTAAGGCACTGGATCCAGCCCATACTTTTAGTCGTTATCGGGTCACCCGAATCTTTAGCCACACACTAAACCATTTATATCCCGAAGTAGGGAAAATCATTTCACAACATAATAATCACAAGTACATTCAAACTATAGTACTTCACATCTGCAATTCACAAATATGATCAGTCACTATTAATCACATAACCTTTGAGCTCGTACGTCTCAAAGAAGGGTGTTAAGCAAGAGAATGAATTCACCGCCACCAAACAGAAATATTATCAATAGCA
The DNA here is from genome assembly GCA_030737875.1 of Allium sativum. NCBI lineage: Eukaryota > Viridiplantae > Streptophyta > Magnoliopsida > Asparagales > Amaryllidaceae > Allium > Allium sativum. The sequence goes on from CM060922.1 coordinate 798,402,738, forward strand.
ACTAATCGAATACGCGATGAATCACAATGTGAAACCATAATACATTTCCAAATCATTTCGAAATCATCAGGTTTTAGCCCGTGAAATCCTTTCTGTTTTATAAATTATTTTTATAAAACATTCCCTGTCCAAAATCGGGAATACATTTCTTTTCTCTTACGAAAAATATCAATTCAAAATCATTCGTTAAATTTGAAATAAACAAAGCATCGCTACACATCTCATAGTCAAATCGTGAAGTGTTTCAAAAGATGTTAGCATACCAGTATTTCTACCCAACCCAATGCTAAATGTAAAAGCATATCTTGCTCATAAACTGGTCGAGCATAATCCAAACAATCAATCAAACACAATCATGAATATCAACAACCAAGTAAATTTGGTTCAATCCCGTTTCATGCTTTGGTAATTTAATTACCCTTTATTCATTCACAATCTAAATAAAGATTTATTCAAACTCCAATTGGTTTCAATCTCTAAAATCATTTCTTATTCATTGTTCAACTTTCTGAAAATTAATCCTGCTTTTACTTGGGTTAAAAATAATGTCATTTAAACGCGGTTCACGAAAAACACAAAATCCAATTTGATATTAAATATAAGGCTCTGAATAGAAATTATATCGGCTTATATTCAATATCAAATTCTAAGATCAACAACTATCGTATTGGGAATAACGATATATATATCTTTCAAATTCCTCCACAATATCCATATAATCAAGGAATCCAAAATCGAAATATTCCGAAGATAATTTCGATTCAAATCCATTCCAATTCATATATTGGAAATTCTGGTTATTTTCAAAACCATTTCAAATCCAATTTATTTATTTAAAAATATTGGATTATAATTCTAGTTCATAACTAGTTCATTTTGACAAAAATATATTTTTATCTTTTCAAAACTAGAATTCTTCATCCAAAATCTTTCCAAATCATTTATTATGATTTTACATAATTTTTCCATATTTTTAATAATTTTATTATCGCAGATACAGTCGATTTCCAATAACGGCCACCGAACAACATCCATAACGACCTTTTCTGAAATTGATTTGGACATATCTCCAAATCTAACCATCAGATTTCAAATCTCTTGTATTCATTCGAAAGCTCTTTTCGATACGAACCCAATGGTTATAGTTTTAGGAGAATCCGATAGTCGGTTCTCCCGTAATGTCCGTTCGAAGTCAATGGTCGAAATTCGCGAATGGTCGTTGCGCGGCGCGTTCTATTCAGGCCATTAATATATATAATATATATTATATATATTTCATCGATTTCCATTTAAAACGTATTTTATAAATCATTTTAAAAATGATTTCAACTTCATATTCAATTTTAAATCAAAATTGAATATTCCGTATATATATATATTTATTTATATATATATATTTTTTCCATTCCATTTATATATTTATTTTCCATTCCATATATATATTTATTTTCCATTCCATATATATATTTTCCATATCGCATATATATTTATATTTTCCATTTCACATCACATATATATTTTTATATCGTATATATATATATATATATATATTCCATATCGCATATATATTTATATTTTCCATTTCACATCACATATATATTTTTATATCGTATATATATATATATTCCATATCGCATATATATTTATATTTTCCATTCCATATATATTATATATATATTTATACAACACATGTATTACAACGCATATTTTCATTTATACTACACATGTATTACAACGTATATTTTCATTTATCACATCACAATCATAACACAATATTATCAAACAAGTCGTCCATGGTCTGTGGACGACGGGGAGCAGTTCATATATGCAGTTATAAAATAAATAACTGTACAAAGATTATAGTGAGAGAATTCTCACCTTTGGGTTTCCACTCCTCCATTCTCTATTTCTGAACAGTTTTATTTCCAGTGCGTAGCGTTCTTCTTCGTGATTTCCACGTAATCTGTTTCACGCAGTTTATGTTAAAAATTATATTTTTAACAACGCTATATATATTTTAAAAAATCACATTCTTATTATAACGCTATATATATAAAAATCATATTTTTAATATATTAAAAATCTCATTTTTACATAACTAAAAATCTTAACTTTATGTGACTAAAAATCATATTTTTAATCTGCTACTACATATATAAAAACAACATTTTTATTTTAAAAGCTATGCAAATTTTATATTAAAAAACAATGCTAATTTTATTTTAAAAGCTATGCAAATTTTATTTTAAAAAACAAAGGTATTTTATTCGTCAAACAAATCTATTTTTATGAAGATTAAACAATGCTAATTAATTAAAAATTACAATTTTAAAAACAATGTTATTTATATGTTAATTACTTTAATTAATAACCTTGAATAATTAATAACTAATTAGTTAAATTTTCTTTACCTTCCATATTTAAACATCTGGAAAAAAAATGCCTGAGCCTCTCTTTAAAAATCCCTCTTCGTTATTTACTGGAACATGCCAGTCCTTCTTTAACGCTCCAGGCAGAGAAACCGAACCACTGAAACCCATTGCCCTCGATTAGGGTTTACCGCGCCGCCAAACACCGGTGATCGGAACCCATCACCAGACCAACACGAGATGCGCCATGACCGGTGCTTCCCCCACCAGCAACCCCAACAAACTCGGAGCCTCCCTCGCGACTGAAAACCGACTTGAATGCGGTGCCTTTGAACACGGTTTCCTCCCAAATCGACATATGATTCTTGATCTGAACCGTACAAAAATGAAGCCCTTGGAAGTCTCTTCGATAATCTCTTTATGAATTTTCACAATTTCTTTGCGGATTGGGAGCAATTAACAAGGGAAGGATCAGACGATTTGGTGCGTTCTTTAGTAGAGCAGCAGCGAAATTTTTGGGTTGACCACGACTGTAAATTTGACCTAGGGTTTTGTGAAGAGAGGGCTTTATATAATATTTATTTTATTATTTTAATTCGAATATATTACTTGTTTACCATTACGAACTCCAAACCAAACCCAACGACTGACGCCCCTAGTGTAATACCCCCATTCCAAATGTATGTTCCATAAGCCGATTCGGCTGTTTCGATAAGTTTTCTTTTGAGTTAAAATATAAATCCATTTATACTATATTCGAACATACATTTTAATTTACTGGGGCCACGTACTGACTCCAAAAATTCCAAAAAAATAAATCTAGCTATGTTTTGACGTTACAGTCCTAACAAAACAAATTTTGTCGAATTTGGAGACCGTTTGAAAAATGGCCATTTTCTTGTCGATCCAAATTGACTGAAACTATCAAAACACGTTTTCTTTTTCCACGCTCACATATTCTTTCCAAAAATTATGAAAATTGGAATCTAGCAATAATTTGACATTCCAGATCCAACAAAAGTGGTCTCGTTGAAAACGGAGGTCGTTTGCAAAATGGCTATTTTTAAGGGCTATATTTTCTATAGCGACTATTCTGAATTTTCAACTGGACATAACTTTTTATTCCTGCTATGAAATTTTGATTTTTCAGATTTGTTGAAAAGATATTCTCAAACTAATTCAAATATTTCTGGTTTCGCAAAAATCCGGATTATTTTGAATCCAGTACATTCATTTAAAATTTGAAATCAAAATTTCAAACTACCGCGCCATTTTCAATTCCTTTTATAAATAAAATAAATATTTATATTCAAACTTTGATTCAAAATAAGTATATACGTTCTAATTCTGTTCAAAATAAATTTCTAGTCGTAATTATTTAAAATAATTCATTTTAAATATTCAAATATCATTAAAATTGCCAAAATAAAAATTTTAAATTAGTTCCGATTTTTCGGGTTGTTACAATCTCCCCCACTTAAAATCTTTTCGTCCTCGAGAAGGAACGGAGCTGAAAGTTGTTTAACTAATCAACTCAACTTTCTTTATTTTCATTACGGCTTAAGTTCTTCAACTTTTCAGTTTCTAAGAACTTTCAAATTTTTCAAAAATTTGGCTAACACCCTAAATTTTCGATTTTTTTTGCCATAACCTCCTTTGTACGGGGAGCACGAGGAAAATCCCCAAACTGCCGCACAGGCCCTCTCATCTCAAAAAGGAAAAGAAACAGCCAAGCGGCTCTTAAAATCATCCAAACCCAATAAATTAGTAAACATGTACCTATTTGTCAAGCATACAATTTTATTCCTCTGCTTAGCTTTCCTGCTATGACCTGTTCAATGTATATACATGTATATGCATGCCATTTCTAATAATTTTCAATTCAGTTCACTATTTGATTCAATTTGGCTAAAATTTACCTTATTTTTTCTATTGGTTTTATTAGTCCAATATTCTAATTAGTTAAACTAATAATCAAACATCACAACCAATAATCAATTAGTTGATTAAATTTTCAAATATATAACTTTTATATACTCAAAAATCATATTTTTAAAGTTAGATTATATATATATATAATCACAAATACGTTATTTATAAACATATAACTCTTAACTCATTATGGGGCATTACTAACCCCATCTCTAATGAGTCACTCATTCTAGAATGCTACTGATTCTATCTCTAATGAGGATTCTTCAATAGGATATTACTGGTCCTACATCTGATGAGTCTTTTATTCTGTTCTAACGAGTTGCACCCAAAATATTTGAGTTAACCAAAGCTTTGATACCATATGTAACGATAACAGATTTCGCTCGGACCTAATCGATCGCTAAATCGACCAAAACCATTCAAAACCCGCATACGCTAACTCTGGGCATACAACACATCAGAACAAATAACAAAAGACTTTTATAGACATCATAATAATGTTACATCAGGGTACATAATATATCAGAGTATATTGAAATATAATACAGCGGAAGATTAATTTACAATAATGCAATACTATGCTGCGAAAATAAAATAAAATAACACAGTGGAAGACCATCAATACTCTGGACAAAGCTTTTCGCTTCGATCCAGAATTCTGGTAAATGAAATAATCTGCAAAACAAACCACTCGACAGCCCGTGTGGAAAATAGGGGCACCCGAGTTTGCAAGGGAAAGGCAAACTACGAGTCAGTCATGGGACTTGTGTGAGAAACTCTACAGTTAAAATTAACTTATATAAATGATAAGGCAAATCACAGGGCCACGCCGCTAATGCGGAACGGGTTTACCCCCTTGAATGCCAGTGTATAAACAACAATCAATCATAGATTTATGGATCTACTATGCATCAATCAACATGCAATATCCCAATCTACCCATTTAGATTAATCACTACACTTAGATTTTCCAGATCGAATTCAACTTACAAAAATTATTCCTATGGACTTTATTTCCCGATTTCTATTTCAAATCATTTCAAATACATATCTAGCTTTATATCAAAGTAGATTTCACTTTGAGATCTCAAATCAAATCGTTCGGAATATGAATTCCAAAACATAACAATGCATACAAACAAGTATGCAACCAAATATCGGGAATCTTCCCTTAGACCAGGCAGTAAGCGCCCCTCCAACTCGATATATATATGTGCACCTCCCACGCATGGAACAGGCTACACTTCTGACCACTCACCCTAAGGCACTGGATCCAACCTATACTTTTAGTCGCTATCGGGTCACCCGAATCTTTAGCCACACACTAAACCATTTCATATCCCAAAGTAGGGAAAATCATTTCACAACATAATAATCACAAGTACATTAAAACTATAGTACTTCACATCAGCAATTCACACATATGATCAGTCACTATTAGTCACATAACCTTTGAGCTCGTACGTCTCAAAGAAGGGTGTTAAGCAAGAGAATAAATTCTCCGCCACTAAACAGATATATTTTCAATATCTACTAATCGGATAAGCGATGAACCACAATGTGAAACCATAATACATTTCCAAATCATTTCCAAATCATCGGGTTTTAGCCCGTGAAATCCTTTCTGTTTTATGTAACAACCCAGAAAATCAGAACCAATTAAAAAAAATTATTCTGGCAATTTTAATTAATTTTGGATATGTAAAATGATTTATTTTAAGTAATAACGATTAGAGATTTATTTTGAATAAAATTAGAACGTGTATATTTATTTAAATCAAAATTAGAATATAAATATTTATTTTAATTATAAAAGGAATTGATAATGGCAAGGTAGTTTGGAAATTCGATTTCAAATTTCAAATGAATGTATAGGATTCAAAATAAACCGGATTTTAGCGAAATCAAAAGTATTAGAATCTATTTGAAAATATCTTTCCAACGAATCTGAAAAATCAAAATTTCATAGCGGGAATAAAAAGTTATGTCCAATTGAAAATTCAGAATAGTCGATATGGAAAATATAGCCCTTAAAAATAGCCATTTTGCAAATGAGATCCGTTTTCGACGAAACCACTTTTGTTGGATCCGGAATGTGAAATTATTGCTAGATTCCAATTTTTAGAATTTATAGAATTAATATGTGAGCGTGGTGAATTTAAACATGTTTGATCATTTCAGTTTGAATTTAATCGACTGGAAAATGACTGTTTTTAAAACGGTCTCCAAATTCGACGAAATTAGTTTTGTTAGGGCCATATCGTCAAAGCATAGCTAGATTTATTTTTCTGGAACTTTTGGAGTCAGTATATAGCCCCAATAAATTAAAATGTACGTTAAAATTAAATATATTAATTCATATTTTAATTTTGAGAAACACTGATGGAAACATTGAATTGGCTTACGGGACATATCCCATTGTGCCTGGAATGGGGGCAATTTGCTAGGGACATCATTCGTTGAATTCGATTTTGGAGTTAGAATGAAAAAGTAACTTTTTGGAATTAAATAATTAAATAATTATATAAAGTCAACCCTCACCTTCTCTCTCCCTCATAATTCAATCCACCATGAAAAAAAAGAAAAAAGGCACCACACTCACGCTCTAGCCCCTCCCCGCACGCCACCACCACCTCAGGCCTCTCCCCTCCTCCTCCTTCTCCTCCTCCTCTTCCTCCTCTGCTCTCTCTCCTCCTCTTTCTCTCTTCAAATTGAAAACCCTAGGCCCCAAATCACCAAACCCCACTGCCGTGGGCCACCATCACCGCGTCACCACCTTGCTGTTGCCTCCCCGCACTCCATTAGGCCCGCCACCGCCGCTGGCCGCCCTCCCCTTTGCCGTGGGCCCCAAAAATTCAAAATCTCTCTTTTCAACAAATATTCCCGTTTTGCAAATAACACCCTGTCACTATTTCGCCAATAAATCCCAAACCGTGCATTTCTGGCCAAAACTACACAATACCAAAATCGAAGAGCACAATTTTCTCTTTGATTTGGTATTTGGAAGTCCTATTTCGGATTGCGGAGCTGTCCGGAAAATGCGTCCAAAGTCTGTTGTCCAAACACTATCCAAATACTGTCTTTTCACGATTTCTGGCGAAATGGCACATTTTCGAAAGGAAAACCACTTGGCGAAAGTTGTCTGGAATGGCGCGTTTAAGATAGAAAAAAAGTTGGTGTGAATACTGGAGCTCGTTTGAAAATTCTGGAACCAGAACAGCAAATCCGAGCGATAAAAATTATCGTGAAGAAGATTGCATTCGAATTTCAGGAAAGTCAGGACTTTTCTGAAATTCAGAAATAAAAAATTACGGAGTGGAAACCAAAGGTGAGAACTCCTTACTATAATTTTCTTTGTACAGTTATTTATTTTATAACTGCATATATGAACTGTTCACCGTCGTCCACAGACCATGGACGACTTGTTTGATTGTTTGGTTTGGTTGATTAGATTATTTGGTTGAATTTGGTTGTTTGGGTGAAATGAATTGATTAGAATTGTTATGTGCGTATGGCGCGAGCCGATATCAGGAGAGGGGTAATGCTAGACATTACCCGATTTCAATATCGCGCCGTTATGTCGCCAAAATTTTCTAAAATATGTTAGAACAATGAAAATATCATTTTTATTGTGTAAATGAACCGAATAAATATTTTATCGTTAAATATATAATTTTTAACGGGTATATGAATAAAATAAATATTCATTTACAAATCAGATGATTTGTTTATGTACACCCATTTGACTGATATTTATTAGGACGATATATTTTACACATCGCCCAACTGCACAAATAATATTCAGTGTTTGTTGATTGAAACCCCACATGGGTGTTGGGATGAAATTTGACGTACACTAATCCCAATTGTTTTGCTGTATGTCGATCGATTGATTGACTGGCTGTCGTAAGCGTTAAATATTTATATTTAATGCTTATGCAGTATAGAATACACTCTGGATGATGGTTGATTGTTTATCATTGTTGTACAATACACGTGTTGTTTGAAATCCATATAATCAAATTATATGGTAATTGGCTGTGTCAGATTCCAGTTCAGAAAGAATGAATATTTTAAAATAATATTCAGTAATGGATCAAAATGTGATTTTGATGTCCGATTTGGAATGGACACAAATATATTTAAATATATATAGCCGTGTTGACTAGAAAACGCCATTTTGACGTGGACGATATTTATATTGATTTTATTCATTTCTATAATGAATATCGAAAAGGAATTGATTTCATTATCTAATGTTTTGAAAATATTATCATTTATGTATTAATGATATGGAATATTCAATTTTGATTTGAAATTGAATATGAAGTTGAAATCGTTTTGAAAACGAATTTAAAACGATTTATAAAATACGTTTTAAATGGAAATCGACGAAATATGTTAATATATATATTATATATATAATGGCCTGAATAGAACGCGCCGCGCCGCGGCAGTTCAGGAATTTCGACCATTGATTTCGAATGGACATTACAGAAGATCCGACCGTGGGATTCTCCTAAAACCGTAATCGTTGGGTTCGTATCGAAAAAAGCTTTCTAAGGAATACTAGAGATTTGAAATCTAACGGTTGGATTTGGAATTATGCCCAAATCAAATTTGGAAAAGGTCGCTGTAAGTGCAGTTCGATGGCCGTTTATGGAAATCGACTGTACGGGCCTTGAAAAAATTATTAAAAATATCAATGATTTGTGTAAAATCAAAATAAATGATTTGGAAAGAATTGGGATGAAAAATTCCATATTTGAAAAGATAAAAATAGAATTTTTTTATCGAAATGAACTAGTTGTGAACTAGAATTATAATCCAATTATTTTTAAATAAATAAATTGGATTTGCAATGGTTTTAAAAATAACCAGGATTTCCAATATATAAATTGGAATGGATTTGAATTGAAATTGTCTTTGGAATATTTCGATGTTGGATTTCGTGATTATACAGATATTGTTATGGAAATTTGAAAGATACATTTATTTCGTTATTTCCAATACGATATTTTTTGGTTGTAGTATTTCATATTGAATATGAGCCAATATATTTTCTATTCAGAGCCTTGTATTTAATATCAAATGGGATTTTGGGTATGTCGTGAACGGTGTCTTCAGTAACACTGTTCTTGAACCCCATGTGAAGAGAATAAATCTTTTAATTAAGATTGTTAGATTTTCCAATTATATTTAATAATTGGAATAAAATGGAATGTGAATTGGCTTTATCGTGGACTGTGTTTTTAACAACATTCGTTCTTTAACCCTATTTACAGTGAAATGTGATTTGGAATTTATAAATCTTTTGTTAAGATTTAAAGGAAAATTTCCAAAGTGAAGTTTTCCAATTTAATAAAATAAATTGGAATGGAATGGAATTCGATTTGGTAATAATCTAAGTGGACTTCTGTGGAGGAAGACTGTTACTATATAGGGAATTTAAGAGGCTTTGCCGTTATTCCATTTATAGTATCGATTGGATATGGAAGTTCATATCGATTATATATATTGATCTATTTTCCGCGAAGATTCCATTGTTAATGGAATGTGATTTTGGGTTTATCGTTAGCTGTGTTTTAAATGACATTAGTTCTTTAAACCAGTTAAAGATAAGATTTATTTCTTAACCTTGAATAATCATTAGGTAATGATTTTTGGAAATTAGAAATGAATTAGAGTTTTAATGAATCTTTAAATAGATTGAACGGTGAATTTGATAACTAAATTTATTAAATTCAAGAAATGATCGAGAATGGGGTACCACCAGTTTTACTCCTGCGATTGTTAAATCTTTAATTAGATTTGAACGTGAAATGTTAATTGAATTTATCGATAACACCGTGGTGTTAGATATGAGGTATTACCAGTTTTGCTTCATGAGATGAATAGGTTGGGATTGGGAAATTTAACAAACGATTACTTCGGTAAGGTTCGCTAATACCGACTAGTTTGGAAAACCTTAAAAATGGTTTGAATTGATATCCAAAGGGAGATTAAAGAATTTATCTTTGATAAAATTTATGGGAACCTTTCCCAAAGTATAAGAATATTTGAATAGAGGAATATTCTGGATTGGAATGAGGCGTATGTTGTGTTTTTATAGCACTTGTTTATTATATACGAGATTTATTCAGAAATACTGGGTTTATCCCATTATGAATAACTGATTCGACGATATGTCGAGGATGAAGACGGTGGTTGAAGACCGGAGGTCTTCACATCGTTTGGATGATTACTGATGTCTAGATTGGGATGTACACCCAAGACAAGGTAATAAGTGGTGATCGTCCAGACGTACTTGGAGATCGACCGGATATGCGAGGACCTCTCTCCTGTATTGGACATATGGGACGAGGAATAAGGTGCCTCCGGTTTTGTTCAGACCTAGAACGAACTTGTAAATGGATGTGTATCTAACATCGGATTTTGTAACACCCCGAATTTTCTATTAACAATAAATTAACAAATTAAAGTATTATTAATTCTAAGTGAAAGAATTAAGGGAAATGGGTTACGCCATTGTGTTCGTCTCGGAATTCTGCTTGAGATAGAGTCCGAGTTTGCAAAAATCGTGCTCCGTATGAAGAAGTTGTGGTCTTCGGAAGTTTCAGAATTCGATTTAAAATTCAAACAGCCCGAAACAAGTTCAAAATTCGAAAACTGGACCAGAATTGGGCTGGGCGGGAAAATTCCCGCCTAGGACCCAGGTCGACCAGGGGGTCGACCCGGGTACCCAGGTCAACCTGGGGGTCGACCTACCCAGTCGACTTGGTCAGGTCTTGGCAGGACTGGTCGGGTTCTGAGCGATTTTCTGAGTTCTGGTGTGTCACTAGGGCTGATTTGTCACTTTCTAGTTGGCTCTTCTCAATGTGAATAGTCTAGATTCATCTATGATCATCTGACGGATCTAATTAGTTTGAAATTCTATTTAAACAACTCAAGTCTCCAACCTAAATTCACACAAAAATTAGCCGCCATGCCTTCGGGAGAAAACTGAGAGTAGCCTCCACTTAAAGAAAGCTAAGAGACGAACAAATCTAATTCAAAATTAAAATCAAAACAACGTGTATCTACCCAAAGGAAAGCATCTCAATTCCAGAACTTAGAATCTAGAACTCAAGTTCATCGTTCGTTGTAAGTTTAGTTATGTTTTGGGATGCGAATCAAAATTAATGTCATGCCTTGGAAATAAATTGATAATAGAACAATGTTTATTATGTTATATGTGGAATTGAATGATATTAATCTATGTCTATGGTTCTATTTTATTATCATGTTGAATTGGGAATTAATGGGTAAGTCTATTCATATGTATATGAACTTGGAGTATAACCTGTTATGACAAGTTGTGTAGTTTATCATGTTATGCAAGTTTCAGGTTGAAAAATCATATCACATATGTGATCGAATGTTAGATCTACATGTTTATGTGTATATGTTAAACCTATGTCATATCCCAAGTTCACATTTATTCATATGTTCGTGATTGATTTGCAATTTCACATATATGTAAGTTGATTTAGTCTATGTTGCAAATTCACATGTATGTATGTTGATTTAGTCTACGTTGCAAGTTCACACCTATGTGTTAAAAATTACACATACTTTATGGACATGACATAATTTTGTCATATACTAGTTTGTGTTTGAGATTATGCCTAGACCTAAACATGTTTAGGCTTATGTTGTCTAAATCATATGCTAATTCATGTGACACCTGTTTAGTTAGATTCCACTTCTCAATGCAAGATCACATGACAAGTTGAAACCCATGATTTATGATTATTTGATCTTAAGGTTGCAAGTTCATATGTCACATACCCTTATGGTTATTTAGAATATTTAATGTTTATCGCTTTCCCCTTTTATGTTGATAAGTTGGGCTGAAATATCGAGCCCAACACTCATTAAAATCTTGCGAAGTACAAACGGGGGATATCGTTGGGGTTAGACATAAAAATATATGAAATTGGCATGTTTGGCACATGCCAATAATTGGTGGCACTTAAATGGTATAAATTCTTATACCAAAAATGATGAACTTGGAAAGTGGGCCATAACATTTAATTGTTAACAAATTTACGTATAAATAAACAAGTATGTAAATTTAGAAAATACGAGTATGCTTAACCCGAGGTTGGATTGAGTTGTGATGTAAACCTGCCCGGACCCGCCCGGCTGTCCAGTAATCACAACAATACCTATCCAATGTGGGAGGTTAAGGCATTGAGCCCAATAAGGACCAGAGGTTAGACTGAGTTACAGTGTAAACCTACCCGGAACCGACCGGCACATCAAGTAACCGTAACAATACATGTCTAATGTGAGTGGTTGGTGCTTTAACTAATTAAAGCTAAGGACAGACAAGTTAGGATGGTAGGGTTAAGTTAACTAAAACACTTAACCAATTCAACATGTTAATTAAACTGATGGGTGGGGTTAGGTTAATACAGACACTTAACAACTTAACATGTTTGACTCGAAAACCCTAGTAATGGGGAACCATTTCAGCAGTAACCCAATTAGGTATCATGGTACCCTGAAACTAGGCAGGGTGGGGCACGATTACTGGGTTGATTGTAAGCGGTCAAAAATGACGATGGTTGGTGCAGCAGTGTAGGTTCTAACGGAGTGCGGTCGTGCACACACTTTGGAGCAGACAAACAGGGCACTGGGCACCAGTAGTATAACCTATGCATTCTAGAATTGTGCCGGGCTGCCACAATGGGGCTTGATACAACCCATGGTGAGACCAGCATAGGTACCTACAATCATGTGGGGCCGTATGACACAGGAAGAAAACGTTGCGAGTAAGAGCCGATCGAATAAGGGATCACCTTGCCATGAATACGTGGTGCTAGTTAGGCTAGTTAGTAGGTGCAGAGAAGTAATAGTGAGTGCGTTTAGTATAGTTAGTATTTCCTGCCATATCTTGTCTTATATTCTGGTATTGTCCTGTTCTCAGTTTATGCAAGTCATGATCTTTTTATTGTTCTCATGCTAGAATTATAACTAGACTTACCAGACTTATGTCTGACCCATTTTCCTTTCGCTTTCTTTTCTTCCGTTCCTCCCCCCCCCCAGGTCCATTGGGAGGAAACACCTCAGCTTAGTCATATTTTTTCATCCAGCTTGAAGAGAGAGAATGTATTTCTTGGATCTCTTTCGTTTGGGCTATGGCTTTGGACATTATATGGGGATTTATGCAGTTTTAATTATGTTTCATGCTTCTTTAAGTTTTAAATCAAGATAGTATCATGGTTGCAATAATTGGAAGTTTGTTTTGAGGCAACTATGGAAATGTTTTGTTTGAACACGTATTTATGATATGAAAGTCTGTTTGTTTTTCCGCTGTTTATATATATGTGTTTATATATGTCTTGTGCTTTATCTGTGACTTTTACTTATAAAACTCCACCGAAGTTAAGGTATTCCCATTATGAGTGACCTTAACGGAGGTGGGGTGTTTCACTTGGTATCAGAGCACAGGTTTACCAGATTAGATAAAGGTTTCTGAAACTATTTTCAAAAAGAAGTTTAAAGAAGCATTTTTTTCAAGAAAAAGCGTTGTTTTTAAAAGGCATAATTCCCCAAAGCCATATGCTCTATCTCTCTATCCTTTTGTCTTGAATCTTTCCTTTTTGTTTCAGCTTGTCTAGAGACCTTAACCTTCCAGAAGGAGTACCGATACCTGGCTGGTTCCGAAGGTACCTAGAGTCTAGGGCCAATGATGCGGGCCCAGCAGACATTCCTCCTCCCCCAGTGGCAGCGATTCCTCCTCCTCCTCCTCGTGGAAATGCTTTCGCTAAGACGTGTAGAGACTTCAAGGCTATGGGTGGAAAGGACTTTTATGGAACTGAATCCTTTGTGGTAGCAAGGAACTGGCTGAAGGAGACCGAAGATTTGTTCGTCATCTTCGAAGTTGATGACATGCAAAAGATACAGCGAGCAGTGGGGTTGCTTAAAGACGAAGCTTCTTATTGGTGGGAGGTTACCCATGTTGAGAGGCCAGTGGAAACTTGGGAAGATTTCAGGATGAGGTTTGAGATGAAATTCCTCTCCCAAGCTGAAAGAAGCCTGCAGATGGAGAAGTTCCTAACTCTTAAACAAGGAAGTATGGCGATCAAGGAGTATGTTAATTAGTTTAATCAACTGGCCAGATTTGGGCTGGATTTAGTAAACATCCAACACAAGAAGGCCCTTCGCTTCGTCAAAGGTTTGAATGAGCCTCTACACAGCCTTGTTACGACCCATATACCCATGGGAGCGACTTATGAAAGCTTGGTGGACATGGTGCTGCTACACGAGGAAGATAAAGGCAAGAAAGAGGCAAAGGTGGAAGTGCCTCAAGAAAAGAAAGAGGGTTTACAGGCTAAGAAAACAGACTTCAAGAAGGGCGGGAATAACAACAAATCCCGTGAAAAGAGAAAGTGTAATTTCTGTGGCATTGTTGGACATATAGTGAAAGACTGCAGAAAGAAGAAGGCGAAGATGAATGGTGGTTGTTTCCATTGCGGCGAGACTGGACACATGGCTAAGGACTGCCCAAAGAAGCGGGGGCAGGGACAGAGGACTGGATCCACTTCAGGGGGACAGGTTCACACGCTGGTGGCACCTCCGCAAGAACGAGGTAGAAATATTTCTGTAGAAAGCTTAGTTTATCTTTATGATCATCCATTTCACACTCTCTTTGATTCTGGCGCATCGCACTCCTTTATTTCATCTGCTTTAGTAGAATCTCTGCACCTAGACACTAGTACGGTAGAATATCCCTTGGTTGTTTCAAATCCAATTGGGGGCTCAGCTTATTTGTCAATGGTTTGTTTGGATTTGAAAATCTCTATTCTAAGTGTTGAGTTTAGATGTAGTGCCTTTGTTTTGGGTTTCTCGGGATATGGATTGATCTTAGGCATGGACTGGTTATCCAGTAATGGTGCCATTCTTGATTGTGAGAAGAGAGTGGTTAGACCCTTGACTCGGCTCGGTAAAACTCTAGAAATTTCTTGTAATCCCTTGAATGCTGTTATGCTTAGTTATCTAGAGTCGCTTGATGCTTCTGTTGAGAATTTACAGTCAGTTAGAGTGGTCTGTGAATATCCGGATGTCTTTGAAGAGGTGAAGGGCTAACCTCCGAGGCGGGAAATAGACTTCCGCGTATATCTTGTTGATAATGCAAAGCCCGTAGCTTTACCTGTTAGACACATGGCTCCAAAGGAGAGAAAGGAGCTCAGTAAGCAAGTTAAGGAGCTTCTCGAGAAAGGGTTTATAAGGCGGAGTATCTTGGAATGGGTTGCTCCAGTGGTGTTTGCCACCAAAGCAGATGGCTCACTACGTCTTTGTGTGGACTATAGGGAGCTAAACTGTAACAACCCGTAATCCTATTAATATTAATATTCACAAATTAAAGAATAACTAATCTCAGACGTGAGAATTGTGGGAAACGGGTTGCGCCATTGTGTTTGTGTCGGAATTCTGGTTGAAATAGAGTCCGAGTTTGCGTGATTTGGACTTCGTATGAAGGAGATATGGCCATCGGAAGTTTCAGAAAATTCAAAATTCAAAATTCGAAGTCAAACAGGCCAGGCGGGAAATTTCCCGCCCAGCACCCCAGGTCGACTGGGCAGTCGACACCCCCAGGACCAGGTCGACTGCGCAGTCGACCTGGTCAAGTCGGCCAGGTTTTGGCTGAGCCCAATCTTGAGCTGCTGATGTGTCTTTAGGGCTGAGTTGGCTAATTTAACGGTTCAGGTTAGTTCTGAGTTGATCTGACGGTCTAAATAAATCCTAAACTATATATATACCTAGGTAGTCTCTCACTCTAAAATCACATGAAAAATAGAATAGCCGCCGTCATGCCATCGCCATGGAACTCAGTGTAGCCGCCGCCAACTAAGAAGGAAGAAAGCTAATCAAAACTCTAATTCTACTCAACTCTAAAGCAAATCAAGACTCTCTTTCTTTTCTAATTGTGAGTATGATGATCTTAATAAGATTATTAGCAAACTAATTAGATGAAGATGTGATATGGATCATAAGAAAATGATGTGAATTGTCATATATGTTGTTGTAAACCTTATGCTATCATGTATGTTGTAAATCCTATGTTACGTGATGATGATATCCTATATGTTGTAAATCATGCTATGATGATATTATATATGTTGCAAGTTTCTATGCTAAGTTGCGATGTTACAAAGCCATGATGTTATTATGTTGTAGTTAGCTTATGAATCATGATGTTGATTATATATATTTGGGCTATGATGATTCACATGATAAATCACATGTACCTATGCAAGTTTAGATTTATTAGTATGTATAATCTCACATATTGTATGACATCTATTTAGATCTAGAATTATGACATCTATTTAGATCTGGAATTATGCTATGACATGTGTGAGTTTTATGTGTTAGATGCTAGTTCACACCATCATTATGTTGCATAAACCACATATGCAAGTTTATACATGAACTTGGGTTATGATCATATTATGTAAGTTTTGAAATTTAACCAAACAAGTTGACACATTTAGATCCATGACATGTGTAGTTTTATGCAAGTTTCACCCCTATTATGATTAGATCTATTTTATTTGTCCATATGTTGTGATAATTTATCTTTGTGCTATGATTTAGACTATTTGAGTCTAACGTATATTTTGCGTTGAATAAGCGAACGTATAACGTGGGGTAGGGGTAATATTAAGGATTTAATATTAAGAAATTGGGGTGCAATTGATATGATTTTGCATGCCATAAATGGATGGCCATAATTGAGTCAATTATGGACATCGTTAAAATTGGAATTAATTAATAATTTGAATAGGGATATATTTAAAACTGGGGTAAAAGATTATAAGTAATAATTAATGCTTAGGACACGAGGTTGGACTCGTTTGTGACGTAAACCTGCCCGGACCCGACCGCCAAATCCAGTAGTCACAAATGTCGGCCCAATGTGAGAGGTCCTAGGCCCAAATTAAAGCAAAACAGTTATAAAGACACGAGGTTAGAATCTTTTATGGTGTAAGACTGCCCGGACCTGCCCGGCAAATCCAGCTGCCATAAATGCCAGTCTAATGTGAGAGGTCTTTATGAGGTTATAGCCTGAATGAATTAAGAAATACTTAACCAGATAAACATGTAAGGTGGGACATGGGGGTTAAGTAGGTGCCTTGGGTGGCATGAGGAATCTAGTGAGTGTCTTTAGTGGCATTTGAAATACGATTAGTAAGACTTAACCAAACACGCATGTAAATGAACATGACTAAGAAGAGGGTTAAGTGGGATATACTAGTGGGGACAAGCTTAGGTGGATAGCTTGTGGTAAGTTATTGGGGGCCCATTTCAACTAGTAACCCAAACGTATCTTTGTGGGCTCTACCCAAGTCGAGGACGGGACACGCATACTGGGCTTGACTATAAGAGGCCAAACGGGTTAGCGGTGGCAACGCAAGTCCAACGGGTTTCATATGCGTGTGTGGACCCAGGCTGGTAGGTAAGACGTTGTTGCATCGTGTTGGTATAAGCCGTGCATTCTTTAGCTGTATCGGGTTGCCACTTTAGGGGAGTGATACACCCCACTGTGTGACCAACACGGGTATCTACGAGTAGGGAGCCGATCGAAAGTGGGTAGTGGGGTACACCTAGCGAAGATAGGGGCAGGCGGCACCTATGTAGTCAGCTAGGGGTACACAAGGCTATTTATATAATTTCTAAGTTCGGTGAGTGGTATCAACCTTTAGGGTGACTGGTGTGGTGCAGTGTAGTAATTATTCGTTAGTAGTTTGGTGTGCCTTTAACGTTATCTTTATCTGCTCTTCCATACCCAATAGTTTGTAGACATTTCCTTGTTTTCCAGCTTATGTCTTAGTCTAGTTATTTTGATAATAGTGTTGTTAGAATTATCATACTCGCCAGACTTTATGTCTGACCCCCTCCATTTCTATCTTTTTCCCCCACCAGGTCCTCAGGGTGGACCCAGCTCTAGTGGAGTCTAATTGAATTGCTTATTCTCTCTTTTGGAAAACTTGGACCGTTGAAGTAAAGTCCAGCTTGTTATGTTCTTTAATGGCTATTTATGAAATGGGATTATGTATTTTGTTTTATCAAGATGGATATTGTACTTGACTCTGATTTATGGTTTTATGATGTAACAAACATGTTTAATTTCCGCTGCAATGAAACAAAGTTTTAGATTTCCAAGTACTACTTATTATCTGTCTTGTTGTAAATTTTCTGTTCTATATTCACTTAAAACCTCCATGGAAGTTAATGCATTCCCTTTGTCAGTGACATTAATGGACGTGAGGTGTTACACGTGGTATCAGAGCTTAAGGTTTCCAGAACAGATTTTTTTTTTAGAAAAACTATTTTTCTAAAGTATTTTTGGAAGAAGTGTTTTCAAAAACATGTCTTGATGTGTAATTTAAAGAGGAAAGTTTTTATGAAAAACATAATCCCTAATAGCCATATATCTTTATCTTTCGAATTCTCCATTTTGAATCTTTCCTTTTTCGTTTCAGCATGGCTGAAGATCTTAACCTTTCGGAGGGTGTAACGATACCAGGATGCTATAGGAGGTTATTAGAGGCTAGGGCCGCTGCAGGTCCAGCCAATGTTCCTCCACCACCAGTTGCACCCGCTCCTCCTCCTCCTCCTCCTCCTCACGTTGATACTTTTGCAAAGACGTGCAAGGAATTTAAGGCTATGGGTGGAAAACCTTTTCAAGGGTCAGAAACGTTTGTGGAAGCTAGAGATTGGCTTAAGGAGGTGGAAGAATTGCTAGAAATCTTTGAAGTAGAAGAAGGGAGGAAAGTCAAATTAGCAGCTTGGTTAATGAAGGGAGAGGCCTCGTTTTGGTGGGAGGTCACTAATGGGGAGCGTCCTGTTGATTCTTGGGCAGATTTCAGACGTAGGTTTGAGGCAAAGTTTCTCTCAAGGGCCGAAGAGAATCTATATATGGAAAGGTTCTTGACATTAAAGCAAGGAAGCTCATCAGTGACAGAATATGTCAACAAATTTAATCAGTTAGCAAGGTTTGGCTTGGACTTAGTGAACACGCCGGAGAAGAAGGCTCTGAGGTTCGTTAAAGGCTTGAATGAGCCATTGCAGGGGTTGGCTATGACCGACATCCCTATGGGGGCCACCTTTGAGAAGCTAGTAGACATGGCACTCATGCACGAGGAGAAAGACGCTAATGCTAATAAGGCACCTGAGAAGAAAGGGGATCAGAAGAAACCACAATAGCAAAACAAGAAGGGTGGTAAAGACAATAATGGCAAAGGAAAGAAAAGATGCTTTAACTGTGGGACACC
Organism: Allium sativum; assembly: GCA_030737875.1. Taxonomy (NCBI): domain Eukaryota; kingdom Viridiplantae; phylum Streptophyta; class Magnoliopsida; order Asparagales; family Amaryllidaceae; genus Allium; species Allium sativum. Next base: position 798,422,371 of record CM060922.1, read on the forward strand.
AGGCCATCTCAGCAAGGATTGCAGAAAGAAAAAGAAGACTGGCTGTTTTCACTGTGGTGAAGCGGGACATCTAGTGAAGGACTGCCCAAAGAAGGGGCAGAGGGCAGGGTCTACCTCGGGAGGACAGGTGCAGGCTCTTATGGCACCAGGGCAGGCAAAGGGACAAGTTCAGGCTCTCGCGGTCCCACCGCTGCAAGAACGAGGTAGAACCATTTCTGTTGAAAGCTTAGTTTTTCTATTTGATCATCATGTCTGTACCTTATTCAATTCGGGCGCATCGCATTCGTTTATCTCTACATCGTTAGTTGAATCACTACACTCAAACACCAGTTTAATAGAGGATCCCTTAGTTGTTTCGAATCCAATTGGGGGCTCAGCTTATTTGTCCATGATATGTTTGGATTTGAAAATTTATATACTTAGCGTTGAGTTTAGATGTGATGCTTATGTTTTGGGCTTCACGGGCTATGGGCTAATTTTAGGAATGGATTGGTTATCCAGAAATGGGGCCGTTCTTGATTGTGAAAGGAGAGTAGTTAGGCTCATGACTCGCCTTGGCAACACTCTCGAAATCTTTTGTAATCCCATAAATTCCGTTATGCTAAGTTATCTAGAATCGCTTGACGCGTCGGTCGAAAATCTACGATCTGTTAAAGTAGACCAAGAACACTCGGATGTGTTTGAGGAGGTGAAGGGCTTGCCTCCGAAGCGGGAGATAGATTTTCGAATGTATCTTGTGGATAATGCAAAACCATTATCTTTGCCAGTACGCCACATGGTTCCTCGTGAAAGGAGGGAACTCAATAAGCAAGTGAAGGAGTTGCTTGAGAAGGGGTTCATAAGACGAAGTATATCGGAGTGGGGTGCTCCAGTAGTATTTGCTACGAAGGCGGATGGGTCCCTTAGACTTTGTGTGGTTTATAGAGAACTTAATAAACTTACTAAGAAAAACAGACACCCACTGCCGAGGATTGATGATCTCTTCGATCAGTTAGTTGGCGCCTCAGTGTTTTAGCAGTTGGACTTAGCCACTGGTTTCCATCAGTTGAGAGTGGCTGAGGATAGCATTGACAAGACTGCCTTTAGGACTCCGGACGGTTTCTATGAATGGCTAGTGATGCCCTTCGGTTTGACAAACGCCCCCGCATACTTTGTTGATTTGATGAGTAGGGTGTTTAGGGAGTACCTTAATAAATTCGTGGTGGTCTTTGTAGACGACATCTTGATCTTTTCTAAGAATGAAGAAGAGCATGCCCTACATCTTAGGGAAGTTTTGGAGACTCTACGAGCGCATAACCTTAAAGCTAAATTTGCTAAGTGTCACTTCTGGAGAGAGGAAGTGTGATTCTTAGGGCACGTGGTTTCCAAAGAAGGGATAGCTGTGGATCCCGCGAACGTGGTGGCCATCCAAGATTGGAAGGTCCCTAAAAATGCTACCGAAGTAAGAAGTTTCTTGGGGTTGGCTGGCTACTATAGGAAGTTTATCAAAGACTTCGCAAAGATATCAGCTCCATTAACACGTTTGACGAAGAAGAACCTAGTTTTCACATGGGACGTAGATTGTGATGATGCATTCCAACGTTTGAAGAGAGCTTTGACTTCAACCCCTGTCTTAGTGCTGCCATACGGGAGTAAGCCGTTTACTGTTTATACCGATGCTTGTGGGACAGGACTAGGCGCAGTCTTAATGCAAGAGGGAAGGGTAATAGCATATGGTGGAAGGCAGTTAAGGGTGCATGAGAAAAATTACCCTACACATGACCTAGAGTTGGCCGCAATTGTTTTTGCGCTTAAGTCTTGGAGCCATTATCTTCTTGGAGAGAAATTCGAATTATTCACTGACCACAAATCTTTAAAATACTTATTCTCTCAGAAGGCTTGAATTTAAGACAGCAAAGGTGGATGGAATTCTTAGCGTCCTACGACTTCGAAATAACATATACCCCTGGCAAGGGTAACATGGTGGTAGACGCCTTAAGTAGGAAAAGGTTGTCCTTGAGCCTATTGTTTGTTGAGCGGCGAAACTTAGAATTCATCTCTAGGTTTGACTTTAGACCTTCCGTTGACTTTGTACCCGGTTTGCTAGCATCCTTGGAGGTTAGACCTACGCTTTTGGGACGGATTGGTGAGGCACAGCGAGACGACCCACAGTTGGTTGAGTTAGTAGAAAAGCTCAAAAGAGGGGAGTCATCAAGCCATCTCCGTAGGTATACCTTGGATGATAAGGGATGGTTACGTAGGGATAGTAGACTTTGTGTACCTCGAGACGAAGGTTTGAGGAAGGCTATTCTTGACGAAGCACATCATTCGAAGATGACCATTCATCCCGGTGGGGACAAGATGTACAAAGACATGAAGCGAGTTTTCTTTTGGGCTGGTATGAAGAGGGATGTGGCCGAGTATGTCGCTAGATGCTTGGTGTGCCAACAAGTAAAAGTGGAGCAAAAGAAACCCGGTGGGTTGCTTCACCCATTGGAGGTTCCGCAATGGAAGTGGGATAGTGTCTCGATGGATTTCGTGGATGGATTACCAAGATCAAGGATGGGTGATACGGGGATTTGGGTTATAGTAGATAGACTTACTAAAAGCGCCCATTTCATTCCCGTGAAGATTAAGAGGACTTCTTCGTGGTTAGCTTCTGCATACGTTCGAGAGATAGTTCGTTTGCATGGTGTTCCTTCTAACATAGTAAGCGATCGTGATCCTATCTTTACTAGCGAATTTTGGAAGAGCTTGCAAGAGGCAGTTGGGACTCAGTTATGTTTGAGCACCGCGTATCATCCTCAGACGGACGACCAGACTGAGAGGGTGAATCGTATTCTAGAGGACCTTTTGAGGCTATGTATCCTAGACTTTGGGGGTACATGGGAAGAGCATCTTCCATTGGTGGAGTTCGCATATAATAAAAGCTTTCAGTCCAGCATTGGCATGGCACCTTTCGAAGATTTTTATGGACGACCTTGTCGTTCACCCACATGTTGGTGGGAATCCACGGAAGAGATCTTACTTCGGCCCGATATGATTAGAGAGACTTCGGAAAAGATCGACTTGATTCGAAGGAGGATGAAGACGGCGCAAGATAGGCAGAAATCTTATGCAGACAAAAGGAGGACAGATCTTGAGTTTGATGTTGGGGACATGGTCTTTATCAAAGTGTCTCCGTTACGAAATGTCGTTCGCTTTGGGTCCTTTGGGAAATTAGCACCAAGGTTTGTAGGGCTGTTTCCTATTAAGGAGAATATTGGACAGATGGCATATAGAGTGGAGTTGCTTGAGAGACTTAGTGGTGTACACGACGTATTCCATGTGTCACATTTGAGGAAGTGCTTGCACGAGACCGCGGAGGTGGTAGAGCCGAACTTGCTTAGAGAGGTGGAGATAGAGCGTGATGCGACGATTCGACGAGCTCCTACATGCATTCTTGGGTCAGAGATCAAGAAGTTGAGGAATCGAGAGGTCAGACTAGTCAAAGTTCAATGGGGAGATGATGAGAGCAACGCTACTTGGGAGACAGAAGAGAAGATGCGTTCACGATACCCTTTTCTGTTTGAGGGCATGTCTTTTAATTTCTCCTTTATCACTTAGCTTGTACTTATCTTATCTTTAGTATGTCCTCTCGCTAGTATCTTTGACCTTTAGTTAGGATAATCCTATGGTTGAAACATGTGTTTGAGACATCTTATGTATGATGGATGCAAAGTGGATGCAAGTGTTTGCTGGTGGTTGCTCGTGGATGCATATACACACACTATTAGGCACTAGATCGTCTCAGTCACTTCATATTGCATATTGCATATATATGGATGTATTTAGTAAAACGGATGTATGAGGATTATTTTATCATATGGATGCTGCATTCAGATGATGATTGTGCACGCATATAGAGATAATATGTAGCATTAAGGAACTTTTGCATACATAATGGACGCATGGCACTATCATGATTTGCATTAAGGAGGTCAACTGAATCAGTGGACCGCCTGATTTTGCATTAGATATGGACATATACACACACTATGCATTTAAACATGAAAGCATTAGAAGTCTATAAGGACAATGGATGCCTGTGTTTGATGGTTGAGTAGATGGACGATTGGATGTTAGGATATACATTCTTCTTGACTTGAAGATTTCGGGGTCGAAATCCTTTAAGGAGGGGAGAATGTAACACCCCGTAATCCTGTTAATATTAATATTCACAAATTAAAGAATAACTAATCTCAGACGTGAGAATTGTGGGAAACGGGTTGCGCCATTGTGTTGGTCTCGGAATTCTGGTTGAAATAGAGTCCGAGTTTGCGTGATTTGGACTTCGTATGAAGGAGATATGGCCATCGGAAGTTTCAGAAAATTCAAAATTCAAAATTCAAAATTCGAAGTCAAACAGGCCAGGCGGGAAATTTCCTGCCCAGCACCCCAGGTCGACTGGGGAGTCGACTGGGCAGTCGACACCCCCAGGACCAGGTCGACTGCGCAGTCGACTTGGATGTCGACCTGGTCAAGTCGGCCAGGTTTTGGCTGAGCCCAATCTTGAGCTGCTGATGTGTCTTTAGGGCTGAGTTGGCTAATTTAACGGTTCAGGTTAGTTCTGAGTTGATCTGACGGTCTAAATAAATCCTAAACTGTATATGTACCTAGGTAGTCTCTCACTCTAAAATCACATGAAAAATAGAATAGCCGCCGTCATGCCATCGCCATGGAACTCAGTGTAGCCGCCGCCAACTAAGAAGGAAGAAAGCTAATCAAAACTCCAATTCTACTCAACTCTAAAGCAAATCAAGACTCTTTTTCTTTTCTAATTGTGAGTATGATGATCTTAATAAGATTATTAGCAAACTAATTAGATTAAGATGTGATATGGATCATAAGAAAATGATGTGAATTGTCATATATGTTGTTGTAAACCTTATGCTATCATGTATGTTGTAAATCCTATGTTATGTGATGATGATATCCTATATGTTGTAAATCATGCTATGATGATATTATATATGTTGCAAGTTTCTATGCTAAGTTGCGATGTTACAAAGCCATGATGTTATTATGTTGTAGTTAGCTTATGAATCATGATGTTGATTATATATATTTGGGCTATGGTGATTCACATGATAAATCACATGTACCTATGCAAGTTTAGATTTATTAGTATGTATAATCTCACATATTGTATGACATCTATTTAGATCTAGAATTATGACATCTATTTAGATCTGGAATTATGCTATTACATGTGTGAGTTTTATGTGTTAGATGCTAGTTCACACCATTATTATGTTGCATAAACCACATATGCAAGTTTATACATGAACTTGGGTTATGATCATATTATGTAAGTTGTGAAATTTAACCAAACAAGTTGACACCTTTAGATCCATGACATGTGTAGTTTTATGCAAGTTTCACCCCTATTATGATTAGATCTATTTTATTTGTCTATATGTTGTGATAATTTATCTTTGTGCTATGAGTCAGACTATTCCAGTCTAACGTATATTTTGCGTTGAATAAGCGAACGTATAACGTGGGGTAGGGGTAATATTAAGGATTTAATATTAAGAAATTGGGGTGCAATTGATATGATTTTGCATGCCATAAATGGATGGCCATAATTGAGTCAATTATGGTCATCGTTAAAATTGGAATTAATTAATAATTTGAATAGGGATATATTTAAAACTGGGGTAAAAGATTATAAGTAATAATCAATGCTTAGGACACGAGGTTGGACTCGTTTGTGACGTAAACCTGCCCGGACCCGACCGACAAATCCAGTAGTCACAAATGTCAGCCCAATGTGAGAGGTCCTAGGCCCAAATTAAAGCATAACAGTTGTAAAGACACGAGGTTAGACTCTTTTATGGTGTAAGACTGTCCGGACCCGCCCGGCAAATCCAGCTGCCATAAATGCCAGTCTAATGTGAGAGGTCTTTATGAGGTTATGGCCTGAATGAATTAAGAAATACTTAACCAGATAAACATGTAAGGTGGGACATGGGGGTTAAGTAGGTGCCTTGGGTGGCATGAGGAATCTAGTGAGTGCCTTTAGTGGCGTTTGAAATACGATTAGTAAGACTTAACCAAACACACATGTAAATGAACGTGACTAAGAAGAGGGTTAAGTGGGATATACTAGTGGGGACAAGCTTAGGTGGATAGCTTGTGGTAAGTAATTTGGGGCCCATTTCAACCAGTAACCCAAACGTATCTTTGTGGCCTCGACCAAAGTCGAGGACGGGACACGCATACTGGGCTTGACTATAAAAGGCCAAACGGGTTAGCGATGGCAACGTAAGTCCAACGGGTTTCATATGCGTGTGTGGACCCGGGCTGGTAGGTAAGACGTTGTTGCATCGTGTAGGTATAAGCCGTGCATTCTTTAGCAATATCGGGTTGCCACTTTAGGGGAGTGATACACCTCACCGTGGGACCAGCACGTGTATCTACGAGTAGGGAGCCGATCGAAAGTGGGTAGTGGGGTACACCTAGCGAAGATAGGGGCAGGCGGCACCTATGTAGTCAGCTAGGGGTACACAAGGCTATTTATATAATTTCTAAGTTCGGTGAGTGGGATCAACCTTTAGGGTGACTGGTGTGGTGCAGTGTAGTAATTATTCGTTAGTAGTTAGGTGTTCCTTTAACGTTATCTTTATCTGCTCTTCCATACCCAATAGTTCATAGACATTTCCTTATTTTCCAGCTTATGCCTTAGTATAGTTATTTTGATAATAGTGTTGTTCGAATTATCATACTCGCCAGACTTTATGTCTGACCCCCTCCATTTCTATCTTTTTCCCCCTCCAGGTCCTCAGGGTGGACCCAGCTCTAGTGGAGTCTAATTGAATTGCTTATTCTCTCTTTTGGAAAGCTTGGACCGTTGAAGTAAAGTCCAGCTTGTTATCTTCTTTAATGGCTATTTATGAAATGGGATTATGTATTTTGTTTTATCAAGATGGATATTGTACTTGACTCTGATTTATGGTTTTATGATGTAACAAACATGTTTAATTTCCGCTGCAATGAAATAAAGTTTTAGATTTCCAAGTACTACTTATTATCTGTCTTGTTGTAATTTTTCTGTTCTATATTCACTTAAAACCTCCGTGGAAGTTAATGCATTCCCTTTGTGAGTGACATTAATGGACGTGGGGTGTTACATAAACAAGCTGACTAAGAAGAATAGACACCCGCTTCCCAGAATAGACGATTTGTTTGATCAGCTTGTAGGTGCCTCGGTTTTCTCCCAACTTGATCTGCCTACTGGGTTCCATCAGCTAAGGTTAGTTGAAGATAGCATTGATAAGACGGCGTTCAGAACCCCAGACGGTTTCTTTGAGTGGCTTGTCATGCCTTTCGGCTTGACAAACGCACCAGCTTATTTCGTAGACCTAATGAGAAGGGTGTTCAGAGAATTCCTCAATAAATTCATGGTGGTCTTCATAGACGATATTTTGATCTTCTCAAAGAATGAGGAAGAACATGCTCAGCATCTGAAGGAGATCATGGAAACTCTTCGAGTTCATCAGCTAAAAGCCAAATTCTCCAAGTGCCACTTTTGGAGAGAAGAAGTAAGGTTTGTTGGAATGTAGTGTCCAAAGAGGGGTTAGCTGTGGACCCCGCAAAAGTGGTGACGATGCAAGATTGGAAGGCACCAAGAAATGCAACCGAAGTCCGAAGCTTTCTCGGGCTAGCAGGTTTTTACCGAAAGTTCATTAGAGATTTTGCGAAAATCTCAGCTCCACTCACAAGGCTAACAAAGAAGAATCTAGCGTTCTCTTGGGATTTGGATTGCGAGTTTGCTTTCCAACGATTGAAAAGGGCTCTCACAACATCCCCTGTTCCTACATTGCCAGATGGAAGCAAGATGTTTACAGTATACACGGATGCTTGTGGTACGAGACTAGGCGCTGTTCTGATGCAAGAAGGGAAGGTAGTAGCTTATGGTGGAAGACAATTGAAAGTTCATGAAAAGAACTACCCAACCCACGATCTTGAGTTAGCCGCCATCGTCTTTGCGCTTAAGTCTTGGCGCCATTATCTCCTAGGTGAGAAGTTCGAATTATATATTGACCATAAATCATTGAAGTATCTTTTCTCGTAGAAAGATCTTAACTTAAGACAGCAAAGGTGGATGGAGTGTAACGACCCAACTATCGAACACATCGGAAGTTGTGTAGTTAATAGGAAATGAGAATAGATAGAAGATAAAACACAGAAACATCAGAATCTCACAGCGGAATTTTTAACAAAAGATAATACTTTATTATATTACACAACGGAATATATTACATCAGAGCATCATAGGTCGAGTGATACAGACCATTCATAGTACATCAGTAATTATACATAACATTCACTACTAACTTGCATACTTATAATTATACAGTAGGTAAGGTAGATAGGCCAACACACTGATAATCTTCATTCTGCTTCACGAGTTTTCTACATCCTGATTCACTTGTCTATTCATAACAAGTGTTATGAATACCCAAGAGTTTAAGGGAAAAACACAGAAAATAAACTCCAAGTCAGTTAGTGGACTGGTATGAGTAAATCGTTTTAAACTATTTAAAGAAATCAAAAACATCTCATAAGACCACGTCGTGAATACGGAACGGGTTTTTACCTTATGGGATCAAAACACTTTGTATACTTTAAAACCAGATATTATCATATAAGTTTTCCACAAATAATTTAGAATCTAGAAGAATGCTTGCATCTCACATTCTCCTATATAGTATACAAATAAAAACCGCTTGGCGCTTAGGGAAATTGGATTTCCAACTATGACAAGGTATGGGACCACCTTCCGATGATGTATCTCTAGAGGCGAATACACCTGGGTTCAACAAGAACGTTTTGCAACCCGGCCCTCACATGACCGACCACTCATTTCTCTTGAGTGTATCGAATGTATATCACCGATGGTTGTGTATGGCAACCATCCCCGAATGGGCAGAATCGATAGATTAAGAAACAAAAGGAATTTCTCTAGATAGGTGATACTACACCCTAATGGGAGCGACCCACATTGCCATGCTGCCAGCCCGATTTTTGTCATTTCCTGGGTGTGAGGCTTGAGGCTAGAATTTACGTTTCATCATCACTAGTTGATTTCCTTTGAATGCCACATCGTCCTACCCGTCAGAAATACTCATGCGATTTCCCAAATATATCACGGGAAATAAAGCTAAGAGAAACGAATTTCTCTGCCACCAACGTAATATACTTACGTAAATTCGATGTGTAGAATCTGACTGATATACGTTGTCAGACACTCGTCCATTCAGGTTTGTTCTGGGACTGAACAGACCGAAGATATTGTTTCCAATCTTCTTCAGTTTGAAAATCTCTGACGCGCGGCGTATAATCAAATCAAAGTGGAAATTTTATCCGGGCTCTTTGAAATGATTACGAACATTTTTCTTTTAAATCATTAATCTAACATGATTAATATCAACTACATATACAGTCAAATAAAGCAGTATACGATCATCTTGCTTATATCTGGCCTTTCGATCGTATCATAGAATTGAACAATTTTAGTGTGCGCGCTGCACGGGTTTTATTTCTTTCCACCTTGTCCGTCACTTTTGAAAATGAATACTCATATTATTTTTTCAAAAATTTATCTCTAATTCTGATTCTTCACAAATGAATTAAATTTTAAACTAAAATTTCATTTACAGCTTTTATACTGTATATTTCTGTGTCAAATTTTCTTTGATTCCTTAACTAACTCTGCCTTTTCTTTCTATAATTTAAATAAAATTTCCTCTTTTTAAATTATTAATCTACATAGAATAAAAACACTGTTCTTGTTTACACAAGTTCAGAACAGTACATTACCAGCTATATTGCGGCAGAAATTTTAGATTTTACAGTTTAGAACAGGCAAGCTTAGTGTAAATAAAATATTCCTATTTTATTCACTTTAAACCAAATATTTTAATTTGAAATAAATTCAAATTTTAATTAATAAACTAAGTTTTATAGCTAATCTCACTTCTGTATTTTTCGACCAGATTCCGTCAGATCTCCTTTTTGTTCTGATTTACTCCTCCTTCTTTCATACCGATAAAGTTTCTTTTCTTTATTTATCAATCTAAAATGATTAAAAATATACTTTGCAGTTCTTATTTCATCAAATACCGGACTGTACTTGACCTGTTTCTTGTACTTTGAATTTTCAGTTTAACTCGTCAAGGCTAGCATATGTGTTACATTCGTTTTTTCTTATCACTTGGTTGTCTGAAAATCTAAATATTTGATTCAAAAATAAATTTTAAATTATAAACTGAATTTATAATTTAACATGATTTATAGTTTTTAGTTTTCAACTTCAAACGAAACCAAAATCCTGGTTCACTTCTTTTAATTTAATTAAATAAAAATTCTATTAATTTCTCTATTAATAAAAATCAAATTTGAATTATAAACTGAAATTTATAATCATCGTCACTTCTGCATTTCTCGACAATATTCCATCCAATCCTGCTTCACCTTTCTTTCAACTCAGCTTGTTACTTTAAAATGTTCTTTTAAATTCTACTTTGTTTATTTGTTTTAATTATAATTTAAATTATAATTAGTACTTAAAAACTTGGATTTTAAATTAACTAATGTTTAGAGAAAAACTAAAGTACCAATACCATTTCAAATCACCATGTTTTTTGGCCTTGCCCAACCACAAATCCTTGCTAACCAACCCAAGTACCATGTTCAAAAACAAAGCCAAAGTACCACTTTTGGTCATCACAGACCCTTTGCCTAATCACATAAAAACATGGTGTCCCCCTTTTTTTGTTGATCAGCTCGGACCCGTGCATGTGCACAGGTGATTCCGGCGTCGTCCCCCTCTAGCGACTGGCCACGCAAACCCCTCTTCCTCCACTGATCACGTCGCCAACGTCCATCTGCCCTAGCTCGTCGTCGATCACAAAATTGCCGTGCCACCATATTTCAACAAAAATTGCTTCATCAAAGAAAATGGCTGATGGGCCTCCTCAGGACCAAGAGCCACCACCACCTCACTGCCACGCCCTCACCTGACCCAGACGCCTCTATTCCCCCCTGACCGCACCTCCCAATCACCTCCGACGAGGCGCAGTTCTGACGATTTAAAACCGAACCCAGTTTCCTCCTTAAACCCTATTTCCATTGATTTCTCAAAATCAATCTATTAGAAAAATTGTTTTGCATTTTTCCTCGAGCCCTTGAACCCCGATGAAGCCCTCACTCCGACCCCTTGACCTACGTCGAGCTAGATGATCGGAATTTGGCCAATTTGCAAGTTCTGATCATCTTAAAATTCCCGACTATATAGGCCACTAAAAATCACAAAATTACTTTCTAAAATCATCATTTTCTTCTAGGGTTGAATTCATGAAACCCGATTTGCTTAACACTAGTTTTGAAAATTTTAACAAACAGAGAGTTGTTTTTGCTATCTGTGTTGTTCCTGTTGTTTTTATTTTACATGACAGTGAGGTTTTTGCCAACCATACTTTGTTTAAAACACTGGTATGATTTGATAAAGGCTTAAAACATCAATATTGATCTTACACTCTAAATTCCTTAACTATATTACTGATCTATTTAAGTTTATAAAGATTAAACCATGGAAAATCCTGTCTGGAGACAGTAGCAGGTAATGCAACCTTAACATATGTTACTTAAGGGTTTTCCATACCAATAAATGATCATCACATCATAACAAACAATCAAACAATGCATGATAGGTTATTGAATAAGATCATACAGGGAATTCGAGACCACCTCATAATTATAACATCCAAAAGACTGCAGTAATTAAAACAGAAAACAGAATGTATGTTTACTCACTTTAGAAGCTCCAAAACCCTTGCTTTTTCTTTGCTTAAAACTTTTGAACTGTTGTGTGTTTGTGTGAGTGAAAAGAGTGCATGGATAGGTCCTTATATAGGGTAGAAAATGAATAAAATACTGGTGCATTGAATGCTTGATTTGAAAACAGCAAATCAGCTTTTTGTTGACAAATGAAAGATCAAATTTTAAAATGCTTTTCTCTCTCAAAATCCTCACATTCTCTCATAAATTTCACATGGCATACATAGCCTATACACCCTCTAAAAATATCCTATACCTTGTACAAAATACCTCTCATTGGCCTTCAATGAAATAGCACATTAAATGTGCTATGTACTACTAAGTTTTTTCTCAAAACTTTTACCTTGGTTCAAACAAAATATTGAGATCATGTATGTACTAAAATGTTCAGTTTTCATGGAGTTGTCAAATCATATTTTCCACAAGTCCTTTTTGATTTTACAAAAATTTATTTTAAATACAACCTTGCCTTGCAAGGATGAGTGAATCTGAAAATACTGTACCATAAAAATCTATATCATGTGATGAAAATTCCAAGGAAAGTACATAGAAAATCCATGGCTTGGATCACAACTAGTGTAGGTAAGATTTGATGCTATCAATACATTATATGGTAATCTTTTGGTGCATGTATTCATTTGACAAATTGGCCATAGTTTTGAAAAATGAACATGGCTTGTATTTTCAGAAATTACATTGAAAAGAAATGAAAGGAAATTGCAAAAACTGAAAATACTTCTATTCTAAAATGGTCATGCCATGCGCCAAATCTTTGGCTTGTGAATCCTAGTTGATAGCAAGATTTATGGTGTAGTAAACTCATGAATGATACCATGAAGTGAAAGAAATTTGACAATACATATCCTTGTTTAAATACATATGCAAAATGAGATTTCATTTGCTATCATGTCTATGATGAGATCATGAGTTTGAAAAGATTAGACAATGCAAGTTTTCAAAAAAAAATTTAAACACATAAAAGTTCACATATTTTCTTGCATTTATTTGAGAACATAGAGAGAGTGATTTACATGTTATATGCAAAGTTTTTTAATCATGTTTAAAAGCAAGGAGTTTTGCTAAACTAAGGTTTTAAAGCTTTTGACAAAAATATAAACAAGTGTTTTCAAATAAAAATGGCATTTAAAAATAGCTATGTACAAGTGTTACTTATCATACATTTAAAAATGAATTTAAAACAAGTGTTATCCCATACATGTTATCACATATACCTGTGTAAAATAAAATTAACCAAACGCTACTAATTCATGCTATTATATCTGAATGTATCAAAAATGGGTTTTGATAAATGCTGAACATCTAATTGCTATTATACATATGTTAACAAGTTCTGTAATTTCAAAGTCTAAATTTTTAATCATATTTGAAAATACGTACTCACGATCAATCAAATCCGTGTCAGAGACCTGTGTAAATACCGGGTCATTACATGGAGTTTCTTGCGTCGTATGATTTTGAGATTTTCTATAATCCTGGCAAGGGCAACGTAGTAGAAGATGCCTTGAGTAGAAAGAAGTTGACCTTAAGCCCTCTCTTTGTAGAAAGGCAAAGCTTGGAGTATATAGCCAGTTTTGACTTTATGCCCTCCTCTAATTTTGTACCTGGTTTGTTGGCATCACTAGAAGTACGGCCCACTCTTTTAGACTCAATAGGGGCCGCACAACGTGAAGACCCTCAGCTTGTTGATGTGATTGATAGGCTAATTAGGGGTGAAACTTCCAGTCACCTCAATAGGTACTCCATCGATGATAAGGGTTGGCTGAGGCGAGATGGAAGACTATGCGTCCCACAAGCAAGGGATTTGGTAAAGATGGTTCTCGAGGAAGCACACCATTCCAAGATGATAATACACCCAGGTGGAGACAAGATGTACAAGGACGTAATGAGAGCTTCTTTTGGAGCGGCATGAAGAAAGATGTGGTAGATTTCGTTTCTAAGTGCATGATATGCCAATAGGTCAAGGCGGAACAAAAGAAGCCTGGAGGACTGCTTCATCCTCTAGAAGTCCCGCAATGGAAGTGGGATAGCATTTCAATGGACTTCATTGATGGGTTGCCTAGGTCAAGAAGGGGCAATACTAGCATTTGGGTAATAGTGGACAGGCTCACAAAAAGCGCCCACTTTATACCTATCAAGAGTAGAAGGAATGCCTCATCTCTAGCATCTCTTTATCTCAAGGAAATAGTTCGACTCCAAGGAATACCCTCTAGCATAGTGAGTGACCGAGATCCTATCTTTACAAGCGAGTTTTGGCTGAGTCTGCAAGAAGCTGTAGGCATACAGTTATGCTTAAGCACGGCCTATCACCCCCAAACTAATGGTCAGACGGAAAGGGTGAACAGAGTATTAGAAGATCTTTTGAGACTGTGCGTTCTTGACTTTGGAGGGACATGGGAGGATCATCTTCCTTTAGTGGAATTCGCCTACAACAACAGCTACCAAGCCACCATCGGCATGGCACCCTTCAAAGCTTTGTATGGAAGACCGTGCCGATCACCAACTTGTTGGTGGGAGTCTACAGACAAGCTTATACTTGGGCTAGACATGATAAGAGAGACTTCAGAAAAAGTGGACTTGATACGAAGGAGAATGAAGACTGCCCAAGATAGACAGAAATCCTACGCAGACAAAAGAAGGACCGACCTTGAGTTTGAGGTTGGGGACATGGTTTTCCTTAAGGTATCTCCTTTAAGGAACATCGTTCTCTTTGGATCCGCAGGAAAGCTAGCACCAAGATTTGTAGGACCGTTCCCTATCATCGAGAAGATTGGGAAGATGGCTTATAGAGTAGAGCTGCCCGAAAAGTTGACTGGAATTCAATGTCTTTCACGTTTCTCATCTCCGGAAATGTTTACATGAGTCTGCGGAAGTGGTGGAGCCAAGCATTCTAGAAGAAGTTGAAATAGAATGAGAAACAAATGTGAGGAGAGTTCCAACTCGAATCGTAGGAACTGAAATCAAAAAGCTATGCAATCGTGAAGTCAAGCTTGTTAAAGTTCAATGGAGCAACGACGAGGAAGACACGACTTGGGAAACTAAGGACAAAATACGCGTTGCCGACCCTTTTCTTTTTGAGGGTACATCTTTGACCTCTCTTTTTCCATAAGTTTATGCTTGTATCTACTTTTTAGTGTTTCTTCTTGGTCCTTTTTCTCCTAAATCCTTAGGTAGAAACTAATGGATGTAAACATGTATTTGAAACATGTTATGATTGATGGCTGCAAGTGGTTGCTAGTGGATGCATATACACACACCCTAGGTATTAGACCAGCTCAGTCACTTCCATATTGCATATGCATATATGTATTCATATTTGTATGTGGTTGAAACTTGATATGTTGTCATATGGATGTCGCATTTGTATGAACGGTTACGCACTCATGTAGAATTATGAGTAGGGAAAAATTTGCATACATAATGGATTCATGACACTTACATGATTCGCATTAAGGACGTCAACTGAATCAGTAGACCGCCTAATTTTTGCATTAGATAAGGACATATACACACACTATGCATATGATCATGAAGCATTAGAAGTCTTTTAAGGACAATGGACGCCTGTGCTTGTTTGTTGAGTAGATGGACGATTGGATGTTAGGATATACGTTCTTCTAGACTTGAAGATTTCGGGGACGAAATCCTTTAAGGAGGAGAGAATGTAACACACCGAATTTTCTGTTAATAATAAATTAACAAATTAAAGTATAATTAATTCTAAATGAAAGAATTAAGGGAAATGGGTTACGCCATTGCATTCGTTTCGGAATTCTGCTTGAGATAGAGTCCGAGTTTGCGTAAATCGGACTCTGTATGAAGAAGTTGTTGTCTTCGGAAGTTTCAGAATTCGATTTAAAATTCAAACAGCCCGAAACAAGTTCAAAATTTGAAAACTGGACCAAAATTGGGCTGGGCGGGAAAATTCCCGCCTAGGACCCAGGTCAACCAAGGGGTCGACCTGGGGGTCGACCTACCCAGTCGACCTGGTTAGGTCTTGGCTGGCCTGGTCGGGTTCTGAGCGATTTTCTGAGTTCTGGTGTGTCACTAGGGCTGATTTGTCACATTCTGGTTAGCTCTTCTCGATGTGAATGGTCTAGATTCATCTATGATCATCTGACGGCTCTAATTAGTTTGAAATTCTATTTAAACAACTCAAGTCTCCAACCTAAATTCACATAAATTAGAACCAGAGCCGCCATGCCGTCGGGAGAAAACTGAGAGTAGCCTCCACTTGAAGAAAGCTAAGAGACGAACAAATCTAATTCAAAATTAAAATAAAAACAATGTGTATCTACCCAAAGGAAAGCATCTCAATTCCAGAACTCAGAATCCAGAACTCAAGTTCGTCGTTCGTTGTAAGTTTAGTTATGTTTTGTGATGCGAGTCAAAATTAATGTCATGCCTTGGAAATAAATTGATACTAGAACAATGTTTATTATGTTATATGTGGAATTGAATGATATTGATCTATGTCTGTGGTTATATTCTATTATCATGTTGAATTGGGAATTAATGGGTAAGTCTATTCATATGTATATGAACTTGGAGTATAACCTGTTATGACAAGTTGTGTAGTTTATCATGTTATGCAAGTTTCAGGTTGTAAAATCATATCACATATGTGACCAAATGTTAGATCTACATGTTTATGTGTATATGTTAAACCTATGTCATATTCCAAGTTCACACTTATTCATATGTTTGTGATTGATTTGCAAGTTCACATATATGTAAGTTGATTTAGTCTATGTTGCAAATTTACATGTATGTATGTTGATTTAGTCTACGTTGAAAGTTCACACCTATGTGTTAAAAATTATACATACTTTATGGACATGACATAATTTTGTCATATACTAGTTTGTGTTTGAGATTATGCCTAGATATAAACATGTTTAGGCTTATGTTGTCTAAATCATATGCTAATTCATGTGACACCTGTTTAGTTAGATTCCCCTTTTCAATGCAAGTTCACATGACAAGTTGAAACCCATGATTTATGATTATTAGATCTTAAAGTTGCAAGTTCATATGTCACATACCCTTATTGTTATTTAGAATATTTCATGTTTATCGCTTTCCCCTTTTATGTTGATAAGTTGGGTTGAAATATCGAGCCCAACACCCATTAAAATCTTTCGAAGTACAAACGGGGGATATCGTTGGGGTTAGACATAAAAATATATGAAATTGGCATGTTTGGCACATGCCAATAATTGGTGGCACTTAAATGGTATAAATTCTTATACCAAAAATGATGAACTTGGAAAGTGGGCCATAACATTTAATTGTTAACAAATTTACATATAAGAAAGAAATGAACAAATATGTAAATTTAGAAAATACGAGTATGCTTAACCCGAGGTTGGATTGAGTTGTGATGTAAACCTGCCTGGACCCGCCCGGCTGTCCAGTAATCACAACAATACTTATCCAATGTGGGAGGTTAAGGCATTGAGCCCGATAAGGACCTGAGGTTAGACTGAGTTACAGTGTAAACCTGCCCGGAACCGACCGGCACGTCCAGTAACCGTAACAATACCTGTCTAATGTGAGTGGTTGGTTCTTTAACTAATTAAAGCTAAGGACAGACAAGTCAGGATTGTAGGGTTAAGTAACTAAAACACTTAACCAATTCAACATGTTAATTAAACTGATGGGTGGGGTTAGGTTAATACAGACACTTAACCACTTAACATGTTTGACTAGAAAACCATAGTAACGGGGACCCATTTCAGCAGTAACCCAATTAGGTATCATGGTACCCTGAAACTAGGCAGGGTGGGGCACGATTACTGGGCTGATTGTAAGCGGTCAAAAACGATGGCGGTTGGTGCAGCAGTGTAGGTTCTAACGAAGTGCGGTCGTGCACACACTTCGGAGCAGACAAACAGGGCACTGGGCACCAGTAGTATAACCTATGCATTCTAGAATTGTGTCGGGCTGCTACCATGGGACTTGATACACCCCAAGGTGGGACCAGCATAGGTATCTACAATCATGTGGGGCTGTATGACACAAGAAGAAAACGTTGCGAGTAAGAGCCGATCGAATAAGGGATCACCTTGTCATGAACACGTGGTGCTAATTAGGCTAGTTAGTAGGTGTAGAGAAGTAATAGTGAGTGCGTTTAGTACAATTAGTATTTCCTGCCATATCTTGTCTTATATTCTGGTATTGTCGTGTTCTCAGTTTATGCAAGTCATGATCTTTTTATTGTTCTCATGCTAGAATTATAACTAGATTTACCAGACTTATTTCTGACCCATTTTCCTTTCACTTTCTTTTCTTCTGTCCCCCCCCCCCCCCCCCCCCACAGATCCACAGGGAGGAAACAACTCAGCTTAGTCAGATTTTTCCATCCAGCTTGGAGAGAGAGAATGTATTTCTTGGATCTCTTTCGTTTGGGCTATGGCTGTGGACATTCTATGGGGATTTATGCGGTTTTAATTATGTTTCATGCTTCTTTAAGTTTTAAATCAAGACAGTATCATGGTTGTAATAATTGGAAGTTTGTTTTGAGGCAACTATGGAAATGTTTTGTATGAACACGTATTTATGATATGAAAGTCTGTTTGTTTTTCCGTTGCTTATATATATGTGTTTATATCTGTCTTGTGCTTTATCTGTGACTTTTACTTATAAACCTCCACTGAAGTTAAGGTATTCCCTTTGTTAGTGACCTTAACGGAGGTGGGGTGTTTCAGATTTCATTCTGTGTGATTTATAGACATCGGTTGCATAGCGTGAATTGCCTGTGTGGCATGTTAAGATGCAAATGATCAAGGTTTCTATTGAAAAGCAGAGTCTTGTGGTTGATGATCAAAGCATGGCTTTGATATAGCATAGCTTTGTGTAGCATTGATTCGCGAGACTCACACCCCGGTGTGAACCAGAAACGGGAGAGGACATCAGGGAGGGCATGTGTTTCCTCCTAGCTAGGAGTGGTGTCAGCGTTTTGCAAGCCCTGACATTTTACTTATGTTGATGATGGATAGCGAGGCGCCTCGGTTATATCGGTCGTTCCGGGGCCGATGGTTTGGTCGAGATATGACCAGTTTACGCCCCATGGGGCGGGGAAACGCAGTGTCCAGGCATTTTAATCCACTCTGTGTGGACCGGCCCTGACGATCCAAGGCTTGCCTGCACGCTTGCCTGAGACATGGGCTAGAGCGTCTCGAAGCAGTAAGGACGATCCTTTGCCTTGGTTCACATATGAAAATCCAACTTCCAATACGTGACAATTGCGGTTTTGATTGTAGAGCCTAGTATGGCGACATAGTGGGATGGGGCACTCATGCCGTCTATGATTGATACATTTATATTTGAAATTGTTTTTGACACTATACACTTGTAGTAAAAGTAAAATAAGAAATTTCACGTATCAAGCATTTTTGGCTATTATAAGGTAAAAACTCTATCCTACGGCTTGCGTTGCATTATGTGATGGGACCTGAGTCTTATAATAGCTTCATTGTTCCTTATTTAGTATTGCACTGTTTGTTTTATGCACTGGTATTCTTAGGGGTAAACCCGTTCCGTGTTGTACGGCGTGGTCCCTTGATTTACCTAACTTTAAAATCAAATTAATAATTGTTTTAGTTCTCACACCAGTCACATGACTGACGTGGAGTTTATTATTTTAACCTAAACTCTTAGTGCCCCTATTTTCCATACGGGCAGCTAGTATTTTTAGTTTTGGAGATTTATATTCACAGGATCTTGGATTACAGCTGGAATGATAATCGGAAAGCTCTGTATCCGTATATTCTTTTCAGTTGTGTTTTGTATTATTTTTTCGCTGCAATGTAACTTGTAAATCTCTGATATTTATTAAATGTGTAATATTTATTCATGCTCTGTATATTCTTGTATTCTGATGTAAATTATTGTAATAAAAATGAAATGGTCTTCTGTTTGTGTACTGATTCGTCTTGTTCTCAAAGCAATCTGGGCTTTCCTTTACGGGGAAGTTCGAGTCGTTATATTTTATAAATTATTTTTATAAAACATTCCCTGTCCAAAATCGGGAATACATTTCTTTTCTTTTTTGAAAAATATCATTTCAAAATCATTCGTTAAATTTGAAATGAACACAACATCGCTACACATCTCATAGTCAAATCGTGAAGTGTTTCACAAGATGTTAGCATACCAGTATTTCTTCCCAACCCAATGCTAAATGTAAAAGCATATCTTGCTCATAAACTGGTTGAGCGCAATCCAAACAATCAATCAAACACAATCATGAATATCAACAACCAAGTAAATTTGGTTCAATCCGGTTTCGTGCTTTGGTAATTTAATTACCCTTTATTCATTCACAATCTAATTAAAGATTTATTCAAACTCCAATTGGTTTCAATCGCTAAAATCATTTCTTATTGATTGTTCAACTTTCTGAAAATTAATCCTGCTTTTACTCGGGTTAAAGAAGTAATGTCATAAACACGGTTCACGACAAACCAAAATCCAATTCCATATTAAATATAAGGCTCTGAATAGAAATTATATCGGCTTATATTCAATATCAAATTCTGAAATCAACAAATATTGTATTGGGAATAACGATATATATATATATATATATATATATATATATATATATATATATATCTTCCAAATTCCTCCACAATTTTTGTATAATCACGGAATCGAATATCGAAATATTCCGAAGATAATTTTGATTCAAATCCATTCCAATTCCATATATTGGAAATTATGGTTATTTTCAAAACCATTTCAAATCCAATTTATTTATTTAAAAATATTGGATTATAATTCTAGTTCATAACTACTTCATTTTGATAAAAATATATTTTTATCTTTTCAAAACTGGAATTTTTCATCCAAAATTTTTCCAAATCATTTATTATGATTTTACATAATTTTTTCCATATTTTTAATAATTTTATTATCGCCTATACAGTCAGTTTCCAATAACGGCCACTAAACTACATCCATATCAACCTTTTCTGAAATTAATTTGGACATATCTCCAAATCTAACCGTCAGATTTCAAATCTCTTGTATTCATTGGAAATCTATTTTCAATATGAACCCAACGGTTTCGGTTTTAGGAGAATCCGACGGACGGATCTCCCATAATGTCCGTTCAAAGTCAATGGTCGAAATTCGCGAACGGTCGCTGCGCGGCGCGTTCTATTCAGGCCATTAATATATATATTATATATATTTTGTCGATTTCCATTTAAAACGTATTTTATAATTCGTTTTAAAAACGATTTCAACTTCATATTCAATTTTAAATCAAAATTGAATATTCCATATATATATTTATTTATTTATTTTCCATTCCATACATATTTATTTTCCATTCCGTATATATATGTTCCATATCGTGTATATATATTCCATATCGCATATATATTTATATTTTCCATTTCACATCACATATATATTTTTATATCGTATATATATATATATATATTCCATATCGCATATATATTTATATTTTCCATTCCATATATATATATTATATATATTTATAGAACACATGTATTACAACGTATATTTTCATTTATCGCATCACAATCACAAGACAATACTATCAAACAAGTCATCCATGGTCTGTGGACAACGGGGACCAGTTCATATATGCCGTTATAAAATAAATAACTATACAAAGATTATAGTGGAGAATTCTCACCTTTGGGTTTCCACTCCTCCATTCTCTATTTCTGAACGATTTTATTTCCAGTGCGTAGCGTTCTTCTTCGTGATTTCCACGTAATCTGTTTCACTCAGTTTATGTAAAAAAAAATATTTTTAACATTGCTATATATATTTTAAAAAATCACATTCTTATTATAACGCTATATATATATATAAATCATATTTTTATATACTAAAATTCTCACTTTTACATAACTAAAAATCATAACGTTATGTGGCTAAAAATCATATTTTTAATCTGCTACTACATATATAAAAATAACATTTTTATATCGCTATTATATATATAAATCATATTTTTATATTATGGTATATGTATATAAAAAACGTATTTTTATATTTCAACAACAACGCTAATTTTATTTTAAAAGCTATGCAAAATTTATTTTCAGAAACAAAGGTATTTTATTTTAAAAGCTATGCAAAATTTATTTTCAAAAACAAAGGTATTTTATTCTTCAAACAAATCTATTTTTATGAAGATAAAACAATATTTATTAACTAAAAATTACAATTTTAAAAACAATGTTATTTATACGTTAATAACTTTAATTAATAACCTCGAATAATTAATAACTAATTAGTTAAATTTTCTTTACCTTCCATATTTAAACATCTGGAAAAAAAACAGAGCCTCTCTTTAAAAATCCCTCTTCGTTATTTACTGGAACAAGCCAGTCCTTCTTACACGCACCAGGCAGAGAAACCAAACCACCGAAACCCATTGCCCTTGATTAGGGTTCACCGCGCTGCCAAACACCGGTGATCGGAACCCATCACCAGACCACCATGAGATGCGCCATGGTCGGCGCTTCCCCCACCAGCAACCCCAACAAACTCGGAGCCTCCCTCGCGACTGAAAACCGACTTGAACGCGGTGCCCTTGAGCATGGTTTCCTCCCAAATCGACATATGAATCTCGATCTGAATCGTACAAAAATGAAGCCCTTGGAAGTCTCTTCGATAATCTCTTTATGAGTTTTCATAATTTCTTTGCGGATTGGGAGCAATTAACGAGGAAAGGATCGCACGATTTGGTGTGTTCTTTAGTAGAGCAGCGACAGAATTTTAGGGTTGACCACGGCTGTAAATTTGACCTAGGGTTTTGTGAAGAGAGGGCTTTATATAATATTTATTTTATTATTTTAATTCGAATATATTACTAGTTTACCATTACGTACTCCAAACCAAAACCAACGACTGACGCTCCTAGCGTAATACCCCCATTTTGAACGCAATGGGATATGTTTCGTAAGCCAATTTGGCTATTTCGGTAAGTTTTTATTTGAATTAAAATATAAATCCATTTATGTTACATTCGAACGTACATTTTAATTTGCTGGGGCCACGTATTGACTCCAAAAATTCCAGAAAAATAAATCTAGCTATGTTTTGACGACACGGTCCTAACAAAACTAATTTCATCGAATTTGGAGACCGTTTGAAAAATGGCCATTTTCTGGTCGATCCAAATTGACTGAAATTGTCAAAACGCGTTTTCTTTTGCCACGCTCACATATTAATTCCAAAAATTATGAAAATTGGAATCCAGCAATAATATTACATTCCGGATCCAACAAAAGGGGTCTCGTCAAAAACGGAGGTCGTTTGCAAAATGGCTACTTATAAGGGCTATATTTTCTATAGCGACTATTCTGAATTTTCAACTGGACATTACTTTTTATTCCCGCTATGAAATTTTGATTTTTCAAATTCATTGGAAGGATATTTACAACCTGATTCAAATATTTCTATTTTCGCTAAAATCCGGTTTATTTTGAATCTTGTATATTCAATTGAAATTTGAAATCAAAATTTCAAACTACCGCGCCATTTCCAATTCCTTTTATAATTAAAATAAATATTTATATTCAAACTTCGATTCAAAATAAATATCTACGTTCTAATTCTGTTCAAAATAAATTTTTAGCCGTAGTTATTTAAAATAATTCAATTTAAATATTCAAAATTCATTAAAATTGCCAAAATAAAATTTTTAAATTGGTTTTGGTTTTCCGGGTTGTTACAGTCTCACCCACTTAAAATCTTTTCGTCCTCGAAAAGGAACAGAGCTAAAAGTTGTTTAACTAATCAAATCAACTTTCTTTATTTTCATTACGGCTTAAGTTCTTCAACTTTTCAGTTTCTAAGAACTTTCAAATTTTTCAAAAATTTGGCTAACACCCTAAATTTTCGAAATATTTCACCATAACCTCCTTTGTATGGGGAGCACCGGGAAAATTCCCAAACCGCCACACAGGCCCTCTCATCTCAAAAAGAAAAAGAAAAAGACAAGCGGCTAGCCAATCGGCTCATAAAATTATTCAAACCCAATAAATTAGTAAACCTATTTTTTGGGCATACAATTTTATTCCTCTGCTTAGCTTCCCTGTTATGACCTGTTCAATGTATATACATGTATATGCATGCAATTTCTAATAATTTTCAATTCAGTTCACTATTTGATTCAATTTGGCTAAAATTTACCTTTCATTTTTCTATTGGTTTTATTAGTCCAATATTCTAATTAGTTAAACTAATAGTCAAACATCACAACCAGCAATCAATTAGTTGATTAAATTTTCAAATATATAACTTTTATATACTCAAAATCATATTTTTAAACCCAGATTATATATATAATCACAAATACATTATTTATAAACATATAACTCTCAAATCATTCTGGGGCATTACTAACCCCATCTCTAATGAGTCACTCATTCTAGAATGCTACTGATTCTATCTCTAATGAGGATTCTTCAATAGGATATTACTAGTACTACCTCTGACAAGTCTTTTATTCTGTTCTAACGAGTGGCACCCCAAATATTTGAGTTAACCAAAGCTCTGATACCATATGTAACGATAACGGATTTCGCTCGAACCTAATCGATCGCTAAATCGACCAAGACCGTTCAAAACCCACATAAGCTTACTCTGGGCATACAACACATCAAAATAAATAACAGAAGACTTTTATAAACATCGTAATAATGTAACATCAGAGTACAGAATATACCAGAGTATATTGAAATATAATACAACGGAAGATTAATTTACAATAAATGTAATACAATGCAGCGGAAACAAATAAAATAACACCGTGGAAGACCATCAATATCTGGACACAGCTTTTTGCTTCAATCCAGAATCCTGCTAAATGAAATAATCTGCAAAACAAACCACTCGACTGCCCGTTTGGAAAATAGGGGCACCCGAGTTTGCAAGGGAAAAGCAAACTATGAGTCAGTCATGGGACTGGTGTGAGAAACTCTACAGTTAAAATTAATTTATATAAATGATAAGGCAAATCACAAGACCACGCCGCTAACGCGGAACGGGTTTACACCCGTGAATGCCAGTGTATAAACAACAATCAGTCATAGAGTTATGGATTTACTATGCATCAATCAGCATGTAATATCCCAATCTACCCATTTAGATTACTCACTACACTTAGATTTTCCAAATCCAATTCAATTTACAGAAATTATTCCTTTGGACTTCATTTCCCAATTTCTATTTCAAATCATTTGAAATACATATCTAGCTTTATATCAAAGTAGATTTCACTTTGGGATCTCAAATCAAATCGTTTGGAAATATGAATTCCAAAACATAACAATGAATAAAAACAAGTATGCAACCAAATATCGGGAATCTTCCCTCAGGCCGGGCAGTAAGCGCCCCTCCAACTCGATATATATATGTGCACCTCCCACGCATGGAGCATGCTACACTGCTGACCACTCACCCTAACGCACTGGATCCAACCTATACTTTTAGTCACTATCGGGTCACCCGAATCTTTAGCCACACACTAAACCATTTTATATCCCGAAGTAGGGAATCATTTCACAACATAATAATCACAAGTACATTTAAACTATAGTACTTCACATCAGCAATTCACAAATATGATCAGTCACTATTAATCACATAACCTTTGAGCTCGTACGTCTCAAAGAAGGGTGTTAAGCAACTGAATAAATTCTCCATCACCAAACAGATATATTATCAATAGCAACTAATCGGATACGCGATGAACCACAATGTGAAACCATAATACATTTCCAAATCATTTCGAAATCATCTGGTTTTAGCCCTCGAAATCCTTTCTATTTTATAAATTATTTTTATAAAACATTCCCTGTCCAAAATCGGGAATACATTTCTTTTCTCTTACGAAAAATATCATTTCAAAATCATTCGTTAAATTTGAAATGAACACAACATCGCTACACATCTCATAGTCAAATCGTTAGTGTTTCACAAGATGTTAGCATACCAGTATTTCTACCCAACCCAATGCTAAATGTAAAAGCATATTTTGCTCATAAATTGGTCGAGCACAATCCAAACAATCAACGAAACACAATCATGAATATCAACAACCAAGTAAATTTGGTTCAATCCCGTTTCATGCTTTGGTAATTTAATTACCCTTTATTCATTCACAATCTAATTAAAGATTTATTCAAACTCCAATTGGTTTCAATCTCTAAAATCATTTCTTATTCATTGTTCAACTTTCTGAAAATTAATCCTGCTTTTACTCGGGTTAAAGAACTAATGGCATTTAAACACGGTTCACAAAAAACCCAAAATCCAATTCGATATTAAATACAAGGCTCTAAATGGAAATTATATCGGCTTATATTCATTATCAAATTCTAAAATCATTAAATATCATATTGGGAATAACGATATATATATCTTCCAAATTCCTCCACAATATCCGTATAATCACGGAATGCAATATCGAAATATTCCGAAGATAATTTCGATTCAAATCCATTCCAATTCATATATTGGAAATTCTGGTTATTTTCAAAACCATTTCAAATCCAGTTTATTTATTTAAAAATATTGGATTATAATTCTAGTTCGTAACTAGTTCATTTTGATAAAAATATATTTTTATCTTTTCAAAACTGGAATTTTTCATCCAAAATATTTCCAAATCATTTATTATGATTTTACATAATTTTTCCATATTTCTAATAATTTTATTATCGCCCGTACAGTCGATTTCCAATAACGGCCACCGAATTGCATCCATAGCAACCTTTTCTGAAACTGATTTGGACATATCTCCAAATCTACTTGTCAGATTTCAAATCTCTTGTATTCATTGGAAAGCCCTTTTCCATATGAACCCAACGGTTCTGATTTTAGGAGAATCCGACGGTCGGATCTCCCTTAATGTCCGTTCGAAGTCAGTGGTCGAAATTCGAGAAAGGTAGCTGCGCGGCGCGTTTTATTCAGGCCATTAATATATATTATATATATTTCGTCAATTTCAATTTAAAACGTATTTTATAAAACGTTTTAAATTCATTTTAAAAACGATTTCAACTACATATTCAATTTTAAATCAAAATTGAATATTCCATATATATTTATTTATTTATTTTCCATTCCATATATATATATTTTCCATTCCATATATATTTTCCATATCGTATATATATATATATATTCCATATCACATATATATTTATATTTTCCATTTCACATCACATATATATTTTTATATCGTATATATATATATTCCATATCGCATATATATTTATATTTTCCATTCCATATATATATTATATATATTTATACAACACATGTATTGCAACGTATATTTTCATTTATACAACACATGTATTACAAAGTATATTTTCATTTATCACATCATAATCACAACACAATACTATCAAATAAGTCGTCCATGGTCTGTGGACGACGGCGAGCAGTTCATATATGCAGTTATAAAATAAATAACTATACAAAGATTATAGTGAGAGAATTATCACCTTTGGGTTTCCACTCCTTCATTCTCTATTTCTGAATGGTTTTATTTCCAGTGCGTAGCGTTCTTCTTCGTGATTTCCACATAATCTGTCTCATGCAATTTATGTTAAAAGTTATATTTTTAGCAACGCTATATACATTTTAAAAAAATCACATTCTTATTATCACGCTATATATATATATAAATCATATTTTTATATACTAAAAATCTCATTTTTACATAACTAAAAATCTTAACTTTATGTGACTAAAAATCATATTTTCAATCTGCTACTACATATATAAAAATAACATTTTTATATAGGTATTATATATATACAAATCATATTTTTATACTATGGTATTTGTATATAAAAAACGTATTTTTATATTTCAAAAACAACGCTAATTTTATTTTAAAAGTTATGCAAAATTTATTTTCAAAAACAAAGGTATTTTATTTTAAAAGCCATGCAAATTTTATTTTCAAAAACAAAGGTATTTTATTCTTATAACAAATCTATTTTTTTGAAGATAAAACGATGTTAATTAATAAAAATTACAATTTTAAAAACAATGTTATTTATATGTTAATTACTTTAATTAATAACCTCGAATAATTAATAACTAATTAGTTAAATTTTCTTTACCTTCCATATTTAAACATATGGAAAAAAAACTGAGCCTCTCTTTAAAAATCCCTCTTTGTTATTTACTGGAACAAGCCAGTCCTTCTTACACGCTCCAGGCAGAGAAACCAAACCACCGAAACCCATTGCCCTTGATTAGGGTTCACCGCGCTGCCAAACACCGGTGATCGGAACCCATCACCAGACCACCATGAGATGCGCCATGGCCGGCGCTTCCCCCACCAGCAACCCCAACGAACTCGGAGCCTCACTCGCGACTGAAAACAAACTTGAACGTGGTGCCTTTGAGCATGGTTTCCTCCCAAATCGACATATGAATCTCGATCTGAATCGTACAAAAATGAAGCCCTTGGAAGTCTCTTCGATAATCTCTTTAAGAGTTGTCATAATTTCTTTGCGGATTGGGAGCAATTAACGAGGGAAGGTTCAGACAATTTGGTGTGTTCTTTAGTAGAGCAATGGCGGAATTTTAGGGTTGACCACGACTATAAATTTGACCTAGGGTTTTGTGAAGAGAGGGCTTTATATAATATTTATTTTATTATTTTAATTTGAATATATTACTGGTTTACCATTACAAACTCCAAACCGAATCCAACGACTGACGCCCCTAGTGTAATACCCCCGTTCTGAACGCAATGGGATATGTTTCGTAAGCCAATTTGGCTGTTTTGATAAATTTTCTTTTGAGTTAAAATATAAATCCATTTATATTACATTCGAACGTATATTTTAATTTACTTGGGCCACGTACTGACTCCAAAAATTCCAAAAAAATAAATCTAGCTATATTTTGACGATATGGTCCTAAAATAGCTAATTTCGTTGAATTTGGAGACCGTTTGAAAAATAGCCATTTTCTAGTCGATCCAAATTGACTTAAACTGTCAAAACACGTTTTCTTTTGCCACGCTCACACATTAATTCCAAAAAATTATGAAAATTGGAATCTAGCAATTATTTGACATTCCGGATCCAACAAAAGTGGTCTCATCGAAAACGGAGGTCGTTTGCAAAATGGCTATTTTTAAGGGCTATTTTTTCCATAGCGACTATTTTGAATTTTCAACTGGACATAACTTTTTATTCCCGCTATAAAAAATTTATTTTTCAGATTCGTTGGAAAGATATTTTCAAACTGATCAAAATATTTCTGGTTTCGCTAAAATCCGGTTTATTTTGAATCCTGTACATTCATTTGAAATTTGAAATCGAAATTTCAAACTACCGCGCCATTTCCAATTCCTTTTATAATTAAAATAAATATTTATATTCAATCTTCGATTCAAACTAAATATATACGTTATAATTCTGTTTAAAATAAATTTCTAGTCGTAATTATTTAAAACAATTCATTTTAAATATTCAAAATTCATTAAAATTGTCAAAATAAATTTTTTAAATTGGTTCCGATTTTCCGGGTTGTTACAGATTCCTTTCTATATTCCACTCAGATCATATTTGAATTCATTCCAACAAGTCCTACTTATTCATTCCGGATGGGTCTCAAATTTTTATCCATGCAATAAATTTCAATCATTCCATTTGGATTTATTAATTTTTATTGACTTCCATCCAATTTTATTTCAATATTCAAATCCAGTTTTAACTTATACAATTCATTTCTTCTTAACATAAGTTAAATTAAATATTCATATTTGAAATTCTCTCTTGATTAAATCTTTTCACCAAAATCAAATGCATTTGAATCAATCAATCAAGCTAATACAAGTTGCAAACAACCAATCAATAATTTGAGGGAATTATTTTCCTTTTTTCTACACAAAAATATGTTTTATGTAAAATTGTTTCATTTACCATCTTCACAAAATAATTTAAAAATAATTTTATATTCAGATTACAAGTACGCGCTCTCGTATTGCTAACCCATCTCTATTGAGTTACGCCACAGATTCAAGGTTATCGCTAAGCATTATGCTCTGATACCACTCTATAACGACTCACTTTTTCTGTACAGTTTGAGACAACATCTAACAACTCATGTTAACCCAAATTGCACAGAAAAATAGATATTTAGGAGAAAGAAATTAGAGGATGAGAGAAGAAAGAAAGAAATATTTGAATATAAGAAAGAAGAAGAACATCAGAATCTCACAGTGGAATGAACAAAGCATAATATATCAAATCTCTTTACACAAAAAGAAACTGTATATACCTAACAATCATTAAAGTATATCATATATCAGACACAACAAAAATAAACTCAAAATAACTAATGGTGAAGCCTCCTTCTTCCACCTACTGAAAACTCCAATTGAAACCTAACATGGAAATATACTTCATCTGACCCGACCACATTTGAAGCAAAGAAAAATTCACCCAGATCAGTCTGAAATACTTTCAGTGGTAAATTCACATGGAAAACAACTTGTTTAACTTAAGAAAACCCTTTTGAAAGATAGGATAATAGTAACACCAGCCCACACATAAACGGATGGTTTTTACCTTACGATAACCCAAAACATTTTTGATATAGCAAAATCCAGTTATATTATAATAGTGTCTATCAAATCACCAATAAATAACCATCTATCAGAACGCTTGCTGTAACACCCCACGTCCATTAATGTCACTCACAAAGGGAATGCATTAACTTCCATGGAGGTTATAAGTGAATATAGAACAGAAAAATTACAACAAGACAGATAGTAAATAGTACTTGGAAATCTAAAACTTCATTTTATTGCAGCGGAAATTAAACATGTTTGTTACATCATAAAACCATAGATCATAACCAAGTACAATATCCATCTTCAT
This sequence comes from Allium sativum, assembly GCA_030737875.1. Taxonomy (NCBI): domain Eukaryota; kingdom Viridiplantae; phylum Streptophyta; class Magnoliopsida; order Asparagales; family Amaryllidaceae; genus Allium; species Allium sativum. The sequence goes on from CM060922.1 coordinate 798,453,168, forward strand.
AAAAACAAAATACATAATCCCATTACATAAATAGCCATTAAAAAGATAACAAGCTGGACTTTACTTCAACGGTCAAGGCATTCCAAAGAGAGATGAAGCAATTCAATCAAACTCCACTAGGGCTGGGCCCAACCTGAGGACCTGGACGGGGAAAAAGGATAGAAATAGAGGGGGTCAGACATAAAGTCTGGCGAGTATGATAATTCTAACAATACTATTATCAAAATAACTAGACTAAGGCATAAGCTGGAAGACAAGTAAATGTCTATGAACTCTTAGGAAGATAAAGATAGCGTTTAAGATAACGGTAAAGGCACACCTAATTACTAACGAATGATTACTACACTGCACCGCACATTACTACACTGCACCACACCAGTCACCCTATTGTTTGATCCCACTTGCTTCACACAGAATCTTTATAAATAGCCTTACGTACCCCTAGCTGACTACATAGGTGCCATCTGCCCCTATCCCCACTAGGTGTACCCCACTACCCACTTTCGATCGGGTCCCTACTCGTAGATACCCGTGCTGGCCCCACAGTGGGGTGTATCACTCCCCTAATGTGGCAACCCGATACAACTTGAGAATGCACGGCTTATACCTACACGATGCAACAACGTCTTACCTACCAGCCCGGGTCCACACATGCATACAAAACCCGTTGGACTTGCGTTGCCACCGCTCCCCGTTTTGGCCTCTTACAGTCGAACCCAGCATGCGTGTCCCATCCTCGACATGGGTCGAACCCACAAAGATACGTTTGGGATACAGGTCGAAATGGGCCCCCACAAGCTACCCACCTAAGCTTGTCACTAGTATATCCCACTTAACCCTCTTAGTCATGTTCATTTACATGTGTGTTTTGTTAAGTCTTACTAATCGTATTTCACATGCCACTAAGGGCACCTCCTAGATTCCTCATGCCACCCAAGGCACCTACTTAACCCCCATGTCCCACCTTACATGTTTATCTGGTTAAGTATTTCTTAAATCATTCAGGCCATAACCTCATAAAGACCTCTCACATTAGACTAGCATTTATGGCAGCTGGATTTGCCGGGCGGGTCCGGGCAGTCTTACACCATAAAAGAGTCTAACCTCGTGTCTTTACAACCGTTATGCTTTAGTTTAGGCCTAGGACCTCTCACATTGGGCTGACATTTGTGACCACTGGATTTGCCGGGCGGGTCCGGGCAGGTTTACGTCACAAATGAGTCCAACCTCGTGTCCTAAGCATTGATTAACACTTAAAATCTTTTACCCCAGTTTTAATAATTCCCTATTCAAATTATTAATTAAGTCAACTTTTAATGATTTCCATAATTGACTCAATTATGGCCATCCACTTATGGCATGCAAAATCATATCAATTGCACCCCAACTTTTTAATATTAAATCCTTAATATTACCCTACCCCACGTTTATACGTTCGCTTATTCAAATCATAATATAGGGTAGACTTGTATAGTCTAACACCTAGCACAAAGATAAATTATCACAACATATAGACAATTAAAATAAATCTAATCATAATAGGGGTGAAACTTGCATAAACTACACATGTTAAGGATCAAAAGGTGTCAACTTGTTAAATGTCTCAATTTACATGATATGATCATAGCCCAAATCTATACATAAACTTGCATATGGGGTTTTTAGGCAACATAATGATGGTGTGAACTAGCATAGGATATCACATAAGTCATAGCATAATTCTAGATGTCATAATAGATGTCTTGGTATATGTTCATAACTTTTCTAATCAATCTAACTTGCATATGTGACTTGTCATATAGATCAACGTAACCCAAACATGATGATTTAATTAATATGAACTAACTAGCATAGATGGTAACATCATGGCCTTTTTAACATGTATGATTCATCATAACTTAGCATAGAAACTTTCAACATACATAACATCATCATAGCATGATTTACATCATATAAGATATCATCATCACATAACATTGGATTTACAATATACATGATAGCAAAAGGGTTTACAATAACATATATGATAATTCACATCATCTACTCATAATCCATTCATAACTCAACCTAATTAAAATGATAATAATCTTGTTAAGATCACCATACTCACAATTTATAGAAGAAAAGAGAGAGTTTTGCTTTGCTTTAGGGTTGAGAGAATTAGAATTGAATTTGCTTTTCTTCTTTCTTAGTTGGCGGCGGCTCCATTGATTTCCATGGAGACGGTAACTATTCTATTTTAATTAGGTTTAGGGTTAGCATTAGGATGTATTTATAGGTGTAGGAAGTTATTTAGGACCATTAGATTAACCCTGAACCATGAGAACCAATCCAATGCAAAATCTGCATTTGAGCGAATCGGCCCACGGGTTGACAGCCAAACACCCTGGATTAACCCATAGTCGACCCAGCAGAGCTCGGGTCGACCTCAAAAATGGGCCGGTTCGGTTATTCCCCCTCCCAATTCGCTGTTTTGAACTTTTTCGCATATTTATTTATTTAATTTTTAATTATATATATATATATATCAATATATATATATTTCTCTGCGCAACCCATTTCACTTAATTTTTTTCTAAAAATTAAGTATACTTTAATTTGTGAATTTTAATGTTATAAAATACGGGGTGTTACATTCTCCCCTCCTTAAAGGATTTCGTCCCCGAAATCTGCAAGTCAAGAAGAATGTATATCCTACCATCTAATCGTCCATCTACTCAACCATCAAACACCAGCATCCATTGTCTTTAAAAGACTTCTAATGCTTTAATGTTTATATGCACAGTGTGTGTATATGTCCATATCTAATGCAAAATTAGGCGGTCTACTGATTCAGTCGACCTCCTTAGTGCAATTCATGATAGTGCCATGCGTCCAATATGTATGCAAAAGATTCCTAATGATACATATTAATTCTATATGCATGCACAACCATCCACCCGAATGCAGCAACTATATGATAATACAACCATTATACATCCATTTTACTAAATACATCCATATATATGCAATATGCAATATGAAGTGACTGAGCCGATCTGGTGCCTAATAGTGTGTGTATATGCATCCACGAGCAACCACTAGCAAACACTTGCATCCACTTTGCATCCACCATACATAACATGTCTCAAACACATGTTTCAACCATAGGATTATCCTAACTAAAGGTCAAAGATACTAGTGAGAGGATATACTAAAGATAAGATAAGTACAAGCTAAGCGATAAAGGAGAAATTAAAGGACATACCCTCAAAAAGAAAAGGGTATCGTGAACGCATCTTCTCTTCCGTCTCCCAAGTTGCGTTGCTCTCATCATCTCCCCATTGCACTTTGACTAGTCTGACCTCTCGATTCCTCAACCTCTTAATCTCCGACCCAAGAATGCACGTAGGAGCTCGTCGAATTGTCGCATCACGCTCTATCTCCACCTCTCTAAGCAAGCTTTGCTCTACCACTTCCACGGTCTCGTGCAAGCACTTCCTCAAATGTGACACATGGAATACGTCATGTACACCACTAAGTCTCTCGGGCAACTCCACTCTATACGCCATCTGTCCAATTTCCTCCTTAATAGGAAACGGCCCTACAAACCTTGGTGCTAATTTCCCAACAGAACCCAAAGCGAAAAACGTCCCAAAATGGAGACACTTTGACAAAGACCATGTCCCCAACTTCAAACTCGAGATCTGTCCTCCTCTTATCTGCATAAGATTTCTGCCTATCCTGTGCTGCTTTCATCCTCCTTCGAATCAAGTCGATCTTCTCCGAAGTCTCCCTAATCATATCGGCCCAAGTAAGATCTTATCCGTAGATTCCCACCAACATGTAGGTGAACGACAAGGTCGTCCATATAGAGCTTCGAATGGTGCCATACCAATGCTGGACTGAAAGCTATTATTATATGCGAACTCAACCAATGGAAGATGCTCTTCCCATGTACCCCCAAAGTCTAGGATACATAGCCTCAACAGATCCTCTAGAATGCGATTCACCCTCTCGGTCTGGCCGTCCGTCTGAGGATGATATGCGGTGCTCAAACATAACTGAGTCCCTAACGCCTCTTGTAAGCTTCTCCAAAATTCGCTAGTGAAAATAGGATCGCGGTCGCTCACTATGCTAGAAGGAACACCGTGCAAATGAACTATTTCTCGAACGTATACGGAGGCTAACCATGGAGCAGTCCTCTTACTCTTTACGGGAATGAAATGGGCGCTTTTAGTAAGTCTATCTACTATAACCCAAATTCCCGTATTATCCTTCCTTGATCGCGGTAACCCATCCACAAAATCCATCGAGACACTTTCCCACTTCCATAGTGGAACCTCCAATGGGTGAAGCAACCCACCAGGTTTCTTTTGCTCCGCTTTTACTTGTTGGCACACCAAGCATCTAGCGTCATACTCGGCCACGTCTTTCTTCATGCTGGCCCAAAAGTAAACTCTCTTCATGTCTTTGTACATCTTGTCCCCGCTGGGATGAATGGTCATCTTCGAACGATGTGCTTCATCAAGAATAGTCATCCTTAGGTCATCGTCTTTTGGTACACAAAGTCTACCGTCCCTACGTAACCAACCCTTATCATCTAGGGTATACATACGGAGATAGCTTGATGACTCCCCTCCTTTGAGCTTTTCTACTAACTCAACTAACTGCGGGTCGTCTCGCTGTGCCTCGCCAATCCGTCCCAAAAGCGTAGGTCTGACCTCCAAGGATGCTAGCAAACCGGGTACGAAGTCAATGGAAAGTCTAAAGTCAAACATCAAAATGAATTCTAAACTTCGCCGCTCAACAAACAAAGGACTTAAGGATAATCTTTTTCTACTTAAGGCGTCTGCCACCACGTTACCCTTGCTAGGGGTATAGGCTATTTCGAAGTCGTAGGACGCTAAGAACTCCATCCACCTTTGCTGCCTTAAGTTCAAGTCCTTTTGAGAGAATAGGTATTTTAAAGACTTGTGGTCAGTGAATAATTCGAATTTCTCGCCAAGAAGATAATGACGCCAAGACTTAAGCGCGAAAACAATAGCGGCCAATCCTAGGTCATGTGTAGGATAATTATTCTCATGCGCTCTCAACTGCCTTCCACCATAGGCTATTACTCTACCCTCTTGCATTAAGACTGCGCCTAGTCCTGTCCCACAAGCGTCAGTATAAACGGTAAACGGCTTACTCCCGTCTGGCAATACTAAGACTGGGGCTGAAGTCAAAGCTCTCTTCAAACGTTGGAATGCATCATCACAATCTACGTCCCATGTGAAAACTAGGTTCTTCTTCGTCAAGCGTGTCAATGGAGCTGATATCCTTGCGAAGTCTTTGATAAACTTCCTATAGTAGCCAGCCAACCCCAAGAAACTTCTCACTTCGGTAGCATTTTTAGGAACCTTCCAATCTTGGATGGCCACCACCTTCGCGGGATCTACAGCTATCCCTTCTTTGGAAACCACGTGTCCTAAGAACCGTACTTCCTTCCTCCAGAAGTGACACTTAAAATTTAGCCATAAGGCTACGCGCTCGTAGGGTCTCCAACACATCCCTAAGATGTAGGGCATGCTCTTCTCCATCCTTAGAAAAGTTCAAGATGTCATCTACAAAGACTACCACAAATTTGTTAAGGAACTCCCTAAACACCCTACTCATCAAATCATCAAAGTATGCGGGGGCGTTTGTCAAACCGAAGGGCATCACTAGCCATTCATAGAAACCGTCCGGAGTCCTAAAGGCAGTCTTGTCAATGCTATCCTCAGCCACTCTCAACTGATGGAAACCAGTGGCTAAGTCCAACTGCGAAAACACTGAGGCGCCAACTAACTGATCGAAGAGATCGTCAATCCTCGGCAGTGGGTGTCTGTTCTTCTTAGTAAGCTTATTAAGTTCTCTATAGTCCACAAAAAGTCTAAGGGACCAATCCGCCTTCGTGGCAAATACTACTGGACCACCCCACTCCGATATACTTCGTCTTATGAACCCCTTCTCAAGCAACTCCTTCACTTGCTTATCGAGTTCCCTCCTTTCACGAGGAGCCATGTGGCGTACTGGCAAAGATACTGGTTTCGCATTATCCACAAGATATATTCGAAAATCTATCTCCCGCTTTGGAGGCAAGCCTTTCACCTCCTCAAACACATCCGAATATTCTCGGACCACTCTAACAGATCGTAGATTTTCCTCAGATGCGTCAAGCGATTCTAGATAACTTAGCATAACCGAATTTATGGGATTACGAAAGATTTCGAGAGTGTTTCCAAGGCGAGTCACGAGCCTAACTACTCTCCTTTCACAGTCAAGAACGGCCCCATTTCTGGATAACCAATCCATTCCTAAAATTAGCCCATAGCCCGTGAAGCCCAACACATAAGCATCACATCTAAATTCAACGCTAAGTATGGAAATTTTCAAATCCAAACACATCATAGACAAATAAGCTGAGCCCCCAACTAGATTCGAAACAACTAAGGGATCCTCTACTAAACTGGTGTTTAAGTGCAGTGATTCAACTAATGATGTAGAGATAAACGAATGTGATGCGCCTGAATCGAATAAGGTACGGACAAGAGATCAAACAGAAAAACTAAGCTTTCAACAGAAATGGTTCTACCTCGTTCTTGCAGCGGTGGGACCGCGAGAGCCTGAACTTGTCCCCTTGCCTGCCCTGGTGCCATAAGAGCCTGCACCTGTCCTCCCGAGGTAGCTCCTGCCCTCTGCCCCTTCTTTGGGCAGTCCTTCACTAAATGTTCCGCATCGCCACAATGAAAACAGCCTGTCCTCTTTTTCTTTCGGCAATCCTTGCTGAGATGGCCTGGTGTCCCATAGTTAAAACATTTCTTCTTTCCCTTGCCGTTATTGTCTTTACCACCCTTCTTGTTTTGCTGTTGTGGTTTCTTCTGATCCCCCTTCTTCTCGGGTGCCTTATCATCTTTAGCGCTTTTCTCCTCATGCATAAGCGCCATTTCTACTAACTTCTCAAAGGTGGCCCCCATAGGGATGTGGATCATAGCCAACCCTTGCAATGGTTCATTCAAGCCATTCACGAACCTCAGCGCCTTCTTCTCTGGCTTGTTCACTAAGTCCAAGCCAAACCTTGCTAACTGATTAAATTTATTGACAGATTCTTTCACTGATGAGCTTCCTTGCTTCAATGTCAAGAACCTTTCCATATATAGATTTTCTTCCGCCCTTGAGAGAAACTTCGCCTCGAACCTACGTCTGAAATCCGCCCAAGAGTCAACAGGACACTCCCCATTAGTGACCTCCCACCAAAACGAGGCCTCTCCCTTCATCAACCAAGCTGCTAATCGAACTCTCCTCCCTTCTTCTACTTCAAAGATTTCTAGCAATTCTTCTACCTCCTTAAGCCAATCTCTAGCTTCCAGAAACGTTTCTGACCCTTGAAATGGTTTTCCACCCATAGCCTTGAATTCCTTGCACGTCTTTGCAAAAGTATCTACGCGAGGAGGATGAGGAGGAATGGGTGCAACTGGTGGTGGAGGAACATTGGCTGGATCTGCAGCGGCCCTAGCCTCCAATAGCCTCCTATACCATCCTGGTATCGTTACACCGTCGGGTAGATTAAGATCTTCAGCCATGCTGAAACGAAAAAGGAAAGATTCAAAATGGAGAATTCGAAAGATAAAGATATGTGGCTATTGGGGATTATGTTTTTCTTAAAAACTCTTCTCTTTAAATTTCTCATTAAAACATGTTTTTGAAAACACTTATTCCAAAAATAACTATTTTTCTAAAGTATTTTTATCTGTTTTGGTAACCTTAAGCTCTTATACCACGTGTAACACCCCACGTCCATTAATGTCACTCACAAAGGGAATGCATTAACTTCCATGGAGGTTATAAGTGAATATAGAACAGAAAAATTACAACAAGACAGATAATAAATAGTACTTGGAAATCTAAAACTTCATTTTATTGCAGCGGAAATTAAACATGTTTGGTACATCATAAAACCATAGATCATAACCAAGTACAATATCCATCTTCATAAAAACAAAATACATAATCCCATTACATAAATAGCCATTAAAAAGATAACAAGCTGGACTTTACTTCAACTGTCCAAGCTTTCCAAAGAGAGATGAAGCAATTCAATCAAACTCCACTAGGGCTGGGCCCAACCTGAGGACCAGGACGGGGAAAAAGGATAGAAATAGAGGGGGTCAGACATAAAGTCTGGCGAGTATGATAATTCTAACAATACTATTATCAAAATAACTAGACTAAGGCATAAGCTGGAAGACAAGTAAATGTCTATGAACTCTTAGGAAGATAAAGATAGCGTTTAAGATAATGTTAAAGATAACGGTAAAGGCACACCTAATTACTAGCGAATGAATACTACACTGCACCGCACATTACTACACTGCACCACACCAGTCACCCTATTGTTTGATCCCACTTGCTTCACACAGAAACTTTATAAATAGCCTTACGTACCCCTAGCTGACTACATAGGTTCCGTCTGCACCTATCTCCACTAGGTGTACCCCACTACCCACTTTCGATCGGCTCCCTATTCGTAGATACCCGTGCTGGCCACACAGTGGGGGTGTATCACTCCCCTAAAGTGGCAACCTGATACAACTTGAGAATGCACCGCTTATACCTACACGATGCAACATCGTCTTACCTAACAGCCCGGGTCCACACACGCATACGAAACCCGTTGGACTTGCATTGCCACCGCTCCCCGTTTTGGCCTCTTACAGTCGAACCCAGCATGCGTGTCCCGTCCTCGACTTGGGTCGAGCCCACAAAGATACGTTTGGGATACTGGTCGAAATGGGCCCCCACAAGCTACCCACCTAAGCTTGTCACTAGTATATCCCACTTAACCCCGTTAGTCATGTTCATTTACATGTGTGTTTGGTTAAGTCTTACTAATCGTATTTCACATGCCACTAAGGGCACCCCCTAGATTCCTCATGCCACCGAAGGCACCTACTTAACCCCCATGTCCCACCTTACATGTTTATCTGGTTAAGTATTTCTTAATTCATTCAGGCCATAACCTCATAAAGACCTCTCACATTAGACTGGCATTTATGGCAGCTGGATTTGCCGGGCGGGTCCGGGCAGTCTTACACCATAAAAGAGTCTAACCTCGTGTCTTTACAACCGTTATGCTTTATTTTAGGCCTAGGACCTCTCACATTGGGCTGACATTTGTGACCACTGGATTTTCCGGGTGGTTCCGGGCAGGTTTACGTCACAAACGAGTCCAACCTCGTGTCCTAAGCATTGATTAACACTTAAAATCTTTTACCCCAGTTTTAATAATTCCCTATTCAAATTATTAATTAAGTCAACTTTTAATGATGTCCATAATTGACTCAATTATGGCCATCCACTTATGGCATGCAAAATCATATCAATTGCACCCCAACTTTTTAATATTAAATCCTTAATATTACCCCTTCCCCACGTTTATACGTTCGCTTATTTAACGCATAATATAGGCTAGACTTGTATAGTCTAACACCTAGCACAAAGATAAATTATCACAACATATAGACAATTAAAATAAATCTAATCATAATAGGGGTGAAACTTGCATAAACTACACATGTTAAGGATCAAAAGGTGTCAACTTGTTAAATGTCTCAATTTACATGATATGATCATAGCCCAAATCTATACATAAACTTGCATATGGGGTTTTTAGGCAACATAACGATGGTGTGAACTAGCATTGGATATCACATATGTCATAGCATAATTCTAGATGTCATAATAGATGTCTTGGTATATGTTCATAACTTTTCTAATCAATCTAACTTGCAGATGTGACTTGTCATATAGTTCAACATAACCCAAACATGATGATTTAATTAATATGAACTAACTAGCATAGATGGTAACATCATGGCCTCTTTAACATGTATGATTCATCACAACTTAGCATAGAAACTTTCAACATACATAACATCATCATAGCATGATTTACAACATATAAGATATCATCATCACATAACATTGGATTTACAATATACATGACAGCAAAAAGGGTTTACAACAACATATATGATAATTCACATCATCTACTCATAATCTATTCATAACTCAACCTAATTAAAATGACAATAATCTTGTTAAGATCATCATACTCACAATTTAGAGAAGAAAAGAGAGAGTTTTGCTTTGCTTTAGGGTTGAGATTTAGAATTGAATTTGCTTTTCTTCTTTCTTAGTTGGCGGCGGCTCCATTGATTTCCATGGCGATGGTAACTAGTCTATTTTAATTAGGTTTAGGGTTAGCATTCGAATGTATTTATAGGTGTAGGAAGTTATTTAGGACCATTAGATTAACCCTGAACCATGAGAACCAATCAAATGCAAAATCTGCATTTGAGCGAATTGGCCTACGGGTTGATAGCCAAACACCCTGGATTAACCCCTAGTCGACCCAGCGAGGCTCGGGTCGACCTCAAAAATGAGCCGGTTCGGTTATTCCCCCTCCCAATTCGCTTTTTTGAACTTTTTCGCATATTTATTTATTTAATTTTTAATTTTATATATATATATATATATCAATATATATATTTCTCTGCGCAACCCATTTCACTTAATTCTTTTCTAAAAATTAAGTATACTTTAATTTGTGAATTTTAATGTTATAAAATTACGGGGTGTTACACTTGCATCTCACGCTCTACATATCCATTATATAATCAAAAACAGTACGGTCCTTATTGGATATTGGATTCCAATTATGACAAGGTATGGGACCAATTTCCGATCAGTGTACTCTAGAGGGGATACACTGGAGTTCAACAAGAACATCTTGCAACCCGACCACACATGACCGACCACTCTTTTAGCTTGGGTGTATCGAATATATTATCACCCATGGTTGTCGGCCATCCAACCGTAGTCCATAAGATACATAAACGAAAGAAGAACAAAATTAATTTTCTCTAGATCGATGACAAATATACCCTGCTTAGGAATGACACACCTAACAATGTTGCATGCTCGATTTATGTCATTTCCCGGTTGATGAGGCTTGAGGTCACGTTTATCTTTTCAGAACATCACAAATCATTTACTTTGAATTTCACATCGTCAGATCCATCAAATCACTAATTGATGTCTACAAATATACTCTGGTGTTAAGCAAGAGAATTTCCCTTCCAACAAACTTGGTATATTTGTAAAAATCAATGTACGTGACCCTTATGAAATAATCTGTAAGACATTCATCCATACAAGTCATCCAAGATCAGGATGAACCGTAGGCACCCTCCTACTGCATCCTTTATAGGAATCACCCTAAGGATCAGTAGCGAGTGGTCCTTGTAAATCTGTAGGTTTTGATCACGACAGAACCACGGTTTATCTCCAGAAGTGACCTAGAGAATATAAGTTGTTCTTCCGTTTTATGAAGATCTACGGTCTTCAATTGCTCCATCTTCATTTGTTGCAAGTTAGTTTCGTATGCAACGTTGATTCGAAGTGGTTTTGGGTCTAGTTCCCATCCTGGTCTCTTCGAAACAACACGTCAAAGGTCCTATGACAATAATTCATTGATAGTCGGGTTTTGAACTATCAATTCACACAGTGCAGTCAAGTATATTGGCAGCTCCGATCCCTTTATTTAGATTCATTTATACAAACCATTTCATCGATTCTTAGAAATCGATTTCATATTCTTATTTTAAATCCCATTGTTCTCGTTACCTTAAAAACAATAACATATCTTTATTTACCAAAATTCGTTCATTACTTCACTTTGAAATCTAACTATATTCACCAAATCCTTTATTTCCTTTATTTCGAAAAAATCCCCATATATATATATATAATTCCAAGGTATAAATATATTCACACTTCAAACTAGAGTCAAACCATGTTTATTTATACATCATTTTATTTTAAACAAATGGTTTCAAAATCTTACAATTAACATTGCAATATTCTCTTATAAAATAATAAACCCACTTCCAACTGTTACAAACTAATATCCTCCTTTAATAATAGTGAAGCCATTCAAGTTGGGGTATTTTAATTACCTCTCAAATCTTGACTGACAACGTTTGTATCTAGGAATAAATAAAGGTTTGAAACACAACACCTATCATTCCATTTAATTTAAATTGCGGTTTTTAATATCCATTCCGTGCATTTGGCAAATTTATTTTCATTTTAAATCTCTTACACTTTTTAAGTAAAACTTACTAAAACAAAAATTGTTTCGCTTTTAACTTATCAACACTTTGATTTTGTTTAAAATCCATTTACTTTGTCTTTACACAATTTCAACTAAGCTTCTTACTCTTCAACAAATCCTATTTCCCTCTTAAAATAATTTTACTTAAGTCAATTACTTACACGAAAGTTTATTTTAACACCATCGCTCGAGATCAAACTTCTTTATAAATCTTGTTTATGAAACTTAGGTCCTATTTAATTTCTTCTTAAAGGAACCATTTCAAAAATCCATTACTTAATTGACTTTCATTTAATAAGGTAAATTACCTTAATTACTATGAATTAAAATAATAAATAATTTCTTTACTAACTGAAGTAAAATATAGTTCACTTCATTAAAAATAGATCACCAGATCGCTTAAAGACATTATTAAATAATAACTACTTCACTTATGATTATTCAATTTATAAGCATTTTTAAATATCATTAAATAAAAAGATAATTAATATTCTAGAATATTATTAAAATAAACCAAGGGTTCGTTAAACCATTTCTATTAGACTTATTGAAGACCGATCAATCTAATTATTAATTCCCATTAAACAATTGACTTCGTCAATTTAAACATCAGTTATTTATTAACTGATTTCACTAGCTTTCTCATTAAATTTATAATTAATCTAACTATATCGCTTAACTGATTTTCTCAAAACAGCGATTTCCAAATATCAACCTATAGGTTCAATTCAAGCTTCTATGCTTATGAAATTTATTAAAAACATTGAAACTATTTATAAATATTAACTATGTAAAAAAAATATTTTAAATATAAATATAATATAAAATTTTCACTTCAATTATAAATAAAAAAATTATAACTTCAATAACATCAATTCGCCTGACGGTCAACTAACGTCTTAAAAACAACTTTTTAGATCAGTTGCTGCCAATAACTTAATCAATACCATCTATTGATTAAAACATCACATCAATGTTGAATTTCAATTCAAGGTTCAATATCCAATCAATAATCAACATCCAATCAGGATATAATGTCATTTGGGGTAAACAGTTCATATTTGAATAATATGGAAAAATAAACAACATATAAAATATTTTGAGGAGTCCGGTGGGATACCTGTTCTTCCCTGCATCATAGATCATCATATCATATAATAACTGCATATGAAATGAACATTTTAAAGTAAATCATCCAACACGATGCTAATATATATGTCCACTACAATCAATAGCATCCAAGGCATTCAAACATCCAATTTTTATTATTAACTACAAATTATGCTTATAAGAATTTAACACATCATAACAATCCAAAAAAGTGCGAGAATTAACTCATTTTTATTTCCAACGATCGATTCGTGCGTTGTTTCATTTGATTTTAAACGAGCATATAAAATTAGATGAAATTCTGATAGCTTCTAATCCCTTTCGAACCTACTCAACAATGTAGTAATTTTCACCATGATTCCAACGAGCCCGATTTTGCGCGATTCTTATAACTAATAGCCAAAATACACATGTTATAAGTCTATTCCAATTAAATAGTGATTAACTTAAATTAATCATAACTTAATTACCCTACTTAGCCAAGTCAGCAGCTGCTTAACCCTCCACTAATCTTCACGCATCTTCATCCTCCTCAACAGGAAAATCCCGATACCTCCATATCTCAAAAAACTGAAACATGAACTTCTACTTTGATCCATCGTTGCGCCACAATGGCGAAGTTGGACCACTTGCAACTGATACTGTCGTGATTGCTTCCTCATGATGCTCCACCTCTAATCAGCCACATCACCACCATAGCTCTGTAGCTCCCTCACAAACCCATTAAGAGAAGACCGCCGTTTCTCGGTTAAAATGAAATTGCACCCTGCACCGACCGCCAATCGAAACACCACCACTACCCATCGATAGCTCAACCTACCCTGCTTCTTTTCTCTTCAGGCCACCGAACCTATAGATACCTTCAACATCATGGAATCTCCAAAAACCAACCGATAACCCAGAAAATACACTATGCCAATCATTTCCCCTTACCAACCACCACCGACACTTTAGGATCTTCAACCCAACAGAAAATTCGAAGGTCTCCAACCCCTGTACAATATTCCTTCAGTCACCAAGACCCAATTCTCTCGCTATCCTCCTAAAATTTGGAAAAAATGAAACATAATTTCTTTCGTGTTTACCACTTTCCAATTGCCTCGGGCGATGATACCACCCCAAATTCCATCAGTGTCTCAACCTCTCAGTCCCCTACGATTCCTCTGTTTGAAGCTTTATCTAACAATCACTAGGTTTGGAGTTTTGATCGAATTTGTAAAACGGGATTTAAATGTCAAAACAAAAGGATGAGATCGGGAAGTAGGTTGATGGCATTTTGGTTTTAGGTTAGATGATATATAAATGATGAGTTTATAATATTGTAATCTGACGTGACTAAAGATATTTTATTGAAAATGACTAATGATTTTTATTCGTGCGTATCACCCATTATGTACATCGTTTATTGATTAGTATGACCACATACGAACCCCATTCACGATGAAAATGGAGATCATGGCATAATTAAACGTTACAATCCTAATGAAGCTTGTTTCGTCGAATTCTAAGTCCGTTTCCTCAAATGGTGCTTATTTAAGCTTAAATGGTTGGTTTATTTACATTTAATTTTGCTATGTCCACAAAATAACTCCAATTGACGCAAAACTTGAAATCTAGCATTAACTAGCTATTGCAGACTCAATAAAATTTGTTTGGTCAAAAATGTACGTCGTTTGAATAATATCACTTTTTACGGGTCCAATTTAAATTAAAAAATCCAATTTTAAAATACCTCAATATAATAATATTAAAATATAACAATCAGACATATTGGGGAAGAATTCCATGTAGTTCCAAAATGAAATACTTTGAGTAGAGTTTCAAGATGAATCAATATTCGATAAAATAATAGTAATTTATTAATATAAGATATATCGTTATATTTTTTAAATGAATTCCATAACGACTATTTGAAAATTTGGTTTGGACATAAAAAAAATCAGTAACATGAAAATTTTATTTATCGATTCCATTAAAAAATTATTATCCAATGGATTCAGACATTTCTTGTTTTAAAGAAATCCGACTTATATTGGATCCTATATAATCATTTAAAGTCCAAAATGTAATATTACGAACTACTATGCCACTGCAGCTCATTTTATAATTAAATTATAAATTTAAAGTTCAAACATCGTTTGATACACGAAATCGTTAATTTAATTCAAAACAAACTAAAATAAATGTTTTTATATTATCCAATTTTCATTATACAACAAATATAACTAATCCCGACTATCTCATAAATAAATTATTATGATGCTTTTATATTAATAAAATATTCCAAACCATTAAATTTCAAGTCATTAAATACAAAACAACATTTAAAACCTTTTTTTAAATAATAAATAAAACAGTTAAAAATTTGGGTCATTACACACTACTTTCGAGCCTCCTCCTCAACACAGAGGTGAGTGATCAACTTTTCTAAGGAAAATTCCTTAGTCTTATGCCTCAAAACATTTTAAAAGTCCTTCCAACCTAGGGGAAGTTTGCCAATAATAAAAACAATTTGGAGTAGTTCATCTAAAATCTTACCTTCGGATATGATCTCATGAGTTATTTTCTGAAGCTCGTGGGACTACATCTCTACTGACTTGTCATTTGTCATTTGATATTTGAGGCAGTGACTGACAACATATATTTTTGATCTTGCCTCCTCCATGTCATACTTCTTCTTCGGCGCCTTCCAGGTCTTCTATGTTGATTTTTCTGAATTGCAGTAGTCATACAAGTCATCGCTGAGGCCGTTGAGAATGAAATTTTGGCAAAGGTAGTCCTGCTTAGTCCAAGGTTGGAGTTGTTTCGATAGTTCTATTCAGGAAGCCATCTGGGCTGCATCGGCTGCATCAGCTTCATCGAGTTTCTCTGGCAGCTGTTGTTTATCAGTCTTGAGCTCATAAACCACTTTACTTATGGTTAGACAGAATTCAATATTCTGAAGCCAGTTTTTGAAGTGTAGCCCTTTGAATCTGAATAGGGAACCGGTGACAAGAGGGATCTGGAATGCGGAGGAAGATGTAGCGTTGTCAAAATTTGTAGTCGAAGCCATTGTGTTTTTTAAGAAAGTCATCAAATTTGTTGGAACAATGGCTGAGTCATGTATAAAGTGGCTCTCTTGAATACATTTCAGCGATCTGCTCAATGGTGCAAAGCAGTTCATACCTTTTGTCATCGCCTTTAGAATAAAACAGCCTCTTCTTCTGTATCAATTCGCTTGCACAAACGAACTGAGCCTAATTGCACTCAAATTAAAAAAACTGTACTGCTCTTTTCTTTTTGTAATGAAATTTTTTCAATGAAGATAAAGTGGTTTTTTAGGAAGATGAAAATTTTGTCTATTCTATTTCTTATATAGACATAATGAAAAAATGTAACGTTTTCTCTGTTAGTGGAAGGAAAGTTGGATCACAATTAATACCATAATAAATAAAAGAAACGGTCAAAATACTGCAATTTATAACATGTAAAGTGTATATTTTTCAAAAGTGATGAATGCTAACAAGTTTTAATTTATTATCATTCTTAGCAATATTTTAATACAATTCATTTTGTAATAGCTCGATATAAAGTCACATAAATATATGACCATTGTGCTGGTATAACTACTCAATCACAATAATGGTTCAATAATAAATTATTTGTAATTGTCACTTTTTTTAATGAATTCACAACATCTACAAAAAGTTTACAATATATATAGGGAAAGTCTATTAGGACACAAGATTTAGACACAATTGGTGACATAATGAATTTACATCATTGGATCACCCCATGAATTCCACTCCTCCATGTAAAGACAAAATGATCTAATTGTTAAGATTGTGTGTCCTCTAATCTGTGTCTAAATAGCCTCTCCCATATACATATAAATATATTCATATATATATATATGTATATTCATATATATATATATAAACACACATATATACATATATACGAAGAGCGTTCAGTGACACACATGGTACGTTATTATCACGAGCGATGAAGTTGCATGATGGTACTAGCGCGATACAAACTGAAATACAAACCGATAAGACACTAACAAGAACTTGCACGCGAATACAAGTCTAGTTACATGCTTCAAGCTGCAAAAAAACTCAGCATACAATATGCTTAAACTTGACAAGTTGTTCCACAAGCGGGTTGTATGATTTAATTCCAACATTATGATGCTTTTCCTTCAGCATAGAGCTTCAAAAAGGTGTTGGGATTCTGTAACAGGAGGAGCTCTAGTCATGGTGTTGCCACGAAGAGAAGGGTCTGTGATTGTTGAGGGCGAAGCCATGACTAGTTGGAGAAACAGTGAGTGGTGGCAATGCTCGAGTCTAGTGCAGTTGAATACTGGCTTGGCGTGGTTGCTCAGGTTGTTATATGAGGGGTGAGGAGGTGGGCTAAACATGTGTAGAAGGGGAGGTTAGAGGTTATACTAAAGCAATGTTGTGGGGAAGGGCTTCGGTTGAAGTGGCGCTTGTGGGAGATTTGGTGACAGCGAAGCTCGATGAGGTGGAGTGATGGGCCTCAGTTGCGAAGCAGGGTCGCTGCTTTGGATCCAAGAAGGGGTAGAAGGCAGAATCAGGGAGGAGATGAAGGGTGGATGTCCACGTGGTCTGTTTGAGGCAGTCATAAGACAAAGAATGAGGAAATAGAAGCGAATTTGAAGATGGAAACACAAGCAATAATTAAAATGAAGTTAAAATTAAGGAGACATTCCTATTATACTTTCATATTGTAAATCTAGTACCTGTCAAAATTTCATTTTAATTCTGGTCCCTGTTTACTTGTAACAAAGAAAATTATTGCTGATATGTCAGCAACTTTTATAAATAATTGTTGTTATGTCAGCAACCTTCGTTGTTAAATTTTCATTGTAAATCCGCCCCTTGTTTTCCAGAAACAACAGAAAAATTATTGCTGAAATGTCAGCTATTTTAATAAATAATTGTTGATACGTCAGCATCTTTTATACAGTGTACAGAAAAGTGAAAGATTTTTGCTGAAATGTCAGCGACTTTTGTAAATAATGGCTGATATGTCTGCAACTTTTATATCATACAAAAAAGTTGCTGATATGACAGCAACTTCTATGAAATGTTGTTGATATGTCTGCAACAATCAGGGATAAAAAAACAGAAACCAAATTTGTACTAAAACTTAGTGATGGACTTTACGTGTATTTTAAACCTTAATAAAGACATATGCCAAAAGTAACCTATAACAAAAGTGGAGATAATTATGCGCCTTTCGAAGTATATGTCACGAGAAATGTTCATTAAGCAACTGAAATATGAACGTTAACTATTCAAGCACACAAGAGAATAGGTACGTTTTTTTACCTATTCCAAGCTCCTTTGTTTCATAAATCTTCTTCTTACACTATATTGGATTGTTTAGAGTTCGGTGCTAAGGGAACCACAATGTCTTCTTTTGGTACCATTGAACAATTTTTGTTGTTTTGTACAGCGATCAATCACTGATCGAACACTGCTCTAGCGGTGGTTGTCTTGTACCTCGAAGCACTTATTGAGATGCCCTTAGCACCACACTATTTAGATATGGGTAAGCCCAATAACCAAATGCCACGTAAATTAAAAATTCAAACCGTTTTACTGTCCAAACCGATCGTTCAAACTCGCGAAATAAAATAACGCGGTGCTTAGTGTGTCGATACTAACGGGACAAGACACTGGAAATTTATATTTTATTGTTCGCATTAAAGTTTACTATTACTGTTAACAATTAACCATTATATAGATCAATTTAAATAGAGATATGGAAATTGAAATTCGAAAAAATAAATATCAATATTTTAAAAATAAAATTTTCTAAAAAAATTTCATGTAAAATATTTCTAATTCAAAAATCAACATTTTACATTATACTGTCAATTGATTTTATAGTAATAATCTAAATATATTTTTAGGTGACTATTGTTTTAAACAATTGATTTAATTCCCTAATTCAGTCTAAGTAGGCGCAACCCAAATTTTTGGTTGAGATTTTAGGTTTTTACTTTAGCGTCCAAATATTCGATGATTATTGTTTTAAACGATTAATTTAATTCAATCTAAATAGACACAACCCAAATTCATATCCAAATTTTAGGTCTTTACTTTAGTGCACAAATTGGTTTTTTCATCTTTTACGGTTGCGATTTAATGATCGTAAAATATTTTTTCCAAATTTAGATTTACTCATTTAATTAAATTTAACCTAAATATGAAAACGTATATCCATATTTTTTCTTAAAATATTATTTTAATTTCATAAAAGTACCAAATCAATTTAACAAAAATGTAAGTAATAGTTTACTTTCAGTTTCTTTTAATTAAAAGATTATAATCATTTTCAGTCTAAATCTAAAATCTTATTAAATATCATATGTTATGATTTATATTTATAAATCATTAGTTATTATTTCAAACAATTCTATTCAAAATCTATATAATTTTAAATTGATTGAAATACGGGTCGTTACAACTCATGCTAGAATAATCTTTTGAAACTTGCATTAAAGTTATTTTACAAAAAAAACCAAGTTGAGTTACTCACCTTAAAACCATTTTGGAAATAGATCTTTGAATGATTTCTTCCTACATAATGCTTTTGATTTCTAGTGCAAAGCCATTATTTATATTTTGAATTTTGATCCACAAATAAATTTGAAAAAATATAACTTTTTTAAGAAAATGAAGAAGTTTAAAAAGAGAGATGCGAAAAAAAATAGTGTAAAAGAGAAGTTAATTATGGTTTACAAAAGAAGGGTGTTAGTGTAAAATTCGGCTAAAACTCTTAGTTTATTTTCTATTTTTATATCGTTATGTTATATTGAAATCAAGGTATTATGTGTCGTAGAACTTTGAAATAATTGCACATAAGCTTATTAATCTAGTACAAAATTCATACACTAATACTATTTTCGTTTAACTAAGTCTTTCCTCTTTGTATTTTGGTTTCATTTAGCTTCTTACCTAACCTTGAGCTATATTCGTTTTATATTAATTTTATTGACAATTCAATTTCATCACTTTTGTAATTTTGTGACACCCTACATCCATTAATGTCACTCTTTATCAGAATGCGTTAAGTTTCGTGAAGCGTTATAGGTGAACAGAAATAGATCTCGCAAGACAGATATAAAAATAGCAATGGAAATTTAATACTTCATTATTCAGCAGAAAACATCGCAGTCTCAAAACCAGTTACAACATCAGGCTAAAATACTGAAACCAAATACATCAAACCAAAACATTTGTCATGTGCAAAAAACCATCAGAGTACATAAATGTAAAATCATAATCCCCAATAATAGCCATAACAAAGTAGACGAGTAGTCGAAGCGATACATCAAAGCAAATCCAGATCCAAGTAGAAACAGAGGGAGAGAGAGTCCTAATCACGAGTAAGCGTTCTGTAACACCACTAAGTCCCACATCGTGGAAGCCTGTGTGAAGTGGGTACTTATATAATAGAGCCCATCTCTTACTAACGCCGAGGCCTTTTGAGGAACAAAACCCCACAACTATACGGTGGCTAAGTTGGGGACAATATCTTGCGTGAACGAAGGTGCGTGCTGTTACAGTGGTATCAGAACCAATACCCGGCCAGAATCGTGGCTCCTGTGTGGACCACAGCGCCTGCGTGAGGTGTTTGTGAGCCAACGGGGACGTTGGGCTCTGTAGGAGGGGAGAATGTAACACCCCTAAGTCCCACATCGTGGAAGCCTGTGTGAAGTGGGTACTTATATAATAGAGCCCATCTCTTACTAACGCCGAAGCCTTTTGAGGAACAAAACCCCACACCTATACAGTGGCTAAGTTGGGGACAATATCTTGCGTGAACGGAGGTGCGGGCTGTTACACGTTCCCACCTTGAGAACCGGGGAAGAAGGAAAGAGAGAATGGGAAACAAAAAGGGTCAGACGTAAAGTCTGGCGAGTCCATTGAATTTTGGTACATATAAAGGTAAAAGTATCAAGACAAGTAAATAAATTGGATGAGAGATAACAGTAACATACAACAGTTGTAAACAGGTTGAACAGGGTAAGCAGAATAAACAGGGTAAACTATGCTTCTCAACCACTGATCTCTGCACCAATACTAATATACAAGATTTATGACAAGATTAGTTGTTACTAAATATAACAAACACAGAATGATCCTTACAGACAACATAATGGTTGTTTTAGGTGTACTCTGGTTTCATAACAGGTTTTGCCCTAAACAGAAATAACAGGCACCTCAATAGAAATAACGGGTGTTACCCTAAATAGAAAAAACACGTACATCAACAGAAATCGGCAGGTCTAGATGTACCTAAATTACTACCCCAAGTGATCGACTCTTTAGCGTATAAATACCCTATGTCGGCCCCACAGTAGGGTGTATTACTTCCTAAAGTGGCAACCTACAAAAGGACACAGACCTATTTACTGGTGCTATAGCAGCTTATTTTCCCCTACAGACTAGACCTATGCATGCTCATGACTCCATTAGAGCGTGCCTATATACACCTCCTTTCAGATGAACCTATTACCATCAGTTTAGTATGCGTGCCCTAACCGCTACCTAGTGCGAGGTTCCCGTTTAATAACTGAACGGGTTACTGACTGATATGGGACCCACAATAGCAGATGACACAAGTCAAACCCCTAAACTTGTGTCCCCAATTGAGTAGGATTTTAACAGGTTAAGTCTTACAGCATAACCCCCACAGGTTTAATAGGTTACAAAATAACAGGTTCGTATAATCCCCACAGATTTAATGGGTTAAGTTTTAAAGAATAACAGGTTCATATAACCCCAATAGATGTAACTGGTTAAGTCTTACATATTAAAAAGTTAATATAATCCCAATAGATTAAACAGGTTTACTTAACCCCATATTTTAACAGATTTACTTAACCCCCACAGATTTAATTGATTCCACAGGTTACATACCATTCCGTTAAAATGTTACACTTAATCTTTGAATTAAGCCTACAGATTTACATGTTCATACAACCGAAAATTTTCAGTCATATTCCACAGTACAGGATATTCCCCAAGTTTCCCTTTTAATTTTCATTCCCAAACATTCCCCAGTTGTCCCAGTTTTGTTCATACGTATGTCTCTTACAAGATTGGCCTAAGCTCGAAGGTAGCCTAGACTTATACAATAAATAGGGGAAGAGAGAGCGAGAAGAACGGAAATAGGCATATAATAACAACTGAACAACAGAGCAGGGGTATAGTAAAATACATGTAATTACAGAAAACTGTTTAGATATGAATCAGTTTATTAACAGGAATAGGCACAGATCCAGGTTTATTAAAATGTCAAGGTTATTGTTAAATTTTTATATTTAAAATTAACATTAACTCACAGAGATTGGATTTAAAGAACAGAGGATAATATGTTGATGTTGCGGAAGAGATTCCTGCATAAGTCAGATAATAATTGTCTTGATTCATTCCAAGTTTCGGCAGCATCTTCTTATCTTCATCTTAATTTTTTAGAATAGGGGTTTGAGGAAGAAGTATGAAGAAGTTTAATTAATTTGATAGGAGTGCGTGCCTTTATATATAGTTTACAAGACAATCCTTAAATGCCAGATCCACGTTTTTAAATCCAATTCGTTCAAAAAAATAATGCACTTAGTCAACAAAATAGCCTAGAACTAGAAAAATGAACTTCATGAGATCGTGTGTGGGTCGACCCACGGGTCGACCCACCCGACCTTGGGTCGACCCATAGGTCGACCTAGACCAGGTGTGGGTCGGCCTACAACGGGTCTAGTTCCCGCCCTTGCCGAGTTCATTTCCCTCTTCGTTTATTTTGAACTATTTTGAATTATATTTACATATATCCATCTTATATGTATACAAACTTCTAACCTTTATATCTTCCTCATACGATGTCCGTTTTACCCAAACTTAGAGTCTATTTGAACCAGAATTCAAAGGCGAACGCAATGATACAATCCATTTTAGTTAATTCCCATAATTTAATTTAGTATCTCTTTAGTTAATTAATATTCTTTAAAATTACGGGGTGTTACATTCTCCCTTACTTAAAGGATTTCTTCCACAAAATTTCCAAGTCTAGGAGAACATTACTGTCCTAACATCCACCTACAACCATCTACACATCCATCATTCACAGGCATCCATTGTCCTTAAGTGGTTTCGAATGCTTGCATGAACTTTATGCAAATTATTGTGTGTGTACATGTCCTTACCCTAATACGAAAATCAAGTAGTCTACTGATTCAGTCGACCTCCTTAAAGCATTGTGTGTTGGTGCCAATAATCCAAAATATATGCAAATAGTCCTAGTATATCATGTAAACTCTATATGTGTGCACCATCATCCGTCCAAATGCAACATCCATATGATGATATATACATTTACACTTATTAAAAACTAAAATGCACACACATCCATATGAAGTATGAGAGTCTTTGAGCCGATCTAGTGTCTACTGTGTGTATATGCATCCACGAGCAATCACTACCAAACACTTACATCCACTTGCATCCATCAAACATAACTGTCTCAAACACATGTTTACATCCATTGGTTTTCTACCTAAAGGTCAAAGATTTGATCGATGGGATATACTCGAATGATAGAACCAAGTACGAATAAAAGCTTGGAAAAAGAAGTTTAGAACATACACTTAAAAAGAAAAGGGTATGAAGCGCGAACCTTGTCTTCCATCTCCCAAATTGCATTTTCATGGTCTTCTCCCCGTTGCACTTTTATTAACTTAACCTCTCTGTTGCACAGTTTCTTAACCTCTGGTCCAAGTACTCGAGTAGGAGCTCGTCTAATTGTTGCCTCCTCTTCTACCTCCACTTCCTTAAGCATGCTTGGCTCAACCACCTCTTCTGTATTGTGAAGGCACTTCCACAAATGGGAAACGTGGAAAAAATCATGGACACCCGCCGTTCTCTCTGGTAATCTCACCCTATTGGCCATTTCACCTATCCTCTCTACTATGGGAAATGGCCCTACAAACCTTGGCGCCAATTTCCCAACAGATCCAAAGCGAACCACATTCCTCAGAGGCAATACTTTAATGAAAACCATGTATCCTACCTCAAACTCAATGTCAGCCCTTCTCTTATCAGCATTGGACTTCTTCCTGTTCTGAGCTGTCTTCATACGTTGGAGGATATGTTCAAACTTTTCTGAAGTCTCTCTAATCATCTAAAGTCCAAGTGGAAGCTTATCTGTAGACTCCCACCAACAAGTTGGTGACCTGCAAGTTCATCCGTATAGTATCTCGAAGGGTGCCATGCCTATACTAGTATGATAACTGTTGTTGTAGGCAAACTCAACGAATGGGAGATGCTCCTCCCATGTCCCTCCGAAATATAAGATACACAGCCTCAAAAGATCTTCAAGAACTATATTCACCCTCTATGTTTTTCCATCGGTATGAGGGTGATATGCGGTGCTTAGACATAACTATGTACCTAGTGCCTCTTGCAAGCTCTTAGAGAACTCACTAGTGAAGATGGGATCACGATCACTCGCTATGCTAGAAGGTGCTCCATGTAGACGGACAATCTCATGAAGATTAAATGATGCCAACCATATTGTTGTTCTTTTTCTCTTAACATGAATGAAATGAGCGATCTTAGTTAGCCTGTCTACTCTAACCCAGATACTGGTGTTGCCTCTCCTCGATCTAGGTAAACCATCGATGAAATCCATAGATACGCTCTCCCACTTCCATTGTGGGACCTCCAAAGGATATATCAACCCATCAGGCTTCATCTGTTCAGCTTTTACTTACTAGCAAACTAAACATCAAGCTACAAACTCCGCTACATATTTCTTCATCCCGGTCCAAAAGAAACTCCTCTTCATGTCTCGGTACATCTTATCGCTGCCCAAATGGACAGTCATCCTAGAATGATGGGCTTCCTCGAGGACTGTCCTCAACAAATCTCCAACTCGGGGAGCACAAAGCCTCCCATCTCGCCGTAGCCACCCTTTGTCATCCGTGGAATATCTACTAAGATGAATAGAAATCTCCCCTCTACGGTGCATATCCAAGTTGCCTGCTATCTGCGGGTCCTCTTGCTGCGAAGATACTGTCCGATCCATAATAGTAGGTCGCATCTCTAAAGATGCCAACAAACCAGGTGTAAGATCCGTAGATGGCCTAAAATCGAAGGTCGATATGTACTTCAAACTTTGCCTCTCTATGAATAGGGGACTCAAGGTCATCCTCTGCCTACTCAACGCGTCCCCCACTACATTACCCTTTCCAGGGGTATAAGTAATCTCAAAGTCAAAGGGCGCTAAGAACTCCATCTTTGTTGTCTCAAATTGAGATCCTTATTCAAGAATGGATACTTGAGCGATTTATCGTTCGTGTACAACTTGAACCTTTCTCCAAGTAGATAATGTCGCCAAGTCTTAAGTGCGAACACTATATCAGCCAACTCCAAATCGTGGGTAGGGTAGTTCCTCTCGTGAACTCTCAGCTGTCTACTACCGTAGCTTACTATCCTTCCCTCTTGCATTAAGACGACACCAATCCCTGTACCGCAAGCATCAGTGTCCAATTTGAACCCCTTGTTCCCATCAGGCAATGTCAAAACTGGGGCTGTTTTTAGAGCTCTCTTTAACCGTTGTAAAGCATCTTCACAATCAATACTCGAAGAAAAGGTCAGATTCTTCTTCGTCATTCTGGTGAGTGGGGATGATATCTTTGCATGGTCCTTGATAAACTACCTATAATAGCCCGCAAACCAAGAAAACTTCTCACCTCCATTGCATTCTTTGGAGCCTTCCAAACTTGAACTGCAACCACTTTCGCGGAATCCACGTTATCCCATCCTTGGAGACCACATGCCCTAGAAATATTACCTCCTTTCTCCCAAATTGACACTTGGAGAATTTCTCCTTAAGATGATGTGTTCTAAGAATCCTCAAAACCTCCCCTAAGTTTAGGGCATGCTCTTCCTCGCTCTTTGAGAAGATCAGGATGTCATCTACAAAGACCACCACGAACTTATTCAGAAACTCCCTAAAAACCTTACTTATCAAATCCAAAAAATATGCAGGTGCATTCATCAACCCAAAAGGCATGACTAGCCACTCAAAGAAGCCATCCGGAGTTCTAAAAGAGGTATTATCTATACTGTCCTCTACTACCCTCGACTGATGAAATCCCATGGCTAAATCTAACTACAAGAAAACAAACGCTCAAACAAGTTGGTCAAACAGATCGTCAATTCTCGGGAGTGGGTGCCTATTCTTCTTAGTGACCTCATTCAACTCCCTATAATCCACACATAGATGAAGTGAGGCATCAGCCTTGGTCGCAAAGACGACTAAAGCACCCCATTCTGATATACATCACCTAATAAACCCCTTCTCAAGTAGCTCCCATACTTGCTTGCTAAGCTCCCTCCTTTCTCTAGGAGCTATGTGGCGCACAGGCAATGTAACTGGCTTCACATTATCCACTAAGTATATCCGGAAATCAATCTCACGCCTCGGAGGTAAGTCCTTAACCTCCTCAAAAACATCTTGATATTCACAGACTATAGGGACAGATTGCAAATTTTCGGCAGAAGCATCAAGTGATTCTAGGAAACTAAGCATGACAGACCCCTTTGGGTCACAGGAAATCTCGAGAGTCCTCCCTCGGCAAGTCAAAAGTATAACGACCCTCCTCTCATAGTCTAGGATGGCACCATACACTGCTAGCCAATCCAACCCTAGAATCAAACCATATCCCATAAAACCAAGCACATACGCATTGCACTCGAACTCGACGCCTAATATAGATATCCTCAAACCCCGACATATCATAGACAGATGAGTTGTGCCACTAATGGGGTTTGAGATGATAACAAGTTCAGAAACAATACTAGTACTAGGTGTAGAGACTTAACCACAGAGTCAGATATAAAAGAATGAGAAGTGCCAGAATCAAAAAGGGTCCTAATTGGATGATTGGAAAGAGAAATCAAACTTTCAGCAGAAACTTTCCTACCTCTATCCAGTCCATTAGCCTCGAGAGCCTGCACCTTCCCTCCAAAAGATCCTGCTGTTTGCCCCTGTCCTTGCTTCTTTGGGAATTTCCTAGTATAGTGTCCAACTTCACCATAGTTGAAACAATCATTATTCCTTTTTCTACAATCCTTGACTAAATAACCCAAACTCCCACAACCATGACACTTCTTCTTTTTCTGAGCCTTGTCATTATTTCTACCCTTCTTTTGTATTTCTTTCTTGGGACACACTTTCTTGTTTTGTGTCTCATCGGTCTTAATCTCTTTCTTCTCATCCTTACCATCTTCGTGCATCCATATCATGTCAAAAAGTCTCTCAAAAGTTTCCCCTATTGGTATATGAGGCAATGCGAATGCCTGGAGAGGTTGATTTAATCTTCTCACAAACCTTAAAGCTTTCTTATGCGGGGTATTTACCAATTCCATACAAAACCTTGACAAATGATTGAACTTATTGACATACTCTTTAACAGACATACTTCTTTGCTTAAGTGCCAAGAATCTCTCCATCTTCATACTCTCTTCTGCCTAAGAAAGGAACTTAGTTTCGAATCTTTGTCGGAAATCAGTCCAAGTATCTACTTGATGCCCTGCTTGTGTCACCTCCCACGAAAACGAAGCCTTGTCCTTAAGCAGCGATGCAGCCAACTGTATCTTTCTACGGTCGTCGATCTCAAAAAGTCCAAACAAGTTCTCTGTCTCTCATAGCCAATTCTGTGCTTCCATAAAGCTTTTAATTCTGCGAATAGTTTTCCTTCCATAGCACAGAAGTCCTTGCATATCTTAGAGAAAATTTCTACTCGTGGAGGTGGAGGAACAACGTCTGCTACTAGGGGAGTGGCATCTCCTTGGCCTCCGGCAGGTGTCGTAGCCTCAAGATATCTATGGAACCAAGCCGATATCTGAATGCCTTCAGGAAGATTTGGTTCCCCGGACATGCTGAAAAGAAAAGGAAAAGGGATTCAAAGAGAGAATCAGAAATATTTTTTATACGGCTTTGGGGAATATGTTTTTCAAAATAGACTTTTCTTTAAAAATAATTTATTTTTGAAAATAATTTTCAAAACTTTTATTCGATCTTGCAACCTTCGGCTCTGATACCAAATGTGACACCCCACGTCCGTTAATGTCACTCTTTACCGTAATGAATTACGTACCGTAAAGCATTATAGGTAAATAGAACCATAATCTCACGTGGCATATATAAAAATGGCAGCAGAAATTTAAAACTCATTGTTCAGTGGAAAACATCGTACTCTCAAAACAAGTTACATCAGGCTAAAATACTATAACCAAATACATCAAACCAAAACAATTATTTTGCGCAACAAACCATCAGAGTACAAAAATGAAGAATCATAATCCCCAATAATATCCATAACAAAGTACACAAGTAGTCGAAGCAATACATCATAGATGATCCAGATCCAAACAGAAGCAGAGGGAGAGAGAGTCCTAATCATGACTGAGCGTTCCCACCCTGAGAACCTGGGGGGAAGGAAAGAGAGAAAGGGAAAGAAACAGGTCAAATGTAAATTCTAGCAAGTCCTGCGACTTTTAGCATATAAAGAAGTAAAAGTATTAAGAAAGGTAAATAAACTGAATGAGAGATAACAGTAACATACAACAGGTATAAGCAGGTTGAATAGGATAAGCAAAATAAACAAGGTAAACTATGCTTCTTAACTAGTTTTCTCTAAACCAATACTAGTATACATGGTTTATAACAGGATTAGGTGTTCCCTAATATAACAGAAACAGAATGTTCCCAACAGAAAACATAATGGTAGTTTTAGGTGTACTCTAGTTTCATAAGGGGTTTTACCCCCAAACAGAAATAACATATAACTCAACAAAAATAACGGTTGTTACCCCGAAACAGGAATAACGGGTACCCTAACAGAAACAGGCAGGTCTAGATGTACCCTAATCACTACCCCAAGCGATTGGATCCCTAATGTGTAAATATCATGTGTCAGCCCCACACTTGGGTGTATTACTTCTTAAAGTGGAAAACTACAAAGGACACAAACCTATTTACTGGTGCAACAACAGTATATTTTACCCTACATATTAGACCCATGCACGCTCATGACTCTGTTGGAATGTGCCCGTATACACCCCCTTTAGATGAACCTCTTACTATTGGTACAATATGCGTGCCCTAACCCCTACCTAGTGCGGGGTTCCCGTTTTATACCAGAACGGGTTTCTAACTGATATGGGCCCTACACACCAGATGACACAAGTCAAACCCGTAAACTTGTGTCCCCAATTGATTTGGATTTTAATAGGTTATGTCTTATAGCATCTTTAATTTAATTTTCAAAATTAAGGGAAACGGACTACGCCATTGCGTCCGTCTCGAAATTCTGGTCAAGATAGACATTTGGTTTGCATAAAACGGACACCGTATGAAGAAGTTATTAAGATTTGAAGTTTGTATGTGCGCAAGAGAATTATATATATAATTAAATCAGAAAATCAAATTTCAGTTCAAAATCGTTCAAAACGCAGAAATTTGGGTGAGCGGGAATTCTCCCTAGGGCAGACGTGGCAGTTAGAGCTTGGGGGCTGGCGGCTATAAATATGGCTCCATTTCTCTTGTTTTCTACACTGAAAATTAATGGAGGACTAGATGCTGTCGGTGCCGAGACTGATCAAACTTTTTTTCTTCTTCTGCAATTAAGTTAATCAAGTTATTTAAGAGTAGATCTGTGATTCAACCTCTGCTATTCTTCTTCTATCTTTCTAGATCCAAACACTATGAGTTTAAGTTACTTTTTGATTTAAATAATTAAAAAGTAAAACATGATATGACTGTAATTTGGATCTATGCCTGTGACTTCTTGAGTCATATCAGAACCGTTATAACTTGTGAATCTATGATATTCTGACATAACTATGACTTGAATCTTAACATTTATCATGTCAGATCTACCTTTGATTATAGATCCAATTCACTATTTAGATCACCTTGTACCTATCATGTTTGTGGTTAAATTGGATCTGTTATTACTTGGACATCTAAATTATTATTTAGATCTTATCATGCCTATTATGACATCCCTACTATGTTAGAAACAGATTTATTATCTTATATTTATTAGATCTATTCTTATATGCCCATCTTATCAATATGCCACTATATGATTATGTCAATTTTGTTAGTATAATCATTTCTTTCATCTTTTCCTTTTTATTTTATATAGCCAGGCTACATTCGAGCCTAGGCATGCCGCTGGAATATGCGAACGCGTAAAACAGGGAACGAGGGAAAACATTGAAATTGGGCATAACTTGTAAATGGGGAATGGCATAACTTTAATAATGTTTATGTATATGAATTTAAGGCATATAATTCATTATGAACATAATTGGGGAAAAAGGGGCATGAAACCTATAGTGACATAGGTAAAAATTGTTAATAATGAATAGCCTAGGATTACAGTAACTAGAAATTGTAACCGTGCCTAAACACGAGGTTAGATTACACTTGTGGTGGAAGTTTTCCTAGAACCGCCCGACATATGCAGCGCCACAAGTGGTGAATCTAATGTGAGGGGTCTAGGTGCACAACTATGAGATGCGCTAAGAGACGAGGTTAAGCCCAACTTATGGAGGAAGACTGCCCAGAACCGATTGATATATTCAGCATCCACAAGTGGTAGGCTTAATGTGGGAGGTCTAGCACATTATAACCATAAATGGACATGGTAATGAATTGGAATATTTAACCTAGTTGAATCCACAGGGATTGTATGAACATGAACTTGAATAGGGGTTAAGTAAACTTGTTTGAACAGTGGGTGGGTTAAGTAAATCTGAGGGGGGTGGTGGGTAATATTCATATATAGGCCCACAAACTTAACCTGATGGGATTATGTAATTAAAGACACCAATAGGTATACATAACCTATGGAAACCCTAGTATGGATACAAGACAAAGGGGAGAGCTTGTATCATCTTGTGTGTGGGACCCGTTTCAGTCAATAACCCATATAACAGTATCGAACGAGTACTCCGTCCTACGCCGGAGTCGGGGCACGCTTACTGAGCTGATTGTAAGAGATCCAAACGTGGAGGATGGTGCGGGTGGCACAAAATGGATGGGACATGTGCGTGCATGTCCGAGCAGAGGGGGATAAGAAGACCGTGACACCAGTAGATATGGTTGTGCACATCAACGAAGGGTTGCTACTTGAGGAACTGATACGCCCTACTGTGGGGCCGGCACAGGGTATTTACGGAGTAGGGAGCCGATCGATTAGGGTAGTAGTTAGGGTACATCTAGACTCTGGTAAAAAGTTTAGTAGCCTGTTAAGTTAGGCTACCTGTGGATTGTATGGGGTTAAAAACTTCTCAACATAAGTACATCTAAGTTACCATCTTATATTTATTGGGATCATCTCATTCTGGTTATACTAGTATCGGTGCAGAGTAATCGTTAGAGAAGCGTATACACTCTATCATGTTTACCTTGTCATACCTGCCTTTTGTGATTTTATCTTTCCTATCCACCTTATATGCCTATCATGCTACTTTTACTTATTTACTTGCTAAAAGTAACTGGACTCGCCAAACTTTATGTCTGACCCTTTTTGTTTCCTCTTCTTTCTTCCGTTTCCCCCAAGGTTCTCAGGGTGGGAGTACTCAAGCTTGACCAGGATTCTGCTGTCATTTTGCTGGAGCTACTTAGATGTATTTATCAATCTCCTATCTTTTCTACTATGGCTATGTTTTTATTTGGGGACTATGCTTTTTTTATTTTGTTCTCTGATGTTTAAGTGTAAAACTGAAGTTTTTATGATGTACTAGTTTTTAGGTAATTCAGACATATGATGTTTTAAACCACAATGCTTTCTGATTAATAAAGTTTGTTTTTATTCCGCTGCCATTTTTATATCTGTCTTGTAATGTTTTTTTTTATCTATAACGCTTCATGATACTTAATGCATTATCTTATTGAGTGACATTAACGGACGTGGGGTGTCACACTTGGTATCAGAGTTTAAGGTTACCAGATTAGATAAAAGATTTTGAAAATTATTTTCAAAAAGGTTTTAAAAGAAAGAATTTTCAAAAGAAAGGTCTGTTTTGAAAAACATATTCCCCAAAGCCATATGTGCTATCTTTCGATCCTTCATATGAATCTCTTTCCTTTTATTTTCAGCATGTCTGGGGAACCTAATATTCCAGAGGGCATTACGATACCAGGCTGGTTCCGTAGGTATCTAGAGCCCACGGCGCCTGCCGGTGGCCAAGTTGGCGTTCCTCCCCCAGTTGCACTTGTCTTTCCTCCTCCTCCTCCTCTACGAAGAGCAGATAATTTCGCTAAGATCAACAAAGATTTCTGTGCTATAGGAGGGAAGCCATTCTGTGGAACCAAAACATTCGTAGAGGAAAGGAATTAGCTCAAGGAGACCGAGGACTTGTTTGGAATTTTCAAAGTGGAAGATCGAAGGACGATTCAGTTAGATGTTCGGCCATTGAAAGATGAAGCTTCATTCTGGTAGGA
Organism: Allium sativum; assembly: GCA_030737875.1. Classification (NCBI taxonomy): domain Eukaryota; kingdom Viridiplantae; phylum Streptophyta; class Magnoliopsida; order Asparagales; family Amaryllidaceae; genus Allium; species Allium sativum. The sequence goes on from CM060922.1 coordinate 798,485,995, forward strand.
AGTCACCCAAGCTGGACGTCCGGTTGAGACATGGGATGATTTTTGAATGAGGTTTGAAATGAAGTTTCTATCTCAAGCTGAGAAAAGCATGAAAATCGAGAGGTTCTTGGCGCTCAAACAAGGAAACATGACTATTAAGGAATATGTGAACAAATTCAACCAGATAGCAAGGTTTGGATTGGAACTGGTAGATACTCTGCATAAGAAAGCTTTGCGGTTTGTTAAAGGGCTAAATGAACCCCTTCATGGGTTAGCTATGTCCCATATTCCAATGGGAGCTACTTTTGAAAGGTTTGTTGATATGGCCTTGATGCATGAGGAAGACAAAGAGAAAAGAAGGAAGTTAAGGCTGAGGAAACAATGCAAAACAAGAAGGTATGGCCGAAGAAAGGACAGCAACAATAGCAACATAAGAAGGGCGGAAAGAATGACAAGGCTAAGGATAAGAGGAAGTGTCACAGTTGTGGACGAGAGGGTCACTTGGTCAAGGATTGCAAAAGAAGGAAGAATACTTGCTTCAATTGTGGAGAGGTCGTACGCTTTGCTAGGGAATACCCTAAGAAACATGGACATGGTCAAAGGGTAGGAGTTTGTGGAGGGTAGGTACATGCTCTTGCGACCAGTGCTCCAGATAGAGGTAGGAAATTTTCAGTGGAAGGCTTGATTTTTCTTTCCAATCATACTATTATAACTCTTTTTGATTTTGACGCTTCACATTTCATATATATCTAGTTCTGTGGTTGAATATCTGCACTTATATTATGGTAGTGGATCCCGTTATTGTCTCAAACCCCATTGGTGGTTCGACTCATTTGTCCATGGTTTGTCGGGGTTTGAGAATATCTGTCTTAGGCATCGAGTTTGAGTGTGAGGCGTATGTGCACGGTTTTATGGGCTATGGATTGATTCTAGGGATGGATTGGCTAACCATGTATGGTGCCATTCTGGATTATGAGAGGAGGGTCGTTAGGCTATTGACTTGTCATGGGAGGACCCTCGAGATTTCTTATGACCCACAAGGGTCTGTTATGCTTAGTTACCTAGAGTCTCTTGATGCATCTATCGATGATCTGTAATCTGTTCCAGTAGTCCGAGATTATCCTAATGTTTTTGATGAGGTAAAGGGCTTACCTCGGAGGCATGAAATCGATTTTCATGTATATTTGGTGGACAATGCAAAGCCAGTTGCATTACCTGTGCGCTATATGGCTCCAAGGGAAAGGAGGGAGCCTAGCAAACAAGTAGCGGAGCTACTTGAGAAAGGATTTATTAGGAGAAGCATATATGAATGGGGTGATCCAGTAGTATTTGCAACTAAGGCGGTTGGTTCGCTTCACTTGTTTGTAGACTATAGGGAGTTGAATAAACTCACTAAGAAGAATAGTTACCCACTTCCAAGAATAGATGACTTGTTTGACCAGCTCATTGGTGCATTGGTATTCTCTCAGTTAGACTTGGCCACGGGGTTTCATCAGTTAAGGGTGGCTAAGGATAGTGTAGATAAGACCGCTTTTAGGACTCCAGATTGTTTCTTTGAATGGATCGTTATGCCTTTTGGGTTGACGAATGCACCCGCCTATTTTGTTGATCTGAATAGTAGGGTGTTTCGGGAGTTTCTAAATAAATTCATCGTGGTTTTTTTTTATGATATCTTGATTGTCACGAAGAACGAGGAAGAGCATACCTTGCCTATAATGGAGATTTTGAAAACTCTCCATGCGCATCAGCTGAAGGCAAAGTTCTCCAAATGCCATTTTTGGAGAAAAGAGGTGAAATTCCTAGGGTATGTGTTTTTTAAAGAAGGGATAGCATAGATCCCGCAAAGGTGGTTGCAGTTCAGGATTGGCAGATTCCAAAGAATGCAACGGAGGTGAGAAGCTTTCTGGGTTTAGCAGGCTATTAAAGGAAGATCATTAAGGGCTTCACCAAGGTATCAACCCCACTCACTAGGATGACGAAGAAGAATCTGACGTTTCCGTGGGATATAGAATGTGATGTTTTTTTCCAACGATTAACGAGGGCTCTGACAACAGCCCCAGTCTTGACCTTGCCCGATGGGAACAAAGTATTTACAGTGTACACTGATGCATGTGTTACAGGGGTTGGTGCGGTTCTGATGTAAGAGGGAAAGGTAGTGTGTTATGGGGGTAGACAGCTAAGGATTCATGAGAAGAACTACCCTACCCGTGACTTTGGGCTAGCTGCCATAGTGTTCTCACTTAAGACGCGGCGTCATTATTTGCTTGGAGAGAAGATCGAGTTGTACACCGATCATAAATCTCTCAAGTACTTGTTCTTGCAGAAGGATCTTAATTTAAGTCAACAAAGGTGGATGGATTTCCTAGCATCTTATGATTTTGAGATTGCTTATACCCCTGGCAAGGGTAATGTAGTAGCAGACGCACGGAGTAGGCATAGGATGACCTTAAGTCCTCTGTTTGTGGAGAGGAAAAGCTTGGAGTTCATATCAACTTTTGACTTTAGACCTTCCACCGAGTTTTTGCTTGGTTTGTTTGCATCTCTAGAGATACGACCTACTCTTATGGATCAGACAGGATCTTCGCAGCGAGATGATCCTCGGATTTCAGACATCTTAGATAGGTTCAGTAAAGATTAGACTTCTAGTCACCTCAATATATATTCCATAGATGATAAAGGGTGGTTGAGACGAGATGGAAGGCTTTGTGTTCCCCAAACTGGAAGATCATTAAAGACAGTCCTAGAAGAATCCCATCATTCTAAGATGACTATTCATCCAGGTGGTGATAAGATGTATAGGGACATGAAGAGGGTTTTCTTTTGGGCTGGGATGAAGAAAGATGTGGTAGAGTTTATTTCCCCATGTTTGGTTTGCATGCAAGTCAAAGATGAAAAAAAGAAGCCCGGTGGTTTACTTCATCCTTTGGAGGTTCCATGGTGGAAGTGGGAGAGCGTCTCTATGGATTTCATAGATGGTTTGCCTAAATCTAAGAAAGGCAACACCAATATTTGGGTTGTAGCAGATAGACTTACTGAGAGCGCCCATTTCATTCAAGTTAAGAGTAATAGGACGAAAGCATGGTTGGCAATAGTTTATGTTCGTGAGATAGTCCGTCTTCATGGAGTACCTTCCAACATCGTAATTGATCGTAACCCCATTTTCATCGGTGAGTTTTGGAGGAGCTTGCAAGAAGCATTAGGTACACATATATGTTTGAGCACCTCTTATCATCCTTAGACCAATGGACAGACGGTGAGGGTGAATAGAGTTCTAGAGGATCTTTTGAGGCTATGTATCCTAGACTTCGGAGGGACTTAGGAAGAGCATTTTCCTTTAGTAAAGTTAGCATACAAAAATATTTATCAACCTAGCATTGGCATGGCACCCTTCGAAGCATTATACAGACGACCCTGTAGGTCGCCAACTTGTTGGTGGGAATCTACAGAAAGACTATTACTTGGACCAGATATGGTTAGAGAAACATCCGAGAAGATTGACCTTATTAGATGACAAATGAAGACTGCTCAAGATAGGCAGAAATCCTACGCTGATCAGAAAAGGACCAACATTGAATTTGATGTAGGAGATATGGTTTTCATTAAAGTGTCACCATTGACGAATGTGGTTCGCTTTGGATCTGTAGGGATATAAGGGCCATTTTCTATAACAGAGAGGATTGGACAAATGGCCTATAGAGTAAAGCTACCAGAGAGAATATCCTACATTCATGATGTTTTCCACATTTCTCATTTGCGAAAGTGCTTGCATGATACCGCAGAAGTAGTAGAGCCGAGTATATTGGAGGAAGTAGAGGTGGAACGGGAGGCGACTGTCAGACGGGTTCCTTCCCGTATTCTTTGATCAGAAGTTAAGAAGCTACGCAATAGAGAAGTCAAGTTGATTAAAGTTCAGTGGGGAGATAACCTATAGGATGCGGCTTGGTAGACCGAAGGCAAGATTCGTGCTTCATACCCTTTTCTTTTCGAGGGTATGTTCTTAATTTCCTTTTTAAAGATTTTATTTATGCTTGTTTCTATCATTTAAGCATGTCCTATCGATTAAATCTTCGACCTTTAGGTAGGAATCCCATGGATGTAAACATGTGTTTGAGACATTTTATGTTTGATGGATGCAAGTGGATGCAAGTGTTTTCTAGTGGTTGCTCGTTGTTGCATATACACACACATTAGGCACTAGATCGGCTTAATCACTCTTATACTACATATGGATGTTTGTGCATTTTTCATTTTCTTTATGGATGGAAATGGATGTATCATCATATGGATGTTGCATTTGGACGGATGACTGTGCACGCATATAGAATTTACATGTTATAATAGGATTGTTGCATACATGTTGGATTCATGACACTAGCATACATTGCATTAAGGAGGTCGACTGAATCGGTAGACTGCCTGATCTTTGCATTAGTATGGGGACATATACACACACCTTTGCATACGTTCATATAAATAGTAGAAATCTTTTATGGACAATGGATGCTTGTGATTGGTGGATGAGTAGATGGATGTGGATGGTAGGATATACATTCTTCTTAACTTGGAGATTTCGAGGACGAAATCTTTTGAGTAGGGGAGAATGTAACACCTGTAATTTTAACAACAAAAAAGAGGATAAATTAAATAATAATTAATTTAATATCCAGAATTAAGGGTAACGGACTGCGCCATTGCGTTCGTCTCGAAATTCTGGTCAAGATGGACATTTGGTTTGCGTAAAACGGACACCGTATGAATAAGTTATTAATGTTTGAAGTTTGTATACGCGCAAGAGAAATATATATATATATATAATTAAATCAGAAAATCAAATTTCAGTTCAAAATCGTTCAAAATTCAGAAAATTGGGTGAGCGGGAATTCTCCTGCCCAGGGGAGTCGACCCCTTAAGAGGGGTGTTGACCCATGGGTTGACCCCCTAGGGCGGGTCGACCCCCCTAGGGTAGACGTGGCTATTAGGGTTTGGGGGCTAGTGGCTATAAATATGGCCCCATTTCTCTTCTTTTCTACACTGAAAATTAATGGAGGTTGGATGTTGTCGATGCCTAGACTGAATCAAACCTTTTTCCTTCTTCTACAATCAAGTTATTCAAGTGTAGATCTGTGATTCAACCTCTGCTATTCTTCTTCTATCTTTATAGATCCAAACGTTATGAGTTTAAGTTAATTTATATTTAAATAATTAAAAAGTAAAACATGATATGAATGTAATTTGCATCTATGCCCGTGACTGCTTGAGTCATATCAGATTTGTTATAACTTGTGAACCTATGATATTCTGACATAACTATGACTTGAATCTTAACCTTTATCATGTTAGATCTACCTTTGATTATAGATCTAATTTACTATTTAGATCACCTTATACCTGTCATGTTTGTGGTTAAATTGGGTCTGTTATTAGTTGGACATCTTAATTATTATTTAGATCTTATCATGCCTATTATGACATCCCTACTATGTTAGAAACATATCTATTATCTTATATTCACCAGATCTGTTCTTATACGCCCATCTTATCAATATGCCACTATATGTTTATGTCAATTTTGTTAGTATAATCATTTTTTTCATCTTTCCTTCATCTTTCCCATTTTATTTTATATAGCCAGGCTACTTTCGAGCCTATGCATGCCGCTGAAATATGCGAACGTGTTAAACGGAGAACGAGGGAAAACATTTAAATTGGGCAAACTTGTAAATGGGGAATTTGGCATAACTTGAATAATGTTTATGTATGTGAATTTAGGGCATATAATTAATTATGAACATAATTAGGGAAAAATGGGCATGAAACCTATAACAACATAGGTACAAACTAGTTAATAATGAAATGCCTAAGATTACAGTAACTAGATATTGTAATAGCGCCTAGACACGAGGTTAGATTACACTTGGGGTGGTGCCTGAAACCGCCCATCATATCCAACGACCACAAGTGGTGAATCTAATGTGAGGGGTCTAGGTGCACAAATATGAGACGGGCTAAGACACGAGGTTTAGCCCGACTTGTGGAAGAAGTCTGCCTAGAACCGACCGGCATATCTAGCATCCACAAGTGGTAGGCTTAATGTGGGAGGTCTAGCACATTATGACCATAAATGGACATGGTAAAGAATTGAAATACTTAACCTAGTTGAATCCATCGGGATTGTATGAACATGAACTTGAATAGGGTTAAGTAAACTTGTATGAACAGTGGTAGGTTAAGTAAATCTGAGGGGGGGTTTGGGTAATATTTATATACAGGCCCATAAACTTAACCTGAGAGGGTTATGTAATTAAAGACACTAATAGGTATACATAACCTATGGAAATCTTAGTGGGGATACAAGATAAGGGGGAGAGCTTGTATCATCTTTTTTGCGAGACCCGTTATAGTCAGTAACCCATATAACGGTATCAAACGAGCACTCCGTCCTAGGTCGGAGTCGGGGCACGCTTACTGAGCTGATTGTAAGAGATCCAAACATGGAGGATGGTATGGGCGGCACAAACCGACTGGTACATGTGCGTGAATGTCTGGGTAGAGGGGGATAAGACGACCGTGACACCAATAGATATGGTTATGCACATCAACGAAGGGTTGCCACTTTAGGAAGTGATACCTCCTACTATGGGGTCGACACAAATTATCTACGGAGTGGGGAGCCGATCGATTAGGGTAGTAGTTAGGGTACATCTAGACTTTGGTCAAAAGTTTAGGAGCCTGTTAGGTTGGGCTGCCTATGGATTGTATGGGGTTAAAAACCTCTCAAAAGAAGTACACCTAAGTTTACCATCTTACAGCTTTTGGGATCATCTCATTCTGTTTATACTAGTATCGGTGCAGAGTAATTGTTAGAGAAGCATGTACACTCTTTCATGTTTACCTTGTCATACCTGCCTTATGTGATGTTATCTTTCTTATCCACCTTATATGCCTGTCATGCTACTTTTGCTTATTTACTTGCTAAAAGTAACCGGGCTCGCCAGACTTTATGTCTGACCCTTTTTGTTTCCTCTTCTTTCTTCCGTTTCCCAACCCCTCGGTTCTCAGGGTTGGAATACTCAAGCTTTACCAGGATTCCGCTGTCATTATGCGGGAGCTGCTTAGATGTATTGCTCAAGCTCCTATCTTCGCTACTATGGCTATGTTTTTATTTAGGGATTATGCTTCTTTTATTTTTTACTCTGTTGTTTAAGTGCAAGACAGAAGTTTTAATGATATACTGGTTTTTATATAATTCAGACATATGATGTTTTGAACCACGATGCTTTATGATTAATAAAGTTTGTTTTTATTCCGCTGCTATTTTTATATCTATCTTGTAATGTTTCTGTAACACCCCGTAATTTTAACAACACTTAAATATGATAAATTAAATAATAAATAATTTAATATTTAGAATTAAGGGAAACGAACTACGACATTGTGTCTACCTTGAAATTCCGGTCAAGATAGATATTTGATTTGCGTAAAATGGACATCGTATAAAGAAGTTAAGAGGATTTGAAGTTTGTATATGCGCAAGGTAATTATATATATGTCTATATATATATATGTATGTATGTATGTATGTATGTATACATCCACATATATATAGGGCCCAAGAATTCAAAATTTTCAGTTCAAAATTTGAAATCGTAGAAATCAGGGGAAGCGGGAAAAATCCCTCCTAGGGAAGTCGACCCCATAGGAGGAGTGTGGACCCCTGGGTCAACCCCTCAAGGAGTGTCGACCCATGGGTCGACCCCCCTAGGGCTGAGGTGGCAGACGGTTTTTGGAGGCTGGCAGCTATATATAGTGGTCCATTTCTCTTGTTTTCTTCACTGGAAATCAGTGGAGGCCAAACGATGCCGGTGTCTGAACTTAACTGAATTCTTTATCTTCTACAACAATCAAATAAGGCCAATCAATTAGAGATTCAAGATCCATTCTTCTTCTAGTTCTATTTTTCTAATCCAAACACTGTGAGTTCTTAGTTGCTTTTAGATTTAAATATTTAAAAGTAAATCGTATATGACTATAGTTTAGATTTGTTTACTGGATCCCTTGTAAATTGTGAACATATGGCATTCTGAATCGGTTATAACTTGGATCTAAATCTCTATCTAGTTAGATCTATTGTAACTTCTGTGACATTCTATGATGTGGATCTTAAACCTTATTTGTGTCACAACTACTTTTAACTATTTTATCTGAATTATGTGGATGTCTAGATTATTAATTAGATCTAGCTTATTATTTAGATCTCCTTGTGCTTATCATATTAGATCTGAACCTGTTGGACATCCAAATTAATATTTAGATTTTATCATGCTTATCTTAACATCTTTGCTATGTTAAAACTAGTTAACTGTCACCATTTCATTGGATCGATGCTTATATGTTCACCTTATCACAATGTTAGTATATGATTATGTCATTTATGTTAGAACAATCACCTTTTTCTATTCCCATCACATTTCCCTTTTATTGTTTATGATTAGGCTGTTATCTAGCTAATGTATGCCGCGAATTATATGCGAATGCGCTAGTTAGGGAATGGGGAAAACATTAGAATTGGCACAACTTGAATGACGAACATGAATTTGGACATATTATCCATTATGAATATAATTGGGTAAATGGGCATGAACACCTATAAAGACATAGGTATAATTAATTGGTTAATGATTAAAATGCCTAGGACAGTAATTAGAAAATTGTAACAACACTTATGACACTAGGTTAGTTAGCATTTGTGGTGGAAGTCTGCCCGGACCCGACCGGCATATCCAGCAACCGCAAATGTTGAATCTAATATGAGGGGTATAAGTGCACAAATACAAAATGGGCCAAGACACGAGGTTAGGCCCAACTTGTGGAAGAAGTCTGCCCGGACCCAACCGACATATCCAGCATCCACAAGCTGTAGGTCTAATGTGGGAGGTCTAGCCCACTATAACCATAAATGGACATGGTAACAAATTATAATACTTAACTGAGTTGAATCCATAGGGATTTTATGAATATGAACTGAAAATTAGGGTTAAGTAAATTTGGTTGAACAGGGGGTGGGTTAAGTAAATCTGAGGGGGTGGATAATATTTAAATATAGGCCCACAAACTTAACCCAATAAGTTTATGTAATTAAAGACACCTAGTGGTATACATAACCGGATGAAATAATAAAGTTATGTAGTTAAAGACACCTTTTAGGGTAAGAATAACTTGTAGAAATAATAGGGTTATGTAATAAAGACACCTAGTGGTATACATAGCCAATGAAAACATAGTGGGGGATACAAGACAAAGGGGAGAGCTTGTATCATATTGTGTGGGACCCATTTCAGCTAGTAACCCAGAGTTGGTATCAAACTTATACTCCTAACTAGGTCGGAGAAGGGGCACGCTTACTGGACTGATTGTAATAGATCCAAACGTGAAGGACGATGTGGGCGGCGCAAACCGGTCGGGCCATGTGCGTGCATGAGCCGGGCAGAAGAGGATAAGACGACCGTGACACCTGTAGATATGGTTGTGCACATTATAAAGACGAAGGGTTGCCACTTTAGGGATTGACACCTACTACTGTGGGACCGGCACAAGGTATCTACGCAGATTAGAGAGCCGATAAATTAGGGTAGTAGTTAGTGTACATTTGGAAGTATGCCTAAGTCTACCACCTTATAGTTGAAGGGATCATCTCATTCTGGTTATACAAGTAATAGTGCAGGGTGATCATTAGAGAACTATATATACCCTATCGTATTTACCTTGTCATACCTGCCTTTTTGTAGTTATCTCACTCTTATCCACTTTATATGTCTGTCGTGCTATTTTTATTTATTTACTTACTAAAAGTAACTAGGCTCGCCAGACCTTATGTCTGACCACTTTTGTTTCCTCTCCTCCCTTCCGTCCCCTTCCCCCCAGGTTCGCAGGGATGGAATTCTCAGGCTTAGTCAAGACTCGGTTATCATCCTATTGGAGCTGCTTTTGAAGTATAGCTCAAGTTCTTATCTCTACTATGGATTAGCTCTTTTTTTTAGGGAATTATGCTTTTTTTATATATATTTATGTACTCTGATGGTACAAGACAGAAGTTATATTATTGTAATTGTTTTTATGACTTATGCCATTTTGGACCATGATGTTGTGATTTATGTTTGAAATAAAAATTTGAATTTCCGCTGCTATCTTATTTATATCTGTCTTGTAATATTATGTGTCTGTTTACCTATAACGCTTCATGAAACTTAATGCATTCCCTTAGTGAGTGACATTAACGGACGCGGGGTGTCAGATTTGGTATCAGAGCTGAAGGTTACCGGATTAGATAAAAAAATTGAAATTTATTTTCAAAAAGGTTTTAAAAGAAAGCATTTTTGAAAGAAAAGTCTGTCTTGAAAAACATATTCCCCAAATCCATATGTAATATCTCTTGATTCTCCGCTTGATTCCTTTTCCTTTTGATTGGGGAGCCAATTCTTCTCGAAAGGTGTCCCCATTGTGGCATGGTTCCGTAGGCATGATAAGGCTACGGTACATGTCGAAGGGCAATGAAGTTCCTAACCTCCATCTGTAGCCACAGTGGTTTCACCTGCGGCTAATTTTCTCTCAAATTTAGTAAGGATTTCAGTGCAATGGAGGCAACTTTCGAGAGACTTGTTAGCATGTTGCACAATGACGGTAAAAAGGAGAATAAGTGAGCTAAGGCTAGGAAGCACAGCCCAAGGATGCAAAAAGAAATGGTGGCTTTAGAAGGGAACATAGATGAAAGAAGGAGAGCCTGATAAAGTTCAAATAAAGGCAAGAACAAATGTTATGAGCACTTGGGTCAGGTCAAGTAATAAAAGGAATAATACTTGCAAATTCTTACACTACACAAGGTAGTGCCCGAAGAAGCAAGGACAGGACCAAAGGGCAGGATCTTTTGGAGGGCAAGTGTATGCTCTCATATCCGTTGTACTTGATAGAGGTAGAAAAATTTATGTGGAAGGTTTAATTTCTCTTTCAAATTATCCTATTAGAACACTTTTTGATTCTGGCGCTTCACATTCATTTATATCCAGTTTTGTGGTTGAATCTCCGCACTTAAATACTAGTATGGTGGTGGATCCCGTAGTTGTCTCAAACCCCATTGGTGGTTCGGCTAATTTATCTTTGATTTCTCGGGGTTTGAGAATATATGTGCTAGGCATCGAGTTTGATTGTGACGCATATGTGCTCGGGTTCATGGGCTATGGGTTGATTCTAGGGATGGATTGGCTAACCACGTATGGTGTCATTCTAGATTGTTAAAGGAGGGACATTAGACTTTTGACTTGCCATGAGAGGACCCTTGAGATTTCTTGCGACCCCCAAGGGTCAGTTATGCTTAGCTTCCTAGAGTCTCTTGATGCATCCATTGATGATTTGCAATCTGTTCCAATAGTCCGAGATTATTTTGATGTTTTTGAGGAGGTCCGGGGCTTACCTCCGAGGTGCGAGATCGACTTTCGCATATATTTGGTGGACAATGCAAAGACGGTTACATTGCCTGTGTGCCATATGACTCCAAAGGAAAGGAGGGAGCTCAGCAAACAAGTAGGGGAGCTACTTGAAAAAGGGTTTATCAGACGAAGCATATCTGAATAGGATGCTCCAGTTGTATTCGCAACTAAGGCGGATGGTTCGCTTCGTTTGTGTGTGGACTATAGAGAGTTGAACAAACTCACAAAGAAGAATAGGCATCCACTTATGAGGATAGACCACTTGTTTGACCAGTTTGTCGGTGCCTAGGTATTCTCTCAGTTAGACTTGGCCATAGGGATTCATCAATTGAGGGTGGCTAAGGACAGTATAGACAAGACTGCTTTTAGGACTTTGGATGGTTTCTTTGAATGGCTAGTTACGGCTTTTGGTCTGACGAATGCACCTACTTATTTTGTCAATTTGATGAGTACGGTGTTTTGGGAGATTCTAAATAAATTTGTCATTGTCTTTGTTGATGATATTTTGATCTTCTCCAAAAGCGAAGAAGAGCATGCCCAACATTTGAGAGAAGTTTTGAAAACTCTCTGTGCGCATCAGCTTAAGGCAAAGTTCTCCAAATGCCATTTTTGGAGAAAAGAGGTGAGATTCTTAGGGCATGTAGTCTCCAAAGAAGGGATAGCTATGGATCCCGCGAAGGTAGTTGCAGTGCAAGATTTGAAAACTCCGAAAAATGCAATAGAGGTGAGAAGCTTTCTGGGATTTGCAGGTTATTATAATAAGTTCATTAAGGACTTCGCAAAGATATCATCCCCTCTCACCAGGCTGACAAAGAAGAACTTGGCATTTTCAAGGGATATAGATTGTGATGTTGCTTTCCAACGTTTAAAAAGGGCTCTAACAACAGCCCCAGTCTTGACTTTGCCTGATGGGAACAAAGTGTTTATGGTTTACACCGATGCATATGGTGCAGGGCTTGGTGCGGTTCTGATGCAAGAAGGAAAGGTAGTGTGTTATGGGGGTAGACAGTTGAGAGTTCATGAGAAGAACTACCCCACCCATGATTTAGAGCTAGCTGCCATATTATTCGCGCTAAAGACATGGCGTCATTACTTACTTGGAGAGAAGTTTGAGTTATACACCGATCATAAATCTCGCAATCATCTGTTCTCGCAGAAGGATCTTAATTTAAGGCAACAAAGATGGATGGAGTTTCTAGCTTCTTATTATTTTGAAATTGCTTACGCACTAAGTAGGCAGAGGATGGCCTTAAGTCCTCTGTTGGTGGAGAGGAAGAGCTTGGAGTTCATATCAACTTTTGACTTTAGACCCTCCATCGAGATTTTTCCTGATTTGTTTGCATCGCTAGAGATATGACCAACTCTTATGGATCAGGTAGGAGCTTCGCAATAAGGTAACCCATAGATTTTAAACATCATGGATAAGCTCAGAAAAGAGGAGACTTCTAGTCACCTCAGCAGATATTCCATAGATGAAAAGTGGTGGTTGCGACGAGATGGAAGGCTTTGTGGTTCTCCAAATGGAAGCTTGATAAAGGCTGTCCTAGAAGAAGCCCACCATTCTCAGATGACTATTCATCCAGGCGGTTATAAGATGTACAGAGACATGAAGAGGGTTTTCTTTTGGGCTAGGATGAAGAAAGATGTAGCAGAATTTGTTTCTCAATGTTTAGTTTGCCAACAAGTTAAAGCTGAGCAAAAGAAGCCCGGTGGTTTACTTCATCCTTTGGAGGTTCCACAGTGGAAATCGGAGAGCATCTCCAAGGACTTCATAGATGGTTTGCCTAGATCAAATAAAGGCAACACCAGTATTTGGGTTGTAGTGGACAGAATGACTAAGAGCGGTCATTTCATTCCAGTGAAGAGTAAGAGGACGACATCATAGTTGGCAGCGATTTATGTTCGTGAGATAGTCCATCTTCATGGAGTACCTTCCAGCATTATAAGCGATCGTGACTGTATCACCCCATACTTTCTATTAACGTTACAATAACGAATCCTATAATAATTAATTTAAAATGTGAGAATTAAGGGAAATATGTTACGCCATTGTGTTCGTCTCAGAATTCTAGTTGAGATAGAGTCCGAGTTTGCGTAAATTGGACTTCGTACGAAGAAGTTATGGCTGTCGGAAGTTTCAGAAATTCAAATAAATTCAAACGGCACGAGAAAACAAGTTCAAAATTTAAACAGAAGTCAGAAGCGAGCTGGGGGGGAAATCCCCGCCCAGGAAGGTCGACCAGGGGGTCGACCCTAGTGTCGACCTCCCCCCTAGTGGTCGACCTGGGGGTCGACCTGGCCTCCGGCCAGATCTGAAATTTGAACGACGACTGACTCGCTGCTGAGTCACTAAGATTTCTGGATGGTCCTGATCAGGTCTGTGTGGCTGTGATTAACCCTAGGTTCATCTGACGGCTATAATCAAACTGAAATTCTATATAAACAACTCAATGCCTATCCTAAAAACACACAGAAAAATAAACCTAGAACTGAAATGTCGTCAGTAGAAGACTTGGAGTAGCCGTCACCATTTCCAATTCAAAGACGAGCTAAAGAACTTGAATAAAGAATCAAATTAAAAATAGTTTAATACAACAATCTTCATCAAAGGCGCGCATCTCCAATTTCAGAATTTAGATTTCAGAACGCAAGAATTTCTTTTACTTTGTAAGTTAGTTGTTACGCAGATTTAAACATTCTTTCGCTTGAATCATGACATGTTGTAATCGGGGTATAGTATGATGCCTATGTATAAGATTTGATTCTCGTCTATCTTAAAGTATCGTTGTAATTAATCTTGTCTATATGCTTGTGGCGATGAACATGTTGTATATTTCATGTCTATATGCTTATGGCGATGAACATGTTGTATATTTCATGTCTATATGCTTGGGTGATGTAAAACATTGTATGTTATTACGATTGGGTAAAGAACTTATTATGCCAACGAAATGGTGAAACATGTCATGTTGAAATTTGATGGTTATTTGCAAGTCAAGGATCTAAATCACATGCCTACATGTGGATTAACATTCATGAATAGTTAGAACCATGTCAAGTTGAATCTATATATGTTGTAAAAAGTTGGAATTGCAATCCTCTTATATTTAACACAGATAAGTTATCATGTTAAGTTGCAATTTAAAAATGGTTAGAGTAGCTTTCTTATGTTTTGACATACATAAGTTAGTATGTTAAATTGTGGTTTAAAATCTTGTTTATGTGTTAAACCTCCATGTTAGACCCATATCAAGTTTACATGACTTAGTCACAAGTTCACCTTTACCTGTTTAGTTGAAATAATGATGCATCTATGCCAAGTTACATGTGATAAGTTTAATGTATGCTAGTTTATGTTTATGTTATGTTCCTTGACTATTAGCCCTTTTTGTTTTTCGGTTTGGGCTAATTTGTTAGCCTAACATTTTATGAAATTCATACGTACGTTCTATGGGAATAACGATGGGAAAACATGAAAATTAATGGCATAGGATTGTTCGTAAAATGGTATACTTGATATACCATTTATTGTGAGCAATATTTGGAAAGATAATTATGGCATGAGTAAATTAAAATTAATTTACATAAAGAAATTTGACATATATAGAAAAAGATTAATTTAGAAAAGACGAATATGCCTAACCCGAGGTTAGACTGAGTTGTGGTGTAAATCTGCCCGGAACAGACCGGCATATCCAATGACCACAACAAGACCTGTTTAATGTGGGTGGTTAGTGCATCAAGCCCAAAATGAACTCGAGGTTAGACTGAGTTGTGGTGTAAATCTGCCCGGAACCGACCTGCATATCCAGTGACCACAACAAGACCTGTCTAATGTGAGTGGTTGGTGCTTTAATATATTAAAGCTAAGTCAGGATTGATAGGGTTAAGTAAATTAGGAAAACACTTAACCGATTCAACATGTTAACTAAAACGAATGGGCTGGGTTAGGTAAACTTGGACACTTAACCAAATAAACATGTTGATTAGAAAACCCTAGTAACGGGGACCCATTTCAGCAGTAACCCACATAGATGTATCATGGTACCCTGATACTAGGCAGCGTGGGGCACGATTACTAGGCAGAATTATAAGTGGTCAAAACGTCGGCGGTTGGTGGGCCAGTGTAGGTTCCAACGGAGTATGGGCGTGCACATACTCCGAAGTGGAAAAATCAGGCACTGGAAATTAGTAGTGTACACTGCGCATCTTGAATCGAGTCGGGTTGCCACCAGAAGGACTGATACACCCCATGGTGGGACCAGCACAGGTGACTACAATCAAGCGGGGCCGAAGGACACAGGACATGAATACATGCGAGTAGGAGCCGATCATTAAGGGGATCGTTTGTTGTAAACACGTGGGATGATTGAACCAACGGTTAAGTAGGTGCAGAGACTATAGTAATGGGTGCGTTCACACATCCCTCTTATCTTATATTAGGGTATTGTCCTATGTTCTGTTATCGCTGTCATGATCCCTTTCCTTGTTTAAATACTAGTAACCACTGAACTTACCAAACTTATTGTCTGACCCGTTTCCTTTCGTCTTCTTTTCTTCCGTCCCCCCCCCTCAGGTCCACAAGGAGGAAATACTCCATCTTAATCAGACTCTTTACAAGCTTCAAGAAAGTAGATGTATGACTTGGACTCTCTTGCATTGGCTATGGCTTTGGATATGATCCTTGGGGATTTATGCATTTTTACTTTTTGGTTTATGCTTCTTTATTGAATAATCAAGACCGAAATTATGGTGTAATGTTTTGAAGTTGTTTTGAGACAATTTGATGTAATGCTTTGTATTGAACTACGTATGAAATAAATATTTAAATTCCGCTGCTTAAATTTATCTGTCTTGTAAATTTTTCTGTGTCTTGTACCTATCACCCTCCACCAAAGTTAAGGCATTCCCTTTGTGAGTGACCTTAATGGAGGTGGGGTGTTTCACTTGGTATCAGAGCAAAAGGTTTACCAGATCAGATAAGAGTTTTTGGAAACTATCTTTCAAAAAGAAATATAAAGAAGCATTTTACAAGGAAAAGTGTTGTTTTAAATTTAAAAAGGCATAATCCCCAAAGCCATACGCACTATCTTTCTATCCTTCGTTTTGAATCTTTTCTTTTTCATTTCAGCATGTCTAGGAATCTTAACCTTCCAGAGGGTGTGCCAATACCTGGCTAGTTCAGGAGGTACCTAGAGGCTAGGGCCAACGACATAGGCTCAGCAGATATTCCTCCTCCAGCTGCAGCGGTTCCTCCTCCTCCTCCTCGTGAAAATGCTTTCTCAAAGATCTGTAGAGATTTTAGGGCCATGGGTGGAAAGGATTTTAAGGGAACTGAATCATTCGTAGAAGCGAGGAACTGGCTCAAAGAAACTGAGGATCTGTTCGTTATCTTCGAGGTGGATGATAGGCAGAAGGTACAGTTGGCAGTATGGTTACTCAAAGACGAAGGTTCTTATTGGCGGGAAGTCACTAACGCTGAAAGACCGTTGACACATGGATGGATTTCAGGATAAGGTTTGAGATGAAATTCCTCTCACAAGCTGATCGAAGTTTACAGGTGGAAAAGTTCTTATCTCTTAAGCAAGGAAGTATAACTGTCATGGAGTATGTCAATCAATTCAATCAGCTGGCCCGACTTGGACTAGACTTAGTGAATACTCCTCATAAGAAGGCTCTCCGTTTTGTTAAGGGATTGAATGAGCAACTTCACAGCTTGGCTATGACCCATATACCTATGGGGGCTACTTACGAGAGGTTAGTGGATATGGCACTCTTGCATGAGGAAGACAAGGGCAAGAATGAGGGAAAAGCAAAAGTGCTTCAAGATAAGAAGGGGAAGGGTCGCAAAACAAGAAGGCTGATTCAAAGAAAGGAGGGGAGAACAACAAACCCCGTGAAAAGAGAAAGTGTAATTTCTGTGGCATTCCTGGACGTCTGGTCAAAGACTGCAGGAAGAAGAAAAGGAAGATTGGCGGTTGTTTCCACTGTAGTGAGACAAGACACATGGCTAGGGCATGCCCAAAGAAGCAAGGGTAGGGAGCTGGACCTTCTTCTGGAGGACAAGTTCACGCTCTCACGGCACCTCCGCAAGAACAAGGTAGAAATATTTCTGTCGAAAGTTTAGTCTATCTTTTCGATCATCCTGTACGTACATTATTTGATTCTGGCGCATCGCACTCCTTTATATCTACTGCTTTAGTGGAATCTCTGCACCTAGACACCAGTATAGTAGAGGATCCCTTGGTTGTTTCAAATCCAATTGGGGGCTCAGCCTATTTGTCAATGGTTTGTTTGGATTTGAAAATATCTATACTAAGCGTTGAATTTAGATGTAATGCCTTTGTTTTGGGCTTCACGGGCTATGGGTTGATTCTAGGTATGGACTGGCTATCCAGTAATGGTGCCGTCCGCGATTGTGAAAAGAGAGTGGTTAGACTCATGACTCGCCTCGGTAACACTCTCGAAATTTCTTGTAATCCAATGAACTCCGTCATGCTTAGTTATCTAGAATCTCTTGATGCGTCTGTTGAGAATTTGCAGTCTGTGAGAATAGTCCGTGAATACTCGAATGTGTTTGAAGAGGTAAAGGGCTTACCTCCGAAGCGGGAGACAGACTTCCACATATACCTTGTTGATAATGCAAAGCCCGTTGCTTTACCTGTTAGGCACATGGCCCCAAGGGAGAGAAAGGAGCTCAGCAAGCAAATCAAAGAGCTGCTTGAAAAAGGGGTACATAAGACGGAGTATTTATGAATAGGGTGCTCCGATACTGTTCGCAACCAAAGCTAATGGTTCGCTTCGCATGTGCCTTGATTATAGGGAGCTAAACAAGCTGACCAATAAGAATAGACACCCACTCCCAAGAATAGATGATTTGTTTGATCAGCTTGTAGGTGCATCGGTTTTCTCCCAATTAGATTTAGCTAGCGGGTTTCATCAGCTAAGAGTGGCTGAAGACAGCATTGATAAGACCGCATTCAGAACTCCCGATGGTTTCTTCGAGTGGCTCATCATGCCCATCGGCTTGACAAACGCACCCGCTTACTTCGTGGATTTAATGAGCAGGGTGTTCCGAGAGTTCCTCAATAAGTTTGTGGTGTTCTTCGTAGACGATATTTTGATCTTCTCAAAGAATGAGGAAGAGCATGCTCAGCATCTAAAAGAAGTCATGGATACTCTACGTGCACATCCGTCGAACGCGAAATTATCCAAATGCCATTTTTGGAGAGAAGAAGTTAGGTTCCTTGGATATGTGGTGTCCAAAGAGGGGATAATTGTGGACCCCGCGAAAGTGGTTGCTGTGCAAGATTGGAAAGTTCCTCGAAACGCAACCGAAGTCCGAAGCTTTCTCGGGCTAGCAGGCTTTTATCGAAATGTAATGACCCGAAAATCCGGTCCAATTTGAGCTGACCAAAAACACAAGTCCAACCCCAAATTGCACTGGAAATTCAAGAAACTAATAGAAAGAAGTTAGAGGGTGAGGAAAGATAAGATAGAAACTTAGAATAGAAGAAGAAGAAGAACACAACATCAGAGTAACATGAATCTCACGGCGGAACTAATAACATATAATAGATAACATATCCTTGAAATAAAATCAGTATATGTATACAATAACATTATCAGAGTACAACACTTACAACATAGCGGAAATAAACTATAGCTATATAATCCTGAAGCCTCCTGCTCCAAGCTCTTCCAGTATATCTATAAATCCCGACTAATTGACTGCCCGTACAAAATTAGGCACCCAAGAGTTTAGGGAAAACAAAACAAAATAAACTCCGGGTCAGTCATGGGACTAGTATGAGTAAAACAGTTTGAACAAGTAAACGATATCTCATAAGACCAAACCGTATAACGGAACGGGTTTTCCCTTATAAGAATCCAAATTTACCTTTATATCAAAAACCTTTTGATATTATAATAATGTCTATCAACCACAATATAATAATCATCTAGCAGAAACGCTTTCATCTCACGTTCTACATATATAGTATACAATCAAAACCGCAAGCACGTATTGGGTAATGGATTTCTAACTATGACAAGGTATGGAACCACCTTTCGCTAGTGTACCTCTAGAAAGGAATACACTGGGTTCAACAAGAACATCTTGCAACCCGGCCACAAATGACTGACCACTCATTTCGCTTCAGTGTATCGAATGTATATCACCATCGGTTGGGATCAGCAACCGTTTCCCGAATGGGACAGCATCAACAATAGATTTTTAGAAGTAAATGAAACTCTAGATCAGGTGATTATACACCCTACTTCGGAGCGACCGACTTAGCCATGCTGCATGCCCGATTTCTGTCATTTACCAGATGTGAGGCTAGATGCTACACTTTATCATCACACCAGATTCACTTCGAATGCCACATCGTCAAATCCATCAAATCACCGATTGACGTCTACAACAATACATTACGTGTCAGCTAAAAGAAGTTTCCTTCTCCGCTTGCACTCTTGGCACGATTGAAGAAACCAATGTACGTGACCTTTCTGGAAATACTCTGTCAGACATTCATCCATACAAGTCATCCAGGAACAGGATGAACCGAAGGCTCTATTCAGTACATACATCTTAGGCACTATTATCTAAGACTTATAAAATAGCCCTTGCACTTTACTCCGTCTTCAATTATCTTTGGCATATATGATTCGCAACGCTTATGCCAATACAGAGTGGTTCTTTGGATAATAATCCAACCGGTCTCTCCATATTAACAACGTTAAAATGGTAAAAACTTCGATAGTATGTGATTTAACTATCAAAGAAAAATACGTGTGCAAACAACGATATTATTTTCAAATGGAAATTATATCGATCAAATATCATTTAACATTTTATCTCTTAAGTTCATTTTTCATCTCCTGTTTCCCTATATTCAACATTTGCTATTTTCTAAATTTAGAAAATATATGTTATTACCATTGGAAAACATTTCCATTTCTTGTTTTCTATATCAGAAAACATTTCTGGTTCTTATTTGGATAACATTTCCAAAACTCCTTCATTGGACTTAGACAGATGTTTAAACAAACCATCGCGATGCCAACTCAAACCATTGCGCTTATTAACTAAATTCCTTTAACCCACCTTCACTATCGAACCTTAACCATTCCTTAGTTAAAAATGAAGTCAATCAAGTTGGGGTAATACTACCTCTCAGACCTTAACTGAACAACGTTTCTAACCTTGAAATAGACAAAGTTCACCCTTTTAATTCTTTAACAACCTCCTTACGTAACTCTCCTTCGAATCATCTCTATTCGATAATTCTTTCCTTCGATAAGGTATATTTGATAACTCTATTCAATTTACTCTATTCGATTAACCCTTATCAATTAACTCTATTGGACTAACGCTATTGGATTAACTCTATTTGATTTAACTCTATTCGAATAACTCATATTCGATAACTCTATTTAACTCTTATTCGAATAACTAATATTCTATAACTCACTTCGATTAAACAAATCGGTAACTCTTTTCGATTAAACTATAATCGATAACTCCTTCGATTAACTAATAATCGATAACTCCTTTCCTTTAACTCTATTCGAATAAACTAATATTCGATAAACTCCATTTGAATAACTCTAGTTCGATTTAACTCTATCGATTTAACTCTAACTGGTTAACTCTATTGGTTTAACTCTAACTGGTTAACTCTAATTGATTAACTCGACTCGACTAACCCCTTTTCGAATAACATATTCGATTTACTAACTTTCGAATACCATATTTGATTGACTCCCTTCGAGTACCATATTCGATTTAACTCTATTCAAATAACTAAATTCGATTAACTCCTTTTCGAATAAACTATTCATTTATAAAGATTTACTTTTAGTAACGGTTCTTCACTTTACAAATGTTTTCCTTCTTATAACAGTTTCCTTTTTATAACGTTTTCCCTTTTATAAAGTCCTATTCCATTATAAATAAATTTCCCTTTTCTAAATATCTCCTATTTATAAATATTCCAATTTATAAAATTTCTTATTTATAAATATTCCATTATAAATATTTTATTTTCAAATATCACTTTGAAAATATTCCCTTATCAACATTTCGGTATGTTATGGTATTCAACATATCAAATCACGATGATCAGTATCGTCCAAACACATATAATCAACAACAGATTATATATCACATCATATACCACAATATATGAATCACAGTAAAATAAATGTTGAGGAATCCAGTTGGATTCCTCCAACCTGTCTCCGTGCATCCACAGATGTTATACAATATAAAATCAACATCACTTCCAGTTCCATATGATATATTCTGTTAAACAAAATCAATATAGAAATTCAACTAACAGACTAACAGTTCAATCAACAGTGAACACACAATCAATCAGCCAATATTTAACAATTCTAAAAATACAACATGAAATTATAAACTGTTCAGAGTTAGTGAGATTTACTCACTTTGGACTATCATCGTTAATAACGATAATTGTCGTTGATTCAGATGGATAATTTATTTTACAATAAATTGTAGCGAGCTCGGATCCATTCCCAGTCAGTGCAATGTTGTTGCCCCCGTCCATACGAATTTAACGCATCTGACCGTTCACGATTTCGATTCCGTATGAACTAGATACGTGATTTTTAAAGTTAGAACGTGGTTTAAATAAAATTAAATAAACTTAAACCCTTTTTGTTTATAATTGGGCCTTTACCTATGCTCCTTGGCCCAAACACTATCGTTTATAGCCCAACCCTTTTGTTCTTCTTCCCCGTCCACTTATACCGTGCTCCAGATAGAGATCCTCCACCATTTACCAACGAACGGAACCACTCCTCACCCTCCACAACCACTTTTACATCCAACCGAAACCACCATCATGTTGCCCTCCCTACTCTCCACCTCATCATCTCCATTTTGACGAACTCGGCCTTCCCCCTTCGACTGCGACTTCGCATTTGCTACAGGAAGAACCCGATGTCACTTGCGACCGTACAGGAACCCACGACACACAACAACCCCGGAATCCACCAATTTACCCCACCAAGACGTTCACCGACCCTTTCCCCTTCCTTCCCCCACCGAAATGTTCAACTCGATGACCTCTGTCCATCACATCACGGTCGAGATGAAACCCAGCTTCACTGCGTTAAACATTGAACTCCGGAAATTACTGTTGAACCAAATAAAAGTGGTTCCGATCTGATGCTACTCCTCATGGGATTTCAAAAGTATGGGTTTTAGGATTTATGGGAATTTAGGTGGATTGTTTAGATTTTTCAAATATAATGATATTGCTATGTATTTTTATATCGTGGCGGCTGTTGTTTATAAAGGGGAGTGTTGGAATTTATCTCGCGTTTATAAAGAAGGGGGTGCGGTTGCAAAGGTACATATGTGGTCTATTTTTACCCTTATTTTCTGGAAGCAAATCTGAGGCTGTGAAGAGATGGAACGTGGACTTGTTTTAGTCTTAGAAATAGTTAGGATATTTTGCTTTAAGTTTTTACTTTTAACATATCGTGTTAAATAAAATTATATCCATATGAGCGCTATAGACTGAAGTAAAAATGTCGTTGTGATGAGCGATGTGCAACGATCCCAAAGATATAATAACATCGGTAGGTTGACTCATATTGTGAAACCCCAAAATATTGGTTAAGGGTGCAAAATACTCCCAATAAAAAGTTGCTTATTTAATTAATTAAAAATTACAATAAAATTCTAAAAATTAAATTATCACTACGTTTCAAAAGAATCTGGTCTAAATTCAAACCCGATATTCAAATATATTGAAAACCCTTTTATAACGTAAATAAAGCGTTACTAATTATAAAGGAATTCCATAGCGACTTTTCTAGAATTTGATTTGGACATATCTCAAAATCTACATGACGAAATCCTGATTTTTCTCTCCCACTAGAAAAATATACTCCACCAGGTCACACGATTCTTGTTTCACCGAAATCCGGCTTAAAATGAATCCTATACATTCAGTTGAAGTTCAAATTGCCAAATTACGAACTACAGCGCCATTTCAAGCTCGATTTTAATTATATTATAATTATACATTCAAACTGCCGTTTATATAATATATTCGTTATTCAAATTCAAATTCCAAGCTGAATTAAATATCACAGATGATCCGGTTCACACCATATCGTCATTTCAGCCAATTCTGATTATTTCAGAATTAAATATATTATTTTAATTAAATATTCACCATTATTTAATTAAACCACCATTTAATTCACTATTTCACTATTTATATAATTAAATAAATAAATTATAATACCTCTGCGAATGCGGGTCATTACAATCTTCCCCACTTAAAATAATTTCGTCCTCGAAATTGCTAAAAGGTAGAGGACGACCCTATCGACTGGTTAGAACATATTTGTTCACTTCTTAACTTCAGTTTCAACTGAACCAATTTAATTTCAATTTAATATTAATTAATTCTTATCAACTAAAATTTTCGAAAATCCTGAAAATTTTCTAACGCCTTAACTTTTCGAAAAATTTCGCCAGCACCTCCTTTGTACTGGTCAATCGATCAAATTCCAACTCGCCTCTTTGGGCCATCTCCAATCCAAAAGAAAATCAAACAGCCAAGCGGCTTGCCAATTCAGCTCATAAATCTTATATCCAATAGAAATATAAACTTGTACCTTTTGTCGGCATATCATTATATCCTTTCCACCTATTATCAATTCAGTGGATACAAGGGTCATCCCAATCAAATTCCAATCTGCTTTTATCCACAACACCACCATTCGCTTATATCCGAGCCAAATATCATTTTAACTCGAGTTTCTTCTCGATTCCCAACTCTTAACTTGATTGTCACATTACACTTCAAATTTGAATCTCACAATCCAATTTGTCTTGGTATCATTCTAATTCAATCTCAGTTACCACTTTACTGGCTTTACTTTAATTCAAATTTGCTTTCACAAATTTCTATTAAATTTGTTTTTAATTCAAACAGTCTTTCCCTGGGAGTTTTTAAACAGTTTACTCTTTTCAAAAATCAAATTTTCCTTTTGAGCCCTTAATTAATATTCCATTAGTTAAATCACTTCTCTATTTCTTTATCAATATTTGTTAACCAAATATTTTCAATAACCATATTGGCCTTTTATGTTATTTGGAAAACATTTCCGAATATCGCCATCCTTTATTTTCTAAACTTTAGAAAATATATGCTATTTATAATTGGAAAATATTCCAATTACTTATCTCTTTTCTGATCTCGTTTATTTCTATACTTTAGGAAATATTCTTTATTATATTTCCAAGCTTACACTTATTTGGGTTAAAACGGACGTTGTGTAAAACATCGTTACGACAACCCAAATACTATATTCAACTAACTCTTATTCAACATTGATCTTCGAGCCTGAAATCTTACTATTTATTTGTTAATAATGAAATGAATCATGTTAGGGTATAACTACCTCTCAGACCTTGACTGAATAACATTTATAACGTCAAAACAGATATGACTACTTACTCGAATAATCAATACCATACAACTAATTATTCACTTTTAAACACGTATATGCTTCCTCTTTCTATTCTTACTAGATTTTATTCTTAGTCTTCCTTTTTGATTTTACTATTCTATTTCTAAGTTCGTTTCCTTATCGACTTCTATATATATATATATCGATACGTTGATTTCTAACTATCAAATTATCTTAAAAATATTCTAACTCCTTAAATTCCCGGAAAAATTCTCCATAACCTCCTTTGTACCAGGAGCATCGTGATATTTCAAATAGCCTCCCATGGCCCTCACCAATCCAAAAGAAAAAGAAAAAGCCAAGCGGCTAGCCGATACGGCGCATAAAATCTCATATATGAATTAAATACATACCTTTTCGTCGAGCATTCTATTTATATACCTTCATACCTTATCCATACCTATCTCATGTATATTTATACCTACCCAATCTATTTTAACTATTCCTTATCGTTTTAACTCAATTCGTTAATTAATTTGTTAATTAACTCTTTAGTCTATTTCACTTTTATATTTGAACATGACATGTTCAAATATATTTTAACTTGCTTATTAACTAATTTGAATCCAAATTTCAAATTTAAGTTCTATATTCGATTTCGAATATCCATTTACAAATCCAATTCACCTTTCAAAGTTCAACTTCAAATTCAAAACTGGATTAACTAATTCCTCTTCGACTTAGTTAATTATATTCAATTTCTATTCAAATTTTATATCACTTCTATTATTCAAATCTATATATCAAATTCTATTATTCAAATTATATATATCAAATTCTATATTATAAATCCCATTTTAAAATTCAACACAACTTGTCTTTCCCAAAACAAATTCAAAATAGTATCTCTGGTAGTAATTCGTCACTTACAACTCGAAAATGAATACTGATAATGCAGTTGTCATCATCAGAATCTATTTTCCAGCGATCGAAGTGAGTTCAATACTATAAAACCATTTCTAAACATTTCCACTTTGAAATTCATTTCAAAATATAATTCACATTGCTTGTAAAACAATTTAAAATCTCCCAGGATCTTAAATTTTCCTTATTTTTAATCCAAATCCATTTACAAACACTTATCCAATTCTCCAGAGTTTTAACTCAATTTCTGGTTTAAATTTCAGATTTAACTCATCTGATTTCACGTATTTCACTTATATGAATTCTGATTGGCTATTTACATAACCATTTCACCTTTTATAATCTTTATTCGATTATAATAACAGCCAATATATCCACTATATTATAATTTTGATATATATATATCTTCTCTATATCAAGATATACCTTGGGTAAACTTATTTTAATTTACCCTCTTGTCAAAACATATCGTGTCGAACCATCGTATTCAAGTGTTTAGTAACTCCTACCGATACAGTGGATCAAACTGATCGACCAGAACTCATAAACTACTCAACCAATAAATCTTCACGATATAAAACAAATTTTTATATCAATTACAAATACGTTCACTCGTATATATACACTCAACCTCAATCTTGGGTATTACTAACCCTATCTCTACTGAGTCATGCCACAGAGCCAAGGTAATTCACTTAACTTAAGCTCTGATACCAATCGTAATGACCCAAAAATCCGGTCCAATTTGAGCTGACCAAAAACACAAGTCCAACCCCAAATTGCACTGGAAATTCAAGAAACTAATAGAAAGAAGATAGAGGGTGAGGAAAGATAAGATAGAAACTTAGAATAGAAGAAGAAGAACAACAACAAAACATCAGAGTAACACGAATCTCACAGCGGAACGAGTAACATATAATAGATAACATATCCTTGAAATAAAATCAGTATATGTATACAATAACATTATCAGAGTACAACACTTACAACACAGCGGAAATAAACTATAGCTATATAATCCTGAAGCCTCCTTCTCCAAGCTCTTCCAGTATATCTGTAAATCCCGACTACTTGACTGCCCGCACAAAATTAGGCACCCAAGAGTTTAGGGAAAACAAAACAAAATAAACTCCAGGTCAGTCATGGGACTAGTATGAGTAAAACAGTTTAAAACAGTTTGAACAAGTAAACGATATCTCATAAGACCACGCCGTATAATGGAACGGGTTTTCCCTTATAAGAATCCAAATTTATCTTTATATCAAAAACCTTTTGATATTATAATAATGTCTATCAACCACAATATAATCATCATCTAGCAGAAACGCTTTCATCTCACGTTCTACATATATAGTATACAATCAAAACCGCAAGCACGTATTGGGTAATGGATTTCCAACTATGACAAGGTATGGAACCACCTTTCGCTAGTGTACCTCTAGAAAGGAATACGCTGGGTTCAACAAGAACATCTTGCAACCCGGCCACACATGACCGACCACTCATTTCGCTTGAGTGTATCGAATGTATATCACCATCGGTTGGGATCAGCAACCGTTTCCCGAATAGGACAGCATCAACTATAGATTTTTAGAAGTAAATGAAACTCTAGATCAGGTGATTATACACCCTACTTCGGAGCGACCGACTTAGCCATGTTGCCTACCCGATTTCTGTCATTTACCGGATGTGAGGCTAGAAGCTACGCTTTATCATCACACCAGATTCACTTCAAATGCCACATCGTCAAATCCATCAAATCACCGATTGACGTCTACAAATATACATTACGTTTCAGCTAAAAGAAGTTTCCTTCTCCGCTTCCACTCTTGGTACGGTTGAAGAAATCAATGTACGTGACCTTTCTGGAAATACTCTGTCAGACATTCATCTATACAAGTCATCCAGGAACAGGATGAACCGAAGGCTCTATTTAGTACATCCATCTTAGGCACTATTATCTAAGACTTATACAATAGCCCTTGCACTTTACTCTGTCTTCAATTATCTTTGGCATATATGATTCGCAACGCTTATGCCAATACAGAGTGGTTCTTTGGATAATAATCCAACCGGTCTCTCCATATTAACAACATTAAAATGGTTAAAACTTCGATAGTCTGTGATTTAACTATCAAAGAAAAATACGTGTGCAAACAACGATATTATTTCCAGCTGGAAATTATATCGATCAAACATCATTTAACATTTTATCTCTTAAGTTCATTTTTCATCTCCTGTTTCCCTATATTCAACATTTGCTACTTTATAAATTTAGAAAATATATGTTATTACCATTGGAAAACATTTCCATTTCTTGTTTTCTATATCAGAAAAAATTTCTGGTTCTTATTTGGAAAACATTTCCAAAACTCATTCATTGGACTTAGACAGATGTTTAAACAAACCATCGCGATGCCAACTCAAACCATTGCACTTATTAACTAAATTCCTTTAACCCACCTTCACTATCGAACCTTAACCATTCCTTAGTTAAAAATGAAGTCAATCAAGTTGGGGTAGTACTACCTCTCAGACCTTAACTGAACAACATTTATAACCTTGAAATAGACAAAGTTCACCCTTTTAATTCTTTAACAACCTCCTTACGTAACTCTCATTCGAATCATCTCTATTCGATAATTCTTTCCTTCGATAAGGTATATTCGATAACTCTATTCAATTTACTCTATTAGATTAACCCTTATCAATTAACTATATTGGACTAATGCTATTGGATTAACTCTATTTGATTTAACTCTATTCGAATAACTAATATTCGATAACTCTATTTAACTCTTATTCGAATAACTAATATTCTATAACTCACTTCGATTATACAAATCGATAACTCTTTTCGATTAAACTATAATCGATAACTCCTTCGATTAACTAATAATCGATAACTCCTTTCCTTTAACTCTATTCGAATAAACTAATATTCGATAAACTCCATTTGAATAACTCTAGTTCGATTTAACTCTATCGATTTAACTCTAACTGGTTAACTCTATTGGTTTAACTCTAACTGGTTAACTCTACTTGATTAACTCGACTCGACTAACCCCTTTTCGAATAACATATTCGATTTACTAACTTTCGAATACCTTATTCGATTGACTCCCTTCGAATACCATAGTCGATTTAACTCTATTCGAATAACATTCGATTAACTCCTTTTCGAATAAACTATTCATTTATAAAGATTTACTTTTAGTAACGGTTCTTCACTTTACAAATGATTTCCTTCTTATAACAGTTTCCTTTTTATAACGTTTTCCATTTTATAACGTCCTATTCCGTTATAAATAAATTTCCCTTTTCTAAATATCTCCTATTTATAAATATTCCAATTTATAAATATTTCTTATTTATAAATATTCCATTTATAAATATTTTATTTTCAAATATCACATTGAAAATATTCCCTTATCAACATTTCGGTATGTTATGGTATTCAACATATCAAATCACGATGATCAGTATCGTCCAAACACATATAATCGACAACAGATTATATATCACATCATATACCACAATATATGAATCACAGTAAAATAAATGTTGAGGAATCCAGTTGGATTCCTCCAACCTGTCTCCCTGCATCCACAGATGTTATACAATATAAAATCAACATCACTTCCAGTTCCATATGATATATTATGTTAAACAGAATCAATATAGAAATTCAGCTAACTGACTAGCAGTTCAATCAGCAGTCGACACACAGTCAATCAACCAATATTTAACAGTTCTAAAAATACAACATGAAATTATAAACTATTCAGAGTTAGTGAGATTTACTCACTTTGGACTATCATCGTTAATAATGATAATTGTCATTGATTCAGATGGATAATTTATTTTACAATAAATTGTAGCGAGCTCGGATCCATTCCCAGTCAGTGCAATGTTGTTGCCCCCGTCCATACGAATTCAACGCATCTGACCGTTCACGATTTCGATTCCGTATGAACTAGATACGTGATTTTTAAAGTTAGAACATGGTTTAAGTAAAATTAAATAAACTTAAACCCTTTTTGTTTATAATTGGGCCTTTACCTATGCTCCTTGGCCCATACACTATCGTTTAAAGCCCACCCCTTTTGTTCTTCTTCCCCGTCCACTGATACCGTGCTCCAGACAGAGATCCTCCACCATTTACCAACGAACGGAACCACTCCTCTCTCTCCACAACCACTTTTACATCCAACCAAAACCACCGTCGTGTTGCCCTCCCTACTCTCCACCTCATCATCTCCATTTTGATGAATTCGGCCTTTCCCCTTCGACTGTGACTTCGCGTTTTGTACATTAAGAACCCGACGTCACTTGCAACCGTACAGGAACCCACGACACACAACAACCCCGGAATCCACAAATTTACCCCACTGAGACGTTCATCGAACCTTTCCCCTTCCTTCCCCCACCGAAATGTTCAACTCGATGACCTCTGTCCATCACATCACGGTCGAGATGAAACCCAGCTTCACTGCGTTAAACATTGAACTCCGGAAATTAGGGTCGAACCAAACAAAAGTGGTTTCGATCTGATGCTACTCCTCATAGGATTTCAAAAGTATGGGTTTTAGGATTTATGGGAATTTAGGTGGATTGTTTAGATTTTTCAAACATAATGATATTGCTGTGTATTTTTATATCGTGGCGGCTGTTGTTTAGAAGGGGGAGTGTTGGAATTTATCTCGCGTTTATAAAGAAGGGGGTGTGGTTGCAAAGGTAGAGATGTGGTCTATTTTTACCCTTATTTTCTGCAAGCAAATCTGAGGCTGTGAAGAGATGCAACGTGGACTTGTTTTAGTCTTAGAAATAGTTAGGATATTTTGCTTTAAGTTTTAACTTTTAACATACCGTGTTAAATAAAATTATATCCATATGAGCGCTATAGACTGAAGTAAAAATGTCGTTGTGATGAGCGATGTGCAACGATCCCAAAGATATAATAACATCGGTAGGTTGACTCATATTGTGAAACCCCAAAATATTGGTTAAGGGTGCAAAATACTCCCAATAAAAAGTTGCTTATTTAATTAATTAAAAATTACAATAAAATTCTAAAAATTAAATTATCACTACGTCTCAAAAGAATCTGGTCTAAATTCAAACCCGATATTCAAATATATTGAAAACCCTTTTATAACGTAAATAAAGCGTTACTTATTATAAAGGAATTCCATAGCGACTTTTCTAGAATTTGATTAGGGCATATCTCAAAATCTACACGACGAAATCCCGATTTTTCTCTTCCACTAGAAAAATATACTCCACCAGCTCCACACGTTTCTTGTTTCACCTAAATCCGGCTTAAAACGAATCCTGTACATTCAGTTGAAGTTCAAATCGCCAAATTACGAGTTGCAACGCCATTTCAAGCTCGATTTTAATTATATTATAATTATACGTTCAAACTGCCGTTTATATAATATATTCGTTATTCAAATTCAAA
The DNA here is from genome assembly GCA_030737875.1 of Allium sativum. Taxonomy (NCBI): domain Eukaryota; kingdom Viridiplantae; phylum Streptophyta; class Magnoliopsida; order Asparagales; family Amaryllidaceae; genus Allium; species Allium sativum. The sequence goes on from CM060922.1 coordinate 798,517,306, forward strand.
TTCCAAGCTGAATTAAATATCACAGATGATCCGGTTCACACCATATCGTCATTTCGGCCAATTCTGATTATTTCAGAATTAAATATATTATTTAATTTATTATTTTAATTAAATATTCACCATTATTTAATTAAACCACCATTTAATTCACTATATCACTATTTATACAATTAAACAAATTAATTATAATACCTCTGCGAATGTGGATCATTACACGAAAGTTCATCAAAGATTTTGCAAAAATCTCAGCTCCACTAACAAGATTGACAAAGAAGAACCTAGCTTTCAATTGGGATTTGGATTGCGATATTGCTTTCCAACGTTCAGCCCTAGTTCTGACATTGCCTGATGGAAGCAAGATGTTTACAGTATACACCGATGCATGCGGAATGGGACTAGGCGCTGTTCTGATGCAAGAAGGGAAGGTATTGGCTTATGGGGGAAGGCAGTTGAAAGTACATGAGAAAAACTACCCAACTCACGACCTAGAATTGGCAGCCATCGTTTTTGCGCTTAAGTCTTGGCGCCATTATCTCCTAGGTGAGAAATTTGAACTGTATACTGACCATAAATCGTTGAAATACCTATTCTCGCAGAAGAATCTCAATTTGAGGCAGCAAAGAAGGATGGAGTTTCTTGCCTCGTACGATTTTGAGATTTCCTACACTCCTGGCAAGGGCAATGCAGTAGCTGACGCCTTGAGTAGAAAGAAGCTGGCCTTAAGCCCCCTCTTTGTGGAAAGGCAAAGCTTGGAGTTCATAGCAAGCTTTAACTTCAGACCCTCCACTGACTTTGTACCTGGCTTGCTAGCAACGTTAGAAGTGCGACCAACTCTATTTGACTCAATCGAAGCCGCGCAAAGAGAAGACCCTCAGCTAGCCGAAGTGATGGATAAATTAATTAGGGGTGAGACGTCCAGTCACCTCCATAGATATTCCTTTGATGCCAAGGGCTGGTTGAGACGAGATGGAAGACTATGTGTCCCACAAGCAAGGGGCTTGGTAAAGGCGGTTCTGGAAGAGGCACACCGTTCCAAGCTAACCATACACCCAGGCGGAGACAAAATGTATAAAGACATCAAAAGAGTTTTCTTTCAGAATGGCATGAAGAAAGACATAGCTAAATTTGTTTCTAAGTGTCTAATATGCAACAAGTCAAGGCGGTGCAGAAGAAGCCTGGTGGTCTACTTCATCCTCTAGAGGTCCCACAGTGGAAATGGGATAGCATCTCGATGGACTTTATAGGTGTGTTGCCTAGGTCAAGAAAGGGAAATACTAGCATTTGGGTTATAGTGGACAGGCTCACAAAAAGCGCCCACTTTATACCCATCAAGAGTAGAAGGACTGCCTCATCTCTAGCATCCATATATCTTAAGGAGATAGTTCGACTCCATGGGATACCCTCCAGCATAGTGAGTGATCGAGACCCTATCTTCACGAGCGAGTTTTGGAAGAGTTTACAAGAGGCTGTAGGCACACAGTTATGCTTAAGCAGGGCCTACCACCCTAAAACCGATGGCCAAACGGAAAGAGTCAACAGAGTATTAGAAGATCTCTTGAGGTTATGCATTATTGACTTCAGAGGAACTTGGGAGGATCATCTACCTTTGGTGGAATTCGCTTACAACAATAGCTACCAAGCCACCATAGGCATGGCACCTTTCGAAGCTTTATATGGAAGACCTTGCAAGTTACCAACTTGCTGGTGGGAGTCAAAAGAGAAACTCATACTTGGACCAGACATGATTAGAGAGACTTCAGAGAAAGTAGACTTGATACGAAGAAGAATGAAGACTGCCCAAGATAGACAGAAGTCCTACGCAGACAAAAGAAGAACTGACCATGAGTTCGAAGTTGGAGACAAGGTGTTCCTTAATGTATCTCCTTTGAGGAATGTCGTTCGCTTTGGATCCACAGGAAAGCTAGAACCAAGATTTGTAGGCCCGTTCCCTATCATCGAGAAAATTGGGAAGATGGCTTATAGGGCACAGCTGCCCGAAAGATTTGCCGGGATTCATAATGTCATTCATGTCTCTCACCTGCGGAAATGCTTACACGAGTCTGCGGAAGTGGTAGAGCCAAGTATGCTAGAAGAAGTTGAAGTTGAACGAGAAGCAACGGTGAGGAGAGTTCCAACCCGTATCTTGGGAACAGAGGTCAAAAAGCTACGCAACCGTGAAGTTAAGCTCGTCAAAGTTCAATGGAGCGACATTGAGGAAGACGCGACTTGGGAAATTGAGGACAGAATACGCGCAACCTACCCTTTTCTTTTTGAGGGTACATCTTTAATCTCTTTTTCTAGAAGTTTATACTCGTATCTATCTTTTTAGGTATATCTCCTCAATCCTATCCTTTTTCCTTAGGTAGGAACCCATTTGGATGTAAACATGTAATTAAAACATGTTATGATTGATGGTTGCAAGTGGTTGCAAATGGTTGCTAGTGGATGCATATACACACACATTAGGTATTAGATCGGCTCAATCACTTCCATATTGCATATGCACATATGTATTGGTTTATGGATTTAAAACTTGATGTGTTATCATATGGACGATGCATTTGTATGAATGGATGTGCACTCATGTAAGAAATTTTGAGTAGGAAAAATTGCATTCATAATGGACTCATGGCACTGACATGATTTGCATTAAGGAGGTCAACTGAATCGGTAGACCGCCTGATTTTTTTTGCATTAGATAAGGACATATACACACACAATGCTTATGATCATGAAGCATTAGAAATCTTTTAAGGACAATGGACGCCTGTGTTTGATGGTTGAGAAGATAGGTGTTTGGATGGTAGGATATAAGTTCTTCTCGACTTGAAGATTTCGGGGATGAAATCCTAAAAGGAGGAGAGAATGTAACACCCCATACTTTCTATTAATGTTATAATAACAAATCCTATAATACTTAATTTAAAACGTGAGAATTAAGGGAAACGGGGTACGCCATTGTGTTCGTCTCGGGATTCTAGTTGAGATAGAGTCCGAGTTTGCGTAAATTGGACTTCGTATGAAGAAGTTATGGCTATCAGAAGTTTCAGAAATTCAAATAAATTCAAACAGCTCGAGAAAACAAGTTCAAAATTCAAACAGAAGTCTGAAGCGAGCTGGGCGGGAAAATTCCCGCCCAGGCAGGTCGACCAGGAGGTCGACCCTAGGGTCGACCTCCCCCCTAGAGGTCGACCTGGGGGTCGACCTAGCCCCCGGCCAGATCTAAAATTTGAACGACTGCTGACTCGCTGCTGAGTCACTAGGGTTTCTGGATGGTCCTGATCCGGTCTGTGTGGCTGTGATTAACCCTAGGTTCATCTGACGGCTATAATCAAACTGAAATTCCATATAAACAACTCAATGCCTAACCTAAAAACACACAGAAAAATCAACCTAGAACTGAAATGCCGTCAGTAGAAGACTTGGAGTAGCCGTCACCATTTCCAATTCAAAGATGAGCTAAAGAACTTGAATCAAGAATCAAATTAAAACTAGTTTAATTCAACGATCTTCATCAAAGGCGTGCATCTCTAATTTCAGAACGCAAGAATTTCTTTTTGTTTGTAAGTTAGTTGTTACGTAGATTTAAACATTCTTTCGCTTGAGTCATGACATGTTGTAATTGGGGTATAGTATGATGCCTATGTATATGATTTGATTCTCGTCTATCTTAAAGTATCGTTGTAATTAATCTTGTCTATATGCTTGTGGCGATGAACATGTTGTATATTTCATGTCTATATGCTTATGGCGATGAACATGTTGTATATTTCATGTCTATATGCTTGGGTGATGTACAACATTGTATGTTATTACGATTGGGTAAAGAACTTATTATGCCAACGAAATGGTGAAATATGTCATGTTGAAATTTGATGGTTATTTGCAAGTCAAGGATCTAAATCACATGCCTACATGTAGATTAACATTCATGAATAGTTAGAACCATGTCAAGTTGAATCTATATATGTTGTAAAAAGTTGGAATTGCAATCCTCTTATATTTAACACAGATAAGTTATCATGTTAAGTTGCAATTTAAAAATGGTTAAAGTAGCTTTCTTATGTTTTGACATACATAAGTTAGTATGTTAAATTGTGGTTTAATATCTTGTTTATGTGTTAAACCTCCATGTTAGACCCATATCAAGTTTACATGACTTAGTCACAAGTTCACCTTTACCTGTTTAGTTGAAATAATGATGCATCTATGCCAAGTTACATGTGATAAGTTTAATGTATGCTAGTTTATGTTATGTTCCTTGACTATTACCCCTTTTTGTTTTTGGGGTTAGGCTAATTTGTTAGCCCAACATTTTATGAAATTCATACGTACGTTCTACGGGGATAACGATGGGAAAACATAAAAATTCATAGCATAGGATTGTTCGTAAAATGGTATACTTGATATACCATTTATTGTGAGAAATATTTGGAAAGATAATTATGGCATGAGTAAATTAAAATTAATTTACATAAAGAAATTTGACATATATAGAAAAATATGAATTTAGAAAAGGCGAATATGCCTAACCCGAGGTTAGACTGAGTTGTGGGGTAAATCTGCCCGGAACTGACTGGGATATCCAGTGACCACAACAAGACCGGTCTAATGTGGGTGGTTAGTGCATCAAGCCCAAAAAGAACCCGAGGTTATACTGAGTTGTGGTGTAAATCTGCCCGGAACCGACAAGCATATCCAGTGACCACAACAAGACCTGTCTAATGTGAGTGGTTGGTGCTTTAATATATTAAAGCTAAGTCAGGATTGATAGGGTTAAGTAAATTAGGAAAACACTTAACCGATTCAACATGTTAACTAAAATGAATGGGCTGGGTTAGGTAAACTTGGACACTTAACCAAATAAACATGTTGATTATAAAACCCTAGTAACGGGGACCCATTTCAGCAGTAACCCACATAGATGTATCATGGTACCCTGAAACTAGGCAGGGTAGGGCACAGTTACTGGGATGAATTATAAGCAGTCAAAACGTCGACGGTTAGTAGGCCAGTGTAGGTTCCGGCGGAGTATGGGCGTGCACGTGCTCCGAAGTGGAAAAATCAGCCACTGGACATCAGTAGTGTACATTATGCATCTTGAATCGTGTCGGGTTGCCACCAGAAGGACTGATACACCCCATGGTAGGACCATCACACGTGACTACAATCAAGCGGGGCCGAAGGACACATGACATGAATACATGCGAGTAGGAGCCGATCATTAAAGGGATCGTTTGTTGTAAACACGTGGGCTGGTTGAACCAACGGTTAAGTAGGTGAAGAGACTATAGTAATGGGTGCGATCACACGTCCCTCTTATCTTATATTAGGGTATTGTCCTATGTTCTGTTATCACTGTCATGATCCCTTTCCTTGTTTAAATACTAGTAACCACTGAACTTACCAGACTTATTGTCTGACCCGTTTTCTTTCGTCTTATTTTCTTCCGTTCCCCCACCCCCTCAGGTCCACAGGGAGGAAATACTCTAGCTTAATCAGACTCTTTACAAGCTTCAAGAAAGTAGATGTATGACTTGGACTCTCTTGCATTGGCTATGGCTTTGGATATGATCCTTGGGGATTTATGCATTTTTACTTTTTGGTTTATGCTTCTTTATTGAATAATCAAGATAGAAATTATGGTGTAATGTTTTGAAGTTGTTTTGAGACAATTTGATGTAATGCTTTTGCATTGAACTACTTATGAAATAAATATTTAAATTCCGCTGCTTAAATTTATCTGTCTTGTAAATTTTTCTGTGTCTTGTACCTATAACCCTCCACCAAAGTTAAGGCATTCCCTTTGTGAGTGACCTTAATGGAGGTGGGGTGTTTTAGTGACCCCATCTTTACCAATGAATTTTGGATTAGCTTGCAAGAAGCATAGGTACACAGTTGTGTTTGAGCACCGCTTATCATCCTCAGACCGATGGACAGACGGAGAGGGTGAACAGAATTCTAGAGGATCTTTTAAGGCTGTGTATCCTAGACTTCGGAGGGACTTGGGAAGGGCACCTTCCTTTAGTAGAGTATGCCTATAACAATAGTAATCAAGCTAGCATTGGCATGGCACCCTTCGAAGCATTGTACGGACGACCCTGTAGATCACCAACTTGCTGGTGGGAATCTACAAAAAGATTGTTACTTGCACCTGATATGGTTAGAGAAATGTCAGAGAAGATTGACCTTATTTGACGGCGAATGAACACAGCTCAATATAGGTAGAAATCCTATGCAGAAAAAAGGAGGGCTGACATCGAATTTGAAGTGGGAGACTTGGTTTTTATTAAAGTATCGCCTTTGAGGTATGTGATTCACTTCGGATCTATAGGGAAATTGGCACCCAGATTTGTTGGACCATTTCCCATAACCGAAAGGATCGGCCAAATGGCCTATAGAGTAAAGCTCCTAGAAAATCTATTTGGAATTCATGATGTCTTCTATGTTTCTCATCTACGGAAGTGCTTACATGACACCGCGGAAGTTGTTGAGCCAAGTATATTAGAGGAGACAGAAGTGGAACGGGAGGCGACAGTCAGACGAGTCCCTACTCGTACTCTCAGATCCGAAATTAAGAAGCCTGCAATAAAGAAATCAAGTTGATAAAGGTTCAATGGGGAGATAACCCAGAGGATGCAACATAGGAGACCGTTGACAAGATTCGTACTTCGTACCCTTTCCTTATCAAGGGTATGTTCTTAACTCTTTTTCCCAAAGTTTTATCTATGCTAGTTTCTATCACTTGAGTATGTTCGATCAATAGTATTTTCGACCTTTAGATAGGAATCCTATGGATGTAAACATGTGTTTGGGACAAGTTATGTTTGATGGATTCAAGTGGATGCAAGTGGTTGTTAGTGGTTGCCTGTGGATGCATATACACACACATTATGCACTAGACCAGCTCAATCACTCTCATACTGCATATGGATGTATGGGCATTTTTTTATTGAATGAAAATGGATGTATTATCAAATGGATGTTGCATTTGGACGAATGAGTGTGCCCACATATAGAACTTACATGTTATAATAGGATTATTTGCATACATATTGGATTAATGGCACATACATTGTATTAAGGAGCTTGACTGAATCAGTAGACCGCCTAATCTGTGCATTAGTATTGGGACATATACACACACCTTTGCATATGTTCATATAAGCATTAGAAGTCTTTTAGGACAATGGATGTCTGTGATTGATGGATGAGTGGGTGATTGATGGTAGGATATACGTTCTTCTCAACCTAGAGATTTCGGGGACGAAATCCTTTAAGTATGGGGGAATGTAACACCCCGTAATTTTAACAACACTAAAAGAGGATAAACTAAATAATAATTAATTTAATATTCAGAATCAAGGGAAACGGACTGCGTCCTTGCGTCCGTCTCGAAATTTTGGTAAAAATAGATATTTGGTTTGCGTAAAATGGACACTGTATGAAGAAGTTAGGAGGATTTGAAGTTTGTATACGTGCAAGGTAATTATATATATATATATATATAGATGTAGGGCCCAAGAATTCAAAATTTTCAGTTCAAAATTCGAAATCGCAAAAATCAGGGGAAGTAGGAAAAATCCCGCCTAGGGGAGTCGACTCCATAGGAGGGGTGTCGACGCCGGGGTAGACCCCTCAAGGGATGTGTCGACCCATGGGTCAACCCCCCCTAGGGATACGGTGGAAGATGGTTTCTGGAGGCTGGCAGCTATATATAGAGGTCCATTTATCTTGTTTTCTTCACTGGAAATCAATGGAGGCCAAACGCTGCCGGTGTCTGAACTAAACTGAATTCTTTATCTTCTACAACAATCAAATAAGGCCAATCAGTTAGAGATTCAAGATCCATTCTTCTTCTAGTTCTATTTTTCTAATCCAAACACTGTGAGTTCTTAGTTGCTTTTAGATTTAAATATTTAAAAGTAAACCTGACATGACTATAGTTTGGATTTGTATACTGGATCCCTTGTAAATTATAAACATATGACAATCTGAATTGGTTATAACTTGGATCTAAATATCTATCTAGTTGGATCTATTGTAACTTCTGTGACATTCTATGATGTGGATCTTAAACCTTATTTGTGTCAGATCTACTTTTAACTATTGGATCTGAATTATGTGGACGTCTAAATTATTAAATAGATCTAGCTTATTATTTAGATCACTATGTGCTTATCATATTAGATCTGAACCTGTTGGATATCTAAATTAATATTTAGATCTTTTCATGCTTATCTTAACATCTTCGCTATGTTAAAACTAGTTAATTGTCAACCTTTCATTGAATATATGCTTATATGTTCACCTTATCACCATGTTAGTATATGATTATGCCATTTATGTTAGAACAATCACCTTTGTCATATTCCCATCGCCTTTGCCTTTTATTGTTTATGACTACGCTATTATCTAGCCTAGGTATGCCTCGAATTATATGCGAATGCGCTAGTTAGAGAACGGGGAAAAACATTAGAATTGGCAAAACTTGAATGACGAACATGAATTTGGACATATTATCCATTATGAATATAATTGTGTAAATGGGCATGAACACCTATAAAGACATAGGTATAATTAATTGGTTAATAATTAAAATGCCTAGGACTACAGTAATTAGAAAACTGTAACAGCACTTATGACACGAGGTTAGATTGCATTTGTGGTGGAAGTTTGCCCGGACCCGACCGGCATATCCAGCAACCGCAAATGTTGAATCTAATGTGAGGGGTCTAAGTGCACAAATATGAAACGGGCTAAGACATAAGGTTATCCCAACTTGTGGAAGAAGTCTGCCCGGACCCGATTTGCATATCCAGCATCCACAAGCTGTAGGTCTAATGCGGGAGGTCTAGCCCATTATAACCATAAATGGACACGGTATCAAATTGTAATACTTAACCTAGTTGAATCCATAAGGATTGTATAAATATGAACTAAAAATTGGTGTTAAGTAAATTTGGTTGAACAGGGTGTGGGTTAAGTAAATTTGAGGGGGTGGATAATATTTACATATAGGCCTTCAAACTTAACCCAATAAGGTTATGTAATTAAAGTGTAATAACCCGGAAATCCGAGCCAATTTAAAATTTTTATTTTGGCAATTTTAGCGAATTTTGAATATTTAAAATAGATTATTTTAAATAAAAACGACGAAAAATTTATTTTGAATAAAATTCAAACGAATATATTTATGTAGATCGTCGTTAGAATATAAATATTTATTTTAAATTATAAAAGGAGTTGAAAATGGCGCGGTAGTTCGATAATTCGATTTCAAAGTTCAAATGGATGTACAGGATTCAAAATAAACCGGAATTTAGCGAAACCAAAAATATTAGAATCTATTTGAGAATATCTTTCTAACGAATCCGAAAAATTGAAATTTCTTAGCAGGAATCAAAAGTTATGGCCAAATTAATTTTCAGAATAGTCGCTATGGAATTCTGGCCCTTAAAAATAGCCATTTTGCAAACGACCTCGGATTTCGACGAAACCACTTTTGTTGGATCCGGGATGTCAAGTTATTGCTAGATTCCTATTTTCGTAATTTTTCGAATCAATATGTGAGCAAGGAAAAAGAAAACGTGTTTGATCAGTTTCAGTTGATTTTAATCGACTGGAAAATGGCCATTTTTCAAACGGTCTCAGAATTTGACGAAATTTGTTTTGTTAGGACCGTATCGTCGATACGAAGTTAGAAAATATTTTTCGGGAATTTTTAGAGTTAGTATGTGGCCCCGGTAAATGAAATGTGCGTTTAAATTGAATATATAAAGATTTATATTTTAAATTCAACGGAAACTGATCGTAACGGTCAAATTGGCCTACGATACATATCCCATTGTGTTCGGAATGGGGGTATTAGGCTGGGGACGACAGTCGGTGGGTTTGATTTCGAGTTCGAAATAAAAAGTCAACCTTTTAGAAATAAATAAATAAAATATAATAATTTAATTTCCATATAACCCCCCCCCAATCAGTTTCTCCAATCAGAAAAAAAAAACCCGAGCCCTAAATTAAAACGCCCATCGTCGTTCACCATCTCGCTCCATCCCCTCCACTTCCTTCATCGCCACCACCGCCCTCACCTGCCGCGCCTCCACCCTCTCCCTCCCCGTTCTCCTCTCCTCCTCCAGCCCTTCTCCGTTCAAAACCGCATCCCCCCCTGTCGCGAATTCCAGGACGCGAGCCCCCCCATCGATGGAGCGCAACCCCCCCTCCACGACCTCCGCCTGCCGCCAACATTCGTCGATGCACCGCTCGCGCGCCTCCTTCTCCAATCCGACGCGCAACGCTCCCCCTCCCCCTCAGCCTTAAATCGAACGGAGAACGCGCCACCTCCACTTCAACTGCTCCGAACCAGGGCTGATGACCATCACCTCAGCGAGCACCACGCGCAACAAACCCGTCCCTTCCTCCGATCAAACGCAGTAAGTTTTCTTATTTTTGTTTTATTTTGTTTTATATAAAATCCGATTTTATTTGTAGAAAAGTTTACATTTTTATACAAATGGGTTTGAAATTAAAAAGGTTTGATTTTTTATATTATAAATAGGTTAGTTTTATTTTTAAAAATTTGAAAAGAACAGATTTTTGAAAGTAGAAAGTTAAGATTTGTTAAACAAGAACGTTGTGATTTGTTAAACAAGAAAGTAGTGATTTTTTTTGAACTATAAAGATATGATTTTTCTATGTATGAAAAATAGGGTTTTTAATATAAAAAGATTATATTTTGAAAGGAGAAAAGGTCATATTTTTGAAAAGATAAAGATTTGATTTAAAACACTGTAAAAATATGATTTTTATATTATAGTAGAAGGTTAAAAATATAATTTTTATAATATAGAAAAGTTAAAAATATAATTTTTATACTAGTGGCATATTAAAAATATGATTTTTATATAGGTATGATAGTAAAAATATGATTTTTATTCATGTAGAGTAATAAAAATAGAATCTTTATTAAGCGAAGAGCAATATAAAAATATAATTTTCATAACGAAGTGAAGATAAAAAAAAATTCAATTGTTATAACGAAGTGAAAATAAAAATTCGATTTTTATATATGTAGTGAATATGGCGAAAGAAAGTGACAAAGGGCGGGAACGACAAGATTTTCTACATATGAAGTGTCGTGGAGTTGGGATAGCTTTTGGTGAGAACTTCTCACTTTAAATCTTCTTTTCTAGTTAAAAATATATACTAGGATGCAGACGGTGCTTAGCAGCACCCGACACCCGTCGTCCACAGACCATGGACGGCTTGTTTGTTTAGTTAATTGTTTGGTAATTGATTTATTTGTTGGTTGATAAATTTGATTGAATTGATTGTGTGATGGGAAATGAAATAAAATATTTATATAGTTAAAAATATTTTATCGTTAAAAATATAATTTTTAACATGAATGTGAATAAATAAATATTCATTTACAAACCGGACGGTTTGTTTATATACACTGATTTGATTGATATTGATTGGGACGATAAATTTTACACATCGCCCAACTACACAAAAAAAATCCGTGTTTGATTGTTTGAAACCCCACACGGGTATTGGAATGATATATGACATACACTAATCCCAATAATTAGTTGTATGTCGATCGATTGATTGACAGGTTGTTATAAGCGTTAAATATTTATATTTGATGCTTATACAGTGTAGAATGCACTTTGGATGATGGTTGATTATTCATCATTGTTGTTGTATACATGTGTTGTACAAAATCCATATAATTAACATTATATGGTAATTGATTTGGCCTCATTCCAGTTTTGGAATAGAAATATTTGAGTAGAAATATTTGAATAGAAATATTTGAAATAGAAATATTTGAATAGAAATATTTGAATAGAAATATTTGAAATAGAAATATTTGAAATAGAAATATTGGAAATAGAAATATTTGAAATAGAAATATTTGAAATAGAGATATTTGAAAATAGAAATATATAAAGCTGTGTTGATTAGATTTGCGCCATTTTGACGTGAACGATATTTATATCGATTTTATTCAAATTGAAATGAATATTGAAGTGAATTGAAATTCGAACTAATTGAATTGATTTGAAATTCGAAATAAATTAAAGTGAATTGGAATTCGAATTGAATTGAATATAAAACGAATTCGAATTGAATTGAATATAAAATGAATTCGAATTGAATTGAATTGAAAAGAAAATGAATTCAAATCGAATTAAAATCGATTTGAATTGAAATCAATTTGAAATGAATTTAAAACGAATTTATATTGGAAAATTCAATTTTGATTTGAATTTGAGATGGAAGTTGAAATCGTTTCGAAAGCGAATTTAAAATGATTTATAAAATACATTTTAAAGGGAAATCGACGAAGTATATATTATATATATTATATATATAATATAATGGCCTGAATAGAACGTGCCGCACTGCGGCAGTTCGTGAATTTCGACCATTGACTTCGAATGGATATTGCGGGAGATCCGACCGTCGGATTCTCCTATGACCGGAACCATTGGGTTCATATCGAAAAGAGCTTTCTAATGAATGTGAGAAATTAGAAACCTAACGGTTGGATTTGGAATTATGTCTAAATCAAATTTGGAAAAGGTCGATGTGAGTGCAGTTCGATGGCCGTTGATGGAAATCAACTGTACGGGCCTTGATAAAATTATTAAAAATATCAATAATTGGTGTAAAATCATGAGAAATGATTTGTGAAGAATTGGGATGAAAAACTCTATATCTGAAATGATAAAAATAGATTTTTATCGAAATGAACTAGTTTTGAACTAGAATTATAACTCTATTTATTTTTAAAATAAATAAAGTGGATTTGAAAGGGTTTTAAAGGTAACCAGAATTTCCAATAATTGAATTGGAATGGATTTGAATCGAAATTGTCTTCGGAATATTTCGATGTTGAATTTCGTGATTATACAGATATTGTTATGTAAATTTGAAAGATATGGATATATATATCGTTATTTCCAATACGATATTTGTTGGTCGTAGAATTTGATGTTGAATATAAGCCGATATATTTTCTATTCAGAGCCTTGTATTTAATATCAAATGTGATTTGGGTTTGTTGTGAATGGTGTCTTCATTAACACTGTTCTTAAGCCCAGTTGAGAAAAAGATTAAATCTTTTTATTTAGATTTAATGAAGTGTACCAATTAAATAATATTTAATTGGAATTGAATTGGTATTGATTTTTGGGTTTATCGTGAACAGTGTTTTAAATAACACTTGTTCTTTAACGCGATAATTAATGGAATGTGATTTTGGGTTTATCGTGAACCGTGTTTCAAATGACACTGATTCTTTAACCCAGTTAAGGATTAAAACTAAGTGAAGTTTTAATGAATCTTTAATTAGATTGAAATGATCGAGAATGGAGTATCACCAGTTTTGCTCTAGGCGATAGTTAAATCTTTAATTAGATTTGAACGTGAAATGGTAATTGAATTTACCAATAACACCGTGGTGTTAGATATGAAGTATGACCAGTTTTACTTCATAGGATGAATAAGTTGGGATTGGGAAATAAAATAAATGATTACTTCGGTGTGGTTCGCTAATCCCGACTAGTTTGAATTGATATTCAAAGAAGATTAAAGAATAAATTTAAAGAATTTATCTTTGATAAAATTAATGGGAACTTTTCCCAAAGTATAAGAATATTTGAATAAAAGAATATTCTGAATGGGAATGAGGTGTATGTTGTGTTTGTGTAACACTTGTTTAATATATACGTAAGTTATTCAGAAAGACCAGGTTTATCCCATTCTGAATAACTGATTCGACGTGGTGTCGAAGATGAAGACGGTGGTTGAAGACCGGAGGTCTTCACGTCGTTTGGGTGATTACTGATGATCTTGATTGGGCTGTACACCCAAGATGAGGGAATCAATTGGTGATCGTCCAGACGTACTTGGAGATCGATGGATATGCGAGGTACAAGGTGCCTCCGGTTTCGTTCAGACCCAGAACGGACTTGTAAATGGACTATGTGTCTGACATTGGATATCATTCTGTGTGATTGATGGATATCGGTTGCATGGAGTGGTTTGCCTGTGTGGCATGCTAAGATGCAAATGATCAAGGCTTTTGTTGAAAAGCAAAGTCTTGTGGTTGATGATCAAAGCAATGCCTTTGTGGCGTAGCTTTGTGTAGCGTTGATTCGCGAGCCTCACACCCTGGTAGTGGACCAGAAACGGGAGAGGACATCAGGGAGGACATGCGTTTCTTTCTAGCTAGAAGTGGCGTCAGTGGTTTTACACGCCTTGACGAGTTTGACTTATGTGGTTGTTGTTGTTGCGAGGCACCTCGGATATATCGGTGACTATGTGAAGCCGATGGAGTCATTCGTTGGCTCATTTGCGCCCCATAGGGCGGGGAAACGCAGTGTTCAGGATTTCGTCTAATCCACATCGGTGGAACAGCCCTGTCGCTCCAAGGGTCAATGCGTTCTGATCCTGAGACATGGTAGGATAGATTGTCTCGAATTGGTAGAGGACGATCCCTGGCCTCGGTTCATAGATGGAAATCCAATTTCCAAATACGTGACGTTTCGATTTTAGTTGTAATCCTATATATGGCGACATAGTGGGATGGGGCTCTTATGCCGTCTATGATTGATACTTATGATTTGAAATTGTTTTTGGCACTATACACCTATAGTACTATCAAAATAATCTGTTTTAAATGTATCAAGCATTCTTTGGCTATTATAAGGTAAAAACCCAATCCTCCGGCTTGCGTTGCAATGTGTGATCGGACCTGGGTCTTATAATAGCTACATTTTTATTTATTTAGCATTGCGCTGTTTGTTTTTGCATTGGTATTCTTGGGAGGAAACCCGTTCCGTGTTATACGGCGTGGTCCCTTGATTTACCCAACTTTAAAATAAAAGATTAATAACTGTTTTAGTTCTCACGCTAGTCCCATGACTGACCTGGAGTTTATTGTTTTAACCTAAACTCTGGGTGACCTTATTTTGACACGGGCAGCTAGTAGTTTTGGTTTTGCAAATTTATATTCACAGGATCCTGATTTACAGCTGGAACGATGCTCGGAAAGCTCTATATCCGTGTATTACTTTCAGTTGTGTTTTATATTGTTTTCCGCTGCGATGTAATTTATTGTAATCTCTGATATTTATCGAATGTGTAATATTTATTCATACTCTGTATATTCTTGTATTCTGATGGAATTGTTGTAATATACAATGAAATGTTCTTCTGTCTGCGTTCTATTTTGTCGTGTTCTCAAAACAATCAAGCATTTCGAACGGTCTGGGTCGGTTTAGCGACTGATTCGGATCGAACGAAATTCCCGGTCGTTACATTTGGTATTAGAGCTTTGGTTTACAAAGCTCAGAGAACAAGGCACGTTAGAACCATACGAAAGAATTCATCGGATATTGGATTAGTAATATCCAATGAGAATGACTCGTTAGAGATGGGGTCAGTAGTATCCTAGAACGAGTGTGAAGAGTATATTTTTCAAATGAAAACAATTTTTGTTTTGAAATTTAAATCATATTATACGTATTTGAATATTTATTTATGTTGAATTTGGACAATCCGATATGTAAAGATTTTGCATATACGTCTTGCAAACGTGTATTCGAAGTTTTAATATACTGGATAGTTATAGAATCATACACTAGTTGCCCGGGGATAATTCTGGTAATGGGGCACCGTCGCCAGTATTTATTTTCGATTAACGAAAGTGAGATTTCCATATTTCCATTAGACGGGTGTGAGAACCAAAACTAGATAGAATACGTTGTTGTGATTTGGCATCAAAAATGTGATTATTGACTATATATCAAAATTAAGGATTTGAAACGTTAATCAACTAATTGATTGATGGTTGTGTTGTTATGATTATTCCTTTAAACCATTATGTGAAAGAACGGTGATTTAGGCCAAATTTAACCAAATATTGAACTGTATTGAAATTATTTGCAAATGCATGCATGTACATGTATATCTATTGAGCAGGTCATAGCAAGGAGGCTAGAGAAGAGGAATAAAATTGTTTGCCCGACAAATAGGTACATGTTTACCATAATTTACTCTTTTGTTTGGGAGATGATGATTTTATGATCTGATTGGCTAGCCGCTTGGATTTTTCTTTTTCTTTTGGATTGAAGGAGGCCATGGGAGGCTATACGAAATATCCCGAAGTCCCCGGTGCAGGGGAGGATATGGCGAAATTTTTCGAAAATTTAGGGTGTTAGCCAATTTTTTGAAAAATTTGAAAAGTTCTTAGAAACTGAAAAGTTGAAGAACTTAAGCCGTAGTGAAAATACTGGAAGTTAAGTTGAATTGTAAAACAACTTTCGGCTTCGTTCCTTTTCGGGGACGAAAAGTTTTAAGTGGGGGAGATTGAAATAACCCGGAAATCCGAGCCAATTTTAAATTTTTATTTTGGCAATTTTAGTGAATTTTGAATATTTAAAATAGATTATTTTAAATAAAAATGACGAAAAATTTATTTTGAATAAAATTCAAACGAATATATTTATATAGATCGTCGTTAGAATATA
This sequence comes from Allium sativum, assembly GCA_030737875.1. Lineage (NCBI taxonomy): Eukaryota > Viridiplantae > Streptophyta > Magnoliopsida > Asparagales > Amaryllidaceae > Allium > Allium sativum. The sequence goes on from CM060922.1 coordinate 798,533,856, forward strand.
AATATTTATTTTAAATTATAAAAGGAGTTGAAAATGGCGCGGTAGTTCGATAATTCGATTTCAAAGTTCAAATGGATGTACATGATTCAAAATAAACCGGAATTTAGCGAAACCAAAAATATTAGAATCTATTTGAGAATATATTTCCAACGAATCCGAAAAATTGAAATTTCATAGCGGGAATCAAAAGTTATGGCCAAATTAATTTTCAGAATAGTCGCTATGGAATTCTAACCCTTAAAAATAGCCATTTTGCAAACAACCTCGGAATTCGACGAAACCACTTTTGTTGGATCTGGGATGTCAAGTTATTGCTAGATTTCAATTTTCGTAATTTTTCGAATCAATATGTGAGCATGGCAAAAGAAAACGTGTTTGACCAATTTCAGTTGATTTTAATCGACTGAAAAATGGCCATTTTTCAAATGGTCTCAGAATTTGACGAAATTAGTTTTGTTAGGACCGTATCGTCGATACGAAGTTAGAAAATATTTTTTGGGAATTTTTAGAGTTAGTATGTGGCCCCGATAAATTGAAATATGCGTTTAAATTGAATATATAAAGATTTATATTTTAAATTCAACGGAAACTGATCGTAATGGTCGAATTGGCCTACGATACATATCCCATTGTGTTCGGAATGGGGGTATTACGCTAGGAACGACAGTCGGTGGGTTTGATTTCGAGTTCGAAATAAAAAGTCAACCTTTTAGAAATAAATAAATAAAATATAATAATTTAATTTCCATATAACCCCCCAATCAGTTTCTCCAATCAGAAAAAAAACCCGATCCCTAAATTAAAATGCCCATCGTCGTTTACCATCTCGCTCCATCCCCTCCACTTCCTTCATCGCCCCCACCGCCCTCACCTGTCGCGCCTCCACCCTCTCCCTCCCCGTTCTCCTCTCCTCCTACAGCCCTTCTTCGTTCAAAACTGCATCCCCCCTGTCGCGAATTATAGGACGCGAGCCCCCCCCATCGATGGAGCGCACCCCCCCATGACCTCCGTCTGCCGCCAACGATCGTCGATGCCCCGCTCGCGCTCCTCCTTCTCCAATCCGACGCGCAACGCTCCCCCTCCACCTCAGCCTTAAATCGAACGGAGAACGCGACACCTCCACTTCAACTGCTCCGAACCACGGCTGATGACCATCACCTCAGCGAGCACTACCCGCAGCAAACCCGTCCCTTCCTCCGATCAAACGCAGTAAGTTTTCTGATTTTTGTTTTATTTTGTTTTATATAAAATCCGATTTTATTTGAAGAAAAGTTTACATTTTTATACAAATGGGTTTGAAATTAAAAAGGTTTGATTTTGTTTTTATTATAAATAGGTTAGTTTTATTTTTAAAAATATGAAAAGAACAGATTTTTGAAAATAGAAAGTTAAGATTTGTTAAACAAGAACGTTGTGATTTGTTAAACAAGAAATTAGTGATTTTTTTAAACTATAAAGATATGATTTTTCTATGTATGAAAAATAGGGTTTTTAATATAAAAAGATTATATTTTGAAAGGAGAAATGTCATATTTTTTAAAAGATAAAGATTTGATTTTTTAAAAGACTGTAAAAATATGATTTTTATATTATAGTAGAAGGTTAAAAATATAATTTTTATAATATAGAAAAGTTAAAAATATAATTTTTATACTAGTGGCATATTGAAAATATGATTTTTATATAGGTATGATAGTAAAAATATGATTTTTATTCATGTAGAGTAATAAAAATAGAATCTTTATTAAGCGAAGAGCAATATAAAAATATATTTTTCATAACGAAGTGAAGATAAAAAAAATCAATCATTATAACGAAGTGAAAATAAAAATTCGATTTTTATATATGTAGTGAATTTGGGTAAAGAAAGTGACAAAGGGTGGGAACGACAAGATTTTCTACATATGAAGTGTCGTGGAGTTGGGATAGCTTTTGGTGAGAACTTGTAACGACCCAGAAAATCTGAACCAATTTAAAATTTTTAAATTGGCTGAAATAATGGATTTTAAATATTTAAAATAAATATTTTAAATGATAGAGATGAAAAGTGAGTTTGAATCGACAATTGAAACGAATATAATTAATTCTAATTATAAACAAGGCTTGAAAAGGCGCTGTAGTTTCAAAAATTGGATTCAAACTTAGTCGGACTGTACCGGGTGCAAAACAAAACGGATTTTAGTGAAACCAAAAATATTTAAATCTGTTAGTGAACACCTTTCTAACGAATCTGAAAAATCGAATTTTCATAGCGGAAAGCAAAAGTTATGGCCGAATGAATTTTCAGAAAGGTCGTTATGGAATTTATATAGCCCGTGAAATTAGCCATTTTGCATACGACCTCGGAATTCGACGAAACCACTTTTGTTGGATCCGGTATGTAAAGTTATTGCTAGGTTTCAAATTTCATAATTTTTGAAGCTAGTATGTGAGCGTGGCAAAAGAAAACGTGTTTTGGTCAATTACAGTTAAATTGGATCGACCAGAAATGGGCCTTTTTGCAAACGGTCTCAGAATTCGACGAAACTAGTTTTGTTGGGACCGTATCTTCAAAACATAGCTGGATTTATTTTTCTGGAATTTTTCGAATCAGTTTGCGGCCCTGACAAAATGAAATGTACGTTCAAATCAAATATTGAATGTTTTATATTTTAATTTAAAGGAAAACTGACTGAAACATTCGAATGGGCCTTCGAGACATATCCCATTGTGTTCGGAATGGGGGTAAAACGCTAGGGACGACAGTCGTTGGGTTTGATTTCGAGTCCGTTTAAGAAAACCCCAATTTTTGAATAAATATATATATCGACCAATAGGAAAATTCTTTCATAAAAAAAAAATCAGAAAACCCCCCCGTTAAACGCGATCGACGACGAAGGAAGCTCCCTTCTTCCTGGCCAAAATCCAGTCGATCCCTTCATCGGTGACCCCTACCCCAGTTCAACTTTTCGAAGCTCTCTCTCCCCTCTACAAATCCGTGCCACCCTCGACCTCCACCTTCCAGCCGTCGACGAGATCTGGCCCTCCCAACCTGACGCCGTCGAAGCCCCGCCACGCCCTCCACCTGCAACCGAGTGGGGCCTACCTGGCGTCGATAGGCGCGCCTCACGACGCCCTACGTCGTGGTATGGTTGGATTTTGACCAAGTGCAGCGGATTGAAAACTATTGCTAAACCTAGTTTCGAACATCAAAGCAAGGTACGGCTGTTATCAATTTTGAACTGTTTTGACGTTTAAAAGTGTTGCAAACTTTCAAAAATCGTATCTTTTTGCTATATGATCGAAATTCAGTGAAACAAGAAACGCCGGGACCATGAGGACGTCTTCTGCATTTTAGAAGAGACCGCATATTTTTCTGAGCCTTCTGCTATTTTTGGTGGAGTGGAACCCAATGTGAGATTTCTAATTTATAAACAATATGGAAAACGACGATGTATAAATTATATAGTCGATGTATGAGTTATATAAGCGTTGTACACCTCATGTATATGCGTTGTATAAGTTGTATGTTCGATGTATAAGTTATATATGCGTTGTAAATAATATATATGTGTTGAAATAGAAGTGAATTGCTATATATAAATATATATATATATATATACGCCCCTCGTACACAAACCATGGACGATATTTATTGGTTGTGATTGGTGTGAAAATTGATTGATAGCGAATGGTTGATTGGGATTGTTTGTGGTTGATATTGATTGAATGTGGTTGAAAAATACCCATTTGTGGTTGAGAAATATTTGGTTGAAACCACATAGGATTAGTTTGTGGAAATGAAATAAATATATACATGCCGCCTACATGTGAACTAGATGCATGATCCCCATTGTCAAAAACCGCGAGGTTTTAAGGTAGAGCGAGGAGCCGTACTAGGGACGGTCCCGGTTTTAACTACCTTGTCGTTATGCTGCCGAAATTTTGAATAATATTCATGTGTTTGAATTATCTTCATTTGCTGAAACTATATTTATTCGTTGTATAGAAAACCTTCATGTGTTGAATCGATATTCATTCGTTGATTAGAAATTTATGTGTTGAATGGTATTCGTGTTTTAAATATAAAAATCACATTTTTATCTATATATAGAAACTATAGAAAACCTTCATGTGTTGAATCGATATTCATTCGTTGATTAGAAATTCATGTGTTGAATGGTATTCGTGTTTTAAATATAAAAATCACATTTTTATCTATATATAGAAACTGTAGAAAACCTTCATGTGTTGAATCGATATTCATTCGTTGAATTGAAATTCATGTGTTGAATGGTATTCACATTTTGAAATAAATTGTTTTATAATAAAAATCACCTTTTTATCATCTATATGAACTATGTAAAATGACCTTGTTTTAAAATGAATTGTTTTACAATAAAAATCCTGTTTTAATCACTTATATACACTATATAAAATAATAGTGTTTTGAAATGAATTGTTTCACAATAAAAATCACATTTTTATTATATACATGAATTGTTGAAATGTGAAGTGTTAAAAATAGCAACTCGTTCAAATAAATATGCATGAGTTGAAATATTCATTAATTAGCTAATGATATGATTTTTGCCTATGCATGCAACATTAGAATGAATGGTGTTTTTAAACCAAATGGAATCAAACATGAAGTTGAATGGAAAATGATAAGTGATAAGAACTGTATATATGTACATGCATATTTATTTGAACAGGTTATAGCAAAGGGGCTAGAGAAGAGGAATAAAATTTTGTGCCCGACAAATAGGTACACATTTACTATTTTGTTTGGGTGATGATTTTATGAGCCTGTTGGCTAGCCGCATGGCTTTTTTTTTCTTTTTGACATGAGACGCCCATGTGGCTATTTGGGAATTTTCCCAGCCCCTCCCGTACAAAGGAGGTTATGGCGAATTTTTCCGAAATTTAAAGGCGTTAGTGAAATATTTGAAGTGAAAACGATATAGGAATTTTTGAATGAACTATATTTATATAAATATATAAATATAAATAAAATTAAAACGAAACGTGGCCGTGCAGTTCGTGTTTTGAAACCGTGATTTCAAACGATTAGTACGGGAGATCCGACCATCGGATTTTCCTGAAATCGCAACCGTTGGGTTCGCTTTGGAAAAATCTTTCCAACGGCACCAACTTTGTAAAAATCCAACGGTTGGATTGTCTGGAATGTTTAATTCAAATCTAAAGAAAAACAGCGCTAGAAACGATTATATTTATATATATAAATATAATTATATTTAATCGAATAACGACGCTGCAGTTCGTATTTTGAAATCGAAACTTCAAACGATTGTACCGGGAGATCCGACCGTCGGATTTTCCCGAAACTGGAACCGTTGGATTCGTTTTGAAAAGACCTTTCTAATGATGTAAATTTTGTGAAGATCCAACGGTTAGATTTTCAGATATGTGTAAATCAAATCTGAAGAAAAACAGCGCCACGGCCGCGTTATGTTCCGAAGCGTCGTTTTGACTAAATTGGCTATTTTAAAATAAATAAAAATAGCGATAAATTGTTATAAAATATCATAAACGATATGGAATGGAAATAAACTGAATTTGCTCGATTTATGTGGCTTTTGATGGTTGAATGTGTTTGGTGTGTAAAATACATTAAAGAACAAGTTGGTGTTGTCGATTGATTTAACCATTGAAATAAATTGATTTGAAATTCTAAAAATACGTGAATTATTTGAAAAGGCCGAGTTAATTCTCATTTCAAATAATTGACCGACGATTGAAAATCGAAGATGAAGACGATGGTCGAAGACCGGAGATCTTCACCTCGTTTGGATGGTAACCGAGGTCCTGATTGGGAGGCATCCCGAAATATGGATAATGAGTGGTGATCGTGCAGACGTACGTGGTGATCGATGGGTTTGCGAGGTATTTAGTGCCTCCGGTTTCGTTCAGACCCAGAACGGACTTGTAAATGGACTGTGTGTCTGACATTGGATTTTATTCTGTGTTGATTGATCTCTATTAAATATACATCTGTTTGGCAGCGGAGAATTTATTCTTTTGCTTAATGGCCTTCTCTGAAACGCACGAGCTCAGAGGTTGTATATCGATGGACATCAGTCGCACGGCATGAATTGCCTGTGTGGCATGCTAAGATGCAGTGATCAGGGCTTCTATTGAAAAGCAAAGTCTTGTGGTGATGATCAAAGCACCGCCCGTGTGGCGTAGCTTTGTGTATAACGTGAATTCGCGAGCCTCACACCCCGGTATGAACCAGAAACGGGAGAAGGACCTCAGGGAGGGCATGCGTTTCTTTCTAGCTAGGGTGGTGTCAGTGACCTACCAGCCCTGACATTTATACACTTTTCACCTATGTGGTTGTTGCTGTTGTGAGGCGCCTCGGTTAGATCGGACGATCCGGGTCCGATGGAGCCATTCGTTGGCTCATTTACACCCCAAAGGGTGGGGAAACGCAGTGTTCAGGAATTTTAATCCATATCGGTGAACCGACCCTGACGATCCAAGGGTCGATGCGCTCTGACCCTGTGGCTCGGGCTAGAGAGCCACGAAGTCGGTAAGGACTATCTTTTGCCTTGGTTCATGACGAAAATCCAATTTCCAAATACATGACTGTGTGGTTTTGATTGTATACCTATATATGGCGACATAGTGGTATGGGGCATTAATGCCGTCTATGATTGATAGTTATGATTTGAAATTGTTTTCAAAACATATAAACACTAGCAATAATATCAAATGCCTTTGTTTTATTCGTATCAAGCATATTTTGGCCGTTATAAGGTAAAAACTCTATCCTCCGGTTTGCGTTGCATTGTGTGATGGGAACTGAGTCTTATAATGGCTTCATTTTTATAAAAAGCATTGCGATGGTTAAAAGAATGATTTGTTTTAAAGCACTGGCAATCCAATGGAGTAAACCCGTTCCACGAAAGTGGCGTGGTCTTGTGATTAGCCATATTATATATGTGCTGAGTAGATTTCTCATACCAGTCCCATGACTGACTCGTAGTTTGTTTCACTTTCAAACTCGGGTGCCCCTTTTTTTCCACACGGGCAGCCTTGTATTCAGGTTTAGCTGGTTCTTTCTGGATAGCTGGAGCTGAAGATGGATTCTATCATTTATCTCTTTTTATGCTGTTCAGCTCCTATTGTACATATTTTGTTTATTTTCGCTGTAGACATTTATGTATAGCTGAACTGTATTTGTACTAAGTAAGATCCTGTATACTGTGTAACTCTGATGATTACGTTTATCCAGTATATTCTATTGTTCATTATCTGGTGTATTTAATTATTCTGTTCTGCTATTATCTGTTTCTATGTTATGTCCCACGGATTACCCTTGCCGCCGTCAGTACGGGGTTTGGGGTCGTCTCAGAACTTCTCACTTTAAATCTTCTTTTCTAGTTAAAAATATATACTAGGATGCAGACGGTGCTTAGCAGCACCCGACACCCGTCGTCCACAGACCATGGACGGCTTGTTTGTTTAGTTAATTGTTTGGTAATTGATTTATTTGTTGGTTGATAAATTTGATTGAATTGATTGTGTGATGGGAAATGAAATAAAATATTTATATAGTTAAAAATATTTTATTGTTAAAAATATAATTTTTAACGTGAATGTGAATAAATAAATATTCATTTACAAACCGGACAGTTTGTTTATATACACTGATTTGATTGATATTGATTGGGACGATAAATTTTACACATCGCCCAACTGCACAAATAAAATCTGTGTTTGATTGTTTGAAACCCCACATGGGTATTGGGATGATATATGACATACACTAATCCCAATAATTAGTTGTATGTCGATCGATTGATTGACAGGCTGTTATAAGTGTTAAATATTTATATTTGATGCTTATACAATGTAGAATGCACTTTGGATGATGGTTGATTATTCATCGTTGTTGTTGTATACATGTGTTGTACAAAATCCATAGAATTAACATTATATGGTAATTGATTTGGCCTCATTCCAGTTTTGGAATAGAAATATTTGAATAGAAATTTTTGAATAGAAATATTTGAATAGAAATATTTGAGATAGAAATATTTGAATAGAAATATTTGAATAGAAATATTTGAAATAGAAATATTTGAAATAGAAATATTGGAAATAGAAATATTTGAAATAGAAATATTTGAATTAGAGATATTTGAAAATAGAAATATATAAAGCCGTGTTGATTAGATTTGCGCCATTTTGACGTGAACGATATTTATATCGATTTTATTCAAATTGAAATGAATATTGAAGTGAATTGAAATTCGAATTAAATTGAATTGATTTGAAATTCGAAATAAATTAAAGTGAATTGGAATTCGAATTGAATTGAATATAAAACGAATTCGAATTGAATTAAATATAAAATGAATTCGAATTGAATTGAATTGAAAAGAAAATGAATTCAAATCGAATTAAAATCGATTTGAATTGAAATCAATTTGAAATGAATTTAAAACGAATTTATATTGGAAAATTCAATTTTGATTTGAATTTGAGATGGAAGTTGAAATCGTTTCGAAATCAAATTTAAAACGATTTATAAAATACGTTTTAAAGGGAAATCGACGAAGTATATATTATATATTATATATATATATAATAAAATGGCCTGAATAGAACGCGCCGTGCTGCGGCAGTTCATGACTTTCGACCATTGACTTCGAATGGATATTGCGGGAGATCCGACCATCGGATTCTCCCAAAACCGGAACCGTTGGGTTCGTATCGAAAAGAGCTTTCTAACGAATGTGAGAAATTAGAAACCTAACGGTTGGATTTGGAATTATGTCCAAATCAAATTTGGAAAAGGTCGCTGTAAGTGCAGTTCGATGGCCGTTGATGGAAATCGACTGTACGGGCCTTGATAAAATTATTAAAAATATCAATAATTTGTGTAAAGTCATAAGAAATGATTTGTGAAGAATTGGGATGAAAAACTCCATATCTGAAAAGATAAAAATAGATTTTTATCGAAATGAACTAGTTTTGAACTAGAATTATAACTCTATTTATTTTTAAAATAAATAAAGTGGATTTGAAAGGGTTTTAAAGGTAACCAGAATTTCCAATAATTGAATTGGAATGGATTTGAATCGAAATTGTCTTCGGAATATTTCGATGTTGGATTTCGTGATTATACAGATATTGTTCTGGAAATTTGAAAGATATGTATATATATATATATATCGTTATTTCCAATACGATATTTGTTGGTCGTAGAATTTGATGTTGAATATAAGCCGATATATTTTCTATTCAGAGCCTTGTATTTAATATCAAATGTGATTTGGGTTTGTCGTGAATGGTGTCTTCATTAACACTGTTCGTAAGCCCAGTTGAGAAAAAGATTAAATCTTTTTGTTTAGATTTAATGAAGTGTACCAATTAAATAATATTTAATTGGAATTGAATTGGTATTGATTTTTGGGTTTATCGTGAATAGTGTTTTAAATAACACTTGCTCTTTAACCCGATAATTAATGGAATGTGATTTTGGGTTTATCGTGAACCATGTTTTAAATGACACTGATTCTTTAACCCAGTTAAGAATTAAACTAAGTGAAGTTTTAATGAATCTTTAATTAGATTGAAATGATCGAGAATGGAGTATCACTAGTTTTGCTCCAGGCGATAGTTAAATCTTTAATTAGATTTGAACGTGAAATGGTATTTGAATTTACCGATAACACCGTGGTGTTAGATATGAAGTATGACCAGTTTTACTTCATGGGATGAATAGGTTGGGATTGGGAAATAAAATAAATGATTACTTCGGTGTGGTTCGCTAATCCCGACTAGTTTGAATTGATATTCAAAGAAGATTAAAGAATAAATTTAAAGAATTTATCTTTGATAAAATTAATGGGAACTTTTCCCAAAGTATAAGAATATTTGAATAAAAGAATATTCTGAATGGGAATGAGGCGTATGTTGTGTTTGTGTAACACTTGTTTAATATATACGTAAGTTATTCAGAAAGACCGGGTTTATCCCATTCTGAATAACTGATTCGACGTGGTGTCGAAGATGAAGACGGTGGTTGAAGACCGGAGGTCTTCACGTCGTTTGGGTGATTACTGATGATCTTGATTGGGCTGTACACCCAAGATGAGGGAATCAATTGGTGATCGTCCAGACGTACTTGGAGATCGATGGATATGCGAGGTACAAGGTGCCTCCGGTTTCGTTCAGACCCCGAACGGACTTGTAAATGAACTGTGTGTCTGACATTGGATATCATTCTGTGTGATTAATGGATATCGGTTGCATGGAGTGGTTTGCCTGTGTGGCATGCTAAGATTCAAATGATCAAGGATTTTGTTGAAAAGCAAAGTCTTGTGGTTGATGATCAAAGCACGGCCTTTGTGGCGTAGCTTTGTGTAGCGTTGATTCGCGAGCCTCACACCCCGGTAGTGGACTAGAAACGGGAGAGGACCTCAGGGAGGACATGCGTTTCTTTCTAGCTAGAAGTGGCGTCAGTGGTTTTACACGCCCTGACGAGTTTGACTTATGTGGTTGTTGCTGTTGCGAGGCGCCTCGGATATATCGGTGACTATATGAAGCCGATGGAGTCATTCGTTGGCTCATTTGCGCCCCATAGGGCGGGGAAACGCAGTGTTCAGGATTTCGTCTAATCCACATCAGTGGACCGGCCCTGTCGCTCCAAGGGTCGATGCGTTCTGATCCTGAGACATTGTAGGCTAGATTATCTCGAATAGGTAGAGGACGATCCCTGGCCTCGGTTCATAGATGGAAATCCAATTTCCAAATACGTGACGTTTCGATTTTAGTTGTAATCCTATATATGGCGACATAGTGGGATGGGGCGCTTATGCCGTCTATGATTGATACTTATGATTTGAAATTGTTTTTGGCACTATACACCTATAGTACTATCAAAATAATCTGTTTTAAACGTATCAAGCATTCTTTGGCTATTATAAGGTAAAAACCCTATCCTCCGGCTTGAGTTGCATTGTGTGATGGGACCTGGGTCTTATAATAACTTCATTTTTTTTTTAGCATTGCGTTGTTTGTTTTTGCATTGGTATTCTTGGGAGGAAACTCGTTCCATGTTATACGGCGTGGTCCCTTGATTTACCTAACTTTAAAATAAAAGGTTAATAACTGTTTTACTTCTCACACCAGTCCCATGACTGACCTGGAGTTTATTGTTTTAACCTAAACTCTGGGTGCCCTTATTTTGACAAGGGCAGCTAGTAGTTTTGGTTTTGCAGATTTATATTCACAGGATCCTGATTTACAGCTGGAACGATGCTTGGAAAGCTCTGTATCCGTGTATTACTTTCAGTTGTGTTTTATATTGTTTTCCGCTGCAATATAATTTATTGTAATCTCTGATATTTATCGAATGTGTAATATTTATTCATACTCTGTATATTCTTGTATTCTGATGGAATTGTTGTAATATACAATGAAATGTTCTTCTATCTGCATTCTATTTTGTCGTGTTCTCAAAACAATCAGGCATTTCGAACGGTCTGGGTCGGTTTAGCGACTGATTCAGATCGAGCGAAATTCCCGGTCGTTACATAAAGACACCTAGTGGTATACATAACCGAAGGAAATAATAAAGTTATGTAGTTAAAGACACCTTCTAGGGTAAGCATAACTTGTAGAAATAATAGGGTTATGTAATTAAAGACACCTAGTGGTATACATAGCCAATGAAAACCTAGTGGGGGATACAAGATAAAGGGGAGATCTTGTATCATATTGTATGGGACCTATTTCAGCCAGTAACCCGAAGTTGTTATCAAACATATACTCCGAACTAGGTCAGAGAAGGGGCACACTTACAGGACTGATTGTAAGACATCCAAACATGAAGGACGGTGTGGGCGGCGCAAACCGACCGGTCCATGTGCGTGCATGAGCCGGGAAGAAGGGGATAAGACGACCGTGACACATGTAGATACGGTTGTGCACATTATAAAGATGAAGGGTTGCAACTTTAGGGAGCGATACCTCCTACTGTGGGGCCGACACAAGGTATCTACGTAGATTAGAGAGCCAATCGATTAGGGTAGTAGTTAGAGTACATTTAGTGGTATGCCAAAGTCTGCCACCTTATAGCGGAAGGGATCATCTTATTCTAGTTATACTAGTAATAGTGCAGAGTGATCATTAGAGAAGCATATATATCCTATCCTATTTACCTGTTCATCCCTTCCTTTTTGTAGTTATATCTCTCTTATCCACTTTATATGCCTATCATGCTATATTTATTTATTTACTTACTAAAATAACTGGAATCGCTAGATCTTATATCTGACCCCTTTTGTTTCCTTCCCTTTCTTCCTTCCCCCCTCCCCCCAGGTTCTCAGGGAGAGAATTCTCAGGCTTAGTCAAGACTCGGTTATAATCCTGTTGGAGCTGCTTTTGAAGTATAGCTCAAGTTCTTATCTCTACTATGGTTTAGCACTTTTGCTTGGGGAATTATGCTTTTTTTAATATATTTATGTGCTCTGATGGTACAAGATAGAAGTTATATTATTATAACGGTTTTTGTGACTTATGGTACTTTGGACCACGATGTTATGATTTATGTTTGAAATAAAAATTTGAATTTTCGCTGCTATCTTATTTATATCAATCTTGTAATATTTTGTGTATGTTTACCTATAACGCTTCTCGAAACTTAATGCATTCCCTTAGTGAGTGACATTAACGGACGTGGGGCGTCACGGTTTCTGTTTCTGTTTACCTATAACGCTTCACGAAACTTAATGCATTCTCTTAATGAGTTACATTAACAGACGTGGGGTGTCACACAACATAACCCCCATAGATTTTACAAGTTACATATTAACAGGTTCGTATAACCACCCACAGATTTAACGGGTTAAGTTTTATAGGTTAACAGGTTCATATAACCCCAACAGATGTAACATGTTATGTATTACAGATTAATAGGTTCATATAATCCCAACATATTAAACATGTTTAGTTAACTTCGTATTTTAACAGATTAACTTAACCCCCAAAGATTTAATAAATTCCATAGGTTACATACAATTCCATTAACATGTTCTACTTTATCTTTTAATTAAGCCTACAGATTTACATGTTCCCCAAAATTTTCAGTCTTATTTCACAGTACAAGATATGCCCTAAATTTCCTTCTTTTATTTTCATTCCCAAACATTACCCGATTGTCCCAATTTCATTCATACATATGTCTTTTACGAGATTGGCCTAAGCACAAAGGTATCCTAGACTTATAAAATAAAAAAGGGAAGAGAGAGGGAGAAGAATAGAAATTGGCATACAATAACAACTGAACAACATAATAAGGGTATAGAAAAATGCATATAATTACAAAAAACTGTTTAGATATGAATCGGTTTATTAACAGGAATAGGCTCAGATCCAGGTGTATTAACATGTCAAGGTTACTGTTAAATTTTTATATCTAAAAGTAAAATAAACTCACAGAGATTGGATTTAAAGAACAGTGGCTATAATATAATAGCTTGTTTTAAGTATATAAAAGTAAGTATTTTGATTTATAAACGATGTTTATAAATGAAAAGAAATAATTATCATTAAATAATTATGGGATGTAAATTGAAGATTGAATAATAATAGAGGAAATTGGGAATCATTGAAAAGGAGACGAATAAATCATTTCGATGTTTGAAATGTAAGTAGAATTGAAATAAATCCATAAGGATTTATAATTATAATTCGACTATGTCGAATGGTTTTAAAATAATTTTTTTTTTTTGAAATTTGATATTATATTATTTATAATTTGATACGTTAGTAAATATTTGGTTTGAAACCAATAATTTATAATCGAATATGTGATCGATAATAAGTTATAAACTTAATATATAATTAATAATAAGTTGACTTGTAAATGGAATTTATGAAGTGGAATATGAATATGAATTAATAAAATAACTCGATAAATAGGATATAAGCCTGTAATGTTATTTATGAATAAAAATCAAGATTTGATTTGATAGAATAAGTCCAGTTTCTATAAAGAAATAATATTTGCATTTTAAAGAGAATAGTGATTTTAAAGCAAATATTTGTAGATTAAAATAGTTATAAAAGGAAATGTTTTCCAAATATATCCAGAGACGTATTCTAAGTATGGATAACGAAATGATTTTTGTTAATAAGAAGTTAAAAATAGGGTTAAGGAAATTAGAAACCGACTGGAGACTACTCAAGTTGAATGGCTTTCTAAGTGTCGATCTGATGTTGGTTTTGGCCTTCGGGGTAGATACTTAGGCAGTAGTTCTCTTGCTAGTTTAGGACTAGTGACTAATGAATGTGGAATAATAGTGATGCGCGAATAAGAATGATTATATGGAAATGTTTTCCGACGTTAATAAGAAATATTTTATAGGATATGGAAAATAAATGGTGTAAATAAATGGAAACATTTTCCAAAAATTATGAGAGGCTAAATGAGTTGGAGAAATATTTGGTTAAAAATATTAAAGAGAAATTGGGAAACAAATAAATTATTGATAAATTAATTTAAAGGGCTCAGTGTTGATTGATGATTGATCGTTAAGATTTCCATTTGGAAATATGATCGTTATTTGTGTGGATGTTTGTAACACCCCGCCTCCGCTAGGGTCACTCGCAAAGGAATGCACTAGCTTTAGAGGGGCATTATTGGTAAACATGCACAGAAATATCACAAGACAGAACATATAAAATAGCGGAAGTAAAATCGAACTTTCATAAACATGAATACATAAGGTCTAAAGCCTTTTACATCAGAGTACATTAAAACCTGTCTTGCAATAGTAAAGAAGCATAAAGACTTTTTCATAAATTATTCCCCAAATAAAAACAGCAAAGTAGCCATAGCCAGGAAAAGTCCAAGCCATCCATGATGACCTTCAAGCAGAAGAAGTCCGAACTAAACAGCAGTGTTTCCTCCCTGTAACCTGGGGGGGAAACGGAAGAAAAGAGGCGAAACAAAACGGGTCGGTCAAAAAGACTGAGTAAGCCCTATCTACTATTAGTATAAAAACTAGTAAAGTTAACTGACATGAGAAACTGAGATGAACATAAGCATGATAACAAGATAGATAAGCTAAATCAAAATAACAGGATGAACTACTAAACTCAGATAAACTAGGGTGTCGTGATAAACTACGGTGTCAAGATAAAACAAGGTATCACATTGTCAGGTTTCTATCAAGTATAATATCCCAAGATATCTATCGCGTATAACGTCCCATGGCATCTATCCTGTATATCTGCTCTGCACCTACCGTACTAGTACCCCAACTGTATTACGTGTTATCCGTGAATGACCCTTACTCAAAAGTCGTGTAATGGTCCATGTCAACCTAATATGCCGCACATATAGGTTACTCAACTCATATGTTTCTTTCCATGTATAAGTTCAGTCCTTTGCCGTAGGCTGTACGGGCTTTCCCATGTAAACGGTTTATCCTTGAAGTTGTTTTGGACTGCAACCCTTGATCTAGTTGTGTTTCCTTACCATGAACTATCGCGCGTCCACTTAGGATTTATGCCACCTAGGACCGCTAGGGATTATGCTACCTAATGAACGTTTCCGTGTCTCGGTTTGGGTTTTGGCCACCTAGGACCACTAGGGATTACGCCACCCGTCAACCGCGCCCTTGATCCCACGTATGTATCGTGAATCGTTTTCCATGTCTAGATGCACATGTTCCCCAATGTGCCATCCGAGTTCCGTGCCAGGGCAAATCAAGAAATACGGAACTCGGTCGGGAGCTTTAAATCGTCTGCCGATGCAGATATCAAGGTCTGTTTTTGTACCCGTGGCTATGGTCCCACGTGACCCCTCCCTCAACTACTGAAAGGCAATCCAAGAAAAATCATGTATAAGAACCACTCCACGGCCCCACTATAGCCCACTTTCCTACGGGCCAACCTCACCCATGACTCGATAGCAAGCACATGGTCTGTTGGGGGTTCCCTGCCTTTCCGCACGTACACGATTGACTAAAGATGGTAGGTAGTCGGCGATGCGCTATCCAGGGCAAAAACAAGAATCGTCGACTCCACGCTAATCCATCCCAGTCTTTAGGTTGCTCGCATAGCAACCAAGGCATACTCTTGGTCCTTCTAACGCAGACCTTAACCTCTCATGGGCCTAGTATAATTACCTGGCAGCCCACAGAGGGATCCCAAGAATATCCTCACGTCCCCCGAAGCTTCCACTTCGGCACCCAGTGCGCTGGAGCTTTTATCCAAGTCAGATAACTTGCTCCCCCTCGTATACTAAGTGATGACCTACCGTATCAGGTTACTCATCGTTTTGAGAATTAGTCCTATGTCCTTAGCTAAGAATTATTACTTAGTTACCCTTAACTAAGGTTTACCACTTAGCTTCCTTTCCCGTTATCCTTGATTAACCACGGTTTTCTACCTAGTTCTTCTAGCTAGGGTTTGTCTATTGGGTTAAGTGTTATCATTCAAGTCCATGACTTAACCCGCCCACGAATCACGTCAAAGATTGGCTAAGTATTTAAGTTCAAGACTTAGTCCCACAAGTTGGTTAAGTGTACCCAGAGGCTCATGACTTAACCCTATCAAGTCAAATTGGTCAAGTACTAGCTTACCTTAATCCTATCGGAATATCTTGCTAGATCGATTAAGCATAGATTATCTTAATCCCATCAAATTATCGAGTCGGATTGGTTAAGTATAGGTTGACTTAACCCCATCCTCTAATCGTACTACAATGGTTAAGTATATTCTAAAAAGGTCTTGTGACTTAACCTTATCAGGTCCGCGTATTAGATTGGTTAAGTGTAAGTTACTTAACCCCATCAAATCATCATGTATAATTGGTTAAGTATAAGTTGCTTAACCCCATTAAATTATCACGTTAAGTTGGTTAAGTATTGGTTACTTAACCTCATTGAATTACCGAGTTTAAATTGGTTAAGTGTTTAACTTAACCCCATCGAATTACCGTGTTTAGATTAGTTAAGTGTGGATTACTTAACCCCATCTAATTACCGTGTCGGATTAGTTAGGTGCAAATTACTTAACCCGTTTACCCATGTCATATTTGGTTAAGAGTCATTAATCAAATTAACTTAACTCTATCATGTGGCATTAATTACTTAATGCACCCCAACCTCTCACATTAGACTTTGTTGTGGTTACTAGTTAAGCCGGTCGGTTCCGGGTAGCTTTACACCACAACTTGGTCTAACCTCGGGTTCAAGCATAACATGACCAACTTCTCACATTGGGTCCTATTGTTTGCAACTACTAGTTAGGCCGGTCAGTTCCGGGTAGTTTTACGTTGCAAACTCAACCCAACCTCGAGTTGGCCACTTTCATGTTTAGTCTAGTGTCATGTTCATAGTCAAGTTTTCAAGCAATTGGGTAGACCTAACTTAATAGGTAAATTCCCAATGGGTAGACCTAACTTAATAGGTAAATTCCCAAGCTTATGTTTTTATGCATACTTACATGTCAACTTCCATGTTATACTTCAAGTCATGTTTTCAAGTATAAACACATGTCATATTTAACGTTACATGTTGTCATGTTTATACCCATTTACCCAAGTCATATTCATGTCATTATGTTTCCCCATAATGTGACCCCAACGCTTTTTAAACTAGCATATACGTTTGCAACAACGTGATGGATTAAAAGAAGAGACTTGGCAAAGGAATGACAAAAATGGGTATTAAGCCACAAGTTAATCATGGTGGCAAATGAGGCACAAATGTGTTCATTAGCTTGCATGTTACATTCTTAAGCCTCAAAAACATGCATCAACCCAAACTTGGTACATAAGCGAATCATGGTGACAAAAGACATGGAATGATGGCTAGAAACTCGCATATATCATCATATAAGGATTATGACTTCATATGCAAGTTGACATAATGATTATGAAGATTCTCATGTTGCATAATGCAACATTTCAACATAAAGGTTGTGGCTTTTAGTTCATAAGATCAAGATAATGACTTCATAAACTTGCATAACATGATAGCATGCATCATTCTAATTAATCAAACCCAAACTTTCAACATGAACATTTAACTTCATAGTTAATATCTAAGAGTAGGGAAGGGCTTACATAGCTATGAAGGCACAAATCGAATTGCAAAACAAAGATTGTGATGAAGCCTATGCATGCCATCACCCAAAAACCCAAAGATGAACACTCCAAATCAACAAAAATACCATCTTTATGAACAAAGATCAAAGCTTTTGCCTTGAAATCAACTTGAGAAGCTCTCATACTAACATAGGGACTCTCTAATACTCTCATGATCATGAAACCTCTCATAGAAATGAAGTGGAGGCTAGGATAGTTGAGTGGAGGCCATGAGAGTAGCAATTTTGCCATAGTTTAGTTGCATGAATGAATAATGAGGGTTTAGGGGTAGGTTAGGGGCTTATTTATAGATTAGGCAAGTGTTTTAGGCCATAGGATTAAACCTAGATTCAATCCAAGCCATCAAAGTATGTCTTGGGGAAGAAGTCAAGTGTAGGAACCATCTAGGGCCTTTAGATTAAAGATGAACCATGAGAACCATCCAAATGCAAAATCTGCATTTGAGCGAATCGGCCCACGGGTTGACAGCCAAACACCCTGGATTAACCCCTAGTCGACCCAGCGAGCTCGGGTCGACCTCAAAAATCGGCCGGTTCGGTTATTCCCCTCTCCCAATTCGTTGTTTTGAACATTTTTGCATATTTATTTATTTAATTTTCAATTATATATATATATATATATATATATATATATCAATATATATATATTTCTCTGCGCAACCCATTTCACTTAATTAAGTATCCTTTAATTTGGGAATTTTTCGTGAAACTTCGCGAGGCCATATCTTGGTCATACGGACTCCGATTTTCGAAAACTCGGACTCTATTTCGCGTATTTTTCCGAGACGAACGCAATGGCATAGCCCGTTTCACATGATTCAGAATTTAAAATTAAATTCTGCCTTGATTCTCGTCTTAATCATGTTATCGAAATACGGGTTGTTACATTCTCCCCACCTTTTAGGATTTCGTCCCCGAAATCTCCAAGTTAGGAAGAACATATCCTACCGTCCATCATCCATCTACTCAAAACATCATCCACAAGCAACCATTGTCCTTAGATGATTTCTAATGCTGTATGAATATATGCAAGACGTGTGTGTACATGTTCCTTAGCTAATGCTAATGATCAGGCCTGCATAATCTTTCTAATGCAAAAATATGTATAGTGCCATGTATCCAACGTGTATGCAAATAGTCCTAGTCATATAGATACTATATGCGTGCACAATCATTCATTCATATGCAACAACCGCATGATAATACACTCGATTTCATCCATAAACAAGTATAAATACTCGTGCATATGCAATATGAAATGTGACCGAGTCGAGCTAGTATCTAATGTGTATTCGCGCATCCACGAGCAACCACTTGCAACCATATCAATCATAACATGTTTCAAATACATGTTTACATCCATAGGGTTCTACCTAGGATTCCCTGAAACAGGGTCGAGAAGATAAACAAGACAAACTCCTTACGGGGTTTGTAACAGAAAATAGGACCGAGAGGATGTCCACAAAAGATAGCCTACAAGTAAGCTCTACCGAAAACAGGGATCAAGAATATACTCCCAAAAAGAGATATCAGGCGCGTATCTAGTCTTTGACCATCAAAGTCGTCTTTCCTGAGCTTAATTCCATCATGCCTTGACCGTCTTTTAACTTCCCGATTTCGCAGCTTCTTATTTCCTGTTTCCATAACATGAGCTAGAACTCATTTCTTTGTCGCCTCTCGTTCCACTTGCACTTATCCTTTTCCTAGAATACTTGACGCAACATGACTGCGTACTCATGATCTCATGCAAGCTTTCCAAAATTCACTAGTGAATCTCGGACCTCGTACCACAAGGTATTCCACGTAGAAGAACTTTCTCTTGAAAGTAAACAGATGCCAACCAGGTTATCAAGCGCACTTACTTGGGTGATTTCCATAACCCGTGCATAAGTGAAATAAACCATCCGTCTTATCGGCGAACACCACTCGAGCGGGCTTCAAATTTCCAATAAAGGCATCAAGGGATTCTAAGTAATTAATCATGACCGAACCCAAAAAGGTTACACGAGACTTCGAGGGTATTACCAAGGCTAGTCAAGAGTCTAACTACCCTCCTATCAAAACCGAGAGTGGCACCCCTTACTGGATAACCACTTCATCCATAACCGAGGCATGTTATTCTCAAATCCAAAACAAGTCATGAATAAATGGACCGGTTCTCCACAGGACTTGAGACAAAAATGGGATTCTCTATTACGCTAGTACTTAAGGTGCAGAGACTCAACTATCGAAGCAAACTTAAATGATGCGGGGATCAAAACAAAGTCTTGGCGGGATGATAGAAAAGAAGAGCTAAACTTTTAACAAGATCGTTACCCTCCTTCTGAGGTACCCTAGAAATAAGAGCATACTATTACCCTCCCGATGATCTTGTCCTTGTCCCATAATACTTAACTATCCACCCCGTTTTACCATGCCAAAGGTACTCTCTCGTCATGGGTTTCATTGTTCATCTTTCTCCCTCCTTTGAGGACTAAGCCATACCAACCAGTTGCTCATCCTTAAGCTCGTATCCTTTATCCTCTTTCTCACTATCCTTTCTTATAACGCGGCCACTGGTCTCTCGAGAACCACCTCCATCGCATGGAAAGTACTTTCGTAGATAGAAAAGACTAGTCGCAGTTAAAACCACTGTGACTACAGATGGAGGAAAGAAAGGAAAAGAGATTCAATTAAGGAAACAAGGATAGTGCTAATGGCCTTCGGGGAATAGCCTTTTTCTTTTAAAAGAAAATTTTCTTGAAAAATGCTTCTTTATAAACAATTTTCAAATAGTTTCCAGAAGGTCTTTAAAAACTTTTGCCCAGTCTGGTAACCTTCTGCTCTGATACCAAATGTAACACCCCGCCTCCGCTAGGGTCACTCGCAAAGGAATGCACTAGCTTTAGAGGGGCATTATTGGTAAACATGCACAGAAATATCACAAGACAGAACATATAAAATAGCGGAAGTAAAATCGAACTTTCATAAACATGAATACATAAGGTCTAAAGCCTTTTACATCAGAGTACATCAAAACCTGTCTTGCAATAGTAAAGAAGCATAAAGACTTTTTCATAAATTATTCCCCACTTAAAAACAGTAAAGTAGCCATAGCCAGGAAAAGTCCAAGCCATCCATGATGACCTTCAAGCAGAAGAAGTCCGAACTAAACAGCAGTGTTTCCTCCCTATAACCTGGGGGGGAACGGAAGAAAAGAGGCGAAACAAAACGGGTCGGTCAAAAAGACTGAGTAAGCCCTATCTACTATTAGTATAAAAACTAGTAAAGTTAACTGACATGAGAAACTGAGATGAACATAAGCATGATAACAAGATAGATAAGCTAAATCAAAATAACAGGATGAACTACTGAACTCAGATAAACTAGGGTGTCGTGATAAACTACGGTGTCAAGATAAAACAAGGTATCACATTGTCAGGTTTCTATCAAGTATAATATCCCAAGATATCTATCGCGTATAACGTCCTATGGCATCTATCCTGTATATCTGCTCTGCACCTACCGTACTAGTACCCCAACTGTATTACGTGTTATCCGTGAATGACCCTTACTCAAAAGTCGTGTAATGGTCCATGTCAACCTAATATGCCGCACATATAGGTTACTCAACTCATATGTTTCTTTCCATGTATAAGTTCAGTCCTTTGCCGTAGGCTGTACGGGCTTTCCCATGTAAACGGTTTATCCTTGAAGTTGTTTTGGACTGCAACCCTTGATCTAGTTGTGTTTCCTTACCATGAACTATCGCGCGTCCACTTAGGATTTATGCCACCTAGGACCGCTAGGGATTATGCTACCTAATGAACGTTTCCGTGTCTCGGTTTGGGTTTTGGCCACCTAGGACCACTAGGGATTACGCCACCCGTCAACCGCGCCCTTGATCCCACGTATGTATCGTGAATCGTTTTCCATGTCTAGATGCACATGTTCCCCAATGTGCCATCCGAGTTCCGTGCCAGGGAAAATCAAGAAATACGGAACTCGGTCGGGAGCTTTAAATCGTCTGCCGATGCAGATATCAAGGTCTGTTTTTGTACCCGTGGCTATGGTCCCACGTGACCCCTCCCTCAACTACTGAAAGGCAATCCAAGAAAAATCATGTATAAGAACCACTCCACGGCCCCACTATAGCCCACTTTCCTACGGGCCAACCTCACCCATGACTCGATAGCAAGCACATGGTCTGTTGGGGGTTCCCTGCCTTTCCGCACGTACACGATTGACTAAAGATGGTAGGTAGTCGGCGATGCGCTATCCAGGGCAAAAACAAGAATCGTCGACTCCACGCTAATCCATCCCAGTCTTTAGGTTGCTCGCATAGCAACCAAGGCATACTCTTGGTCCTTCTAATGCAGACCTTAACCTCTCATGGGCCTAGTATAATTACCTGGCAGCCCACAGAGGGATCCCAAGAGTATCCTCACGTCCCCCGAAGCTTCCACTTCGGCACCCAGTGCGCTGGAGCTTTTATCCAAGTCAGATAACTTGCTCCCCCTCGTATACTAAGTGATGACCTACCGTATCAGGTTACTCATCGTTTTGAGAATTAGTCCTATGTCCTTAGCTAAGAATTATTACTTAGTTACCCTTAACTAAGGTTTACCACTTAGCTTCCTTTCCCGTTATCCTTGATTAACCACGGTTTTCTACCTAGTTCTTCTAGCTAGGGTTTGTCTATTGGGTTAAGTGTTATCATTCAAGTCCATGACTTAACCCGCCCACGAATCACGTCAAAGATTGGCTAAGTATTTAAGTTCAAGACTTAGTCCCACAAGTTGGTTAAGTGTACCCAGAGGCTCATGACTTAACCCTATCAAGTCAAATTGGTCAAGTACTAGCTTACCTTAATCCTATCGGATTATCTTGCTAGATCGATTAAGCATAGATTATCTTAATCCCATCAAATTATCGAGTCGGATTGGTTAAGTATAGGTTGACTTAACCCCATCCTCTAATCGTACTACAATGGTTAAGTATATTCTAAAAAGGTCTTGTGACTTAACCTTATCAGGTCCGCGTATTAGATTGGTTAAGTGTAAGTTACTTAACCCCATCAAATCATCATGTATAATTGGTTAAGTATAAGTTGCTTAACCCCATTAAATTATCACGTTAAGTTGGTTAAGTATTGGTTACTTAACCTCATTGAATTACCGAGTTTAAATTGGTTAAGTGTTTAACTTAACCCCATCGAATTACCGTGTTTAGATTAGTTAAGTGTGGATTACTTAACCCCATCTAATTACCGTGTCGGATTAGTTAGGTGCAAATTACTTAACCCGTTTACCCATGTCATATTTGGTTAAGAGTCATTAATCAAATTAACTTAACTCTATCATGTGGCATTAATTACTTAATGCACCCCAACCTCTCACATTAGACTTTGTTGTGGTTACTAGTTAAGCCGGTCGGTTCCGGGTAGCTTTACACCACAACTTGGTCTAACCTCGGGTTCAAGCACAACATGACCAACTTCTCACATTGGGTCCTATTGTTTGCAACTACTAGTTAGGCCGGTCGGTTCCGGGTAGTTTTACGTTGCAAACTCAACCCAACCTCGAGTTGGCCACTTTCATGTTTAGTCTAGTGTCATGTTCATAGTCAAGTTTTCAAGCAATTGGGTAGACCTAACTTAATAGGTAAATTTCCAATGGGTAGACCTAACTTAATAGGTAAATTCCCAAGCTTATGTTTTTATGCATACTTACATGTCAACTTCCATGTTATACTTCAAGTCATGTTTTCAAGTATAAACACATGTCATATTTAACGTTACATGTTGTCATGTTTATACCCATTTACCCAAGTCATATTCATGTCATTATGTTTCCCCATAATGTGACCCCAACGCTTTTTAAACTAGCATATACGTTTGCAACAACGTGATGGATTAAAAGAAGAGACTTGGCAAAGGAATGACAAAAATGGGTATTAAGCCACAAGTTAATCATGGTGGCAAATGAGGCACAAATGTGTTCATTAGCTTGCATGTTACATTCTTAAGCCTCAAAAACATGCATCAACCCAAACTTGGTACATAAGCGAATCATGGTGACAAAAGACATGGAATGATGGCTAGAAACTCGCATATATCATCATATAAGGATTATGACTTCATATGCAAGTTGACATAATGATTATGAAGATTCTCATGTTGCATAATGCAACATTTCAACATAAAGGTTGTGGCTTTTAGTTCATAAGATCAAGATAATGACTTCATAAACTTGCATAACATGATAGCATGCATCATTCTAATTAATCAAACCCAAACTTTCAACATGAACATTTAACTTCATAGTTAATATCTAAGAGTAGGGAAGGGCTTACATAGCTATGAAGGCACAAATCGAAATGCAAAACAAAGATTGTGATGAAGCCTATGCATGCCATCACCCAAAAACCCAAAGATGAACACTCCAAATCAACAAAAATACCATCTTTATGAACAAAGATCAAAGCTTTTGCCTTGAAATCAACTTGAGAAGCTCTCATACTAACATAGGGACTCTCTAATACTCTCATGATCATGAAACCTCTCATAGAAATGAAGTGGAGGCTAGGATAGTTGAGTGGAGGCCATGAGAGTAGCAATTTTGCCATAGTTTAGTTGCATGAATGAATAATGAGGGTTTAGGGGTAGGTTAGGGGCTTATTTATAGATTAGGCAAGTGTTTTAGGCCATAGGATTAAACCTAGATTCAATCCAAGCCATCAAAGTATGTCTTGGGGAAGAAGTCAAGTGTAGGAACCATCTAGGGCCTTTAGATTAAAGATGAACCATGAGAACCATCCAAATGCAAAATCTGCATTTGAGCGAATCGGCCCACGGGTTGACAGCCAAACACCCTGGATTAACCCCTAGTCGACCCAGCGAGCTCGGGTCGACCTCAAAAATCGGCCGGTTCGGTTATTCCCCTCTCCCAATTCGCTGTTTTGAACATTTTTGCATATTTATTTATTTAATTTTCAATTATATATATATATATATATCAATATATATTTCTCTGCGCAACCCATTTCACTTAATTAAGTATCCTTTAATTTGGGAATTTTTCGTGAAACTTCGCGAGGCCATATCTTGGTCATACGGACTCCGATTTTCGAAAACTCGGACTCTATTTCGCGTATTTTTCCGAGACAAACGCAATGGCATAGCCCGTTTCACATGATTCAGAATTTAAAATTAAATTCTGCCTTGATTCTCGTCTTAATCATGTTATCGAAATACGGGTTGTTACAATGTTTTCCTTTGATAGTTAAATAACGGCTATCAAAGCTTTTGACCATATTTCCGTTGTCAATACGGAGAGACCGGGATCAGATTTATTAGCTGGAAACCACTCCGTATGGGCATTAGCGTTGCAAATCGAATATGATGAAGATAATTGAAGATGGAGTTTATTAAAGGGTTGTTCTAGCAATCCTAGGTGGAAATTGCCTAAGATGGAGTGCCTTCGGTTTGTCCAGTCCCAGAACAACTTGTATGGACGAATGTCTGACAAAGTATATCTAATAGACCGCGTAAGTTGATCTCTTCAAACGTATTCACATTTGGTGGTAGAGGAATTTGTTTCTCTTTTCTTTATACCCATGGTATTTTTGGGGAAATCAATTTGTTATTTTGAAGATATGACGATGTGGCATTCAAAGTAAACGAAGGTGTGATCTATCAAAAGATATGTTATAACCTCAAGCCTCATCAGTCGGGAAATGACAAAAATCAAGCAAGCAGCAGGGCTAAGTGGGTCGCTCCTAATTAGGGTATATTGTCACTCTCTAGAGAATATTCACTTTTGTTCATCTTTCGCTTCTGTATATCCTAGGAACGGTTATGTTGGTATACCAACCGTAAGATTACAATGTATTTGGAACATTCAAGAGAAATGAATGGTCGGTCAAGTGTGGACGATGTTACCACCCCGTTTTTCCTGTCAAATTTATGCGTATGTTTAATTAAAATGAAGGTGTACATTGAATTATGATGATTTGGTTAATTGAATAAATGGATTAAATTAGATAAGACCGTTGTGATATTAAGTAATTTTATTTTATATGTACATAAGTGAAACAGATGAAAATATAATTATTTTATAATGAATGTTGAATTATAAAATAAACTACCACTGAGGATCATGTAAAATTAAGTTATTTGTGATCAACGAACATATTAGTGGGCGTGAAGTGAATTAAATTGTAATGGGTATAAAATAGTTGGAAAATGGATCTATTTAATTGAATGATGAATTGGTAGATAATTAAACAAGCGTTAATCACCATAAATTCTCAGTTATTAGTTGTAACGTGGAAAATGGAATATAAAGTAGGGGAAAATCAAAAATTAAAAATAAAAGCCTAAGTTAGTAATGCCCAAAACAATTAAAGCTTTATTTTCTTCCCTAGAAGCTACACACACGCACATTTTGGAATCCCCTTAGTTTTTCGAGCCCTACCCCTATTCATGCGAATTTTCGAGAAACCCGACCCCTCCTCCAGAAATCAAGTTTACGAGCCAGTCCCCTTGAATGGAAATTAGGATCCAGAAAAAAAGAAAAAGAGAGAGGGTAGTGGAAACTCGTTCGATGGGGATGCAAGTAGAGGCGGTGGTCGACGCAAGGAAGAGTGCGACGGAAGCTGGTGAGGAGACGAGGCAGGATGATGACATGGCTAGATAACAAGGGTGTCTGGGTCCACAGCCATGCAAAGCTAGAAGACGTGTGTGATTTTTGCAAAAGGCCAATCGAGTTTTGTTACGTGGTAATGGGGTTAAGGTAGCGACGAGGGTTGCGAGAGTGAATTGAGTGAGGAGCGCTGATCTAGTTTACGATGACCGTGTCAAATTGGAGTTGTGGCTTGGTTCGTGCGCTATTTCAGAGGCTGGGGTTCTTGCAATTTTATTAATTGGTCATCAATTCGGTGAGTTTCCCCTCACTCACATCTATATCTTCTTTCATTTTAGTTATAAATATTTATATCCGTATCAGTTTATATTTTCTTTGCTTGAGTGACCTGATAAATGAACTTAAACTGTTATAATTAAATTGGTTGCTACAAGATATTAACTTGGTTGTCGCACAAGTGTTCATGAATTAGGAATTGACAGTGAAATTTTATGTTGATTGAATGTTGAGTACATAGAGGGGATGTTTTTGTAATGATCCGGGGATTTCGCGATCCTGGATATCAGCATACAACACTTATGTTGACTATTCAAGCATTGGAAACACCAGATAGTCCATAAAATAAATTAGAGGGTGAGAATAGATAAGATAGAAACTTAGAATAGAAGAATAAGAACAACACAACATCAGAGTAACATGAACCTCACAGCGAAACGAATAACATATAATATATAACATAACTTTGAAATATAAATCTGTACTTGAATATACATATCATTTCCAAAGTACAGCACTTACAACACAACGGAAATAACCATAGCAATATAATTCTGAAGCCTCCTGCTCCTGCTCTCCAAATATATCTGTAAATACCGACTACTTGACTGCACGTACAAAATTGGGCACCTAAGAGTTTAGGGAAAATAAAACAAAATAAACTCCGGGTAAGTGATGTGACTGGTGTGAGTAAACTCAAATCATTTGTTTAACTTTAAAAATCCTTTCAAAAGAAAGAATAATCGTAAGATCAATCCACACATAAACACGGATGGTTTTACCTTACAATAACCCAAATCATTTGTAAAACAATATTATTCTGATATTATAATAATGTCTAATACAAGTAATATCAATCTAGTAGAAACGCTTGCATCTAACGTTCTACATATATAATATACAATCAAAACCACGGGCTCTTATTTGGGGAATGGATTCCAACTATGACAAGGTATGGATCCACCTTCCGCTCAGTGTACTCTAGAAGCGATACACTGGAGTTCAACAAGAACATCTTGCAACTCGGCCACACATGACCGACCAGTCATTTCTCTTGAGTGTATCGAATATATTGTCACCTTACAGTTGGTAAACCAACATAACCATTCCCGGGAGATACAGAATTGAAAGAAGTAATAAATATGAATATTCTCTAGATGGTGACAATATACCCTACTTGGTTGCGAACCACTTAGCCGTGCTGCCTGCCCGATTTCTGTCATTTCCCAGTTGATGAGGCTCGAGGTCAAAATGTATCTTTTAACAGATCACTCCTCCATTTACTTGGAATGCCACATCGTCATACCCGTCAAATCACAAATTGATTTCCCCAAAAATATCACGGGTATAAGCTAAGAGAAACGAATTCCTCCGCCACCAATGTAAATACGTTTGAAATGATCAACTTACGTGATCTACCAGATACACTCTGTCAAACATTCTCCATTCAAGTTGTCCTGGGACTGGAAAAACCGAAGGCACTATTCCGTACACCCATCCTAGGCAATCTCTACCTAGGACTTATACAACAGCCCTTGCACTTTACTCCATCTTCAATTTGTCTTTGATCTATTTGATTTGAAACGCTAACGCCCATACGGAGTGGTTCTTTGGATAAGAATCCAACCGGTCTCTCCGTATTGACGATGGAAAAATGGTTAAAACTTTGATAGTCTATGATTTAACTATCAAATAAAAACACATGTGCAAACAACGATATTATTTCCAGATGGAAATTTTATCGATCAATCATCATTTAACATTTATCTCTTTAGTTCATTAATTTAATTATCTCCTGTTTCCATATATTCTAAATTCGTATTTTCTATTATCAGAAAACATTTCTGATTCTTATTTGGAAAACATTTCCAAAACTCCTTCACTGGATTTAAACTGATGTTTAAATCAAACATCGCCAAGCCAACTCAAACCATTTCACTAATTAACTAAATTCACTTAACCATCATTCACTATCAAACCTTACCATTCCTTAGTTAAGAAGGAAGTCAATCAAGTTGGGGTATAATTACCTCTCAGACCTTAACTAAACAACGTTTTAACTTCGAAATAGTCAAAGTTTATCTTTTAAATCTTTAACTAACTTCCTTACATAACTCTCTTTCGAATAAATCTCTATTCAATAACTCTTTCCATCGAATAAACTATATTCGATAATCTCTCTTCTTCGAATAACCTATATTCGAATAACTCTATTCAATTAACAATATTCGATTAACTCTAATCGATTTACTCTTATCAGTTAGCTCTATTTGATTAACTCAATTCTATTAACTCTATTTGATTTACCCTACTGGACTAACTCTATTCAATTAACTCTAAACAATTTACTCTTATCAATTAACTCCGTTCGAATAAACTATATTCGATTAACTCCTTTATAATAACTAATATTCGATTAAATCCTTTCGAATAACTAATATTCGATAACTCCTTTCGAATAACTAATATTCGATAACTCCTTTCGAATAACTAATATTCGATAATTTCTTTCTCTATTCGAATAAACTATATTCGATTAATTCTCTTACTCGAATAACCTTATTCGATAACTCTTTCTTCGAATAAGCAATATTCGAATAACTTTAATCCGACTAACTCTAATTCAATTAACTCTATTCAAATAACAAATATTCGACTAACTCTTGTTCGATTAACACTATTCGAATAACAAATATTCGACTAACTCTTGTTCGATTAACTCTATTTGAATAACTCTAGTTCGATTTAACTCTAACTAATTAACTCTAACTGGTTAACTCTAACTCTAATCGATTAGCTCTAACTCTAATCGATTAACTCTAACTATAATCGATTAACTCCTCTAACACATTTTGATTAACACATTTTGATTAACTCCTTTGATTAACTCTACGTCCGTATCCAGTTTCAAATATCGATGTTGAAATCGATTCTTACTTCTCTATATAAGCCCTGACTTATATATTCAATTTATCCAATGATAAATATTTTATTTTATTTATAAAATATTATTTATAAATTAATCTTCTCAATCTATTGGTTACAACAGATTCTATTTAAAATCTTTGCTTTAAATCCATATCATGTTATACCCATGTGCGAAGCACGGGTCTAAACTTTTCTGATGTAAAATTCTATTGATTTGCCAAATATTTCCTTATATGACATTCTTTTCATTTCCCAATAAATCCCTTTTATAACTCTATTTATTTCCTAAATAAATATTTCCTTTTTATAACTCTATTTTTTTTAAATAAATATTTCCTTTTTAATTCTATTTATTTTTAAATAAATCCTTTTATAATATCCTTTGATGTTATAAATATTCTCTTTACAAAATCCTTTGATTTCATAAACATTTAATTTTCAATATACGTTTCTGAAAATCCCCTTTTATCATTATGTTATTTCTTATGGTATTTAACATACCATATAACAATGATAAATATTATCCAAACACACATAATCTACAACAGATTATATATCACATCATATATCACAATATATGAATAACAGTAAAATAAATGTTGAGGAATCCAGTTGGATCCCTCCAACCTGTTTCCCTGCATCCACAGATGTTACACAAAATAATTCACATCAATTTCATTTCAATATGAAATATTTCTTCTAAACAGAATCAATATTTGATTAACGATTTATATATATATATATCGTTATCTATAATTTCAACCAATACATAAGCAATTCAACCAAACAGTTAACACACATCAATCAACAGATAATTATCAGTTCTAAGAATACGTTATAAAAATATAACTGTTCAGATTTGGTGAGTTTTACTCACTTTGGCAGTTCATCGCTAAAGAACGATAAACTGTTTGTTTGATTCAGATCAAACAATTTAATTCTCCGTATATTCAAACAAGCTCCAATCTACTCCCAGTTAGTTCCATTGTGGACCTCTCGTCCATACGGTCCCAACGGATGTGACCGTTCGAAATTCTGATACAGGACGGACAAGTTACGAAATTTACAACTTTAAACTATTTACAAAAATAAATAAAAAAGATTTGATTTTCTTTTAAATAGTAATTTGGGCTTTAACCTTTTTCCCCGGCCCAATACCCTTTGCACATACCAGACCCGCACGCCTATTGCTTCTTCCCCAAAAAAGTGTCGTGGCCTCCTGTACAACACTCACCATAGCCGCCATCTTTCTTCCAACCTCCCTCCTTCTCTACTCTACCGAATCAACAGAGACAACCACCATCGAACTCTCCTTCACCTTCTCTCCGTCCTCATCACCTTATCGTTCAACTCGACACCCCCATCTTGAAAGCGTCGCACACCCAATCCCGCTCAACATCAGTTCAACCACGAACCAATACATCACCGAACTCCTTCAAAACCTCACCAACGAACCTCCTCCACGTCGTACACACACTGTTACCCTCCGAAGCACCCAACGACTATTGGACCTCCCCCAAACGTCAGCCCTAACTCCCGCTAGAAGAATGAAGACACCCAAAACACAAATTGAGCTATTCGAAACCTATACCGGAATGACGAGGAACATACCAGGATTCCAAATGTATTAGTTAAATGATTTATAGATATTTGTGGAATTTGTTTTGAATTTTTTGAAGGTCACGTATTACTTGAGAAGGAGGACTGGCGGCTCCTTTTCGTTTGTCCAGAAGGAAAAATGTATTTTAGGGCTTAAGGGAATAGGATGGTGTATTTATAGGAAAATATTAATATTTTTATATTCATTTTTATTCAATCGCTGCTTGTATATGCCTTCTAAAAATTCACACGGTCACAAACGACACCCAAAAATCACGAAACTGGACATGTAGCTACAGTTCGACATTACGAACCCAACGAAATTGGTTTCGTCGAATTCCGACTTCGTTTGCTCACACAGCGTATTTTTCTCCGTCAAAATACTGACTGATTTTCACATTAAAAATCCTATGGCCACATACTAACTTCATAAATCATGGAACTTGAAATCTAACAATAATTTGATATTGCGGATCCAACAAAATTAGTTTCGTCAAAAACAGAGGTTGTCTACAAAACTGGCTATTTTTAAAGCTCTAAATAACCCATTTAAATACATAAATATATTTAAAAGTAATTAAATTAAATACAAATAAATTTATATTATCGTATATATTCACAATAGAATATCATACATCTCAAATTGGATTTATAACTCGATATTTCAAAATTCCCAGTTATATCGATATTCGATTTATATTAAAAATCCTTTTATAATATAAATATATATTTATAAATTTCAAAGGAATTCCATAGCGACTTTTCTAAAATTTGATTTGGACATAAATTAAAATCTAAACAATGAAATCCCGATTTTTCTCTTCCACTAGAAAAATATACTTCACTAGCTCCGAACGTTTCTTGTTTCACGGAAATCCGATTTAAAACGGACCTTGTATATTCAGTTGAAGTTCGAATCGCCAAATAGCGAACTGTCGTGCCATTTGGAGCTCGATTTTTAATTATAATATAATTATACGTTCAAACTGTCATTCAAATAATATATTCATCATTCTAATTAAATTCTAAGCTGAATTAAATACTTTGAATTGTCCAGTTCACATTACATTGTCAATTCACTATTTCTGATTATTTCAGAAATTAAATATATTATTCTATTATTTATATTAATTAAATATTCTATATAATTTAATTAAACAACCATTTTCACTATTTAAATAATTAAATAAATTAATTATTTTTCGTATTATACGTGTCGTTACCTTCTTTCCCCCTTAAAATAATTTCGTCCTCGAAATTGCTATGGTAGAAAACAAACCCTATTGACTGGTTAAAAATTATTTTTACTTCTTAACTTCAGTTTCAACCGAACAAATTTAATTTTAATTAAATTATTAATTTATTTCTATTAACGAATATTTTCAAAAATTCTGAAAATTTTCTAACACCTTAACTTTTCGAAAAATTTCGCTAGCACCTCCTTTGTACTGGTCAATAGCTCAAACTCTATCTCGCCACTCTAGGCCATCTCCAACCCAAAAGAAAGTCAAACAGCCAAGCGGCTTGCTAATTCGACTCATAAATCTCATGCTTATACCAAATATAAACTTGTACCTTTTGTCGGGCATATCAGCTCAAACTCCAACTCGCCACTCTAGGCCATCTCCAACCCAAAAGAAAATCAAACAGCCAAGCTGCTTGCCAGTTCGGCTTATAAATCTCATGCTTATAGCAAATATAAACTTGTACCTTTTGTCGGGCATATCAACTCTATCACTTTCACCTGTTATCAATTCAACATATACCAATGTCATCTCAACCAATTTCCAATCAATATCTGCTCAACACAGCTATTCGCTTACATCCAAACCAGTTTTCATTTCAAACTCAAGTACCATTCTCGATTCCAATTCTTAACTTATCAACTCAATACCATTTCGGATTCCTATGTCACAAATCCAATTTTCTCGACATCATTCTAATCCAATTCAATTTTCACTTAATTGGTTTTTAATTCAATTCCAATTTATTTCCACAATTTTTTATTAAAATTTGTTTTTAATTCATATAGTCTCTTCCTGGGAGTTTTAAACAGCTTTGCTTTTCTCACAAGTCAAACATTCCTTTTCAGGATTTAAAACAACTTGTTTTTCCCAAAACAATTCGAAATCAATATCTTTGGTAGTAATCCGTCACTTAGAACTCGAGATGAACACTAATGATGTCGCAATTCATCATCAGGGTTATTTGCCAGCCATCGAAGTGAGTTCAATACTATATTACTTTCAAAACCATTTCTAGACACTTCTATTTTGAAATACATTTCAAAATACCATTCCTAATGGTTGTAAAACAATTTAAAATCTCCCAGGGTTTTAAAATTCTCATATATTCAATTCAAATCCATTTACAAACATCTTTCCAATTTGCAGGGTTTTAATTTCAATTCTGGTTTTAACTTCAGATTTAATTCATCTGATTCCACGTATTTCACTTAAATTAATTCTGATCGGTTATTTACATAACCATTTAATTTATAATCTTACTCGATTATAATAACAACCAATACATCAAATATAATAATTTCAATATATATTCACTTTTATATCAAAATATACTTTGGGTAAAATTATTTCATTTACCCTCTTTTCAAAACATACCATGTCGGTCTGTCGTATTCAAGTGTTTACAAACCCCTACCGATACAGTGGATCAAACTGATCGACCAGAACCCATAAACAACTCAATCAATAGATCTCCACAATATACCACTGTAACGACCCGGGGATTTCGCGATCCTGGATATCGGCATACAACACTTATGTCGGCTATTCAAGCATTTGAAACACCGGATAGTCCATGAAAGAAATTAGAAGGTGAGAATAGATAAGGTAGAAACTTAGAATAGAAGAAGAACAACAACACAACATCAGGGTAACACGGACCTCATAGCGGAACGAATAACAATAATATATAACATAACTTTGAAATATAAATCTGTACTTGAATATACATATCAATTCCAAAGTACAGCACTTACAACACAGCGGAAATAACCATAGATATTTAATTCTGAAGCATCCTGCTCCAGCTCTCCAAATATATCTGTAAATCCCGACTACTTGACTACCTGTGCAAAATTGGGCACCCAAGAGTTTAGGGAAATTAAAACAAAATAAACTCCGGGATAGTCATGTGACCGGTGTGAGTAAACTCAAATCATTTGTTTAACTTTAAAAATCCTTTCAAAAGAAAGAATAATCGTAAGACCGATCCACACATAAACACGGATAGTTTTTACCTTACGATAACCCAAATCATTTGTAAAACAATATTATTCTGATATTATAATAATGTGTAATACAAGTAATATCAATCTAGTAGAAACGGTTGCATCTAACGTTCTACATATATAATATACAATCAAAACCGCGGGCTCTATTTTGGGGAATGGATTCCAACTATGACAAGGTATGGATCCACCTTCCGCTCAGTGTACTCTGGAAGCGGTACATTGGAGTTCAACAAGAATATCTTGCAACTCGGCCACACATGACCGACCACTCATTTCGCTTGAGTGTATCGAATATATTGTCATCTTACAGTTGTTAAACCAACATAACCATTCCCGGGAGATACAGAATTGAAAGAAGTAACAAATATGAATATTCTCTAGATGGTAACAATATACCCTACTTGGTTGCGAACTACTTAGCCATGCTGCCTGCCCGATTTCTGTCATTTCCCAGTTGATGAGGCTCGAGGTCAAAACGTATCTTTTAACAGATCACTTCTCCATTTGCTTCGAATGCCACATCGTCATACCCGTCAAATCACAAATTGATTTCCCCAAAAATACCATGGGTATAAGCTAAGAGAAATGAATTCCTCCGCCACCAACGTAAATACGTTTAAAATGATCAACTTACGTATCTACCAGATATAATCTTCCAAACATTCGTCCATTCAAGTTGTCCTAGGACTGGACAAACTGGAGGCACTATTCCGTACACCCATCCTAGGCAATCTCTACCAAGGACATATACAATAGCCCTTGCACTTTACTCTGTATTCAATTTGTCTTCGATCTATTTGATTCGAAATGCTAACGCCTATATGGAGTGGTTCTTTGGATAAGAATCCAACTGGTCTCTCCGTATTGACGACGGAAAAATGGTCAAAACTTTGATAGTATGTGATTTAACTATCAAAGAAAAACACATGTGCAAACAACGATATTATTTCCTGATGGAAATTTTATCGATCAATCATCATTTAACATTTATCTCTTTAGTTCATTAATTTACTTATCTCCTGTTTCCATATATTATAAATTCTTATTTTCTATTATCAGAAAACAGTTCTGATTCTTATTTGGAAAACATTTCCAAAACTCCTTCACTGCATTTAAACTGATGTTTAAATCAAACATCACCATGCCAACTCAAACCATTTTACTCATTAACTAAATTCACTTAACCATCATTCACTATCAAACCTTGCCATTCCTTAGTTAAGAAGGAAGTCAATCAAGTTGGGGCATAATTACCTCTCAGACCATAACTGAACAACGTTTTAACTTCGAAATAGTCAAAGTTTATCTTTTAAATCTTTAACAAACTTCCTTACATAACTCTCTTTCGAATAAATCTCTATTCGATAATTCTTTCCTTCGAATAAACTATATTCGATAATCTCTCTTCTTCGAATAACCTATATTCGAATAACTCTATTCAATTAACACTATTCGATTAACTCTAATCGGTTTACTCTTATCAGTTAGCTCTATTTGATTAACTCAATTCTATTAACTCTATTTGATTAACTCTATTGGATTAACTCTATTTGATTTACCCTACTGGAATAACTCTATTCAATTAACTCTAACCAATTTACTCTTATCAATTAACTCCTTTCGAATAAACTATATTCGATTAACTCTTTTCGAATAACTAATATTCGATTAACTCCTTTCGAATAACTAATATTCGATAAATCCTTTCGAATAACTAATATTCGATAACTCCTTTTGAATAACTAATATTCGATAATTTCTTTCTCTATTCGAATAAACTATATTCGATTAATTCTCTTATTCGAATAACCTTATTCGACAACTCTTTCTTCGAATAACCTATATTCGAATAACTCTAATCCGACTAACTCTAATTCAATTAACTCTATTCGAATAACTAATATTCGACTAACTCTTGTTCGAATAACTCAATTCGAATAACTCTAGTTCGATTTAACTCTAATCAATTAACTCTAACTGATTAACTCTAACTGGTTAACTCTAACTCTAATCGATTAACTCTAACTCTAATCGATTAACTCTAACTCTAATCAATTAACTCCTCTAACTCATTTTGATTAACACATTTTGATTAACTCCTTTGATTAACTCTACGTCCATATTTAATTTCAAATATCGATGTTGAAATCGATTCTTACTTCTCTATATAAGCCCTGACTTATATATTCTATTTATGCAATGATAAATATTTTATTTAATTTATAAAATATTATTTATAAATTAATATTCTCAATCTATTGGTTACAACAGATTCTACTTAAAATCTTTGCTTTAAATCCAAATCATGTTATACCCAATTGCGAAGCACAGGTCTAAACTTTTCTGATGTAAAATTCTGTTTATTTGCCAAATATTTCCTTATATGACATTCTTTTCATTTCCTAATAAATCCCTTTGATAACTCTATTTATTTCCTAAATAAATATTTCCTTTTTATAACTTTATTTTTTTTTAAATAAATATTTCCTTTTTAATTCTATTTATTTTTAAATAAATCCTTTTGTAATATCCTCTGATGTTATAAATATTCTCTTTACAAAATCCTTTGATTTTATAAACATTTCATTTTCAATATACGTTTTTTAAAATTCCCTTTTAACATTCTGTTATTTCTTATGGTATTTAACATACCATATAACAATGATAAATATTATCCAAACACACATAATCTACAATAGATTATATATCACATCATATATCACAATATATCAATAACAGTAAAATAAACGTTAAGGAATCCAGTTGGATCCCTCCAACCAGTTTCCCTGCATCCACAGATGTTACACAATATAATTCACATCAATTTCATTTCAATATGAAATATTTCTACTAAACAGAATCAATATTTGATTAACGATTTATATATATATCGTTATCTATAATTTCAACCAATACATAAGCAATTCAACTAAACAGTTAACACACATCAATCAACAGATAATTATTAGTTCTAAGAATACGTTTTAAAAATATAACTGTTCAGAGTTGGTGAGTTTTACTCACTTTGGCAGTTCATCGCTAAAGAACGATAAACTGTTTGTTTGATTCAGACCAAACAATTTATTTCGCCATAAATTCAAACGAGCTCCAATCCACTCCCAGTTAGTTCCATTGTGGAGCTCTCATCCATACGGTCCCAACGGATCTGACCTTTCGAAATTCTGATACGGGACGAACAAGTTACGTAATTTACAAGTTTAAACTATTTACAAAAATTAAAACAAAAGTTTTGATTTTCTTTTAAATAGTAATTTGGGCTTTAACCTTTTTCCCCGGCTCAATACCCTTTGCACATACCAGACCCGCACCCCTATTGCTTCTTCTCCAAACTAGTGTCGTAGCCTCCTGTACAACACTCACCATAGCCGCCATCATTCTTCCAACCTCCCTCCTTATCTACTCTACCGAATCAACCGAGACAACCACCATCGAACTCTCCTTCACCTCCTCTCCGTCCTCATCACCTTATTATTCAACTCGACACCCCCGTCTCGAAAGCATCGCACACCCAATCCCGCTCGACATCAGGTCAACCACGAACCAAAAGATCACTGAACTCCTTCAAAGCCTCACCACCGAACCTCCTCCACACCGTACACACACTGCTACACTCCGAAGCACCCAACAACTACTGAACCTTCGCCAAACGTCAGCCCTAACTCCTGCTGGAAGAACGAAGACACCCAAAACACAAATCGAGCTATTCGAAACCTATACCAGAACAACGAGGAACATACCAGGATTCCAAATGTATTAGTTAAATGATTTATAAATATTTATGGATTTTGTTTCGAATTTTTTTGAAGGTCGTGTATTACTTGAGAAGGAGGACTGGCGGCTCCTTTTTGTTTGTCCAGAAGGAAAAATCTATTTTAGGGTTTAAGGGAATAGAATGGTGTATTTATAGGAAAATATTAAAAAAATTATATTCATTTTTGTTCAGTCGCTGCTTGTATATGCCTTCTAAAAATTCACATGGTCACACACGATACCCAAAAATCACAAAACTGGACATCTAGCAATAGTTCGACATTACGGACCCAACGAAACTGGTTTCGTCGAATTCCGACTTCGTTTGCTCACACAGCGTATTTTTAACCGTCAAAATACTAACTCTTTTTGACATTAAAAATCCATACAGCTACATACTGACTTCAAAAATCACGGAAATTGAAATCTAACAATAATTTAATATTGCGGATCCAACAAAATTAGTCTCAACGAAAACAGAGGTCGTTTGCAAAACTGGCTATTTTTAAAGCTCTAAATAACCCATTTAAATATATAAATATATTTAAAAATAATTAAATTAAATATAAATAAATTTATATTATCATATATATTCAAAATAGAATATCATACAGCTCAAATTGGATTTATAACTCGATATTTCAAAATTCCCAGTTATATCGATATTCGATTTATATTAAAAATCCTTTTATAATATAAATATATATATTTATAA
The DNA here is from genome assembly GCA_030737875.1 of Allium sativum. Classification (NCBI taxonomy): domain Eukaryota; kingdom Viridiplantae; phylum Streptophyta; class Magnoliopsida; order Asparagales; family Amaryllidaceae; genus Allium; species Allium sativum. The sequence continues at coordinate 798,573,163 of CM060922.1, forward strand.
ATTTCAAAGGAATTCCATAGCGACTTTTCTAAAATTTGATTTGGACATAAATCAAAATCTACACAATTAGATCCTGATTTTTCTCTTCCACTAGAAAAATATACTTCACCAGCTCCGAACATTTCTTGTTTCACGGAAATCCGATTTAAAACGGACCATGTATATTCAGTTGAAGTTCGAATCGCCAAATAGTGAACTACCACGCCATTTGGAGCTCGATTTTAATTATAATATAATTATACGTTCAAACTATCGTTCAAATAATATATTCGTCATTCTAATTAAATTCTAAGCTGAATTAAATACTTTGAATTGTCCAGTTCACATTATATTGTCAATTCACTATTTCTAATTATTTCAGAAATTAAATATATTATTCTATTATTTATATTAATTAAATATTCAATATAATTTAATTGAACAACCATTTTCACTATTTAAATAATTAAATAAATTAATTATTTTCTATATAAATACGGGTCGTTACAGTTTTCTAATTTATTCTTAAACTACATTTGTGTAAATTGTTTCGTATAACAATTTCTCAATCATGTGGTTTTAAATAAGTTTATAAAGCTTATATATATATACTTATGGAGTCAATGAGAATAACATGATGTTTTTTAGATAAATTATAATCAGAGGATATGTAATTTTAAATATTAATTCGTTCTACAAGTTATAAATGGATTGAATTTTACTATACGTGTATGAATGTGTATAAATCTATTTAAATGAACATTAGTCTTTTAGCTGATAATATGGATAATCATATCAAAATGATAACATGATTTAATTGTATGTATTCTATCGAGATTTTACTTTCAAATTAATATTTCATTTCATAATAATGATATTGGTTCGTTTGGCTACCTAAAATATTTTACAATTACAGAATAACTTGTTTGAGGAGTTTTTATATTATTATAGTATGGAATAGTTTTTGATAATGCATGACATGTTATTATGTTCATTCCATATTACGTAATATTTTTATTGACTTATACCAACTTTGCAATGAATGTCTATGTTTTTCAATGGCTTGAATGGTTCTTTGAATATTGCAATTTATTTCTGTCTTATTTTTGAACTACATGAATTTTCTTATTTTCACAAACTATTCTTGAATGCGGTTACTGATTGAATAACTTCGGATTTTACTTTTAGTGTGAATTCTTATATTTTGAATGATTCACTGTTCATCTAATTCGATTAATGATTTGAATATGATACAATGATGACATTTTTTATACGACTTATATTATTTATATTCTATGTAACGAAAAATAAGAATGAACGGTATGGTGAGACCGTCTGGTATGGGACATTCGGTATAGCCTTTTTGGTTATTCACTAGACTTGTTATAAAGGGTATCGAAGGATGAGTGTAGTGTACGAGTGCTAAATAAGCAGATTAGTCAACCGATGTGTGAGAACATGTGGTATGTAACACATTGTTACCACTATTCGGGTTACTACTTGTGATTTGATAGCGTATATAAACCATTTTCTATATTGAGAAGTCATGAGCGACTATCTCCTTACCAGTACTAGACAGTCCTGAGCGGCTATCAAGGTGGTCCCGAGTGACTATCCTATATTAGACCTGAGTGTCTAGCTTATGGTGATCTAAGTATCTTCCATTATAGGTGCCAAAAATTGTTTAGTACTGGTATATGATATTTCCATTGCACATGCGGCGTTGTTAAGTCTCACTAATATTGTTATGGGTCCATATAATCTTTTATGATTTTCTTATATTTTGATGTGATTTACATATATGATTCTTGTTTATGATTTCCTCATGTTATTGTATTTTGAAGGACTACGAGCTATCGTGTGATTGTGATATTTTGGCGATTTCATAATGCGTTATAACTCTTGAATGAGATTCATTTGGATAAGATTATGTTGTAATTTGTACATGTTCATATATGGTAATGCTTCCATAATATTTAGCCATGAGGCATGAATCATTAATGTTGATATCTGAGTGAACCTAATGATTTGGTTTATGTCTTGGATGGTCTTTTGCGTTTAGAGCACCCAATCATTTTATATCAACTATAATGAATTTAAACATAGACTAATCCTTTTATTATCTATATAATACTCGGTCAGACCGAGAAATTACAGGTGCAGGTACCTTTAGATCAGCTTGTATTTATGGGGCTTGGAAGAGTATAGTAACTTAGTATATCATTTATTGTCGTGTATTGTATGGATTGATGTATACATATTGATGTGTAATAGATAAATGTGTATAAAATGTTAAATATTATCCATTATATTTATCGGTGCGATTGACTTTGTGATCTTTGTATTCATGTATGTTCTGTGTTGTTCTATCCTGGATGCACACGTGTAATTGTTTTGTACCAACAATGAGTATGTAAGAGTAAGTGATATTTCAGAAATTTTAATATGTGCCAATGTTAGTCTAAGAGAATTTACACGTGTGTGCCCCTACAACCTCATTCTCAGTATTATCTGACGGTATTACTTATTAAAACTCTTGGATAATATAGGTATAGAGGTGAAGTGTTACAACCGAGTAGCAAGATGTTCTTGTTGAACTCCAGTGTATCCCCTCTAGAGTACACTGATTGGTAGGTGCTTCCATACCATGTCATAGTTGGAAATCCATTCCCTAATAAGAGCCCGTGGTTTTGATTGTATACTATATGTGTACAGCATGAGATGCAAGTGTTCTACTAGATTGCTATTTACTTGATATAAACACTATTATAATATCAAAAAAGCATTGATTTTAAAAATGTTTTGGGTACCATAAGGTAAAAACCATCTGTATTTATGTGTGGATCGGTCTTACGATTATTCTTTCTTTTGAAAAGGAGTTTGAGAAGTTAAACTGAATTGTTGGAGTTTACTCACACCAGTCCCGTGACTGACCCAGAGTTTATTTTGTTTTGTTTTACCCTAAACTCTTGGGTGCCCAAATTGTACGAGCAATCAAGTAATCGGGATTTTTATAGATACTTGGAGGAGCTTGGAGCAGAAGGCTTCAATGTTAAATATATATATAGAGAGAGAGAGAGAGGGAGAGAGAGATAGTTTATTCCTACTGTGATATGTATGGGATGTACTTTGATGATATATGTAAATACAAATATAGTTTTATATTTCAAAAGTTGTTATGTAATATATTTTATTCGTTCCACTTTGAGATTCGTGTTTACTCTAATTTTGTTCTGTTGTGTTTTCTTCTATTCTAACATTCTTTCTATTTCTCGCCTTCTAACTTCTTTCTATTAATGATCAGGTATTCTCGATGCTTGAATAGTCGACATGGTGTTTTATGTCGATTTTCGAGGTCGAAAATCCTTAGGTTGTTACAGTGGTATCAGTGATGAAGGCTGAGTAATTACCTTGGCTGAATGGTGTAACTCAATAGAGATGGGGTTAGTAATACCCTAGACTGAGTTTGAGTGTGTATATATGAGCATGTATTTGTTATTTGATACAAAATGGTTTATATTGTGGAGATTTATTAGACGAGCGTCTTATGAATTCTAGTCGATGATGGGGCACCACGATGTCGATATGGGTTTTTAAACACTTGAATACGATGAACCGACACAATATGTTTTGAAAGAGGGTAAATGAAATAATTTTACCCAAAATATATTTTGATATAAAGAAGTATATAAATCTTGGGATTATTATAGTGTATTGGATGTGTTGGTTGTTATTGTAGTTAAATAAGGTTATAAATTGAAATGGTTATAAATAACCAATCAAAATTCATATAAGTGTAATATATAAAAATCAGATGGAATAAATCGGAATTTAAAATAGAATTGGAATTAAAATTCTGGGAACTTTAAAAGAGTTTGTAAATGAATTTTGGGATTAAATACATTGAAATTTTAAGATCCTTGGTGAATTTGGAAATGTTTTCCGATTATTTTGAAGGGTATTTTGAAGTAATTTCAAAATAAAAGTGTTTAAAAGTAAGTTTTAAAAGTGGTATAGTATTGAACTCACTTTGATTGCTGGAAAATAATTTCGATGATGATTCGGACATCATCGGTGTTCATTTTTGAGTTTCTAAGTAACGGATTACTACCAAAGATTTTGTATTGAATTATTTTGAGAAAACAAGTTGTCAAAAATTCAAATGTTTTGAATTGTTATTATTATATATAAATATATATATGATTTCAAACTGATTTGGAATAAAACCCAGGAATTTGAATTCTGAAATTTAAATTTAACTTATGAAGTTAAATAGATTGAAATGGAAAAAGCGAATAAATAAATTGGAATTTCTAAATTAAATTAAATTGGATTGAATTAGAAATAATCTGAAATGAAATTGGATTGTTGAGTAATAATTTGGAATTGAGATGGAACTGGAGTTGAAATAGAATTTGGTTGAGAATGATTGGTTTAAGGATGAATTAATTGGAGATCAATTGAGAATGTTGGGTATAAGCTGACCGGATTACAAATGGAAGAGATAGAGTCGGATGCCCGACAAAAAGGTACAAGTTTATATTTTATATGAGTATGAGATTTATGAATCTGTTTGGCAAGCCACTTGGCTATTTAATTTTCTTTTGGATCGGAGAAGGCCTAGAGAGGCGAGTTGTAGTTATGTCGATTGAATCGTGCAAAGGAGACACTAGCAAAATTTTCTGAAAATTTAAGATGTTAGAAAATTTTCAGAAATTTTTAAAATTTTCATTTATAAGAATAAATTAATATTTAAATAAGTTGGTTCAGTTAAAACTAAAATTAAATGGTAAAACAAATGATTTTTAACCTGGTTAATAACGATCTATAACATATTTCCTACTCCAGTAATTTCGGGGAAGAAATTCTTTTAAGGGGAAAGGAATGTAACATCCCGGGTTTTTAGCGATTTAATAATAATTTTTTTTAAATTATTTTGAATAAAAATTGGAAATTTCAGTTATTTGAATTAAGTAACCTTGATTATTTAATTAATATAAATAATAGGATAATAAAATTTAATTTTTGAAATAGTCAAAAAAGTTGAATTTGTAATATTGTGAGAATTGGGTAATTTAATAGATTTAGTTCAGTCTAGAATTAAACTATTATAACGAGTTTATTATTTAAACTATGTTTGAATATATTAATTATAATATAATTATAATCGAGCTCGTAACGTCGCGGTAAATCATAATATTTTGTTTAGAAGTTTAAACGACTATACAAGATTCGTTATAAGTGGTATTTCTTCGAAACAAGAAACGTTCGAATCTGTTTAACTATATTTTTCTAGTGGAGGTGCAAAATCGAGATTTCGTCTTATAAATTGTAAGTTATGTCCAAATAAAATTTTTAGAAAGTCTCTGTGGAATCGTTTATAAAGCACAACAATTTATTTAGTTATAATAAAATATTTGTTTCGAAATAGGGTAAGATTTTTAAGATGTACTGTTAATTTAATTTATAGAATTTTTCCATAATTTTTAATTTGGAAAATAAACTACTTTTTGCTTAAGGCATTTTGCGCCCTAAATCAGCGATTTTGGAATTTCACAAAATAAGCTAACTTGCCTATATTTTTGGAATCGTGGCCCATTGCTCGTCACAATGGTATTTTTATTTTTGTTGATAGTGGTTCGTTTGTGAACGAAGCCTTATATAACGAATACCAAAACCATTTATAACTTAAAAAAATACATGTGCACTTGATACTAAGTTATAAAATGTCTCTTATAATTACTCATACGTATTTATACCAACAAATTAATCCAACTTCCAACCAAAACTGAAGTTTAACATCATGCATGTATGTTCAAACTGAAGGAACTTTGAATTAGACTGCTTCGGATATAGTGAGCACTTAACCTATTCATCCCAACAATATGTTCTGCACCCAAGTCGTCCTTGGAAATTATTTGTATATGATGATTTTTGGGAACTGAAAATAAAACCATACCATTTTTATGTAACAGTTATAGTCATTAAATGGAAACACCTTTAAATTTTGGTAACTTAATAGGTGTTTCCAACTGTATATCCATATGTAAGTTGTTGCTCTTATATACGACTAAAGCAGCTATTTCTGGCGTTTGTTTTAATAAAAAATGAACTAAATAAATATAAATTATCCTATAACACTATACCAACATACATGCATAAGGAGGAATCGTCCAGCCTATGTTTTCAAAATACAACAGAACCAGTGAAGTGAAAACTCCAACGCAGACCTATATTTCCTATACCTTCATGCTCAAGTTTCCACTTACAATGTGTCTTCACATCCACAGATCTAACTGTTGAAATAACAAAAAAATTCTAAGACACACATTCCCACTCTTAATTCATGCCTAAAACCTACCTATCTGTACAGCTAGTTAACATGTCGTGCTTGCCAAACTATTTTCCGTGATGGCCATGCTTTGCAATCCTATATATATTAACACACTCAACCTCAATTTATTTGATTTAGGTAATAAAATCTTGAGAAATAAATAGTTAGAAAATTTAGAACAAATGAAATCTTCTACTAATACTGAAACCTGATTCATTAAGCTTCTTTTAGTAAGAGCTTCGATCTGGTGTAGTGTTTGAGGGGGTTCGACTCTTTTTCTATCATTTGTTTTAATCGTCAGATGCCTAGGGTTTTAGTTGGGGTGGAATGTAGGAATGGATGGGTGAATCGATGATCATTTTTGGACTTACGGTGGACGAATACATATGCAGTTAAAATTTTGATGAAGCAGTGACTAAAAGTTGCGCACACGTTGTACATGTGAACAACAGCTGTTCTTAGACGCAAGGGGCATGGTGATTGCGAACTTGACAAGCTAATGATCGAGACGGGAAGGAAGAGGAGTTGAAGGGAAGCATCATAGGTAATTTTCGTTTTGAAACATATGGAGAAACGAGGAGGCAGGGGGGATGGAAATTATCGGCAACGGCGTGGGGGATAACGCCAGAAGCATGCGGGTTTTAAAAGATGAAGATGGAAGAAGGCTTACTACGCAACTGTTGATCATGGATTTAGGTGGGAAGATGGGTCGGTTCAAAGCAAAAGAAAAAAGTTTAAACCCATTTTTTTTTTAAAAAAGGGGAGAAAAGTTTGGCCTGCAAGGCAACACGAGTTGAGAAGGAACAAAACATTTGCAGGCGGTTAAAGATTTGGAGAAGAAATACAAGGACGCAGGTTAGGTTTCAACGTATGGGCCGAATTAAAGTGGTAAGGCCCGGTTTCTCTAAATAAGTTTAGTTTATTTTGAATTAAATTAATATGTAAACTTATAATGTTAATATCCGGTACATACGTTATCAGAATTGCGAAATTTGAATCCGTTAGGATCGTATGATCGTAAGCTACACAATGGAATCGGTTTGGGGTGATTTGGAGATCATTTCAATTTTTGACAAAATAAAATGCTTGATTAAATCAACTAACGTTAATCGGTAATTAACGATTAACGACCAAGGTGAGTAAAGTCACAAACTGTAACAACCCGTATTTTTGGAACCAATCTAAAATTTATTTTTAATTGATTTCAATAGAAATGAAATATTTTGTACTATTTATTTTGAGAATAAACGACAAAAAATTTATTTAAAGCGAAGTTAGAACGTATAAATTTATTTTAATTATAAAACGAGTTTGAAATGGCGCGGTAGTTTGAAAATTCAATTTTGAATTTCAATCAATGTACATAATTCAATATAAATCAAAATTGGACGAAACAAGAAACATTGGATTATTGTGAACTGTAATTTTCTAACAGGTGTAAGAAATTGAGATTTCACTTTATAAATTGTAAGTTATGTCCAGTTTAAAATTTAAAAAAGTCACAATAGAATTTATTTATATTTTAATATATATATATATATATATATATAAATATAGCCCTTAAAAATAGCTATTTTGCCTATGACCTCCGTTTTCGATGAAACTAATTTTGTTGGATCTGTAACGTCAAATTATTGTTAGGTTTAAAATTTCAAGTCATTTGGAATAAGTATGTAAGCTTAATAAATATAAACGTGTTTTCAATTTTAGTTTAAATTTAATAAACCGGTTAAAAAGGCCATTTTTTAAACGTCTCCAAATTTGACTAAATTAATTTGTTAGGACCGTATCATCAAAACATAGCGAGATTTCAAATTTCATAACTTTTGGAGTCAGTAGGTGGCCCCAGTAAATTAAAATGTACGTTGAAATTCAATACGTAATATTATATTAAATTATATATTAATTTTGATAAAAACTGATCAAAACAGCCGAATTGGCTTATGAAACATATCCCGTTGTGTTCGGAATGGGGTTATTTGGTTAGGAACGATAGTCGTTGGGTTTGATTTGGAGTTCGAATGCAAAATCTCATTTTTACGAATTGAATAATATAAAAAATATATAAATATATGGTCAAAAACCCTACCCTAATGCCAGAAGGCCCGAACGCAGTTTTGTCAAAATGTGCGAAAATATAATCTAACGGCTGCTGTAACCTTTTGTGCATGCCCACCCCCTGAATCGCGTGGCTCCCCGTGATTTGTGGGGACTTCCCCACATATTGACACCCATATTTTCAGGCCTGGTAGCAACGTTCAAAACCCTAGCCTTATTAACCACGGTCAACCCATTTCTCTGAGCCACCTATTTATGTTTAATGGCCATCATCTTCCCCCTTTGTCACTGATTTTACTCATCACCGAATCAAAAAACTTATAAAAGCAAAAACGTAGAGCTCAACAAGATCTCCACTTCCAACGGTCAAGATCTGAAAATGTTTAGTAGTTCATGAGAGTTTTGGGTGCAAACGCGCTGCACTCGTGGCGGTTTTAAGGGCGATGGGGCCCATCGAGCTGGCATTGGTAGCCAGAGCAGGGAAGTGCACGCGTAGGTGCTGCGTAGGGGCTGCGTATTAGCCGCCTCAGCCACCTTCCACCGCCGGCACCACCCTGCCTCGACAGCGCCCGCCTCCCTCTTCAAATCCGACCAACCACCACCCTCCATCGTCGCCGCCTCGGCGAGCACGAGGCCCGAGAAGTCAACGACTTCACCGCTGTCGATCTCATTCCTCCGACCACCGAACAGGCTGCGACCACCACCCCCTGGAGCGCCTCTCGAAGCTCTTTCGCGTGTCGTAGCCCGATCGCCACCTCGCTTGAAGGATTCACCGAAATCCTGAAACCTAGTTTTGAACATCAAAACGAGGTATACGGCTGTTATATATTAAACTGTTTTAATAGCACTTCTAAGCGCTACCGTTTATGATTTCACTGCAAAAATCATATCTTTTTCGTTTGTAGACGAAATTCAGTGAAACAAGAGACAGTGGGCTCATGTGGACGTCTTCTACATTCTAGAAGAGACCGCATATTTTTCTGAGCCTTCTACTATTTTTGGTGGAGTGGAACCCAATGTGAGATTTCTAATTTATAAACGATATGGAAAACGACGATGTACAAATTATATAGTCGATGTATGACTTGTATAAGCGTTGTACACCTCATGTATAAGCGTTGTATAGGTTGTACGTTCGATATATAAGTTATATATGCGTTGTAAAAATTATATATGTGTTGAAATAGAAGTGAAATGCTTATATAATATATATATATATACGCCCCACGTCCACAAACCATGGACGATATTTATTGGTTGTGATTGGTGTGAAAATTGATTGATAGCGAATGGTTGATTGAAATTGTTTGTGGTTGGAATTGATTGATTGTGGTTGAAAAATACCCGTTTGTGGTTGTGAAATATTTGGTTGAAACCACATAGGATTAGTTTGTGGAAATGAAAAAATTATACATGTCGCCTGCGTGCGAACTAGATGCATGACTCCCCATTGTCAAAAGCTGCGAGGCTTTAAGGTAGAGCGAAGAGCCGTACTAGGGACGGTCCCGGTTTTAACTACCCTGCCATTATGCTGCCGAAATTTTGAATAATATTCATGTGTTAGAACTATTTTCCTGTGTTGAAACTATATTCGTGTGTTGTATAGAACACCTTCGTGTGTTGAATTGAAATTCATTCGTTGAATAGAATTCATGTGTTGAAAGGTATTCGTGTTTTAAAGAAATTGTTTTGCAATAAAAATTACCTTTTTTACTATATATATACAAACTATAGAAAACCTTCATGTGTTGAATCGATATTCATTCGTTGAATAGAAATTCATGTTTTGAATGGTATTCGTGTTTTAAATATAAAAATCACCTTTTTATCTATATATACAAACTATAGAAAACCTTCATGTGTTGAATCGATATTCATTCGTTGGATAGAAATTCATGTGTTGAATGGTATTCGTGTTTTAAATATAAAAATCACATTTTTCTCTATATATATAAACTATAGAAAACCTTCATGTGTTGAATCGATATTCATTCGTTGGATAGAAATTCTTGTGTTGAAGGGTATTCGTGTTTTAAATATAAAAATCACATTTTTACTCTATATATATAAACTATAGAAAACCTTCGTGTGTTGAATCGATATTCATTTGTTGGATAGAAATTCATGTGTTAAATGGTATTCGTGTTTTAAATATAAAAATCACCTTTTTGTCTATATATATATAAACTATAGAAAACCTTCATGTGTTGAATTGAAATTCATTCGTTGGATAGAAATTCATGTTGTAACGACCCAGATTTTTGACCGTTTAAATCGACAATAAACCACACATGTCGACCCAAACAAATCGCCAACCCAGGTAGTTATTGGGGAAAAATAAGAAAAAGAAAGAAAAGAAGAAAAACAATCACAGAATCTCACAGCGGAAGGATCACATATAATAGACAAATAAATATTCAAAAGCATTTAAACGTATACATTCGAGTTACAACATTTAAATCATCAGAGTTATATACTTACATACAGTAATGCAGCGGAAATAAAATGTAGTGGATACATATATATCAACTCCGTCTTCGATCTCCAAGGCAAAACAATCTTCAATAACTGCAACATCTGCTGACCCGAGCGTATTGCATAAAAAGAAAACACAACAAACACTCGGATCAGCACTAAATCATCTCATATTAGTCCAATTAAAATACAGAATAATATCGGTGTCCTGGTGCAGTAACTCAAGAGATGTTACGGGATTTTCCCATCTCTCAAGGATCCGTTAAACTAATACATACATAGTATAATACGCTATTACAAAAGTGTTTATTCAGTAAAGTATAATATATCGAAAATAGCGTAAGCAGGATTCCATGGTCCCCTTACACCGTTTATACCATTGCCGTACAGTTTGCATATAACACACCAGTACGTCGGTGGATAGGGATGCGCCGTGATACGACAACGTTAAATCAAAATCGTAGGGGCTCGATTAGGATAATATGACAAGGCACTGAGGAAATACCCCGGTAGGATTCTACCGAATTGCGGACCCAGGCCGGTGGTAACGCATAGCCGCAACTACCGCCCACCTCGAACGACATTCCCATATTCAAAGGTGCACCCGAATCAATCACAACAGTAATAGAGATGGTTTCGAAGGAGCGCGTTCGATCAGAGATGCGATCTCATTAACCTGGGTATGGCTCCTGTTTTAGTCATTTCAATTATGACCCGAAGGTCAAGGCTAATCCATCATCGTTCTCTTCCTTCAAATCCAGTAGTCGCCTCCATACCAGCCTACTCCGGTTCTGGAACTTCCACCGCGTACACAGTTGTCAAAGTGGTATCGACACTGACAGAGAGTATGCCTTATGTCGACTCCGGTCTCCTTGACAACCGAGCGTTTACATTTTTCACACCGGTCAGTGCTTTTACTTTTCCAAAGAAGTTCGTACTTCATATCGAAAATATCATGTTCAAAAATCATTTTCATATTCTAAACAGAATATTATTTAAATGGGGTTTTCCATTTATTCATAACAACTCGATCTAATTCCAACTTAATTAATTTTTGAATACCAAAATAATTAACAATATATTAAATAACTAGAATATATAATTAAATAGTTTGAGATAATAGTTTGTAATAAAGTTAAAATTTGTCTAGTTTATTAATATATAAATATAATTTAAAACATTGAAATAATTCATAAATAATTAATTCATTAAAATATAATTTATTTAAAAATAATTCATAAAATAAATAGTTATAAAAAGAATAAATAAATTACTAAATTAGTTTGAAAAATAAATTTTGAAATACTAAAGTTGGAAGTTAGCATCGTTTCGACCAGATTTCGTTTACACTTGCAGTTGTATTTCAACTTCAAGTAAATCAATTCAAATTCACAATCCCGATCAAATTCCATTTCAAATTTTCATTCATTTCAAATTCGCCAATTCCGTTCAGACGGTTAAACTCTAATCCGTATTCCCATTCCAACAATCTCAATTTATTTCGAATAAACCGAATTCGATTTCAATCATTTCAATTTGTTAAAATTTCCACTTCCATACTTATTAAATTTCAATCCATTGAATCCCAAAACAACATTTGATTTCAAATCATATTCCCATTTCGAATATTCAATTTATAACAAAATTTGAATTTGCAGTTCATTTTCATCGTTTCAAAGGTTTAAACTTTCAACACATATCGAGTTTACAATTTCACCTTTAATTCAAATCAAGGTTGATTTAAAGTAAATCTCGAATCAGACACCACAGTTCAATTTCAATACATTCGATTTAAATAAATTCCACCCTCGATTTAACTATAATTTCAACACAAATTCATTTCCCTTTTTTTTTTTTTTCTAATTTCAAATTCAAAGGAAAATAATTTATAAAACATCGCTTATTGTCGTTAAACAATAAATTTCAAAATTCACAATTTCATTTAACCGACCGGTGTCCGTATATAATTTGCTATCCTATGGCCAAGTGAATAAATTTAATTTCTCGATATTCCGGGATGGATCTATCATTTCAATCCAAATCAGGGTCACAGAGATGTATCATTTCACTCTGTGTTCTTAATTCATTTTATCGATAAATCCCGGGTTTATTCGATGCCCGTAACATCAAGGTGAAAATTGGGATTTGTCGTCAATTGAGCATACAACATCATGTGATGAATAACAGAACAGTTCGAGCAATATTCATTCAGAAATCAAATCAATCAAGGCAGCCATCACATCGTTTTATTCAACAGAAAAATTTGATCATTTTACTAGTCATCAAGTGTCAGAATTTCAATTGGAAATTTAAATTAAATTCAAATAACCAATTATCGATTTTCATTGCATATAACACACTGGCATGTCAATTTCAAGCAATCATTCACTAAATCAAACACGACATGCAACCAATTCATTTCATATTTTAATTCGATAAATATGGGATAAATTTAGTATTTCATGAGTGAAGAAACACTCACCTTCGGGTTCAATTCGGATCGAACGTCCAGAAAAGGCACAAAATTCGACAGTCTCCAATTGCAGTGAAATTAGTGTCAAAATGTCCGCAACTCCGCCACGATCCCAACGCAACAAACCGCGTCCAATTTCGAGTTAAAACGAGAGAGATATTAGCGATTTACCATTTGAAAAATTTTGAATTTAAAATAAATAAAATTAAAACCCACCAATCATAAACCGCCACGTCAGCAAGGCCCGCTCTCCTTCTTCCCGCTCTTCTTCTCGTTGGTGAACAGTACCAGGCCGCGCAAAACACCCATCAGCCCGCCACCTTTGACCAACTCTAGCGCCTAACTCCGGCCGATCTAGACCCTGCAACCACCTCCATCCGAAAGCTCTCCCCGAGACGCACGCAACCCAGGTGGTCCCACCACGTCCGGTGGTCCACACCACCGCCGCCGAGGCCATGAACGGAACCACTTTCCGGCGCAAAACCCAAAATTTCCGGCGCTCTACTCCACGATAACACCTCCAACCACCTTCGTTCGACTCCCCAAGACCTCCTCTACAAAACCCAGATGCCCGATTCCTTAATTGAAGCCAAAATTAAAAACCCCCAATTTTGTGATTTAGGGTTACGAAAACAGGAAGTTTGACTGCGATTTCCGGCCACCTGGAGCGATGCATGTCAAAACGAGTTGTAGATCTGTGATCTACTCATCGAGATCTTCGATTTGATATATAATATGCCATGGTTTGGAGAGATTTTATTTTCAAACTTGAAATTTTATTTTCTAGGGTTTTGGAATTTGATTTCAGCCATTAAAACGAATTTTGAAGGGGAGAGGTGAATGTATAGTGTTAATGGGCTGATATGTGAAGAGAAAGGAATTTTATTTATATTTATATAAGGCCCAATAAGAGAAACAACTAAATTATCCAATTTCAAGCTCTCGTTCACATTTTCTCTCCTACGATCAAACGGTAAGTCCAAAAATTCTAAAAATTTGAATCCTGCAATAATTCACCGTTCCGGATCCAATGGCGCCAGTTTCGTCGAATTCCGAGACAGTCGCCAAAACAGCTAATTTCACAGTTAATTAAATAAATGAAATATTCAAAAATTCAATTAACCGGTTAAATTCAAATTTAAATATTTATAAATTCATATTTAAACCAAATTACAATTTAGATAAATTTACAAATTTATTTCACATATATTTTATCCCATATTTAATTATTTTCAAATTTCAAACTTGAATTTCAAATTAAATATAAACAAATAAAATTCCAAATTTAACATAACTTTCCAATTAAATATTCTTAAAAATTCAATTTAAATCAATTTATAACTTAAATAAAATTTTATAAATCAAATCCACATATTTTATATTTCCATATATAATTATTTAAAATTTAACAAATCCGGAATTCAAATTTAAATCTCAATTGCTTATAATTTCTATATATAAATTCCATAGCGACCTTTCGAAATTTTGATTTAGTCATAACTTGAAATTTATTCGGTGAAATTTAAATTTCTTAAATTCTCTGGAAAGATATGATAAATTCGATTCCAACGTTCCCAGTTTTACCCAATTCTGACTTAAAATGAATTTTATATAATTTTCCAAAGTTTGAAATCGAATTTTCAAACTACCGTGCCATTTCAAGCTCGTTATATAATTAAAATAAATTTATTCATTTTTCTTCGATTAAAAATAATTTCTCCGTCGTTATTATTTAAAATAAATCACTTTTAATATTCAAAATTCTCCGAATTAGCCATAATGACATTTTTAAATTGGTTCGGATTTTCAGATCGTTACACATGTGTTGAATGGTATTCATATTTTGAAATAAATTGTTTTATAACAAAAATCCTATTTTTATCACCTATATTAACTATATAAAATAGTCGAGTTTTGAAATAAATTGTTTTACATTAAAAATCACATTTTTATTATATACATGAATTGTTAAATATAGTGAAGTGTTGAAATAGTAAACAGTTAGATTAAAATATCATTTTTATCAAATGTATGAAATTCATATAGTTTTGAAATCGAAGAATCAATATATATATATATATATATATATATATAAATAGAATTGAAATATATCGAATAACGAAGCAACAGTTCGTATTTTGAAACCATGATTTCAAACGATTAGTGCGGGAGATCCGACCATCGGATTTTCCCGAAACCGCAACCGTTGGGTTCGCTTTGGAAATATCTTTCCAACGGCACCAACTTTGTAAAAATCCAACGGTTGGATTGTCTGGAATGTTTAATTCAAATCTGAAGAAAAACAACGCCAGAATCGATTATATATATATATATATATATATATATATATATAATTATATTAAATCGAATAACGACGCTGCAATTCGTATTTTGAAAACGAAACTTCAAACGATTATACCGGGAGATCCAACCGTCGGATTTTCCCGAAACTGGAACCGTTGGATTCGTTTTGAAAAGATCTTTCTAATGATGTAAATTTTGTGAAGATCCAATGGTCAGATTTTTAGATATGTGTAAATCAAATCTGAAGAAAAACAGCGCCACGGCCGCGTTATGGCCCGGAGCATCGTTTTGAATAAATTGGCTATTTTAAAATAAATAAAAATGGCGATAAATCGTTATAAAATATTATAAACGATATGGATGTGAAATTTAGAAACTAACTGAAGGTTGGCTAAGTCGAATGGTTTCCTGGTTGTTGATCTGATGTTGGTTTCGGCCTTCGGGGTTAATATTTGGGAAATCGTCCTCCTACTGATTTACGGTTAGCGACAAATGAATTGAAATGATGCGTATGTGTATTTGTGTTGCACTTGTTTATCATATACGCGAGTTGCTCAGAAAGACCGGGATTATCCCATTCTGAATAACTGAATCGACGATAAGAAATCGAAGATGAAGACGGTGGTCGAAGACCGGAGATCTTCACCTCGTTTGGATGGTAACCGATGTCCTGATTGGGAGGCATCCTGAAATATGGATAATGAGTGGTGATCATCCAGACGTACGTGGAGGTCAATGGGTTTGCGAGGTATATAGTGCCTCCGGTTTCGTTCAGACCCAGAACGAACTTGCAAATGGACAGTGTGTCTGACATTGGAATTTATTCTGTGTGATTGATAGCTATCAGTTGCACGGTGTGAATTGCCTGTGTGACATGACAAGATGCAGTGATCAAGGCTTCTGTTGAAAAGCAAAGTCTTGTGGTGATGATCAAAACACCGCCTGTGTGGCGTAGCTTTGTGTATAACGTGAAATCGCGAGCCTCACACCCCGGTATGAACCAGAAATGGGAGAGGACCTCAGGGGGACGTGCGTTTTCTTTCTAGCTAGAAGTGGCGTCAGTGGTTTTACACGCCCTGACGAGTTTGACTTATGTGGTTGTTACTGTTGCGAGGCGCCTCGGTTAGATCAAACGATACGGGTCCGATGGAGTCATTCGTTGGCTCATTTACGCCCCAAAGGGCGGAGGGACGCATTGTTCAGGCATTATAATCCACTTCGTGTGGACCGGCCCTGACGATCCAAGTTACGGTTGCGGCTGTGCCTGAGACATGGGCTAGATTGTCTCGAATTCGGTAAGGACTATCTTTTGCCTTGGTTCATGACGGAAATCCAGTTTCCAAATACGTGACTGTGCAGTTTTGATTGTACACCTATATTTGGCGACATAGTGGCATGGGACGCTCATGTCATCTATGATTGATAGTTATGATTTGAAATTGTTGTTGAAACATATAAACACTAGTAGTAATATCAGATGCTTTTGTTTTATTCGTATTAATCATATTTTGGCCATTATAAGGTAAAACTCTATCCTCCGGTTTGCGTTGCATTGTGTTATGGGAACTGAGTCTTGTAATGGCTTGATTTTTACAAAAAGCATTGCGAAGTTTAAAAGATTTAATTGTTTTAAATCATTGGAAATCCAATGGAGTAAACCCGTTCCACGAAAGTGGCGTGGTCCTGTGATTAGCCATATTTTAAATGTGTTGAGTAGATTTCTCATACCGGTCCCATGACTGACTCGTAGTTTGTTTCACTTTCAAACTCGGGTGCCCCTTTTTCTACACGGGCAGCCTTGTATTCAGGTTTAGCTGGATCTTTCTGGATAGCTGGAGCTGAAGATGGATTCTTCATTTATCTCTTTTTATGTTGTTCAGCTCCTATTGTACATATTATGTTTGTTTTCCGTTGTAGACATTTATGTATAGCTGAACTGTATTTGTACTAAGTATGATCCTGTATACTGTGTAACTCTGATGATTACGTTTATCCAGTGTATTATTTGTGCATTAACTGGTGTATTTATTTATTTCTGTTCTGCTGTTATCTGTTTCTGTGTTATATTCCAAAGATTACCCTTGACACCGTCAGTACGGGTTTTGGGGTCGTCACAACGTGGTATCAGAGCTTTGGTTAAGCTTAGTGCTGGAATATAACATATGAACGAACTCGTCAGAAATAGAACTAGTAGTGTTCTAGGACAGGTAACTCTATACAGATAGGATCAGTAATATCCTAGTATGAGTAAAGTAGAATGAAATACACCCCAATAGACACATTTACATTTAAAGTATATATCTCTATGTTTTAAAATATCTTTTCTATTGACCTGACACTTTGTTTGCCATTTGCAGACGTACTAGAAAATGAGTGACAGGAACAGAAGAAATAATCGAATGGCTCGACAAGCTAATGAGCCAGTTGTGCTCCCGCAGCCAGAATTAGATATAGAAGTTTTATTCAAGAGATTTCGAAATCTGGGTGGATCGCCATTCTTAGGCAAAGAGTCCATCATGGAAACACAAGCTTGGATTCGTTCTACAGAGAAAATCTTTGAGGGTTTAAAGCTGAGAGATGATCAGAAAAGATTACTGGCGTCTTGGGCACTCAAAGAAGAAGCTTTGTTTTGGTGGGATTCAGTTATTAAAGATAATCCAGAAGGTGATATCATCTGGGACATATTCAAAGTGATTTTCCTAGAAAGATTTACTCCTCCCGAAGCAACCGAGCGATTATGTGATGAATTTTCTTATCTGATACAAGGTGATATGACCATCCCAGAATATCATAAGAGATTCAACGAACTTTCTCACTTTGCTCCTCATCTGATTCAAGATCCAAAGAGGAAGAATCTGAGATTTATTCATGGCCTGCAAAGAAAATATCAGAATAGTGTGATGAGGAATGTGAAACTTCCTTTCTCTAAAATGATATACATGGCTTACCAGTATGAGGCTCTCGACAAAAAAGGTATGTTGCCTTACGAAGAAGAGGTCAGCTCTAGTAAGAAAGGTGAGCCTAAAACTGATCGTCCTGAGGCCAGTACGATGTCTGAGGCCAGTAAAAAGCCCAAAGTCAATTGGAAAAGGGCCAGATCTGAAAAAGGACCAGCAACGACTGCCATATGCAATAACTTCCATAAGCAAGGGCATTTGCAAGGAAAGTGCAAATCTCTGAAGAAACATAAGAGTGATGGGTTTAAATCCGGCAAGAAGCTCCACGAAAGTAAAAGATGCAATCAATGCCATCGGTTTGGTCATGTAAAACAAGAGTTCCGGCTGTTAAAAACAACCAAAGAAGCTCAGGTAAATGAAATAGCCGAAGTGCCTACATCTTCGTCTGCTCAGGAAAGGCCAGATGTTTTGGAAGGCACGCTTACTGTCAAAGATATTCCAGTTAGAGTATTGTTTGACACAGGCGCGTCGCGAAGCTTCATTGCCAAGAATGCAGTTAAGAAGTTGGATTTGAATTTGAAGAAGCTCAAAGAACCAATGAATGTCCAAAATTCGGTCGGGGGTTCCATCGATCTCAGTTGGGTTTGTGGAGTGCCGATTTCTTTTTCTCGTTATCGGTTCCCTACCATCGCGGTCGTCATGAATTTTACAGAATTTGATCTTATCTTGGGCTTAGACTGGTTGACCAAATATGAACCTGAGGTTAAATGCGCCGACAGAGTAGTAAAGGCGAAGATTAAATCAGGTGATTACATAACCATTCCCTGTGAAGGTCAGAATTCGAATAGAAAAGACTTCTGAGCAGCTTTAGATGTTTCTCCTGCTCAAATAGAAAATATCCCTAAAGTCACAGAGAATATTCCCGACCTCGTAAAAGATATTCCTGTCGTCAAGAAATATGCGGATGTGTTTGAAGAAGTTGTTCGCTTACCTCCGCAGAGGGAAATTGATTTCAAGATCGCTCTAATCCCGAATGCAAGGCCGGTAGTTCACGCTATTCGAAGAATGTCCTTGAAAGAGAAAGAGGAAATAGACAATCAAACACGACAGCTCATATGGAAGGGTCTAATCAGGCCTAATTTCTCTGATTGGGGTGCAGCAGTGGTGTTTGTCCCAAAATCTGACGGTACTCTGCGTCTATGTGTGGATTATCGTGATTTGAACAAGCAGACAATAAAGAACAAATATCCATTGCCGCGAATCGATGATTTATTGGATCGTCTGAATGGCGCACAAGTATTTTCAAGGATGGACCTAGCTACAGGCTTCCATCAACTTCGAATTGCCGAAGAGTGTGTTCCTATGACAGCATTCAGAGGTCCAGACTTATTCTATGAGTGGTTAGTAATGTCGTTCGGCTTATGTAACGCTCCTACTTACTTCGTCGATTTGATGAATAGAGTGTTCAGAGGGGTTTTGAATAAATTTGATCTGGTTTTTATTGACGATATTCTAATCTTCTCTAAATCAAAGGCCGAACATGAAAAGCATCTCGAACAGGTTCTAGAAATTCTGAGACGGAATGTATTGAAAGCCAAACTGTCCAAATGCATATTCTGGCAAGATGAAGTGAAATTTCCGGGCCATGTTGTATCGAAAGAAGGAATTGCTGTGGATCCAAATAAAATCACAGCTACTCAGAATTGGAAATAGCCCAGTACCCCTACAGAAGTCCGCAGTTTTCTCGGATTGGCTAGTTATTACCGGAAGTTCGTTAAAAACTTTTCAAAGATATCTGGTCACTTAACGAAGCTTACAAAGAAGCACTCAAAATTCAAATGGACTCCAGAATGTGAGGAGGCTTTTGAAGAGCTAAAGTTAAGACTAACGACTGCTCCAGTGTTAACCATTATCGACGGCAATCAGGATTTGAAAGTCTGGATAGAAGCTTCTAGAGAAGGCCTTGGCGCAGTGTTAACGCAAAGAGGTCAAGTGATTGCTTATGCTAGCCGTCAGCTGAGGCCACACGAGAAAAACTACGTCACTCTTAATCTTGAGTTATTGGCTATAGTATTCGCTTTGAAAATATGGAGACACTATCTTCTGGGTGAGAGATTTGAACTGTTTACAGATCACCAGTCGTTAAAATATCTGTTCACCCAGAAAGACTTGAATCTGAGGCAACAACGTTGGCTAGAGTTCCTGGCAGCATACGATTTTGAGATTATATACACTCCAGGGAAAGCCAATGTCGTGGCCGATGCGTTAAGTAGAAAGAATGTTATGATCGCCAGTTTTATCATTGCGACTTCTTTGATTGACAAGATATCGGCTCTCCAAAAAGATGACCAATTTATTAAAGGAATGAGTCAGCGAATTCATGAAGGCAATGCTTCGGATTTCCATCTCGACAGCGAAGGGATTATGAGGTTACAAGGATGAATTTGTGTTCCAGAAATTCCAGAACTCAGAAGAGATGTGCTTGATGAATGCCACAAATCTAAGCTCAGTATCTATCCGGGTGTGAGTAAAATGTATAACGATATCAAGCAAACATTCTGGTGGAAGTCGTTAAAAAGAGACATCTCGATATATGTTAGTCGATGCCCTACTTGCCAGCTAGTCAAAAGCGACCAACAGAAACTGGCTGGATTGTTACAACCGCTAGACGTTCCAGGCTGGAAGTAGGAACATATTTCCATGGACTTCATTGATGGTTTTCCCAGAACCAGAAAAGGAAATGAGAGTATTTGGGTGATCGTAGATCGCTTCACGAAGACCGCCCATTTCATACCTGTCAGATCAAATAGAACTGCTCAGAGTCTGGCGCAGATATACTTCAAGGAAATTGTTAGACTACATGGAGTGCCGCTCAGTATAGTCAGTGATAGAGACCCGATATTTACTAGTAAATTCTGGGAGGCGTTTCAAGTAGAACTGGGAACAAAGCTGAATCTAAGCACTGCTTATCATCCTCAGACAGATGGTCAAACTGAGAGGGTGAACCGTATACTAGAAGATCTATTGCGGGCTTGTGTTCTAGATTTCGGTGGATCATGGGAAGACCACCTGCATTTGGCTGAATTCTCTTATAACAACAGCTACCAGGCGAGCCTGACAATGTCACCATTCGAAGCATTGTATGGTAGACCGTGTCGATCTCCTGCTTGTTGGGTCGAACCCGGTAATAGACTTGTGTTAGGGCCTGATATGATCCGAGAAGCTGCCGACAAAGTCGATTTTATTAAGAAACGATTACTGGCCGCTCAAAGCCGACAAAAGAGTTATGCCGATAGGAGAAGAAGAGATATATCATTTGCGGTTGGCAACTATGTATATTTGAAAGTATCGCCGATGAGAGGAGTTATCTGGTTCGGTAAAACTGGGAAGTTGGCGCCAAAATTCATTGGTCTGTTTCCTATTCTGGAACGGATTGGAACTCTCGCTTATAGGGTTAAATTGCCTGATTGGTTGCCTGGAGTGCATGATGTATTTCACATATCCCAACTTCGAAAGCACGTTCATGATCCAGACTTGATCTTGGAAGAAGCAGCTCAATAGGATATTGAAATTACTCCAGAAATAGCTGTGAGAAGAGAGCCGCTAAAGATCATTGGCAAAGAAACCAAAGAGCTGAGGAACAAGAAAGTTCACTTGGTCAAAGTGCAATGGAGTGGAGATCCACGAGAATGTACTTGGGAAACTGAGGAGAGCATTCAGAAAGCCTATCCTAGATGCCGAATGGATATACCTGATTGACTCCGGTGCAAGGTACATTTACCATACTTTGCATTACCAATTAGTTCTCTACTCTGTTGTTATTTTCTTTCCATGGATGTGCACTTTTAATTCTATAGTCTGAATGATTTTAAAAGAGTATAGAAATTGATTAGTATATTTTTGAAAAGTTAAAAACAATTTGATTGTTGTTTGTGTTGTGTGATTGTAGATTTGATTAATTAAAATTATTAAAACGATAGTTAATTTAATCAATAAGAGAATAATGGTAGAATTTATTCATTTAAATCACACATTGAACTAATTAGAAAATAGATAGAAATATATACATGTGCATTATACATGTTTGAACAGGTAAATGGATAGCTGTTGAGTAAAGATTTTATTTGCGTGCCCGACAAATAGGTAAACCTTAATGAGTTGGATGTGAAATATTATTATATCAACTCCTGTGAATGTCATTGGATGCGGAGTGCTGGTTATTCTGTGTGTAATAATAAACGTCGCCATAGGATAGTAACAATTAATTTTGAACTACATTACATGACATACTTCTGAAGATAGGCATACTTCATCATATACCACATAAGCATTTGGAGCTTGTGTGACGAGGTGGAAGATTTACCATACGAGCGAGAGGCTTGTATGGCGATGATTATATTTTACAGGTTAAACTGATGACTGATATGGACTATTTAAATTGTAACGATAAAATTGCCAGATTAATAAAAACCCCACACGGGTCTGGAGTTGACAATAATCACGTCTCTCTAGTTATTAGATATGGCACATAGACTATTTATTTCCCACACGGGACGAGGTGACGAGGATTTATCCTCTGGAGAAATTAAAATACACACTCCCTCAGGCTTTGACAGGGTGACGAGAATTTATTCTCTGGAGTTATAATCTATACACGCTCCCCTGTAAACACCAGAATATATCACTATAAATATGTGTATGCATTATAGGATTTATTGGGTACCTAATACGGCCCAATAAATTTCCAAACCCCTCCCCGTACAAAGGAGGTTATGGCGAAATTTTTCAAAAATTCCGGGTGTTAGCCAAATTTTTGAAGAATTTGAAATTTCTCAGAAACTGAAAAGTTGGAGAATGGAAGCCAGATTGAACGTAGAGTTGATTAATCAAACCACTTTCGAATTTGTTCCTTTTCGGGGATGAAAAGTTTTAAGTAAAGGAGATTGTAACGACCCGGAAAATCTGAACCAATTTAAAAAATTTTAAATTGGCTATTTTAGTGGATTTTAAATATTTAAAATAAATATTTTAAATAATAGCGATGAAATATATGTTTGAATCGATGTTGAAAATGAAAATAATTAATTTGAATTATAAACAAGGCCTGAAATGGCGTGGTAATTTCAAAATTTGAATTCAAACTTTGACCGACAGTACCGGGTTCAAAACAAAACGGATTTGAGTGAAACCAAAAATATTTAAATCTGTTAGTGAATATCTTTCTAACGAATCTGAAAAATCGAAGTTTCATAGCGGGTAGCAAAAGATATGGCCAAATGAATTTTCAGAAAGGTCGGTGTAGAAATTATATAGCCCGTGAAAATGGCCATTTTGCATATGACCTCGGAATTCGACGAAACCACTTTTGTTGGATCCGGGATGTGAAGTTATTGCTAGGTTTCAAATTTCATAATTTTTGAAGCTAGTATGTGAGCGTGGCAAAGGAAAACGTGTTTTGATCAATTAAAGTTAAATTGGATCGACCAGAAATGGGCCTTTTTGCAAAGTGTCTCAGAATTCGATGAAACTAGTTTTGTTGGGGTCGTATCGTCAAAATATAGCTAGATTTATTTTTCTGGAATTTTTCGAATCAGTTTGTGGCCCTGGCAAATTGAAATGTACGTTCAAATCAAATATTGATTGTTATATATTTTAATTTGAAAGAAAACCGACTGAAACAGTCGAATGGGCCTACGAAACATATCCCATTGTGTTCAGAATGGGGGTAAAACGCTAGGGACGACAGTCGTTGGGTTTGAATTGAAGTTCGTTTGTAAAAACCCTAATTTTTGAAATTATAACACCATCGGCCAATGAAATAATTTCATTTATGATTTAATTTTTCCAAAAAGGGTTAGAAAACCCGATACCCATCAACGACGAACGGCGGAAGGCATTCAAAACTTCCCGACCAAAATCCCGCCGCCTCAGCCGCCTTCCACCACCGCCACCACCCTGCCTCGACAGCGCCCGCCTCCCTCTTCAAATCCGACCAACCACCACCCTCCATCATCGCCGCCTCGACGAGCACGAGCCCCAAGAAGTCAAGGACTTCACCGCCGTCGATCTCATTCCTCCGACCACCGAACAGGCTGCGACCACCACCCCCTGGAGCGCCTCTCGAAGCTCTTTCGCGTGGCGTAGCCCGATCGCCACCTCGCTTCAAGGATTCGTCGAAATCCTGAAACCTAGTTTTGAACATCAAAACGAGGTATACGACTGTTATATATTAAACTGTTTTAATAGCACTTCTAAGCGCTACCGTTTATGATTTCACTATAAAAATCATATCTTTTTCGTTTGTAGACGAAATTCAGTGAAACAAGAGACACTGGACTCGTGTGGACGTCTTCTACATTCTAGAAGAGACCGCATATTTTTCTGAGCCTTCTGCTATTTTTGGTGGAGTGGAACCCAATGTGAGATTTCTAATTTATAAACGATATGGAAAATGATGGTGTATAAATTATATAGTCGATGTATGACTTGTATAAGCGTTTTACACCTCATGTATAAGCGTTGTATAGGTTGTACGTTCGGTATATAAGTTATATATGCATTGTAAAAATTATATATGTGTTGAAATAGAAGTGAAATGCTTATATAATATATATATATATATATATATATATATATATATATATATATACGCCCCTCGTCCACAAACCATGGACGATATTTATTGGTTGTGATTGGTGTGAAAATTGATTGATAGCGAATGGTTGATTGAAATTGTTTGTGGTTGGAATTGATTGATTGTGGTTGAAAAATACCCGTTTGTGGTTGTGAAATATTTGGTTGAAACCACATAGGATTAGTTTGTGGAAATGAAAAAAATATACATGCCGCCTGCGTGCGAACTAGATGCATGACTCTCCATTGTCAAAAGCTGCGAGGCTTTAAGGTAGAGCGAGGAGCCGTACTAGGAACGGTCCCGGTTTTAACTACCCTGCCGTTATGCTGCCGAAATTTTGAATAATATTCATGTTTTAGAATTATTTTCCTGTTTTGAAACTATATTCGTGTGTTGTATAGAAAACCTTCATGTGTTGAATTGAAATTCATTCGTTGAATAAAATTCATGTGTTGAAAGGTATTCGTGTTTTAAATAAATTGTTTTGCAATAAAAATCACCTTTTTTACTATATATATACAAACTATAGAAAACCTTCATGTGTTGAATCGATATTCATTCATTGAATAGAAATTCATGTGTTGAATGGTATTCGTGTTTTAAATATAAAAATCACCTTTTTATCTATATACACAAACTATAGAAAACCTTCATGTGTTGAATCGATATTCATTCGTTGGATAGAAATTCATGTGTTGAATGGTATTCATGTTTTAAATATAAAAATCACATTTTTACTCTATATATATAAACTATAGAAAACCTTCATGTGTTGAATCGATATTCATTCGTTGGATAGAAATTCATGTGTTGAATGGTATTCGTGTTTTAAATATAAAAATCACATTTTTACTCTATATATAAACTATAGAAAACCTTCATGTGTTGAATCGATATTCATTCGTTGGATAGAAATTCATGTGTTGAATGGTATTCGCGTTTTAAATATAAAAATCACCTTTTTGTCTATACATATAAACTATAGAAAACCTTCATGTGTTGAACTGAAATTCATTCGTTGGATAGAAATTCATGTGTTGAATGGTATTCATATTTTAAAAGAAATTATTTTATAATAAAAATCCTATTTTTTTCACCTATATTAACTATATAAAATAGTCGAGTTTTGAAATAAATTGTTTTACATTAAAAATCACATTTTTATTATATACATGAATTGTTAAAAATAGTGAAGTGTTGAAATAGTAAACAGTTAGATAAAAATATCATTTTTATCAAATGTATGAAATTCATATAGTTTTGAAATCGAAGAATTGATATATATATATATAAAAATAGAATTGAAATATATCGAATAACGAAGCCGCAGTTCGTATTTTGAAACCGTGATTTCAAACGATTAGTGCGGGAGATCCGACCATCGGATTTTCCCGAAACCGCAATCGTTGGGTTCGCTTTGGAAATATCTTTCCAACGGCACCAACTTTGTAAAAATCCAACGGTTGGATTGTCTGGAATGTCTAATTCAAATCTAAAGAAAAACATCACCAGAATCGATTATATATATATATATATATATATAATTATATTAAATCGAATAACGACGCTGCAGTTCATATTTTGAAAACGAAACTTCAAACGATTATACCGGGAGATCCGACCGTCGGATTTACCGGAAACTGGAACCGTTAGATTCGTTTTGAAAAGATCTTTCTAATGATGTAAATTTTGTGAAGATCCAACTGTCATATTTTCAGATATGTGTAAATCAAATCTGAAGAAAAACAGCGCCACGGCTGCGTAATGGCCCAGAGCGTCGTTTTGAATAAATTGGCTATTTTAAAATAAATAAAAATGGCGATAAATCGTTATAAAATATTATAAATGATATGGATGTGAAATTTAGAACCTAACTGAATGTTGGCTAAGTCGAATGGTTTCCTGGGTGTTGATCTGATGTTGGTTTCGGCCTTCGGGGTTAATATTTGGGAAATCGTCCTCTTACTGATTTACGGTTAGCGACTAATGAATTGAAATGATGCGTATGTGTATTTGTGTTGCACTTGTTTATCATATACGCGAGTTGCTCAGAAAGACCAGGTTTATCCCATTCTGAATAACTGAATCGACGATAAGAAATCGAAGATGAAGACGGTGGTCGAAGACCGGAGATCTTCACCTCGTTTGGATGGTAACCGATGTCCTGATTGGGAGGCATCACGAAATATGGATAATGAGTGGTGATCGTCCAGACGTACGTGGAGGTCAATGGGTTTGCGAGGTATATAGTGCCTCCGGTTTCGTTCAGACCCAGAACGAACTTGCAAATGGACAGTGTGTCTGACATTGGAATTTATTCTGTGTGATTGATAGCTATCAGTTGCACGGTGTGAATTGCCTGTGTGGCATGCTAAGATGCAGTGATCAAGGCTTCTGTTGAAAAGCAAAGTCTTGTGGTGATGATTAAAGCACCGCCTGTGTGGCGTAGCTTTGTGTATAACGTGAAATCGTGAGCCTCACACCCCGGTATGAACCAGAAACGGGAGAGGACCTCAGGGGGGGACGTGTATTTTCTTTCTAGCTAGAAGTGGCGTCAGTGGTTTTACACGCCCTGACAAGTTTGACTTATGTGGTTGTTACTGTTGCGAGGCGCCTCGGTTAGATTGGACGATCCGGGTCCGATGGAGTCATTCGTTGGCTCATTTACGCCCCAAAGGGCGGAGGGACGCATTGTTCAGGCATTATAATCCACTTCGTGTGGACCGGCCCTGACGATCCAAGGTGCGGTTGCGGCTGTGCCTGAGATGTAACGGCTGGAAATTTCCGACTCCTCGAGAGTCGGAAATCCCGTGACGTTAGTGAAAGAATTTAGAAGGTGAGAAAGAAAAGATAGAACTAATAGAATAGAAGAAGAAGAAGAACATCAGAATCATCAGAGTAACACGAATCTCACAGCGGAACGAATATCATATAATATATAACATAACTTTGAAGTAAACAGTTATATATATACAATAGCACTTATCAGAGTACAACACTTACAACACAGCGGAAATAACTATAGCTATAGAATCTTGTAGCCTCCTGCTCCAAGCTCTCCAAGTATATCTGTAAATCCCGACTACTTGACTGCCCGTACAAATTTAGGCACCCAAGAGTTTAGGGAAAACAACAAAGTAAACTCTGGGTCAGTCATGGGACTGGTATGAGTAAAACAGTTTAAAACAATTGAACAGGTATATGATATCTCATAAGACCACGCCGTAAATACGGAACGGGTTTTTCCCTTATGAGTATCTGAACAACTTTGACAAGCAATATCATTTTGATATTATAATAATGTCTAAGTACAAATAGGTATCAATCTAGCAGAAACGCTTTCATCTCACGTTCTACATACATAGTATACAATCATAAACCGCATGGCGCTTATCGGAGAATGGATTCCAACAGACAAGGTATGGGAGCACCTTCTGAATAGTGTACTCTAGAGGTGATACACTCAGGGTTCAACAAGAACGTCTTGCAACCCGGCCACACATGACCGCTCACTCATTTAGCTTGAGTGTCGCGAATATATTGCCACCACGGTTATAGGCCATCAAACCGTCATCCGAAGATACAGAATCAAAAAGAAGTATAAATATGGATATTCCCTAGATCGGTGACAATACACCCTGCTTGGGAATGACCCAACTAGCCATGCTGCCTAGCCCAACTTTTGTTACTTCCTGGTGTGAGGCTAGAAGCTACGTCTATCTTCAGAACATCTGATCACCATTCACTTTGAATGCCACATCGTCATACCCGCCAAATCACAAATTGACTTATCCAAAAATCACACGGGTATATAGCTAAGAGAAACGAATTCCTCCGCCACCAAACGTGAATACGTTTGAACAGATCAACTTACGCGATCCATTGGATATACTCTGTCAGACCTTCTTCCATATATGTTGTCCTGGGACTGGACAAACCGAAGGCACTATTCAGTATATCCATCTTAGTCACTGTTATCTAAGACTTATACAACAGACCTTGCACTTTACTCCGTCTTCAATTTATCTTTGGCAGATATTGCTCGCAACGCTTATGCCAATACAGAGTGGTTCTTTGGATAATAATCCAACCGGTCTCTCCATAATAACAACGTTAAAATGGTAAAAACGTTGATAGTCTGTGATTCAACTATCAAATGAAAACATGTTGGTGTACAAACAACGATCTTATTTCCAAATGGAAATTCGATCGATCAATCATCACATGTTCATATTTCCATATTTCATATATTTAGAAAATATATGTTATTAATCAATGGAAAACATTTCCATAGCTTATTTTCACATCACTATTATTTCGCAACTATCAGTCCCTAACTGTAACTAGTATGAGAACATTTCTCTAAGTATCAATACGGAAAGTCGAAACCAACATCAGATCGTCACTTAGAAAACCGTTCAACTTACCCTCTCCAGTCAGTTTCTGAATTTGCTTAACTCTATTTCTTAAATTCTTATCATGAAAACATTTCATTTTCTATGTTTAGAAAACATACCTGACTATACTTGGAAAACGTTTCCAAAACTCATTTACGGATTTCCAATGAACGTTGTATAAAACATCGTTTCGCTTAATCCATTTATCGCTTATTCCTTAACTTTATTCCTAAGCAACCCTTTAGATCGAACCACAACTATTCCTTTGTCAATTCTGAAGTCAATCAAGTTGGGGTATAGTTACCTCTCGGACCTTAATTGAACAACGTCCTTTACTGTGAAATAGATGAAGCTCATCACTCACCTTTTACAATCATCTGTTTATGCAAATCCTCGGATTCTGGTTACGAATCCACTTCTTATATGACAGTGTTTGATTATAACTATAACGTTATAATTCCTACCCCTATATATTTTATTTCCTAACTCGAATAATTTAACAGAAACCTAATTTCTAAATCAATAACTAAATCTTGATTTAAACCCTGGAAAGTAAATAGTACTTTCCTGAATTCGCTATAATCGAATTCGACGTATAACTCTCTTTCGAGAAATCTTTATTTGATTAACTCTTCTTCGAATGACCTATATTCGATTATCTCTCTTCGAATAACTCATATTCGAAATCTCTCTCTTTCGAATAAACAATATTCGATCTCTTTCTTTCGAATATGCTATATTCGAAAATCTCCTTTCGATTTACTAATCGATAACTCCTTTCGATCAAACTAAAATCGATAACTCCTTTAACTCTATTCGAATAACTAATATTCGACTAACTCCTTTGGATCGACTCATTTGATTAACTCCTTCGAATAACTAATCCGAATAACTTACCTTCGAATAACCAATATTCGATTTACTCTAACTTGATTAACTTATTTCTAATCGATTTACTCCATTCGATTCATCTTAATTCAAATCGATTAACTTAACTCAAATTGATTAACTCCTTTCGAATAACTAAATTCGATTTAACTCTTCTCGAATAACTACATTCGATTAACTCAAATTGAATAACTAATATTCAATTAACTCTTACGTGTTTAACTCTATTCAAATATCTAATTCGAATAACTCATTTCGAATAACTAAATTCGATTAACTCTTTTAACTTTACTCGAATAACAATATTCGATTAACACCTTCTTTCGAATAACTATATTCGATTAACTCTTCGACTAACTCCTTTGGATTAACTAACTTCGAATAACTCCTTTGGATTAACTCTTCGACTAACTCCTTCGGATTAACTCTCCGATTAACTCCTTCGGATTAACTAACTTCGAATAACTCCTTGGGATTAACTAACTTTGAATAACTCTTCGACTAACTCCTTCGGATTAACTAACTTCGAATAACTCCTTTGGATTAACTCTTCGACTAACTCCTTCGGATTAACTCTTCGACTAACTCCTTCGGATTAACTCTTCGATTAACTCCTTCGGATTAACTAACTTCGAATAACTCCTTTGGATTAACTCTTCGACTAACTCCTTCGGATTAACTCTTCGATTTACTCCTTCGGATTAACTAACTTCGAATAACACCTTGGGATTAACTAACTTCGAATAACTCTTCGACTAACTCCTACGGATTAACTAACTTCGAATAACTCCTTTGGATTAACTCTTCGACTAACTCCTTCGGATTAACTCTTCGACTAACTCCTTCGGATTAACTCTTCGATTAACTCCTTCGGATTAACTAACTTCGAATAACTCCTTTGGATTAACTAACTTCGAATAACTCTTCGACTAACTCCTTCGGATTAACTAACTTCGAATAACTCCTTTGGATTAACTCTTCGACTAACTCCTTCGGATTAACTCTTCGACTAACTCCTTCGGATTAACTAACTTCGAATAACTCCTTTGGATTAACTCTTCGACTAACTCCTTCGGATTAACTCTTCGACTAACTCCTTCGGATTAACTCTTCGATTAACTCCTTCGGATTAACTAACTTCGAATAACTCCTTTGGATTAACTCTTCGACTAACTCCTTCGGATTAACTCTTCGATTTACTCCTTCGGATTAACTAACTTCGAATAACTCCTTGGGATTAACTAACTTCGAATAACTCTTCGACTAACTCCTTCGGATTAACTAACTTCGAATAACTCCTTTGGATTAACTCTTCGACTAACTCCTTCGGATTAACTCTTCGACTAACTCCTTCGGATTAACTCTTCGATTAACTCCTTCGGATTAACTAACTTCGAATAACTCCTTTGGATTAACTAACTTCGAATAACTCTTCGACTAACTCCTTCGGATTAACTAACTTCGAATAACTCCTTTGGATTAACTCTTCGACTAACTCCTTCGGATTAACTCTTCGACTAACTCCTTCGGATTAACTCTTCGATTAACTCCTTCGGATTAACTAACTTCGAATAACTCCTTGGGATTAACTAACTTTGAATAACTCCTTTGGATTAACTAACTTCGAATAACTCTTCGACTAACTCCTTCGGATTAACTAACTTCGAATAACTCCTTTGGATTAACTCTTATTTATTTAACAAATAAATATCTCCTTTGGTTTAATTCTATTTATTAAATCTCTAAATAAATATCCTTTATATTTCTTTTAACGAATATAATTCCTTTATATTTTGATTAACAAATATATCCCCTTATATTCGATTAACATATATATTCCCTTGTATATTGATTTACAAATATAATTCTTTTATATTTGTTTTTACCAACTATATTCCTTTATAATCAGAATCCTTTTTCTTATATATATATATAAAATCCCTTGATTTTATATAAACTATTTTCAAAATATACTTTGAAAACCCCTCTCCTATATTCTGGTATTTCTCATGGTATTTAACACACCATATAACAACGATAAATATCGTCCCACCACACATAATCACACAGATTATATACATCACATTATATATCACAATATAAAAATCACAGTAAAATAACTGTTGAGGAATCCAGTTGGATTCCTCCAACCTGTTTCCCTGCACCACAGATGTTAGACAATACTGCAACATCGATTTCACTTCACTGTTAAACATTCTGATAGCAGAATCAACATATGACTATTTAACGGTTTATATATATATATATATATATATATATATACGTAAACATATATATAAAATCTCTACTAACTGACTAGCAGTTCAATCAAACAGTCAACACACGGTCAAACAGTCAAACAGATAATATTTTAACAGTTCTAAGAATACAACGTGAAAATAAAATTGTTTAGAGTTTGTGAGATTTACTCACTTTTGGACGATCATCGTCAATGACGATAACCATCGCTTGATTCAGACAATTTATTTTGCAATAAATTGTGACGGACTCCAATTGACTCGCGGTCTGTTCCAGTGCGTAGTGCTCGTCCATACGATCCCAACGCAACTTACGGTTCGTCAATCTGATTCCGTATGGCGAAGATATTGCATTAACAAACCTATACACTAATTAATTTAAATTAAATTAAATTGATTTTAAAATTTGGCCTTACCCCTTTGGCCCATCAGCCCATTAAAGCCCATCCCCATACGTTAAAATCCAACCCGTCTCTCTATTTAATCCTTCTTCCCCAAATTCACTTCGTTTCCTCCCAGTAAATCACGACGCAACAATGGCCACCATCCATCCACGTTCAACTCTCCTACACCACACAAATCCGCAAACTACCACCACCGTTGAGCTCCCCTTCGCAACCACTTCAACTTCATCACCAAGAGACCCCACTCGCACCACCTGTCCATTTCCGTCGCCAGTACAGGGATCGACGACTTCCATCACCGAACCCTACCAGAAATTCACAACCGAACCCACTCTCCATCCTGAATTCAAATACAACCTTGATTCGAGCTCAAAACTCACGGATTTGAAAGCAACCCGAACCCTAACTTTGCTGTTACAAAACCAGCGAACGGAAGAAGACGTCGAGCCCACATTGAAGCACACAGAATCGAAGAGGAAGTCATGAGGATTCCAAAGAGATTTGTTTTAAGATTTACAGAATTTACTTTGAATTGATTTGGATTTTTCTTTGTGGCAAAATGTTTGCTGTGTATCGTTGAATTGGGTTTTATACTTGAGATTGGGTTGGTAGCATCTGTGGTTGAGAAGGACGGTTGGGTGGCCTGTTTCAGATCTTTCATTTGAAGGTAGAAGGGACGTGGGTTTTTAGAAACCAAGCTAAATGAGAGGGCTTGGAAGCTTATACGTGGGAAACTACACACCAAGGAAAAAGAAAATGAACTTTAAATTCTTGGTTTATAAATGTTATATCCTGTTACACCATTTTCGTTTATGTCCAAGCTGCTAACGACAGAAATAAAATTACAGTCGTGTCGTGTAAGGTGCTACGATCCCAAAAATATAATAATACCGGTAGATTAGCTTATTCTGTGAAACCCCAAAATGTTGATTACAGGGTGCACAATACTCCAAATAAAAAGTCGCATATTTAATTAATTAAAAATTACAATAAAATTCTAAAAATTAAATTATCACTACGCCTCAAAAGAACCTTGTATAAATTCAAACCCGATATCCGGTTATATCGAATAAACAGTTATGGTCGATAAACGATTCTATAGCGACTTTTCTGAAATTTGATTTGGACATATCTCAAAATCTATACGACGAAATCCAGATTTTTCTCTTCCACTAGAAAGATATACTCCACCAGCTCCACACGTTTCTTGTTTCACAGAAATCCGATTTAAAATGAATCATGTACATTCAGTTGAATTTCAAATCGCCAACTTGCGAACTGCCGCGACGTTTCAGGTTCGTTTTAATTATAATTATAAATTATAAGTTCGAACGTTGTACTTTAAGTTGTCGATATCGCCAAATCGATATATAAATAATTAAATAAATTAATTATTCGACAGCTAACAAAACGCGCCATTACAGACTTCCCCCCTTAAAATAATTTCGTCCTCGAAATTGCTAAGCTAGGAAAAATGCTACTAACTCTACTAACTAGATTTAAAAATCTTTTTTGTTTACTTCTCAACTCCAGTTTCAACTGAACCACTTAATATCGACTGAAATATTTATTCTTCCGACTAATTAAAATTTTCAAAAATTCTGAAAATTTTCTAACACTTTAAATTTTCAGAAAATTTTGCCATAACCTCCTTTGTACAGCCCTATCGGTAAAACCACAACTCGCCTCTCTAGGCCATCTCCAACCCAAAAGAAAATCAAACAGCCCAGCGGCTTGCCAATTCGGCTCATAAAATCCAAACTCATATATAATATAAACTTGTACCTTTTTGTCGGTCGTATCATTGTATCCTTTTGATCTGTTATCACTTCTGCTTATATCATGGTCATTCCACTCAGTTTATATCCTCAAATCCAAATCGAATTTCATTTGAACTCTAATATCAAATTCCAAATTATCGACTTATCAATTTGGTTCCATTCTAGATTATCTCTAATCCCAATTCAATTTTATTTACCTCGGTTCAAGTTAAATTTCAATTTATTTTTACCATCTCATTTTATTTTATTCAACTTCATTAGTTAAATTTTAATTCCAGAACTTAAGTTCCTGGATTTCTTTCAAATCAATTTGAAATCATAATGCCAATTCAAAACCTTTGAATTTCTAAACAACTTGTTTTCTCAAAACAATTCAAAAACAAAATCTTTAGTAGTAATCCGTCACTTAGAACTCGAAAATGAACACTGATGATGTCTAGATTCATCATCAGAATCTATTTTCTAGCTATCGAAGTGAGTTCAATACTATATCATTTTCAATTTGAAAACATTTTCAAAATCTCCCAGGAACTTAAAATTTCCTTATTTTAAATTCCAAATTCTGATTTAAATTCATATTTAATTCAAACTATTTCATATATTACATTCATATGAATTCTGATTGGTCATTTGTAACCATTTCACCCTTTTTTAATCTTATTCGATTATAATAACAACCAACACAATCAATATACTATAATAATTTCAAGATATATATTTCTTCTATAAACAAATATATTTTGGGAAAAATTATTTCATTTACCCTCTTTCAAAACATACCATGACGGTTCATCGTATTCGAGTGTTTAGTAACCCTTATCGATACAGTGGATCAACTGATCGACCAGAATTCATAAGCCACTCAACCAATGAGTCTCCACAATATAAAACCATTTTATATTGAATAACATATACGCACTCATATATATACACTCAACTCAATCTAGGATATTTCTAATCCCATCTCTATCTAGTTATGCCACAGAGCCAAGGTAATCACTTAACATAAGCTCTGATACCAACTGTAACGGCTGGAAATTTCCGACTCCTCGAGAGTCGGAAATCCCATGACGTTAGTGAAAGAATTTAGAAGGTGAGAAAGAAAAGATAGAACTAATAGAATAGAAGAAGAAGAAGAACATCAGAATCATCAGAGTAACACGAATCTCACAGCGGAACGAATATCATATAATATATAACATAACTTTGAAGTAAACAGTTATATATATACAATAGCACTTATCAGAGTACAACACTTACAACACAGCGGAAATAACTATAGCTATAGAATCTTGTAGCCTCCTGCTCCAAGCTCTCCAAGTATATATGTAAATCCCGACTACTTGACTGCCCGTACAAATTTAGGCACCCAAGAGTTTAGGGAAAACAACAAAGTAAACTCCGGGTCAGTCATGGGACTGGTATGAGTAAAACAGTTTAAAACAATTGAACAGGTATATGATATCTCATAAGACCACGCCGTAAATACGGAACGGGTTTTTCCCTTATGAGTATCTGAACAACTTTGACAAGCAATATCATTTTGATATTATAATAATGTCTAAGTACAAATAGGTATCAATCTAGCAGAAACGCTTGCATCTCACGTTCTACATACATAGTATACAATCATAAACCGCATGGCGCTTATCGGAGAATGGATTCCAACAGACAAGGTATGGGAGCACCTTCTGAATAGTGTACTCTAGAGGTGATACACTCAGGGTTCAACAAGAACGTCTTGCAACCCGGCCACACATGACCGCTCACTCATTTAGCTTGAGTGTCGCGAATATATTGCCACCACGGTTATAGGCCATCAAACCGTCATCCGAAGATACAGAATCAAAAAGAAGTATAAATATGGATATTCCCTAGATCGGTGACAATACACCCTGCTTGGGAATGACCCAACTAGCCATGCTGCCTAGCCCAACTTTTGTTACTTCCTGGTGTGAGGCTAGAAGCTACGTCTATCTTCAGAACATCTGATCACCATTCACTTTGAATGCCACATCGTCATACCCGCCAAATCACAAATTGACTTATCCAAAAATCACACGGGTATATAGCTAAGAGAAACGAATTCCTCCGCCACCAAACGTGAATACGTTTGAACAGATCAACTTACGCGATCCATTGGATATACTCTGTCAGACCTTCTTCCATATATGTTGTCCTGGGACTGGACAAACCGAAGGCACTATTCAGTATATCCATCTTAGTCACTGTTATCTAAGACTTATACAACAGACCTTGCACTTTACTCCGTCTTTAATTTATCTTTGGCAGATATTGCTCGCAACGCTTATGCCAATACAGAGTGGTTCTTTGGATAATAATCCAACCGGTCTCTCCATAATAACAACGTTAAAATGGTAAAAACGTTGATAGTCTGTGATTCAACTATCAAATGAAAACATGTTGGTGTACAAACAACGATCTTATTTCCAAATGGAAATTCGATCGATCAATCATCACATGTTCATATTTCCTTATTTCATATATTTAGAAAATATATGTTATTAATCAATGGAAAACATTTCCATAGCTTATTTTCACATCACTATTATTTCGCAACTATCAGTCCCTAACTGTAACTAGTATGAGAACAATTCTCTAAGTATCAATACGGAAAGTCGAAACCAACATCAGATCGTCACTTAGAAAACCGTTCAACTTACCCTCTCCAGTCAGTTTCTGAATTTGCTTAACTCTATTTCTTAAATTCTTATCATGAAAACATTTCATTTTCTATGTTTAGAAAACATACCTGACTATACTTGGAAAACGTTTCCAAAACTCATTTACGGATTTCCAATGAACGTTGTATAAAACATCGTTTCTCTTAATCCATTTATCGCTTATTCCTTAACTTTATTCCTAAGCAACCCTTTAGATCGAACCACAACTATTCCTTTGTCAATTCTGAAGTCAATCAAGTTGGGGTATAGTTACCTCTCAGACCTTAATTGAACAACGTCCTTTACTGTGAAATAGATGAAGCTCATCACTCACCTTTTA
Organism: Allium sativum; assembly: GCA_030737875.1. Classification (NCBI taxonomy): domain Eukaryota; kingdom Viridiplantae; phylum Streptophyta; class Magnoliopsida; order Asparagales; family Amaryllidaceae; genus Allium; species Allium sativum. Next base: position 798,611,069 of record CM060922.1, read on the forward strand.
CAATCATCTGTTTATGCAAATCCTCGGATTCTGGTTACGAATCCACTTCTTATATGACAGTGTTTGATTATAACTATAACGTTATAATTCCTACCCCTATATATTTTATTTCCTAACTCGAATAATTTAACAGACACCTAATTTCTAAATCAATAACTAAATCTTGATTTAAACCCTGGAAAGTAAATAGTACTTTCCTGAATTCGCTATAATCGAATTCGACGTATAACTCTCTTTCGAGAAATCTTTATTTGATTAACTCTTCTTCGAATGACCTATATTCGATTATCTCTCTTCGAATAACTCATATTCGAAATCTCTCTCTTTCGAATAAACAATATTCGATCTCTTTCTTTCGAATATGCTATATTCGAAAATCTCCTTTCGATTTACTAATCGATAACTCCTTTCGATCAAACTAAAATCGATAACTCCTTTAACTCTATTCGAATAACTAATATTCGACTAACTCCTTTGGATCGACTCATTTGATTAACTCCTTCGAATAACTAATCCGAATAACTTACCTTCGAATAACCAATATTCGATTTACTCTAACTTGATTAACTTATTTCTAATCGATTTACTCCATTCGATTCATCTTAATTCAAATCGATTAACTTAACTCAAATTGATTAACTCCTTTCGAATAACTAAATTCGATTTAACTCTTCTCGAATAACTACATTCGATTAACTCAAATTGAATAACTAATATTCAATTAACTCTTACGTGTTTAACTCTATTCAAATATCTAATTCGAATAACTCATTTCGAATAACTAAATTCGATTAACTCTTTTAACTTTACTCGAATAACAATATTCGATTAACACCTTCTTTCGAATAACTATATTCGATTAACTCTTCGACTAACTCCTTTGGATTAACTAACTTCGAATAACTCCTTTGGATTAACTCTTCGACTAACTCCTTCGGATTAACTCTCCGATTAACTCCTTCGGATTAACTAACTTCGAATAACTCCTTGGGATTAACTAACTTTGAATAACTCTTCGACTAACTCCTTCGGATTAACTAACTTCGAATAACTCCTTTGGATTAACTCTTCGACTAACTCCTTCGGATTAACTCTTCGACTAACTCCTTCGGATTAACTCTTCGATTAACTCCTTCGGATTAACTAACTTCGAATAACTCCTTTGGATTAACTCTTCGACTAACTCCTTCGGATTAACTCTTCGATTTACTCCTTCGGATTAACTAACTTCGAATAACACCTTGGGATTAACTAACTTCGAATAACTCTTCGACTAACTCCTTCGGATTAACTAACTTCGAATAACTCCTTTGGATTAACTCTTCGACTAACTCCTTCGGATTAACTCTTCGACTAACTCCTTCGGATTAACTCTTCGATTAACTCCTTCGGATTAACTAACTTCGAATAACTCCTTTGGATTAACTAACTTCGAATAACTCTTCGACTAACTCCTTCGGATTAACTAACTTCGAATAACTCCTTTGGATTAACTCTTCGACTAACTCCTTCGGATTAACTCTTCGACTAACTCCTTCGGATTAACTAACTTCGAATAACTCCTTTGGATTAACTCTTCGACTAACTCCTTCGGATTAACTCTTCGACTAACTCCTTCGGATTAACTCTTCGATTAACTCCTTCGGATTAACTAACTTCGAATAACTCCTTTGGATTAACTCTTCGACTAACTCCTTCGGATTAACTCTTCGATTTACTCCTTCGGATTAACTAACTTCGAATAACTCCTTGGGATTAACTAACTTCGAATAACTCTTCGACTAACTCCTTCGGATTAACTAACTTCGAATAACTCCTTTGGATTAACTCTTCGACTAACTCCTTCGGATTAACTCTTCGACTAACTCCTTCGGATTAACTCTTCGATTAACTCCTTCGGATTAACTAACTTCGAATAACTCCTTTGGATTAACTAACTTCGAATAACTCTTCGACTAACTCCTTCGGATTAACTAACTTCGAATAACTCCTTTGGATTAACTCTTCGACTAACTCCTTCGGATTAACTCTTCGACTAACTCCTTCGGATTAACTCTTCGATTTACTCCTTCGGATTAACTAACTTCGAATAACTCCTTGGGATTAACTAACTTTGAATAACTCCTTTGGATTAACTAACTTCGAATAACTCTTCGACTAACTCCTTCGGATTAACTAACTTCGAATAACTCCTTTGGATTAACTCTTATTTATTTAACAAATAAATATCTCCTTTGGTTTAATTCTATTTATTAAATCTCTAAATAAATATCCTTTATATTTCTTTTAACGAATATAATTCCTTTATATTTTGATTAAAAAATATATCCCCTTATATTCGATTAACATATATATTCCCTTGTATATTGATTTACAAATATAATTCTTTTATATTTGTTTTTACCAACTATATTCCTTTATAATCAGAATCCTTTTTCTTATATATATATATATATAAAATCCCTTGATTTTATATAAACTATTTTCAAAATATACTTTGAAAACCCCTCTCCTATATTCTGGTATTTCTCATGGTATTTAACACACCATATAACAACGATAAATATCGTCCCACCACACATAATCACACAGATTATATACATCACATTATATATCACAATATAAAAATCACAGTAAAATAACTGTTGAGGAATCCAGTTTCCCTGCACCACAGATGTTAGACAATACAGCAACATCGATTTCACTTCACTGTGAAACATTCTGATAGCAGAATCAACATATGACTATTTAACGGTTTATATATATATATATATATATATATACGTAAACATATATATAAAATCTCTACTAACTGACTAGCAGTTCAATCAAACAGTCAACACACGGTCAAACAGTCAAACAGATAATATTTTAACAGTTCTAAGAATACAACGTGAAAATAAAACTGTTTAGAGTTTGTGAGATTTACTCACTTTTGGACGATCATCGTCAATGACGATAACCATCGCTTGATTCAGACAATTTATTTTGCAATAAATTGTGACGGACTCCAATTGACTCGCGGTCTGTTCCAGTGCGTAGTGCTCGTCCATACGATCCCAACGCAACTTACGGTTCGTCAATCTGATTCCGTATGGCGAAGATATTGCATTAACAAACCTATACACTAATTAATTTAAATTAAATTAAATTGATTTTAAAATTTGGCCTTACCCCTTTGGCCCATCAGCCCATTAAAGCCCATCCCCATACGTTAAAATCCAACCCGTCTCTCTATTTAATCCTTCTTCCCCAAATTCACTTCGTTTCCTCCCAGTAAATCACGACGCAACAATGGCCACCATCCATCCACGTTCAACTCTCCTACACCACACAAATTCGCAAACTACCACCACCGTTGAGCTCCCCTTCGCAACCACTTCAACTTCATCACCAAGAGACCCCACTCGCACCACCCGTCCATTTCCGTCGCCAGTACAGGGATCGACGACTTCCATCACCGAACCCTACCAGAAATTCACAACCGAACCCACTCTCCATCCTGAATTCAAATACAACCTTGATTCGAGCTCAAAACTCACGGATTTGAAAGCAACCCGAACCCTAACTTTGCTGTTACAAAACCAGCGAACGGAAGAAGACGTCGAGCCCATATTGAAGCACACAGAATCGAAGAGGAAGTCATGAGGATTCCAAAGAGATTTGTTTTAAGATTTACAGAATTTACTTTGAATTGATTTGGATTTTTCTTTGTGGCAAAATGTTTGCTGTGTATCGTTGAATTGGGTTTTATACTTGAGATTGGGTTGGTAGCATCTGTGGTTGAGAAGGACGGTTGGGTAGCCTGTTTCAGATCTTTCATTTGAAGGTAGAAGGGTCGTGGGTTTTTAGAAACCAAGCTAAATGAGAGGGCTTGGAAGCTTATACGTGGGAAACTACACACCAAGGAAAAAGAAAATGAACTTTAAATTCTTGGTTTATAAATGTTATATCCAGTTACACCATTTTCGTTTATGTCCAAGCTGCTAACGACAGAAATAAAATTACAGTCGTGTCGTGTAAGGTGCTACGATCCCAAAAATATAATAATACCGGTAGATTAGCTTATTCTGTGAAACCCCAAAATGTTGATTACAGGGTGCACAATACTCCAAATAAAAAGTCGCATATTTAATTAATTAAAAATTACAATAAAATTCTAAAAATTAAATTATCACTACGCCTCAAAAGAACCTTGTATAAATTCAAACCCGATATCCGGTTATATCGAATAAACAGTTATGGTCGATAAACGATTCTATAACGACTTTTCTGAAATTTGATTTGGACATATCTCAAAATCTATACGACGAAATCCAGATTTTTCTCTTCCACTAGAAAGATATACTCCACCAGCTCCACACGTTTCTTGTTTCACAGAAATCCGATTTAAAATGAATCATGTACATTCAGTTGAAGTTCAAATCGCCAACTTGCGAACTGCCGCGACGTTTCAGGTTCGTTTTAATTATAATTATAAATTATAAGTTCGAACGTTGTACTTTAAGTTGTCGATATCGCCAAATCGATATATAAATAATTAAATAAATTAATTATTCGACAGCTAACAAAACGCGCCATTACATGAGACATGGGCTAGATTGTCTCGAATTCGGTAAGGACTATATTTGCCTTGGTTCATGACGGAAATCCAGTTTCCAAATACGTGACTGTGCGGTTTTGATTGTACACCTATATTTGGCGACATAGTGGCATGGGACGCTTATGTCGTCTATGATTGATAGTTATGATTTGAAATTGTTGTTGAAACATATAAACACTAGTAGTAATATCAAATTCTTTTGTTTTATTCGTATCAATCATAGTTAGGCCATTATAAGGTAAAACTCTATCCTCCGGTTTGCGTTGCATTATGTTATGGGAACTGAGTCTTATAATGGCTTCATTTTTACAAAAAGCATTGCGAAGTTTAAAAGATTTAATTGTTTTAAATCACTGGCAATCCAATGGAGTAAACCTGTTCCACGAAAGTGGCGTGGTCCTGTGATTAGCCATATTTTAAATGTGTTGAGTAGATTTCTCATACCAGTCCCATGACTGACTCGTAGTTTGTTTCACTTTCAAACTCGGGTGCCCCTTTTTCTACACGGGCAGCCTTGTATTCAGGCTTAGCTGGCTCTTTCTGGGTAGCTAGAGTTGAAGATGGATTCTTCATTTATCTCTTTTTATGTTGTTCAACTCCTATTGTACATATTATGTTTGTTTTCCGCTGTAGACATTTATGTATAGCTGAGCTGTATTTGTACTAAGTATGATCCTGTATACTATGTAACTCTGATGATTACGTTTATCCAGTGTATTATTTGTGCATTAACTGGTGTATTTATTTATTTCTGTTCTGTTGTTATCTGTTTCTGTGTTATATTCCAAAGATCACCCTTGACACTGTCAGTACGGGTTTTGGGGTCGTCACAGGGTTAAGGCGAAATTTTCAAAAATTTAGGATGTTTGCCAAATTTTAGAGAAATTCGGAGGTTCTTAGAAACTGAAGAGTTGAAGAATTGAAGCCAGAATGAAAGTTGAGTTGGCTGGTTAAACAACTTTCAGCTCCATTTCTTTTTCGGGGACGAAAAAGTTTTAAGTGGGGGAGGTTGTAACAACCCGTATTTTTGGAACCAATTTAAAATTTATTTTTAATTGATTTTAATAGAAATTAAATATTTAATATGGTTTATTTTGAGAATAAACAACGAATTTTTTTTTAAAGAGAAGTTAGAACGTATAAATTTATTTAATTATAACAACTTTGAAATGGCGTGGTAGTTTGAAAATTCGATTTTAAATTTCAATGGAATATACAGAATTCAGTATAAATCAAAATTGGACGAAATAAGAAACGTTGGAATTAATTGAAGTGTAATTTTCTAATGAGTGTAAGAAACAGAGATTTCAGTTTATAAATTGTAAGTTATGTCCAGTTTAAAATTTAAATTAGTCGCTATAGAATATATATACACATATATATATAGTCCTTAAAAATAGCCATTTTGCAAATGACCTCTGTTTTCGACAAAACTAATTTTGTTGGATCTGGAATGTCAAATTATTGTGAGGTTTAAAATTTGAAGTCATTTGGAATTAGTATGTAATCATAATAAATATAAACGTGTTTTCAATTTCAGTTTAAATCTAATAAACCAGTTAAAAGGCCATTTTTCAAACATTCCTCAAATTCGATGAAATTAATTTTTTTAGGATCGTATCATCAAAACCTAGCGAGATTTCAAATTTCATATTTTTTGGAATCAGTATGTGGACCCGGTAAATTAAAATGTACGTTGAAATTCAATATGTAACATTATATTAAATTATATTTTAATTTTGATAAAAACTTATTGAACTAGCCGAATTGGCTTATGAAACATATCCCATTGTGTTTGGAATGGGGGTATTTGGTCAGGAGCAATAGTCATTGGGTTTGATTTGGAGTTCGGCTGCAAAATCTCACCTTTATGAATTTAATAATATAAAATATATAGAAATATATGGTCAAAAACCCTAGCCTTATTTACCACAATCGACCCATTTCTATGAGCCACCAATTTCTGTTTAATGGCCCTCATCTTCCCCCTTTGTCACTGATTCTACTCATTATCCCTTCATCGAATCCAAAAACGTATAAAAGAAAAAACGTAGAGCTCAACAAGATCTCCACATCCAATGGTCACGATCAGAAAACGTTTCATAGTTTGTGTGAATTATGGGTGCAAACGCTCTACGCTCGTAGTGGTTTTCAGGGCAATGGGGGCCATCGAGTTGGCGTTGGTGTCCAGAGCAGGAAGGCGCCCGCGTCGGCGCTGCGTAGGGGCGGTGTCGATCATCGTTTGACGGTCTTAGGGTGGAGTGATGGTGAAGTTGAGGGTTGAAAATGAGTTCGGTCTTCTTGCAGGTGGTTAAACGAAGGAGAAAGGGTTAATACCCTTAATTAAGTAATTAATTTAATTAATTTAATTAATTTTTTAATTATGTAATTTAAACATCGTGAGTTAATAACTTCTTCATACTTCGTCAGAATTCGATGATTTCAGTTGCGTTGCACTGGTATCATCGAGCTCGACAACATGGACCTGACTAGAACAGAAACGGATCAAGTTGAATTTTGAGCTAAATTTAATGTTTGCTTAATTTAGTTAAAAATAAATCCTCTAATTAAGGATTGAAGGAGTGGAAATCAAAGTGAGAACTCTCTCACTCAAATCATTTGTTCAGTTATTTATTTTATAACTGAATATACATAGATTGCCAGTGTTGATTTTTATTTGTTTAATTATCACAAAAATATTACATGGTGCGTGTTAGCTCGCCTCACTGTTGTTTGAAAACCCCTGGATGATCCAGTTGACTATATTATGTTTTGATTGTGATTTTGAACATATTAAAAATAATGTTAACATTGATTAGGTAGTTGAAATTGGATATAAATATCCACTTATAATTTGAACAGTATAAATTAATTAATTTGAAAAATAACTTGAACTGAACTATTTATGATTAAATTCATGAATAAGAAATTAATTTTATTAATGTTGGTTGAAAACCACACATGGGTCTTGGGATGATTTTTGACTCACACATCTCCCTTGTGTGAAATCGCGGTTAATCGATTGATTGAAAGATTTATATAAGCGTTAATTATTTAATTGAAGCTTAGGAAGATAAAATACACATTAGATGTCATTTTGGATATTGATAGTTGTTTGCGACTATTGTTGGGTGTATATGACGAATGTAATCCATATAAATTTATTTATATGGATACTGGTTGAGATTTTATTCCAGTACGGAATAAGTTGGATATTTTTATAACATAATATTCAATGAGGATTAGAAGTTAGATTTTGATGTCTGATTTTTTATGGACACGAAAATATATAAAAATATGAAGCCGAGTTAAGTATATGAATGCTATTTTAACTCGAACGGATTTTTATATTGATTTTATTTATTTTTATAATGAATACTGAGAAGACTGAATTTCAAAATATGACATTTTGAAAAGATTATCATTTTGAGATGTTCAATTTTAATTTAAAATTGAAATGGAAGTGAAATCATTTGAAACGAATTTAAAACATTTTATAAAAATACGTTTTAAAAGGAAAGCAACGAAATATATTATGTATATTTAAATGGCTTGAATAGAACTCGCCGCGCAGCGACCATTCGCAAATTTCAACCATTGACTTCAAATTAACGTAACGGGAGATCTGACAATCGGATTCTTCAAATATCGGAACCGTTGGGTTCATAGAAAAATGATCTTTCCAATGAACATAAAATATTGAAAACCGACTGTAAGGGCCTTAATAAAATTATTCGAAATGTAAATAAATCATAATAAATCATTTGGAAAGATTTTGGATGATAAATTCCAATTTTTTAAAAGATAAAATATATTTTTATCTAAATGAACTAGTTAATAACTAGTATAAAAATCGAATGATTTTTAGAAATAATAATTTGGATTTGCGAATGGGCTTTTGCATAACCAAGAATTCCACCATATAAATTGGAATGGATTTGAAGGGAATTTATCTTTGGATATTTTCGATATTGGATTCCATAATTATACGGATATGGTTATAGGAATCTGAAAGATATAAATATCGTTATTCCAAAACGATACCTGTAAATTCCAGAATTTGGTACTGAAAATAAGCCGATATGATTTTCATTTAAGATCTTAAATTTAATATCAAATTGGATTTTGAGTTCATTGAGAACGGTATCTTAAATAATACTGTTCTTGAACCCATGAGTGAAAGGAATAGATCATTTAAATAAGATTTAGAAAAGTTTTTCCAGTTTACTTAATTAAAATTGAAATTGAATGAAATTTGATTAATAATAATTGAGATGAGCTTATGGGAAGGAAGGCGTTTACTATTTACGGAATTTGAAAGGCTTTGCCATTGTTCCATTTATAGTATTTGTCCGATATGGAAATTTATATCGACTATGAATTGTTCAAACTTCTGTGAAGATTCCATATTAAATGGAAGAGGATTTTGTTTTTACTGGGAAAAGTGTTTTTACATAACATTTGTTCTTTAACCGACTTAAGAACAGGATTAATTTCCAAAGGTTGAATAATCATTAAATAATGATTTTTGAAGATTAAATATGAACTAGAGTTTTAATGAATCTTTGATTAGACTGAGATGTGAATAAAGCAATAAATTTACTAAATTTAAGAAATGTTCAAGACGGAGTACCCGCTACTCCTCCCCCCTCTACTCCCTACTACCCCTTCCCCCGCTGTTTTACTCCATGCGATAGTTATATATTTAATTAGATTTGAACGATAAATGGTAATTAAATTTACCAATAACTTGATGGGTGTTAAATATGGAGTACCACCATTTTTGCTCCATGGGATGAATAGATTGGGATAATAAAATGAATAATTACTTCGGTAAGGCTCGTCAATCCTGACTAGTTGAAAAACCTTAATTTGTTTTAAGTTGTGAAAAGATAAATTTTTTTTTTGAAATGATTTCCAAAGGAAGGTTAAACAATAAGCTTAGAAGAATTTATCTTTGATAAAATTAATGGGAACCTTTCCCTAAAAATGTGAATATTTGAATAAAAGAATATTCTGGATTGGAATGAGATGTGTGCTATATTTGTGTATTTATCACATGATTATAAAGATACGCCAGTATTCGGAAAGACCGGGTTTAACCCATTTCGAATAACTGTTACGACGACTAAAAGTCAATGATATGAAGACGGTGGTTGAAGACCGAAGATCTTCATATCGTTGGGATGATTGCTGATGTCTTGATTGGGGTGTACACCCGTGACGAGGTAATAAGTAGTTATCGTCCAGACGTACTTGAAGATCGACCGGATATGCGAGGACCTCTCTCCTGTATTGGACATATGGGACGAGAAATAAGGTGCCTCCGGTTTCGTTCAAACCCAGAACGGACTTGTGAATGGATTATGTCAGACATTGTATTTCGTTTTGTATTGATTGATGTCTATTAAATATGTATCTTTTTGGTGCCGTAGAATTTATTCATTTGCTTAACACTCTTCTCGGAGACGTAAGAGCTTAGAGGTTATATATTGATAGATATTAGTTGTACGGCATGAATTGACAATGTGGCATGCTAAGATGTAAATGTTCAAGGCTTTTGTCAAAAAGCAGGGCCTTGTGGATGATGATCAAAGCACGGCTTTAATTATCATAGCTTTGTGTATAGTGTTAATTTGCGAACCTCACACCTCAGTATGAGTCAAAAACGTTTCTTTCTAGCTAGAAGTGGTGTCATGGTATGGAGCCTAGACATTTTTACTTATGTGGATGTTGGATTGAGAGGCTCCTCAATATACAGCCGACTAAAATGCTCGAGTGATAGGTCTGATAGGACCGAGAAACGTATTATTCAGGAATAACCAATCCTTAAAAGTAAGAGAGGACCGACCCTGTAGATCCAAGGGTTGCCCATAGGTGTGATCCTAAGGCATTTGCTAGAGTGCCTCGAAACCGGCGAGGAGACATCCCTAGCCTCGAATCATAGATGGAATCCAATTTACAATACGTGACTTTTTGGTTTTTGTTGCAAACCTATACGGTGACATAGTAGGATGAGGTATTGTGTCATCTATGATTGACACATTTATATTCGAAGTTGATTGTTACACTATGCATGTATAATAATATCAAAAAGATTTTTTTTTAAGAAGTATCAAGCACGATTGGCTATTATAAGGTAAAACTCTATCATATGGCTTGCGTTGCATTGTCTGATGGGTCCTGAGTCTTATAATAGCTCCATTTTTCCAAAAAGTATTGCGTTGTTTATAAATTGTTTAAATTTCAGAGTATTCGTGGGTGTAAACCCGTTCCGTGTCATACGGCGTGGTCCTGTGAATTAACTTATGTTTAAATTAAAGTTTAATAACTGTTTTAACTCTCACACCAGTCCCATGACTGACTAGGAGTTTACTGTTTCTACCAAAACTCTGGGTGCCCATATTTTCCACACGGGCAGCTAATAGTTTGGGTTTTGCAGATTCTCTATTTTCACAGAATCCGGGATTACGGCTGGAGCTATTTTCGAAAAGCTCTGTTTCTGTGTATTTCTTTAGTTGTGGTAGTTTATGTATTTCCACTGCTATGTATATTATTGTTCTCTAATAATTGTATTTTTTTGTTGTGTAATATTTATTCGCACTCTGATATTCTTGTACTATGATGTAAATTGTTGTAATAGGAAAGAAATGTTCTATGGTTCTATGTTCTGATGCCTCGTGTTCTCGCACAATCCGCTGTTCTCCATCTCTTTGGAGATCGGGGGATTTCTGATCGTGTCACAAAATCTGTCCAGTTTTATAATATTATAAATATTATTTAATATTGATAAATAATGATCGAATGTAGTGTGATGGTTGTTTGGATGAATTGCTAATAAATTGGTTGAAGTAATATATATAATTACAAATATAAATCGTTGAATGAATATTGATATTGTTTTCTATTATATTTCATATTGATATGAAATTGGTACTATTTATGTTGATTAACATCTGTGGATGTAGGGAAACAGGTTGGAGGGATCCGACAAGATTCCTCAATAATTATATTGTTGTTTTTCATATATATTGCATTATATGATGTGACTAATAATCGGTGATTGATTACCATGTGTTTTTGAATGTCTGAATAACATTGACCCTGAAATAATTAGTATTAAAATATTGTAAAATATATTCAAATATATTAGAAAATAATTTGGGTTTTCAAAGGGGAAAACGTTTATAAAATATAAATTGAATTTTGATTAGGCTAGAATATAATAACTTGTTTTAAGTATATAAAAATAAGTGGTTTGATTTATACACGATGTTTATAAATGAAACGAAATAATTATCATTAAATGTAAATTCAAGACTGAATAATAAAAGAGGAAATTGGGAATCATTGAAAAGGAGACGATGAAATCATTTCGATGTTCGAAATGTAAACAGAATTGAAATAAATCCATAAGCATTTATAATTATAATTTGACTATGTCGAATGGTTTTAAAATAATTTTTTTTAAATTTGATATTATATCATTTAGAATTTGATAGGATAGTAAATATTTGGTTTGAAACCAATAATTTATAATCGAATATATGATCGAGAATAAATTATAAATTTAATATACAATTAATAAGAAGTTGACTTGTAAATGGAATTTATGAAGGGGAACATGAAAATGTATTGGTAAAATAACTCGATAAATAGGTTATGAGCCTGTAATGGTATTTATAAATAAAAATCAAGATTTGATTTGATAAAATGAGTCCAGATTCTGTAAAGAAAAAATATTCGCGTTTTAAAGTGAACAATGATTTTAAAGCAAATGTTTGCATATTAAAATGGTTATAAAAGGAAATATTTTTCCAAATATATCCAAAGATATTTTCTAAGTATAGATAATGAAATGATTTTTGTTAATAAGAAGTTAAAAACTGGGTTGAGGAAATTTGAAAGTTACTAGAGACTAGTCAAGTTGTATGGCTTTCTGAGTGTCGATCTGATGTTAGTTTCGGCCTTCGGGGTTGATACTTAGGCAGCTGTTCTCTTACAAGTTTATGGTTAGGGACTAATGAATGTGGTAGAATAGTGGTGCACGAACAAGAATTTAATGAATATATGGAAATATTTGTGAGAACTCAAAATTTAGTGACCCTAAATTATGTTGATTTCAAATAAATAAATAAATAAGTATACATATGTATAAGTATATATATATATATGCATATATACACATATTTAGGGTGGATAAATAAATCGTTTGTTTCTGTATATGATGAAAAAATAAAATTGTGCAATGGTTTAAATTGTGGAAAATTATATGTGTTGATTTGTATATTGGGTGTGACATGAAAAATATTTTTTAAATATTATGAAAATGGGTTTAAGGTTTTATAAAGCCAAATGTAAAATCTAGGGGAAAAGTTGTCAATTGGCAAGGAGAAAACTCTTGCCTTTGTATAGTGTAAACAAAAGAAAAGCCAGCGGACCATTCTCATTTTTCTCTCGTTCAACAAATGAAAAAAATGGCCGAAGCCCTAGCTGATCAAAATTTGAGGAAAAATCAAAAACAGATTGCCTCGCAAGCTCAGGTAATCTCGTTTTGAAAGGGAAGGTGACTCGCGAGGGAAGATTAGCAAGGGATTTAGAGGAATCGAAGGCAGATCGGAATCTGGGAGTTCGAAAGCCTGATCGAGATTTGAGAGGGTGAAATCGAGGCTAGGTGAGTGTATTTTTCTCCTTCCTTTTTGCTTAAAGAGCTTTAACAGGCAGCTTGTCTGTATGTTATATTTTAATGCGTGCTTTATAAAATGAGATATATGTGATGGATGTGATTCTTAGGTTGATATGGGTGATTTGTGTGAATGAATGTTTGATTGTTGATTGTCTGCCATTGGCATGTGTAGATTTGAATAAAAATAAAAAGGTGTTTTCGTAAGTAAAATTGCAGGTCTAACACCCTATAGTGATAATGATCGGTGTGCGCATATATATATATATATGTATACGTATATATGTATGTACATACATGTATATATATATATTAAAAGTAATGTATGCCAGATGGAAATTGAATATAAACACATATATGTGCATAAAATGCAGACATATATGTATATGTTAGAAATAATTTATTGGACGATTCTGAAATTAAGTGTGTATATATATGCATGGAAGTGTGTGTGTGTGTGTATATATTTATATATGTATATATATCAGAGGCTAAGATGTTCATTAATATTGGCATTGGCTAAGTATTACAGATATATGAATATTAAAATATGTTTATGTTGGCGGATATAAATAATTAAGTAAAACTGGAATTAAGTTGAAAAATATGTTTATATGCATGAAAAGGGGTGTGTGTGCGTACATATATGTGTATAACTATTATGGCTAAAGTAATGTGTTTTGTTGAGGTTGTATGTGTATGTAGTATGTTTTTTCTGTTAAAAAGTTTAAATTAGATGATTTTTCTGAGATTAAATAAAACCATTTATCTTTTTTCCCTTAAACATACTTTATTACAACTCAAGTGGTTCTAATACCTTATTCAGAAGCATGAATATGTATGTAACAAGTAAACATGACCAGATTGTATAAATGATGGACAATTTTAATTAGTTTATGAAATGATTAGTTTAAACTGGGAAAAATACAATAGAAATTGCATACTGAAAGGTTTAATTGCCAAGGAATTTATGAAATGAATTGTCCATTAGTAATGAGGTTGACTAAATGGTATGCTTACATATATGAAGGTTTGAATACGTGTATGTGGTATTTAATATGAATGTAGATTGCTAATTCATGTAATTAGTTAGATATATTTAAGTTGTTATTTAATCTTACAACCTTCCATATTAACATATGTCTAGTTGAATATACATGCTAAGATTGTTATGAACACATTCCTTTTATTCTCTGGAATTAAATTGATTTAGTGATAACCTGAATAGTAGCTTAAAACTGTAGCATGCATGTGTCTGAACCCAATATTACAGTATGGTAGACAGTGCACTAATCGGTATATATAACTGCTGATAAGCATTGTAACAACCCGAAAATCTGGGCCAGTTTAAAATTTTTATTTTGGCAATTTTAGCGAATTTTGATTATTTAAAATGAATTATTTTAAATAATATCGACGAGAAATTTATTTTGAATGGAATCCGACGTATATATTATATACGTCGTCGTTAGAATATAAATATTTATATATAATTATAAAAGGAATTGAAAATGGCGCGGTAGTTCGATAATTCGATTTCAAACTTCAATTGAATGTACCGGGTGCAAAACAATCCGGATTTTAGTGAAACCAAAAACATTAGGATCTAATTGATGATATCTTTCCAACGAATCCGAAAAATCGAAATTTCATAGCAGGAATTAAAAGATATGTCCAGTTGAAAATTCTGAATAGTCGCTATGGAATTCAGGCCCTTAAAAAAATAGACATTTTGCAAATGACCTCGGATTTCGACGAAACCACTTTTGTTGGATCCGCGATGTCAAGTTATTGCTAGATTCCAAATTTCATAATTTTTTGAATCAATATGTGAGCGTGGCAAAGGAAAACGCATTTGACCAGTTTCAGTTGATTTTAATCGACTGGAAAATGGCCATTTTTCAAACGGTCTCAGAATTCGATGAAATTAGTTTTGTTAGGACCGTATCGTCGAGACGATGCTAGAAAATATTTTTCTAGAATTTTTCGAGTCAGTATGTGGCCCCGGTAATTTGAAATGTGCGTTAAAATTAAATATATATTGATTTATACTTTATTTTTGACGGAAACCTGTCGAAACAGTCGAATTGGCTTACGGTACATATCCCATTGTGTTCGGAATGGGGGTATTACGCTACGGGCGACAGTCGTTGGGTTCGATTTAGAGTCCGGAAAAAAAAATTCACTTTTTGGAAAGATTAATTAAATCAATTATATTATAAAATAAAACTCCCTCCCCCTTATTTCCTCCCCCACCACGTTGACTCAAATAAGAAAAATCAAAAGAAAGAAAAAAAGGATCGACTCCAGGCGGATCTCCTCCGCGCCTCCGCTGGCGTCAGGCGCCACTCCACCCTCCGCCTTCCTGCCCGTCCTCTTCCCCTTCCTGATCGAGCTCGAGCTCGAGAGCCCTCCCCAAACCCGCTGCCGTGGCCAGCCTCTGCCCTATCCTGACGCCACCACTGACGGTCGTGCACACCTCTCCGGTGATCGATGGCGGCCTCCCTCCTCCCATCCTCCACAGAAACGAAACCCTGAAGCCCAATCCCGCGACTCTCCAGCATGGCGTGGACCTGAGAGCTCCGACCAACCCCATGGCAACGGCTGTGCATCCATTTCGAGCTCCTGTCGATGCTCAGAATGGTTTAAACAGTGAGTCTTATTTATTTCTTCACTATTATTTTAGTTTAACTAGTATCATTTAAATTAGTTTTAAAATATATACACATTGATTTAAAATCAGTTTTTAAAGGTCAAAAAACATTGTTTTAAAAGCCGAATTTCTATATAAAATAGATTAGGTAAGAATGCGATTTTTTATCTAGGTAAAAATATGTTCTTTTATATATATTATACATAGGAAAAATATGATCTTTTTTATATATTATACATAGGTAAAAATATAATCTTTTTTATATATTATACGATGTAAAAATATTATCTTTTATATGTAAATAGCGTAGTAAAAATATTATCTTTTATATGTAAATAGCGTAGTAAAAATATTATCTTTTATATGTAAATAGCGTAGTAAAAATATTATCTTTTATATGTAAATAGCGTAGTAAAAATATTATCTTTTATATGTAAATAGCGTAGTAAAAATGGATGAAGTGAGATAAAAATTCGATTTTTATATATTGAACGTCGAAGTAAAAATGTGATTTTTATATATTGAATAACGAAGTAAAAATGTGAATTTTATATATTGAATAACGAAGTAAAAATGTGATTTTTGTATATTGAACATCGAAGTAAAAATGTGATTTTTATATATCGAATAGCGAAGTAAAAATTCGATTTTTACATATGTAGTTGCTACAGCAACGAAGATGACAAGAATGCGATAGCGATGAAGATTTCTATCAATGAAGAGCCGTGGAGCTAGGATAGCTATTGGTGAGAACTTCTCACCTTTCGAATTCTTTTTCTAGTTATATATATACTAGGATGCAGACGGTGCTTAGTAGCACCCGACACAATCGTCCACAGACCATGGACTTGGTTGTTTGTTTGGTTGCATAAATTAGTTAGATGATTTGATTGAATTTGAATTGTTTGGTGAAATGGAATGGATTGATTGATGTGTGAATGGCGTGGGCCTTCACTAGACCAGGGATAAGGCTAGGGCTCGTCCCGTTTCAAGTATCGTGCCGTTATGCCGCCGAAATTTTCTAAAATATGTTAGAAGAATAAAAATATCAATTTTATTGAATAAATGAACTGAATAGAAATTCATGTGTTAAAATAAAATGTTTTGTCGTTAAAAATATAATTTTTAGCGTGAATGTGAATAAATAAATATTTATAAACAAATCGACCGATTTGTTTATATACACTGATTTGACTGATATTGATTGGGTCGATAAATTTTACACATCGCCCAACTGCACGAATAAAATCTGTGTTTGATTGTTTGAAACCCCACATGGGTGTTGGGATGAAATTTGAAGTTCACTCATCCTAACTGATTCAATATGTCGATCGATTGATTGACAGGCTGTTATAAGCGTTAGATATCTATATTTGATGCTTATACAGTGTAGTGCACTTTGGTTGATGGTTGATTATTTTTCAATGCTATTATATACATGCGTTGTATGAAAATCCATATAATTAATTTTATATGGTGATTGATTGGGCCTCATTCCAATTTAGAAGATAAAGAACATTATAAAATAAAGGTTCATGTGTTGACTGTACTCATCCGTTGAGATTTGTCATGTGTTGAACGAAATATTTTAACAATAAAATTTACTTCTTTATCATTATAAAATAAAGGTTCATGTGTTGACTGTACTCATCCGTTGAGATTTGTCATGTGTTGAACGAAATATTTTAACAATAAAATTTACTTCTTTATCATTATAAAGTAAAGGTTCATGTGTTGACTGTACTCATCCGTTGAGATTGGTCATGTGTTGAACGAAGTATTTTAAAATAAAATCTACATCTTTATCATATATAAAATTAGAAACTGACTGGAAAATAGATAAGATGAGTGGTCTCCTGGATATTAATCTGATGTTGGTTTCGGCCTTCGGGGTTAATATTCAGGGAATCGTTCTCTTACTAATTTACGGTTGGAGTCTGATTTAATATCAAACGATAGATACCTTAATTTTCATAAAATATATAAAATAACAAAATAGTCACACGTGGACGGTACTCATTCGTTGAGATTAGTCGTTTGTTGACAAAGAGATAGAGTCGTATAACAAAATAGAAATATTTTGAAATAGAAATATTTGAGATAGAAATATTTTGAAATAGAAATATTTGAGATAGAAATATTTGAAATAGAATATTTAAAAATAGAAAACCAATTCGAATTGAATCGAATAGAAAACGAATTTGAATTGAATCGAATAGAAAACCAATTCGAATTGAATCGAATAGAAAACGAATTTGAATTGAATCGAATAGAAAACCAATTCGAATTGAATCGAATAGAAAACCAATTCGAATTGAATCGAATAGAAAACGAATTCGAATTGAATCAAATAGAAAACGAATTTGAATTGAATCGAATAGAAAACCAATTCGAATTGAATCGAATAGAAAACGAATTCGAATTGAATCGAATAGAAAACGAATTGGAATTGAATCGAATAGAAAACGAATTTGAATTGAATCGAATAGAAAACCAATTCGAATTGAATCGAATAGAAAACGAATTTGAATTGAATCGAATAGAAAACCAATTCGAATTGAATCGAATAGAAAACCAATTCGAATTGAATCGAATAGAAAACGAATTTGAATTGAATCGAATAGAAAACGAATTTGAATTGAATCGAATAGAAAACCAATTTGAATTGAATCGAATAGAAAACCAATTCGAATTGAATCGAATAGAAAACGAATTCGAATTGAATCGAATAGAAAACCAATTCGAATTGAATCGAATAGAAAACGAATTTGAATTGAATCGAATAGAAAACAAATTTGAATTGAATCGAATAGAAAACCAATTTGAATTGAATCGAATAGAAAACAAATTTGAATTGAATCGAATAGAAAACAAATTTGAATTGAATCGAATAGAAAACGACTTTGAAAACGAATTTATAAAGAAGAATTCAATTTTGATTTGAAATGAAATGGAAGTTGAAATTGTTTTCGAAACGAATTCAAAACTATTTTTAAAACTTTGTTTTAAATAGAAATCGACGAAATATATATATTATATATAATATAAGGGCCTGAATAGAACGCGCCGCGCCGCGGCAGTTCATAAATTTCGACCATTTATTTCAAACGAACATTACGGGAGATCCGACCGTCGGATTCTCCTAAAACCAGAACCGTTGGGTTCGTATCGAAAAGAGCTTTCTAACGAATATTTGAAATTCAAAATCTAATGGTTGGATTTGGAGATACGTCCAAATCAAATTCGAAAAAGGTCGCTATAGGTGCAGTTCGATGGCCGTTGTTGGAAATCGACTGTACGGGCCTTGATAAAATTATTAAAAATAGTAATAATTTGTGTAAAATCAGAAGAAATGATTTGGGAAGATTTGGGGTGAAAAAACTCCATATTTGAAAAGATAAAAATAAAATTTTATCGAAATGAACTAGTTTGAACTCAATTTAAAACCCGGGTTTTTATTTTTAAATAAATAAATTAGATTTAAAAAAAGGGGTTTTAAATAATCAGAATTCCTAATATATTCGATTTGAATTGAACTAGAATTGATTTGTGGGTTTATCGTGAACTGTGTTTTAAACAACACTAGTTCTTTAACCCGATAACAAATAGAATGTGATTTGGGTTTGTCGTGAACTGTGTTTTAAATAACACCTAGTTCTTTAACCCAGTAAAAGGAATTTTAACGAATCTGCAATTAGATTGAAATATGAATTGATAATCTAAATTATCAAATGTAGGAAATAAGCGAGAATGGAGTATTACCAGTTTTGCTCCGAAGCGATAGTTAAATCTTTAATTAGATTTAAACGTGAAATGGTAATTAATTTTACCGATAACACCGTGGTGTTAAATATGGAGTATTACCAGTTTTGCTTCATGGGATGAATAGGTTGGGATGGGGAAATAAAATAAATAATTACTTCAGTGTGGTTCGCTAATCTCGACTAGTTCAGAAAACCATAATTTGGTTTGGAAGGACACCAAAAGGAAGATTAAAGGATAAATTTGAAAGAATTTATCTTGGATAAAATTAATGGGAACCTTTCCCTAAAAATATGATTTTGTGAATAAAAGAATATTCTGAATCGGAATGAGGCGTATGTTGAGTTTGTGTAACATTTGTTTTTAATATACGCGGGTTGTTCGGAAAGACCGGGTTTACACCCATTCTGAATAACCGATTCGACGATATGTCGAAGATGAAGACGATGGTCGAAGACCGGAAGTCTTCACATCGTTTGGATAACTACTGGCGATCCTGATTGGGCAGTACACCCAAGAGGATGGAAATAGTTGGTGGTCGTCCAGACGTACTTGGAGATGGATGGATATGCGAGGAAAATGCCTCCGGTTTCGTTCAGACCCAGAACGGACTTGTAAATGGATTGTGTGTCTGACACTGGATTTTATTCTGTGTTGATTGATTTCTATTAAATATACATCTGTTTGGCGGCGGAGAATTTATTCTTTTGCTTAACGCCCTTCTCTGAGACGTACGAGCTCAGAGGTTGTATATCGATGGACATCAATCGCATGGCATGAATTGCCTGTGTGGCACGCTGAGATGCAATGACCAAGGCTTCTGTTGAAAAGAAAAGTCTTGTGGTTGATGATCAAAGCACGCCTACGTGGCAGCTTTGTGTATAACGTGAATTCGCGAGCCTCACACCTCGGTATGAGTTAAAAACGGGATACGGACTGCAGGGAGAGCACGACGTTTCTTTCTAGCTTTGGTGGTGTCAGTGACTTACCAGCCCTGACATTTATATACTTTTCACCTATGTGGTTGTTGGAATGCGAGGCGCCTCGATTATAGGTCTGTAAGGACCGGGAAACGTGTGTTCAGGAATTGCCAATCCTCTAACGTAAGTGAGGACCGGCCCTGAAGATCCAGGGGTTGCCCAGAGTGCGTATCCCTGAGGCATTTGCTAGAGTGTCTCGAACGCGGAGAGGAGCTTGCCCCTTGCCTCGACTCATGACGGAAATCCAATTTCCAATACGTGTATTGCGGTTTTAATTGTAGAACTAGTATGGCGACATGATATATGGTACCCATGCCGTCTATGATTTATATTTATGATTGAAATTGTTTTGACACTATACACTTATTATAGTATCAAATGATTTGTTTTAAACGTACCAAGCATGTTTGGCTATTATAAGGGAAAACCCTATCCTCCGGCTTGCGTTGCATTGTGTGATGGGACCTGGGTCTTATAATAGCTTCATTTTTCGAAAAAGCATTGCGTTGTTTATTCTATGCACTGGTATTCTTGGGAGGAAACCCGTTCCGTGTTATACGGCGTGGTCCCTTGAATTACTCTCTTTTAAAGTCAAGCTTTAAATAACTGTTTTAGTTCTCACACCAGTCACATGACTGACCTGGAGTTTATTGTTTTAACCTAAACTCTGGGTGCCCCTATTTTCCGCACGGGCAGCTAGTAGTTTTGGTTTTGCAGATTTATATTCACAGGATCCTGGTTTACAGCTGGAATGATATCCGGAAAGCTCTGTATCCGTATATCACCTTCAGTTGTGCTTTGTATTATTTCCCGCTGCTATGTAATTTATTGTAATCTCTGATATTTATTGAATGTAATTTATTCATTTATACTCTGTATATTCTTGTATCTGATGGAATTGTTGTAATAGCAATGAAATGTTCTTCCGTCTGCGTTCATTTGTGTGTTGTCCTCAAAGTATCCGCTCTTTCCTTCACGGGGAAGTTACGGGTTCTTACAGTGGTATCAGAGCTTTGGTTTACAGAGCTCGAGAACAAGACACATTAGAACCATACGAAAGAATTCATCAGATATTGGATTAGCAATATCCAATTAGAATGACTCGTTAGAGATAGGATCAGTAGTATCCTAGAACGAGTGTGAAGAGTATATTTTTCAAATGAAAACAATTTTGGTTTTGAAATTTAATCAATTCTACGTATTTGAATTATTTATTTATTTTGAATATGGACAATCGAGTATATATAGATTTCGCGTATACGCGTCATGAACGTATATTCGAAGTTTTAATATACTGGATAGATATAGAATCACATTCTAGACACCCGGGCATAATTCTGATGATGTGGCCACATCATCAGTGTTCATGTTCGTATTTCGAAGGTATGATTTCTATATATTTCCATTAGACTGGTGTGAGAACCAAAACCAATATAGCTAGAACACATTGGTTGTGAATTGGCATCAAAAACATGATTTTTTGTATATGTATCAAAATTATGGATTTGAAACGTTAAATTCACTAATTGATTGATGTTTGTGTTATTTGTTTAGTTGTTTGCTAATTTTTAACCATTTAGCCTAATTGAACCAAATATTGAATTATATTGAAAATTGGTCGCATTTGCTTGCATATACATGTGCTTACATTGAACAGGTCATAGCAAGGAGGCTAGAGCAGAGAATAAAATTTGTTTTCCCGACAAATAGGTACATGTTTACTATATAATTTACAGTTTTGTTTGGGTGATGATGATTTTATGAGCCTATTGGCTAGCCGCTTGGCTTTTTCTTTTTGAGATTAGAAGGACCGGGGAAGCTATCTGAAATTCCCCGATGCTCCCGGTGCAGGGGAGGTTATGGCGAAATTTTTCGAAAATTTAGGGTGTTAGCCAAATTTTTGAAGAATTTGAAAATTCTCAGAAACTGAAAAGTTGGAGAATGAAAGCCAGATCGAACGTAGAGTTGAATAATCAAACCACTTTCGACTTTGTTCCTTTTCGGGGACGAAAAGTTTTAAGTGGGGGAGATTGTAACAACCCGAAAATCTGGGCCAGTTTAAAATTTTTATTTTGGCAATTTTAGCGAATTTTGATTATTTAAAATGAATTATTTTAAATAATATCGACGAGAAATTTATTTTGAATGGAATCCAACGTATATATTATATACGTCGTCGTTAGAATATAAATATTTATATATAATTATAAAAGGAATTGAAAATGGCGCGGTAGTTCGATAATTCGATTTCAAACTTCAATTGAATGTACCGGGTGCAAAACAATCCGGATTTTAGTGAAACCAAAAACATTAGGATCTAATTGATGATATCTTTCCAACGAATCCGAAAAATCGAAATTTCATAGCAGGAATTAAAAGATATGTCCAGTTGAAAATTCTGAATAGTCGCTATGGAATTCAGGCCCTTAAAAAAATAGACATTTTGCAAATGACCTCGGATTTCGACGAAACCACTTTTGTTGGATCCGCGATGTCAAGTTATTGCTAGATTCCAAATTTCATGATTTTTCGAATCAATATGTGAGCGTGGCAAAGGAAAACGCGTTTGACCAGTTTCAGTTGATTTTAATCGACTGGAAAATGGCCATTTTTCAAGCGGTCTCAGAATTCGATGAAATTAGTTTTGTTAGGACCGTATCGTCGAGACGATGCTAGAAAATATTTTTCTAGAATTTTTCGAGTCAGTATGTGGCCCCGGTAATTTGAAATGTGCGTTAAAATTAAATATATACTGATTTATACTTTATTTTTGACGGAAACCTATCGAAACAGTCGAATTGGCTTACGGTACATATCCCATTGTGTTCGGAATGGGGGTATTACGCTATGGGCGACAGTCGTTGGGTTCGATTTAGAGTCTGTAAAAAAAACACTTTTTGGAAAGATTAATTAAATCAATTATATTATAAAATAAAACTCCCTCCCCCTTATTTCCTCCCCCACCACGTTGACTCAAATCAGAAAAATCAAAAGAAAGAAAAAAACGATCGACTCCAGGCGGATCTCCTCCGCGCCTCCGCTGGCGTCAGGCGCCACTCCACCCTCCGCCTTCATGCCCGTCCTCTTCCCCTTCCTGATCGAGCTCGAGCTCGAGAGCCCTCCCCAAACCCGCTGCCGTGGCCAGCCTCTGCCCTATCCTGACGCCACCACTGACGGTCGTTCACCCCTCTCCGGTGATCGATGGCGGCCTCCCTCCTCCCATCCTCCACAGATACGAAACCCTGAAGCCCAATCCCGCGACCCTCTAGCATGGCGCGGACCTGAGATCTCCGACCAACCCCATGGCAACGGCAGTGCATCCATTTCGAGCTCCTGTCGATGCTCAGAATGGTTTAAACAGTGAGTCTTATTTATTTCTTCACTATTATTTTAGTTTAACTAATATCATTTAAATTAGTTTTAAAATATATACACATTGATTTAAAATCAGTTTTTAAAGGTCTAAAAACATTGTTTTAAAAGCCGAATTTCTATATAAAATAGATTAGGTAAGAATGCAATTTTTTATCTAGGTAAAAATATGTTCTTTTATATATATTATACATAGGAAAAATATGATCTTTTTTATATATTATACATAGGTAAAAATATAATCTTTTTTATATATTATACGATGTAAAAATATTATCTTTTATATGTAAATAGCGTAGTAAAAATATTATCTTTTATATGTAAATAGCGTAGTAAAAATATTATCTTTTATATGTAAATAGCGTAGTAAAAATATTATCTTTTATATGTAAATAGCGTAGTAAAAATATTATCTTTTATATGTAAATAGCGTAGTAAAAATGGATGAAGTGAGATAAAAATTCGATTTTTATATATTGAACGTCGAAGTAAAAATGTGATTTTTATATATTGAATAACGAAGTAAAAATGTGATTTTTATATATTGAATAACGAAGTAAAAATGTGATTTTTGTATATTGAACATCGAAGTAAAAATGTGATTTTTATATATCGAATAGCGAAGTAAAAATTCGATTTTTACATATGTAGTGGCTACAGCAACGAAGATGACAAGAATGCGACAGCGATGAAGATTTCTATCAATGAAGTGCCGTCGAGCTAGGATAGCTATTGGTGAGAACTTCTCACCTTTCGAATTCTTTTTCTAGTTATATATATATACTAGGATGCAGACGGTGCTTAGTAGCACCCGACACAATCGTCCACAGAGCATGGACTTGGTTGTTTGTTTGGTTGCATAAATTAGTTAGATGATTTGATTGAATTTGAATTGTTTGGTGAAATGGAATGGATTAATTGATGTGTGAATGGCATGGGCCTTCACTAGACCGGGGATAAGGCTAGGCCTCGTCCCGTTTCTAGTATCGTGTCGTTATGCCGCCGAAATTTTCTAAAATATGTTAGAAGAATAAAAATATCAATTTTATTGAATAAATGAACTGAATAGAAATTCATGTGTTAAAATAAAATGTTTTGTCGTTAAAAATATAATTTTTAGCGTGAATGTGAATAAATAAATATTTATAAACAAATCGACCGATTTGTTTATATACACTGATTTGACTGATATTGATTGGGTCGATAAATTTTACACATCGCCCAACTGCACGAATAAAATATGTGTTTGATTGTTTGAAACCCCACACGGGTGTTGGGATGAAATTTGAAGTTCACTCATCCTAACTGATTCAATATGTCGATCGATTCATTGACAGGCTGTTATAAGTGTTAGATATCTATATTTGATGCTTATACAGTGTAACACCCCGAATTTTCTATTAACACTAAAGTTGCTAAAATATTAATAAGTGTGTAAGAGAGGGGATGTATCTAATATGAATATAAAAATATTAATAAGTGTGTGAGAGAGGGGATGTATCTAATATGTATATAAAAACAATAATAAGTAAAGGGGGATGTATCTAATATGTACATTGTAGAAAATATATATATATTTATGACATGAATAGAAGTTTATTAATATGCTGAGTGTTTGCTGAGTCACTTCTGACTCATTGCTGAGTCAACAAGATAAACCCCATCTTGTCTGAACGGCTGCGGTTATTTCTAGGTTAAATCTAATGGCCTAAATGAATTCTAAAATCTATAAATAAGTGGGTAGACCCTAGACCTAAATCACTTGTAAAATTAGAGAAGCTACCGTCATGCTGCTGCCATGGAGTTCAGCATAGCCGTCACAAACTAAGAAGAGGAAGCCTAATCATCTACAACTAAATCTACACAAATCAAATCAAAAGATCTCTCTTTCTCTAATTCTTTTCTTTTGTTGGTGAGTATGATGATTCTCACAAGACTATTACAAACTAATTTGACTCAGTTATGAATGGATCACAAGAAAGTGATGTGATTTGTAATTGTAAATTCTATATATTGTGGATCTCTTACTATGTTATTATGTTGTCGTATGATGTAAATTATATATGCTATGTCATGCTATGTTGTAAATTCTCTTATGCTATGTCGTGCTATGTTGAGAATCATGTCAAGCTATGTTATACTATCATACTATGCCATGTTATAAATCATGCTATATTATGTTGAAAAATCATGATGTTGTTGGATCATGCTTAAAGTTATGTTTTTTTAATTTAAATGGATCTTGTTTATGGGAATTTGCCTATTAGGTTAGGTGTACCCATAAACTTGAAACTATAATTAAATAAAACTTGATTATGGGAATTTGCCTATTGAGTTAGGTGTACCCATATAAAACCATGTTGTTAAAAAAATTAGATGATGTTGATTCACACATGTTCATATGTAAGTTTATGAAAATTAATTGAGATTATATTAGGAGAATTTTGAACAAGTTGACACCTTTAGGTCCATGACATGTATAATCTATGCAAGTTGGACATATGCAAGTTTCACCCCTTATTATGATTCATTTGGTCATATATACATGTTGTTATTATGATAATCTCTTTTATGCTATGAGTTAGGCTATTCGAGTCTAACATATATTTTGCGAATAAACGTTCAAACGTGGGGTAGGGGTAATATTAGGAATTAATAAATTGGGTGCAATTTTGTAAGATTTTGCATACCATGAATGGATGTCCATAATTGAGTCAATTATGGACATTGTTAAAAATTGGAAGTAATTAATAATTCAAGTAGGGAATTATTAAAATTGGGGGAAAGTGGATTATTATTAATAATCAATGCTTAGGACACGAGGTTGGACCCGTTTGTGATGTAAACCTGCCCGGACCCGCCCGGCAAATCCAGTAGTCACAAATGTCGGCCCAGTGTGAGAGGTCCTAGGCCCAAACTAAAGCATAACAGTTGTAAAGACACGAGGTTAGACTCTTTTATGGTGTAAGACTGCCCGGACCCGCCCGGCAAATCCAGCTGCCATAAATGCCAGTCTAATGTGAGAGGTCTTTATGAGGTTATGGCCTTAATGAACTAAGAAATACTTAACCAGATAATCATGTAAGGTGGGACATGGGGGTTAAGTAGGTGCCTTGGGTGGCATGAGGAATCTGGTGGTTGCCTTTAGAGGCATTTGAAATACGATTAGACTTAACCAAACACACATGTAAATGAACATGACTAAGTGGGTTAAGTGGGATGGACTAATGGGGACAAGCTTAGGTGGAATGCTTGTGGTAAATAGTGGGGGCCCATTTCAACCAGTATCCCAAAACGTATCTTTGTGGGCTCGACCCAAGTCGAGGACGGGACACGCATACTGGGTTTGACTATAAGAGGCCAAAACAGGGAGCGGTGGCAACGCAAGTCCAACGGGTTTCATATGCGTGTGTGGACCCGGGCTGGTAGGTAAGACGTTGTTGCATCGTGTAGGTATAAGCCGTGCATGTCCGTTGTATCAGGTTGCCACTTTAGGGGAGTGATACACCCCACTGTGGGGCCAGCACGGGTATCTACGAGTTAGGGAGCCGATCGAATAATGGGAAGTAGGGTACACCTAGTGGAGATAGGGGCAGGCGGCACCTATGTAGTCAGCTAGGGGTACGTAAAGCCATTGGGAAAGTTTCTAAGCGAAGCTAAGTGGGATGAATCTTTAGGGTGACTGGTGTGGTGCAGTATAGTGTTTATCCTTTAGTATTTAGGAGCGCCTATAACGTTGCCTTTAGCGATTGTCTATGTCCTTAATCTGCTCTTCATAGACATTTTCTTGTTTTCCAGCTTATGCCTTAGTCCAGTTATTTTGGTAATAGTATTGTAGAATTATCATATTCACCAGACTTTATGTCTGACCCCCTCTTTTCCATCCTTTTTCACCCTTCAGGTCCGCAGGTTGGGCCAAGTTCTAGTGGAGTCTAGTTGGATCGCTTATCTTCTGGAAAGCTTGGACTGCTGAAGTAAAGTCCAGCTTGTTATCTTTCTTTTTAATGGCTATTCATGTAATGGGATTATGTACTTGTTTTATCAAGATAGATATTGTACTTGACATTGAATGTGGTGTTATGATGTAATCAAACATGTTTTGACTTCTGCTACAATGAAATAAAGTTTTTGAATTTCCAAGTACTATTTTATATCTGTCTTGTTGTAATTTTACTGTTCTATATTCACTTAAAACCTCCATGGAAGTTAATGCATTCCCTTAGTGAGTTACATTAATGTACGTGGGGTGTTACACGTGGTATCAGAGCATAAGGTTACCAGAACAGATAAAAAAAAAATTTTAGAAAAATATTTTTTTCTAAAGTATTTTTGGAAGAAGTGCTTTCAAAAAAAAAACATGTTATTTAAAGAGAGTTTTTATGAAAAACATAATCCCAAATAGCCATATCCTTATCTTTATCTTTCGAATTCTCCATTTTGAATCTTTCCTTTTTCGTTTGAGCATGGCTGAAGATCTTAATCTCCCAGAAGGTGTGACGATTCCAGGGTGGTTTAGGAGATACTTGGAGGCTAGGGCCACCACTGCAGGCCCAGCGGATACTCCTCCACCCCTAGTTGCACACATTCCTCCTCCTCCTCCTCCTCGTCGTGTTGACACTTTTGCAAAGACGTGCAAGGAATTCAAGGCTATGGGAGGAAAAACTTTTCAAGGGACTGAGACGTTTGTGGAGGCCAGAGATTGGCTTAAGGAGACTGAGGAATTGTTGGATATCTTTGAAGTGGAAGATGGGAGGAAAGTCCGTTTAGCTGCTTGGTTAATGAAGGGAGAGGCCTCGTTTTGGTGGGAGGTCACTAACGGGGAACGTCCAGTTGATTCATGGGCGGATTTCAGACGAAGGTTTGAGGCAAATTTCTTTCAAGGGCAGAGGAGAACTTAAATATGGAAAAATTCCTGGCACTAAAGCAAGGGAGCTCATCAGTAAAGGAATATGTCAATAAATTTAATCATTTAGCAAGGTTTGGCTTGGAGTTGGTGAACACGCCAGAGAAGAAAGCTTTGAGGTTCGTTAGAGGCTTGAATGAACCGTTGCAAGGGTTGGCTATGACCCACATCCCTATGGGAGCCACCTTTGAAAAGCTAGTAGAAATGGCACTTATGCATGAGGATAAGGCAGTTGAAAAGAAAGGGGATCAGAAGAAACCCCAACAGCAAAATAAGAAGGGTGGTAAAAACAATAATGGCAAAGGGAAGAAGAAATGCTTCAATTGTGGGATGCCTGGCCATCTCAGCAAAGATTGTAGAAAGAAAAAGAAGACTGGTTGTTTCCATTGTGGAGATGCGGGACATTTGGTGAAGGACTGTCCAAAGAAGGGGCAGAGGGCAGGGTCTACCTCGGGAGGACAGGTGCAGGCTCTTATGGCACCAGGGCAGGCAAGGGGGCAAGTTCAGGCTATTGCGGCCCCACCGCTGCAAGAAAGAGGTAGAACAATTTCTGTTGAAAGCTTAGTTTTTCTGTTTGATCATCCTGTCCGTACCTTATTCGATTCTGGCGCATCTCATTCGTTTATCTCTGCATCATTAGTTGAATCACTGCACTTGAACACCAGTTTAGTAGAGGATCCCTTGGTCGTTTCAAATCCAATTGGGGGTTCGGCTCATTTGACCATGATATGTTTGGATTTGAAAATCTCTATACTTAGCGTTGAATTTAGATGTGATGCTTATGTATTGGGCTTCACGGGCTATGGGCTAATTTTAGGAATGGATTGGTTGTCTAGAAATAGGGCCATTCTTGATTGTGAAAGGAGAGTAGTTAGGCTTGTGACTCGCCTTGGTAATGCTCTCGACATCTTTTGTAATCCCATAAATTCCGTTATGCTAAGTTATCTTGATTCGCTTGACGCGTCTGTAGAGAACCTGCGATCGGTAGAAGTGGTCCGGGAATATCCGGATGTGTTTGAGGAGGTGAAGGGCTTACCTCCAAAGCGGGAGATAGACTTTCGAATTTATCTTGTGGATAATGCTAAACCTGTATCTTTGCCAGTGCGCCACATGGCTCCTCGTGAAAGGAGGGAACTCAATAAGCAAGTAAAGGAGTTGCTTGAGAAGGGGTTCATAAGACGTAGTATATCGGAGTGGGGTGCTCCAGTAGTTTTTGCCACAAAGGCGGATGGGTCTCTTAGACTTTGTATGGACTATAGAGAACTAAACAAGCTTACTAAAAAGAACCGACACCCACTGCCGAGGATTGACGATCTCTTTGATCAGTTAGTTGGCGCCTCAGTGTTTTCGCAGTTGGACTTAGCCACTGGCTTTCATCAACTGAGAGTGGCTGAGGATAGTATAGA
Organism: Allium sativum; assembly: GCA_030737875.1. Taxonomy (NCBI): domain Eukaryota; kingdom Viridiplantae; phylum Streptophyta; class Magnoliopsida; order Asparagales; family Amaryllidaceae; genus Allium; species Allium sativum. The sequence continues at coordinate 798,641,431 of CM060922.1, forward strand.
TAAGACTGCTTTTAGGACTCCTGACGGATTCTATGAATGGCTAGTGATGCCCTTTGGTTTGACAAACGCCCCTGCATATTTTGTTGATTTGATGAGTAGGGTGTTTAGGGAATACCTTAACAAATTCGTGGTAGTCTTTGTGGATGACATCTTAGTCTTTTCTAAGAATAAAGAAGAGCACTCCCTACATCTTAGGGAAGTATTGGAAACCCTTCGAGCGCATAACCTTAAGGCAAAATTTTCTAAGTGTCACTTCTGGAGGAAGGAAGTACGGTTCTTAGGGCACGTGGTTTCCAAAGAAGGGATAGCAGTGGATCCCGCAAAGGTGGTGGCCATCCAAGATTGGAAGGTCCCTAAAAATGCAACCGAAGTAAGAAGTTTCTTGGGGTTGGCTGGCTATTATAGGAAGTTTATCAAAGACTTCGCAAAAATATCAGCTCCATTAACACGGTTAACGAAGAAGAACCTGGTTTTTACATGGGACAAAGATTGCGATGATGCGTTCCAACGTTTAAAGAGAGCCTTAACTTCAGCCCCAGTCTTAGTGCTGCTAGACGGGAATAAACCGTTTACCATCTATACTGATGCTTGTGGGACGGGACTTGGCGCGGTCCTCATGCAAAAGAGAAGAGTAATAGCCTATGGTGGAAGGCAGTTGAGGGTTCATGAAAAGAATTACCCCACGCATGACTTAGAGCTAGCCGCAATTGTTTTCGCGCTTAAGTCTTGGCGTCACTATCTTCTTGGTGAGAAATTCGAACTGTTCACTGACCACAAATCATTAAAATACTTATTCTCTCAGAAGGATTTGAATTTAAGGCAGCAACGGTGGATGGAATTCTTAGCCTCCTACGATTTTGAAATAGCATATACCCCGGGCAAGGGTAACGTGGTGGCAGACGCCTTAAGTAGGAAAAGGTTGTCCTTGAGTCCGTTGTTTGTTGAACGACAAAGCTTAGAATTCATCTCTATGTTTGACTTTAGACCCTCCGTTGACTTAGTACCCGGTCTGTTAGCATCCTTGGAGGTTAGACCTACACTTCTAGGACGGGTTGGTGAGGCACAGCGAGACGACCCACAGTTGGTTGAGATAGTAGAAAAGCTCAAAGGGGGGGGGAGTCGTCAAGCCATCTTCGTAGGTATACCCTAGACGATAAGGGTTGGTTACGAAGGGATAATAGACTTTGTGTACCACAAGACGAAGACTTAAGGAAGGCCATTCTTGATGATGCTCATCGCTCAAAAATGACCATTCATCCCGGCGGGGATAAGATGTACAAAGATATGAAGCGGGTTTTCTTTTGGGCCGGTATGAAAAAGGATGTGGCCGAGTACGTCGCTAGATGCTTGGTGTGCCAACGAGTTAAAGCAGAACAAAAGAAACCCGGTGGGTTGCTTCACCCATTAGAAGTTCCACTATGGAAATGGGAAAGCATCTCAATGGATTTTGTGGATGGATTACCAAGATCAAGGAAGGGTAACACGGGGATTTGGGTTATAGTAGATAGACTTACTAAAAGCGCCCATTTTATTCCCGTGAAAAGTAAGAGGACTGCTCCGTGGTTGGCTTCTGTATACATTAAGGAGATAGTTCGTTTGCACGGTATTCCTTCTAGTATGGTAAGCGACCGTGACCCCATCTTTACTAGCGAATTTTGGAAGAGTTTACAAGAGGCGGTAGGGACTCAGCTATGTTTGAGCACCGCATATCATCCTCAGACAGACGGCCAGACCGAGAGGGTGAATCGCATTCTAGAGGATCTTTTAAGGCTTTGTATCCTAGACTTTGGGGGTACATGGGAAGAGCACCTTCCGTTAGTAGAATTCGCATATAACAATAGCTTTCAGTCTAGTATTGGCATGGCACCTTTCGAAGCTCTTTATGGAAGGCCTTGCCGTTCGCCTACATGTTGGTGGGAATCTACGGATAAAATCCTACTTGGGCCCGATATGGTTAGGGAAACCTCGGAGAAGATTGAGTTGATTCGAAGGAGGATGAAAGCAGCACAAGATAGGCAAAAATCGTATGCTGATAAGAGGAGGACAGATCTTGAGTTTGACATTGGGGACATGGTTTTTATCAAAGTATCTCCGTTACAGAATGTTGTTCGCTTTGGGTCCGTGGGGAAATTAGCACCAAGGTTTGTAGGGCCGTTTCCTGTAAAAAAACAGGATTGGGAAGATGGCATATAGGGTGGAGTTGCCTGAGAAACTTAGTGGAGTACACGACGTATTCCATGTATCACATTTGAGGAAGTGTTCGCACAAGACCGCGGAGGTGGTAGAGCCGAGCTTGCTTAAAGAGGTGGAAATAGAGCGTGATGCAACAATTAGACGAGCTCCTACATGCATTCTTGGGTCGGAGATCAAAAAGTTGAGGAATCGAGAGGTCAGACTGGTTAAAGTGCAATGGGGAGATGATGAGAGCAACGCAACTTGGGAGACAGAAGAGAAGATGCGTTCGTTGTACCCTTTTCTTTTTGAGGGTATGTCTTTTAATTTCTCCTTTATCACTTAGCTTATCTTATCTTATCTTTAGTATGTCCTCTCATTAGTATCTTTGACCTTTAGTTAGGATAATCCTATGGTTGAAACATGTGTTTGAGACATGTTATGTATGATGGACGCAAAATGGATGCAAGTGTTTGCTAGTGGTTGCTCGTGGATGCATATATACACACACTTTAGGCACTAGATCGGCTCAGTCACTACATATTGCATATTGCATATATATGGATGTATTTAGTAAAATGGATGAACGATGGTTGTATTATCATGTGGATGCTGCATTCAGATGATGGTTGTGCACGCATATAGAAGTATTATGTAGCATTAAGAATCTTTTGCATACATAATGGATGCATGGCACGATCATAGTTGCATTAAGGAGGTCAACTGAATCAGTGGACCGCCTGATTTTGCATTAGATACGGACATATACACACACTTGCATATGATCATAAAGCATTAGAAGTCTTTTAAGGACAATGGATGCCTGTGTATGATGGATGAGTAGATGGACGTTTGGATGGTAGGATATACATTCTTCCAGACTTGAAGATTTCGGGGACGAAATCCTAAAAGGAGGGGAGAATGTAACACCCCGAATTTTCTATTAACACTAAAGTTGCTAAAATATTAATAAGTGTGTAAGAGAGGGGATGTATCTAATATGAATATAAAAATATTAATAAGTGTGTAAGAGAGGGGATGTATCTAATATGAATATAAAAATATTAATAAGTGTGTAAGAGAGGGGATGTATCTAATATGAATATAAAAATATTAATAAGTGTGTGAGAGAGGGGATGTATCTAATATGTATATAAAAACAATAATAAGTAAAGGGGGATGTATCTAATATGTACATTGTAGAAAATATATATATATTTATGACATGAATAGAAGTTTATTAATATGCTGAGTGTTTGCTGAGTCACTTCTGACTCATTGCTGAGTCAACAAGATAAACCCCATCTTGTCTGAACGGCTGCGGTTATTTCTAGGTTAAATCTAATGGCCTAAATGAATTCTAAAATCTATAAATAAGTGGGTAGACCCTAGACCTAAATCACTTGTAAAATTAGAGAAGCTACCGTCATGCTGCTGCCATGGAGTTCAGCATAGCCGTCACAAACTAAGAAGAGGAAGCCTAATCATCTACAACTAAATCTACACAAATCAAATCAAAAGATCTCTCTTTCTCTAATTCTTTTCTTTTGTTGGTGAGTATGATGATTCTCACAAGACTATTACAAACTAATTTGACTCAGTTATGAATGGATCACAAGAAAGTGATGTGATTTGTAATTGTAAATTCTATATATTGTGGATCTCTTATTATGTTATTATGTTGTCGTATGATGTAAATTATATATGCTATGTCATGCTATGTTGTAAATTCTCTTATGCTATGTCGTGCTATGTTGAGAATCATGTCAAGCTATGTTATACTATCATACTATGCCATGTTATAAATCATGCTATATTATGTTGAAAAATCATGATGTTGTTGGATCATGCTTAAAGTTATGTTTTTTTTAATTTAAATGGATCTTGTTTATGGGAATTTGCCTATTAGGTTAGGTGTACCCATAAACTTGAAACTATAATTAAATAAAACTTGATTATGGGAATTTGTCTATTGAGTTAGGTGTACCCATATAAAACCATGTTGTTAAAAAAATTAGATGATGTTGATTCACACATGTTCATATGTAAGTTTATGAAAATTGATTGAGATTATATTAGGAGAATTTTGAACAAGTTGACACCTTTAGGTCCATGACATGTATAATCTATGCAAGTTGGACATATGCAAGTTTCACCCCTTATTATGATTCATTTGGTCATATATACATGTTGTTATTATGATAATCTCTTTTATGCTATAAGTTAGGCTATTCGAGTCTAACATATATTTTGCGAATAAACGTTCAAACGTGGGGTAGGGGTAATATTAGGAATTAATAAATTGGGTGCAATTTTGTAAGATTTTGCATACCATGAATGGATGTCCATAATTGAGTCAATTATGGACATTGTTAAAAATTGGAAGTAATTAATAATTCAAGTAGGGAATTATTAAAATTGGGGGAAAGTGGATTATTATTAATAATCAATGCTTAGGACACGAGGTTGGACCCGTTTGTGATGTAAACCTGCCCGGACCCGCCCGGCAAATCCAGTAGTCACAAATGTCGGCCCAATGTGAGAGGTCCTAGGCCCAAACTAAAGCATAACAGTTGTAAAGACACGAGGTTAGACTCTTTTATGGTGTAAGACTGCCCGGACCTGCCCGGCAAATCCAGTTGCCATAAATGCCAGTCTAATGTGAGAGGTCTTTATGAGGTTATGGCCTTAATGAACTAAGAAATACTTAACCAGATAATCATGTAAGGTGGGACATGGGGGTTAAGTAGGTGCCTTGGGTGGCATGAGGAATCTGGTGGTTGCCTTTAGAGGCATTTGAAATACGATTAGACTTAACCAAACACACATGTAAATGAACATGACTAAGTGGGTTAAGTGGGATGGACTAATGGGGACAAGCTTAGGTGGAATGCTTGTGGTAAATAGTGGGGGCCCATTTCAACCAGTATCCCAAAACGTATCTTTGTGGGCTCGACCCAAGTCGAGGACGGGACACGCATACTGGGTTTGACTATAAGAGGCCAAAACAGGGAGCGGTGGCAACGCAAGTCCAACGGGTTTCATATGCGTGTGTGGACCCGGGCTGGTAGGTAAGACGTTGTTGCATCGTGTAGGTATAAGCCGTGCATGTCCGTTGTATCAGGTTGCCACTTTAGGGGAGTGATACACCCCACTGTGGGGCCAGCACGGGTATCTACGAGTTAGGGAGCCGATCGAATAATGGGAAGTAGGGTACACCTAGTGGAGATAGGGGCAGGCGGCACCTATGTAGTCAGCTAGGGGTACGTAAAGCCATTGGGAAAGTTTCTAAGCGAAGCTAAGTGGGATGAATCTTTAGGGTGACTGGTGTGGTGCAGTATAGTGTTTATCCTTTAGTATTTAGGAGCGCCTATAACGTTGCCTTTAGCGATTGTCTATGTCCTTAATCTGCTCTTCATAGACATTTTCTTGTTTTCCAGCTTATGCCTTAGTCCAGTTATTTTGGTAATAGTATTGTAGAATTATCATATTCACCAGACTTTATGTCTGACCCCCTCTTTTCCATCCTTTTTCTCCCTTCAGGTCCGCAGGTTGGGCCAAGTTCTAGTGGAGTCTAGTTGGATCGCTTATCTTCTGGAAAGCTTGGACTGCTGAAGTAAAGTCCAGCTTGTTATCTTTCTTTTTAATGGCTATTCATGTAATGGGATTATGTACTTGTTTTATCAAGATAGATATTGTACTTGACATTGAATGTGGTGTTATGATGTAATCAAACATGTTTTGACTTCTGCTACAATGAAATAAAGTTTTTGAATTTCCAAGTACTATTTTATATCTGTCTTGTTGTAATTTTACTGTTCTATATTCACTTAAAACCTCCATGGAAGTTAATGCATTCCCTTAGTGAGTGACATTAATGGACGTGGGGTGTTACATACAGTGTAGTGCACTTTGGTTGATGGTTGATTATTTTTCAATGCTATTATATACATGCATTGTATGAAAATCCATATAATTAATTTTATATGGTGATTGATTGGGCCTCATTCCAATTTAGAAGATAAAGAACATTATAAAATAAAGGTTCATGTGTTGACTGTACTCATCCGTTGAGATTTGTCATGTGTTGAACGAAATATTTTAACAATAAAATTTACTTCTTTATCATTATAAAATAAAGGTTCATGTGTTGACTGTACTCATCCGTTGAGATTTGTCATGTGTTGAACGAAATATTTTAACAATAAAATTTACTTCTTTATCATTATAAAGTAAAGGTTCATGTGTTGACTGTACTCATCCGTTGAGATTGGTCATGTGTTGAACGAAGTATTTTAAAATAAAATCTACATCTTTATCATATATAAAATTAGAAACTGACTGGAAAATAGATAAGATGAGTGGTCTCCTGGATATTAATCTGATGTTGGTTTCGGCCTTCGGGGTTAATATTCAGGGAATCGTTCTCTTACTAATTTACGGTTGGAGTCTGATTTAATATCGAACGATAGATACCTTAATTTTCATCAAATATATTAAATAACAAAATAGTCACACGTGGACGGTACTCATTCGTTGAGATTAGTCGTGTGTTGACAAAGAGATAGAGTCGTATATCAAAATAGAAATATTTTGAAATAGAAATATTTGAGATAGAAATATTTGAAATAGAATATTTAAAAATAGAAAACCAATTCGAATTGAATCGAATAGAAAACGAATTTGAATTGAATCGAATAGAAAACCAATTCGAATTGAATCGAATAGAAAACGAATTTGAATTGAATCGAATAGAAAACCAATTCAAATTGAATCGAATAGAAAACCAATTCGAATTGAATCGAATAGAAAACGAATTTGAATTGAATCGAATAGAAAACGAATTTGAATTGAATCGAATAGAAAACCAATTCGAATTGAATCGAATAGAAAACGAATTTGAATTGAATCGAATAGAAACCGAATTGGAATTGAATCGAATAGAAAACGAATTTGAATTGATTCGAATAGAAAACCAATTTGAATTGAATCGAATAGAAAACCAATTCGAATTGAATCGAATAGAAAACGAATTTGAATTGAATCGAATAGAAAACCAATTCGAATTGAATCGAATAGAAAACGAATTTGAATTGAATCGAATAGAAAACGAATTTGAATTGAATCGAATAGAAAACGAATTTGAATTGAATCGAATAGAAAACGAATTTGAATTGAATCGAATAGAAAACCAATTGGAATTGAATCGAATAGAAAACCAATTCGAATTGAATCGAATAGAAAACAAATTTGAATTGAATCGAATAGAAAACCAATTTGAATTGAATCGAATAGAAAACGAATTTGAATTGAATCGAATAGAAAACGAATTTGAATTGAATCGAATAGAAAACGAATTTGAATTGAATCGAATAGAAAACCAATTTGAATTGAATCGAATAGAAAACAAATTTGAATTGAATCGAATAGAAAACAAATTTGAATTGAATCGAATAGAAAACGACTTTGAAAACGAATTTATAAAGAAGAATTCAATTTTGATTTGAAATGAAATGGAAGTTGAAATTGTTTTCGAAACGAATTCAAAACTATTTTTAAAACTTTGTTTTAAATAGAAATCGACGAAATATATACATTATATATAATATAAGGGCTTGAATAGAACGCGCCGCGGCAGTTCATAAATTTCGACCATTTATTTCAAACGAACATTACGGGAGATCCGACCGTCGGATTCTCCTAAAACTGGAACCGTTGGGTTCGTATCGAAAAGAGCTTTCTAACGAATATTTGAAATTCAAAATCTAATGGTTGGATTTGGAGATACGTCCAAATCAAATTCGAAAAAGGTCGCTATAGGTGCAGTTCGATGGCCGTTGTTGGAAATCGACTGTACGGGCCTTGATAAAATTATTAAAAATAGTAATAATTTGTGTAAAATCAGAAGAAATGATTTGGGAAGATTTGGGGTGAAAAAACTCCATATTTGAAAAGATAAAAATAAAATTTTATCGAAATGAACTAGTTTGAACTCAATTTAAAACCTGGGTTTTTATTTTTAAATAAATAAATTAGATTTAAAAAAAGGGGTTTTAAATAATCGGAATTCCTAATATATTCGATTTGAATTGAACTAGAATTGATTTGTGGGTTTATCGTGAACTGTGTTTTAAACAACACTAGTTCTTTAACCCGATAACAAATAGAATGTGATTTGGGTTTGCCGTGAACTGTGTTTTAAATAACACCTAGTTCTTTAACCCAGTAAAAGGAATTTTAACGAATCTGCAATTAGATTGAAATATGAATTGATAATCTAAATTATCAAATGTAGGAAATAAGCGAGAATGGAGTATCACCAGTTTTGCTCCGAAGCGATAGTTAAATCTTTAATTAGATTTAAACGTGAAATGGTAATTAATTTTACCGATGCCGGAGAGGAGCTTGCCCCTTGCCTCGACTCATGACGGAAATCCAATTTCCAATACGTGTATTGCGGTTTTAATTGTAGAACTAGTATGGCGACATGATATATGGTACCCATGCCGTCTATGATTTATATTTATGATTGAAATTGTTTTGACACTATACACTTATTATAGTATCAAATGATTTGTTTTAAACGTACCAAGCATGTTTGGCTATTATAAGGGAAAACCCTATCCTCCGGCTTGCGTTGCATTGTGTGATGGGACCTGGGTCTTATAATAGCTTCATTTTTCGAAAAAGCATTGCGTTGTTTATTTTATGCACTGGTATTCTTGGGAGGAAATCCGTTCCGTGTTATACGGCGTGGTCCCTTGAATTACTCTCTTTTAAAGTCAAGCTTTAAATAACTGTTTTAGTTCTCACACCAGTCACATGACTGACCTGGAGTTTATTGTTTTAACCTAAACTCTGGGTGCCCCTATTTTCCGCACGGGCAGCTAGTAGTTTTGGTTTTGCAGATTTATATTCACAGGATGCTGGTTTACAGCTGGAATGATATCCGGAAAGCTCTGTATCCGTATATCACCTTCAGTTGTGCTTTGTATTATTTTCCGCTGCTATGTAATTTATTGTAATCTCTGATATTTATTGAATGTAATTTATTCATTTATACTCTGTATATTCTTGTATCTGATGGAATTGTTGTAATAGCAATGAAATGTTCTTCCGTCTGCGTTCATTTGTGTGTTGTCCTCAAAGTATCCGCTCTTTCCTTCATGGGGAAGTTACGGGTTCTTACAAGCATAAATCTGTATCTTTTTTTATGCCATATGTTTTTAAATACACTCTTACCAGACTCAAGTCTAACCCCTTTTAATTGTCCACAATTATCTGGGGTGTCTTATATATCAGATGGGGCAGACCATATTTTTTTTTATAGGAAATATCAAATTATATAGCAACATGATGACATAGGAAGGTGCAGGATTTAAGTTTAAGGAGTATAAATTCAGTCAGATGAATCGATTTAATTCATGTAGTTGATAGATATATTTTTGACATATGAGTTGTAGTGTTATTGGTGTATGAAGTTGTGCATTGTTTTAAGTAGTGTTGAAGAACCTGGAAATGGTACTTAACATGCTATGTTTACTATATTCGTTATATGATTGTAAACTGGTCAAAATGTGTTTGAATTTGTACTTTCAATTGTAAATAGTAAGCCATCGATTGTGTATTCTATTGCTTTTGGTATTTAAATTGAATGATTAGTCTGCATAAGTTTAGTTTGACAATAACCGCTGAATGTCTTTGGTTTATGATGAAAATAGGATACTGTTTAGAAGAGCTTTATTTGTTCTGGTGTTGATAAAGTAAGTGTGGCATATAATTCAATATATGTACATGCCCATTTATCACACAACATGAGGTTTTGATGTGTAGTCGTGTAACAATCCAACATTTTTCAATAATTTAGATTTTTGAATATAAATTTAATTTAATAAGAATATTGATTTAAAAATATTTTATATTTTGGTTTGATAAATATTTTGGTTTATAAATATGATTTTTTTTGTAGTAAAAACTTATTTTAAAGCCATGTTTAATTTATGAGATTTTATAAGTAATGATATTATTTTAAAAAATATGATTTATTTGGATAGTGCTTAGTAATATAAGATATGTAAATTTTTGAAAAGCGGAAATATTATTAAATTAAAATTGAAAAGCAAAGATATTATTTTATAAGATTGAGAAAATTTATTTAGAAATATGTTTGAACCAATGTTCATTTTACAAAATAATTCGTTGTTAGTCCAATCGGCTTAACGATTCGTGATTTTGTTGCTGAAACGATTAAAATTAGAATGTAAATCATAATTAAATATTGGTTTAAAATAATCATTCTATTTCTGTACGTGCACACTAAAAATATCTTATAAAATTTTACGGTAATTTTTAATTTGGAAAATAAGTACATATTTTTCTAACTTATTTTAGGGCAACCGTGGTCCTTTTGGTACTTTACAGAACTAATCAACCGGTTTATTTTATTACCATTTTGGGATCAAGGCACACTATTGTACATGATTATATTATTAGTTTGCTATTGTTTGTTATCAATAATTAAAAATAAAAGGAAATGGGTTTCTCGCATCAGGCAAACGCATGCAAGTACTACATGATAGCAGAAGAGTTCACGCATGCATTATAAAAAAATTAGAAAAATAAAGTGTATACTGAAAAGTTAAAGTGTGTGACATCTGTCCATTTATTTTCCATGTACTGTTCCTTTTTACTTATATAAAAAATTACAACCTTTCTCCTTTCTAAAGTTCTCACCTGATAAACATGCGAACCATTTTCCTCTTCCCCATTTCGATTCCTCTTCTCCATTTCCGCCATTCTCCTCTCATCGTATCACCCACTCATCTGACCATCTCTCAGGATGAAGTCCACCAAGTAGCTTTCCTCCACCTTAAACTGCAAGCTTTCCCCTTTCCTCCCCGTTAACAGCTCGTGTTCCCTCAAAGGCAGTCACTCCATTTTTTTCACTCAAGAAACATTCGGCTTTCCCTTGTACCTAGCTCCACCGCCACTAACTGCATGTTGCCACATCCGCCGCTTCACCATGCACCACCACCAGTTGCCTCATCTCAGACCACTACACCTCACGTGTCCCTATTTCTCTATCTTCCCTGAAAAAACCCATAGCTTTCCCTCTTCCAAACACTATCTGTGTTCCCTTCTTCACCAACTAAAACCGCCCAACACCCTTCCAGATGCCACCGCCACCATATACTCTTCTCCGGCAATCTCCACCGACCCTGCTGCACCATCCAGTCCCGTCCTCACTCGGTCAGTAGGCCTCTCACCCTCTCTTCCCTCATGAAAACAGCCGCAACCCCTTTTAAACCAATATGCAAACAACCTTGCCAACTTTTTTTCTCTCCTCCCTACTTTGTTTGCCACGTCAGTAAGGCTACCAAACACCTACTACTCCTCCTCAGTCTGAACACATAGCTCCTCCGCGGTCCGGTATAGCACAAAACCGGTCTTCCTGCATGTTGAAAATGAGTGTGTCGAAAACAACATGTATTGAAGTATATACACGTTAATTTGCAGAACGGAAGTGTGCGCGTAGCATCATTCGTAGAGAATATACGTGATTGCCTGAGATTTAATCGCAGTTGATACGGAGTGTTGATGGTGAAGATTTTTGGATGCATGATGGTGAGAACTCTAATTCAAATTTATTTTTAAATCAGTAGTAATGATTAATTAAAATAAGTCATTTAACATTAATGGATTGCTTGTGTATACTTACGATTGTATGCAATGATCGATGGACATTTATGTAGTTAGAATACACTGGACACTAAGCGTTATTGACCGTCATGCTATGCACATAATGAAATTGGTTGCCATTAATCGTTGTGTTTATGTTGGATGAGTTTATGTTCATATGTGGTTGATTATTGATTGATTATAAATGAATCACATACACACAATAATCGTGGAGTTATATGGATAATCGGTTCAAAATCTCTTTCTATAACAATTTTATTGTTAAAATATTTAAATAGAAATTGGAAGTTTAGATTTTTGGATTTAGATTTCGAATAGTTTGGAAATTTAAGTTACAAATGATAATTGAATCTTCGTGAAAGACGGAACGATTTCGGAAATGTTTTTAAATATTGTTGGACTCTCAAAATTAAACAATTTCGAGAATTTAATTTAGAAAATGATTTTTAGTTACATTTATTTTATGTAAACATTTGATTCCATTTATTATTATAAACGTTATCTATAAATCTTGAAATAATCTGGAAAGAAAATATTTTTATTAAGTTTTAACTTAAATTTAAAAGGAGCTTTGGAAATATTTATCAAGCTATAAACGTTGAATTGAGTTCAAATGTTAAGTTCAGAGAAACGATTTGAGTTATAAAATGAGTTTTATTGGTTTTTTATTAGTTTAGCAACGAACTGTAAATTTGAAAATGATTGAACAAGTTTGGGAAAATGTTATTATTTTATATTAAGTTTTCAATTTGATTTGAAATGGAGATTTTGATTTAAATTATTGGAATTTAATATATTTTAGAAACAGATTGGAAGATTTATATTTATATCGTTATATAGCTTGAATCGAACATGTCGCGTAGTGACAGTTCATGAATATCGATTATAATTTTCAAATGACTATAACTTGAACGTTTTGAATCGAATTGACATGAAACGAACAAAACCGGATTCCTGTTAATGATGATTTTTGAATAGGAAAGAAATTTTCAAATTCCAACATATGGTATTCAAGTTATGTTTAAAAGAAAATTGGAAAAGGTTGCTATATGTGCAGTTCTGCGACTGTAATAAGGAATTGAATAAAAATGGATTTATAAAATTATTCAAAACTTGAGGAAATTATTATAAATCTTATTTTAATATTTAAAAGTGATTAGAACTAAAATATTTGAATTTCGAATGATTTTGAATCTATTTGCTATAAAGGGCTATTTTCACAGCACTTTTAGAAAACATTTTCAAACGTTATTGTAACATTTCTTTGAAAATGATTATGTTTCATGAGCTATTATTTTAATTATGGAAATTTTTGAGAAATATGTTGAAAGATTTTAAAATATTTAATTTTTTTGAAAGAAATTATAATGATTAAATCATTTTTACCATTCAAGTTAAGTTTAGAAGTTTATATTTAAAAGGAAAGAAGTTAGATAGAGTTAGTCTTCAAATATTCGATATGAGATGCCATTGTTTGGCAAATACTATTTGAAATTGTTATGGAAAGGTTCTTCTTATAATATTCGCCGATTTTGTGAATAGATATCCATATAAGTCGATAAACTCTTTTTAACTTTTATAAACTCTTTTTAACTTATAATTGAATATCAGTTGTTTGAATTATCGTAAATGGAATTTTAATCCAAATAAGGATTTGGTAAACTTGAAGATTTATGAAAAGAATACAATGAATGGAAAATTATGTTTTGAAATGTAAGATTTGTAAACTGAATATTTGATTTAGGGTTAAATTGGTAACGAGGTATATGTAGAAATCCAACTTTGTTTTGTAAATAAATTTATAATGATTTGGAAGGAGGTTCGAATTTAAAAAAACTTCATAAATCATAACTATTGTTTTTAAAATACACTTAATACTTGGAAAGACCGGGATCAGGTATATGTCTGAAAGCCATTCCAAGTAATAATACAACGTTATAAAGAAATTGAAGACTTGGAAATCAATAAGTGAAGACCGAGAACCTTTGAATTGTTTGGATCGATTGATGATGACTCGATTAGGGCCGATCACCTAATACAAGGTTATAAGTGACATTGGATCTAAAGATATTTGGAGAATTTTGGATTGTTGTTCCATTCAGACCTAGAATGGACTTGTATGGATTATGTGTCTGACATCGTAATTGACTGCGTAGCACTGATACCTGTTAATATATATATCGGATTTGTGGCGATAAATTATTCTCGTCTCTAAGACATATGAGCTTAGAGGTTATGTATTGATAGAAATCAGTGACATGTTGTGAATTAACAATGTGGCATACTCGAGTTATGAAATAAGTTGGTGATGATCAAAGCATGGATTATTGAAGTGTAGCTACATGTATATCGTGACATCGACGAACCTCACACCCCGAATTGATGGTAAACTAGGGGTTAGGTTGTATACATATATATAATCTCTATTGGAACTCGAAAGCTTTAGCGGTAGATCTTGTAATAACCCGAAAATCTGTGCCAGTTTAAAAATTTTATTTTGGCAATTTTAGCGAAATTCGATCATTTAAAATAGATTATTTTAAATAATATCGACGAGAAATCTATTTTGAATATAATTAGAACGTATATATTATATACGCCGTCGTTATAATATAAATATTTATATATAATTATAAATAGAATTGAAAATGGCGCGGTAGTTCGATAATTCGATTTCAAACTTCAATTGAACGTACCGGGTGCAAAACAATCCGGATTTTAGTGAAACCAATAATAATAGGATCTCTTTGTGAATATCTTTCCAACGAATCAGAAAAATCGAAATTTCATAGCGGGAATCAAAAGATATGTCCAGTTGAAAATTCTGAATAGTCGCTATGGAATTCAGGCCCTTAAAAATGAGAATTTTGCAAGTGACCTCGGATTTCGACGAAACCAGTTTTGTTGGGTCCGCAGTGTTAAGTTATTGCTAGATTCCAAATTTCATAATTTTTCGAATCAATATGTGAGCGTGGTGAAGGAAAGCGTGTTTGACCAAATTCAGTTGATTTTAATCGACTGGAAATTGGCCATTTTTCAAACGGTCTCAGAATTCGACGAAATTAGTTTTGTTAGGACCATATCGTCAATACGAAGCTAGAAAATATTTTTCTGGAATTTTTAAAGTTCGTATGTGGCCCCGGTAATTTGAAAGGTACGTTTAAAATTCAATATAATGATTTAAATGTAAATGCAACGGAAACTGATCGAAACTGTCGATTCAGCTTGCGGTACATATCCCATTGTGTTCGGAATGGGGGTGAAACGCTATGGGCGACAGGCGGTGGACCTCGTTTAGAGGTCGTATGTAAAAGTCAATTTTTTTTCAATTAAAATAAATTAAAAAATTAAATTGTCTCTCTCTTCTCCCCCTTTATTTCGTTCTGCCCCCCCCCCCATTCCTTCTTTCGATTCAGAATTAAAAAGAGAAAAAAAAAATTTGGCGGTCGACGACCGACCACTGCCACCACGCCTCCCTCCGCCTTCGCCTCCACCGTTCCACCCCGCACCTCGATATCGATCCCTCTCCTCCATCGCGAGATCGACTCCAACCCCTACCCCACACCATCGAACCCCATCGCTGAACCGCTCCCCCTTTTCTTCCATCGCCCCCTTCCAGACAGCGCCGCCCACCCTGCTGACGCCCTCCGACCATCGCGCCTTCATCTCAGACTTTCACCTTTTCTTCCATCGCCGTTCTCCCTCCCCCCCCTTTATTCTATCGGAAACCGCAACCCACCACCCCGCCTGGGCCAGTGCACCACCGTCGTCCCTCCTCGGGTGCGCCGCCACTGACAAAGACCCCCTCCCCCTCTTCGTTCGTCGACTGTAAGTGTTTATTTCTATTTTTATTCATGTAAACAATTTAAAAATATGATCTTTTGGTTGTTGAAGATTTGAGTTTTATATATATATATTGATTTTTATTAAGTTAAAGATATAATTTTTATTATATAGAAAGAGTAAAAATTCGATTTTTAAACTAGAAAAGATTCGTTTTTTTTAAACTAGAAAAGATTCGATTTTTAAACTAATAAAAATAGGATTTTTATATGTTGAACTTCGAAATAAAAATAGGATTTATATATGTTGAACTTCGAAATAAAAATATGATTTTTATATGTTGAACTGAGGAATAAAAATTTGATTTTCATATATTGAATAGCGAAGTAAAAATTCGATTTTTAAAGGTATGAAGCAAATAAAAATATGATTTTTAAATTGAAAATAAAAATGTAATTTTTATTTTAAAGACATCAAAATATAAAAATGTGTGATTTTTATATATGTAGTGGCTACGGGCAACGAAGATGACGAAGATGCGATAGCGATGAAGATTTCTATCAATGAAGTGCCGTGGAGTTAGGATAGCTATATGTGAGAATTTCTCACCTTTCAATTTCTTTTTCTATTTATATATATATACTAGGATGCAGACGGTGCTTAGTAGCACCCGACACAATCGTCCACAGACCATGGACTTGTTTGTTTGGTTGCATAGATTAGTTGGATATTTGATTTGAATTTGGTTGTTTGGTGAATTTGATTGATGTGTGAATGGCGTGGGCCTTCACTAGACCGGGGATAAGGCTAGGCCTCGTCCCGTTTCTAGTATCGTGCCGTTATGCCGCCGAAATTTTCTAAAATATGTTAGAAAAATTAAAATATCATTTTATTTAAAGAATGAACTGAATAGAAATTCATATGTCAAAATAAAATGTTTTATCGTTAAAAATATAATTTTTAACGTGAAGTGAATAAAATATTCATTTACAAACCGGACGGTTTGTTTATGTACACCTATTTGAATGACATTGATTGGGACGATAAATTTTACACCTCGCCCAACTGCACAAATAAAATCTGTGTTTGATTGTTTGAAACCCCACACGGGTGTTGGGATGAAATTTGAAGTTCACTCATCCTGATTGATTAAATATGTCGATCGATTGATTGACAGGCTGTTATAAGCGTTAGATATCTATATTTGATGCTTATACAGTGTAGTGCACTTTAGTTGATGGTTGATTATTGTTCAATGCTATTATATACATGTGTTGTATGAAAATCCATATAATTAACTTTATATGGTAATTGATTGGGCCTCATTCCAATTTAGAAAATAAAGAACAATATAAAATAAAGGTTCATGTGTTGACAGTACTCATTCATTGAGATTGGTCATGTGTTGAACGAAATATTTTGATAATAACAACTATTTTGAAAAATAAATATTTGAAATAGAATATTTGAAAATAAAGGAATATATGAAGCCGTGTTGATTAGATTGACGCCATTTTGACGTGAACGATATTTATATCGATTTTAAACGATTTCGAAATGAATTGAATTGAAAACGATTTCGAAATGAATTGAATTGAAAACGATTTCGAAATGAATTGAATTGAAAACGATTTCGAAATGAATTGAATTGAAAACGATTTCGAAATGAATTGAATTGAAAACGAATTCGAAATGAATTGAATTGAAAACGATTTCGAAATGAATTGAATTGAAAACGATTTCGAAATGAATTGAATTGAAAACGAATTCAAATTGAATTGAAAGCGAATTGAAATGAATTCAAATTGAATTGAAATTTGAATTGAATTGAAATGAATTTTAAAACGAATTTATAAAGAAGAATTCAATTTTGATTTGAATTGAAAGGGAAGTTGAAATTGCTTTTGAAACGGATTTAAAACTATTTATATAATTCGTTTTAAATAGAAATCGACGATATATATAATATAATGGCCTGAATAGAACGCGCCGCGCCGCGGCAGTTCGTGAATTTCGACCATTTATTTCAAACGGACATTACGGGAGATCCGACCGTCGGATTCTCCTAAAACCGGAACCGTTGGGTTCGTATCGAAAAGAGCTTTCTAACGAATATTAGAAATTAGAAATCTAACGGTTGGATTTGGAATTATGTCCAAATCAAATTTGAAAAAGGTTGCTGTAAGTGCAGTTCGATGGCCGTTGATGGAAATCGACTGTACGGGCCTTGATAAAATTATTAAAAATAGTAATAATTTGTGTAAAATCATAAGAAATGATTTAGAAAGAATTGGGATGAAAAACTCCATATTTGAAAAGATAAAAATAGATTTTTATCGAATTTAACTAATTTGAACTAGAATTATAACTCTATTTATTTTTAAATAAATAAATTGAATTTAAAAATGGTTTTGAAAATAACCAGAATTTCCAATGATTGCATTGGAATTGATTTGAATCGAAATTGTCTTCGGAATATTTCAATGTTGGATTTCGTGATTATACGGATGTTGTTATGGGAATTTGAAAGATATACATATATATATCGTTATTTCCAATACGACATTTGTTAATCGTAGAATTTGATATTGAATATAAGCCGATATATTTTCTATTCAGAGCCTTATATTGAATATCGAATGTGATTTGGGTTTGTCGTGAATGGTGTCTTCACTAACACTGTTCTTGAACCCAGTTGAGAAAAGATTAAATCTTTTTATTTAGATTTAATGAAGTGTACCAATTAAATGATATTTAATTGGAATTGAATTGATATTGATTTTTGGGTTTATCGTGAACAGTGTTTTAAAATAACACTCGTTCTTTAACCCGATAATCAATCGAATGTGACTTTGGGTTTATCGTGAACCGTGTTTTAAATGACACGGATTCTTTAGCCAGTTAACGATTAAAACTAAGTGGAGTTTTAATGAATCTTTAAATAGATTGAAATAATCGAAATGGAGTATCACCAGTTCTTGTTGCAGTCGTGATGGGGGGTTCTCGCTTCGCGGTTTGGTGGCGAACGGGAGACTCTTACCCCCACATGTCCCTTGTGGTGGGGGTTGGTTAGGCAGTGGCCGGGAGACTCGAGAGGGTCGCCGTAAAACAAGTAACTGGGGGACCATGTGAAAGCCACGGTGGGTTTTACCTGCTGCTTGGGGGATGAAGGGATGGTTGCAAAGCCTACCGGAGTTCGTCGGCTATTTTACAGTTGGTATCAGAGCTTTGGTTTACAAAGCTCAGAGAACAAGGCACATTAGAACCATACGAAAGAATTCATCAGATATTGGATTAGTAATATCCAATTAGAATGACTCGTTAGAGATGGGATCAGTAGTATCCTAGAACGAGTGTGAAGAGTATATTTTTAAAATGAAAACAAATTTTTGTTTTGAAAATTTAAATCACTTATACGTATTTGAATAATTTATTTGTATTGATTTGGACAGTCCAGTATATAAAGATTTTGGATATGCGCCTTGCAAACGTATATTTGAAGTTTTAATATACTGGATAGATATAGGACCGCACTCTAGTAGCCCGGAGATGTTCTGATGGTGGTTCGAAACATCATCAACATTTATTTTCGAGTGACGAAGGTGTGATACCTATATATTTCCATTAGACTGGTGTGAGAACCAAAACCTATATATATAGCTAGGACACATTGTTGTGAATTGGCATCGAAAACATGATTTTTGTATATATATCAAAGTTATGAATTTGAAACTCTAATTCACTAATTGATTGATGTTTGTGTTGTTTGTTTATTTGTTTGCTAATTTTTAACCATTAAGCCTAATTGGATCAAATATTGAATTATATTGAAAATTGGTCGCATTTGCTTGCATATAGTTGTACTTACCTTGAACAGGTCATAGCAAGGAGGCTAGAGCAGAGAATAAAATTTGTTTGCCCGACAAATAGGTACATATTTACTACATAATTTACTGTTTTGTTTGGGTGATGATGATTTTATGAGCCTATTGGCTAGCCGCTTGGCTTTTTCCTTTTCTTTTTGAGATCTGAAGGACCGGGGAAGCAATTTGAAATTCCCCGATGCTCCCATTGCAGGGGAGGTTATGGCGAAATTTTTAGAAAATTTAGGGTGTTAGCCAAATTTTTGAAAATTTGAAAATTCTCAGAAACTGAAAAGTTGGAGAATGGAAGCCAGATCGAAAGTAGAGTTGATTAATCAAACCACTTTCGACTTTGTTCCTTTTCGGGGACGAAAAGTTTTAAGTGGGGGAGATTGTAATAACCCGAAAATCTGGGCCAGTTTAAAAATTTTATTTTGGCAATTTTAGCGAAATTCGATCATTTAAAATAGATTATTTTAAATAATATCGACGAGAAATCTATTTTGAATATAACTAGAACGTATATATTATATACGCCGTCGTTATAATATAAATATTTATATATAATTATAAATAGAATTGAAAATGGCGCGGTAGTTCGATAATTCGATTTCAAACTTCAATTGAACGTACCGGGTGCAAAACAATCCGAATTTTAGTGAAACCAAAAATAATAGGATCTCTTTGTGAATATCTTTACAACGAATCAGAAAAATCGAAATTTCATAGCGGGAATCAAAAGATATGTCCAGTTGAAAATTCTGAATAGTCGCTATGGAATTCAGGCCCTTAAAAATGAGAATTTTGCAAGCGACCTCGGATTTCGACGAAACCAGTTTTGTTGGGTCCGCAGTGTTAAGTTATTGCTAGATTCCAAATTTCATAATTTTTCGAATCAATATGTGAGCGTGGTGAAGGAAAGCGTGTTTGACCAAATTCAGTTGATTTTAATCGACTGGAAATTGGCCATTTTTCAAACGGTCTCAGAATTCGACGAAATTAGTTTTGTTAGGACCGTATCGTCAATACGAAGCTAGAAAATATTTTTCTGGAATTTTTAAAGTTCGTATGTGGCCCCGGTAATTTGAAAGGTACGTTTAAAATTCAATATAATGATTTAAATGTAAATGCAACGGAAACTGATCGAAACTGTCGATTCAGCTTGCGGTACATATCCCATTGTGTTCGGAATGGGGGTGAAACGCTATGGGCGACAGGCGGTGGACCTCGTTTAGAGGTCGTATGTAAAAGTCAATTTTTTTCAATTAAAATAATTAAAATAAATTAAAAAATTAAATTGTCTCTCTCTTCTCCCCCTTTATTTCGTTCTGCCCCCCCCTATTCCTTCTTTCGATTCAGAATTAAAAAGAGAAAAAAAAAATTTGGCGGTCGACGACCGACCACTGCCACCACGCCTCCCTCCGCCTCCACCGTTCCACCCCGCACCTCGATATCGATCCCTCTCCTCCATCGCGAGATCGACTCCAACCCCTACCCCACACCATCGAACCCCATCGCTGAACCGCTCCCCCTTTTCTTCCATCGCCCCCTTCCAGACCGCGCCGCCCACCCTGCTGACGCCCTCCGACCATCGCGCCTTCATCTCCGACTTTCACCTTTTCTTCCATCGCCGTTCTCCCTTCCCCCCCTTTATTCTATCGGAAACCGCAACCCACCACCCCGCCTGGGCCAGTGCACCACCGTCGTCCCTCCTTGGGTGCGCCGCAATTGACAAAGACCCCCTCCCCCTCTTCGTTCGTCGACTGTAAGTGTTTATTTCTATTTTTATTCATGTAAACAATTTAAAAATATGATCTTTTGGTTGTTGAAGATTTGAGTTTTATATATATATATAATGATTTTTATTAGGTTAAAGATATAATTTTTATTATATAGAAAGAGTAAAAATTCGATTTTTAAACTAGAAAAGATTCGTTTTTTTTAAACTAGAAAAGATTCGATTTTTAAACTAATAAAAATAGGATTTTTATATGTTGAACTTCGAAATAAAAATAGGATTTATATATGTTGAACTTCGAAATAAAAATATGATTTTTATATGTTGAACTACGGAATAAAAATTTGATTTTCATATATTGAATAGCGAATTAAAAATTCGATTTTTAAAGGTATGAAGCAAATAAAAATATGATTTTTAAATTGAAAATAAAAATGTAATTTTTATTTTAAAGACATCAAAATATAAAAATGTGTGATTTTTATATATGTAGTGGCTACGGGCAACGAAGATGACGAAGATGCGATAGCGATGAAGATTTCTATCAATGAAGTGTCGTGGAGTTAGGATAGCTATCTGTGAGAATTTCTCACCTTTCAATTTCTTTTTCTATTTATATATATATACTAGGATGCAGACGGTGCTTAGTAGCACCCGACACAATCGTCCACAGACCATGGACTTGTTTGTTTGGTTGCATAGATTAGTTGGATATTTGATTTGAATTTGGTTGTTTGGTGAATTTGATTGATGTGTGAATGGCGTGGGCCTTCACTAGACCGGGGATAAGGCTAGGCCTCGTCCCGTTTCTAGTATCGTGCCGTTATGCCGCCGAAATTTTCTAAAATATGTTAGAAAAATTAAAATATCATTTTATTTAAAGAATGAACTGAATAGAAATTCATATGTCAAAATAAAATGTTTTATCGTTAAAAATATAATTTTTAACGTGAAGTGAATAAAATATTCATTTACAAACCGGACGGTTTGTTTATGTACACCTATTTGAATGACATTGATTGGGACGATAAATTTTACACCTCGCCCAACTGCACAAATAAAATCTGTGTTTGATTGTTTGAAACCCCACACGGGTGTTGGGATGAAATTTGAAGTTCACTCATCCTGATTGATTAAATATGTCGATCGATTGATTGACAGGCTGTTATAAGCGTTAGATATCTATATTTGATGCTTATACAGTGTAGTGCACTTTAGTTGATGGTTGATTATTGTTCAATGCTATTATATACATGTGTTGTATGAAAATCCATATAATTAACTTTATATGGTAATTGATTGGGCCTCATTCCAATTTAGAAAATAAAGAACAATATATAATAAAGGTTCATGTGTTGACAGTACTCATTCATTGAGATTGGTCATGTGTTGAACGAAATATTTTGATAATAACAACTATTTTGAAAAATAAATATTTGAAATAGAATATTTGAAAATAAAGGAATATATGAAGCCGTGTTGATTAGATTGACGCCATTTTGACGTGAACGATATTTATATCGATTTTAAACGATTTCGAAATGAATTGAATTGAAAACGATTTCAAAATGAATTGAATTGAAAACGATTTCGAAATGAATTGAATTGAAAACGATTTCGAAATGAATTGAATTGAAAACGATTTCAAAATGAATTGAATTGAAAACGATTTCGAAATGAATTGAATTGAAAACGATTTCGAAATGAATTGAATTGAAAACGATTTCGAAATGAATTGAATTGAAAACGATTTCGAAATGAATTGAATTGAAAACGATTTCGAAATGAATTGAATTGAAAACGATTTCGAAATGAATTGAATTGAAAACGAATTCAAATTGAATTGAAAGCGAATTGAAATGAATTCAAATTGAATTGAAATTTGAATTGAATTGAAATGAATTTTAAAACGAATTTATAAAGAAGAATTCAATTTTGATTTGAATTGAAAGGGAAGTTGAAATTGCTTTTGAAACGGATTTAAAACTATTTATATAATTCGTTTTAAATAGAAATCGACAAAATATATAATATAATGGCCTGAATAGAACGCGCCGCGCCGCGGCAGTTCGTGAATTTCGACCATTTATTTCAAACGGACATTACGGGAGATCCGACCGTCGGATTCTCCTAAAACCGGAACCGTTGGGTTCGTATCGAAAAGAGCTTTCTAACGAATATTAGAAATTAGAAATCTAACGGTTGGATTTGGAATTATGTCCAAATCAAATTTAAAAAAGGTTGCTGTAAGTGCAGTTCGATGGCCGTTGATGGAAATCGACTGTACGGGCCTTGATAAAATTATTAAAAATAGTAATAATTTGTGTAAAATCATAAGAAATGATTTAGAAAGAATTGGGATGAAAAACTCCATATTTGAAAAGATAAAAATAGATTTTTATCGAATTGAACTAATTTGAACTAGAATTATAACTCTATTTATTTTTAAATAAATAAATTGAATTTAAAAATGGTTTTGAAAATAACCAGAATTTCCAATGATTGCATTGGAATTGATTTGAATCGAAATTGTCTTCGGAATATTTCAATGTTGGATTTCGTGATTATACGGATGTTGTTATGGGAATTTGAAAGATATACATATATATATCGTTATTTCCAATACGACATTTGTTAATCGTAGAATTTGATATTGAATATAAGCCGATATATTTTCTATTCAGAGCCTTATATTGAATATCGAATGTGATTTGGGTTTGTCGTGAATGGTGTCTTCACTAACACTGTTCTTGAACCCAGTTGAGAAAAGATTAAATCTTTTTATTTAGATTTAATGAAGTGTACCAATTAAATGATATTTAATTGGAATTGAATTGATATTGATTTTTGGGTTTATCGTGAACAGTGTTTTAAAATAACACTCGTTCTTTAACCCGATAATCAATCGAATGTGACTTTGGGTTTATCGTGAACCGTGTTTTAAATGACACAGATTCTTTAGCCAGTTAACGATTAAAACTAAGTGGAGTTTTAATGAATCTTTAAATAGATTGAAATAATCGAAATGGAGTATCACCAGTTCTTGTTGCAGTCGTGATGGGGGGTTCTCGCTTCGCGGTTTGGTGGCGAACGGGAGACTCTTACCCCCACATGTCCCTTGTGGTGGGGGTTGGTTAGGCAGTGGCCGGGAGACTCGAGAGGTTTGCCGTAAAACAAGTAACTGGGGGACCATGTGAAAGCCACGGTGGGTTTTACCTGCTGCTTGGGGGATGAAGGGATGGTTGCAAAGCCTACCGGAGATCGTCGGCTATTTTACAGTTGGTATCAGAGCTTTGGTTTACAAAGCTCAGAGAACAAGGCACATTAGAACCATACGAAAGAATTCATCAGATATTGGATTAGTAATATCCAATTAGAATGACTCGTTAGAGATGGGATCAGTAGTATCCTAGAACGAGTGTGAAGAGTATATTTTTAAAATGAAAACAAATTTTTGTTTTGAAAATTTAAATCACTTATACGTATTTGAATAATTTATTTGTATTGATTTGGACAGTCCAGTATATAAAGATTTTGCATATGCGCCTTGCAAACGTATATTTGAAGTTTTAATATACTGGATAGATATAGGACCGCACTCTAGTAGCCCGGAGATGTTCTGATGGTGGTTCGAAACATCATCAACATTTATTTTCGAGTGACGAAGGTGTGATACCTATATATTTCCATTAGACTGGTGTGAGAACCAAAACCTATATATATAGCTAGGACACATTGTTGTGAATTGGCATCGAAAACATGATTTTTGTATATATATCAAAGTTATGAATTTGAAACTCTAATTCACTAATTGATTGATGTTTGTGTTGTTTGTTTATTTGTTTGCTAATTTTTAACCATTAAGCCTAATTGGATCAAATATTGAATTATATTGAAAATTGGTCGCATTTGCTTGCATATAGTTGTACTTACCTTGAACAGGTCATAGCAAGGAGGCTAGAGCAGAGAATAAAATTTGTTTGCCCGACAAATAGGTACATGTTTACTACATAATTTACTGTTTTGTTTGGGTGATGATGATTTTATGAGCCTATTGGCTAGCCGCTTGGCTTTTTCCTTTTCTTTTTGAGATCTGAAGGACCGGGGAAGCAATTTGAAATTCCCCGATGCTCCCATTGCAGGGGAGGTTATGGCGAAATTTTTCGAAAATTTAGGGTGTTAGCCAAATTTTTGAAAATTTGAAAATTCTCAGAAACTGAAAAGTTGGAGAATGGAAGCCAGATCGAAAGTAGAGTTGATTAATCAAACCACTTTCGACTTTGTTCCTTTTCGGGGACGAAAAGTTTTAAGTGGGGGAGATTGTAATAACCCGAAAATCTGGGCCAGTTTAAAATTTTTATTTTGGCAATTTTAGCGAAATTCGATCATTTAAAATAGATTATTTTAAATAATATCGACGAGAAATCTATTTTGAATATAATTAGAACGTATATATTATATACGCCGTCGTTATAATATAAATATTTATATATAATTATAAATAGAATTGAAAATGGCGCGGTAGTTCGATAATTCGATTTCAAACTTCAATTGAACGTACCGGGTGCAAAACAATCCGGATTTTAGTGAAACCAAAAATAATAGGATCTCTTTGTGAATATCTTTCCAACGAATCAGAAAAATCGAAATTTCATAGCGGGAATCAAAAGATATGTCCAGTTGAAAATTCTGAATAGTCGCTATGGAATTCAGGCCCTTAAAAATGAGAATTTTGCAAGCGACCTCGGATTTCGACGAAACCAGTTTTGTTGGGTCCGCAGTGTTAAGTTATTGCTAGATTCCAAATTTCATAATTTTTCGAATCAATATGTGAGCGTGGTGAAGGAAAGCGTGTTTGACCAAATTCAGTTGATTTTAATCGACTGGAAATTGGCCATTTTTCAAACGGTCTCAGAATTCGACGAAATTAGTTTTGTTAGGACCGTATCGTCAATACGAAGCTAGAAAATATTTTTCTGGAATTTTTAAAGTTCGTATGTGGCCCCGGTAATTTGAAAGGTACGTTTAAAATTCAATATAATGATTTAAATGTAAATGCAACGGAAACTGATCGAAACTGTCGATTCAGCTTGCGGTACATATCCCATTGTGTTCGGAATGGGGGTGAAACGCTATGGGCGACAGGCGGTGGACCTCGTTTAGAGGTCGTATGTAAAAGTCAATTTTTTTCAATTAAAATAATTAAAATAAATTAAAAAATTAAATTGTCTCTCTCTTCTCCCCCTTTATTTCGTTCTGCCCCCCCCCCCTATTCCTTCTTTCGATTCAGAATTAAAAAGAGAAAAAAAAAATTTGGCGGTCGACGACCGACCACTGCCACCACGCCTCCCTCCGCCTTCGCCTCCACCGTTCCACCCCGCACCTCGATATCGATCCCTCTCCTCCATCGCGAGATCGACTCCAACCCCTACCCCACACCATCGAACCCCATCGCTGAACCGCTCCCCCTTTTCTTCCATCGCCCCCTTCCAGACCGCGCCGCCCACCCTGCTGACGCCCTCCGACCATCGCGCCTTCATCTCCGACTTTCACCTTTTCTTCCATCGCCGTTCTCCCTTCCCCCCCTTTATTCTATCGGAAACCGCAACCCACCACCCCGCCTGGGCCAGTGCACCACCGTCGTCCCTCCTTGGGTGCGCCGCCACTGACAAAGACCCCCTCCCCCTCTTCGTTCGTCGACTGTAAGTGTTTATTTCTATTTTTATTCATGTAAACAATTTAAAAATATGATCTTTTGGTTGTTGAAGATTTGAGTTTTATATATATATATATAATGATTTTTATTAGGTTAAAGATATAATTTTTATTATATAGAAAGAGTAAAAATTCGATTTTTAAACTAGAAAAGATTCGTTTTTTTTAAACTAGAAAAGATTCGATTTTTAAACTAATAAAAATAGGATTTTTATATGTTGAACTTCGAAATAAAAATAGGATTTATATATGTTGAACTTCGATATAAAAATATGATTTTTATATGTTGAACTGCGGAATAAAAATTTGATTTTCATATATTGAATAGCGAAGTAAAAATTCGATTTTTAAAGGTATGAAGCAAATAAAAATATGATTTTTAAATTGAAAATAAAAATGTAATTTTTATTTTAAAGACATCAAAATATAAAAATGTGTGATTTTTATATATGTAGTGAATACGGGCAACGAAGATGACGAAGATGCGATAGCGATGAAGATTTCTATCAATGAAGTGCCGTGGAGTTAGGATAGCTATCTGTGAGAATTTCTCACCTTTCAATTTCTTTTTCTATTTATATATATATACTAGGATGCAGACGGTGCTTAGTAGCACCCGACACAATCGTCCACAGACCATGGACTTGTTTGTTTGGTTGCATAGATTAGTTGGATATTTGATTTGAATTTGGTTGTTTGGTGAATTTGATTGATGTGTGAATGGCGTGGGCCTTCACTAGACCGGGGATAAGGCTAGGCCTCGTCCCGTTTCTAGTATCGTGCCGTTATGCCGCCGAAATTTTCTAAAATATGTTAGAAAAATTAAAATATCATTTTATTTAAAGAATGAACTGAATAGAAATTCATATGTCAAAATAAAATGTTTTATCGTTAAAAATATAATTTGTAACGTGAAGTGAATAAAATATTCATTTACAAACCGGACGGTTTGTTTATGTACACCTATTTGAATGACATTGATTGGGACGATAAATTTTACACCTCGCCCAACTGCACAAATAAAATCTGTGTTTGATTGTTTGAAACCCCACACGGGTTTTGGGATGAAATTTGAAGTTCACTCATCCTGATTGATTAAATATGTCGATCGATTGATTGACAGGCTGTTATAAGCGTTAGATATCTATATTTGATGCTTATACAGTGTAGTGCACTTTGGTTGATGGTTGATTATTGTTCTATGCTATTATATACATGTGTTGTATGAAAATCCATATAATTAACTTTATATGGTAATTGATTGGGCCTCATTCCAATTTAGAAAATAAAGAACAATATAAAATAAAGGTTCATGTGTTGACAGTACTCATTCATTGGGATTGGTCATGTGTTGAACGAAATATTTTGATAATAACAACTATTTTGAAAAAGAAATATTTGAAATAGAATATTTGAAAATAAAGGAATATATGAAGCTGTGTTGATTAGATTGACGCCATTTTGACGTGAACGATATTTATATCGATTTTAAACGATTTCGAAATGAATTGAATTGAAAACGATTTCGAAATGAATTGAAATGAAAACGATTTCGAAATGAATTGAATTGAAAACGATTTCGAAATGAATTGAATTGAAAACGATTTCGAAATGAATTGAATTGAAAACGATTTCGAAATGAATTGAATTGAAAACGATTTCGAAATGAATTGAATTGAAAACGATTTCGAAATGAATTGAATTGAAAACGATTTCGAAATGAATTGAATTGAAAACGATTTCGAAATGAATTGAATTGAAAACGAATTCAAATTGAATTGAAAGCGAATTGAAATGAATTCAAATTGAATTGAAATTTGAATTGAATTGAAATGAATTTTAAAACGAATTTATAAAGAAGAATTCAATTTTGATTTGAATTGAAAGGGAAGTTGAAATTGCTTTTGAAACGGATTTAAAACTATTTATATAATTCGTTTTAAATAGAAATCGACGAAATATATAATATAATGGCCTGAATAGAACGCGCCGCGCCGCGGCAGTTCGTGAATTTCGACCATTTATTTCAAACGGACATTACGGGAGATCCGACCGTCGGATTCTCCTAAAACCGGAACCGTTGGGTTCGTATCGAAAAGAGCTTTCTAACGAATATTAGAAATTAGAAATCTAATGGTTGGATTTGGAATTATGTCCAAATCAAATTTGAAAAAGGTCGCTGTAAGTGCAGTTCGATGGCCGTTGATGGAAATCGACTGTACGGGCCTTGATAAAATTATTAAAAATAGTAATAATTTGTGTAAAATCATAAGACATGATTTAGAAAGAATTGGGATGAAAAACTCCATATTTGAAAAGATAAAAATAGATTTTTATCGAATTGAACTAATTTGAACTAGAATTATAACTCTATTTATTTTTAAATAAATAAATTGAATTTAAAAATGGTTTTGAAAATAACCAGAATTTCCAATGATTGCATTGGAATTGATTTGAATCGAAATTGTCTTCGGAATATTTCAATGTTGGATTTCGTGATTATACGGATGTTGTTATGGGAATTTGAAAGATATACATATATATATCGTTATTTCCAATACGACATTTGTTAATCGTAGAATTTGATATTGAATATAAGCCGATATATTTTTTATTCAGAGCCTTATATTGAATATCAAATGTGATTTGGGTTTGTCGTGAATGGTGTCTTCACTAACACTGTTCTTGAACCCAGTTGAGAAAAGATTAAATCTTTTTATTTAGATTTAATGAAGTGTACCAATTAAATGATATTTAATTGGAATTGAATTGATATTGATTTTTGGGTATATCGTGAACAGTGTTTTAAAATAACACTCGTTCTTTAACCCGATAATCAATCGAATGTGACTTTGGGTTTATCGTGAACCGTGTTTTAAATGACACGGATTCTTTAGCCCAGTTAACGATTAAAACTAAGTGGAGTTTTAATGAATCTTTAAATAGATTGAAATAATCGAAATGGAGTATCACCAGTTTTGCTCCGGGCGTTAGTTAAATCTTTAATTAGATTTAAACGTGAAATGGTAATTGAATTTACCGATAACACCGTGGTGTTAGAGATGAGGTATAACCAGTTTTACTTCATGGGATAAATAGGTTGGGATTGGGAAATTAAAACCAATGATTACTTCGGTAAGGTTCGTTAATCCCGACTAGTTGAATCGAAATTCAAAAGAAGATTAAAGAATAAATTCAAGGAATTTATCTTAGATAAAATTAATGGGAACCTTTCCCTATAAATGTGAAATTCAGAAACTAACTGTCGGTTAGCCAAGCAGAATGGTTTTCTAGATATTGATCTGATGTTGGTTTCGGCCTTCGGGGTTAATATTTAGGGAATTATTCTCTTGATTAATTTACGGTTAGTGACTAATGAATTGGAATGAGGCGTATGTTGTGTTTGTGTAACACTTATGTAAAATATACGCGAGTTATTCGGAAAGACCGGGTTTATCCCATTCTGAATATCTGATACGACGATAAGTCGAAGATGAAGACGATGGTCGAAGACCGGAGGTTTTCATGTCGTTTGGGTGATTACTGATGATCTTGATTGGGCTGTACACCCAAGAAGATGGAAACAGTTAGTGATCGTCCAGACGTACTTGGAGATCGATGGATATGCGGGGTACTAGGTGCCTCCGGTTTCGTTCAGACCCAGAACGGACTTGTAAATGGACTGTGTGTCTGACATTGGATTTTAGTCCGTGTGATTGATCTCTATTAAATATATATCTGTTTGGCGGCGGAGAATTTATTCTCTTGCTTAACGCCCTTCTCTGAGACGTACGAGCTCAGGGGTTATATATTGATGGATATCAAACACATGGAGTGAATTGCCTGTGTGGCATGCCTAAGTGGCAATTGATCGAGGCTTCTGTTGAAAAGCAAAGTCTTGTGGTGATGATCAAAGAACGGCCTTTGTGGCGTAGCTTTGTGTAACGTTTACTTCGCGAGTTTCACACCCGGTATGAACCAAAAATGGGAGACGGACCTCAGGGAGGGCATGCGTTTCCTTCTAGCTAAAAAGTGGCGTCAGTGGTTTTACATGCCCTGACGAGTTTGACTTATGTGGTTGTTGCTGTTGCGAGGCGCCTCGGATTGATCGGTCGTTCTCGAACCGATGGAGTCATTTAGTTGGCTCATTTACGCCCCAAAGGGCGGGGAAACGTAGTGTTCAGGCATTTTAATCCACATCGGTGGACCGGCCCTGACGATCCAAGGGTCACTCGAGCTCTCATCCTGAGACATGGGCTAGATTGTCTCGAATCGGTTGAGGACTATCTTTTGCCTCGGTTCATAGAAGGAAATCCAATTTCCAAATACGTGACATTTGCGGTTTTATTTGTAGAGCCTAGTATGGCGACATAGTGGGATGGGGCGCTCATGCCGTCTATGATTGATACTTATGATTTGAAGTTGTTTTATACACTATGCACTTATAATAGTATCAAACGATTTGTTTTAAACGTATCAAGCATTCTTTGGCTGTTATAAGGGAAAACCCTATCCTCGGCTGCGTTGCATTGTGTTATGGGACCTGGGTCTTATAACAGCTTCATTTTTCTTTATTTAGCATTGCGCTGTTTGTTTTATGCACTGGTATTCTTGGGAGGAAACCCGTTCCGTGTTATACGGCGTGGTCCCTTGATTTACCTAATGATTTAAAATAAAGATTAATAACTGTTTTAGTTCTCACACCAGTCACATGACTGACCTGGAGTTTATTGTTTTTAACCTAAACTCTGGGTGCCCCTATTTTGACACGGGCAGCTAGTAGTTTTGGGTTTTGCAGATTTATATTCACTGGATCCTGGTTTACAGCTGGAATGATATCCGGAAAGCTTTGTATCCGTATATCTCTTCTAGTTGTGTATTGTATTATTTTCCGCTGCTATGTATTTAAATGTAATTTAAATCTCTGATATTTCTGTGAAATATTCATTTATACTCTGTATATTCTTGTAATCTGATGCATTGTTGTAATATACAATGAAATGTTCTTCTGTATGCGTTCTGTTGTGGCTTGTTCTCGAACTATCCGACGCTTTCCTTTACGGGGAAGTTACGGGTTTTTACAACCAAATGTAAAATAGCCGACGAACTCCGGTAGGCTTTGCAACCATCCCTTCATCCCCCAAGCAGCAGGTAAAACCCACCGTGGCTTTCACATGGTCCCCCAGTTACTTGTTTTACGGCGACCCTCTCGAGTCTCCCGGCCACTGCCTAACCAACCCCCACCACAAGGGACATGTGGGGGTAAGAGTCTCCCGTTCGCCACCAAACCGCGAAGCGAGAACCCCCCATCACCAGGGGGCCAGAAAGATAAAGGGAGGAGAGGAGCCGCGCCCTCCCCAAGGGCCACCGCGCCTCATCGGAGACCCCCCCCTCTTCCCCCTCGCCTGCGACATCGATCACCTTCCCCCTCGCCTGTGACTCGAGCTCTGATCCTGAGACATGGGCTAGATTGTCTCGAATCGGTTGAGGACTATCTTTTGCCTCGGTTCATAGACGGAAATCCAATTTCCAAATACGTGACATTTGCGGTTTTATTTGTAGAGCCTAGTATGGCGACATAGTGGGATGGGGCGCTCATGCCGCCTATGATTGATACTTATGATTTGAAGTTGTTTTATACACTATGCACTTACTATAGTATCAAATAATTTGTTTTAAAACGTATCAAGCATTCTTTGGCTGTTATAAGGGAAAACCCTATCCCCCGGCTTGCGTTGCATTGTTTGATAGGACCTGGGTCTTATAACAGCTTCATTTTTCTTTATTTAGCATTGCGCTGTTTGTTTTATGCATTGGTATTCTTGGGAGGAAACCCGTTCCGTGTTATACGGCGTGGTCCCTTGATTTACCTAACTTTAAAAATAAAGATAAATACTTGTTTTAGTTCTCACACCAGTCACATGACTGACCTGGAGTTTATTGTTTTAACCTAAACTCTGGGTGCCCTTATTTTGACACGGGCAGCTAGTAGTTTTGGTTTTGCAGATTTATATTCACAGGATCCTGGTTTACAGCTGGAACGATATCTGGAAAGCTTTGTATCCGTATATCTACTTCTAGTTGTGTATTGTATTATTTTCCGCTGCTATGTATTTAAATGTAATTTAAATCTCTGATATTTCTGTGTAATATTCATTTATACTCTGTATATTCTTGTATTCTGATGCATTGTTGTAATATACAATGAAATGTTCTTTTTATATGCGTTCTGTTGTGGCTTGTTCTCGAACTATCCGGCGCTTTCCTTTACGGGGAAGTTACGGGTTTTCACAGTCTACCTGTGAAACCAGAGGAAATAAAGTATATACGGTGTTCGAGTCGGAACGAAAACCGAGATATATACTTCGCGCTTTGTATTTGGTGTCAGAGTATGGATGTTAACCGAGAGATACTTTGCTTGTGTCCATGATTAATCTTTCGTGCCAGTAACCATCATGCTGGAAACCAAATAACAAATACGAGCATTTCTATTTGTTTGTAAACTATGTATGTGGGCATAGTTACTATGCTTGCTAAGATTTATATATTTAGTTGTGAAATGATTTTCAACACTATGCACTAAGTATAGTATTAAAAGAGGATTTCTTAAATATTGCATACTTCCACCTGAGGCCTATGCGTGAACCATGGTTTTAACATATATGTAATGTACATCTTTTCTTTATTGCATAAAAGAGGTGTGCCTTGCATTGCTAATCTTGTTCTCGTGTTATATTTAATACTATCTATATTATTAGTCCCATTTACATATTTAATTAAAAATTTTGTTTATACCCTGATCGTTTAGCAATTATATTACAAACTGTTTTAGACATTTTAACCAAGAACGAAATGTTTTGTCGAATATATATTGTTTCGGAATTCATTTCTACCTTCAAAATTTTATTTAAAATTTTATTATAAATAATGTTTACAACTTACAAAACATTACTGTAAATGTAATTTCTCAAAATTACGTTAAACAAAATAAAGTTTTAAACACTTAATGATTTTTATAAACTCATATCAAAATTAAGTATCATTTCTTATTAGTAATCTATTGATTTAAATCTTACGTTAATAAATAACATTTTAAAACTAAATAATCAAAAAAAACTTGTAAAATCTTATGTTACCATTTAAATGATCATTTCTTTTTCAAAATAATTTCATTACCAATACAGTCCTATAAATTACACATACATTAAAATAAGTCTTCTTTTAGCAAATTCTATTTATAAACAAGACATTTATCAAACTAAAATTATAAAATACAAACACCTCTTTAAAATAAATTTCCATTTTTACTCAAACTCATATTGATAGACAAACAAATGCAAAAGATTATTAAATCAAAATTTGTATTTATATATCAAAAATTTTAAATTATATTTAGAAAACCCAAATTATTTTTTAGAAATTTGATCTAAACTTAGAAAAATCCTAGGTCGTTACATCCACCCCCTCTTAAGGCTTTTTGTCCTCGAAAAGGGGAATTGTTAGTTTTAAATCCCTATAGAAATTCTAAATTAAATCCCCTATACAGTTTTTGGATATGAATTCAAAAGTCGAAACTTTCTGACTCATCAAAACTAACTTATCAAAATATTACAAATTTAGTTTTAAACAAATAAACAATAAGATATAAACTCGAAAATCAAGGTATGAAATATTTTCACCGACTTAGAATCCTGGTTAATTTCCAAAACATTCGAATACTATATTTCCCTTTCATATGGAATCATGCTTGCTTTGGAATTTTTTAAAAATCAAAATCATTTTGAAGATTTCAAATAATTTATGATAAATGACATAACATTTATGTCCCAAGTCGAATGGTTTCTCCCAATGACAAGGCCACTAGGCACGGCCCACGTATGTATCGAGTGATGTTTCTCCGGACGTCATACCTTTATTTAGTCATGGGTTACTCGAATCTTGGTAACAAATCATTTCATAACAATAATTTACAAATATTTTCAAATCATATTATTATTGTTTTCTAATCACTTTAAAATCTCGGGATTCCAATTCGTCGAATGTCTAAGTTTATAAACCATTTTAATTCATACACCATATCAAGTTTCATGAAAATAAATTTCAAATTATCTTGCAAAGTAGCATATTGGATAAATTCAACATTTAAAATTCATTTATACTTAACAAAAATTCAAATAAGGGATAATCCAAAATACTCATTTTCAAATCCAAAACTACATTATTACTCTAACTTATCCAAAAGGATTCAACTTATTAAATATTTATATTACAAAATTTTCCAAAGTATTCAAAATGGTTAAGGGTTTTACATAAGTTATTACCAAATAGTTTATGAACTTACTTAAGTTTTAATACAAATTCAACATTTCTTTAGTTACCTTTTTAAGATTTTACTTATTTAAGTTACAACATCTATACGAGGTTCCAAATACATACCCTTCGAATTTTATTCAAATCACTCTCTATTCAATGGAGAATTAAATTTATACCTTATAAGCAATGCACACACTACTTATTTAAATTTCGCTTAACTATTCTAGCTTACCTTAATTTATCAAAATGTTAATTTAAAAGGGTTTTAAGTATTTCTCGATGTTTAAATCGGAATCATATGGTCATCCCATTTTCGAAACTTGAAAATAATCACTGATGATGTCCGGATCATCACCAAAATTATCCTCCAACGACTAGAATGTGATTCCATATCTATTTAGTATATATTAGATTTCGTACATACGCTGGCCAGGCGTATATTCAAAACCCATACGTACTTGATAGTCCGACCTCAACGTTAACAAATACTCAGAACTCTTATTATAAATTATATTTCAAAATAATCACATTTTCCAAAACAATTTACTTAGTTTCAAAATAATTATATACATTTCAAAATAAGCTCTCTCAAACATAATACTCTATAATCTCATTCTAAGGCATTTCTAGCCCTATCTCTAATGAGATATTATAACTCTGATGAGTCCTATCTCTTGTTCAAATATGTCGTACCCATAGCTTTGTACAAACAAAGCTCTGATACCACATGTAACGACCCACCTTTTTTGCTAGATTCTCGTCGATAATTAAACCAACTTAAATCGCTCATAAAGACGAATAGTTATGGGTACTAACATATATGAACACAAAACAAAACTTTTCATTTCATTACAAAACTTTACATCATAGTTACAATGAATTAAAGTATAATATAAGCTCAGCAGAAAGCAAAAGGCTCACATTGGAAGAAGTAAAATCTCAAAATGTATCTCTAGCTCCAAATCTGAATCCAGCTCTAAAAGCTAAACTTGCAAACTAAACTACTAGCTGCCCGTGCAAAATAATGGGCACCCAGAGTTTAGGTAGGGAACGATAAACTCCAGGCCGGTCGTGGGATTGGTGTGAGAACGCAAAACATTTATTATTTCGGTTTATTTTAAAGTTGGGAGAATTCACCGGACCACGCCGCTAACGCGGAATGGGTTTATTCCATGTGAATGCCCATGCATAGAAATTCGCAGTGACTTTGGAAAATGAAGTTATCATAAGCTCGACCCACATCACACAATTCAAATGCACACCAGATGGGCGAGTTTTGTCTTATGATAACCAAAAATGCTTTAATAAATAAAATCCTTTTTTTAATATTATCATTGATACATAGTGTCGAAAAAAATTTCACAAATAAATATAGAATCATAGCCCCCATAACCCCAATTGGTTATATTGACATATAGGTAAACAATCAAAATTGCATGGGCTCGTATTGGAGATTGGGTTTCCAACATGATGGTTCCTGACACAAAAGATCATTGGAGGACACAAAGCTAAGTATTTGTAACAACCCGGAAAATCCGAACCAATTTAAATTTTTTATTTTGTCTATTTCAGTAAATTTTGAATAGTTAAAATAATTTTATTTTAAATAATAACAATTAAAAATTTATTTTAATCGAAGTCAGAGCAAATATATTCATTTTGATTTCTGAAGGAATTAGAAATAGTACGGTAGTTGAAAAGTCAAACCTGTACTTTGACCGAATGTACCGGATTCAAAATCTAACGGATTTTAGTGAAACCAAAAGTATCTAAATCTGTTTGGAAGTATCTTTCCAACGAAACTGAAAAATCAAAATTTCATAACGGGAATCAAAAGTTATGGCCAGTTGAATATTCAGAATGGTCGTTATAGTATAATTTATAGCCCGTATAAAAGGCCATCTTTCAAACGACTTCCGTTTTCAATGAAACCACTTTTTTTGGATTCAGAATGTCAAATTATTGCTAATTTTCATAATTTTTGGAATTAATATGTGAGCGTGGCAAACGAAAATGTGTTTTGTCAATTTCAGTCAAATTTGATCGACTTGAAAATAGTCATTTTTCGAACAGTCTCAGAATTCGACGAAATTAATTTTGTTAGGACCGTATCGTCAAAACAAAGCCAGAAATAATTTTTTTGGATTTTTCTGAGTTCTTATGTGGCCCCGGTGGATTTAAATATATGATAAAATTAATTTATTAAATGATTTACATAATAAATTAAAGATTTGAGGCCACAGACTGTCGTTTGGGATGACGAGACCTAGCCCATTGGATCCGGAACGGGGGCTATTGGGTGGGGTCAACTCCGGTTGGACTGAAATCGGATTAATTTAAGATGTATGGATTTATTTGTAAAAATAGCATTAAAATAATATAAAAATAGGTCATCTTCTTCAAACCCTAATTCCTATACACGCCGCCGCCCTTTTCAGAAATCCATGGCCGAAATCTTCCTCCCTTCCTCCACTAATTCCGGTCAATCCTCTCATTAAAATTAGCTACTCCTTTTGACTTTATCATAGCACTTCTCCTCCTCTACAACCCTATACGGTTGGATCCACCCTAGTGCTTCACAGCCCGAGAACCGAGCCTCTGAATCACCGCCGTTCGCACCGCCTAAACCCACCTTCCACGACCGAGCCAGTTGTGGGGGCCCCTGCGTGCACCTCACTCTCCTCTCCAACGTGGTAGCACCCGATCCTCTTACCGTGCCCTGCAGTGATCGCAAAGATCAACCCTAGACTCGAACAGGAGGTTGAAACCATCAGCCTAAGTTCTGATTATAGAAGAAGGGTATAAAATTCTTATTTTTAATATTTAATTAAATAATTTAAAATGTTACAATCTAAAATAAATCGTAACTAACCCATACGATATCGAAACTGAATGATTTTAGAACCTATACAATCGTGAAACTGAGATCTACGTTGCTATCCAGACTAGATCCAATTCCGAGCAGTTCAAATTTTGGACAAATTTGCACAACACGACTGTGAGATTTCTTTTTTATATAATTTATTTATTTAATTTAATTGCTATGTAACGATTATATGTATATTACTTCGATCTGCTACGCGATGAGATTGTGGATGATTTTTCTATATTATTGATTTGGGATAGAATTGCCATTTCAATAAAATAAATCATTTTGCTATATTATTGATTTGGGTTAGAATTGCCATTTCAATAAAATAAATCATTTTTCTATATTATTGATTTGGGTTAGAATTGCCATTTCAATAAAATAAATCATTTTGCTATATTGTTCATTTGGATTAGAATTGCCATTTCAATAAAAATAAATCATTTTGTTATGTTGTTGAATTGCATTTTAACAGAATTGTCAATTCAATATAAAACATTATTTTGATCATTTTTGTTGAATTGAAATAGAATTGTCAATTCAATATAAAACATTATTTTGATCATTTTTGTTGAATTGAAATAGAATTGTCAATCCAATATAAAACATTATTTTGGTCATTTTTGTTGAATTGAAATAGAATTGTCAATTCAATATAAAAAATAATTTTTATCATTTTTGTTGAATTGAAATAAAATTGTCAATTCAATATGAAACATTATTTTATCATTTTTATTGTATTGAAATAGAATTGGCAATACAATTGAAAATATATCATTTTTGTCTATATCATTGAATTGAGATAGACTTGCAAATATACATTGAAATAAAAAAATGTTATTTTATTTGCATTCTCTGTTGCAATTATACATTGAAATGAAAAAAAAATGTTCTTTTATTTGCATTCTCCGATGCAAATATACATTGAAAAAAAATGTTCTTTTATTTGCGTTCTCCGATGCAAATATACATTGAAATAAAAAATATTCTTTTATTTGCATTCTCTGTTGCAAATATACATTGTAATAAAAAAATGTTCTTTTATTTGCATTCTCCGTTGCAAATATACATTGAAATAAAAAAATGTTCTTTTATTTGCATTCTCCGTTGCAAATATACATTGAAATAAAAAAATTGTTCTTTTATTTGCATTCTCCGATGCAAATATACATTGAAATAAAACAAAAATGTTCTTTTATTTGCATTCTCTGATGCAAATACACATTGAAATAAAATAAAATGTTCTTTTATTTGCATTCTCTGATGTAAATACACATTGAAATAAAAAGTTGTTCTTTTATTTGCATTCTTTGAGGCAAATACACGTTGAAATAAAAAGTTGTTCTTTTATTGCATCCTTTGATACAGATAAAATGTTGAGATCGGAAGTTAAATTTTTATTTGCATTTCTTGATGCAAATAAAACATAGTTTTAAAAAAGTTATATTTTATTTGTAATTTGGATACAAATTAAAAACATGATTTGTAAAGTTACATTTTTGTTTGCAATTTTAGATGCAAACAAAACATTACAATTCAAAATTACATTTTTGTTTGCAATTTTAGATGCAAACAAAACATTAAAATTAAAATTACATTTTGATTGCAAATTTTAAAAGCAAACAAATATTAGAATTAAAGTTGCATTTTTGTTTGCAAATTTAGTTGCAAACAAAACATTTTATAAAAATATTATATTTTTATTTGCATATTTAGATGCAAATAAACATCATAGAAAAAGATTATATTTTTTATTTGCATATTTAGATGCAAATAAACATCGTAGAAAAAGATTACATTTTTATTTGCATATTTAGATGCAAATAAACATCGTAGTTAAAAATTACATTTTTATTCGCATATTTAGATGCAAATAAACAACATAGAAAAAGATTACATTTTTACTCGCATATTTAAACGTGAATAAACATCGTAGGAAGAAGTTGCATTTTTGTTTGCAAGTTTAGTTGCAAACAAAACATTTAATAAAGGTTGCATTTTTGTTTGCAGTTTTAGATGCAAATAAAAACATTATAATAAAAGTTACATTTTGCTTACATTTTGGATGTAAATAAGGACATGAATTAAAAGGTTACATTTTTATTTGCAATTTTGAGATAAATGAAGACATAGAATAAAAAGTCATATTTTTATTTACATTTTAGATGTAAATAAAAAGAATAGATTTCAAAACTCACATTTTTATTGACATTTCATATGAAATAAAAGAATTGATTTAAATGTTAAAATGTTTATTGTTACTTTAGATACAATAAAAATAGTAGAATCAAAATCACGTCTTATTTGTTATTTGGTTTCAACAAAAGGTGTGAACATTAAGAAAATATATTTTCAATATAATTTGTTTACCATTGGAAGTAATTAGTTATTAAAAACATGATTTATTTCAAATCATCAGTTTTATCATATTAGAAGAATTAGGAAAACCATATACATAAAATCTCTAACATGAATATGGATTGGACTTGGTTTGTTTGTGATGGTTGAAATAGTAGAAATCACCAAATGATTTATATTTATATTTATATATAAATATAAATTAAAATTTAACGAATCGCGCGCGGTCGTTCGTGTGTCGGCAATTGTAACTTTAAACAATTATACTGTAAAATCCAACCGTCGGATTTTCCCAAAACTAGAACTGTTAGGGCCGTTTTGGGAAGATCTTTCTGATGATATAAAATTTATCAAAATCCAACGGTTAGATTTTAAGATAAGTGTAAATCAAATTTTGGTAAAAACAGCGCCAGGGCCGCCCATTGACCCGAAGCATCGTCTAATTATATTGAGCTATTTTTAAATAAAAAAAATAGTGATAAATCGTTATAAATTAATATTAACGATATTAAATGGTTTAAACGATAATAATTCAAAAAGTTATTTGAAAAGACTGAGTTCAAATCATTTCAAATAATTTTACAGCGATTTAAAATCGAAGATATCGAAGACGGCGATTGAAGAAAATGATAATAATTCGAAAAGTTATTTGAAAAGACTGAGTTCAACTCGTTTCAAATAATTTTACGGCGATTTAAAATCGAAGATATCGAAGACGGCGATTGAAGACCGGCGATCTTCACGTCGAAAGGGTAACTACTGATGCCTGGCATTGGCTAGCTACCAATAAAGGGTTAAAGTGGTAGTTGTCCGGAGCACTTGTTGATTGTCCGGATACGCGAGCACCTAGGTGGTTCCGGTTTCGTTCAGACCCAGAACGGACTTGTAAATGGATGTGTGTCCGACATTGAATTTCATGTCGTGTACTTAAATTGATATCTACTAATATAGTTCTGAGGTGGCGGAGGATTTATCCTTTTGCTAAACACCTTTCTTTGAGATGCACGAGCTCGAAGGTTATATATTGGTAGTTATCGATCGCGTGGTATGAACTATCAATGTGACATGCCAAGATGCAATTGATCGAGGCTTTTGTTGAAAAGCAGAGCCTTGTGGATGATGATCAAATCATAGCCTATTTAGGCATAGCTTTGTGTATTACGTTACCTCGTGAGCCTCACACCCCGGTAGAGTCAAAAACGGGACAAGGGAACGCAGGGAGTGCACACGTTTCTTTCTAGCTAGAAGTGGTGTTTGGATTTTTACACGGCCCGGCATTTTTACTTATGTGGTTGATGGAATGGGGCGCCTCGGATTTTTATTGGTCGCCAATGGCCAATTTATAAGTCAAATAGGATCGGGAAGCATGTTTTCAGGCATAACTAATCCACTAAAGTATTTGTGGACCGGCCCTGCTGTATCCAAGGGTTCGCCAGCGTCCAAATCCTGAGACATTGCTAGCGTGTCTCGAATCGGTTAGGAGATTGTCCCTAGCCTTGACTCATGATGGAAACTGTGACGAAAAAGAATTTCGCTCGGTCCGAACCAGTCGCTAAACCGACTCAGACCGTTCGAAACGCCCTATCGTTTGAGAACACGACAAATCAGAACGCATACAAAAGAACATTTCACTGTGTATTACAACAATGCATCAGATTACAAGAATATACAGAGTATAAAGGAATAAATATTACACAGATATATTAGAGATTTAAATTACATTTAAATACATCGCAGCGGAAAATAATACAATACACAACTAGAAGAGATATACGGATACAAAGCTTTCCGGATATCATTCCAGCTGTAAACCAGGATCCTGTGAATATAAATCTGCAAAACCAAAACTACTAGCTGCCCGTGTCAAAATAAGGGCACCCAGAGTTTAGGTTAAAACAATAAACTCCAGGTCAGTCATGTGACTGGTGTGAGAACTAAAACAGTTATTTATCTTTATTTTCAAAGTTCGGTAAATCAAGGGACCACGCCGTATAACACGGAACGGGTTTCCTCCCAAGAATACCAGTGCATAAAACAACAGCGCAATGCTAAATAAAGAAAAATGAAGCTATTATAAGACCCAAGTCCTATCACACAATGCAACGCAAGCCGGGGGATAGGGTTTTTACCTTATAATAGCCAAGAATGCTTGATACGTTTTAAAAGAAATCATTTGATACTATAATAAGTGCATAGTGTATAAAACAACTTCAAATCATAAGTATCAATCATAGGCGGCATGGATGCCCCATACCATTATGTCGCCATATATAGGTTATACAATCAAAAGCGCAAAGTCACGTATTTGGAAATTGGATTTCCGTCTATGAACCAAGGCCATAGATCGTCCTCTACCGATTCGTGACTCTCTAGCCCGAGCCACAGGATCAGAGCTCGAGTGACCCTTGGAGCGACAGGGCCGGTCCACCGATGTTGATTAAAATGCCTGAACACTACGTTTCCCCGCCCTTTGGGGCGTAAATGAGCCAACGAATGACTCCATCGGACCCGGATCGTCCGATCAAACCGAGGCGCCTCGCAACAGCAACAACCACATAGGTGAAAAGTATATAAATGTCAGGGCTGGTAGGTCACTGACACCACCCTAGCTAGAAAGAAACGCATGCCCTCCCTGAGGTCCTCTCCCGTTTTTGGTTCACAACCGGGGTGCGAAACTCGCGAAGTAAACGTTACACAAAGCTACGCCACAAAGGCTGTGCTTCGATCATCACCACAAGACTTTGCTTTTCAACAGAAGCCTCGATCAATTGCATCTTAGCATGCCACACAGGCAATTCACTCCATGCGTTTGATATCCATCAATATATAACCCCTGAGCTCGTACGTCTCAGAGAAGGGCGTTAAGCAAGAGAATAAATTCTCCGCCGCCAAACAGATATATATTTAATAGAGATCAATCACACGGACTAAAATCCAATGTCAGACACACAGTCCATTTACAAGTCCGTTCTAGGTCTGAACGAAACCGGAGGCACCTAGTACCTCGCATATCCATCGATCTCCAAGTACGTCTGGACGATCACCAACTGTTTCCATCTTCTTGGGTGTACAGCCCAATCAAGATCATCAGTAATCACCCAAACGACGTGAAGACTTCTGGTCTTCGACCACCGTCTTCATCTTCGACTTATCGTCGTATCAGTTATTCAGAATGGGATAAACCCGGTCTTTCCGGATAACTCGCGTATATTTTAAATAAGTGTTACACAAACACAACATACGCCTCATTCCAATTCATCAGTCACTAACCGTAAATTAATCAAGAGAATAATTCCCCAAATATTAACCCCGAAGGCCGAAACCAACATCAGATCAATATTCAGAAAACCATTCTACTTGGCTAACCGACAGTTAGTTTCTAAATTTCACATTCATAGGGAAAGGTTCCCAATAACTTTATCCAAGATAAATTTCTTGAATTTATTCTTTAATCTATTTTTGAATATCAATTCAAAACTAGTCGGGATTAGCGAACCTTACCGAAGTAATCATTTGTTTTAATTTCCCAATCCCAACCTATTCATCCCATGAAGTAAAACTGGTAGTACTTCATATCTAACACCACGGTGTTATCGGTAAATTCAATTACCATTTCACGTTCAAATCTAATTAAAGATTTAACTATCGCCTGGAGCAAAACTGGTGATACTCCATTCTCGATCATTTCAATCTAATTAAAGATTCATTAAAACTCCACTTAGTTTTAATCGTTAACTGGGTTAAAGAATCCGTGTCATTTAAAACACGGTTCACGATAAACCCAAAGTCACATTCCATTAATTATCGGGTTAAAGAACGAGTGTTATTTAAAACACTGTTCACGATAAACCGAAAAATCAATATCAATTCAATTCCAATTAAATATTATTTAATTGGTACACTTCAT
The DNA here is from genome assembly GCA_030737875.1 of Allium sativum. NCBI lineage: Eukaryota > Viridiplantae > Streptophyta > Magnoliopsida > Asparagales > Amaryllidaceae > Allium > Allium sativum. The sequence continues at coordinate 798,685,848 of CM060922.1, forward strand.
TAAATCTAAATAAAAAGATTTAATCTTTTCTCAACTGGGTTCAAGAACAATGTTAATGAAGACACCATTCACGACAAACCCAAATCACATTTGATATTAAATACAAGGCTCTGAATAGAAAATATATCGGCTTATATTCAATATCAAATTCTACGACCAACAGATATCGTATTGGAAATAACGATATATATATCTATATCTTTCAAATTTCCATAACAACATCTGTATAATCACGAAACCCAACATCGAAATATTCCGAAGACGATTTCGATTTAAATCCACTCTAATGCAATCATTGGAAATTTTGGTTATTTTTAAAACCCTTTTCAAGTTCAATTTATTTATTTAATAATAAATAGAATTATAATTCTAGTTCAAAACTAGTTTACTTCGATAAAAATCTATTTTTATCTTTTCAAATATGGAGGTTTTCATCCCAATTCTTCTCAAATCATTTCTTATGATTTTACACAAATTATTACTATTTTTAATAATTTTATCAAGGCCCGTACAGTCGATTTCCATCAACGGCCATCGAACTGCGCTTACAGCGACCTTTTTCGAATTTGATTTGGACGTATCTCCAAATCCAACCGTTAGATTTCAAATTTCTAACATTCGTTAGAAAGCTCTTTTCGATACGAACCCAACGGTTCCGGTTTTAGGAGAATCCGACGGTCGGATCTCCCGTAATGTCCGTTTGAAATAAATGGTCGAAATTCGCGAACTGCCGCGGCGCGGCGCGTTCTATTCAGGCCATTATATTATATATATAATATATATTTCGTCGATTACTATTTAAAACGAATTATATAAATAGTTTTAAATTCATTTCAAAGGCAATTTCAACTTCCATTTCGATTCAAATCAAAATTGAATTCTTCTTTATAAATTCGTTTTAAAATTCTTTTCTATTCAATTCAAATTTCAATTCAATTTGAATTCATTTCAATTTGTTTCCAATTCAATTCGAATTCGTTTTCAATTCAATTCGAATTCGTTTTCAATTCAATTCGAATTGGTTTTCAATTCAATTCGAATTCGTTTTCAATTCAATTCGAATTGGTTTTATATTCAATTCAAATTCGTTATCTATTCAATTCATTTCGAAATCGTTATCTATTCAATTCATTTCGAAATCGTTATATATTCAATTCATTTCGATTCGTTATATATTCAATTCATTTCGAAATCGTTATATATTCAATTCATTTCGAAATCGTTTCAAAATATGCGTTTTCGAAATCACTCTTCAATATGCATTTTAAAATGAATAAAATCGATATAAATATCGTTCACGTCAAAATGGCGTCAATCTAATCAACACGGCTTAATGTATTTCTATTTTCAAATATTCTATTTCAAATATTTCTTATTATCAAAATATTTCTATTTCGAATATTTCGTTCAACACATGACTAATCTCAACGGATGAGTACAGTCAACACATGAACATTTACTTTATATTGATAAAGATGTAAATTTTATTATTAAAATATTTCGTTCAACACATGACTAATCTCAACGGATGAGTACAGTCAATACATGAACATTTATTTTATATTGTTCTTTATTTTCTAAATTGGAATGAGGCCCAATCAATCACCATATAAAGTTAATTGTATGGATTTTCATACATCACACGTATATCATAGCATTGAAAAATAATCAACCATCAACCAAAGTGCACTCCACTGTATAAGCATCAAATATAGATATCTAACGCTTATAACAGCCTGTCAATCAATTGATCGACATATTGAATCAGTTAGGATGAGTGAACTTCAAATTTCATCCCAACACCCGTGTGGGGTTTCAAGCAATCAGACACAGATTTTATTTGTGCAGTTGGGCGATGTGTAAAATTTATCGACCCAATCAATGTCCTTCAAATAGGTGTACATAAACAAACCGTCCGTTTTGTAAATGAATATTTATTTATTCGCATTCACTATATTCATATTCACGTTAAAAATTATATTTTTAACGATAAAACATTTTATTTTAACTTATGAATTTCTATTCAGTTCATTCTTTAAATAAAATGATATTTTTATTTTCTAACTTATTTTAGAAAATTTCGGCGGCATAACGGCACGATACTAGAAACGGGACAAGGCCTAGCCTTATCCCCGGTCTAGTGAAGGCCCACGCCATTCACACATCAATCAAATCCATTCATCTCACCAAACAATTCAATTTCAATCAAATAATCTAACTAATTTTTGCAATCAAACAAACAAGTCCATGGCCTGTGGACGATTGTGTCGGGTGCTACTAAACACCGTCTGCATCCTAGTATATATATATAACTAGAAAAAGAAATTTAAAGAGTGAGGAGTTCTCACCGAAAGCTATCCCAACTTCACGACGCTCCTAATGCAGGAAACCTTCACTGTTCTCGTCGATATCACTTTCTTTGCCCGTAGCCACTACATATGTAAAAATCACATTTTTACTTCGCTATTCAATATATAAAAATCATATTTTTACTTCGATGTTCAATATATAAAAATCATATTTTTACTTCGATGTTCAATATATAAAAATCATATTTTTACTTCGATGTTCAATATATAAAAATCATATTTTTACTTCGATCTTCAATATATAAAAATCATATTTTTACTTCGATGTTCAATTTATAAAAATCATATTTTTACTTCGATGTTCAATATATAAAAATCATATTTTTACTTCCTAACTTCATTATAAACATTATGTCTTGACTATTTTTAAAAAATCTCATCCATATGATGATATCGTTCATATAAAAATTTCATCTTTACTTGTTGGTCATATAAATAAAAATCACACCTTTATTATAGAAATCGGGTTTTAAATCTATATTCTCTATAAAAATCTAAAATTTAAATAATGTTTTTAAGTCTAAAAATCTAAAAACAAGAAGGACCAAACTCACTGGAGGTGGAGGAGGCTCAGAGGAGGGGGTGCTTGATGCCGGCGTCGTTGGTTGCTGGACGACTGGGCGCGGCCTTGGTCAGGCGAGGAGGAGGTGGTCTGGTTTGCGTCGGAGGTGTGCTGGCCGATGGGCCTCAGCAGTGGTGGCTGGTGGCGCGGTCAACGAGGCACGGGCTAGGGTTTCTTGCGGAAGGGGGCTGCGATTTGAGACAGATGGGGAAGGACAGATCGGAGGTAAGCGAGGTGGAGGGAGGTTGGCTGGAGGCGCGACGGTCTGGAGATGGGACACAGGCGGCGGCGGTGGTCAATCGACGAACTGGGGCGACGGGTTTTCTTTGAGCCCCCTTTTTCTTTTTTTTATTTTATTCTTTTCTGAAGAATGAACGTGGGGGGGGGGGCAGAGAGAAATAGGGAGAGAGGAGAGGATTTAATTTTTAATTTATTTTAATTATAAAAAGTTGACTTTTACATACGACCTCGAAACGAGGCCCATCGCCTGTCGTCTATAGCGTTTTACCCCCATTCCGAACACAATGGGATATGTATCGTAAGCTAATTCAGTCGTTTCGATCAGTTTCAGTTGAATTTACATTTAAATCATTATATTGAATTTTAAACGTACATTTCAAATTACCGGGGTCACATACTAACTCTATAAATCCCATAAAAATATTTTCTAGCTTCGTATTGACGATATGGTCCTAACAAAACTAATTTCGCCGAATTCTGAGACCGTTGGAAAAATGGCTATTTTCCAGTCGATTAAAATCAACTGAAACTGGTCAAACACGTTTTCCTTTGCCACACTCACATATTGATTCGAAAAATTATGAAATTTGAAACCTAGCAATAATTTAACATCACGGACCCAACAAAACTGGTTTCGTCGAAATCCGAGGTCGTTTGCAAAATGGCTATTTTTAAGGGCCTGAATTCCATAGCGACTATTCAGAATTTTCAACTGGACATATCTTTTGATTCCCGCTATGAAATTTCGATTTTTCGGATACGTTGGAAAGATATCCTCAAATAGATCCTATCATTTTTGGTTTCACTAAAATCCGGTTTGTTTTGCACCCGGTACATTCAATTGAAGTTTGAAATCGAATTATCGAACTACCGCGCCATTTTCAATTCCTATTTATAATTATAAATAATTATTTATATTCTAACAACGACGTATATAATATATACGTCGAATTCTGTTCAAAATAAATTTCTCGTCGATATTATTTAAAATAATTCATTTTAAATAATCAAAATTCGCTAAAATTGCCAAAATAAAAATTTTAAACTGGCCCAGATTTTCGGGTTGTTACAATCTCCCCCAGTTAAAACTTTTCGTCCCCGAAAAGGAACAAAGTCGAAAGTGGTTTGATTAATCAACTCTACTTTCGATCTGGCTTCCATTCTCTAACTTTTCAGTTTCTGAGAATTTTCAAATTTTCAAAAATTTGGCTAACACCCTAAATTTTTGAAAAATTTCGCCATACCCTCCCCTGCAATGGGAGCATCGGGAAATCTCAAATAGCTTCCCCGGTCCTTCAGATCTCAAAAAGAAAAAGAAAGAGCCAAGCGGCTAGCCAATAGGCTCATAAAATCATCATCACCCAAACAAACAGTAAATTATGTAGTAAACATGTACCTATTTGTCGGGCAAACAAATTTTATTCTCTTCTCTAGCCTCCTTGCTATGACCTGTTCAATGTAAGTACAAGTATATGCAAGCAAATGCGACTAATTTTTAATACAATTCACTATTTGATCAATTAGGCTAAATGGCTAAAAAAAATTAGCAAACAAATAAACCAACAACACAAACATCAATCAATTAGTTGATTAGCTTTTCAAATGCATAACTTTGATATATAGTCAAAAATCAGATTTTTGATGCCAAATCTCAACAATAAGCCCTATCTAATTTTGGTTCTCACACCAGTCAATAGGAAATATATAGAAAGTCCACTTTCGTCACTCGAACATAAATTCGGATGATGATCGATCAATCATCAGAATCACCCCCGGGCGACTAGAGTGTAATTCTATATCTATCCAGTATATTAAAACTTCAAATACACGTTTGCAAGGCGTATATGCAAAATCTTTATATACTGGACTGTCCTAATCAATATGAAATAAATAATCAAATACGAATAATTGATTTAGATTTTCAAAACAAATTTTGTTTTCACTTTAAAAATATACTCTTCACACTCGTTCTAGGATACTACGGATCCTATCTCTAACGAGTCATTCTCATCGGATTTTACTAATCCAATATCTGATGAATTCTTTCGTATGGTTCTAATGTGCCTTGTTCTCTAGCTCTGTAAACCAAAGCTCTAATACCAAATGTGACGAAAAAGAATTTCGCTCGGTCCGAACCAGTCGCTAAACCGACTCAGACCGTTCGAAACGCCCTATCGTTTGAGAACACGACAAATCAGAACACATACAAAAGAACATTTCACTGTGTATTACAACAATGCATCAGATTACAAGAATATACAGAGTATAAAGGAATAAATATTACACAGAAATACCAGAGATTTAAATTACATTTAAATACATCGCAGCGGAAAATAATACAATACACAACTAGAAGAGATATACGGATACAAAGCTTTCCGGATATCATTCCAGCTGTAAACCAGGATCCTGTGAATATAAATCTGCAAAACCAAAACTACTAGCTGCCCGTGTTAAAATAAGGGCACCCAGAGTTTAGGTTAAAACAATAAACTCCAGGTCATTCATGTGACTGGTGTGAGAACTAAAACAGTTATTTATCTTTATTTTCAATGTTCGGTAAATCAAGGGACCACGCCGTATAACACGGAACGGGTTTCCTCCCAAGAATACCAGTGCATAAAACAACAGCGCAATGCTAAATAAAGAAAAATGAAGCTATTATAAGACCCAGGTCCTATCACACAATGCAACGCAAGCCGGGGGATAGGGTTTTTACCTTATAATAGCCAAGAATGCTTGATACGTTTTAAAAGAAATCATTTGATACTATAATAAGTGCATAGTGTATAAAACAACTTCAAATCATAAGTATCAATCATAGGCGGCATGAATGCCCCATACCACTATGTCGCCATATATAGGTTATACAATCAAAAGCGCAAAGTCACGTATTTGGAAATTGGATTTCCGTCTATGAACCGAGGCCAGGGATCGTCCTCTACCGATTCGTGACTCTCTAGCCCGAGCCACAGGATCAGAGCTCGAGTGACCCTTGGAGCGACAGGGCCGGTCCACCGATGTGGATTAAAATGCCTGAACACTACGATTCCCCGCCCTTTGGGGCGTAAATGAGCTAACGAATGACTCCATCGGACCCGGATCGTCCGATCAAACCGAGGCGCCTCGCAACAGCAACAACCACATAGGTGAAAAGTATATAAATGTCAGGGCTGGTAGGTCACTGACACCACCCTAGCTAGAAAGAAACGCATGCCCTCCCTAAGGTCCTCTCCCGTTTTTGGTTCACAACCGGGGTGCGAAACTCGCGAAGTAAACGTTACACAAAGCTACGCCACAAAGGCCGTGCTTCGATCATCACCACAAGACTTTGTTTTTCAACAGAAGCCTCGATCAATTGCATCTTAGCATGCCACACAGGCAATTCACTCCATGCGTTTGATATCCATCAATATATAACCCCTGAGCTCGTACGTCTCAAAGAAGGGCGTTAAGCAAGAGAATAAATTCTCCGCCGCCAAACAGATATATATTTAATAGAGATCAATCACACAGACTAAAATCCAATGTCAGACACACAGTCCATTTACAAGTCCGCTCTGGGTCTGAACGAAACCGGAGGCACCTAATACCCCGCATATCCATCGATCTCCAAGTACGTCTGGACGATCACCAACTGTTTCCATCTTCTTGGGTGTACAGCCCAATCAAGATCATCAGTAATCACCCAAACGACGTGAAGACTTCTGGTCTTCGACCACCGTCTTCATCTTCGACTTATCGTCGTATCAGTTATTTAGAATGGGATAAACCCGGTCTTTCCGGATAACTCGCGTATATTTTAAATAAGTGTTACACAAACACAACATACGCCTCATTCCAATTCATCAGTCACTAACCGTAAATTAATCAAGAGAATAATTCCCCAAATATTAACCCCGAAGGCCGAAACAAACATCAGATCAATATTTAGAAAACCATTCTACTTGGCTAACCGACAGTTAGTTTCTAAATTTCACATTCATAGGGAAAGGTTCCCATTAACTTTATCCAAGATAAATTTCTTGAATTTATTTTTTAATCTATTTTTGAATATCAATTCAAAACTAGTCGGGATTAGCGAACCTTACCGAAGTAATCATTTGTTTTAATTTCCCAATCCCAACCTATTCATCCCATGAAGTAAAACTGGTAGTACTTCATATCTAACACCACGGTGTTATCGGTAAATTCAATTACCATTTCACGTTCAAATCAAATTAAAGATTTAACTATCGCCTGGAGAAAAACTGGTGATACTCCATTCTCGATCATTTCAATCTAATTAAAGATTCATTAAAACTCCACTTGGTTTTAATTGTTAACTGGGTTAAAGAATCCGTGTCATTTAAAACACGGTTCACGATAAACCCAAAGTCACATTCCATTAATTATCGGGTTAAAGAACGAGTGTTATTTAAAACACTGTTCACGATAAACCCAAAAATCAATATCAATTCAATTCCAATTAAATATTATTTAATTGGTACACTTCATTAAATCTAAATAAAAAGATTTAATCTTTTCTCAACTGGGTTCAAGAACAATGTTAATGAAGACACCATTCACGACAAACCCAAATCACATTTGATATTAAATACAAGGCTCTGAATAGAAAATATATCGGCTTATATTCAATATCAAATTCTACGACCAACAGATATCGTATTGGAAATAACGATATATATATCTATATCTTTCAAACTTCCATAACAACATCTGTATAATCACGAAACCCAACATCGAAATATTCCGAAGACGATTTCGATTCAAATCCACTCTAATGCAATCATTGGAAATTCTGGTTATTTTTAAAACCCTTTTCAAGTTCAATTTATTTATTTAAAAATAAATAGAATTATAATTCTAGTTCAAAACTAGTTTACTTCGATAAAAATCTATTTTTATCTTTTCAAATATGGAGTTTTTTATCCCAATTCTTCTCAAATCATTTCTTATGATTTTACACAAATTATTACTATTTTTAATAATTTTATCAAGGCCCGTACAGTCGATTTCCATCAACGGCCATCGAACTGCGCTTACAGCAACCTTTTTCGAATTTGATTTGGACGTATCTCCAAATCCAACCGTTAGATTTCAAATTTCTAACATTCGTTAGAAAGCTCTTTTCGATACGAACCCAACAGTTCCGGTTTTAGGAGAATCCGACGGTCGGATCTCCCGTAATGTCCGTTTGAAATAAATGGTCGAAATTCGCGAACTGCCGCGGCGCGGCGCGTTCTATTCAGGCCATTATATTATATATATAATATATATTTCATCGATTTCTATTTAAAACGAATTATATAAATAGTTTTAAATTCGTTTCAAAGGCAATTTCAACTTCCATTTCAATTCAAATCAAAATTGAATTCTTCTTTATAAATTCGTTTTAAAATTCTTTTCTATTCAATTCAAATTTCAATTCAATTTGAATTCATTTCAATTTGTTTCCAATTCAATTCGAATTCGTTTTCAATTCAATTCGAATTCGTTTTCAATTCAATTCGAATTGGTTTTCAATTCAATTCGAATTCGTTTTCAATTCAATTCGAATTGGTTTTATATTCAATTCAATTCAAATTCGTTATCTATTTAATTCATTTCGAAATCGTTATCTATTCAATTCATTTCGAAATCGTTATATATTCAATTCATTTCGATTCGTTATATATTCAATTCATTTCGAAATCGTTATATATTCAATTCATTTCGAAATCGTTTCAAAATATGCGTTTTCGAAATCACTTTTCAATATGCATTTTAAAATGAATAAAATCGATATAAATATCGTTCACGTCAAAATGGCGTCAATCTAATCAACACGGCTTAATGTATTTCTATTTTCAAATATTCTATTTCAAATATTTCTTATTATCAAAATATTTCTATTTCGAATATTTCGTTCAACACATGACTAATCTCAACGGATGAGTACAGTCAACACATGAACATTTACTTTATATTGATAAAGATGTAAATTTTATTATTAAAATATTTCGTTCAACACATGACTAATCTCAACGGATGAGTACAGTCAACACATGAACATTTATTTTATATTGTTCTTTATTTTCTAAATTGGAATGAGGCCCAATCAATCACCATATAAAGTTAATTGTATGGATTTTCATACATCACACGTATATCATAGCATTGAAAAATAATCAACCATCAACCAAAGTGCACTCCACTGTATAAGCATCAAATATAGATATCTAACGCTTATAACAGCCTGTCAATCAATCGATCGACATATTGAATCAGTTAGGATGAGTGAACTTCAAATTTCATCCCAACACCCGTGTGGGGTTTCAAGCAATCAAACACATATTTTATTTGTGCAGTTGGGCGATGTGTAAAATTTATCGACCCAATCAATGTCCTTCAAATAGGTGTACATAAACAAACCGTCCGGTTTGTAAATGAATATTTATTTATTCGCATTCACTATATTCATATTCACGTTAAAAATTATATTTTTAACGATAAAACATTTTATTTTAACTTATGAATTTCTATTCAGTTCATTCTTTAAATAAAATGATATTTTTATTTTCTAACTTATTTTAGAAAATTTCGGCGGCATAACGGCACGATACTAGAAACGGGACAAGGCCTAGCCTTATCCCCGGTCTAGTGAAGGCCCACGCCATTCACACATCAATCAAATCCATTCATCTCACCAAACAATTCAATTTCAATCAAATAATCTAACTAATTTTTGCAATCAAACAAACAAGTCCATGGTCTGTGGACGATTGTGTCGGGTGCTACTAAACACCGTCTGCATCCTAGTATATGTATATAACTGGAAAAAGAAATTTAAAGAGTGAGGAGTTCTCACCGAAAGCTATCCCAACTTCACGACGCTCCTAGTGCAGGAAATCTTCACTGTTCTCGTCGATATCACTTTCTTTGCCCGTAGCCACTACATATGTAAAAATCACATTTTTACTTCGCTATTCAATATATAAAAATCATATTTTTACTTCGATGTTCAATATATAAAAATAATATTTTTACTTCGATGTTCAATATATAAAAATCATATTTTTACTTCGATGTTCAATATATAAAAATCATATTTTTACTTCGATGTTCAATATATAAAAATCATATTTTTACTTCGATGTTCAATATATAAAAATCATATTTTTACTTCCTAACTTCATTATAAACATTATGTCTTGACTATTTTTAAAAAATCTAATCCATATGATGATATCGTTCATATAAAAATTTCATCTTTACTTGTTGGTCATATAAATAAAAATCACACCTTTATTATAGAAATCGGGTTTTAAATCTATATTCTCTATAAAAATCTAAAATTTAAATAATGTTTTTAAGTCTAAAAATCTAAAAACAAGAAGGACCAAACTCACTGGAGGTGGAGGAGGCTCAGAGGAGGGGGTGCTTGCTGCCGGCGTCGTTGGTTGCTGGAGGACTGGGCGCGGCCTTGGTCAGGCGAGGAGGAGGTGGTCTGGTTTGCGTCGGAGGTGTGCTGGCCGATGGGCCTCAGCAGTGGTGGCTGGTGGCGCGGTCAACGAGGCACGGGCTAGGGTTTCTTGCGGAAGGGGGCTGCGATTCGAGACAGATGGGGAAGGACAGATCGGAGGTAAGCGAGGTGGAGGGAGGTTGGCTGGAGGCGCGACGGTCTGGCGATGGGACACAGGCGGCGGCGGTGGTCAATCGACGAACTGGGGCGACGGGTTTTCTTTGAGCCCCCCTTTTTTTTTTATATTCTTTTCTGAAGAATGAACGTGGGGGGGGGGGGGCAGAGAGAAATAGGGGGAGAGGAGAGAGGATTTAATTTTTAATTTATTTTAATTATAAAAAGTTGACTTTTACATACGACCTCGAAACGAGGCCCACCGCCTGTCGTCTATAGCGTTTTACCCCCATTCCGAACACAATGGGATATGTATCGTAAGCTGATTCGGTCGTTTCGATCAGTTTCAGTTGAATTTACATTTAAATCATTATATTGAATTTTAAACGTACATTTCAAATTACCGGGGTCACATACTAACTCTATAAATCCCATAAAAATATTTTCTAGCTTCGTATTGACGATACGGTCCTAACAAAACTAATTTCGCCGAATTCCGAGACCGTTGGAAAAATGGCTATTTTCTAGTCGATTACAATCAACTGAAACTGGTCAAATGCGTTTTCCTTTGCCACACTCACATATTGATTCGAAAAATTATTAAATTTGAAACCTAGCAATAATTTAACATCACGGACCCAACAAAACTGGTTTCGTCGAAATCCGAGGTCGTTTGCAAAATGGCTATTTTTAAGGGCCTGAATTCCATAGCGACTATTCAGAATTTTCAACTAGACATATCTTTTGATTCCCGCTATGAAATTTCGATTTTTCGGATTCGTTGGAAAGATATCCTCAAATAGATCCTATCATTTTTGGTTTCACTAAAATCCGGTTTGTTTTGCACCCGGTACATTCAATTGAAGTTTGAAATCGAATTATCGAACTACCGCGCCATTTTTAATTCCTATTTATAATTATAAATAATTATTTATATTCTAACGACGACGTATATAATATATACGTCGAATTCTGTTCAAAATAAATTTCTCGTCGATATTATTTAAAATAATTCATTTTAAATAATCAAAATTCGCTAAAATTGCCAAAATAAAAATTTTAAACTGGCCCAGATTTTCGGGTTGTTACAGAAACCAACCTCCAATACGATATTATGGTCTTGATTGTAAACCTATATATGGCGACATAGTATATGGTAGCTTTGCCATCTAGGATTGATACATTTACTTTTACGTATTTTTGAAAACATATTAGACACTAATAATAATATTAAAAATATTATTTTCTACATATCAAGCATTTTTTATCATTATAAGGTTAAACTCTATCCTCCGTTTGCGTTGCATTGTGTGATGGGACTTGAGTCTTATAATGATTTCATTTTCTAAAAAGAATTGCGTTGTTTTTTACTTAAAAATTTATAAAACTTATGCACTGGCAATCCAAGGGAGAAAAACCCATTTCGCGTTAGCGGCGTGGTCCAATGATTAGCCATATTATTAGTTTAGTAGGATTTCTCATAACAGTCCCATGACTGACTCGTAGTTTGTTTCACTTTGCAAACTCAGGTGCCCTCTTTCCACACGGGCAACCAATTGACAAGTTTCAGGTAGGAATGTTTTCTAGACTAGAGCTTGCTGATGAAGATGTTGGAAGATCTTTTATTTTTATCTTTTATCTCCTTTTTGACGATTTTGAGACAACATTGGATATTGATGTATTTTGGGAGATTGAGACTGTAACACCCCGTATTTTCTTTGAACGTATAAATAACAAATTAAAATATACTTAATTTTTAGGAGAAGAATTAAGGGAAATGGGTTACGCCATTGCATTCGTCTCGAAATTCTTCTTGAGATAGAGTCCGAGTTTGCGTAAAACGGATACCGTATGAAGAAGATATGGACGAACGAAGTTAGGCAGAAAAACCGAAAACAGGCCAGAATACACTGGCGCACTTGTGAAGTGCGCCAGTACAAAAATACATTGGCGCACCTGCCAAGTGCGCCCATACTGATCCAGCACAGAATTCTAGAGTGTTATGTGATGACGTGTCTTCTTTTGAGTGGCTGGATGATCTGTCTTCGAGCTGGGTGGTTCTCATGACTTCTGGACTGATCTGAAGGCTCTAAATCACCCTATTCTCCTATAAAAACACCCCCAAACCACACTTTCTCTCCACACAATTTCATTCTGCCTATACTCTGCCTCTATAATAAATAAATTAAATAATGGCGTCGCTACTCTGCTGTGATCAAAACTACTACTAGTGCATCTTCTTCCAAATCTGAATAAGATTAAAAGAGAACTACTGCAACTATTCTTCTATAATCCAATCAAGGCAAGTGCAGTTATTTTCCGATATGAATTTTAATCATGATCATGACATAATTATAAAATTGAATCTGAGATTATGCCCTTTTTCTATTTATCAGATTTGTTCCTCTGTTTTATTATTCTATTTGTTCTGTATTTCTTCCTCCTTTCTTTCTTTTTGTTTGATAGCCAGCCTACCACGAGCCTGAGCCAGATCTCATAAGAGATGAACGCACAAATGCTAAATTTGGGAAGAACATTGAATGAGGCATATTTGGGCATAATTGATTTGTAACTAATTTGAGAATACAACGCATGTTGTAATTCTGGACATAAATTTAAGGCATATTGTATAAGACGATCTATGACTTGGAAGGAGAGGATTATTGTGACTTAGAACATAAAGAACATAGGTTGAACATGTGAACATGTAACTGATTTGGATGCATAGTACAAGTTGTAATTCAAGATCTAGATCTGAACATACTATATATATTATAGTCTGAAATTTGGAAAAAAGAGAATCAATTTTCATTTAACTTAGGTGTAAATATCCATATTAAGATTGGATAATTATTAAGTGTGAATACACCTAAGTAAGGGGGGTTTGGATATGTGACATGCATTGTAATCAATGGCTATATTTGGCATAATTTATATGTAAGGTTTTTGGAGAATATTCTGAACTATGCAAGTTTAACTAAAAATTGGGACATATGTTATATGGTGGATTATGACCATAATTTGGGCATATAAGTTTAGGCTTACCTTATGAATTAGGCAAGATATGCGAATAGGACTTTAAGGAATGTTTAAATCGGCTAAAACTGGTATCTTCTTATTATGTTAAATTTGCCTAATCTGCTAAGCCTGTTACCTGTTTAATCTGTTGAAGTGCCTAAACTGTTACATATGTTGAATTGCCTAATCTGCTAATTTTGCATAATCTGCTAAATCTGTTGAGTTGCCTAATCTGCTAAATCTGTTGAACCGCCTGAGCTGCTAAATCTGTTAAATCTGTTGAAAAGCTGAATGATTGTAATTTGTGTAAAACATGTTACTTTGTTTAATCTGCTGCGACTTGAAAAGAAGTCAAATCTGTTAAATTGACATAATTAGTCTGATATTTGTATAATTTGTAATGGAATAAACTGGTTAAAATAAAAATGCTGAGACATGAGGTTAGACTCATGTTTGCGGTAGAAGCCTGCCCGGACCCAACCGGCTTAACCAGCAACCGCAAACTGCTAGTCTAATGTGAGAGGTCGTAGGCATAACTAAAATATGCTTAGATACGAGGTTAGGTCTGGCTTGTGGCAGAAGTGTGCCTGGAACCGCCCGGCTTATCCAGCGGCCACAAGCTACTGACCTAATGTGAGAGGTCTGCGCATTAATAATTAATTAATGCAAATCTGAGATAAATATGATGTCTAAAACGTGTTGGGTAGATAAGGCTAAACCAGCTGGAATGATGAATTAATAAACCTGTTTCGTGAATCTGTAGGCCAAATACAAAGTTAGACAATCTGTAAGTCTGTTAAAACTATACATCTGATCCGTTAGTCTGAAAACCTGTTGACTTGATTTTCTGGTCTGTGAATTAGTTGATTCTGAACTCTGTAGGCCTAAAACTTGTATACAAGTTAATCTGAAATATGTTAGTCTGGGGACAAAAGGTTAGGAGGGAAAATACTTGTGTCATCTGTTGTTTGGGACCCATATTAGCCAGTAACCCTTTCTGGTATCAAAACTATGACCCAACAGTAGGTACGGTCTGGGCACGCTTAATGAACTAATTATAAGTGGTTCATTTTGATAATGGCAATGGGTGTTGATGGTGCGTTCCAACCGAGTCATGTGCGTGCATGGATCCCGGTCTGCCTCTGAGGATGTAAGACGCCGTGACATCTGTAAATAGGTCTGTGTCATTTAAAGGTTGCCACTTTGGGGAGTGATACACCCTTCTGTGGGGCTGGCACACGGTATTTATGTATTAGGGAGCCGATCACTTGGGGTAGATTTAGGGTACACTTAGTTCTGTCTATTTCTGTTGGGGTACCGTCTGTTTCTGTTGGGTGGTAACACCTGTCTGTTTATGCATGGTACCGTCTGTTGGGGTGGTAAAGGCCCATTTACTAGTGTACACCTAATTCTAACATTCTGTTTCTGTAGGGATTATTCTGTTTCCGTCTCTGATTCCGTTTATGTACCTTTTGTCTGTTGGGGTGGTAAAGGCCCATTACTGGCATTCTGTTCCTCTATAGATTATTCTGTTCCGTTTCTGTTTCAGTTTGGACATTAGGGTAACGCCTAATCCTGTTGTACTAGTATTAGTGCAGAGAAGTAAAATATAAGTAAGAAGCATAACTTGGGCTATATCATTCTGTTTCTTCTGTTTAGCTTAAGTATACCAGTTACTCTTGTTGTTGTTGTCTCTTATCCAGCTTTATTTTCATGTCATGATATTATTATCTGTTCATATGCTGAAAGTCACTGGACTTGCCAGACTTTATGTCTGACCTTGCTTGTTTTTGCCCCATTTCTTTCGTTTCCCTCCCCCCCCTCTCCAGGTTTTTTTAAGGTGGAAGTATAGGAGCTTGATTCGGGTTTTCTCTACTTGAAGTACCGCTTGGCCTGGGCTCTATCTTTCCATGGCAGTTTATGTTGGGGATTATGATTTTAAAAACTATGCATTATGATGGATTATGATTTTAAAAACTATGCATTATGAAGGTTTTTGTACAAGGCTGATATTTTGTACTTGAATTCTGATATTGTGATTTGAAAAGATGTAACCAAACTTACTTCGGTTTCTGTTGTAATAAAGTTATTAATTTTTCAAGTACTGTTTTATCTATCTTGTAAATTTTTGTTCTGTCTACTAAAACGCTCCATCAAAGTTAAGGCATTCCCTTTGTGAGTGACCTTAACGGAGGTGGGGTGTTACACTTGGTATCAGAGTTGAAGGTTACCGGATTTGATAAAAAGTTTTGGAAAACTATTTTCAAAAAGGTTTTAAAAAGGAAGTATTTTCAAAAGGAAAGTTTATTTTGGAAAACATAGTCCCCAAAGCCATATATCTATCTTTTGATTTTCTGTTTAATCCTTGTTTCCTTCTTTTCTGAGTCTCCGGGGCTCCTGGCTTTCTGGGAGGTAACCTCATCGCGACATGGTTCCGTAGGCATAATGAGACTACGGCGCCTGTCGAAGGGCAAAGAAGTGCCTAACTTCCATCTGTAGCCGCAGTAATTTCACCTACGGCTAATCCTCTTTAGAGCTTCATAGGGTTTTCTGCGCGATGGGGGCAACTTTAGAGAAAGACTTGTTAACATGTAAGAAGACTGGTTGTTTTCAGTGCATCTGATCAAGGATTGCCCCAGAAGGCAAGGGCAAAGGGAAGAATCTTCTGGAAGGTATGTGAATGATCTCGTAGTTGGTGGACAGGCTAGAGGTGGAAAAATTTTCCGTAGAAAGTTTAAATTCCTTATCTGATCATTCTGGCATTTTAATTCTGTAGTTGAATCTCTGCATTTTAATACTAGTCTTGTTTCTGTTTCCGTTTTAGTCTCAGACCCCGTGAGGGTTACGACTCATCTGTTTGTAATAAGTTGGGGTTTGAGGCATCTGTGTTGGGCATGATGCATACATTCTGAGTTTTTATCTTGCTTAGTTTCCAAAGAATCATTTGGTAATCTGATCTGTATCAGTAGTCTGTAGGTTTCCGAAAAGGATAGGAGTTTTTACTCAAAATGTGAAATAGGTTTCCAGTTGGGCATTTGTTTAATGGGAGTGATTCTCCGAGTATTAATCTGATGTTGATTTCGGTCTTCGGGGTTGATACTTAGAAGTTATTCTCTTAAACCGATGTCTAATGGGGACCTAGCTTTAGTTTTATACTTTCTTGTATCACTCGAGTTTATCCTTCGACCTTTAGGTAGAAACTAATGGGTGTAAACATGTGTTTGAGACATGTTATGTTTGATGGTTGCAAGTGGATGCAAGTGGTTGCTAGTGATTGCTCGTGGATGCATATACACACACTAGGCACTAGATCGGCTCAAAAACACTCTCATACTACATATGGATGTGTGTGCATTTTTTTTATGGATGCAAAATGGGTGACTCGGCACATGGATGTTGCATATGAATGAGCGGTTGTGCACTCATATAGAAATGAAGCGTATCAAATAGGATTTCTTGCATACATAATTGGACTCATGGCACCAACATGGTTCGCATTGAGGAGGTCAACTGAATCAGTAGACCGCCTGATCATTGCATTAGATAACAGACATATACACACACTTTTGCATATGTTCATACAACATTAGAAGTTTTCTATGGACAATGGATGCTTGTGGATGATGGTTGAGTAGATGGATGATTGGATGGTAGGACACATTCTTCTTAACTTGAAGATTTCGGGGACGAAATCCTTTAAGGAGGGGAGAATGTAACACCCCGTATTTTCTGTGAACGTATAAGTAACAAATTAAAATATACTTAATTTTTAAGAGAAGAATTAAGGGAAACAGGTTGCGCCATTGCGTTCGTCTTGAAATTCTGCTTGAGATAGAGTCCGAGTTTGCGTAAAACGGATACCGTATGAAGAAGATATGGACGAACGAAGTTAGGCAGAAAAACCGGAAACATGCCAGAATATACTGGCGCACTTGTGAAGTGCGCCAGTACAAAAATATACTGGCGCACCTGCCAAGTGCGCCCATATCGATCCAGCACAGAATTCTGGAGTGTTCTGAGATGACGTGTCTTCTTTTGAGTGGTTGGATGATCTGTCTTCGAGCTGGGTGGTTCTGATGACTTCTGGACTGATCTGAAGGCTCTAAATCACCATATTCTTCTATAAAAACACCCCCCAAACCTCACTTTCTCTCCACACAATTTCATTCTGCCTATACTCTGCCTCTATAATAAATAAATTAAATAATGGCGTCGCTACTCTGCTGGGATCAAAACTAGAACTAGTGCATCTTCTTCCAAATCTGAATAAGATTAAAAGAGAACTACTGCAACTCTTCTTCTATAATCCAATCAAGGCAAGTGCAGTTATTTTCCGATATGAATTTTAATCATGATCTTGACATAATTATAAAACTGAATCTGAGATTATGCCCTTATTCTATTTATCAGATCTGTTCCTCTGTTTTATTATTCTGTTTGTTCTGTATTTCTTCCTCCTTTCTTTCTTTTTGTTTGATAGCCAGGCTACCACGAGCCTGAGCCAGATCTCATAAGAGATGAACGCATAAACGCTAAATTTGGGAAGAACATTGAATGAGGCATATTTGGGCATAATTGATTTGTAACTAATTTGAGGATACAACGCATGTTGTAATTCTGGACATAAATTTGAGGCATATTGTATAAGACGATCTATGACTTGGAAGGAGAGGATTATTGTGACTTAGAACATAAAGAACATAGGTTGAACGTAAAACATAAATCTGAGACATATAATAGGGCATGTTGTATTTAAAACATAAGGCGTGTTTAACATATGTCTTGAGTTTTGAGGCATAAAGAATATTGGACATATGACTTGGGAGTATAGGAGCTTGATTCGGATTTTCTCTGCTTGAAGTACCGCTTGGCCTGGGTTCTATCTTTCCATGGCAGTCTATGTTGGGGATTATGATTTTATAAACTATGCATTATGATGGATTATGATTTTAAAAACTATGCATTATGAAGGCTTTTGTACAAGGCTGATATTTTGTACTTGAATTCTGATATTGTGATTTGAAAAGATGTAACCAAACTTACTTCGGTTTCTGTTGTAATAAAGTTATTAATTTTTCAAGTACTGTTTTATCTGTCTTGTAAATTTCTGTTTTGTCTACTAAAATGCTCCATCAAAGTTAAGGCATTCCCTTTGTGAGTGACCTTAACGGAGGTGGGGTGTTACACTTGGTATCATGAGCACCGCTTACCACCCTCAGACATATGGCCATACTGAGAGGGTGAATCGCATATTAGAGGACTTGCTACGAGCGTGCATCCTTGATTTTGGTGGGTCATGGAAAGATAATTTGCACTTGGTCGAATTTTCTTATAATAACAGCTATCAAGCAAGCCTGCAGATGTCACCATTTGAAGCATTATATGGCATGCCATGAAGATCTCCCGCATGTTAGGTAGAACCCGGAAATCGATTGGTATTGGGTCCCGACATGATTCGCGAAGCATCGGAAAGAGTTGATTTTATTAAGAAGCGATTACTTGATGCCCAAAGCCGACAAAAGAGCTATGCAGACGCTCGAAGAAGGGATTTAGAATTCTCTGTTGGTGATCTTGTATACTTGAAGGATTCCCCACTGAGAGGTGTAGTCCGATTTGGGAAGACTGGGAAATTGGCGCCGAGATTTATTGGTCCATTTCCTATTCTCGAAAGGATTGGAACTCTCGCTTATAGAGTGTAGTTGCCTGACTGGTTACCAAGGGTCAACAATGTATTTCATGTGTCCCAACTCCGGAAGCATGTTCATGATCCAGATTTAGTTGCGGATGAAGCAGCACAACGAGATTTGGAGATTACCCTGGCCCTAGCAGTGAGAAGGGAGCCAGTGAAGATTGTGGGCAAGGAAACCAGAGTGCTGAGGAATAAGAGGATCCACTTAGTCAAAGTGCAGTGGAGCGGGGATCCTAGAGACTGTACGTGGGAGACAGAGGATAGCATCAAACGGGCCTATCCCAAATGGAGAGTGGATATCTCCGAGTGACTCTTATGTTGAGATACATTTATAATACCTTGCATTTTCTGTTGTGTTTCCTACTTTACTATTATTTCCTTTTCGAGGACGAAAAGCTTTTAAGTGGAGGAGATTGTAACAACCCGGAAAATCCGAACTAATTTAAAAATTTTATTTTGGCTATTTCAGTAAATTTTGAATAGTTAAAATAATTTTATTTTAAATAATAATGATTAAAAATTTATTTTAATCGAAGTTAGAGCAAATATATTCATTTTGATTTCTAAAGGAATTAGAAATAGTACGGTAGTTGAAAAGTCAAACCTGTACTTTGACCGAATGTAGCGGATTCAAAATCTAACAGATTTTAGTAAAACCAAAAATATCTAAATCTGTTTGGAAATATCTTTCCAATGAATCTGAAAAATCGAAATTTCATAGCGGGAATCAAAAGTTATGGCCAGTTGAATATTCAGAATGGTCGCTATAGTATAATATATAGCCCGTATAAAAGGCCATTCTTCAAATGACCTTCGTTTTCGACGAAACCACTTTTGTTGGATTTGGAATGTCAAATTATTGCTAGGTTTCAATTTTCAAAAAATTTCGAATTAATATGTGAGCGTGGCAAACGAAAATGTGTTGTCAATTTTAGTCAAATCTGATCGACTAGAAAATAGCCATTTTTCGAACAGTCTCAGAATTCGACGAAATTAATTTTGTTAGGACCGTATCTTCAAAACAAAGTCAGAAATAATTTTTTTGGATTTTTTTGAGTTCGTATGTGACCCAGTGGATTTAAATATACGATCAAACTAATTTATTAAATGATTTAAATAATGAATTAAAGATTTCAGGCCAAAGACAGTCGTATGGGCTGACGAGACCTTGCCCATTGGATCCGGAATGGGGGCTATTGGGTGGGGTCAACTCCGGTTGGACTAAAATCGGATTAGTTTAAGATGTATGGATTTATTTGTAAAAATAGCATTAAAATAATATATAAATAGGTCATCTTCTTCAAACCTTAATTCCTAAACACGTCGCCGCCCTTTTCAGAAATCCATGGCCGAAATCTTCCTCCCTTCCTCCACTAATTTCCGTCAATCATCTCATTAAAATTAGCTACTCCTTTTGACTTTATCATAGCACTTCTCCTCCTCTACAACCTTGTACGGTTGGATCCACCCTAGTGCTTCACAACCCGAGAACCGAGCCTCTGAATCACCGCCGTTCACACCACCTAAACCCCCCTTCCACGACTGAGCTTCCAGTTGTAGGGGCCCCTGCGTGCGCCTCACTCTCCTCTCCGACGTGGTAGCACCCGATCCTCCTCCCGTGCCCTGCAGTGATTGCAAAGATCAACCCTAGATTCGAACAGGAGGTTGAAACCATCGGCCTATGTTCTGATTATATAAAAAGGGTATAAAATTCTTAATTTTAATATTTAATTAAATAATTTAAAATGTTACAATCTAAAATAAATCGTAACTAACCCATACGATATCGAAACTGAACGATTTCAGATCCTATACAATCGTGAAACTGAGATCTACGCTATTGTCCAGACTAGATCCGATTCCGAGCAGTTCAAATTTTGGACAAATTTGTGCAACATGACTGCGAGATTTCTTTTTTATATAATTAAATTATTTATTTAATTTAATTGCTATGTAACGATTGTATGTATATTACTTAGATTTGCTATGCGATGAGATTGTGGATGATTTATCTGTTGTTGGTGATGTATAAACACAGATTTATATGTGTTGAATAAAATAAATCATTTTGCTATATTATTGATTTGGATTAGAATTGCCATTTCAATAAAATAAATCATTTTGCTATATTATTGATTTGGGTTAGAATTGTCATTTCAATAAAATAAATCATTTTTCTATGTTCTTTTATTTGCATTCTCCGTTGCAAATATACATTGTAATAAAAAAAATGTTCTTTTATTTGCATTCTCCGATGCAAATATACATTGTAATAAATAAAATGTTCTTTTATTTGCATTCTCTGATGCTAATACACACTGAAATAAAAAGTTGTTCTTTTATTTGCATTCTCTGATGCAACTACACGTTGAAATAAAAAGTTGTTCTTTTATTTGCATCCTTTGATACAGATAAAATGTTGAGATTGGAAGTTAAATTATTATTTGCATTTCTTGATGCAAATAAAACATAGTTTTAAAAAAGTTATATTTTATTTGTAATTTGGATACAAATTAAAAACATGATTTGTAAAGTTACATTTTTGTTTGCAATTTTACATTAAAAATTAAAATTACATTTTTGTTTGCAATTTTAGATGCAAACAAAACATTAAAATTAAAATTACATTTTGATTGCAAATTTTAGATGCAAACAAACATTAGAATTAAAGTTGCATTTTTGTTTGCAAATTTAGTTGCAAACAAAACATTTTATAAAAAGATTATATTTTTATTTGCATATTTAGATGCAAATAAACATCAAAGAAAAAGATTATATTTTTATTTGCATATTTAGATGCAAATAAACATCGTAGAAAAAGATTACATTTTTATTTGCATATTTAGATGCAAATAAACATCGTAGTTAAAAATTACATTTTTATTTGCATATTTAGATGCAAATAAACATCGTAGAAAAAGATTACATTTTTGTTCGCATATTTAGATGTGAATAAACACCGTAGGAAGAAGTTGCATTTTTGTTTGCAAATTTAGTTGCAAACAAAACATTTAATAAAGGTTGCATTTTTGTTTGTAGTTTTAGATGCAAATAAAAACATTGTAATAAAAGTTACATTTTGTTTACATTTTAGATGTAAATAAGGACATGAATTAAAAGGTTACATTTTTATTTGCAATTTTGAGATAAATGAAGACATAGAATAAAAAAGTCATATTTTTATTTACATTTTAGATGTAAATAAAAAGAATAGATTTCAAAACTCACATTTTTATTGACATTTCATATGAAATAAAAGAATTGATATAAATGTTAAAATGTTTATTGTTACTTTAGATACAATAAAAATAGTAGAATCAAAATCATGTCTTATTTGCTATTTGGTTTCAACAAAAGGTGTGAGCATTAAGAAAATATGTTTTCAATATAATTTGTTTACCATTGGAAGTAATTAGTTATTAAAAACATGATTTATTTCAAATCATCAGTTTTATCATATTAGAAGAATTAGGAAAACCATATATATAAAATCTCTAACATGAATATGGATTGGACTTGGTTTGTTTGTGATGGTTGAAGTAGTAGAAATCACCAAATGATTTGTATTTATATATAAATTAAAATTTAACGAATCGCGCGCGGTCGTTCGTGTGTCGGCAATCGTAACTTTAAACAATTATACCGTAAAATCCAACCGTCGGATTTTCCCAAAACTGGAACTGTTAGGGCCGTTTTGGGAAGATCTTTCTGATGATATAAAATTTATCAAAATCCAACGGTTAGATTTTAAGATAAGTGTAAATCAAATTTTGGTAAAAACAGCGCCATGGCCGCCCATTGACCCGAAGCATCGTCTAATTATATTGAGCTATTTTTAAATAAATAAAAATAGCGATAAATCATTATAAATTAATATTAACGATATTAAATGGTTTAAATGATAATAATTCGAAAAGTTATTTGAAAAGACTGAGTTTAACTCGTTTCAAATAATTTTACAGCGATTTAAAATCGAAGATATCGAAGACGGCGATTGAAGACCGGCGATCTTCACGTCGAAAGGATAACTACTGATGCCTGGCATTGGCTAGCTACCGATAAAGGGTTAAAGTGGTAGTTGTCCGGAGCACTTGTTGATCGTCCGGATACGCGAGCACCTAGATGACTTCGGTTTCGTTCAGACCCAGAACGGACTTTTAAATGGATGTGTGTATGACATTGAATTTCATGCTGTGTATTTAAATTGATATCTATTAATATAGTTCTGAGGTGGCGGAGGATTTATCCTTTTGCTAAACACCCTTCTATGAGACGCACGAGCTCGAAGGTTATATATTGGTAGTTATCGATCGCGTAGTATGAACTGTCAATGTGACATGCCAAGATGCAATTGATCGAGGCTTTTGTTGAAAAGCAGAGCCTTGTAGATGATGATCAAAGCATAGCCTATTTAGGTATAGCTTTATGTATTGCGTTACCTCGCGAGCCTCACACCCCGATAGAGTCAAAAACGAGACAAGGGAACGCAGGTAGTGCACACGTTTCTTTCTAGCTAGAAGTGGTGTTCGGGTTTTTACATGGCCCGACATTTTTACTTATGTGGTTGATGGAATGAGGCGCCTCGGATTTTTATTGGTCTCCAATGGCCAATTTATAAGTCCAATAGGATCGGGAAGCGTGTGTTCAGGCATAACCAATCCACTAAAGTATTTTTGGACCAGCCCTGCTGTATCCAAGGGTTCGCCAGCATCCGAATCCTGAGACATTGCTAGAGTGTCTCGAATCGGTTAGGAGATCGTCCCTAGCCTTGACTCATGATGGAAACCAACCTCCAATATGACATTATGGTCTTGATTGTAAACCTATATATGGCGACATAGTATATGGTAGCTATGCCGTCTAGGATTGATACATTTACTTTTAAGTATTTTTGAAAACATATTAGACACTAATAATAATATTAAAAATATTATTTTCTACTTATCAAGCATTTTTGATCATTATAAGGTTAAACTCTATCCTCCGTTTGCATTGCATTATGTGATGGGACTTGAGTCTTACAATGATTTCATTTTCCAAAAAGCATTGCGTTGTTTTTGACTTAAAAATTTATAAAACTTATGCACTGGCAATCCAATAGAGCAATACCTGTTCCGCGTTAGCGGCGTGGTCCAATGATTATCCATATTAATAGTTTAGTAAGATTTCTCATACTAGTGCCATGACTGACTCGTAGTTTGTTTCACTTTGCAAACTTGGGTGCCCTCTTTCCACACGGGCAGCTAATTGACAGGTTTCACGTAGGAATGTTTTCTGGACTAGAGCTTGCTGATGAAGATGTTGGAAGATCTTTTCTTTCTATCTTTTATCTACTTTTTGAGGATTTTGAGACAGTATTGGATATTGATGTATTTTGGGAGATTGAGACTTAATTTCTTTCCCTGTTTTAGACATCTGTTTTGTTAAGTGTATCTTGTACTGCGTACTCTGATGTTCTGTGATGATGTTTGTGATGACATTTCTTTTCCGCTGCACTGATTTAGATGTTCTGCTATGTAACTGTGATCTGTTATTGTTTTAATTCTGTTATACTCCTATGATTATCCTAACTTTCGTTCCACGGAAGTTTGGGTCTTCACAGTATTCCCGGTTAACAGCCAGACAACAGACTCCGAATACATAGCGCAAAAGTATATATCCCGGATAACATCCAGACATCGGACACCGTATATACTTTATTCCCTCAGGTTCAAGGTTGATCTACCGCCATAGCTTTTCAATTTTTCACTAGAGATTATGTATACAACCTAACCGCCAGTTTACCATCAATCCAGGGTGTGAGGCTTGTCGATGTCACGATATACACAAAGCTACGCTTCAATAACATGCTTTGAACATCACTAGCTCGTTTCATACTCGAGTATGCCACATTGACAATTCACGACATATCACTGATTTCCACCAATACATAGCCTCTAAGTTCATATATCTTAGAGACGAGAATAATATATTGCCAAAAATTCGATATATATTAACATAAATCAGTGTTATGCAGTCAATTTCAATGTCAGACACACGATCCATACAAGTCCATTCATGGTCTGAACAAAACAACAATCCGAAAATCTCCAAATATATTCAGATCTCATGCCACTTATAATCTCGTATTGGGTGATTAGCCCAAACAAGACATCGGCATTCAATCCAAACAAATCGAATATTCTCGGTCTTCACTTATCGATTTCAAAGTCTTAGTTTCTTTATAACATCGTGTTATTACCTGGAATGGTTTTTCAACATATATTCGATCCTGGTCATGCCAAGTAATAAGTGCATTTTAAAATAATACCTATGGGTTATACGGTTTTCAATTCAAATCTCTTTCCAAATAGTTATCAATCCATTTCGAAATAAAGTTGGAATCATTCCAGTTTCCCTAGATCCCGTTATCGCTTTAACCCTTCCTCGAAATTCAATATTCAACTTTATATTTCAAAACATAATTCTTTTATCCTTTGCTACTCTTTCCAACATTCTTTAAATACCAAATCTTAGTTTGGTTTGAATTCTCATTCACAATAGAATAAACTATTTAAATTCCAAATACTTGAATTAAAAGTAAGTAACATATCACACATGAAGAAATTAGGTACTTAAAATGTTTCAAAATATTTACAAAATCATTTCAATAGTTTAAGACGACAACTTACGGTTCATAACTTCAAAGCGTGATGGTTTCCAACGAATCGTTATAATAGCATTTAGCAGCGTTACCAAATTACTTCAAAACAGCTATTTGAATCAAATGGATGCAAAAACATTCGATATTCAAAAAAATTCAACTTAAATCATCTTTAAATAATAAACATGATTTATCATAATTTTCCCGAATTTTTATTAATTTTTAATAGACTCGTATATTCCAATTTCCCGTTATGGTCGCCGAACCGCACATATAACGATATTTTCGAATTTTGTTTTAAACATAACTTGAAAACCATACATTGAAATTTTGAAAATTCCTTTTCTATTCGAAACTATTGTTAATACAATCCTGAGTTTCTCATTTCACGTCAATCCGATTTAAAACGTTCAAGTTATAATCATTTAAAAATTAAAATTGATATTAACGAAATGTCGCTACGCGGTGCGTTAAATTCGAGCTATATAACGATTTATATAAATCGTCCAAATTCTTTTCAAAATAAACTTAAATTTTCATAATCTACATATTCCATTAATATTTTATATTCACACTTAAGTTCTAAATTTCTTTACTTCAAAACTCGATTGTTTCAAATTTTCAAATATTCATTTCGAATTAAATCAAAATCTAGAAATAATATATCAAATCTTGTTTAACTACTCACAAATGATTCTTAAAATCGTTTGCACAACAATTGTTGAATACCTTTCTCAAATCATTATCCGATCTACATTTCAAAACTAATTCGATTTCCAAAAATCATTTTTCGAACCTTGATATGTCATTTTATAATTTCAAATAATTGAAATCTAGTTAAAAATTACATTTATTTACATAATAACCAAAAATTTAATATAAATTATCGAAATACCTCGAAACTGCTTCACCTTTTTACAAAAGCCATTTTGTCATCATTTTTGTTTCATAGACATTCAAATAATTTCCAAAACTTTTCTTAATAATATTTCATATTCCCTTTTTAAAGCACTTAATTTCAAACATCACTTTAAATTTCCGAATATTCATCTTTAATTAAATCAAATAATATTTCCTTAAACTTGTTCGACTTTGTTATGAAATCAACTATTAACATAAATTCTATTATTTGCATACAAAATTCAAAATCATATTTCCTCTTACGAACATTTGTTGATTATTTTAGATTTTCAACCAAATTTAAATATAATTCAAAGCTAAATTTCAAATTATTAATTTTAATAATAAAATCGTTATTTGCATGGCAAGGAGATTCAAATCGATTATCCAAACAATCACACAACTACAGTGTGTGCGATGCAAATATAAACAAACAAATAAACATAAACTATCCATCGTACACACACAATTAAACAACCAATCTTTGTTGTGCGCAAGCGTTACGTTCAATTATGCTCCGTGTTCAATGTGTTTCAATTGTATATCGTCCATGCCAAACATTTCATACAACAATTAGCATACACAAGCCATTTATTAACATTAACTAATCAATAAATTATAATTAACTAGTGAAAATAAATTTAAATTAAATTAAATGTTCTCACCGCTATTGCTTCCATACTTTTTCACTGTCAAATCTTGTATCGACCGCAAAGAAGCCAACAGACGACAATACCGCTACGCGTACTACTTCTCTTCTCTTAATCCTATTTCAATTAGCAGTTGGTGATTTTCAGTTAATTAATATTGAACCATAATTTATAACGACGGACGATATATATATATATATGTATACACACACACACACACATATATATATATATATATTATCATAATTTTGTACTTAACCAAAATGGTCAATATATATATATATATATATATATATATTATCATAATTTTGTACTTAACCAAAATGGTCAATATTATACCAACATGCTCTATTTGCTCATACGATTCTAACACTACCACAGGCTAGTCAAATTGATTTAAGACGAGTGAGATTTGAATATTTAAAGAGCTAACTAATTTTATATTTAAACTAAATAGAAAGTTTCTTACCCAAAATTAATTTAAGCCCAACCAATCTGTACTGTAATCTATCCAAGCCCGCACCATTTCTTCTTCCAACTCGCTTCCTTCTTATCTTGCACCTCCTGTATTTCATTTCTTTTCCTCTTTTCTCTCTCTCTCTCTCTCTTTTTTGGAGGAAAAATAGGCTTTGCGTTGAGAATGGGTGGAAGAGAAGACTGTTCGCAGTGGGTTCAAAAGGGAAACAACGGCTTATTTGCTTTTATTATAAAAGAAGGCCGACAATTCTTAAAAGGGAGAGGAAGCTGCGAGTTACTGGAGGATGTTCGGCAGTGGTGCCAAAGGAGGGAGAGTTGCGGTCCGTGGTGGCTGCGGGTGCCGGAGAGGTGGCTGCGGGGTCTGAGAGGCAAGGCGGTGGTGCATGAAGTGGAGGAGGACAGAGTGGAGCTAACGAAAGAGCAGATGGTGACAGAGGCTATAAGGGAAATGACAGAACGAATTTACAAGGGAAGAAAAGAGAGATGTGAGGGTGTAACAGTATTGAAGCAAGCGGTTATTAAAAGGGAAGGGGGCGCTGCTCTTTGGTTTCGGAGGGAAAGTTTTGGTTTTTGAGAGGGAGGTGATGGGCTGTGCTAATGATGGTGGATGATGGTTGCTGGCGAACTAACGGTGCCAGAGACGACATGCAGCGGCGGTGGTGCCTGGCATAAGGGGTAGTGGGGTTGATACAAGCGAAGACCGAGCTCGTCTCAAGTGAGAACAATGACTGTTTGGAAGGGGAAGGTTGAGTGGTGCTTCTGGTCAAGAGGTGGCAGATGGACCATGAACATGCGGATGATGGAGGAAGGGAAAATTATGGAGCTGTTTGGTGCTTGCGTGAGGGATAGATGGGAGGTGAAAGCAAAATATAGTATAGGGATTTATGTGGAAGTATTGCCACATGTGCACAATCCCAAAATTGAAAAAACAAGTGTCCATGACTACAGCAAATCTGGTCTACACGTGTATTTAATTTTATATTTTTCTTAAGTATTGCATAATTCCACCTAAGGCCTATGCGTGAGCAACGGTTTTAACATATATGTAATGTACATCTTTTGTTTATTGCATAAAAGAGGTGTGCCTTACATTACTAATCTTGTTTATGTGTTATATTAATTTAATACTATCTATATTATTAGTCCTATTTACATATTTAATTAAAATTTATGTTTATACCCTGATCGTTTAGCAATTATATTACAAACTGTTTTTGACGATTTAACTAAGAACGAATTGTTTTGCCGAACATATATTGTTTCGGAATTCATTTCTACCTTCCAAATTTTATTTAAAAATATATTATAAATAATGTTTACAACTTACAAAACATTACTGTAAATGTAATTCCTCAAAATTACATAAACTAAAATAAAGTTTTAAATACTTAAGGATTTTTATAAACTCATATCAAAATTAAGTATCATTTCTTATTAGTATTAAAATCTATTGATTTATATCTTATGTTAATAAATAACATTTTAAACCTAAACAATCAAACAAAATTTGTGCTATAAATTGAAATGGTTTATAAAGCCTATGATTCAGATATTTGAAAATTTTAAAGTGTATTGTAAAATGGTTTAACTCTGATTTCTAGTTATAAAATGAAATTGTTTTTTTCAAGTACTTGTAATATGAAAAATAGTGGTTTATAAAATGTTCGACGACTTGGAATCCCGATATTTTTAAAGGTTTAGAAAACAACAATAATATATTTTGGAAGTATTTGTAAATTATTATTATTGTTGTGAAATGATTTATAACTTCGGGATATAAAATGAAATGATTTGTTACTAAGATTCGAGTAACACATGACTATAGAAGGTACTACGTGGGTGTAAACCCTTGATGATGGTCAGCTCTGGGGTCCAAAGAGACATCATTTATTTATATTGATACGTAAGATCGTGCCTCGTGGCCTTGTCATTGGGTGCGATCTCTCGACTTGGGACATAAATGTTTTTATATCATTTACCGTAAAATATTCGAAACTTTAGAAATGATTTTCGGTTTTGAAATCATAAAGCAAGTACAATTTGATATGAACACAATGTAGTAATAAAACTGGGATTTTAATTCGAAGGGATTATATCATACTTTGATTTATAGTTTTATTAGAAATTAGTTTATGAAAGTATATAGTTTGATGAGTGTAATTCATATAAAATTTTTATGTTTTAAATCTTGTTGTAAATTTTAAACGAGTTTTGGTATCGGTATAAATGTTGATGTGTGTTTATATATATATATATATATATATATATAGGTAATCTTAATAATCTCTCCTTTTCAAAGACGAAAAGTTTTAATGGGGGAGATTGTAACAATCCAACATTTTAGATTTTGAATATAAATTGAATTTAAATATTGATTTAAAAATCTTTTGTATTTTGGTTTGATAAATATTTTGTTTTATAAATATGATTTTTTTTTGAAATGAAAACTTATTATAAAGGCATGTTTAATTTGTAGGATTTTATTAGTAATGATCTTATTTAAAAAAAAATTTGGATATTGGTTAGTAATATAAGAATTGTAAATTTTTGAAAGTGTAACGGCTGGAAATTTTCGACTCCTCGAGAGTCGAAAATTCCGCGATGTTAGTGAAAGAAAGTAGAGGGTGAGGAAGAAAAGATAGAACTAATAGAATAGAAGAAGAAGAACTTACATCATCAGAGTAAACACGAATCTCACAGCGGAACGAATAAAATATAACATAACTTTGAAATACAAATCAGTACTCGTATATACATACCATTTCAAAGTACAACACTTAACAACACAGCGGAATAATAATAGCTATAATCCTGAAGCCTCCTGCTCCAAGCTCTCCAAGTGTATTTGTAAAATCCCGACTACTTGACTGCCCGTACAAATTTAGGCACCCAAGAGTTTAGGGAAAACAAACAAAATAAACTCCGGGTCAGTCATGGGACTGGTGTGAATAAAACTCCAACACTTGTTTAAATAAAGGATATCTTTCTGATATTATAATAATGTCTAAATATAAATAGATATCAATCTAGCAGAACGCTTGCATCTCACGTTCCACATACATAGTATACAAATAAAACCGTGAGCGCTTATTGGAGATTGGATTCCAACAGACAAGGTATGGGAGCAACTCCCGATCAGTGTACTCTAGAGGAGATACACTAGGGTTCGACAAGAACGTCTTGCAACCCGGCCACACATGACCGTCCACTCATTTAGCTTGAGTGTAACGAATATATTATCACCGATGGTTGGGATCAGCAACCATCCTTCCCGATAAGGGACAGCATTGAAATAGATTATAAAGAAGTACAATTGAATATTCTCTAGATGGTGATAATACACCCTGCTTGGGTATGGCCCAACTAGCCATGCTGCCTAGCCCAACTTCTGTTATTTTCCGGTTGTGAGGTTTTGAGGACACGTTTATCACTTTGACAAATTATTTCTTCAATTACTTTGAATGCCACATCGTCATACCCGCAAAATCAATATCGATTTCTCAAGGCATCATGGGTATAAAAGCTAAGAGAAACGAATTTCTCCGCCACCCAATGTAATACGTTTGAAGAGATCAACATATATGATTCGTTAAGAATACTTTATCAGACACTCGTCCATATACGTTGTCCTAGGACTGAACAAACCGAAGGCACTATTCAGTGAATCCATCCTACCTAGGCTTTTCACAATAGCCCTTGCACTTCACTCCGTCTTCAATTATCTTCAGCGTACTTGATTCACAACGCTTATGCTAATCCGGAGTGGTTCTTTGGATAATAATCCAACCGGTCTCTCCATATTTACAACGTAAATATGGTCAAAACTTTGATAGTCTGTGATTCAACTATCAAATGGAAACATGTCGGTGTACAAACAACGATCTTATTTCCAAATGGAAATTCGATCGATCAATCATCATATCCATATATATGTTCATATTTCCTTATTTCATATATTTAGAAAATACATGTTATTAATCATTGGAAAACATTTCCATAGCTTATTTACGCATCACTATTATTTCACAATTATCAGTCCCTAATGGTAAACCACTAAGAGAACAACTCCTAAGTATAAATCCCGAAGGTCGAAACCAACATTAGATCGTCACTTAGGAAACTGTTCAACTTAACTAATCTCCAGTCAGTTTCTAAATTTGCCTAACTCTATTTCTTAATTTCTTATCATGAAAACATTTCATTTTCTATGTTGAGAAAACATATCTGATTATATTTGGAAAACGTTCCCAAAACTCGTTTACGGATTTCAAATGAACGTTGTATAAAACATCGTTACGCTTAATACATTAATCGCTTATTACTTAACTATATTTCAAATCAACCTTTTCTATCGAACTACACTATTCCTTTGTCAATTCTGAAGTCAATCAAGTTGGGGTATAATTACCTCTCAGACCTTAATTGAACAACGTCCTTTACTGTGAAATAGATGAAGCTCGTCACTCACTTTTTCCAATCATCTGTTTACGCAAATTCTCGGATTCAGGTTACGAATCTACTTCTTATATGAAAACATTTGATTATAACTATAACGTTATAATTCCTACTTCTACAATATCTAACCTAAATTATAACTTTATCTCCTAACTCGAATGATTAAACGGACACCTAGTTTCTTAATCAATAACTAAACCTTGATTTAAAACCCGGAAAGTAAATAGTACTTTCCCGAATTCGATATAATTGAATTCGACGTATTACTCTCTTTCGAGTAATCTCTATTCGATTAACTCCCTTGTTAATAACTTATATTCGATAAACTCTATTTCGATTAACTCCTATCGAATAACTAATATTCGAATAACTCTTCTTGGTTGGCTCTATTTCATTAACTCTTATCGAATAACAAATATTCGATTTTCTTAAATGTGTCAGTTCTTATCGAATAACTAACATCCGATTAACTTATATGGATTTACTCCTATCGAATATCTTATTCGATTAACTTAACTTGATTTTCTTAACTCGATTATCTCAACACGATTACTTAACTCGATTACTTAACTCGATAAATCTTAACTCGATTACTTAACTCGATAACTTAACTTAACCCAAATCGGTTAACTCAACTCTAATCGATTAACTAAATTTGATTTACTCCTTCGAATAACTAATTCGAATAACTTAATTGATTAACTCCTTCGAATAACTTACCTTCGAATAACCAATATTCGATTTACTCTAACTCGATTAACTTAATTCTAATCGATTTACTCCATTTCGATTCAACTTAATTCAAATCGATTAACTTAACTCAAATTGATTAACTCCTTTCGAATAACTAAATTCGATTTAACTCTTCTCGAATAACTAAATTCGATTAACTCAAATTCGATTTTCTCCTTGTTTTACAAGGATTTCCCTTTTTTCAATGTTTATTTCTATCGGTGTTAAAACCAATTTCTACCTCTCTATATAAGTTCAGACTTATATATCCCATTTATCAAACAATAAATATTTTATTTAATTTATAAAACATTATTTATAAATTATATCTTCTCACTTTATCTGTTTAAAACAGATTTCCTATTTAATATCTCCTTTAAATCTATATCGTGTTATACCCGTGTGCGAAGCACGGGTTTTAAACCTATCCTTGTATAATTCTATTTATTTTCCAAATAAGTGTTCCTTTATTTATTCCCTAAATAAATATTCCTTTATTCCATTTATTTAAAATCTAAAATAAATGTTCCTTTATTTATTTCCTAAATAAATATTCCTTTATATTCTAATTCATTTATTTTCTAAATAAATGTTTCTATTTTATTTCTTTTATTTTCTAAATAAATGTTTCCTTTTTCATTTATTTATTTTCTAATTAAATTAATGTTTTCCTTTTATAAAATCCTATCGATTTTATAAATAAGATTCATTTTCAATATAAACATTGAAAATCCCCTTATCAACATTTCGGTATGTTATGGTATTCAATCATATCAAATCACGATGTTCAATATCGTCCAAGCACATATAATCGCCCACAGATTTTATATCACATCAGATAACAATATATGAAAAACAATAAAATAACTGTTGAGGAATCCAGTCGGATTCCTCCAACCTGTCTCCCTGCATCCACAGATGTAACACAATATGATTATCATCACTTTCAGTTCAATATAAATTATTCTGATAGCAGAATCAATATATAAATATTTAATGGATTATATATATATATATAATTACATATATATATATATATATATATATAATTTTCACTAACTGACTAGCAGTTCAATCAATCAACCAACACACAACAATCAACAGATGATTAACAGTTCTAAAAATACATTATAAAAATATAACTGTTCAGAGTTGGTGAGTTTTACTCACATTTGCAGTTCATCGTTAAAGAACGATAAACTGTATATTTGATTTGAATTAAACAATTTATTTCGCCATAAATTCATACGAGTCCCAATCCACTTTCAGTCAGCTTCATTGTGAAGCTCTCGTCCCTACGATCCCATCGTGACTGACGGTTCGTGATTCTGATTCCATATGGTCGAGATATCGTGTTAACAAGTTATACGATGTTTTAAATTTAAGTTAAACCAACAATTATAAAATAAAAGGGCCTCACCACAAACACTCCGGCCCATTCTCCTCCTACCAGGCCCATTTCCTTTTATAAAACCCGTACCCGCTTTATTATTCTTCCCCAAACACAATTCGATTTCCAGGAAACCGATACTCCCATAAACCCAAAACCGACGTTGACCCTCCTCTTTGACCACCGCTTCCCTCCACCTCGGCCATCCATCTCCGGCGCCACCACAACCAATCAACTCCGCATCCAATTCCGCACCCACCAGTCACCTCGACCACCCGCTCGCACACCCCCATCAAAATCCGCCTGTAGCCTTCTTCGACAAACCCCTCTGTCGCATTTCAACACACACCACAGAAACCACCCGAACTCCTTCACTAGATGCTACTCCATCTTCTCATCACAATTTCCACCCTCATTTCTCGAATCGAACTTCCAAATCTAAACTAGGTCGAACCCTAGCCTCACGGGATGATTTCGAGCATCAGTCACGATGCGTCGCACCCCTCATATCCTATATAATCCCGAAGAGCACACAACACTGATTCCATAAATATATATTTAAGGATTTATAGGAATTTATTTCATTTGCTTTGGATTTTATATCTTGCTGCAGGTTTTGGATTCAGACGGTTTTATAGGATGTTGGGGTTGGTAGCATTTGTGGTTGTAGGAGGATGTCGCGTGGCCTCTATTTTGGCCAAGAAATATGTTCGGATATTTTTTTATTGATTTTTATATTTTTATTTCTCGTTTTTCTGTTTGTCTCCAGCCTTTAAAAATCTCTACGACTACATACGATACCTAAAAATCACCAAACTGGACATGTAGCTAGAGTTCGACATTACGGTCCCAACGGAACTGGTTTCGTCAAATTCCGACTTCGTATGCTCACACAGCGTATTTTTAACCGTCGAAATACTAACTATTTCTCAGTCTAAAAATCCGTACGATCACACAGTGACTCTAAAAATCACCAAACTTGGAATCTGACAACTATTTGACATTGCGGATCCAACAAAACTGGTTTCGTCGAATTCCGACTTCGTATGCAAAAGTGGCTATCTTTAACGCTCTAAATAGCATATTTAAACATATAAACATATTTAAATATAATTAAATTAAATATTTAAAATTAAATATTATCGTATATCTTCACATATGATATCGTACAGCTCCAGAATATCATATCAGAATTTACAGTTTGATATTTCAGATTTTAGATTATCCCGGTATTCAGTTTATACTGAAAATCTCTTTTATAACATATATAAAGCGTCGCAAATTATAAAGGAATTCTACAGCGACTTTTCTGAAATTTGATTTGGACATAACTCAAAATCTGCACGACGAAATCCTGATTTTTCTCTTCCACTAGAAAGATATACTCCACCAGCTCCACACGTTTCTTGTTTCACAGAAATCCGGCTTAAAACAAATCATGTACATTCAGTTGAAGTTCAAATCGCCAAATTTCGAACTGCCGCGACGTTTCAGGTTCGTTTTAATTATAATTATAAAATATAAGTTCGAACGTTTTACTTTAAGTTATCGATATCGCCAAATCGATATATAAATAATTAAATAAATTAATTATTCGACAGCTAACAAAACACGCCATTACAGACTTCCCCCCTTAAAATAATTTCATCCTCGAAATTGCTAAGTTAGAAAAATGCTACTCACTCTACTAACTAGATTTAAAAATCTTTTTTTTGTTTACCTCTAAATTTCAGTTTCGACTGGACCCATTTAATTTTAATTAATTTATTAATTCATTTCCGACCAACTAAAATTTTCAAAAATTCTAAAAATTTTCTAACACCTTAAATTTTCGAAAAATTTCGCCATAACCTCCTTTGTACGGCTCAATACGTCAAACCACAACTCGCCTCTCTAGGCCTCCTCTAATCCAAAAGGAAATCAAAATAGCCAAGCGGCTTGCCAATTCGGCTCATAAAATCCAAACTCATATATGATATAAACTTGTACCTTTTTGTCGGGCATTTAACTCTATCCCTTGCATCTGCTACCACTTCAACATATACCAATGTTATCCATTCCAATTGATCTCCAATCAGTTCATATCCTCAAATCCAAATCGAATTTCATTCGACCTCTAATATCAAATTCCAAATTATTGACTTATCAATTTGGTTCCATTCTAGATTATCTCTAATCCCAATTCAATTTTATTTAACTCGGTTCAAGTTAAATTTCAATTTATTTTTACCATCTCATTTTATTTAACTTCATTAGTTCAATTTTAATTCCAGAACTTAAGTTCCTGGGTTTCTTTCAAATCAATTTGAAATCATAATGCCAGTTCAAAACCTTTGAATTTCTAAACAACTTGTTTTCTCAAAACAATTCAAAAACAAAACCTTTGGTAGTAATCCGTCACTTAGAACTCGAAAATGAACACTGATGATGTCTAGATTCATCATCAGAATCTATTTTCCAGCTATCGAAGTGAGTTCAATACTATATCATTTTCAATTTGAA
Source organism: Allium sativum (assembly GCA_030737875.1). NCBI lineage: Eukaryota > Viridiplantae > Streptophyta > Magnoliopsida > Asparagales > Amaryllidaceae > Allium > Allium sativum. Next base: position 798,723,093 of record CM060922.1, read on the forward strand.
AAACATTTTCAAAATCTCCCAGGAACTTAAAATTTCCTTATTTTAATTTCAAATATGATTTAAATTCAGATTTAATTCATCTTATTTCATATATTTCCTTATATGAATTCTGATTAGTTATTTATAATCATTTCACCTCTTTTTTTTTCTAATTCGATTATAATAACAACCAACACATCCAATACATATTGTAATTTCAATATATTTTTCTTATAACCAAATATATTTCGGGTAAAATTACTTCATTTACCCTCTTCCAAAACATACCATGACGGTTCATCGTATTCGAGTGTTTAGTAACCCTTATCGATACAGTGGATCAAACTGATCGACTAGAATTCATAAGCCACTCAACCAATGAGTCTCCATAATATAAATCACTTTATATTAACAAATACGCACTCGTATATATACATTCAAATTCAGTCTAGGATATTACTAATCCTATCTCTACTGAATTACGCCACAGAGCCAAGGTAAATCTTAACCTGGCTCTGATACCAACTGTAACGGCTGGAAATTTTCGACTCCTCGAGAGTCGAAAATTCCGCGATGTTAGTGAAAGAAAGTAGAGGGTGAGGAAGAAAAGATAGAACTAATAGAATAGAAGAAGAAGAACTTACATCATCAGAGTAAACACGAATCTCACAGCGGAACGAATAAAATATAACATAACTTTGAAATACAAATCAGTACTCGTATATACATACCATTTCAAAGTACAACACTTAACAACACAGCGGAATAATAATAGCTATAATCCTGAAGCCTCCTGCTCCAAGCTCTCCAAGTGTATCTGTAAAATCCCGACTACTTGACTGCCCGTACAAATTTAGGCACCCAAGAGTTTAGGGAAAACAAAAAAAATAAACTCCGGGTCAGTCATGGGACTGGTGTGAATAAAACTCCAACACTTGGTTAAATAAAGGATATCTTTCTGATATTATAATAATGTCTAAATACAAATAGATATCAATCTAGCAGAACGCTTGCATCTCACGTTCCACATACATAGTATACAAATAAAACCGTGAGCGCTTATTGGAGATTGGATTCCAACAGACAAGGTATGGGAGCACCTCCCGATCAGTGTACTCTATAGGAGATACACTAGGGTTCGACAAGAACGTCTTGCAACCCGGCCACACATGACCGTCCACTCATTTAGCTCGAGTGTAACGAATATATTATCACCGATGGTTGGGATCAGCAACCATCCTTCCCGATAAGGGACAGCATTGAAATAGATTATAAAGAAGTACAATTGAATATTCTCTAGATGGTGATAATACACCCTGCTTGGGTATGGCCCAACTAGCCATGCTGCCTAGCCCAACTTCTGTTATTTTCCGGTTGTGAGGTTTTGAGGACACGTTTATCACTTTGACAGATTATTTCTTCAATTACTTTGAATGCCACATCGTCATACCCGCCAAATAATTATCGATTTCTCAAGGCATCATGGGTATAAAAGCTAAGAGAAACGAATTTCTCCGCCACCCAATGTAATACGTTTGAAGAGATCAACATATATGATTCGTTAAGAATACTTTGTCAGACACTCGTCCATATACGTTGTCCTGGGACTGAACAAACCGAAGGCACTATTCAGTGAATCAATCCTACCTAGGCTTTTCACAATAGCCCTTGCACTTCACTCCGTCTTCAATTATCTTCAGCGTACTTGATTCACAACGCTTATGCTAATCCGGAGTGGTTCTTCGGATAATAATCCAACCGGTCTCTCCATATTTACAACGTAAATATGGTCAAAACTTTGTTAGTCTGTGATTCAACTATCAAATGGAAACATATCGGTGTACAAACAACGATCTTATTTCCAAATGGAAATTCGATCGATCAATCATCATATCCATATATATGTTCATATTTCCTTATTTCATATATTTAGAAAATACATGTTATTAATCATTGGAAAACATTTCCATAGCTTATTTACGCATCACTATTATTTCACAATTATCAGTCCCTAATGGTAAACCACTAAGAGAACAACTCCTAAGTATAAATCCCGAAGGTCGAAACCAACATTAGATCGTCACTTAGGGAACTGTTAAACTTAACTAATCTCCAGTCAGTTTCTAAATTTGCCTAACTCTATTTCTTAATTTCTTATCATGAAAACATTTCATTTTCTATGTTGAGAAAACATATCTGATTATATTTGGAAAACGTTCCCAAAACTCGTTTACGGATTTCAAATGAACGTTGTATAAAACATCGTTACGCTTAATACATTAATCGCTTATTACTTAACTATATTTCAAATCAACCTTTTCTATCGAACTACACTATTCCTTTGTCAATTCTGAAGTCAATCAAGTTGGGGTATAATTACCTCTCAGACCTTAATTGAACAACGTCCTTTACTGTGAAATAGATGAAGCTCGTCACTCACTTTTTCCAATCATCTGTTTACGCAAATTCTCGGATTCAGGTTACGAATCTACTTCTTATATGAAAACATTTGATTATAACTATAACGTTATAATTCCTACTTCTACAATATCTAACCTAAATTATAACTTTATCTCCTAACTCGAATGATTAAACGGACACCTAGTTTCTTAATCAATAACTAAACCTTGATTTAAAACCCGGAAAGTAAATAGTACTTTCCCGAATTCGATATAATTGAATTCGACGTATTACTCTCTTTCGAGTAATCTCTATTCGATTAACTCCCTTGTTAATAACTTATATTCGATAAACTCTATTTCGATTAACTCCTATCGAATAACTAATATTCGAATAACTCTTCTTGGTTGGCTCTATTTCATTAACTCTTATCGAATAACAAATATTCGATTTTCTTAAATGTGTCAGTTCTTATCGAATAACTAACATCCGATTAACTTATATGGATTTACTCCTATCGAATATCTTATTCGATTAACTTAACTTGATTTTCTTAACTCGATTATCTCAACACGATTACTTAACTCGATTACTTAACTCGATAAATCTTAACTCGATTACTTAACTCGATAACTTAACTTAACCCAAATCGGTTAACTCAACTCTAATCGATTAACTAAATTTGATTTACTCCTTCGAATAACTAATTCGAATAACTTAATTGATTAACTCCTTCGAATAACTTACCTTCGAATAACCAATATTCGATTTACTCTAACTCGATTAACTTAATTCTAATCGATTTACTCCATTTCGATTCAACTTAATTCAAATCGATTAACTTAACTCAAATTGATTAACTCCTTTCGAATAACTAAATTCGATTTAACTCTTCTCGAATAACTAAATTCGATTAACTCAAATTCGATTTTCTCCTTGTTTTACAAGGATTTCCCTTTTTTCAATGTTTATTTCTATCGGTGTTAAAACCAATTTCTACCTCTCTATATAAGTTCAGACTTATATATCCCATTTATCAAACAATAAATATTTTATTTAATTTATAAAACATTATTTATAAATTATATCTTCTCACTTTATCTGTTTAAAACAGATTTCCTATTTAATATCTCCTTTAAATCTATATCGTGTTATACCCGTGTGCGAAGCACGGGTTTTAAACCTATCCTTGTATAATTCTATTTATTTTCCAAATAAGTGTTCCTTTATTTATTCCCTAAATAAATATTCCTTTATTCCATTTATTTAAAATCTAAAATAAATGTTCCTTTATTTATTTCCTAAATAAATATTCCTTTATATTCTAATTCATTTATTTTCTAAATAAATGTTTCTATTTTATTTCTTTTATTTTCTAAATAAATGTTTCCTTTTTCATTTATTTATTTTCTAATTAAATTAATGTTTTCCTTTTATAAAATCCTATCGATTTTATAAATAAGATTCATTTTCAATATAAACATTGAAAATCCCCTTATCAACATTTCGGTATGTTATGGTATTCAATCATATCAAATCACGATGTTCAATATCGTCCAAGCACATATAATCGCCCACAGATTTTATATCACATCATGTAACAATATATGAAGAAAAAAAAATAACTATTGAGGAATCCAGTCGGATTCCTCCAACCTGTCTCCCTGCATCCACAAATGTTACACAATATGATTATCATCACTTTCAGTTCAATATAAATTATTCTGATAGCAGAATCAATATATAAATATTTAATGGTTTATATATATATATATATATATATATATAATTACATATATATATATATATAATTTTCACTAACTGACTAGTAGTTCAATCAATCAACCAACACACAACAATCAACAGATGATTAACAGTTCTAAAAATACATTATAAAAATATAACTGTTCAGAGTTGGTGAGTTTTACTCACATTTGCAGTTCATCGTTAAAGAACGATAAACCGTATATATGATTTGAATCAAACAATTTATTTCGCCATAAATTCATACGAGTCCCAATCCACTTTCAGTCAGCTTCATTGTGAAGCTCTCGTCCCTACGATCCCAACATGACTGACGGTTCGTGATTCTGATTCCATATGGTCGAGATATCGTGTTAACAAGTTATACGATGTTTTAAATTTAAGTTAAACCAACAATTATAAAATAAAAGGGCCTCACCACAAACACTCCGGCCCATTCTCCTCCTACCAGGCCCATTTCCTTTTATAAAACCCGTACCCGCTTTATTATTCTTCCCCAAACACAATTCGATTTCCAAGAAACCGATACTCCCATAAACCCAAAACCGAAGTTGACCCTCCTCTTTGACCACCGCTTCTCTCCACCTCGGCCATCCATCTCCTGCGCCACCACAACCAATCAACTCCGCATCCAATTCCGCACCCACGAGTCATGTAACGACCCAGAAAATCTGAACCAATTTAAAAAATTTAAATTGGCTAAAATAATGGATTTTAAATATTTAAAATAAATATTTTAAATAATGGCGATGAAAACTGAGTTTGAATCGACAATTGAAAACGAATATAATTAATTATAATTATAAACAAGGCCTGAAAGGGCGTGGCAGTTTCAAAAATTGAATTGAAACTTTGTCGGACTGTACCGGGTGCAAAACAATCCGGATTTTAGTGAAACCAAAAACATTAGGATCTGTTTGATGATATCTTTCTAACGAATCCGACCAATCGAAATTTGATAGCGGGAATCAAAAGATATGTCCAGTTGAAAATTCTGAATAGTCGCTATGGAATTCAGGCCCTTAAAAATGGACATTTTGCAAATGACCTCGGATTTCGATGAAACCACTTTTGTTGGATCCGCAGTGTCAAGTTATTGTTTGGTTTCAAATTTCATAATTTTTCGAATCAATTTGTGAGCGTGGCAAAGGAAAACGCGTTTGACCAGTTTCCGTTGATTTTAATCGACTGGAAATTGGCCATTTTTCAAACGGTCTCAGAATTCGACGAAACTAGTTTTGTTAGGACCGTATCGTCAATACGAAGCTAGAAAATATTTTTCTGGAATTTTTCTAGTTAGTATGTGACCCCGGTAATTTGAAATGTACGTTTAAAATTCAACATAAGGATTTAAATGTAAATTCAACGGAAACTATTCGAAACAATCGAATCAGCTTACGATACATATCCCATTGTGTTCGGAATGGGGGTAAAACGCTATGGGCGACAGGCGGTAGGCCTCGTTTAGAGGTCGTATGTAAAAGTCAACTTTTTGCAAAATTAAATAATTAAATAATTAAAAAAATATATTTTAATTCCCTCCCTTTTATCTTTCGTTCTGGCCCCCCCTTCGAAATTAAATCGCTCAGAAAAAAAAAAGAAAAAAAGGAAAACCCTAAATCGATCGGCGACCGCCTCCACCGAAGCCCCACACACGACCGCCTCCACCGAAGCCCCACCCTCGAACCGCCAGTGACCTCGCCCTCCCCCTCGAAGCCATCGCGACGCGATTCGAGAGCCCCCCCGTTCGAGACGCCACCGCCGACGAACTGAAGGCCGCCCCACCTCCAGCACCTCCTGCGCCGCCACCTGACGAAAAACCAACCACCCCCCCTCGCAGATCAACGTAAGTGTTTTATTTTTATTTTTATTTTTAATTCTGAAAAATTCTGATTTTAATTAGGATTTAAAACTGATTTTAATTAGGATTTAAAACTGATTTTAATTAGGATTTAAAACTGACTTTAAAAGGTTTAAAACTGAATTTTAAAAGGATTTAAAACTGATTTTTAAAAAGGATTTAAAACTGATTTTTAAAAAGGATTTAAAACTGATTTTTAAAAAGGTTAAAACTGTTTTTTTTAAAAGGTTTAAAACTGAATTTTAAAAGAATTTAAAACTGAATTTTAAAAAGGGTTTAAAACTGAATTTTAAAAGGGTTTAAAAACTGATTTTAATTTTAAGAAAAGGAAAAAGATTTAAACTTTAAATAGAAAAAGATCAGATTTTTTTTAGAATAGAAAAGATCATATTTTTAAAATAGAAAAGACGGAATTTTTATTAAGTAGAAGAAGTAAGATATGATTTTTATATTTTTAAAGTAATAAAAATATAATCTTTACATCATAGGAATATTAAAAATATAATCTTTATTTTTGAAAAGGCGGAATCTATATTTTTGAAATTCGATTTTTATATATTGAATAACATAGTAAAAATTCGATTTTTACATATGTAGAGAATACGGGCAACGAAGCGACAAAAAGGTGAGATTGGCGAAGATTTCTCTAAAGGAAGAGTCGTGGTATTGGATAGCTATTGGTGAGATTTCTGATTTAAAAATTATAAATGTGTGAGAATTTCTCACTTTTCAATCTCTTTTGCTATATATAAATATATATATATATACGCCCCTCGTCCACAAACCATGGACGATATTTATTGGTTGAAATTGTTGAGAAAATTGATTGATAGCGAATGGTTGTTTCGGATTGTTTGTGATTGATATTGGTTGAAAAATACCCATTTGTGGTTGAGAAATATTTGGTTGAAACCACATAGGATTAGTTTGTGGAAATGAAATAAAAATATACATGCCGCCTGCGTGCGAACTAGATGCATGATCCCCATTGTCAAAAACCGCGAGGTTTTAAGGTAGAGCGAGGAGCCGTACTAGGGACGGTCCCGGTTTTAACTACCCTGTCGTTATGCTGCCGAACTTTTGAATAATATTCGTGTGTTTGAATTATTTTCATATGCTTAAACTATATTTATTCATTGTATAGAAAACATTCATGTGTTGAATTGATATTCATTCGTTGATTAGAAATTCATGTGTTGAATGGTATTCATATTTTGAAATAAATTGTTTGATAATAAAAATCACCTTTTATCTATATATAAAAACTATAGAAAACATTCATGTGTTGAATTGATATTCATTCGTTGATTAGAAATTCATGTGTTGAATTGTATTCATATTTTGAAATAAATTGTTTGTTAATAAAAATCACATTTTTATCTATATATAGAAACTATAGAAAACATTCATGTGTTGGATTGATATTCATTCGTTGATTAGAAATTCATGTGTTGAATGGTATTCATATTTTGAAATAAATCGTTTGATAATAAAAATCACCTTTTATCGACTATATGAACTGTGTAAAGTAATCTCGTTTTAAAAGAAATTGTTTTATGATAAAGATCTCCTTTTTTATCACCAACATGAACTATATAGAAAAATAGTGTTTTGAAATGAATTGTTTTACAATAAAAATCACATTTTTATTGTATTCATAAATCGTTGAAATGTGAAGTGTTAAAAATAGCCACTTGTTCAAAATAAACATATTTGAGTTGAAATATTCATTAATTAGCCAATGAAATGATTTGCACCTATTTATGTAACATTAGAATGAATGGTGTTTTAAACCAAATAGAAATCAAATATGAAGTCGAATAGAAAATGATAAATGATAAGAACTATGTATATATGTACATACATATTCATTGAACAGGTTATAGCAAAGGGGCTAGAGAAGAGGAATAAAATTTTGTGCCCGACAAAATGGTACACATTTACTGTTTTGTTTGGGTGATGATTTTATGAGCCTGTTGGCTAGCCGCTTGGCTTTTTCTTTTTCTTTTTGAGATTAGAAGGACCGGGAAAGCTATTTGCGATTTCCCGATGCTCCCGGTGCAGGGGAGGTTATGGCGAAATTTTCCAAAATTTTAAGGTGTTAGAAAAATATTTGAAGTGAAAACGATATGGAAATCATTGAATGAACTATATTTATATAAATATATAAATATAAATAAAATTAAAACGAAACGAAGCCGTGCAGTTCGTATTTTGAAACCGTGATTTCAAACAACTAATGCGGGAAATCCGACCATTGGATTTTCCCGAAACCTCAACCGTCGGGTTCGCCTTGGAATAATCTTTCCAACGGCACCAACCTTGTAAAAATCCAACGGTTGGATTGTCTGGAATGTTTAATTCAAATCTGAAGAAAAACAGCGCCAGAAGCGATTATATATATATATATAAATATAATTATATATTTAATCGAATAACGACGCTGCAGTTCGTATTTTGAAATCGAAACTTCAAACGATTGTACCGGGAGATCCGACCGTCGGAATTTCCCGAAATTGGAACCGTTGGATTCGTTTTGAAAAGACCTTTCTAATGATGTAAATTTTGCGAAGATCCAACGGTTAGATTTTCAGATATGTGTAAATCAAATCTGAAGAAAAACAGCGCCACGGCCGCCTTATGGCCCGAAGCGTCGTTTTGAATAAAATAGCTATTTTAAAATAAATAAAAATAGCGATAAATAGTTATAAAATATCATAAGCGATATGGAATGGAAATAAACTGAATTTGCTTGATTTATGTGGCTTTTGATGGTTGAATGTGTTTGGTGTGAAAATTACATTAAAGAACACAATTGGTGTTGTCGAATAATTTATCCATTGAAATAAATTGATTTGAAATTCTAAATATACGTGGATTATTTGAAAAGGCCGAGTTAATTCTCATTTCGAATAATTGACCGACGATTGAAATTCGAAGATGAAGACGACGGTCGAAGACCGGAGATCTTCACCTCGTTTGGATGGTAACCGAGGTCCTGATTGGGAGGCATCCCGAAATATGGATAATGAGTGGTGGTCGTCCAGACGTACGTGGTGATCGATGGGTTTGCGAGGTATTTAGTGCCTCCGGTTTCGTTCAGACCCAGAACGGACTTGTAAATGGACTGTGTGTCTGACATTGGATTTTATTCTGTGTTGATTGATCTCTATTAAATATACATCTGTTTGGCGGCGGAGAATTTTTTCTTTTGCTCAACGCCCTTCTCTGAGACGCACGAGCTCAGAGGTTGTATATCGATGGACATCAGTCGCATGGCATGAATTGCCTGTGTGGCATACTAAGATGCAGAGATCAGGGCTTCTGTTGAAAAGCAAAGTCTTGTGGTGATGATCAAAGCACCGCCTGTGTGGCGTAGCTTTGTGTATAACGTGAATTCGCGAGCCTCACACCCCGGTATGAACCAGAAACGGGAGAAGGACCTCAGGGAGGGCATGCGTTTCTTTCTAGCTAGGGTGGTGTCAGTGACCTAACAGCCCTGACATTTATATACTTTTCACCTATGTGGTTGTTGCTGTTGCGAGGCGCCTCGGTTTTTTCGGACAATTCGGGTCCGATGGAGTCATTCGTTGGCTCATTTACACCCCAAAGGTTGGGGAAACGCAGTGTTCAGGAATTTTAATCCACATCGGTGGACCGGCCCTGACGATCCAAGGGTCCACCTGAGTCTGGGTCCTATGGCTCGGGCTAGAGAGTCACGAATTCGGTAAGGACTATCTTTTGCCTTGGTTCATGACGGAAATCCAATTTCCAAATACGACATCGTGCGGTTCTGATTGTATATATATATGGCGACATGATATATGGTACCCATGCCGTCTATGATTGATAGTTATGATTTGAAATTGTTTTCAAAACATATAAATACTAGCAATAATATCAAATGCCTTTGTTTTATTCGTATCAATCATATTTTGGCCATTATAATGTAAAACTCTATCCTCCGGTTTGCGTTGCATTGTGTGATGGGAACTGAGTCTTATAATGGCTTCATTTTTATAAAAAGCATAGCGATGTTTAAAAGAAAGATTTGTTTTAAAGCACTGGCAATCCAATGGAGTAAACCCGTTCCACGAAAGTGGCGTGGTCCTGTGATTAGCCAATTATATATGTGTTGAGTGGATTTCTCATACCAGTCCCATGACTGACTCGTAGTTTGTTTCACTTTCAAACTCGGGTGCCCCTTTTTCTACATGGGCAGCCTTGTATTCAGGTTTAGCTGGTTCTTTCTGGATAGCTGGAGCTGAAGATGGATTCTATCATTTATTTCCTTTTATGCTGTTCAGCTCCTATTGTACATATTTTGTTTATTTCCGCTGTAGACATTTATGTATAGCTGAACTGTATTTGTACTAAGTAAGATCCTGTATACTGTGTAACTCTGATGATTACTTTTATCCAGTATATTCTATTGTTCATTATCTGGTGTATTTATTTAATTCTGTTCTGCTATTATCTGTTTCTGTGTTATATTCCAAAGATAACCCTTGTTTCCGTCTGAACGGGATTTCGGGTCGTCTCAAGTCACCTCGACCACCCGCTCGCACACCCCCATCAAAATCCGCCTGTAGCCTTCTTCGACAAACCCCTCTGTCGCATTTCAACACACACCACCAAAACCACCCGAACTCCTTCACTAGATGCTACTCCATCTTCTCATCACAATTTCCACACTCATTTCTCGAATCGAACTTCCAAATCCAAACTAGGTCGAACCCTAGCCTCACGGTATGATTTCGAGCATCAGTCACGATGCGTCGCACCCCTCATATCCTATATAATCCCGAAGAGCACACAACACTGATTCCATAAATATATATTTAAGGATTTATAGGAATTTATTTCATTTGCTTTGGATTTTATATCTTGTTGCAGGTTTAGGATTCAGACGGTTTTATAGGATGTTGGGGTTGGTAGCATTTGTGGTTGTAGGAGGATGTCGCATGGCCTCTATTTTGGCCAAGAAATATGTTCGGATATTTTTTTATTGATTTTTATATTTTTATTTCTCGTTTTTCTGTTTGTCTCCAGCCTTTAAAAATCTCTACGACTACATACGATACCTAAAAATCACCAAACTGGACATGTTGCTAGAGTTCGACATTACGGTCCCAACGGAACTGGTTTCGTCAAATTCCGACTTCGTATGCTCACACAGCGTATTTTTAACCGTCGAAATACTGACTATTTCTCAGTCTAAAAATCCGTACGATCACACAGTGACTCTAAAAATCACCAAACTTGGAATCTGACAACTATTTGACATTGCGGATCCAACAAAACTGGTTTCGTCGAATTCCAACTTCGTATGCAAAAGTGGCTATCTTTAACGCTCTCAATAGCATATTTAAATATATAAACATATTTAAATATAATTAAATTAAATATTTAAAATTAAATATTATCGTATATCTTCACATATGATATCATACAGCTCCAGAATATCATATCAGAATTTACAGTTTGATATTTCAGATTTTAGATTATCCCGGTATTCAGTTTATACTGAAAATCTCTTTTATAACATATATAAAGCATCGCAAATTATAAAGGAATTCTACAGCGACTTTTCTGAAATTTGATTTGGACATAACTCAAAATCTACACGACGAAATCCTGATTTTTCTCTTCCACTAGAAAGATATACTCCACCAGCTCCACACGTTTCTTGTTTCACAGAAATCCGGCTTAAAACGAATCCTGTACATTCAGTTGAAGTTCAAATCGCCAAATTTCGAACTACCGCGACGTTTTAGGTTCGTTTTAATTATAATTATAAAATATATGTTCGAACGTTTTACTTTAAGTTATCGATATCGCCAAATCGATATATAAATAATTAAATAAATTAATTATTCGACAGCTAACAAAACGCGCCATTACAGAAAGGAAGAAATATAATTAAATTAAAATTGAAAAGCAATGATATTAGTTTAAAATAATCGTTCAGTTTCTGTACATGCAGTCTAAAAACATCTTATAAAATTTTACAATAATTTTAATTTGGAAAATAAGCACATATTTTTCTAACGTATTTTAGGGCAACCGTGGTCCTTCTAGTACTTTACAGAACTAATCAACCGGTTTATTTTATTACTGTTTTGGGATCATGGCAGACTAGTGTACACGACTATATTGTTAGTTTGCTATTGTTTGTCATCAATAATTAAAAATAAAAGGAAATGGATTTCTCGCATCAGGCAAACACGTGCGAGGAGTACATGATGGTAGAAGAGTTCACGCATGCATTATAAAAAAAATTAGCAAAATAACATGTACACTGAAGAGTTAAAGTGTGTGAATTCTGTCAATTTATTCTCCACGTGTTGTTCCTTTTTGCTTATATAAAAAATTACTGCCTTTCTCCTTTCTAAAATTCGCACCTAATACAGTCCTCAATTCTTCTGTTCCGTTTTTAGATGTGCCCACTGTCCCCAACCAACCATATATCTTTAATTTCTGCTTTTTGCAAGTAAACTCTTTTGTTGTTGAGGGGTTTAATTGTGAAAATGGAATATTGGAGGGATGTGAGTGGCTGGGTACATGGGTATAGGTGAAAGCGGCACAGAAGAATTGAGCCCCCTAATATACACACGAACCATTTTCCTCTTCCCCATTTCTGTTCCTCTTCTCTATTTCCGCCCATCTCCTCTCATCGTACCACTCACTTATCTGACCATCTCTCATGCTGAAGTCCACCAAGTAGCCATCCTCCAACTTAGACTGCAAGCTCTCCCTTTTCCTCCCCATTAACAGCTCGCGTTCCCTCAAAGGAAGTCATTCCATTTTTTCACTCCAGAAACATTCGACTTTCCCATGTACCTAGCTCCACAACCCTACTAATGCATGTCGCCACGTCCGCCGCTTCACTAGGCACCACCACCAATTGCCTCACCTCGGACCACTACACCCCATGTCTCCCCATTTCTCTCTCTTCCCTGAAAAAATATCGTAGCTTTCCCTCTTCCAAACATTGTCGGTCTTCCGTTCTTCACCACCTTTAACCGCACGACACTCTTCCATACGCCACCACCACCATCTACTCCACTTCAACCATCTCCACCGACCCTGCTGCAACTCCCATCCCGTCGCCACTCGGTCAGTCGGCCTCTCACCCTCTCTTCCCTTCGAAAAAGCCACTACCCCTTTTAAACCAATACTCAAACAACCTTGCCACCTTTTCTCTCTCTTCTACCCTTTTTTGCCACGTCAGCAAGGCCACCAAACACACACTACTCCTCCTCAGTTCGAATACATGGCCCCTCCGTGGTCCTGTATAACAAAAAACCGTTCTTCCCTCATGTTGAAAACAAGTGTAACGACCGGGAATTTCGCTCGATCCGAATCAGTTGCTAAACCGACCCAGACCGTTCAAAACGCCTGATTGTTTTGAGAACACGACAAATTAGAAACGCAGACAGAAGAACATTTCATTGTATATTACAACAATTCCATCAGATTACAAGAATATACAGAGTAATGAATAAATATTACACATTATAAAGTATCAGAGATTATAATAAATTACATAGCAGCGGAAAATAATACAAAACACAACTGAAGGAGATATACGGATACAAAGCTTTCTGGATATCGTTCCAGCTGTAAACCAGGATCCTGCGAATATAAATCTGCAAAACCAAAACTACTAGCTGCCCGTGTCGAAAATAAGGGCACCCAGAGTTTAGGTTAAAACAATAAACTCCAGGTCAGTCATGTGACTGGTGTAAGAACTAAAACAGTTATTAATCTTTATTTTAAAGTTAGGTAAATCAAGGGACCATGCCGTATAACATGGAATGGGTTTCCTCCCAAGAATACCAGTGCTTAAAACAACAGCGCAATGCTAAATAAAGAACAATGAAGCAATTATAAGACCCAGGTCCCATCACACAATGCAACGCAAGCCGAAGGATAGGGTTTTCCCTTATAATAGCCAAAGCATGCTTGATACGCTAAATTTCATCTTTTATTATTACTATAAGTGTATAGTATTAAAACAGTTTCAATCATAAGTATCAATCATAGGCGGCATAAGCGCCCCATCCCACTATGTCGCCATATATAGGATTATAATCAAAACCGCAAAGTCACGTATTGGAAATTGGATTTCCATCTGCGAACCGAGGCCAGGGATCGTCCTCTACCGATACGAGAGTCTCTAGCCCGAGCCTTAGGCAAGCGCGCAGACAAGCCTTGGATCGTCAGGGCCGGTCCACCGAAGTGGATTATTATGCCTGAACACTACGTTTCCCCGCCCTTTGGGGCGTAAATGAGCTAACGAATGACTCCATCGGACCTGGATCGTCCGATCTAACCGAGGCGCCTCGCAACAGCAACAACCACATAAGTCAAACTCGTCAGGGCATGTAAAACCACTGATGGCACTTCTAACTAGAACGAAACGCATGTCCTCCCTGAGGTCCTTCTCCCGTTTCTGGTTCACAACCGGGGTGTGAGGCTCGCGAATCAACGTTACACAAAGCTATGCCACACAGGCCGTGCTTTGATCATCACCACAAGACTTTGCTTTTCAACAGAAGCCTTGATCAATTGCCACTTAGGCATGCCACACAGGCAATTCACTCCATGCGTTTGATATCTATCAACATATAACCCCTGAGCTCGTACGTCTCAGAGAAGGGCGTTAAGCAAGAAAAGAAATTCTCCGCCGCCAAACAGATATATATTTAATAGAAATCAATCACACAGACTGAAATCCAATGTCAGACACACAGTCCATTTTCACGTTCGTTCTGGGTCTGAACGAAACCGGAGGCACCTAGTACCCCGCATATCCATTGATCTCCAAGTACGTCTGGACGACCACCAACTGATTCCCTCCTCTTGGGTGGACGACCCAATCAAGATCATCAGCAGTCACCCAAACGACGTGAAGACCTCCGGTCTTCAACCACCGTCTTCATCTTCGACTAAACGTCGAATTAGTTATTCAGAATGGGATAAACCCGGTCTTTCTGAATAACTCGCGTATATAATAAATAAGTGTTACACAACCATAACTGAAGGAAATTTAGGATCAATTACAGCTGAATCAAGCAAATTTGTAGACCTAAAAGCATGCATGAATTCGAAATTGGGTTAACAATTATACCTTTCATCCTCGTTCTTCTTTGAATTGCAAGATCGAACGATGCCCTAACTTTGATCGTTGAATTAGATTCCTGCTTGAATCAACACGAGCGCTTGAATTCGAGCGCCTCTATTGGATGTCCACTGACGCTGCTCTCGAAATCAAATCGAGGAAGAATGAGGTAGTACTAGCTAATTGGGATCTAGGGTTTTTGGAAGAACTTTTGTTATCATGATAATCTTTTAAGAAAAGGTCGGACCCTTCCTATATAACATTAGAACCGACTTTTTCTCTTACCATGTGACCCATTCACCCTTATTTAAATAATAGAATTAGTCAAAAACCCTTATATTTAAATATCCTCACCTTTTACAACGTACGTAAGTGTGACCCTATAGGCTATCACAGCGTTGGCAACAATTTAAACAATATTTAAACTGTAAACAATGAGCGGTGTCTAGTAACACATCATTGCTACCCAAGCTATAATAGTAATGATTCAATACAACCTTTTTGTGACCAGTGTGTTGATGTGATATAATCCTTTTAACCAATATATCCAGGATTAAACTAGAGGCATGGATCGTATCATCCTCGTTATAATTTAATCCATTTTTCTTGATCGATGAGTAGACTGTTTAAAACAAATCAATATTTGAGCACGGCCATGCATTTCACAGTCTCACTCAATCAAGAGGCCCATGGATATCACTACGAATGTATCGTAGGGTTAAATTCCATCTAGATCATTCATAATTTCTATTCGATTTGAGGTGTATCCAACAATCACCGTTATCGTTACTCTGTTACGAATAACTTTAGATGACATCAAAACACAAATATCATCGAATAAAATTATAATGATTTCAGGTCTGAGGACCATTACATCACTGTCACTATGAGAATAACTCATGATACTGTTAATTATATTCCATGGAGTTATCTCACGGTGGGTCAGCCCAATATGCTATTCTCCAATACGTATTTATGTCTTGACTTTAATATCACGTATATCAATGATCAATGAGATGTGATCATCAGTCAATCAACATACTAGTCTCAGCGCTTTATTGTTGTCCTATATATATGTACAACAAAACTCGACTAGGGACATTTAAGAATTACAATACTTAACATATTATATAATCTCAAATTCAAGTCACTCACTTGAACTATATAATTCTGTATTATAATTCTAAGGACTTCTATTATATTAATATTTATATTACGCAGTAAATATAATATAATAGAATATTATTTTATTCCAAATAAAATAATAACATCAACAGTGTTATCAATCTCATCAAATGAATTGCCTCTAGGGCAAAAACTCGCGTATATAATAAATAAGTGTTACACAACCATAACATACGCCTCATTCCAATTCAGAATATTCTTTTATTCAAATATTCTTATACTTTGGGAAAAGTACCCATTAATTTTATCAAAGATAAATTCTTTAAATTTATTCTTTAATCTTCTTTGAATATCAATTCAAACTAGTCGGGATTAGCGAACCACACCGAAGTAATCATTTATTTTATTTCCCAATCCCAACCTATTCATCCCATGAAGTAAAACTGGTCATACTTCATATCTAACACCACGGTGTTATCGGTAAATTCAATTACCATTTCACGTTCAAATCTAATTAAAGATTTAACTATCGCCTGGAGCAAAACTGGTGATACTCCATTCTCGACCATTTCAATCTAATTAAAGATTCATTAAAACCCCACTTAGTTTTAATCTTTACAGAAATCAATATCCTGTCTTCAACTGGGTTGAAGAACCAATGTCCTTTAAAACACGGTTCACGATAAACCCAAAATCACATTCCATTAATTATCGGGTTAAAGAACAAGTGTTATTTAAAACACTGTTCATGATAAACCCAAAAAAAATATCAATACCAATTCAATTCCAATTAAATATTATTTAATTGGTACACTTCATTAAATCTAAATAAAAAGATTTAATCTTTTTCTCAACTAGGTTTAAGAACAGTGTTAATGAAGACACCATTCACGACAAACCCAAATCACATTTGATATTTAAATACAAGGCTCTGAATATAAAATATACCGGCTTATATTCAATATCAAATTCTACGACCAACAAATATCGTGTTGGAAATAACGACATTAATATATCTTTCAAATTCCCATAACAATATCTATAACATCACGAAACCCAACATCGAAATATTCCGAAGACAATTTCGATTCAAATCCGTTCCAATTCAATCATTGGAAATCCTAGTTATTTTCAAAACCATTTCAAATCCACTTTATTTATTTTAAAAATAAATAGAATTATAGTTCTAGTTCAAAACTAGTTCATTTCGATAAAAATCTATTTTTATCTTTTCAAATATGGAGTTTTTCATCCCAATTCTTCACAAATCATTTCTTATGATTTTACACAAATTGTTACTATTTTAATAATTTTATCAAGACCCGTACAGTCGATTTCCATCAACGGCCATCGAACTGCACTTACAGCGACCTTTTCCAAATTTGATTTGGACATAATTCCAAATCCAACCATTAGATTTCAAATCTCTAATATTCATTGGAAAGCTCTTTTCAATACGAACCCAACGGTTCCGGTTTTAGGAGAATCCGATGGTCGGATCTCCCGTAATATCCATTCGAAGTCAATGGTCGAAATTCGCGAACTGCCACGGCGCGGCACGTTCTATTCAGGCCATTATATTATATATATAACATATATAATATATACTTCGTCGATTTCCTTTTAAAACGTATTATATAAATCGTTTTAAATTCATTTTCAAAACGATTTCAACTTTTTTTCGAATTCCAATCAAAATTGAATTTTTCCTTACAAATTCGTTTTAAATTTCATTTCAAATTGATTTCTATTCAAATCGATTTTCAGTTCAATTTCAATACGTTTTAAACTCAATTCAAAACGATTTCAATTCTATTTCAATCTAATTCGAATTTCAATTCTATTCAGTTTAATTCGAATTTCAATTCTTTTCAATTTAATTTGAATTTCTATTCTTTTCAATTTAATTCGAATTTCAATTCATTTCAATTTAATTCGCATTTTGAAATCTCTTTCAATATTCATTGAAAAATGAATAAAATCGATATAAATATCATCCACGTCGAAATGGAGTCAATCTAATCAACTCGGCTTCATATATTTCTATTTTCAAATATTCTATTTCAAATATTTCTATTCAAATATTTCTTCTCAAATATTTCTATTCAAATATTTCTTTTTCAAATATTTCTATTCAAAACTGGAATGAGGCCCAATCAATTACCATAGATTTTATTTCTATGGATTTCCATACAACGCATGTATATATCAACTACGACAAATAATCAACCATCATCCAAAGTGCATTCTACACTATATAAGCATCAAATATAAATACTTAACGCTCATAACAGTCTGTCAATTAATCGATCGACATACAACTAATTATTGGGATTAGTGCATGTCATATATCATCCTAATACCCGTGTGGGGTTTCAAACAATCAAACACAGATTTTATTTGTGCAGTTGGGCGATGTGTAAAATTTATCGTCCCAATCAATATCAATCAAATCAGTGTATATAAACAAATCTCCGATTTGTTTATAAATATTTATTTTATATACACGTTAAAAATTCTATTTTTAACTATAAAATATTTCTAACTATATAATATTTTATTTCATTTCACATCACATCACACATCAACTACACATCAAAATCAAACAAACAAGCATACAAGTCGTCCATGGTCTGTGGACGACGGGTGTCAGGTGCTACTAAACACCGTCTGCATCCTAGTATATATTTAACTAGAAAAAGAAATTTAAAGGTGAGAAGTTCTCACAGAGGGTTCCACTCCGCCGTGCTTTGCTGTTGAACTGCTGAACCGTCTGGACCAGTTTGAAATTCCAATGCAGTCCTTTTCACGCTGTTCAAATAAAAATTATATTTTTATATTTCTACTTCATATATAAAGATTGAAATTTTACTTCGCTTCATATATAAAAATCGAATTTTTATATTTCATACCTTATAAAGATTATATTTTTATAATCTCTATTATATAAAAATCATATTCTTATTATTCTAAAAATATAAAAAACCATATTTTTAAATACTCTACATAAATAAAAATCATATTTTTATACCGCTATTTTCATAATAAAAATCAAAACTTTATATGTTATACATCATAATAAAAATCAGATTTTTATCACTTCAACTTCATATTAAAAATCGTTTCTTTTTATAAAAATAAAATGTGTTTTATTTTCTATAAATTAAAACTGATTTATATAGTATTAATTCGGATTTTTAAACAATTTAAATAGTAAAAGAAAAGTAAAAAGAAATACCTTTCTCTGTAAAAAAGAAT
Source organism: Allium sativum (assembly GCA_030737875.1). Taxonomy (NCBI): domain Eukaryota; kingdom Viridiplantae; phylum Streptophyta; class Magnoliopsida; order Asparagales; family Amaryllidaceae; genus Allium; species Allium sativum. The sequence goes on from CM060922.1 coordinate 798,742,607, forward strand.
ATCCATCGAACTCTTCATCATCTGCGCCTCCTCAGATGGCCGGAGCCACACCTGGACGCATCCCATCGTCGGCGGTTTTCAGATCGGGTCGTGGAGGGTTTTGGAGCAACGGCTTCAAGCAGAGGAGGAGAGAGAGAAGCGAGAGGGGGGGTCGAGGTTGGAGATCGCCTGAAGCGCTCGAATGGGGTGCTACTGCTCATCGCTGTGGTGCGGGGGTTAGGGCAGGCGTCGGCTTAAGAAAATAGGGGGGCTCGCGCTTCGATTGGAAGGGATGAGGGGGAAGAGCTGAGGGCGGAGAAGAAGATGGCCAGCGGAGGGGTTGGCGATGGCGACAGGGGAGGGCTGGGCGGCGGATTCCATCGAGCGTTTTTTTTTTATTTCTTTTGCGTTCTGAACTGATAAGGGAGGAAGGGAAAAGAAAGAAAGGGGGGTCTATATGTAAATATATATTTTATAATATTATTAATTTCAAAAAAAATTCCTTTTATATTTGAACTCGAAACGAGACCCACCGCCTGTCGTCCCTAGCACATTACCCCCATTCCGAACACAATGGGATATGCTGCGTAAGCCAATTCGATTGTTACGATCAGTTTCCGTTGATTTTAAAATATAAATCTTTATATATTCAGTTTTAACGCACAATTCAATTTACCGAGGCCATATACGAACTCGAAAAATTACAAAAAAATTATTTCTAGCTTCGTATTAACGATACGGTCCTAACAAAACTAGTTTCATCGAATTCTAAGACCGTTTGAAAAATGGTCATTTTCCAGTCGATTAAAATCAACTGAAACTGGTCAAACACGTTTTCCTTTGGCGCGCTCACATATTGATTCGAAAAATTATGAAATTTGAAACCTAGCAATAATTTGACATCACGGATCCAACAAAAGTGGTTTGGTCGAAATCCGAGGTCGTTTGCAAAATGGCTATTTTCAAGGGCCGAAATTCCATATCGATTATTCTGAATTTTCAACTAGACATATCTTTTGATCCCCGCTATGAAATTTTGATTTTTCGGATTCGTTGGAAAGATATTATCAAGTAGATTCTAATATTTTTGGTTTCACTAAAATCCTGTTTATTTTGCACCCGGTACATTCATTTGAAGTTTGAAATCGAATTATCGAACTACCGCGCCATTTTCAATTCCTTTTGTAATTTAAATAAATATTTATATTCAACGACGATCTATTTAAATATATACGTTCGAATTCTATTCAAAATAAATTTCTCATCATTATTATTTAAAATAATTCATTTTAAATATAGAAAATTCGTTAAAATCGCCAAAATAAAATTTTTAAATTGGCTCGGATTTCCGGGTTGTTACAACGAGTGTGTTGGAAACAAGAGGTATTGAAGTATATACACATTGATTTGCGGAAAGGAAGTGTGCGTGTAGCATCATCCGTAGAGAATATACGTGATTATCCAAGATTTAATTGTAGTTGATATGGAGTGTTGACGGTGTAGATTTTTAGAGGCATGAAGGAGAGAACTCTAATTTAAGTTTATTTTTAAATCACTAGTAACGAATAATTAAAAGTAGTCAGTTAACGTTAATGGATTGCTTGTGTATATTGACGATTGTATGCAATGATTGATGGACGTTTACGCAGTTAGAATACACTGGACACTAAGCGTTATTGACCATAACGCTTTGTGCACAATCAAATTAAATGCCATTAATCGTTGTGTTTACGCTGGATGAGTTTATCTTCATATGTGGTTGATTACTGATTGATTATGAATGTATCACATACATACCATAGTCGTGGAGTTATACGGATAATCGATTTAAAATCTCCTTTCTATAACGATTTTATTATTTAAATATTTAAATAGAAATTGGAAGTTTAGATTTTTGGATTTAGATTTCAAATAGCTTGGAAACCTAAGTTACAAATGATAATAGAATCTTCGTGAAAGACGAAATGATTTCAGAAATGTTTTTAAATAATATTGGAATCTATAAGTTAAACAAGTTTCGAGAATTTAATTTAGAAAATGATTTTTACTTACATTTGTTTTATGTAAACATTTGATTCCATTTATTATTATAACCGTTACTTGTAAATCCTGAAATAATTTGGAAAGAAAATATTTTTATTAAGTTTTCAATTAAATTTAAAAGGAGCTATGGAAATATTTATCAAACTATAAATGTAGAATCGAGTTCTAAAGTTAAGTTCGGAGAAACGATTTGAGTTACAAAATGAGTTTTATTGGTTCTATTATTAGTTTAGCGATGAACTGTAAATTTGGAAATGATTGAACAACTTTGGGAAAAATATTATTGTTTTATATTAAGTTTTCAATTTGATTCAAAATAGAGATTTTGATTTCAGTTATGGGAATTTAATTTATTTTGGAAAAAGATTGGATGATTTATATTTATATCGTTATATAGCTTGAATCGAACGTGTCACATAGTGATAGTTCGTGAAATATCGATTATAATTTTCAAATGACTATAACTTAAATGTTTTGAATTGGATTGACATGAAACGAAAAACATTGGGTTCCTACTAATGATGGTTTTTGAATAGAAAAGAAATTTTCAAATTCCAACATATGGTTTTCAAGCAATGTTTAAAACAAAATTGGAAAAGGTCGTTATACGTGCAGTTCGGCGACTGTAATAAGAAATCGAATAGAAATGGATTTATAAAATTATTTAAAAATTGGGAAAATTATTATAAATCTTATTTTACTATTTAAAAGTGATTAGAACTGAAACATTTGAATTTAGAATTTATTTGCTGTAAAGGGCTATTTTCATAGCACTTTTAGTAAATGCTTTCAAACGTTACTATAACGTTTCTTTGAAAATGATTTGGTTTTGAAATCATAATCTATTGTTTTAATAATGTAAAGGTTTTCTAAAATTGCTGAAAGATTTTAAAAGATTTAATGTTTTTGAAAGAAATTATAATTATTAAATCATTTTTACCACTCAAGTTAAGTTTACAAGTTTAAATTTAAAAGGAAAGAAGTTAGATAGAGTTTGTCTTCGAATATTCGATATGAGATGCCATCGTTGGGCATATACTATTTGAAACTATTATGGCAAGTTTCATCTTATAATATTCGCCGAATTTATGAATTGATATCCAATATAACTCGATTAACTTTTTGTAACTTATAATTGAATACCAATTGTTTGAATAATCATAAATGGAATTTTAATCCAAATAAGGATTTGGTAAACTTGAAGATTTAAGAAAAGAATACTATGAACGGAAAATTATGTTTTGAAATGTAATATTTGTAAAATGAATATTTGATTTCAAAGAAGAGTTAAATTGGTAATGGGATATGTGCGTAAATCCAATTTTGTTTTGTAAATAAATTGATAACAATTTGGAAGGAGGTTTGAATTGAAAAAAATTGTGTAATCCATAACTGTTATTTTTAAAATAGGCTTATTACTTGGAAAGACCGGGATCGGGTATATGTTCAAAAACCATTCCAAGTAATAATACGACGTTATAAAGAAATAGAAGAATTGGAAATCAATAAGTGGAGACCGAGAATCTTCGAATTGTTTGGATTGATTGTTGGCGTCTCGATTAGGCCGATCACCAAATACGAGGTTACAAGTGGCATGAGATCTGAATATATTGGGAGATTTTCGGATTGTTGTTTCGTTCAGACCCAGAAAGGACTTGTATGGATTGTGTGTCTGACATCGTAATTGACTGCGTAGCACTGATACCTGTTAATATATATCGAAGTTGTGGCGATAAATCATTCTCGTCTCTAAGACATTTGAGCTTAGGGGTTATGTATTGATAGAAATCAGTGACATGTTGTGAATTGACAATGTGGCATGCTTGAGTTATGTAATGAGCTGGTGATGTCAAAGCATGGCTTAGTGAAGCGTACCTTTGTGTATATCGTGACGTCGACGAACCTCATATGCCAAATTGATGGTAAACTGACAGTTAGGTTGTATACATATACATAATTTCTATTGGAACTCGAACGCTTCGGCGGTAGATCTACCTGTGAAACCTGAGGAAAAAAGTATATATGGTGTTCGAGTCTGAATGAAAACCAAGATATATACTACGCGCTCTGTATTCAATGTCCGAGTCTGGATGTTAACTAGGAGATACTTAGCTTGTGTCCTCGATTAATCTATCATGCCAGGAACCATCAGGTTGGAAACCAAATAACTAATACGAGCCTTTCGATTTGTTTGTAAACTATGTATGTACCCATATTTGTTATGCTAGCTAAGATTTATATATTTATTTAGGAAATGATTTTCAACACTATGCACTAATTATAGTATTAAAAGAGGATTTTCATGTATTAAAGCATTATTGATTATCATAATACAAAACTTGCCCATCTGGTGTGCGCTTGCATTGTGTGACGACCCCAACTCCCATGGTACGAAAGTAAGGATAATCATAGGAGCATAACATAATTAAAACAATAACAGACCTCAGATAATAGCATAACATATAAATCATTGCAGCGGAAATGGAAAAGTCATCACAACATATCATTACAAACATCAGAGTACGCAGTACAGGATACACTTAGCAAAATAGATGTCTAAAACAAGGAAAGAAATAAAGTCTCAAACTCCACCAAAATACATCAATACTCAATACTGTATAAATGTCTCAAGAAGTCAATAAAAAGATAAAAGAAAAGGGTTCTTCATCTCCTCCATAAGAAATCTCCAGTCCAGAATGTGTCCATACCTAAAACCTGTCATTTGGTTGCCTGTATGGAAAGAGGGCACCCGAGTTTGCAAAGTGAAACAAACTACGAGTCAGTCATGGGACTGGTATGAGAAATCTTTGTTAACTAACAATATGGATAATCACTGGACCATGCCGCAAACGCGGAACGGGTTTACTCCATTGGATTGCCAGTGCATAAGTTTTATAAATTTTATTTCAAACAACGTAATGCTTTTTAGAAAATGAAATCATTATAAGACTCATATCCCATCACACAATGCAACGCAAACCGGAGGATAGAGTTTTACATTATAATGATAAAAAATGCTTGATACGTAGAAAATAATAGTTTTAATATTATTATTAGTGTCTAATATGTTTCAAAAATACTTCAAAGTAAATGTATCAATCCTAGACGACATAGCTACCATATACTATGTCGCTATATATAGGTTTACAATCAAAACCGTGATGTCGTATTGGAGATTGGGTTTCCATCATGAGTTAAGGCTAGGGACGATCTCCTAACCGATTCGAGACATCTAGCAATGTCTCAGGATTCGGACGCTGGCGAACCCTTGGATACTGCAGGGCCGGTCCACAAATACTTTAGTGGATTGGAAATTCCTGAACACACGCTTCCCAGTCCTATTGAACCTATAATTTGGCCATTAGCAACCAATAAATCCGAGGCGCCTCATAATCCATCAACCACATAAGTAAAAATGTCGGGTCTTGTAAAAACCCAAACACCATTTCTAGCTAAAAAGAAACATGTGCACTCCCTGCGTTCCCGTGTCCCGTTTTTTACACTACCGGAGTGTGACGCTCACGAGGTAACGTAATACACAAAGCTATGCCGAAATAGGCTATTCTTTGATCATCATCCACAAGGCTCTGCTTTTCAACAAAAGCCTCGATCAATTGCATCTTGGCATGTCACATTGACAATTCATGCCATGCTATCGATAACTACTAATATATAACCTTTGAGCTCGTGCGTCTCAAAGAAGGGTGTTATGCAAGAGAATAGATTCTCCGCCACCACAGATATACATTAATAGAAATCAATTTAATTACACAGAGTGAAATTCAATGTCGGACACAAATCCATTTACAAGTCCGTTCTGGGTCTGAACAAAACCGGAGTAACCTTATTCCTCGTCCCGTATGTCCAATACGGAAGAGAGGTGCTTGCATATCCGAACAATCAAAAAGTACGTACGGACAACTACCACTTCAAACCTTTATTGGTAGCTAGCCAATGCCAGGCATCAGTAGTTATCCTTTCGATGTGAAGATCGCCGGTCTTCAATTGTCGTCTTTAAGATCTTCAATTTAGATCGTCGTATAACCATTTGAAATGAGATTTTACTCGGTCTTTTCAAATGATTCTCGCATATATATAGTTTAAAATCATTTCATATCGTTAATAGTATTTAATAAAGATTAATCGCTATTTTTATTTATATAAAAATAGCCTAATTTATTTAACGACGCTTCGGGTCGATGGGTGACCCTGGCGCTGTTTTTACCAAATTTTGATTTACACTTATCTCAAAATCTAACCGTTGGATTTTAACAAAATTTACATCGTTGGAAAGATCTTCCCAAAGCGGTCCTAACGGTTCCAGTTTTGGGAAAATCCGACGGTTGGATCTTTCGATATAATCGTTTGAAGTTACGATTTCAAAACGAGAACTACCATGCGCGATTTGTTTAATTTTAACTATATATATATATACACTCTTCGACGATTTCTCTAACGTATTTAGCATACCAAATAAAATAATGTTTTTATTGGAAAATCATATTTATGTAACGTCAAACAGAATACATATCATTTACATGAAAATTTATTCAATGACAAGTCTACTTTGCATATAAATCCTACCATATGCAAACGTAAATATAAATGTAATTTTTTGACAGTGCATATAAATCCAATATATACAATGTAATTATAAATGTTATTTTAACAGCGCATTTAAATTCTAATATATGCAATGTAATTATAAATATGACTTTAACAACGCATATAAACTCTAATATATGCGGTATAATATAAATGTGATTTTAATAGAGCAAATAAATTCTAATATATGCGGTGTAATATAAATATGATTTTAATAGCGCATATAGATTCTAATATATGCAGTGCAATTAAAAATATAATTTTAACAACACATATAAATTCTAATATATGTGTTGTAATATAAATGTGATGTTAACCATTTCATTAAAAACAAAGTTTTTAATGTAAACATGTTTTATTTTGAAAACTTGTCTTTTTACCTTACATTAAAAATACATATTTTTAATGAAATCATGTTTTTAATTTAAAACATGAACAACTTTCAGTTTTTTTTAACGTTTCTATTATTACATGAAAAATGAATTTTTAATGTAACTCCTATTTTCATTTTAAATCATGTTTCTTTTTTGCATTTTTATAATTACATTAAAAAGTGAAATTTTAATGTATAACATGTTTTGCATTTAAAACATGTACATTTTCTTCATTTTAATCATTACATTAAAAATGTATATTTTTAATGAAATCATGTTTTCTTTTAAAACATGAATCTTTTCTCTACATTCATTCTTGATACTAGAATATGAAATTTTTAATGAAATCATGTTTTCTTTTAAAACATGTGTAATTTCTATTATATTAAAAATGTGAACTTTTACATGGAATCATGTCGGATTGAAAACAAGTACATTTTTCCTGTTTTCAACATTTCATTAAAAATGTATATTTTTAATGAAATCATATTTTGATTAAAAACATGAACATTTTTCTTATTACCTACTATTACATTTAAAAGTATATTTTTAGTTTAGTAATGTTTTGACCTTAAAACATAAACACCTTTCTTATTTTAATTTTACATTAAAAATGTATACTTTTAATGAATTCATGTTTTTGTTCAAAAACATGAACATTTTCTTTATTTTCCAACCATTTCATTAAAATGTACGTTTTATATGAAATCATGTTTTGATTACAAACATGAACACTTTTCAATACTTATATTCTTAATATTAAAAATGTATATTTTAATAACATTAAAATATGGCTTTTAATGACTCTATGCTTTTATTCCTAAACATATACAATTTTCTCTATTTCCTTAAAATTGTATATTTTTAATGAATTCAAGTTTTGGTTAAAAACATGAACATTTTCTTTATTTTTAACATTACATAAAAAATGTAAACTTTTTACTGAATTCATGTTTTGGTTAAAAACATGAACACTTTCTTTATTTTTAACTTTACAATAAAAATGTATATTTTTAAAGAAATTATGTTTTGATAATAAAACATGAACATTTTTCCCATTTTCAACCATTACATTAAAATGTATATTTTGTATGAAATCATGTTTTGATTAAAAACATGAACAATTTTCTCTACTTTCAATCATTACATTAAAATGTATATTTTATTTGAAATCATGTTTTGATTAATAACATGAACAATTTTCTCTACTTTCAATCATTACATTAAAACGTATATTTTAATGTAATGTTCTTATTTTTATCTAAAACATGAGCATTTCTATTTTGATAATAGTTCCATATGATGATAGAAATTAATATCTCATTTTTGTTGAATATTCCAAATCAACAAAATGAAAAGATTTGATTTTTCCTTTTTGATTGAAAATTCTAGTTAAATCAAAAATAACAAAAGCGATGTTTTTATTTTGATTGAAAATTCTAATTCAATCAACAAACAAACAAAGTGATATTTTTATTGAATTGATAATTCTAATTCAATTCAACAAAATTAATAAAGTGATATTTTTATATTGAATTAAAAGTTCTAATTCAGTTCAATAAATTAACAAAGGTGAAATTTTTTATATTGAATTGAAAATTTTAATTTAATTCCAATAAATAAACAGAGGAAAATTTTTTATTGAATTAAAAATTCTAATTCAATTCAATAAATAAGCATGATGCTCCAATTTTCTTTTGAATATATATGATTCAACAAAAATGATTTATTCTAATTAACACATCACATATAGATCTATATTAACAAAATATCTAAATTAACAGATCTATATTAACACATTATATACAAATCAAATCACGTAGCATAGCATATACAGCGAATCAATGAGAATACAATTACGATTTATTCTAATCATTTTAAAATAAATAATAATAAAAAATGAAATAAAATTTCTCACAGTTCTTTTGAATCTGAATAGTTCAGATCTGCAAATTTGACCCAAAATTCAATTAGCTCAGAATTGCTTCTTTTCAGTCTAGAATCGTAGATCTCGTCTCTACGATCGCAACGCCTCGAAAATCGAGTTATTCTGAGTCAGCATGAATGAGATATGATTTATTTTAGGTTGCTAACAATTTAAATTAATTAATTAAAGAAATTAAAATGGAGAAAAACCCTTTCTTCTCCAATACAAGTTAAGGCCGATAGTTTCAACTTTGGGTTCAATTTTAGGTTTGACTTTTGCTTCCACTCTGCTTCGCTATAAGGCGATCAGGTTACGCCACATCAGAGGGGGGAGGGTGGCGCATGTTCGCCGATGATGGGGGGCAACTTGGTGGCGAGATGGTGGTACGGAGGCTGTGTAAACCCGCTGAGTTTGAGGCGCTGTATCTCGGCGTTCGTGCCACTTGAGGATGATCCAACCGTACAGAATCGAAGAGCAAGAAAATCTCTTCGATAATGTCTAAAGGAGTGAGGTCTAATTCATTGTGGATTGAGTGAATTGGAGAAGAGAAGATAGGAGCATTTTAGCCATGGGTTAAAGGGGGCGGCGGCCGGTTATGTAATTAGGGTTTTGAAATGAATTTGTGAATACTTATATTATTTAAATTGTAAATTTTGCAAATAAACCCATAACTCTTTAATAACTCCGATTCCAACCCAACAAGAGTTAACCCCACCCAATAGCCCCCGTTCCGGATCCAATGGGCTAGGTTCTGTCAGCCCAAATGGTTGTTTGTGGCATGAATTATTCAATTTAAATTTTAAATCCTTTATTAAATTAATTAGATCATATATTTAAATTCACCGGGGCCACATAACGACTCTAAAATTTCCAAAAAAATTATTTCTGGCTTTGTTTTTACGATACGGTCCTAACAAAATTAATTTCGTCGAATTTGGAGACCGTTTGAAAAATGGTCATTTTCAAGTCGATTAAATTTGATGGAAATTGATAAAACACATTTTCTTTTGCCACGCTCAAACGGCCTTTTATACAGGCTATAAATTATACTATAGCGACTATTCTGAATATTCAACTGGCCATAACTTTTGATTTCCGCTATGAAAATTTGATTTTTCGGACTCATTTGAAAGATATTATTAAACAGATTTAGATAATTTTGGTTTCACTAAAATCTGTTAAATTTTGAATCCAGTACATTCAGTCAAAGTCCAGGTTTGACTTTTCAAGCTACCATACTATTTCCAATTCCTTTTGAAATTAAAATAAATATATTCGCTCTAACTTCGATTAAAATAAATTTTAAATTGGTTCAGATTTTCTGGGTTGTTACACATTGTGTGATATGGGACGAGCTTATAATAGCTTCATTTTTTCCAAACTCATTTCTGAATTTCTATGCACGGGAATTCACATAAAGTAAACCTAATCTGCGTTAGCAGCGTGGTCCAGTGAAATTCCAAACTTTAAAATAAACCCTAAATAATAATGGTTTTGAGTTCTCACACCAGTCCCATGACTGACCTAGAGTTTATTGTTCCCACACGTAAACTCTGGGTGCCCATAATTTTGCACGGGAAACTTGTAGTTTAGTTTGCAGGTTTAGTCTTTAGAGCTGGAGTCGTATTTGGAGCTAGAGTTTTGTAACACCCCGTGAATTCTATAACGTTAAGCTTCACAAATTAAAGTATAATTAATTATAAATGATGAAATCAAGGGAAATGGGTTACGCCGTTGCGTTTGTCTCGAAATTCTGCTTGAGATAGAGTCCAAATTTGCGTAAAATGGATATCGTATGAAGAAGATATGGACGAACGAAGTTGGGCAGAAAAACCAGAAAACGGGTCAGAATGCACTGGCGCACTTGGGAAGTGCGCCAGAACAAAGTTGAACTGGCGCACTTGGGAAGTGCGCCAGTACATTTTTTAGCCTGGCGCACCCGCCAAGTGCGCCCAGGTCAGAATGACCTGCTGGTCAGGTCCTGGCTGGCCTGGTCAGGGTCTGGTCGAATTCTGATGCTTGGCTGAGTCACTAGGGCTTACGTGTCCCCTTTTGATTGGCTCTTTGAACTTTGTATGGTCTAGATTCCTCCTATCTTCATCTGACGGCTCAAAACAATTTAAAATTCTATAAATACAACTCAAGTCTAACCCTAAAATCACACAAATAATAGAATACAAAAGCCGTCATGCTGCTGGAAAGGAACTAGGAATGGCCGTCAATTAGAAAGCCTAGAGACAAGCCAACACTAAAGCCTAAGAGGCGAATCAAATTAAAGTTTAATCAAATCAATCAACGCAACATTAGTCTACCCAAAGGAGCGCATCTCAGTTTCAGAATTCAGAATCCAGAATTCAAGATTCTGCATTCGTTGTAAGTATAGTGACTTTTCAGAATAGGAATAAAAACTGTGATGTGATTCGATGTAAATGAAAATAGAATCGTGTTGTTATAATCTTTGTGTATTTATATCTGTCTTGAGTTTGTCTGTGGCTTTTACTTATAAACCTCCACCAAAGTTAAGGCATTCCCTTTGTGAGTGACCTTAATGGAGGTGGGGTGTTTCACTTGGTATCAGAGCATAGGTTTACCAGACAAGATAAAAGTTTTTGAAAATTGTTTTCAAAAAGAAAGTTTAAAGAACATTTTTTTAGAAAAAGTGTTATATTTATAAAAAGACAAAATCCCCCAAAGCCATGTGCCCTATCTATCCCTCTCTATCCTTCGTTTTGAATTTTTCCTTTCTGTTTCAGCATGTCTGGAGACCTTAACCTTCCAGAAGGAGTGCCGATTTCCGGCTAGTTTTGGAGGTACTTAGAAGCAAGGGCCAATGGCGCGGGCCCAGCAGACATCCCTCCTCCAGTGGTCGCGGTTCCTCCTTCTCCGCCCCCTCGTGGAAATGCCTTCGCAAAAACATGTAGAGACTTCAAGGCTATGGGTGGAAAAGACTTTTATGGGACAAAATCTTTTGTTGAAGCAAGAAACTGGTTAAAGGAGACTGAGGATTTGTTTGTCATCTTTGGAGTGGATGACAGGCAAAAGATACAATTTGCGGTGTGGTTACTTAAGGATGAAGCTTCCTATTGGTGGGAAGTTACCAATGCTCAGAGGGCGGTGGAAACATGGGAAGACTTCAGGACAAGGTTTGAGATGAAATTCCTCTCCCAAGCCGAAATAAGCCTGCAAATGGAAAAGTTTCTAACTCTGAAACAGGGAAGCATGACGATCAGGGAATATGTTGATCAGTTTAATCAACTGGCCAGATTTGGGCTAGACTTAGTAAACACCCAACACAAGAAGGCACTTCGCTTCGTCAAGGGTTTGAATGAGCCACTACACCGCCTTGCCATGACCCATGTATCCACGGGTGCGACTTATGAAAGCCTGGTGGACATGGCGTTGCTACACGAGGAAGACCACGGCAAGAAAGAAACTAAGGGGGAAGAGAAGAAAGAAGGTCTACAAGCAAAGAAAACAGACTTCAAGAAAGGAGGGAAGAACAATAAGCCCCGTGAGAAGAGAAGGTGCAATTTCTGTGGCATTGTGGGCCATATATCAAAAGACTGCCGGAAAAGGAAGGCGAAGATAGGTGGTTGCTTCCATTGTGGAGAGACTGGGCACCAAGCTAAGGACTTCCCGAAGAAGAAAGGGCAGGGACAGAAAGCCGGATCCACTTCAGGGGGTCAGGTTCATGCGCTAGTGGCACCTCAGCAGGAACGAGGTAGTAATATTTCTGTAAAAAGTGTAGTCTATCTTTATGATCATCCAGTTCGTACACTTTTTGACTCTGGCGCATCACACTCTTTTATTTCATTTGCCTCAGCAGAATCTCTGCATCTAGACACTAGTATGGTAGAAGATCCCTTAGTAGTTTCAAATCCAATTGGGGGCTCCGCTTACTTGTCAATGGTTTGTTTGGGTTTGAAAATCTCTATTCTCAGCGTTGAGTTTAGTTGTAGTGCCTTTGTTTTGGGCTTCTCGGGATATGGTTTGATCTTAGGCATGGACTGGTTATCCAGTAATGGTGCCATTCTTGACTGTGAGAAAAGAGTAGTTAGACTCTTGACTCGGCTTGGTAACACTCTAGAAATTTCTTGTAATCCCTTGAATGTTGTTATGCTTAGTTATCTAGAGTCGCTTGATGCTTCTGATGAGAATTTGCAATCAGTTAGAGTAGTCCGGGAATATACGGATGTCTTTGAGGAAGCGAAAGGCTTACCTCCGAGGCGGGAAATAGACTTCCGCATATATCTTGTGGATAACGCAAAGCCTGTAGCTTTACCTGTCAGACACACGGCTCCAAGGGAGAGAAAGGAGCTCAGTAAGCAGGTTAAAGAACTTCTCGAAAAGGGGTTCATTAGACAGAGCATTTCAGAATGGGTGCTCCAGTGGTGTTCGCAACCAAAGCAGACGGTTCGCTTCGCCTTTGCGTCGACTATAGGGAGTTAAACAAATTGACCAAGAAAAATAGGCACCCTCTTCCCCGAATCGACGATTTGTTTGATCAGCTTGTAGGTGCGACGGTCTTCTCCCAACTTGATCTGGCAACTGGTTTCCATCAGCTAAGAGTAGCTGAAGACAGCATTGATAAGACAACGTTCAAAACCCCAGACGGTTTCTTCGAGTGGCTTGTCATGCCTTTCGGCTTGACAAACGCACCCGCTTATTTCGTAGACCTAATGAGCAGGGTGTTCAGAGAATTCCTCAACAAATTTGTGGTTTTCTTCATAGATGATATCTTAATCTTCTCAAAGAGTGAGGAAGAACATGCTCAGCATCTGAAAGAAATCATGGATACTCCCCGGGCACATCAACTAAAAGTCAAATTCTCGAAGTGTCACTTCTGGAGAAAAGAAGTAAGGTTTCTTGGGCATATAGTGTCCAAAGAAGGGTTGGCTGTGGACCCCGCGAAAGTGGTGGCAGTGCAAGATTGGAAGACACCAAGAAATGCAACCGAATTTCGAAGCTTTCTTGGGCTAGCCGGTTTTTATCGAAAGTTTGTTAGGGATTTCGCGAAAATCTCAGCCCCACTCACAAGGCTAACAAAGAAGAATCTTGCGTTCGCTTGGGATTTGGATAGTGACATTGCTTTCCAACGATTTTAAAGGGCTCTTACAACAGCCCCAGTTCTAACTCTGCCTGACAGAAGCAAAATGTTCACAGTATACACGGATGCATGTGGAACGGGGCTAGGCGTTGTTCTAATGCAAGAAGGAAGGGTAGTAGCTTATGGCGGAAGACAATTGAATGTTCATGAAAAGAACTACCCAACCCACGATCTTGAGTTGGCCGCCATCGTCTTTGCACTTAAGTCTTGGCACCATTATCTCCTAGGTGAGAAGTTTGAATTATACACTGACCATAAATCGTTGAAATATCTCTTCTCCCAGAAGGATTGTAATGACCCGGATTTTGAGCGACTTTGGTTATCGACATAAACTCGATGTCGATAACCAAACATCGAAAAATCCTGGTAATTAATGAAAGAAATTAGAGGATGAGGAAAGATAAGATAGAAACTTAGAATAGAAGAAGAAGAAGAACATAATATCAGAGTAACACAAATCTCACAGCGGAACGAATAAATATATTTCATAACATAACTTTGAAATACAAATCTGTACTTGAATATACATATCATTTATCAAAGTACAACACTTACAACACGGCGGAAATAACTATAGCTATATAATCCTGAAGCCTCCTGCTCCAAGCTCTTCCAGTATATCTGTAAATCCCGACTACTTGACTGCTCGTACAAATTTAGGCACCCAAGAGTTTAGGGAAAACAAAACAAATAAACTCTGGGTCAGTCATGGGACTGGTATGAGTAAAATAGTTAAAAACAGTTCGAACAAGTAAACGATATCTCATAAGACCACGCCGTATAACGGAACGGGTTTTTCCCTTATGAGAATCCAAATATCTTTATATCAAAAACCTTTTGATATTATAATAATGTCTATCAACCACAACTATAATAATCATCTAGCAGAAACGCTTTCATCTCACGTTCTACATATACAGTATACAATCAAAACCGCAATCACGTATTGGGTAATGGATTTCCAACTATGACAAGGTATGGAACCACCTTCCGATCAGTGTACCCTAGGAACGATACACTGGAGTTCAACAAGAACATCTTGCAACTCAGCCACACATGACCGACCACTCATTTCGCTTGAGTGTGTCAAATGTATATTAACAATCGGTTGGGATCAGCAACCGTTCCCGTATATATATGGGACAGCATTGATAGATTTAAGAAGCAAATAAATATTCTCTAGATCGGTGATTATACACCCTACTTCGGAGCGACCGACTTAGCCATGTTGCCTTCCCGATTTCTGTCATTTACCGGTTGATGAGGCTTGAGGTTACGCTTTATCATCACATCAGATTCACTTCGAATGCCACATTGTCAGATCCATCGAAAATCACTAATTGACGTCTACAATAGTGCATTACGTGTTAGCTGAAGAAGTTTCCTTCTCCGCTTCCACTCTTGGTATGGTTGAAGAAATCAATGTACGTGACCTTTATGGAAATACTCTGTCAGACATTCATCCATACAAGTCCTCCCGGAACAGGATGAACCGAAGGCACTATTCAGTACATCCATCTTAGGCTCTATTATCTAAGACTTATACAATAGCCCTTGCACTTTACTCCGTCTTCAATTATCTATGGCATATATGATTCGCAACGCTTATGCCAATACAGAGTGGTTCTTTGGATAATAATCCAATCGGTCTCTTCATATTAACAACGTTAAAATGGTCAAAACTTCGATAGTCTGTGATTTAACTATCAAAGAAAATTACGTGTGCAAACAACGATATTATTTCCAGATGGAAATTCTATCAATCAATCATCAATCATATATATATATATTCCTTATTTTCTAATTCATATTTCCAATTTCAATATTTGATTACGTTTATGATTCTATTTGGAAAACATTTCCAAATCCTCTTTACTTGGATTTAAACAGATGTTTAAATCAACATCGCGACGACAACTCAAACCACTATACTTATTTACTAAATTCACTTAACCACTTTCACTCTCGAACCTTAACCATTTCTAAATTAAAAACGAAGTCAATCAAGTTGGGGTATAATTACCTCTCAGACCTTAACTGAACAACATTTCGAATCTCGAAATAGGCTAAGTTAACCTTTTAACTCTTTAACACTTCCTTACGAACCCTCGGATTCTATTTACGAACCCCCTTCTTTACAAGTTTACGTGATTATAACAATGGTGTTATAATCTCCTGCATCCGAAATATATTATCTTTAATATGACTTTTATTTCCTAACTCGAATAATACAACGACAACTAATTTATTTACTCCTATTCGGTTAACTCAAATCTATAACTCTTATTGGATTAACTCTTATTCGAATAACTTATATTCGATTTGCTTACTTTCGAATACTTATATTCGATAATCTCTTTCTTCGAATAAATCTTATTCGATTTAACTCCTGTCGAATAACTAGATTCGATCAACTCACTTCGAATATTTCTGATTCGATTATCTCACTTCGAATATCTCTGATTCGATTATCTCACTTCGAATATCTCTGATTCGATTCACTTCTTCGAATAACTAATTCGATTAACTCATCATTTCAACTCTATTCGAATAAACTAAATTCGATTAACTCCATTTGAATAACTCTAGTTCGATTTAACTCTATCCAATAACTCTAGTTCGATTTAACTCTATCGATTAACTCTAACTGCTTAACTCTAACTGGTTTAACTCTACAGTTTAACCTAACTGATTTACCCTAATGGTTTTACTCTAATTGGTTAACCCTAACTGATTAACTCCTATCGAATAACTCTAATCAAATAACTAATATTCGATTATCTCCATTTCGATTAACTCATTCAGATTAATTCTTTTGAATTTACCCCTTTTGATTTATCCCTTTTGAACTAACTCCTTTTATTAATTCCTTTCCTATTTGTTTATATTGATTTCATATAAATATTTCCTTTATAAAGTTCTATTTATTTAACAAATAAATATCTCCTTTTATCTTATTCTATTTATTTAACAAATAAATGTTTCTTTTTCTTTTATTTATTGTCTATCGATAAATAAACTCCATTTACTTTTATTTATTCCCTAAATAAATAAATCCTTTTACTTTTTATTTATTCCCTAAATAAATAAATAATCCCATTTAATCTGTTTGTAAATGTTCTACAAATATTTCCTTTTTATCTCTATTTTATTTGTAAATCGTTTACAAATATTTCTCTTCCTATATTTGTCTATTTATTTTCTAAATAAATAATTCTCTTATACTTCTATTTATTTTCTAAATAAATATTCCATTTTAATCCTATTTATTTTCTAATTAAATTCTCCTTTGATTTAATCTTGTTTATCTTCCAAAGTAAATAATCCCCTTATAATATCTAATTTATTTACCAAATAAATAATCCATTTAATTTCTTATTTATTTACCTTAAATAAATAATTCACTTTGTAAGCACTCCACTTATAAATATCCTTTTTATAAATATTCCCTTTTTATAAATATTCCTGTTTATAAAATCTTCTTTGATTTTATAAATATTTTCCTTTTATAAAAATCCTTTGATTTTTATAAATAATTTTCTTTTATAAAATCCTTTGACTTTATAAATAATTTATTTTCAAATGTCACTTTGAAAATTCCCTTATCAACATTTCGGTATGTTATGGTATTTAACATATCAGATCACGATGACCAACATCGTCCAAACACACATAATCAACAACAGGTTATAATTCACATCATATATCAAAATATATGAAAAACAATAAAATAACTGTTGAGGAACCCAGTCGGATTCCTCCAACCTGTTTCCATGCATCCACAGATGTTACACAATAAAATCAACATCACTTTCAGTTCCATATGATATATTCTGTTAACAGAATCTATCTAGATAGATTTATCGATTTATATATATATTTATATTTATATATATATAATTTCCACTAACTGACTAGCAGTTCAATCAAACAGTCAACACACAGTCAATCAGCCAATATTTAACAGTTCTAAAAATACAACATGAAATTATAAATTGTTCAGAGTTAGTGAGATTTACTCACTTCGGCAGTTCATCGTTAAAGAACGATAAACTGTTGTTTGATTGGAATCAAACAATTAAATTCGCCGTAAATTCAAACGAGCTCCAATCCACTCCCAGTCGGCTCCATTGGGTAGTGTCCGAACATACGATCCTATCAGATCCTGTTTTGTTCGATTTCGACATCGTATGACGAAGATATAAGAGTTACAAGTTATACAGTATTTTAATTATATTAAACTTGAATTATTAAACTTATTGGGCTTTCACCTTCCATATAGGCCCATGGTTCCCTGGATTACCCAACCCGCTACCCAAAATTGTTCTTCCCCAAACCGTAAATCACCAGCTCCAAACATTCACAGCCGCTCCAAACATTCACAATCATCGCCCCTTCTACTAAGGATCAAAACAAAGATACCAAAACCTTTCTCCTCCATTCCTCTTGTTGTCTACACACTTAGTGTAGAGCTCAACGCCTTACCGTGAATTTCAACTCCTTCCCCTTCTCGTACGACACAGCAAACTTGCGACATCCACTGTCATGGAATTCCACAAAATACCACACATCGATGCCATTCAGTCTGCTGATCTCAAATCTGAACTTCGATTCCAAAATAAACTACCGTGAAGACCACGAGTTCGAACCCTAGGTTCTCGCCTGGAAACACAGTGAACAGAACACTTCGTCGAACTCAATCAAACAACTATAGAGATGAAGACCTCTTCCATATGATTTCAAATATGTATATAACTAGATTTATAGATTATATTTTGATCTTGATTTGATTTTTGAAGAGGAGGTATTTACGTTTGGGTTGAAGAAACTAACGACGGCATTTTCTTTGACTTTGGGGAAAATAGTTTAGGGTTTAAGGTTTGGTAGGATATGAGGATTATTTATAGTAAAATTTCAATAATTTTATATTGCTTATTTTATTTGTTTATAAGCAACTGCTAATTATATTCGTCCTCTAAAATTCAAGTGATTACATGCGATACCCAAAAATCACCAAAATTGACATGTAGCTAGAGTTCGACATTACAGTCCCAACGAAACTGGTTTCGTCGAATTCCGACTTCGTTTGCAAAAGTGGCTTATTTTTAAAGCTCTGAATGACCCATTTAAATATATAAATATATTTAAATATAATTAAATTTAATATTTAAAAATGAATATTATCGTATATATTCACAGCAGTATATCATACAGCTCTACTGGGATTTATAACTTGATATTTCAAATCTGGGTCAACGCGATATTCGATTCATATTGAAATTCCTTTTTAAAATATAAATAATTCCTTTATAAATTATAAAGGAATTCCACAGCGACTTTTCTAAAATTTGATTTGGACGTGAATCAAAATCTACACGATGAAATCCCGATTTTTCTCTTCCACTAGAAAGATATACTCCACCAGCTCCACATGTTTCTTGTTTCACAGAAATCCGGCTTAAAACGAAT
Source organism: Allium sativum (assembly GCA_030737875.1). Classification (NCBI taxonomy): domain Eukaryota; kingdom Viridiplantae; phylum Streptophyta; class Magnoliopsida; order Asparagales; family Amaryllidaceae; genus Allium; species Allium sativum. The sequence continues at coordinate 798,762,111 of CM060922.1, forward strand.
CATGTACATTCAGTTGAAGTTCGAATTGCCAATTTACGAACCGCAGCGCCATTTCAAGCTCGTTTATAATTTTATTATAAACTATACGTTCAACTATCGATGATTGAATATATTCGTTATTCAAATTCAATTCCAAGCTGAATTAAATATCACAGATGATCCGGTTCACACCATATCGTCATTTCCGCCAATTCTGATTATTTCAAAATTAAATATATTATTAAATTTATTATTTTAATTTAAATATTCATCATTATTTAATTCCACAACCATTTAATTCACTATATCACTATTTATATAATTAAATAAATTAATTATAATACCCTCTGCGAATGCGGGTCGTTACATTCTTCCCCACTTAAAATAATTTCGTCCTCGAAATTGCTAAGGTAGAGAACGACCCAATTCACTGGTTTAAACTTATTTGTTCACTTCTTAACTCTTTTTTCACTAAACCAATTTATTTTAATTAAATTATTAATTAATCCTTATCAACGAAAACTTTCAAAAATCCTGAAAATTTTCTAGTGCCTTAACTTTTCAAAAAATTTCGCCAGCACCTCCTTTGTACTGGTCAATAGGTCAAACTCCAACTCGCCTCTCTGGGCCATCTCCAACCCAAAAGAAAATCAAACAGCCAAGCGGCTTGCCAATTCGGCTCATAAATCTTATATCCAATAGAAATATAAACTTGTACCTTTTGTCGGCATATCATTATATCCTTTCTACCTGTTATCAATTCAGCGGATACAAGGGTCATCCCAATCAAATTCCAATCGGCTTTTATCCACAACACAACCATTCGCTTATATCCGAGCCAAATGTCATTTCAACTCGATTTTCTTCTCGATTCCCAACTCTTAACTTGATTATCACATTACACTTTAAATTTGAATCTCACAATCTAATTTGTCTTGATATCATTCTAATTCAATCTCAGTTACCACTTTACTGGCTTTATTTTAATTCAATTTTTCTTTCACAAATTTCTGTTAAATTTGTTTTTAATTCAAACAGTCTTTCCCTGGGAGTTTTTTAAACAGTTTACTCCTTTCAAAAATCAAATTTTCCTTTTTGAAATTCAACACAACTTGTCTTTCCCAAAACAAATTCAAAACAGTATCTCTGGTAGTAATTCGTCACTTACAACTCGAAAATGAATACTGATGATGCAGCTGTCATCATCAGAATCTATTTTCCAGCGATCGAAGTGAGTTCAATACTATAAAACCATTTCTAAACATTTCCACTATGAAATTCATTTCAAAATATAATTCACATTGCTTGTAAAACAATTTAAAATCTCCCAGGATCTTAAATTTTCCTTATTTTTAATCCAAATCCATTTACAAACACTTATCCAAATTTCCAGAATTTTAATTCAATTTCTGGTTTAAATTTCAGATTTAACTCATCTGGTTTCACGTATTTCACTTATACGAATTCTGATTGGTTATTTACATAACCATTTAATTTATAATCTTACTCGATTATAATAACAACCAATATATCTCCTTTATATCAAAATATAATTTGGGTAAAAATATATCGTTTACCCTCTTTTCAAAACATACCATGACGGTTCATCGTATTCAAGGGTTTAGTAACTCCTACCGATACAGTGGATCAAACTGATTGACCAGAATCCATAAACAACTCAACCAATAAATCTCCATAATATAAAACCATTTTATATTGAATAACATATACGCGCTCATATATATATATACACTCAACTCAATCTAGGGTATTACTTACCCCATCTCTACTGAGTCACGCCACAGAGCCAAGGTAATTAACTTAACTTAAGCTCTGATACCAACTGTAATGACCCGGATTTTTGGCGACTTTGGTTATCGACATAAACTCGATGTCGATAACCAAACATCGAAAAATCCTGGTAATTAATGAAAGAAATTAGAGGATGAGGAAAGATAAGATAGAAACTTAGAATAGAAGAAGAAGAAGAACACAATATCAGAGTAACACGAATCTCACAGCGGAACGAATAAATATATTTCATAACATAACTTTGAAATACAAATTTGTACTTGAATATACATATCATTTATCAAAGTACAACACTTACAACACGGCGGAAATATCTATAGCTATATAATCCTGAAGCCTCCTGCTCCAAGCTCTTCCAGTATATCTGTAAATCCCGACTACTTGACTGCCCATACAAATTTAGGCACCCAATAGTTTAGGGAAAACAAAACAAATAAACTTCGGGTCAGTCATGGGACTGGTATGAGTAAAACAGTTCGAACAAGTAAACGATATCTCATAAGACCACACCATATAACAGAATGGGTTTTTCCCTTATGAGAATCCAAATATCTTTATATCAAAAGCCTTTTGATATTATAATAATGTCTATCAACCACAACTATAATAATCATCTAGCAGAAACGCTTTCATCTCACGTTCTACATATATAGAATACAATCAAAACCGCAAGCATGTATTGGGTAATGGATTTCCAACTATGACAAGGTATGGAACCACCTTCCGATCAGTGTACTCTAGGAACGATACACTGGAGTTCAACAAGAACATCTTGCAACTCATCCACACATGACCGACCACTCATTTCGCTTGAGTGTGTCGAATGTATATCACCAATCGGTTGGGATCAGCAACCGTTCCCGTATATATATGGGACATCATTGATAGATTTAAGAAGCAAATAAATATTATCTAGACCGGTGATTATACACCCTACTTCGGAGCGACCGACTTAGCCATGATGCCTGCCCGATTTCTGTCATTTACCGGTTGATGAGGCTTGAGGTTATGCTTTATCATCACATCAGATTCACTTCGAATGCCACATTGTCAGATCCATCAAAAATCACTAATTGACATCTACAACAGTACATTACGTGTTAGCTGAAGAAGTTTCCTTCTCCGCTTCCACTCTTGGTACGGTTGAAGAAATCAATGTACGTGACCTTTCTGGAAATACTCTGTCAGACATTCATCCATACAAGTCATCCCGGAACAGGATGAACCGAAGGTACTATTCAGTACATCCATCTTAGGCACTGTAATCTAAGACTTATACAATAGCCCTTGCACTTTACTTCGTCTTCTATTATCTTTGGCATATATGATTCGCAACGCTTATGCCAATACAGAGTGGTTCTTTGGATAATAATCCAACCGGTCTCTTCATATTAACAACGATAAAATGGTCAAAACTTCGATAGTCTGTGATTTAACTATCAAAGAAAATTACGTGTGCAAACAACGATATTATTTCCAGATGGAAATTCTATCAATCAATCATCAATCATATCTATATCTATATATATATATATTCCTTATTTTCTAATTCATATTTCAAATTTCAATATTTGATTACGTTTCTGATTCTATTTGGAAAACATTTCCAACTCCTCTTTACTTGGATTTAAACAGATGTTTAAATCAACATCGCGACGACAACTCAAACCACTATACTTATTTACTAAATTCACTTAACCACTTTCACTCTCGAACCTTAACCATTTCTAAATTAAAAACGAAGTCAATCAAGTTGGGGTATAATTACCTCTCAGACCTTAACTGAACAACATTTCGAATCTCGAAATAGGCTAAGTTCACCTTTTAACTCTTTAACACTTCCTTACGAACCCTCGGATTCTATTTACGAACCCCCTTCTTTACAAGTTTACGTGATTATAACAATGGTGTTATAATCTCCTGCATCCGAAATATATTATCTTTAATATGACTTTTATTTCCTAACTCGAATAATATAACGACAACTAATTTATTTACTCCTATTCGGTTAACTCAAATCTGTAACTCTTATTGGATTAACTCTTATTCGAATAACTTATATTCGATTTGCTTACTTTCGAATACTTATATTCGATAATCTCTTTCTTCGAATAAATCTTATTCGATTTAACTCCTGTCGAATAACTAGATTCGATCAACTCACTTCGAATATTTCTGATTCGATTATCTCACTTCGAATATCTCTGATTCGATTATCTCACTTCGAATATCTCTGATTCGATTCACTTCTTCGAATAACTAATTCGATTAACTCATTTCAACTCTATTCGAATAAACTAAATTCAATTAACTCCATTTGAATAACTCTAGTTAGATTTAACTCTATCCAATAACTCTAGTTCGATTTAACTCTATCGATTAACTCTAACTGGTTTAACTCTAACTGCTTAACTCTAACTGGTTTAACTCTACAGTTTAACCTAACTGATTTACCCTAATGGTTTTACTCCAACTGGTTAACCCTAACTGATTAACTCCTTTCGAATAACTCTAATCGAATAACTAATATTCGATTATCTCCATTTTGATTAACTCATTCAGATTAATTCTTTTGGATTTACCCCTTTTGATTTATCCCTTTTGAACTAACTCCTTTTATTAATTCCTTTCCTATTTGTTTATATTTATTTCATATAAATATTTCCTTTATAAAGTTCTATTTATTTAACAAATAAATATCTCCTTTTATCTTATTATATTTATTTAACAAATAAATGTTTCTTTTTCCTTTATTTATTGTCTATCAATAAATAAACTCCATTTACTTCTATTTATTCCCTAAATATTTAAATCCTTTTACTTTTTATTTATTCCCTAAATAAATAAATAATCCCATTTAATATGTTTGTAAATGTTCTACAAATATTTCCTTTTTATCTCTATTTTATTTGTAAATCGTTTACAAATATTTCTCTTCCTATATTTGTCTATTTATTTTCTAAATAAATAATTCTCTTATACTTCTATTTATTTTCTAAATAAATATTCCATTTTAATCCTATTTATTTTCTAATTAAATTCTCCTTTGATTTAATCCTGTTTATCTTCCAAAGTAAATAATCCCCTTATAATATCTAATTTATTTACCGAATAAATAATCCATTTAATTTCTTATTTATTTACCTTAAATAAATAATTCACTTTGTAAGTACTCCACTTATAAATATCCTTTTTATAAATATTCCCTTTTTATAAATATTCCTGTTTATAAAATCTTCTTTGATTTTATAAATATTTTCCTTTTATAAAAATCCTTTGATTTTTATAAATAATTTTCTTTTATAAAATCCTTTGATTTTATAAATAATTTATTTTCAAATATCACTTTGAAAATTCCCTTATCAACATTTCGGTATGTTATGGTATTTAACATATCAGATCATGGTGACCAACATCGTCCAAACACACATAATCAACAATAGGTTATAATTCACATCATATATCAAAATATATGAAAAAAAATAAAATAACTGTTGAGGAACCCAGTCGGATTCCTCCAACCTGTTTCCCTGCATCCACAGATGTTACACAATAAAATCAACATCACTTTCAGTTCCATATGATATATTCTGTTAACAGAATCTATCTAGATAGATTTAACGACTTATATATATATATATATATATATATATATATATATATATATATATAAAATTTCCACTAACTAACTAGTAGTTCAATCAAACAGTCAACACACAGTCAATCAGCCAATATTTAACAGTTCTAAAAATACAACATGAAATTATAAACTGTTCAGAGTTAGTGAGATTTACTCACTTCGGCAGTTCATCGTTAAAGAACGATAAACTGTTGTTTGATTGGAATCAAACAATTAAATTCGCTGTTAATTCAAACGAGCTCCAATCCACTCCCAGTCGGCTCCATTGGGTAGTGTACGTCCATACGATCCTATCAGATCTTGTTTTGTTTGATTTCGACATCGTATGACGAAGATATAAGAGTTACAAGTTATATAGTATTTTAATTATATTAAACTTGAATTGTTAAACTTATTGGGCTTTCACCTTCCATATAGGCCCATGGTTCCCTGGATTACCCAACCCGCTACCCAAAATTGTTATTCCCCAAACCGTAAATCACCAGCTCCAAACATTCACAGCCGCTCCAAACATTCACAATCATCGCCCCTTCTACTAAGGATCAAAACAAAGATACCAAAACCTTTCTCCTCCATTGCTCTTGCTGTCTATACCCTTAGTGTAGAGCTCGACGCCTTACCGTGAATTTCGACTCCATCCCCTTCTCGTACGACACAGCAAACTTGCGACATCCACTGTCATGGAATTCCACAAAATACCACACATCGATGCCATTCAGTCTGCTGATCTCAAATCTGAACTTCGATTCCAAAATAAACTACCGTGAAGACCACGAGTTCGAACCCTAGGTTCTCGCCTGGAAACACAGTGAATAAAACACTTCGTCGAACTCAACCAAACAACTATAGAGATGAAGACCTCTTCCATATGATTTCAAATATGTATATAACTAATAGATTATATTTTGATCTTGATTTGATTTTTGAAGAGGAGGTATTTACGTTTGGGTTGAAGAAACTAACGGCGACATTTTCTTTGACTTTGGGGAAAATAGTTTAGGGTTTAAGGTTTGGTAGGATATGAGGATTATTTATAGTAAAATTTCAATAATTTTATATTGCTTATTTTATTTGTTTATAAGCAACTACTAATTATATTCATCCTCTAAAATTCTTGTGATCACATGTGATACCCAAAAATCACCAAAATTGACATGTAGCTAGAGTTCGACATTACGGTCCCAACGAAACTGGTTTCGTCGAATTCCGACTTCGTTTGCAAAAGTGGCTTATTTTTAAAGCTCTGAATGACCCATTTAAATATATAAATATATTTAAATATAATTAAATTTAATATTTAAAAATGAATATTATCGTATATATTCACAGCAGAATATCATACAGCTCTACTAGGATTTATAACTTGATATTTCAAATCTGGGTCAACCCGATATTCGATTCATATTGAAATTCCTTTTTAAAATATAACTAATTCCTTTATAAATTATAAAGGAATTCCACAGCGACTTTTCTAAAATTTGATTTGGACGTGAATCAAAATCTACACGACGAAATCTCGATTTTTCTCTTCACTGGAAAGATATACTCCACCAGCTCCACACGTTTCTTGTTTCACAGAAATCCGGCTTAAAACGAATCATGTACATTCAGTTGAAGTTTGAATTGCCAATTTACGAACTGCAGCGCCATTTCAAGCTCGTTTATAATTATATTATAAACTATCCGTTCAACTGTCGATGATTGAATATATTCGTTATTCAAATTCAATTCCAAGCTGAATTAAATATCACAGATGATCCGGTTCACACCATATCGTCATTTCCGCCAATTCTGATTATTTCAAAATTAAATATATTATTTAATTTATTATTTTAATTTAAATATTCATCATTATTTAATTCCACGACCATTTAATTCACTATATCACTATTTATATAATTAAATAAATTAATTATAATACCCTCTGCGAATGCGGGTCATTACAAGGATCTTAACTTGAGGCAGCAAAGATGGATGGAGTTTCTTGCCTCGTATGATTTTGAAATTTCCTATACTCCCAGAAAAGGCAACGTGGTAGCAGACGCATTGAGTCGGAAGAAACTGACCCTAAGTCCTCTCTTTGTGGAAAGACAAAACTTGGAGTATATAGCTAGTTTTAACTTTAGGCCCTCCTCGGATTTTGTACCGGGTTTGTTAGCATCTCTCGAAGTACGCCCTACTCTCTTAGACTCAATTGGGGCTGCACAACGTGAAGACCCTCAGCTTGTTGATTTGATTGATAAACTTATTAGGGGTGAGACTTCTAGTCACCTCAGTAGATACGCCATCGATGATAAGGGTTGGCTGAGACGAGATGGAAGATTATGTGTCCCACAAGCAAGTTAGTTGACAAAGAAGGTTCTCGAGGAAGCGCATCATTCCAAGATGACTATACACCCTGGCGGTGATAAGATGTACAAGGATATAAAAAGGACTTTCTTTTGGAGCGGCATGAAGCAAGACGTGGTAGATTTCGTTTCTAAGTACATGGCCTGCCAACGGGTCAAGGCGGAACAAAAGAAGCCTAGAGGACTACTTCATCCTCTAGAGGTCCCACAGTGGAAGTCGGATAGCATTTCAATGGACTTCATTGATGGACTGCCTAGGTCGAGAAGAGGCAACACTAGCATTTGGGTAATAGTGGATAGGCTTACTAAAAGCGCCCACTTTATACCTATCAAGAGTAGAAGGACTGCCGCATCTCTAGCATCTCTTTATCTCAAGGAAATAGTTCGACTCCATGGGATACCCTCCAGCATTGTTAGTGACCGAGACCCTATCTTCACGAGTGAGTTTTGGCGGAGTCTGCAAGAAGCTGTAGGCACGCAGCTATGTTTGAGCACGGCCTATCACCCCCAAACCGATGGTCAGACAAAAAGGATGAATAGAGTTTTAGAGGATCTTTTAAGACTTTGCGTTCTTGATTTTGGAGGGACATGGGAGGATCACCTTCCTTTAGTGGAATTTGCCTACAACAACAGCTACCAAGCTACCATCGGCATGGCACCCTTCGAAGCCTTGTATGGAAGACCGTGCAAATCACCAACTTGTTGGTGGGAGTCTACAGATAAGCTTATACTTGGGTCGGACATGATTCGATAAACTTCAGAGAAAGTGGACTTGATACGTAGGAGAATGAAGATAGCCCAAGACAGACAGAAATCCTACGCTGACAAAAGAAGGACCGACCTTGAGTTTGAGGTTGGGGACAGGGTTTTCCTTAAGGTGTCCCCTTTAAGGAACGTCGTTCGCTTTGGATCCGCAGGAAAGCTAGCACCAAGATTTGTAGGACCGTTCCCTATCATCGAGAAGATTGGGAAAATGGCTTAGATCTGCCTGAAAGATTGGCTGAAATTCACAACGTCTTTCACGTTTCTCATCTCCGGAAATGTCTACATGAGTCAGCGGAAGTGGTGGAGCCAAGCATTCTAGAAGAAGCCGAAGTGGAACGTGAAGCAACTGTGAGGAGAGTTCCAACTCGAATCGTAGGAACTGAAATCAAAAAGCTACGCAACCGCGAAGTGAAGCTCATTAAGGTTCAGTGGAGCGACGCCGAGGAAGACGCGACTTGGGAAACTGAGGACAGAATACGCGCTACCTACCCTCTTCTTTTTGAGGGTACATCTTTAACCTCTCTTTTTTCTTAAGTTGTGCTTGTTTCTATCTTTTTAGGTATATCTCCTCGATATTATCCTTTATCCTTAGGTAGAAACCCCTTTGGATGTAAACATGTATTTGAAACATGTTATGGTTGATGGCTGCAAGTGGTTGCTAGTGGTTGCTCGTGGATGCATATACACACACAACCTAGGTCTTAGATCGGCTCAATCACTTCATACTGCATATGCATATATGTATTCTTATTTGTATATGGTTGAAAACTTGATATGCTGTCATATGGTCGTCGCATTTGTATGAATAGTTGTGCACTCATGTAGAATTATGAGTAGGAAAAATTTGCATACATAATGGATTCATGACACTTACATTATTCGCATTAAGGAGGTCAACTGAATCAGTAGACCGCCTGATTTCTGCATTAGATAAGGACATGTACACACACTATGCATATGATCCTGAAGCATTAGAAGTCTTTTAAGGACAGTGGATGCGTGTGTTTGTTGGTTGAGTAGATGGACTGTTGGATGGTAGGATATACATTCTTCCTAACTTGAAGATTTCGGGGACGAAATCCTTTTAAGGGGGAGAATGTAACACCCCGTGAATTCTACAACGTTAAGCTTCACAAATTAAAGTATAATTAATTATAAATGATGAAATCAAGGGAAATGGGTTACGCCATTGCGTTCGTCTCGAAATTCTGCTTGAGATAGAGTCCAAGTTTGCGTAAAACGGATATCGTATGAAGAAGATATGGACGAACGAAGTTGGGCAGAAAAACCGGAAAACGGGTCAGAATGCACTGGCGCACTTGGGAAGTGCTCCAGAACAAGGTTGAACTGGTGCACTTGGGAAGTGCGCCAGTACATTTTTTAGCCTGGCGCACCTGCCAAGTGCGCCCAGGTCAGAATGACCTGCTGGTCAGGTCCTGGCTGGCCTGGTCAGGGTCTGGTCGAATTCTGATGCTTGGCTGAGTCACTAGGGCTTACGTGTCACCTTTTGATTGGCTCTTTTGAACTTTGTATGGTCTAGATTCCTCCTATCTTCATCTGACGGCTCAAAACAATCTAAAATTCTATAAATACAACTCAAGTCTAACCCTAAATTCACACAAATAATATAATACAAAAGCCGTCATGTTGCTGGAAAGGAACTAGGAATGGTCGTCAATTAGAAAGCCTAGAGACAAGCCAACACTAAAGCATAAGAGACGAATCAAATTAAAGTTTAATCAAATCAATCAACGCAACATTAGTCTACCCAAAGGAGTGCAACTCAGTTTCAGAATTCAGAATCCAGAATTCAAGATTCTGCATTCGTTGTAAATATAGTGACTTTTAAGAATATGAATAAAAACTGTGATGTGATTCGATGTAAATGAAAATAGAATCGTGTTGTTATAATCTTTGTGTATTTATATCTGTCTTGAGTTTATCTGTGGCTTTTACTTATAAACCTCCACCAAAGTTAAGGCATTCCCTTTGTGAGTGACCTTAATGGAGGTGGGGTGTTTCAAGTTTTGTTTTGGTTTTACTTCTTCCTTTGAGAGCATATTAGTTTCCGCTGAGTTCATATTGTACTCTGATTCTTTCTAACTCTGATGTCAAATTTTGCAATGAGATGAAAAGTTCTGTTATTTGTGTTCAAATTTTTTAGTAGCCATAACCATCCGTCTCTATGTACGATTTAAGTTGGTTTAATTACCGGCAAGAATCGGCAAAAAAGGCGGGTCATTACAAGTGGTTGAATTTGGGTTTTTGTTCTTAGTTTATTTTTATACACATGAGTGATTGAAACAAAAGTCTGCTTAACATGTATAAAAAGAGCAGTTTGTTTACCTGTGGTTTATAGTTGTGAATGTATTTAAAGGTTATAGTTTAGCATGCAATAAGTGTTGTTCATTGTTGTATGGACGAGTCGGGTACGGCACGCAAATAATACATGTTTCTGCCTATTTCACCATGTGGCAGCTTATGCTGCAACTACCTTAAGAAAATGTATACTATGAATCTGTGTAAGGGGTCTTGATGCAAGATGCATATATATTATGAGTATCACGTTGAACCGGGTTGATTCCACTAAATGAATGATCTAGTAATTTTATAAACACTTAGGTATTTAAATGAAAAGATAATAGATAAATATGAATGATATGGGACGGATAACATAGCGATTTTGTCTATATCATGTTTTTGTACATAGAGTACACTTCTGTATATTGATGAAAGGTAGGTGTCGATAACACTTTCAAATATAAGAGTATCATTGGGTTATTCATTTCTAGAAAAATGATTTAATAGAAAAGGCAAATTATTTTAATCATGTTTATGCTATGTATGAATTAATTATTTTAATTAATTTGACACCATTTACGTTTCAATTTAACTTGGATATAAAAAAGGGGAGACTTGTATATCTTCATATATACAATTTAAAATTTTGAAATGTACTAATATTTTTATATTAGTCAAATTTGATCCTGGAGTTGAAGGGTTATAAGAAGATAACCCCTGGGTAGAGGACCTAGGACTATTGTAATTTATAACTTAATCATTGAAAAATTGTTTTAAAAATTCTGGGGTCCTCCCAGTTGGCATCAGAGCTGTGGTGATAAAAACACAGCTGTAGTAAATAATTTTTTAATGGATCATACTGATTTAAATGTGTATAGACATTGATTGATTTATTGACCTTATTTATTTGCTTAAGTGATATAGAAAAACTTAAGGGACTGCACTAATTTTATCATAACTATCCCTGAAGAATTAGTTGTAAACCAGGAATTGGATGTTGTTATTTATGTATTTGGGTGTTATGATTGATGAAATACATGAAAATAAAATGTGGAATTAGTAAAATAACTTATACAATGACCTCAAGTTATAATTAAAAAAATTCAAATCATGTTGTGTCCATTTTCATGTTTGTTTGATGTGAAATTGCATTTTGTTTTAATGGATGAATTGTGTGTTATGTTAATCTCTAATTAGATGTAATGCAAGATTATAAGTATGATCCTATTATATGACGAAAAATGATAGGAATAACCTGCAAGTTCATTTAAAATATTTAGGTGTGATACTTGAGATTTAACACTAAAATTATTAATGTGCCAGTGATTGTGGATATAGTTGTGTCATCATTTATGAAAAGCGTTATTGAAGTATGCACAGAAAATTATTACTTGAAACATACATGTGAATCATTTTAAATCGGATTCAATATAATCAGTGGAAAAGGAAACTGCATAGACAATTCATAAATGAATTAGAACTGCAGGAATTGGTTTATGTTTATTATGATTTTGGTTGAATCCTATGGTGTGATTCATTGAATTTGCATAATTATGACACTGTAAACAAGTATATACGTATGATTTTAGAACATTAGTAACAAAATGTGGTCTGAAAAATGTTGGGCACAAGGCAATGACATATTTGATGTTTTCTTATGTCTTGTATTCAAGAAAGACTATGGTGCAATGGATAGTTTTGTGTTGAGCCTCTAGTTTCGCAAACATTTCCTTAAAAATATAAACTGTGATTTAGCTAGACTCCTCAAATAAGTAAGCACTAGTTAAAGCATAGTGGTTGGAAATGAAGGTTTTAGGTTGCGTTAATATAAACACTCATGGCCAAATGATGTTAGCAATGTAAAAGAGGTAGAAAATACTCAAGATATACCCATGCTAGGCATTGTAAATTGCATATCTGAAGATTTTTATTTTTATTTATGCTAAGTATAATGTAGATGCTACATTGAATTGGCTGAATATTAGTAAGCTAATTTGGTGTTAATGTTTAGGAATAATTTGACTTCTACTTATGTTGAAGATGTTGGATGTTTACATAAGTAATGGTTGCCATGATTGATGTGAATGTATGGCTGATATTGTCAAACATATTTGATCCATTTCTGAGGGTAGTTGGTACTCATGGGATTGTGAATGGGTCAAATAGGGGAAATTCTTAGTGATAAACTAAGGACTGATCAAGTTAGGGAAGATTATCTTGAATAGCTTGGCATGGGTTACAATGAAAGCTTGTACATGGCTTGTTTAATTCCAAAAACCTGAGTGTCTGGAAATAGTAAGGGGGTTCTAGACGGTGCGCACCATTGAGTCAAGTATAATATATATAACCTGAATAGAAATGAAAAATAAAGATGAGTCTATAGATAAATTTATGAAAGACATAGACCCACTAGAGTACATTAGAGAATGTTGGGAGGGTGGGATATGTGAGTATTAATATGTTTATGATTTAAATACTTGATGTGAATGTATTGCATAATGTGCTTGTGTATGGTGAATAATTCTTGTGCGGGATTGTGTGTTTGAACCAGTGATTAATTCTGATCAAGAAATCACAAATGTTGTAAGTGTTAATTTGAAAAATACTGATAAGTACACACATATAACTTTAATATGATGATATTTGCCTACACCAGTGAAGACTGCAATACACTTGAATAAACTATTTGGTGTGTTATAGATTTAAATTAATAAAGACCCTAAAATATGCAAGTTTAAGTTTGCTAAATAAACAAATAAAATATTGAGGATACTTGTGTTGATCTTGGGTCTGCTAAGTGTGAACAAATTTGAAATATTTTTACAAAGGGAAATATTTGATTTACACTTATGTTGTGTATATGAATATGGCCTGCTATTGGATTTACTTTATTGTTTTGAATAAATTGATACTTGGGAGGGAAGTATGATTTAAATAAGGGGAAAATAAGTAAGAAAACTTTGTAGTAAACTAAGGTTAAGGTTACCTATATCGGGTTAGGTATGGGATAAGTAGATGTTGCATATTTGGTTGGCTTGCATCAAGGAGTGGTGTGCGTCTGCACATGGCTTGTTTAAGCCCTAAGGTTTTTGTGTTTGGGGACAGTGATGGAGATCCTAGGCAATGTGCACCAGTGGACTTATGAATATAGCATTGGACCTAAAAGATGTTAAAAAATTAGTAACACACAAGGATTAATAGGCTAAGAGTACTGGGGAGTCATGGATAAGGTGATTTCTAGTTGATACTTTATATTGAATCATGTGCGCATGTGTGTATGTATACTCTGTTACAAACAATAAGTAATTAATACGTGTTTATATTAATTCTAAAGAAACTATGTATGATAATGGGTGATTGACAAAACTGACTTGATATATAAACACACACACACACACTTGTATAAATAAGTAAATGGTAAAAATCTGTTTACTGTAAGTTTACTAGAAATAAGATACTGTTGTGGGTATGCTTATAAATAAATGATAAATTAATATCACAAAGTAAATGATTTTTATGCACCTGTGTGCTAAAAAAATTGGTGCTAAACCCTCAAGTTGGTTGATGTGCTATTAACACAGAAATTTAATGTTCAATTTGTTAGATATTTTCTAAATTGAACTGATAATATATAGGAATAATTATACTTGATTTATGATAAATCACATCCCATAGAGACCATGTTTATAGGTTATAAAGTGTAAATAACTCTAATTATACTTGTGTTATGATGATTTTTAAAATTTTGTGTGTGTTCGTTCTTGCAAAATATAAGGATAATAAAGAAGTAAGGTGTTAGGCAGCAGGAAAGTAGGTTTCCCGCATATGTTTCATAGCTGAAAATAAGTAGAAATGCTTTATCCTTGTTTTGCAGCAACAAAGAACACCAAAAGCGATGCTTATGATAAACATGATGATCCTTACCCTAATTTAAGATAATTTCAGAAGTGACATAGGTGTGTTTGCTAATACACATGAAAGGGTGTGTATATATATAGGTGTATAAGATTTCATGACTGTGTTATATTTATTAGTGTATAAATCAAAGTCAGTAATTATAGTAGGGTGTTTGACAGTGGGAAACTTGGTTTCCTGCTTGTGTCACTCTCCTGAAGATAGACGACATGGGTGCACTGAGTTGATGTGCAGATCTCATGATCATATGAAGGATCTAATAGAAAATACAGTGCAGTAATAAGAAAATTTAAATAGCTTATGAAATATTAGGCATTTTGAAAAATAACTCTCTAAACCAAGAAAACTGACTTAAATATACAGCTACAAATAAACTTTAGTTACAAAAAGATAAAATCTGCAAGAATTGTGTGTTTGAACCACTTGTTTGAATGTTGCAGTAATAAGTTAGTTTGTATGTTTGAATGTTGTATGGGTACTTAACGCATTATTTGATCCAGTTTTGACGTTGATTGGTTATAATGCACACTTGATATAAGTACGGATAAATTGTGGGACACAATTTCTAAAAAGAGGGGTGAATGTGAGAACCCAAAATTTAGTGACCCTAAATTATCTGGATTTCATATATATATATAGTGGATAAATAAATAAATCATTTTTTGTGTATATGATGAAAATATAAAATTGTGCAATGGTTTAATTGTGGAAAAAATATACATGTTGATTTGTATATTGGGTATGACATGAACAATATTGTTTATATGTTATGAAAATGTGTTTAAGGTTTTATAAAGCCGAATGTAAAATCCTAGGGGTAAATTTGTCATTTGGCAAGGAGAAGACCCTAGCCTTTGTATAGTGTAAACAAAAGAAAAGACGGGCGACCATTCTCATTTTTCTCTCATTCAACAAATGAAAAAAGAATGGCCGAAGCACTAGCCGATAAAAATCTGGGGAAAAAAACAAAAATGGATTGCCTCGCAAGCTCAAGTCATCTCGTATTGAAAGGGAGTGTGTAACACCCCATGTCCATTAATGTCACTCACAAAGGGAATGCATCAATGTCCATGAAGCATTATTGTTGTGTAGAACAGATAAATTTCAAGAATAAATAAATAAAACAACACAACGGAAGTTAAAACTTATTTTATTGCATCATAACTCAAAGCGAGTTTACATAAGTAGTCTCCAAAATCATTACAACAGGATCAATAGTCTTTTCCAAAAACTTCAAAGTACATAAAGAAGCAAATACTTAAATAATATAAATGCATAAATCCCCACTTAGCATAAGCAAAGCCATAAAGATGAGAGAGTCCAAAGCGATACATCTACTCTCTTCAAGCAACTGGAAGAAATCGGCACTAAGCTGTAGTATTCCCTCCTTGCAAACCTGGGGGGGGGGGGGGAAGGAAGAAAAGAGGTGGAAAGAAAAGGGGGTCAGACATAAAGTCTGGCGAGTGCGATAACTTTAACAATATAATTATCAAAATAACTAGGATAAGGCATAAGCTGGAAAATAAGGAAATGACTGTGAACAATTGGGTATGACAGAGCAAACAAGGAAATAAGACGAACAAAGATAACGTTAAAGGCACACCTATACTGCTATAAGATGATTACTATACTGCACCACCACTAGTCACGCTAAAGATTGATCCCGCCTACAGAACTTAATAATGTTAATGGTAGTTTCGTGTACCCCTAGCTACCTCCATAGGTGTTGGCTGCCCCTATCTCCACTAGGTGTTCTCACTGCCCCCATTCGATCGGCTCCCTAACTCGTAGATACCCATGTTAGCCCCACAGTGGGGTGTATCACTCCCCAAAGTGGCAACCCGATACAACCCAAAATGCACAGCTTATATCTACACAATGCAACAACGTCTTACCTACCAGCCCGGGCCCACACACGCATATGAACCCGTTGGACTTGCGTTGCCACAGCTAACCCATTTTGACCTCTTACAATCAAATCCAGTACGCGTGTCCTGTCCTCGACTTTGGTCGAGCCCACAAAGATACTTAATGGGTTACTAGTTTGAAAAGGGCCCCCATGCATGACACAAGCTTTCCACCTATGCTTGGTCCCCTCTAAGGTTTTTCCCCACTTAACCCCATTCTTATTCATGGCTTCTTACATGTTTCAATCTTGGTTAAGTGCATCTAATCGTATTTCAAATGCCACCCAAGGCACCCACTAAATTCCACGTGCCACCCAAGGCACCCACTTAACCCCCTCATGTCCCACCACATGTTTATCTGATTAAGTGTTTCTTAATTCATTAAGACTGTAACCTTGTAAAGACCTCCCACATTAGACTGCCATTTGTGGCAGTTGGATTTGTCGGGCGGGTCCGGGCAGTCTTACACCACAAAAGAGCCTAACCTCGTGTCTTTACAACTGTTACGCATTTAATTTATGCCTAAGACCTCCCACATTAGACTGGCGTTTGTGGCAGATGGATTTGTCGGGCGGGTCCGGGCAGTCTTACACCACAAACGAGCCTAACCTCGTGTCTTTAGGCGGTTTATTATTACATATTTCATTTAAGCCCAAATTTGATTAATATCCCTAATTTGAATTAATTTCCCTATTCAAATTGTCAATCAATTACAAATTTAACTATGTCCATAATTAACACCTTAATTATGTCCATCTATTTATGGTATATAAAATTATACCAATTAACATCACAAATTAATTATATGCCATTTAAGGCATTTACACCAATTTTCAATATTAAATCTTTTAATACTATCATATTGCCCCCACGTTGTACGTTCGTTCGTTTAACGTGAAATATACGTTTGACTCGAATAGTCTAACTTATGGAATAAAGAGAAAACATCACAACATGCATGGAATATAAATTAGATCTAACTTATGAACAAAAGTCATAACATGAATTGGCATATAGATCTAAACATAAGGGGTGAACTTGCATGTGTGAATAAGGTGTTTAATCTAAACTTGCATAGGCAATGGGTGTATGACACATGTACTTTCATAACTTATGTAGTTTTAACATAAAGGTTTGAACTTGCATAGGAATCTCAAACTTTCATTACATGATTCATGCCCTAAACATATATATATATATATATATATATATATATATATATATATATACTTACATATGTGATTTATGCAACATAAATTATGATGTAAACTTGCATCTAACTCACACATGTCATAGCCTAAACTTTAGATCCAATCTTATACATAAAATAGATGTCATGAAACATGTAAGGTGGTATATGATTCTCACTAACTTGCATATGATTCATATCTAAATTAACATCCAAACTTGCATATAGAATTATCAAGTTAAACTTACATATGATTTAACATATGAATTAGTTCCAACAACATAACCAAACTATCATATGAAGTATCATTATGAATTGATTGTACATAAGCCAACAATTAACATAGATTTACAACATAAATAATAACATTACAGCTTTACAACATAGATAATGACATAACGGTTAATGATTCACAACATAACCATATAACCCAAATCATAACTCAACCTAATTAAATTGTTAATTATCTTATTAAAGAAATCGAACTCACAACTCAAAGAAGGTCTTGAGTTCTGAAATCTGAGTCTGAAATTGATTTAGCTCTCCTTTGAAGAAGACAAATTCGTTGTTGTTTAGATTTGAGTTGAATAGAATTGAGTTGATTAGCTTTTCTTCCTCCTAAATGGTGGCGGCTACTCTAGGTTGCAAGGTGACAGCATGGAGGCCATGATTCTAATTTTTATTTGATTTTAGGGTTTGAGTCTACATGTGTTTATATAAAGTTTAGGATTAATTTAGGCCATCCGATCAACCCAGAATTAACCCCAGCCATTCAGACCAGATCAGAAAACCTAATGACTCAGCAAACAGTCACCAAATCGTTATCTTTCTAATCTGCCCGGGGGGGGGGGGGTAGGTCGACCCCCTGGTCGACCTGGCCCTGGCGGGATTTTTCCCGCTTAGCCCAATCTGAGTCTGAAATTCGAATTTTTGAAATCTGTTTGAATTTTTCTAAAACTTCCAATCGCCATAACTTCTTCATACGAAGTCTAATTCCCCCCAAACTCGGACTCTATCTCATCCAGAATTCCGAGACGAACTCAATGGCATAACCCGTTTCCCTTAATTCTCACATTATAAATTAAATATTCTTTAATTTGTTACTTTAGTGTTAACAGAAATACGGGTTGTTACAGAGTGTGACTCAAGAGGGGAGATTGGCAAGGGATTTAGGGGAATCAAAGGCAAATCGGAATCTAGGAGTTCGAAAGGCTGACCGAGATTTGATAGGGTGAATTCAAGGCAAGGTGAGTGTATTTGTCTCCTCCTTTTTTGCACTAAGACCTTATAGGCAGCTTGTTCGTATGTTATATTTTACTGCATGCTCAATATAATGAGATATATGTGATGGATGTGATTCTTAGGTTGATATGGGTAATTTGTGTGAATGAATGTTTAATTGTTGATTGTCTGCCATTGGCATGTGTAGACTTGAATAAAAATAAAAAGGTGTTTTCGTAAGTAAAATTGGCAGATCTAACACCCTGTAGTGATATTGATCGGGGTGTGTGTGTGTAAATATATATATGTGTGTGTGTGCGCGCGTGCACGAGTGTGTGTGTATGTGTGTGCGCATGTGTGTGTGTATGTTAATACATGTATATATATATTAAAAGTAATGAATGCCAGATGGAAATTGAATACACACACATACACACACACACACACACATATATATATATGTGTGTGTGTGTATGTGTGCCTGAAATGCAGAAATATATGTATATGTTGGAAATAATTTACTGGACGGTTCTGAAATTGAGTGTGTATATATATGCATAGAAGTGTGTGTATTATATATATATATATATATATATATATATATATAAAGGCTAAGATTCCATTAATGTTGGCATTGGCTAATATTAATATAGATAAATATTAAAATATATCCATGTTAGCAGATATAAATAATTAAGTGAAACCGGAATTAAGTTGAAATATATGTTTATATGCATGAAAAGGTGCGTGTGCATATATATACACACACACGTGTATATCTGTTAAGGCTAACGTAATGTGTTTTGTTGAGGTTGTATATGTATATAGGCCTTATATGATTTTTCTGTTAAAAAGTGTAAATTAAATGATTTTTCTAAGATAAAGATAAAACAATTTATCTTTTTCCTTTATACATACTTTATTACCACACAAGTGGTTTCAGTACCTTATTCGTAAGCATGAATATGTATGTAATAAGTAAACATGACCAGATTGTATAAATGATGGACAGTTTTAATTAGTTTATGAGATGATTAGTTTAAATTGAAATACAATAGAAATTGCATACTGAAAGGTTTAATTGCCAAGGAATTTATGAAATGAATTGACTAGTAGTAATGAGGTTGATTAAATGGTATGCTTACATATACGAAGGCTTGAGTATGTGCATGTGGTATTTAATATGAATGTAGATTGTTGATTCATGTAAATGGTTAGATATATTTATGTTGATATTTAATCTTAGAACCTGCCTTATTCACATATGTCTAGTTGAATGTACATGCTAAGATTGTTATGAACACATTCCTTCTATTCTCTGGAATTAAATTGATTTAGTGATTCCCAAAAGAGTAGATGAAAACTGTAGCATGCAGGTGTCTGAACCCAGTATAACAGTAAGGTAGACATTGCACTAATTAGCATATATAACTGCTGATAAGCATAAATATGTATCTCTTTATATGCCACATGTTTTTAAATACACTCATACACCCTTTTAATTGTCTATAATTATCTGGGTTGTCTCATATATGATGGGGCAGACCAGGTATTGTTTACAGTAAATAGCAATAGGATGACATAGGAAGGTGCAGGATTTAAGTTTAAGGAGTATAAATTCAGCCAGATGAATCGATTTAATCCATGTAGTTGGTAGATATATTTTTGGCATATGAGTGTTACCGGTGTATGAAGTTGTGTATTGGTTTAGGTAGTGTTGAAGAACCTGGGAATGGTATTTAACATGCTATGTCTACTGTGTTCGTGATGTGATTGTAAACTGGTCAAAATGTGTTTGAATTTGTACTTTCAATTGTAAACAGTAAGCTATCGATTGTGTATTATGTTGCTTTTGGTATTTAAATTGAATGATTATTCTGCATGGGTTTAGTTTGACAATGTCAGCTGAAAGTCTTTGGTTTATGATGAAAATAGGATACTGTTTATAAGAGCTTTATTTATTCCAGTGATGATAAAGCAAGTGTGGCGTATAATTCAATATATGAACATGCCCATTTATCACATAGCAAGAGGGTTTGATGTGAAGTGGTTGAATCTGGGTTTATGTTCTCAGTTGATTTTAATACACATCAGTGTTTGAAACAAAAGCTTGCTTAACATGTATAAGAAGGAGCAGTTTGTTTACCCATGGTGTAACAACTAGGAAAATCCGAGCCAATTTAAAATTTTTATTTTGGAAATTTTAGTGAATTTTTAATATTTAAAATGAAATATTTTAAATAATAACGATGGAAAATTTATTTTCGACGAAGTTAAAACGAATAATTTTATTTTAATTATATAACGAGCATGAAATGGCGCGGTAGTTCGAAAATTCGATTTCAAATTTCAATTTAATGTACAGGATTCAAAATAAATCGGATTTTAGCGAAACAAGAAATATTTGAATCTAACTATATCTTTCTAACGGATGTAAGAAACTAACATTTAACTTTATAGAGTGTAAGATACGTCCAGTTTAAAATTCAGAAAAGTCGCTGTGGAATTTATATATATTATATATATAGGCCTTAAAAAATACCCATTTTGCAAACGACCTCTATTTTCGACGAAACCACTTTTGTTGGATCCAGGATGTCAAGTTATTGCTAGATTCCAATTTTCATAATTTTCTGAATCAATATGTGAGCGTGGCAAAAGAAAACGTGTTTTAACAGTTTCAGTCAATTTCGATCGACCAGAAAATGGCCATTTTTAAAACGGTCTCAGAATTCGACAAAATTAGTTTTGTTAGGACCGTATCGTCAATATGAAACTAGAAATCATTTTTCTGGAATTTTCAAAGTTAGTATGTGGCCCCAGTAAATTAAAATGTACATTTGAATTAAATATATACTGATTTATATTTTGATTTCGATGGAAACTGGTCAAAAATAGCCGAACTGGCTTACAATACATATCCCATTGTGTTCGGAATGGGGGTATTTAGCTAGGGGCGAGAGTCGTTGGGTTTGATTTGGGGTTTATATGGAAAAATACATTTTTTGAAAATAAAATAATTAATATAATTCTCTATAAAAGGCATAACCCTAACCCTAGCCTCCCCTTTTAAAACCTGCCGCCTCTGTTAAATCGATGATTCAAATCGCTCGAACTCCCCCCCCTCCGATCTCCACATCCGGTCGATGGTTTCCAAAAATTCAAAGGGAAAATGAAGAGTTATGGGAGCTCTATCAATATGACGGTGGTGATCTGGTGTAAGTCATCGTGGAGGCGGTATTTCGAGCTCAAAGCTCTGTATTTTGCACGCAAATCGAGAAGCGTTGAGGGAATCGGAGTTCTCGATATTGGTGGCGCTGAAGGAGGAGACTCAGGGGGTTTGAACGGTGGTAGTCGATCGGAGTTTAACCCCCTCAGGCGGCGGCGGTTCCAGGCTAAAGGATTGGATGATGGGTTCAGTGAATACGAGGAAGACCCGGCCTGATTTGGTAATTAGGGGTTAATTAAGGAGGGTTTAGGAAAATATTTAATTATTTAATTATCTCGTTGTGAAATGAAATGTAATTAATTAACTTTGTCATACGAGATCAGATTCACGAATCGTCAGTTGCGTTGGGATCCTCTTGTCGAGAGCTACAACACAGAACTGACCAAAATCAAAAAGGAGCAAATCAGAATTTGAAGCGAATTCAAATTCAAACAGATCAGAAATTCAGAAATAAAACTGATGGAGTGGATCCCGAGGTGAGAATTCTCTCACTACAAATATTCTGTACAGTTATTTATTTTCTAACTGCATATATGAACTGCTCCCCATCGTCCACAGACCATGGATGACTTGTTTGATTGTATTGCGTTGTGATTGTGATGTGATAAATAAATATATACGTTGTATGAAATACATGTGTTGTATAAATAAAAATATACGTTGTATGAAATACATGTGTTGTATAAATAAAAATATACGTTGTATGAAATACATGTGTTGTATAAATAAATATATACGTTGTATGAAATACATGTGTTGTTGAAATAAAAATACATATATGAGTTGAAATTAAAAAATATATATAAGTTGAAATAAATATATATATATATATGTATGAAATGAATTATATATATTAGAAGTGAAAATTATATATATATATATACATGAAGTGAAAACGATATATATATATATATATATATGAAATGAAAATTATATATATATATATATATGAAGTGAAAACGATATATATACGAAATGAAAATTATATAATATATATATGAAGTGAAAACGATATATATACGAAATGTGAAAACGATATATATGTGATGTGAAAACGATATATATATATGAAGTGAAAATAATATATATATATATATATATATGAAATGAAAATGAAATATATATGAAAGGTGAAAAAATGTATATATGAAGTGTGAAGGAAATAAATATTGGTTTGTTAAAAATATTATTTTTAACATATATATGAGATGTATAAAAAAATTCATGTAGTGGAAAATTCAAATTTGATTTGAAATTGAAATGGAAGTTGAAATTGTTTTGAAAACGAATTTGAAACAATTTATAAAATACGTTTTGAATTGAAATCGACGAAATATGTATATTATATATATATTAATGGCCCGAATAGAGCGTGTCGCGCCGCGGCAGTTCGCGAATTTCGACCATTGACTTCGAATTGACGTTGCGGGAGATCCGACCGTCGGATTCTCCTAAAACCAGAACAGTTGGGTTCGTATCGAAAAGAGCTTTCTAAAGAATATTAGAGATTTGAAATCTAACGCTTGGATTTGGAATTATGTCCAAATCAAATTTGGAAAAGGTCGTTGTAAGTGCAGTTCGGTGGCCGTTATTGGAAACCGACTGTACGGGCCTTGATAAAATTATTAAAAATATCAATAATTAGTGTAAAATCATAAGAAATGATTTGGAAAGAATTGGGATGAAAAATTCCATATTTGAAAAGATAAAAATAGATTTTTATCGAAATGAACTAGTTTTGAACAAGAAAAATTAATTCAATATTTTTGAATAAATAAATTGGATTTGAAATGGTTTTCAAAAACAACCAGAATTTCCAATATACGAATTGAAATGGATTTGAATTGAAATTATCTTAGGAATATTTCGATATTGGATTCCGTGATTATATGGACGTTGTGGAGGAATTTGGAAGATATATATATCGTTATTCCAATACGATATTTGTTGATTTCAGAATTTGATATTGAATATAAGCCGATATATTTTCTATTCAGAGCCTTGTATTTAATATCAAATTGGATTTGGGGTTTGTCGTGAACTGTGTTTAAATGACATTAGTTCTTTAACCCGAGTAAAAGCAGGTTTAATTTCCAAAAAGTAGAACAATCAACATGAAATGATTTTAGAGATGAAACCAATTGGAGTTTGAATAAATCTTTAATTAGATTTGAATGAATGAATGGTGATTAAATTTACCAAAACATGAGATGTGGTGTAAACCAAATATACGTGGGTGTTTGATATTGATTGTGACTGATTGATTGTTTGGATGGTGCTCGACCAGTTTATGAGCAGAATATGCTTTTACCTTTAGTATTGGGTTGGGTAAAAATATCTGTATGTTAACACCTTGTGAAACACTTCACGGATTGACTATAAGGTGTTTAGTGATGTTATATATTTCAAAATTTAATGAATGATTTTGAAATGATGTTTTTCTTAAGTGAAAAGAAATATATTCCCGATTTTGGACAGGGAATGTTTTATAGAAATGTTTTATAAAACAGAAAGGATTTCGAGGGCTAAAACCCGATGATTTCGAAATGATTTGGAAATGTATTATGGTTTTACATTGTAGTTCATCACATATTTGATTAGTTGCTATTAATGATGTATCTGTTTGGTGGCGGAGAATTTATTCTCTTGCTTAACACCCTTCTTTGAGACGTACGAGCTCAAAAGTTATGTGATTAATAGTGACTAATCATATGTGTGAATTGCTGTTGTGAAGTACTATATTTTGAAAGTACTTGTGATTATTATGTTGTGAAATGATTTTCCCTACTTCGGGATATGAAATGATTTGGTATGTGGTTAGAGATTCGAGTAACCCGGACGACTAAAAGTATGGGTGAGATGGGCGGTGTATGCTTCCATGTGTGGGAGGTGCATCGTCGGTGTAGCCTGCTCCATAGTGGGAGGTGCACATATATATATATCGAGTTACTTAGGTGCATGCTGTAACGACCCAGCAGTTTCCGGCCCCGAAAATCGACATAAATACCTTTACCGTAACTCATGCCGATCCTCTAGCCACCGAAAACACCGGATAGTTATTAGAAAGAATTTAGAGGGTGAGATAAGAAAGAAAGAAATATTAGAATAGAAGAAGAAGAACCAACTCAGAGTCTTACATCGCAGCGGAACAAAATATAATACAAAAATAATCTTTATTGAGAGCTTTTGAAAATACTTACAATATTAGAGTACAACACACAGCTGGACAGTTTTGATAATCTGTCCTCATATATATAATCACACAGCGGAATATCATTCGTCTGAACATCTTCAGCTCGTCTCTAGACTTCTCAGTACCTGATAACCTGAACCTGTACACCTCGGTCTAACCCGAGCATTTACAAAACACCGGGTCAGTCTGGTGGACCAGAGTGAGAAAAACTCACACAACATTTAGGGTATCACACAACTTGATTTTAAAGTTAAAATCCTTTCGAAAGAAAAGGATAATCGTAAGACCGAATCCACACATAAACACGGACGGTTTTTACCTTACGATAACCCAAACCAGTTTCCGAAATCAATATCTTGATCTGATATTATGATAATGTCTAGATACAAATAATTAACAAATCTAGAGGAACGCTTGCATCTCACGCTCCCCGTATATATTATATAATCGAAAACCGCGGGTGCTTATTGGATGTTGGATTTCCAACTTGACAAGGTATGGGACCACCTTCCGCACGTGTACCTCTAGAGGCGAATACACAGGGTTCAACAAGAACGTCTTGCAACTCGGCCCTCACATGACCGACCATTCATTTCGCTTGAGTGTATTGAATGTATATCACCAACGGTTGGACTCAAACCACCGTTTCCCGAATGGGCAGAATCGATAAAGTAAGAAACAAAAGGAATTTCTCTAGATAGGTGATTATACACCCTAATGGGAGCGACCCACATAGCCATGTTGCCTGCCCGAATTTTGTCGTCTCCCGGTTGATGAGGCTTGAGGTCAGAACACATCTGATCATCATACACTTTGAATGCCACATCGTCAGATCCGCCAGATCACACTGATTGACGTCCACAAAAATACTCTAGTTTATTTGGCTAGAGAATAACCATTTCTCCGCCATCAACTATGGTACGTTTGGAGAAATCAACGCATGTAATTCCTTTGGAAATACTCTGTCAGACATCCGTCCATACAAGTCATCCAGGAACAGGATGAACTGAAGGTACCCTCCTACTGCATCCCATATAGGAATCACCCCATGGATCAGTAGTGATAGCCCTTGCAATCCACAGTTTCAACCACGACAGAACCCCAGTATATCTCCGGGTCGAATCAGAGATTGTAAGTGGTTCTTCCGCTTCTTGAAGATCTATGGTCTTCACATGCTCCATCTCGATCGTCACTTGATCTCTTCTACATATTTCATATTTGTTGTTTGGAATGGTTTTCGAATATACATTCGATCCCGGTCTTTCCACACCGACAATCATAAGGGTCAGACTTGATAGTCGGTTATTTAACTATCAAGTAAACATCCATGAAATCACAAAAATAGACTCACTGGATTTGTACTCAGCATCACTTGATTTTTAAAATTATCACCCAATCTTAAATTAGGGAAATATCATCTCATATCATTTCCGTTACTTTGGAAATCTTATCATACACTCTCGCCATTACCAACTAGTATCATCCTTGAATAGTCCCGAAGTCATTCAAGTTGGGGTATTTTAATTACCTCTCAGACCTTGATCAACCACGTTCTTATCCTTAGATGATGTAATTCAAAACACAATATTATTACATAAATTTCTATTTCCAACTTCGTTACTAAGTTGTAATCAAAACCCTTTTTACTAATTTCCTTTTCTCTCGAGAAACCCCCTTTTCAAATCCATTGATTTAACTTAATACTATTATTAAGAAATTTCAATTTAAAAACAACGTTTAAACTCATATCCACTTATAAACCTTGTTTATAAATTTAATATAAACCCTTGCACTCCTTAACTCAAATGTTAAGTAAAACTTCCCATTTGAGTTATATATTCATTTAAACCTCTTACTTGCATGATTTCAAAACTCGAGCTCAAATGCCAAAACTCATCACTAGCCTCCTTCCAACGCTCGACCATTCCATTCCAAACTTGGTTATTTAAAGGTATTTCATTAGTTATTACTCTAGCAACTCGTTCATTTCATCATTAATTATTTCAAATCAATTAACTAATAAATAATAAATTCCCTTTTTAAAACCTTACTGGGATTAACCACTTATTCATTTACTTATTTTACTAATTTAAATTCTAACCGGGTTTAAATGGTCGACACAAAACGTGGTTACTCTTTTAACCAACTCTATTTAATTCCTCCTTTTTAAATTAATTAAAATATAATTTATTTAAATAACTTTATTCAATCGCTCACGATTAATCAAACACTCAACTGCTAGGTTAATCCCTGCTTTTTGTTTATAACTCTTATGGACATAAGAATCCATTTTTATAAACAAATCTCATAATTTATTATAAACCTTAAATAAATAAATAATTACTATTTATTTCTCTTTTAAATAACTTTTACTCAAAGTAATATTTTTGAAATCCTATTTTTAGTTATAAAAATATATTTATAACTTTAATATCATCGATTCACCATTGAAAAATCCATATCTTAAAAATCGATTGATTTCTAGACCAAGTGATGCCAATTACCAATCCGTACCATCCATCAGCATAAATGTTGAAATATATTTCAATAGTCAAACCAATCATCTCTTTTTTATTTGACTGATAATTCTATATCGATCATCAATCAATCAAAACCAATTCAACAATTCAAACAATTTCAAACACGTTTACAAACGTGACTAATCAGGGGAATTTACTTTATTTGGGTCAAATCATAACTATTGGTGTTTTACTGAAATTAAACGACCATTTAATTTCAGAAAATAAATCAACGATAAATATATATATCACTAGCAAACAGTAAATCACTAGCAACCAGAACACACAAATTAAAAACCCAATTTATATAAAATGTAAATGGGAAGAGCTGAGTGAGTTTAATTCACCTTGTTTTGAATCCGTCGATAAATTGTCTGTTTTAGTCAAATTAAACTGACGTTTAATTCAACTAAAAATTCCAGTTACTTCAGACCCCGACCAGAACTGCTCCATCTCGAAGTACTCGTCTCCACGCTCCTAACGCAACTGACCGTGCGTAAATCTGATACTGTATGAGTGAGAAATCGTATAACGAAGGTTATAAATTAATTAAATTATTCAAACATAAATTTTCTTTGAATTTAAAATTGGGCTTCACCTTAAAATCATCTGGCCCAAACATCTCAAACCCGACCCGCCTCAGCATAAAACCCTCACCATCATTCTTTATCTTCATTTCACACAGCCGCCACAAATTAATCCCCAGAACCGAAATAGAAAAACCCTAATCCACTTTGTCTTCCTCCCACCGTAAATCATGGCGTCGCAACCTCTCTCCGTCCTGCGATCCACCTTCAGGTCTCTTCCAATGATCGGCCAGCACCCACAACACCCCTCAGTGCTTCATGGATCAAACCGCAAGCCAACTCGAAACCCTTTGTTTCGCTGGACCGAGCCCTAAGCCACCAGAATTCAAGCGGCCGCCATAGCCATTTAAGCTAAGTTTTCTTACTTGATTTTCCTATACCTTATTTATTTTTGTATTTGAATTTCTGGTTTATTTTGTGTTGTTCGAATGGTCCTGGGATGAATGAAATACTGTTGTATTTGTAGTTGCGGTTCACTCTTAGATAAGATTACTGTCTATCAATCGGCCATGAATTGTTATTTCTATCACTATTCAAATCTATAGATTTTGGTTCGGATTCGTTGGAATTTCAGATCAGTTGAAATGGATTTTGATTGAACTGATCAATGACAGTGAACGGTGCATTGAAAATTTCAAAGATTTGTGTTGTTTTGTGGTAGATATTGTGTACGGCCTGATATGAATTCGATTTTGAAAATATACATATTACTGTGTTAAATTAGGCTAGGCTCATGGCTATGAATTTTCTATTCGAACTCAGAGATTTTGAACTGAAACATTGATTTTATTTTCATTTTATATACATGTAAACAGTAAATCTTACATCAGAGAATTACTGTACATGCATGTGACTTACTGTTTGATAAAGATTTGGCATACATCTGTTCTTCTTACTTGTACATGTACTATTTTCAGTTCGGCTATGGTATTGACTTATCTTGTTGGCTGTTCATCCCCTTTTCTTTGCTGTTTCTGTACTGTTTCTAGCTGTTTTAGATCATAGCTAACCGCTTAGCTATGTATTGTCTATTACATAGCTGTGTATTTCCTGTTTTTCTTAGTTGTTTTCATTGTCCATGATCTTTCTTTATTTGCCGTATAGATATGATGATTTAAATATATACATATCTGTTTTATTTCATTTATAGGCCAGACTAGATGTATCAATACATCTATATGTCTTAGCTATTTACTTTAGCTGTACGTTGCATGTGCAGATTTTCATGCTTTAACCATTTTTTTCTTTCCCTTTTTATACTATTCATTTCTGTCATGAAATACCCTTTTTAATGGGTTTCCTTCTTGTTCTTACAGATCAAACTGATGGGGCAATACGGGTTTACTTGTTCTCAAGCCGTGCAGAAATGGATCTCCAAATGTGTATTTTCTTACTTTATGTTTTGAATGTATGCAAAAATAATAAAAATGTGAATATACATTTTGTTTTCCTTTGTATTTGTGTGTATATAATACATGTTAAAGAGTGCACAATATGTCCAGTTATTATTATTCATATATAATCTCATGTACTGTTTTCTGGTTCAGATTGAACTTGTACTGTGCAAGAATTTGAACCTGTTTTAGTTGTTGATGTACATGTTTACGTTGCGGATTTAGTTTGTAATTTTAATTGGCAAAGTGTTTTAAACTACTAAATGTACTCAAAGCAACTCATATAATATATGTCACGGTCTACTACTAAAACTTTGATCGGACAAATCTAACGAGTGTCTAATTAGTTATAGGCTCCTATCCTAAACTACAGGCCACGCAAAACGTTACTAACTAATTTTCAAGATGTATATAATTAAAAATTTAAACTAAACCTTTATATTATCTAATAACTAATTATCGTTGTATTATGATTCCAAACAAAGTATAAATATCAGCGCTGTTTTGGATCTTCGATATAACACAAACATAAATTATTTAACCTGTTAATAAATGGACCTCCAAAAATCTAATACCATGTTACGGTAAAACCTCATCCATCATATAAACTAATATTAACTAATAAATCGTTATAATCTAAAAACGATTTCACAACGACTATTTGAAAATTTGAACTGGACGTAACTTGAAATATATAAGCTGAAATCTCGATTTTTCTCTTTCATTAGAAAAATATAATCGAGACGGTCTAAACGTGTCTCGTTTCATAGAAATTCGACTTATATCGGATCATGTATATTCAATCAAAGTTCAAATCGAAAATTTCGAATTACCGCGACGATTTAAGCTCGTTTTAATTAATATATAAATATATATATTCGAACTCTATTTAAATAAATAAATTCGATTAAAAATCCATTATATTTCAAATATAATATATAAGCAAATTTAAATATTCTAATTTAAATGGCCGAAAAATCCGGGACGTTACATTCTTCCCCCCTTAGAATAATTTCGTCCGCGAAATTGCAAAGTAAGAAGAATATTCCAAATCGAATTATTTTAAAATCATCACGTGTGCATTAATTTTAAAATAAATTTGAACTCTAAAAATTTTCTAAGATTTTGCTAGCACTCCCTCAGCATGGCTCGATCGGTACTACTACCACTGCCACTCTGGGCCTCAATTTCCTCGAAAAGAAAATTCAAAATCCAAATGGCAACCCGCTTAATCTGAATTCCAATTTATTTATCCATTAAATTTTTAAATATCAATTTATTTGAATTCATTGTTTTTAAATTTATTCTTAAATTGGTTTTTACTTAACCAGGTTCAGTTTCGCTTTCACGTCCGATTTAGCTGACGAATTGATTATCTAATCAGTTCATTGTTATTTCATATTTCAATTTTGATTTCAAATCAAATCGATCAGAACAAACAAACACCCCACATTATAATATAGAAAATTATTTCCCTTTTTCTATATAAAAATATACATTGGGCAAAATTATTTCGTTTACCCCCTTTATAAAACAATATTGTATCCATTCTCTAGTTCAATGCTTCTCAACACTTGAACCAGTCAAATAACATAACACAAAACATCTTTATATAAAATTTTAGAAATACGCTCTCATGTATATACATTCAAACTCAATCTAGGGTGTTACTAACCCCATCTCTATTGAGTTACGCCACAGAGCCAAGGTTACTACTCAACCAATAGCTCTGATACCACTGTAACGACCCAGCGGTTTCCGGCCCCGAAAATCGACATAAATACCCTTACTGTAACTCATGCCGATCCTCAAACCACCGAAAACACCAGATAGTTATTAGAAATAATTTAGAGGGTGAGATAAGAAAGAAAGAAATATTAGAATAGAAGAAGAAGAAGAACCAACTCAGAGTCTCACTTCGCAGTGGAACAAAATATAATACAGAAATAATCTTTATTGAGAGCTTTTGAAAATACTTACAATATCAGAGTACAACACACAGCTGGACAGTTTTGATAATCTGTCCTTATATATATAATCACACAGCGGAATATCATTCGTTTGAACATCTTCAGCTCGTCTCTGGACTTCTCAGTACCTGATAACCTGAACCTGTACACCTCGGTCTAACCCGAGCATTTACAAAACACCGGGTCAGTTTGGTGGACCAGAGTGAGAAAAACTCACACAACATTTAGGGTATCACACAACTTGATTTTAAAGTTAAAATCCTTTCGAAAGAAAAGGATAATCGTAAGACCGAATCCACACATAAACACGGACGGTTTTTACCTTACGATAACCCAAACCAGTTTCCGAAATCAATATCTTGATCTGATATTATGATAATATCTAGATACAAATAATTAACAAATCTAGAGGAACGCTTGCATCTCACGCTCCCCGTATATAGTATACAATCGAAAACCGCGGGCGCTTATTGGATGTTGGATTTCCAAATTGACAAGGTATGGGACCACCTTCCGCACGTGTACCTCTAGAGGCGAATACACAGGGTTCAACAAGAACGTCTTGCAACCCGGCCCTCACATGACCGACCACTCATTTCTCTTTAGTGTATTGAATGTATATCACCAACGGTTGGACTCAAACCACCGTTTCCCGAATGGGCAGAATCGATAAAGTAAGAAACAAAAGGAATTTCTCTAGATAGGTGATTATACACCCTAATGGGAGCGACCCACATAGCCATGCTGCCTGCCCGATTTTTGTCATCTCCTGGTTAATGAGGCTTGAGGTCAGAACACATCTGATCATCATACACTTTGAATGCCACATCGTCAGATCCGCCAGATCACACTGATTGACGTCCACAAAAATTCTCTAGTTTATTTGGCTAGAGAATAACCATTTCTCCGCCATCAACTATGGTACGTTTGGAGAAATCAACGCATGTAATTCCTTTGGAAATACTCTGTCAGACATCCGTCCATACAAGTCATCCAGGAACAGGATGAACTGAAGGTACCCTTCTACTGCATCCCATATAGGAATCACCCCATGGATCAGTAGTGATAGCCCTTGCAATCCACAGTTTCAACCACGACAGAACCCCAGTATATCTCCGGGTCGAATTAGAGATTGTAAGTGGTTCTTTCGCTTCATGAAGATCTATGGTCTTCACATGCTCCATCTCGATCGTCACTTAATCTCTTCTACATATTTCATATTTGTTGGTTGGAATGGTTTTCGAATATACATTTGATCCCGGTCTTTCCATACTGACAATCGTAAGGGTCAGACTTGATAGTCGGTTATTTAACTATCAAGTAAACATCCATGAAATCACAAAAATAGACTCACTGGATTTGTACTCAGCATCACTTGATTTTTAAAATTATCACCCAATCTTAAATTAGGGAAATATCATCTCATATCATTTCCGTTACTTTGGAAATCTTATCATACACTCTCGCCATTACCAACTAGTATCATCCTTGAATAGTCCCGAAGTCGTTCAAGTTGGGGTATTTTAATTACCTCTCAGACCGTGATCAACCACGTTCTTATCCTTAGATAAATACGAGTTGTAATTCAAAACCCAATATTATTACATAAATTTCTATTTCCAACTTCGTTACTAAGTTCTAATCAAAACCCTTTTTACCAATTTCCTTTTCTCTCGGGAAACCCCCTTTTCAAATCCATTGATTTAACTTAATACTATTATTAAGAAATTTTAATTTAAAAACAACGTTTAAACTCATATCCATTTATAAACCTTTTTTATAAATTTAATATAAACCCTTGCACTCCTTAAGTCAAATGTTAAGTAAAACTTTCCATTTGAGTTATATATTCGTTTAAACCTCTTACTTGCTTCATTTCAAAACTCGAGCTCAAATGCCAAAACTCATCACTAGCCTCCTTCCAACGCTCGACCATTCCATTCCAAACTTGGTTATTTAAAGGTATTTCATTAGTGATTACTCTAGCAACTCATTCATTTCATCATTAATTATTTCAAATCAATTAACTAATAAATAATAAATTCCCTTTTTAAAACCTTACTGGGATTAACCACTTATTCATTTACTTATTTTACTAATTTAAATTCTAACCAGGTTTAAATGGTCGACACAAAACGTGGTTACTCTTTTAACCAACTCTATTTAATTACTTCTTTTTAAATTAATTAAAATATAATTAATTTAAATAACTTTATTCAATCGTTCACGATTAATCAAACACTCAACTGCTAGGTTAATCCCTGCTATTTGTTTATAACTCTTATGGACATAAGAATCCATTTTTATAAACAAATCTCATAATTTATTATAAACCTTAAATAAATAAATAATTACTATTTATTTCTCTTTTAAATAACTTTTACTCAAAGTAATATTTTTGAAATCCTATTTTTAGTTATAAAAATATATTTATAACTTTAATATCGTCGGTTCACCATCGAAAAATCCATATCTTAAAAATCGATTGATTTCTAGACCATGTGATGCCAATTACCAATCCATACCATCCATCAGCATAAATGTTGAAATATATTTCAATAGTCAAAAATAACCAATCATCTCCTTTTTATTTGACTGATAATTCTATATCGATCATCAATCAATCAACAAACAATTCAATAATTCAAACAATTTCAAACACGTTTATAAACGTGACCAATCAGGGGAATTTACTTTATTTGGGTCAAATCATAACTATTGGTGTTTTACTGAAATTAAACGACTGTTTAATTTCATAAAATAAATCAACGATAAATATATATATCACTAGCAAACAGTAAATCACTAGTAATCAGAACACGCAAATTAAAAACCCAATTTATATAAAATATAAATGGGAAGAGCTGAGCGAGTTTAACTCACCTTATTTTGAATCCGTCGATAAATTGTCTGTTTTAGTCAAATTAAACTGACGTTTAATTCGACTAAAAATTCCAGTTACTTCAGACCCCGACCAGAACTGCTCCATCTCGAAGTACTCGTCTACACGGTCCCAACGCAACTGACCGTGCGTAAATCCGATACTGTATGAGTGAGAAATCGTATAACGAAGGTTATAAATTAATTAAATTATTCAAACATAAATTTTCTTTGAATTTAAAATTGGGCTTCACCTTAAAATCACCTGGCCCAAACATCTCAAACCTGACCCGCCTCAGCATAAAACCCTCACCATCGTTCTTTATCTTCATTTCACACAGCCGCCACAAATTAATCCCCAAAACCGAAATAGAAAAGCCTTAATCCCCTTTGTCTTCCTCCCACCGTAAATCATGGCGTCGCAACCTCTCTCCGTCCTGCGATCCACCTTCAAGCCTCTTCCAATGATCGGCCAGCACCCATAACACCCCTCAGTGCTTCATGGATCGAACCGCAAGCCAACTCGAAACCCTTTGTTTCGCTGGACCGAGCCCTAAGCCACCAGAATTCAAGCGGCCTCCATAGCCATTTAAGCTAAGTTTTCTTACTTGATTTTCCTATACCGTATTTATTTTTGTATTTGAATTTCTGGTTTATTTTGTGTTGTTCGAATGGTCCTGGGATGAATGAAATACTGTTGTATTTATAGTTGCGGTTCACTCTTAGATAAGATTACTGTCTATCAATCGGCCATGAATTGTTATTTCTATCACTATTCAAATCTATAGATTTTGGTTCGGATTCATTGGAATTTCAGATCAGTTGAAATGGATTTTGATTGAACTGATCAATGACAGTGAACGGTGCATTGAAAATTTCAAAGATTTGTGTTGTTTTGTGGTAGATATTGTGTACGGCCTGATATGAATTCGATTTTGAAAATATACATATTACTGTGTTAAATTAGGCTAGGCTCATGGCTATGAATTTTCTATTCGAACTCAGAGATTTTGAACTGAAACATTGATTTTATTTTCATTTTATATACATGTAAACAGTAAATATTACATCAGAGAATTACTGTACATACATGTGACTTACTATTTGATAAAGATTTGGTATACATCTGTTCTTCTTAGTTGTACATGTACTGTTTTCAGTTCGGCTATGGTATTGACTTATCTTGTGCGCTGTTCATCCCCTTTTCTTTGTTGTTTCTGTACTGTTTCTAGCTGTTTTAGATCATAGCTAACCGCTTAGCTATGTATTGCCTATTACGTAGCTGTGTATTTCCTGTTTTTCTTAGCTGTTTTCATTGTCCATGATCTTTCTTTATTAGCTGTATAGATATGATGATTTAAATATATACATATCTGTTTTATTTCATTTACAGGCCAGACTAGGTGTATCAATACATCTATATGTCTTAGCTATTTACTTTAACTGTACATTACATGTGCAGATTTTCATGCTTTAACCATTTTTTTCTTTTCCTTTTTATACTATTCATTTCTGTCATGAAATACCCTTTTTAATGGGTTTCCTTCTTGTTCTTGCAGATCAAACTGATGGGGCAATACAGATTTACTTGTTCTCGAGCCGTGCAGAAATGGATCTCCAAATGTTGATTTTCTTACTTTATGTTTTGAATGTATGCAAAAATAATAAAAATGTGAATATACATTTTGTTTTCCTTTGTATTTGTGTGTATATAATACATGTTAAAGAGTGCACAATATGTCCAGTTATTATTATTCATATATAATCTCATGTACTGTTTTCTGGTTCAGATTGAACTTGTACTCTGCAAGAATTTGAACCTGTTTTAGCTGTTGATGTACATGTTTACGTTGCGGATTTAGTTTGTAATTTTAATTGGCAAAGTGTTTTAAACAACTAAATGTACTCAAAGCAACTCATATAATATATGTCACGGTCTACTACTAAAACTTTGATCGGACAAATCTAACGAGTGTCTAATTAGTTATAGGCTCCTATCCTAAACTACAGGCCACGCAAAACGTTACTAACAAATTTTCAAGATGTATATAATTAAAAATTTAAACTAAACATTTATATTATCTAATAACTAATTATCGTTGTATTATGATTCCAAACAAAGTATAAATATCAGCGCTGTTTTGGATCTTCGATATAACACAAAAATAAATTATTTAACCTGTTAATAAATGGACCGCCAAAAATCAAATACCAGGTTACGGTAAAACCTCATCCATCATATAAACTAATATTAACTAATAAATCGTTATAATCTAAAAACGATTTCACAGCGACTATTTGAAAATTTGAACTGGACGTAACTTGAAATCTATAAGCTGAAATCTCGATTTTTCTCTTTCATTAGAAAAATATAATCGAGACGGTCTAAACGTGTCTCGTTTCATAGAAATCCGACTTATATCGGATCATGTATATTCAATCAAAGTTCAAATCGAAAATTTCAAATTCTACGACGATTTGAGCTCGTTTTAATTAATATATAAATATATATATATATATATATTCGAACTCTATTTAAATAAATAAATTCGATTAAAAATCCATTATATTTCAAATATAATATATAAGCAAATTTAAATACTCTAATTTAAATGGCCGAAAAATCCGGGACGTTACACGTGCCCTTTGCCTTGTCTAGGGCGAGCCCGATATTTGGTTGCATACTTGTTTGTATGCATTGTTATGTTTTGGAATTCATATTTCCAAACGATTTGATTTGAGATCCCGAAATGAAATCTACTTTGATATAGAAAGTTAGATATGTATTTCAAATGATTTGAAATAGGAAATCGGGAAATAAATTCCAAAGGAATAATTTCTGTAAATTGAATTGGATTTGGAAAATCTAAGTGTAGTGATTAATCTAAATGGGTAGATTGGGATATTGCATGTTGATTGATGCATAGTGGATCCATAACTATTAATTATCGTTTATACACTGGCATTCATCGGGGCAAACCCGTTCCACGTTAGTGGCGTGGTCCTGTGATTTGCCTTATCATTTTGATAAGTTTATAACTGTTTAGAGTTTCTCACACCAGTCCCATGACTGACCTGTAGTTTGTGTTTTCCTTGCAAACTCGGGTGCCCCTATTTTCCACATGGGCAGTCGAGTAGTTTTATTTTGCAGATATTGAGCAGGATTCCGGATTGAAGCTTTAAGCTGTATCCAGTGCATTTATGGTCTTCCGCTGTGTTATTTTATTTGTTTCCGCTGCATTGTATTACATTTATTGTAAATTATCTTCCACTGTATTATATTTCGATATACTCTGATATATTTTGTACTCTGATGTAACATTATTATGAAGTTTATAAAAGACTTCTGTTATTTATTCTGATGTGTTGTATGCCCAGAGTTAGCGTACGCGGGATTCGAACGGTCTTGGTCGATTTAGCAATCGATTAGGTCCGGGCGAAATCCGTGTCGTTACAGCTGGTATCAGAGCTTTGGTTGAACTCAAATCTTTGGGGTACAACTCGTTAGAACAGAATGAAAGACTCATCAGAGGTAGGATTAGTAATATCCTATAAAAGAATCCTCATTAGAGATAGAATCAGTAGCATTCTAGAATGAGTGACTCGTTAGAGATGGGGTTAGAAATGCCCCAGAATGAGTTGAGAGTCATATGTTTATAAATAACGTATTTGTGATTATATATATAATCTGGTTTTAAAAATAGGATTTTTGAGTATATATAAAGTTATATATTTGAAAAGTTAATCAATAAATTTATTGATGATTGTGTTGTTTGATTATTGTTTTGATTAATTAAAATTTTGAACCATTTAGCCTAATTGAACCTAATATTGAACTGTATTGAAAAATGATTACAATTGCATGCATATACATGTATATACATTGAACAGGTCATAGCAGGGAAGCTAAGCAGAGGAATAAAATTGTTTGCCCGACAAATAGGTACATGTTTATTGTATTTCTTGGGGTTTTGGATGATTTTATGAGCTGATTGGCTAGCCGCTTGGCTTCTTATTTTTCTTTTGGATTGGTGAGGGCCATGGGAGGCTATTTGAAATATCCCGAAGCTCCTGGTGCAGGGGAGGTTATGGCGAAATTTTCCAAAAATTTAGGGTGTTAGCCAAATTTTTGAAGAATTTGAAAAGTTCTTAGAAACTGAAAAGTTGAAGAACTTAAGCCATAATGAAAATAATGAAAGTTGAGTTGATTTGTAAAACAACTTTCAGCTTCGTTCCTTTTCGGGGACGAAAAGTTTTAAGTGGGGGAGATTGTAACAACCCGGAAAATCCGAGCCATTTTAAAATTTTTATTTTGGCAATTTTAGTGAATTTTTAATATTTAAAATGAATTATTTTAAATAATAACGATGGAAAATTTATTTTCAACGATGTTAAAACGAATAATTTTATTTTAATTATATAACGAGCCTGAAATGGCGCGGTAGTTCGAAAATTCGATTTCGAATTTCAATTTAATGTACAGGATTCAAAATAAATCGGATTTCAGCAAAACAAGAAATATTTGAATCTGTTTAACTATATCTTTCTAACGGATGTAAGAAACTGGGATTTCACTTTATAGAGCGTAAGATACGTCAAGTTTAAAATTCAAAAAAGTCGTTGTGGAATTTATATATATTTTATATATATAAATATGCCTTAAAAATAGCCATTTTGCAAATGACCGGTGTAACACCCCACCTCCGCCAGTACCACTCTTGCAAGGGCACTGACTTTGGAGGGGCGTTTGAATCAGGTAAACATGCATAATGATATATCAAGGCAGAACAAGAACATATGTATATATGTAAACAGAGTAAATAAGATAAGTAAAACAGCGGAAGATTTCAAACTATTTCAAAACAAGTCTGGTACAACATAATGTCAACTTTCCAAATACACAAGTCTAGATAAAAACAACATCACTGAAAAACTGAAATACATAAGTACTATCCCCAAAATAAGTGATAACCATAGCTAGCTTCATGTCAAGACCGTACATGAGCTAAAATCCCACAAGCAAGCGATCAGAAATCCAAGCTAAGCTCCAATATTCCCTCCCTGAGAACCTGGGGGGGGGGGAAACGGAAGAAAAGAGGCGAAAGAAAAACAGGTCAGTCAAAAAGACTGAGTAAGCCCTACTACAATCAATGTAAACTGATAAAGTTAACTGGCATGAGAAGCAGGGATGATCATAAAGATAACAACATACTAGCATGATGATTAACTAACAAGGTAGATAAAGGTGTCACCGCATAATCAGGTTTAAGGTTTTGCACCACAGGTGTACTAGCAAACTAACATGA
Organism: Allium sativum; assembly: GCA_030737875.1. Lineage (NCBI taxonomy): Eukaryota > Viridiplantae > Streptophyta > Magnoliopsida > Asparagales > Amaryllidaceae > Allium > Allium sativum. Next base: position 798,802,266 of record CM060922.1, read on the forward strand.
CTTGAATAAACAAGTATTGATCCCTTGGCCCAAGCTTTGGCCCAATAACATGAAGTGACCCTAATACGAGGTCCAATCAAACGGTCTAATCGATCGGCTCCCTAAGCCTAACTCGTCACGTGTTGGTGTCAATACGGCCCAAACATAATTGTAGTCAGACTGTGCCGGGTCTCCCGTCGGGTGTATCAAGCCCTAGGGTGTCAACCCCTGGACACCATAAACATAAGTGCACAGTCTCGATCTACTGGTACCCGTGCATGCTTTCTCCGGCTACGGACTATGTGCACGACCATAGTCCGTCCGGAACTACACCGGTGTACCACTCTGCCGTCGTTTTTGGTCACTTACCTCAAGTCCAGTAATCGTGCCCCCACCCTAGCCTAGTCCCTAGAGTCATAATGATACAAACTTGGGATTACTGCTGGAGTGGACCCCCATTGCTAGGATTTTCTAGTGGGTTAAGTACGGTTTAACCCTCTTGCTAATCATGGATTAACTTGGTTAAGTGTAACGATGAGTTCACGACTTAACCCTGATTAATCTACCAAGCCCAAATTGGTTAAGTACTAAGTGGACCATGACTTAACCCTAATCATGAGGCATTAATTAATTAATGTGCCTTAACCTCTCACATTAGACTTTGTTGCGGTTACTAGTTAAGCCGGGCGGGTCCGGGTAGCTTTACACCACAACTTGGTCTAACCTCGGGTTCAAGGTACAACATGGCCAACTTCTCACATTGGGTCCTATTGTTTGTAGCAACTAGTTAAGCCGGTCGGTTCCGGGTAGGTTTACGCTACAAACTCAACCCAACCTCGAGTTGGTCACACTTATCTTTTCTAAGTGTCATGTCCATCATGTTTCCAAAACATCTTACAAATTTTCAAGCAATTGGGTAGACCTAACTTAATAGGTAAATTCCCAATGGGTAGACCTAACTTAATAGGTAAATTCCCAATCTTATGTTTTTATGTCTTTTAAGTTTACCCAACCCCAAACGCAATCCCATCGCTTACATATCGCAATAGCGCATAAAGGATAGAAAGAGGGAACTTGGCATAATCATGACATAAAGGTGTTGAAGCCACAAGTTTAACATGGTGGCATATGAAATGTACATATGTTCATATACTTGCATATTACATTTTTAGGCCTCAAAAGCATGCATAAAACCAAACTTAGCATATTGGTGATACATGGTGATAAATGACATGTAGAAATGGCCATAAGTTCGCATTTAGCCTCACATGCAAGTTATCATAAGAGATATGATAACTTACATGTTGCCAAAATGCAACCTTTAGCATAAAGCTTGAAGCTTTATGTTCATATACTCAAGATAAGCTTGCATAACATGATAACATGAACAAAATGATCATCCCAAACTTGCATAACATAACTTGCATATCATATGGCAAACTTGCATATCATAACATAGCAAACTTGCATAACATAACATGATAAACTTGCATATCATAACATGGCGAACTTGCATAACATAACATGATAAACTTGCATATCATAACATAGCAAACTTGCATAACATGATAAACTTGCATATCATATCATAATGATCAAACACAACTTGCATCATTCATTAACTTTAGAGTTTAAATATGAAAGTAGAAAAGGGCTTACAATGCTTATGAAGACACAAAAATATGACAAAGCCCTTATGCAATCAAATAAACCCAAAATGCAAGCTCCAATAGAAAAACCCTAAAGCCAAAATGATCAAAACTCTTGCTTTATGATGCAAATATAGAAACTTCACTTGAATGCAAGCTAATGATGCTCATACAAGCTTGAAAACACTTGTATGCATGGAAAATCTCTCATAAAAATTTATTTAGGAATTTTATGAAGAGAGTGGAGGCCATGAGAGGAATGATTTTGCCATAGTTTACTTGTATGAATGAATAATGATGATTTAGGGTTAGGTTAGGGTCTTATTTATAGAGATTAGGAATAGTTTTAGCCTTAGGATTAAACCCTAGTTCCAATCTCAGCCCTCAAAACCGAATCTGGCCCAAAATCCTAACCAAGACCCCAAAATGGTGCACCAGGCAAAACTGCCCGGCTGGACCAAGTCGACAGCCAAGTCGACAGGGCTGTCGACTTGGATCCAACCAAGTCGACTCCCAAGTCGACAGGGCTGTCGACTTGGGTGCTCTGGCGGGAATTTTCCCGCCTGGCCCAATCTGACCCTAATTTCCAAATTCGAACTTGAATTTGAAATCTGTTTTTTTCTTTGAATTTTTCTGAAAACTTCGTTGGGCCTTAATCGGGTCATACGGACTCCGATTTTCAAAAACTCGGACTCTATTTCTCGTATTTTTCTGAGACGAACGTAATGGCATAGCCCGTTTCCCTTGATTCAGATTTATAAATTAAATTCTGCCTCGATTTACGTTATAACAGGTTATTGAAAATACGGGTTGTTACATTCTCCCCTCCTTAAAGGATTTCGTCCCCGAAATCTTCAAGTTAGGAAGAACGTATCCTACCATCCAACATCCATTTACTCAAAACATCATCCACGAGCAATCATTGTCCTTACAAGATTCTAAATGTTGTATGAACATATGCAAAGGTGTGTGTATATGTACTGATCTAATGCAAATATCATCAATGCAAATTATGTTAGTGAAATGAATCCATATGTATGCAATTCCTAACATAATGTATAACATCTATATGTGTGCACATAACATACATCCATATGCAACATCCATGTGATAACACAAAAATTTTCATCCATGAATAAGCGTAAACACTCATGCATATGCAATATGAGGAGTGTGTGAGCCGATCTAGTGCCTAACGTGTATAATGCATCCACGAGTAACCACTTGCAAACACTTGCAACCACTTGCAACCATCAAGCATAACATGTTTCAAACACATGTTTCATCCAAAGGGTTTCTACCTAAGGTTCTCACGACAAGATTAACACGATAAACTAGATAAACATGGATAGCAAAGAGAAAGATATGCTAACAAAGAAAAGAGATTGAGAGTGTACCCTCAAAAAGGAATGGATAAAGCCCACGCATCTTCTCCTCGGTTTCCCAAGTTGCGTCTTCTTCGGCTTCACCCCATTGAACCTTCACCAACTTGACCTCTCGATTCCTTAGCTTCTTGGTCTCCGTCCCTAAGATACGAATCGGAGCTCTCCTCAAGGTAGCCTCTTTCTCCACTTCCACATCTTTCAGAACACTTGGCTCAACAACCTCTGCTGATTCATGTAAACACTTCCGGAGATGCGAGACATGAAAAACATCGTGTACTCCGGCAAGCTTCTCAGGCAACTCCACTCTATAAGCCATCTGCCCGATCCTCTCTATAATAGGGAATGGTCCAACAAACCTCGGTGCTAACTTCCCAACGGCTCCAAATCGGACCACATTTCGCAAAGGAGAAACCTTCACGAAAACCATATCCCCAACATCAAACTCCAAATCAGTTCTTCGCTTATCAGCATAGGATTTCTGTTGGTCTTGGGCCACTTTCATCCGTCTCCGAATCAACTCGACCTTCTCGGATGTATCTCTGATCATATCAGGCCCAAGTATAAGCTCATCTATAGTCTCCCACCAACATGTAGGCGACTTGCACGGCCTCCCATATAAAGCTTCAAATGGTGCCATCCCTATGCTTGCCTGATAACTGTTATTATATGCAAACTCAACAAGAGGAAGATGGTCTTCCCAAGTACCACCAAAATCCAGAATACAAAGCCTTAACAGATCCTCGAGTACCCTATTCACCCTTTCGGTTTGACCGTCCGTCTGTGGGTGATAAGCCGTACTTAGATTCAACTTCGTGCCCATAGCTTCTTGCAAGCTATTCTAGAACTGACTTGTAAAGATTGGGTCACGGTCACTGACTATACTAGAAGGGACTCCATGTAGTCTCTCAATCTCATGAAGATATATAGACGCTAGCCAAGATGCGGTCCTCTTGCTCTTCACCGAAATGAAATGAGCACCCTTCGTAAGTCTATCCACAATAACCCAAATGCTCGTATTCCCTTTCCTTGACCTTGGTAGCCCATCGATAAAATCCATGGAAATACTCTCCCACTTCCATAGTGGAACGTCTAGAGGATGCAATAGCCCACCGGGCTTCTTTGACTCGGCCTTAACTTGCTAGCAAATGATACATCTAGAGACAAACTCTGCCACATCCTTCTTCATCCCAGGCCAAAAGAAAATGCGCTTCATATCTTTATACATCTTATCTCCGCCCGGATGTATAGTCAACTTAGAGCGATGCGCTTCCTCAAGAACTTTTCTTACTAAATCTTCTACCATTGGAACACATAACCTTCTGTCTCTCCTCAGCCAACCCTTGTCATCAATTGAATATCGAGCGAGATGACTAGACGCCTCTCCTCGAATCAGCTTATCCATAATCTCAACTATCTTAGGGTCTTCTCTCTGCGAAGCCCCAACTTGATCAAGAAGGGTAGGTCTGAGTTCCAGAGATGCTAAAGAACCGGTCATCGACTCAATCGCCAAAGAGAAATCAAAGGTTGCCACATACTCTAAATTCTTCATCTCAACGAATAGAGGACTCAGAGTCAACCTTTTTCTACTCAATGCATCTGCTACCACATTCCCCTTGCCAGGGGTATAAGCTATCTCAAAATCGTAGGACGCCAAGAATTCCATCCATCTTTGTTGCCTCAGATTCAGATCCTTCTGAGAAAAGAGATACTTCAATGACTTGTGATCGGTATAAAGCTCAAATCTTTCTCCCAGAAGATAATGGCGCCAAGCCTTGAGTGCATATACTATTGCTGCCAACTCTAAGTCATGAGTGGGATAATTCTTCTCATGCACTTTGAGTTGTCTACCGCCAAAGCATATCACTCTTCCTTCTTGCATCAGAACAGCTCCTAACCCCGTGCCACATGCATCGGTCTATACTGTAAATAACTTCCCTCCATCGGGCAAAGCTAGAACAGGTGCTGATGTGAGAGCTCTTTTGAGCCTCTGAAAAGCAAGCTCGCATTCTATGCTCCAAACAAAAACTAAATTCTTCTTCGTCAATTTAGTGAGAGGAGCGGAAATCTTCGCGAAGTCCTTGATGAACTTCCGGTAAAAGCCTGCAAGACCTAGAAAACTTCTTACTTCGGTTGCATTCCTTCGAGTCTTCCAATCCTGAACTGCAACTACCTTAGCGGGATCCACCGCTAAGCCTTGCTTAGATACTATATGCCCAAGGAATCTAACTTCCCTTCTCCAAAAGTGACACTTGGAGAACTTGGCCTTCAACTGATGCGCTCTAAGCGTATCCATCACCTCCACGAGATGCCTTGCGTGCTCTTCCTCATCCTTAGAGAAGATCAGAATATCATCTACGAAGACCACGACAAACTTGTTCAAGAACTCCCTGAACACCCTACTCATCAAGTCCACGAAATATGCGGGTGCATTAGTCAAGCCGAACGGCATGACAAGCCATTCGAAGAATCCATCTGGAGTTCTGAACGCAGTCTTGTCTATACTATCTTCAGCTACCCTGAGCTGATGGAATCCAGTAGCAAGATCAAGCTGAGAGAAAACAGAAGCACCGATAAGCTGGTCAAAAAGATCATCAATCCTCGGTAAGGGGTGTCTGTTCTTCTTAGTCAGCTTATTCAACTCTCGATAGTCAACACAAAGTCGGAGAGAACCATCTGCCTTGGTAGCAAATACCACAGGCGCTCCCCATTCAGATATACTTCGTCTAATGAAGTTCTTCTCAAGCAACTCCTTCACTTGCTTACTTAGCTCCCACCTTTCACGCGGAGCCATGTGCCGAACGGGCAAAGAAACCGGCTTTGCATTATCCACTAGATAGATGCGGAAATCAATCTCTCGCTTAGGGGGCAACCCCCTAACTTCATCGAAAACATCCGGATACTCTCGAACCACTCTCACAGACTGAAGAGTTTCCATTGACGAGTCGAGTGATTCAAGATAGCACAACATGACGGGACCTCTCGGATTACACGAAATTTCTAGGGTGATTCCGAGGTGAGTCGCGAGCCTCACAACCCTATGCTCACAATCAAGGATGGCTCCATATCTAGACAACCAATCCATGCCCAATATCAATCCGTATCCCCTAAAACCAAGAACATAAGCACTACACAAGAACTCTACACTCAGTATAGAGATCCTCAAATCCCCACATATCATAGACAGGTGGGCGGAACCCCCAATAGGATTTGAGACACAGACGGGATCATCTACCAAGCTAGTACTAAGGTGCAAACTATCAACAAGATCAGATGAGATAAAGCTATGCGATGCACCAGAATCAAACAAGGTACGAACTAGAAAATCAGAAATATATACAAGGCTCGCAACAGAAATACTACCTCGATCGGGAACTGGAGCGGCATTGAGAGCATGAACTTGCCCTCCTGAAGGTCCAGCACGCTGAGTCTGACCCTGGCCTTGCCCTTGCTTCTTCGGGAAATCCTTACTGAAATGTCCAGTCTCACCGCAGAAAAAGCATTCACCATTCTTCCTTTTCCTCTTCTTACAATCCTTAATAAGATGCCCAACTGAACCGCAATAATGGCACTTCCCCTTGGTGTTATTGCCCTTGTTGTTGTTCCCCTTGTTGCCTTGACTCTTGTTCTTGTTCTTGTTCTGATTGCCTTGACTGCTCTGACCACTTGGATTACCCTGATTTCCTTTCCACTGGGAATCAGTCTTCTTGGCTTGAGTATCATTCACCTTGATCTCCTTCTTGACATCTCCCTGAAGTAACGCCATATCAACCAAGCTCTCAAACGTGGCCCCATGGGGAATATGTGACATAGCCAATCCCTGTAACGGCTCATTCAATCCTCTAGCAAAACGAAGAGCCTTCTTCTGAGGAGTATTCACCATATCCAAGCCAAAACGAGCTAACTGATTGAACTTGTTCACATATTCTTTGACAGACATATCTCCTTGTTTCAAAGTTATGAACCTCTCCATTTGCAGATTCTCCTCAGCAGAAGATAGAAACTTAAGCACGAACCTTGCCATGAAATCGGCCCAAGTCTCCACAGGCCTAGTACCATTGGTGACTTCCCACCAATAAGCGGCTTCATCCTTCATAAGCCAAACCGCCAACAAGATCTTCCTCTGATCGTCTAACCCAAAGATAGCAAATAAATCCTCGGTCTCTTTCAACCAATTTCTGGCCTCTACAAAAGTCTCAGTGCCTTGAAAGTTCTTGCCACCCATTGCTTTGAAATCTGTGCAAGTCTTTGCGAAGTCAGCTTGAGGATGCTTAGGGGGAGGAGGAAGAGGAACCTCAGCGACAGGAGGAGGAGGAACATTAACTACCGGAGGAGGAGGAGGAGGAACATCTGCGGGGCCGGCTTCGGTCGCCATAGCCTCCAAAAGTCTCCTATACCAAACAGGTACGTGTACTCCCTCCGGAATAGCAAAGTTATCGGCCATACTGAAAACGAAGAAAAAGACAGATTCAGAATGGAAAAAAAAACGAAGGAATTTTGCTAATGTCTTTTTGGGGAATAGCCTTTAAAATAAACTAGACTTTTCTTTGGAAAATACTTTATACTTGGTTTTGAAAATAGTTTTCCAAAAGTTTTCTAAAAACCTTTTTTTTGTTCCTTCTCGTAAACCATATGCTCTGATACCAAATGTAACACCCCACCTCCGCCAGTACCACTCTTGCAAGGGCACTGACTTTGGAGGGGCGTTTGAATCAGGTAAACATGCATAATGATATATCAAGGCAGAACAAGAACATATGTATATATGTAAACAGAGTAAATAAGATAAGTAAAACAGCGGAAGATTTCAAACTATTTCAAAACAAGTCTGGTACAACATAATGTCAACTTTCCAAATACACAAGTCTAGATAAAAACAACATCACTGAAAAACTGAAATACATAAGTACTATCCCCAAAATAAGTGATAACCATAGCTAGCTTCATGTCAAGACCGTACATGAGCTAAAATCCCACAAGCAAGCGATCAGAAATCCAAGCTAAGCTCCAATATTCCCTCCCTGAGAACCTGGGGGGGAACGGAAGAAAAGAGGCGAAAGAAAAACAGGTCAGTCAAAAAGACTGAGTAAGCCCTACTACAATCAATGTAAACTGATAAAGTTAACTGGCATGAGAAGCAGGGATGATCATAAGGATAACAACATACTAGCATGATGATTAACTAACAAGGTAGATAAAGGTGTCACCGCATAATCAGGTTTAAGGTTTTGCACCACAGGTGTACTAGCAAACTAACATGACTTGAATAAACAAGTATTGATCCCTTGGCCCAAGCTTTGGCCTAATAACATGAAGTGACCCTAATACGAGGTCCAATCAAACGGTCTAATCGATCGGCTCCCTAAGCCTAACTCGTCACGTGTTGGTGTCAATACGGCCCAAACATAATTGTAGACAGACTGTGTCGGGTCTCCCGTCGGGTGTATCAAGCCCTAGGGTGTCAACCCCTGGACACCATAAACATAAGTGCACAGTCTCGATCTATTGGTACCCGTGCATGCTTTCTCCGGCTACGGACTATGTGCACGACCATAGTCCGTCCGGAACTACACCGGCGTACCACTCTGCCGTCGTTTTTGGTCACTTACCTCAAGTCCAGTAATCGTGCCCCCACCCTAGCCTAGTCCCTAGGGTCATAATGATACAAACTTGGGATTACTGCTGGAGTGGACCCCCATTGCTAGGATTTTCTAGTGGGTTAAGTACGGTTTAACCCTCTTGCTAATCATGGATTAACTTGGTTAAGTGTAACGATGAGTTCACGACTTAACCCTGATTAATCTACCAAGCCCAAATTGGTTAAGTACTAAGTGGACCATGACTTAACCCTAATCATGAGGCATTAATTAATTAATGTGCCTTAACCTCTCACATTAGACTTTGTTGCGGTTACTAGTTAAGCCGGGCGGGTCCGGGTAGCTTTATACCACAACTTGGTCTAAACTCGGGTTCAAGGTACAACATGGCCAACTTCTCACATTGGGTCCTATTGTTTGTAGCAACTAGTTAAGCCGGTCGGTTCCGGGTAGGTTTACGCTACAAACTCAACCCAACCTCGAGTTGGTCACACTTATCTTTTCTAAGTGTCATGTCCATCATGTTTCCAAAACATCTTACAAATTTTCAAGCAATTGGGTAGACCTAACTTAATAGGTAAATTCCCAATGGGTAGACCTAACTTAATAGGTAAATTCCCATTCTTATGTTTTTATGTCTTTTAAGTTTACCCAACCCCAAACGCAATCCCATCGCTTACATATCGCAATAGCGGATAAAGGATAGAAAGAGGGAACTTGGCATAATCATGACATAAAGGTGTTGAAGCCACAAGTTTAACATGGTGGCATATGAAATGTACATATGTTCATATACTTGCATATTACATTTTTAGGCCTCAAAAGCATGCATAAAACCAAACTTAGCATATTGGTGATACATGGTGATAAATGACATGTAGAAATGGCCATAAGTTCGCATTTAGCCTCACATGCAAGTTATCATAAGAGATATGATAACTTACATGTTGCCAAAATGCAACCTTTAGCATAAAGCTTGAAGCTTTATGTTCATATACTCAAGATAAGCTTGCATAACATGATAACATGAACAAAATGATCATCCCAAACTTGCATAACATAACTTGCATATCATATGGAAAACTTGCATATCATAACATAGCAAACTTGCATAACATAACATGATAAACTTGCATATCATAACATGGCGAACTTGCATAACATAACATGATAAACTTGCATATCATAACATAGCAAACTTGCATAACATGATAAACTTGCATATCATATCATAATGATCAAACACAACTTGCATCATTCATTAACTTTAGAGTTTAAATATGAAAGTAGAAAAGGGCTTACAATGCTTATGAAGACACAAAAATATGACAAAGCCCTTATGTAATCAAATAAACCCAAAATGCAAGCTCCAATAGAAAAACCCTTAAGCCAAAATGATCAAAACTCTTGCTTTATGATGAAAATATAGAAACTTGACTTGAATGCAAGCTAATGATGCTCATACAAGCTTGAAAACACTTGTATGCATGGAAAATCTCTCATAAAAATTTATTTAGGAATTTTATGAAGAGAGTGGAGGCCATGAGAGGAATGATTTTGCCATAGTTTAGTTGTATGAATGAATAATGATGATTTAGGGTTAGGTTAGGGTCTTATTTATAGAGATTAGGACTAGTTTTAGCCTTAGGATTAAACCCTAGTTCCAATCTCAGCCCTCAAAACCGAATCTGGCCCAAAAACCTAACCAAGACCCCAAAATGGTGCACCAGGCAAAACTGCCCGGCTGGACCAAGTCGACAGCCAAGTCGACAGGGCTGTCGACTTTGGTCCAACCAAGTCGACTCCCAAGTCGACAGGGCTGTCGACTTGGGTGCTCTGGCGGGAATTTTCCCGCCTGGCCCAATCTGACCCTAATTTCCAAATTCAAACTTGAATTTGAAATCTGTTTTTTCTTTGAATTTTTCTGAAAACTTCGTTGGGCCTTAATCGGGTCATACGGACTCCGATTTTCGAAAACTCGGACTCTATTTCGCGTATTTTTCCGAGACGAACGCAATGGCATAGCCCGTTTCCCTTGATTCAGATTTATAAATTAAATTCTGCCTCAATTTACGTTATAACAGGTTATTGAAAATACGGGTTGTTACAACCGGGATCTATAAGGAGAGACCGAGATCAGATTTATTATATGAAAACCACTCTGTATTGGCATTAGCGTTGCGAATCAAATATGATGAAGATAATTGAAGACGGAGTTTATACATGGGTTGTTCTATCAATCCTAGGTAAAAATTGCCTAAGATGGATTTACGAAATAGTGCCTTCGGTTTGTCTAGTCCTAGAACAACTTGTATTGACGAATGTCCGACAAAGTATGTATAAGAGATCGCGTAAGTTGATCTCTTCAAAGGTATTCACGTTTGGTGGTGGAGGAATTCGTTTCTCTTAGCTTTATACCTATGGTATTTTTGGGGAAATCAATTTGTGATTTTGAAGATATGATGATGTGGCATTCAAAGTAAATGAAAGTGTGATCTGTCAAAAGATATGTTATAACCTTAGGCCTCATCAGCCGAGAAATGACAAAAATCGGGCAGGCATCATAGCTAAGCGGGTCGCTCCCAATTAGGGTATATTTTCACCATCTAGAGAATATTCACTTTTGTTCTTCTTTCGCTTCTGTATCTCCCGGGAATGGTTATGTTGGTATACCAACCGTATGATGACAATGTATTCGAAACATTCAAGGGAAATGAATGGTCGATCATGTGTGGCTGAGTTGCAAGATGTTCTTGTTGAACTCCAGTGTATCCTCTTTAGAGTACACTGATCGGAAGGTGGTTCCATAACCTTGTCATAGTTGGAAATCCATTCCGCAATAAAAGCCTGCAGTTTTAATTATATACTATGTATGTAGAGCGTGAGATGCAAGTGTTTTGCTAGATTTCTATTTACTTGATATAGACACTATTATAATATCAGAAAAGTATTGATTTTAAAAATGTTTTGGGTTATTGTAAGGTAAAAATCATATGTATTTATGTGTGGATCGGTCTTACGATTATCCTTTCTTTTGAGAAGGATTTTGAGAAGTTAAACCGAATGGTTGGAGATTACCACACCAGTCCCATGATCGACTCAGAATTTATTTTGTTTTGTTTTAATCTAAACTCTTGGGTGCCCAAATTTGTACGAGCAGTCAAGTAGTCGGGATTTTTACAGATACTTGGAGTAGCTTATAGCAGGAGGCTTCAATGTTAGATATATATATAGTTTACCCCCACTTTGGTATGTATGGGATGTACTCTGATGATATATGTAAGTACAAATACGGTTTTATATTTTAAAAGTCATTATATAATATATTCTATTCGTTCCACCGGGAGATTCGTGTTTACTCTGATTCTGTTCTATTGTGTTCTGCTTCTTCGATTCTAACTTTCTTTCTTTCTATTTCTCACCCTCCAACTTATTTCTACTAGTGATCAGGTATTCTCGATGCTTGAATAGTCGACATGGTGTATTATGTCGATTTTTGGGGTAGAAGATCCTTAGGTCGTTACAGTGGTATCAAAGCTGAAGTTTGAGTAATACCCTAGACTTAGTTTGAGTGTGTGTGTGTGTGTATATATATATGCGTGTATTTGTTATTTGATATATAATGGTTTATATTGTGGAGATTTATTGGATGAGCAGCTTATGAATTCTGGTTGATGGTGGGGCACCATAATGTCGATTGGGGTTTCAAAACACTCGAATATGATGAACCGACACAGTATGTTTTGAAAGAGGGTAAATGACATAATTTTACCCAAAATATATTTTGATATAAAGAAGTATATATCTTGGGATTATTATTGTACATTGGATGTGGTTGGTTGTTATTGTAATCGAATAAGATTTTAAATTGCAATGGTTATAAATAACCAATCAAAATTCACATAAGTGCAATATATAAAAATCAAATGGATTAAATCTAAATTTAAAATAAAATTGGAATTAAAATTTTGGGAACTTGAAAAGAATTTGTAAATGAATTTTCGGATTAATTATATGGAAATTTTAAGATCCTGGGTGAATTTGGAAAAAAATCCCAATCATTTTGAGGGATATTTTGAAGTAATTTCAAAATAGAAGTGTTTAAAAGCAAGTTTTTAAAGTGATATAGTATTGAACTCGCTTCGATTGCTGGAAAATGATTTCGATGATGATCCAGACATCATCGGAGTTTATTTTTGAGTTTTTAATTGACGGATTACTACCAAAGATTTTATATTGAATTGTTTTGAGAAAACAAGTTGTCGAATAATTCAAATGTTATGAATTGCTATTGTTATATATAAATATATACGATTTCAAACGAATTTGAAATAAAACCCAGGAATTTGAATTCTGAATTTTAAATTTAACTTCTGAAGATAAATAGATTGAAATGGTAAAAGAGAATAAATAAATTGAAATTTCTAAGTTAAATAAAATTGGATTGAATTAGAGATAATCTGAAATGGAATCGGATTGTTGAGTAAGAATTTGGAATTGAGATGGAACTGGAGTTGAAATGGAATTTGGCTAAGAATGATTGGTTTGAGGATGAATTGATTGGAAGATCAATTGAGAATGTTGGGTATAAGATGACTGGAGAGCAAATGGAAGAGATAGAGTTGGATGCCAGACAAAAAGGTACAAGTTTGTATTTTATATGAGTATGAGATTTATGAGTCTGTTTGGCAAGTCACTTGGTTGTTTGATTTTCTTTTAGATTGGAGAAGGCCTAGAGAGGCGAGTTGTAGTTGTAACGATGGAGTTGTGCAAAGCAGACGCTGACAAAATTTTCACAAATTTAAGATGTTAATTTTTTTTTAGAAATTTTGAAAATTTTCGTTAATAAGAATAAATTAATATTTTAATTAGTTGGTTCAGTTAAAACTAAAATTAAAATGTAAAACAAATGATTTTTAACTTGGTTAGTAAAGATCTGTAGCATTTTTGCTATTTTAATAATTTCGGGGATGAAATTCTTTTAAGGGGGAATGAATGTAACATCTTGGATTTTAGCGATTTAATAATAATTTGTTTAATTATTTTGAATAAGTGATTTGGAAATTTAAACGGTTTGAATTAAATAATTTTGATTATTTAATTAATATAAATAATAATGAGATACTAAAATTTAATTTCTGGAATAGTCGGAAATTGTTGAATTGGCAATATTATGAGAATTAGGTAATTTAAAGATTTAATTGAGTCTAGAATTGAATTATTATAACGAATTTATTATTTAAACTATGTTTGAATATATTAATTATAATATAAGTATAATCAAGCTCGTAACATCGCGGTAGTTCGTAATATTTCATTTTGAACTTTAAACGACTATATAGGATTCATTATAAGTTGGATTTCTTCGAAATAAGAAACATTTGTATCTATTTAACTATTTTTTCCTAGTGGAAGTGAAAAATCGAGGTTTCGTTTTATAAATTGTAAGTTATGTCCAAATCAAATTTTCGAAAAGTCTCTATGGAGTCGTTTATATAGCATAACGATTTATTTAATTATAATAAAATATCTATTTCGAATTTGGATAAGATTTTTATGATGTATTGTTAATTTAATTTATAGAATTTTTCAATGATTATTAATTTGGAAAATAAGCTACTTTTGTTTACGGCATTTTGCGTCCTAAATCAACAGTTTTGGAATTTCACAAAATAAGTCAACTTGTCTATTTTACTATATTTTTGGAACCGTGGCACATTGCTCGTTACAATGGTATTTTTATTTTTGTCGATAGTGGTTCGTTCGTGAATGAAGCCTTATATAATGAATGCCAAAACCATTTGTAACTTAAACAAATATATGTGTACTTGACTTTAAGTTACAAAAAATGACTCTTATAATTACTCGCACGTACATATACCAACAAATCAATCCAACTTCTAACAAAAACTGAAGTTTACCATGGTTCTTGTATGTGCAAACTGAAGGAATTTTGAACTAGACTGCTTCGGATACAGTAAGCACTTAACCTATTCATCTCAACAATACATTCTACACACAAGTCGTCCTTAGTATTATTGGAATAGGATGTTTTGTGGGAATCTAAAAATAAAACAAGGACCTGTTTTATGTAACAGTTACAGTCATTTGATGGAAACACCTTGAAATTTTGGTAACTTAATAGGTGTTTCCAGTTGTATATCCATTTGTATGTTGTTGCTCTTAAATACGGCTAAACCTGCTAATTCTGTCGTTTGTTTTAATAAAAAAATGAAAAGGAAAAAATTATTCTATAACACAATACCAACGTACAAGCATAAGGATGAATCATCCAATCTATGCTTTCAAAATCTAACATAAGCTATGAAATGAAAACTCAACGCAGACCTATATTTTCCTATAACTTCATGCTTAAGTTTTTACTTACCCTGTATCTTCACATCTACAAATCTAACTGCTGAAATAATAAAACAAATCTAAGACACACAAGCCTACTCTTAATTCATGCCTAAAACCTACCTATCTCTGCAACTAGTTTTTTTTTTTTTTTTTTTGAAAACAAAAATGTGTGATCTTCTAAAAAGAAGAGAGCACACATATATAATATAAAACAAATAAACTACAATATCCGACTACAGAACAAAAATGAGACAAAACAATAAAAAACAAGACTCTAAGAATGTAAAGGATAGTAGATAGATGAGCTCCAGAAAAACCACCGCCCATCATACTCCAATATCGAATTCCGGCAAAGCCACCACACAATAATGAAGTATATCTACTCCAATACAATAAACCTGTCTCATCAAACAAAAAACAACAAAAATATAGCAGTACAACCCCAAAAACTCTCTGAAACCAAACACAAAAGAAAGTCCAAAGCTAATGGCAATCACCAATCCAGACAGCAATCCACAAAGCTCCTCAGCAATAATCAACAACCTGAAACCTAAAAGAAACTAGGCAAACCATAAGTGTCCATCACATATATATATGAGTATATGTGTGTGCATATATATATATATCAAAAAAAATTATATATATATATATAAATATATATCCATACATATATGTGAAGAAGATAAAAGAAAAAGAGACAAACAATCAACACCAAAAAAACAGAAATTAACAACAAATGCGAGATCTATTACCCCTAAAATAACTATTGATTCTAATAAATAAACTCAAGTTAAACCTAACCTTAAGCAAAAAACACCCAAAACGCAAATCACCAAAAAAGTTAAAGCGTGAATTGGACATCCAATCCAGATAGTAATAAACCATCTTAATGATTAAATTATCAGCGGACACTGAAATCGAATGAAAAAACCTCTGATTCCTCTCCAACCATATAAACCAACATATGATATTAACCAAAAAATCCAACACATACCTCTGACTAGAATTATAAACAAATCTACAACGATCCCAATACTCAACACAACTACTAAAAGGATCAGAACAATCAAAAGCAAAAATACTTAAAACCATAATTAAAATAAAACTGGTAATTAAAAAAGCAAGAGAAAAATAAGTGATCAACATCTTCATCCAAAAGACTACAAAAACAACATTTAACATCAAAAATAATATTCTTCTTCTTTAAAAGCTCGGCCGTATTAAGCTTCTTATGAATAATCAACCACATAAGAAACTTACCTTTAGGAGGAGAATTAGAATTCCAAAGAAACTTAAAAGGGAGCAAAGAAACACCAGAAAAATTAATAAAATTATACATAGAATTAACAGAGTAAACTGAACTCTTATCCGGACCCCAACTAAAAGAATCACCATTCTCATCCAAATTATACAAAGCTAACTTAGCATTAAGTAAGGCTAATTGCCTTAACAAACCCCCTTCTAAAATATTATCAAAGGAAAACTCCCACGGGGATCTAAATTCCTTCTATAAACATCTGCGATTAAGGCATTCTTAAAGCCGCAATTATAAAAAAGCTCACTAAATTCAATTTTAAGCGGTGCACGAGAAATCCAAGCATCATGCCAAAAGTAAGAAAGATTACCAGAATGAACAGTCACCTTACAACCAAACTTGAATAAATCATAACAATACAAAACATACTTCCAAAAATAAGATAATCTATCAGTCCAACTAAAACTAGACCCAACAATAAACTCACCCCTAGAATAATAGAATTTGGTAACAATAATCTTCCAAGTAGCCGACACCTCTGGGCACCTATATATCCATAACCATTTGGCTAACAAGGAAGATTTAAAATTATAAAGATTAATGATCCCCAGACCCCCATCTTTCTTGGGCTTGCAACAAACCTCCCAGTTGACTAAGCATTTAAAACCTCTACAAATAGAAGCACCACTCCAAAGAAAATTCCGCCTGATTCTGTCAATCTTCTCAATAACCCATTGAGGAAAATGATGAACGAACATCCAATAAGTAGGAGTAGCGGAAAACACCGAATTAACTAGAACTAATCTACCAGCACTAGACAGAAATCTGTTATTCTAACTCGATAATCTATTATTGATCTTATCTATAATAACTGACCAATCATCCTTCTTAAGCTTCGAAGGCCTAGTCTTAAAACCCAGATAATCGAAAGGGAATCTCATGACAGAACAGTTCAAAGTGCTAGCAACCAAAGACTCAACATTGTCAAAATCATTAAGGACCATAACAGCACTCTTATCGAAATTGATTCTGAGTCTAGATAACATCTCAAAACAACAAAGAATAAACTTAAGAATAATAATATGCTTAGGCAAATGTGAGGAAAATAATAATGTATCATCTGCAAATTGAAGAATAGATAACTCATTATTAAATTCCTCATTACCAATACTACCTAAGACACCTAATCTCCCAGCTCTCTTAATAATTCTAGAGAAAACATCGGCCGCTAAATTAAACAGAAAAGGTGATAGGGGGTCACCTTGTCTAAGATCTCTTTTAGATTGGATCTTCTTACCCACAACCCCATTAACAACAATATTAGAACAACCAGATCTAAGCATAAGCATGATCCAATTGATCCATCTGACACTAAAACCCCTAGCAAGACATAATTCGCAAATAAAATCGCAATCAATAGAATCAAATGCCTTCTCAAAATCAAGCTTCAATATAGCACAAGATAAATTACTTTTACAGCAGACATTAATATACTCCTGAACAGCTACCACTCCATCCATAATGTTTCTGCCTTTAATAAAGGCAGTTTGGGAACAATCAATAAGATCGTTCATTTTAATACTAAGTCTATTCGCCAGGACTTTAGAAATAATCTTGACAGAAACATTGATTAAGGAAATAGGTCTAAAGTCCTTAAGAGAATTAGCACCCTCTCTCTTGTGAATAAGGATAACATTAGCAAAATTAAAACTAACTAATCTTAAGACAGCACTATAAAAATCATTAAATAAAGCAATAAGATCAAATTTCAAGACCTCCCAAAACTGCTTATAAAAAGAAACGGAAAAACCATCAGGCCCTGGAGCTTTGTCGCTAGGCATATCACAGATAGCCTTCCAAATCTCCTGCTCAGAGAAAGGCTTGTCTAAGTCTATTAACTCAACCTTAGTATCAGATGTATATAAGTCATTCCATCTAACATTAATCCTACTCTTAATCCTAAAGCCAAAAATTTGGTGATAATACCTAGTAAAAGCTTCATTTAAATCTCTTTGAGCGGATAATTCCACATCATTAATGAATATAGAATGGATCAAATTATTGCGTCTCCTCTTATTAGCCACACTATGAAAAAACTTCGTAATATTTTCCCCCTCCTTAATCCATTGGACTCGGGACCTTTGCTTCCACATGATCTCTTCTTTCTCCAAAATATGCTTGAGATCGTTTCTAAGATTGCAAAGTCTGTCCCTCTCATTGGGATTAAGAATCCTGGACTCGCTAACCTTGTCTAAATCTAACATCTCACACAAAATATTATCTTTTCTAATTCTAACACTTCCAAAAATGAACTTGTTCCATCGCTTGAGGAAAAATCTCAACTTACCAAGCTTCGCAACAAAGATCTTTGCAGAATTTCCCTTATACAAATTATTAAAATAAAACAAGGAATTCCTCTTAACAGAAACAAGATTAATAAAACTAGAATCCAATAACCACATCTTCTCAAATTTGAAACTGTTACTAATAGAAACATTCGAATCACACGAAAGGATGATGGGACAATGATCGGAATATTAAAAAGGCAAGCCCTTAACTCTACAAATAGGAAATCTATCCTCCACCTCAGTACTAATAAATAATCTATCTAATAAAGCATAAGAAGGACTATCTCTGACATTAGACCACGTAAACGATCTATTGTTAAGAGGAATCTCAATCAAATTTTGATCTAAAATGAACTCATTGAATTCCTCCATATCAGAGAAATCACCTTCCCGAGGTGACCTCTATCCCAAAAACTAATGAAATTGAAATCTCCACCCACAATCCATTGATTAGGGACAAGATTTCTAAAACCAGAACATTCATCCCATAAAATTCTCCTTTCTATTTTGGTATGGGGACCATACACATTAGAAATACCCAAAACTGAATTATCAATAAGAGACTAAAACGATGTGTAAGGAATACAATCTAGGAGACTCCTGAATGAGTCTAAATTGATTATCCTTCCAACCAATCATAAGTCCCCCGGCACTACCGACGACCGGGAGACAAGCCCAATTACGAAAGTGAGATCCACCTAGCCTCATATAGAAACAATGATCAGGATCTTCAATTTTTGTTTCCTGAAGCAAAGCAATATCAATATGGAAATCTTTAAAAAATGCCCTAACCTTATCGCATTTTTTGGGTTCATTAAGACCCCTAATATTCTAGCTAACACACCTCATCATCTTAGAGAGTTAACTCTCTCTAGTTCCCTACTCCTAATGTAATCCGCATCTAACTCTATGTCAATAAAAATGAAAGCAGTGTCATTAGCCAGTTGAAAAAGATGGCTGGTCAAAAGGCTACCCAAAGCAAATGGTGTACAGTCACTACCACAAAAAGAAGTCATACCTGAGCCCAAATTCGAATTGCTACTACTAGCATTCGAACTCGGGAACCTACCATGATCAGAAGAGGAGCTAGCTCTAACCTCGCACTACGACGAACCAATCAAGTACTGGGAATTTCTCTCCTACGCCTTCTCTTCCTAGGCGCTGGAGAGGACACAACACAAACCGGAGAAACCTCTCTACTATCCTCAAGCAAAACGACAAAAGACGGAACACTGAACTGGCATATCGAGTCTAACATCGGCAGAAAAGACCCACTATACAACAGAGAAACATCAGAACAAGGCCTCAAAAACAAAGATGCAATCCTCAACCCCGACATCCTCGATAACAAAGTGCATCCCCCATTGACCAACAAAATCATAAAATTGCAAGAAACCCCAACGTCGTCAACAAAATCCCTACTCAAACTAGCATCCAGAGAAACTCTCTCCCAATAACCAAGCTTCGTCAATTTGCCATCAACAAAACTACCATGACCTCTATTGACAGTGACCAAAAAATTCCCCTAACTAACCCATGCACTAAATAAATCACGACTATCGCAAGCACCCTGACCGAACCCAACATTCATAAAGTCCAACACATTAGCAAGATTATTAATTAAAACACAACCAAATCTATTAACCAACCAACCCCTCAAACTAGCAAACACAGCTCTTATACAGGCGCCCTCATTAAAAAACAACCCCCGAAAAAGATTTAATAACGAATCAGCACCAATCCCCTTAACCTTCTGAATATTCTTCAATAAAACTCCATGCGAGGCCAATAACTTCCCCTGTCGTGAACTACACCAAAGTGAAATCTCCCTGATCTTATTACAAAAAACACCATAAATGAAAGGATCCTTGTTGTGCAGTTCAACCATGACATCCTCACCACACTCAGACTTCCTGAAAAAACCAATATTGAGGCTAGACTTACTGCCAGGCATTCCTGCAACTGTATCCAAATTAGAAGCCTTCGAACATGCCTATTTTATAGAAAACACACAACAGGGATCCTCCTTCTCTGAAAAAACTCGCTTCTATCCAATCGAAGTATCATCTTCTCTACCACTGCACTTCTCAACATCGACAAGATTTCCCAAAATCGCAAAGCTGTTAAACAGCCTAGTGTCATCAGCAACTATACAAACATACCCATCATCTACAAAAACATTTGATTTTGTTATATCTGGAACAAAAACAGAATGTCTATCCGAAGCAAAACCCTGTAAAACCATCTGATCTAAACCAGACATCTTCTTCTTCCCCATGATTACATTCGCAGACTCATACCCCATACTGTCAACAACCTCCATCGCAAAAAACTCCTGACATTTCTGAACAAATGGATCCAGCAACATAGTGTCGAAACACTGCATGCCCAAACCCCTCCCAGAAAAACCATCCATGACCTCTTCAAAAAAAATCAATCCATAATCAGCTACCTTGCTCATATCAAACTTCCTGCCACAATCCATATCCGACAGAACATCAGTCACTATCGTTTTAGAAAAACCCACCGACCCCCCATCAGAAGCATCAATATCCTTTGGACTTAACTGCCTGGCATCGACAAAAGCATCACAGTTCCCTGCAGAGTTTATAACATCAAAATGAACAAGAATCTCATTCAACAAAATAAATCCCTTCCTCTTTCTCTTTGAAGACGAGTCAGAAGATTCGTCTCTCTTTCAAGAAATTTATACAAAACAAAACAGCATGTTCCTTTCTTCCAAGCGGACTTGGTAAAGGTGGGTAGCAGACAGTTCTTGAATCACAATGATCACTCTTATGCCATAGTAAACCATCCACCAAACCGTCAATATGCCAACCCATCAGAAGCAGCATGTATGCTCCATCGCTTTTCTGATTAGAGATCATCAATTCATAAAGACCCAGAAAAGAAAGAAGTTTCTGGCATAACATCAAGCAGTTAAAGCGCAATAAATCCAAAACCGATTTCCCTCTAGAAATCTCTGAGCAACTGCGTTTTCGATGACCAAGACCACCACAATTAAAGTAACGAAGCAAATTTCTGCACTCTTTAGCAAAATGGTCTGAATCCCCACATCTGAAGCAGCATCTATCCCCGGGATTCTTCCAATTTCTCAAACGATTACGAGAATAATAAACCCTAAAGGGAACTGATTTAGAAATAGGCCGTCGAATCACATCTGCATATGATCGTTGAAAAACTCTCCCCGAATCTGTAAATGGAGAACGAGACATCGAATTAAAGAATCGAGGATTATTCAATACAGAATCTTGACGAGAATAAGTAGAAGGAGCCTCCATTTCCCTATAATCTATCTCTACAATTAGTTAACATGTTGTTCCTACCAAACTATCTACCGTGATGGCCACGCTTTACTATCCTATATATATCAACACAAGCAACTTCATTTTCTTGCTTTAGGTAATAAATCGTGAGAAAAAATAGCTAGAAAATTTAAAACAAATGAAATCTTCCTCTAAAAAATACTGAAACATGATTCATTAAACTTCTTTTAGTAAGAGCTTCGATCTGGTGTAGGGCTTGAGGGGGTTCGACTCTTTTACTATCATTGATTTTAATCGCCAGAAGCCTAGGGTTTTAGTTAGGATGGAATCAAGCATGAATGGGTGAATCTATGATCATTTTTGGACTTACGATGGACAAATACGTATGTGGGTAAAATTTGCAGGAAGCAGGTGACTAAAAGTTGCGCACGCATTGTACATATGTACAGCTGCTGCTGTTCGACGCAAAGAGCATGGTGGTTGCGAGCTTGACAAGCTGATGATCGACATGGGAAGGAAAAGGAGTTAAAGGAAAGCACATAGGTAATTTTTGTTTTGAAAAATATGGAGAATAAATGAGGCAAGGGGGATGGAAATTATCGGTAATGGCGTGGGTGAAAATGCCTGAAGCATTCGGATTTTAAAACATGGAGATGGAAGAAGACTTATGCCCAACTGTTGATTGTGTATTTAGGTGGGAATATGGGATGGTTCAGAGCAAAAGAAAAAAAGTGTGAGCCCAATTTTTTTTTAAAAAAAAAAGGGAGAATAGGTTGGCAGGCAAGCTGTAACAACCCGGAAAATCAGGACCAATTTAAATTTTTTATTTTGGCTATTTTAATGAATTTTGAATATTTAAAATGAATTATTTTAAATAATAACGACTAGAAATTTATTTTGAATAGAATTAGAACGTATATATTTATATAAATCGAAATTAGAATATAAATATTTATTTTAATTATAAAAGGAATTGGAAATGGCGCGGTAGTTTGAAAATTCGATTTCAAAATTCAAATGAATGTACAGGATTTGGAATAAACCGGATTTTAGCGAAACCAGAAATATTAGAATCTATTTAAAAATATCTTTCCAACGAATCTGAAAAGTTGAAATTTCATAGCGGGAATAAAAGGTTATGTCCATTTGAAAATTCAGGATAGTCGCTATGGAAATATAGCCCTTAAAAATAGCCATATTGCAAACGACCTCCATTTTCGACGAAAACACTTTTGTTGGATACGGGATGTCAAATTATTGCTAGATTCCAATTTTCATAATTTTTGGGATCAATATGTGAGCGTGGCGAATTAAAACGTGTTTTAACAGTTTCAGTCAATTTAGATCGACCAGAAAATGACCATTTTTCAAACAGTCTTAAAATTCGACGAAATTAGTTTTGTTGGGACCGTATCGTCCCAACATAGCCAGATTTATTTTTCGGGAATTTTTAGAGTCAGTATATGGCCTCGATAAATTGAAATGTGCGTTAGAATTTAAAATATATTGATTTATATTTTAAATTTAATGGAAACTGATCGTAATAGCCGAATTGGCTTGCAAAACATATCCCATTGTGTTCGAAATGGAGGTAATTAGCCAGGGACAACAATCGATGAGTTTGATTTCGAGTTTGATTTAAAAGGTAACTTTATGGAGAGAAAATAAATAAATTAATAAATATAAATATATATTTAAATCTAACCCCTCCCCTTCATTACCCCATTCAGAAAAAAAAACCCTCTATCCCCTTTACTCCCAAATCGACTGTCGCGCCGCCACCCTAATCCTCCACCGCCCATCACGCCATCTGCCGCCGCAGACGTCGCTCCACCCCCTCCCACTTCGCCGCAACTCCGGCGAGCCGCTCCCCTCCACGTCAGCACCCAAACCCCGAAACCCCCTTGAACCCTAGCGCCGTCGTGGGACCCTGCGCCACCTCCCCCTACCGCCTCTGACTAGTGCAGCACCCCTTCCTCCTCGATTCACGCAGACAGCACCCCCTCACTGATTTACACAGTAAGTTTTATAATTTTTGTTTATATCTAATCTGATTGTTTAGTTAAACTTAAAGCTTCGATTTTTATAAATTTAAAGCTTTGATTTTTATAAATATAAAGCTTCGGTTTTTACAAATAAATAGATTAGATTTTTAAATTAGAATAGATTAGATTTTTAAATTAGAATAGATTACATGTTTAGAGGACGAGATTTTTAAATATAAAAAGATATGGTTTTTTTAACTATAAAAAAAATAGGATTTTTAACTAGGAAAAGATTATATTTTTGAATAAGAAAAGATTACATTTTTTAGTAAGAAAATATTATATTTGTATATAGATAGTGACGAGGTAAAAAATATGATTTTTATCATGAAGAGAAGCAAATAAAAATATGATTTTTAAGCGAATAAAAATATGATTTTTATTCATAGAAAAGTTATGATTTTTATAGTGAAAGGGAACTTGTAAAAATATAATTTTTAAACGAGTAGCAATATAAGAATATTATTTTTATATTAGTAAAGTATTAAAAATATTATTTCATATTAGTAGAGTATTAAAAATATGATTTTTATATTAGTAGATTATTAAAAATATGATTTTTATAGAAGTGGTGTAATAAAAATTCGATTTTTAATATATATAATAAGCATATGAAAATATGATTTTTACAGAAAAGGTTTAGAATAAAAATATGATCTTTATAATAATAACTTCAACATAAAAATATGATTTTTATGTATGAAGTAACAGTATAAAAATGTGATTTTTAATAATCAAATGCGTGAAACAGATGACGATGGAACAGACTAAAATCAAAATGAAATCCGAACCGTTCAGAAATAAAGAATGGAGGAGCGGATCCCAAAGGTGAGAACTCCTCACTATAATTTTCTATGTACAGTTATTTATTTCATAACTGCATATATGAACTGTTCCCCGTCGTCCAAAGACCATGGACGACTTGTTTGATTTTTTGGTTTGATTGATGTATTTGTTTGAATTTGGTTTGGACTATGAATATGGAATTGATTGAATTTGGTTTGTGTATGGCGAGAGCCATTATTAGGTGAGGGATAAGGCTAGACCTTATCCCGGTTCTAGTATCGCGCCGTTATGTCGCCAAAATTTTCTGAAATACGTTAGAACAATAAAAATATCATTTTTATTGTGTAAATGAACCGAATAAATATTTTATTGTTAAAAATATAATTTTTAACGCGTATATGAATAAAATAAATATTCATTTACAAATCAGACGATTTGTTTATGTACACCCATTTGACTGATAAGGATCGGGATGATAAAATTTTACACATCGCCCAACTGCATAAATAATATTCAGTATTTATTGGTTGAACCCCACACGGGTGTTGGGATGATATTTGATGTACACTAATCCCAATTGTTTAGTTGTATGTCGATCAATTGGTTGACATGCTGTTGTAAGCGTTAAATATTTATATTTAATGCTTATACAGTGTAGAACGCACTCTGGTTGATGGATGATTATTTATCACTGTTTTTGTATACTTGTGTTGTATGAAATCCATATAAATAACATTATATGGTAATTGACCGTGTATGATTCCAGTTCAAAAAGAATGAATATTTTAAAATAACGAATATTTTAAAATAATGAATATTTTAAAATAATATTTAGTAAAAGATCAAAATCTGATTTTGATGTCCGATTTGGGATGGACACGAAAATATTTAAATATATAAAGCTGTGTTGATTAGATTAACGCCATTTCGACGTAAACGATATTTATATCGATTTTATTCATTTCTATAATGAATATCGAAAAGGAAATGATTTCGAAATATAATATTTTGAAAATATTATCATTTATATATTAATGATATGGAATATTCAATTTTGATTTGAAATTGAATATGAAGTTGAAATCATTTTGAAAACGAATTTAAAATGATTTATAAAATATGTTTTAAATGGAAATTGACGTAATATATATAATATATATTATATATATATATATATTTAATGGCCTGAATAGAACGCGCTGCGCCGCGCCGCGATAGTTCGCGAATTTCGACCATTGACTTCGAATGGACGTTGCGGGAGATCCGACTGTCGGATTCTCCTAAAACCGGAACCATTGGGTTCATATCGGAAAGAGCTTTCTAACGAATACAAAAAATTATAAATCTAACGGTTGGATTTGGAATTATGGCCAAATCAAATTTGGAAAAGGTCGTTGTAAGTGCAGTTCGATGGTCGTTTATGGAAATCGACTGTACGGGCCTTGATAAAATTATTAAAAATAGCAATAATTTGTGTAAAATATTAATAAATTATTTGGAAAGAATTCAGATGAAAAATTCCATATTTGAAAAGATAAAAATATATTTTTATCGAAATGAACTAGTTATTAACTAGAATTATAATCCAATTATTTTTAAATAAATAAACTGGATTTGAAATGGTTTTAAAAATAACCAGAATTTCCAATATATGAATTGGAATGGATATAAATCGAAGTTATTTTCAGAATATTTCGATATTGGATTCCATGATTATACGGACATTGTGGAGGAATTTGGAAGATATATATCGTTATTCCCAATATGATATTTATGGATTTCAGAACTTGATATTGAATATAAGCCGATACAATTTCTATTCAGAGCCTTGTATTTAATATTGAATTGGATTTTGGGTTTGTCATGAACGGTGTCTTCATTAACTCTGTTCTTAAACCCCGTTGAGAAAAGATATAAATCTTTTTGTTAAGATTTAATGAAGTTTACCAATTAATTAATATTTAAATGGAATGAATGAGATTTTGGGTTCGTTGTGAATGGTATCTAATAATACTGTTCTTAAACCCAATGGAGTTAAGAAAATTAGAAACGAACTAGAGATTAGCTAAGTTGAATGGTTTCTTGGGTATTGATCTGATGTTTGTTTCGGCATTCGGGATTAATACTTAGGGAATTGTTCTCTTACTAATTTACGGTTAGAGACTGATTGGATGGGGTCTTCCGTAACACTATTCTGAAACCCCGTGTGAAAAGAATAAATCTTTTAATTAAGATGTAGAGAAGAATTACCAATTAATTAACATTTAATTGGATTTGAAATGGAATGCGAATTGGGTTTGTTGTGAACTGTGTTCTTAACGACATTCGTTCTTTAACCCGATTTACAGGGAAATGGGATTTGGAATTTATAAATCTTTTAATGAAGATTTAGGGGAAATTTCCAAAGAAAATTTTTCCAATTTAATAAAATAAATTGGAATGGAATGGAATTTGATTCAGTAATACTCGAAGTAAACTTTTGCGGAGGAAGACTGTTACTATATACGGAATTTAAAAGGCTTTGCCGTTATTCCGTATATATTATCGGTTGGATATGGAAGTTCATATCGATTATATATATTGATCTATATTCCGTGAAGATTCCATTATTAATGGAATGGAATTTTGGGTTTATCGTGAGCTGTGTTTTAAATGACATTAGTTCTTTAACCCAGTTAAAGATAAGATTAATTTCTTAACTTGGAATAATCATTAAGTAATGATTTTTGGGAATTAAAATTGAATTAGAATTTTAATGAATCTTTAAATAGATTGAAAGGTGAATTTGATAACTAAAATTATCAAATTCAAGAAATGATCGAGAATGGAGTATCACCAGTTTTGATCCAAGCGATAGTTAAATCTTTAATTAGATTTGAACGTGAAATGGTAATTAATTTTACCGATAATACCGTGGTGTTAGATATGAAGTATTACCAGTTTTACTACATGATATAAATAGGTTGGGATTGGGAAATTAAACAAATGATTACTTCGGTAAGGTTCGTGTGACGACAGGAAATTTCGCTCGGTCCGAACCAGTCGCTAAACCGACCCAGACCGTTCGAAACGCCCTATGGTTTGAGAATATGACAAAACAGAACGCATACCAAAGAACGTTTCATTGTATATTACAACGATGCATCAGATTACAAGAATATACAGAGTAAAAATGAATATTACACAGAAATATCAGAGATTTAAATTACATTTTAATACATAGCAGCGGAAAATAATACAATACACAACTAGAAGAGATATACGGATACAAAGCTTTCCGGATATCATTCCAGCTGTAAACCAGGATCCTGTGAATATAAATCTGCAAAACCAAAACTACTAGCTGCCCGTGTCCAAATAAAGGCACCCAAAGTTTAGGTTAAAACAATAAACGCCAGGTCAGTCATGTGACTGGTGTGAGAACTAAAACAGTTAATCTTTATTTTTAAAGTTAGGTAAATCAAGGGACCACGCCGTATAACACGGAACGGGTTTCCTCCCAAGAATACCAGTGCATAAAACAAACAGCGCAATGCTAAATAAAGAAAAATGAAGCTGTTATAAGACCCAGGTCCCATCACACAATGCAACGCAGCCGAGGATAGGGTTTTCCCTTATAACAGCCAAAGAATGCTTGATACGTTTAAAACAAATCGTTTGATACTATTACAAGTGCATAGTGTATAAAACAACTTCAAATCATAAGTATCAATCATAGGCGGCATGAGCGTCCCATGCCACTATGTCGCCATATATAGGTTTACAAATAAAACCGCAAAGTCACGTATTTGGAAATTGGATTTCCGTCTATGAACCGAGGCAAAAGATAGTCCTCAACCGATTCGTGACTCTCTAGCCCGAGCCACCGGAACAGCCGCAACTGCCCCTTGGATCGTCAGGGCCGGTCCACCGATGTGGATTATAGTGCCTGAACAATACATTTCCCCGCCCTTTGGGGCGTAAACGAGCCAACTAAATGACTCCATCGGTTCGAGAACGACCGATCAATCCGAGGTGCCTCGCAACAGCAACAACCACATAAGTCAAACTCGTCAGGGCGTGTAAAACCACTGACGCCACTTCTAACTAGAAAGAAACGCATGCCCTCCCTGAGGTCCGTCTCCCGTTTTTGGTTCATACCGGGTGTGAAACTCGCGAAGTAAACGTTACACAAAGCTACGCCACAAAGGCCGTGCTTTGATCATCACCACAAGACTTTGCTTTTCAACAGAAGCCTTGATCAATTGCCACTTAGGCATGCCACACAGGCAATTCACTCCATGCGTTTGATATCCATCAATATATAACCCCTGAGCTCGTACGTCTCAGAGAAGGGCGTTAAGCAAGAGAATAAATTCTCCGCCGCCAAACAGATATATATTTAATAGAGATCAATCACACGGACTAAAATCCAATGTCAGACACACAGTCCATTTACAAGTTCGTTCTGGGTCTGAACGAAACCGGAGGCACCTAGTACCCCGCATATCCATCGATCTCCAAGCACGTCTGGACGATCACTAACTGTTTCCATCTTCTTGGGTGTACAGCCCAATCAAGATCATCAGTAATTACCCAAACGACGTGAAGACTTCCGGTCTTCGACCATCGTCTTCATCTTCGACTTATCGTCGTATTAGTTATTCAGAATGGGATAAACCCGGTCTTTCCGAATAACTCACGTATATTTTAAATAAGTGTTACACAAACACAACATACGCCTCATTCCAATCCATTAGTCACTAACTGTAAATTAATCAAGAGAATAATTCCCCAAATATTAACCCCGAAGGCCGAAACCAACATCAGATCAATATCCAGAAAACCATTCTGCTTAGCTAACCGACAGTTAGTTTCTGATTTCACCTTCATAGGGAAAGGTTCCCATTAATTTTATCCAAGATAAATTTCTTGAATTTATTCTTTAATCTATTTTTGAATATCAATTCAAACTAGTCGGGATTAACGAAACTTACCGAAGTAATCATTTGTTTTAATTTCCCCAATCCCAACCTATTCATCCCATGAAGTAAAACTGGTTATACTTCATATCTAACACCACGGTGTTATCGGTAAATTCAATTACCATTTCACGTTCAAATCTAATTAAAGATTTAACTATCGCCTGGAGCAAAACTGGTGATACTCCATTTCGATTATTTCAATCTAATTAAAGATTCATTAAAACTCCACTTAGTTTTAATCTTTGACTGGGTTAAAGAATCAGTGTCATTTAAAAACACAGTTCACGATAAACCCAAAATCACGTTCCATTAATTATCGGGTTAAAGAACGAGTGTTATTTAAAACACTGTTCACGATAAACCCAAAAATCAATATCAATTCAATTCCAATTAAATATCATGTAATTGGTACACTTCATTAAATCTAAATAAAAAGATTTAATCTTTTCTCAACTGGGTTCAAGAACAGTGTTAATGAAGACACCATTCACGACAAACCCAAATCACATTTGATATTCAATATAAGGCTCTGAATAGAAAATATATCGGCTTATATTCAATATCAAATTCTACGATTAACAAATGTCGTATTGGAAATAACGATATAAATATATATCTTTCAAATTTCCATAACAACATCCGTATAATCACGAATTCCAACATCGAAATATTCCGAAGACAATTTCGATTCAATTCCACTCCAATGCAATCATTGGAAATTCTGGTTATTTTTAAAACCATTTCAAATTCAATTTATTTATTTAAAAATAAATAGAATTATAATTCTAGTTCAAAACTAGTTCATTTCGATAAAAATCTATTTTTATCTTTTCAAATATGGAGTTTTTCATCCCAATTCTTTCTAAATCATTTCTTATGATTTTACACAAATTATTACTATTTTTAATAATTTTATCAAGGCCTGTACAGTCGATTTCCATCAACGGCCATCGAACTGCACTTACAGCGACCTTTTTCAAATTTGATTTGGACATAATTCCAAATCCAACCGTTAGATTTTGAATTTCTAATATTCGTTAGAAAGCTCTTTTCGATACGAACCCAACGGTTCCGGTTTTAGGAGAATCCGACGGTCGGATCTCCCGTAATGTCCGTTTGAAATAAATGGTCGAAATTCACGAACTGCCGCGGCGCGGCGCGTTCTATTCAGGCCATTATATTATATATATAATATATATAATATATATATCGTCGATTTCCATTCAAAACGAATTTTATAAATAGTTTTAAAATTCGTTTCAAAATCTATTTCAACTTCCATTTCAATTCAAAGCAAAATTGAATTCTTCTATATAAATTCGTTTTGAAATTCATTTCTATTCAATTCGAATTTCAATTCAATTTGAATTCATTTCAGTTCGCTTTCAATTCCATTTGAATTCGTTTTCAATTCAATTCATTTCGAAATCGTTTTATATTCAATTCATTTCGAAATCGTTTTCCATTCAATTCATTTCGAAATCGTTTTATATTCAATTCATTTCGAAATCGTTTTATATTCAATTCATTTCGAAATCGTTTTATATTCAATTCATTTCGAAATCGTTTTATATTCAATTCATTTCGAAATCGTTTTATATTCAATTCATTTCGAAATGAATAAAATCGATATAAATATCGTTCACGTCAAAATGGCGTCAATCTAATCAACACGGCTTCATAAATTTCTATTTTCAAATATTCTATTTCGAATATTTCTTTTTTTTTCAAAATAGTTGTTATCAAAATATTTCGTTCAACACATGACCAATCTCAATGGATGAGTACTGTCAACACATGAACCTTTATTTTATATTGATAAAGATGTAAATTTTATTACTAAAATATTTCGTTCAACACATGACCAATCTCAATGGATGAGTACTGTCAACACATGAACCTTTATTTTATATTTTCATTATTTTTCAAATTGGAATAAGGCCCAACCAATTACCATATAAAATTAATTATATGGATTTCCATACAACACATGTATATAACAGCATTGAAGAATAATCAACCATCAACCAAAGTGCACTACACTGTATAAGCATCAAATATAGATATTCAACGCTTATAACAGCCTGTCAATCAATCGATCGACATATTTAATCAATCAGGATGAGTGGACTTCAAATTTCATCCCAACACCCGTGTGGGGTTTCAAACAATCAAACAAAGATTTTATTTGTGCAGTTGGGCGATGTGTAAAATTTATCGTCCCAATCAATGTCCTTCAAATAGGTGTACATAAACAAACCGTCTGGTTTATAAATGAATATTTTATTTTACTCACTTCACTATATTCATATTCACATTAAAAATTATATTTTTAACGATAAAACATTTTATTTTCACATATGAATTTTTATTCGGTTCATTCTTTAAATAAAATGGTATTTTTATTTTCTAACTTATTTTAGAAAATTTCGGCGGCATAACGGCACGATACTAGAAACGGGACGAGGCCTAGCCTTATCCCCGGTCTAGTGAAGGCCCACGCCATTCACGCATCAATCAAATTCACCAAACAACCAAATTCAAATCAAATATCCAACTAATCTATGCAACCAAACAAACAAGTCCATGGTCTGTGGACGATTGTGTCGGGTGCTACTAAGCACAGTCTGCATCCTAGTATATATATATAACTAGAAAAAGAAATTGAAGTGTGAGAAGTTCTCACCGATAGCTATCCAATCATCTTGACTTTACTTTGATATAGATCTTCTTCGTTCTCGCCTTTTTGTTACCTTCGTCGCCCGCTTTCACTACCTATGTAAAAATCGAGTTTTTACTTCGCTATTCAATATATAAAAATCATATTTTTATTTCGAAGTTCAATATATAAAAACCATATTTTTCTTTCGAAGTTCAATATATAAAAACCATATTTTCTTTCGAAGTTCAATATATAAAAACCATAATTTTCTTTCGAAGTTCAATATATAAAAACCATATTTTCTTTCGAAGTTCAATATATAAAAACCATATTTTCTTTCGAAGTTCAATATATAAAAACCATATTTTCTTTCGAAGTTCAATATATAAAAACCATATTTTCTTTCGAAGTTCAATATATAAAAACCATATTTTCTTTCGCTATTCAATATATAAAAATCCTATTTTTATTTCGCTATTTCTATGTTTATATTTTAAAAACAAAAGGTATTTTATATTTTTAAAACACTGCTAATTATATATTAAAAAAAACAGAAAATTAATCAATGTAAATTTATTTTTAAAACTGATTTTTAAAGCTATATTATTTAATTAAATTCAGTAAAAAGAAACTCACTGCTATTTGTTCTGGACGTCCTCGAACCATCGCCAGAAACTAGGGCTCGCCAGCGTCACCAGAAGCCGCCGGAATCTGATCGGGATGTGCCACAACGTGCGCCGCTGCTGGAGCTTCTGATTCCAACCCCCTCCGGCCAGCTCGATCCACCAACGGCGACGGAAATCGCCTGCAAACGGCGAAACTTCTAGGCAGAAATTCGAACTCGATTCCCAATGAAAAACGATCATCCTGGCATCACCGTGAAGATCTCAGAGATCTCGTCCATCTTTGTTTTGTGGTGGATTTAATTTCGAAAGGGATTGGAAGATTGTAGGGTTTAAAATCGGAAGAAAATGGGTCGTTAATTCCATCAGGTGGCGGCGCTGATAAATGAGAACGGGGCTTAGGGTTTTGTGAAGGGTAGGGATATTTATTTTAATTATTTTATTTCATTTTATTCCGAAAATATCTTGTTTAATTCCCGAATCCCAAATCGAACCCAACAACTGTCGTCCCTAGCTAATTACCCACATTCCGAACACAATGGAATATGTTTCGTAAGCCAATTCAACTGTCACGACCCGTTATTCTTCAAATTTAACATTTAAATCATTATATTGAATTTTAAACGTACATTTCAATTTACCAGGGCCACATACTGACTCTAAAAATTCCAGAAAAATTATTTCTAGCTTCGTATTGACTATACGGTCCTAACAAAACAAATTTCGTCAAATTCTGACACCGTTTGAAAAATGACCATTTTCCAGTCGATTAAAATCAACTGAAACTGGTCAAACGCATTTTCCTTTGCCACGCTCACATATTGATTCGAAAAATTATGAAATTTGAAACCTAGCAATAACCCGACACTGCGGATCCAACAAAAGTGGTTTCGTCGAAATCCGAGGTCGTTTGCAAAATGTCCATTTTTAAGGGCCTGAATTCTATAGCGACTATTCAGAATTTTCAACTGGACATCTCTTTTGATCCCCGCTATGAAAATTTGATCATTCGGATTCGTTGGAAAGATATTATCAATTAGATCCCATTATTTTTGGTTTCACTAAAATCCGGATTGTTTTGCACCCGGTACATTCAATTGAAGTTTGAAATCGAATTATCGAACTACCGCGCCATTTTCAATTCTATTTATAAATATATATAAATATTTATATTCTAACGACGACGTATATAATTATATACGTTCTAAATATATTCAAAATAAATTTTCGTCGATATTATTTAAAATAATCTATTTTAAATATTCAAAATTCGCCTAAAATTGCCAAAATAAAAATTTTAAACTGGCCCAGATTTTCCGGGTTATTACAATCTCCCCCACTTAAAACTTTTCATCCCCGAAAAGGAACAAAGTCGAATGTGGTTTGATTAATCAACTCTACTTTCGATCCGGCTTCCATTCTCCAACTTTTCAGTTTCTGAGAATTTTCAAATTTTCAAAAATTTGGCTAACACCCTAAATTTTTGAAAAATTTCGCCATAACCTCCCCTGCACCGGGAGCATCGGGGAATTTCAAATAGCTTCCCCGGTCCTTCAGATCT
Organism: Allium sativum; assembly: GCA_030737875.1. NCBI lineage: Eukaryota > Viridiplantae > Streptophyta > Magnoliopsida > Asparagales > Amaryllidaceae > Allium > Allium sativum. Next base: position 798,836,764 of record CM060922.1, read on the forward strand.
CAAAAAGAAAAAGAAAAAGCCAAGCGGCTAGCCAATAGGCTCATAAAATCATCATCACCCAAACAAAACAGTAAATTATGTAGTAAACATGCACCTATTTGTCGGGCAAAAAAATTTTATTCTCTGCTCTAGCCTCCTTGCTATGACCTGTTCAATGTAAGTACAAGTATATGCAAGCAAATGCGACTAATTTTCAATATCGTTCAATATTTGATACAATTAGGCTAAATGGTTCAAAATTATAAAACAATTAAACAAGCAACACAAACATCAATCAATTAGTGAATTAGAGTTTCAAATACATAATTTTGATACATATACAAAAATCAAATTTTTGATACCAAATCACAACAATAGGCCCTATCAAATTTTGGTTCTCACACCAGTCAATAGGAAATATATAGATATCACACCTTCGAAACACGAATACCAATTCTGATGATGTTCGAACTATCATCAGAATCATCTTCGGGCGACTAGAGTGTGATTCTATATCTATCCAGTATATTAAAATTTCAAATACACGTTGATCAGACGTATACGCAAAATCTTTATATACTGGACTGTCCAACTCAATATAAATAGATATCAAATACGAATAATTGATTTAAATTTTCAAAACAAAAATTTGTTTTCACTTTCAAAAATTTACTCTTCACACTCGTTCTAGGATACTACTGATCCCATCTCTAACGAGTCATCCCCGTTGGATATTACTAATCCAATATCTGATGAATTCTTTCGTACGGTTCTAATGTGCCTTGTTCTCCGCTTTGTAAACCAAAGCTCTGATACCAACTGTGACGACAGGAAATTTCGCTCGGTCCGAACCAGTCGCTAAACCGACCCAGACCGTTCGAAACGCCCTATCGTTTGAGAATATGACAAAACAGAACGCATACCAAAGAACGTTTCATTGTATATTACAACGATGCATCAGATTACAAGAATATACAGAGTAAAAATGAATATTACACAGAAATATCAGAGATTTAAATTACATTTTAATACATAGCAGCGGAAAATAATACAATACACAACTAGAAGAGATATACGGATACAAAGCTTTCCGGATATCATTCCAGCTGTAAACCAGGATCCTGTGAATATAAATCTGCAAAACCAAAACTACTAGCTGCCCGTGTCCAAATAAGGGCACCCAGAGTTTAGGTTAAAACAATAAACTCCAGGTCAGTCATGTGACTGGTGTGAGAACTAAAACAGTTAATCTTTATTTTTAAAGTTAGGTAAATCAAGGGACCACGCCGTATAACACGGAACGGGTTTCCTCCCAAGAATACCAGTGCATAAAACAAACAGCGCAATGCTAAATAAAGAAAAATGAAGCTGTTATAAGACCCAGGTCCCATCACACAATGCAACGCAGCCGAGGATAGGGTTTTCCCTTATAACAGCCAAAGAATGCTTGATACGTTTAAAACAAATCGTTTGATACTATTACAAGTGCATAGTGTATAAAACAACTTCAAATCATAAGTATCAATCATAGGCGGCATGAGCGTCCCATGCCACTATGTCGCCATATATAGGTTTACAAATAAAACCGCAAAGTCACGTATTTGGAAATTGGATTTCCGTCTATGAACCGAGGCAAAAGATAGTCCTCAACCGATTCGTGACTCTCTAGCCCGAGCCACCGGAACAGCCGCAACTGCCCCTTGGATCGTCAGGGCCGGTCCACCGATGTGGATTATAGTGCCTGAACAATACGTTTCCCCGCCCTTTGGGGCGTAAACGAGCCAACTAAATGACTCCATCGGTTCGAGAACGACCGATCAATCCGAGGCGCCTCGCAACAGCAACAACCACATAAGTCAAACTCGTCAGGGCGTGTAAAACCACTGACGCCACTTCTAACTAGAAAGAAACGCATGCCCTCCCTGAGGTCCGTCTCCCGTTTTTGGTTCATACCGGGTGTGTAACTCGCGAAATAAACGTTACACAAAGCTACGCCACAAAGGCCGTGCTTTGATCATCACCACAAGACTTTGCTTTTCAACAGAAGCCTTGATCAATTGCCACTTAGGCATGCCACACAGGCAATTCACTCCATGCGTTTGATATCCATCAATATATAACCCCTGAGCTCGTACGTCTCAGAGAAGGGCGTTAAGCAAGAGAATAAATTCTCCGCCGCCAAACAGATATATATTTAATAGAGATCAATCACACGGACTAAAATCCAATGTCAGACACACAGTCCATTTACAAGTTCGTTCTGGGTCTGAACGAAACCGGAGGCACCTAGTACCCCGCATATCCATCGATCTCCAAGCACGTCTGGACGATCACTAACTGTTTCCATCTTCTTGGGTGTACAGCCCAATCAAGATCATCAGTAATTACCCAAACGACGTGAAGACTTCTGGTCTTCGACCATCGTCTTCATCTTCGACTTATCGTCGTATCAGTTATTCAGAATGGGATAAACCCGGTCTTTCCGAATAACTCGCGTATATTATAAATAAGTGTTACACAAACACAACATACGCCTCATTCCAATCCATTAGTCACTAACTGTAAATTCATCAAGAGAATAATTCCCCAAATATTAACCCCGAAGGCCGAAACCAACATCAGATCAATATCCAGAAAACCATTCTGCTTAGCTAACCGACAGTTAGTTTCTGATTTCACCTTCATAGGGAAAGGTTCCCATTAATTTTATCCAAGATAAATTTCTTGAATTTATTCTTTAATCTATTTTTGAATATCAATTCAAACTAGTCGGGATTAATGAAACTTACCGAAGTAATCATTTGTTTTAATTTCCCCAATCCCAACCTATTCATCCCATGAAGTAAAACTGGTTATACTTCATATCTAACACCACGGTGTTATCGGTAAATTCAATTACCATTTCACGTTCAAATCTAATTAAAGATTTAACTATCGCCTGGAGCAAAACTGGTGATACTCCATTTCGATTATTTCAATCTAATTAAAGATTCATTAAAACTCCACTTAGTTTTAATCTTTGACTGGGTTAAAGAATCAGTGTCATTTAAAAACACAGTTCACGATAAACCCAAAATCACGTTCCATTAATTATCGGGTTAAAGAACGAGTGTTATTTAAAACACTGTTCACGATAAACCTAAAAATCAATATCAATTCAATTCCAATTAAATATCATGTAATTGGTACACTTCATTAAATCTAAATAAAAAGATTTAATCTTTTCTCAACTGGGTTCAAGAACAGTGTTAATGAAGACACCATTCACGACAAACCCAAATCACATTTGATATTCAATATAAGGCTCTGAATAGAAAATATATCGGCTTATATTCAATATCAAATTCTACGATTAACAAATGTCGTATTGGAAATAACGATATAAATATATATCTTTCAAATTTCCATAACAACATCCGTATAATCACGAATTCCAACATCGAAATATTCCGAAGACAATTTCGATTCAATTCCACTCCAATGCAATCATTGGAAATTCTGGTTATTTTTAAAACCATTTCAAATTCAATTTATTTATTTAAAAATAAATAGAATTATAATTCTAGTTCAAAACTAGTTCATTTCGATAAAAATCTATTTTTATCTTTTCAAATATGGAGTTTTTCATCCCAATTCTTTCTAAATCATTTCTTATGATTTTACACAAATTATTACTATTTTTAATAATTTTATCAAGGCCTGTACAGTCGATTTCCATCAACGGCCATCGAACTGCACTTACAGCGACCTTTTTCAAATTTGATTTGGACATAATTCCAAATCCAACCGTTAGATTTTGAATTTCTAATATTCGTTAGAAAGCTCTTTTCGATACGAACCCAACGGTTCCGGCTTTAGGAGAATCCGACGGTCGGATCTCCCGTAATGTCCGTTTGAAATAAATGGTCGAAATTCACGAACTGCCGCGGCGCGGCGCATTCTATTCAGGCCATTATATTATATATATAATATATATAATATATATATCGTCGATTTCTATTCAAAACGAATTTTATAAATAGTTTTAAAATTCGTTTCAAAATCTATTTCAACTTCCATTTCAATTCAAAGCAAAATTGAATTCTTCTTTATAAATTCGTTTTAAAATTCATTTCTATTCAATTCGAATTTCAATTCAATTTGAATTCATTTCAGTTCGCTTTCAATTCCATTTGAATTCGTTTTCAATTCAATTCATTTCGAAATCGTTTTATATTCAATTCATTTCGAAATCGTTTTCCATTCAATTCATTTCGAAATCGTTTTATATTCAATTCATTTCGAAATCGTTTTATATTCAATTCATTTCGAAATCGTTTTATATTCAATTCATTTCGAAATCGTTTTATATTCAATTCATTTCGAAATGAATAAAATCGATATAAATATCGATCACGTCAAAATGGCGTCAATCTAATCAACACGGCTTCATAAATTTCTATTTTCAAATATTCTATTTCGAATATTTCTTTTTTTTTCAAAATAGTTGTTATCAAAATATTTCGTTCAACACATGACCAATCTCAATGGATGAGTACTGTCAACACATGAACCTTTATTTTATATTGATAAAGATGTAAATTTTATTACTAAAATATTTCGTTTAACACATGACCAATCTCAATGGATGAGTACTGTCAACACATGAACCTTTATTTTATATTTTCATTATTTTTCAAATTGGAATGAGGCCCAACCAATTACCATATAAAATTAATTATATGGATTTCCATACAACACATGTATATAACAGCATTGAAGAATAATCAACCATCAACCAAAGTGCACTACACCGTATAAGCATCAAATATAGATATTCAACGCTTATAACAGCCTGTCAATCAATCGATCGACATATTTAATCAATCAGGATGAGTGGACTTCAAATTTCATCCCAACACCCGTGTGGGGTTTCAAACAATCAAACAAAGATTTTATTTGTGCAGTTGGGCGATGTGTAAAATTTATCGTCCCAATCAATGTCCTTCAAATAGGTGTACATAAACAAACCGTCTGGTTTATAAATGAATAATTTATTTTACTCACTTCACTATATTCATATTCACGTTAAAAATTATATTTTTAACGATAAAACATTTTATTTTCACATATGAATTTTTATTCGGTTCATTCTTTAAATAAAATGGTATTTTTATTTTCTAACTTATTTTAGAAAATTTCGGCGGCATAACGGCACGATACTAGAAACGGGACGAGGCCTAGCCTTATCCCCGGTCTAGTGAAGGCCCACGCCATTCACGCATCAATCAAATTCACCAAACAACCAAATTCAAATCAAATATCCAACTAATCTATGCAACCAAACAAACAAGTCCATGGTCTGTGGACGATTGTGTCGGGTGCTACTAAGCACTGTCTGCATCCTAGTATATATATATAACTAGAAAAAGAAATTGAAGAGTGAGAAGTTCTCACCGATAGCTATCCAATCATCTTGACTTTACTTTGATATAGATCTTCTTCGTTCTCGCCTTTTTGTTACTTTCGTCGCCCGCTTTCACTACCTATGTAAAAATCGAGTTTTTACTTCGCTATTCAATATATAAAAATCATATTTTTATTTCGAAGTTCAATATATAAAAACCATATTTTTCTTTCGAAGTTCAATATATAAAAACCATATTTTCTTTCGAAGTTCAATATATAAAAACCATAATTTTCTTTCGAAGTTCAATATATAAAAACCATATTTTCTTTCGAAGTTCAATATATAAAAACCATATTTTCTTTCGAAGTTCAATATATAAAAACCATATTTTCTTTCGAAGTTCAATATATAAAAATCATATTTTCTTTCGAAGTTCAATATATAAAAACCATATTTTCTTTCGCTACTCAATATATAAAAATCCTATTTTTATTTCGCTATTTCTATGTTTATATTTTAAAAACAAAAGGTATTTTATATTTTTAAAACACTGCTAATTATATATTAAAAAAAATAGAAAATTAATCAATGTAAATTTATTTTTAAAACTGATTTTTAAAGCTATATTATTTAATTAAATTCAGTAAAAAGAAACTCACTACTATTTGTTCTGGACGTCCTCGAACCATCGCCAGAAATTAGGGCTCGCCAGCGTCACCAGAAGCCGCCGGAATCTGATCGGGATGTGCCACAACGTGCGCCGCTGCTGGAGCTTCTGATTCCAACCCCCTCCGGCCAGCTCGATCCACCAACGGCGACGGAAATCGCCTGCAAACGGCGAAACTTCTAGGCAGAAATTCGAACTCGATTCCCAATGAAAAACGATCATCCTGGCATCACCGTGAAGATCTCAGAGATCTCGTCCATCTTTGTTTTGTGTTGGATTTAATTTCGAAAGGGATTGGAAGATTGTAGGGTTTAAAATCGGAAGAAAATGGGCCGTTAATTCCATCAGGTGGCGGCGCTGATAAATGAGAACGGGGCTTAGGGTTTTGTGAAGGGTAGGGATATTTATTTTAATTATTTTAATTCATTTTATTCCGAAAATATCTTGTTTAATTCCCGAATCCCAAATCGAACCCAACAACTGTCGTCCCTAGCTAATCACCCACATTACGAACACAATGGAATATGTTTCGTAAGCCAATTCAACTGTCACGACCCGTTATTCTTCAAATTTAACATTTAAATCATTATATTGAATTTTAAACGTACATTTCAATTTACCAGGGCCACATACTGACTCTAAAAATTCCAGAAAAATTATTTCTAGCTTCGTATTGACTATACGGTCCTAACAAAACAAATTTCGTCAAATTCTGACACCGTTTGAAAAATGACCATTTTCCAGTCGATTAAAATCAACTGAAACTGGTCAAACGCGTTTTCCTTTGCCACGCTCACATATTGATTCGAAAAATTATGAAATTTGAAACCTAGCAATAACCTGACACTGTGGATCCAACAAAAGTGGTTTCGTCGAAATCCGAGGTCGTTTGCAAAATGTCCATTTTTAAGGGCCTGAATTCTATAGCGACTATTCAGAATTTTCAACTGGACATCTCTTTTGATCCCCGCTATGAAAATTTGATCATTCGGATTCGTTGGAAAGATATTATCAATTAGATCCCATTATTTTTGGTTTCACTAAAATCCGGATTGTTTTGCACCCGGTACATTCAATTGAAGTTTGAAATCGAATTATCGAACTACCGCGCCATTTTCAATTCTATTTATAAATATATACAAATATTTATATTCTAACGACGACGTATATAATTATATACGTTCTAAATATATTCAAAATAAATTTTCGTCGATATTATTTAAAATAATCTATTTTAAATATTCAAAATTCGCCTAAAATTGCCAAAATAAAAATTTTAAACTGGCCCAGATTTTCCGGGTTATTACAGTTCGCTAATCCTGACTAGTTTGGATAAAATAATTTGGTTTAAATTGATATCCAAAGGAAGATTAAAGAATAAATTTAAAGAATTTATCTTTGATAAAATTAATGGGAACCTTTCCCAAAGTATAAGAATATTTGAATAAAGGAATATTTTGGATTGGAATGAGGCGTATGTTGTGTTTTTATAGCACTTGTTTATTATATACGCGAGTTATTAAGAAAGACCAGGTTTATCCCATTCTGAATAACTGATTCAACGGTATGTCGAGAATGAAGACGGTGGTCGAAGACTAGAGGTCTTCACATCGTTTGGATGATTACTGATATCTTGATTGGGTAATACACACAAGACAAGGTAAGTGGTGATCGTTCCAGACATACTTGGTGGTCGACCGGATATGCGAGGACCTCTCTCCTGTATTGGACATACGAGACGAGGAATAAGGTGCCTTAAGTTTCATTCGGACCCAGAGCAAACTTGTAAATGGATGTGTGTCTGACATCGGATTTCATTTTGTGTGATTGATAGACACCGGTTGCATAGCGTAAATTTCTTGTGTGGCATGCTGAGATGCAAATGATCAAGGCACATGTTGAAAAGCAGAGTCTTGTAGTTGATGATCAAAGCACAGCTTTAATATAGCATAGCTTTGCGTAGCGTTAATTCGCGAGCCTCACGCCCCGATGTGAACCGGAAACGGGAGAGGACATCAAGGAGGACATGCGTTTCCTTCTAGCTAGGAGTGGTGTCTCGGTTTTGTATGCCCATATGTTTTACTTATGCGGATGATGGATAGCGAGGCGCCTCGGTTATATCGGTCTCTACAGAGCCGATGGATGGTATGGTCTTTATACAGACCAATTTTACGCCCCATAGGATGGGGAAACGTAGTGTTCAGGCATTTTAATCCACATCGAGTGGACCAGCCCTGACGATCCAAGGCTTGTCTGCGCGCTTGCCTAAGACATGGGCTAGATTGTCTCGAAGCGGTAAGGACGATCCCTTGCCTTGGTTCATAGATGGAAATCCAACTTCCAGTACGACATTTTGCGGTTTTGATTGTAGAGCCTAGTTTGGCGACATAGTGGGATGGGGCACTCATATCGTCTATGATTGATACATTTATATTTGAAATTGTTTTGACACTATACACTTATAGTAGTAGTAAAATATCAAATTTCACGTACCAAGCATTTTTGGCTATTATAAGGTAAAAACTCTATCCTCCGGCTTGCGTTGCATCGTGTAATGGGACCTGAGTCTTATAATAGCTTCATTGTTCTTTATTTAGCATTGCGATGTTTGTTTTATGCACTGGTATTCTTGGGGGTAAACCCGTTCCGTGTTATACGGCATGGTCCCTTGATTTACCTAACTTTAAAATAAAATTAATAATTGTTTTAGTTCTCACACCAGTCACATGACTAACCTAGAGTTTATTGTTTTAACCAAAACTCTGGGTGCCCCTATTTTCCACAGGGGCAGCTAGTAGTTTTGGTTTTGCAGATTTATATTCACTAGTTCCTGGTTTACAGCTAGAATGATATTCGGAAAGCTATGTATCCGTGTATCTTTTTCAGTTGTATTTTGTATTATTTTCTGCTGCTATGTAATGTAATTTATATCTCTGATATTTAATAAATGTATATTATTTGTTCATACTCTGTATATTCTTGTATTCTGATGGAATTGTTGTAATAAGCAATGAAATGTTCTTCTGTTTGTGTTCTAATTTGTTGTGTTCTCAGAACAATCCGGGCTTCCCTTAATGGGGAAGTTCGGGTCGTTTCACAAGGCAGCACGAATTGATAAGGAATAAAGCATTTGCAGGCGGTTGAAGTTTTGGAGAAGAAATACAAGGACGCAGGTTGGGTTTCTACATATGGGTATGTGCCGAATTAAAGTGGTAAGGTCCGAATTTCTCTAAATAAGTTTAGTTTATTTTGAAATAAATTAATATGTAAACCTATAATGTTAACATCTAGTACATACGTTATCATAATTGCACAAATTTGAATTCGATGGGATCGTTGGCTACACAGTGTAATCAGTCTAGCGTGATTCGGAGATCATTTCAATTTTTGACAAAATAAAATGCATGATTAACTCAACTGACTTTAATCGGTATTTAATTATTAACGACTAAAGTGAGTAAACTCACAAACTGTGTCCAGTTTTATAATATTATAAATATTATTTATTATTGATAAATTATGATTGAATGTTGTGCGATGGTTGTTTTGATGAATTGCTAATAAATTGGTTGATATAATATATATATAGCTGTAAATATAAATCGTTGATTGAATACTGATACTATTTGCTATTATATTTCATACTGATATGAAATTGTTATTATTTATGTTGATTAACATCTGTGGATGCAGGAAAATAGGTTGGAGGGATTCAGCTGGTTTTCTCAACAATTATATTGTCATTTTTCATATATATTGCATTATATGATGTGACTAATAATCCGTGATTGATTACTGTGTGTTTTGGGATGTTTGAATAACATTGACCCTGAAATAACTAGTATTTAAATACCGTAAAATATATTGGAAAAGAATTTGGGCTTTTAAAAGGGAAATACTATTTTTAAATAGAAATCGAATTTCGATTAGGCTAGAATATAATAACTTGTTTTAAGTATATAAAAGTAAGTAGTTTGATTTTTAACGATGTTTATAAATGAAACGAAATAATTATCATTAAATAATTTTAGGATGTAAATTAAAGACTGGATAATAAAAGAGGAAATTGGGAATCATTGAAAAGGAGACGACGAAATCATTTCGCTGTTCCAAATGTAAATAGAATTCAAATAAATCAATAAGGATTTATAATTATGATTCGACTATGTCGAATGGTTTTAAAATAATTTAATTTTTTGAAATTTGATATTATATCATTTAGAATTTGATAAGATAGTAAATATTTGGTTTGAAACCAATAATTTATAATTGAATATGTGATTGAGATTAAGTTATAAACTTAATATACAATTAATAAGAAGTTGTTTTGTAAATGGAATTTATGAAGTGGAATATGAATATGAATTTATAAAATAACTCGATAAATAGGATATGAGCCTTTAATGGTATTTATAAATAAAAATCATGATTTGATTTGATAAAATGAGTCAGTTTCTATAAGGAACAATATTCGTGTTTTAAAGTGAACATTGATTTTATACAAATGTTTGTAGACTAAAATGGTTATAAAATGAAATGTTTTCTAAATATATCTAGAGATGTTTTCTAAGTATAGATAATGAAATGATTTTTGTCAATAAGAAGTCAAAATGGGGTTAAAGAAATTAGAAACTGACTGGAGACTAGTCGAGTTGAATGGCTTTCTGAGTGTCGATCTGATGTTGGTTTCAGCCTTCGGGGTTGCTACTTAGGGAGTTGTTCTTTTACTAGTTTACGGTTAGCGACTAATGAATGTGGAAGAATAGTAATGCGCGAATAAGAATTTATGAACATATGGAAATTTCTTCCGATGTTAATATGAAATATTTTCTAGGAATATAGAAAATAAATAGTTTAAATAAATGGAAACGTTTTCCAAAAATCATGAGAGGCTAAACGAGTTGGAGAAATTTTTGGGTAAAAATATTGAAGTGAGACTGGGGAATCAATAAATTAATGATAAATAAATTTAAAGGGCTCAGTGGTAATTGATGATTGATCGTTAAGATTTCCATTTGGAAATATGATCGTTGTTTGTATGGATGTTTTCCTTTAATAGTTAAATAACCGGCTATCAAAGCTTTTGACCATATTTCTGTTGTCAATACAAAGAGAGATTGGGATCAGATTTATTATACGAAAACCACTCCTTATGGGCATTAGCGTTGCGAATCAAATATGACGAAGATAATTGAAGACGGAGTTTACGCAAGGGTAGTTCTCGCAATCCTAGGTAGAAATTGTCTAAGATGGATTTATAGATAGTGCCTTCGGTTTGTCCAGTCCTAGGACAACTTGTATAGACGAATGTTTGAGAAAGTATATCTAATAGATCGCGTAAGTTGATCTCTTCAAACGTATTCACGTTTGGTGTCAGAGGAATTCATTTCTCTTAGCTTTATACCTGTGGTATTTTTGGGGAAATCAATTTGAGATTTTGAAAATATGACGATGTGGCATTCAAAGTAAATAAAGGTGTGATCTGTCAAAAGATACGTTATGACCTTAAGCCTCATCAGCTGGGAAATGATAAAAATCGGGCAGACAACATGGCTAAGTGGGTCGCTCCCAATTAAGGTATATTGTCACCATCTAAAGAATATTCACTTTTGTTCCTCTTTCGCTTCTGTATCTCCCGGGAACGGTTATGCTGGTATACCAACTGTAAGGTGACAATGTATTTGGAACATTCAAGAGAAATGAATGGCCGGTCATGTGTGGCCGAGTTGCAAGCTGTTCTTGTTGAACTTTAGCGTATCCCCTCTAAAGTACACTGATCAGAAGGAGGTTTCACTTCTTGTCATAGTTGGAAATCCATTCCCCAATAAGAGCCCGTGGTTTTGATTGTATATTATGTATGTAGAGCGTGAGATGCAAGTGTTCTGCTAGATTGTTATTTACTTGATATAGACACTATTATAATATTAGAAAAGTATTGATCTTAAAAATGTTTTGGGTTTTCGTAAGGTAAAAACCATCCGTATTTACTTGTGGATCGATCTTACAATTATCCTTTCATTTGAAAAGGATTTTGAAATTTTAAACCGAATAGTTGGAGTTTAATCACACCAGTCTCATAATTGATTCAGAGTTTATTTTGTTTTACCCTAAACTCTTGGGTGCCCAAATTTGTACAGGCAATCAAGTATTCGTGATTTTTACAGATACTTGGAGGAGCTTAGAGAAACAGGCTTTAATGTTAGATATATATATAGAGGGAGAGTTTTTATTCCCTCTGTGATATGTGTGGGATGTACTCTGATGATATATGTAAGTACAAATACAGTTTTGGATTTCAAAAGTTGTTATATAATATATTTTATTCATTCCGCTGTGATATTCTTGTTTACTTTGATTCTGTTATGTTGGCTTCTTGTTCTATTCCAACTTTCTTTCTTTCTATTTCTCACCCTTTAACTTATTTTTATTAATGATCTGGTATTCTCGATGCTTGAATAGTCGACATGGTGTTTTATGTCGAATTTCGGGGTTGAAAATCCTTAGGTCGTTACAGTGTCCCTATTATACCCCTGCTTTGAGTCTGCTGGAACCTACAACAACGATAATTCCTCGGCCCCCATAACTTTAGTCATCATTACCGGCGACTATCCATAAGCTCAGAACACACTTGAGCAGCCATTATCCACGAACTCAAAACACACTTGAGTCATTTTGTACATTCATTTCATCGATCAACGAGCACTTCACAACACTTCAAACAATCTTCCTTGAATTCACTTCGGAGCCACAACGACCATCGAGCCAAAAACATACGTCACTTGGTCAATATCCGATTCATAGCATTTTAGCCTTCTCTCTATGAAAAACATACCACAACGTTCAAATTCCCATCCACAGCATTTGTTAAACACTGTAGTATCTTGTGCCTGATCCATAAAGAACGACCCGACTCATCGGGTCTTTGAACGATCCAACTCATCAGATCATGAACGACCCTAAGCTACTAACGATCCAACTCCAAACGACCCAATCTAGGATGACCCGATGCCACTAATGAACCAACTCTAAATGACCTAAGCTAGGACGACCCAAGCCACCAATGACCCGACTCATCGATGCTTCAAGGACCCAACCTATCATATGCTCAACGACCTAACCTATCGGATCTTGAACGACCCGACCATGCCCTTCTAATCCATCAAGTTCCAACAGCCCAGAGGCTTCAATGACCCGATATTCAACGTCCCGACTCCAACCGATCCATTTGGCACCAACGACCTGATCTATCAACGACCCAAAGACTTGGTCGATCCAACATTTCTTCGGAAATAAGTCAAACGACCCAATCTATCAATGTCCCAACTCCATACGAACCAACTCCAAACTTGACTGATCCATCTCCAATCCCAATCGATCCATCACCAAGCCATAACATCGATGCAAACAATGAATTCAAATAGATTAAATTCAATGATTCAATCAGCAACACTTTGTGCAATCATCAAACAACATTATCACGACAAGTATCATCATACATTTCTATAGAATTCAATGAATCATGATAAAACAATGAATGAACAAAATAGTGGATCTAAATTTGCATAAACATATGAATTACCGATTTAAGTTGCTAGATTAGATCCTATGGTGATTCGAATGGAAACCTACTTACCAGGATGTAGATCTATCTGGTAGATCTAGCTGAAAAAAACTTCAAATAATGAAAGTAAGATCAAACAACCCATATACTTGATTGAACCATATGAGAGATGTTTATCACTCACCAAATCTTCGAACAAATTTGAATACATTAAATCCCCAATCTGGACAGTGAAAATGATCTTCAAACCACTCAGTTTGATGTGATCTCCCTTCACTAGATGTAGATCTAGTTTTTCTTAATGTAGATCTTCAATCTTCTAATCTAGATCGAAGATTTTAATGGAGGAGAGACGTATTTGATTGAGCAAGGAGGATCACTAGCTCAATTAAATTAGAGAAATGAAGAGACTAAACTATTCTCCATGCCTCTATCCCCTTATTTATAGCCAACAACCCAAGCCTTAGCAGGACCCACAAATCAGCCCACCATTTACCAATTAGCCTGGACAGAAATTGTATAGCATTAAAACAATGATTTGTCCCAAGCTGCTGAAACAAATCTTTAATGTAACCAATTTACGGAATTGGCAACACCATTTCCTTTCCAATGAAATCAACTCAACACCTGATTCGATCCCAATCAAAAGCTACTCCCTTTGCTAAACTGACAGGGGGAAAATGGTCACAAATAAAATTGGTAAAAATTATAGACATGTTCCACGTCCCTATAAACAACATATCCAAATATGAGAATGATCCAACCTTCAGGAAAATAAAAAATATATTTAATGATCCTCCGATACATAAAATTCGGGTTGTTACATCCCCCCCCCTCCCCGCCCTTTGGATGTCCCCTCCCCTCCCCCTCCCCCCTGATATTCCAAGAAAACACTAGCAACCGGAAATAATTCCTGCACGCCTACCATCCAAAAGTAGCCAATTTATCATCCAAACTAGCATCCATCAAGCCATGCATCCATAGCCTTATCCTAACAGGAGGAATTTTAACAACGATAGTACAAGTTACAACGGTGTAAGGTGACATGATATAAATGGGTCATACCGACGAAGAGTTCTGGATGGATCATCTTTATTCTCTCTTACATTTACTATGTACAATCATCATCATCCTCACTCCATTTCACCTTGACTAGCTTAACCGTCTTCCTCCTATGTTGTTTGGTGTCAATCCCCACAACACGAAGCAGCTTATGAGATTTTGAAATTATGGACTTGACTGCTAGGTTTTCGTACTGCTCTGGAGATATCACCACATTCGAATCGTGCACGCACTTCCGTATAAATGACACATGGAAAACATTGTGCACACTCGACATCTTCTCTTGCAAATCCAATCTATACGCAAGCTTTCCAATTCGCTCGATTATCCAAAATGGCCTGATGAACCTTGGAACTAACATTCCTTTACTTCTGAACCAAACAATATTCTTTAACGGCGAAATCTTCACCAAAACCATGTTGCCAATGTCGAATTCCAAGTCCTTTCGACGCTTATCAGCATAACTCTTCAGATGGTCTTGGCCGCCTTCATTCGTTACCGAACAATCTCAATGCAATCCGAGGTCTCTCTTATCTTCTCTGGCCCAAGCATCAACTTATCACCAGTATCTAACCAATAAGCAGGAGAATTACGCGATCTTCCATACAAAGCCTTGTATGGTGCCATCCCAATGCTCTACTAGTAATTGTTATTATATGCAAACTCGATTAAACATAGATGGTCTTCCCATGATCCTCTGAAGTCCAATACACAAGCCCTCAGGAGTCTTCCAAAACTCGGTTAACCCTCTCAGTTTAACCATTGGTTTAGGGATGATAAGCCGTACTCAAACACAACTCAGTTCCCGAAGTCTCTTTCAAACCCTTCCAAAATCCACTCGTGAATAATGGATCTCGACCACTCACTATGATCTTCGGGATACCATGGAGTCGAACTGTAACACCCCACCTCCGCCAGTGTGGCTCTTGCAAGCGACTCTGACTTTGGTGGGGCGTTTTTAAATAAGGTAAACATGCATAATGATATAGCAAGGCAGGACATGACATGGATATATGTAAATAAACAGAGTAAGTAGATAAAACAGCGGAAGATTTTTAAACCATTTCAAAACACAAGTCTGGTACATCAAAACGTCAATTTCCCAATATTACAAGTCTAGATAAAAACATCATCTGATAAACTGAAAATACATAAGTACTATCCCCAAATAAGAGTGATAACAAGTCCAAAGCATACTTGAGCTATCCAAGGAAGCGGCTAAAATCCAAGCTAGGCTCCAGTATTCCCTCCCTGAGAACCTGGGGGGGGGGAAACGGAAGAAAAGAGGCGAAACAAAACGGGTCAGTCAAAAAGACTGAGTAAGCCCTGCTACGATCAGTCTATAAACTAATAAAGTTAACATCATGATGGAAACTGAGATATAGATAACAACATACTGGCATGATAAAGTAACTACAAGATAGATAGAGGTGTCATCGCATAAACAAGGTTAAGTTTTGCACCACGGTGTACTAGCAAACCAACATAACAGGTATTGATCCCTTGGCCCAAGTTTTTAACCCAATAACATGAAGTGACCTTAATATAAGGTCCAGCCCAACGGTCTAGTCGATCGGCTCCCTATAAACCTAACACGTCAAGTGTTGATGTCCATACGGCCCACATATGGATGTAGTCTGACTGTGCTGGGTCCACCTTTGGGTGTATCAAGCCCTCGGGTGCCAACCCCGGACACTTAAGCAATAATGCACAGCCCAGACCTACTGGTACCCGTGCCTCGAGTTTGTCCAACATCGGACTACGTGCACGTTCGTAGCCCGCCGGACCCGCACCGCTGTACCACTCAGCCGTCGCTTTGGTCGTTTATATCCGTCCAGTAATCGTGCCCCGCCCTAGCCTAGTCTCTAGGGTTGTGATGATACCAAACTGGGATTACTGCCGGAACAGACCCGCTGCTAGGGTTTCCTAAGAGGGTTAAGTGCGATTTAACCCTTCACTAATCATGGATTAAATTGGTTAAGTGTAACTTAACCCCATTCTAATCCCTCGAACTCCCAAATGGATTAAACTAGTTAAGTGTAATCAACAGTTCACACTTAACCCCATTCTAATCCCTCGAATCCCCGAATTGGTTAAGTATTAGTGGACCCTGACTTAACCCTAATCATGAGGCATTAATTACTTTAATGCACCTTAACCTCTCACATTAGACTTTGTTGTGGTTACTAGTTAAGCCGGGCGGGTCCGGGTAGCTTTACACCACACTTGGTCTAACCTCGGGTCTTGGCACCACATGACCAACTTCTCACATTGGGTCTTATTGTTTGTAGCCACTAGTTAAGCCGGTCGGTTCCGGGTAGAATTACGCTACAAACTCAACCCAACCTCGAGTTGGCCACACTTATGTTTTCTAAGTGTCATGTCCACTTCATTTCAAAACATAATCACAAGTCAACCAATTACTTGGGTAGACCTAACTTAATAGGTAAATTCCCAAGGGGTAGACCTAACTTAATAGGTAAATTCCCAATCTTATATTTTCATGTATTTTAAGTTACCCAAAACCCCCAACGTCATTCTATCGCTTACGTATTCGTAATAACGCATAAAGGATAGGAAGAGGGAACTTGGCACACATACATAATGAACTTGCACATCACAACAAACATGCATAACATGTTAGACTTGCACAACTTAGCATAGTGAACTTGCATATTAGCATAAGCATGCATAACATGTTAAACTTGCACAACTTAGCATAGTGAACTTGCATATTACCATAAACATGCATAATATGTTAAACTTGCATAACTTCGCATAGGGAACTTGCATAAACATGCATAACTTGTCAAACATGCACAACTTGTCATTTTAAACTTGCATAAACATGCATAACTTGTCAAACATGCACAACTTGTCATTTTAAACTTGCATAAGCATGCACAACTTATTAAACATGCATAACATAGCATAATGAACTTGCATAAACATGCATAACTCATTTAACTTGCAAATCATGGCATAGTGAACTCGCATAAACATGCATAACTCATTTAACTTGCAAATCATGGCATAGTGAACTCGCATAAACATGCATAACTCATTTAACTTGCAAATCATGGCTTGGTGATCTTGCATAAACATGCATAACTCAATAAACTTGCAAAGATCCCAACTTTCATCACATATTAACTTTAGAGTTTCTAAAATGAAGGTAAGAGGGCTTACAATGCTTATGCGGACTCAAATGAGCATAGCAAATGTAAGAAACCCCTTATGCAACTAATTAAAACCCCCAAATGCAAGCAAACTTGATCAAGACTCCTCCTTTATGATGCCAATAGAAAAACAAGCCTTTAATGCAAGCTAAGGAGGATCATACAAGCCTAAATATACTTGTATGCATGGAAAATCACTTAGGAATTAATTTAGGAATTGTATGAAGAGGGTGGAGGCCATGAGAGTTTTGATTTTGGCATAGTTTAGTTACTAGATTGAATAATGAGTGATTTAGGGTAGGTTAGGGTCTTATTTATAGATTAGGCTAGTGATTTGGACCATAGGATTAACCCTAGATTCAATTAGGTCCATCAGATCTCGGAACTCTCTAGAAACAAGCCCCCCTATCAAGCCCAAATCAGAAATGGTGCACCAGACCAAGCAGCCCGGACACCCCCTGTCGACAGGGCAGTCGACATGCTAAGACCCCTGTCGACAGGCCTGTTGACATGGGGTCCTGGGCGGGAATCTTTCCCACCTGCCCAGTTTGCCCTAACCCTAGTTTCTTAATTTAAAATTTAAATCTGTTTTTACTTAGGAATTTTCTGCAAACTTCAATGGGCCTTAACTGGGTCATACGGACTCCGATTTTCGAAAACTCGGACTCTATTTCGCGTATTTTTCCGAGACGAACGCAATGGCATAGCCCGTTTCCCTTGATTCAGATTTTAGAATTAAATTCTGCCTCAATTTACATTATTACAGGTTATTGAAAATACGGGTTGTTACATTCTCCCCTCCTTAAAGGATTTCGTCCCCGAAATCTTCAAGTTAGGAAGAACATATCCTACCATCCAACATCCATCTACTCAAAGCATCATCCACGAGCAATCATTGTCCTTAAAGGATTCTAAATGTGGTATGAACATATGCAAAAGTGTGTGTATATGTACTTACCTAATGCAAAAATCAGGCGGTTACTGATACAGTAAACCTCCTTAATGCACATGTATGTAAATCAGGCGGTTACTGATACAGTAAACCTCCTTAATGCATATGTATGTCAGTGAAATGAATCCATATGTATGCAAATTCCTAAATTCATAGTATCTATATGAGTGCACATAACATTCACCCATATGCAACATCCATGTGATAACACACAATTTCCATCCATGAATAAGCATAAACACTCATGCATATGCAATATGAGGAGTGTGCGAGCCGATCTAGTGCCTAATCGTGTATAATGCATCCACGAGCAACCACTTGCAAACACTTGCAACCACTTGCAACCATTAAACATAACATGTTTCAAACACATGTTTCATCCAAAGGGTCTCTACCTAAGGATCTCATGACAAGATAAACTAGATAAACTAGATAAGCATGGACAGAGAGATATGCTTAGAAGATAAGCAAGATAAACTCCTTTTTGGATCACAAGAAATCCATTCAAACTTTGACATATAGTATTTACCGACGAGTCTTAACCCCCTTATGGAGTTTACAATAGAAATAAGATCGAGAATGGGACCGAGAGGATATATATAAGAGATAACTTGCAAGCAAGCTCCACAGGAAAACAAGGATCAAGGATGCACTCTTAAAAAGAGATATGATGCGCGTATCTAGTCTTCACTCTTCTTAGTCACGTTTCCTTGAGCTTAACTCCACTGTGCTTTGACTATCTTTCACTTCATGATTCCTTGGCTTCCTAACTCCTATTTCCCAAATTCGAGTTGGAACTCGTCGCCTCTCGTCCTCCTTTTCCACTTATTCTTCTTCTGCATACTTGGGTTAAACATAATTATAACCTCATGATTCGTGCAAGCTCTCCAAAATTCACTAGTGAATCCTGGATCTCGTCTATAAAGTATTCCACGCAGCAGAACTTTTCTTGAAAATACCAATCCACGTTGCCAATTGCCCCTTATAAACGTGATTTTCTATAACTCATGCTTAATCGAAATGAACCATCCGCCTATGAGTGATAGGCCATACCTAGATTCAGTTGCCTACCCATGGCTTCCTGTAGGCTATTTCAAAACTGGCCAACTTCTTGAGGATAAACTGTTGCTAACCATGATGCAGTCCTCTCGCTCTTTACCGGACTGAAATGAGCACTCTTTGTGAGTCTACCTATTATGATCCACATACCCGTATTCCCTTTCTTCGACCTAGGTAGTCCATCCACATAATCTATCGAGATATTTTCACACTTCCCTTGCGGAACCCCCAATAGAGGTAATGGCCCGCTGGGCTTCTATGACTTGGCCTTAACCTGGTGGCACATCATGCATCCTGAGACCAACTCGGCCACCTCCTCGAGTGATGCGTATCTTCAAGAACCTTCTTTACCAAGTTTTCCACTCGAGGAACACATAATCTCTCATCGCGCCTTAGTCATCCCTTGTCATCTATAATATATCTAGCGAGGTGACTTAACATCTCGCCTCGAATCAACTGGTCCATGTTATTGACCTACTGCGGGTCTTCTTCCTGTGAAACCCCCTTCTTGATCCAGAAGAGTAAGTCTAAGCTCTGGGAATGCTAACTAACCAGCTAAACGGAGGAGGCTTCTTACTTCAATTGCCCTCCTCAGAGTTTTCCGGTCTTAAACCGCAACCACTTTAGCGGAATCCACCGCTAAGCCTTACTTAAGAACTATGTGCCCAAGAAATCCAACTTCTTTCCTTCAAAGTGACATTTGGAGAACTTGACCTTCAACTGGTGGCTCTAAGCGTATCCATCTCCTCCTTGAGATGTATAGCATATTCTTCCTCGTTCTTTTGAGGAGATCAAACTATTGTCTATGACGACCATGACAAACTTGTTCAAGAACTCCCTAAACACCCTGCCCATCCAGTTTACGTAATATGCGGGTGCATTAGTCAAACCAAATAGCATGACTAGCCATTCTAAAAATCCATCTAGAGTCCTAAACGCAGTCTTGTCAATTCCATCCTCAGCCATCCTAAGCTGATGGAATCCGGTAGCTAGATCCAAAGGAAAACAGATGCTCCTACAAGTTGATTAAACAAATCATCGATCCTTGGTAACGGTTATCTATTCCTCTCACGATAATCAACACATAAACGAAACAAACTGTCCACATCAGTAACGAATACTACTGGAGCACCCTACTCGAAAATGCTTCGTCTCAGGAAGTTCTTCTCAAGCAACTCCTTGACTTGCTTTCTTAACTCTCGTCTCGTGAGGTCATGTGCCTAACCGGCCACGAAACTGGCTTGGTATTACCAACCAGATAATGCGGAAATCTATCCCACGTCTAAGGGTAACCCCTTCACTTCCCAAGATATCAGGATATTCTCGGACCACCCTCACAGATTGCAAACTATCGATAGACGAGTTGAGGGATTCAAGATAACATAACATGACGGGACCCATAGGGTTGCTAGAAATTTCTAGGGTATTACCGAGGCGAGTCATGAGCCTCACAACCCTATATACAAAAACCCAGAATGGCTCCAAAACAGGACAACCATTCCTTGCCCAAAACCAACCCATATCCCCGGAAACCGAGAATATAAACATTCCACGAGAATTCTATACTCAAGATAGAAATTTTCGAATCCACTCAGACCACAGACCAACGGGCAGAACCCCCAATTGGATTTGAAACACATACGGGATCATCAACTAGACTAGTACTTAGGTGCAATCTTTCAACTAGATCAGATGAAGTAAAACTATGCGATGTGCCAGAATCAAACAAAGTACGAACAGGGAAAATCAGAAAATGTAAACAAGACTTTCAACAGAAACACTACCTCTATCATGAGCTGGAAGAACGGTGTTGAGTGGATGAACTCGCCCTCCAGATAGTCCTGCACACTGAGTCTGACCTTGCCCTTGTTTCTTCGGGCAATCCTTGTTGAGATGTCCAAACTCACCACAATGAAAGCATTCGCCCCGCTTTCTCTTCTCTTTCTTCCTACATTCCCTGGCTATATGCCCAACCTTACCACAGAAGTTACATTTCATATTCTTTCTTGGCTTGTCCTTGCGGTTGTGGTTATTCTTGCCCCATTTTCCGGAATTTACTCTCCTGCCTTGAGACTCATTCGCCTTGACCTCTTTCTTGTCATTGTTATCTTCTTCTTGAAGTAGGGCCATATTCACCAAATTCTCGAAAGTCGCCCCCAAGGGTATATGAGACATGGCCAAACCATGTAATGGCTCGTTTAATCCTAGAGCAAAGTGTAGGGCCTTCTTCTGAGCTGTATTAACTAAGTCTAAATTGACCCGAGCCAGTTGATTAAACTTATCTATGTATTCCCTAATAGTCATGTCCCCTTGCTTCAGTGATAAGAACCTTAGTCCAAACCTTCCTCTAAAATCATCCCAAGTCTCAATTGGCCTAGTAGCGGTGGTGACTACCCACCAACGTGCAGCTTCTTCCTTTAGCAACCATACTGCCAATAAAACCTTCCTGCGGTCACCTATATCAAAGGTGGCTAAAAGATCTTCGGTCTCTTTCAACCATTTCCTTGCCTCTACAAAAGTTTCTGTTCCACTAAAATTCTTGCCACCCATCATCTTAAAGTTCTTACAAGTTTCCGCAAAATCCGCTTGTGGAAGCTGAGGGAGAAGAGGAACATCAGCTACGGAAGGAGGAGGAGGAACAGCGGCCTCGACTGGAAAGACAACATTAGAGATACCCGGGACCGGTGCCGTGACTTCCAAGTACCGACGAAACCAATCGGGTATTGTTACTCCATCGGGCAAGATGGGATTATCAGACATGCTGGAAACGAAAAGAAAAGAGTTCAAACGAGGGATCAAAGGATAGTGCTAATGGTTTTTTGGGGAATAGCCTTTAAAATAAACTAGACTTTTCTTTGGAAAATACTTAATACTTGGTTTTGAAAATAGTTTTTCTTTTCAAAAGTTTTAAAAACCCTTTTTATCCCTTCTCGTAAACCATATGCTCTAATACCAAATGTAACACCCCACCTCCGCCAGTGTGGCTCTTGCAAGCGACTCTGACTTTGGTGGGGCGTTTTTAAATAAGGTAAACATGCATAATGATATAGCAAGGCAGGACATGACATGGATATATGTAAATAAACAGAGTAAGTAGATAAAACAGCGGAAGATTTTTAAACCATTTCAAAACACAAGTCTGGTACATCAAAACGTCAATTTCCCAATATTACAAGTCTAGATAAAAACATCATCTGATAAACTGAAAATACATAAGTACTATCCCCAAATAAGAGTGATAAACCATAGCGGGCTCAAGTCCAAAGCATACTTGAGCTATCCAAGGAAGCGGCTAAAATCCAAGCTAGGCTCCAGTATTCCCTCCCTGAGAACCTAGGGGGGGAAAACGGAAGAAAAGAGGTGAAACAAAACGGGTCAGTCAAAAAGACTGAGTAAGCCCTGCTACGATCAGTCTATAAACTAATAAAGTTAACATCATGATGGAAACTGAGATATAGATAACAACATACTGGCATGATAAAGTAACTACAAGATAGATAGAGGTGTCATCGCATAAACAAGGTTAAGTTTTGCACCACGGTGTACTAGCAAACCAACATAACAGGTATTGATCCCTTGGCCCAAGTTTTTAACCCAATAACATGAAGTGACCTTAATATAAGGTCCAGCCCAACGGTCTAGTCGATCGGCTCCCTATAAACCTAACACGTCAAGTGTTGATGTCCATACGGCCCACATATGGATGTAGTCTGACTGTGCTGGGTCCACCTTTGGGTGTATCAAGCCCTCGGGTGCCAACCCCGGACACTTAAGCAATAATGCACAGCCCAGACCTACTGGTACCCGTGCCTCGAGTTTGTCCAACATCGGACTACGTGCACGTCCGTAGCCCGCCGGACCCGCACCGCTGTACCACTCAGCCGTCGCTTTGGTCGTTTATATCCGTCCAGTAATCGTGCCCCGCCCTAGCCTAGTCTCTAGGGTTGTGATGATACCAAACTGGGATTACTGCCGGAACAGACCCGCTGCTAGGGTTTCCTAAGAGGGTTAAGTGCGATTTAACCCTTCACTAATCATGGATTAAATTGGTTAAGTGTAACTTAACCCCATTCTAATCCCTCGAACTCCCAAATGGATTAAACTAGTTAAGTGTAATCAACAGTTCACACTTAACCCCATTCTAATCCCTCGAATCCCCGAATTGGTTAAGTATTAGTGGACCCTGACTTAACCCTAATCATGAGGCATTAATTACTTTAATGCACCTTAACCTCTCACATTAGACTTTGTTGTGGTTACTAGTTAAGCCGGGCGGGTCCGGGTAGCTTTACACCACACTTGGTCTAACCTCGGGTCTTGGCACCACATGACCAACTTCTCACATTGGGTCTTATTGTTTGTAGCCACTAGTTAAGCCGGTCGGTTCCGGGTAGAATTACGCTACAAACTCAACCCAACCTCGAGTTGGCCACACTTATGTTTTCTAAGTGTCATGTCCACTTCATTTCAAAACATAATCACAAGTCAACCAATTACTTGGGTAGACCTAACTTAATAGGTAAATTCCCAAGGGGTAGACCTAACTTAATAGGTAAATTCCCAATCTTATATTTTCATGTATTTTAAGTTACCCAAAACCCCCAACGTCATTCTATCGCTTACGTATTCGTAATAACGCATAAAGGATAGGAAGAGGGAACTTGGCACACATACATGATGAACTTGCACATCACAACAAACATGCATAACATGTTAGACTTGCACAACTTAGCATAGTGAACTTGCATATTAGCATAAGCATGCATAACATGTTAAACTTGCACAACTTAGCATAGTGAACTTGCATATTACCATAAACATGCATAATATGTTAAACTTGCATAACTTCGCATAGGGAACTTGCATAAACATGCATAACTTGTCAAACATGCACAACTTGTCATTTTAAACTTGCATAAACATGCATAACTTGTCAAACATGCACAACTTGTCATTTTAAACTTGCATAAGCATGCACAACTTATTAAACATGCATAACATAGCATAATGAACTTGCATAAACATGCATAACTCATTTAACTTGCAAATCATGGCATAGTGAACTCGCATAAACATGCATAACTCATTTAACTTGCAAATCATGGCATAGTGAACTCGCATAAACATGCATAACTCATTTAACTTGCAAATCATGGCTTGGTGATCTTGCATAAACATGCATAACTCAATAAACTTGCAAAGATCCCAACTTTCATCACATATTAACTTTAGAGTTTCTAAAATGAAGGTAAGAGGGCTTACAATGCTTATGAGGACTCAAATGAGCATAGCAAATGTAAGAAACCCCTTATGCAACTAATTAAAACCCCCAAATGCAAGCAAACTTGATCAAGACTCCTCCTTTATGATGCCAATAGAAAAACAAGCCTTTAATGCAAGCTAAGGAGGATCATACAAGCCTAAATATACTTGTATGCATGGAAAATCACTTAGGAATTAATTTAGGAATTGTATGAAGAGGGTGGAGGCCATGAGAGTTTTGATTTTGGCATAGTTTAGTTACTAGATTGAATAATGAGTGATTTAGGGTAGGTTAGGGTCTTATTTATAGATTAGGCTAGTGATTTGGACCATAGGATTAACCCTAGATTCAATTAGGTCCATCAGATCTCGGAACTCTCTAGAAACAAGCCCCCCTATCAAGCCCAAATCAGAAATGGTGCACCAGACCAAGCAGCCCGGACACCCCCTGTCGACAGGGCTGTCGACAGGGCAGTCGACATGCTAAGACCCCTGTCGACAGGCCTGTCGACATGGGGTCCTGGGCGGGAATCTTTCCCGCCTGCCCAGTTTGCCCTAACCCTAGTTTCTTAATTTAAAATTTAAATCTGTTTTTACTTAGGAATTTTCTGCAAACTTCAATGGGCCTTAACTGGGTCATACGGACTCCGATTTTCGAAAACTCGGACTCTATTTCGCGTATTTTTCCGAGACGAACGCAATGGCATAGCCCGTTTCCCTTGATTCAGATTTTAGAATTAAATTCTGCCTCAATTTACATTATTACAGGTTATTGAAAATACGGGTTGTTACACGAACTATCCATTTAATATAAAGCTTAGCCAACTTTGATGTTGTCCTAGTCGATTTGACAGGAATAAACCTTGCACTCTTGGTCAAGCGATCCTCTATGACCCAAATCAATTCGTTTCCTACCCTAGTCCTAGGTAGTCCATTCTAAAATCCATCGATATCTGCTCCCACTTCCACGTATGAACTTCTAATGGCTGAAGCAATCCACTCGGGTTCTTCTATTCAACTTTTACCAACTGACAGTTCATGCATTTATAAATGAACTTTCCAACATCCCTCTTCATCTCTTCCGAGTAGTAGGCTCGCCTCATGTCCTTATACATCTTGTTACCACTGGGATGAATCGTCAACTTTGAGTGATGACATTCCCTTAGAACCCCATCTCTCACTGAGTCAATGTCAGGAACAACCAATCGTCCTTTCTTTCGAAGTCAACCCTCTCTATCGACCTCGAATTCCTTATCCTTCGGTTCTAACTTTTGGATAATCTCGACAAGCTTTGCATCACGCTTCTAGCTCTTGCCAATCCTTTCAATGAGAGTAGGTCTTATCGATAATTTTGCCAACATTTCAGGTGCAAACTCACACTGTGGTTTGAAATCAAATCCTACCAAGTACTCGAGGTGTTTCCATTTCAAAAACATCGCTCCTAAACTTGTGTTTCTTCGAATCAACGCATCCGGCATTGCATTACCTTTACCAGGAGTATAAGCTATACTAAAATCATATTATTCCAGAACTTCTAACTATCGTTGTTGTTGAAGATTTAAATCCTTTTGGGAGAAAAGATACTTCAATGACTTTTTATCCGTGAACAACTCGAATCGAACTCCCAACAAGTTATATTTCCACATCTTCAGAGAAAACACAATCACTGCCAACTCTAAATCGTGAGTTGGATAATTCCTCTCGTGCGTCTTCAGTTGTCGACTCGCCTAGGCCATGACTCTATCCTTCTTCATTAGTACTGCTCCAAGTCCAGTACTGCATGCATTTATGTATACCACCATATCCTCATTCCCGCTTGGAATAGTTAAAACAGGAGCACTCATCGGTCTATCTTTCATGATTCCAAAAGCTTTCTCACACTTTGCATCCCATGTGAACACTTGATTCTTCTTCGTCAGTCCTGTTAATCATGCATCTATTTAGTAGAAATCCTTTTAAAAATGGCGATAATATCCCTCCAACCCAAAGAAACTCCGAACATTCATCGCATTCTTAGGTCTATTCCATTCCTAGATTGCTGCCAACTTAGCGGGGTCAACCGCTATTCCATTTCCAGAAATAACATGGCCTAAGAATCTCACTTTGCTCAAGCAGAAGTGATACTTCGAGAACTTAGCTTTCAGCTGATGCTTTCGCAAGGTTCCCAACACAACTCGCAAGTGTGTCTTATGCTCTTCCTCATTCCGAGAGTAAAACAAAATATCATTCACGAACACAAGCACGAACTTGTTCAACTGATCCCTGAAAACCCTATTCATAAGATCCACGAAATATGCTGGTGCATTAGTCAACCCAAATGGCATCACCAACCATTCGAATAAACCGGATGGTGTCCTAAAAGTAGTCTTCGGCGCACTATCGTTCGCCACCCTCAACTGGTGGAATCCTTTTACCAAATCCATCTAAGAAGACACCTTAGCCTCTTGAAGCTGATCGAATAAGTCGTCTATCCTCGGCAACGGATACTTGTTCTTTTTGGTCACCTTGTTCAACTCACAATAATCGACACGCAATCTCAAAGATCCATCATCCTTGGTTGCAAACACAATCGGTGCACCCTATTCGGATGCACTTCTCCAAATGAATCCTTTTCCCAAAAGGTCACATATTTACACCTCTAACTCTCATTGTTCCTTAGGTGCCATCCTCCTAAGAGGCATAAGGATTTATTTAGCATCATTGACCATAACGATTCTGAACTCAATCTTGTGATGCGGCGGCAACCCTTTGACCTCGTCAAAGACATCATTAAACTCGCTTGCAATCGGCACCGACGACAAGTCCTCCTGTGGAACCACAAGCGATAATAAATACAAAGACACCATCTTCAGGCCTTCAACGAATCATAACCACATTCCCAACTGTCCTCTCCAGCTTCTCACAATCCAATTTTTTCGCATACCCCTTGAGCCAGTCTATTCCTAAAATAATCTCAAACTCAGCGAAGTTCAAAACAAAGCAATCACACACAAAGGAGCAACCATGGCTCGACAACACTATACCACGACAAATTATACACAAATTGGACGAACCCCCAACTAGATTAGTCACTATCAATGGTCTATAACGAATCTCGGGTTCCAAAACCAAGTGGCACAAAGCTCATGATGAACATATCATTCTTCTGATAAGGAGTCTCAACATATGAATGAGTATACTTGGACAAAGCTTCCAAATCAGAAACATACATCAACACTGGTAGACCACTCTGCTTAACATCAACAAACCGCTTAAACAGAATAGACTTATGAACGGTAGAGATAAACTTCGTCTCAAACTTGACTCGGAAATGATCCCAAGTGACCTCATCTTCTAGGGTCTCTAGAATGAGAGAGTTCCACCAATCCATAGCTCTACCCTGTAGTTGTCTCGATGCAAGCTTTCTCTTAGTCGCATCCTCAATACCCAAGTTTCCAAGTATCAGAATGCAAGTATCTATCCACCCTTTGATCTCAACTGTCAGCCCTGTCCCTTTGAATGGCTTTCCCACCAATAGCAGTGAAGTCTTACATAGCTTTGCGAAGTCAACCACCCTTAGTACCTGCATCTGAACATCGACATCTACCACGGGTACTCCTGGAGCGGGCACCCTTCTCATGTTCACTCCCATCATAGCCTCGAACATAGTTGGGTAATCTGGTATACCGCTATCACCCCCTCTAGGGACATTCTACTCCCTAGCAATGTGTCTCGACGACCGATGACTCATTCCAAATCTGAAAAATATAATGATTAGTCCACTTCCACAAAAAACTGCAATAGAGTTCAAGCGCTATTATACTATACACTAATATACAGTATTCATCTATCAAAAATCTACAAATACATCCCTCATATGTAATTACGTCTTCGAACTTTGGCTAAAATCGATTAACCACGCTCTGATACGAAATGTGACGACCGCCCACAACTCATGCACTTAACAAGAAGAATAATGCGCTGAAAGATGTGCCAGTCAGCTATGGACGATCATCAAGTTAGAAATAATAAAAGCGAAACATATCATATAACTCACAACACAAGGATACAATATTATAGAACATAAACAACAGACAACAATAGTGAAGTAGAATTGAGTAGAATTTTAACTTTCATATAATCATGAATCATCCAAACATAAAACTGGATATAACGTCAAATTTTGTACAATGTGCCTCACCATAAATCACTCGGAGAATACATCAAACAGTGGAAAACAACAATAGTAGATAGTAGGAAATAATACGCTGGCCTCTTACTCATCGTCACTCAGCAGAATCGTCCTCATCAAGATCTACTACTTGTTACCTACTACTCAGTCTACCCATCCACAACCGGATGAACAACCCAAGATAATAAGAGGGAGACATAAAACCTCGAGTCAGATAATAGCCTTAATGAGTGATAAAACAGCTATCTAACATCATCAATAAAGTATATGAGAATAGGCAGATTAATCAACCAATCTACCAACATCAACAGAGATGAACCCAAACTTGTCTTCCCTACATCAGACAATGATAGTCTTTACAATAATCAAGTAAACAAATAGTACATTCATGGTAATCAGTTATCAAGTAAGGTCATCCTAATCGATATTGACATCACACAAGCACAAGCCCCGAAGACCTAAATCAACATCAGAAAAGCAATCGAGAGATATCTCCTTCGATGTCGAATGATATACACAAGACGATACAAGTAAAACAGCCATCATCCACAACTCTGGCTATCACCGCAAAACCTACTGAAACCATTGTTGATCATATGACCAACTCAGCACCATGTCATTCGTCAAGGGCAAATGGTAAATCCAAGTTCTAGCAAAAATTCCATAAGCCAACGTGACTCGTATCTCTAGGCCCATCGTGACTGCCTAGGCTACTCGACCATTTATCCGGTCTTATAGGCTTCCTATTATACCCCTTCTTTGAGCCCGTTAGAAACTACGACAACGATAATTCCTTGGCCTCCATAACTCTAGTCATCATCAACGGCTATCCATAAGCTCAGAACACACTCGTGCAGCCATTATTCAAGAACTCAAAACACACTTGAGTCGTTTGCACATTCATTGCATTTCACCGATCAATAAACAATTCACAACACTTGAGACATTCCTCCTTGAATTCACTTCGAAGCCACAACCAGCATCGAGCCAAAAACATAGGTCATTTGGTCAATATTCCATTCATATTGTTTCAATCTTCCTACTATGATAAACTTACCACACCGTTTAAATTTCCATCCACAGCGTTTGTTAAATGCTTAGTATCTTCTACCTGATCCATAAAAAATGACCTGACTCATCAGGTCTTTGAACGACCCGACTCTTCTGGTCATGAACGACTCGAAGCTACCAATGACCCAACTCCAAAAGACCGGAGCTAGGAAGACCCGAAGCCACCAATGACCCAACTCCAAACGACCCAAGCTAGGACGACCCGATGCACTAACGACCAGACTCATCGATGCTTGAACGACCCTACCTATCAGATGCTCAACGATCTGACCTATTGGATGCTCAAGGACCCGACCTATCAGATCTTGAACGACCCGACCATGCCCTTCCAATACATCAAGTTCCAACGACCAGAGACTTCAACGACCCGACTCCGAACGATCCATCTGGCACCAACGACCCGAAGACTTCGTTGATCCACCATTTCTTGGGCAATATGCCAAACGACCTGATCTATCAACAACTTGACTCCAGATGACCCGACTCGAATCTTGACCGATCCATCTCCAATCTCAATTAATCCATCACCAAACCATAACATAGATGCAAACAACGAATTCACATCGCTTAACTTCAACGATTCAATCAGCAACACATTATGCAATCATCAAACAACATTATCACGACATGTATATCATCATACATTTCTACAGAATTTAACGAATCATGACAAAATAATCAATGAACAAAGTAGTGGATTTAAATTTGCATAAACATATGAATTACCTATTTAAGTTGCTAGATTAGATCCTATGGTGATTCGAATGGAAACATACATACCATGATGTAGATCTAAATGAAAACAACTTGATATGATGAAAATAAGATCAACCCATATATTTGATTGAATCCATGTGAGAGATGCTTTTCGCTCACCAATCTTCAAACAAACTTGAAATCACTAAATCCCCAATCTGGACAGTGAAGAATGATCTTCAAACTCTTAATTTGATGCAATCTCCCATCACTTGATGTATACCTAGCTTTGCTTGATATAGATCTTCAATCTTCTAATCTAGACCTAAGATTATAATGGAGGAGAGAGGTATTTGATTGAGAAAGGAGAATCAACAACTCAACCAAATGAGAGAAATGAAGAAACTAAACTATTCTCCATGCCTCTTCCCCCCTATTTATAGCCAATAGCCCAAGCCTTAGCGGCCTATAAATCAGCCCATTAATTACGAATTAGTCTAGACAGAAATTGTGTAGAACTAAAACAACGATTTCTCCCAAACCGCTGAACCAAATCTTTAATGTGACCACTCTACGGAATTGGCAGCGCCATTTCTTTTCCAATGAAATCGACCTCAGCACCTGATTCGATCTCATTCAAAAGTTATGCCCTATACAAAAATGATAGGGGGAAAATGGTCACAAATAAAATTGGTAAAAATTATGGTCATGTCTCACATGCCCATAAACAACATATTAAAATATGCGAATGGCCCAACCCTCAGAGAATCAAATAATAGTATTTTACGATCCTTCGATACATAAAATGCGGGTCGTTATAGTTGTACTTCAAATCTTTGCATTTTTTTATAATCAACGTTGAAAACCCAAAACACAAAATAATCCAAAAACTACCTTAGACTTTGAAATTGTAAATATTTTTAGTGTACAATGATAATATTTAGGAGTTATAAGTATAAACTACAAATATTTATAGTACTAACTGTAACTATGTGTGATTTAAATGTATATTTTCGTTGGTAGCTTTGGTAAAGTTTTTGGTAAAGCTTGTTTCTAAAGGAGATGAAGTGAATTTGGAAACTTCTGAATTATTTTTGAAAAGTTGTCTAAATTAAATATCTACATTCATATGAATTTATTTTTGTTTAGTTTATTTCTATCTATTCTATTTTAGGTAATTTGGGTCGGAATAGTACCACTGTGTCTAAGCACTATATAGTACGGGTGGGCACGGGTCGGCTTGATGCGATTTGAAGTTCAAACCGCTCCTGCACCGCATCAAACGGTTGACAACAATGCCAACCATTATAATACATGTTTAAACGGTTCGGTCTCGGTTCGGTTTTGATATATTGCGGTTCGCTTTATGTTCGCTCTGGTTTGAACCCGTATTAAAAATGAAATAAGACATTTACTTCCATCAACAATCAATTTACAGCTATACGATGCAGTATCACTTAAATGGTAAAACACACAGTGTTATCCTAGATTGAAAGATTGATTTCTAACTGTATGAATACTTTAGTTTTACATTAATGACAAATGAGATTGTTTTAGTACATTGACCAAACATCAACATTACCAATGCATAAATATTGAGTAAGATAACTCAAATAAGATTATAATTCATATTTATTCAAAAAAATAATGTAGAAAATATTATAATAAAACTATAATTTTCTTTTTTGCAATAAGGATTAATTATTATTGATATAACAACAACATACTCTGAAATAGAATACACATCGTTAAAATCAAAAACTAGATAGGAATTAGCTATATTTTTATCGTAAGATTGTAAGTGCAACTATTTGGTATGGTTTGGCCTAATACAGTTGCGCCAACAACTAAAACCGGAACGGACCATATCATTCCCATTAGGCTCGGTTTGAAGTACCTGCTTTAAGGAGAAAATTCGGTCCGGTTTTTCGCACTGTTTTTTTGGTGCGGGTGATGGCGGTATGGTTTATGCCTACCCCTACTGTATAACATAAATTTGTTTTTTAATCAAAATTTAGTTTTTGTTCAATTTATCAAGGAACATCCTTTTGTTGTGACTATTTCCAATTTCGATATTTGGTTATTAGTGCATTTATGAGTAAGAAAATAATGTATATAAAATTTATTTTAACTCTGGTGTTAATCCAAACATCAATGAACACGCTAACACATGTGTGCGTGTATATATATATGTATATGGTACATGCACTTGTATTTTCAGTTAAGGAATTTTGATCTTTCAACCTCACTAGATTATAAAAATTAATGCAGAAAATGCAGAAAATTAATTCTACATATATACATGTATACATATATATATATATATATATATATATATATATTTATACACATACACATACATATACATACATACATGCATACATACATACACTGGAATTTATACTAATTAAGTGTAAAGAGAAGATTTATCATAACATTATCCAGGGAATGAATCAAATAAAACAAGAGTTATGCTAGAAGGCCCGAAAGAATTTTTGTCAAAATGTGCGAATTTAGAATTGGAGGGCTGAAAATAAGGAGGCTTTGCAAGAAAATATGGGGGTCTTGCAAATCATGCGGTCAATATTCATTTTGTTATTTTTCCTGTCATGGTTTCCGGGCCTGCAAGTATTATTGAATAAAACAAACCCTTAGAATAATTAGGGGTGGACGCGGTTCGGTCTAGTGTAGTTTAGAGCTCATACCGTTTCTGCACCCTCATAAAACAGTTGAACAAAAACACAAACCATTAGACTAACCGTTCAAGCGGATTGGTTCTGGTTAAGTTTTATTGTAATACGGCCCGATTTTAGTTCGCTTCGGTTTGAACCCGTATTAAATAAGAAAATAATTACTTCCATCAACAATCAGTTTACAATTGTGTGACATTGTCAGTTAAAGGTTAAAACACACGTTGTAATCATAAATTGAAAGATTAGTTTCTAACAATATGATTACTTCAATTTTACGTTTAATGAAAAGTAAAATTGTTTCAGTAGCCAAGCATCAACATTAATTAATGCATAAACATTAAGTAATATAACATAAATAAGATTATAACTAGCATTGTCCGCAAAAGAAATAAAAAGGAAAAAAAGGTATGCAAAACTATTGTACTAAAAGAACAAAAAAGAAATATCGCACCGATTATTATTAATATAACAACAGCATACGCTAAAAATAGAATATATGTTTTTAAATAAAAAAATTAGACAAGAATTAATTATATTTTTATCATAAGATTATTAGTGTAGGCATTCAGTTCAATTTAATACGATTGAGTCGACAGTTCAAACCGCAATCGAACCATATTTTTGTGGGTAGGTTCAGTTTGGGGTATTTGCTTTAGTAAGAGGATTCGACTCGATTTTCCGTATCGTTCTTACGGTACAGTTTGGACCGATTTTCGCATTGTGGTGCGGTTTATGTCCACCCCTAAAAATATTGTCTTTTGTTGATACATGTTCATTAGATACACATTTATGTTCATTCACTGGGTTTATCAGTTAATTCTATGTATGTGTGATATGTTCATATCTTGGGTTGTCAATTAATACCCAAAAAATCTGAGACTCCTCGGTATCCATAACAAAAAAATAAGTAAATATCCGATATTCAAGACTTGGACGTGGATGCGACAAAGACATTCACATCTGAAAATTCAATCTTTTGTTCAGATTACTGGTTATTTTGTATGTATTTTAACACAGTAAATAATGTAAATTTATTATTTTATTAAGTTGATAGTTTATATTCTATGTACTTAATGCTTATAACTACTCGTAACTATTTTTTATTATTATTGTTATTGTTTTTGCAAAATTTTATAATCCACTGCATGGAGAAAATTAATGTTAAAACTTACAGCATATACCTAATACTTACCTATTTGTATCGATGAGCCAACTATATAAAGATAACCTTAGGACTTGTTGCTTGATAGGAAGACATATATTCATCACTGTATAGCACTGCAATAATATTTCAATGACAAAGCATAATTTGTTTACAATATTAATCAACATGAATATCATATTTTCTCTTCTGATGCTAATAATCAGCCCTTTGCATATATCTATTGTAGCAGCAAAAGTAAAATTTACAAAAACCATTACTGTTCGTAACAAAGGGCATGGCGATTTCAAAACTGTTCAAGAAGCTATAAATTTGGTTCCAGCGCAAAACAACCAGTGGATTAGAATCAAAATTAGAGGTGGCGTGTACATGTTAGTTCTTAACTTGCTTCTGTACATTATATAATTTTCTACGGTACCTACATACTTATATTGGAAATTAATTGTGGCTGATCACAACATATTTGCATTTTAATGACATAGGGAAAAAGTGATAATACCAAAGGAGAAAAGCTACTTGATGCTTGAAGGCGATGGAGCGAAAGCAACTGTAATATCATGGTCTGATTATGATCCAAACGTGTTATCATACAATGATACAAGATATGGCTTGACTTGTAACGGCCCTGAATTTTGGGGCCAATTTAAAATTTATTTTAAGTGATTTTAAATGAGTTTTGATATTTAAAATAATCTATTTTAAATAATAAGGATCACAAATTTGGTTCAAATCGAAGTTAGAACGAATAAATTAATTTTAATTATAAAAAGAGCTAGAAATAGCGCGGTAGTTTGAAAAGTCAAACTTGAACTTTGACTGACCATACAGGATGCAAAATTTAACGGATTTTAGTAAAACCAAAAATATTAGAATCTATTTAAAAATATCTTTCCAACGAATCCGAAAAATCGAAATTTCATAGCGGAAATCAAAAGTTATGGCCAATTCGATTTTTAGAAAGGTCGGTGGGTAATTTGCATAGGACAAAAAGGCTACTTTTTGCATATAAAAGAATTTGAACACGAAACCACTTCCATTGGTTTCAGAATGACGTTTCTGCATTGAAAAACAGTAAACACTTATATGTTTCGAGTTTCAGAAAATATTTGTTTAAAAATGTATTTTTAATATTAAATATATTCGCCTTGAAAATAGCCATTCTTCAAAAAGTCTCAGAATCGAACGAAATTAATTTTGTTGTGATCGTATCGTCATAAGAAAGTCAAAAATAATTTTTCTAGATTTTTCTGAGTCCGTATGTGGTCCCGGTGAATTTCTGCGTACGTTTGAATTTAAAATAATGATTTATATTTAAAACTAAAAAACGAAGGCCAAGACGATCCCGTGGGCTGATGAGACAGGTCCAGATGAGTTCGGGACGGGGGCTATTTGGTATAAATGACAGTCGTTGGGCCTGAATCGGAGTTCGGACCAAAACGGACCTTTATTGGATAATTAGATATTAACCTAATTAAAAAATAATATAAATAAGAAAAAGGTACAGCATCCTTCTTCTTCATCGTGAGTAAGCCGCCACCGAAACCCATTAGCACTCAGAATTTCAAACTCCATTTTCTCCCTCATCTCTCAACGATATTCAGCAAACCAATACTCGTTTCGAAGCTCTTCGCGAGCTCTTCGATTTGGTACCCACTATCGCCTCCCCCGTGCCCTGTAGCGCCGCCACCATCGCCACAAAGTAGCCGCGAACGCAGCCCCCTGGGCCCCACCAGGCGCCGCCGAACGCCACCCCCCTCTGGCCGCACGTAGGCCTCTCTTCCTCGGTCCGTCTCCAACAAACGGTGTCCAAATCCATCGCCTGTAGCTCCTAATTTTCTGATTTAAAGTTTTGAATGTTCTAAGGTAAAATTCACTTCAGATTTCCCCACGCTTTTAAGCGTTACACAGCCAGTTGTAAAAAGCTGATTTTTGATTTTGTGTATGAATTTGTATTCGAATCGTTCCAGATCTGAAATCGTCTTGAATTGGAACACCGAATCTGACCGAACCTGAATTACCTCTCTGACCAAACACTGTGAGAGTTTTTTTTTTATTTAAAATTTATATTAAAATGAATTATTCAGTATGTGATGTGAATAATATAAATTCAGATCTGTTTGTTTGGACATGTTTGATGATGATGGTTATATGATTGAATAGCTAGTATTAGATCCCTTTGATTTTTTGTTAAATATTTAAATAGAAATTATTCACCGTATGTTGATGAACAATTTTTGTTATGTTAAAATAGAAAATGTTCATCGTAGGTAAATGACATTTATGTTAATGTTAAAGGTTAGTAAAATGTCACCATATGACTAATTGACATTTTTGTCAAATGTTAATATAGACACTTTCACCGTATGAAATTGACATTTTTGTCAAATGTTAATATAGAAAACTGTCACCGTATGAAATTTACATTTTTGTCAAATGTTAAAAAAAAAAAATGCATTGTATGAAAAATAGAATTTTTGTCATGTTAACTAAAAAGAAGAGTGCATGGTATGTAAAATAGAATTGTTGTTATGATAAAAATAGAAGATGTCATATTATGTAAAGTAACATTATGTTCAATGTAAATACAAGAATTTGACCATAGTATGATTTAACATTTATTTTAATGTTAAAATGAGAGAATTTTCACTGTATGATAACAAGGCACATTTTTATTTGTCAAAATAAAATAGCATATTCACTGTATGATAACATGTACATTTTTATTTGTCAAAATAAAATAGCATATTCACTGTATGATAACAAGGCACATTTTTTATTTGTCAAAATAAAATAGCATATTCACTGTATGATAACATGTACATTTTTATTTGTCAAAATAAAATAGCATATTCACTGTATGATAACATGTACATTTTTATTTGTCAAAATAAAATAGCATATTCACTGTATGATAACATGTACATTTTTATTTGTCAAAATAAAATAGCATATCCACTGTATGATAACATGTACATTTTTATTTGTCAAAATAAAATAGCATATTCACTGTATGATAAAATGTACATTTTTATTTGTCAAAATAAAATAGCATATTCACTGTATGATAACATGTACATTTTTATTTGTCAAAATAAAATAGCATATTCACTGTATGATAACAAGGTACATTTTTATTTGTCAAAATAAAATAGCATATTCACTGTATGATAACATGTACATTTTTATTTGTCAAAATAAAATAGCATATTCACTGTATGATAACATGTACATTTTTATTTGTCAAAATAAAATAGCATATTCACTGTATGATAACAAGGCACATTTTTATTTGTCAAAATAAAATAGCATATTCACTGTATGATAACATGTACATTTTTATTTGTCAAAATAAAACCGCATTTTAACTATATGATAAGATGTACTTTTATTTGTAAGAATAATGTAGGAATTCACCGCATGACAAAATTTACCCTTTTTATTGGTAAATAGAAAGTAGGATTTTGCAATGTATCAAAGTATACCTTTTTCATGGGTAATGTAAAGATAGGAAAATTCACCTTATTTTTGATGTAAATAAAATGGGGATTTTCACCATAGGATATTTTTATTTAATGTGATAAAAATAGTAATTTTCACCATAGGGAAATTTACATCATTTTTAGTGTAAATAAATGAGAATCTCACCATGGAAAAAGTAACATTATTTTTAATGTCAAAATAAAAGAAAATGTACTGTATGTAAATTAACATTTATTTTCAATGTTAAGGAAAATACACCGTATGTGAATTTACATTATTTTATAAGATAATGAAAGAGAATTACACTGTATGTAAATTTACATTATTTTATAAGGTAATTAAAAAGGATTTACATGGTAGAATATAGTTACATTATTTTTAATGTAGATTAAATATGGATATTCTCACCGTAGGATAAATGGACATTACTTCTAATGTACATAAAAAGTGAAATTTCACCGCACGTATGTTTTACATTCTATTTAATGTAATATATAGAAATTCATCGTATGTTAAAATTTACATTTCTTGTTAATGTAAACAAGAAAATATAAGAAGAAAAGGGTAATATACACCATAGGAAAAGATTACCTTTATTTTTGTAGAATATATAAGAAATTTCACCGTAGGTGAAATTTACATTTTATTTAACGTAAATAAGATAAGTAGGTGGCAAGAATGAAAGTTTTGCATTTATTTCTATAAAAAGAGAATAAGGATGTAACTTGTAGATAAAGATTACATTTTTATATGTAATTAGGAATGAAAATTACATCGTAAAATAAAATTACCTTTTTGATGTGATTGAAATTAAGGATGCACTTAAAAGAGAAAATGAATATTTAATATGAATAGAATTATAATATAGTGGAAAGATGAAAATAAATCAATTGAACGATGTATTATAATTTACATTTTAATGTAAATTATAATAATAAAAATAAAGTAAGAGGAATGATTCATCGCCTAATTATAAAATTGCATTTTCATGTAAATGTAATTGAAGAGATAAGAGAATGAAAGTGTATATAAGAATAAGAAGTAACGATTTAGTTATTTATTTATATATATTAATTAAAATAAAAATGAATTGTTAATAAAAATAATTATTAACAAATAAGAAGGATTTTCAAAATATATATATGTATATATATATACGAGGATTGTTTGGGAAGTCCGAGATATTCTCATCCCAAATTAATCCAGCGGCGTTAAAGATCGAAGTAAGAAGACGACGTATGAAGACCGTAAATCTTCCCTCGAATGGACAGCGATCGAGATCCTGAATTGACTTGCTACCAATTCATGGGTCAAGGTCATTGCCCAGACGTACGCGTTGATTTCACGGATTTGACTTTCGTTCAGACCCAGAGCATAAGTTTAAATGGATGGTGTGTCTGACATCGTACTTCGTTATATATCATATTGTTGATTTTCTGTTAATATATAAATATTGGTGGTGGAGAATTTATTCTCTACTTAACACCCATTTATGTATTGATGGAGAAGCAATGGTATGGCATGGAGTGACAGTGTGGCATACTAAGATGCAATGATCAAGGTTTCTTGTTGAAAAGCAGAACCTTGTGGTGACGATCAAAGCACTGCTTGAATAAGCAGAGCTTTGTGTATTACGTAACCTCACGAGCCTCACAAACCGGTAGAGTCTAAAACGGGCGAAGGGAACGCAGGGAAAGCAGCACGTTTCTTTCTAGCTAGAAGTAGTGTCAGGGACCTCCCAGCGTTGATACTTTACTTATGTGGATGATGGAATGTGGCGCGCCTCGGATAGGTCCTATAGGACCGGGAAACGTGTGCTTAGGAATTGCCAATCCGCTAAGCTGTATTTGCGGACCGGCCCTGCCATTTCCAAGGGTTCTCCGCGGGGAATCCTGAGGCACTAGCTAGAGTGTCTCGAATCGGTAAGGAGCTCCGCTCTAGCCTTGACTCATGATGGAAACCAAAATCCAAATACGAACCGACGAATTTGATTGTATTACTAGTACGGAGGCATAGTATATGGTACCTATGCTTCCTAAGATTAATACATTTACTTTGAAATGCTTTCATATACACTAATAATAATATTAGATGCGTATTTGCCTTATTTAGCATGTTTAATCACCATAAGGTAAAACCCTATCCTCTGGTGTGCATTGCATTGTGTGATGGGACTTGGGTCTTATGGTGATTCCATTTTTTCCAAAAAGCATTGCGTTGTTTACGATGTATTTAATTATTTGTTATGACACTTTAAACTATGCACGGCAATCCATTAGAGTAAACCCGTTCCGCGTTAGCGGCGTGGTCTTTGGATTTGCCTTATATCTAATAGTTATTTTACCTAAGAATTCTCACACCAGTCCCACGACTGACCCATAGTTTGTTTCACCTTTTTGCAAACTTGGGTGCCCTCTTTTCCACACGGGCAGCCAAGTAGACAGGTTCATTCTTTGCTTGGAGTCTTTTCTTCGAAGCTGCTTATTTTCTATCTCTTGGATTTGCTTTTGTGGAGAGGTGATGACTTGGAGCTTGAAGACATTTATCTTTTGTTTCTATGGCATCTTTTCTTTTCTTTTTAGACATCAAATTTATTTCTTTTCTGCAACTTGTTGTAATAGCTTAGATTCTGTGACTGTGGATTTTCTGTGATTGATGACATTATATTTTTCCGCTGCTATAATGTTATTACTCTATGAATTTCCTTTGCTATATTGTATCTGTGTTCTGTTTTATTGTATTTATGTTGTATTCCAAAAATGATCATCCCTTGCTTTCATCCGTGGAAGTTTGGGGTCATCACAGTTGGTATCAGAGCTTTGGTTTACAAAGCGGAATATAACATATTTATAATAATTCGTTTACGTAGAATCACTATATTCTACGGCGAACATTTCATGAGATACATAATAGCCAGTCACTTTATCGTTATCTTTTCTTTCGTCCTTCGATCTTTTCTATCTCCTAGAATCACCATTTCAGTGTATTTTGACTCTTCCCTTGATCGTGCATTCGAAGAAGACTGTGTTTATTCTTCCTCTTCTATTTTTCTTTTTCCTTTTCGGGGACGAAAAGTTTTTAAGTGGGGGAGACTGTAACGGCCTGAATTTTGGGGCCAATTTAAAATTTATTTTAAGTGATTTTAAATGAGTTTTGATATTTAAAATAATCTATTTTAAATAATAAGGATCACAAATTTGGTTCAAATCGAAGTTAGAATGAATAAATTAATTTTAATTATAAAAAGAGCTAGAAATAGCGCGATAGTTTGAAAAGTCAAACTTGAACTTTGACTGACCATACAGGATGCAAAATTTAACGGATTTTAGTAAAACCGAAAATATTAGAATCTATTTAAAAATATCTTTCCAACGAATCCGAAAAATCGAAATTTCATAGCGGAAATCAAAAGTTATGGCCAATTCGATTTTTAGAAAGGTCGGTGGGTAATTTGCATAGGACAAAAAGGCTACTTTTTGCATATAAAAGAATTTGAACTCGAAACCACTTCCATTGGTTTCAGAATGACGTTTCTGCATTGAAAAACAGTAAACACTTATATGTTTCGAGTTTCAGAAAATATTTGTTTAAAAATGTATTTTTAATATTAAATATATTCGCCTTGAAAATAGCCATTTTTCAAAAAGTCTCAGAATCGAACGAAATTAATTTTATTGTGATCGTATCGTCATAAGAAAGTCAAAAATAATTTTTCTAGATTTTTCTGAGTCCGTATGTGGTCCCGGTGAATTTCTGCGTACGTTTGAATTTAAAATAATGATTTATATTTAAAACTGAAAAACGAAGGCCAAGACGATCCCGTGGGCTGATGAGACAGGTCCAGATGAGTTCGGGACGGGGGCAATTTGGTATAAATGACAGTCGTTGGGCCTGAATCGGAGTTCGGACCAAAACGGACCTTTATTGGATAATTAGATATTAACCTAATTAAAAAATAATATAAATAAGAAAAAGGTACGGCATCCTTCTTCTTCATCGTGAGTAAGCCGCCACCGAAACCCATTAGCACTCAGAATTTCAAACTCTATTTTCTCCCTCATCTCTCAACGATATTCAGCAAACCAATACTCGTTTCGAAGCTCTTCGCGAGCTCTTCGATTTGGTACCCACTATCGCCTCCCCCGTGCCCTGTAGCGCCGCCACCATCGCCACAAAGTAGCCGCGAACGCAGCCCCCTGGGCCCTACCAGGCGCCGCCGAACGCCACCCCCATCTGGCTGCACGTAGGCCTCTCTTCCCCGGTCCTTCTCCAACAAACGGTGTCCAAATCCATCGCCTGTAGCTCCTAATTTTCTGATTTAAAGTTTTGAATGTTCTAAGGTAAAATTCACTTCAGATTTCCCCACGCTTTTAAGCGTTACACAGCCAGTTGTAAAAAGCTGATTTTTGATTTTGTGTATGAATTTGTATTCGAATCGTTCCAGATCTGAAATCGTCTTGAATTGGGACACCGAATCTGACCGAACCTGAATTACCTCTCTGACCAAACACTGTGAGAGTTTTTTTTTTATTTAAAATTTATATTAAAATGAATTATTCAGTATGTGATGTGAATAATATAAATTCAGATCTGTTTGTTTGGACATGTTTGATGATGATGGTTATATGATTGAATAGCTAGTATTAGATCCCTTTGATTTTTTGTTAAATATTTAAATAGAAATTATTCACCGTATGTTGATGAACAATTTTTGTTATGTTAAAATAGAAAATGTTCATCGTAGGTAAATGACATTTATGTTAATGTTAAAGGTTAGTAAAATGTCACCATATGACTAATTGACATTTTTGTCAAATGTTAATATAGAAAACTGTCACCGTATGAAATTTACATTTTTGTCAAATGTTAATATAGAAAACTGTCACCGTATGAAATTTACATTTTTGTCAAATGTTAAAAAAAAAATGCATTGTATGAAAAATAGCATTTTTGTCATGTTAACTAAAAAGAAGAGTGCATGGTATGTAAAATAGAATTGTTGTTATGATAAAAATAGAAGATGTCATATTATGTAAAGTAACATTATGTTCAATGTAAATACAAGAATTTGACCATAGTATGATTTAACATTTATTTTAATGTTAAAATGAGAGAATTTTCACTGTATGATAACAAGGCACATTTTTATTTGTCAAAATAAAATAGCATATTCACTGTATGATAACATGTACATTTTTATTTGTCAAAATAAAATAGCATATTCACTGTATGATAACATGTACATTTTTATTTGTCAAAATAAAATAGCATATTCACTGTATGATAACAAGGCACATTTTTTATTTGTCAAAATAAA
Source organism: Allium sativum (assembly GCA_030737875.1). Taxonomy (NCBI): domain Eukaryota; kingdom Viridiplantae; phylum Streptophyta; class Magnoliopsida; order Asparagales; family Amaryllidaceae; genus Allium; species Allium sativum. The sequence continues at coordinate 798,880,464 of CM060922.1, forward strand.
ATAGCATATTCACTGTATGATAACATGTACATTTTTATTTGTCAAAATAAAATAGCATATTCACTGTATGATAACATTTACATTTTTATTTGTCAAAATAAAATAGCATATTCACTGTATGATAACATGTACATTTTTATTTGTCAAAATAAAATAGCATATCCACTGTATGATAACATGTACATTTTTATTTGTCAAAATAAAATAGCATATTCACTGTATGATAAAATGTACATTTTTATTTGTCAAAATAAAATAGCATATTCACTGTATGATAACATGTACATTTTTATTTGTCAAAATAAAATAGCATATTCACTGTATGATAACAAGGTACATTTTTATTTGTCAAAATAAAATAGCATATTCACTGTATGATAACATGTACATTTTTATTTGTCAAAATAAAATAGCATATTCACTGTATGATAACATGTACATTTTTATTTGTCAAAATAAAATAGCATATTCACTGTATGATAACAAGGCACATTTTTATTTGTCAAAATAAAATAGCATATTCACTGTATGATAACATGTACATTTTTATTTGTCAAAATAAAACCGCATGTTAACTATATGATAAGATGTACTTTTATTTGTAAGAATAATGTAGGAATTCACCGCATGACAAAATTTACCCTTTTTATTGGTAAATAGAAAGTAGGATTTTGCAATGTATCAAAGTATACCTTTTTCATGGGTAATGTAAAGATAGGAAAATTCACCTTATTTTTGATGTAAATAAAATGGGGATTTTCACCATAGGATATTTTTATTTAATGTGATAAAAATAGTAATTTTCACCATAGGGAAATTTACATCATTTTTAGTGTAAATAAATGAGAATCTCACCATGGAAAAAGTAACATTATTTTTAATGTCAAAATAAAAGAAAATGTACTGTATGTAAATTAACATTTATTTTCAATGTTAAGGAAAATACACCGTATGTGAATTTACATTATTTTATAAGATAATGAAAGAGAATTACACTGTATGTAAATTTACATTATTTTATAAGGTAATTAAAAAGGATTTACATGGTAGAATATAGTTACATTATTTTTAATGTAGATTAAATATGGATATTCTCACCGTAGGATAAATGGACATTACTTCTAATGTACATAAAAAGTGAAATTTCACCGCACGTATGTTTTACATTCTATTTAATGTAATATATAGAAATTCATCGTATGTTAAAATTTACATTTCTTGTTAATGTAAACAAGAAAATATAAGAAGAAAAGGGTAATATACACCATAGGAAAAGATTACCTTTATTTTTGTAGAATATATAAGAAATTTCACCGTAGGTGAAATTTACATTTTATTTAACGTAAATAAGATAAGTAGGTGGCAAGAATGAAAGTTTTGCATTTATTTCTATAAAAAGAGAATAAGGATGTAACTTGTAGATAAAGATTACATTTTTATATGTAATTAGGAATGAAAATTACATCGTAAAATAAAATTACCTTTTTGATGTGATTGAAATTAAGGATGCACTTAAAAGAGAAAATGAATATTTAATATGAATAGAATTATAATATAGTGGAAAGATGAAAATAAATCAATTGAACGATGTATTATAATTTACATTTTAATGTAAATTATAATAATAAAAATAAAGTAAGAGGAATGATTCATCGCCTAATTATAAAATTGCATTTTCATGTAAATGTAATTGAAGAGATAAGAGAATGAAAGTGTATATAAGAATAAGAAGTAACGATTTAGTTATTTATTTATATATATTAATTAAAATAAAAATGAATTGTCAATAAAAATAATTATTAACAAATAAGAAGGATTTTCAAAATATATATATATATGTATATATATATATATACGAGGATTGTTTGGGAAGTCCGAGATATTCTCATCTCAAATTAATCCAGCGGCGTTAAAGATCGAAGTAAGAAGACGACGTATGAAGACCGTAAATCTTCCCTCGAATGGACAGCGATCGAGATCCTGAATTGACTTGCTACCAATTCATGGGTCAAGGTCATTGCCCAGACGTACGCGTTGATTTCACGGATTTGACTTTCGTTCAGACCCAGAGCATAAGTTTAAATGGATGGTGTGTCTGACATCGTACTTCGTTATATATCATATTGTTGATTTTCTGTTAATATATAAATATTGGTGGTGGAGAATTTATTCTCTACTTAACACCCATTTATGTATTGATGGAGAAACAATGGTATGGCATGGAGTGACAGTGTGGCATACTAAGATGCAATGATCAAGGTTTCTTGTTGAAAAGCAGAACCTTGTGGTGACGATCAAAGCACTGCTTGAATAAGCAGAGCTTTGTGTATTACGTAACCTCACGAGCCTCACAAACCGGTAGAGTCTAAAACGGGCGAAGGGAACGCAGGGAAAGCAGCACGTTTCTTTCTAGCTAGAAGTAGTGTCAGGGACCTACCAGCGCTGATACTTTACTTATGTGGATGATGGAATGTGGCGCGCCTCGGATAGGTCCTATAGGACCGGGAAACGTGTGCTTAGGAATTGCCAATCCGCTAAGCTGTATTTGCGGACCGGCCCTGCCATTTCCAAGGGTTCTCCGCGGGGAATCCTGAGGCACTAACTAGAGTGTCTCGAATCGGTAAGGAGCTCCGCTCTAGCCTTGACTCATGATGGAAACCAAAATCCAAATACGAACCGACGAATTTGATTATATTACTAGTACGGAGGCATAGTATATGGTACCTATGCTTCCTAAGATTAATACATTTACTTTGAAATGCTTTCATATACACTAATAATAATATTAGATGCGTATTTGCCGTATTTAGCATGTTTAATCACCATAAGGTAAAACCCTATCCTCTGGTGTGCGTTGCATTGTGTGATGGGACTTGGGTCTTATGGTGATTCCATTTTTTCCAAAAAGCATTGCGTTGTTTACGATGTATTTAATTATTTGTTATGACACTTTAAACTATGCATGGCAATCCATTAGAGTAAACCCGTTCCGCGTTAGCGGCGTGGTCTTTGGATTTGCCTTATATCTAATAGTTATTTTACCTAAGAATTCTCACACCAGTCCCACGACTGACCCATAGTTTGTTTCACCTTTTTGCAAACTTGGGTGCCCTCTTTTCCACACGGGCAGCCAAGTAGACAGGTTCATTCTTTGCTTGGAGTCTTTTCTTCGAAGCTGCTTATTTTCTATCTCTTGGATTTGCTTTTGTGGAGAGGTGATGACTTGGAGCTTGAAGACATTTATCTTTTGTTTCTATGGCATCTTTTCTTTTCTTTTTAGACATCAAATTTATTTCTTTTCTGCAACTTGTTGTAATAGCTTAGATTCTGTGACTGTGGATTTTCTGTGATTGATGACATTATATTTTTCCGCTGCTATAATGTTATTACTCTATGAATTTCCTTTTCTATATTGTATCTGTGTTCTGTTTTATTGTATTTATGTTGTATTCCAAAAATGATCATCCCTTGCTTTCATCCGTGGAAGTTTGGGGTCATCACATGACTAATTCAGGATCTAAAGATAGCGCAACGTTGGCAGTTCGGGCGAAAAATGTAGTCTTAAAAAATCTTGGTGTCAAGGTTTGTTCTGTGTAACCCTATGCATATGGATATTTATTTTTTCATGCTTGTTGACATAATTATTTTTTTGGAGTTCATATTTCAATGCAGAACCACTATGGAAGGGGGGACTTTAAAGGTAAGGCTGTTGCCATAACTCTAGCGGCAGACAAAATTGCCGTGTATGGTTGCAATTTTATTGGTATTCAGGATACGCTGTGCGATCTCTATGATAGGCACTATTTTAAGGACTTCTATATTGAAGGTGCTGTTGACTTCATTTGGGGCTTTGGACAGTCTTTATACGATGTGACGGCCCGCCCCGCACCAGCCTGCATTTCCTCCGAAAGTGCGCTGTACACATGTCCGACTAGCACGGGACGGTCGTCAGAAGAAAGGAAAGAAGGGAACGAACTAATCAAGAACCTGTAGAATGTCTCACAGCGCATGGAGTAAAATATAATAATAATAACATACTTGACATAAAACAGGCGAGACAGTGTGTAAGCTGATAACTAAAACCAACATCAACATCAGAGCAGCGGAAATCCAAATACAGCTTATTACAACTTTTCAAATTTACTGTCTCTAAACAAGAGAAAGCTAAAGTAGAAGATGCACCACCAATGCCCAAGCAGTGATCTTCAACAACACAGGGAGAATACTATATATTATGTGGAAGCCTCCTGCTCGTCTCCGGATCATCTACCCGTGCATCACCAGCTAACCTGTCTCTAGTCTGCTCGTGTGAGCACCCAGAGTAATAAGAGGAGACATAAAACTCTGGGTCAGACATAAAGCCTGGTATGAGCGATAAGCATCTAAACAAAACAATAACAGGTATACTAAACCATACCTGAACCTGGACCTGCAACCAAAGAGTTAGTACCACATACCGTACAGTACTCCAAGGTGCCATTATAAATAGTGTAAAGAATACATTGGTGGGGTGTGCATGTCATAATGATAGCAAACAAATCATCCATAGCAACCATCCTCACATCTCTCACTCAGTGCGTAAATCATACGATGTCCACCACTGTCAATCACTAGACCCATCGAAGTAGTGACGGAGTTCGACTTGTACAACTACTGCTACTACCAAGCTTACCACATGGAGTCATGACCAAATCTTTACAAATGACCCCACTTCATTGGTCTATAGCCCTTTAGTCGTACCTAGGCCACTGTGGCCCTGAATCCGTTCACGTACTTCCCATACATAGTGATCCAAAGTCATAGACATCGATATCCCCTTGGCACACGTCCCGCAGCAAAGCCCAATCATAAAGTGAACTCATCGGTTCCCAACTGGACCTTGAGCTCTAACTTCCCACATTGGACTACCTTTGCATCTCGGGTTATTGGTCAATACTGGGTCGGGTTCTCATTCTAGCCATCGGTTCAGGTCGAGTCCTCTACCTCGGGTCGGTTCGTAGTCTTCTCCTATAGCGGTTCAGTTCGGGTCCACAACGTCGCATCGGTTCGGGTCGGGTGCCTCACTTCGGGTCGGGTGTCATCTCCCTTCCAGTTCGTGCTTCCGCTCCGATCCGCTCCCTCGTTCTATCAAAGATCTATCAAAGAGATGATCAACGATGGGTTTGTTGTGGAATCTCATGGTGTATTTTAGAGGGTAGGAGACCTAAAAGAAGCGGTAATGGCCATGTTTGGCGTCGTGATGGTTACTGGAGGAACTCTCGGGTTAGAGATGATGAACGTGTAGGCCTGGGCCGTTATGAATGGGTTGGGTCTTATGAAATGGTGAGCCAAATGGTAAATAAATAAATGGTTTATTTAAATTAAATAAGGTGATAACTTGTGAACTTAATAACATTGTCATACGATATCAGAATTTCGAAAGGATTGATCCGTTGGGATCGTATGGACGGTGGCTACAACATGGAATTGACTGAGAGTGAATCGAAGCTCGCTACAATTTATTGCAAAATAAATTGTCCGTTTGAATCCACAGACGCAAATCGTTATTTAACGGTTAACGCGAAATGTGAGTAAAACTCACCAACTCTGAACAGTTATATTTTTATAACGTATTCTTAGAACTGATAATTATCTGTTGATTGTTGTGTGTTAACTGTTTGGATGGATTTCTTATGTATTGGTTGAAAATACAGATAATGATATATACATAAATCATTAATCAAATATTGATTCTGTTTAGCAGAATATTTCATATTGAAATGAAATTGATGTTAATTATATTGTTTAACATATGTGATGCAGGGAAACAGGTTGGAGGGACTCGACTGGGTTCCTCAATATATAAAATACTGTTTTGTTTCATATAATGTGATATATGATCTGTTGTTGATTATGTGTGTTTGAATGATATCGATCATTGTTATATGGTACGTTAAATACTGTAAGAATACCGGGACGTAGAAAAGGGGATTTTCAAAGTATATTTTGAAAATAAATTAGTTATATAAAATCAATGGATTTTATATAGAAAAGGAAAAAAAGGGATTTATAAAAGAAAACAGTTATAAAACCCAAAGGGTTTTGAAAAGGAATATTTATTGAACATTAAATATGATAAAGATAAAAGGAAATTTATTTATAAAATCAAAGAATTTTATAAAAAAAGATTATTTACTTAGAAAGTAAATAAAGGTATAAAAAAGATTATTTACTTAGAAAGTAAATAGAAGTGTAAAACGATTATTTACTTAGCAAGTAAATAGAAGTATTAAGAAAGATATTTACTTATAAAGTAAATAGAATTTATAAAGGAATATTTATTTAGAAAATATGATAAAGATTAAAGGGAAATTATTTATAAAATCAAGTGATTTTATAAAAGGGAATTATTTATAAAATCAAAAGGGTTTTATAAAGAGGAATAATTATTGGGAAAATAAATAGAAGTATAAAGAGATTATTTATTTAGAAAATAAATAAGATATCATAAGGATATTTATTTGGAAAATAAATTGGATAATTAAAAAGGATTATTTACTAAACAAATAGAGATTTTATAAAGGGATTATTTATAAAACAAATAGAGTTTTATAAAGGGATTGTTTGTAAGGCAAATAGAATTATAAAAGGGAATAAAGTTTAAATGAAAACCTGTTTAACGAGTATATGTGAAAAGATTTATTTAAAGTAGATAATAAATAGAATCTGTTTAACAGATAAATTGAGACGATTAATTCATACATAATATTTTATTAATTAAGTAAAATAGTTATCACTGGATAAATGGAATATACAAGTCACGACTTATATAGAGAAGTAAGAATCAGTTTCAACATCGATATTTGAAACTGAATATGGACGAAGAGTGAATCGAATATTCCTTATTTAAAAAGGAGTAAATCAAAAGTGTTTAATCAATAGAGTTAATCAAATAGAGTTAGTTGAATAGAGTTAGTCGATTAGAGTTAACCAATAGAGTTAAAGGAGAAAATCGAATCTAGTCATTTGAAATGAGGTTAAATCGAATATAGTTATTTGAGATAGAGTTAAAACAAACATAGTTATTCGAATATAAGTTAATCGAATATTAGTTATTCGATACGAGTTAATCAAGTCGAGTTAAATAAGTTGAGTTAATTAAGTTAAGTTAGTCAAGAGGAGTTAATCAAACCGAGTTAATCCAAATGAGTTAATCCAAATTAGTTAATCCAAAGGAGTTAGTCGAATATAGTTTATTCGAATAGAGTTAAAGGAAAGGAGTTATCGATTAGTTTAATCGAAAGGAGTTATCGATTTTAGTTTAATCTAAAGGAGTTAATCTAATTTAGTTATTCGAAAGTGAGATTATCGAATATAAGTTATTCAAAAGGAGATTATCGAATATAGCGTATTCGAGAGAAAGAGATCGAATATAAGTTATTCGAAAGAGTGAGTTAATCGAATATAAGTTATTCGAAGTGAGTTAATCGAATATAAGTTATTCGAAGAGAGTTATTGAATATAAGTATTCGAAGTGAGAGAATCGAATATAAGTTATTCGAAGAGAGTTAATTGAATATATGTTATTCGAAGTAATTTAATCGAATATTAGTTATTCAAAGTGTTAATAGAATATTAGTTATTCAAAGAGTATTAATCGAATATAAGTTATTCGAAGGAGTTATCGATTTTAGTTTAATCGAAAGGAGTTATCGAATATAGTTATTCGAAGAAGGATTTTCGAATATAGTTTATTCGAAAAGGAGTTATCGAATAAAGATTACTCGAAAGGGAGTTATACGTCGAATTCAATTATACCGAATTCGGGAAAGTATTATTTACTTTTCGGTTTTTAAATCAAGATTTATTTATTTATAAATAAATTAGAGTAGGTTAATTATTCAAAGTAAGAAATAAAAAGTTAGATGTTAAGTTTGATATTTCAGAAGTAGTGTTTATAATGTTAGCGTTATAATCAATGTTTTCAATAAAGAAGTGGATTCGTAAATAGAACCCGAGAGTTACGTAAGGAAGTTTGTTAAAGATTTAAAAGATAAACTTTGACTATTTCGAAGTTAAAACGTTGTTCAGTTAAGGTCTGAGAGGTAATTATACCCCAACTTGATTGACTTCCTTCTTAACTAAGGAATGGTAAGGTTTGATAGTGAAGGATGGTTATGTAAATTTAGTTAATGAGTGAAATGGTTCGAGTTGGCATGGAGATGTTTGATTTAAACATCGGTTTAAACCAAGTGAAGGAGTTTTGGAAATGTTTTCCAAATAAGCATCATAAATGTTTTCTGAAAATAGAAAATAAGAATTTAGAATATATGGAAACAGAAGATAAATAAATTAATGAACTAAAGAAAATGTTCAATGTAATTGATCGATATAATTTCCATTTGGAAATAATATCGTTGTTTGCACACGTGTTTTCCTTTGATAGTAAACTCAGCGACTATCGAAGTTTTCGACCATTTTAACGTTGTTAATATGGAGAGACCGGTTGGATTATTATCCAAAGAACCACTCCCTATTGGCATAAGCGTTGCGAATCATATATGCCAAAGATAATTGAAGACGGAGTAAAGTGCAAGGGCTGTTGTATAAATCTTAGGTAAAGATTGCCTAAGATGGATGTACTGAATAGTGCCTTCGGTTTTTCCAGTCCCAGGACGACCTGTATGGAAGAATGTCTGATAGAGTATATTTAATAGATCGCTAAGTTGATCTCTTCAAACGTATTTACGTTTGGTGGCGGAGCAATTCGTTTCTCTTAGCTGTATACCCGTGGTATTTTTGGGGAAATCAATTTGTGATTTGGCGGGTATGACGATGTGACATTCAAAGTGAATAAACATGTGATCTGTCAGATATAAGCGTGGCCTCTAGCCTCACATCTGGGAAATGACAAAAATCGAGCAGGCATCATGGCTATGTAGGTCACACCTATTAGGGTGTATAATAACCTGATCTAGAGTTTCATTTACTTCTAAAAAATCTATTGTCGATGCTATCCCATTCGGGAAACGGTTGCTGATCCCAACCGTTGGTGATATACATTCGATACACTCAAGCGAAATGAGTGGTTGGTCATGTGTGGCCGGGTTGCAAGATATTCTTGTTGAACCCAGTGTATTCCTCTCTAGAGGTACACTAGCGAAAGGTGGTTCCATACCTTGTCATAGTTGGAAATCCATTATCCAATAAGAGCTCGCGGTTTTGATTATATACCATGTATGTAGAACGTGAGATGAAAGTGTTTCTGCTAGATGATTATTATATTGTAGTTGATAGACATTATTATAATATCAATGAGTTTTGATATAAAGATTATTTGGATTCTCATAAGGAAAAAAACCCGTTCCGTTATACAGCGTGGTCTTATGAGATATCGTTTAATGGTTCAAACTGTTTTACTCATACCAGTCCCATGACTGACCCAGAGTTTATTTTGTTTTGTTTTCCCTAAACTCTTGGGTGCCCAATTTTGTACGGGCAGTCAAGTAGTCGGGATTTACAGATACTTGAAGAGCTGGAGCAGGAGGCTTTAGGATCATATAGCTATTGTTTATTTCCGCTGTGTTGTAAGTGATGTACTTTGGAAATGATATGTATATTCAAGTATAGATTTATATTTCAAAATTTGATATATATTATATGTTATTCGTTCCGCTGTGAGGTTCGTGTTGCTCTGATGTTGTGTTCTTCATCTTCTTCTATTCTAAGTTTCTATCTTATCTATTCTCACCCTCTATTTTCTTTCCATTAGTTTTCTGTTTTCCAGTGCAATTGGGGTTGGACTTGTGATATTTGGTCTGCTCAAATTGGACTGAAATTTGGGGACACTACAGTTGGTATCAGAGCTTAAGGTTAAGTGAATTACCTTGGCTCTGTGGCGTGACTCAGTAGAGATGGGGTTAGTAATACCCTAGATTGAGTTGAGTATATATATATATGAGTGAACGTATTTGTTATTGATATAAAAATTTGTTTTATATTGTGAAGATTTATTGGTTGAGTTGTTTATGAGTTCTGGTCGATCAGTTTGATCCACTGTATCGGTAGGAGTTTTTAAACACTCGAATACGATAGGACGACATGATATGTTTTGAAAAGAGGGTAAATGAAAATAAGTTTACCCAAACTATATTTTTATATAGAGAAGATATATATATATATTGGAATTATAATATATTGGATATATTGGTTGTTATTATAATCGAGTAAGGTTATAAATTAAATGGTTATATATATAACCCAGTATAATTCGTATAAGTGTTACAAAATGAATTAAATCTGAATATAAGTCAGAATTGAAATTAAAACCCTAGAGATTTGGAAAAAGTGTTTGTAAATGGAATGGAATTAAATATATTAGAATTTTAAAATCCTAGGAGATTTTAAATTGTTTTACAAGCATTGGGAATAGTATTTTGAAAATGAAATTCAAAATGAAAGTGTTTAAAATGGTTTTGAAAGTTATATAGTATTGAACTCACTTTGATCGCTGGGAAATAATTCTGGTGATGACTGTGCAGCAGCATCAGTGTTCATTTTCAAGTTCTAAATGACGGATTACTACCAAGGGTTTTGTTTTTGAATTGTTTGAGAAAAACAAGTTGTTTGAAATCCTGAAAAGGGAAGTTTGGTTTTAGAAAAGCAAAGCTGTTTAAAAACTCCCATAAATAGATTGTTGAATTAAAATCAAATTTAAATAAAAATTTATGGAAATAAATTGGAATTGAATTGAAAACCAATTAAGGGGAAATTGAATTGGGTTAGAATGATATGGAGAAAATGGGATTTGTGGCATAGGAATCCGAAATGGTATTGGATTGATGAGTTAAGAATTTAAAAATCAAAAATGGAACTTTGATTTGAGATTGAATTCGACTTAGGTTTAAGCGAATGGTTGGATTTGTGGATAAAAACAGATTGGAATTTGATTGGGCTGACATTGGTATCTGCTAAAATTGATAGCAGATGGAAGTGATAAAGTTGATATGCTCGAGAAAAAGGTACAAGTTTATATTATATATGGGTTTGAGATTTTGATGAGTCGATATGGCAAGCCGCTTGGCTGTTTGATATTCTTTGAGTTGGACATGGCCCAGAGAGGCGAGTTGGAGTTTGATCGATTTACCAGTACAAAGGTGGTGCTGGCAAAAAAATTCAAAAAGTTAAGGTGTTAGAAAATTTTCAGGATTTTGGAAAATTTTCATTGATAAGAATTAATTAATAATTTAATTGAAATTAAATTAGTTTAGTCAAAATTGAAGTTAAGGAATAAACAAATGATCTTTAACCCGTCAATAGGGTTTGTTTTCTACCTTAGCAATTTCAAGGACGAAAATATTTTTAAGTGGGGAAGAATGTAACGACCCGCATTTTTCAGCGATATAATTATTTTATTTAACTATTTAAATAGTGAATTAGAGAATTTAAATGGTCGTTTAATTAAATAATATTGAATATTTAATTAAAATAAATAATAGAATAATATATTTAATTCAGAAATAATCAAAAATAGTGGAATTCACAAAATTGTGTGAACTGGATTATTTAAAATATATAATTCAGTTTAGAGTTGAATTATATTCACGAATATATTATATAAACGAAGTTAGAACGTATAATTATATTATAATTAAAATCGAGCTCGAAATGGCGCGACAGTTCGTAATTTGGCGATTCGAACTTTAAACGAATATACAGAAGCTGTTTTAAATCGCATTTCTATGAAACAAGAAACGTTCAGAGCTGGTGAAGTAAATTTTTCTGATGGAAGAGAAAAATCAGGATTTCGTCGTGTAGATTTTGATTTATGTCCATATCAAATTTTCGAATAGTCGCCATAGAATCGTTTATAGACCATAACGATATATTTAATTATAATTAAATATTGGCTTCGAATTTAGATAAGACCTTTGAGGCGTAGGTATAACTTAATTTTTAGAATTTTACTGTAATTTTAATTAATTAAATACGCGACTTTTTATTTGGAGTATTTTGCACCCTATACCAATATTTTGGGGTTTCACAATATGAGTTAACCTACCGATATTTTTATATTTTTGGGATCCAGGGACATTGCTCGTCATAATGGTATTGTTAGTTCTGTCGTTATCGTTTCGTACGTGACAAAATTTTTCATGGCAACTTAACTTCTCTAAACCTAGTATCACTTTCTCAATACGGTCAAAACAGATGCCACGACCTTCATTCTTCTCAGCCGCAGGTTCTCCTTCTAAAACGTGGAAAAATCTAATTCTTACAAACTAAATCAGATCCTATAAATACCCTTAAAAATCCTTAAGACCTAAACTCATTCTTCTGTAAAATGAAAAGAGGCGCCTCCTCTTTAATATCCTCCTCTGTAAATCAAAACAAGATGTCGCCTCCCTCTTCAATCCTTCTACAAATGAAATCAACTTCAGTTCTCCACGATATCTTGCAACTCCAGATCCATTTGACTCGCACAAGTGAAGGCTTCAACTCAGTGTGCTAATTAAAAGGTGCGACGCCAGTTTTGTTCGTGGGATTTTCACAGACCGAACTAGGGTTTGGATTCTTGGGGATTTGATGTTGTAATTCATGGTTTGGTTGTCATTTTTGGATTCACGAGATCGATAAGTGTTTGTTGGCCAAGTTTTGAGGGTTTTAAGGGGAATGAAGTTCGGTGTCTGTCACCGTAGTGCTGAGCCTAGCTGTTCGACGCAAGGGAAAATGAGGGTTCGAGCACTTCATTTACAGGATTAGGCTGTGGAGATTTAGTAGAAGAAGATCAGGGTGATCTTTGTTTTGAAATTCACGAAGAAGAAATGAGATTGTATAAGTGTTGGGTTCACACGTTTATTACAAGGTTCGGAAGAAATTTCCTGGATGTTGATTTTCTCTAGGGGAGTGCGAGTTTGAAGAAACTGATTCGAAAATGAAGAGATATCAAAGAGATGATCAACGATGGGTTTGTTTTGGAATCTCATGGTGTATTTTAGAGGGTAGGAGACCTGAAAGAAGCGTTAATGGCCATGTTTGGCACCGTGATGGTTACTGGAGGAACTCTCGGGTTAGAGATGATGAACGTGTGGGCCTGGGCAGTTATGAATGGGTTGGGCCTTATGAAATGGTGAGCCAAATGGTAAATAAATAAATGGTTTATTTAAATTATATAAGGTGATAACTTGTGAACTTAATAACATTGTCATACGATATCAGAATTTCGAACGGTTTGATCCATTGGGATCGTATGGACGGTGGCTACAACATGGAACTGACTGAGAGTGAATCGAAGCTCGTTACAATTTATTGCAAAATAAATTGTCCGTCTGAATCAATAGACGCAAATCGTTATTTAACGGTTAACGCGAAATGTGAGTAAAACTCACCAACTCTGAACAGCTATATTTTTATAACGTATTCTTAGAACTGATAATTATCTGTTGATTGCTGTGTGTTAACTATTTGGTTGGATTTCTTATGTATTGGTTGAAAATATAGTTTACGATATATATATAAATCGTTAATCAAATATTGATTCTGTTTAGCAGAATATTTCATATTGAAATGGAATCGATGTTAATTATATTGTTTAACATCTGTGATGCAGGGAAACAGGTTAGAGGGACCCGACTGGGTTCCACAATATATAAAATACTGTTCTGTTTCATATATTGTGATATAAGATGTAATATATAATCTGTTGTTGATTATGTGTGTTTGAACGATATCGATCATTGTTATATGGTACGTTAAATACCGTAAGAATACTGGGATGTATAAAAGGGGATTTTCAAAGTATATTTTGAAAATAAGTTAGTTATATAAAATCAATGGATTTTATATAGAAAAGGAAAAAAAGGGATTTTATAAAAGAAAACAGTTATAAAATCAAAAGGGTTTTGAAAAGGAAATATTTATTGAAAATAAATATGATAAAGATAAAAGGAAATTTATTTATAAAATCAAAGAATTTTATAAAAAGGATTATTTACTTAGAAAGTAAATAAAGGTATAAAGAAAGATTATTTACTTAGAAAGTAAATAGAAGTGTAAAACGATTATTTACTTAGCAAGTAAATAGAAGTATTAAGAAAGATATTTACTTATAAAGTAAATATAATTTATAAAGGAATATTTATTTAGAAAATATGATAAAGATTAAAGGGAAATTGTTTATAAAATCAAGTGATTTTATAAAAGAGAATTATTTATAAAATCAAAAGGGTTTTATAAAGAGGAATAATTATTGGGAAAATAAATAGAAGTATAAAGAGATTATTTATTTAGAAAATAAATAAGATATCATAAGGATATTTATTTGTAAAATAAATAGGATAATTAAAAAGGATTATTTATTAAACAAACAGAGATTTTATAAAGGGATTATTTATAAAACAAATAGAGTTTTATAAAGGGATTGTTTATAAGGCAAATAGAATTATAAAAGGGAATAAAGATTAAATGAAAATTTGTTTAACGAGTAAATGTGAAAAGATTTATTTAAAGTAGATAATAAATAGAATCTGTTTAAAAGATAAATTGAGATGATTAATTTATAAATAATATTTTATAAATTAAGTAAAATAGTTATCACTGGATAAATGGAATATACAAGTCAAGACTTATATAGAGAAGTAAGAATCAGTTTCAACATCGATATTTGAAACTGAATATGGACGAAGAGTGAATCGAATATTCCTTATTTAAAAAGTAGTAAATCAAAAGGGTTTAATCAATAGATTTAATCAAATAGAGTTACTTGAATAGAGTTAGTCGATTAGAGTTAACCAATAGAGTTAAAGGAGAAAATCGAATCTAGTCATTCGAAATGAGGTTAAATCGAATATAGTTATTTGAGATAGAGTTAAAACAAACATAGTTATTCGAATATAAGTTAATCGAATATTAGTTATTCGATAGGAGTTAATCAAGTCGAGTTAAATAAGTTGAGTTAAATAAGTTAAGTTAGTCAAGAGGAGTTAATCAAACCGAGTTAATCCAAATGAGTTAATCCAAAGGAGTTAGTCGAATATAGTTTATTCGAATAGAGTTAAAGGAAAGGAGTTATCGATTAGTTTAATCGAAAGGAGTTATCGATTTTAGTTTAATCGAAAGGAGTTAATCGAATTTAGTTATTCGAAATTGAGATTATCGAATATAAGTTATTCAAAAGGAGATTATCGAATATAGCGTATTAGAAAGAAAGAGATCGAATATAAGTTATTCGGAAGAGTGAGTTAATCGAATATAAGTTATTCGAAGTGAGTTAATCGAATATAAGTTATTCGAAGAGAGTTATCGAATATAAGTATTTGAAGTGAGAGAATCGAATATAAGTTATTCGAAGATAGTTAATTGAATATATGTTATTCGAAGTAAGTTAATCAAATATTTGTAATAACCCGGAAATCCGAACCAATTTAAAATTTTTATTTTGGCAATTTTAATGAATTTTAAATATTTAAAATGATTATTTTAAATAATATCGACGGGAAATTTATTTTGAATAGAATTAGAATGTATATATTTATATAGATCGTCGTTGGAATATAAATATTTTAATTATAAAAGGAATTGAAAATGGCGTGGTAGTTCGATAATTCGATTTCAAATTTCAATTGAACATACCGGGTGCAAAATAAACCGGATTTTAGCGAAACAAAAAATATTAGAATCTATTTGAGAATATCTTTCCAACGAATCCGAAAAATTGAAATTTCATAGCGGGGATAAAAAGTTATGCCCAGTAGAAAATTCAGAATAGTCGCTATGGAATTTCGGCCTTTAAAAATGGAAATTTTGCAAACGATCTCGGTTTTCGACGAAACCAATTTTGTTGGATCCGGGATGTTAAGTTATTGCTAGATTCAAATTTTGGTAATTTTTCGAATCAATATGTGAGCGTGGCGAAGGAAAACGCATTTGACCAGTTTTAGTTGATTTTAATCGACTGGAAAATGGCCATTTTTCAGACGGTCTCAGAATTTGATGAAATTAGTTTTGTTAGGATCGCATCGTCAATTCGAAGCTAGAAAATGTTTTTCGGGAATTTTTCTAGTTAGTATGTGGCCTCGGTAAATTGAAATGCGCGTTCAAATTCAATATATAGAGTTATATGTTGATTTTGACGAAAACTGATCGAAATGATCGGATCAACCTACGATACATATCCCATTGTGTTCAGAATGGGGGTAATTAGCTATGGATGACAGGCGGTGAGCCTCGTTTATAGGTCAAATGAAAAGTCAACTTTTTGAAATTAAATAATATAAAATTAAAATAAACCCTCACTCCCTTTTATCTCTCCTATGCCCCCCCCCCGTTACTTCCAAATCAGAAAAAAAAAGAAAAAAAAGGAGAAAGGGGCGATGGAGAGGGGGATCGCCGCCGCACTCCATCGCGCCCCTCCCCCCCCCAAGTGGCGCGCCGCCCCTATCTCTTCTCCCTCTCCCCTCCAGATTCGAACCCAAAGCCACCTTCACCCGAAAACACCCTGCGCCCTAACCCTAACCGACCTGAAAGCCCCTCGCCGTACCCCCTGGCCCACGCTCCACCACCGCGCCCCCTCCTCCTGTTGCTGCCGTTGCTTCTTCTTCCTCCTCCCTTCAGCCCCTCGAGCACCCCTCCGACAGTGAACACCCCCTCCCCTTCCCTATTTCAATGTAAGTTGCTTATTCTCCTTTGATTTTTTGTATAGAAATGATTAGATTTTTGGGTTACATAAAAGTTAGATTTTTATAAATAAAGAGGGACGATTTTTATGAAGTAGAAAGAATAAAAAATACGATTTTTATATTATATAGATAGAAAAAAAAATTTGACCTTTATATGTGTAGCGAAATAAAATTCTGATTTTTTTTATATATATGTTGAAATAAAAAAAATGTGATTTTTATAGCGATGATATAAAAATTCGATCTTTATATTAGAAGTAGATATAAAAATATAATTTTTATATAGGAAGGAGCGTTATAAAAATATAATCTTTATTCTATGAACAGCGGTGTAAAAATAGAATTTTTATCTATACAGTAGCGGTATAAAAATAGAATTTCTATTTATAAAGTAGCGGTGTAAAAATGTGGTTTTTATATACATAGCAACAATATAAAAATGTGATTTTTATATATGTAGTGGCTACGGGCAACAAAAGTGACAAAAGGTGAGCATGACGAAGAATTCTACATATGAAGAGTCGTGGCGTTGGTTTAGCTAGTCGGTGAGAACTTCTCACTTTAAATTTTATTTTCTAGTTATAAAAATATATACTAGGATGCAGACGGTGCTTAGCAGCACCCGACACCCGTCATCCACAGACCATGGATGGCTTGTATGTTTGATTGTTTGTTGTGGTGAAAATTGATTGTGTGATGTGAAATGAAATAAAATATTTATATAGTTAAAATTATTTTATCGTTAAAAATATAATTTTTAACGTGAATGTGAATAAATATTTATAAACAAATCAGACGATTTGTTTATATACACTGGTTTGACTGGTATTGATTGGGACGATAAATTTTACACATCACCCAACTGCACAAATAAAATCTGTGTTTGATTATCTGAAACCCTACACGGGTATTGGGATGATATTTGGCATACACTAATCCCAATTATTTAATTGTATGTCGATCGATTGGTCGACAGACTGTGTAAGCGTTAATTATTTATATTTAATGCTTATGCAGTTGTGTGGTGCACTTTGGATGATGGTTGATTATTTATCGTTGTTATTATATACATGTGTTGTATGGAATCCATATAATTAACATTATATGGTAATTGATTGGGCCTCATTCCAATTGGGAAAATAAAGAATATTATAAAATATAGATTCATGTGTTGATAGTACTCATTCGTTGAGATTAGTCATGTGTTGGACGAAATATTTTAACAATAAAATTTACATCTTTATCATATATAAAATTAGAAACTAATTGGAAAATAGATAAGATGAGTGGTCTCCTGGGTATTGATCTGATGTTGATTTCGGCCTTCGGGGTTAACGCTTAGGGAATCGTTCTCTTACTAATTTACGGTTAGAGTCTAATTAAAAATTTAACGATAGAAATCATAATTTTATAAAATATATTAAATAATAAAAATAGTCACATATGGACAGTACTCATTTGTTGAGATTAGTCATGTGTTGAAAGAAATATAGATTCATGTGTTGAATAGAATAAATATTCATTTGTTGAATAGAGTAACGGAATTATTGAAAAATATATAAAGCCGTGTTGATTAGAGATGCGCTATTTTGACGCGAACGATATTTATATCGATTATATTCGTTTTTATAATGAATATCGAAAGGAGATTTAAAAATTGAATTGAAAAGAAAACGAATTCAAATTGAATTGAATATAAAACGAATTTGAATTGAATTGAACAGAAAATGAATTCAAATTGAATTGAATATAAAACGAATTCGAATTGAATTGAAAAGAAAACGAATTCGAACTGAATTGAATAGAAAATGAATTCGAATTGAATTGAAAAGAAAACGAATTCGAATTGAATTGAATATAAAACGAATTTGAATTGAATTGAATATAAAACGAGTTCGAATTGAATTGAATATAAAATCAATTTGAATTGAAATCAAATAGAAATGAAAGTAAAAAGAATTTATAATGGAAAATTCAATTTTGATTTGAATTTGAAATGAAAGTTGAAGTTGTTTTTGAAACAAATTTGAAACGATTTATAAAATTCGTTTTAAAAGGAAATCGACGAAATATATATAATATATATATTATATATATAATGGCCTGAATAGAACGCGCCGCGGCAGTTCGTGAATTTCGACCATTGACTTCGAACGGACATTACGGGAGATCCGACTATCAGATTCTCCTAAATCCGGAACCGTTGGGTTCGTATCGAAAAGAGCTTTCCAATGAATATTAGAAATTTGAAATCTACCGGCTGGATTTGGAGACACGTCCAAATCAAATTTGGAAAAGGTCGCTGTAAGTGCAGTTCGATGGCCGTTGATGGAAATCGACTATACGGGCCTTGATAAAATTATTAAAAATAGTAATAATTTGTGTAAAATTATAAGAAATGATTTGGGAAAAATTGGGATGAAAAACTCCATATTTGAAAAGATAAAAATAGATTTTTATCGAAATGAACTAGTTTTGAACTAAAATTAAAACCCATTTATTTTTAAATAAATAAATTGTATTTGAAATGGGTTTTAAATAACCAGAATTTCTAATATATTTAATTGGAATTGAATTAGAATTGATTTGTGGGTTTATCGTGAATGGTGTTCTAAATAACACTTGTTCTTTAACCCGATAATAAATAGAATGTGATTTGGGTTTATCGTGAACTGTGTTTTAAATGACATTAGTTCTTTAACCCAGTAAAAGGAGTTTTAATGAATCTGTAATTAGATTGAAATGTGAATTGATAATGAAAATTATCAAATTTGGAAAATGAGCGAGAATGGAGTATCACCATTTTTGCTCCAAAGCGATAGTTAAATCTTTAATTAGATTTGAACGCGAAATGGTAATTAATTTTACCGATAACACCGTGGTGTTAGATATGGAGTATTACCAGTTTTGCTTCATGGGATAAATAGGTTGGGATTGGGAAATAAAATAAATAATTACTTCGGTGTGGTTCGCTAATCCCGACTAGTTTGGAAAACCATAATTTGGTTTGAAATGATATCCAAAGGAAGATTAAAGAATAAATTTTAAAGAATTTATCTTTGATAAAATTAATGGGAACCTTTCCCTAAGAACGTGAAATTTAGGAACTAACTGGGGATCAGTTAAGTTGAATGGTTTCCTGGGTATTGATCTGATGTTGGTTTCGGCCTTCGGGGTTAATATTTGGGGAATTGTTCTCTTACTAATTTACGGTTAGTGACTGCTGAATTGGAATGAGGCGTATGTTGTGTTTGTGTAACATTGGTTTATTATATACGTGGGTCATTCAGAAAGGCCGGGTTTAAACCCATTTTGAATAATCGATTCGACGATATGTCGAAGATGAAGACGGTGGTTGAAGACCGGAAGTCTTCACATCGTTTGGATGATTATTGATGATCTCGATTGGGCTGTACACCCAAGATGAGGGAATCAGTTGGTGATCGTCCAGACATACTTGGAGATCGATGGATATGCGAGGAAAGTGCCTCCGATTTCGTTCAGACCCAGAACGAACTTGTAAATGGACCATGTGTCTGACATTGGATTTTATTCTGTGTTTGATTGATCTCTATTAAATATACATCTGTTTGGCGGCGCAGAATTTATTCTCTTGCTTAACGCCCTGCTCTGAGAAGTACGAGCTCAGAGGTTGTATATCGATGGACATCCGTCGCATGGAGTTAATTGCCTGTGTGGCACGCTTAAGTGGCAAATGATCAAGGCTTCTATTGAAAATCAAAGTCTTGTGGTTAGTGATCAAAGCATGGCCTGTGTGGCGCAGCTTTGTGTATAGTGTGAATTCTCGAGCCTCACACCTCGGTATGAGTCAAAAACGGGATAGTGACTGCAGGGAGAGCACGACGTTTCTTTCTAGCTACTGGTGGTGTCAGTGCTTAAACTGGCTAACATTTATATACTTTTCACCTATGTAGTTGTTGGATGCGAGGCGCCTCGATTTTAGGTCTGTTAGGACCGGGAAACGTGTGTTCAGGAATTGCCAATCCTCAAACGTAAGAGAGGACCGACCCTGAAGATCCAAGGGTTACCCAGAGTGTGTAGTCCTGAGGCATTTGCTAGAGTGTCTCGAAATGGAGAGGAGCTTGCCCCTTGCCTCGACTCATGACGGAAATCCAATTTCCAATACGTGACTTGCGGTTTTATTTGTAGAGCCTAGTATGGCGACATAGTAGCATGGGATACTATGCCGTCTATGATTGATATTTATGATTGAAGTTGTTTTGACACTATACACTTATAATAGTATCAAATGATTAGTTTTAAACGTACCAAGCATGTTTGGCTATTATAAGGGAAAACCCTATCCTCCGTCTTGCGTTGCATTGTGTGATGGGACCTGGTCTTATAATAGCTTCATTTTTCGAAAAAGCATTGCGTTGTTTATTCTATGCACTGGTGTTCTTGGGAGGAAACCCGTTCCGTGTTATACGCCGTGGTCCCTTGAATTACTCTCTTTTAAAGTAAAGTTTTGAATAACTGTTTTAGTTCTCACACCAGTCACATGACTGACCTGGAGTTTATTGTTTTAACCTAAACTCTAGGTGCCCTTATTTTCGAGACAGACAACTAGTAGTTTTGGTTTTGCAGATTTATATTCACAGGATCCTGATTTACAACTGGAACAATGCTCGGAAAGCTCTGTATCCGTGTATTACTTTTAGTTGTGTTTTGTATTATTTTTCCGCTGCAGTATTGTATTTAAACCTCTGATTTCCTCTGTTGTATAATATTCATTCCTACTCTGTATATTCTTGTATTCTGATGGAATTGTTGTAATTAACAATGAAATGTTCTTCTGTTTGCGTTCTGATTCATCTTGTCCTCAATTCAATTTGTGCTTTCCTTCACGGGGAAGTTCGGGTCGTTTCATTTGGTATCAGATCTTTGGTTTACAGAGCTCGAGAACAAGACACATTAGAACCGAACGAAAGAATTCATCAGATATTGGATTAGTAATATCCAATTAGAATGACTCGTTAGAGATAGGATCAGTAGAGTCCTAGAACGAGTGGAAATAGTGAAATTTTTTGAAATAAAATTGAAAACAAACTTTGTTTTGAAAATGAAATTCCCGTAGACGTATTTGAATATTTTATTTGTATTGAATTTGGACAATCGAGTATATAAAGATTTTGCATATATGCGTCATGAACGTATATTCGAAGTTTAAATATACTGGATAGATATAGAATCACTCTCTAGTGGCCCAAAGATGATTCTAATGGTTGAGTACTCGTCGTCAGAATTTATTTTCGAGTGACGATGGGGTGATATCTATATATTTCCATTAGACTGGTGTGAGAACCAAAACTAGATCGATTTATTGTTGTGATTTGGCATCAAAAACATGATTTTCTGTATATGTATCAAAGTTATGAATTTGAAGCGATAATCTACTAATTGATTGCTGGTTGTGTTGTTTGTTTATTTGGTTGAAATTTTGAACCATTTAGCCTAATTGAACCAAATAGTGAGCTGTATTGAAAATTGCATGCATATACATGTACTTACGTTGAACAGGTCATAGCAAGGAGGCTAGAGAAGAGGAATAAAATTGTTTGCCCGAAAAATAGGTACATGTTTATTGTATTTCTTTGGGTTTGGATGATTTTATGAGCCGATTGGCTAGCCGCTTGGCCTTTTCTTTTTCTTTTGGATTGAAGAAGGCCATGGGAGGCTATATGAAATATGCCGAAGTCCCCGGTGCAGGGGAGGTTATGGCGAAATTTTTCGAAAATTTAGGGTGTTAGCCAAATTTTTGAAAAGTTCTTAGAAATTGAAAAGTTGAAGAACTTAAGCCGTAATGAAAATAATGGAAGTTGAGTTGATTAGTTAAACAACTTTCAGCTTCGTTCCTTTTCGGGAACGAAAAGTTTTAAGTGGGGGAGATTGTAATAACCCGGAAATCCGAACCAATTTAAATTTTTTATTTTGGCAATTTTAATGAATTTTAAATATTTAAAATGATTATTTTAAATAATATCGACGGGAAATTTATTTTGAATAGAATTAGAACATATATATTTATATAGATCGTCGTTGGAATATAAATATTTTATTTTAATTATAAAAGGAATTGAAAATGGCGCGGTAGTTCGATAATTCGATTTCAAATTTCAATTGAACATACCGGGTGCAAAATAAACCGGATTTTAGCGAAACCAAAAATATTAGAATCTATTTGGGAATATCTTTCGAACGAATCCGAAAAATTGAAATTTCATAGCGGGAATAAAAAGTTATGCCCAGTTGAAAATTCAGAATAGTCGCTATGGAATTTCGGCCCATAAAAATGGAAATTTTGCACACGATCTCGGTTTTCGACAAAACCACTTTTGTTGGATCCGGGATGTTAAGTTATTGCTAGATTCCAATTTTTGTAATTTTTCAAATCAATATGTGAGCGTGGCTAAGGAAAACGCGTTTGACTAGTTTAAGTTGATTTTAATCGACTGGAAAATGGTCATTTTTCAAACGATCTCAGAATTTGATGAAATTAGTTTTGTTAGCACCGCATCGTCAATACGAAGCTAGAAAATATTTTTCGGGAATTTTTCTAGTTAGTATGTAGCCCCGGTAAATTGAAATGCGCGTTCAAATTCAATATATAGAGTTATATGTTGATTTTGACGAAAACTGATCGAAATGATCGAATCAGCCTACGATACATATCCCATTGTGTTCAGAATGGGGGTAATTAGCTATGGACGACAGGCGGTGAGCCTCGTTTAGAGGTCGAATGAAAAGTAAACTTTTTGAAATTAAATAATATAAAATTAAAATATACCTTCACTCCCCTTTATCTCTCCTATGCCCCCCCCGTTACTTCCAAAAAAGAAAAAAAAAGGAGAAAGGGGAGACGGAGGAGGGGAATCGCCGCCGCACTCCATCGTACCCCCCAGGTGGCGCGCCGCCCCTATCTCTTCTCCCTCTCCCCTCCAGATTCGAACCCAAAGCCACCTTCACCCGAAACCCCATGCGCCCTAACCCTAACCGCCTTGAAAGCCCCTCGCCGTACCCCCTGGCCCACGCTCCGCCACCGCGCCCCTCCTCCTGTTGCTGCCGCCGCTGCTTCTTCTTCTTCCTCCCTTCAGCCCCTCAAGCACCCCTCCGACAGTGAACACCCCATCCCCTTCCCTATTTCAATGTAAGTTGCTTATTCTCCATTGATTTTTAGTATAGAAATGATTAGATTTTTGGGTTACATAAAAGTTAGAATTTTATAAATAAAGAGGGACGATTTTTATGAAGTAGAAAGAATAAAAAATATGATTTTTATAATATATAGATAGAAAAAAATTTGACCTTTATATGTGTAGCGAAAAAAAAATCTGATTTTTATTATATATATGTTGAAATAAAAAAAATGTGATTTTTATAAAGATGATATAAAAATTCGATCTTTATATTAGAAGTAGATATAAAAATATAATTTTTATATAGGAAGGAGCGATATAAAAATATAATCTTTATTATATGAACAGCGGTGTAAAAATAGAATTTTTATCTATATAGTAGCGGTATAAAAATAGAATTTCTATTTATAAAGTAGCGGTGTAAAAATGTAGTTTTTATAAACATAGCAACAATATAAAAATGTGATTTTTATATATGTAGTGGCTACGGGCAACGAAAGTGACAAAAGGCGAGCACGACGAAGAATTCTACATATGAAGAGTCGTGGCGTTGGTTTAGCTAGTCGGTGAGAACTTCTCACTTTAAATTTTATTTTCTAGTTATAAAAATATATACTAGGATGCAGACGATGCTTAGCAGCACCCGACACCCGTCATCCATAGACCATGGATGGCTTGTATGTTTGATTGTTTGTTGTGGTGAAAATTGATTGTGTGATGTGAAATGAAATAAAATATTTATATAGTTAAAAATATTTTATCGTTAAAAATATAATTTTTAACGTGAATGTGAATAAATATTTATCAACAAATCAGACGATTTGTTTATATACACTGGTTTGACTGATATTGATTGGGACGATAAATTTTACACATCGCCCAACTGCACAAATAAAATCTGTGTTTGATTGTCTGAAACCCCACACGGGTATTGGGATGATATTTGACATACACTAATCCCAATTATTTAATTGTATGTCGATCGATTGGTGAGACGACCCGAAATCCCGTTCAGACGGAAACAAGGGTTATCTTTGGAATATAACACAGAAACAGATAATAGCAGAACAGAATTAAATAAACACACCAGATAATGAACAATAGAATATACTGGATAAAAGTAATCATCAGAGTTACACAGTATACAGGATCTTACTTAGTACAAATACGGTTCAGCTATACATAAATGTCTACAGCGGAAATAAACAAAATATGTACAATAGGAGCTGAACAGCATAAAAAGAAATAAATGATAGAATCCATCTTCAGCTCCAGCTATCCAGAAAAGAACCAGCTAAACCTGAATACAAGGCTGCCTGTAACACCCCGCCTCCGCTAGGGTCACTCGCAAAGGAATGCACTAGCTTTAGAGGGGCATTATTGGTAAACATGCACAGAAATATCACAAGACAGAACATATAAAATGGCGGAAGTAAAATCGAACTTTCATAAATTCAATAATTAAGGTCTAAAGCCTTTTACATCAGAGTACATCAAAACCTGTCTTGCAATAGTAAAGAAGCATAAAGACTTTTTAATAAATTATTCCCCAAGTAAAAACAGTAAAGTAGCCATAGCCAAGAGAAGTCCAAGCCATCCATGATGACCTTCAAGCAGAAGAAGTCCGAACTAAACAACATTGTTTCCTCCCTGAAACCTGGGGGGGGAAACGGAAGAAAAGAGGCGAAACAAAACGGGTCAGTCAAAAAGACTGAGTAAGTCCTATCTACTTCCAGTATAAAAACAGGTAAAGGTAACATGACATGCATAAACTGAAAGTAAACATAAGGATAACTACAAGATAGATAAACCAGGGTAGCCGGTTGAACTACTGTGGCAAAGTAAACTAAGGTATCATGATAAACTACGGTGTTATGATAAGTCAAGGTATCACATCGTCAGATTTCTATCGAGTACATTATCCCAAGGTATCTACCCCGTCTAACATCCCACGGTATCTATTATGTATATTCTTCCTAGTTCTAACATGTATATTTGCTCTGCACCTCTCGTACTAGTATCCCTACCCGCGTCATGTGTTAATCATGAATGTCCCGTGCTCAAAGTCGTGTAATGGTCCATGTCAACCTAATATCGCATATATAGGTTACTCAAATCATATGTTTCTTTCCATGTATATAAGTTCAGTCCTTTGCCGTACCTCGTACGGGCTTCCTCATGTCGTATTATCCTTGAAATCGTTTGGACTGTCACCCTTGTTCTAGCTAGGCTCTTCCATATGAATCATCGTTTGAACTACTAGGACTTACGCCACCTAGCACCACTAGGGATTACGCTTACATATTGCACGCTTTCGTATTTCGGTTTGGGTTAAACCACCTAGGCCACTAGGGATTACGCTAACCCTCAACCGCGCCCTTTTTCCCACGCATTCATCGTGAATCGTTTTTCTATAACTGTATGCACATGTATCACATCGTGCCATCCGAGTCCTGTCACAGGGCAAAACAAGAAATACAGGACTCGGTCGGGAGCTTTAGATTTATCTGCCGATGCAGATACTAAGGTCTGCTTTTCTACACGTGGCTATGGTCCCACGAGACCCCTCCCTCAACTAGTGAAAGGCAACACAAGAGAAAATCTTGCATGAGAACTACACTCCGGCCAGCCCACATCCTACGGCCTACCTCACCCATAATTAGATAGCAATTATGGTCTGTTGGGTGTTCCCTGCCTTTCCGTACATACACGCTTGACTCAAGATGGTAGATGATCGACGAACTTGCTATCTAGGGCACTATCATGTATTCGTTGACTCACTGCTATCCATCCCAGTCTTTAGGTCGCTCGTATAGCAACCAAGGCATACTCTTGGTTCTTCTAACGCAGACCTTAACCTCTTGTGAGCCCAGGATGATCATCTGCGACCTCACAGAGGGATCCCAAGAATATCCTCACGTTCCCCGAAGCCGCTGCTTCGTTACCCAGTTCGTTGGAGCCTTTATCTAAATCAGATAGCCTGCTCCTACACGCATACTTAAACGTCGACCTACCGTATCGGGTTACTCATCTATCTAAGAGGTGGTCCACATTTCCTTGGCTAAGGATTATTACTTAGTTTCCGTTAACTAAGGTTTACCACTTAGCCTTATTTCCATAATCCTTGTTAACTATGGTTATTTACCTAATCCTCCGAATTAGGGTTTATCTAATGGGTTAGGTGTCACTTAAGTTCATAACTTAGCCCGTCTACAAACCATGCCAAAATTGGCTAAGTATCCAAGTCCAAGACTTAACCCTACAAACCATGTGTCAAGTTGGCTAAGTATATTAAGCAATCCATAACTTAACCTCGTCTCATTATCATTTTAGATTGGTTAATTATATAAATTAACTCGACCTTGTCAAATTACCGAGTCAAATCGGTCAAGCGTATTCAAGTGATTCGTGACTTAGCCTTATCATGTTTTCACGTTAGATTGGTTAAGTATAGGTTAACTTAACCTCATCAAATTAACGAGTTAGATTGGTTAAGTATAGGTCACTTAACCTCATCAAATCATCGTGTTAAATTAGTTAAGTGTTTAACTTAACCCCATTAAATTACCAAGTTAAGTTGGTTAAGTATGGGTTACTTGACCTCATTGAATTACCAAGTTTAAATTGGTTAAGTGTTTAACTTAACCCCATCGAATTACCGTGTTTAGATTAGTTAAGTGTGGATTACTTAACCCCATCTAATTACCGTGGTTAGGTTAGTTAAGTCTTAATTACTTAACCTCATCTAATTACCCAGTCGGATTAGTTAAGTGTAAATTACTTAACCC
Organism: Allium sativum; assembly: GCA_030737875.1. Taxonomy (NCBI): domain Eukaryota; kingdom Viridiplantae; phylum Streptophyta; class Magnoliopsida; order Asparagales; family Amaryllidaceae; genus Allium; species Allium sativum. The sequence goes on from CM060922.1 coordinate 798,908,064, forward strand.
CATCTCCTAATCATCTTGCATGGTTAAGTGTCATTAGTCAAATTTACTTAACCTTATCATGTGGCATTAATTCAATTAATGCACTCTTAACCTCTCACATTAGACCTTGTTGTGGTTACTAGTTAAGCCGGGCGGGTCCGGGTAGATTTACACCACAACCTAGTCTAACCTCGGGTCTTAAGCGCGACATGACCAACTTCTCACATTGGGTCCTATTGTTTGCAACTACTAGTTAGGCCGGTCGGTTCCAGGTAGTTTTACGTTGCAAACTCAACCCAACCTCGAGTTGGCCACACTTATATTATCTAAGTTCATCATGTTTCCAAAACATGTTACGAGTTTTCAAACATTTGGGTAGACCTAACTTAATAGGTAAATTCCCAAAGGGTAGACCTAACTTAATAGGTAAATTCCCAAGCTCATGTTTTTATGCATACTTACATGCCAACTTCCATGTTATCTTCCAAGTCATATTTTCAAGTATAAACACATGTCATAATCAAGTTAAGATTTCGCGACATGTTCATGTTTATCTAACTACCCAAAATCGTGTTTTCCCAACGCAAGCAAAGCGAGTCAACATAGTAAGGATACTATGTCACATATTGGTCTCAAAACATGCATGATGCTAAAAAGGGCTTGGCTTCCACATGCATAACATCATAAAGGGATTGGCCATAAACATGCATAGTGTCATAAGGTAATTTGGCCACAAACATGCATATTATCAAAAAGGGTTTAGCCATAAACATGCACAACTTAAAAGAGGGGATTGGCCACGAGCATGCATAATCTCATAAAGGATTTGGCCACAAACTTGCATGTTACCATAAGGGGTTTGGGTTCATAAACATACATAAGCCCCAAAATCTTGTCTTAGCCAATGTTTCACACGTAAAGTGGTTCCTAAAGGTTCATGCTAGCATTTCATGCATAAAGATCCAAACTTGCAAGTTAAACTAGGTTATGCATAAAGATCCAAACTTGCAAGTTAAACTAGGTTATGCATAGCATGAGAGGCATGATTAAGTCACTCACATGGCCTAAAATCGTAAACATGAACACAAGAGGCAAGGTAAGGTTCATATAGGTTCGCATAATCATGTTTAGCCTCATTTTATCCCATGTCATTATCAAAACTACCGTTTCCATCTAAAAGTAGCTAGAACTTACATAGTTAGGCCTAGGGAAAGGAGCATGAATCATCTTGGCTAAGAAAGGTGCCTCCTTTGTAGAAGAATCGTCATGGAACTCGCATAGCAATGTTGATTTGGCCTTGATTTGGTGTAGCAAGCTTGCACCTTTTGATTTGAACTTGATTTGGATGCATAGGCTCTAGGGATTTGAGATGGAGGCCATGAGAGTAGAAATTTGGCCATAGTTTAGTTACATGAGTGAATAATGAGGGTTTAGGGGTAGGTTTAGGGTCTTTTTATAGAGATTAGGATAGTTTTAGGCCCTTAGATTAACCCTAGGACCAACCTGAACCGTCAGATTTCAAACCAGGCCCAAAAACCTAGCCAAGATAGAAAATAGGTGCACCAGATCAGAATCAGCCGACAGGGCAAGTCGACAGCCCTGTCGACATGCCTGTCGACATACCTGTCGACTTGTCTGGGCGGGAATTTTCCCGCCTGGCCCCCCTTTCTGCATGTTTCGAAATTCAAATTTCCCGAAAACTTCTTTGGGCCTTAACCGGGTCATACGGACTCCGATTTTCGAAAACTCGGACTCTATTTCGCGTATTTTTCCGAGACGAACGCAATGGCATAGCCCGTTTTACTTGATTCAGAATTTAAAATTAAATTCTGCCTTGATTCTCGTTTTAACATGTTATTGAAATACGGGTTGTTACATTCTCCCCACCTTTTAGGATTTCGTCCCCGAAATCTCTAAGTTAGGAAGAGCATATCCTACCATCCGTCATCCATCTACTCAAAACATCATCCACAAGCAACCATTGTCCTTAGATGATTTCTAATGCTGTATGAATATATGCAAAACGTGTGTGTACATGTTTCTTAGCTAATGCTAATGATCAGGCCTAAATAATCTTTCTAATGCAAAATATGTATAGTGCCATGAATCCAACATGTATGCAAATAGTCCTAGTCATATTGATACTATATGCGTGCACAAACATTCATCCATATGCAACATCCACATGGTAACACATTCAATTTCATCCATAAACAAGTATAAATACTCGTGCATATGCAATATGAAATGTGACCGAGTCGAGCTAATATCTAATGTAAATTCGCGCATCCACGAGCAACCACTTGCAACCATTTGCAACCATATCAACCATAACATGTTTCAAATACATGTTTACATCCATAGCGTTCTACCTAAAGTTCCCAAAATAAGATCGAGAAGATAAACAAAACAAACTCCTTACGGGGTTTGTAACAGAAAATAGGACCGAGAGGATGTCCACAAAAGATAGCCTACAAGTAAGCTCTACAGAAAACAGGGATCAAGGATATACTCCCAAAAAGAGATATCATGCGCGTATCTAGTCTTTGACCATCAAAGTCGTCTTTTAACTTCGCGATTTTGTAGCTTCTTATTCCTGTTTCCATAACATGAGCTGGAACTCATTTCTTCGTCGCCTCTCGTTCCACTTGCACTTATCCTTTTCCTAGAATACTTGACGCAAATATGACTGCGTACTCATGAGCTCATGCAAGCTTTCCAAAATTCACTAGTGAATCTCGGACCTCGTACCACAGGGTATTTCTCGTAGAAGAACTTCCTCTTGAAAGTAAACAGATGCCAACCAGGTTATCAAGCGCACTTACTAGGGTGATCTCTATAACCCATGCATAAATGAAGTAAACCATCCGTCTTATCGGCGAACACCACTCGATCGGGCTTCAAATTCCCAATAAAGGCATCAAGGGATTCTAAGAAACTAGTCATGACCGAACCTCAAAAAGGTTACACGATACTTCGAGGGTATTACCAAGGCTAGTCAAATGGTCTAACTACCCTCCTACCAAAAACCGAGAGTGGCACCCCCTACTGGATAACCACTTCATCCCTAGAATCCCTCCATAGCTTATAAACATAAGCATTATTTCCAAACTCAACACTTGGCATAGACATTCCCAAATCCAGACAAGTCATGTATAAATGGACTGATTCTCCAATAGGACTTTGAGACAGAAATGGGATTCTCTATTACGCTAGTACTTAAGGTGCAGAGACTCAACTATCGAAGCGGACTTAAAAGATGCGGTGATCAAAACAAAGTCCCGACAGGATGATAGAGAAGAAAAGCTAAACCTTTAACAAGATCGTTACCCTCCTTCTGAGGTACCCTAGAAATGAGAGCATACTATTGCCCTCCCAATGATCTTGTCCTTGTCCCATGATACTTAACTATCTATCCCGTTTCACTATGCCAAAGGTACCCTCTCGTCATGGGTTTCATTGTTCATCTTTCTCCCTCCTTTTAGGACTCAGCCATACCAACATGTTGCTTATCCCTGAGCTCGTATCCTTTATCCTTGTTCTTACTATCCTTTCATGCATAACTCTGCAACGGTCTCTCGAGAACCACCTCCATCGTACGGGAAACACTTACGCAGCTAGAAAGACTAGTCGCAGTCAAAACCACTGTGACTACAGATGGAGGAAAGAAAGGAAAAGATATTCAATCAAGGATAATGTTAATGGCCTTTGGGGAATAGCCTTTTCTTTTTAAAAGAAAACTTTCTTGAAAAATGCTTCTTTATAAATGATTTTCAAATAGTTTTCAGAAGGTCTTTAAAAACTTTTGCCCAGTCTGGTAACCTTCTGCTTTGATACCAAATGTAACACCCCGCCTCCGCTAGGGTCACTCGCAAAGGAATGCACTAGCTTTAGAGGGGCATTATTGGTAAACATGCACAGAAATATCACAAGACAGAACATATAAAATAGCGGAAGTAAAATCGAACTTTCATAAATTCAATAATTAAGGTCTAAAGCCTTTTACATCAGAGTACATCAAAACCTGTCTTGCAATAGTAAAGAAGCATAAAGACTTTTTAATAAATTATTCCCCAAGTAAAAACAGTAAAGTAGCCATAGCCAAGAGAAGTCCAAGCCATCCATGATGACCTTCAAGCAGAAGAAGTCCGAACTAAACAGCATTGTTTCCTCCCTGAAACCTGGGGGGGAAACGGAAGAAAAGAGGCGAAACAAAACGGGTCAGTCAAAAAGACTGAGTAAGTCCTATCTACTTCCAGTATAAAAACAGGTAAAGGTAACATGACATGCATAAACTGAAAGTAAACATAAGGATAACTACAAGATAGATAAACCAGGGTAGCCGGTTGAACTACTGTGGCAAAGTAAACTAAGGTATCATGATAAACTACGGTGTTATGATAAGTCAAGGTATCACATCGTCAGATTTCTATCGAGTACATTATCCCAAGGTATCTACCCCGTCTAACATCCCACGGTATCTATTATGTATATTCTTCCTAGTTCTAACATGTATATTTGCTCTGCACCTCTCGTACTAGTATCCCTACCCGCGTCATGTGTTAATCATGAATGTCCCGTGCTCAAAGTCGTGTAATGGTCCATGTCAACCTAATATCGCATATATAGGTTACTCAAATCATATGTTTCTTTCCATGTATATAAGTTCAGTCCTTTGCCGTACCTCGTAGCTTCCTCATGTCGTATTATCCTTGAAATCGTTTGGACTGTCACCCTTGTTCTAGCTAGGCTCTTCCATATGAATCATCGTTTGAACTACTAGGACTTACGCCACCTAGCACCACTAGGGATTACGCTTACCTATTGCACGCTTTCGTATTTCGGTTTGGGTTAAACCACCTAGGCCACTAGGGATTACGCTAACCCTCAACCGCGCCCTTTTTCCCACGCATTCATCGTGAATCGTTTTTCTATAACTGTATGCACATGTATCACATCGTGCCATCCGAGTCCTGTCACAGGGCAAAACAAGAAATACAGGACTCGGTCGGGAGCTTTAGATTTATCTGCCGATGCAGATACTAAGGTCTGCTTTTCTACACGTGGCTATGGTCCCACGAGACCCCTCCCTCAACTAGTGAAAGGCAACACAAGAGAAAATCTTGCATGAGAACTACACTCCGGCCAGCCCACATCCTACGGCCTACCTCACCCATAATTAGATAGCAATTATGGTCTGTTGGGTGTTCCCTGCCTTTCCGTACGTACACGCTTGACTCAAGATGGTAGATGATCGACGAACTTGCTATCTAGGGCACTATCATGTATTCGTTGACTCACTGCTATCCATCCCAGTCTTTAGGTCGCTCGTATAGCAACCAAGGCATACTCTTGGTTCTTCTAACGCAGACCTTAACCTCTTGTGAGCCCAGGATGATCATCTGCGACCTCACAGAGGGATCCCAAGAATATCCTCACGTTCCCCGAAGCCGCTGCTTCGTTACCCAGTTCGTTGGAGCCTTTATCTAAATCAGATAGCCTGCTCCTACACGCATACTTAAACGTCGACCTACCGTATCGGGTTACTCATCTATCTAAGAGGTGGTCCACATTTCCTTGGCTAAGGATTATTACTTAGTTTCCCTTAACTAAGGTTTACCACTTAGCCTTATTTCCATAATCCTTGTTAACTATGGTTATTTACCTAATCCTCCGAATTAGGGTTTATCTAATGGGTTAGGTGTCACTTAAGTTCATAACTTAGCCCGTCTACAAACCATGCCAAAATTGGCTAAGTATCCAAGTCCAAGACTTAACCCTACAAACCATGTGTCAAGTTGGCTAAGTATATTAAGCAATCCATAACTTAACCTCGTCTCATTATCATTTTAGATTGGTTAATTATATAAATTAACTCGACCTTGTCAAATTACCGAGTCAAATCGGTCAAGCGTATTCAAGTGATTCGTGACTTAGCCTTATCATGTTTTCACGTTAGATTGGTTAAGTATAGGTTAACTTAACCTCATCAAATTAACGAGTTAGATTGGTTAAGTATAGGTCACTTAACCTCATCAAATCATCGTGTTAAATTAGTTAAGTGTTTAACTTAACCCCATTAAATTACCAAGTTAAGTTGGTTAAGTATGGGTTACTTGACCTCATTGAATTACCAAGTTTAAATTGGTTAAGTGTTTAACTTAACCCCATCGAATTACCGTGTTTAGATTAGTTAAGTGTGGATTACTTAACCCCATCTAATTACCGTGGTTAGGTTAGTTAAGTCTTAATTACTTAACCTCATCTAATTACCCAGTCGGATTAGTTAAGTGTAAATTACTTAACCCCATCTCCTAATCATCTTGCATGGTTAAGTGTCATTAGTCAAATTTACTTAACCTTATCATGTGGCATTAATTCAATTAATGCACTCTTAACCTCTCACATTAGACCTTGTTGTGGTTACTAGTTAAGCCGGGCGGGTCCGGGTAGATTTACACCACAACCTAGTCTAACCTCGGGTCTTAAGCGCGACATGACCAACTTCTCACATTGGGTCCTATTGTTTGCAACTACTAGTTAGGCCGGTCGGTTCCGGGTAGTTTTACGTTGCAAACTCAACCCAACCTCGAGTTGGCCACACTTATATTATCTAAGTTCATCATGTTTCCAAAACATGTTACGAGTTTTCAAACATTTGGGTAGACCTAACTTAATAGGTAAATTCCCAAAGGGTAGACCTAACTTAATAGGTAAATTCCCAAGCTCATGTTTTTATGCATACTTACATGCCAACTTCCATGTTATCTTCCAAGTCATATTTTCAAGTATAAACACATGTCATAATCAAGTTAAGATTTCGCGACATGTTCATGTTTATCTAACTACCCAAAATCGTGTTTTCCCAACGCAAGCAAAGCGAGTCAACATAGTAAGGATACTATGTCACATATTGGTCTCAAAACATGCATGATGCTAAAAAGGGCTTGGCTTCCACATGCATAACATCATAAAGGGATTGGCCATAAACATGCATAGTGTCATAAGGTAATTTGGCCACAAACATGCATATTATCAAAAAGGGTTTAGCCATAAACATGCACAACTTAAAAGAGGGGATTGGCCACGAGCATGCATAATCTCATAAAGAATTTGGCCACAAACTTGCATGTTACCATAAGGGGTTTGGGTTCATAAACATACATAAGCCCCAAAATCTTGTCTTAGCCAATGTTTCACACGTAAAGTGGTTCCTAAAGGTTCATGCTAGCATTTCATGCATAAAGATCCAAACTTGCAAGTTAAACTAGGTTATGCATAAAGATCCAAACTTGCAAGTTAAACTAGGTTATGCATAGCATGAGAGGCATGATTAAGTCACTCACATGGCCTAAAATCATAAACATGAACACAAGAGGCAAGGTAAGGTTCATATAGGTTCGCATAATCATGTTTAGCCTCATTTTATCCCATGTCATTATCAAAACTACCGTTCCATCTAAAAGTAGCTAGAACTTACATAGTTAGGCCTAGGGAAAGGAGCATGAATCATCTTGGCTAAGAAAGGTGCCTCCTTTGTAGAAGAATCGTCATGGAACTCGCATAGCAATGTTGATTTGGCCTTGATTTGGTGTAGCAAGCTTGCACCTTTTGATTTGAACTTGATTTGGATGCATAGGCTCTAGGGATTTGAGATGGAGGCCATGAGAGTAGAAATTTGGCCATAGTTTAGTTACATGAGTGAATAATGAGGGTTTAGGGGTAGGTTTAGGGTCTTTTTATAGAGATTAGGATAGTTTTAGGCCCTTAGATTAACCCTAGGACCAACCTGAACCGTCAGATTTCAAACCAGGCCCAAAAACCTAGCCAAGATAGAAAATAGGTGCACCAGATCAGAATCAGCCGACAGGGCAAGTCGACAGCCCTGTCGACATGCCTGTCGACTTGTCTGGGCGGGAATTTTCCCGCCTGGCCCCCCTTTCTGCATGTTTCGAAATTCAAATTTCCCGAAAACTTCTTTGGGCCTTAACCGGGTCATACGGACTCCGATTTTCGAAAACTCGGACTCTATTTCGCGTATTTTTCCGAGACGAACGCAATGGCATAGCCCGTTTTACTTGATTCAGAATTTAAAATTAAATTCTGCCTTGATTCTCGTTTTAATATGTTATTGAAATACGGGTTGTTACACTGCCCATGTAGGAAAAGGGGCACCCGAGTTTGAAAGTGAAACAAACTACGAGTCAGTCATGGGACTGGTATGAGAAATCCACTCAACACATATATAGTTGGCTAATCACAGGACCACGCCACTTTCGTGGAACGGGTTTACTCCATTGGATTGCCAGTGCTTAAAAACAAATATTTCTTTTAAACATTGCTATGCTTTTTATAAAAATGAAGCCGTTATAAGACTCAGTTCCCATCACACAATGCAACGCAAACCGAAGGATAGAGTTTTTACCTTATAACGGCCAAAATATGCTTGATACGAATAAAACAAAGGCATTTGATATTATTGCTAGTGTTTATATGTTTTGAAACAATTTCAAATCATAACTATCAATCATAGACGGCATTAATGCCCCATACCACTATGTCGCCATATATAGGTATACAATCAAAACCGCACAGTCACGTATTTGGAAATTGGATTTCCGTCATGAACCAAGGAAAAAGATAGTCCTTACCGAATTCGAGACGCTCTAGCCCGTGTCTCAGGATCAGAACGCATCGACCCTTGGAGCGACAGGGCCGGTCCACCGATGTGGATTAAAAATGCCTGAACACTACGTTTCCCCACCCTTTGGGGTGTAAATGAGCCAACGAATGACTCCATCGGACCCGAATTGCCCGATCTAGCCGAGGCGCCTCGCAACAGCAACAACCACATAGGTGAAAAGTATATAAATGTCAGGGCTGGTAGGTCACTGACACCGCCCTAGCTAGAAAGAAACGCATGCCCTCCCTGAGGTCCTTCTCCCATTTTAGGTTCATACCGGGGTGTGAGGCTCGCGAATTTACGTTATACACAAAGCTACGCCACACAGACGGGGCTTTGATCATCACCACAAGACTTTGCTTTTCAACAGAAGCCCTGATCACTGCATCTTAGCATGCCACACAGGCAATTCACACCGTGCAACTGATGGCTATCAATCACACAGAACAAATTCCAATGTCGGACACACAGTCCATTTACAAGTCCGTCCTGGGTCTGAACGAAACCGGAGGCACTAAATACCTCGCAAACCCATCGATCACCACGTACGTCTGAACGATCACCACTCATTATCCATATTTCGGGATGCCTCCCAATCAGGACCTCGGTTACCATCCAAACGAGGTGAAGATCTCTGGTCTTCGACCATCGTCTTCATCTTCGACTTTCAATCGTCGGTCAATTATTTGAAATGAGAATTAACTCGGCCTTTTCAAATAATTCTCGTATATTTAGAATTTCAAATCAATTTATTTCAATGGTTAAATTATTCGACAACACCAATATTGTTCTTTAAGGTAATTTTCACACCAACCACATTCAACCATCAAATACAACATAAATCGAGCAAATTCAGTTTATTTCCATTCCATATCGCTTATGATATTTTATAACTATTTATCGCTATTTTTATTTATTTTAAAATAGCTAATTTATTCAAAACGACGCCTCGGGCCATAAAGCGGCCGTGGCGCTGTTTTTCTTCAGATTAGATTTACACATCTCTGAAAATCTAACCGTTGGATCTTCACAAAATTTACATCATTAGAAAGGTCTTTTCAAAACGAATCCAACGGTTCCAGTTTCGGGAAAATCCGACGGTCGGATCTCCCAGTACAATCGTTTGAAGTTTCGATTTCAAAATACGAACTGCAGCGTCGTTATTCGATTAAATATATAATTATATTTATATATATATAAATATAATCGCTTCTGGCGCTGTTTTTCATCAGATTTGAATTAAACATTCCAGACAATCCAACCGTTGGATTTTTACAAAGTTGGTGCCGTTGGGAAGATATTTCCAAGGCGAACCCGACGGTTTAGGTTTCGGGAAAATCCAATGGTCGGATTCCCCGCATTAGTTGTTTGAAATCACGGTTTCAAAATACGAACTGCACGGCCACGTTTCGTTTTAATTTTATTTATATTTATATATTTATATAAATATAGTTCATTCAATGATTTCAATATCGTTTTCACTTCAAATTTTTCACTAACGCCTTAAAATTTTGGAAAATTTCGCCATAACCTCCCCTGCACCGGGAGCATCGGGAAATCGCAAATAGCTTTCCCGGTCCTTCTAATCTCAAAAAGAAAAAGAAAAAGCCAAGCGGCTAGCCAACAGGCTCATAAAATCATCACCCAAACAAAGCAGTAAATGTGTACCTATTTGTCGGGCACAAAATTTTATTCCTCTTCTCTAGCCCCTTTGCTATAACCTGTTCAATGAATATGCATGTACATATATATACAGTTCTTATCATTTATCATTTTCTATTCAACTTCATATTTGATTTCTATTTGGTTTAAAAACACCATTCATTCTAATGTTACATACATAGGTGCAAATCATTTCATTAGCTAATTAATGAATATTTCAACTCATATGTGTTTATTTTGAACAAGTGGTTATTTTTAACACTTCACATTTCAACGATTTATGCATACAATAAAAGTGTGATTTTTATTGTAAAACAATTCATTTCAAAACGCTATTTTTCTATATAGTTCATATAGGTGACAAAAATAGGATTTTATATATAGATAAAAATGTGATTTTTATTATCAAACAATTTATTTCAAAATATGAATATCATTCAACACATGAATTTCTAATCAACGAATGAATATCAATTCAACACTTGAATGTTTTCTATAGTTTCTATATATAGATAAAAATGTGATTTTTATTATCAAACAATTTATTTCAAAATATGAATACCATTCAACACATGAATTTCTAATCAACGAATGAATATCAATTCAACACATGAATGTTTTCTATAGTTTCTATATATAGATAAAAAGTGATTTTTATTATCAAACAATTTATTTCAAAATATGAATACCATTCAACACATGAATTTCTAATCAACGAATGAATATCAATTCAACACATGAATGTTTTCTATAGTTTCTATATATAGATAAAAATGTGATTTTTATTATCAAACAATTTATTTCAAAATATGAATACCATTCAACACATGAATTTCTAATCAACGAATGAATATCAATTCAACACATGAATGTTTTCTATAGTTTCTATATATAGATAAAAAGTGATTTTTATTATCAAACAATTTATTTCAAAATATGAATACCATTCAACACATGAATTTCTAATCAACGAATGAATATCAATTCAACACATGAATGTTTTCTATAGTTTCTATATATAGATAAAAAGTTATTTTTACATTTTAAAACTCGAATACCATTCAACACATGAATTTCTAATCAACGAATGAATATCAATTCAACACATGAAGGTTTTCTATTCAATGAATAAATATAGTTTAAGCATATGAAAATAATTCAAATACACGAATATTATTCAAAATTTCGGCAGCATAACGGCAGGGTAGTTAAAACCGGGACCGTCCCTAGTACGGCTCCTCGCTCTACCTTAAAACCTCGCGGTTTTTGACAATGGGGATCATGCATCTAGTTCGCACGCAGGCGGCATGTATATATTTATTTCATTTCCACAAACTAATCCTATGTGGTTTCAACCAAATATTTCTCAACCACAAACGGGTATTTTTCAACCACAATCAACCAATATCTACCACAAACAATCCCAAACAATCATTCGCTATCAATCAATTTTCACAACAATTTCAACCAATAAATATCGTCCATGGTTTGTGGACGAGGGGCGTATATATATATATATATATATATATATATATATAGCAATTCACTTTTATTTCAACACATATATATATATATATATATTTTAAAAGAAATTGAAGAGTGAGAAATTCTCACACATTTATAATTTTTAAATCAGAAATCTCACCAATAGCTATCCAACTACGACTCTTCCTTTAGAAATCTTCGCCAATCTCGCCTTTTGTCGCTTTCGTTGCCCGTATTCTCTACATAGGTAAAAATCGAATTTTTACTTCGTTATTCAATATATAAAAATTGCATTTCAAAAATATATATTCCGCCTTTTCAAAAATAAAGATTATATTTTTAATATTCCTATGATGTAAAAATTATATTTTTATTACTTTAAAAATATAAAAATCATATCTTACTTCTTCTACTTAATAAAAATTCCGTCTTTTCTATTTTAAAAATATGATCTTTTCTATTCTAAAAAATCTGATCTTTTTCTTTTTAAAGTTCTAATCTTTTCCTTTTTAAAGTTCTAATCTTTTTCTATTTAAAGTTCAAATCTTTTCCTTTTTAAAGTTCAAATCTTTTCCTTTTTAAAATTCCAATCTTTTTCTTTTTAAAATTCCAATCTTTTTCTTTTTTTTTAAATTCAAATCTTTCTCTTTTTTTAAAATTCAAATCTTTTTCTAAACCCTTTTAAAAATCAGTTTTAAATCTTTAAAAAATCAGTTTTAAATCTTTTTTTTTTTAAAATCAGTTTTTAAATCCTTAAAAAAAAATCAGTTTTGAAATCCTAAAAAAATCAGTTTTGAAATCCTAAAAAAATCAGTTTTTAAATCCTAAAAAAATCAGTTTCTTTCTGTTTATATAAAATAAAAATAAAATAAATTAAAAAAAGAAGAGACTTACAGAGAGGGGGGGTTTCCGCAGTTCGTCGGAGGGGAGGCGGCTCGAGGGTGGGCGCTCGGGGTTCGCCGGTGGTGGCAGGCGGAGTAGGCGACGGCCTTCTGGTGGCGGCGTCGGGTTTTGTTCGATTGAATGGGGGTTTGGCTCAGGACTTCGATCTATGGAGGAGGGAGGAAGAAGGGGGATGTGCGGCTAGCGTGGGCGGCGGGGTGCCCTAGCTCCGGAGGCGCGACATCGAGCGGCGACTGGGAGGAATCGCGATTTTTTTTTATTTTATTTCTAACTGTTATGAATAAAGAGGGGAGAGAGAGTGGGATATGAGTTGACCAAATTTCATAGTTTAATAATATTTTAATTCATCATTTAATTGTTTAACACCACAAACTCCTATCGAATCCCAACGACCGTCGCCCCTAGCTAATTACCCCCATTTCGAACACAATGGAACATGTTTCACAAGCCAATTCGATTGTTACGATCAGTTTTCATTCAAATTAAAATTTAAATCCTTATATTGAATTTTAAACGTACATTTCAAATTACCGGGGTCACATACTAACTAAAAAAATTCCAGAAAAATATTTTCTAGCTTCGTATTGACGATACGGTCCTAACAAAACTAGTTTCGTCGAATTCTGAGACCGTTTGAAAAATGGCCAATTTCCAGTCGATTAAAATCAGCTGAAACTGGTCAAACGCGTTTTCCTTTGCCACGCTCACATATTGATTCGAAAAATTATGAAATTTGAAACCTAGCAATAACTTCACATCCCGGACCCAACAAAAGTGGTTTCGTCGAAATCCGAGGTCGTTTGCAAAATGTCCATTTTTAAGGGCCTGAATTCCATAGCGATTATTCAGAATTTTCAACTGGACATATCTTTTGATTCCCGCTATGAAATTTCGATTGGTCGGATTCGTTGGAAAGGTATTCACTAACAGATTTAAATATTTTTGGTTTCACTAAAATTCGTTTTGTTTTGCACCCGGTATAGTCCGACAAAGTTTGAATTCGATTTTTGAAACTACCACCCCATTTCAGGCCTTGTTTATAATTATAATTAATTATATTCGTTTTCAATTGTCGATTCAAACTCAGTTTTCATCGCCATTATTTAAAATATTTATTTTAAATATTTAAAATCCATTATTTTAGCCAATTTAAAAAAATTTAAATTGGTTCAGATTTTCTGGGTCGTTACAATCTCCCCCACTTAAAACTTTTCGTCCCCGAAAAGGAATAAAGTCGAAATTGGTTTGATAAATCTACAATCACACAACACAACAACCAATCCAATTGTTTTAGTCTTCCAAAAATATACTAATTAATCTCTATACTCTTTTCAAAATCATTCAGCCTATAGAATTTAAAAGTGCACATCCATGAAAAGAAAATTACAACAGATTAGAGAATTAAATGGTAATGCAAAGTATGGTAAATGTACCTTGCACCAGAGTCAATCAGAGATATCCACTCGGCATCTAGGATAAGCTTTCTGAATGCTCTCCTCAGTTTCCCAAGTACAATCTCGTGGATCTCCACTCCATTTCACTTTGACTAAGTGAACCTTCTTGTTTCTCAGCTCTTTGGTTTCTTTGCCGATAATCTTTAGCGGCTCACGCCTCACGGCTAGTTCTGGAGTAATTTCAATGTCCTGCTGAGCTGCTTCTTCCACGATCAAGTCTGGATCATGAACGTGCTTTCGAAGTTGAGATATATGAAATACATCATGCACTCCAGGCAACCAGTCAGGCAGTTTGACCCTATAAGCGAGAGTCCCAATCCGTTCCAGAATAGGAAACGGACCAATGAATTTGGGTGCCAACTTTCCAGTTTTACCGAACCGGATAACTCCTCTCATCGGCGATACTTTCAAATAAACATAGTCACCAACTTCAAAGGATATATCTCTTCTTCTTCTATCGGCATAGCTCTTTTGTCGGCTTTGAGCGGCGAGTAATCTCTTCTTAATAAAATCGACTTTGTCGGCAGCTTCTCGAATCATATCGGGACCCAACACAAGTCTATTCCCTGGCTCGACCCAACAAGCAAGAGATCGACACGGTCTACCATACAATGCTTCGAATGGCGACATTGTCAGACTCGCCTGGTAGCTGTTGTTATAAGAGAATTCAGCCAAATGTAGATGGTCTTCCCATGATCCACCGAAATCTATAACACAAGCCCGCAATAGATCTTCTAAAATACGATTCACCCTCTCAGTCTGACCGTCTGTCTGAGGATGATATGCGGTGCTCAAGTTTAACTTCGTTCCCAGCTCGACTTGCAATGCTTCCCAGAATTTGCTAGTGAATATTGTATCTCTATCACTGACTATGCTGAGCGGCACTCCATGTAGTCTAACTATTTCCCTGAAGTATATCTGCGCCAGACTCTGAGCGATTCTGTTTGATCTGACAGGTATGAAATGGGCGGTCTTCGTGAAACGATCTACGATCACCCAAATACTGTCATTTCCTTTTCTGGTTCTGGGCAAACCATCA
This sequence comes from Allium sativum, assembly GCA_030737875.1. Taxonomy (NCBI): domain Eukaryota; kingdom Viridiplantae; phylum Streptophyta; class Magnoliopsida; order Asparagales; family Amaryllidaceae; genus Allium; species Allium sativum. The sequence continues at coordinate 798,923,269 of CM060922.1, forward strand.
ATGAAATCCATAGAAATATGCTCCCACTTCCAACCAGGAACTTCCAGTGGTTGTAATAATCCATCCAATTTCTGTTGGTCGCTTTTGACTAGCTGGCAAGTAGGGCATCGGCTAACATATATTGAAACGTCTCTCTTCATAGCCTTCCACCAGAATGTTCTTTTGAGATCGTTATACATTTTGGCCACGCCAGGATGAATACTCAGCTTGGACTTGTGACACTCGTCTAACACTTCCCTTTTTAACTCTGGGATGTCAGGAACACAAATCCTTCCTTTCAACCTCAAGGTCTCGTCGTTATCTATTTGGAAACACGAGGGTTCGTGTGACGGCCCGCCTCGCACCAGCCTGCATTTCCTCCAGAAGTGCGCTGTACACATGCCCGACTAGCACAAGACGGTCGTCATAAGAAAGGAAAGAAGGGAATGAACTAGTCAAAGAACCTGTAGAATGTCTCACAGCGCATGGGATAAAATATAATAATAATGTACTTGACATAAAACAGGCGAGACAGTGCATAAGCTGATAACTAAAACCAACATCAATCTCAAAGCAGCGGAAATCCAAATACAGCTTATTACAATTTTCCAAATTTACTGTCTCTAAACAAAAGAAAGCTGAAGTAGAAGATACACCAACAATGCCCAAGCAGTGATCTTCAACAACACAGGGAGAATACTAAATACATATATCACGTGGAAGCCTCCTGCTCGTCTCCGGATCATCTACCCGTGCATCACCAGCTAACCTGTCTCTAGTCTGCTCGTGTGAGCACCCAGAGTAATAAGAGGAGACATAAAACTCTGGGTCAGACATAAAGCCTGGTATGAGCGATAAGCATCTAAACAGAATAATAACAGGTATACTAAACCATACCTGAACCTGGACCTGCAACCAAAGAGTTAGTACCACATACCGTACAATACTCCAAGGTGCCATAATAAATAGTGTAAGAATACGGGGGTGGGGTGTGCATGTCAAAATGATAGCAACAAATCATCCATAGCAACCATCCTCACATCTCTCACTCGGTGCGTAAAGCGTACGACATCTACCACTTTGGAACACTAGACAAACTGAGGTAACGACGAATCCCGACTTGTAGAAACCCTGCTGTGACCAAGACAACACTTGGAGTCATGACCAAACATTTCAATGACCCACTTCATTGGTCGTAGCCCTTGGTTCTACCGATGCCATAATGGCCCTGAATCCGCCTTCGTACCTCCTACCATAGTGGTCCAAAACTATAGACGTCGATAACTCCTTAGCACGCGTCCCGCAGCAAAGCCCAACCATGAAGTGAACTCGTTGATTCCCATCTGAACCTTAAGCTCTAACTTCTCATTTGGACTTCCTTTGCATCTCGGGTTTGGTTGAATTGGAGTGGGTCTTCAGAAAAGTTGTCGTGCAGCAGCAGCTCTAGAATTCGGTTCGGTTCGGTAGCGCCGGTTCGGGTCGGTCCTCCATCCTTGCCATCTTTCCTCTGGTTCGGGTCGGTTACTTCACTCCGGGTCGGGTCGGGATCCTCCTCCTCCGGGTCGGGTCGGGGTGCTGTCCTCCTCCAGCTCATGCTCCTTTTCCAATCAGCTCCCTCGTTCCTATCTAATCCGATCCGATCCGATCGCCTCGCCTTACTCTAGTCGTAGCCTTCATCTTGAGCCGATCCGATTTGGCTTCTATTACCCTTCCGATCCGATCCCCTTATCCACTCCAACCCTAAGGAAATGGCCTTCCTTCTTGCCACGTCTTCTATGTGCTAAACTCCGGTTCGGGTTGGATTTCCTTGCCCAGTTCACATGTCCGATCCGAGCCCCCCCCATCCGATCCGATCCGAAGCTCTGCACAGCTTTCTGCAACTTTTTCCAGCAACTTGTTTACGCCATTCGACGACGTTTTTGACAAATCTAACTATTCTAATCAATCATAATTCATGTCAAACTGTCATAGCAACATATAACATCAATTGCAAACACCATAACAACAATTCAAATGAACCAAAATGGATCAAAAGTGGTTAAAACCTCACATTTTCCTATAATCCTTCTTAATCATGTTTAAGCATACAATTAGCAAAACACATCGAAATTAACCCAAATTTCTAACAGAGCCTTAAAACATTATTTTAGAATTTTAAGAATTTTTCCAGAATTTATTTACGTATAAATTCGCTAATCTTCACTAATTACCCTTAATTACCGTAATTAGTGCAAAAACTATGCAAATCACTCACCTTGGCCACAAATGAAATTCTCAGAACTGAAACTCCTCTGATTTGGGGCGAATACTGATGTCTAACAGCAGCTCTAACCTTGCTTTGGTGCTTTTTCTCCTTAATTTGGTGTTGCTAAGCCTAATCTTCAATTAGAGAGTGATTTGGGGTGTTTTAGATGTAGGAAGCCATTACTAAGGTCTCAAGGAGGTTTGTGGCGGCTCAAAACTGAAATGAAAGTGATAACCTAACCCTAATCAGTCCTCCTATACCTCTAAACCCGAAATTCCCCTTGGGCCTAGCTGCTAATCACCCGCTTAAGCCCAATTAAGCTGTCTTTCACCATCTGAAACTTGTTTCAGCCATATCTCCCAAACGGTGAGTCCGTTTGGCTAATGTGACCACTCTACGGAAAGAGAAACCATCATTCGAAGCCAATGGAAGTGGTTTCAGGTCAAAATTCCTTTCCAGTCAAAAGTTATGGCCAAAACAGTGCCAACTAGGGGTAAAATGGTCATTTAAAAATCGGGAAAAATCATGAACATGGGAAATGACTCCAATAGTCTCTCCCAAAGTTACATGACCATACGACTTCGTATGTGAAAGAAATAAATATTCTACGATCCTATGATGCGCAGAATGCGGGTCGTTACACTCTCCCCCCCTTAAGAAATTTCGTCCCCGAAATTCCTTAACCCCAAAACATACACAGGATCCCGCATGCCTAACACCCACATACAACAATCAAACATGCAAAGCAAGCAAACAAGTCTATCCTAGCATGCGGAAAACTAAATCGCTTATAAAATCTTACCAGACAAAGAGTTCTGGATACTTCTTCATTATGTCCTCTTCTGTTTCCCAAGTACAATCATTCTCGTTTTCGCTCCACTGTACCTTGACTAGCTTCACCGACTTCCTTCGAAGTTGCTTCATGTCGTGTGCGACAATACGGGCCGGCTTGCGGTTTCCAACCGCCTCGGGTTCTACTTCGAAGTCTTCCAACTGATCAGGTGAGATAGTCATATCTGAGTCGTGAACGAACTTCCTTAGTTGGGAAACATGAAATACGTTGTGAACTCCCGCCATCTTCTCTGGTAAGTCAATTCTATATGCCAAATTCCCGACTAGTTCAAGAACAGGGAATGGGCCAACAAATCTTGGTGCTAATTTACCTCTCCTGCCAAATCGTATTACGCTCTTCAACGGAGAAATCTTGACAAACACCAAGTCACCAACGGAGAATTTTAAGTCTCTTCTTCTCTTATCAGCATAACTCTTCTGCCTATCTTGGGCTGCCTTCATTCGTTGCTGAATGATCTTGATCTTATCTGAAGTTTCCCTCACCACATCTGGTCCAAGCATAAACTTCTCGCCAGTTTCTATCCAACATGATGGTGAGTTGCACGGTCTTCCATACAAAGCTTCAAATGGAGCCATACCGATACTGGATTGGTAGCTATTATTATATGCAAACTCTACTAGATGCAAATGGTCATCCCATGATCCACCAAAATCCAATATACATGCTCTCAAGAGATCTTCCAAAATACGATTCACCCTTTCCGTCTGACCGTCGGTCTGAGGATGATATGCGGTACTGAGATGTAACTCTGACCCTAGCGCCTCTTGCAAGCTCCTCCAAAACCCACTAGTGAACAACGGGTCTCGGTCGCTCACAATGCTTTTAGGTACTCCATGAAATCTCACTACCCACTTCATATACAATTCTGCTAACTTAGCTGCCGTTCTAGTCGATTTAACTGGTATAAACCTTGCACTTTTGGTCAGTCGATCTACAATTACCCAAATGCTGTCATATCCCGATCTAGTCCTTGGTAACCCATCGATGAAATCCATCGAGACTTGCTCCCATTTCCATTCGGGAATTTCTAAGGGCTGTAACAACCCGCTAGGCTTCTTTTGCTCGGCTTTAACTAGCTGGCAATTCATGCACTTGGATATAAACTCCCCAACGTCTCTTTTCATCCCTTCCCAGTAGTAGGTCTGCTTCATATCTCGATACATCTTATTACCACCGGGGTGTATAGTCAGCTTTGAGTGATGACATTCTCTAAGCACTTCATCTCTCAATCCAGTGACATTGGGTACAACAAGCTTTCCATCCTTTCTAAGCCATCTATCTCGATCAAGCCCATACTTGTTCACCTCCTCATCGATACCCATCTCTAACTTGGAGATGATTTCCAATAGGTTAGGATCGTCCCTCTGACTAGAGCCGATCCGCTCAATCAAAGTGGGTCTGACCGTCAAACTCGCTAACATTTCTGGATCCAATTCGCACTTTGGTCTGAAATCAAACCCCGCGATAAACTCCAGTTGCTTCCATTCAAGGAACATAGCCCCCAAGCTGGCATGTCTTCTACTCAATGCATCAGCCACCGCATTGCCCTTTCCTGGTGTGTATGCGATGTCAAAATCATAGGAAGCTAAGAACTCTAACCATCTCTGCTGACGGAGATTTAAATCCTTCTGGGAGAACAGATACTTTAACGACTTATGATCTGTAAATAGCTCAAATCTTTCTCCCAAGAGATAGTGTCTCCACATCTTTAACGCGAACACGATCGCTGCCAATTCTAAATCATGGGTAGGGTATCTTCTCTCGTGCGGTTTCAATTGCCGACTTGCATAAGCTACAACCCTACCGCCTTGCATCAATACAGCACCCAGCCCGGTACCACAGGCATCCGTGTATACCGTCATCTCTTCATCCCCCTTAGGAATGACTAACACTGGTGCGCTTGTCAACTTGTCCTTTAGACTTTTAAATGCATTCTCGCACCTCTCATCCCAGACAAAAGCTTGATTCTTCTTGGTCAACTGGGTCAATGGTGCTGCTATCTTGGAGAAACCTTGGATAAACTTACGATAATATCCCGCTAATCCCAAGAAACTTCTTACATCTGTTGCATTCTTGGGCGTAGGCCAATCTTGTACCGTAGCCACCTTTGCTGGGTCCACGGCAATACCACTCTCTGATACAACATGGCCCAAGAACCTCACTTCCCTCTTCCAGAAGTGACACTTAGAAAACTTTGCTTTCAATTGGTGTTTTCTCAACACCTCCATCGCTACTCTTAAATGTTCCTTGTGTTCCTCCTCTGTCCTCGAATAGACCAAAATATCATCAACGAACACAAGGACAGACTTATTCAGCTGATCTCTGAATACCCTATTCATAAGGTCCACAAAATATGCCGGGGCATTAGTCAGCCCAAATGGCATAACCAACCATTCATAAAATCCAGACGGCGTTCGAAATGCCGTTTTAGCTATACTCTCAGCTTCCACTCTAAGCTGATGAAAACCTGTCGCGAGATCCAACTGAGAAAATACTCTCGCGCCACTCAACTGATCAAACAAATCATCTATCCGCGGTAGAGGATACTTATTCTTCCTCGTCACTTTATTCAATTCGCGGTAGTCTACACACAAACGAAGGGAACCATCCGCCTTGGTAGCAAACACAACTGGTGCTCCCCATTCAGAAACACTCCTTCTGATAAATCCCTTCCTCAAAAGATCGCTGACTTGCACCTCAAGCTCCCGCTGCTCCCTTGGTGCCATACGACGAAGTGGCATCACTATAGGTCTGGCATCTTTTACCAAATCAATACGAAACTCAATCTCTCGGTGTGGTGGAAGTCCGGTCACTTCTTCGAAAACATCCGGATACTGGCCAACCACGGGCAAACCTGACAACTCACTATGCGGAATGTCGAGGGAGTTTAGAAAACTAGCCAATACCCCCTTACTGGGTAGACCACCAAACACTATCCTCCGCCCATCATCCGCTCTAGCTGTCACCAACAAGCCCTCACAGTCTACCACCACCCCGTATCTTTGGAGCCAATCTACTCCCAAAATAATGCCAAACCCAGTAAAGCCCAAAACAAAGCAATCACAAACAAACATGCATCCATGACTCGATAGAACCACATTACGGCAAATCATGCTAAGGCTAGTCGAACCACCAATCGGGTTCGTCACTACTAAAGGTCTATCGACAATCTCGGGCTCCAATCCCAACCTATCTACCAGGTCACTAGATATGAAAGAACTGGAAGCTCCGGTATCAAACAAAACTCTAACAGGAACATCATAAACAGAAAGCATACCTTGAATGACGACATCCTTTCCCTTCTCCGCCGCAGTTGGGGCATTCGACGAAGAAGGAATAGCATTAAGAGCATATGCTTTCACCATTTGCTTTTCCTTAGGGGGCTGTGGACACTTGTCCTTGTGATGTCCCATTTGGCCACAGTTGAAGCACTTCCTATCCGCTGGCTTGGCCCGACAATTACTAGCATAATGGCCCTTCTTACCACAGCTGAAGCACTCCACATCTTGCTTATTCTTTTTCTTCTGGCCATCCTTAGCCTGATTCTGCTTTCTCTTATTCTGGGAACCACCTTTGCCTCCACCACTAGCTTGTGGCTTTGGCTCGTCTGCGGATGCAACCTCAGTCTTTGGCTTAGGGTAGAGACTTTCTGACCTTAACGCTTTTCCCACAATCGATTCAAACGTCTCATCGATGTGGTTAATAAGTTTTTCCCCCAAGTACTGATCCAATCCAGTTATGAATTTCTCATTCTTTTTCTCGGCAGTATCTATAAGAGATAACCCATATTTTGACAAAGTGTCAAATTCAGCAATATACTCCGAGACAGCCCTGCCATTCTGCTTGAGCTCCAAGAATTTCTTAAACAACATTGACTTCTGAGCAGCTGGGATGAACTTCTCACTAAAGCGAGCCTTAAACTGCTCCCAATTAATCTGATCTTCGGGAGTAGCTGTCTTTATAGCATTCCACCAATTCATTGCCCGCCCTTGCAGCTGACGGGACGCTAGCTTTCTCCTCATTGCATCCTCGATACCCAAATCCTCGAAGATACGTTCGCAACTATCCAACCAATCTTGAACATCCGTAGCCGACTCCGTTCCGTGGAACGGCTTCCCACCAAGGCTAGTATAATCCTTATTCAGTTTGGCGAAGTCAACTCTTGGCGCCTGCACCATTGGGCCACCACCATTTCCACCATTGGGAGCTGCCCTCTGCACATCTCTAAGCATCTCTCTCATGAGGTCAGTAAACATCGTCCTCATGTCAGCAGCATTCCCATTATTGGCCCCTCTACCGGTACCTCTAACATATCGGCTCATCGTCAATCTGAAAAAGAAATGATTAACGACTCCATAGTGGTGTTAGTGCAGTACGACTCCATCCTTATACTACTAATAGTATATATATATATAGCTTCTTAAAAACCAAAGTAATCACAAATACGCTCTCTCGTATACGTGTAATATCTCTCCCTGATAACTTCCCTAGGTTAACTACGCAACCTAGAGCTCTGATACCAAGTGTGACGGCCCGCCTCGCACCAGCCTGCATTTCCTCCAGAAGTGCGCTGTACACATGCCCGACTAGCACAAGACGGTCGTCATAAGAAAGGAAAGAAGGGAATGAACTAGTCAAAGAACCTGTAGAATGTCTCACAGCGCATGGGATAAAATATAATAATAATGTACTTGACATAAAACAGGCGAGACAGTGCATAAGCTGATAACTAAAACCAACATCAATCTCAAAGCAGCGGAAATCCAAATACAGCTTATTACAATTTTCCAAATTTACTGTCTCTAAACAAAAGAAAGCTGAAGTAGAAGATACACCAACAATGCCCAAGCAGTGATCTTCAACAACACAGGGAGAATACTAAATACATATATCACGTGGAAGCCTCCTGCTCGTCTCCGGATCATCTACCCGTGCATCACCAGCTAACCTGTCTCTAGTCTGCTCGTGTGAGCACCCAGAGTAATAAGAGGAGACATAAAACTCTGGGTCAGACATAAAGCCTGGTATGAGCGATAAGCATCTAAACAGAATAATAACAGGTATACTAAACCATACCTGAACCTGGACCTGCAACCAAAGAGTTAGTACCACATACCGTACAATACTCCAAGGTGCCATAATAAATAGTGTAAGAATACGGGGGTGGGGTGTGCATGTCAAAATGATAGCAACAAATCATCCATAGCAACCATCCTCACATCTCTCACTCGGTGCGTAAAGCGTACGACATCTACCACTTTGGAACACTAGACAAACTGAGGTAACGACGAATCCCGACTTGTAGAAACCCTGCTGTGACCAAGACAACACTTGGAGTCATGACCAAACATTTCAATGACCCACTTCATTGGTCGTAGCCCTTGGTTCTACCGATGCCATAATGGCCCTGAATCCGCCTTCGTACCTCCTACCATAGTGGTCCAAAACTATAGACGTCGATAACTCCTTAGCACGCGTCCCGCAGCAAAGCCCAACCATGAAGTGAACTCGTTGATTCCCATCTGAACCTTAAGCTCTAACTTCTCATTTGGACTTCCTTTGCATCTCGGGTTTGGTTGAATTGGAGTGGGTCTTCAGAAAAGTTGTCGTGCAGCAGCAGCTCTAGAATTCGGTTCGGTTCGGTAGCGCCGGTTCGGGTCGGTCCTCCATCCTTGCCATCTTTCCTCTGGTTCGGGTCGGTTACTTCACTCCGGGTCGGGTCGGGATCCTCCTCCTCCGGGTCGGGTCGGGGTGCTGTCCTCCTCCAGCTCATGCTCCTTTTCCAATCAGCTCCCTCGTTCCTATCTAATCCGATCCGATCCGATCGCCTCGCCTTACTCTAGTCGTAGCCTTCATCTTGAGCCGATCCGATTTGGCTTCTATTACCCTTCCGATCCGATCCCCTTATCCACTCCAACCCTAAGGAAATGGCCTTCCTTCTTGCCACGTCTTCTATGTGCTAAACTCCGGTTCGGGTTGGATTTCCTTGCCCAGTTCACATGTCCGATCCGAGCCCCCCCCATCCGATCCGATCCGAAGCTCTGCACAGCTTTCTGCAACTTTTTCCAGCAACTTGTTTACGCCATTCGACGACGTTTTTGACAAATCTAACTATTCTAATCAATCATAATTCATGTCAAACTGTCATAGCAACATATAACATCAATTGCAAACACCATAACAACAATTCAAATGAACCAAAATGGATCAAAAGTGGTTAAAACCTCACATTTTCCTATAATCCTTCTTAATCATGTTTAAGCATACAATTAGCAAAACACATCGAAATTAACCCAAATTTCTAACAGAGCCTTAAAACATTATTTTAGAATTTTAAGAATTTTTCCAGAATTTATTTACGTATAAATTCGCTAATCTTCACTAATTACCCTTAATTACCGTAATTAGTGCAAAAACTATGCAAATCACTCACCTTGGCCACAAATGAAATTCTCAGAACTGAAACTCCTCTGATTTGGGGCGAATACTGATGTCTAACAGCAGCTCTAACCTTGCTTTGGTGCTTTTTCTCCTTAATTTGGTGTTGCTAAGCCTAATCTTCAATTAGAGAGTGATTTGGGGTGTTTTAGATGTAGGAAGCCATTACTAAGGTCTCAAGGAGGTTTGTGGCGGCTCAAAACTGAAATGAAAGTGATAACCTAACCCTAATCAGTCCTCCTATACCTCTAAACCCGAAATTCCCCTTGGGCCTAGCTGCTAATCACCCGCTTAAGCCCAATTAAGCTGTCTTTCACCATCTGAAACTTGTTTCAGCCATATCTCCCAAACGGTGAGTCCGTTTGGCTAATGTGACCACTCTACGGAAAGAGAAACCATCATTCGAAGCCAATGGAAGTGGTTTCAGGTCAAAATTCCTTTCCAGTCAAAAGTTATGGCCAAAACAGTGCCAACTAGGGGTAAAATGGTCATTTAAAAATCGGGAAAAATCATGAACATGGGAAATGACTCCAATAGTCTCTCCCAAAGTTACATGACCATACGACTTCGTATGTGAAAGAAATAAATATTCTACGATCCTATGATGCGCAGAATGCGGGTCGTTACAGTTCGCCTTTCTGAATCCTTTTAATCATATCCTTAATAAAGTTATCCTCCTTCTGAAGAATAGATATTTTGTCAATCAAGGATGTCGTGATAATAAAGCTGGCGATCATTACATTCTTTCGGCTTAATGCATCGGCCACGACATTGGCTTTCCCGGGAGTATATATAATTTCAAAGTCATATGCTGCAAGAAATTCCAGCCAACGCTGCTGCCTCAAATTTAAATCCTTCTGAGTGAACAGATACTTTAACGACTGGTGATCTGTAAACAGTTCAAATCTCTCGCCCAGAAGATAGTGTCTCCAGATTTTCAAAGAGAATATGATAGCCAATAACTCCAGATCATGAGTTACATAGTTTTTCTCGTGCGGCTTCAGTTGACGGCTAGCATAAGCAATCACTTGGCCTCTTTGCATTAACACTGCGCCAAGGCCTTCTCTAGAAGCATCCGTCCAGACCTTTAAATCTTGGTTGCCATCGATGATGGTTAGCACTGGAGCTGTTGTTAATCTCAACTTTAGCTCTTCGAAAGCCTCCTCACTTTCTGGAGTCCATTTAAACTTAGAATGCTTCTTTGTAAGCTTCGTTAAGTGGCCAGATATCTTAGAAAAGTCTTTCACGAACTTCCGATAATAGCTAGCCAATCCGAGAAAACTGCGGACTTCAGTGGGAGTACTAGGTTGTTTCCAGTTCTGAATAGCTGTTATTTTGCTTGGATCCATAGCAATTCCTTCTTTCGATACGACGTGGCCCAGAAATTTTACTTCATCTTGCCAGAAGATACATTTGGAAAATTTGGCTTTTAACACATTCCGTCTTAGAATTTCTAGAACCTGTTCCAGATGCTTTTCATGTTCGGCCTTTGATTTAGAGAAGATTAGAATATCATCAATAAAAACCAGAACAAATTTATTCAAAACCCCTCTGAACACTCTATTCATCAGATCGACGAAGTAAGCTGGAGCGTTACATAAGCCGAACGGCATTACTAACCACTCGTAGAATAAGTCGGGGCCTCTGAATGCTGTCATTGGAACACACTCTTCGGCAATTCGAAGTTGATGGAAACCTGTAGCTAGGTCCATTCGTGAAAATACTTGTGCGCCATTTAATCGATCCAACAAATCATCTATCCGCGGCAATGGATATTTGTTCTTTATTGTCTGTTTGTTCAGATCACGATAATCCACACATAGACGTAGAGTACCGTCAGATTTTGGGACAAACACCACTGCTGCACCCCAATCAGAGAAACTAGGCCTGATCAGACCTTTCCATACTAGCTGTCGTGTTTGATTGTCTAATTCTTCCTTCTCTTTCAGGGACATTCTTCGAATAGCGTGAACTACTGGCCTTGCATTGGGAATTAAAGCAATCTTGAAATCTATTTCTCTCTGTGGAGGTAAGCGAACAACTTCTTCGAACACATCCGCATAGTTCTTGACGACAGGAATGTCTTTGATGAGGTCAAGAATATTCTCTGTGACCTCAGGTTTCTATTTGAGCTGGAGAAACATCGAGAGCTGACCAGAAATCTTTTCTATTTGAAGTCGGGCCTTCACATGGTATGGTTATATAATTCCCCGATTGGGCCTTTGCTTTAACCACTCTCTCGGCGCATTTAACTTCAGCTTCATATCTAGTTAGCCAATCCAATCCCAGAATAAGATCGAATTCATTAAAATTCATGACGATAGAGATAATAGGGAATTTATAGCAAGAAAAAGTGACAGGTACTGCACAAATCAAACTGAGATTGATGGAACCTCCAACTGGATTTTGGACAGTCATTGGCTCTTTGAGCTTCTTCAAATTCAAATCCAGTTTCTTGATTGCACTCTTTGCAATAAAGCTTCGTGACGCGCCTGTGTCAAACAGTACTTTTACTGGAATGTTTTTGACATTGAGCGTGCCTTCTAAAACATCAGATCTTTCCCGAACAGACGAGGATGCAGGTACTTCTACCACTTCATTTACTTGCGCTGCTTTGGACTTCTTAAATTGCTTGCAGTCCTTTTCAAGATGGCCAGTCCGACGGCATTGAACGCACTTTCTATTCTCTAGGAACTTGTCTTTGGATTTAAATTTATTCTTTCTTCGTTTCTTCAAGGGTCCACAGTTTATCGACAAATGCCCTTTCTGATGGTAGTTACTGCATACGGTGGTCGTTACGGGTTCTTTCTCAGCTCTGGCCCTTTTTCTCTTGGCACTGGGCTTCTTATCGACCTCTGACCTCGTACTGGTTTCAGGAATATCAGTTTCTGACTCTGTTTTGTCACTAGAACAGACTTCTTCTTCGTCGTGCAACATTCCTTTCTTATGGAGATCTTCATACTGATAAGCCATGTAAATCATTTCTGGAAAAGGAAGCTTCACATGCCCCAATACTTTATTCTGGTATTTCCTTTGAAGCCCGTAAATAAATCTCAAATTCTTTCTCCTCGTATTCTGAATTAGATGGGGAGCAAAGTGAGAAAGTTCGTTGAATTTCTTATGATATTCTGGGATGGTCATATCTCCTTGTATCAAATAAGAAAATTCTTCACAAAGGCGCTCAGTCGCTTCGGGAGGGGTAATTCTTTCCAGGAAAATCTCTTTGAATCTATCCCAGGTGATATCACCTTCTGGATTATCTTTAATAACTGAATCCCACCAAAACAAAGCTTCGTCTTTGAGTGCCCAGGAGGCCAGTAATCTTTTCTGGTCATCCCTCAGCTTTAATGCTTCAAAGATTTTCTCAGCCGAACGAATCCAAGCTTGTGTTTTCATAATGGATTCTTCACCAGAGAACGGTAGTCCACCCATATTTCGATATTTGATTAATAGGGCCTCAATATCCGGTTCTGCATTCCTTCTGCTTCTGACACTCATTTTCTAGTACTTCTGCAAATGGCAGATCAAGTGTCAGGTCAACAGAAAAGATATTTTAAAATATAGAAACACATACTTCAAATGTAAATGTGTCTATCAAGGTGTAATTTCATTCTGTTACTCATACTAGGATATTGCTGATCCTATCTGCATAGAGTTACCCGTCCTAGAACACTACTGGTTCTATTTCTGACGAGTTCGTTCAGATGTTATATTCCAGAACTAAGCTTAACCAAAGCTCTGATACCACATTGAGACGACCCGAAATCCCGTTCAGACGGAAATAAGGGTTATCTTTGGAATATAACACAGAAACAGATAATAGCAGAACAGAATTAAATAAACACACCAGATAATTAACAATAGAATATACTGGATAAAAGTAATCATCAGAGTTACACAGTATACAGGATCTTACTTAGTACAAATATAGTTCAGCTATACATAAATGTCTACAGCGGAAATAAACAAAATATGTACAATAGGAGCTGAACAGCATAAAAAGAAATAAATGATTGAATCCATCTTCAGATCCAGCTATCCAGAAAAGAACCAGCTAAACCTGAATACAAGGTTGCCCGTGTAGGAAAAGGGGCACCCGAGTTTGAAAGTGAAACAAACTACGAGTCAGTCATGGGACTGGTATGAGAAATCCACTCAACACATATATAGTTGGCTAATCACAGGACCACGCCACTTTCGTGGAACGGGTTTACTCCATTGGATTTCCAGTGCTTTAAAACAAATCTTTCTTTTAAACATCGCTATGCTTTTTATAAAAATGAAGCCGTTATAAGACTCAGTTCCCATCACACAATGCAACGCAAACCGGAGGATAGAGTTTTTACCTTATAACGGCCAAAATATGCTTGATACGAATAAAACAAAGGCATTTGATATTATTGCTAGTGTTTATATGTTTTGAAACAATTTCAAATCATAACTATCAATCATAGACGGCATTAATGCCCCATACCACTATGTCGCCATATATAGGTATACAATCAAAACCGCACAGTCACGTATTTGGAAATTGGATTTCTGTCATGAACCAAGGCAAAAGATAGTCCTTACCGAATTTGAGACGCTCTAGCCCATGTCTCAGGATCAGAGCGCATCGACCCTTGGAGCGACAGGGCCGGTCCACCGATGTGGATTAAAAATGCCTGAACACTACGTTTCCCCACCCTTTGGGGTGTAAATGAGCCAACGAATGACTCCATCGGACCCGAATTGCCCGATCTAACCGAGGCGCCTCGCAACAGCAACAACCACATAGGTGAAAAGTATATAAATGTCAGGGCTGGTAGGTCACTGACACCACCCTAGCTAGAAAGAAACGCATGCCCTCCCTGAGGTCCTTCTCCCGTTTTAGGTTCATACCGGGGTGTGAGGCTCGCGAATTTACGTTATACACAAAGCTACGCCACACAGACGGGGCTTTGATCATCACCACAAGACTTTGCTTTTCAACAGAAGCCATGATCACTGCATCTTAGCATGCCACACAGGCAATTCACACCGTGCAACTGATGGCTATCAATCACACAGAACAAATTCCAATGTCGGACACACAGTCCATTTACAAGTCCGTCCTGGGTCTGAACGAAACCGGAGACACTAAATACCTCGCAAACCCATCGATCACCACGTACGTCTGAACGATCACCACTCATTATCCATATTTCGGGATGCCTCCCAATCAGGACCTCGGTTACCATCCAAACGAGGTGAAGATCTCCGGTCTTCGACCATCGTCTTCATCTTCGACTTTCAATCGTCGGTCAATTATTTAAAATGAGAATTAACTCGGCCTTTTCAAATAATTCTCGTATATTTAGAATTTCAAATCAATTTATTTCAATGGTTAAATTATTCGACAACACCAATATTGTTCTTTAAGGTAATTTTCACACCAATAACATTCAACCATCAAATACAACATAAATCGAGCAAATTCAGTTTATTTCCATTCCATATCGCTTATGATATTTTATAACTATTTATCGCTATTTTTATTTATTTTAAAATAGCTAATTTATTCAAAACGACGCCTCGGGCCATAAAGCGGCCGTGGCGCTGTTTTTCTTCAGATTTGATTTACACATCTCTGAAAATCTAACCGTTGGATCTTCACAAAATTTACATCATTAGAAAGGTCTTTTCAAAACGAATCCAACGGTTCCAGTTTCGGGAAAATCCGACGGTCGGATCTCCTGGTACAATCGTTTGAAGTTTCGATTTCAAAATACGAACTGCAGCGTCGTTATTCGATTAAATATATAATTATATTTATATATATATAAATATAATCGCTTCTGGCGCTGTTTTTCATCAGATTTGAATTAAACATTCCAGACAATCCAACCGTTGGATTTTTACAAAGTTGGTGCCGTTGGGAAGATATTTCCAAGGCGAACCCGACGGTTGAGGTTTCGGGAAAATCCAATGGTCGGATTCCCCGCATTAGTTGTTTGAAATCACGGTTTCAAAATACGAACTGCACGGCCACGTTTTGTTTTAATTTTATTTATATTTATATATTTATATAAATATAGTTCATTCAATGATTTCAATATCGTTTTCACTTCAAATTTTTCACTAACGCCTTAAAATTTTGGAAAATTTCGCCATAACCTCCCCTGCACCGGGAGCATCGGGAAATCGCAAATAGCTTTCCCGGTCCTTCTAATCTCAAAAAGAAAAAGAAAAAGCCAAGCGGCTAGCCAACAGGCTCATAAAATCATCACCCAAACAAAGCAGTAAATGTGTACCTATTTGTCGGGCACAAAATTTTATTTCTCTTCTCTAGCCCCTTTGCTATAACCTGTTCAATGAATATGCATGTACATATATATACAGTTCTTATCATTTATCATTTTCTATTCAACTTCATATTTGATTTCTATTTGGTTTAAAAACACCATTCATTCTAATGTTACATACATAGGTGCAAATCATTTCATTAGCTAATTAATGAATATTTCAACTCATATGTGTTTATTTTGAACAAGTGGTTATTTTTAACACTTCACATTTCAACGATTTATGCATAAAATAAAAATGTGATTTTTATTGTAAAACAATTCATTTCAAAACGCTATTTTTCTATATAGTTCATATAGGTGACAAAAATAGGATTTTATATATAGATAAAAATATGATTTTTATTATCAAACAATTTATTTCAAAATATGAATACCATTCAACACATGAATTTCTAATCAACGAATGAATATCAATTCAACACATGAATGTTTTCTATAGTTTCTATATATAGATAAAAATGTGATTTTTATTATCAAACAATTTATTTCAAAATATGAATACCATTCAACACATGAATTTCTAATCAACGAATGAATATCAATTCAACACATGAATGTTTTCTATAGTTTCTATATATAGATAAAAAGTGATTTTTATTATCAAACAATTTATTTCAAAATATGAATACCATTCAACACATGAATTTCTAATCAACGAATGAATATCAATTCAACACATAAATGTTTTCTATAGTTTCTATATATAGATAAAAATGTGATTTTTATTATCAAACAATTTATTTCAAAATATGAATACCATTCAACACATGAATTTCTAATCAACGAATGAATATCAATTCAACACATGAATGTTTTCTATAGTTTCTATATATAGATAAACAGTGATTTTTATTATCAAACAATTTATTTCAAAATATGAATACCATTCAACACATGAATTTCTAATCAACGAATGAATATCAATTCAACACATGAATGTTTTCTATAGTTTCTATATATAGATAAAAAGTGATTTTTACATTTTAAAACTCGAATACCATTCAACACATGAATTTCTAATCAACGAATGAATATCAATTCAACACATGAAGGTTTTCAATTCAATGAATAAATATAGTTTAAGCATATGAAAATAATTCAAACACACGAATATTATTCAAAATTTCGGCAGCATAACGGCAGGGTAGTTAAAACCGGGACCGTCCCTAGTACGGCTCCTCGCTCTACCTTAAAACCTCGCGGTTTTTGACAATGGGGATCACGCATCTAGTTCGCACGCAGGCGGCATGTATATATTTATTTCATTTCCACAAACTAATCCTATGTGGTTTCAACCAAATATTTCTCAACCACAAACGGGTATTTTTCAACCACAATCAACCAATATCTACCACAAACAATCCCAAACAATCATTCGCTATCAATCAATTTTCACAACAATTTCAACCAATAAATATCGTCCATGGTTTGTGGACGAGGGGCGTGTATATATATATATATATTTATATATAGCAATTCACTTTTATTTCAACACATATATATATATTTTAAAAGAAATTGAAGAGTGAGAAATTCTCACACATTTATAATTTTTAAATCAGAAATCTCACCAATAGCTATCCAACTACGACTCTTCCTTTAGAAATCTTCGCCAATCTCGCCTTTTGTCGCTTTCGTTGCCCGTATTCTCTACATAGGTAAAAATCGAATTTTTTACTTCGTTATTCAATATATAAAAATTGCATTTCAAAAATATATATTCCGCCTTTTCAAAAATAAAGATTATATTTTTAATATTCCTATGATGTAAAAATTATATTTTTATTACTTTAAACATATAAAAATCATATCTTACTTCTTCTACTTAATAAAAATTCCGTCTTTTCTATTTTAAAAATATGATCTTTTCTATTCTAAAAAATCTGATCTTTTTCTTTTTAAAGTTCTAATCTTTTCCTTTTTAAAGTTCTAATCTTTTTCTATTTAAAGTTCAAATCTTTTCCTTTTTAAAGTTCAAATCTTTTCCTTTTTAAAATTCCAATCTTTTTCTTTTTAAAATTCCAATCTTTTTCTTTTTTTAAAATTCAAATCTTTTTCTTTTTTTAAAATTCAAATCTTTTTCTAAACCCTTTTAAAAATCAGTTTTAAATCTTTAAAAAATCAGTTTTAAATCTTTTTTAAAAAAAATCAGTTTTTAAATCCTTAAAAAAAATCAGTTTTGAAATCCTAAAAAAATCAGTTTTGAAATCCTAAAAAAAATCAGTTTTTAAATCCTAAAAAAATCAGTTTCTTTCTGTTTATATAAAATAAAAATAAAATAAATAAAAAAAAGAAGAGACTTACAGAGAGGGGGGGGTTTCCGCAGTTCGTCGGAGGGGAGGCGGCTCGAGGGTGGGCGCTCGGGGTTCGCCGGTGGTGGCAGGCGGAGTAGGCGACGGCCTTTTGGTGGCGGCGTCGGGTTTTGTTCGATTGAATGGGGGTTTGGCTCGGGACTTCGATCTATGGAGGAGGGAGGAAGAAGGGGGATGTGCGGCTAGCGTGGGCGGCGGGGTGCCCTAGCTCCGGAGGCGCGACATCGAGCGGCGACTGGGAGGAATCACGATTTTTTTTTATTTCTAACTGTTATGAATAAAGAGGGGAGAGAGAGTGGGATATGAGTTGACCAAATTTCATAGTTTAATAATATTTTAATTCATCATTTAATTGTTTAACACCACAAACTCCTATCGAATCCCAACGACCGTCGCCCCTAGCTAATTACCCCCATTCCGAACACAATGGAACATGTTTCACAAGCCAATTCGATTGTTACGATCAGTTTTCATTCAAATTAAAATTTAAATCCTTATATTGAATTTTAAACGTACATTTCAAATTACCGGGGTCACATACTAACTAAAAAAATTCCAGAAAAATATTTTCTAGCTTCGTATTGACGATACGGTCCTAACAAAACTAGTTTCGTCGAATTCTGAGACCGTTTGAAAAATGGCCAATTTCCAGTCGATTAAAATCAGCTGAAACTGGTCAAACGCGTTTTCCTTTGCCACGCTCACATATTGATTCGAAAAATTATGAAATTTGAAACCTAGCAATAACTTCACATCCCGGACCCAACAAAAGTGGTTTCGTCGAAATCCGAGGTCGTTTGCAAAATGTCCATTTTTAAGGGCCTGAATTCCATAGCGACTATTCAGAATTTTCAACTGGACATATCTTTTGATTCCCGCTATGAAATTTCGATTGGTCGGATTCGTTGGAAAGGTATTCACTAACAGATTTAAATACTTTTGGGTTCACTAAAATTCGTTTTGTTTTGCACCCGGTATAGTCCGACAAAGTTTGAATTCGATTTTTGAAACTACCACGCCATTTCAGGCCTTGTTTATAATTATAATTAATTATATTCGTTTTCAATTGTCGATTCAAACTCAGTTTTCATCGCCATTATTTAAAATATTTATTTTAAATATTTAAAATCCATTATTTTAGCCAATTTAAAAAAATTTAAATTGGTTCAGATTTTCTGGGTCGTTACAATTGGTCGACAGTCTGTGTAAGCGTTAATTATTTATATTTCATGCTTATGCAGTTGTGTGGTGCACTTTGGATGATGGTTGATTATTTATCGTTGCTATTATATACATGTGTTGTATGGAATCCATATAATTAACATTATATGGTAATTGATTGGGCCTCATTCCAATTGGGAAAATAAAGAATATTATAAAATATAGATTCATGTGTTGACAGTACTCATTCGTTGAGATTAGTCATGTGTTGGACGAAATATTTTAACAATAAAATTTACATCTTTATCATATATAAAATTAGAAACTAACTGGAAAATAGATAAGATGAGTGGTTTCCTGGGTATTGATCTGATGTTGGTTTCGGCCTACGGGGTTAATGCTTAGGGAATTGTTCTCTTACTAATTTACGGTTAGAGTCTAATTAAAAATTTAACGATAGAAATTATAATTTTATAAAATATATTAAATAATAAAAATAGTCACATGTGGACAGTACTCATTTGTTGAGATTAGTCATGTGTTGAAAGAAATATAGATTCATGTGTTGAATAGAATAAATATTCATTTGTTGAATAGAGTAACGAAATTATTGAAAATTTTATAAAGCCATGTTGATTAGAGATGCGCTATTTTGACGCGAACGATATTTATATCGATTATATTCGTTTTTATAATGAATATCGAAAGGAGATTTAAAATTTGAATTGAGAAGAAGACGAATTCGAATTGAATTGAATATAAAACGAATTCGAATTGAATTGAAAAGAAAACGAATTCGAATTGAATTGAATAGAAAATGAATTCGAATTGAATTGAATATAAAATGAATTCGAATTGAATTGAAAAGAAAACGAATTCGAATTGAATTGAATAGAAAATTAATTCGAATTGAATTGAAAAGAAAACGAATTTGAATTGAATTGAATATAAAACGAATTCGAATTGAATATAAAACGAGTTCGAATTGAATTGAATATAAAATCGATTTGAATTGAAATCAAATAGAAATGAAACTAAAAAGAATTTATAATGGAAAATTCAATTTTGATTTGAATTTGAAATGAAAGTTGAAGTTGTTTTTGAAACAAATTTGAAACGATTTATAAAATTCGTTTTATATGGAAATCTGCGAAATATATATAATATATATATATATATTATATATATAATGGCCTGAATAGAACGCGCCGCGGCAGTGCGTGAATTTCGACCAATGACTTCGAACGGCCATTACGGGAGATCCGACCGTCGGATTCTCCTAAAACCGGAACCGTTGGGTTCGTATCGAAAAGAGCTTTCCAATGAATATTAGAAATTTGAAATCTAACGGTTGGATTTGGAGATACGTCCAAATCAAATTTGGAAAAGGTCGTTGTAAGTGCAGTTCGATGGCCGTTGATGGAAATCGACTGTACGGTCCTTGATAAAATAATTTAAAATAGTAATAATTTGTGTAGAATCATAAGAAATGATTTGGGAAAAATTGGGATGAAAAACTACATATTTGAATAGATAAAAATAGATTTTTATCGAAATGAACTAGTTTTGAACTAAAATTAAAACCCATTTATTTTTAAATAAATAAATTGGATTTGAAATGGGTTTTAAATAACCAGAATTTCTAATATACTTAATTGGAATTGAATTAGAATTGATTTGTGGGTTTATCGTGAATGGTGTTTTAAATAACACTTGTTCTTTAACCCGATAATAAATAGAATGTGATTTGGGTTTATCGTGAACTGTGTTTTAAATGACATTAGTTCTTTAACCCAGTAAAAGGAGTTTTAATGAATCTGTAATTAGATTGAAATGTGAACTGATAATGAAAATTATCAAATTTGGAAAGTGAGCGAGAATGGAGTATCACCAGTTTTGCTCCAAAGCGATAGTTAAATCTTTAATTAGATTTGAACGTGAAATGGTAATTAATTTTACCGATAACACCGTGGTGTTAGATATGGAGTATTACCAGTTTTGCTTCATGGGATAAATAGGTTGGGATTGGGAAATAAAATAAATAATTACTTTGGTGTGGTTCGCTAATCCCGACTAGTTTGGAAAACCATAATTTGGTTTGAAATGATATCCAAAGGAAGATTAAAGAATAAATTTTAAAGAATTTATCTTTGATAAAATTAATGGGAACCTTTCCCTAAGAACGTGAAATTTAGGAACTAACTGGGGTTCAGTTAAGTTGAATGGTTTCCTGAGTATTGATCTGATGTTGGTTTCGGCCTTCAGGGTTAATATTTGGGGAATTGTTCTCTTACTAATTTACGGTTAGTGACTACTGAATTGGAATGAGGCGTATGTTGTGTTTGTGTAACATTGGTTTATTATATACGCGGGTCATTCAGAAAGGCCGGGTTTATACCCATTTTGAATAACCGATTCGACGATATGTCAAAGATGAAGACAGTGATTGAAGACCGGAAGTCTTCACATCGTTTGGATGATTATTGATGATCTCGGTTGGGCTGTACACCCAAGATGAGGGAATCAGTTGGTGATTGTCCAGACGTACTTGGAGATTGATGGATATGCGAGGAAAGTGCCTCCGCTTTCGTTCAGACCCAGAACGAACTTGTAAATGGACCGTGTGTCTGACATTGGATTTTATTCTGTGATTGATTGATCTTTATTAAATATACATCTGTTTGGCGGCGGAGAATTTATTCTCTTGCTTAACGCCCTGCTCTGAGACGTACGAGCTCAGAGGTTGTATATCGATTGACAACCGTCGCATGGAGTGAATTGTCTATGTGGCACACCTAAGTGGCAAATGATCAAGGCTTCTGTTGAAAAGCAAAGTCTTGTGGTTGATGATCAAAGCACGGCCTATGTGGCGCATCTTTGTTTATAGCGTGAATTCGCGAGCCTCACACCTCGGTATGAGTCAAAAATGGGATAGTGACTGCAGGGAGAGCACAACGTTTCTTTCTAGCTACTGGTGGTGTCAGTGCTTAAACTGGCTGAAATTTATATACTTTTCACCTATGTGGTTGTTGGATGCGAGACGCCTCGATTTTAGGTCTGTTAGGACCGGGAAACGTGTGTTCAGGAATTGCCAATCCTCAAACATAAGAGAGGACCGGCCCTGAAGATCCAAGGGTTATCCAGAGTGTGTAGTCCTGAGGCATTTGCTAGAGTGTCTCGAAGCGGAGAGGAGCTTGCCCCTTGCCTCGATTCAAGACGGAAATCTAATTTCCAATACGTGACTTGCGGTTTCATTTGTAGAGCCTAGTATGGCGACATAGTAGCATGGGATACTATGCCGTCTATGATTGATATTTATGATGGAAGTTGTTTTGACACTATACACTTATAATAGTATCAAATGATTTGTTTTATACGTACCAAGCATGTTTGGCTATTATAAGGGAAAACCCTATCCTCCGACTTGCGTTGCATTGTGTGATGGGACCTGGGTCTTATAATAGCTTCATTTTTCGAAAAAGCATTGCGTTGTTTATTCTATGCACTGGTGTTCTTGGGAGGAAACCCGTTCCGTGTTATACGCCGTGGTCCCTTGAATTACTCTCTTTTAAAGTAAAGTTTTGAATAACTGTTTTAGTTCTCACACCAGTCACATGACTGACCTGGAGTTTATTGTTTTAACCTAAACTCTAGGTGCCCTTATTTTCGACACGGGCAGCTAGTAGTTTTGGTTTTGCAGATTTATATTCACAGGATCCTGATTTACAGCTGGAACAATGCTCGGAAAGCTCTGTATCCGTGTATTACTTTTAGTTGTGTTTTGTATTATTTTTCCGCTGCAGTATTGTATTTAAACCTCTGATTTCCTCTGTTGTATAATATTCATTCCTACTCTGTATATTCTTGTATTCTGATGGAATTGTTGTAATTAACAATGAAATGTTCTTCTGTTTGCGTTCTGATTCGTCTTGTCCTCAATTCAATCCGTGCTTTCCTTCACGGGGAAGTTCGGGTCGTTTCATAGTTATTCAAAGTGTTAATCGAATATTAGTTATTCAAAGAGTGTTAATCGAATATAAGTTATTCGAAGGAGTTATCGATTTTAGTTTAATCGAAAGGAGTTATCGAATATAGTTATTCAAAGAAGGGTTTTCGAATATAGTTTATTCGAAAAGGAGTTATCGAATAAAGATTACTCGAAAGGGAGTTATACGTCGAATTCGATTATATCGAATTCGGGAAAGTATTATTTACTTTCCGGTTTTTATATCAACATTTATTTATTTATAAATAAATTAGAGTAGGTTAATTATTCAAAGTAAGAAATAAAAAGTTAGATGTTAAGTTTGATATTTCAGAAGTAGTGTTTATAATGTTAGCGTTATAATCAATGTTTTCAATAAAGAAGTGGATTCGTAAATAGAATCCGAGAGTTACGTAAGGAAGTTTGTTAAAGATTTAAAAGATAAACTTTGACTATTTCGAAGTTAAAACGTTGTTCATATAAGGTCTGAGAGGTAATTATACCCCAACTTGATTGACTTCCTTCTTAACTAAGGAATGGTAAGGTTTGATAGTGAAAGATGGTTAAGTAAATTTAGTTAATGAGTGAAATGGTTTGAGTTGGCATGGCGATGTTTGATTTAAACATCAGTTTAAACCAAGTGAAGGAGTTTTGGAAATGTTTTCCAAATAAGCATCAAAAATGTTTTCTGATAATAGAAAATAAGAATTTAGAATATATGGAAACATAAGATAAATAAATTAATGAACTAAAGAGATAAATGTTCAATGATGATTGATCGATATAATTTCCATTTGGAAATAATATCGTTGTTTGCACACGTGTTTTCCTTTGATAGTAAACTCACCGACTATCGAAGTTTTCGACCATTTTAACGTTGTTAATATGGAGAGACCGGTTGGATTATAATCCGAAGAACCACTCCCTATTGGCATAAGCGTTGCGAATCATATATGCCAAAGATAATTGAAGACGGAGTAAAGTGCAAGGGCTGTTGTATAAATCTTAGGTAAAGATTGCATAAGATGGATGTACTGAATAGTGCCTTCGGTTTGTCCAGTCCCAGGACGACCTGTATGGAAGAATGTCTGATAGAGTATATTTAATAGATCGCTAAGTTGATCTCTTCAAACGTATTTACGTTTGGTGGCGGAGGAATTCATTTCTCTTAGCTGTATACCCGTGGTATTTTTGGGGAAATCAATTTGTGATTTGGCGGGTATGACGATGTGACATTCAAAGTGAATAAACATGTGATCTGTCAGAGATAAGCGTGGCCTCTAGCCTTACAACTGGGAAATGACAAAAATCGGGCAGGCATCATGGCTATGTAGGTCACACCTATTAGGGTGTATAATCACCTGATCTAGAGTTTCATTTACTTCTAAAAAATCAATTGTCAATGCTATCCCATTCGGGAAATAGTTGCTGATCCCAACCGTTGGTGATATACATTCGATACACTCAAGCGAAATGAGTGGTTGGTCATGTGTGGCCGGTTTGCAAGATGTTCTTGTTGAACCTAGCGTATTCCTCTCTAGATGTACACTAGCGAAAGGTGGTTCCATACCTTGTCATAGTTGGAAATCCATTATCCAATAAGCGCTCGTGGTTTTGATTATATACTATGTATGTAGAACGTGAGATGAAAACGTTTCTGCTAAATGATTATTATATTATTGTTGATAGACATTATTATAGTATCAATGAGTTTTTATATAAAGATTATTTGGATTCTCATAAGGGAAAAACCCGTTCCGTTATACGGCGTGGTCTTATGAGATATCGTTTAATGGTTCAAACTGTTTTAAACTGTTTTACTCATACCAGTCCTATGACTGACCCGGAGTTTATTTTGTTTTGTTTTCCCTAATCTCTTGGATGCCCAATTTTGTACGGGCAGTCAAGTAGTCGGGATTTACAGATACTTGAAGAGCTGGAGCAGGAGGCTTCAGGATCATATAGCTATTGTTTATTTCCGCTGTGTTGTAAGTGCTGTACTTTGGAAATGATATGTATATTCAAGTACAGATTTATATTTCAAAATTGGATATATATTATATGTTATTCGTTCCGCTGTGAGGTTCGTGTTGCTCTGATGTTGTGTTCTTCTTTTTCTTCTATTCTAAGTTTCTATCTTATCTATTCTCACCCTCTATTTTCTTTCCATTAGTTTTCTGTTTTCCAGTGCAATTGGGGTTGGACTTGTGATATTTGGTCAGCTCAAATTGGACCGGAATTTCGGGACACTACAGAAATATAGCCCTTAAAAAAAGCCATCTTGCAAACGACCTCCGTTTTCGACGAAACCACTTTGTTGGATCCGGGATGTCAAATTATTGCTATATTCCAATTTTCATAATTTTGGGATCAATATGTGAGCGTGGCGAATTAAAACATGCTTTAACAGTTTCAGTCAATTTAGACCGACTAGAAAATGGCCATTTTTCAAATAGTCTTCAAATTCGACGAAATTAGTTTGTTGGGACTGTATCGTCCGAACATAGCCAGATTTATATTTCGGGAATTTTTAGAGTCAGTATGTGGCCCCGATAAATTGAAATATACGTTAGAATTTAAAATATATTGATTTATATTTTAAATTTAATAGAAACCGATCGTAACAGCCGAATTGGCTTGCAAAACATATCCCATTGCATTCGGAATGGGGGTAATTAGCCAGGGATGATAGTCGGTGAGTTTGATTTCGAGTTTGATTTAAAAGGTAACTTTATGGAGAGAAAATAAATAAATAAATACAAATATATATTTAAAGCTATCCCCTCCCTTCATTACCCCATTTAGAAAAAAACCCTGTATCCCCTTTACCCCCAAATCGATTGTCGCGCCGCCCCCTAATCCTCCACCGCCCATCACGCCATCCGTCGTCGCAGACGACGCTCTACCCCCCTCCCACTTCGCCGCACCTCCGGCGAGCCGCACCCCTCCACGTCAGCACCCAAACCCCGAAACACCCTTGAACCTTAGCGCCGCCGTGGGACCCTGCGCCACCTGCCTCTGCCGCCTCCGACCAGTGCAGCTCCCCCTCCTCCTCGACTCGCGCAGATATCACCCCCTCCACCGATTTACACAGTAAGCTTTATAATTTTTGTTTATACATAATCTGATTGTTTAGTTAAATTTAAAGCTTCGATTTTTATAAATTTAAAACTTCAATTTTTATAAATATAAAGCTTCGGTTTTTACAAATAAATAGATTAGATTTTTAAATTAGAATAGATTAGATTTTTAAATTAGAATAGATTACATGTTTAGAAGATGAGATTTTTAAAATAAAAAGATATGATTTTTTTAACTATATAAAAAAAATAGGATTTTTAAATATGAAAAGATTATATTTTTGAATAAGAAAAGATTACATTTTTGAGTAAGAAAAGACCATATTTGTATATAGATAGTGGCGCGGTAAAAAAATACGATTTTTATCATGAAGAGAAGAAAATAAAAATATGATTTTTAAACGAACAAAAATATGATTTTTATTCATAGAAAAATTATGATTTTTATAATGAAAGGGAACTTGTAAAAATATAATTTTTAAACGAGTAGCAATATAAAAATATTATTTTTATATTAGTAGAGTATTAAAAATATTATTTTATATTAGTAGAGTATTAAAAATATGATTTTTATATTAGTAGAGTATTAAAAATAAGATTTTTGTAGAAGTGGTGTAATAAAAATTTGATTTTTAATATATATAATAAGAATATGAAAATATGATTTTTACAGAAAAGGTTTAAAATAAAAATATGATCTTTATAATATAAACTTCAACATAAAATTATGATTTTTATGTATAAAGTAACAGTATAAAAATGTGATTTTTAATAATCAACTGCGTGAAACAGATGGCGATGGATCAGACTGAAATCAAAACAAAATCCGAACCGTTCAGAAATAAAGAATGGAGGAGTGGATCCCAAAGGTGAGAACTCCTCACTATAATTTTCTGTGTACGGTTATTTATTTCATAACTGCATATATGAACTGTTCCCCATCGTCCACAGACCATGGACGACTTGTTTGATTTTTTGGTTTGATTGATGTATTTGTTTGAATTTGGTTTGGAGTGTGAATATGGAATTGGTTGAATTTGGGTTGTGTACGGCAAGAGCCATTATTGGGCGAGGGATAAGGCTAGACCTTATCCCGGTTCTAGTATTGCGCCGTTATATCGCCAAAATTTTCTAAAATACGTTAGAACAATAAAATTATCATTTTTATTGTGTAAATGAACCGAATAAATATTTTATCATTAAAAATATAATTTTTAATGCGTATATGAATAAAATAAATATTCATTTACAAATCAGACGATTTGTTTATATACACCCATTTGACTGATATGGATTGGGACGATAAAATTTTACACATCGCCCAACTGCACAAATAATATTCAGTATTTGTTGGTTGAACCCCATACGGGTGTTGGGATGATATTTGACATACACTAATCCCAATTGTTTAGTTGTATGTCGATCGATTGGTTGACATGCTATTGTAAGCATTAAATATTTATATTTAATGCTTATACAGTGTAGAACGCACTCTGGTTGATGGATGATTATTTATCACTGTTGTTGTATACATGGGTTGTATGAAATCCATATAAATAACATTATATGGTAATTGACTTTGTCTGATTCTAGTTCAGAAAAAATGAATATTTTAAAATAATATTCAGTAAAAGATCAAAATCTGATTTTGATGTCCGATTTGGGATGGACACGAAAATATTTAAATATATAAAGCTGTGTTGATTAGATTAACGCCATTTTGACGTAAACGATATTTATATCGATTTTATTCATTTCTATATTGGATATCGAAAAGGAAATGATTTCGAAATAATATTTTGAAAATATTATCATTTATATATTAGTGATATGGAATATTCAATTTGGTTTGAAATTGAATATGAAGTTGAAATCGTTTTGAGAACGAATTTAAAACGATTTATAAATATGTTTTAAATGGAAATCGACGAAATATATATAATATATATATTATATATATTTAATGGCCTGAATAGAACGCGCCGCGCCGCGATACTTCGGGAATTTCGACCATTGACTTTGAATGGACGTTGCGGGAGATCCGACCGTCGGATTCTCCTAAAACCGGAACCGTTGGGTTCGTATCGGAAAGAGCTTTGTAACGAATACAAGAAATTGGAAATCTAACGTTTGGATTTGGAATTATGTCCAAATCAAATTTGGAAAAGGTCGTTGTAAGTGCAGTTCGATCGCCGTTTATGGAAATCGACTGTAAAGGTCTTGATAAAATTATTAAAAATAGCAATAATTTGTGAAAAATCATAATAAATGATTTGGAAAGAATTGGGATGAAAAATTCCATATTTGAAAAGATAAAAATATATTTTTATCGAAATGAACTAGTTATTAACTAGAATTATAATCCAATTATTTTCAAATAAACAAATTGGATTTGAAATGGTTTTAAAAATAACCAGAATTTCCAATATATGAATTGGAATGTATATAAATCGAAGTTATTTTTGGAATATTTCGATATTGGATTCCGTAATTATACGGATATTGTGGAGGAATTTGGAAGATATATATATATATATCGTTATTCCCAATATGATATTTGTGGATTTCAGAATTTGATATTGAATATAAGCTGATATAATTTCTATTCAGAACCTTGTATTTAATATTGAATTGGATTTTGGGTTTGTCGTGAACGGTGTCTTCATTAACACTGTTCTTAAACCCCGTTAAGAAAAGATACAAATCTTTTTATTAAGATTTAATGAAGTTTACCAATTATTTAATATTTAATTGGATTGAATGAGATTTTGGGTTTGTTGTGAATTGTGTCTTTAATAATACTGTTCTTAAACCCAATGGAGTTAAGAAAATTAGAAACTAACTAGAGATTAGCTAAGTTGAATGGTTTCCTGGGTATTGATCTGATGTTGGTTTCGGCCTTCGGGATTAATACTTAGGGAATTGTTCTCTTACTAATTTACGGTTAGAGACTGATTGGATAGGGTCTTCCGTAACACTATTCTGAAACCCCATGTGAAAAGAATAAATCTTTTAATTAAGATGTAGAGAAGAATTACCAATTAATTAACATTTAATTGGATTTGAAATGGAATTGTAACGGTTGGGATTTTCGACCCAGAAAATCAACATAAATACACTGTCAATTTCTCGAGCATCGAAAATACCAGGACATTAATAGAAAGAATTTAGAAGGTGAGAAAGAAAAGATAGAACTAATATAATAGAAGAAGAAGAAGAAGATCACAACTGAACAGAATCAGAGTAAACACGAACTCACAGCGGAATGAAATAAATGTATTATATAACATTACTTTGAATTACAAAACTGTATTGTATATACATACCATATATCATAGTACAATACATCACATCACAGCGGAAATATCTCTACATAACTACTGGTGGAGATTCCTTCTTTGAGCTCCTCCAAGTGAATCTGTAAAAGCCTGAAACACTTGACTGCCCGTACAAATTTGGGCACCCAAGAGTTTAGGGAAAACAAACAAAATAAACTCTGGGTCAGTCATGGGACTGGTGTGAGTAAATTCCAACCATACTGTTTTACTTTGAAAATTCTTTTCAAAACAAGAAGATAATAGTAAGACCAGCCCACACATAAACATGGACGGTTTTTACCTTACTATAACCCGAAATATTCTTGATATCAAAACCCAGTGATATTATGATAATGTCTAACCAAATAATTATACAAGTAGTAGAACGCTTGCATCTCACGCTCCACGTATATATAGTATAAAATCATAAACCGCAGGGCACTTATTGGAGATTGGATTTCAACAGACAAGGTATGGGAGCACCTTATGAATAGTGTACTCTAGAGGGGATACACTCAGGGTTCAACAAGAACGTCTTGCAACCCGGCCACACATGACCGCTCACTCATTTAGCTTGAGTGTCGCGAATATATTGCCACCACGGTTGTAGGCCATCCAACCGTCCATCCGAAGATACAGAATCAAAAAGAAGTATAAATATGAATTTTCTCTAGATCGGTGACAATACACCCTGCTTTGGGATGACCCAACTAGCCATGCTGCCTAGCCCAACTTTTGTTACTTTCTGGTTGTGAGGCTAGAGGTTACGTCTATCTTCAGAACATCTGATCACCATTCACTTTGAATGCCACATCGTCAAATCCGTAATCACACATTGATTACACAAATGCACACTGGGTGTAGAATAAAGAGAAGTTATCTTCTCCCCACCAACTTGGTATATTCGTAAAATCAACGGCGTGACCGTTGGAAATACTCTGTCAGACACTCGTCCATACAAGTTGTCCTGGGACTGGACAAACAAAAACATTATTCTAGAACTGGACGACCCTTGCATTTAACTCCGTCTTCAATCATCTTCAGCATATCTGGTTCGCAGTGCTTATGCCTATACGGAGTGGTTTCGGATAACGTATCCAACCGGTCTCTCCATATCGACAACGATGGTCAAACACTTCGATAGTCGGTTATTTAACTATCGAAGTAAAAACAACATTCATTCTAATGTATAATTAACATCACACAACCACGGGTATTTTTAATTTTAACATTCGACTTTATTATTCGAATTCTCATATCTTACCAGATATTTCTCAAATCCCGTTTTAGCCTTTCCATACTTCTTGGAAAACATTTCCAGTTATTATAAACTCTTATTCTTTCATGTTCCAGAAAACATACGTTATTAACGTTCGAACTATTTTCATTAATTTCACATTCTTTATTTTCTACCCTTGGACAATCTACCCTATTTGCATTGGAAAATACTTCCAATTTTATTTTAACCTTTTAATCGGCCCAACGTTCACTTTTAAAACATTATTCACTTTGAAATGTGAATATCATTTCTATTATAGAAATATGAACATCTTTATCAAATAAATCAATACCATGATCCCGTTTATCGAAATCTCTTTCATACTTTATATATTCCTATTCCACTTTGTAAACTTTGTTTCTAAGTCAACTTCTTATCAAATCGATATCAAGTTTAAACTAAGTACTGACTCCTATCCTCTTTAACATTTATTTGTTTACAACTAAATGTTAATTATTATATCAGATTATAATCCCTAAAAATAGTTTACTTTTAATACATTCGACATCGTCGAATTCTAGTTACAAATCCTAATGGTTTAATTCTAATCACATTTCGAACATCGAAATGCTGTCATCAGTTTCTAATACGATTCCCCAATTCTTTTTCTAAACTCTTTCTTATATTTCTTTGAACAAACGTCGTTACTTATTACTCTAGAATAATTGGATTTCAAACCAAACTGTTACATTTCCTAGGAAGTGCTGCTATATATAAAAGTCATGCTTAAGTCAAATCAACAGCAGTTAATTTGTCGCTATAGTTCTAAACTTGTCATACGCTGTAATATTCTCCTTATAACTAATTACAGTCACACTTACCTTATCAACAACGTTATTTTATTGCTATAGTTCAACTTGTCATACGCTGTAACATTCTTTGTTATAACAAATCTTGACATAACAGTCACACTTATCTTATCAACAACGTTATTTTATCGCTATAATTCCAAGACTTGCATACGCTGCCATATTCCTTTTATACAAAAATCTTGACATCTCTTTCCGTTACAAAAATCTTGACATCTCTTTCTGTTACAAAAATCTTGACATCTCTTTCTGTTACAAAAATCTTGACATCTCTTTCCGTTACAAAAATCTTGACATCTCTATCCGTTACAAATTGATATCGATCCTCGGTAATAGCGAGGCCGTTCAAGTTGGGGTATTTTATTTACCTCTCAGACCTTGATCGACAACGTTCTTACCTTAGAACCGATACAAGTCTGTATTCAAATTCCTTATTACTTTATATATTTATTAAATCGTATTTCCTTGTTGTATTTTGGAATATGGTTTTACAACACCATATTCTTACTTTGGAATCTCTGTGGTTTATGAATATTTAATTTAAACATTAACTCTTTGCTTTCTCCATTTCCCAGTTCTTATCTATAACTTCTTAAATGGTAATTAACTCTCATTAATTTTGATAAACTTATTTCTAACCTGTTTTCATTAGATTAATTAAAGACCAATTAATCTAATAATCATGTTCCCAAATAACAGTTGATTAAATCAACTTATTTCCATCCGTAAATTCGTTAA
Organism: Allium sativum; assembly: GCA_030737875.1. Taxonomy (NCBI): domain Eukaryota; kingdom Viridiplantae; phylum Streptophyta; class Magnoliopsida; order Asparagales; family Amaryllidaceae; genus Allium; species Allium sativum. Next base: position 798,955,791 of record CM060922.1, read on the forward strand.
CTGATTTTAATTACTTCTTAACATTAGATTAATCTAATTAATCTAATGATATCTCTAAATTATTTATCTTAAATATAATTATCCAAATATTTAATCGTCGGATAGTTTTTACTTTATAAACTTGTTTAAATATCAACAATCGATTTTATTTGCTTTATAAAAACGAACTCTAAAATACTGGTTTATAATAGAACTTCTATTATAATTTAAAACTTCACTTTAATTATAAAAATATAATTTCTATAATTAACTTCATTGATTTGCCTGACGGTAAATCAGTTTCTTAACAAAACGATGGTTTTACGGTCGACTGTTAACATTTTCTAAATCGATATCGTTTATTTATTTAATCTAAACAAATGTTGAATTTTCGTTCAACATCAATATTCACACCGGGTTTTAAATATAATTCGGGTTCAAACAGTGCATACAAAACAAACAGTACATATAAATATCGAGGAATCCGGTCGGATTCCTCCAACCGGTTTCCGCATCCACAGATGTCAGTCAACACAATTTTCACTAACTCTATACTAGGGGATATTCTAATCGATGAAATCAGTGTCCAACCGATGATGTGTACATATGCAACGATATAAAATATTTAACCAATTTAATTGAAATCTACCTAATCGACCATCATACAGCATTCAAACAACATTTAAAATATAATTAAAATATTTTAAATAGATCAGAGTGAGTGATTTTACTCACCTTGCGCGTTAACCGTTAAATAACGATTTGCGTCGGTTGATTCACATCAGTTGTTTTGTTTAGCCATAATTTCTGACGAGCTCAAAATGGTTCCGATCTACCTTCATAACGCAGCTTGCTTCCATACGGTTCCGACGTGACGAACCGTTCGTACTTTCGACTGCATATACGCCCTTCCGATAGCATCCAAACTTTTTGAACAGTCCTTCCTTAAGCCATGTTGCGTCTTCAAGCTTCTCCTTCAAAACATACTCGCAAGCTTCAGGATTTATATTTTCCTTTGCCGACTTATTCGATCCCCGACCACCATTCATCAAATTAAAGCTTAATATAAATATATATTCTAGTGGGCTCACGGTTTTACATTGGTCCACGCACCAAATATTTCACTCGCGTACAACTTAAACCCATTACCTTATCACAGTATTGATGCCTTCTTCTATATTCAAACCGCACCCATATTCCTTTACTTCACTTTCTCTCTTTTACTTCAATCGACGCCATGAAGCCAGTTTTTCCTCTCCGTACAGTGGTACATGCATCATTACACCGCACCCATGCACTGTACAGCTAACGCCTTCCCATGCCCTCCATGCAAAAGAACCCACACGTACAGTTTTCATCTTCTTCATCATGCGCTACCTCAAATGATATCTCCCATCCTCTCTCTCACGTGCTACCACACTACCGTGTATACCTCTGTAACACAGACTCCTTCCCATAATGCTTCTCTTCTCCACAACATTGGATCCAATACTACCAAACCTCGTCAGAGCCTTGCGGAAGTTTCAGTTCGAACCCCCCCCCCCCCCCGAGGGCACAGCACGCTCCACCTTTCTTGAACACCACGCTCTTCGGCTCCGCAAGCACCCAAAACACAAACAGCTTCAGTTTCGTCCTAACTTCTACAAGTGCAGTGCACATGCGTGCTTCTCATGCATGCCAACTCCTTTCCGCACAACAGTACACTCCATCGTTAACAGAAGTCTTTCATTGTTAAAACCCAGATCTCGTTTTTGGAAGGGAGACAGAAGAGGTGAGAGAAAAGACAGTGGGAAGGATTTTGCTTTTTCGTTTATATATAGACCGAGTTTCCTTAGAAGTTAAGCATTAGGATCATAGGTAGGACGTGTAGTTTATATTTCCAACATATAGCTGTATGGGGTAGGATTATGGTTGGTTTTCTTTTCCAACGTATAGGGTGTATTAGGATAGGTTATGGTTGAATTTGCTTCATTAGAAAGCAATAGGCAATAGGGTATGGGCTACCCTTATTTGAAAATATCTCCTGCGCGTGGTAGGACAGACAAAAACAAGTGTATATGTTTAAGTTATAAAAACTATCTACCCCGATATATACCATTATATTCGTATATAAAAGCTACATACTGAAATAAATATGCCGTTGTGATCAGCACTGTGTCACGATCCAAAAAATATAATAATACCGGTAGATTGACTCATATTTTGAAATCCCGAAATACCAATACAGTGTGCACAATAATCCAAATAAAAAGTTGCATATTTAATTTATTAAAAATTACAGTAAAATTCTAAAAATTAAATTATCGCTGCACCTCAAAAGAACCTTGTCCCGGTTTGCAACCGATATCAAGTTATATCCAAATAACTGTTACGGTCGATATATGATTTCACAACGACTTTTCGAATATTTGATTTGGACATATCTTGCAGTATATACGACGAAATCTTGGTTTTTCACTTCTGTTGGAAAAATACAGTTCAACAGATTCCAACGCTTCTTGTTTCGAAGTAATCTGATTTAAAACGAGTCCGGTACACGCAGTTGAAGTTCAGAACGTTAAATTACGAACTGTCGCGATATTTCGGGCTCAATTATATTTAATATATATTTTTCTACGTTCAACTTCATTTTAATTAATATATAATTCCACTTATATTCTGAATTCAATATTTAAACTGATTTAAATATTCAAATATAAACCGACAAAAATGCGGGACGTTACAGACCTTCCCCCTTAAAATAATTTCGTCCTCGAAATTGCTAAGACAGGGAAAATGCTACAATCTCTGTTATAACATGGTTAAAAATCTTTTTGGTTTACTTCATAATTCCAGTTTCCACTGAACTGATTATTTCCAATTAAAATATTAATTCCTTATTATTTCGAATATTTTCAAAATTTCTGAAAATTTCCTAACAGCTTAAATATTCAGAGAATCTCGTCAACATCTCCTCTGCACGGCTCACTCGGTACTAGAACAACTTGCCACTCCGGGCCTTCCCCAATCCAAAAGAAAATCAAACAGCCAAACGGCTTGCCCAAACTGACTCATAAAAATCTCATACTCGTATATAAACGCGTACCTTCTCTGTTGGGCATTCAAGTCTATCTCTGCCATCTGCTATCAAACCAGCATATCCAAGCATCCTTGGTTGATCTCCCATCAATCCGTTCTCAAACCAGTCTTTCGCTTTTACTAAGCCAAATTTCAATTTCAACTACGATTCCACTCTCAGTTCTTAACCTTGTTAAGTTTTATTACGACATTCCATTTACTGACTTATTTCTCAAATCAGTTATCTCCATCTCTAATTCAAAATTCGATTCTTATTCTCCAAGAATCAATTCATTTTTAATAACTCGAATCTCCAATATTTTTCTTTTATAATTTTCATTCTGGATCTTTCCAAATTCAGTCCAGTTTTGTTATCTTTGTTTAAATTCCATTTTTACCATTTTAACTCCATAAGTTAAATTTTTATTTCAGAATTCAAATTCCTGAGATTTATTTCAAATCAGTTTGAAATCATTTATAATTCAAAACATTTGAATTTCTGACAACTTTTTTCTCAAACAATGCAAAACAAAATCTTTGGTAGTAATCTGTCACTTACCAGCTCGAAAATGAACACCGACAATGTCGCGATCATCATCGGAATTTATTTTCCAACCATCGAAGTGAGTTCAATGCTATATTGCTTTAAAAACTCATTTATAATCACTCTATTTTTGAAATTACTTCAAAATATCTTTCATAGCACTTGGAAAACAAATTTTCAAATCTCCCAGGATTTTAAAATTCCCTTATATTTAATTCAATTTCAATTCTTTTCCAAGTATCTAGAGTTTTATTTCAATTCTGGTTTTCAATTCAGATTCAGCTCATCTGATTTTGCATATCATACTTATATAATATTTCTTTTGGTTATTTATATAACCAACTCAACTATAAGTCTTATTTGATCATAATAATGATCATACATCTAATATACTATAATATTCTCAAGATATATACTTCTTTAATAGCAAAATATATTTTGGGTAAAAATTATTTTATTTACCCTCTTTTCAAAACATACTGTGTCGAATTACTCTGTTCAAGAGTTTAGAAACACCTATCGACGCAGTTTGCATTACTGTTTCGACCAGAATTCATAAACCACTCGACTGACCAGTCAACACAATATAAAACAGTTTTTATATTTATTTACAAATACGCGCTCATATATATACACTCAAACTCAATCTAGAGTATTACTAACTCCATATCTATTGAGTTACGCCACAGAGCCAAGGTAATCACTTAACCTTATGCTCTGATACCAACTGTAACGGTTGGGATTTTCGACCCAGAAAATCAACATAAATACACTGTCAATTTCTCGAGCATCGAAAATACCAGGACATTAATAGAAAGAATTTAGAAGGTGAGAAAGAAAAGATAGAACTAATAGAATAGAAGAAGAAGAAGAAGATCACAACAGAACAGAATCAGAGTAAACACGAACTCACAGCGGAATGAAATAAATGTATTATATAACATTACTTTGAATTACAAAACTGTATTGTATATACATACCATATATCAGAGTACAATACATCACATCACAGCGGAAATATCTCTACATAACTACTGGTGGAGATTCCTTCTTTGAGCTCCTCCAAGTGAATCTGTAAAAGCCTGAAACACTTGACTGGCCGTACAAATTTGGGCACCCAAGAGTTTAGGGAAAACAAACAAAATAAACTCTGGGTCAGTCATGGGACTGGTGTGAGTAAATTCCAACCATACTGTTTTACTTTGAAAATCCTTTTCAAAACAAGAAGATAATAGTAAGACCAGCCCACACATAAACATGGACGGTTTTTACCTTACTATAACCCGAAATATTCTTGATATCAAAACCCAGTGATATTATGATAATGTCTAACCAAATAATTATACAAGTAGTAGAACGCTTGCATCTCACGCTCCACGTATATATAGTATAAAATCATAAACCGCAGGACACTTATTGGAGATTGGATTTCAACAGACAAGGTATGGGAGCACCTTATGAATAGTATACTCTAGAGGGGATACACTCAGGGTTCAACAAGAACGTCTTGCAACCCGGCCACACATGACCGCTCACTCATTTAGCTTGAGTGTCGCGAATATATTGCCACCACGGTTGTAGGCCATCCAACCATCCATCCGAAGATACAGAATCAAAAAGAAGTATAAATATGAATTTTCTCTAGATCGGTGACAATACACCCTGCTTGGGGATGACCCAACTAGCCATGCTGCCTAGCCCAACTTTTGTTACTTTCTGGTTGTGAGGCTAGAGGCTACGTCTATCTTCAGAACATCTGATCACCATTCACTTTGAATGCCACATCGTCAAATCCGTAATCACACATTGATTACACAAATGCACACTGGGTGTAGAATAAAGAGAAGTTATCTTCTCCCCACCAACTTGGTATATTCGTAAAATCAACGGCGTGACCGTTGGAAATACTCTGTCAGACACTCGTCCATACAAGTTGTCCTGGGACTGGACAAACAAAAACATTATTCTAGAACTGGACGACCCTTGCATTTAACTCCGTCTTCAATCATCTTCAGCATATCTGGTTCGCAGTGCTTATGCCTATACGGAGTGGTTTCGGATAACGTATCCAACCGGTCTCTCCATATCGACAACGATGGTCAAACACTTCGATAGTCGGTTATTTAACTATTGAAGTAAAAACAACATTCATTCTTATGTATAATTAACATCACACAACCACGGGTATTTTTAATTTTAACATTCGACTTTATTATTCGAATTCTCATATCTTACCAGATATTTCTCAAATCCCGTTTTAGCCTTTCCATACTTCTTGGAAAACATTTCCAGTTATTATAAACTCTTATTCTTTCATGTTCCAGAAAACATACGTTATTAACGTTCGAACTATTTTCATTAATTTCACATTCTTTATTTTCTACCCTTGGACAATCTACCCTATTTGCATTGGAAAATACTTCCAATTTCATTTTAACCTTTTAATCGGCCCAACGTTCACTTTTAAAATATTATTCACTTTGAAATGTGAATATCATTTCTATTATAGAAATCTGAACATCTTTATCAAATAAATCAATACCATGATCCCGTTTATCGAAATCTCTTTCATACTTTATATATTCCTATTCCACTTTGTAAACTTTGTTTCTAAGTCAACTTCTGATCAAATCGATATCAAGTTTAAACTAAGTACTGACTCCTATCCTCTTTAACATTTATTTGTTTACAACTAAATGTTAATTATTATATCAGATTATAATCCCTAAAAATAGTTTACTTTTAATACATTCGACATCGTCGAATTCTAGTTACAAATCCTAATGGTTTAATTCTAATCACATTTCGAACATCGAAATGCTGTCATCAGTTTCTAATACGATTCCCCAATTCTTTTTCTAAACTCTTTCTTATATTTCTTTGAACAAACGTCGTTACTTATTACTCTAGAATAATTGGATTTCAAACCAAACTGTTACATTTCCTAGGAAGTGCTGCTATATATAAAAGTCATGCTTAAGTCAAATCAACAGCAGTTAATTTGTCGCTATAGTTCTAAACTTGTCATACGCTGTAATATTCTCCTTATAACTAATTACAGTCACACTTACCTTATCAACAGCGTTATTTTATTGCTATAGTTCAACTTGTCATACGCTGTAATATTCTTTGTTATAACAAATCTTGACATAACAGTCACACTTATCTTATCAACAGCGTTATTTTATCGCTATAATTCTAAGACTTGCATACGCTGCCATATTCCTTTTATACAAAAATCTTGACATCTCTTTCCGTTACAAAAATCTTGACATCTCTTTCTGTTACAAAAATCTTGACATCTCTTTCTGTTACAAAAATCTTGACATCTCTTTCCGTTACAAAAATCTTGACATCTCTTTCTGTTACAAAAATCTTGACATCTCTTTCTGTTACAAAAATCTTGACATCTCTTTCCGTTACAAAAATCTTGACATCTCTTTCCGTTACAAACTGATATCGTTCCTCGGTAATAGCGAGGCCGTTCAAGTTGGGGTATTTTATTTACCTCTCAGACCTTGATCGACAACGTTCTTACCTTAGAACTGATACAAGTCTGTATTCAAATTCCTTATTACTTAATATATTTATTAAATCGTATTTCCTTGTTGTATTTTGGAATATGGTTTTACAACACCATATTCTTACTTTGGAATCTCTGTGGTTTATGAATATTTAATTTAAACATTAACTCTTTGCTTTCTCCATTTCCCAGTTCTTATCTATAACTTCTTAAATGGTAATTAACTCTCATTAATTTCGATAAACTTATTTCTAACCTGTTTTCATTAGATTAATTAAAGACCAATTAATCTAATAATCATGTTCCCAAATAACAGTTGATTAAATCAACTTATTTCCATCCGTAAATTCGTTAACTGATTTTAATTACTTCTTAACATTAGATTAATCTAATTAATCTAATGATATCTCTAAATTATTTATCTTAAATATAATTATCCAAATATTTAATCGTCGGATAGTTTTTACTTTATAAACTTGTTTAAATATCAACAATCGATTTTATTTGCTTTATAAAAACGAACTCTAAAATACTGGTTTATAATAGAACTTCTATTATAATTTAAAACTTCACTTTAATTATAAAAATATAATTTCTATAATTAACTTCATTGATTTGCCTGACGGTAAATCAGTTTCTTAACAAAACGATGGTTTTACGGTCGACTGTTAACATTTTCTAAATCGATATCGTTTATTTATTTAATCTAAACAAATGTTGAATTTTCGTTCAACATCAATATTCACACCGGGTTTTAAATATAATTCGGGTTCAAACAGTGCATACAAAACAAACAGTACATATAAATATCGAGGAATCCGGTCGGATTCCTCCAACCGGTTTCCGCATCCACAGATGTCAGTCAACACAATTTTCACTAACTCTATACTAGGGGATATTCTAATCGATGAAATCAGTGTCCAACCGATGATGTGTACATATGCAACGATATAAAATATTTAACCAATTTAATTGAAATCTACCTAATCGACCATCATACAGCATTCAAACAACATTTAAAATATAATTAAAATATTTTAAATAGATCAGAGTGAGTGATTTTACTCACCTTGCGCGTTAACCGTTAAATAACGATTTGCGTCGGTTGATTCACATCAGTTGTTTTGTTTAGCCATAATTTCTGACGAGCTCAAAATGGTTCCGATCTACCTTCATAACGCAGCTTGCTTCCATACGGTTCCGACGTGACGAACCGTTCGTACTTTCGACTGCATATACGCCCTTCCGATAGCATCCAAACTTTTTGAACAGTCCTTCCTTAAACCATGTTGCGTCTTCAAGCTTCTCCTTCAAAACATACTCGCAAGCTTCAGGATTTATATTTTCCTTTGCCGACTTATTCGATCCCCGACCACCATTCATCAAATTAAAGCTTAATATAAATATATATTCTAGTGGGCTCACGGTTTTACATTGGTCCACGCACCAAATATTTCACTCGCGTACAACTTAAACCCATTACCTTATCACAGTATTGATGCCTTCTTCTATATTCAAACCGCACCCATATTCCTTTACTTCACTTTCTCTCTTTTACTTCAATCGACGCCATGAAGCCAGTTTTTCCTCTCCGTACAGTGGTACACGCATCATTACACCGCACCCATGCACTGTACAGCTAACGCCTTCCCATGCCCTCCATGCAAAAGAACCCACACGTACAGTTTTCATCTTCTTCATCATGCGCTACCTCAAATGATATCTCCCATCCTCTCTCTCACGTGCTACCACACTACCGTGTATACCTCTGTAACACAGACTCCTTCCCATAATGCTTCTCTTCTCCACAACATTGGATCCAATACTGCCAAACCTCGTCAGAGCCTTGCGGAAGTTTCAGTTCGAACCCCCCCCCCCCCCCCCGAGGGCACAGCACGCTCCACCTTTCTTGAACACCACGCTCTTCGGCTCCGCACGCACCCAAAACACAAACAGCTTCAGTTTCGTCCTAACTTCTACAAGTGCAGTGCACATGCGTGCTTCTCATGCATGCCAACTCCTTTCCGCACAACAGTACACTCCATCGTTAACAGAAGTCTTTCATTGTTAAAACCCAGATCTCGTTTTTGGAAGGGAGACAGAAGAGGTGAGAGAAAAGACAGTGAGAAGGATTTTGCTTTTTCGTTTATATATAGACCGAGTTTCCTTAGAAGTTAAGCATTAGGATCATAGGTAGGACGTGTAGTTTATATTTCCAACATATAGCTGTATGGGGTAGGATTATGGTTGGTTTTCTTTTCCAACGTATAGGGTGTATTAGGATAGGTTATGGTTGTATTTGCTTCATTAGAAAGCAATAGGCAATAGGGTATGGGCTACCCTTATTTGAAAATATCTCCTGCGCGTGGTAGGACAAACAAAAACAAGTGTATATGTTTAAGTTATAAAAACTGTCTACCCCGATATATACCATTATATTCGTATATAAAAGCTACATACTGAAATAAATATGCCGTTGTGATCAGCACTGTGTCACGATCCAAAAAATATAATAATACCGGTAGATTGACTCATATTTTGAAATCCCGAAATACCAATACAGTGTGCACAATACTCCAAATAAAAAGTTGCATATTTAATTTATTAAAAAATACAGTAAAATTCTAAAAATTAAATTATCGCTGCACCTCAAAAGAACCTTGTCCCGGTTTGCAACCGATATCAAGTTATATCCAAATAACTGTTACGGTCGATATATGATTTCACAACGACTTTTCGAATATTTGATTTGGACATATCTTGCAGTATATATGACGAAATCTTGGTTTTTCACTTCTGTTGGAAAAATACAGTTCAACAGATTCCAACGCTTCTTGTTTCGAAGTAATCTGATTTAAAACGAGTCCGGTACACGCAGTTGAAGTTCAGAACGTTAAATTACGAACTGCCGCGATATTTCGGGCTCAATTATATTTAATATATATTTTTCTACGTTCAACTTCATTTTAATTAATATATAATTCCACTTATATTCTGAATTCAATATTTAAACTGATTTAAATATTCAAATATAAACCGACAAAAATGCGGGACGTTACAGGAATGCGAATTGGGTTTATTATGAACTGTTTTTTTAACGACATTCGTTCTTTAACCCGATTTACAGGGAAATGGGATTTGGAATTTATAAATCTTTTAATGAAGATTTAGGGGAAATTTCCAAAGAATTTTTTTCCAATTTAATAAAATAAATTGGAATGGACTGGAATTTGATTCAGTAATACTCGAAGTGAACTTCTGCGGAGGAAGACTGTTACTATATACGGAATATCAAAGGCTTTGCCATTATTCCAAATATATTATCGGTTGGATATGGAAGTTCATATCGATTATATATATTGATCTGTATTCCGTGAAGATTCCATTATTAATGGAATGGGATTTTGGGTTTATCGTGAGCTGTGTTTTAAATGACATTAGTTCTTTAACCCAGTTAAAGATAAGATTAATTTCTTAACTTGGAATAATCATTAAGTAATGATTTTTGGGAATTAAAATTGAATTAGAGTTTTAATGAATCTTTGAATAGATTGAAAGGTGAATTTAATAACTAAAATTATCAAATTCAAGAAATGATCGAGAAAGGAGTATCATTAGTTTTGCTCCAAGCGATAGTTAAATCTCTAATTAGATTCGAACGTGAAATGGTAATTAATTTTACCGATAACACCGTGGGGTTAGATATGAAGTATTACCAGTTTTACTTCATGGGATGAATAGGTTAGGATTGGGAAATTAAACAAATGATTACTTCAGTAAGGTTCGCTAATCCCGACTAGTTTGGATAAAATAATTTGTTTTAAATTGATATCGAAAGGAAGATTAAAGAATAAATCTAAAGAATTTATCTTTGATAAAATTAATGGGAACCTTTCCCAAAGTATAAGAATATTTGAATAAAGGAATATTTTGGATTAGAATGAGGCGTATGTTGTGTTTTTATAGCACTTGTTTATTATATACGCGAGTTATTAAGAAAGACCGGGTTTATCCCATTCAGAATAACTGATTCAACGGTATGTCGAGGATGAAGACGGTGGTTGAAGACCAGAGGTTTTCACATCGTTTGGATGATTACTGATGTCTTGATTGGGTTGTACACCCAAGACAAGGTAATAAGTGGTGATCGTTCCAGATGTACTTGTAGGTCGACCGGATATGCGAGGACCTCTCTCCTGTATTGGACATACGGGACGAGGAATAAGGTGCCTCAGGTTTCGTTCAGACCCAGAGCGAACTTGTAAATGGATGTGTGTCTGACATCAGATTTCATTCTGTGTGAAGACATCGGTTGCATAGCATAAATTGTTTGTGTGGCATGCTGAGATGCAAATGATCAAGGCATATGTTGAAAAGCAAAGTCTTGTGGTTGATGATCAAAGAACAGCTTTAATATAGCATAGCTTTGTGTAGCGTTAATTCGCGAGCCTCACGCCCCGGTTGAACCAGAAACGGGAGAGGACATCAGGGAGGACATGCGTTTCCTTCTAGTTAGGAGTGGTGTCTCGGTTTTGCACGCCCAGATGTTTTACTTATGTGGATGATGGATAGTGAGGCGCCTCAATTATATCGGTCTCTTTGGAGCCGATGGATGGTATGGTCTTTATACAGACCAATTTTACGCCCCATATGGAGGGGAAACGTAGTGTTCAGGCATTTTAATCCACATCGAGTGGACCGGCCCTGACGATCCAAGGCTTGTCTGCGCGCTTGCCTGAGACATGGGCTAGATTGTCTCAAAGCGGTAAGGACGATCCCTTGCCTTGGTTCAGAGATGGAAACCCAACTTCCAATACGACATTTTGCGGTTTTTATTGTAGAGCCTAGTATGGCGACATAGTGGGATAGGGCACTCATGCCGTCTATGATTGATACATTTATATTTGAAATTGTTTTGACACTATACACTTATAGTAATAGTAAAATATGAAATTTCATGTACCAAGCATTTTTGGCTATTATAAGGTAAAAATTCTATCCTCCGGCTTGCGTTGCATTGTGTGATGGGACCTGAGTCTTATAATAGCTTCATTGTTCTTTATTTAGCATTGCATTGTTTGTTTTATGCATTGGTATTCTTGGGGGTAAACCTGTTCCGTGTTATACAATTAATAACTGTTTTAGTTCTCACACCAGTCACATGACCGACCTGGGGTTTATTGTTTTAACCTAAACTCTAGGTGCCCCTATTTTCCACAGGAGTAGCTAGTAGTTTTGGTTTTGCAGATTTATATTCATAAGATCCTAGTTTTTAGCTGGAATGATATTCGGAAAGCTCTGTATCCGTGTATCTTCTTCAGTTGTGTTTTGTATTATTTTCCGCCGCTATGTAATGTAATTTATATCTCTAATATTTATCAAATGTATATTATTTGTTCATACTCTGTATATTCTTGTATTCTGATGGAATTGTTGTAATAAGCAATGAAATGTTCTTCTGTTTGTGTTCTAATTTGTCGTGTTCTCAGAACAATATGGGCTTTCCTTTATGGGAAAGTTCGAGTCATTTCACAAGGCAACACGAATTGATAAGGAATAAAGCATTTGCAAGCGGTTAAATTTTTGGAGAAGAAATACAAGGACGCAGGTTGGGTTTCTACATATGGGTATGTGCTGAATTAAAGTGGTAAGGCCCGAATTACTCTAAACAAATTTAGTTTATTTTGAAATAAATTAATATGTAAACCTATAATGTTAACATCTAGTACATACGTTAACAGAATTGCGCAAATTTGAATTCATTGGGATCGTATGATCGTTGGCTACACAGTGTAGTCAGTCTGGCGTTATTTGGAGATCGTTTCAATTTTTGACAAAATAAAATGCCTGACTAAATCAACTGACTTTATTCGATATTTTACGATTAACGACTAAAGTGAGTACACTCACAAACTCTGTCCAGTTTTATAATATTATAAATATAATTTTTTATTGATAAATAATGGTTGAATGTAGTGCGATGGTTGTTTAGATGAATTGCTAATAAATTGGTTGAAATAATATATATAGCTGTAAATATAAATCGTTGATTGAATACTGATACTATTTGCTATTATATTTCATGCTGATATGAAATTATTATTATATATGTTGATTAACATCCGTGGATGCAGGAAAATAGGTTGGAGGGATTCAACTGGTTTTCTCAACAATTATATTGTCGTTTTTCATACATATTACATTATATGATGTGACTAAAAATCCGTGATTGATTACTGTGTGTTTTAGGATGTTTGAATAACATTGACCCTGAAATAACTAGTATTTAAATACTGTAAAATATATTCGAATATATTGGAAAAGAATTTGGGCTTTTAAAAGGGAAATACTATTTTTAAATAGAAATCGAATTTCGATTAGGTTAGAATATAATAACTTGTTTTAAGTAAGTAGTTTGATTTATAATGATGTTTATAAATGAAACGAAATAATTATCGTTAAATAATTTTAGGATGTAAATTCAAGACTGGATAATAAAAGAGGAAATTGGGAATCATTGAAAAGGAGACGACGAAATCATTTCGCTGTTCGAAATGTAAATAGAATTGAAATAAATCAATAAGGATTTATAATTATGATTTGACTATATCGAATGGTTTTAAAATAATTTAATTTTTTGAAATTTGATATTATATCATTTAGAATTTGATATGATATTAAATATTTGGTTTGAAACCAATAATTTATAATCGAATATGTGATCGAGATTAAGTTATAAACTTAATATACAATTAATAAGAAGTTGACTTGTAAATGGAATTTATGAAGTGGAATATGAATATGAATTTATAAAATAACTCGATAAATAGGATATGAGCCTGTAATGGTATTTATAAATAAAAATCATGATTTGATTTGATAAAATGAGTCCAGTTTCTATAAAGAAACAATATTCCTATTTTAAAGTGAACATTGATTTTATACAAATGTTTATAGACTAAAATGGCTATAAAATGAAATGTTTTCTAAATATATCTAGAGATGTTTTCTAAGTATAGATAATGAAATGATTTTTGTCAATAAGAAGTCAAAATGGGGTTAAACTAACTGGAGACTAGTCGAGTTGAATGGCTTTCTGAGTGTCGATCTGATGTTGGTTTTAGCCTTCGGGGTTGCTACTTAGGGAGTTGTTCTTTTACTAGTTTACGATTAGCGACTAATGAATGTGGAAGAATAGTAATGCGTGAATAAGAATTTATGAACATATGGAAATTTCTTCCAATGTTAATATGAAATATTTTCTAGGAATATAGAAAATAAATAGTTTAAATAAATGGAAACGTTTTCCAAAAATCATGAGAGGCTAAACGAGTTGGAGAAATTTTTAGGTAAAAATATTGAAGTGAGACCGGGAATAAATAAATTAATGATAAATTAATTTAAAGGGCTTAGTGGTAACTGATGATTGATCGTTAAGATTTCCATTTGGAAATATGATCGTTGTTTATATGGATGTTTTCCTTTAATAGTTAAATAACCGGCTATAAAAGCTTTTGACCATATTTCTGTTAATAATACAAAGACAGACCGGGATCAAATTTATTATACGAAAACCACTCCTTATGGGCATTAGCATTGCGAATCAAATATGATGAAGATAATTGAAGATAGAGTTTACGCAAGGGTAGTTCTAGCAATCCTAGGTAGAAATTGTCTAAGATGGATTTACAGAATAGTGCCTTCGGTTTGTCCAGTCCCAGGACAACTTGTATGGACGAATGTTTGAGAAAGTATATCTAATAGATCACGTAAGTTGATTTCTTCAAACGTATTCATGTTTGGTGTCAGAGGAATTCATTTCTCTTAGCTTTATATCTGTGGTATTTTTGGGGAAATCAATTTGTGACGGCCCGCCCCGCACCAACCGACATTTACCCCAAAAGTGCATTGTACACATGTCCAGTTAGCACGGGACGGTCGCCAGAAGAAAAAGAAGAAGAGAATGGGCTAATCAGGAACCTGTAGAATGTCTCACTGCGCATAGAACAAAATATAATAATAACATACATGACATAAAACAGAAGAGACAGTGCATAAGCTGAAAACCAAAACTAAGCATCATAGCAGCGGAAATCCAAAATACAGCTTATTACAACTTTTGAAACTGTCTCAAAGCAAAAGTAAGATAAAGGAGGTACACTACTAATGCCCAAGTAGCGACCACCAGCGATACAGGGAGAATATCTATATATCATACGTGGAAGCCTCCTACTCGTCTCCAGATCAGCTACTCGCGCACCACCAGCTGACCTTTCTCTAGTCTGCTCGTGTGAGCACCCAGAGTAATAAGAAGAGACATAAAACTCTGAGTCAGACAAAAAGTCTGGTATGAGCGATAAGCAACAAAACAGAACAATAACAGGTATAATCCAATCATACCTGAACCTGGACCTGCAACCAAAGAGTTAGCACTACATACCGTACAATACTCTAAGGTGCCACTAACATACTGTGTAAGAGATACGGGGGTGGGGGTGTGCATGTCATAGTGGTGTCAAACAATCAAGCATAGCAATCATCCTCACATCCCTCACTCAGTGCGTAAAGCATACGATATCCACTACTTTGGTCACCTAGTACTTTGGGCCATGACGGAATCCAATCCCGTGTAACTATCACTACAAGCCCACTATCCATCTCCCAGTGGTGAACCAAAGTTATGAATACCGACAACCCCTTTGCACACGTGCCGCAGCAAAGCCCAATCATGAAGTGAACTCATTGGTTCCCATCTGGATCCTGAGCTCTAACTTCCATTTGGACTACCTTTGCATCTCGGGTTTTAGTCATCATCTTCATCCGGGTCGGTCTTCACTTCACCTTGCTTCAGATCATGGTCATCACCCTCGCTCGGGTCGGATCGTGGTCTTCACTTCAAGTCCAAGCATCTCGGATCGGGTCGGTCGTGCTCCCTCCATCGGATCGAGTCGCGCCATATGGATCGGGTCGTGCTCCTTCTAGCTTGTGGCGCTCCAGCTCCATCGGATCGGGTCACACCATCGGTTCGTGGCTTCTGAAGTGGATCGGGTCGGAGCGTGCAAGTGCATGTTGTCCTCCTCTGGTTGGATCGGGGGATGCCATCGGGTTCGGGTCGGAGAAGAATACTCCACGGGCGGTTCGGTTTTGATCTCCTTCCACCATCAGGTCGTGGTCTCTATAGCCGATCCGGTTCATATAATGGTGGCCTTCCTTTTTGCCACTACCTCCTGTGTCAAGCTTCGGTTCGGTTCGGTGATACTTTGCTCAGTCCGCCCCGGTCCGAGCCCATCCACCCGATCCGATCCGAAAGCCTGCACTGCTTTTCTGTAACTTTTCCAGCAAACATTTTACGCCATTCGACGACGTTTTTGACCATTCCAACTATTCTAATCAATCACAAAGCATACCGTACAGTCATAGTAACATGTATAATCAACCACAAACACCAAAACAACAATATGATAGGTTAAAATGGATCAAACATAGCCAAAACCCCATGTTTTCCCTTAAGCATGTTTAGGTGAAACTTATGATATGATTAGCAAAACTTAACCAAATTATCCCAAATTCACATCAGAGGTCTAAAACAATATTTCAGAATTTATGAACATTTTTCCAGATTTTTAACATACATAAATTCGCTAATTATCACTAATCACCCCTTAATCCCCCAAATTCCGGGATTTGCAAAATTAGTCGAAATTAACCCAAATTCATATCAGAGGCATAAAATGATGTTTTAGAATTTTAGGAATTTTTCTAGATTTTTCTGAGCCATAATTTCGCTAATCTTCGCTAATTACCATAATTAGTGAAAAACAATGCAAATCACTCACCTTAGCCACAAAAACTTTAGATCTGAAATAATCTCTGATTTGGATCCAATCCCTATGTGTTCCAGGAGCTCTCTCTCTGATTTGGTGCTACCCTCCCTTGATTTGATGTAGTTTTGCTTAATCTTCGATTAGAAAGTGATTAGAGACGATTTGGGATGAAATTAGAAGGTGGAGGCCTTGGCTAGAGCTCAAAGGAGGTTTGTGGCGGCTGGAAGATGAATGAAAAATCGTTTTCTAAACCCTAGCAGCCCTCAAATACCTCTAAACCCGAAATCCCCCATTGGGCCTAGCTGTTAATCACCCGGTTTAGCCCAATTAAGCTGTTTTTCACCTTCTAAACCTTGTTTCAGCCATATCTCCCAAACGGTAAGTCCGTTTGGCTAATGTAACCACTCTACGGAAAGAGAAACCATCATTCGAAGTCAATGAAAGTGGTTTCAGGTCAAAATTCCTTTCCATTCAAAAGTTATGGCCAAAACAGTACCAACTAGGGGCAAAACGGTCATTTAAAAATCGACAAAAATCATGAACATGGGAAATGACCCCTATAGTCGTTTCCCAAAGCCACATGACCATACGACTTCGTATAAGAAAGAAATAAATATTCTACGATCCGCCGATGCGTAGAATGCGGGTTGTTACACTCTCCTCCCCTTAAGAAATTTCGCCCCCGAAATTCCCTAACCAAAACACACAAAGGGTCCCGCATGCCTATCAACCATAAAACACAATCAACATGCAAAACAAGTCTATCCTAGCATGCGGTTTACTAATAAGGGAAGAAACTATCACTACCAAAACCTTACCAGGCAAAGAGTTCTGGATACTTCTTCCTTATATCTTCCTCTGTTTCCCAAGTACAGTCTTTTTCATTCTCACCCCACTGGACTTTGACTAGTTTCACCGCCTTCCTTCGAAGCTGCTTCGTATCGTTCCCAACGATACGCATAGACTTGCGGTTCCCAACCGCCTCGAGTTCAACTTCAATGTTATCCAACTGATCAGGTGAAATAGCCACACTAGGGTCATGCACGAATTTCCTTAACTGGGAAACATGAAATACGTTGTGAACTCCCGCCATCTTGTCAGGTAGATCTACTTCATACGCCAAATTCCCAACTTGCTCGAGGACTGGGAATGGACCAACAAATCTTGGTGCTAACTTATCTCTCCAACCAATCCGAATCACATTCTCAATGGAGATATCTTGACAAACACCAAGTTGTTAACGAAGAATTCCAAATCTCTTCGTCTCTTATCGAGATAAGCCTTCTGCCTATCTTTATCCCTTCCCAGTAGTATATCTGCTCTATGTCTCAATACATCTTGTTACCACTGGGATGTATAGTCAATTTCGAGTGATGATATGCTCTAAGCACTTCACCTCTCAGTCCATCTACGTTGGGTACAACTAGTCCCTTATTCTTTCGAAGCCACCCTTCTCGATCAAATCCTTACCTGATCATTCTCTTTCCATCGTTACCCATCTCTACCCTAGAGATGGTTTCCAATAGGTTAGGATCGTCCTTCTAACTGGAACCAATCCACTCAATCAAAATCGATCTAATCGTCAAGCTTACTAGTGTTTCTGAATCCAATTCACTCTTGGCCCCGAAATCATATCCTGTGATATACTTTAGTTGCTTCCATCCTAGAAACAAAACCCCTAAACTGGCATGTCTCCTACTCAATGCAACTAGTACTGCACCCAAATCCTTTACTATGATCACTCTGCCCCATGGAGTCATGGCGACTCCACTGCACTGATCCATAGCCACTAGTCCTTTGCTATGTCCACTCTGCCCCATGAAGTCGTAACAACTCCACTGCACTGGCTCATAGCCTTACTAATCCTTTACTATGTCCACTTTGCACCTCGAGTCATGACGACTCTACTGCACTGGCTCATAGTCCTACTACAATCACTTTGTTCCCCATCGTTGGAACCCTACAGGTGATAGTCTACTCAAGGGAAGAAAAATAGGAACAACATAGCAACCATAACATCCATCAAACAAGTCCTACCTATCACCTGCTAAATTCATAAACACATCGACACCTACATGATTGGTCTAACCAATCCCAATATGTCGATTCTAGTATGTGTGGTCTAACCAACATCAATAACTAATGGAAGCCCAACCTCCATACATACACCGATGCCTACTTGACTGGTCCAACAAATCCCAGGCCAATGGAAGCCCCGCCTCCCTTCAGACTACCGTACGTCCAACGTACGTTTATCCTCCAAGGATAATTAAACTAATCGAAGCCCAGCCTCCAATCGGACTACCGTACGTCCAACGTACGTTTATCATCCAAGGATAATTAAACTAATGGAAGCCCAGCCTCCAATCGGACTACCGTACGTCCAACGTACGTTTATCCTCCAAGGATAACTAGATCACGTCCAACGGATCCAAGGTAACGGGCGTCCCCAGATACCCCTGCTTTTAGTCCTCCTAAAATACTTGAGTCCAACCCAAGTCTATCCATTATCTTGCTGCCCTCTCGAGTCCAACTCGAGCTGAATCCAATTCCTTGCAGCCTTCTCGAGTCCAACTCGAGTCACTCTATAACTCAGACCCAGTCTTGAGTACCGACAAACTCTAGTCCAACGTGAGTCGTCTCCCTATTCGTTGCATCTCCAAGATCAACGAACACCTATTTTCTTTTAGGAGTTCAAGTCCAACTTGAACCGCTCTAATCTTTGTTGTATCTTCCATGATCAACGAACACATCCTATTCCTTCAAAGTTCTACTATCCAACAGAGAACATCAACATAGGGTCCTAAACAATCCATTACTTTGCATCTTTCCCGAGTCCCACTCGAGCAATCTCATAACCCTACCAAGTCTAACTCTGGGCAGTCTATACCACTGAACAGTCTCATCATGTTCCATCTGCCCATCACTCCTCGAGTAAACCAAGATATCATCCAATGAAAAATCACAGCAACTATTTACCCCTCACGCAACCCATCCTAGTCGAAATCGACATTCCCCAAGCACAAGCCCCAAAGGCCTAAACCAATATCAGACAAGCACCCAAGGAACGTCTCCTCCGAGTTCAGACAATCCACATGAGGTGATACTAGCAAAACAATCTAGCAATGGAGTACGCATTTGCCTCCCAGAGACAACTAGAACTTATTACAACGATAACCTCTTAGCTTCCTTAACTCCAGTTACTATCGCCATCACTAGGTAGGTACCTAATACCACCCTATTCTTTTAGAGCAAATCGACTCCCCAAAATAATGCTAAACCCAGTAAAGCCCAAAACAAAGCAATCACAAGGAAACATACATCCATGACTCGATAAGACCACATTACAACAAATCATGCCAAAACTAGTCGAACCACCAATCGGGTTCGTCACAACTAGAGGTCTATCGACTATCTCGGGTTTGTCAAACAATACCCGAACAGAAACATCTTAAATAGAAAGCATACCTTTTATAACGACACCCTTTCCCTTCTGCTCCGCACTTGGAGCATTCGACGAAGAAGGAACAACGTTGATAGCATACGCTTTCACAATCTGCTTCTCCCTAGGAGGTTGTGGGCAATCATCCTTGTGATGTCCCGCCTGGCCGCAGTTAAAGCACTTCCTTTCCCCAGGCTTTTCTCGACAATCTCTGGCATAGTGGCCCTTCTTGCCACAACTAAAGCATTTGCCATCTTTCTTATTTTTCTTATTCTGACTATCCTTGGTCGGGTTCTGCTTCCTCTTGTTCTGGGAATTCTTCTTGCCTTCACCGCCTGCTTGCGGCTTTGGCTCCTCTGCAGATGCTGTAGCAACCTCAGTCTTCGACTTAGGGAAAAGGCTCTCTGACCTTAATGCCTTTCCTACAATAGACTCGAACGTCTCATCGATATGGTTTATAAGTCTTTCCCCCAAGTACCCATCCAAGCCGGTTATGAACTTCTCGTTCTTCTTTTCGACTGTATCGATAAGGGACCATCCATATTTCGATAAAGTGTCGAATTCAGCGATATACTCCGAGACTGCTCTACCGTTCTGCTTAAGCTCCAAGAACTTCCGGAACAGTTCTGATTTATGAGCAGCTGGAATAAACTTATCACAAAAGCGAGTCTTAAACTGATTCCAAGTAACTTGATCTTCTGGGGTAGCTGTTCTAATGGCATTCCACCAATTCATCGCTCGCCCTTGCAGCTGACGAGACGCTAGCCTTCTCTTCCTCGCATCCTCAAGACCCAAGTCGTCGAAGATACGATCACAGCTATCCAACCAATCCTGAACATCTGTGGCCGACTCAGTTCCGTGGAACGGCTTCCCACCAAGGTTAGTGTAATCCTTGCACAACTTGGCGAAATCGACCCTAGGCGCCTGCACTACTGGACCACCACCATTTCCGGGATTGGGAACTGCCCCTTGAACATCCCTAAGCATTTCCCTTATGAAGTTAGTGAACATTGTCCTCATGTCAGGAGCATTCCCATGGTTGGTCCTTCTACCAGCACCCCTGGTGTCTCTACTCATCGTCAATCTGAAAAAGGGAAACGATTAACGACCCCATAGTGGTGCTAGTGCAGTACGACTTCATCCTTATACTACTAATAGTATATATATATATATAGCTTTTGAAAACCAAAGTAATCACAAATACGCGCTCTCGTATACGTACTATCTCTCCCTAGTGTCTTTCCCTAGGTTAACTACGCAACCTAGAGCTCTGATACCAAGTGTGACGGCCCGCCCCGCACCAACCGACATTTACTCCAAAAGTGCGTTGTACACATGTCCAGTTAGCACGGGACGGTCGCCAGAAGAAAAAGAAGAAGAGAATGGGCTAATCAGGAACCTGTAGAATGTCTCACAGCGCATAGAACAAAATATAATAATAACATACTTGACATAAAACAGGAGAGACAGTGCATAAGCTGAAAACCAAAACTAAGCATCATAGCAGCGAAAATCCAAAATACAGCTTATTACAACTTTTCAAACTGTCTCAAAGCAAAAGTAAGATAAAGGAGGTACACTACTAATGCCCAAGTAGCGACCACCAGCGATACAAGGAGAATATCTATATATCATACGTGGAAGCCTCCTGCTCGTCTCCAGATCAGCTACTCGCGCACCACCAGCTGACCTGTCTCTAGTCTGCTCGTGTGAGCACCCAGAGTAATAAGAAGAGACATAAAACTCTGGGTCAGACAAAAAGTCTGGTATGAGCGATAAGCAACAAAACAGAACAATAACAGGTATAATCCAATCATACCTGAACCTGGACCTGCAACCAAAGAGTTAGCACTACATACCGTACAATACTCTAAGGTGCCACTAACATACTGTGTAAGAGATACGGGGGTGGGGGTGTGCATGTCATAGTGGTGTCAAACAATCAAGCATAGAAATCATCCTCACATCCCTCACTCAGTGCGTAAAGCATATGATATCCACTACTTTGGTCACCTAGTACTTTGGGCCATGACGGAATCCAATCCCGTGTAACTATCACTACAAGCCCACTATCCATCTCCCAGTGGTGAACCAAAGTTATGAATACCGACAACACCTTTGCACACGTGCCGCAGCAAAGCCCAATCATGAAGTGAACTCATTGGTTCCCATCTGGATCCTGAGCTCTAACTTCCATTTGGACTACCTTTGCATCTCGGGTTTTAGTCATCATCTTCATCCGGGTCGGTCTTCACTTCACCTTGCTTCAGATCGTGGTCATCACCCTCGCTCGGGTCGGATCGTGGTCTTCACTTCAAGTCCAAGCATCTCGGATCGGGTCGGTCGTGCTCCCTCCATCGGATCGAGTCGCGCCATACGGATCGGGTCATGCTCCTTCTAGCTCGTGGCGCTCCAGCTCCATCGGATCGGGTCGCACCATCGGTTCGTGGCTTCTGAAGTGGATCGGGTCGGAGCATGCAAGTGCATGTTGTCCTCCTCTGGTCGGATCGGGGGATGCCATCGGGTTCGGGTCGGAGAAGAATACTCCACGGGCGGTTCGGTTTTGAGCTCCTTCCACCATCAGGTCGTGGTCTCTATAGCTGATCCGATCCGGTTCATATAATGGTGGCCTTCCGTTTTGCCACTCCCTCCTGTGTCAAGCTTCGGTTCGGTTCGGTGATACTTTTCTCAGTCCGCTCCGGTCCGAGCCCATCCACCCGATCCGATCCGAAAGCCTGCACTGCCTTTCTGTAACTTTTCCAGCAAACATTTTACGCCATTCGACGACGTTTTTGACCATTCCAAATATTCTAATCAATCACAAAGCATACCGTACAGTCATAGTAACATGTATAATCAACCACAAACACCAAAACAACAATATGATAGGTTAAAATGGATCAAACATAGCCAAAACCCCATATTTTCCCTTAAGCATGTTTAGGTGAAACTTATGATATGATTAGCAAAACTTAACAAATTATCCCAAATTCACATCAGAGGTCTAAAACAATATTTCAGAATTTATGAACATTTTTCCAGATTTTTAACATACATAAATTCGCTAATTATCACTAATCACCCCTTAATCCCCCAAATTCCGGGATTTGCAAAATTAGTCGAAATAAACCCAAATTCATATCAGAGGCATAAAATGATGTTTTAGAATTTTAGGAATTTTTCTAGATTTTTCTGAGCCATAATTTCGCTAATCTTCGCTAATTACCATAATTAGTGAAAAACAATGCAAATCACTCACCTTAGCCACAAAAACTTTAGATCTGAAATAATCTCTGATTTGGATCCAATCCCTATGTGTTCCAGCAGCTCTCTCTCTCTGATTTGGTGCTACCCTCCCTTGATTTGATGTAGTTTTGCTTAATCTTCGATTAGAAAGTGATTAGAGACGATTTGGGATGAAATTAGAAGGTGGAGGCCTTGGCTAGAGCTCAAAGGAGGTTTGTGGCGGCTGGAAGATGAATGAAAAATTGTTTTCTAAACCCTAGCAGCCCTCAAATACCTCTAAACCCGAAATCCCCCATTGGGCCTAGCTGTTAATCACCCGGTTTAGCCCAATTAAGCTGTTTTTCACCTTCTAAACCTTGTTTCAGCCATATCTCCCAAACGGTAAGTCCGTTTGGCTAGTGTAACCACTCTACGGAAAGAGAAACTATCATTCGAAGCCAATGGAAGTTGTTTCAGGTCAAAATTCCTTTCCAGTCAAAAGTTATGGCCAAAACAGTACCAACTAGGGGCAAAACGGTCATTTAAAAATCGACAAAAATCATGAACATGGGAAATGACCCCAATAGTCGTTTCCCAAAGCCACATGACCATACGACTTCGTATAAGAAAGAAATAAATATTCTACGATCCTCCGATGCGTAGAATGCGGGTTGTTACACAATTCGTGATTTTGAAAATATGACGATTTGGCATTCAAAGTAAATGAAGGTGTGATCTGTCAAAAGACACGTTATGACCTTAAGCCTCATCAACCGGGAAATGACAAAAATCGGGCAGATAGCATGGCTAAGTGGGTCACTCCGAATTAAGGTATATTGTCACCATCTAGAGAATATTCATTTTTGTTCCTCTTTCACTTCTGTATCTCCCGAGAACGGTTATGCTGGTATACCAACTGTAAAGTGAAAATGTATTCGGAACATTCAAGAGAAATGAATGGCCGGTCATGTGTGGCCGAGTTGCAAGTTGTTCTTGTTGAACTTTAGTGTATCCCCTCTAGAGTACACTGATCAGAAGGTGGTTTCACTTCTTGTCATAGTTGGAAATCCATTTCCCAATAAGAGCCAGCGGTTTTGATTATATATTATGTACGTAGAGCGTGAGATGCAAGTGTTCTGCTAGATTGTTATTTACTTGATACAGACACTATTATAATATTAGAGAAGTATTGATCTTAAAAATGTTTTGGGTTTTCGTAAGGTAAAAACCATATGTATTTACTTTTGGACCGGTCTTACAATTATCCTTTCATTTGAAAAGGATTTTGAAATGTTAAACCGAATAGTTAGAGTTTAATCACACCAGTCCCATGATTGACTCAGAGTTTATTTTGTTTTGTTTTACCCTGAACTCTTGGGTGCCCAAATTTGTACAGGCAATCCGAGGTCATTTGACACTGCGGATCCAACAAAAGTGGTTTCGTCGAAATCCGAGGTCATTTGCAAAATGTCTATTTTTAAGGGCCTGAATTCCATAGCGACTATTCAGAATTTTCAACCGGACATATCTTTTGATTCCCTCTATGAAATTTCGATTGGTCGGATTCGTTAGAAAGATATTCTCAATTAAATCCCATTATTTTTGGTTTCACTAAAATCCGGTTTATTTTCCACCCGGTACATTCAATTGAAGTTTGAAATCGAATTATCGAACTACTGCGCCATTTTCAATTCCTTTTATAATTTAAAATAATTATTTATATTCTAACGACGACGTATATAATATATACGTTTGAATTCCATTCAAAATAAATTTCTCGTTGATATTATTTAAAATAATTCATTTTAAATAATCAAAATTCGCTAAAATTGCCAAAATAAAATTTTTAAACTGGCCTAGATTTTCAGGTTGTTACAATCTCCCCCACTTAAAACTTTTCGTCCCCGAAAAGGAACAAAGTCGAAAGTGGTTTGATTAGTCAACTCTACGTTCGATCTAGCTTTCATTCTCCAACTTTTCAGTTTCTTAGAATTTTCAAATTCTTCAAAAATTTGGCTAACACCCTAAATTTTCGAAAAATTTCGCCATAACCTCCCCTGCACCGGGAGCCACGGGAAAATCCCGAAATTGCCATATAGGCCTTCTGATCTCAAAAAGAAAAAGAAAAAGCCAAGCGGCTAGCCAATAGGCTCATAAAATCATCATCACCCAAACAAAACAGTAAATTATGTAGTAAACATGTACCTATTTGTCGGGCAAACAATTTTTATTCTCTGCTCTAGCCTCCTTGCTATGACCTGTTCAATGTAAGTACTAGTATATGCAAGCAAACGCGACCAAATTTCAATACAATTCAATATTTGATACAATTAGGCATAATGGTTCAAAATTATCAAACAAATAAACAAACAACACAAACATCAATCAATTAGTGGATTAACGTTTCAAATGCATAACTTTGATATATAGTCAAAAATCAAATTTTTGATGCCAAATCACAACAATAGGCCCTATCTAATTTTTGTTCTCACACCAGTCAATAGGAAATATATAGAAATCTCACTTTCGTTACTCGAAAATAAATACTGGCGACGGTGCCCCATCACCAGAATTATCCCCGGGCAACTAGAGTATGATTCTATAACTATCCAGTATATTAAAACTTCGAATACACGTTTGCAAGACATATATGCAAAATCTTTATATATCGGATTGTCCCGATCAATATAGAATAAATAATCAAATACGAATAGTTGATTTAAATTTCAAAACAAAACTTGTTTTCATTTTAAAAATATACTCTTCACACTCGTCCTAGGATACTACTGATCCTATCTCTAACGAGTCATTCTCATTGGATATTACTAATCCAGTTTCTGATGAATTCTTTCGTACGGTTCTAATGTGCCTTGTTCTCTAGCTTTGTAAACCAAAGCTCTGATACCACGATGAAACGACCCGAACTCCCCCGGTCTCCGAAGAGGAGGGAAAGAGCGGATTGTTTTGAGAACACGACAAAATAGAACGCATACGAAAGAACGTTTCATTGTATATTACAACAATGCATCAGATTACAAGAATATACAGAGTATAAATGAATATTACACAGAAATATCAGAGATTACAATACATTACATAGCAGCGGAAAATAATACAATACACAACTAGAAGTAGATATACGGATACAAAGATTTCCGGATATCGTTCCAGCTGTAAACCAGGATCCTGTGAATATAAATCTGCAAAACCAAAACTACTAGCTGCCCGTGTCAAAATAAGGGCACCCAGAGTTTAGGTTAAAACAATAAACTCCAGGTCAGTCATGTGACTGGTGTGAGAACTAAAACAGTTAATCTTTATTTTTAAAGTTCGGTAAATCAAGGGACCACGCCGTATAACACGGAACTAGTTTCCTCCCAAGAACACCAGTGCATAAAACAGTAGCGCAATGCTAAATAAAGACAAATGAAGCTATTATAAGACCCAGGTCCTATCACACAATGCAACGCAAGCCGGGGGATAGGGTTTTCACCTTATAATAGCCAAGAATGCTTGATACGTTGAAAAAAAAATCATTTGATACTATTATAAGTGCATAGTGTATAAAACAACTTCAAATCATAAGTATCAATCATAGACGGCATGGGTACGATATATCATGTCGCCATACTAGGTTCTACAATTAAAACCGCAAAGTCACGTATTTGGAAATTGGATTTTCCATCTATGAACCGAGGCCAGGGATCGTCCTCTACCAATTCGAGACTGTCTAGCCCGAGTCTCAGGCAAGCGCACAGGCAAGCCTTGGAGCGACAGGGCCGGTCCACCGATGTGGATTATTATGCCTGAACACTACGTTTCCCCGCCCTTTGGGGCGTAAATGAGCCAACGAATGGCTCCATCGGACCCGGATCGTCCGATCTAACCGAGGCGCCTCGCAACAGCAACAACCACATAGGTGAAAAGTATATAAATGTCAGGGCTGGTAGGTCACTGACACCACCCTAGCTAGAAAGAAACGCATGCCCTCCCTGAGGTCCTCTCCCGTTTTTGGTTCACAACCGGGGTGCGAAACTCGCGAAGTAAACGTTACACAAAGCTACGCCACAAAGGCCGTGCTTTGATCATCACCACAAGACTTTGCTTTTCAACAGAAGCCTCGATCAATTGCCACTTAGGCATGCCACACAGGCAATTCACTCCATGCGTTTTATATCCATCAATATATAACCCCTGAGCTTGTACGTCTCAGAGAAGGGCGTTAAGCAAGAGAATAAATTCTCCGCCGCCAAACAGATATATATTTAATAGAGATCAATCACACGGACTAAAATCCAATGTCAGACACACAGTCCATTTACAAGTCCGTTCTGGGTCTGAACGAAACCGGAGGCACCTAGTACCCCGCATATCCATCGATCTCCATGTACGTCTGGACGATCACCAACTGTTTCCATCTTCTTGGGTGTACAGCCCAATCAAGATCATCAGTAATCACCCAAACGACGTGAAGACTTCCGGTCTTCAACCATCGTCTTCATCTTCGACTTATCGTCGTATTAGTTATTCAGAATGGGATAAACCCGGTCTTTCCGAATAACTCGCGTATATTTTAAATAAGTGTTACACAAACACAGCATACGCCTCATTCCAATTCATCAGTCACTAACTGTAAATTAATCAAGAGAATAATTCCCCAAATATTAACCCCGAAGGCCGAAACCAACATCAGATCAATATCCAGAAAACCATTCTGCTTAGCTAACCGACAGTTCGTTTCTAAATTTCACATTCATAGGGAAAGGTTCCCATTAATTTTATCCAAGATAAATCATTAAAATTTATTCTCAAATCTTCTTTTGAATTTCGATTCAACTAGTCGGGATTAACGAAACTTACCGAAGTAATCATTTGTTTTAATTTTCCAATCCCAACCTATTCATCCCATGAAGTAAAACTGGTAATACTTCATATCTAACACCACGGTGTTAATTATCGGTAAATTCAATTACCATTTCACGTTCAAATCTAATTAAAGATTTAACTATCGCCTAGAGCAAAACTGGTGATACTCCATTCTCGATCATTTCAATCTAATTAAAGATTCATTAAAACTCCACTTAGTTTTAATCGCTAACTGGGTTAAAGAATCAGTGTCATTTAAAACACGGTTCACGATAAACCCAAAATCACATTCATTAATTATCGGGTTAAAGAACGAGCGTTATTTAAAACACTGTCCACGATAAACCCAAAAATCAATATCACCTCAATTCCAATTAAATATCATTTAATTGGTACACTTCATTAAATCTAAATAAAAAGATTTAATATTTTATCAACTGGGTTCAAGAACAGTGTTAGCGAAGACACCATTCACGACAAACCCAAATCACATTTGATATTCAATATAAGGCTCTGAATAGAAAATATATCGGCTTATATTCAATATCCAATTCTACGATTAACAAATGTCGTATTGGAAATAACGATATAAATATATATCTTTCAAATTTCCATAACAACATCTGTATAATCACGAATTCCAACATCGAAATATTCCGAAGACAATTTCGATTCAAATCCACTCCAATGCAATCATTGGAAATTCTGGTTATTTTTAAAACCCTTTTCTAATTCAATTTGTTTATTTAAAATAAATAGAATTATAATTCTAGTTCAAAACTACTTCATTTCGATAAAAATCTATTTTTATCTTTTCAAATATGGAGTTTTTCATCCCAATCCTTTCTAAATCATTTCTTATGATTTTACACAAATTATTATTATTTTTAATAATTTTATCAAGGCCCGTACAGTCGATTTCAATCAATGGCCATCGAACTGCACTTACAGCGATCTTTTTCAAATTTGATTTGGACATAATCCCAAATCCAACCATTAGATTTCAAATTTCAAATATCCATTAGAAAGCTCTTTTCGATACGAACCCAACGGTTCCGGTTTTAGGAGAATCCGACGGTCGGATCTCCCGCAATATCCGTTCGAAGTCAATGGTCGAAA
Organism: Allium sativum; assembly: GCA_030737875.1. Taxonomy (NCBI): domain Eukaryota; kingdom Viridiplantae; phylum Streptophyta; class Magnoliopsida; order Asparagales; family Amaryllidaceae; genus Allium; species Allium sativum. The sequence continues at coordinate 798,985,370 of CM060922.1, forward strand.
TTCGCGAACTGCCGCGGCGCGGCGCGTTCTATTCAGGCCATTATATTATATATATAATATATATAATATATACTTCATCGATTTCCTTTTAAAACGTGCTTTATAAATCGTTTTAAATTCATTTTCAAAACGGTTTCAACTTCATATTCAATTTCAAATCAAAATTGAATATTCCAATATAAATTCATTTTAAATTCTTTTCAAATCGATTTTAAATTCATTTAAATTAAATTTCAATTCGAATTCATTTATATTCAATTTCAATTCGAATTTCAATTCTATTCAGTTTCAATTCGAATTCATTTATTCAATTTCAATTCGAATTCATTTATTCAATTTCAATTCGAATTCAATTCTATTCAGTTTCAATTCGAATTCATTTATTCTTTTCAAAATATTAGATTTTGAAATCACTTTCGATATTCATTATAAAATGAATAAAATCGATATAAATATCGTTCACGTCAAAATGGCGTCAATCTAATCAACACGGCTTCATATATTGATATTTTCAAATATTCCATTTCGAATATTTCTATTTCAAATATTTCTATTTCAAAACTGGAATGAGGCCCAATCAATTACCATATAATGTTAATTATATGGATTTTCTACAACACATGTATATATCAACAACGATGAATAATCAACCATCATCCAAGGTGCATTCTACACTGTATAAGCATCAAAGATAAATATTCAACGCTTATAACAGCCTGTCAATCCATCGATCGACATACAACTAAACAATCGGGATTAGTGTACGTCAAATATCATCCCAATACCCGTGTGGGGTTTCAAGCAATCAAACACAGATTTTTATTTGTGCAGTTGGGCGATGTGTAAAATTTATCATCCCAATCAATGTCCTTCAAATAGGTGTACATAAACAAACCGTCCGGTTTGTAAATGAATATTTATTTATTCACATTCACGTTAAAAATTATATTTTTAACGATCAAACTATTTTATTCAACCTATGAATATTCTATTCGGTTCATCTATTAAATAAAATGTTATCTTTATTTTTCTAACTTATTTTTAGAAAATTTCGGCGGCATAACGGCACGATACTAGAAACGGGACAAGGCCTAGCCTTATCCCCGGTCTAGTGAAGGCCCACGCCATTCACACATCAATCAAATCAATTTCATTTCACCAAACAATTCAATCCAATCAAATTATCTAACTAATTTATGCAATCAAACAAACAAGTCCATGGTCTGTGGACGATTGTGTCGGGTGCTACTAAGCACCGTCTGCATCCTAGTATATATATAACTAGAAAAAGAAATTGAAAGGTGAGAAATTCTCACATATAGCTATCCAATCATCTTGACCCTTCATTTATAGAAGTCTTCGTCGTTCTCGCATCTTATCACTTTCGTCGCCCGTATTCACTACATAAATAAAAATCACATTTTTAATTGCTAATGTCTTTAAAATAAAAATCACATCTTTATTTGTTGACTTTCAATTTAAAAATCATATTTTTATAATTACTTCAAATATTTAAAAATCGAATTTTTACTTTGAAGACTTCGCCTTTTCAAATATAAATATTTCGCCTTTTCAAATATAAAGATTTCGCCTTTTAAAAATCTAATCTTTTGCCTTTTAAAAATCTAATCTTTTAATTAGCTAAAAATCATCTTTTATTCTACTAAAAACCATATCCTTTATTTGTACCAAAAAAAATTGATTTAACACTATGTATTTGTATAACAAAAACAGAAAGGAAAATAAAGAATAACTCACGGGTTTCTCACTAGGAGTTCACAGCAGAAAAGTTCGACATCGAACTCTGCCTGAGCGCCGCCTAGGGCTGACCTGGGCCCCACAGAAAGTTGCCGAAGTGATTGCCGCTATGCCCCAAACCTCCGCGTTGAACCCTGGTAAACTCGGCCCTCAGAGCCGCCTCAAACTTCTTTCGACCATCGATCTTCTTGGAGCTGCGGAGGCTTGGCGTTGAAGGAGGCCGGAAAGAATCGATGTCGAGGGTGGGGCGTGTTGGTGGTTCGTCGACGCGCAGCGCATTGGGTGCCAGTGGCCATCGACTGGTGAGGGCTTGCGAATTGAATCGAAGAAGGTGGAGAAGATAGAGGCGAGGCGGAGTGAGAAGGCGGAGGAACTGGGGAAGGGGCGACGGGCGGTTGGGGGGGTGACGAGTTGTGGAGCGATGGTCAACGGCCATTTTTTTTTGATTTGGGGAGGATGGGTTCTGAACGATAAGGAAAGGGGAGGGGGTGATATGTAAATATATATTATTTAATTTATTTTCTATTTAATCCACAAAAGGTTGACTTTTCATTTGAACCCCAAACGAGGCCCAACGACTGTCGTCCCTAGCGTATTACCCCCATTCCGAACACAATGGGATATGTATCGCAAGCTGATTCGATCGTTTCGATCGGTTTTCGTTGAATTTAAAGTATAATTCTTTATATATTCAATTTAAACGCACATTTCAAATTACTGGGGTTACGTACTAGCTCGAAAAATTCCCGAAATATAATTTCTAACTTCGTATTGACCATACGGTCCTAACAAAACTAGTTTCGTCGAATTCTGAGACCGTTGGAAAAATGGCCAATTTCCAGTCGATTAAAATCAACTGAAACTGGTCAAAAGAGTTTTCCTTTTCCACGCTCACATAATGAATCGAAAAATTATGAAATTTGGAATCTAGCAATAATTTGACACTGCGGATCCAACAAAAGTGGTTTCGTCGAAATCCGAGGTCATTTGCAAAATGTCCATTTTTAAGGGCCTGAATTCCATAGCGACTATTCAGAATTTTCAACCGGACATATCTTTTGATTCCCGCTATGAAATTTCTATTGGTCGGATTCGTTAGAAAGATATTCTCAATTAAATCCCATTATTTTTGGTTTCACTAAAATCCGGTTTATTTTCCACCCGGTACATTCAATTGAAGTTTGAAATCGAATTATCGAACTACCGCGCCATTTTCAATTCCTTTTATAATTTAAAATAATTATTTATATTCTAACGACGACGTATATAATATATACGTTTGAATTCCATTCAAAATAAATTTCTCGTCGATATTATTTAAAATAATTCATTTTAAATAATCAAAATTCGCTAAAATTGCCAAAATAAAATTTTTAAACTGGCCCAGATTTTCGGGTTGTTACAATCTCCCCCACTTAAAACTTTTCGTCCCCGAAAAGGAACAAAGTCGAAAGTGGTTTGATTAATCAACTCTACGTTCGATCTGGCTTTCATTCTCCAACTTTTCAGTTTCTGAGAATTTTCAAATTCTTCAAAAATTTGGCTAACACCCTAAATTTTCGAAAAATTTCGCCATAACCTCCCCTGCACCGGGAGCCATGGGAAAATCCCGAAATTGCCATATAGGCCTTCTGATCTCAAAAAGAAAAAGAAAAAGCCAAGCGGCTAGCCAATAGGCTCATAAAATCATCATCACCCAAACAAAACAGTAAATTATGTAGTAAACATGTACCTATTTGTCGGGCAAACAAATTTTATTCTCTGCTCTAGCCTCCTTGCTATGACCTGTTCAATGTAAGTACTAGTATATGCAAGCAAACGCGACCAAATTACAATACAATTCAATATTTTATACAATTAGGCATAATGGTTCAAAATTATCAAACAAATAAACAAACAACACAAACATCAATCAATTAGTGGATTAACGTTTCAAATGCATAACTTTGATATATAGTCAAAAATCAAATTTTTGATGCCAAATCACAACAATAGGCCCTATCTAATTTTGGTTCTCACACCAGTCAATAGGAAATATATAGAAATCTCACTTTCGTTACTCGAAAATAAATACTGGTGACGGTGCCCCATCACCAGAATTATCCCCGGGCAACTAGAGTATGATTCTATAACTATCCAGTATATTAAAACTTCGAATACACGTTTGCAAGACATATATGCAAAATCTTTATATATCGGATTGTCCCGATCAATATAGAATAAATAATCAAATACGAATAGTTGATTTAAATTTCAAAACAAAACTTGTTTTCATTTTAAAAATATACTCTTCACACTCGTCCTAGGATACTACTGATCCTATCTCTAACGAGTCATTCTCATTGGATATTACTAATCCAGTTTCTTATGAATTCTTTCGTATGGTTCTAATGTGCCTTGTTCTCTAGCTTTGTAAACCAAAGCTCTGATACCACGATGAAACGACCCGAACTCCCCCGGTCTCCAAAGAGGAGGGAAAGAGCGGATTGTTTTGAGAACACGACAAAATAGAACGCATACGAAAGAACGTTTCATTGTATATTACAACAATGCATCAGATTACAAGAATATATAGAGTATAAATGAATATTACACAGAAATATCAGAGATTACAATACATTACATAGCAGCGGAAAATAATACAATACACAACTAGAAGTAGATATACGGATACAAAGCTTTCCGGATATCGTTCCAGCTGTAAACCAGGATCCTGTGAATATAAATCTGCAAAACCAAAACTACTAGCTGTCCGTGTCAAAATAAGGGCACCCAGAGTTTAGGTTAAAACAATAAACTCCAGGTCAGTTATGTGACTGGTGTGAGAACTAAAACAGTTAATCTTTATTTTTAAAGTTCGGTAAATCAAGGGACCACGCCGTATAACACAGAACGGGTTTCCTCCCAAGAACACCAGTGCATAAAACAACAGCGCAATGCTAAATAAAGAAAAATGAAGCTATTATAAGACCCAGGTCCTATCACACAATGCAACGCAAGCCGGGGGATAGGGTTTTTACCTTATAATAGCCAAGAATGCTTGATACGTTGAAAAACAAATCATTTGATACTATTATAAGTGCATAGTGTATAAAACAACTTCAAATCATAAGTATCAATCATAGACGGCATGGGTACCATATATCATGTCGCCATACTAGGTTCTACAATTAAAACAGCAAAGTCACGTATTTGGAAATTGGATTTTCCATCTATGAACCGAGGCCAGGGATCGTCCTCTACTGATTCGAGACTGTCTAGCCCGAGTCTCAGGCAAGCGCGCAGGCAAGCCTTGGAGCGACAGGGCCGGTCCACCGATGTGGATTATTATGCCTGAACACTATGTTTCCCCGCCCTTTGGGGCGTAAATGAGCCAACGAATGGCTCCATCGGACCTGGATCGTCCGATCTAACCGAGGCGCCTCGCAACAGCAACAACCACATAGGTGAAAAGTATATAAATGTCTGGGCTGGTAGGTCACTGACACCACCCTAGCTAGAAAGAAACGCATGCCCTCCCTGAGGTCCTCTCCCGTTTTTGGTTCACAACCGGGGTGCGAAACTCGCGAAGTAAACGTTACAAAAAGCTACGCCACAAAGGCCGTGCTTTGATCATCACCACAAGACTTTGCTTTTCAACAGAAGCCTCGATCAATTGCCACTTAGGCATGCCACACAGGCAATTCACTCCATGCGTTTTATATCCATCAATATATAACCCCTGAGCTCGTACGTCTCAGAGAAGGGCGTTAAGCAAGAGAATAAATTCTCCGCCACCAAACAGATATATATTTAATAGAGATCAATCACACGGACTAAAATCCAATGTCAGACACACAGTCCATTTACAAGTCCGTTCTGGGTCTGAACGAAACCGGAGGCACCTAGTACTGAGACGACCCAAAATCCCGTTCAGACGGAAACAAGGTTATCTTTGGAATATAACACAGAAATAGATAATAGCAGAACAAAATTAAATAAATACACCAGGTAATGAACAATAGAATATACTGGATAAAAGTAATCATCAGAGTTACACAGTATACAGGATCTTACTAAGTACAAATACAGTTCAGCTATACATAAATGTCTACAGCGGAAATAAACAAAAAATGTACAATAGGAGCTGAACAGCATAAAAAGAAATAATGATAGAATCCATCTTCAGCTCCAGCTATCCAGAAAAAGAACCAGCTAAACCTGAATACAAGGCTGCCCGTGTAGAAAAAGGGGCACCCGAGTTTGAAAGTGAAACAAACTACGAGTCAGTCATGGGACTGGTATGAGAAATCCACTCAACACATATATAATTGGCCAATCACAGGACCACGCCACTTTCGTGGAACGGGTTTACTCCATTGGATTGCCAGTGCTTTAAAACAAATCATTCTTTTAAACATCGCTATGCTTTTTATAAAAATGAAGCCGTTATAAGACTCAGTTCCCATCACACAATGCAACGCAAACCGGAGGATAGAGTTTTTACCTTATAACGGCCAAAATATGATTGATACGAATAAAACAAAGGCATTTGATATTATTGCTAGTGTTTATATGTTTTGAAAACAATTTCAAATCATAACTATCAATCATAGACGACATGAGCGTCCCATGCCACTATGTCGCCAAATATATATACAATTGAAACCGCACGATCACGTATTTTGAAATTGGATTTCCGTCATGAACCAAGGCAAAAGATAGTCCTTACCGAATTCGTGACTCTCTAGCCCGAGCCACAGGCAAGCGTGCAGGCAAGCCTTTAGATCGTCAGGGCCGGTCCACCGATGTGGATTATTATGCCTGAACAATACGTTTCCCCGCCCTTTGGGGCGTAAACGAGCCAACGAATGACTCCATCGGACCCGGATCGTCCGATCAAACCGAGGCGCCTCGCAACAGCAACAACCACATAGGTGAAAAGTATATAAATGTCAGGGCTGGTAGGTCACTGACACCACCCTAGCTAGAAAGAAACGCATGCCCTCCCTGAGGTCCTTCTCCCGTTTTAGGTTCATACCGGGGTGTGAGGCTCGCGAATTCACGTTATACACAAAGCTACGCCACACAGGCGGTGCTTTGATCATCACCACAAGACTTTGCTTTTCAACAGAAGCCCTGATCACTGCATCTTAGCATGCCACACAGGCAATTCATGCCATGCGACTGATGTCCATCGATATACAACCTCTGAGCTCGTGCGTCTCAGAGAAGGGCGTTAAGCAAAAGAATAAATTCTCCGCCGCCAAACAGATGTATATTTAACAGAAATCAATCAACACAGAATAAATTCCAATGTCAGACACACAGTCCATTTACAAGTCCGTTCTGGGTCTGAACGAAACCGGAGGCACTAAATACCTCGCAAACCCTTCGATCACCACGTACGTCTGGACGATCACCACTCATTATCCATATTTCGGGATGCCTCCCAATCAGGACCTCGGTTACCATCCAAACGAGGTGAAGATCTCCGGTCTTCGACCATCGTCTTCATCTTCGAATTTCAATCGTCGGTCGATTATTCGAAATGAGAATTAACTCGGCCTTTTCAAATAATTCACGTATATTTAGAATTTCAAATCGATTTATTTCAATGGTTAAATTATTCGACAACACCAATTGTGTTCTTTAATGTAATTCTCACACCAAACACATTCAACCATCAAAAGCCACATAAAACAAGCAAATTCAGTTTATTTCCATTCCATATCTCTTATGATATTTATAACTATTTATCGCTATTTTTATTTATTTTAAAATAGCTATTTTATTCAAAACGACGCTTCGGGCCATAAGGCGGCCGTGGCGCTGTTTTTCTTCAGATTTGATTTACACATATCTGAAAATCTAACCGTTGGATCTTCACAAAATTTACATCATTAGAAAGGTCTTTTCAAAACGAATCCAACGGTTCCAGTTTCGGGAAATTCCGACGGTCGGATCTCCCGGTACAATCGTTTGAAATTTCGATTTCAAAATACGAACTGCAGCGTCGTTATTCGATTAAATATAATTATATTTATATATATAAATAAATATAATCGTTTCTGGCGCTGTTTTTCTTCAGATTTGAATTAAACATTCCAGACAATCCAACCGTTGGATTTTTACAAGGTTGGTGCCGTTGGAAAGATATTTCCAAGGCGAACCCGACGGTTGAGGTTTCGGGAAAATCCACTGGTCGGATTTCCCGCACTAGTCGTTTGAAATCACGGTTTCAAAATACGAACTGCACGGCTTCGTTTCGTTTTAATTTTATTTATATTTATATATTTATATAAATATAGTTCATCCTATGATTTCCATATCGTTTTCACTTCAAATATTTTTCTAACATCTTAAAATTTTGGAAAATTTCGCCATAACCTCCCCTGCACCGGGAGCATCGGGAAATCGCAAATAGCTTTCCCGGTCCTTCTAATCTCAAAAAGAAAAAGAAAAAGCCAAGCGGCTAGCCAACAGGCTCATAAAATCATCACCCAAACAAAACAGTAAATGTGTACCTATTTGTCGGGCACAAAATTTTATTCCTCTTCTCTAGCCCCTTTGCTATAACCTGTTCAATAAATATGCATGTACATATATATACAGTTCTTATCATTTATCATTTTCTATTCAACTTCATATTTGATTTCTGTTTGGTTTAAAAACACCATTCATTCTAATGTTACATAAATAGGTGCAAATCATTTCATTAGCTAATTAATGAATATTTCAACTCATATATGTTTATTTTGAACAAGTGGCTATTTTTAACACCTCACATTTCAACGATTTATGCATACAATAAAAATGTGATTTTTATTGTAAAACAATTCATTTCAAAACACTATTTTTCTATATAGTTCAAGTTGGTGATAAAAAATGGGATTTTTATCATAAAACAATTTCTTTTAAAACGAGATTATTTTACACAGTTCATATAGTCGATAAAAGGTGATTTTTATTATCAAACAATTTATTTCAAAATATGAAGACCATTCAACACATGAATTTCTAATCAACGAATGAATATCAATTCATCACATGAATGTTTTCTATAGTTTCTATATATAGATAAAAATGTGATTTTTATTATCAAACAATTTATTTCAAAATATGAATACCATTCAACACATGAATTTCTAATCAACGAATGAGTATCAATTCAACACATGAATGTTTTCTATAGATTATATATATAGATAAAAATGTGATTTTTATTATTTAAAACGCGAATACCATTCAACACATGAATTTCTAATCAACGAATGAATATCAATTCAACACATGAAGGTTTTCTATTCAATGAATAAATATAGTTTAAGCATATGAAAATAATTCAAACACACGAATATTATTCAAAATTTCGGCAGCATAACGGCAGGGTAGTTAAACCGGGACCGTCCCTAGTACGGCTCCTCGCTCTACCTTAAAACCTCGCGGTTTTTGACAATGGGGATCATGCATCTAGTTCGCACGCAGGCGGCATGTATATATTTATTTCATTTCCACAAACTAATCCTATGTGGTTTCAACCAAATATTTCTCAATCACAAGCGGGTACTTTTCAACCACAATCAACCAATATCAATCACAAACAATCCCAAACAACCATTCGCTATCAATCAATTTTCACACCAATTTCAATCAATAAATATCGTCCATGGTTTGTGGACGAGGGGCGTATATATATATATATATATATATATATATATATATATATATATATCTTTATATATAGCAATTCACTTTTATTTCCACACATATATATATATTTTTAAATCAGAAATCTCACCAATAGCTATCCAATACTACGACTCTTTCTTTATAGAAATCTTCGCCAATCTCGCCTTTCGTCGCTTTCGTTGCCCGTATTCTCTACATATGTAAAAATCGAATTTTTTACTATGTTATTCAATATATAAAACTTGCATTTTGACTTCGCTATTCAATATATAAAGATCATATTTTTATTATTCCTATGATGTAAAAATTATATTTTTATTGCTTTAAAAATATAAGAATCATATCTTACTTCTTCTACTTAATAAAAATTCTTTCTTTTCTATTTTAAAAAATATGATCTTTTCTATTCAAAAAAAATCTGATCTTTTTCTATTTAAAGTTTAAATCTTTTTCCTTTTAAAGTTTAAATCTTTTTCTTTTAAAGTTTAAATCTTTTTCCTTTTAAAGTTTAAATCTTTTTCTTTTAAAGTTTAAATCTTTTTAAAATCAGTTTAAAAATCCTTTTGAAATTCATTTGAAAATCAGTTTTTAAATTCTTTTTAAAAAAAAAATCAGTTTTTCCTTTTTTAAGAAAATCAGTTTTAAATCATTTTAAAAATCAGTTTTTCCCTTTTAAGAAAATCAGTTTTAAATCATTTTAAAAATCAGTTTTTCCCTTTTATGAAAATCAGTTTTAAATCATTTTAAAAATCAGTTTTTCCCTTTTAAGAAAATCAGTTTTAAATCATTTTTAAAAATCAGTTTTTCCCTTTTAAGAAAATCAGTTTTAAATCATTTTAAAAATCAGTTTTTAAATCCTTTTAAAAAATTCAGTTTTTAAATCCTTTTAAAAAATTCAATTTCAAATCCTTAAAAAAACTCAGTTTTAAATCCTTTAAAAAAATTCAGTTTTAAATCCTTTTAAAAAATTCAGTTTTAAATCCTTTTAAAAAATTCAGTTTTTAAATCCTTTTAAAAAATTCAGTTTTTAAATACATAAAAATAAAATAACAAAACAAAAAAAAAACTTACAGAGGGGGGGGGTTTCCGCAGGTCGTCGGAGGGAAGGCGGCTCGAGGGTGGCGCTCGGGGTTCGCCGGTGGTGGCAGGCGGTGGGGTTTGGGGTCGTTGCGAATCGGACTGGGGGGAGGAAAGAGAAGGGGAGGGGAGGAGGAGAGAGACGGGGGTCTGGCGAAGTGGAGGAGGGGAAAGGCGGGGCAAGCGGCGGCGGGGTGGGATGCTGCCGGTGGTGGTAATCGCAGGGGAGGGAGGCGGCGGCTAGGTCTTAAGCGCGTTTTTTTTTTCGAACTGAAGAGAGAGAAGAGGGAATAGGGGGGGGTTTATATAAAATATATATATTTAATTATTTAATTTTTCAAAAAGTTGACTTTTACATACGACCTCTAAACGAGGCCCACCGCCTGTCGTCCATAGCGTTTTACCCCCATTCCGAACACAATGGGATACGTATCGTAAGCTGATTCGATCGTTTGAATCAGTTTCCGTTGAATTTACAGTGTACTTCTTTATATATTCAATTTAAACGCACATTTCAATTTAGTGGGGCCACATACGAACTCGAAAAATTCCAGAAAAATATTTTCTAGCTTCGTATTGAAGATACGGTCCTAACAAAACTAGTTTCGTCGAATTCTGAGACCGTTTGAAAAATGGCCAATTTCCAGTCGACTAAAATCAACTGAAACCGGTCAAACGCGTTTTCCTTTGCCACGCTCACATATTGATTCGAAAAATTATGAAATTTGAAACCTAACAATAACTTGACATCACGGATCCAACAAAAGTGGTTTCGTCGAAATCCGAGGTCGTCTGTAAAATGTCCATTTTTAAGGGCCTGAATTCCATAGCGACTATTCAGAATTTTCAACTGGACATATCTTTTGATTCCCGCTATCAAATTTCGATTGGTCGGATTCGTTAGAAAGATATTCACTAACAGATTTAAATTTTTTTGGTTTCACTAAAATCCGGATTGTTTTGCACCCGGTACAGTCCGACAAAGTTTGAATTCAATTTTTGAAACTGCCACGCCATTTCAGGCCTTGTTTATAATTATAATTAATTATATTCGTTTTCAATTGTTGATTCAAACTCAGTTTTCATCGCCATTATTTAAAATATTTATTTTAAATATTTAAAATCCATTATTTTAGCCAATTTAAAATTTTTAAATTGGTTCAGATTTTCTGGGTCGTTACAAGTACCCCGCATATCCATCGATCTCCATGTACGTCTGGACGATCACCAACTGTTTCCATCTTCTTGGGTGTACAGCCCAATCAAGATCATCAGTAATCACCCAAACGACGTGAAGACTTCCGGTCTTCAACCATCGTCTTCATCTTCGACTTATCGTCGTATTAGTTATTCAGAATGGGATAAACCCGGTCTTTCCGAATAACTCGCGTATATTTTAAATAAGTGTTACACAAACACAGCATACGCCTCATTCCAATTCATCAGTCACTAACTGTAAATTAATCAAGAGAATAATTCCCCAAATATTAACCCCGAAGGCCGAAACCAACATCAGATCAATATCCAGAAAACCATTCTGCTTATCTAACCGACAGTTCGTTTCTAAATTTCACATTCATAGGGAAAGGTTCCCATTAATTTTATCCAAGATAAATCATTAAAATTTATTCTCAAATCTTCTTTTGAATTTCGATTCAACTAGTCGGGATTAACGAAACTTACCGAAGTAATCATTTGTTTTAATTTTCCAATCCCAACCTATTCATCCCATGAAGTAAAACTGGTAATACTTCATATCTAACACCACGGTGTTATCGGTAAATTCAATTACCATTTCACGTTCAAATCTAATTAAAGATTTAACTATCGCCTGGAGCAAAACTGGTGATACTCCATTCTCGATCATTTCAATCTAATTAAAGATTCATTAAAACTCCACTTAGTTTTAATCGCTAACTGGGTTAAAGAATCAGTGTCATTTAAAACACGGTTCACGATAAACCCAAAATCACATTCATTAATTATCGGGTTAAAGAACGAGCGTTATTTAAAACACTGTCCACGATAAACCCAAAAATCAATATCACCTCAATTCCAATTAAATATCATTTAATTGGTACACTTCATTAAATCTAAATAAAAAGATTTAATATTTTATCAACTGGGTTCAAGAACAGTGTTAGCGAAGACACCATTCACGACAAACCCAAATCACATTTGATATTCAATATAAGGCTCTGAATAGAAAATATATCGGCTTATATTCAATATCCAATTCTACGATTAACAAATGTCGTATTGGAAATAACGATATAAATATATATCTTTCAAATTTCCATAACAACATCTGTATAATCACGAATTCCAACATCGAAATATTCCGAAGACAATTTCGATTCAAATCCACTCCAATGCAATCATTGGAAATTCTGGTTATTTTTAAAACCCTTTTCTAATTCAATTTGTTTATTTAAAAATAAATAGAATTATAATTCTAGTTCAAAACTACTTCATTTCGATAAAAATCTATTTTTATCTTTTCAAATATGGAGTTTTTCATCCCAATCCTTTCTAAATCATTTCTTATGATTTTACACAAATTATTATTATTATTAATAATTTTATCAAGGCCCGTACAGTCGATTTCCATCAATGGCCATCGAACTGCACTTACAGCGACCTTTTTCAAATTTGATTTGGACATAATCCCAAATCCAACCATTAGATTTCAAATTTCAAATATCCATTAGAAAGCTCTTTTCGATACGAACCCAACGGTTCCGGTTTTAGGAGAATCCGACGGTCGGATCTCCCGCAATATCCGTTCGAAGTCAATGGTCGAAATTCGCGAACTACCGCGGCGCGGCGCGTTCTATTCAGGCCATTATATTATATATATAATATATATATAATATATACTTCGTCGATTTCCTTTTAAAACGTGCTTTATAAATCGTTTTAAATTCGTTTTCAAAACGGTTTCAACTTCATATTCAATTTCAAATCAAAATTGAATATTCCAATATAAATTCATTTTAAATTCTTTTCAAATCGATTTTAAATTCATTTAAATTCAATTTCAATTCGAATTCATTTATATTCAATTTCAATTCGAATTTCAATTCTATTCAGTTTCAATTCGAATTCATTTATTCAATTTCAATTCGAATTCAATTCTATTCAGTTTCAATTCGAATTCATTTATTCTTTTCAAAATATTAGATTTTGAAATCACTTTCGATATTCATTATAAAATGAATAAAATCGATATAAATATCGTTCACGTCAAAATGGCATCAATCTAATCAACACGGCTTCATATATTGATATTTTCAAATATTCCATTTCGAATATTTCTATTTCAAATATTTCTATTTCAAATATTTCTATTTCAAAACTGGAATGAGGCCCAATAAATTACCATATAATGTTAATTATATGGATTTTCTACAACACATGTATATATCAACAACGATGAATAATCAACCATCATCCAAGGTGCATTCTACACTGTATAAGCATCAAAGATAAATATTCAACGCTTATAACAGCCTGTCAATCCATCGATCGACATACAACTAAACAATCGGGATTAGTGTACGTCAAATATCATCCCAATACCCGTGTGGGGTTTCAAGCAATCAAACACAGATTTTTATTTGTGCAGTTGGGCGATGTGTAAAATTTATCGTCCCAATCAATGTCCTTCAAATAGGTGTACATAAACAAACCGTCCGGTTTGTAAATGAATATTTATTTATTCACATTCACGTTAAAAATTATATTTTTAACGATCAAACTATTTTATTCAACCGATGAATATTCTATTCGGTTCATCTATTAAATAAAATGTTATCTTTATTTTTCTAACTTATTTTTAGAAAATTTCGGCGGCATAACGGCACGATACTAGAAACGGGACAAGGCCTAGCCTTATCCCCGGTCTAGTGAAGGCCCACGCCATTCACACATCAATCAAATCAATTTCATTTCACCAAACAATTCAATCCAATCAAATTATCTAACTAATTTGTGCAATCAAACAAACAAGTCCATGGTCTGTGGACGATTGTGTCGGGTGCTACTAAGCACCGTCTGCATCCTAGTATATATATATATAACTAGAAAAAGAAATTGAAAGGTGAGAAATTCTCACATATACCTATCCAATCATCTTGACCCTTCATTTATAGAAGTCTTCGTCGTTCTCGCATCTTATCACTTTCGTCGCCCGTATTCACTACATAAATAAAAATCACATTTTTAATTGCTAATGTCTTTAAAATAAAAATCACATCTTTATTTGTTGACTTTCAATTTAAAATCATATTTTTATAATTACTTCAAATATTTAAAAATCGAATTTTTACTTTGAAGATTTCGCCTTTTCAAATATAAAGATTTCGCCTTTTAAAAATCTAATCTTTTGCCTTTTAAAAATCTAATCTTTTGCCTTTTAAAAATCTAATCTTTTAATTAGCTAAAAATCATCTTTTCTTCTACTAAAAACCATATCCTTTATTTGTACCAAAAAAATTTGATTTAACACTATGTATTTGTATAACAAAAACAGAAAGGAAAATAAAGAATAACTCACGGGTTTCTCACTAGGAGTTCACAGCAGAAAAGTTCGACATCGAACTCTGCCTGAGCGCCGCCTAGGGCTGACCTGGGCCCCACAGAAAGTTGCCGAAGTGATCGCCGCTATGCCCCAAACCTCCGCGTTGAACCCTGGTAAACTCGGCCCTCAGAGCCGCCTCAAACTTCTTTCGACCATCGATCTTCCTGGAACTGCGGAGGCTTGGCGTTGAAGGAGGCTGGAAAGAATCGATGTCGAGGGTGGGGCGTGTTGGTGGTTCGTCGACGCGCAGCGCATTGGGTGCCAGTGGCCATCGACTGGTGAGGGCTTGCGAATTGAATCGAAGAAGGTGGAGAAGATAGAGGCGAGGCGGAGTGAGAAGGCGGAGGAACTGGGGAAGGGGCGACGGGCGGTTGGGGGGGTGACGAGTTGTGGAGCGATGGTCAACGACCATTTTTTTTTGATTTGGGGAGTATGGGTTCTGAACGATAAGGAAAGGGGAGGGGGTGATATGTAAATATATATTATTTAATTTATTTTCTATTTAATCCACAAAAGGTTGACTTTTCATTTGAACCCCAAACGAGGCCCAACGACTGTCGTCCCTAGCGTATTACCCCCATTCCGAACACAATGGGATATGTATCACAAGCTGATTCGATCGTTTCGATCGGTTTTCGTTGAATTTAAAGTATAATTCTTTATATATTCAATTTAAACGCACATTTCAAATTACCGGGGTTACGTACTAGCTCGAAAAATTCCCGAAAAATAATTTCTAGCTTCGTATAGACCATACGGTCCTAACAAAACTAGTTTTGTCGAATTCTGAGACCGTTGGAAAAATGGTCAATTTCCAGTCGATTAAAATCAACTGAAACTGGTCAAAAGCGTTTTCCTTTGCCACGCTCACATAATGAATCGAAAAATTATGAAATTTGGAATCTAGCAATAATTTGACTCTGCGGATCCAACAAAAGTGGTTTCGTCGAAATCCGAGGTCATTTGCAAAATGTCCATTTTAAGGGCCTGAATTCCATAGCGACTATTCAGAATTTTCAACCGGACATATCTTTTGATTCCCGCTATGAAATTTCGATTGGTCGGATTCGTTAGAAAGATATTCTCAATTAAATCCCATTATTTTTTGTTTCACTAAAATCCGGTTTATTTTCCACCCGGTACATTCAATTGAAGTTTGAAATCGAATTATCGAACTACCGCGCCATTTTCAATTCCTTTTATAATTTAAAATAATTATTTATATTCTAACGACGACGTATATAATATATACGTTTGAATTCCATTCAAAATAAATTTCTCGTCGATATTATTTAAAATAATTCATTTTAAATAATCAAAATTCGCTAAAATTGCCAAAATAAAAATTTTAAACTGGCCCAGATTTTCGGGTTGTTACAGCCTAGCTGTTAATCACCCGGTTTAGCCCAATTAAGCTGTTTTTTACCTTCTTAACCTTGTTTCAGCCATATCTCCCAAACGGTAAGTCCGTTTGGCTAATGTAACCACTCTACGGAAAGAGAAACCATCATTCGAAGCCAATGGAAGTGGTTTCAGGTCAAAATTCCTTTCCAGTCAAAAGTTATGGCCAAAACAGTACCAACTAGGGGCAAAACGGTCATTTAAAAATCGACAAAAATCATGAACATGGGAAATGACCCCAATAGTCGTTTCCCAAAGCCACATGACCATACGACTTCGTATAAGAAAGAAATAAATATTCTACGATCCTCCGATGCGTAGAATGCGGGTTGTTACACAATTCGTGATTTTGAAAATATGACGATTTGGCATTCAAAGTAAATGAAGGTGTGATCTGTCAAAAGACACATTATGACCTTAAGCCTCATCAACCGGGAAATGACAAAAACCGGGCAGACAGCATGGCTAAGTGGGTCACTCCGAATTAAGGTATATTGTCACCATCTAGAGAATATTCATTTTTGTTCCTCTTTCGCTTCTGTATCTCCCGAGAACGGTTATGCTGGTATACCAACTGTAAGGTGACAATGTATTCGGAACATTCAAGAGAAATGAATGGTCGGTCATGTGTGGCCGAGTTGCAAGTTGTTCTTGTTGAACTTTAGTGTATCCCCTCTAGAGTACACTGATCAGAAGGTGGTTTCACTTCTTGTCATAGTTGGAAATCCATTTCCCAATAAGAGCCAGCGGTTTTGATTATATATTATGTACGTAGAGCGTGAGATGCAAGTGTTCTGCTAGATTGTTATTTACTTGATATAGACACTATTATAATATTAGAAAAGTATTGATCTTAAAAATGTTTTGGGTTTTCGTAAGGTAAAAACCATATGTATTTACTTTTGGACCGGTCTTACAATTATCCTTTCATTTGAAAAGGATTTTGAAATGTTAAACCGAATAGTTGGAGTTTAATCACACCATTCCCATGATTGACTCAGAGTTTATTTTGTTTTGTTTTACCCTAAACTCTTGGGTGCCCAAATTTGTACAGGCAATCAAGTATTCATGATTTTTACAGACACTTGGAGGAGCTTAGAGAAAGAGGCTTTAATGTTAGATATATATATATAGAGGGAGAGTTTTTATTCCCACTGTGATATGTGTGGTATGTACTCTGATGATATATGTAAGTACAAATACAGTTTTGGATTTCAAAAGTTGTTATATAATATATTTTATTCATTCCGATGTGAGATTCTTGTTTACTTTGATTCTGTTATGTTGTGTTCTTCTTCTATTCCAACTTTCTTTCTTTCTATTTCTCACCCTCTAACTTCTTTCTATTAATGATCCGGTATTCTCGATGCTTGAATAGTCGACATGGTGTTTTATGTCGAATTTCGGGGTCGAAAATCCTTAGGTCGTTACAGCGTCCCTATTATCCCCCTACTTTGTGTCTGCTGGAACCTACAACAAGGATAATTACTCGGCCCCCATAACTTTAGTCATCATTACCGACGACTATCCATAAGCTCATAACACACTTGAGCAGCCATTATCCACGAACTCAAAACACACTTGAGTCGTTCTGCACATTCATTTCATCGATCAACGAGCACTTCACAACACTTCAAACATTTTTCCTTGAAATCACTTAAGAGCCACAACGACCATCGAGCCAAAAACATATGTCATTTGGTCAATACTCGATTCATAGCATTCTAGCCTTCCCTCTGTGAAAAACATACCACAGCGTTCAAATTTCCATTCACAACATTTGTTAAACACTGTAGTAACCTCTGCCCGATCCATAAAGAACGACCCGACTCATCGGGTCTTTGAACAACCCGACTCATCAGGTCTTTGAACGACTCTAAGCTACCAACGATCCAACTCCAAACGACACAAGCTAGGATGAACCAATGCCACTAATGAACCAACTCTAAATAACCTAAGCCAAGACGACCCAAGCCACCAATGACCCGACTCATCGATGCTTCAAGTACCCAACCTATCATGTGACGACCCCAAACCCCATAGGACGGTGACGAGGGTAATCTTTGGAACATAACACATAAACAGATAACAACAGAACAGAAATAAATAAATACACCAGATAATGTACAATAGAATACACTGGATAAACATAATCATCAGAGTTACACATTATACAGGATCATACTTAGTACAAATACAGTTCAGCTTTACATAAAATGTCTACAGCGGAAAAGAAAACATAATATGTACAACAGGAGCTGAATAGCATAAAAAGAGATAAATGATAGAATCCATCTTCAGCTCCAGCTATCCAGAAAGAGCCTGCTAAAACCTGAATACAAGGCTGCCCGTGTAGAAACAGGGGCACCCGAGTTCGCAAGTGAAACAAACTACGAGTCAGTCATGGGACTGGTATGAGAAATCTACTTAACACATTTTTCAATATAGCCAATCACAAGACCACGCCACTTTCGCGGAACGGGTTTACTCCATTGGACTGCCAGTGCTTTAAAACAAATAAATCTTTTAAACATCACAATGCTTTATATAAAAATGAAGCCTTTATAAGACTCAGTTCCTATCACATAATGCAACACAAACCGGAGGATAGAGTTTTACCTTATAATGGCCAAAATATGCTTGATACGAGCAAAAAAAAATCATTTGATATTATTGCTAGTGTATATATGTTTCAAAAACAATTTCAATCATAACTATCAATCATAGACGACATGGGTACCATATATCATGTCGCCATATATATATACAATCAAAACCGCACGGTGTCGTATTTGGAAATTGGATTTCCATCATGAACCAAGGCAAAAGATAGTCCTTACTGAATTCAAGACAATCTAGCCTACCATGTCTCAGGCAAGCGCGTAGGAAAGCCTTGGATCGTTAGGGCCAGTCCACCGATGTTGATTAAAATGCCTGAACATTGTGTTTCCCCGCCCTTTGGGGTGTAAATGAGTCCTATGACTCCATCGGCTTCACATAGTCACCGATATATCTGAGGCGCCTCGCAACAGCAACAACCACACAGGTGAAAATAATATAAATGTCAGGGTCGGTAGGTCACTGACACCACCCTAGCTAGAAAGAAACGCATGTCCTCCCTGAGGTCCTTCTCCCGTTTATAGCTCATACCGGGGTGTGAGGCTCACGAAACCACGCTATACACAAAGCTATGCCACACAGGCCGTGCTTTGATCATCAACCACAAGACTTTGCTTTTCAACAGAAGCCATGATCATCGTCCACTTAGGCATGCCACACAAGCAATTCACTCCATGCGCTGTTTTTCTTCAGATTTGAATTAAACATTCCAGACAATCCAACCGTTGGATCTTCACAAAGTGGGTGTCGTTGGAAAGATATTTCCAAAGCGAACCCAACGGTTTCGTTTTCGGGAAAATCCGATGGTCGGATCTCCTGCACTAATCGTTTGAAATCACGGTTTCATAATACGAACTACAGCTTCGTCATTCTATTTATTTTAATTACATTTATATAAATATAATTCTTTCTTCGATTTCAAAACTATATTCATTTCATACATTCGATAAAAGTGATATTTTTATCATCAAAAATATTTATTCAACACATGAATATTTTTAGCACTTCATATTCACAATAAAAATGTTGATTTTATTGTTCAATCTATATATTCAATACATGAATGTTTTTGACTTCACACATACGACAAAAATATGATTTTTATCGTTCTAGTCCTTTATTCAACACATGAGTGTTTTCTATAGTTTATATATATAATAAAAATGTGATTTTTATTGTAAAACAATTTATTTCAAAACACGATTATTTTATATAGGTCATACATAAGGTAAAAATGTTATTTTTGGTGTTAGAACAATTTATTTAAAATACTAATATTTTATACGGTCTATATATATAATAAAAATGTTATTTTTATCTTTCAAAGAATTTATTCAACACATGAACTTCATTCAACACATGAATTTCTATTCAACACATGAATTTCTATTCAACACATGAATATAGTTTCAACACTTGAAAATAATTCTAACACATGAATATTATTGAAAATTTCGGCAACATAACGGCAGGGTAGTTAAAACTGGCACCGTCCCGAGTACGGCTCCTCGCTCTACCTTAAAGCCTCGCAGCTTTTGACAATAGGGATTTTCAATATTTAGTTCGTACGCAGACGAATTTTTCCCATATACTAATCCTATTGGATTTCAATCACAATCAATCATTTTAAATCAACCATTCATGTTATTCACCAAATTTCACACCAACCAATAATCCAAACAACATCACAACCAATATATATCGTCCATGGTCTTTGGACGAGGGGAGTGTATGTATATATATATAGATAGATATACGTATATAACTATATTTCAATATCATTTCAATTTATTTTAACGCATATATTACTTTTACAACGCATATATAACTTATACATTGAACATACAACTTATACAACACTCATACATGTGGTGTACAATGCTTATATAACTCATACATCGACAATATAATTTATTAATTGTTGTTTTCCATATCGTTTATAAATTAGAAATCTCACATTGGGTTCCACTCCACCAAAAATAGCAGAAGGCTCAGAAAAATATGTGGTCTCTTCTAGAATGTAGAAGACGTCCACACGAGTCCACTGTCTCTCGTTTCAGTGAATTTCGACAAGAAACGAAAAGATATGATTTTTACAATGAAATCATAAACCGTAGCGCTTTAAAGTGCTATAGAACAATTAAAATAATATACTTCCATTACCTCCACAATATCTTCAAAACTAGGTTTTAGTTTTTCGTGAAATCCGCGAAGCTAGGGTCAATCGGCCAGCACCACAGCGTAGAGCGTCGAGAGGGCTTCCAGGCGAGGGTGGTGGGGTCCAGTTCGATCTAGGCTATCGTCGGCGGCGGCTCTTCAAACGTCAGCACTTCAGGGAGGTGATTCGCGAGCTACAGGCGACGAGACGGAGGGTGGTGGGTATGGATTCGAAGCTCTCGTCGAGGGCTACAAAATCCTCAACTGGGTCAAGGTCTGAATCGAAGGGGTTTGGCCGGAAAATGGATGGGAACGGTGGAAGTGGTTTCCGCCTTTAATCGTTAGCGGGGAGAGAGAAAACGGGGGGAGAGAGAGAGAGTGAGGCCCAAACAGATTTTTTTATTTAATTTATATATTTTTAAAATTCAAAAATAACCCTTATCTCATACGAACTCCAATCCAAACCCAACGACTGTCGTCCCTAGCTAAATACCTCCATTCCGAACACAATGGGATATGTTTCGTGGGCCCATTCGACTGTTACAGTCAGTTTTCCTTCAAATTAAAATATAAAACATTCAATATTTGATTTGAACGTACATTTCAATTTGCCGGGGCCACATACTGATTCTAAAAATTCCAGAAAAATAAATCTAGCTATGTTTTGACGATACGGTGCCAACAAAACTAGTTTCGTCGAATTCTGAGACTGTTTGAAAAATGACCATTTTCTGGTCGATACAATTTAACAGAAATTCACCAAACACATTTTCCTTTGCCACGCTCACATGTTAACTTCAAAAATTATGAAATTTGAAACCTAGCAATAATTTGACAACCCGGATCCAACAAAAGTGGTTTCGTCGAATTCCGAGGTTGTTTGCAAAATGTCTATTTTCAAGGGCAATATATTCTCTATAGCGACCTTTCTGAAAATTTATTTGGCCATAAATTTTTATTCCCGCTATGAAACTTCAATTTTTCAGATTCGTTAGAAAGATATTCACTAACAGATTTAAATATTTTTGGTTTCACTAAAATCTGTTTTATTTTGCACCCGGTACAGTCAGTCAAAGTTTGAATTGAAATTTTGAAACTGCCGCGCCATTTCAGGCCTTGTTTATAATTTAAAATAATTATATTTATTTTCAAACATCGATTCAAACATACTCTTCGTCGTTATTATTTAAAATATTTATTTTAAATATTTAAAATTCACTAAAATAGGCAAACTAAAAATTTTAAACTGGCTCAGATTTTCCGGGTTGTTACAATCTCCCTCACTTAAAACTTTTCGTCCTCGAAAAGGAACAAAGTCAAAAGTGGTTTAATTAACTAACTCAACTTTCCTTCTGGCTTCCATTCTCCGACTTTTCAGTTTCTAAGAATTTTCAGATTCTTCAAAAATTTGGCTAACACCCTAAATTTTCGAAAAATTTCGCCATAACCTCCTTTGTATGGGGAGCTTCGGGATATTTCAAATAGCCTCCCATGGCCCTCACCAATCCAAAAGAAAAAGAAAAAGCCAAGCCGCTAGCCAATCAGCTCATAAAATCAACAAATCCCAAGAAATACAATAAACATGTACCTATTTGTCGGGCAAACAATTTTATTGCTCTGCTTAGATGTTTATCCATAACCTGTTTACACATATATTAGGCACATGTATATGCACGCAATTTCTATCAATTTTCTAAATCCGTTCAATACTTGTTCAATTGCATACATTTAACTTCATTCTCTTATTGATTAAATTAACTATCATTCTAATAATTTAATTAATCGAATCCACAATCACACAACACAACCAACAATCAATTTGTTTTTAACTTTTCAAACATATACCAAATAATTCATATACTCTTTTGAAATCATTCAGACTACATAATTAAAAAGTTTACATGCATGAAAAGAAAACAACAGCAAAGTCGAGAACAAAATGGTAATGCAAAATATGGTAAATGTACCTTGCACCAGAGTCAATCAGAGATATCCACTCTGCACTTAGGATAGGCTTTATTAATGCTTTCCTCTGTTTCCCAAGTACAATCTCGCGGATCTCCACTCCATTGCACTTTGACTAAGTGATCCTTCTTGTTCCTCAGTTCTTTGGTTTCTTTGCCAATAATCTTTAGCGGCTCTCTTCTCACAGCCAATTCTGGAGTAATTTCTATATCCCATTGCGCTGCTTCTTCCACGATCAAGTCTGGATCATAAACATGCTTTCGAAGTTGAGATACGTGAAACACATTATGTACTCCAGGCAACCAATCAGATAATTGAACCCTATAAGAGCGAGTTCCAACCCGTTCCAGAATAGGAAACGAACCAATAAATTTATGCGCCAATTTCCCTGTTTTACCGAACCGGATTACTCCTCTCATCGGAGATACCTTCAAATACATGTGGTCGCCAATAGCAAATGATATATCTCTTCTTCTCTTATCTGCATAGCTTTTCTGTCGGCTTTGAGCAGCGAGTAATCGTTTCTTAACGAAATTGACTTTGTCCGCAGCTTCGCGAATCATATCGGGTCCCAATACGAGTCTATTACCAGGTTCTACCCAACAAGCAGGAGATCGGCACGGTCTACCATACAATGCTTCGAATGGTGACATTGTCAGGCTCGCTTGGTAGCTGTTTTTGTACAAGAACTCGGCCAAATGCAAATGGTCTTCCCATGATCCGCTGAAATCAATAACACAAGCTCGCAATAAATCTTCAAGAATACGGTTCACTCTCTCAGTTTGACCATCTGTTTGAGGATGATATGCGGTGCTCAAGTTCAGTTTCATTACCAATTCTGCTTGGAATGCTTCCCAGAATTTACTAGCAAAAATCGGGTCACGATCGCTAACTATACTCATGGGAACTCCGTGCAGTCTAACAATTTCTTTGAAATAAACCTACGCCAGACCCTGAGCAGTTCTATTCGATTTGACAGGTATGAAATGGGCGGTCTTCGTGAAACGATCTACGATCTACGATCACCCAAATACTGTCATTTCCTTTCCTGGTTCTGGGCAAACCATCTATGAAATCCATAGAAATATGTTCCCACCTCCCCCTGGAATTTCTAAAGGTTGCAACAATCCAGCGAGCTTCTGCTGATCGCTCTTGACTTGTTGACAGGTAGGACACCGGCTAACATATAAAGAACTGTCTCGTTTCATAGATTTCCACCAGAAAGTGCGTTTGATGTCATTATACATCTTGCTCACTCCTGGATGGATACTAAGCTTGGCTTTGTGACATTCATCTAATACTTCTCTCCGGAGTTCAGGAATGTTTGGAACACAAATCCGACCCTTTAACCTAAGAATCCCCTTGTTATCTATTTGAAAACTCGAGGGCTCGCCTTTCTGAATTCTCTCTCTGATCTTCTGAATGAAGTGATCATCCTTCTGAAGAGCAGATATGTTATCAATCAATGAAGGCGTGATGATAAGACTGGCGATAATTACATTCTTTCTGCTGAGCGCATCAGCCACAACATTAGCTTTCTCCGGTGTATATAAGATATCCAGATCATATGCCGCGAGAAATTCTAACCAACGCTGTTGTCTCATATTCAGATCCTTCTGGGTGAATAAATACTTCAATGATTGATGATCAATGTATAATTCAAACTTATCACCCAATAGATAATGCCTCCAGATTTTCGTAGCAAACACGATAGCTAGCAATTCAAGATCGTGAGTAACATAATTCTTTTCATGTGGTTTCAATTGACGGCTAGCATAAGCGACTACATGGCCTCTTTGCATTAACACTGCACCAAGGCCTTCTTTAGAAGCATCGGTCCAGACTTTCAAGTCTTGGTTGCCGTCAATAATTGTGAGCACTGGAGCAGTCGTCAATTTTAACTTCAGCACCTGGAAAGCTGCCTCACATTCGGGAGTCTAGTTGAATCTCGAATGTTTCTTAGTAAGCTTTGTTAAGTGACTGGATATCTTCGAATAATTCTTAACGAACTTCCGATAATAACCAGCCAATCCAAGAAAAATTCTGGCTTTTGTGGGCGTACGAGGCTATTTCCAATTCTGAATAGCAGTGATTTTACTGGGATCCACTGAAATTCCTTCCTTTGACACGACGTGGCCAAGAAATTTGACTTCTTGCCAGAATATACATTTGGAAAACTTTGCTTTCAACGCATTCTTTCTCAGAATTTCTAACACTTGTTCCAAATGTTTTTCATGCTCGCTTTCTGATTTAGAGAAGATTAATATATCATCAATGAAAACCAGAACGAATTTATTCAATACTTCTCTGAATACCCGGTTCATTAGATCGACAAAATATGCTGGAGCGTTACATAAGCCGAACGGCATTACTAACCACTCGTAGAATAAATCTGGGCCTCGGAATGCTGTCAAAGGGACACACTCTTCGGCAATACGAAGCTGATGGAAACCTGTAGCTAGGTCCATCCGTGAAAACACTTGTGCACCATTCAATCGATCCAACAAATCATCAATCTGCGGCAATGGATATTTGTTTTTCAGCGTCTGCTTATTCAAGTCACGATAATCTACACACAGTCTGAGAGTACCGTCTGACTTCGGAACAAATACCACTGCTGCTCCCCAATCAGAGAAACTAGGCCTAATTAGACCCTTCCATACAAGCTGTCGCGTTTGATTATCCAACTCTTCTTTTTCCTTCAAGGTCATTCTTCGAATAGCGTGAACTACCGGCCTTGCATTCGGAACTAAAGAGATTTTAAAATCAATTTCTCTCTGCGGAGGTAAGCTAACAACTTCTTCGAACACATCCGCATAGTTCTTGGCAACAGGAATATTTTCAATGTCGACAGGAATATTCTTCGGAACGACAGGAACAGGTTCTATTTGAGCAGGAGAAACATCTAAAGCTGCCCATAAGTCTTTTCTATTCGTATTCGGACCTTCACATGGAATGGTTATATAGCCACCTGATTTAATCTTCGCCTTAACGACTCTGTCGGCGCATTTAACCTCAGCTTCATATTTGGTTAACCAGTCCAATCCCAGAATAAGATCAAATTCTGTAAAATTCATGACGATAGCGATAGTGGGGAACCGATAAGGGGAAAAAGAGACAGGCACTCCACAAACCCAACTGAGATCGAGGGAACCACCAACCGGATTATGAACAGTAATGGGTTCTTTAAGCTTTTTCAATTTCAAATCCAATTTCTTAACTGTATTCTTTGCAATAAAGCTTCTTGATGCGCCTGTATCAAATAATACTTTTACCGGAATATCTTTGACAGTAAGCGTGCCTTCTAAAACATCTGGCCTTTCCTGACTAGCAGAGGGCTCAGAAGTTTCCGCTACTTTATTCACCTGAACCACTTTGGTTGTTCTCAACTGTCGGCAGTCTCGCTTTATATGACCAACCTGATGGCAAAGATTGCAATTTCTATCTTCTTGAACCTTGTTCTTGGATTTAGATCCATTTTTCTTTCGTTTGTTCGAAGATTCACAGTTCCTCATAGAATGCCCTTGCGGATTACACTTTAAACATACGACTGCTTTTTTTCTGACTGGCCCTTGGCCTCTTATTGCCTTCAGACTTTCTACTTACCTCAGGCTGCATACTAGCCTCTGGCTGTGTACTTGTCTCTGGGCTATCAGTTTCGAATTTCCTTTTGTTGCTAAAACTGACTTCCTCTTCATCGACAAAAAGGCCTCGCTTATCTAGATCTTCATACTGATAAACCACGTATATCATTTCATAAAAAGGAAGCTTCACATGCCCCATCACACTATTCTGGTATTTTCTTTGGAGCCCATTAATAAACCTCAGATTCTTCCTCTTTGAATCTTGAATCAGATGAGGGGCAAAATGAGAAAGTTCATTGAATCTCTTATGATATTCTGGGATATTCATATCTCCTTGTATCAGATAATAAAATTCATCACATAACCGCTCAGTTGCTTCTGGAGGAACAAATCTTTCACTGAAAATTTCTTTAAATCTATCCCAGGTAATATTACCTTCTGGATTATCCTTAGTAACCGTTTCCCACCAGATTAAAGCTTCATCTTTGAGCGCCCAAGATGCCACTAATCTTTTCTGATCATCTCTCAACTGGAGACTTTCAAAAATTCTTTCAACAGAACTCATCCAAGCTTGAGTTTGAATAATAGATTCATTGCCGGAGAATGGTACCCCACCCAGATTTCGATATCTTTTCAATAGAGCTTCTATATCCGATCCTGGCTGAGGGAGCACAACTGGCTCATTAGTTTGTTGAACCATAGGATTATTTCTTCTGCTTCTGCCACTCATTTTCTATGCCTGCAAATAGCAGACAAAGTGTTAGGCCCACAGAAAAGGTAATTTTAAAACATAGAGACATATACGTTAATGTAAATGTGTCTATTGAGGTGTATTTCATTCTGGTATATTCATACTAGGATATTACTGATCCTATTTGTAATGAGTTATTCGCCCTAGAACACTACAGGTTCTATTTCTGACGAGTTCGTTAATATGTTATATTCCAGAACTAAGCTTAACCAAAGCTCTGATACCACGTTTGTGACGACCCCAAACCTCGTAGGATGGTGGCGAGGGTAATCTTTGGAATATAACACATAAACAGATAACATCAGAACAGAAATAAATAAATACACCAGATAATGTACAATAGAATACACTGGATAAACATAATCATCATAGATACACAGTATACAGGATCATACTTAGTACAAATATAGTTCAGCTTTACATAAAATGTCTGCAGCGGAAAAGAAAACATAATATGTACAACAGGAACTGAACATCATAAAAAGAGATAAATGATAGAATCCATCTTCAGCTCCAGCTATCCAGAAAGAGCCTGCTAAAACCTGAATACAAGGCTGCCCGTGTAGGAAAAGGGGCACCCGAGTTTGCAAGTGAAACAAACTACGAGTCATTCATGGGACTGGTATGAGAAATCTACTTAACACATTTTTCAATATGGCCTATCATAGGACCACGCCACTTTGACGGAACGGGTTTACTCCATTGGATTGCCAGTGCTTTAAAACAAATAAATCTTTTAAACATCACAATGCTTTATATAAAAATGAAGCCATTATAAGACTCAGTTCCCATCACACAATGCAACACAAACCGGAGGATAGAGTTTTACCTTATAATGGCCAAAATATGCTTGATACGAGCAAAACAAATCATTTGATATTATTGCTAGTGTATATATGTTTCAAAAACAATTTCAATCATAACTATCAATCATAGACGACATGGGTACCATATATCATGTCGCCATATATATATATACAATCAAAACCGCACGGTGTCGTATTTGAAAATTGGATTTCCATCATGAACCTAGGCAAAAGATAGTCCTTACCGAATTCGAGACAATCTAGCCAACCATGTCTCAGACAAGCGCGCAGGCAAGCCTTGGATCGTCAGGGCCGGTCCACCGATGTGGATTAAAATGCCTGAACACTGCGTTTCCCCGCCCTTTGGGGCGTAAATGAGTCCTATGACTCCATCGGCTTCACATAGTCACCGATATATCCGAGGCGCCTCGCAACAACAACAACCACACAGGTGAAAATAATATAAATGTCAGGGCTGGTAGGTCACTGACACCACCCTAGCTAGAAAGAAACGCATGTCCTCCCTGAGGTCCTTCTCCCGTTTCTGGCTCATACCGGGGTGTGAGGCTCACGAAACCACGCTATACACAAAGCTATGCCACACAGGCCGTGCTTTGATCATCAACCACAAGACTTTACTTTTCAACAGAAGCCTTGATCATCTGCCACTTAGGCATGCCACACAGGCAAGTCACTCCATGCAACTGATTTCTATCGATATATAACCTCTGAGCTCGTACGTCTCAGAGAAGGGCGTTAAGCAAGAGAATAAATTATCCGCCGCCAAACAGATATATATTTAATAAAGATCAATCAGCACAGAACAAAATCCAATGTCAGACACACAGTCCATTTACAAGTTCGTTCTGGGTCTGAACGAAACCGTAGGCACTCAATACCTCGCATATCCGTACAATCAACAAGTACATCCGGACGGCTACTACTTCAGCCCCTTCAAGGTAGCTACTCCTATCATGAGCATCAGTAGCACCCCTCCATTCGACGTGAAGATCATCGGTCTTGCACCGTCTTCATATCTTCGACTTCTCACCGTCGATCAATTATTTGAAATGAAAATTAACTCGGCCTTTTCAAATAATTCACGTATACTTAAAATTTCAAATCAATTTATTTCAATGGTTAAATTATTCGATATCACTGATTCTGTTCTTTAATGTAATTTTCACGCCAAACACATTCAACCAACAAATATCAAATAAACTGAGCAAATTCTGTTTATTTCCATTCCATATCGTTTATAATATTTTATCACGATTTATCGCTATTTTTATTTATTTAAAAATAGCTAATTCATTCAAACGACGCTTCAGGCCATAACGCGGCCGTGGTGCTGTTTTTCTTCAAATTTGATTTACACATATCTGAAAATCTAACCGTTGGATCTTCACAAATTTTATATCATTAGAAAGATCTTTTCAAAACGAATCCAACGGTTTCAGTCTTGGGAAAATCCGACGGTCGGATCTCCCGGTACAATCGTTCGAAGTTACGATTTCAAAATACGAGCTACAGCGTCGTTATTCGATTTAATTTAATTATATATATATATATATAATCGATTCTGGCGCTGTTTTTCTTCAGATTTGAATAAAACATTCCAGACAATCCAACCGTTGGATCTTCACAAAGTGGGTGTCGTTGGAAAGATATTTCCAAAGCGAACCCAACGGTTTCGTTTTCGGGAAAATCCGATGGTCGGATCTCCCGCACTAATCGTTTGAAATCACGGTTTCAAAATACGAACTGCAACTTCGTCATTCGATTTATTTTAATTATATTTATATAAATATATATAAATATAATTCTTTCTTCGATTTCAAAACTATATTCATTTCATACTTTCGATAAAAGTGATATTTTTATCATCAAAAATATTTATTTAACACATGAATATTTTTAGCACTTCATATTCACAATAAAAATGTAGATTTTATTGTTCAATCTATATATTCAACACGTGAATGTTTTTGACTTCACACATACGACAAAAATATGATTTTTATCGTTCTAGTCCTTTATTCAACACATGAATGTTTTCTATAGTTTATATATATAATAAAAATGTGATTTTTATTGTAAAACAATTTATTTCAAAACACGATTATTTTATATAGTTCATACATAAGGTAAAAATGTTATTTTTGGTGTTAGAACAATTTATTTAAAATACTAATATTTTATACGGTCTATATATATAATAAAAATGTTATTTTTATCTTTCAAAGAATTTATTCAACACATGAACTTCATTCAACACATGAATTTCTATTCAACACATGAATTTCTATTCAACACATGAATATATTTTCAACACTTGAAAATAATTCTAACACATGAATATTATTGAAAATTTTGGCAGCATAACGGCAGGGTAGTTAAAACCGGCACCGTCCCGAGTACGGCTCCTCGCTCTACCTTAAAGCCTCGCAGCTTTTGACAATGGGGACTTTCAATATCTAGTTCGTACGCAGACAAATTTTTCCCATATACTAATCCTATTGGGATTTCAACCACAACCAATCATTTCAAATCAACCATTCATGATATTCACCAAATTTCACACCAACCAATAATCCAAACAACATCACAACCAATATATATCGTCTATGGTCTGTGGACGAGGGGAGTGTGTGTATATATATATATACGTATATAACTATATTTCAATATCATTTCAATTTATTTCAACGCATATACTATTTTTACAACGCATATATAACTTATACATCGAACATACAACTTATACAACGCTTATACATGTGGTGTACAATGCTTATATAACCCATACATCGACTATATAATTTATACATCGTTGTTTTCCATATCGTTTATAAATTAGAAATCTCACATTGGGTTCCTCTCCACCAAAAATAGCAGAAGGCTCAGAAAAATATGCGGTCTCTTCTAGAATGTAGAAGACGTCTACACGAATCCACTGCCTCTTGTTTCACTGAATTTCGACAAGTAACGGAAAAGATATGATTTTTACAGTGAAATCATAAACCGTAGCGCTTTAAAGTGCTATAGAACAATTAAAATAATATACTGTCGTTACCTCCACAATATCTTCAAAACTAGGTTTTAGTTTTTCGTGAAATCCGCGAAGCTAGGGGCAATCGGCCAACACCACAGCGTAGAGTGTCGAGAGGGCTTCCAGGCGAGGGTGGTGGGGTCCAATTCGATCTGGGCTATCATCGGCGACGACTCTTCAAACGTCAGCACTTCAGGGAGGTGATTCGCGAGCTACAGGCGATGAGACGGAGGGTGGTGGGTATGGATTCGAAGCTCTCGTTAAGGGCTACGAAATCCTCAACTGGGTCGAGGTCTGAATCGAAGTGGTTTGGCCGGAAAATGGATGGGAACGGTGGAAGTGGTTTCCGCCTTTAATCGTTAGCGGGGAGAGAGAAAACGGGGGGAGAGAGACAGAGTGAGGCCCAATCATATTTTTTTATTTAATTTATATATTTTTAAAATTCTAAAATACCCCTTATCTCATACGAACTCCAATCCAAACCCAACGACTATCGTTCCTAGCTAAATACCCCTATTCCGAACACAGTGGGATATGTTTCGTAGGCCCATTCGACTGTTATAGTCATTTTTCCTTCAAATTAAAATATAAAACATTCAATATTTGATTTGAACGTACATTTCAATTTGTCGGGCCACATACTGATTCTAAAAATTCCAGAAAAATAAATCTAGCTATGTTTTGACGATACGGTCCCAACAAAACTAGTTTCGTCGAATTATGAGACCATTTGAAAAATGGCTATTTTCTGGTCGATACAATTTAACAAAAATTCACCAAACACATTTTCCTTTGCCATCCTCACATGTTAACTTCAAAAATTATGAAATTTGAAACCTGGCAATAATTTGACATCCCCTATCCAACAAAAGTGGTTTCGTCGAATTCCGAGGTCGTTTGCAAAATGTCTATTTTCAAGGGTGATATATTCTCTATAGCGACCTTTCTGAAAATTCATTTGGCCATAACTTTTTATCCTCGCTATGAAACTTCAATTTTTCAGATTCATTAGAAAGATATTCACTAACAGATTTAAATATTTTTGGTTTCACTAAAATCCGTTTTATTTTGCACTCGGTACAGTCAGTCAAAGTTTGAATTGAAATTTTGAAACTGCCGCGCCATTTCAGGCCTTGTTTATAATTTAAAATAATTATATTTATTTTCAAACATTGATTCAAACATACTCTTCATCATTATTATTTAAAATTCACAAAAATAGCCAAATTAAATTTTTTAAACTGGCTCAGATTTTCCGGGTTGTTACATATCAGATGCTCAACGACCTAACCTATCGGATCTTGAACGCCCCGACCATGCCCTTCTAATCCATCAAGTTCCAACGGAGCAGAGACTTCAATGACCCGATATTCAACGTCCCGACTCCAACCGATCCATTTGGCACTAACGACCCGATCTATCAACAACCCAAAGACTTGGTCGATCCAACATTTCTTGGGAAATAAGTCAAACGACCCAATCTATCAACGTCCCAACTCCAGACGAACCGACTCCAAACTTTACTGATCCATCTCCAATCCCAACCGATCCATCACCAAACCACAACATCGATGCAAACAATGAATTCAAATAGATCAACTTCAACGATTCAATCAGCAACACTTTGTGCAATCATCAAACAACATTATCACGACAAGTATCATCATACTTTTCTATAGAATTCAATGAATCATGATAAAACAATGAATGAACAAAATAGTGGATCTAAATGTGCATAAACATATGAAATACCGATTTAAGTTGCTAGATTAGATTGTATGGTGATTCGAATGGAAACATACTTACCATGATGTAGATCTAGCTGAAAACAACTTGAAATAATGAAAATAAGTTCAAACAACCCATATACTTGATTGAAACGTATGAGAGATGTCTATCACTCACCAAATCTTCGAACAAATTTGAATATAATAAATCCCCAATCCGGACAGTGAAAAATGATCTTCAAACCACTCAGTTTGATGTGATCTCCCTTCACTTGATGTAGATCTAGTTTTGCTTGATGTAGATCTTCAATCTTCTAATCTAGATCGAAGATTTTAATGGAGGAGAGAGGTATTTGATTGAGCAAGGAGGATCACTAACTCAATTAAATTAGAGAAATGAAGAGACTAAACTATTCTCCATGCTTATATCCCCCTATTTATAGCCAACAACCCAAGCCTTAGCGGGCCCCACAAATTAGCCCACCATTTACCAATTAGCCTGGACAGAAATTGTATAGCACTAAAACTGCGGTTTGTCCCAAACTGTTGAACCAAATCTTTAATGTAACCACTCTACGGAATTGGCAACACCATTTCCTTTCCAATGAAATCAACCTCGGCACCTGATTCGATCCCAATCAAAAGTTACTCCCTGTACTAAACTGACAGGGGAAAAATGGTCACAAATAAAATTGGTAAAAATTATGGACATGTCTCACATCCCTATAAACAACATATCCAAATATGAGAATGATCCAACCCTCAGGGAAATAAATAAAAATATTTTATGATCCTCCGATATGTAAAATGCGGGTCATTACATTCCCCCTCCCTTTGGATGTCCCCTCCGCTCCCCCCCCCCCCCCCCCCGATATTCCAAGCAAACACTAGCAACCAGAAACAATTCCTGCATGCCTACCATCCAAAAGTAGCCAATTTATCATCCAAACTAGCATCCATCAAGCCATGCATCCATAGGCTTATCCTAGCACATGGAATTTTAACAACGATAGTACAAGTACAACGGTGTCAGGTGACATGATATTAATGGGTCATACCGACGAAGAGTTCTAGATGGATCATCTTTATTCTCAATTCCATTTACTACGTACAATCATCATCATCCTCACTCCATTTCACTTTGACTAGCTTAACCATCTTCCTCCTAAGTTGTTTGGTGTCAATCCCACAACACGAAGCGGCTTATGAGGTTTTGAAATTATGGACTTGACTGCTAGGTTTTCGTATTGCTCTGGAGATACCACCACATTTGAATCGTGCACGCACTTCCATATAAATGGCACATGGAAAACATTGTGCACACTCGACATCTTCTCTGGCAAATCCAATCTATACGTGAGCTTTCCAATTTTCTCGATTATCGAAACGACCCGATGAACCTTGGAACTAACATTCCTTTACTTCCGAACCGAACAATATTCTTCAACGGCAAAATCTTCACCAAAACCATATTGCCAATGTTGAATTCCAAGTCCTTTCGACACTTATCAGCATAACTCTTCAGATGGTCTTGGCTGCCTTCATTCGTTGCCGAACAATCTCAATGCAATCCGAGGTCTCTCTTAACATCTCTGGCCCAAGCACCAACTTATCTCCAGTCTCTAACCAATAAGCCAGAGAATTACACGATCTTCCATACAAAGCCTTGTATGGTGCCATCCCAATGCTCTACTGGTAATTGTTTTTATATGCAAACTCGACTAAACATAAATGGTCTTCCCATGATCCTCCGAAGTCCAATACACAAGCCCTTAGGAGATCTTCTAAAACTCGGTTAACCCTCTCAGTTTGACCATTGGTTTAGGGACGATAAGCCGTACTCAAACACAACTCGGTTCCCGAAGTCTCTTTCAAACCCTTCCAAAATCCACTCGTGAATAATGGATCTCGACCACTCACTATGATCTTCGGGATACCATGGAATCGAACTATCCATTAAATATAAATCTTAGCCAACTTTGATGTTGTCCTAGTCGATTTGACAGGAATAAACCTTGCACTCTTGATCAAGCGATCCTCTATGACCCAAATCTATTCGTTTCTTGCCCTAGTCCTAGATGGTCCATTCTAAAATCCATCGATATCTGCTCCCACTTCCATGTAGGAACTTCTAATGGCTGAAGCAATCCACTTGGGTTCTTCTATTCAACTTTCACCAACGGACAATTCATGCATTTAGAAATGAATTTTCCAACATCCCTCTTCATCTCTTCCGAGTAGTAGGCTCGCCTCATATCCTCATACATCTTGTTACCACTGGGATGAATCGTCAACTTTGAGTGATGACATTCCCTCAGAACCCCATCTCTCAATGAGTCAATGTCAGGAACAACCAATCGTCCTTTCTTTCGAAGTCAACCCTCTCGATCGACCTCGAATTCCTTATCCTTTGGTTCTAACTTTTGGATAATCTCGACAAGCTTTGCATCACGCTTCTAGCTCTTGCCAATCCTTTCAATGAGAGTAGGTTTTATCGATAATTTTTCCAACATTTCAGGTGCAAACTCACACTGTGGTCTGAAATCAAATCCTGCCAAGTACTCGAGGTGTTTCCATTTCAAAAACATCGCTCCTAAACTTGTGCTTCTTCGACTCAACGCATCCGACATTGCGTTACCTTTACCAGAAGTATAGGCTATACTAAAATCATATTATTCGAGAACCTCTAACTATCGTTGTTGTTGAAGATTTAAATCCTTTTGGGGGAAAATGTACTTCAACGACTTGTTATCCATGAACAACTCGAATCGAACTCACAACAAGTTATATTTCCACATCTTCAGAGAAAACACGATCGCTGCCAACTCTAAATCGTGAGTTGGATAATTCCTCTCGTGCGGCTTCAGTTGTCGACTCGCGTAGGCCACAACTCTATCCTTCTGCATCAGTACTGCATGCATCTATGTATACCACCATATCCTCATTCCTGCTTGGAATAGTTAAAACAGGAGCATTCATCGGTCTCTCTTTCATGATTCCAAAAGCTTTCTCACACTTTGCATTCTATGTGAACACTTGATTCTTCTTCGTCAGTCCTGTTAATCGTGCATCTATCTAGTAGAAATCTTTTTAAAAATGGCGATAATATCCCGCTAACCCAAGAAAACTCCGAACATTCGTCGCATTCTTAGGTCTATCCCATTCCTAGATTGCTGCCAACTTAGCGGGGTCAACTGCTATTCCATTTCCAGAAACAACATGGCCTAAGAATCTCACTTTGCTCAAGCAAAAGTGATACTTCGAGAACTTAGCTTTCAGCTGATGCTTTCGCAAGGTTCCCAACACAACTCGCAAGTGTGTCTTATGCTCTTCCTCATTCCGAGAGTAAAACAAAATATCATCCACGAACACAAGCATGAACTTGTTCAACTGATCTATGAAAACCCTATTCATAAGATCCACGAAATACGTTGGTGCGTTAGTCAACCCAAATGGCATCACCAACCATTCGAATAAACCGGATGGTGTCCTAAAAGTAGTCTTCGGCACACTATCGTTCGCCACCCTCAACTGGTGGAATCCTTTTTCCAAATCCATCTGAGAAGACACCTTAGCCTCTTGAAGCTGATCGAACAAGTCATCTATCCTTGGCAATGGATACTTGTTCTTCTTGGTCACCTTGTTCAGCTCAAAATAATCGACATGCAATCTCAACGATCCATCATCCTTGGTTGCAAACACAACCGGTGCACCTTATTCAGATACACTTCTCCAAATGAATCCTTTTCCCAAAAGGTCACGTACTTGCACCTCTAACTCTCGTTGTTCCTTAGGTGTCATCCGCCTAAGAGGCATAAGGATAGATTTAGCATCATCGACCAAATCGATTCTAAACTCAATCTCGTGATGCGGCGGCAACCCTTTGACCGTCAAAGACATCATTAAACTCGCTTGCGATCGGCACCAACGACAAGTCTTCCTGTGGAATCAAAAGCGATAATAAATAGCTCACGAAGACACCATCTTTGGGCCTTTAACGAATCACAACCACATTCCCAACTGTCCCCTCCAGCTTCTCACAATCCAATTTTTCCGCATACCCCTTGAGCCAGTCCATTCCTAAAATAATCTCAAACTCAGCGAAGTTCAAAACAAAGCAATCACACACAAAGGAGCAACCATGACTCGACAACACTAGACCATGACAAATCATACACAAACTGGACGAACCCCCAACTGGATTAGTCACTATCAATGGTCTATCACGAATCTCGGGTTCCAAAACCAAGTGGCACAAAGCTCATGATGAACATATCGTTCTTCTGATAAGGAATCTCGACATATGAATGAGTATACTTGGACAAAGCTTCTAAATCAGAAACAAACATCAACACTTGTAGACCACTCTGCTTAACCTCTTAAACAGAATAGACTTATGAACGGTAGAGATAAACTTCGTCTCAAACTTGACTCGGAAATGATCCCAAGTGACCTCATCTTTTAGGGTTTCTAGAATGACAGAGTTCCACCAATCCATAGCTCTACCCTGTAGTTGTCTCGATGCAAGCTTTCTCTTAGTCGCATCCTCAATACCCAAGTCTCCAAGTATCCGAATGCAAGTATTGATCCACCCTTTGATCTCAACTGTCTTCCCTTTCCCTTTGAATGGCTTTCCCACCAATAGCAGTGAAGTCTTACATAGCTTTTCGAAGTCAACCACCCTTGGTACCTGCACTTGAACACCGACATCTACCACGGCTGCTCCTGGAGCGGGTACCCTTCTCATGTTCACTGCCATCATAGCCTCGAACATTGGGTAATCTGGTATACCACTCTCACCCCCTCTAGGAACATTCTCCTCCCTAGCAGTGTGTCTCGACGACCGATGACTCATTCTAAATCTGAAAAATAGAATGATTAATCCACTTCCATGAAAAACTACAATAGTGTTCAAGCACTATTATACTATACACTAATATACATTATTCATCCATCAAAAATCTTCAAATACATCTCTCATATGTAATTACGTCTTCGAACTTTGGCTAAAATCGATTAACCACGCTCTGAAACGAAATGTGACGACCGCCCACAACTCATGCACTTAACAAGAAGAATAATGCACTGAAAGATGTGCGAGGCAGCAATGGACGATCATCAAGTTAGAAATAATAAAAGCGAAACATATCATATAACTCACAACACAAGGATACAATATTATAGAACATAAACAACAGACAACAATAGTGAAGCAAAATTGAGTAGAATTTTAACTTTCATATCATCATGAATCATTCAAACATAAAACTGGATATAACATCAAATTTTGTACAATGTGCCTCACCATAAATCACTTGGAGAATACATCAAACAACGGAAAACAACAATATTAGATAGTAGGAAATAATACGCCAGCATCTTACTCGTCGTCACTCAACAGAATCGTCCTCATCAAGATCTACTACCTGTTACCTGCTACTCAGTCTGCCCATCCACAATCGGATGAACAACCCAAGGTAATAAGAGGGAGACATAAAACCTTGAGTCAGACAATAGCCTTAATGAGCGATAAAACGGCTATCTAACATCATCAATAAAGTATATGAGAATAGGCAGATTAATCAACCAATCTACCAACATCAACAGAGATGAACCCAAACTTGTCTTCCCCACATCAGAAAATGATAGTCTTTACAATAATCAAGTAAACAAATAGTACATTCATGGTAATCAGTTATCAAGCAAGATCATCCTAATCGATATTGACGTCACACAAGCACAAGCCCCGAAGACCTAAATCAACATCAGAAAAGCAATCGATAGATATCTCCTTCGATGTCGAATGATATACACAAGACGATACAAGTAAAACAATCATCATCCACGACTCTGGCTATCACCGCAAATCCTACTGAAACCATCGTTAATCATATGACCAACTCAACATCATGTCATTCGTCAAGGGCAAATGGTAAACCCAGGTTCTAGCAAAAACTCCATAAGCCAACGTGACTCGTATCTCTAGGCCCATCATGACTGCCTAGGGTACTCGGCCATTCATCCGGTCTTGTATGCTTCCTATTATACCCCAGCTTTGAGCCCGTTAGAAACTACGACAACGATAATTCCTTGGCCTCCATAACTCTAGTCATCATCAACGGCTATCCATAAGCTCAGAACACACTCGTGCAACCATTATTCAAGAACTCAAAACACACTTGAGTTGTCTGCACATTCATTGCATTTCATCGATCAATGAACAATTCACAACACTTGATACATTCCTCCTTGAATTCACTTCGAAGCCACAACCACCATCGAGCCAAAAACATAGGTCATTTGGTCAATATTCCATTCATATTGTTTCAATCTTCCTGCTATGAAAAACTTACCACAGCTTTTAAATTTCCATCCACAACGTTTGTTAAATGCTTAGTATCTTCTACCCGATCCATAAAAAATGACCTGACTCATCAGGTCTTTGAATGACCCCACTCTTCAGGTCATGAACGACTCGAAGCTACCAATAACCCAACTCCAAAAGATCGAAGCTAGGAAGACCCGAAGCCACCAATGATCCAACTCCAAACGACCCAAGCTAGGACGACCCGATGCACTAACGACCCGACTCATCGATGCTTGAACGACCCTACCTATCAGATGCTCAATGATCTGACCTATTGGATGCTCAAGGACCCGACCTCTCAGATCTTGAACGACCCGACCATGCCCTTCAAATACATCAAGTTCCAACGACCCAGAGACTTCAACGACCCAACTCCAACCGATCCATCTGGCACCAACGACCCGAAGACTTCGCTGATGCACCATTTCTTGGGCAATATGTCAAACGACCCGATCTATCAACAACCTGACTCCAGATGACCCGACACGAATCTTGACCGATCCATGTCCAATCTCAATCAATCCATCACCAAACCATAAAATAGATACAAACAACGAATTCATATCGCTTAACTTCAACGATTCATTCAGCAACAGTTTATGCAATCATCAAACAACATTATCACGACAAGTATATCATCATACATTTCTACAGAATTTAACGAATCATGACAAAACAATCAATGAACAAAGTAGTGGATCTAAATTTGCATAAACATATGAATTACCTATTTAAGTTGCTAGATTAGATCCTATGGTGATTCGAATGGAAACATACATACCATGATGTAGATCTAAATGAAAACAACTTGATATGATGAAAATAAGATCAACCCATATATTTGATTGAATCCATGTGAGAGATGCTTATCGCTTACCAAATCTTCAAACAAACTTGAAATCACTAAATCCCCAATCCGGACAGTGAAGAATGATCTTAAAACTCTCAATTTGATGCAATCGCCCTTCACTTGATGTAGACCTAGCTTTGCTTGATGTAAATCTTCAATCTTCTAATCTAGACCTAAGATTATAATGGAGGAGAGAGGTATTGGATTGAGAAAGGAGAATCAACAGCTCAACCAAATGAGAGAAATGAAGAAACTAAACTATTCTCCATGCCTCTTCCCCCTATTTATAGCCAATAGCCCAAGCCTTAGCGGCCTATAAATCAACCCATTAATTACCAATTAGTCTGGACAAAAATTGTGTAGAACTAAAACAACGATTTTTCCCAAACCGTTGAACCAAATCTTTAATGTGACCACTCTACGGAATTGGCAGCGCCATTTCTTTTCCAATGAAATCGACCTCAGCACCTAATTCGATCTCATTCAAAAGTTATGCCCTATACAAAAATGATAGGGGAAAAATGGTCATAAATAAAATTGGTAAAAATTATGGTCATTTCTCACATGCCCATAAACAACATATCAAAATATGCGAATGGCCCAACCCTCAAAGAATCAAATAAAAGTATTTTACGATCCTCCGATACGTAAAATGCGGGTCGTTATAGTTGTACTTCAAATCTTCGCATTTTTTTATAATCAACGTTGAAAACCCAAAACAAAAAATAATCCAAAAACTACCTTAGACTTTGAAATTGTAAATATTTTTAGTGTACAATGATAATATTTAGGAGTTATAAGTATAAACTACAAATATTTATAGTACTAACTGTAACTATGTGTAATTTAAACGTATATTTTCATTGGTAGCTTTGGTAAAGTTTTTGGTAAAGCTTGTTTCTAAAGGAGATGAAGTGAATTTGGAAATTTCTGAATTAT
Organism: Allium sativum; assembly: GCA_030737875.1. Taxonomy (NCBI): domain Eukaryota; kingdom Viridiplantae; phylum Streptophyta; class Magnoliopsida; order Asparagales; family Amaryllidaceae; genus Allium; species Allium sativum. The sequence continues at coordinate 799,026,676 of CM060922.1, forward strand.
TTTTGAAAAGTTGTCCAAATTAAATCTACATATGAATTTATTTTTGTTTACTTTATTTCTATCTATTCTAGTTCAGGTAATTTGGGTCGGAAAAGTACCACTGTGTCTAAGCATTATATAGTACGAGTGGGCATGGGTCGGCTTGATGCGATTTGAAGTCCAAACCGCTCCTGCACCGCATCAAACGGTTGACAAAAATGCCAACCATTATAATACATGTTTAAACGGTTCGGTCTCAGTTCGGTTTTGATATATTGCGGTTCGCTTTTTGTTCGCTCCGGTTTGAACCCGTATTAAAAATGAAATCAGACAATTACTTCCATCAACAATCAATTTACAACTATACGATGCAGTGTCACTTAAATGGTAAAACACACAATGTTATACTAGATTGAAAGATTGATTTCTAACTGTATGAATACTTTAATTTTACATTAATGACAAATGAGATTGTTTTAGTACATTGACCAAACATCAACATTACCAATGCATAAATATTGAGTAAGATAACACAAATAAGATTATAATTCATATTTATTCAAAAAAATAATGTAGAAAATATTATAATAAAATTATAATTTTCTTTCTTGCAATAAGGATTAAATATTATTGATATAACAACAACATACTCTGAAATAGAATACACATCGTTAAAATAAAAAACTAGATGGGAATTAGCTATATTTTTATCATAAGATTGTAAGTGCAACTATTTGGTATGGTTTGGCCTAATACAGTTGCGCCAACAACTAAAACCGGAACGGACCATATCATTCCCATTAGGCTCGGTTTGAAGTACCTGCTTTAAGGAGAAAATTCGGTCCGGTTTTTCGCATTGTTTTTTTGGTGCGGGTGATTTCCTTATGGCGGTATGGTTTATGCCTACCCCTACTGTATAACATAAATTTGTTTTTTAATCGAAATTTAGTTTTTGTTCAATTTATCAAGGAACATCCTTTTGTTGTGACTGTTTCCAATTTCGATATTTGGTTATTAGTGCATTTATGAGTAAGAAAATAATGTATATAAAATTTATTTTAACTCTGGTGTTAATCCAAATATCAATGAACACGCTAACACATGTGTGTGTGTGTGTGTATATATATATGTATATGGTACATGCACTTGTATTTTCAGTTAAGGAATTTTGATCTTGCAACCTCACAAGATTATAAAAATTAATGCAGAAAATGCAGAAAATTAATTCTACATATATACATGTATACATATATATATATATATATATATTTATACACATACACATACATATACATACATACATGCATACATACGTACACTGGAATTTATACTAATTAAGTGTAAAGAGAAGATATATCATAACATTATCCAGGGAATGAATCAAATAAAACAAGAGTTATGCTAGAAGGCCCGAAAGAATTTTTGTCAAAATGTGCGAATTTAGAATTGGAGGGCTGAAAATAAGGAGGCTTTGCAAGAAAATATGGGGGTCTTGCAAATCATGCGGTTAATATTCATTTTGTTATTTTTCCTTTCCGGGCCTGCAAGTATTATTGAATAAAACAAACCCTTACAATAATTAGGGGTGGACGCGGTTCGGTCTAGTGCAATTTAGAGCTCATACCGTTTCTGCACCCTCATAAAACAGTTGAACAAAAACACAAACCATTAGACTAACCGTTCAAGCGGATTGGTTCTGGTTAAGTTTTATTGTAATACGGCCCGATTTTGGTTCGCTTCGGTTTGAACCCGTATTAAATAAGAAAATAATTACTTCCATCAACAATCAGTTTACAATTGTGTGACATTGTTAGTTAAAGGTTAAAACACACGCTGTAATCATAAATTGAAAGATTAGTTTCTAACAATATGATTACTTCAATTTTACGTTTAATGAAAAGTAAAATTGTTTCAGTAGCCAAGCATCAACATTAATTAATGCATAAACATTAAGTAATATAACATAAATAAGATTATAACTAGCATTATCCGCAAAAGAAAAAAAAAAAGAAAAAAAAGGTATGCAAAACTATTGTACTAAAAGAACAAAAAAGAAATATCGCACCGATTATTATTAATATAACAACAGCATACGCTAAAAATAGAATATATGTTTTTAAATAAAAAAATTAGACAAGAATTAATTATATTTTTATCATAAGATTATTAGTGTAGGCATTCGGTTCAATTTAATACGATTGAGTCGACAGTTCAAACCGCAATCAAACCATATTTTTGTGGGTAGGTTCAGTTTGGGGTATTTGCTTTAGTAAGAGGATTTGACTCGATTTTCCGTATCGTTCTTACGGTACGGTTTGGTCCGATTTTCGCATTGTGGTGCGGTTTACGTCCACCCCTAAAAATATTGTCTTTTGTTGATACATGTTCATTAGATACACATTTATGTTCATTCACTGGGTTTATCAGTTAATTCTATGTATGTGTGATATGTTCATATCTTGGGTTGTCAATTAATACCCAAAAAAACCGAGACTCCTTGGTATCCATAACAAACTTGGACGTGGATGCGACAAAGACATTCACATCTGAAAATTCAATCTTTTGTTCAGATTACTGGTTATTTTGTATGTATTTTAACACAGTAAATAATGTAAATTTATTATTTTATTAAGTTGATAGTTTATATTCTATGTACTTAATGCTTATAACTACTCGTAACTATTTTTTATTATTATTGTTATTGTTTTTGCAAAATTTTATAATCCACTGCATGGAGAAAATTAATGTTAAAACTTACAGCATATACCTAATACTTACCTATTTGTATCGATGAGCCAATTATATAAAGATAACCTTAGGACTTGTTGCTTGATAGGAAGACATATATTCATCACTGTATAGCACTGCAATAATATTTCAATGACAAAGCATAATTTGTCTACAATATTAATCAACATGAATATCATATTTTCTCTTCTGATGCTAATAATCAGCCCTTTGCATATATCTATTGTAGCAACAAAAGTAAAATTACAAAAACCATTACTGTTCGTAACAAAGGGCATGGCGACTTCAAAACTGTTCAAGAAGCTATAAATTCGGTTCCAGCGCAAAACAACCAGTGGATTAGAATCAAAATTAGAGGTGGCGTGTACATGTTAGTTCTTAACTTGCTTCTGTACATTATATAATTTTCTACGGTACCTACATACTTATATTGGAAATTAATTGTGGCTGATCACAACATATTTGCATTATAATGACATAGGGAAAAAGTGATAATACCAAAGGAGAAAAGCTACTTGATGCTTGAAGGCGATGGAGCGAAAGCAACTGTAATATCATGGTCTGATTATGATCCAAACGTGTTATCATACAATGATACAAGATATGGCTTGACTAATTCTGGATCTAAAGATAGCGCTACGTTGGCAGTTCGGGCGAAAAATGTAGTCTTAAAAAATCTTGGTGTCAAGGTTTGTTCTGTGTAACCCTATGCATATGGATATTTAATTTTTCATGCTTGTTGACATAATTATTTAGTTGGAGTTCATATTTCAATGCAGAACCACTATGGAAGGGGGGACTTCAAAGGTAAGGCTGTTGCCATAACTCTAGCCGCGGACAAAATTGCCGTGTATGGTTGCAATTTTATTGGTATTCAGGATACGCTGTGCGATCTCTATGATAGGCACTATTTTAAGGACTGCTATATTGAAGGTGCTGTTGACTTCATTTGGGGCTTTGGACAGTCTTTATACGAGGTATATATTTGTTCTTTTTGACTTGGTTAATTGCTTCTATGGCACGTTGATTGTACTAGTCAATACAAGTATGTTTAAAAAAGTACAAAGTAATAGATGTAGAGTTGGCATTTCATTGTCTTTAAACTTGTATTTTGACAATTTGGGGTTATATATACTAGATGAGCTCCATCTTACTTTTACCATGGATACATTTTTTTGTTCAATGTATGCATGCATCTGCATGTGCCAACTGCCACATACATCTTTGCTAAATATTATGTTTTACTTGAAGCTAAGTTATTGTCATGCAATGAATTTATAACCATAACTTATTTGGAGTTAAAATGTTTATTGAGAGAAACAATAAACATGAAAATTTTCTATGTGCAGAACTGCAAAATCCACACTGTCACTGGGAACCGACATGCAACTGGGTGGGTAACCGCTCATGGACGTGACAAAGATGATTCAACGGGATTCGTGTTCAAAGATTGCACTGTAGATGGAGCTGCAAAAACATATTTAGGAAGAGCATGGCGTCCTCATGCAAGAGTTATATTTTTCCAAACTAACATGGGTTCGATTGTTGTACCTGCAGGATGGGACAATAATGGCTTTGACGGGTATGTATTTAAGACAATTTCAATTTTTCTAGCTAAGGCTATTTAATTTTCTAATTTATACAATTCACATGGGATAACATTGTATGTATGTTGTACATGCTTTTCTTTTTGTATAGAGGTTTAACTACCTTTGTGGAGAAGAGTAACTCAGGACCAGGTGCTAATTTACGTGGTAGAGTGCCTTGGATAAAACACTTAGGTAATGCGGAGCTCCACCGTTTTGTTGCAAAATCGTTTGTTGATGATGGATGGATCGACCAACAACCAATGTGATGAACCTAAGGATTTTCTATATTATTATAACTACTTTTTTCTTAATATACATATATTGTTCTGTTTTAGGCAATAATCAGAATAACTTTGTGCTGGTTAATTAAGAAATGAAAAGCTCAAATGAGTCATCTACTTTCTACAATGAATGAAAAACAAGTGAATTAGGGAAAATCATAGGGGTGTATGTATATATATATATATATATATATATATATATATATATATATATATATATATATATATATATATATATATATACACATACATACATATATGGCAAGCGTTCCGTTGCACCTCAAAAATGGAGCACCCCAAAAGCCTTCTGATTTCCACCTCCCATTTATATTAAAGAAAGTGAGTGAGAAGTGAAAGAATTAGTGGAAGGAGAGTTAGTGGGAAATGAGTGGTGGAAAAGTGGTAGGCTAAAGGGGTGCTCACTATTTGGGGTGCCATTGAACCTGCCTCTATATATATATAGAGAGAGAGAGGAAGGTTATATGACACCCCATTTTGTTGGCACCCCATTTGCACCTCTTTAATAGCCTCTCATTTATTGTTTATTAAGTTAGTGTGAGGAGAGAGAGTTAGTGGAAGGAGAGAGAAAGAAGATTGTGTGGTGGAAATCAGGGGGCTAAAGGGGTGTTGGACTATTTGGGGGTGCTCTTGATCGCTCCTCACACACACACACACACACACACACACACATATATATATATATATATATATATATATATATATATATATATATATATATATATATATATGAGTGTTCCGCTACACCTCTTATATTGCACGTGAAATTGCCTCTGAATTCCAGCCACACATTCCCAACTCCTCCTGAATTCCAGCCACACATTCCCATTTTAATATTCATTCTTTCTCTCTCTTTCCACTACAAGTGGAGAAAGAGAGAGAGCATGAATATTAAAATGGGAATGTGTGGCTAGAATTCAAGGGTAATTTCACGTGCAATATAAGAGGTGTAGCAGAACATTGCATATATATATATATATATATATATATAGAGAGAGAGAGAGAGAGAGGGGCCTTTTACGGCACTCCAAAAAGTGGAGCATCCCTTTGACTTCCCTCTTTCCACCTTTCGTCTATAATGGAATCAGATAATCTAGAGGGAGTTAGTGGAGGGAAAGAGAAATCAGATGCGTGATGGAAAATAGAAGAGCCAAAGGGGTGCTAACACTATTTGGGGTGTCATTAAACACTGATTATATATATATATATATATATATATATATATATATATATATATATATTGTATGGTGCTAAGGGCACCCCAATTTCCTCTTCCTATTACCACAACTAAAAAATACCACAAAAATTATTCTTTCACTTTTCTTAATACCTCACATAAAATATAGGGGCTACCACCGTTTATACCTATTTCTTCCTCTCAAGCTCATTTCGTCCGTTCTTTCTTTTTCGAAAACCTTAGACTGCCATGATTTTTGTTTCCGACATGTTCATCCATCTTATTCTTCACCGAATTCTATGCCACTGCAAGAATGAGTGGATGCAAATAAAACACTTGTAAATAAAGATCGAATTTAACAAAATGGAAGAAGAAGTGAGATGAATATTGAAGCCGTGAAAAACAGCGGCGTCCAAGGAACGAAGAATTAGGGTTTTAGATAAGGGTTGAATACGTGATTATTTCGGCAATCAATGGTTGAACGAGTTATTAGAAAGAGATCAATGTGGTATTAGAAATCATACAAAATTTAGTGTTTTAATTTTTTAGTTGTAGTAATTGAAAGTGGAAATTGGGGTGCTCTTAGCACCACCCTATATGTATTAGTTATACTGGAAAGCAGAAACTACACCTTTCTTTTAACGCCACGTGTCCTGGATGCGGCAAACTGAGGGATCTCACTTCTATTAGTTTCGCATATTTCCAATTCCGTAACCGCATCATTCCCAATTTGCTGACCACTCTTCTTTCCCTAATCGCATTTCTGATGCTTCATTTTCCCAAAAGACAGATCTGCATCGATTCCCTTCTACACATCTTACTATAGACGATCCACGACGGAGATCGATTCTCCCCTCTTGCTTCGATTTCCCTAATCGCATTTCCTTTACGCTTCCTATTCCCATAAAACAGATCTGCTTCACTTTCATTCTACATCCTACTATTGATGATCCATAATGGAGTTCGATTCTCCACCCTTGATTTACTTCTGGAATACATTTGGCATTTGGGATACTGCTGAAGGCCACGAATTGCTAGCATAGAAATCACAATCGCTGGAGGTATGACTCATTTATCTTCAACCAATCCCTAATCGTTTACCATTTTTCACTTTATTTCCTGTTTCTTCGCCTATTTTTAATCGGGTTTTCTATTATGTTTAGGCAATTTGGTAAACATGCTCAAAATTCGAATCTCAGTTTAATTTTACTTGAAACCAGTAGATTCATTATGTGTCTGCTACTTCTGTTTACTGTAATCTGCAGATGAGTTTGATAAAATATTAAAGCCGTCTAAACTATTATAACATCCTAATTCTCCCTATTCACATATGTTACACTCCGAGTTTGAAAGCATTGTTATGGTCAATTCTTCACTTAAGAGGGAATCACTGTACAATTATTTTTATATGTGCATCTTTTATGACTTAATTTGATGCAAATCTAACGTTTTTTTATGGTTTGTACTCTAAATTAATATGTTTATCGAAAATTGGTATTTCCTGGTTAATCTTAAACTTGGATTCATGTATCTGTTATCTTTTATAATTGTTCAAACGGTTGATGCAGTCTCCCATTTGTCATCACATATTATATCAGTTACTAGATTGCATTTGGGATATTAAGGTAGTGTTTGGTTTACCATTTTAAGTTTTGGGTTTTCGTCCAAACAAAAATGTGCACAACGCATGCATATCATGGAAAACAACTATTTTAGAAAACAAAGTTAACACACAAAATAAAAAACAACTTCTATCCATTTTTCATGTTTTGAGAAATGAGAGAAACATGAAGACCAATTCTTCCTTCCATGATTACTACATCCCCTCCGCGGTCCCCTCCGTCTTCCTTTCATTCTACCATTCCTTCTTCCACACCTTTAATGTTTTGTAATTAATTTTGAAAACTAAAACCTCAAAACTCATTTTTAACCAAACGCAAAGTTTTTGATTTCGCAATAACAAATGCTTTAGTATAATTACAGTTTACCACAAAATTCATTGTCATTCTACATTTCAGAAACGAGATTCCATGTTTTGTTCTGATTTTTGTTTTTGTATTTTGTTTTCTTTTGGTTATTTTGATTTGTTCATATTAAATGTTTGGCTGGTTCTTACTGACCAAATAAATGATTTGATCTGAAAGCTCTGAACTTTAGTGGAATTTATTTAAGGTCATTAATCTTTACTTCGAAAATTTTGGTTTAAAACTTTTAAAAAATCAACTCAAGGAACGGTCCTGTCTTTGTCTTTCTCAAATTACACCAATGAGAATTGGTCTTAAATTAAATAAAACGTTGAAGAACAGAATGTTATCACATGATAGCTTTTCAATTGAATTTTATGTATTTTCTTCACCTTTGTTTCTAGCAATGCTATTCAGGACAGGATTCTGCAAACTCTTGCTACAAGTAGAAGATATGACTTTAATTTTTATAGGTTGAGCAATGTAATTTAAAGTCATACATTTTGGTTTTAGTTGAAAGTAAGTTCTCATATAAAAATATAAAATTTGACATAATCTTCAGTTGTTTGGTTATGTTTTGTCCACATTTTTTAATCCAATATTCACTCCTAAGCCATTAGGTAATAATGTTATCTATTACTTATACTGGAAAACAGAAACCAAGCGTTTGTTTGATTGACATGTGTTAAATTTTGTGTGTGAAACAACGGACGCTATACACTAATAATCCTTGCTCGCGTTCTCCATTTTTTAACCGCTTCCACTATTCCCACTCCAGATCCATTAACATTGCTTTTACCATGCACCGATCTGCTTCAGTTTCTTCTCTGGCCGACCGTCCCCAATCTCTAACTTTGATCTTCTACCCTTATTTTATTGCAGTGGCACAGAAGTTGGGGGATACAGTTTTGTAGTGATTGCAGCAACGACTCTTAAATTATTTTTGGAAAGGGGTTGAATTACTGGCGGAGAAAGCAAAAGCCCTCAATGGTATGACTATTTTATATTCATCCAGTCAAAATGGTAATTACATATAGTTTTTATCCCATATTTTGAACGAGCCTCTATATGATTTGTTTACGCGTTTTGAATCGGATGCTCAAAGTTGGATCTTGGTTAAAATTTATTCGAAAATAATCGTAAATTGGCGGTTTCATCGCTGCTTCTTCTTTTGTAACTTCTAGATTTATGCAGTGATAATAAGTTTAATGTTCTATTAGGGCTTTGATAACCTCTTAATTTTCCGTACTCACATACATCAAACTTTTTAAAACGGCATTATTGTATCTTCCTTAGGGGGTCAATCAGTGTTTTCAATTATTAAATATTAAGCGTGTTCATTTCATAAAAAAATTAATCTCTTATGGATGAGATTTATGCAAATTAACTGTTACGATTTGTACTACGTTCTTAAAAATTGTTTGTCATAAATTGGTATTGGTTGCCTACTTTAAAATTTTGATATCATGATTCATTTCTATCTGCATTGGTTCCACTTATGATGCAATCCCTGTTTCAATTTTCATGAACTAACCTTATAACGGTTGCTCGAAAGAATTTGTGATATTAATTTTGAGGAGGAGAAGAAACAATTTCAAAGTAATAGAAGAGAATGGTATATTTACAATTTACCATACGGGTTGTCCTAATTCTGTACTTTGAAAATTGAAAATTTCTTTTCTGGAAAGCTTGGTATATTCCTGATGAGTAAATGAAAATTTTGGATGATTTCAACGATGGAAAAGGATTGTTTTCCGCACTATATATCCTTTCTTCACATCTATAGACTCAACACTAAAATAAAACGAGCTTTCAAACGACTGTAACCACATTCATCGTTTTCAAACAACACTACGGATTTAAGAAATTAATATAGTGCTATACCAGCTTTCATGATGAAAGCTAATTTTGAAAATATCACAATTCGAAGGAAAATTGAAGAGATAAATTAATCACATAATGATTTTCTTAATGATTACTGTCTGTAGGCTTTATATTTGGACCTACATACATTTCTCAGGATTTTTTTTTTACTGTATAAAATCTTTGTTACATATAAAATACAAGAAGAAATATTTTACTGTATATATTTTGGGCAATGAAGTTTAGAGATAAGAATTTTGAGTTTTTTTGAAATTGCACATTCACATGAAAATCAACAATTTAATAACATTGTGTTTTGATAGTTTTGTTATGTTTGGGTCCATGTTTATAATTTGTATGTCATATTCTCCTATCCTGTGAAAATGGGTAATATTATATTCGGTTAATCAGATCCAACGTCTAAGTGTAACTTTATGTTGAGTGCGTTTATCCTTGGATTTTTTTTTTAAATAAAATAATATTGCATTTAAAATGAATCACAGGAGGCAACTGGGTTAAAATACAAATTCAATCTGTATCATCATTCTGAAAGAAGAGTTATGCATTTTGACTATGATACAATGTTTTTATTATCTACAGTTGATGCTACAATTTTTTATTTTATGTATTGTTAATTTTTATTTCCCTTATGTCGAAAGGGGAATGACCCGAAAACCAAAAGAAACCTAAACTACATTAAAAATCATGACACTGTTCAATATTTAACAATCTTCTCAATCTATTACTGTTTTTAAAGAGATCATTTGTAGCTAATTTCTTAAGAATTATTGGTCCACTAAATTTGAGTAGTTGTATTTAAATATTGGGACGTATGCAATTTATAATTGGATATAGTGTAGTATTATGTTTAGCAGTATATCACAATAACATACCAAGAGCCTATGAATTGTTGCAAAATTCAAAACCCCTTCAAATCTATGTTCAAAAATATGAGAAATATCCATGTTTACAAAAAATGAACGTGATTTTCCAATTTCCAAACAAAGTTTTAGATATAGACATATTGTTATCAGCAATTGATTCCAAAAAAATCCATCGAATTTAACAAAATATACTTGAAGACAAACTTACCCCAACTGCTTGGAGCTGTGAAAAAAAGATTTGACGATGCAATTTTAACCACATGCTCCTAAGTGAGATCATACTTTTTTTTTCCTAATAAGGCATTAAGTATTGCCATATGCATATAATTCGGTACAGAACAAATCCTATAAGGATTTATTTACTTCACTACATCTATGTACTCATAGTTTTGTAGTGTAATATCATGGAATTCACTATTACTGAAGGGAAATGGTTATTGCTTAAATTTTTTAACGTAGAAGTTATCACCTTTAATTCTTTTACTATGTCTGCGCCTTTCTTTTATAATATGGAGGATATGAAATCCAAATGTCACTGCAAACTGAAAACTACGGAGAAGTACAACTGTCACTGCAAACTAAAAACTATACAGTTTGCTAATTGGCAAAATAATTGTTGAGCATAACCTACATGAACTTGGGATCTTGGCTAGATCTTTATTTTGATTGGTATCTTATTGGTTTTTTTTTTAATTTATTTTTTAAATATTATCATTGTGGTTCCTGTTAAACTTGGCAGCTAGGGGCTTACAATTGCACACTAGGTTCTGAACCTCTTTACCAGTTACAGTAGACTGTATAATAATCTCCAAAGATTGATTCATGGATTTTTTTTGGAAAACGGTTTATAATGTCTGTAGTCTGTGGATTTTGCTATCTGATAATTTGAATTATGCTTATACCTTTCTGTTAACCTTAACAGTTTCTGAGTTAGTATTTCCTTTAATATAACATGTGTAATTTGTACAAATATTCCCGTTTACTAACATATGTTGCTGGTCTGAATTGCTGCTATAATTCAAAATCATTTTAATTCATTTTGAAAAATGAATTTAATTTGTTACATATCTCCTATATTTTATAACTTCAGCTTCCAGACAGGTAACCAATTGAGTTTGTAAAAGCAAATCTTTTATGTTGACAATCATATTTCTTATACTACCAAAATCCTTAAGAAATAAACCATATTATTTTATTTTTGCTTTACTTTTATAAACCTTTGCTTAGGAATTGATGTTTAGATGGATAGGAAAAATTTATGAATTGAATATTAAAATATTGTGTCTTCTCAATTTAATTCGCACAATTGTAAAGGCCGCGAAATTATTAAACTGAGATTGATCGTCAACCTTTTGGGATGAAAATCCACCTTCAGTATTGTCATGATTTCCTTATGTTAATATTTCTGCTACCCGATATATTCATGTTTGTTTGATGTGTAAATTTATGTTCATTGTTGAGACAATTTTACCCCAGTTTTTTGTGTCCTAAGTTTATTAATTGGCTAATTATTTTTTAGATGAGCTACTTTGCGTGTGTGCACGTTTTCCTTCAACATCTGTTATTGAAAAAACACCCGGGAAACAATATAAAATAACCAATCAATTTCTTTTAAGTATAGTCTTTAGAATATCTCTCGCTGCATGTAGTTAGGTAGGTTGAAAGCAGCGCGTTATAAAAGAAACCTTTAAGCAGTATACATAGGAGTTTAAGAAATTAAAGGAGCAAAATTACCGAGTCACAATCACATTTAGGGTATTTATTAGACAGACTAAATAGCAAGTATACAAAAGTTCATAATTTTGAACTAACCTATACTTAAGTAAGACAATAATGGTTGGAGCAATAAAGGATGATGAAACCACAAAGCTTCAACCTTAAAGGTAATGGTCCACGATCTAATGTCTAAACTGCAGTGGAGTCAGTGGTTTCTTTTACAATGACATGTTATATCGTACGCCGTCGGATATGCATTGCAACTTTGAATCTTCACTGTCCTTTGTCTTTTATGTTTGTCTTAGTCAGCACGATCAAAGGTTGTAGCATGCATTGCTCAAATGTACGGACGATTGCTAAAATACAGCTTTAAATACAGACTAACAGCAAAAATTAGGTGGTATTTATGATTTTTTTTAAATGATATTTGGACTAACTATTGCATCAGTAAAGATGCTGATTAGCATATAACTTGAATGTCTAGAGTAAGGCTGATTTTTTTTATAGTATGTACTCACTCAATTTTTTACATTGTACGCAAACTTTTTTTTTTTTTTAGGCAGTTCATCATTTCAAAAATCTTTATGCTAACAGCCTCTTTCGGTTGGCCCATCATTTGGTCTCACACTATAACCATGTCTTAGTGTAAATAAGATGATAATTTATGTATCTTCTTATCATATCTTCTGCAATTTAGTTCGAACAGAATTTTGTTTATAATGGATACTCACTTAAGTTGTTTTGATATGACAACATTGTCTTTACATGAAAATTAGCTCATTGTTGTCATGGTTGTTATCACTGTGTAAGGGTTGCCCTTTTCTTACTTCTATAAGTAACTGAATTGCACTATATCACTAATTTTTATGTTTTAAATTATTGAGGAAATTAGAGTATTGAATTGCACTATGTCACTAACTTTTTTCCCTTATCGGAAGTATCAAATTTTCAACATGAGAGTTTTGGACACGAAGTTGTTATTTGCTTTTCATGGACCATGTAACACCTGTTTGTACCCTTCTTCCGGTAAATCGACTAATGTTTATGTACAGTTGATTGCATCCACGCTTACTATCGATAAAATTTAACAACATTGGATTCTTCGAACAAATCAGAAATAATGACTTACTACGTAATCGTCTTCTACAGTTACACTATTTCTGTCCTCTTTACAGATTTGTCAATCTTTTTTGGATTCGAATTTGACTTCTACAATGTAATCTGTGAATAATAATTTCAATTTTCCCTAGAATTTGGGAAATTGGTTATATTATGACATATAGACGCCAACTTACCTCTGCTGCGACATGCGTATGACCTTTTGTGCCGATCATTTTTGGATTTAACCCAATTCATGTAGCATTATATTTGCTATACAGTGCTTTTTAACAAAGATTAACATGATGTTACACTACCGCCTTTATGTCTTTATGTTTTGCTAATCCTTGCCATATTTTTGTATTGAATTTTTCCTCCTTTCAATTTATCTACAAGTCGTAGTGCTTTCTGCATCCAGTTTATCAGCAATACAACATTTATTTTGCCCAGTTCCAGTGGTATATGGACACAGGTTCAATCTTACACTGCAAATGGGAAACTGCTGCTTCTTTGAAATGTTTCATACCGTCAACTAGGTATGCTGCCTAATCCAGAGATTATGGTATAGCACACACGCATTGAAGAAACTATGTGCTTATGCACAAACTATAGCGAAGCGTTAATGACCAAGTGTTTAATACAAAAAAAATAAAAATAAAAAATAAAATAAAATAAATATCAATGATTGACTTTACTTCAGTTGACCAATGTTCATGTGTAGCAGTAACATATTTTTATTATTTCATACTGCATCATTTGTTATTGTTGACTCCATAATAGTAAAAAGAGTGATACGGATGTTTGAACTGTTGTTTTCTGAAGACTGTAATTTATAATTCCCATTTTCTTCTTACTTCGTTTGATGTTAGCAGGAACCACAGTCCTTATAAATGGGCGATAGTTTTCAAATTGAATACAAAGAATTTCATTCGCTTATACTGTACACAATTTGGGTATTCAATGCACACCAACGTGTGTGTGTGTGCGCACACACACACACACACACACACACACACACACACACACACCGCACACACACACACACACACACACACCCCTGAACCAGCTTTCCAAGCTCATTTTTTATGTGTGAAATCTTTTTCCATTATGACCTAAAAGCTCTGCAAAGACATGTTCAAATTTTGGATTTTGGGGGGATTGGATGGTGTGTGTGTTAATATATGATTTGAATACCGGAAAAAGTCAACCACTAATTATCTTCTTAATTAATTTGCTATGTTGGCAATTTGTTTTCTTCATAGAATATATGCATGATGAGTCAAACTTGAGCATTAGATTTTATTACAATTTACAACCTATAACACAAAGCTGCATAACTTACTGTTGCTACAGAATTTAATACATTGATTAGGAGTACATCATTGATTAAATTTGAGTCAAAATATAATATGTTTGTTTTCAAAATTCTTTTCAGACAGTTTTGTTTTTGTTCAGTTATGTATCTACGTTTCCTATGTATTCAGGATTACACAGCAATACGCTACTAGCAAAGTTCCATAATTTTCTTACTCCAGTTCTCAATGCTCTAATTAGATAAGGTGCAACCAAACATTCACAGTTTTATATCATTAGTAATTATTAAAGTTATATCCATGTAATAATTGGCTATTGCATCATATATTCCATTTATGATTATATTACTTGATTAATTATAGAGCTAGAAGTTAGTATATCATATACATCAATAATTATAGTATTATATGTTTATGGTTACTGCTATCTGTTTTGATTGCAAGAATACATATAGTCATATAATGGATATTTGTTATTAACCATTGACTTTTATTTTTGGATGGCTTGATTGATCCAATAATGTGTTACACGTGCAGATGAAAGGATTTGGATTCCAAGCTATTTTTATCCTCGCCTTTGTGGAAGAAACTATAGTTGTCCCCTTCCTCATTTACTATGCAAAGGCACAAATGTTGATATTGTCACGTTTGCATGGAATAAACTTCCGGGGGAGAAACAATACAATATATATTGCTTCTACGCTTCATTCTTTACAAACCGTAAGTGTTTATTTGAATAATCCAGAACTTACATTATACATTAGTTTTTTGAATATCCAACAAGTTCACGTAGCAGTTTCTAGAACAAAACCTTTAAATTTGTATTATAAAACACAATGAAGATGGAAATTTGTGGGATTGAGTGGCCGAATATACCTTCTCTCAAGTTTATTTTCTACTAAATTTTTCCTTGTATCAGCAAGCATTTATACTATGCATATATGGTATATAAGAAATAAAATAGCAGCTGGATTCGGTTGTTCATTCGCCTAATCTTCCTAATCTTCTTATGCATATGGTATGTGGTTACATACATATTAAGCTAAATTCTTCTTTTAAATTAGTTGTCGTGGTGTAGTACTCAAAATATATGATAAGTGTGTTTTAATTAGATAATCAAAATGCAAGATAATTCTGATGATTAATCCAAATAATGCTTAAATCACAGTACCTTCTTCCTAAGTTAATGCAAGTTCCGCAACATGGAAGTTGATGCATCTCTGTGTACAGTTGAATCAGCAAGCATAAAGCATCGGGTGATGGTGATAAGAAATTGAAGCCCCGAAGTTACCTATTCTGTCAGCACTTATAGCTAAATCAAAGAGCAAAGTATGTAAATGAGCGATGAACAACTGAAGCATCAATGTCCTGGCCTGGCTGAAGCACGAGTCCATGCAAGGTCCGAGAAAAGTTGGATGTTAACGGCAAATACGAGGTTATGTATAACGCATAGTTGAGTATTGTTTATAGGTGTATTAATTTTAGGCAATAGATAAAGGTGGTAACAGAAATTGAATAAAAATATATGAGTATCTATTGTGTTTGAGTTTATATGTATGTATATTTTAATATTAACGTCCAATCGCACTCTGTTCTGTGTAATTGCCTAGAGATTTATAGCTATATGTGTTTATACATAGGATTACACATTTACACGGATGCATCATTTACTGTTTATTGTTTATATGTAGATGTTATTTAAAGCTTTGGTTATCACCATAAGCTCTACCTAATTATAAGCTAAATCTTTATTCTCACTTGCTTCCATCATTGAATAATTACCCTATTTCTTTTCATTTGACTTCATTTTTCAAACTAATCAGATCTTAAAAATATCTATTGCTATTAAAAACTTGAATCCGTGCTAATATCCAAACAGACGCAAGGACTGGAAAACAAACAAAAAATATTCATGCTCTAGGACGTGCTTCCACAATGTTTGTAAACTATTCATGCGTTAGGGAGCATTTGCATGAATGTATGCATAAGCGCACACATGTTTTGCACATTATTCAAGTCAGCTGGTATATTCGAACAAATGATCTAAACAATATTGAAAAATATTGCAGAAATTGGTAATCTAGCAAATTGAATATATGTATATATTTATTTATATATTTGATAATGTTAGAAATTACTCAAATTTTAAGAACACAATTGCACGTGTGCATAGCACGGGCCACACACTAGTGCGTGTATATATGTATACGTTTGTGTGTGTGTGTATATATATATATATACATATACATATATATATATATATATATATATATATATATGTGTGTGTGTGTGTGTGTGTGTGGGAAAGTCTATTTAGACACAAAGGTTTGACACAATTTAGATGACACAAATTGTTACCCATAGGATTACCCCATGATTTACACCTTTCCCATAAAGACAAATTAATTATGTGGTTGAGATTTTGTGTTTTATATATGAGGAATGATCCGCTGCACCTCTTATGCTACACCTTTTGCTTCCCCGGATTTCTAGCCACATGTTTGGATTTAAATAATGCTTGAATATTATAGGGCAGTGGAAAGAGAGAGAAAGTAATATTATTTAAACCAAAACGTATGGTTGAAAATTAGAGGGAGCAAAAGGTGTAGCGCAAGAAATGTAGCGGATCATTCCTCTTTATATATATATATATATATATATATATATATATATATATATATATATATAGGGAGCGACTATCGGGACACAAAATCTGGACTGTAGGATTCGTTTGCCTTCATGTGTGAGGTGTAATTCAGGGAAATATCTTGTGGTTGAGATTGCTTGTGTCTAAATTTGTGTCAACATTTTGTGTTTAAATAGATTTTCCTATATATATATATATATATATATATATATATATATATATATATATATGTATGTATGTATTATATATAGCAGCATTAAAAAGCATTTCAAACAGCGCAACATCTCGTTAGACTTCTCACTACAACAAAAAAATGCAATTTACAATAGTGTATAAGCGTTGTTAAATCACATTAACAATATTTTTTCTGCCATTGTAATATGCATAGTTGCATAAAGTATACATTTTTTGCAATATTTTTATAATGTTGTATATGTCGTTTTAAATAATATGTCTACAACACTTATATACCATAATTCTCATATACCAATTTGAAGACTTTGCATGACAATTTTTAAATGTCGTTAAATATAGTTTTTACAATGCACCGTAAGCATCAAGGAAGTTATTCCTATATTGATCATAAAACGTTGTGTTTTGTTATTTTAATGTTTTCAATGTATTGTAAATATAAATTTAAAACGTCACTAAAATGTAGTAAAATATGGCATATCCAACTGAGTTATGTTTGGATCCGCAACATTTTTATAATAGTACAAAAAACAGCAAACGCATGGTTGATTATTTCAAATCATACTTAACAAACATTATAGACATATTTTTAACAACTTCTCATGAATATTATAATAAACAATGCTTACAAATTACAACACCACATGAAAGTAATGCCTAAAACTACCAAAAATGTATATTATATCGTACAAACATAAACTATATGCATAGAAACTATTACAATCATAGGCCAGTATAATCTAATATCCACATGCTTTCGAAAATAATATCATTTACATAAACTTGTTCTTACATAAACGTACATTGAAAAAATCAACGTAATCACACGACACAACTAATCCCTCAGCTCCAATAATTTGTCCACTCTTACCATTCCAATTTCTGTTAGGTAAACCCGTAAGTCTTGTCAGATCCATCTCTCCATTACTGTATGATTCCTTGCCCAAACTGTCAAGTGTTGGCATCTGGTCAACATTACTGAGTTATTTTAACCGTGTAGCTACAGGTGGCTGAAGTAGAACTGACCAAATTAACTTGCATAAGCTCTAAATGTAAAAATACTTTAAATAGAAGCCGAGCCCACACGCATGTACAATGCAACATTTCACTCAAATGACAGAAACTCCTCTCAATAATATTGTTGCAAAACACAACATTTTGTCATCATCATGGTGTAGCAATTCAAGACAAATAATTGCTTTTTCTGTTTATTTTTATTTTCAAATAAAAAAATGTAGTACTTAGCTTCAAAAATTATTCCCACTCGTGGTTCACAATCATTCCTCAAGCCGCAGAACATGAAAGTTATATATTCTTCATTGCTCTTAGAATGAGAAAATACACTTCATTGCAAATAAGAAATCAATAGTTTAATTATGGTATTATGTCTTGCTAGCACCCCATTTTATCTACAGAGCACATTCATTATACTGGGTAGATAAAAAACTGAAAAGAATATAACTTTTTTGTTATCAGCAATTTCAAACTGGAAAAACATTTCAAACAATTTTTCACCAACAATTTACTTGAAATTAAACTGAAAAACGCACCTGCTTGGCAAGGATGCAAGCACGATCAAGTGAGTCCAGAATCTCATAATAAAACACAGAGAAGCTGAGTGCCATTCCCAGTCTTATTGGATGAGCAGAAGTAAATGGTTTTCAGAAAACTATTTAGGCTACTTTTAGGGCTATTTTACGGTAAATGGGGATTTGAAAACCGCTTAGAGTATAAACAATTTTCAACTTCATGTTTATAACTCATGCTCAAAAATAGAAAAGGGGAAGACTCTCATTTCTTCTCTCCACCAAATTACTATTTTTAGAGTGCGGAAAAAAGGAATAAAACGGCTATCTTCCACCAAATTCTCCCAAATTGTCACTGCTAGAGATGCCCTCAATACCTTTTTGAAAATATTTATCTTGCGATTATGTATATACCTTTTTGAAAAGGATTTACAATGTGTCATGGGAGAGAATGCCAACATTATTTGAGGATTGTGTTCCTTATGTGCATTGGGTGCCCTCGCTTCCATCAAGTTTGCAGCTTGGCATCAATGATGGTAAGGGCGGATCCGTTCGTTGATCATTCATCTTTTCATTCGTTTGTTGATTAAGTAACCTTTCTTCACTTCTTAAGGCAAATATTATGTGATTTTTTTGGATAAATTCTTAATTATCTTTTATTGAAATATTAACATCCTTCTGTTATTTCTTTAATTTGTGCATATATGGTGGGAGTGAGAAGTGAAATACTAGAGTGAACGCAAAAACTGAAGTACACAAGAACTAAATGTAAGATGAACTAGTGTCAATCTGCTATTGTAATTATTTCAATATATATACGTATGCGGTGCAATGCTACTTGTTCATGGTGACACATCCTTACCAAAATAATTGTAATAACCATTGAATTTATTAAGTCTGATGTAATATAACTTTTTTATTAAATACAAAATATTTTGCAATATCAATAAAACGCTTTGTGTGTTACAAAAATTATAACACCAAGTCAACGTTGTCAACAATATTATTTTTATAATTTTGCAGCCTATTGTCTTTATTAAAATCTTTAGTAATACAATATAACAGTTGTAAAACGTATTTGTGACAATGTTAATAATATAACATTGAAATATGAGCATTAATAATATTGACCAAAAGTTAGTAAAATGCTATTGACAATGTAAAATAAATGTTATCATAGATATGAATTGTGCTAACACCATGTTGATGTTGTAAAATAAAAAATAAAAATCAAATCTACAACAATATTTTGTTGTTTTTTAACTTTCGGACTGCTATACATGATAAATATTGTTGAAACCTACAAATTCACAATATGTAACAAATGTTGTTCATCTACATATTTCAACAACATGAAAAACAAATATTGTAACACCCCACGTCCATTAATGTCACTCTCAAAGAGAATGCATTAACTTTCATGTAGTATTATTGTTGAATAGAACAGAATATAACAAGATAGATACATATATTGATACTTGAAAATTTTCAACACAACATTTATTGCAGCGGAGAAATAGTTTGATTATAACAACATCATAAACCAACAGAAAAACCAAGTACACTTAGTAACCATTTTGACAAATTGTTTTCTGAGTACATAAAATAAAAAGCATAACCCCAACACAAGTAGCCATAAAAGAGATGAGCTGAACTTTACTTTCAGCAATCCAAGCACTTCCAAAAGAGAGAGAAAGAGATCCAAGATCAAGCTCCACTAGTACTAGTCCTACCCTGAGAACCTGGGGGGGGGGGGGGGGAGAGAGGGGAAGAAAAGAGGCGAAAACAAAGGGGGTCAGACATAAAGTTTGGCGGGTATAATAACTTTAACAATATAACTATTAAAGTAATTAGGATAAGGCATAAACTGGTAAAACAAGGTATGACCGTGAAACAAGTGGGCATGACAAAGCAAACAAGAGGAATATTCTGGCGTTAATCTCGTTCCTAATCACTATAGGATAATTACTATACTGCACCATTACTAGTCAAACTAAAAGTTGATCCCGCCTACAGAACTCAATAATGATAATGGTAGTTTCGTATACCCCTAGTTGCCTTCATAGGTGCCGTCTGCCCCTATCTCCACTAGTTGTACCCATTATCCCCATGCGATCGGCTCCCTAACTCGTAGATACCCGTGTTGGTCCCACGGTGGGGTGTATCACTCTCCAAAGTGGCAACCCGATACCTCTAAAGATGCACAGCTTATATCTACACAATGCAACAACGTCTTACCTACCAGCCCGGGCCCATGCACGCATACGACCCCGTTGGACTTGCGTTGCCACCGCTAACCCGTTTTGACCTCTTACAATCAAACCCAGTAAGCGTGTCCCGTCCTCGGATCTAACTCGAGCTCACAAAGATACTTAATGGGTTACTGGTTTGAAAAGGGTCCCCATGTTTGACACAAGCTTTCCACCTATGCTTGGTCCCCACTAGAACTTTCCACTTAACCCCTTCTTATTCATGTCTTCTTACATGTTTTCAACTTGGTTAAGTGTTTCTAATCGTATTTCACATGCCACCCAGGCTACCCACTTAACCCCCATGTCCCACCACATGTTTATATGGTTAAGTGTTACTTAATTCATTAAAACCATAACCATGTAAAGACCTCCCACATTAGACTACCGTTTGCGGTTGCTGGATTTGCTGGGCGGGTCCGGGCAGTCTTATACTGCAAACGAGCCTAACCTCGTGTCTTTACAAGCGTTACACATTTAATTTGTGCCTTTGACCTCTCACATTAGACTACCGTTTGTGGTTGCTAGATTTGTCGGGCGGGTCCGGGGAGTCTTATACCACAAACGAGTCTAACCTCGTGTCTTAGGCGATTAATTATTACACATAATTATTTAACCCCAAATTTGATTAATATCCCTATTCAAATTTGTCAATAAATTCCAAATTAATTTATGTCCATAATTGTCACCTAAATTGTGTCCATAATTTCAGGTATATAAATTTATACCAATTAATATCTCAAATTAATTATATGCCTTTAAGGCCATTTTATGCCAATTCACAATTATGTATATTTAATATTTTCCCATTGTCCCCACGTTATTCGTACGTTTTAATATGACATATGTTAGACTCGCAAATAGTCTAACTTATAAAAAGAAAAGCAGCATCACAACACATAAAACAGATCTAAGAATCATGACATAAGTTTACATAGCCAATAACTTGCATAGGCAATGAATATACATAAATTTGCATAAACTATCATGGATCTAAATATAGATATAAACATGTAACCATGAACTTGCATATATGGATATGGTTTTCCTATAACTTGCATATGAATTTCATTCAAACTAGCATATGATTCACATACAAAACTAGCATAGGCAATGAGCATATAGATCATAAATTTGCATAACTATGTACTGCCATGGATCTAAATATAGATCTAAACACAAAGATGTGAACTTGCATATGGATCTAAACATGTAAATTATTGTCACATGTTTGCATATAAACTAGCATATGTATCTACATGATTCACATATGAACTTGTGTATAATCCACCTACAGACTTGCATAAGATTCATAAACTAGCATATGATTTAACATCCCAAACTTGCATAAGATTCATATACAGATGATTTAACATCCCAAACTTGCATAAGATGAATCAAGTTAAACATATACAATTCAACATATGAAATAGATCCACAATAACACAACTGCCAACGATAACATCACATGATTCGAAGTCATATTCTCATAATCCCAATTATAACTTATCACAATTAAATTAATTAATTATTTTGTGAAAGAAATTATACTCACAACAAAAGAATAGTCTTGTTTTTCAGGGATCTGTATTCTGAAACTGAATTGCTCGCCTTTGATGTAGACTAACTGTTATCCTAATTTAGATTTGATTTGATTTTGATTCTTGCTTCTATCTTGTTTTTGAGTTGAAAGAGAACGGCGGCTACTCTAGGTTCTCCATTGACGGCATGACGGCTCTTTGTCCTAATGATAGAATAACACCTCAGCCCTAATGACTCAGCAATGAGTCGAAAAAGCGTCATCTTTCAGATCTGCCCGGGGGAAGGGGGTAGGTCGACCCCTTGGTCGACCTATATGGGTAGGTCGACCCCCTGGTCGACCTGGCCCTTGGGTGGCAGAATTCCCGCCCATCCTGCTCCCCTGTCTGAATTTGAATTTCGAACTGTTTTTAATTTATTTAAATTCTGAAACTTAAGAAGGCCATGACTTCTTCATACGGAGTCCAATTCACGCAAACTCGGACTCTATCTCAAGAAGAATTCCGAGACGAACGCAATGGCGTAACCCGTTTCCCTTAATTCTCACATTTGAAATTAAGTATTCTTTAATTCGTTAATTTTTAATATTTAAAATCTCGGGGTGTTACATTCTCCCCTCCTTAAAGGATTTCGCCCCCGAAATCTCCAAGTTAAGGAGAATGTATATCCTAACATCCAATCATCCATCTACTCAACCATCCAACACAGGCATCCATTGTCCTTACAAGATTTCTAATGCCGTATGAACATATGCAAAAAGTGTGTGTATATGTTTCTTATCTAATTCAAAATCAGGCGGTCTACTGATTCAGTTGACCTCCTTAATGCAAATCATGATAGTGTCATGCGTCCATTATGCATGCAAAAGAATCCTAACGATACATATTACTTCTACTTGTGTGCACAACCATTCATCAGAATGCAGCATCCATATGATAACACAACCATTATACATCCATTAATTTAAATATATGCACACACATTTTTATGCAATATGAAAGTGATTGAGCCGATCTCGTGCCTAAAGTGTGTGTACATGTATCCACGAGCAACCACTCGCAACCATCAACCATAACATGTTTCAAACACATGTTTACATCCATTGGTTTCTACCTAAGGATAAAGAATAGGACTGAGGAGATATACTTGAAAGATAGATATAAGCATGAATAAACTTATGGAAAAAGAGATCAAAGAGGTACCCTCAAAGAGAAAAGGGCAGGCTGCGCGTATTTTCCTCTCAGTTTCCCAAGTCACGTCTTCCTCAACATCACTTCATTGAACTTTAACAAGCTTGACTTCACGGTTGCGTAGCTTTTTGACTTCCGTACCCAAGATACGAGTTGGAACTCTTCTCACAGTCGCTTCTCGTTCCACTTCTACTTCCTCTAGTATATTCGGCTCTACCACTTCCGCAGATTCATGTAAGCACTTTCGTAGCTGAGAAACATGAAAAACATTATGAACTCCAGCCAGTCTCTCAGGTAGATCTACTCTATAAGCCATCGTCCCAATCCTTTCAATGATAGGAAATGGACCTACAAATCTTGGTGCTAGCTTTCCTACGGACCCAAAGCGAATGACATTCCTCAAAGGAGATACTTTAAGGAACACCCTATCTCCAACCTTAAATTCAAGGTCAGTCCTTCTTTTGTCTGTGTAGGACTTCTGTCTATCTTGTGCAACCTTCATCCGTCTTCTTATCAAGTCCACCTTTTCTGAGGTCTCCCTAATCATGTCTGGCCCAAGTACGAGCTTGTCTGTAGACTCCCACCAACAAGTTGGTGATCGACACGATCTTCCATATAAAGCTTCGAAGGGCGCCATTCCTATGGTAGCTTGGTAGCTATTGTTGTAGGCGAATTCCACCAAAGGAAGATGATCCTCCCATGTCCCTCCAAAGTCAAGAATGCACAATCTCAAGAGGCCTTCTAATACTCTGTTCACTCTTTCTGTCTGACAATCGGTTTGGGGGTGATAGGCCGTGCTTAAGCATAATTGGGTGCCTACTGCCTCTTGCAAACTCTTCCAAAACTCGCTCGTAAAGATAGGATCTCGATAGCTCACTATAGTGGAGGGTACCCCATGGAGTCGAACTATTTCTTTGAGATAAATGGATGTTAGGGACGAGGCAGTCCTTCTACTTTTAACAGGTATAAAGTGAGCGCTTTTAGTGAGCCTGTCCACTATTACCCAAATACTGGTATTGCCTCTTCTTGACCTAGGCAACCCATCAACAAAGTCCATCGAAATGCTATCCCACTTCCACTGTGGGACCTCTAGGGGATGAAGCAGACCACCGGGCTTCTTCTGCTCCGCTTTGACTTGCTGGCATATCAAACACTTAGCGGCGAACTCAGCTACATCACTCTTCATGCCATTCCAAAAGAAAACCTTTTTATATCTTTATACATCTTGTCTCCGCCTGGGTGTATGGTCAGTTTGGAATGGTGCGCCTCTTCGAGAACCGTCTTCACTAAATCCCTTACTTGTGGGACGCATAACCTTCCATCCCATCTCAACCAACCCCTATCATCGATGGAGTATCTATCGAGGTGACTGGAAGTCTCACCCCTAACTAGCTTTTCCGTCACATCAACTAGCCGAGGGTCTTCTCGTTGCGCGGTTCCTATTGAGTCCAAAGGAGTAGGCCGCACCTCTAGTGATGCTAATAGACCAGGCACAATTTCAGAGGAGGGTCTAAAATTAAAGTTTGCTATATACTCCAAGCTTTGCCTTTCTACAAAGAGAGGACTCAAGGTCAGCTTCTTTCTAATTAAGGCATCCGCTACAACATTGCCCTTGCCTGGAGTATAGGAAATCTCAAAATCATAAGAGGCCAGAAATTCCATCCACCTTTGCTGTCTTAAGTTAAGATCTTTCTGCGAGAAAAGATACTTCAACGATTTATGGTCGGTATACAATTCAAACTTCTCAACTAGGAGATAATGGCGCCAAGACTTAAGCGCAAAGACGATGGCAGCCAACTCTAGATCATGGGTTGGGTAGTTTTTCTCATGTACTTTCAACTGTCTGCCTCCATAAGCTACTACCTTCCCTTCTTGCATCAAGACAGCACCTAGTACCGTACCACATGCATCCGTGTATACGGTAAACATCTTGCTCCCATCCAGCAATGTTAGAACTGGGGCTGTTGTTAGAGCCCTTTTCAAACGTTGGAAAGCAATAGCGCAATCCAAGTCCCAAACGAAAGTTAGGTTCTTCTTCGTTAATCTTGTGAGTGGGGATAAAATTTTAGCAAAGTCTTTAATGATTTATCGGTAAAAGCCCGCTAGCCCGAGAAAGCTTCGGACTTCGGTTGCATTCCGTGGAACCTTCCAATCTTGCACCGCAACTACTTTTGCGAGGTCCACGGCTAACCCCTCTTTGGACACCACATGTCCAAGAAACCTCACCTCTTCTCTCCAAAAATGGCATTTGGAGAATTTGGCCTTCAGCTGATGTGTACGAAGAGTATCCATGACTTCCCTTAAATGCAAAGCATGCTCTTCTTCATTCTTCGAGAAGATCAATATGTCGTCTACGAAGACTACCACAAACTTATTAAGGAATTCTCTAAACACCCTACTCATAAAGTCAACGAAGTAAGCGGGTGCGTTTGTCAAGCCGAAAGGCATGACAAGCCATTCAAAGAAACCATTCGGGGTTCTGAACGCGGTTTTATCAATGCTGTCTTCAGCCACTCTTAGTTGATGGAACCCGGTAGCCAAATCTAGTTGGGAGAAAACAGACGCACCTATAAGCTGATCAAACAAGTCATCTATTCTAGGAAGTGGGTGCCTATTCTTCTTGGTTAGCTTGTTTATCTCCCTATAATCAACGTATAGGCGAAGTGAACCATCCGCTTTGGTTGCGAATACTACAGGAGCACCCCATTCAGAAATACTCCGCCTTATAAACCCCTTTTCGAGCAGCTCTTTGACTTGCTTACTGAGCTCTTTTCTCTCCCTAGGACCCATGTGTCTAACGGGTAAAGCTACGGGTTTTGCATTGTCAACAAGGTATATGCGGAAGTCTATCTTCCGCTTTGGAGGTAAGCCCTTCACCTCTTCAAATACATCTGAGTATTCACGGACTACTCTAACAGACTGCAAGTTTTCAACAGACGCATCAAGAGATTCTAGGTAACTAAGCATAACAGAATGTATGGGGTTACAAGAGATTTCGAGAGTGTTGCCAAGGCGAGTCATAAGTCTAACCACTCTCTTTTCACAATTGAGGATGACACCCTTACTGGATAACCAATCCATGCCTAGAATCAATCCATATCCCGTGAAGCCAAGAACGAAGGCGTTGCATTCAAACTCAACGTTCAAAATAGACACTCTCAAATCCCGAAAAATCATTGAAAGATGAGCCGAACCACCAATAGGATTTGAGACTACTATGGGATCCGTAACTAGACTAGTTTTTAGGTGCAGTGTTTCAACTAACGAAGCAGACACAAACGAGTGTGAAGCGCCAGAATCAAATAAAGTACGAATAGGATGATCAAGCAGAAAAACCAAACTTTCAACAGAAATGTTTCTACCTCTTTCCTGTCCTGGTGCCATGAGAGCCTGAATCTGCCCTCTTGCCTTCCCTGGCGCCATGAGAGCCCGAATCTGCCCTCCAGAAGTGGACCATGTTCTTTGCCCTTGCCCCTGTTTCCTCGGGCAGTCCTTAATTAGATGTCCTTCCTCTCCACAGTGGAAGTAGCCAGTCTTCTTCTTTTTCCTACAGTCCTTGCTTAGATGGCCTGGTGTCCCATAATTAAAGCACTTTTTCTTTCCCTTGCCATTGTTATCCTTACCGCCTTTCTTGTTTTGCTGTTGTGATTTCTTTTGATCCCCTTTCTTCTCCGGTGCCTTATTAGCATTAGCACCTTTCTCCTCTTCATGCATTAGCGCCATGTCAACTAGTTTCTCAAAGGTGGCCCCCATAGGAATGTGGGTCATACCCAACCCGTGTAGCAGCTCATTCAAGCCTTTGACAAACCTCAGTGCCTTCTTCTCAGGTGTGTTCACCAAGTCTAAACCAAACCTCGCCAACTGATTGAACTTGTTGACGTACTCTTTTACTGAAAAATTCACCTGCTTCAATGCCAAGAATCTTTCCATGTATAAATTCTCTTTTGCTCATGAGAGAAATTTCATCTCGAACCTATGTTTGAAATCCATCCACGTCTCTACTGGACGCTCTCCATTCGTGACCTCCCACCAAAACGAGGCTTCGTCCTTCATTAACCAAGAAGCCAATTGGACCTTCCTTGCATCTTCTATCTCGAAAATACCAAATAAGTCATCTACCTCCTTAAGCCAATTTCGAGCTTCAACAAACGTCTCTGATCCGTGAAAAGGTTTTCTGCCCATTTCTCGAAAGTCTTTTCATATCTTTGAAAAATTATCAACGCGAGGCAGGGGAGGAGGAGGAGCGACTACAGCTGGGGGAGGAGGAACATTTGCTGGGCCTGCGGCAGTGGCCCTAGCCTCTAGATACCTTCTAAACCAGCCTGGTATCGGTATGCCCTCGGGTATCTCAGGGTCCCCAGACATGCTGAAAAGAAAATGAAGAGATTCAAAATGGAGAATTCGAAAGAAAGATATATGGCTCTTGGGGGTTATGTTTTTAAAACAAACTTTTCTCTTGAAAATACTCTCCTTAAAACATACTTTTGAAAGTATTTCTTTATAAAACAGTTTTTGAAAAACAGTTTTTCAAAATCTCTTATCTGTTCTGTTAACCTTCAGCTCTGATACCACGTGTAACACCCCACGTCCATTAATGTCACTCTCAAAGGGAATGCATTAACTTTCATGGAGTATTATTGGTGAATAGAACAGAATATAACAGGATAGATACATATATTGGTACTTGAAAATTTTCAACACAACATTTATTGCAGCAGTGAAATAGTTTGATTACAACAACATCATAAACCAACAGAAAAACCAAGTACATTTAGTAATCATCTTGACAAATTGTTTTCTGAGTACATAAAATAAAAAGCATAACCCCAACACAAGTAGCCATAAAAGAGATGAGCTGAACTTTACTTTCAGCAATCCAAGCACTTCCAAAAGAGAGAGAGAAAGAGATCCAAGATCAAGCTCCATTAATACTAGTCCCACCGTGAGAACCTAGGGGAGGGGGGGAAGGAAGAAAAGCGGCGAAAACAAAAGGGATCAGACATAAAGTCTGGCGAGTATAATAACTTTAACAATATAATTATTAAAGTAATTAGGATAAGGCATAAACTGGTAAAACAAGGTATGACCGTGAAACAAGTGGGCATGACAAAGAAAACAAGAGGAATATTCCGGCGTTAATCTCGTTCCTAATCACTATAGGATAATTACTGTATTGCACCATTACTAGTCACCCTAAAAGTTGACCCCGCCTACAGAACTCAATAATGATAATGGTAGTTTCGTGTACCCATAGTTGCCTTCATAGGTGCCGCCTGCCCCTATCTCCACTAGTTGTACCCATTATCCCCATGCGATCGGCTCCCTAACTCGTAGATACCCGTGCTTGTCCCACAGTGGGGTGTATCACTCCCTAAAGTGGCAACCCGATACCACTAAAGATGCATGGCTTATATCTACACGATGCAACAACGTCTTACCTACCAGCCCGGGCCCATGCACGCACATGACACCGTTGGACTTGCATTGCCACCGCTAACCCGTTTTGACCTCTTACAATCAAACCTAGTAAGCGTGTCCCGTCCTCGATCTAACTCGAGCTCACAAATATACTTAATGGGTTACTGGTTTAAAAAGGGTCCCCTTGTTTGACACAAGCTTTCCACCTATGCTTGGTCCCCACTAGAACTTCCCACTTAACCCCTTCTTATTCATGTCTTCTTACATGTTTTCAACTTAGTTAAGTGTTTCTAATCGTATTTCACATGCCACCCATGCTACCCACTTAACCCCCACGTCCCACCACATGTTTATCTGGTTAAGTGTTACTTAATTCATTAGAACCGTAACCTTGTAAAGACCTCCCACAATAGACTACCGTTTGCGGTTGCTAGATTTGCCTGGCGGGTCCGGGCTGTCTAATACTGCAAACGAGCCTAACCTCGTGTCTTTACAATCATTACGCATTTAATTTGTGCCTTTGACCACTTACATTAGACTACTGTTTATAGTTGCTGGATTTTCCGGGCGGGTCCGGGCAGTCTTATACCACAAACGGGTCTATCCTCGTGTCTTAGGCAGTTAATTATTACACATAATTATTTAACCCCAAATTGGATTAATATCCTTATTCAAATTTGTCAATAAATTCCAAATTAATTTATGTCCATAATTGTCACCTAAATTATGTCCATAATTTCAGGTATATAAATTTATACCAATTAATGTCTCAAATTAATTATATGCCTTTAATGCCATGTTATGCCAATTCACAATTATGTATATTTAATATTTTCCCATTGTCCCCACGTTGTTCATACGTTTTAATATGAAATATGTTAGACTTGCAAATAGTCTAACTTATAAAAAGAAAAGTAGCATCACAACACATAAAATAGATCTAAGAATCATGACATAAGTTTACATAGCCAATAACTTGCATAGGCAATGGATATACATAAATTTGCATAAACTATCATGGATCTAAATATAGATCTAAACATGTAATCATGAACTTGCATATATGGATTTGGTTTTCCTATAACTTGCATATGAATTTTATTCAAACTAGCATATGATTCACATACAAAACTAGCATAGGCAATGGGCATATAGATCATAATTTTGCATAACTATGTACTGCCACGGATCTAAATATAGATCTAAACACAAAGATGTGAACTTGCATATGGATCTAAACATGTAAATTAATGTCACATGTTTGCATATAAACTAGCATATGTATCTACATGATTCACATATGAACTTGTGTATAATCCACCTACAGACTTGCATAAGATTCATAAACTAGCATATGATTTAACATCCCAAACTTGCATAAGATTCATATACATATGATTTAACATCCCAAACTTGCATAAGATGAATCAAGTTAAACATATACAATTCAACATATGAAATAGATCGACAATAACACAACTGCCAATGATAACATCACATGATTCAAAGTCATATTCTCTTAATCCCAATTATAACTTATCACAATTAAATTAATTAATTATTTTGTGAAAGAAATTATACCCACAACAAAAGAACAGTCTTGTTTTTCAGGGATCTGTATTCTGAAACGGAATTGCTCGTCTTTGATGTAGACTAACTGTTATCCTAATTTAGATTTGATTTGATTTTGATTCTTGCTTCTATCTTGTTTTTGAGTTGAAAGAGAAAGGCTGCTACTCTAGGTTCTCCACTGACGGCATGGCGGCTTTTGGTATGAATTAGTGTGATTTTAGGTTGAGAGTTAGGTTGCTTATATAGAATTTTAATTAATTTAGAGCCGTCAGATTAACCCTAGAAGCAATCAAGACCATCCAGTCAAGATAGAATAACACCTCAGCCCTAATGACTCAGCAATGAGTCAAAACAGAGTCGTCTTTCATATCTGCCCGAGGGGGGGGGTCGGTTGACCCCCTGGTCGACCTATATGGGTAGGTCGACCCCCTGGTCGACCTAGCCCTTGGGCGGGAGAATTCCCGCCCAGCCTGCTCCCTTGTCTAAATTTGAATGTCGAACTGTTTTTAATTTATTTAAATTCTGAAACTTCGGAAGGCCATAACTTCTTCATACGGGGTCCTATTCACGCAAACTCGGACTCTATCTCAAACAGAATTCCGAGATGAACACAATGGCATAACCCGTTTCCCTTAATTCTTACATTTGAAATTAAGTATTCTTTAATTCGTTAATTTTTAATATTTAAAATCACGGGGTGTTACAAATATAATACAATGTAAAAAAGTCATCGTTAAAAATAACTTTCTGTGACAATTTAAACTAACATCGTTGATTTTTTTATTTACAACTTTTGTATATAAAGAATTTTTTGGAAGAATCTATTACAACATTTTTTATTAAAAAATATTGTGGAAGACCTATCTTTTTTACAATACCTTGGCGAACTGTTGCAGAATCAGTGTTGTAAAATAGTATTTTTGTTGTAGTGTCTCTTTTCCACCACCTATTAAATGAGTCATCTACTTTGTATAATGAATGAAAAACAAGCGAATTTGGGAAATCACACACACATACATATATACATATATACATATACATATACATATACATATATAATGTGGATAAGCTTGCAGAGTCCATTCTTTTATTACATATATTCTTTATTTAATTAGTACGTGGGCTTCAAGCCCAATTACAATAAAAATTCTAGGTTGTCGTTTATCCTGATTACAACGGCTATATTATTTTACACACTGTATATATAGCCTAGTGATGTACATACTGTGTAATCTATCTTTACAGTCATTCAATAATAAAAGTTTACAATATTTATTTTATGGTATCAGAGCTCCATCGCCTCGCGGCATCACAAATCGATAATCCTCCCAAACCTTCGAATCGAAACACAATGAGAATTTGAGAAGAAGACTACCTCTCAGAATATCTGGTTGCAGAAGCTTCGCTTTACCATCCAAGATTTTCTCTTCATCATAGAAGAGCTTTGTTTCGTCATCTCACCTGTCTATTCTCATCGATTGGTTTGCGCATCTCTGTTGCAAAAGATTTCCTTTCCAAGAAGATTTTCGATTACAACATCTTCATCGATCATCTGGCTGCATATATGTTTGCATTTTTCGATCATCAAGGCTTATTGCCATCATTTGATCAAGAAACTGACTAGTTGCAGATTGATCTCTGTCGTTTAAGCTAGTTCCGTTTCCCCTTTTATCCTATAAGCCCGATATCCCTTCCTTTTGTTCTCTGTTGAACACTTCTTGAATCAATTTGGCTGGAAATAATGACATTGTCAGTTCTGCAACGTCGAGAGTTGATACTAACCGAGCCACATCGTCAGCAATCACCCGCATCGAACCCAAAAGCCACCTCATTAGCATTCCTCTCGACGAGGAAAACTATATGTTATGGAAATACCAAGTGCAAATTGCTTTAAAAGGCTATGGTCTTCAAGAGTATATCAATGGCACTGTTACTATCCCACTTGTCATGATAACCGATAATAATGGAAATTTAGTCAGCAATGAAGAATACATATTGTATCAAAAGCAAGACAGTCTACTTGCATCATGGTTGATCTCATCTATTAGTGCAAATCTATTATCACAGATTATTGGAAATAATACATCTTATGAAATTTGGACTTCCATTGAGCAAATCTTTAATTCACAGTGTGCATCAAGAATCATGCACTATCGTTGCCAGCTTCAGAATATTAAGAAAGAACGAATGTCAATGAGTGAGTACCTCACAAAGGTTAAAACATTATGTGACAGACTAAGCACCACTAGAAATAAGGTTTCAGAGAGAGAACAAGTGTTATACATAACCAATGGGTTAGATGATGATTATGAATTGGTTGTTACTTTCATTGCTTCACAAGATCAATTACAAACTTACAATATGTTCACTCAATGCTTCTTGCGCATGAGGGAAGAGTTTAACATAAAAAAATGAAATCAGCCTGAACTTTCCATAAAATTCACTATCGTTACTAAAGCCAAGAACCAACAAAGAAGCAATCCCAATCAAAATAAATCAAAAAATACATATCAGAGAGGGAATCAGGCAATAAGAGGCAGAGAACGAGTTGGTAGGTGAAATAACAGTAGCAGGGTTAAGTGTCAAATATGTGAGAAGACCGAGCACATGGCAAATCCATGTTACTTTAGGTTTAACTCTGAATATAATATCGGCCAGCAAGGGCAAAGCAATATAATGGTCCTAATGTCAATATGGCACAATTTAACCGGCAAAGAAGTGTCATTGAAAGCACCGGATCTCAGACATACAGTGTAAATGACAATAATAAGACAGAGGATTTAAATGTTGATGACTGGTACCCTGATTCAAGGGATACAAATAACGTGACCAACAACTTGCAAAATTTAAATCTTGCCAACAAGAATTACTCAGGTACGCAAGTTATACGTATGGGGAATGGTGAAACTACAAGTATATAACACGTTGGTAATGGTTATGTTAATGCTAAGAGATGACTTTTCTTAAATAATCTTTTTAGGGTCCCCAATA
The DNA here is from genome assembly GCA_030737875.1 of Allium sativum. NCBI lineage: Eukaryota > Viridiplantae > Streptophyta > Magnoliopsida > Asparagales > Amaryllidaceae > Allium > Allium sativum. The sequence continues at coordinate 799,060,630 of CM060922.1, forward strand.
TAAAGATAAATCTATCGAGCATCTCACAATTTGCTAATGATAGTAATGTATACTGTGAGTTTCACCCAAAATTCTAAGGATCTACTTAACAAAAATACACTATTATAGGGTAAAATGGATAATGGGTTCAACTCTGTTAAGACAAGAAGTGGGAACAACAGTGGAAATAGCTGTTATAACATTGAATCTAGTACTATTGATAAGAAAACTATTCTAGAAACTTGGCACAAGAAACTAGGACATCCTAGTATGAATATTGTAAAACAAATATTAGTAGATAATAAAATTTGTTTTGTTGGCATACATGATCACTATGTTTGCACACGCTGCTAATTAGGATAAAGTCACAAATTACCATTCTATGGTTCTTTGACTATATATCATGCTCCTTTTGAGTTAATTGCAACTGAATTATGGGGACCATCTCCGTTCAAAACTGATCAGGGATACAGGTATTACCTCTCCTTTGTTGATGCATACAGCAGGTACACGTGGATATTCTTTCTCAAGTTCAAATCAGATGCTTGCCAAATAACAAAACAGTTTGTCACTTTTATTGAAAATCAAACAACCCATAGTGTTAAGGCAATGTAGACTAATGGAGGTGGTGAATTCAAACCACTAAATAGTTTTTTCAATGAGAAAGGAATAAAACATAGGACAACCTGCCCACACACATCCAAACAAAATGGTTTCGTAGAAAGAAAACACAGACATATAGTTGAAACAGGGTTGACACTGATGTCACAAGCATCCCTACCACTTAAATTTTGGGCAGAGACATTTGCAACATTAGTGCACCTGATAAATAAATTACCCGCCAAAGTTCTAAAAAATAAAAGACCACATGAGATGTTGTTTGGGGTAAAACCTAATTATGAGGGATTAAGAACTTTTGGTTGTTTGTGTTTTCCTTCATACAACAAGCATAAATTAAATTTAAGATCTGCACCATGTACTTTTCTTGGTTACCCAAATAATTAGAAAGGATACATATGCTTGAATGAGTGTGGAAGGGTCTATATTTCCAAGCATGTCATATTTAATGAGTATATATTTCCTTTTGCATAAAAAGGAATAAAGACCACTAATAAAGTAAGCAGCATTAGCATTACGATGCAAACACAAATTGTTGTCAGTGAATGGAAGATAAACAAGAATGATCAATTAGAGAGAAATGATGTAGACACCATAGCAAGCACCAAAACTGGTACAGCTTAAACGAATCATAATCAGACATGCAACATAATGATGATTATCATGAAAACATTGATGCAGACATGGATGAACATGAGCATGGAAACAATAACAGTGCAGAAGAAGGCATTAATCAATACACAAGCAGTCGTTCATCTTTAGAGAACGACAATGAAAACAACACATAAGCAGGAAACTTGAATAAACATCATATGGTGACTAGGGAAAAAAGTGGGATCTTCAAGCCAAAAATCTTCAATATATCATTAAATAATAAAGATCCTACATGTTATGCTGAAGCCAAAAGAAGTGAGAAATGGCAGCAAGCTATAAATGAGGAATGCATGGCTCTAGTCAGAATAACACATGGAGTTTAGTTCAAGCACCCAAACACAAAAATATTATTGGCTGTAAATGGACATTTAAGATGAAAAAAAAAAATCAGATGGTGGCATACACAAACACAAAGAAAGATCTGTAGCAAAGGGTTACTGTCAACAATATGGTTCCAATTTTAAAGAAACTATTTCTCCTATTGTTAAAACCTACCACAATCAGGATTATCATCAATATTGCTTTAAGTAAACAGTGGAAGATAAGGTAGCTTGATGTACATAATGCCTTCCTCAATGGTGAACTACAAGAGGAAGTATATATGGCACAACCAGAGGGTTTTCACAAAGAAGATGAAAAGAAACTCGTATGCAAGTTACACAAAGCTATATATGGAATAAAATAGGCAGCTCAAGTATGGTACAATAAATTAAAGGAGACTTTCATAAAACTGGGGTTTACAGTTAGCAGATCAGATTGTTCTTTATACATCAGATTTAAAGAAGGCACTATCATATATATGCTAGTGTACATCATCGGCATCCTAATTACTGGAAATAATGAAGCTGGAATTACCAAAATTATCAAATACTTTGATGATGTTTTTTCAGTTAAAGACACGGGTGAAATGAATTATTTTCTGGGAATTGAAGTGCTACAGTTCAAGCTTTGATATCATCTTATCACAAAAGAAGTATATTAATGAAAGACTAGATCTTGCAGATATTGGCAAAGCCACAACCAACACCCATGATTAGTAACCAACAATTATCCGAACTCAAAGGTAAAGCCATCGAGAATACAAAACAATACAGAAGCTTAATTGGTGCGTTACAATATGTTACCATCACTAGACCTGAATTGTATTACAGTGTGAATAAAGTGTCCCAGTTCATGAAAAATCCTTTGAATGAACATTGGAAGGCAGTTAAGCGTATTTTGGGATATTTAAGAGGAACACAAGATTATGAGTAAAATAATGTGCTAGTAGAAATTTCACCATCCAAGCTTTCAGCGACTCTGATTGGGCCCCCGATCAAGATGACTGAAGATCCACTTCAGGTTACTATGTCTTTATGGGTCCAAATCTGATTTCATGGTGCTCCAGAAAACAACCCATAGTTTCAAGCTCCAGTAATGAAGCGGAAAACAGATATGTGGCAAGCACCACATCCGAACTCATGTGGGTTCAATCGTTGCTTCGTGAGCTTCGAAATGAAAACCCTAGAAGGCCAACAATTTGGTACGATAATATGAGCACAATTTCACTCTCATCTAACCCAACCAGCACTCACGTATGAAGCACAAAGAGATCAATTTATACTTCATACATGAAGAGATTGCCAGAGGAAAACTGGAGATTAATCATGTGCCCTCACTATTTCAGCGCGCCGATGTTCTTAAGAAACCTCTTTCAACCCAAAAAATTATCATATTTAGAGTGGAATTGAAGGATGAAGACGGTGGTGGCGTAAAAATAGGGACATGAAAGAAGAAACCCTAGATATTTTCGTAGGGGCATAATAAGTGAATAAGTTAGCACAATCCATTCTTTTATTACATATATTCTGTGTTTAATTAGTACATGTGCTTCAAGCCCAATTACAACAATAATTCTGGGCTGCCGTTTATTCCTGTTTACAATGGCCATATTATTTTACGCACTGTATGTATAGTCTAGCGATGTACATGCTCTGTGTAATCTATGTTTCTAGTCATTCAATAATAAAAATTTACCTGATTTCTTATATATATATATATATATATATATATATATATATATATATATATATAGACACCTTACGAAAATTCAAAAATGGAGCATCCCATGGATTTGCCTCTTTCCACCTTTCATTTATAATAGAATAAGGTAGTGGAGAAAGAGGGAGTTAGTGGAGGGTAAGAGAAAATAGTTGTGTAGTGGAAAACTGTGGGGCCAAAGGGATGCATTTCAATCAGTGCAGCATCTCATTAGCCTTTAGATTTCCACCACCGATTCACCTGTCTCTCTCCTTCCACTAACAATATTTTCTCCACCTAACTTATTTAAAGATAAATGAATGATTGAAATGAGGTTGCTAATGGGTGTTGCACTGTTTGGGATACTACGAGCGTTGTTTATACACACACACATATACATATATGAGAAGGGTTCCAGGGCACCCCTTTTTGTAGCATCCTATTTTCCCCTTAACAAGAACCACACATTTATATTTAAATAAGGTAGTGGTGGTGGGAAGAGAGTTAGTGGGAGGAGAGAGAATTGAGATTATGTGGTGAAAATAATGGTTTAAAAGGGTGTTACACTTTTGGGGTGCTATTGATCACACACACACACATATATATATATACACACACACGCATGCACACACGTACATATAAATATATATACACACACACATATATGAGGAGGGTTCCAAGGCATCTTTTTTGGTAGCACCCCATTTGCCCCTAAAAAAAACCACACATTTATATTTAAATAAGTTAGTGAGGGAAAAGAAAGTTAGTGGGGGAGGAGAGAGGAATGAGAATGTATGGTGGAAATCCCGAGGCTAAAGTGGTGCTACACTTTTATTTGATAGCGTCCCGTTTAAATTTCATTTTAGGTTACAAGTTTATATTTAAATAAACTAGTGATAATTGTGAAAGCTATTGCGAAGAGAGAGGAAAGAAAATGTGGTGAAAATCAAGAGCATCAGAGGTGTTGTACTGTTTGCTGTTATGTATGTAGGTATGTGTGTATGTATATATGTATATATATGTGTGTGCGAGTGTGTGTATGCGTGTGTGTGTGTATATATATATATATATATATATATATGAAAGAATCATTACAGAGCACTTCTATTCGATAGCGCCCAATTTGAGTTTCATCATAGGCCACAAGTTTATATCTAAATAAGTTAGTGGGAATAAAGAAAGTTGTTGCAAAGAGAAAGGAAGGAAATGTGGTGAAAATCAAGGGGCGTTAGGGGTGTTGTATTGTGTACTGTTTAGAATCACCCAAAATAGGGCAGTTCCCCTGTAGCCTCTGTTTTCTAGATCACATCCATGTTTCTCTCCCTCTTTCCACTAACTATCTTTCTTTCCACTATTTTTTTTAATTATGGATGAATAGATTAAAATGTGGTGCTACCAAATAGAGTTGCACTAAAGCTTGCCGATATGTATGTATGTGTATACACACACATGCGTGTACACACAATACATATACAGACACATGCCGTCATGCACGCACGCACATGCATATTGGATATAGTTTGACAAAATCAAATGAATAAGAATCAACAAAAGTTGTTGGGTATAAGTCTTGAATTTTCGATTGTTTCAGTTGAAATTTGAAACTCTCATGCTACATAATTGATTCCTGATTTACGTTACATAGTATAAAAGGATATTAATTGCATTAGGAATTCATAGAGGGGTTCGAAGCCCATCAGAAATGCAAGGCCCTGTGGGTTTTATTAAAAAAATAAAGCTTTACTAGAAACAAAGAATGGCTTAATCTTTTCTGATAACTCTAGCCGCCACAGCAAAATCATCACACGCAAAAGCAGACTTGGCCATCCAACCTTCGTTGAACTACCTTTCGTCAAGTTCTATGTAACAACCCGGAATTTCTGAACCAATTTAAAATTTTTATTTTAGCTATTTTAATGGACTTTGAATATTTAAAATGATTTATTTTAAATAATAACAACTAAAAATTTATTTAAATCGAAGTTGGAACGTATAAATATTTTATTTAATTAAAATGAACTTGAAATCGCGAGGTAGTTTGAAAATTCGATTTTAAACTTTAAATGGATATACAAAATTCAATATAAATCAGATTTCAGTAAAACTAGATACGATAGAATCTATTTAGCTATATCTTTATAACGAATGTAAGAAACTGAGATTTCACTTTATAAATTGAAAGTTATGTCCAATTTAAAATTTAAAATAGTCGCTATGAAATTTATATATATATTAATATAATATATAACCCTTAAAAATAGCCATTTTGCAAATGACCTCCGTTTTCGATGAAACCACTTTTGTTGGATCCAGAATGTCAAATTATTGTTAGTTTTCAAATTTCATAATTTTTGGAATTAATATGTGAGTGTGGTAAATTTAAATGTGTTTTGTCAATTTAGTTTAAATTTAATCGACTAGAAAAAGGTCATTTTTCAAATGGCCTCAAAATTCGATGAAATTAGTTTTGTTAGAATCGTATCGTCAAAACATAACTAGATCTATTGTTGTATAATTTTTGGAGTCAGTATGTGGCCCTGGTAAATTAAAATGTACGTTTGAATTCAATATATAATGATTTATATTTTAATTTAAGAAAAAACTGATCAAAACAGTTGAATTGGCTTACGAAACATACTCCATTGTGTCCGGAATGGGGGTATTTAGCTGGGGACGACAGTCGTTGGGTCTAATTTGGAGTTCGTGGCAAGAAACAAGTATTTTTGGAAATAAATTAATATATATACATATATAAATAATCATAAAACCCTAAATTTTCTCCCAAATCAAAACCCGCCGCTCTCATACAAAAATCAATGGCGGAAACCTTTAATTCGTTCTTCCTCCCATCTCTCCATATCAATAAATTATTTCGCCGAACTTAATAAAGGAAAATTGTAGAGCAACGTAAGATCTCTAAATCTAACGGTGGTGATCGGTTTTCATTGATCGGATAGCTCGAATTTCGAGCCTGAATGGGCCACCTTCGCATGGGTTTTACTTGCAATCTAGGGCACCGGATTTCGTGCCACTTCTGGCGCTGGAGGAGGATGGCTCGAGCTTCAAGGTAGGGCCAGTGGATTGACCTCCGATGGTCACAAGGGGGAGCGGTTCTTCACTTTGAACTAAAGTGGGTTTCAGTGGCCAGAGGGCAATTACGGGAAGTAAGGGTAAAGGGGTAAAGGATTTAATTTAATTAATTATATAATTAATGATGTAATTAAATTGTGAAATGTTTAAACAGTCGTAACTCTTCCAAACAGAACCAGAATTGAACGATTCAAAGTGCGTTGGAATCGAGCTCTACTTATGACACTGACCAAAATAGAAATAGAGCAAATTAGAATTTGAGGCGATTTTAAATCAAAACAATTCAGAAATAAAGAATGACGGAGTGGAATCCAATGTGAGAACTCCTTCTCACTCAAAATTATTTTATCATGTTATTGTATTCATGTATAAAAATATATAGAATTGCCAGTGTAGATTTTTATCTGTTTAATCATTATAAATTATATACGGTGTCTGTTAACTCACCTCCCTCATCCACAGACCATGGACGATTTAATTGACTGTATGGTGTTTTGTTTATGATGTTGGAATGTTTAACATATTACAAATAATGTTAATATTATTGTGGTAATTGAAATTAAATTATAAACATCCATTTATAATTTAAAATAGTAAATTTGGAATAAATATTTATTTACAAGTCGGACACCTTGTTTATGTACACCTATTTAAGTGATATTGATTGGTACGATAATTTTTACACATCGCCCAACTGCACAAATAATAATCAATATTTGTTGTTTGGAAACCCCACACGGGTATTGGGATGATATTTGACATAACTAATCCCAATATTTAGTTGTATGTCAATCGATGGGTTAACAGGCTGTGATGAACGTTATTTATTTATTTTAATGCTTGTACAGTTGTAAATATCACTCTGGATGATGTTTGAATGGTTAATGATTATGTATCATTATTGTTGAATACATGCGATGTATAAAATCCATATAACAGAAATTATATGGTAATTGATTGATTCGCATTTAGATTCAAAAATAAAGAATATTTTAAAATAACGAATATTTTAAAATAATATTCAGTAAAGAATCAAAATGAGTTTTTGATGTCCGATTTTGGATGGACACGAAAATATTGAAATGTGAAGACGAATTAAGTAGTAAACGCCATTTTAACTCGATCGGGTTTATTAATCGATTTTATTCATTTTATAAAGAATATGAAAAGGAAATCAATTTCAAAATCAGATATTTTGAAAATAGTATCATTTTAATATGATAAAGATATAGAGTATTCAATTTTGATTTAAAATTGAAAATGAAGTTGAAATCGTTTTAAAATGAATTTATAAACGATTTATAAAATACATTTTGAATGAAAATCGACAATATATTATATATATGTAAGTTTATATATATAATGGTCTGAATAGAACTCGCCGCGCAGCGACCGTTTGCGAATTTCGACCATTGACTTCAAATTGATGTAACGGGAGATCCGATCGTCGGATTATCCTAAAACCAGAACTGTTGGGTTCGTATCGAAAAGAGCTTTCCAATGAATGTAAGAGATTTGAAATCTAATTGTTAGATTTTGAAATATATCCAAATCATTTTCAGAAAAGGTCGCTATGAATGCAGTTCGGTGGCCGTTATTGGAAACTGACTGTAAGGGCCTTAATAAATTTTTAAAAATATGGAAAAATTGTGTAAAATCACAATAAATGATTTGGAAAGATTTTGGATGAAAAATTACAAGTTTGAAAAGATAAAAATATATTTTTATGAAATTAACTAGTTATTTACTATAAATATAATCCAATGTTTTTAAATAAATAAATTGGATTTGTAAACGGGTTTTGATATAACCAGAATTTTCCAACATAAGAATGGGAATGAAGTGGAATGAAAATAATCTTCGGAATATTTTGATATTGGATTCCGTGATTATATGGATATTGTTGAGGAATTTGGAAGATATAAATATCATTATTCCCAATACAATATTTGTTGGTTTCAGAATTTAATATTGAATATAAGCCGATATTATTTTCTATTCAGAGCCTTGTATTTAATATCAAATTAGATTTTGGGTTTGTCGTGAATGGTGTCGGTGTCTTTATTAGCACGGTTCTTAAACCCAGTTGAGAAGAGAATAAATCTTGTAATCAAGATTTAGAGAAGTTTACCAATTAATTAATATTTAATTGGAATTGAATTGAAATTGGATTTTTGGGTTTATCGTGGACGGTGTTTTAAATAACAGTTGTTCTTTAACCCAATTAACATTGACGATGTGATTTGGAATTTATAAAACTTTTTATTAAGATTTAATGGAAATTGTCCAAAGCAAAGTTTTCCAATTTAATACGTTAAATTGGAATTGAACGGAATTCGATTTGATAATAATCGAGATGAGCTTCTATGAAGGAAGACCGTTACTATATATGGAATTTAAAAGGATTTGCCGCTATTTCATTTATATTATTATTCTGATACTGGAATTTATATCGATTATATATTGATCTGTTTTCCGTGAAGATTCCATTTTTATGGAAGATGATATGGGTTTATCGTGAACTGTTTTTTAGATGACATTTGTTCCTTAAACCCAAGTAAAGACAGGATTCATTTCCTAAAATCTGGATATCATTAAGCAATGATTTTTTAGATTAAAACTGAAATGGATTTTTAATGAATCTTTACTTAGATTAAAATGAGAATGGGATAACTAAATTTATCGAATTCATGAAATGATCGAGAATGGAGTAGCACCAGTTTTACTCCAAGCAATAGTTGAATATTTAATTAGATTTGAATGTGAAATTGTAATCAATTTTACCAATAACACAATGGGTGTTAGATATGGAGTACTACCAGTTTTGCTCCACGGGATGAATAGGTTGGGATTGGGATAATAAAATAAATGATTACTTCGGTAAGACTCGGTAATCCCGACTAGTTTTATAAACCTTAATTTGGTTTAAAATTGTTAAAGGATAAAATATTTTGAAATTGATATCCAAAGGAAGATTAAAGAATAATTTCAAAAGAATTTATCTTTGATAAAATTAATGGGAACCCTTCCCCTAAGATGTGAGTATTTGAATAAATGAATATTCTGAATTGGAATGAGGCGTATGATGTGTTTTTATAGCACTTGATATTGATTATAAAATACGCGAGTTTTTCGGAAAGACCGGGTTTATCCGATTATGAATAACTGATACGACAACTAAGAGTCGACGATGAAGACGGTGGTTAAAGACTGGAGATCTTCACATCATTTGGATGATTACTGATGTCTTGATTGGTCTGTACCCCCAAGACAAGGTGTAACACCCCACCTCCGTTAAGGTCACTCACAAAGGGAATGCCTTAACTTTGGTGGAGCATTTTAGTAAACAGAACAGAAACTTACAAGACAGATAAAACAGTACTTGAAATTTTTTAACTTTATTACAGCGGAAACATAAATTAATATGGTTACATCCTCTCAAATTTCAGAATTCAAGTACAAAATATCAGTCTTGTACAAAAGCCTTCAAAATGCATAGTTTAAAATCATAATCCCCATGGAACGGAAGCTATACAGAGCCAAGCCATACTTTAAGCACTTCAAGCAAAGAGAAATCCGGATCAAGCTAAAGTATTTCCCTCCTTGGATAACCTGGGGGGGAAACGGAAGAAAGGAGGCGAAAACAACAAAGGTCAGACAAAAAGTCTGGCAAGTCCAGTGACTTTCAGCATATGAACAGATAATAATAATATGATATGAACATAAAACTGGATGTGAGATAACTATAACAGGTGTAGCAGATATAACAGAAAAACAGAATGATATAAACTATTGTTTTACACTTCTCTGCACTAATACTAGTATAACAGAATTAGGTGTCACCCTAATGTCTAAATTGAAGCAGGAACGGGTACAGAATACTTTAACAGAAACAGAATGCTAATAATGGGCCTTTACTACCCGATCAGAAACAGACAGAAGAAGAAACAGATTTATCCCTATGGAAACAGAATGTGGAATTAGGTGTACACTAGTAATGGGCCTTTACCACCCGAACAGACGGTACCACACAGAAACAGACAGGTGTTACCACCCAACAGAAACAGACGGTACCAACAGAAACAGACAGAACTAAGCGTACCCTAAAACCCTCCCCCAAGCGATCGGCTCCCTAATACATAAATATCCTGTGTCGGCCCCACAGTAGGGTGTATCACTCCCTAAAGTGACAACCAATTGGCACAGACCTATTTACAGATGTCACGGCGTCTTACATCCTCAGAGGCAGACCGGGATCCATGCACGCACATGACCCGGTTGGAACGCACCATCAACACCCCTCGCCATTATCAGAATGAACCACTTATAATTAGTTCAGTAAGCGTGCCCGGACCCTACCTACTGTTGGGTCAAAGTTTTGATACCAGAAAGGGTTACTGACTAACATGGGTCCCAAACAACAGATGACACAAGTAATTCCCCTCCTAACCTTGTGTCCCCAAACTAACAGATTTCAGATTTATTTGTTTACAAGTTCAGACATACAGAATTCAGATTTACTAGTTCACAAATTGAGTTAACAAGTTTTCAGACTAACGGATCAGATGTACAGATTTTTCAGATTTGTCTAACTTTGTATTGGGCCTACAGATTCATGGACGGGTTTTACTACATCTATTAATCCCTTTGGTTTAACCCTATTTTCCCCCAATACGTTTTAGACGTCATTCTTATCTTAGATTTGCATTAATTAATTATTAATGCACAGACCTCTCACATTAGGTCGGTAGCTTGTGGCCGCTGGATATGCCGGGCGGTTCCGGGCAGACTTCTGCCACAAGCCAGACCTAACCTCGTGTCTTACGCATGTTATGACTAACTTCTCACATTAGAACCTATTGTTTGCGGCCACTGGATGTGCCGGGCGGTTCCGGGCAGATTTTTGTCGCAAACTCATTCTAACCTCGAGTTAGCCATATTCATCTTTGCGGCCAATTAATTAATTATTTACCGTTTATGCGCACACCCAATATATATGCCAATTCAGATTATATCAATAACAGAATGATCACATCAACTCAACTGATATAGCAGATAACAGATTTTAGCAGATTGGGTGACTTAACAGATTTAACCGATTTAGCACTTAGCAGATTTTGGCATATAACAGATTAGGCATCTCAACAGACAAATTTAACAGATTTGGCATTTCAATCTAATTAGTAGTCTAGGCAATATAACAAAACTAGCAGTTTAGGCAACTTAGCAAATTAGCAGATTTAGCAAACCTAATAATTCTAAAGGTTCTATTTACATGCCTTGCCTAGTCATAAATTAGGCCTAAATTCATATGCCTACATAATTTTTTCATGATTCACAACATATATTCCATGTTTGCTTAAGCGCAGAATATGGACATAATTTGCCATATAACATATGTTCCAATATAGATTATACCAAATATAACCATTAATTTCAATGCATGTCATATATCCAAAAATCCCTATTTAGGTGTAATTACAATAATAGATATCCTAATTAATGTAAATCTTAAGTTTCCATATCTTCCTTCTTTTCATGTCATGAATTATTATGCAAACTATCCCCAATAATATAAATCTTTAAACCATATCTTCTAAAAATCAGATCTTGCCTTTTTATATGCATTTTGTCCAAAGTCTCAAATCATATGTAATCTTTACAGTGGTTCCTCTTCTTCTTTTATCACAAAATATGCATAGGTCTAAAACTAGTTTATAACATATGCTATTTTTTTTCTAGTTAATTACAGGTCTAAATTACAACATAACTATGCATACAACATGCATAAATTATATGTTCATAGTCAAATTTATGCCTCAGACCTAAAGTCATACATTCAATTTGGTTTTGTCAAATTTCTCATCATTCATCCCAAAACTTGCGTTCATACGTTCATCTCTTATGAGATTAGGCACAGGCTCGTGGTAGCCTGGCTATAGAAACAGAAAAGAAGAAAGGAATATAGAACAGTCACAGAAAACAGATCTAACAGAAGAGAATACAAGCTCAAACTCAGATTTAAATGCATATCAAAATTATAATTAACGTTTATAGCGGAGAATAACTGTACTTGCCTTGATTGGATTAAAGAAAGAACTTTTAACTTGTTGTAGAATCTTTTGCAGAACTTTAACCTCTAGTTTGAATTGAGTTGCTTAGGCTGATGTTGATTATCTTCTAGTTTTAATTCCAGCAGAGCAGAGACGCCATTTTTATTTTTTTATTAGAAGAAGAGAGCAATGAAGGCTAGAGAATTGTGCAAGAAACCTAGGTAGAGTCTAGGGTCCTTTTTATAGAGGTTAGGAACTGATTAGGACCATTGATGTTGCTTGGATTGATCGTAGCCATTCATTCGAAAGAGAGACCAATTAGAGCCTGCCACCTAGCCCTAATGACAAAGCAGACCACAGAAAATCGACTAACAGAGAATAGGCCAGCCGGGTTGGACTGGGTTCGACCTGTCTCTGGACCAGGTCGACAGCCCTGTCGACAACCCTGTCGACAGCCCTGTCGACCTGGTTAGACCAGGTCGACAGCCCAGTCGACCTGGTTAGACCAGGTCGACAGCCCAGTCGACCTGGGTGCATCTGGCGGGATTTTTCCCGCCCTGGCCAATTGGGCCCGGTTTTAATTTTAAACTGTTTTATTCTGAGCTGTTCGAATTTTAAACTTAATTCAGAAACTTCCAGAGGCTATATCTTCTTCATACGGACTCCGTTTTTCGAAAACTTGGACTCTATTTCGCGTATTTTTCCGAGACGAACGCAATGGCGTATCCCGTTTCCCTTAGTTCCTTGATTTCAAATTAATTATACTTTAATTTATGACTTTCACGGTAATAGAATATACGGGGTGTTACATTCTCCCCCACTTAAAAGGATTTCGTCCCCGAAATCTTCAAGTTAAGAAGAATGTGTCCTACCATCCAATCATCCATCTACTCAATCATCAACCACAGGCATCCATTGTCCTTATAGACTTCTAATGCTTTCATGTTTAAATGCACAGTGTGTGTTCATGTCCGTATCTAATGCAAAATCAGGCGGCCCATTGATTCAGTCGACCTCCTTAATGCAAATCATGTTAGTGCCATGAGTCCAATATGTATGCAAATTTTCCTACTTGAGACATATCATTTCTATATGAGTGCACAACTGCTCATTCATATGCAACATCCATATGCTGATTCGACCATTTTGCATCCATAAAAATTTAAAAATGCTCACACATCCATATGCAGTATGAGAGTGCTTTCGAGCCGATCTAGTGCCTAGTGTGTGTATATGCATCCACGAGCAACCACTAGCAACCACTTGCATCCACTTGCAACCATCAAACATAACATGTCTCAAACACATGTTTACACCCATTAGTTTCTACCTAAAGTTCAAATATTCGATCGATAGGATACAGTCGAATGATGGAAGCGAGTACAGATAGAACGAAAATTTGGTTCCCATTAGACATGGGTCCTAAGTATCGGCCCCAAAGACCGGAACCAACATCAAATTTATACCCCACGAAAACTCAGAATGTAAGCGTCATACTTGACGCCTAACACAGATATCCCTCAAACCCCAATCCCAAACAGATGATCCATAACCCTTATGGGTCTGAGTCTACAGCGGAATTCAGAAATAATACTAGTATTAAAGTGTAGAGTATCGATTACAAAATCAAAATACCAGAATCAGAAAAAGTCTTGACTTCATAATCAGATAAATAAATTAAACCTACTATAGAAAATTTCCTATTTCTATCCTAGCCACTAGCCTCAAGAGTGTTCGCCTGCCCTCCTTGTCCTCGTCTCTTCGGGCAGTCTCTAGTGAAGTGTCCCATCTCCCCACAGTTGAAGCAAGCGCCCTTCCTTTTTCTGCAATCCTTGTTCAGATGAGTTGAGCTCCCACAAGTAAAGCACTTTTTCCCCTTCTTATCTTCAGATTTCTCATCCTTCTTTTGTGTTTCCTTTTTGGGCCCCGCTTTCTTATTCTGTGGTTCTTCCTTCTTTGTCTCTTTCGGGCCCTTGTCTTCCTCGTGCAGTAGTGCCATATCCACCAATTTCTCGTAAGTTGCTCCCATGGGTACATGGGTCATGGCTAGGCTGTACAGTGGCTCATTCAATCCTTTAACAAAGCGGAGAGCCTTTTTATGCTGAGTGTTGACTAAATCCAATCCGAATCTTGCTAGTTGGTTGAACTGGTTGACGTATTCCTTGACCGTCATACTTCCTTGCTTAAGAGACAAGAACTTTTCCAATTGTAAACTTCGTTCAGCTTGCGAGAGGAATTTTGTCTCAAACCTTGTTCTGAAATCCATCCATGTCTCCACCGGCCTCTCGGCGTTAGTGACTTCCCACCAGTAGGAAGCTTCGTCTTTGAGCAGCCATACTGCCAACTGTACCGTCTGCCTATCGTCCACCTCGAAGATAACGAACAGATCCTCAGTTTCTTTGAGCCAATTCCTTGCTTCTACGAATGATTCAGTTCCTTTGAAATCCTTCCCACCCATGGCCCTAAAATCTCTACAGATTTTTGAGAAAGCAGTAGCACGAGGAGGGGGTGGAGGAGGGGGATCATTTGCTGGACCTGCAGCGGCGGTCCTAGCCTCAAGATATTGACGAAACCAACCGGGTACATGAACACCCTCTGGTATCTCAGATGCTTCAGACATGCTAGAACGAAAAAGGAAAGGTTCAATACAAAAAGGACTGAAAGAAAGATATATGGCTCTTGGGGATCATGTTTTTTCAAAATAAGCTTTATTTTTGAAAATACTTCCTTTCCAAAACCTTTTTGAAAATAGTTTTCAAAAACTTTACCCAATCTGGTAACCTTCAGCTCTGATACCAAGTGTAACACCCCACCTCCGTTAAGGTCACTCACAAAGGGAATGCCTTAACTTTGGTGGAGCATTTTAGTAAACAGAACAGAAAATTACAAGACAGATAAAACAGTACTTGAAAAATTTTAACTTTATTACAGCGGAAACATAAATTAATATGGTTACATCCTCTCAAATTTCAGAATTCAAGTACAAAATATCAGTCTTGTACAAAAGCCTTCAAAATGCATAGTTTAAAATCATAATCCCCATGGAACGGAAGCTATACAGAGCCAAGCCATACTTTAAGCACTTCAAGCAAAGAGAAATCCGGATCAAGCTAAAGTATTTCCCTCCTTGGATAACCTGGGGGGGAAACGGAAGAAAGGAGGCGAAAACAACAAGGGTCAGACAAAAAGTCTGGCAAGTCCAGTGACTTTCAGCATATGAACAGATAATAATAATATGATATGAACATAAAACTGGATGTGAGATAACTATAACAGGTGTAGCAGATATAACAGAAAAACAGAATGATATAAACTATTGTTTTACACTTCTCTGCACTAATACTAGTATAACAGAATTAGGTGTCACCCTAATGTCTAAATTGAAGCAGGAACGGGTACAGAATACTTTAACAGAAACAGAATGCTAATAATGGGCCTTTACTACCCGATCAGAAACAGACAGAAGAAGAGACAGATTTATCCCTATGGAAACAGAATGTGGAATTAGGTGTACACTAGTAATGGGCCTTTACCACCCGAACAGACGGTACCACACAGAAACAGACAGGTGTTACCACCCAACAGAAACAGACGGTACCAACAGAAACAGACAGAACTAAGCGTACCCTAAAACCCTACCCCAAGCGATCGGCTCCCTAATACATAAATATCCTGTGTCGGCCCCATAGTAGGGTGTATCACTCCCTAAAGTGACAACCAATTGGCACAGACTTATTTACAGATGTCACGGCGTCTTACATCCTCAGAGGCAGACCGGGATCCATGCACGCACATGACCCGGTTGGAACGCACCATCAACACCCCTCGCCATTATCAGAATGAACCACTTATAATTAGTTCAGTAAGCGTGCCCGGACCCTACCTACTGTTGGGTCAAAGTTTTAATACCAGAAAGGGTTACTGACTAACATGGGTCCCAAACAACAGATGACACAAGTAATTCCCCTCCTAACCTTGTGTCCCCAAACTAACAGATTTCAGATTTATTTGTTTACAAGTTCAGACATACAGAATTCAGATTTACTAGTTCACAAATTGAGTTAACAAGTTTTCAGACTAACGGATCAGATGTACAGATTTTTCAGATTTGTCTAACTTTGTATTGGGCCTACAGATTCATGGACGGGTTTTACTACATCTATTAATCCCTTTGGTTTAACCCTATTTTCCCCCAATACGTTTTAGACGTCATTCTTATCTTAGATTTGCATTAATTAATTATTAATGCACAGATCTCTCACATTAGGTCGGTAGCTTGTGGCCGCTGGATATGCCGGGCGGTTCCGGGCAGACTTCTGCCACAAGCCAGACCTAACCTCGTGTCTTACGCATGTTATGACTAACTTCTCACATTAGAACCTATTGTTTGCGGCCACTGGATGTGCCGGGCGGTTCCGGGCAGATTTACGTCGCAAACTCATTCTAACCTCAAGTTAGCCATATTCATCTTTGCGGCCAATTAATTAATTATTTACCGTTTATGCGCACACCCAATATATATGCCAATTCAGATTATATCAATAACAGAATGATCACATCAACTCAACTGATATAGCAGATAACAGATTTTAGCAGATTGGGTGACTTAACAGATTTAACCGATTTAGCACTTAGCAGATTTTGGCATATAACAGATTAGGCATCTCAACAGACAAATTTAACAGATTTGGCATTTCAATCTAATTAGTAGTCTAGGCAATATAACAAAACTAGCAGTTTAGGCAACTTAGCAAATTAGCAGATTTAGCAAACCTAATAATTCTAAAGGTTCTATTTACATGCCTTGCCTAGTCATAAATTAGGCCTAAATTCATATGCCTACATAATTTTTTCATGATTCACAACATATATTCCATGTTTGCTTAAGCGCAGAATATGGACATAATTTGCTATATAACATATGTTCCAACATAGATTATACCAAATATAACCATTAATTTCAATGCATGTCATATATCCAAAAATCCCTATTTAGGTGTAATTACAATAATAGATATCCTAATTAATGTAAATCTTAAGTTTCCATATCTTCCTTCTTTTCATGTCATGAATTATTATGCAAACTATCCCCAATAATATAAATCTTTAAACCATATCTTCTAAAAATCAGATCTTGCCTTTTTATATGCATTTTGTCCAAAGTCTCAAATCATATGTAATCTTTACAGTGGTTCCTCTTCTTCTTTTATCACAAAATATGCATAGGTCTAAAACTAGTTTATAACATATGCTATTTTTTTTCTAATTAATTACAGGTCTAAATTACAACATAACTATGCATACAACATGCATAAATTATATGTTCATAGTCAAATTTATGCCTCAGACCTAAAGTCATACATTCAATTTGGTTTTGTCAAATTTCTCATCATTCATCCCAAAACTTGCGTTCATACGTTCATCTCTTATGAGATTAGGCACAGGCTCGTGGTAGCCTGGCTATAGAAACAGAAAAGAAGAAAGGAATATAGAACAGTCACAGAAAACAGATCTAACAGAAGAGAATACAACCTCAAACTCAGATTTAAATGCATATCAAAATTATAATTAACGTTTATAGCGGAGAATAACTGTACTTGCCTTGATTGGATTAAAGAAAGAACCTTTAACTTGTTGTAGAATCTTTTGCAGAACTTTAACCTCTAGTTTGAATTGAGTTGCTTAGGCTGATGTTGATTATCTTCTAGTTTTAATTCCAGCAGAGCAGAGACGCCATTTTTATTTTTTTATTAGAAGAAGAGAGCAATGGAGGCTAGAGAATTGTGCAAGAAACCTAGGTAGAGTCTAGGGTCCTTTTTATAGAGGTTAGGAACTGATTAGGACCATTGATGTTGCTTGGATTGATCGTAGCCATTCATTCGAAAGAGAGACCAATTAGAGCCTGCCACCTAGCCCTAATGACAAAGCAGACCACAGAAAATCGACTAACAGAGAATAGGCCAGCCGGGTTGGACTGGGTTCGACCTGTCTCTGGACCAGGTCGACAGCCCTGTCGACAACCCTGTCGACAGCCCTGTCGACCTGGTTAGACCAGGTCGACAACCCAGTCGACCTGGGTGCATCTGGCGGGATTTTTCCCGCCCTGGCCAATTGGGCCCGGTTTTAATTTTAAACTGTTTTATTCTGAGCTGTTCGAATTTTAAACTTAATTCAGAAACTTCCAGAGGCTATATCTTCTTCATACGGACTCCGTTTTTCGAAAACTTGGACTCTATTTCGCGTATTTTTCCGAGACGAACGCAATGGCGTATCCCGTTTCCCTTAGTTCCTTGATTTTAAATTAATTATACTTTAATTTATGACTTTCACGGTTATAGAATATACGGGGTGTTACACAAGGTAATAAGTGGTGATCGTCCAGACGTACTTGGAGATCGACTAGATATGCGAGGACCTCTCTCCTGTATTGGACATATGGGACGAGGAATAAGGTGCCTCCGGTTTCGCTCAGACACAGAACGAACTTTAAATGGATGTGTATCTAACATTGGATTTCATTTTATGTTGATTGATTTCTATTAAATATATATATGTTTGGTGGCGGAGAATTTATTCTCTTGCTTAACACCCTTCTCTGTTACGTACGAACTTAGAGGTTATATATTGATAGACATCAGTTGCATGGCTTGAATTGTCAGTGTGACATGCTAAGATGCAAATGATCAAGGCTTTTGTTGAAAATAAGAGTCTTGTGGTTGACGATCAAAGCACAACTTTAATTAGCATAGCTTTGTGTATAGCGTTAATTCACGAGCCTCACACCTGGTATGAGTCAAAAACGGGATAGTGATCATAGGGAGAACTTGCGTATCTTTCTAGCTAGAAGTGGTGTGATGGTACGGAGCCCAGGCATTTTTACCTATGTGGATGATGGATTGTGAGGCGCCTCGGATATAGGGCGATATGATCATAGGGTCAACATACTGACCTATTTGGAGATCCGATAGGACCGGGAAATGTATTGTTCAGGAATAATTAATCCACTAAAGTATGTGTGGACCGGACCTACCACATCCAAGGGTTGCCCGTAGGTGTGATCCTGGGACATGTGCTAGAGTGTCTCGAATCAGAGCCATCCCTTGCCTCGACTCATAGATGGAAATCCAATTTCCAATACGACATTTTTCGGTTTTAGTTGTAGAACTAGTATGGCGACATGATATATGGTACCCATGCCATCTAGGATTGATACATTTATATTTGAAATGGTTTCGACACTATGCGCTTATAGTAATATCAAAATGATTTGTTTTAAACGCACCAAGCATGTTTGGCTATTATAAGGGAAAACTCTATCCTCCGGCTTGCGTTGCATTGTGTGATGGGACCTGAGTCTTATAATAGCTTCATTTTCAAAAAAGCATTGCATTGTTTTATGTTTTAAACTAGTATTCATGTGGAGTAAACCTATTCCATGTTATAAGGCGTGGTCCCATGACTTTCCCTATTTTAAAGTAAAGTTTAATAACTAATTTGAGTTCTCACACCAGTCCCATAACTAACTCGGAGTTCATTTTTTCTACCTAAACTCTAGGTGCCCATATTTTCCACACGGGCAGCTAGTAGTTTTGGTTTTTGCAGATATTTCTTTACACAGGATCCTAGATTTACAACTGGAGCTATATTCAGAAAGCTTTGTATCCGTGTATTTCTTTCAGTTGTTGTAGTTGATGTCCTCCACTGCACATTATGTTCATGTATTATATTTTCCGCTGCTTAGTAATTTGTAAATCTCTGATATTTATTTTTCCGCTGTATATTATTTATTGATTCTCTGATATTCTTGTGCTCTTATGTAAGTTGTTGTAATAACAATGAAATGTTCTATTGTTTGAGTTATGATGCGTCGTGTTCTCAAAGCAATTCGGGCTCCAACGTCTCCTCGGGGATCAGGGAAGTTTGGGTCGTTTCATTCTACCCTGTTCACGCTAACCGGACCCAAGCTCTCGATCCCTAACCTCCGGAGAGTCATACAACCATGGCCAAAGACTCTTTAGACCAAGACGGCGTTAATCCTAGAAGATGTCTGTAACAACCCGGAAAATCTGGGCCAATTTAAAAATTTTATTTTGGCAATTTTAGCGAATTTTGAATATTTAAAATGAATTATTTTAAATAATATCGACGTGAAATTTATTTTGAATAGAATTAGAACGTATATATTATATACGTCGTCGTTAGAATATATAATAATTATATATAATTATAAAAGGAATTGAAAATGGCGCGGTAGTCCGAAAATTCGATTTCTAATTTCAAATGAATATACAGAATTCAATATAAGTCAGAATTGAACGAAACAAGAAATATTTGAATCTGTATAACTATATCTTTGTAACGAAGTTAACAAACTGAGATTTCATTTTAGAAATGATAAGATATGTCCAGTTTAAAATTAGAAATAGTCGCTGTGGAATTTATATATATTTTTATATATATAAGGCCCTTAAAAATAGCAATTTTGCAAACGACCTCGGATTTCGACGAAACCAGTTTTGTTGGGTCCGTGATGTTAAGTTATTGCTAGGTTTCAAATTTCATAATTTTTCGAATCAATATGTGAGCGTGGCAAAGGAAAACGCGTTTGACCAGTTTCTGTTGAATTTAATCGACTGGAAATTGGCCATTTTTCAAACGGTCTCAGAATTCGACGAAACTAGTTTTGTTAGGACCGTATCGTCGATACGAAGCTAGAAAATATTTTTCTGGAATTTTTCTAGTTAGTATGTGACCCCGGTAATTTGAAATGTACGTTTAAAATTCAATATAGTGATTTAAATGAAAATTCAAAAGGAAACTGATTGTAACGATCAAATCAGCTTGCGATACATATCCCATTGTGTTCGGAATGGGGGTAGAACGCTATGGACGACAGGCGGTGGGCCTCGTTTCGAGGGCATATGTAAAAGTCAACCTTTTTCGAAATTAAATAATAAAATAATAAAATAATTAAATAATTTTTATTTCCTCCCTCCCTCCCATCTTCTGTTTGGCCCCCCCCCGATCAGTTATTCACAAAATAAAAAAAAAAAAAAAGAAAACCTAATCTAAAATCGTCGCCGCCCATAGGAGCCGCCACCGCCCTCCACCGCCGCGCCTCCCTTCCCTCTGCGAACGGCGACGAGACCCCCCCCTTCCCTCTGCGAACGGCGACGAGACCCCCCCTTCCCTCTGCGAACGGCGACGAGACCCCCCCCCCTTCCCTCTGCGAACGGCGACGAGACCCCCCTCCGAACCCTCGACGAAGCCGACCCCCCTCCTCCGAACCCTCGACGAAACCCCCCCCCTCTGTCGAATTCGAACTGTAAGTCCCCTGATCTTGTTTTTTTATTTTATTTTCTTTAAAACTGTTTTTGTTATTTTATTTTCTTAAAAACTGAATATTATTTTTAGTTAAAAACTGAATTTTATTTTTAGTTAAAAACTGAATATTATTTTAAGTGAAAACTGGAATTTTAAATAAGGTGAAAACTGAAATTTTTAAAAAGAGAAAAACTGTTTTATTTTATTTAAGTTTAAAAACTGTTTTATTTTATTTAAGTTTAAAAACTGTTTTATTTTATTTAAGTTTAAAAACTGTTTTATTTTATTTAAGTTTAAAAACTGATTTTATTTTATGCTAGAAAAGTTTCGATTGTTAAACTAGAAAAGATTCGATTTTTAAACTAATAAAAATATGATTTTTATCTATTGAACTTCGAATTAAAAATAGCATTTTTATATATGGAACTTCGATAGAAAAATAGCATTTTTATATATGGAACTTCGATAGAAAAATAGCATTTTTATATATGGAACTTCGATAGAAAAATAGCATTTTTATATATGGAACTTCGATAGAAAAATAGCATTTTTATATATGGAACTTCGAAAGAAAAAATATGATTTTTATATATTGAACTTCGAACTAAAAATTCGATTTTTTATATATTGAACTTTGAAATAAAAATTCGATTTTTATATATAGAACTTTGAACTAAAAATTCGATTTTTATATATTGAACTTTGAAATAAAAATTCGATTTTTATATATAGAACTTTGAACTAAAAATTCGATTTTTATATTGAATAGCGAAGTAAAAATTCGATTTTTACATAGGTAATGAAAGCGGGCGACAAAGGTAACAAAAAGGCGAAACGACGAAGACTTCTGCAAATGAAGTGCCGTGGAGCTAGGATAGCTATATGTGAGAATTTCTCACCTTTCAATTTATTTTTCTAGTTATATATATACTAGGATGCAGACGGTGCTTAGTAGCACCCGACACCCGTCCACAGACCATGGACTTGTTTGTTTGATTGTTTGGTGATTGATTGCGATATTGGTTTGAATGTGGTTTGCGATGTGAAAAATCGAATCGATAAATTGGTTAGGATTAGACGTGCGCCGTTATAAGGCGTAGGAGTAAGGCTAGGTTAGACCCTTACTCCAAATTTTGTGGTTTGCAAAATGAAATTGATTTGATTGATGAGTGAATGGCGTGGGCCTTCACTAGTCCGGGGATAAGGCTAGGCCTCGTCCCGTTTCTAGTATCGTGCCGTTATGCCGCCGAAATTTTCTAAAATATGTTAGAAAAATAAAAATATCATTTTATTTAAAGAATGAACTGAAGAGAAATTCATATGTTGAAATAAAATGTTTTGTCGTTAAAAATATAAATTTTAACGTGAATGTGAATAAATAAAATATTCATTTGCAAACCAGATGGTTTGTTTATGTACACTTATTTGAAGGACATTGATTGGGTCGATAAATTTTACACATCGCCCAACTGCACAAATAAAATCTGTGTTTGATTGTTTGAAACCCTACACGGGTGTTGGGATGATATTTGACGTACACTAATCCCGATTGTTTAGTTGTGTGTCGATCGATTGATTGACAGACTGTTATAAGCGTTGAATATTTATATTTGATGCTTATACAGTGTAGAATGCACTTTGGATGATGGTTGATTATTCATCGTTGTTGATATATGCATGTGTTGTAGAAAATCCATATAATTAACATTATATGGTAATTGATTGGGCCTCATTCCAGCATTTGAAAAAGAAATATTTGAAAAAGAAATATTTGAAATAGAATATTTGAAAATAAAGGAATATATGAAGCCGTGTTGATTAGATTGACGCCATTTTGACGTGATCGATATTTTTATCGATTTTAAAACGATTTCGAAATGAATTGAAAACGAATTCAAATTGAATTGAAAACGATTTCGAAATGAATTGAATTGAAAACGAATTCAAAATGAATTGAAAACGATTTCGAAATGAATTGAATTGAAAACGAATTCAAATTGAATTGAAAACGATTTCGAAATGAATTGAATTGAAAACGAATTCAAAATGAATTGAAAACGATTTCGAAATGAATTGAATTGAAAACGAATTCAAAATGAATTGAAAACGATTTCGAAATGAATTGAATTGAAAACGATTTCGAAATGAATCGAATTGAAATGAATTCAAATTGAATTGAAATTCGAATTGAATAGAAATGAATTTTGAAACGAATTTATAAAGAAGAATTCAATTTTGCTTTGAATTGAAATGGAAGTTGAAATAGATTTTGAAACGAATTTTAAAACTATTTATATAATTCGTTTTGAATAGAAATCGACGAAGTATATATTATATATATTATATATATAATATAATGGCCTGAATAGAACGCGCCGCGCCGCGGTAGTTCGCGAATTTCGACCATTGACTTCGAATGGACATTACGGGAGATCCGACCGTCGGGTTCTCCTAAAACCGGAACCGTTGGGTTCGTATCGAAAAGAGCTTTCTAACGAATATTAGAAATTAGAAATCTAACGGTTGGATTGGGAATTATGTCCAAATCAAATTCGAAAAAGGTCGCTGTAAGTGCAGTTCGATGGCCGTTGATGGAAATCGACTGTACGGGCCTTGATAAAATTATTAAAAATAGTAATAATTTATGTAAAATCATAAGAAATGATTTGTGAAGATTTGGGATGAAAGACTCCATATTTGAAAAGATAAAAATAGATTTTTATCGAAATGAACTAGTTTTGAACTAGAATTATAATTCTATTTATTTTTAAATAAATAAATTGAATTCGAAAAGGGTTTTGAAAATAACCAAAATTTCCAATGATTGCATTGGAGTGGATTTGAATCGAAATTGTCTTCGGAATATTTCGAAGTTGGAATTCGTGATTATACAGATGTTGTTATGGAAATTTGAAAGATATATATATTTATATCGTTATTTCCAATATAACATTTGTTAATCGTAGAATTTGATATTGAATATAAGCCGATATATTTTCTATTCAGAGCCTTATATTGAATATCAAATGTGATTTGGGTTTGTCGTGAATGGTGTCTTCACTAACACTGTTCTTGAACCCAGCTGAGAAAAGATTAAATCTTTTTATTTAGATTTAATGAAGTGTACCAATTAAATAATATTTAATTGGAATTGAATTGATATTGATTTTTGGGTTTATCGTGAACAGTGTTTTAAATAACACTTGTTCTTTAACCCGATAATTAATGAATGTGATTTGGGTTTGTTGTGAATGGTGTCTTCACTAACACTGTTCTTGAACCCAGCTGAGAAAAGATTAAATCTTTTTATTTAGATTTAATGAAGTGTACCAATTAAATAATATTTAATTGGAATTGAATTGATATTGATTTTTGGGTTTATCGTGAACAGTGTTTTAAATAACACTTGTTCTTTAACCCGATAATTAATGAATGTGATTTGGGTTTGTTGTGAATGGTGTCTTCACTAACACTGTTCTTGAACCCAGCTGGGAAAAGATTAAATCTTTTTATTTAGATTTAATGAAGTGTACCAATTAAATAATATTTAATTGGAATTGAATTGATATTGATTTTTGGGTTTATCGTGAACAGTGTTTTAAATAACACTTGTTCTTTAACCCGATAATTAATGAATGTGATTTGGGTTTGTTGTGAATGGTGTCTTCACTAACACTGTTCTTGAACCCAGCTGGGAAAAGATTAAATCTTTTTATTTAGATTTAATGAAGTGTACTAATTAAATAATATTTAATTGGAATTGAATTGGTATTGATTTTTGGGTTTATCGTGAACAGTGTTTTAAATAACACTTGTTCTTTAACCCGATAATTAATGGAACGTGATTTGGGTTTGTCGTGAATGGTGTCTTCACTAACACTGTTCTTGAACCCAGTTGAGAAAAGATTAAATCTTTTTATTTAGATTTAATGAAGTGTACCAATTAAATGATATTTAATTGGAATTGAATTGGTATTGATTTTTGGGTTTATCGTGAACAGTGTTTTAAATAACACTTGTTCTTTAACCCAATAATTAATGGAATGTGATTTTGGGTTTATCGTGAATCGTGTTTTAAATGACACTGATTCTTTAACCCAGATAATGATTAAAACTAAGTGGAGTTTTAATGAATCTTTAATTAGATTGAAAAGATCGAGAATGGAGTATCACTAGTTTTGCTCCAGGCGATAGTTAAATCTTTAATTAGATTTGAATGTGAAATTTAGAAACTAACTGGCGGTTAGCCAAGCAGAATGGTTTTCTGGATATTGATCTGATGTTGGTTTCGGCCTTCGGGGTTAATATTTGGGGAATTATTCTCTTGATTAATTTACGGTTAGTGACTAATGAATTGGAATGAGGCGTATGTTGTGTTTGTGTAACACTTATTTAAAATATACGCGAGTTATTCGGAAAGACCGGGTTTATCCCATTCTGAATAACTGATACGACGATAAGTCGAAGATGAAGACGATGGTCGAAGACCGGAGGTCTTCACGTCGTTTGGGTGATAACTGATGATCTTGATTGGGCTGTACACCCAAGAAGATGGAAACAGTTAGTGATCGTCCAGACGTACTTGGAGATCGATGGATATGCGGGGTACTAGGTGCCTCCGGTTTCGTTCAGACCCAGGACGGACTTGTAAATGGACTGTGTGTCTGACATCGGATTTCATTCTGTGTGACTGATATCGGTTGCATAGGATGGTTTGCCTGTGTGGCATGCTAAGATGCAAATGATCAAGGCTTCTGTTGAAAAGCAAAGTCTTGTGGTGATGATCAAAGCACGGCCTTTGTGGCGTAGCTTTGTGTAACGTTTACCTCGCGTGTTTCACACCCGGTATGAACCAAAAACGGGAGACGGACCTCAGGGAGGACTTGCGTTTCTTTCTAGTTAGAAGTGGCGTCAGTGGTTTTTCACGCCCTGACGAGTTTGACTTATGTGGTTGTTGCTGTTGCGAGGCGCCTCGGTTATATCGGTTTCGGCCGATGCTTCTGGTCGGCTGACGGACCAGACTTACACCCCATAGGGTGGGGAAACGTAGTGTTCAGGCATTTTAATCCACATCGGTGGACCGGCCCTGACGATCCAAGGGTCACTCGAGCTCTGATCCTGAGGGGCGGACTAGAGCGTCTCGAATCGGTAGAGGATCTTGCCCCTAGCCTCGGTTCATAGATGGAAACCCAATTTCCAAATACGTGACATTTGCGGTTTTATTTGTAAACCTATATATGGCGACATGATATATGGTACCCATGCCGCCTATGATTGATACTTATGATTTGCAGTTGTTTTATACACTATGCACTTATAATAGTATCAAATGATCTGTTTTAAACGTATCAAGCATTCTTTGGCTGTTATAAGGGAAAACCCTATCCCCCGGCTTGCGTTGCATTGTGTGATAGGACCTGGGTCTTATAACAGCTTCATTTTTCTTTATTTAGCATTGCGCTGTTTGTTTTATGCACTGGTATTCTTGGGAGGAAACCCGTTCCGTGTTATACGGCGTGGTCCCTTGATTTACCTAACTTTGAAATAAAGATTAACTGTTTTAGTTCTCACACCAGTCACATGACTGACCTGGAGTTTATTGTTTTAACCTAAACTCTGGGTGCCCTTATTTTTGACACGGGCAGCTAGTAGTTTTGGTTTTTGCAGATTTATATTCACAGGATCCTGGTTTACAGCTGGAACGATATCCGGAAAGCTTTGTATCCGTATATCTGCTTCTAGTTGTGTATTGTATTATTTTCCGCTGCTATGTATTTAAATGTAATTTAAATCTCTGATATTTCTGTGTAATATTCATTTATACTCGGTATATTCTTGTAATCTGATGCATTGTTGTAATATACAAGGAAATGTTCTTCTGTATGCGTTCTGTTGTGTCGTGTTCTCGAACTATCCGACGCTTTCCTTTACGGGGAAGTTACGGGTCTTTACAGTTGGTATCAGAGCTTTGGTTTACAAAGCTCAGAGAACAAGGCACATTAGAACCATACGAAAGAATTCATCAGATATTGGATTAGTAATATCCAATGGGGATGACTCGTTAGAGATGGGATCAGTAGTATCCTAGAACGAGTGTGAAGAGTATATTTTTCAAATGAAAACAAATTTTTGTTTTGAAAATTTAAATCGATTATTCGTATTTGATTATCTCTTTATATTGAGTTGGACAATCGAGTATATAAAGATTTTGCATATACGCGTCATGAACGTATATTCGAACTTTTAATATACTGGATAGATATAGAGTCACATTCTAGACACCCGGGGATAATTCTGATGATGTGGCCACATCATCAGTATTTATGTTCGAGTTTCGAAGGTGTGATTTTCTATATATTTCCATTAGACTGGTGTGAGAACCAAAACTTATATAGTTAGGAACACATTGTTGTGAATTGGCATCAAAGACATGATTTTTTGTATATGTATCAAAATTATGAATTTGAAACGTTAATCCACTAATTGATTGATGTTTGTGTTGTTTGTTTAATTGTTTGATAATTTTGAACCATTATGCCTAACTGAATCAAATATTGACTGGTATTGAAATTTGGTCGCATTTGCTTGCATATACATATATATCATTGAACAGGTCATAGCAAGGAGGCTAGAGCCAGAGAATAAAATTTGTTTGCCCGACAAATAGGTACATGTTTACTACATAATTTCCTGTTTTGTTTGGGTGATGATGATTTTGTGAGCCTATTGGCTAGCCGCTTGGCTTTTTCTTTTTCTTTTTGAGATCTGAAGGACCGGGGAAGCTATTTGAAATTCCCCGATGCTCCCATTGCAGGGGAGGTTATGGCGAAATTTTTCGAAAATTTAGGGTGTTAGCCAAATTTTTGAATTTTTGAAAATTCTCAGAAACTAAAGAGTTGGAGAATGGAAGCCTGATCGATCGTAGAGTTGATTAATCAAACCACTTTCGACTTTGTTCCTTTTCGAGGACGAAAAGTTTTAAGTGGGGGAGATTGTAACAACCCGGAAAATCTGGGCCAATTTAAAAATTTTATTTTGGCAATTTTAGCGAATTTTGAATATTTAAAATGAATTATTTTAAATAATATCGACGTGAAATTTATTTTGAATAGAATTAGAACGTATATATTATATACGTCGTCGTTAGAATATATAATAATTATATATAATTATAAAAGGAATTGAAAATGGCGCGGTAGTTCGAAAATTCGATTTCTAATTTCAAATGAATATACAGAATTCAATATAAGTCAGAATTGAACGAAACAAGAAATATTTGAATCTGTATAACTATATCTTTGTAACGAAGTTAACAAACTGAGATTTCATTTTAGAAATGATAAGATATGTCCAGTTTAAAATTAGAAATAGTCGCTGTGGAATTTATATATATTTTTATATATATAAGGCCCTTAAAAATAGCAATTTTGCAAACGACCTCGGATTTCGACGAAACCAGTTTTGTTGGGTCCGTGATGTTAAGTTATTGCTAGGTTTCAAATTTCATAATTTTTCGAATCAATATGTGAGCGTGGCAAAGGAAAACGCGTTTGACCAGTTTCTGTTGAATTTAATCGACTGGAAATTGGCCATTTTTCAAACGGTCTCAGAATTCGACGAAACTAGTTTTGTTAGGACCGTATCGTCGATACGAAGCTAGAAAATATTTTTCTGGAATTTTTCTAGTTAGTATGTGACCCCGGTAATTTGAAATGTACGTTTAAAATTCAATATAGTGATTTAAATGAAAATTCAAAAGGAAACTGATTGTAACGATCAAATCAGCTTGCGATACATATCCCATTGTGTTCGGAATGGGGGTAGAACGCTATGGACGACAGGCGGTGGGCCTCGTTTCGAGGGCATATGTAAAAGTCAACCTTTTTCGAAATTAAATAATAAAATAATAAAATAATTAAATAATTTTTATTTCCTCCCTCCCTCCCATCTTCTGTTTGGCCCCCCCCGATCAGTTATTCACAAAATAAAAAAAAAAAAGAAAACCTAATCTAAAATCGTCGCCGCCCATAGGAGCCGCCACCGCCCTCCACCGCCGCGCCTCCCTTCCCTCTGCGAACGGCGACGAGACCCCCCCCTTCCCTCTGCGAACGGCGACGAGACCCCCCCTTCCCTCTGCGAACGGCGACGAGACCCCCCCCCTTCCCTCTGCGAACGGCGACGAGACCCCCCTCCGAACCCTCGACGAAGCCGACCCCCCTCCTCCGAACCCTCGACGAAACCCCCCCCTCTGTCGAATTCGAACTGTAAGTCCCCTGATCTTGTTTTTTTATTTTATTTTCTTTAAAACTGTTTTTGTTATTTTATTTTCTTAAAAACTGAATATTATTTTTAGTTAAAAACTGAATTTTATTTTTAGTTAAAAACTGAATATTATTTTAAGTGAAAACTGGAATTTTAAATAAGGTGAAAACTGAAATTTTTAAAAAGAGAAAAACTGTTTTATTTTATTTAAGTTTAAAAACTGTTTTATTTTATTTAAGTTTAAAAACTGTTTTATTTTATTTAAGTTTAAAAACTGTTTTATTTTATTTAAGTTTAAAAACTGATTTTATTTTATGCTAGAAAAGTTTCGATTGTTAAACTAGAAAAGATTCGATTTTTAAACTAATAAAAATATGATTTTTATCTATTGAACTTCGAATTAAAAATAGCATTTTTATATATGGAACTTCGATAGAAAAATAGCATTTTTATATATGGAACTTCGATAGAAAAATAGCATTTTTATATATGGAACTTCGATAGAAAAATAGCATTTTTATATATGGAACTTCGATAGAAAAATAGCATTTTTATATATGGAACTTCGAAAGAAAAAATATGATTTTTATATATTGAACTTCGAACTAAAAATTCGATTTTTTATATATTGAACTTTGAAATAAAAATTCGATTTTTATATATAGAACTTTGAACTAAAAATTCGATTTTTATATATTGAACTTTGAAATAAAAATTCGATTTTTATATATAGAACTTTGAACTAAAAATTCGATTTTTATATTGAATAGCGAAGTAAAAATTCGATTTTTACATAGGTAATGAAAGCGGGCGACAAAGGTAACAAAAAGGCGAAACGACGAAGACTTCTGCAAATGAAGTGCCGTGGAGCTAGGATAGCTATATGTGAGAATTTCTCACCTTTCAATTTATTTTTCTAGTTATATATATACTAGGATGCAGACGGTGCTTAGTAGCACCCGACACCCGTCCACAGACCATGGACTTGTTTGTTTGATTGTTTGGTGATTGATTGCGATATTGGTTTGAATGTGGTTTGCGATGTGAAAAATCGAATCGATAAATTGGTTAGGATTAGACGTGCGCCGTTATAAGGCGTAGGAGTAAGGCTAGGTTAGACCCTTACTCCAAATTTTGTGGTTTGCAAAATGAAATTGATTTGATTGATGAGTGAATGGCGTGGGCCTTCACTAGTCCGGGGATAAGGCTAGGCCTCGTCCCGTTTCTAGTATCGTGCCGTTATGCCGCCGAAATTTTCTAAAATATGTTAGAAAAATAAAAATATCATTTTATTTAAAGAATGAACTGAAGAGAAATTCATATGTTGAAATAAAATGTTTTGTCGTTAAAAATATAAATTTTAACGTGAATGTGAATAAATAAAATATTCATTTGCAAACCAGATGGTTTGTTTATGTACACTTATTTGAAGGACATTGATTGGGTCGATAAATTTTACACATCGCCCAACTGCACAAATAAAATCTGTGTTTGATTGTTTGAAACCCTACACGGGTGTTGGGATGATATTTGACGTACACTAATCCCGATTGTTTAGTTGTGTGTCGATCGATTGATTGACAGACTGTTATAAGCGTTGAATATTTATATTTGATGCTTATACAGTGTAGAATGCACTTTGGATGATGGTTGATTATTCATCGTTGTTGATATATGCATGTGTTGTAGAAAATCCATATAATTAACATTATATGGTAATTGATTGGGCCTCATTCCAGCATTTGAAAAAGAAATATTTGAAAAAGAAATATTTGAAATAGAATATTTGAAAATAAAGGAATATATGAAGCCGTGTTGATTAGATTGACGCCATTTTGACGTGATCGATATTTTTATCGATTTTAAAACGATTTCGAAATGAATTGAAAACGAATTCAAATTGAATTGAAAACGATTTCGAAATGAATTGAATTGAAAACGAATTCAAAATGAATTGAAAACGATTTCGAAATGAATTGAATTGAAAACGAATTCAAATTGAATTGAAAACGATTTCGAAATGAATTGAATTGAAAACGAATTCAAAATGAATTGAAAACGATTTCGAAATGAATTGAATTGAAAACGAATTCAAAATGAATTGAAAACGATTTCGAAATGAATTGAATTGAAAACGATTTCGAAATGAATCGAATTGAAATGAATTCAAATTGAATTGAAATTCGAATTGAATAGAAATGAATTTTGAAACGAATTTATAAAGAAGAATTCAATTTTGCTTTGAATTGAAATGGAAGTTGAAATAGATTTTGAAACGAATTTTAAAACTATTTATATAATTCGTTTTGAATAGAAATCGACGAAGTATATATTATATATATTATATATATAATATAATGGCCTGAATAGAACGCGCCGCGCCGCGGTAGTTCGCGAATTTCGACCATTGACTTCGAATGGACATTACGGGAGATCCGACCGTCGGGTTCTCCTAAAACCGGAACCGTTGGGTTCGTATCGAAAAGAGCTTTCTAACGAATATTAGAAATTAGAAATCTAACGGTTGGATTGGGAATTATGTCCAAATCAAATTCGAAAAAGGTCGCTGTAAGTGCAGTTCGATGGCCGTTGATGGAAATCGACTGTACGGGCCTTGATAAAATTATTAAAAATAGTAATAATTTATGTAAAATCATAAGAAATGATTTGTGAAGATTTGGGATGAAAGACTCCATATTTGAAAAGATAAAAATAGATTTTTATCGAAATGAACTAGTTTTGAACTAGAATTATAATTCTATTTATTTTTAAATAAATAAATTGAATTCGAAAAGGGTTTTGAAAATAACCAAAATTTCCAATGATTGCATTGGAGTGGATTTGAATCGAAATTGTCTTCGGAATATTTCGAAGTTGGAATTCGTGATTATACAGATGTTGTTATGGAAATTTGAAAGATATATATATTTATATCGTTATTTCCAATATAACATTTGTTAATCGTAGAATTTGATATTGAATATAAGCCGATATATTTTCTATTCAGAGCCTTATATTGAATATCAAATGTGATTTGGGTTTGTCGTGAATGGTGTCTTCACTAACACTGTTCTTGAACCCAGCTGAGAAAAGATTAAATCTTTTTATTTAGATTTAATGAAGTGTACCAATTAAATAATATTTAATTGGAATTGAATTGATATTGATTTTTGGGTTTATCGTGAACAGTGTTTTAAATAACACTTGTTCTTTAACCCGATAATTAATGAATGTGATTTGGGTTTGTTGTGAATGGTGTCTTCACTAACACTGTTCTTGAACCCAGCTGAGAAAAGATTAAATCTTTTTATTTAGATTTAATGAAGTGTACCAATTAAATAATATTTAATTGGAATTGAATTGATATTGATTTTTGGGTTTATCGTGAACAGTGTTTTAAATAACACTTGTTCTTTAACCCGATAATTAATGAATGTGATTTGGGTTTGTTGTGAATGGTGTCTTCACTAACACTGTTCTTGAACCCAGCTGGGAAAAGATTAAATCTTTTTATTTAGATTTAATGAAGTGTACCAATTAAATAATATTTAATTGGAATTGAATTGATATTGATTTTTGGGTTTATCGTGAACAGTGTTTTAAATAACACTTGTTCTTTAACCCGATAATTAATGAATGTGATTTGGGTTTGTTGTGAATGGTGTCTTCACTAACACTGTTCTTGAACCCAGCTGGGAAAAGATTAAATCTTTTTATTTAGATTTAATGAAGTGTACTAATTAAATAATATTTAATTGGAATTGAATTGGTATTGATTTTTGGGTTTATCGTGAACAGTGTTTTAAATAACACTTGTTCTTTAACCCGATAATTAATGGAACGTGATTTGGGTTTGTCGTGAATGGTGTCTTCACTAACACTGTTCTTGAACCCAGTTGAGAAAAGATTAAATCTTTTTATTTAGATTTAATGAAGTGTACCAATTAAATGATATTTAATTGGAATTGAATTGGTATTGATTTTTGGGTTTATCGTGAACAGTGTTTTAAATAACACTTGTTCTTTAACCCAATAATTAATGGAATGTGATTTTGGGTTTATCGTGAATCGTGTTTTAAATGACACTGATTCTTTAACCCAGATAATGATTAAAACTAAGTGGAGTTTTAATGAATCTTTAATTAGATTGAAAAGATCGAGAATGGAGTATCACTAGTTTTGCTCCAGGCGATAGTTAAATCTTTAATTAGATTTGAATGTGAAATTTAGAAACTAACTGGCGGTTAGCCAAGCAGAATGGTTTTCTGGATATTGATCTGATGTTGGTTTCGGCCTTCGGGGTTAATATTTGGGGAATTATTCTCTTGATTAATTTACGGTTAGTGACTAATGAATTGGAATGAGGCGTATGTTGTGTTTGTGTAACACTTATTTAAAATATACGCGAGTTATTCGGAAAGACCGGGTTTATCCCATTCTGAATAACTGATACGACGATAAGTCGAAGATGAAGACGATGGTCGAAGACCGGAGGTCTTCACGTCGTTTGGGTGATAACTGATGATCTTGATTGGGCTGTACACCCAAGAAGATGGAAACAGTTAGTGATCGTCCAGACGTACTTGGAGATCGATGGATATGCGGGGTACTAGGTGCCTCCGGTTTCGTTCAGACCCAGGACGGACTTGTAAATGGACTGTGTGTCTGACATCGGATTTCATTCTGTGTGACTGATATCGGTTGCATAGGATGGTTTGCCTGTGTGGCATGCTAAGATGCAAATGATCAAGGCTTCTGTTGAAAAGCAAAGTCTTGTGGTGATGATCAAAGCACGGCCTTTGTGGCGTAGCTTTGTGTAACGTTTACCTCGCGTGTTTCACACCCGGTATGAACCAAAAACGGGAGACGGACCTCAGGGAGGACTTGCGTTTCTTTCTAGTTAGAAGTGGCGTCAGTGGTTTTTCACGCCCTGACGAGTTTGACTTATGTGGTTGTTGCTGTTGCGAGGCGCCTCGGTTATATCGGTTTCGGCCGATGCTTCTGGTCGGCTGACGGACCAGACTTACACCCCATAGGGTGGGGAAACGTAGTGTTCAGGCATTTTAATCCACATCGGTGGACCGGCCCTGACGATCCAAGGGTCACTCGAGCTCTGATCCTGAGGGGCGGACTAGAGCGTCTCGAATCGGTAGAGGATCTTGCCCCTAGCCTCGGTTCATAGATGGAAACCCAATTTCCAAATACGTGACATTTGCGGTTTTATTTGTAAACCTATATATGGCGACATGATATATGGTACCCATGCCGCCTATGATTGATACTTATGATTTGCAGTTGTTTTATACACTATGCACTTATAATAGTATCAAATGATCTGTTTTAAACGTATCAAGCATTCTTTGGCTGTTATAAGGGAAAACCCTATCCCCCGGCTTGCGTTGCATTGTGTGATAGGACCTGGGTCTTATAACTGCTTCATTTTTCTTTATTTAGCATTGCGCTGTTTGTTTTATGCACTGGTATTCTTGGGAGGAAACCCGTTCCGTGTTATACGGCGTGGTCCCTTGATTTACCTAACTTTGAAATAAAGATTAACTGTTTTAGTTCTCACACCAGTCACATGACTGACCTGGAGTTTATTGTTTTAACCTAAACTCTGGGTGCCCTTATTTTTGACACGGGCAGCTAGTAGTTTTGGTTTTTGCAGATTTATATTCACAGGATCCTGGTTTACAGCTGGAACGATATCCGGAAAGCTTTGTATCCGTATATCTGCTTCTAGTTGTGTATTGTATTATTTTCCGCTGCTATGTATTTAAATGTAATTTAAATCTCTGATATTTCTGTGTAATATTCATTTATACTCGGTATATTCTTGTAATCTGATGCATTGTTGTAATATACAAGGAAATGTTCTTCTGTATGCGTTCTGTTGTGTCGTGTTCTCGAACTATCCGACGCTTTCCTTTACGGGGAAGTTACGGGTCTTTACAATGTCCAAGACTGCTCACTTCTGAGTCGAATCAGACCGATGCAATCCGACAGTGATTCGAACTCCCATTCTCGCTAACCTACTTCGCAGGATCCTGAAATAATCTCAGGGTCACGTCAATAACGACTGGGAAACCAGTGCGAGACATAACCCATTCACTGAAGATATGCTCAATACCGAGCTGCCCACACACTTAGGTATGCTGCAAATAGATGCTTATTCAGGGGTTTCCAACTCCCGGAAATTCATACAGTGCTACGAGTCTTGCATGGATTCCGCTAACGCCACAAACGCCGTGAAGTGCATGTGTTTCCTCGTCTTTCTAGAGAGTGTACCCGTCCTGTGGTTCACTCAGCTTCCGCCTAAGACTATCTTAGTTTTTTTCCAACTAGCCAGGGGTTTAATCGACCAATTCAACATGCATATCCATCAGATTCCCGATGAATCTCTAACAAACTACCTGGAGAGGTTCAACAACGCTTTGGAAGGTGTCGAAGACTTGAGCCCTCGGGCTATCCTAGACCAACTCATTGAGGGCATATTCTCAGATTCTGAGTTTGGAGCATGGGCTAATCAAACGTAACCTGGGACTCTGGAGGCCTTCTACGAGAAAGCCAACTATTTCCTGTGCCAAAAAACTGACACAAATGAACCAAGCTTCTCACTTTGACGACATCCTACGAAACGAAGCCCAGAGCTCCGACGAATCCAACCCCGTGGCTCCACGCAATCCCCTCAGGCCAGCAACATCAGAGGTAGTCGCAACAATAAGAGAAAGCATCTCTGACTTCCGTCCTTCCGCAACTACACTCCTCTTAACGACACCCCCGAGAGCATCTATCTTGCAACTTGCAATGTCCTACCATACAAGGGGCTCAGGATTAGAGTCCCGACAAATGCGCCATGGGATACTGTTGGTTCCATAGCGTTCTCGGGCACGACATCAACAATTGTCACCACTTACAGGACAACATCGAGATACTCGTACGTAAGGGAAACCTTGAGCGATACCGACAGGGTCCATCGCACGGAATTTCCGAGCCACTCAACGCTCACCCTGAACGTCACTCAACCACGACAGTCATCGGTAAATGTAAATAACAACCACAACGAAAATCTGTAACCGTCTACTAAAACTTCATCCATTGCATCCCTTTCCTTAATATTTCTACTGTAATTGTTATGAAAATGAGTAGTGTATATGTCTCTAACTAATACAAAATATTAGGCAACCCACTGATTCAATCGGCTTCCTATCTATGTAAATATGCTTTTGCTACGCATCCAAACGTATGCGAAATCCTAATTATGGCTGGTAATTTTATATGCATGCCACAAACGTCATCCACATACAACACACTAACTCACATCCATATGCATATGATTTAGTAACCTAGTTCGGACGATTCCCAAAAGATACTAGTGCCTATGTGTATACATGTGTCCATTTTCATCCACTAGCAAACACTTGCAACCACTTGTACATACCATACAAAAAATGTTCTATTAACATATTTACAACCAATCCTACCGTCCATAAAGTTAATTCTAAGAGCTACACTCCCCAAAAGAAACTAAAGAAAAGATCCAAGTCAAAGGGAAAGCTTAAGATATAAAATTTCAAAGGCATACCACCGTAAAGATAAGGACATGAGGCACTTTTATAAGTCGAACCTCTTGTTGATCTCAAAATTTGAGTCAACAACAAGGTTGCAAGATGCACTTCGCAATATCCACAAGAATAGTAAGAATGGAGCCAAGAAAACCAAAGAAAAAGGCGAGTAAAGAGAGACAAAGTTTTTATAGTTGTTCGATCAAACGTGATCTACATCCACTTTGCTAAGTGATTCCATTATTGTTTTTAGGATTACAAAGCAAACATATACTCTCAATACATTCATGATTCACCTCACTTTTCTCACTCTTTGACTTAGTAAAGTTCCTGTGCGAAATAAATGAGATCCTCCAAGTATGGATGTTGATAGAATTAACCCAAACTCTCTCACAAGTCTTGATGAATGTTCATGTCTTCACAATGAATCCGGAAATGAATCTTTGAACTGAAATGTTTGAGATGATCAAATTGTTTAGAAGAGGTTGAGAATAGAGTTTAACAGCCCTTCGGGATCACTACCAAGCCCCCTTCAAAAGTGGAGTTGAACCCCTATTTATAGAAATGAGGGATGGATGAAATATGGGTCTTCAGGTTTAGGCTCGGGCTGTTTAGTATTTACAAAAATGCCACTGCTAGTTGTTGTCAGTTGTCACCAGCTAATTGCCGAGCCAGATGTGCCTCGATCCGAGTCAAACCATACCGACCCGCTCCAGAAAAGAGTACTTCAATTCTCTTTGCGTTGTTATGGGATGACCCAACCAGGCACTGTCCGACCCGATCCAAAGCCACTCAGACCGATCCCGTTGTTATGAAAGTAGACCAATCTGAGCCACCTCTTCAAGAACTAACCGACCTGATCGATGAGACATACCGACTAGATCCATTACTTATGAGCAGTCCGACCCAATTCAATGTGAAGAACTGAACTGGCTGATCTGCCTCGACCCGAATCAAACCATACCGACCTGCTCCATATCAATGCACATGTAAATTTGTGGATAACATTTTGCCCCTTGGAGTTTATGATTGTTGCTAAAAATTATAAGCTCTGAAACAGACACTTTAATCATGTTATGCCCTGGATCACCCACGGTGGGCTCGGACGATGGGTTGGCAAAGAATTATTCGAGTCGAACAGTTATACTAATCGGGTCGGGCCATTTGCATTAACTCAGCCCGGTCCACCTTACACGTCAGCTATAAAAGACTTTTTGGCCTTTCGTTCTCCTTTATTTTACACAATCCTCCTCCGAATATTTCAATGGAAGCAGCACCCCCATAGAAGTGATCTTGCTACCTCGATTCGCACTCAAATTGCTCCCCACTCCCGATCAATTCAAGTCGCCAATTCAACTCCCCCAAACCCGTGATCCCCGGACCCAAATCACCTTTCTACTTGTAGGTATTTTTCGATCTTTTCTTTGTAATTTTGTTTTTGGTTTTGAATTGGAAAGAACTGGGGCCAAGGTGATCATTTGGGTGTAAAGAAGCTTGTGAATTATCAGCATGGGCTTATTTTCCGGGTTATCGGGTTTAGTATTGGTGCAATTTGGGATTGAGAAGCGGATTAGGGTTTTAAAGCCGAGAATTTCTGGTGTTGATGCGCTGTTAGATGCTTTTAAAGCTATCTGCGACGGATTTGCATATGTATGATGAGTTTGATGTTGTATATAATGGGTTTACATTGTATAAAATCCATCGAACTCTGGTCTTGGAATAATGCATTCAACGCATTTGGTGAAATGCCCAAACTATACAATTGTCTAAAATTTCTG
Source organism: Allium sativum (assembly GCA_030737875.1). NCBI lineage: Eukaryota > Viridiplantae > Streptophyta > Magnoliopsida > Asparagales > Amaryllidaceae > Allium > Allium sativum. The sequence goes on from CM060922.1 coordinate 799,099,972, forward strand.
AGCTCTTATACTTAGTTTGCTACCGTGGTCATGCTTTGTAATTGTGATGTCATTCTACTGATGTTGTGTTTTCTTTGAATCACCACGCTTTAGTTACCATGGATCACACGAGATCAAGCTTCTTGACCCTTCACTAGCAGATTAGACCGATCAGTTCTGGTGGGTTGTGACTGACTCGGCTCGGGTTGATTTCAACTATCCTGGTCGGGCTCAAATATGACTGACTCGACCGGTGTCAGTTATGACCGACCCGACCGGGGTCAACCACGACCAACCCGACCGGAGTCAATCACAACCGACCCGATCGTGGTCAATCACAACCGATCCGATCGGGGTCAATCACATCCGACCTGACCAGGGTCAATCACAACCGACCCAACCCGATCGGGGTCAATTATGACCGACCCGGTCTAGTTAGTCGTAGTTGATTCTAGTCAGACCGATTTTAACTATTTTGCTCTTTTCCTTTTTTGGTTTTCGTTCTGTAATTCAAGTGCATTTTTCTGTAGTTTGTTGTTAAACACAGTTGTTTGTGTAAAAATGGATACCAGACAGAAATAACGCCAACAATCTGAAAAGTCATCAAAATTCACACAAGCTAAAGCTTCTACTACTAGTGATCCCAATCCGGAGTTTCCCATTCCTAAACCCCAAACTAAAGTGCCAGGTGAAAGGAAACCAAATAAAATGGGCGATCGTGCGTATAAAACCTTACTGGCTCAATTTAGTATACCAGAGACTGAAGCTAAGTATCCTGAGGAAAATGAATTTGTGGACGTTCCTCCTTCCGGATTTGTCGCTATTAATCGATATATGCTGACAATGGGCTGCGTTCCTCCATTTAATCCCTTTATAGAGATGCTCTTAAAGCGTTTATCTATTGCTCCTATGCAATTACATCCGAATGATTACGCCATTTTAACCTGTCTCTACATACTGTTTATGAGGATTAAGGAATGTCCCCTACCTTTAAAGAAGTCTATGCATTGTATTCTTTCAAAAAGAGACAACCTTCGCCATCGATCGTTACCTTGGAAGGAAAATACAGCACGATTGTAACTGATCTAGTGGATAGTGCCAAGGGTTACTTAGAGAATTATTGTTTCGTGCGTTGCCCCGACAGCTTTTATAGAAGGTGGATGGAAGGAGGTAAGAGCATATTCCCGCATTTACCTTTGCAACTGATTTCCAAATACTAAATTATTTTGATTTCGGTAGTACTTCCTCCTTCTGATTCGAGAGATGCCACTAGGGATAAATTGCATGATGCTTTGCTAGCTATAAATGAGACAGAAAGAAGTAGGAGATACTTGATCACGGAATAGTTTCTTTACCAATATCATTTGCTCGATCCTTCCCGCACTCTCAAATTGAATCTTTTCCCTAAGAAAGAGGTTGCTGGCAAATATCATGCTAGAACACCTCCTTTACAAAAGTGCTCCGATGTTTCAGGCAGTAGCAAGACACCGCCCAAACCCAAACTGATTTCTATTGAGGAAGGTGATTCTGATTCACATGAGGGCAAAGGTAAACAAGCTAAAAAGAAAAAAAATTTCAAGTACGAGTTTCTCCCGATCCGACGATCAATCCTTCTAGGAACCCAAAATCTCCTAAGGATGTTGTAAACCAACCTGACTAGGGTCCAACTGTTCAGGTTACTCAAGGCGAGAGTTCGACGGACACTTATAAGAACTTGACTGACCTGAGCTAAGCCAGAGACATTATCCAAGGCGAAGTTGTTATACAACCTTCCACGCCTCAAGTTATAGGGAAAACAGTCGAATCTCCTGTTACCTTGCCTGCCTTAGAAAAAACTGGTTTGTTGCTAGGGACACATTATCAGACATTTACTTTTTGCATTGCTTGCAATTCTCTGTACTTGCTTTCCAAATTACTTTCAGCTCTTGTGAATATAAATACTAAATTCTTGTTGCATTGTTCCCTTTAGGTACAAAAACAATGCCTAAAGCCTCATTCATAAAAGATTTCAACGAAATAACAAGTCACAAAGACCTAAAGCGTTTCTTGAAGAAATCCCATCCTTCACAACATTCAAAACATTCTGTACACCCGCAGTCTTCCTATCAACCCCACCAAATTGATGATCTTATTGAGACTGAGGAACAGAGGAGGTGGAGGCTCGAACATTTTGCAATGGAAGAAGCTAAAGAGAAGAAAAAACAGGAAAAGCAAGGGAAGAAAGACCACAAGAAGAGGGGGAGGAGCAGCAAAGACGACAGTGGCCGCGAGAAGCGCCACAAATCAGATAAGTTTCCAATGGCTGACCCTTGTACTTCTCCTAATGAGATATCCTTAGCTACTCCATCATTCACTCCTACCTCTGCATACTTTGAGATGATTATAAATAGGCCTCAATATCTCCCTAGTTCAAGTGACTTCACTCTTGGCTACCGGTTCCCTGAATGGGATCTGAGAGGAGTGTGCTTTAACTTAGACATTCATCCAAATGACAAACAAGATATGCTTAGAGATTTTGATGATCTGGAAAGCAGTATGTCTTCCCAATTTGAAGTAGCCCAAAATCATTTAGAGGTAGCTAAGAGTCAGTTTGATGTAAAGTTGGGTAAAATTAAAAGCCAAGCAGAGAAACGGCTGAGTCAGTGGTATACTTTTGCTCATGAGCTTTTAAGGGTTAATGGTATCGCTTTTGAACGCCTCGCCATCTTAGAAAATGATAAAGCCGAGCTAGTTAAGGTCATTAAGTAACAAGAAAGGACCATCGCCTCTCACACCCGGAAGGATAATGAATTGCTGAGCTTAGAAGAAGAAAACAAAAAACTCAAAGAAGAACTCGATGCCGTGAGTCAGAAGGAAAACACATTAACAACGCAGCTCCAAGAAGCTCAAGCTGCTCGAGATTTTATTGAATCCCAACTAAGCATGGAAAAGAACACTTCTGCCGCTCACCAACAGGAGAATAATATCCTCTGCAAAAGAGTTTCTTCTTTAAACACAACCCTTTGTTCAGCACAACAAGCCCTAGAAGATGAAAAAGTTAGAGCTGCCGCTAAACTCGAAAAAGCCCACTTGAATTCTGATGCTTCTTTGTTCAACTTTTATGTCTTCAGTGTTATGAATAAAGGGAGTTTACGCTACTTAGAAAACAAATTCTCCATCACTCTGGCTCTTGTCTGGGAACGAATCTTAGATATCAGTGAGGGCGAGTGTGATGAAAACGACCTTCTTGAAGACCTGTTAGATCCAGAATCCCGTGATGCCCTGGTTAAAGGAAGAGCTGAGCTAGCAAGGGCAAAGGGCTTTCTTTATAACGAAGCCGGGCCTTCGAGAGGGACCATTCATGACACAAATACTGAAGTTCAAGAATTCTCTGCTGATGTCGAGGCTACTGTCTTACGGACCCCTGCTAACCTCTCCGCCCCTCAGAAAGACAGAGGTGAAGACGATGATGATGATAGTTCCTCTTAAGCGGGAGAGTTTGAGGTCGAAGCTCGAAAGAATATTGAGGCGAGTCTTACAGCTGCAGGTAAAGCTGAAGTTGCTCATATTATACCGAACTTAGACTATTTGTTCCTTTCTCCTGGTACAACCACATATTTGGCTCACTTTTTGTCTTCCTTAGGTTTGATTTAACCTACGCCTCCTCCGGGGGGGTTACTGCTATGATGGCTGAGACCACAACTACTGATTCGATTTTGATATCGACACCACCTGCCCCAGCTAACACTCCTGACGCTAAGACCCAAGGATCGCAGGATACTAAAATTGGGGCAATTGCCAATCTAGATGATGATGACTATCTCCCAAGCGAAGAGAATTCTGAAGAAATCGGCGAATCTCCGCTACGTGGCATTAAGGCTCAAGGAAAACGGGAATCATTGTCGAGTCGCAAAGGTAAGAAGATGGTTATCAAGAAGAAAAGGAAGGGCATTATCGCTATATCTTCTCAAGAGAGTCCCAGTGGGCCAATAACCAAAGTCTTAGGCCAGCCAGCTGATCCATCTCCTCCCTCTAATACCGGGAGACCAAATTTGAGGTCCGGGTGTTCGAAGGATGAAAAGAAGAAGTAATTCTTACGACCAGCTTTCTTTATCTCCGTTATCTTTTAATGTACTGCATTTAGACCGATTGTATATACGGGTGCCGGCCCTCGCACATTATTCTTATGTTTTGTATTTGAATTATGACTCTGCGATATGACTTCGTGTTGCTGAAGCGAAACTGTATGCTATTTGTTATGTTTGACTGCTTTGCACTCTGCACTTATCATCTCTTCATGATTGCAACACAATGATTTTAAACTGTAGATTACTTGTTAATGCAATACTTGGTATAAGAATGATCCTGCAACATTTTGGTAAGTTATTTTTGACCGCAGCCATGAGTTATTGCTAGATGAATTTGCTCAACCGATTTTTTCCATCGCCCCTTCTTGATTTTGGCTGAATCAACCCATGAAACTTCTTCTTTGCGAATAACCACTTTTGCGCTTGTCACGGTATTGAAGTTCTCGAGCTTGTTACATCCATTTCGGGGTTCAACTTAGGTTGAACTTTTGATCTCAAGTTTTGGCAAATTTTGTGGTTGACTTCCTCCGGACCCTTTGAATCACGCACTCTTGCTATCACTGATTTTTGGCGTGATCATGATTAAGGGATCATGGCCTTTCAACTCATATCCTTCAAAGGAGGATGAGTTTTTGGTCCTTTGTGCCCCTGTTTGAGAGGTCTTATATTTTTCGCTTTCTTGATGGAACATTTGTAAACCCGTTATTCATTGTGACTGAATGACTCAGCCGCTTATAGAATCTGTAGGGTGCCTCTGTGAAGGCCTTTGGGTCCGTTGCTAATCGAATTTGGAAGACCCGGTTTATGATCGGATGCCCCAGTAGGGGTCTTTCAAAGTCCGTCAGTAACTGGATTTGAAAGAGACAGAATTAATAGTTGGGTTTGGAAGACCCAACATCTGATCGGATGCCCCCGAAGAGGTCTTTTAAAGTCCGCCAGTAACTGGATTTGAAAGATCCAGAATTAATAGTTGTGTTTGGAAGACCCAACATCTGATCGGATGCCCCCGAAGAGGTCTTTTAAAGTCCACCAGTAACTGGATTTGAAAGATCCAGAATTAATAGTTGGGTTTGGAAGACCCAACATCTGATCGGATGCCTCCGAAGAGGTCTTTTTGAACCCAGTGTTTATATCGCTATCCAGCCAAATACTAATGGCATCGACGATGAACCGGGTGCCCCTCCGGGAGGTCTTTGGATTAAAGGCCCAGTATATATTGCAGCTGGACCACGTATTAATGGTACTGGAGATTGACTAGGTGCCCCTCAGGGAGGACTTTGGTTTATTGGCTGCGCTGTCCTACATGGAAGACGCTAGTTCATTTATTGGGTTTTTCCACGATTTGTTAGAACTCGGGCCTGAGACCTTGCAATTAAGAAGGTGCCCCTTTGGTGAAACTTGTAGTTTTGTTTGTGGTTTAAGCGTCATGTCATTTAACAGACCTAACCTTGGTGTCTTGTACTTGCACTACTGTCCTTTTCATGTCACTGAGCTAACTGCGAATGATGTTTTTGAGCATTAAGCGATGATCCGATAGCCTCAAGGGCTAATCAGGTTATAGTGATATCATTGTATCTTTTAGAGGACCTGCAATCAAAATCGATCTTTAGCGAGTAATTTGCAAATGTACGATTTAGGCAAGTAATTCGATTTATATTTACAAAACTTGTAATAGCATTGCATGGTATGTACAATGCATGTGTTATATATAACGCAGTTGTATACACAATTATATGATTTTTGTTTGATGATAACAAACAAATATATATTATTATAAATATGTTTGTTATTGTACTGTTTTATATATACAACACAGATAGGAATATAATATTTGAATTGAATATTATATTTCTAACATTCAAACAGTACAACTTTGTATAACTCCACTATTTAAACATTCACTGTATATTGTACTTGTATATAAACAGAATATAATAGACAAGTTTTGTTTGACATCAATAAAATGATATTTTATTTCAAACAAATTTGTTTATTACAAATAAACAGTAAAATCTCTTTCATATACACGGCTCCTTTACTACTGACTCACTACAACATTCACACTCGATATACATTTTCATTCATATACTCATATACACATATACATAGTCTTCTGCCAGTCCAGTCTTCACTGCTCAGTCAATCCAGTCCAGTTATCCAGTCAGTCCAGTCTTCATACCTGTCATTCACGGAAACACACACACAGTATCCAGAACAGAAATATATTCTAATGCACGCAAATATAAATTTTAATTTTAAAAAAAAAAAAATTATTTGCCTCAGTTTTCTGGTGTGTTTCTCATCATTTTTCATAACTTGATCTGAATATAACACGCACATACATGTATACACACACACATGTGTATGTATATACACATATTTCAGTGCAGGGACAGGAAAACTCGTCTGATGGCTGCATGTACACACGTGCATGAATATACACGTGTGCACTGCCTCGCCAATCAGCGAGCAACTGAGGAGTAGCCACATGGACCTGCTCGACTCAGCGCAAATGTCAAGTACAAACAACCGTGAGTTCAACCAAAAAGAGGCAGACAAAGTTTCAGCAAATATAGTTGGACAAGCATGGTCTAATACAACTAGCATGGAGTTTTTGTTCAACATGGCAAGAGAGAATACATGCAAATACACAACATGGCCGAGGCAATTAAATTCAGACTCAACACAAAGCAATGAAACTACAAAGACATATTCAAAGCATGGACCAGAGACGAGCTCAAGTTGCCATCAATCTAACCCAAGTATAATACAAGTCAAACACTCAAGTCCAAGGCAGTTCTGCAAGTGAACACATGGACACAGCATGGATGAATGACACAAGGCAGTTTAAATTTAGTCGAGCAACAGTAACAAAATGAATGCACGGTGGTACAGCATGTCTGGACAAGTTTAAGCAAATGATGGAGCAGCAGTGGCTAAATGGTATGATGCAACAACAAGGTGCAAGTGGAACAATCATGTCAAGCATGGATGCTCATATACAAGACAAGACAGCAACAATTTATGGCAGTTTTTAAGTTCAGATTTCAGTGAATACATGCATGTCAACATATGTGCATGTAGCATGGACAAGTATATGGAAATCAATAACTTCAGCAGCTAAATGTGGGATGACTCAAGTGTGCATGTACCATGTTTGGTTCAGATTCAGTTTATCACAAATATTGATGGAAGCATGTATAATGTTTCTAGCATGGCAGATCAGACATGAACCAAGCTTTCATGGTAACTAAACTAACAGCAAAAATGACAAGAAAGCATGGAAGATGGATACAAGCAAGTGTTGCATATTACATGTTCAATGCATGAAGACTGTATGGCTCAAAGACATGGGATAAGCCATGTCAACAAAGTAAAATGGTGTCATATTTACAAGGTGAAGACAGATCAAGTTTCAGCAAAATGGTCAAGCAGTTCAGTTCATAAAGGTATGAGCAACATGACAGTCAAGAAGCATACAAGTGTAAAGTATAGCCAACATGAAATGATCAGCCCAGGTGAAGTTTCGACATGACAGCAACAACAAGCATGTTGATACATCATATATTCAAAGCACAAACAATATGGTCAGCATCATGTATACTTGGAGATGTGGACAAGTTTTATAACTGTAACAGGAATGAAGATCAGTATCAGCATAATGCACAAGTTCAGCATGGTGAAAAGAAATCAGTTTAATTCCAAGGCAACATGTCAAAAGGGAATTCTACTCAAGGGATATTTGAATCACGCAGTTTTTTTTAAGCTAAGCCGTGGGATCAAAAGGAAATCAACTCATATACATGGCAAGTATTTTTTTTCAGAATGGTGCTCAAGCAACATGTGTTTCAAATCTGTTCATTCATTTTTGGAAAGATATCAAAGAAAACAAATCAGTGCAAATGCAAGTTTTTTCCTTTCCAGGAAATCAGCATAATTCTCGGATTATACGTGTGGGAAGTTTTCTACAATTCACAGCATTAAAAACCAAAGATTCACAACATTCTTGTATGACTGTAAATCAAGCAGCAAAAGGGGCAACGATGCAAAACAGGAAAGCAATAATTCATTTCAATCAGGGAAATTCAAAAGGGGCAAGTTTTTTTAAAGCCGATTTTTTCAAGGATTGTATAAGAGGAAAACCAGCATAACAAATCCGAGATCTTTTAAATTCAAAAGGGGCAAGTTTCATTCAAGAATCTGTCATGCAAGTGCAATCAAAACCGAGAATTCAAAGCAGGGAAACCGACGCAAATCAAGCCAAGTCACGTTATTGAAATCAGAGTAATTTTAGGATTCTATAATCCTATATGAACACCAATCATCACTGGCGATTAAATTATCGAAAACCAAAACCAACTCGCAAGGAATTCAAAGCAGAAAAATTCAGAAAACTCACTGTTTTCGATTGAGTAAATTCCCAAATCGAAGAGAAGCAAGCCACAAGTTATTAAGCCATCAGAGATTCAACTTTTCATAATCAATCGTTCGAATTGGGGAAGAATTGACAAACCCTAGAATTTCATAGAGCCACCGCCATTTTTTTTTAATTTCCAAAGCAAAAGAGAGATCGGCCAAACAAAATGAAATAGGGGTGCACTAAATCCATAAAGGGCCGGCTAAGCTTAAAAGGGAATGACCTTTCTACTTTAACACCTAGGGTTTTAGTTTTGTTTATTATTATTTTTTTATTGTGCTTTGTATTTGTAAACAATTCTGAACAGTTCTAGAGTCTGTAAAATCTAGGAATTCAGTCAGGGTGTTGACTGACAGTTGACAGAGTCTGTAAAATCTGGGTTACTGATTACGGGGTTGTAATCAGGGGAAATCTGATCGAGTGGATATTGGTCAGTCTAGGGATTTGAGCGTAGGGTTAGAATAGGAGCACGGTTTGCGAGTGTACATGGTCTTGTATGCGGGATCTGTTCTATCACATAGTAGAAACCTTAGGAATGCAGCAGTAGGCAGAGTTTTGCCGAAGCTGGGTATCTCTGTGTGTGATTTATTTTCTGCACTTTTATGTCTGCTGCATTCTGTGATCTGTTTATTATTTAATATCCTGTCAGTTTTCAATTCAGGTAAAAATTGTAATTAACCCTATTCACCCCCCCTCTAGTGTTAATCTAGATCCAACATTTGGTATCAGAGCCTGGTTTTTGATTAACTCTAGAATCATGTTTTCCCCTTGCTGTCAGTCTTCTAAGAGTCAGTCCAGTGATATCCCATTTATTTTCAATGGAACAGATTTTCAAATATGGAAATCAAATTTTGAATTATATTTAAAATCTGTTAATTCTGAGTATTGGAATATTATTGAAAATATGGGAGACTTGTTAGACAAGAGGAATAAGGTCTTAAATGCTCGCGTCATACATATTATTTATTCCTGTCTTGATAACGATCAATTAAAATTTATCTCTCATTGTTTAACCGCGCAGGATATCTGGAAAACTCTCAACACGTTGTATGGAAAATCTGACAGCTGTTCAAAACTCTCAACGGCCAACTCAGATTCAGATCTGTGCTTAGCTGGAGCTATTCATGACGACTCAGACGATGTGGACTTTTCATATGAAGATTTGATATCTCTTTGTAATAATTTAACAAGAACCGTTGATCGCCTCAAACGGAAAAACAAGTCTTTGAAATCTGAAAATTCTGAGTTGACCCACAGTAACAATATGTTGAAATTAAAATTTGAAGACTCTGAGTGTAAGAATTGTTTTAACTTGAAAACTGATTTAGCTCAACTTAATGAGAATTCTAGAAAGATTGAAAATGAATTTTTGATTTTGAAAAATCAAGAAGATGAGCTAATTCATGAAAACAACACTTTGCAGAAGGAGTTGGATAAGGTTAATTTCGAACATGAAAATTTTGAAATGGAAAATTTGTTGAAATCAGAATCTGCTTTAAAGGAACTTGAAAAAGAAATTGAAAAATTCAAGATTTTTGAAATTGAAAAACAAAAGCTCTTTGATTCTGAGATTTCTGAATATAAAGGCAAAATTGAGAAGCTTTTAAACGAGAATGATCTTCTGAAATCCAAAATCAATGATCTTGAGTTGAGTCTGAAACGTTTTTCTTTCGGAGAAAAATCTTTGAATATGCTTTTGAATAATCAGTTCTCTCATGGAAATAAAAGAGGTCTAGGCTTTGGAAAAAATAATGTTTTTGAAAAATGTAATTCAAATGAGTTGAGAAGTCCCTCAAACTGCTTTGGAAATAGTTGTTTTGATAATTTGAACTTTGACAATTCCAAAGGATTTTTGAATCAAAAGCAAAATGTGAATTTGTTTTGTAATAAACCATTTAAACATTCTTGGATCCCAAATGAAAATAAAATGGGTTTTGTTAGATTCAAATCGATTTGGGTTCCTAAGGGTACAAAAGTTAATTCTAATGGTTTGTTGTACAGACAAGTTTGGGTACCTAAAGCTGTGAACAAAACTGTGAGTGGTTTTACAAATTTTGTTAGACCACTCGATTCTCAAATCTGTTAGGTACCGGAGGAGGCTGAGGAACTGCTAGGCAAAAGAGATTTGGATTCAAGTTGCTCAATACTTCTGAAATCATTCACAATTCCTTAGCCACATCTGCTGAGTTAGAGATTCTGATTTACACTGGATTCTGGTATGATCTCTAAACTCTCCTCTGTAAATATTTTCTGTTTTGATTTTTTTTCTTTTGCTTATTTCTTCTTCTCACTTCTATCTCTTTCTTCTGTCTTTTCTAATTTGATTTATCATTGTCATTTTTTTTTTGTGCTTCTGGAATTGCAGTATTTGAATTGCAGTATTCATGATATTCCGGAAATTTGTTTTGTGTGTATAGAACTCTGATACTTTTAATCATGTCCAGATACTAATTTTTTTTCTGCAATAGTTTTGAAGTTCTTTTTCTGTTTTCAGAATTCATAACAGTGTTGATGTATAATTGTCATATCCTGAACACTGTTAATTAGAATTCTAAAGTTTTGAAGATCTGAAAATTTGATGGAATTTCACACGCCACTGCTGTTTTGAGTTTTCACTAATTCAGTTTAGGAAAGCTTAAAATAACATACTCATTACAGCACTCTGTTACTTATCAGTTATGATAATTTCATTAATTTTCAGATTGGCTTGAATAAATTGTCTTGAATCAGTGATTCATCTTGAAATTCATCTTATTCATGAGTATTATGATTGAAATTATTTTTGTTTGAAATCATCTGAAATTCTTAATATTTTGAATATCACACACCGTTTAAATCTGAAATTATCAATCTTGTGTGAATATTCATTATATCTCAAACTTGACATTGATTCAAATGATTTCAAATGAATTGGTTTGGATCATGAATATCTCTCAAATCTGATATAAATGATCTGAAATTATTCCTGTACTTGTCAGTGATACTTGTGAATACTCTTTGAAAATCTGGTCTTAAATTTCATTGTAAGTTCATGGTTATTTGATTCGAATATCTGTTTGTTTAAAATCATTTGAAATTATCGATTTATTAAATCACACACATATCTCGAATCAAAATTTATAAATTGGTGTGATTGATTTATTAAATCCTGATATTTTCATATTTCTTCAAATGATTTAAAATAAGCGGTATTTTTAATCTTGGATCGTGAATCATATTCTGTGACCATCAGAAATGTCTTGACAAGTGTGCTTTGAAACTAATTTTGTGCTACTCTAATACTGTTTTGAAAAATGTTTGTTCTGGAATCATGCTGCTCTGATTAGAAGAAATTGACTTGAAAAGATTTGTTGATGACTGCTTGTTTTGGTATCAAATACATACCATGCTCTGATACATGAAATTAATTTGCTTGATCTGCCTGGGCTTTGTATTTAAAATTCTTTTGTCTGTGATATACTTGTTTGTCTCCAATGTCTTGTTACCATCCTCATAAATAAAGACACCAAGTGGTATCAGAAGTACTTATATTTGTTTCACCCATCTGTACTGAGATTCAATTTTTCACCTTGTATAGATCCATACATTTTTTCCCTTATACAAATAAATGTGCTGAGTTTGTGTGTAAAGTTCTTTGGTGTGAGATGTCCATGTTAGTCCATCAGGGTGTAATTAAATTCCTCGATAAGCGAGAACATTTGGTATCAGCCTTTTTCACTCATCTGTTTTTTTGAATTATCACCCTGTATAGATTCAATTTTTTTATATCTGTTTAATTTCTTCTTGTAATTGTTTTTCAATTTTAAAATTATCTATTTTTTTTATTCATTCAGAAATTGAAATCAATATCCAATTTGTGCTGTGTTTATAATTCATCAAAATTATTATCAGTTTTTGAAATTGTGATGAATTGTGACTGCAGTGTATTTCACAACAAGAGGAGATTTTATTTGGATTTTCATGACGGTTGAATATTAATTATAATATCTTTGAACTGGCAAATATTTCACAACCATCTCCTGTATCTATCACCCGTCTGCCATCCATCATGATTTTATATTAATGTGGAGAGTTTATTTTTTAAAAAGAAAAATCATCTTGTTTAAAACAGTGAAAATTATTTGTGATAGAAATGGGACTATATTATTTTTCAGAATTAGTGATAATTGAAATTTTCAATAATCCCGGTACAGTCGAGCTTACTTCATAATATAATTAATTTAGAAATTTATTTTCACAGTCCATCTCTGTACCTACCCCATTTTCTATCATTCATATATTGGTTTTACATACTGAGGAGTTTTTTTCCTTTAAATGCTGAAAATAATAAATATAATTAATATATAAGTGTGTCTCTAACCTCATTTAAAAATCCAAGCTCTGGTCATGCATGGTTAAGAGACAACTTATAATTTAAGCTGCAACTGAGCTCATTTGAAAATCCAAGCTCTGGTTATGCGTGGTCAGTGTGCTCTTAAATAAAAATAAAAGAAAAAGGAATAATGTGCTATAAATTGAAATAAACTTGAAATTCTCCTTTGTGTATAAAAGCCAGCCTACCAATTCATTTTCTAATCTGTGAAATGTGTTAATATCTTATGAAGTATTATGATTTGTTGATTGATAGCTACTGGGATTTGAGACTATCTGATTTTGTCACTTAAGTTGAACTATTGATTATAGTCCAAATCCATCACTGTTTTTGTTCTTTATTTATAAAAATCCTTTGAAAATAATTGGAAATGAATTGTTTTAAAACTCTCCCCATTTTATATAAAATTCATCGTAAATCCCTCATTCTCTACAATGTGAGATATGCCACCAGTTCTTAGTTTATTATGATTTTTGTTTGACTAATTGAGATTTATGATGACCATTCCTCCTCTTAAGCTGAAATTATATTTTTTAGTCATTTTTCATCGATATTTTAAATTCTATATCCTTTTGATGATAACAAAAGGGGGAGAATGGATTAGATTTTGATTTATGAGTGAATATTTTATAAATATTTTAATTTTGAGAATTCTGAATCCTTTTACATTCTTTTCACTCATGCACAGTTATAGGGGGAGTTTCTGTTGTAGGGGGAGCTAATAAATAGGGGGAGTTCAGAATTCACTGTCAAACACATTTATTGTAATCAAAATCTTTTATTTGTTTGTCATCATCAAAAGGGGGAGATTGTTGTATATAACGCAGTTGTATACACAATTATATGATTTTTGTTTGATGATAACAAACAAATATATATTATTATAAATATGTTTGTTATTGTACTGTTTTATATATACAACACAGATAGGAATATAATATTTGAATTGAATATTATATTTCTAACATTCAAACAGTACAACTTTGTATAACTCCACTATTTAAACATTCACTGTATATTGTACTTGTATATAAACAGAATATAATAGACAAGTTTTGTTTGACATCAATAAAATGATATTTTATTTCAGACAAATTTGTTTATTACAAATAAACAGTAAAATCTCTTTCATATACACAGCTCCTTTACTACTGACTCACTACAACATTCACACTCGATATACATTTTCATTCATATACTCATATACACATATACATAGTCTTCTGCCAGTCCAGTCTTCACTGCTCAGTCAATCCAGTCCAGTTATCCAGTCAGTCCAGTCTTCATACCTGTCATTCACGGAAACACACACACAGTATCCAGAACAGAAATATATTCTAATGCACGCAAATATAAATTTTAATTTAAAAAAAAAAAATTATTTGCCTCAGTTTTCTGGTGTGTTTCTCATCATTTTTCATAACTTGATCTGAATATAACACGCACATACATGTATACACACACATGTGTATGTATATACACATATTTCAGTGCAGGGACAGGAAAACTCGTCTGATGGCTGCATGTACACACGTGCATGAATATACACGTGTGCACTGCCTCGCCAATCAGCGAGCAACTGAGGAGTAGCCACATGGACCTGCTCGACTCAGCGCAAATGTCAAGTACAAACAACCGTGAGTTCAACCAAAAAGAGGCAGACAAAGTTTCAGCAAATATAGTTGGACAAGCATGGTCTAATACAACTAGCATGGAGTTTTTGTTCAACATGGCAAGAGAGAATACATGCAAATACACAACATGGCCGAGGCAATTAAATTCAGACTCAACACAAAGCAATGAAACTACAAAGACATATTCAAATCATGGACCAGAGACGAGCTCAAGTTGCCATCAATCTAACCCAAGTATAATACAAGTCAAACACTCAAGTCCAAGGCAGTTCTGCAAGTGAACACATGGACACAGCATGGATGAATGACACAAGGCAGTTTAAATTTAGTCGAGCAACAGTAACAAAATGAATGCACGGTGGTACAGCATGTCTGGACAAGTTTAAGCAAATGATGGAGCAGCAGTGGCTAAATGGTATGATGCAACAACAAGGTGCAAGTGGAACAATCATGTCAAGCATGGATGCTCATATACAAGACAAGACAGCAACAATTTATGGCAGTTTTTAAGTTCAGATTTCAGTGAATACATGCATGTCAACATATGTGCATGTAGCATGTAGCATGGACAAGTATATGGAAATCAATAACTTCAGCAGCTAAATGTGGGATGACTCAAGTGTGCATGTACCATGTTTGGTTCAGATTCAGTTTATCACAAATATTGATGGAAGCATGTATAATGTTTCTAGCATGGCAGATCAGACATGAACCAAGCTTTCATGGTAACTAAACTAACAGCAAAAATGACAAGAAAGCATGGAAGATGGATACAAGCAAGTGTTGCATATTACATGTTCAATGCATGAAGACTGTATGGCTCAAAGACATGGGATAAGCCATGTCAACAAAGTAAAATGGTGTCATATTTACAAGGTGAAGACAGATCAAGTTTCAGCAAAATGGTCAAGCAGTTCAGTTCATAAAGGTATGAGCAACATGACAGTCAAGAAGCATACAAGTGTAAAGTATAGCCAACATGAAATGATCAGCCCAGGTGAAGTTTCGACATGACAGCAACAACAAGCATGTTGATACATCATATATTCAAAGCACAAACAGTATGGTCAGCATCATGTATACTTGGAGATGTGGACAAGTTTTATAACTGTAACAGGAATGAAGATCAGTATCAGCATAATGCACAAGTTCAGCATGGTGAAAAGAAATCAGTTTAATTCCAAGGCAACATGTCAAAAGGGAATTCTACTCAAGGGATATTTAAATCACGCAGTTTTTTTAAGCTAAGCCGTGGGATCAAAAGGAAATCAACTCATATACATGGCAAGTATTTTTTTTCAGAATGGTGCTCAAGCAACATGTGTTTCAAATCTGTTCATTCATTTTTGGAAAGATATCAAAGAAAACAAATCAGTGCAAATGCAAGTTTTTTCCTTTCCAGGAAATCAGCATAATTCTCGGATTATACGTGTGGGAAGTTTTCTACAATTCACGGCATTAAAAACCAAAGATTCACAACATTCTTGTATGACTGTAAATCAAGCAGCAAAAGGGGCAACGATGCAAAACAGGAAAGCAATAATTCATTTCAATCAGGGAAATTCAAAAGGGGCAAGTTTTTTTAAAGCCGATTTTTTCAAGGATTGTATAAGAGGAAAACCAGCATAACAAATCTGAGATCTTTTAAATTCAAAAGGGGCAAGTTTCATTCAAGAATCTGTCACGCAAGTGCAATCAAAACCGAGAATTCAAAGCAGGGAAACCGACGCAAATCAAGCCAAGTCACGTTATTGAAATCAGAGTAATTTTAGGATTCTATAATCCTATATGAACACCAATCATCACTGGCGATTAAATTATCGAAAACCAAAACCAACTCGCAAGGAATTCAAAGCAGAAAAATTCAGAAAACTCACTGTTTTCGATTGAGTAAATTCCCAAATCGAAGAGAAGCAAGCCGCAAGTTATTAAGCCATCAGAGATTCAACTTTTCATAATCAATCGTTCGAATTGGGGAAGAATTGACAAACACTAGAATTTCATAGAGCCGCCGCCATTTTTTTTTAATTTCCAAAGCAAAAGAGAGATCGGCCAAACAAAATGAAATAGGGGTGCACTAAATCCACAAAGGGCCGGCTAAGCTTAAAAGGGAATGACCTTTATACTTTAACACCTAGGGTTTTAGTTTTGTTTATTATTATTTTTTTATTGTGCTTTGTATTTGTAAACAATTCTGAACAGTTCTAGAGTCTGTAAAATCTAGGAATTCAGTCAGGGTGTTGACTGACAGTTGACAGAGTCTGTAAAATCTGGGTTACTGATTACGGGGTTGTAATCAGGGGAAATCTGATCGAGTGGATATTGGTCAGTCTAGGGATTTGAGCGTAGGGTTAGAATAGGAGCAGGGTTTGCGAGTGTACATGGTCTTGTATGCGGGATCTGTTCTATCACCTAGTAGAAACCTTAGGAATGCAGCAGTAGGCAGAGTTTTGCCGAAGCTGGGTATCTCTGTGTGTGATTTATTTTCTGCACTTTTATGTCTGCTGCATTCTGTGATCTGTTTATTATTTAATATCCTGTCAGTTTTCAATTCAGGTAAAAATTGTAATTAACCCTATTCACCCCCCCTCTAGTGTTAATCTAGATCCAACAGCATGTTGTTTACAAATGCTACTAAAGAAACACTAAAAGAAGTAGCGTCGGAGATGTATAGAATTCCATGCCCTTGGGAGTTGGAATCCGTCTATTGTTTTTAGTTCAAATGTATCATCCGAGAATTTTTGGCTTATCACATATGGCCCCTCCCAATTGGGTCCTAGTACTCCGGTTCCCGTCATGATTCTCTTGAGAACAAGGTCCCTAACTTGGAAGGTCCTTCGCTTAACTCGAGCATTGAATTGACGAGCTATTCTTCTCTGATGTGCCATAATTCTGAGTTCTGACTCTTTTATTTTTTCCTCGAGTAAGTCAAGCGCTTCGAGTTGAAGTTTTTCATTTTACGCTTGGCTGAAGTAAATCCTTCTATGAGTCGGAACTTCTAACTCAACTGGGATCATTGCTTCGGATCCTAATATAAGGGAAAACAGAGTGTGTCCTGTTGCAGTTTTATGGGTAATTCGATATGCCCATAGTGCAAGCAGAAGCTCATCAACTCAACTTCCCTTGGCCTTCTCAAGTCGTTTTTTGATGGTTTACTTCAGGATCTAGTTGATTGCTTTAACCTGCCCGTTCGCTTGCGGATGGGCGACGGCTGAAAAACTTTTCTTGATCTTGTATTTGGCATAAAAATCTTGGAACTCGGCACTCTCAAACTGAGTCCCATTATCAGTGATTATTTTCTACGGTATGCCGAACCTGCAGATGATGTTTTTCAAAACAAAGTTGATCACCTTCTTCGAAGTAATAGTGGCTAGTGGCTCAGCTTCAACCCATTTAGTAAAATAGTCAACCGCCACTATTGCGTATTTCATATTACATTTTGCAGTGGGTAGTGCCCCAAACAAATCTATGCCCCAGACAGCAAATGGCCACGGACTGACCATCTGGGTCAATTCTGTTGGTGGTGCTCTCGGAATTTTCGTGAATCTTTGACACTTGTCGCATCTTTTGGTATAAGTCATCGCCTCCAAGTTTACACTAGGCCAAAAATAGCCATATCACAGAACTTTCTTGGCTAAAGTCTGACCACCAATGTGACCTCCGCAGTCTCCTTCATGCAGTTCTGTCAAAATTGCTTTTGACTCTTCCTTGGATACACATCCTAGTAATGGCATAGAGAATCCTCGTCTGTACAACCTCCCGTCCTGAACAAGATATAACGGAGCCTTGCGCAGTATTTTCCTCCGCTTTTTTGGTTCCTCAGGGAGCGTTCCGTTAAGGATATATTCCTTAATCGGTGTCATCCAGGACATAGGTTCTTCAACCGTTTCCATGATCCAGTCAACATCTTCCTCCTCAATGGCAGGGGTTGTAAGGACTTCAATGGGTATTAACCCAAGCAAGTGTGCATCAGAAGAACTAGCATATTTAGCGAGAGAGTCCGCTTTTGCATTTTCTTCTCTTGGAATGTGAGATATGGTGTAGTGATCGAGGTTGTTGAGAAGTTCTATAGCTTTAACAAGATAAGAAGGAAGATTTCCAACTTTGGTCTGGAATTCTCCATGGACCTGACCCACTACCAATTGGGAATCACTGAAGATCTGCATGGTTTTTAAATTCAGCTCTTTTGCTAATTTAAATCCGTTTTTCAATGCTTCGTATTCGGCCTCATTATTAGTTGACGGAAATTCCAACCTTAATGCATAACACAAGGAATGGCCTTCTGGAGTTTCTATGACAATTCCAGCTCCCGAACTGTAATCATTCTTTGAGCCATCAATGTATAGTTTCCAACTAGCGACTGTCCTTATTGGTTCATTAACTCCATCACCTCTGTTCATAAACTCGGCAATGAAATCTGCTAAAGCTTGCTAATTGATAGCTCTTCGGGGGTGATAAGTGATGTCATATTGGCTGAGCTCAATATTCCATTTCAATAGCCTTCCTGAGGTTTCTGGACGGAAGAGAATTTGCCTTAGCGGCTGATCCATGAGGACTTTTATTGGATGGGATTGAATATATCGTCTCAAGTTCTTTGAGGCGACGAGTAGACAATATGCAAGTTTTTCCAGCCTTGGGTAGTTCAATTCTGCCCCCGTAAGCCGCTTACTAATATAGTAAACCGGCCGTTGGATCTTAGCATCCTCGCGAACGAGTGCGGCGCTCAATGCATGTGGTGATATAGCCAAGTATAGGAATAGCTCTTCTCCATTTCTGGGTTTAGAAAGCATCGGTGGAGACTCCAAATGTTGAATTAACTGTTCGAAAGCCATTTGACATTCTGGGGTCCATTGGAAATCTTTATTTCCTTTTCTTAAAGCGTTAAAAAATGGGATGCAACGATCCGTTGCTTTAGAAATGAAGTGGTTAAGGGCAACAATCTTCCCATTCAAGTTCTGAAGCTCCTTTATCGTTTTTGGCGCTCGCACTTCTCGTAATGCCGTGATTTGGGAAGGATTTGCCTTAATGCCTCTGGCATTGACTATGAACCCGAGATATTTTCCTGAAGAAACCCCAAATGAGCATTTCAAAGGATTTAACTTCATGCCGAATTTTCTTAGGATATGGAACATCTCTGCTAAATCCTCTAGGTGATCTTCAGCCTTCTTAGACTTTACAAACATGTCGTCGACGTAAACCTCCATAGTGTTCCCAATCTGAGATTTGAACATGGAGTTCACAAGACGTTGGTATGTTGCTCCTCATTCTTTAGTACGAATGGCATAACCTTATAATAGTACAAGCCTCTGTCAGTTATAAAACTTGTGTTCTCCTGATCTGGTTCATGCATCATAATTTGATTGTATCCAGAATATGCATCCACGAAAGATAATAGTGCATGCCCTGCGGTTGCATCGACAAGATGATCGATTCTAGGCAGAGGGAAATTGTCCTTGGGACATGCTTTGTTAAGGTCTGAATAATCTATGCATACTCTCCACTTTTCATTAGACTTCTTAATGAGAACTGGATTCGAGACCCAGTCAGGATATGTTGATGTTCGTATGAAATTATTCTTAAAAAGTCTATCTACTTCTTCTTTTAACACCATTGATCTTTCAGGTCACTGAGTTCGTCGTTTTCATTTTACAGGAGTTAAATTGGGATTAACATTCAATTTATGAACAATTACATTTGTTGATATTCCACACATGTCTGAGTGCGTCCAAGCAAAGGCATCTAAATTTGCTTTTAGAAACAATATCAAATCCTTTTGCAGCTTTTGACCCAATTAAGAACCTATCTTTAAGACTCGGTCAGGATCTTTGTCATGTATTAAAATAGAAATAGTATCTTTGGCCGGCGCCGCTCTGTCTTCCCCCATACTGGTTTTTCTTTGGTCGATTTCCTTCTAAGCCCCACTATGCTCCCCAGTATGAGGGCCCTGCCTTAACTGCTATAAGGGGGTTCAAGAATGCGGGGCGGAAGCTCTACATTCTGTTTCACTTCTTTCTTCCTTGCCTCAGCGAGTTCCATCAGGTAGCACTCCCTTGCGATTTTCTAATCACCTTTGACTATTCCAACTCCGTTTTCAGTGGGAAATTTCATCGTTAGGCACCATGGCGCCATTGTTATTCTGAAAGCTGCGAGGGTTGGCATTCCAAGGAAAGCATTATAACCGGACCACTCATCGATCACGACGAAATCTTGCTTTTGTGCCTCCTTGTTTTCCCCTTCTCTGAGCTCAATAAGCAGATTGATGACTCCGATTGGCTGAATAGCTTGTCCAGTGAATCCATGGATTTTTCTCTGACAAGCTTTCACATCCTCCATAGAGCGTTTCATCATTTGAAAAGCACTGATGAAAAGGACATGGACGAATGCTCCACTATCATCCAGAACTCTTCGAACAATGGCAGGACCCAGGCCTATGGTTATCACCATTGGATCTTCGGTTGGAGTTATCAATCCCTCTGAGTCTCGATCCCTAAACACAATGTCATCCCAGGGAGACCTTGGTATCTTTGCCGGAAAAGCTTCATCCATAATCATGAGTTCTTCTCCCCTCAGGAGGTTTTTCATCTCATTAGCATATTTCACAATGTCCCCCCAATTTTTCCTGGCGGGGTGCGAACCTCCTGATATGGTGTTAATGATCAATCTTGGCATTAAAGCGTTTGCAGCATTTTCACTTTGCTTTGGTTGTCCTGTGGATGTTCCTTGACCTTAGGGAGCTTGAATACTTTGTGGATTCTTCGTGTATTGTTGAAGTCTATTCTTCCTTATTAGTTCTTCGATTAAGCTCTTTAGGTGCCTACCCTCATTCGTGCTATGACCTGGCTGGTTATGAAACTGGCAAAATCTCTCGGATTTTATGGCGGCATCGCTGACCTTTATCTGCTTTGGTATCGGGTAATCTTCAGTCTCCTTGGTGGCCATGTAAATATTTTCCATCGTTTCGTTCAATGGAGTCAACTCCGAGTTCTTGAAGAAGTGGAACTTCTTGTTGACTCGATTGTCTTTCCAATCATTACCACGTTTCTGACCTCCAGGGTTTTTCTGGTTGCTTTCCGCATCATTATTCTTCTTTTCAGATTGTATGCTGCTTTCCGGGATGTCCATAGCATAGGCAGGATCCTCATCCACACCTATGTATTCCTCAGCCTTATCAAACAACTCCTCTAGAGTGCTTGGTTTTTTCTTTTTAATCCACCGTCCGAGCTTGGTTTTCTTACTTGTAGCCCCCTTTAAGGCCATCAAAGCTAGGCGAGGCTCATAGTTTCCTACTTCAGCTGCAGCGGTATTAAAGCGAGTAAGGAAGGCCCTAACGGATTCTCCTGGTCTTTGCTCGAGTTCACTCAATTCCATAACATCTCGCACTTTTGTGGCTTAAAGTCTAAATTGCTTTCTGAACAACTTGGCCAGGGTAGCGAAATCGTCCACTGACCTCGATGGCAATTTGGTGAACCAAAGCGACACCACCCCCTCAAGGTAAGTCGAAAAGTACAAACACTTCAACTCATTAGTGGCACGAGCCCCATCCATGTGTTGGTCGTACTTGAACAGAAACACATTTGGATCAGTCGTCCCATTATAAGCTTGCACCACTGGAGGCTTGAATTTTTTCGGATATGGTGCCATTTTGATTCTTTCGGTGAGCGGTGTTTTTGTGGGAGCAAATCCCCATTCTTTTTCATCATCTTGTTTCTTCCGATTTCTCTCCATGATTTTATGGATCATTTCTGATATTCGTTCCTCCTCATTGTGTTGGTCTGCGGGGGCGGACGCCGTCCTCCTTACCGGATGTCTGCCTAAGCAGATGGTCACGGTTCAGATTTCGGGGCCCTGAACCTCCCGCTTAGAGAGGTGCCCCTTTGGCGGAACCGAGCACTTGTTGAGAAGTCGCTTTATCAGGATGATCGCGAGCGGGTAGCTTTGCCTCCTTATGGTTAGTATTCGTCATCTCTTTGACAAAATTTCCTCGGATTGGGCTTGAAGAAGAGGAACCGGTGTTTTCTATATGTGGAGTCTGTATGGATTTAGCATGGGCAGTCTTCATGGTGACTTTTGTTGTAGCGGCTTGCATAGCGAACATTGTTTCGAATCTCTTCATCATGGCCTCATTTGCAATATTCATTTGGTTGGTTAAAGTAGCGGCCACTTCATCTAACTCTCGTCTTGTTATGGCGGCTCCAGCCCCGGAACCTTCTCCAACCTCAAATCGGGTGATAGGAGGAGTAGTTTCACGATCGGCGATATTATCACCATTTTCGGCATTTTGATCCGTGATCCTTTTTGATGGTCTACCCGGTTTACCCATAGCTTAGGCAAAGGCTTGGAGTAGATCGTAGTAAAATAGGATTGAATCTTTTCTAATGCAAGGCTTCAAAACTTGTGGAAGAATGAAAGAAGATGGAGGATTGAATGGGCCCCACGGTGGGCGCCAATTGTTGATCTCAAAATTTGAGTCAACAACAAGGTTGCAAGATGCACTTCACAATATCCACAAGAATAGTAAGAATGGAGTCAAGAAAACCAAAGAAAAAGGCGAGTAAAGGGAGACACAAAGTTTTTATAGTGGTTCGATCAAACGTGATCTACATCCACTTTGCTAAGTGATTCCATTATTGTATTTAGGATTACAAAGCAAACATACACTCTCAATACATTTATGATTCACCTCACTTTTCTCACTCTTTGACTTAGTAAAGTTCCTATGAGAAATAAATGAGATCCTCCAAGTATGGATGTTGATAGAATTAACCCAAATTCTCTCACAAGTCGTGATGAATCTTCATGTCTTCACAATGAATCCGGAAATGAATCTTTGAATTAAAATGTTTGAGATGATCAAATTGTTTAGAAGAGTTTGAGAATAGAGTTTAACAGCCCTTCAGGATCACTCCCAAGCCCCCCTTCAAAAGTGGAGTTGAACCCCTATTTATAGAAATGAGGGATGGCTGAAATATGGGTCTTCAGGTTTTGGCTCGGGCTGTTCAATATTTACAAAAATGCCACTGCTAGTTGGCGCCAGCTTTCGCCAGCTAATTGCCAGCTTTCAAGTGCCAAACCGATTCAGATTACCCCAACCCGGAGCCAGAAGTGCCCCGACCCAAGTCAAACCATACCGACCCGCTCCAGAAAAGAGTACTTCAATTCTCTTTGTGTTGCTATGGGACGACCCGACCAGGCACTGTCCGATCCGATCCAAAGCCATTCAGACCGATCCAGTTGTTATGAAAGTAGACCAACCCGAGCCACCTCTTCAAGAACTAACCAACCCGATCGATGAGACACACCGACCAGATCCATTCCTTATGAGCAGTCCGACCCGATTCAATGTGAAGAACTGAACTGGCTGATCTGCCTCGACCCGAGTCAAACCATACTGACCCGCTCCATATTAATGCACATGTAAATTTGTGGATAACACCTCTTTATTCCTCAATTGCTTGACATTGCCCCCTATGATCTGAGTTGGAATACGATTGAGTGACACTACTCACTCGATATCAACCTCCTTAAGCTTCTTTGGCTCCTTCACCTCCTTGGAATCATGTAAGCAATTTCTCAAGTATGAAACATGGATGACATCATGCACACCCACTAGCCTCTCTAGTAGCTTTACCGTATAAGTCGTCTTCTCTACTCTTCCAACTATGCAGAATGGTCCTACAAAACTATGGGCGAGCTTTCCAATGATCCAAATCTCATAACATTTCCCAATGGTGATACCGTGATAAATATAAGTCCCCAACATCAAACTCTATATCCGCCCTCCTCTTGTTAGCATATGACTTCTTCCTTTCTTGGACCGCTTTCATTTTTTTCCTGATCAATTCGATCTCTCTAAAGTCTCTAGAATCATGTCAGGTCTAAGTAGGAATCCATCTATGTTCACCCACCAACAAGAAAGTGATCTACATGGTTTTCCATATAGAGTCTCAAAAGGAGCCATTCCGATAAATGCTTGGAAGCTGTTATTCTACGCAAACTCTGCTAAAGGTAAGTGCTCCTACCAAGTCCCTCCAAAATCCAGAAAATACATCCTAAGATTATATTTACCCTTTTCGTTCGACCACCCATCTAAGGGTAAAATGCTATGATCATTCTCAACTGAGTTCCCAATGCCCTCCGTAGACATTTCAAAAATTCATTTGTGAAGATCAGATTCATATCACTAAAAATGTTGGAGAGGGCTTAAAGAAGTTGGACTATCTTTCTGATATACAAAGATGCCAATGAAGCAGAGGACCTCTTTCTCCCAATAGGTAAGAAGTCGGTGCTATCAGTTAATCTATCAAAAATCAACCAAAGACTTAGGATGCGTTTGGTTAAAAATGAGTTTTGGATTTTTAGTTTTCAAAATTAATTACAAAATGTTAAAGGTGCAAAAGGAGGATTGGTAGAATGAAAGGAAGATGGAGGGGACCGTGGAGTGATGTAGCAATCATGGAAGGAAGAATTGGTCTCCATGTTTCTCTCATTTCTCAAAACATGAAAAATAGATAAAAGTTGTTTTTTATTTTGTGTGTTATTTTTTTTTCTAAAATGGCTGTTTTCCATAATATACATGCGTTGTGCACATTTTTATATGGAAAAAAACCAAAAACTTAAAATGGTAAACCAAACAATACCTTATATTTTCCCCTCTAGATTGGGGAAAACCATCTAAGTAGCCATCGATATGCTTTCCCACTTCCATCGTGGAACTTCTAACGGATGGAGTAGTCCTCCGAGATTCCATTGCTTTTCCTTGACCCTTTGGCAATTAAAACATTTAGCCACAAACTCAACTACATATTTCTTCATCCCATTCCCAAAGAAGACTCTCCTATATCCATATACATCGTAACACCACCAGAAGATGGTCATCCGCAAATGGTGTTCCTTTGATAACAACGCACTTACAATGTCACCGGTGCGAGATACACACAACCTCTCATCCCTTCTCATCCATCCTTTGGAATATAAGGAATAAAGTTGAAGATTCCCTGAGACCTCTTCTCTACTAATCATATCTATGATATCGACAAGCTATATATTCCTCTCTATTTTGAACTATTCTTATCAATAAGGGTGGTTAAATCTCTAAAACTATCAACAATCCTGAAATGAAATCCATAGAGAGCATGCAATTGAAGGTAGCTATACATTCCAAATTCTACAAGTCTACATATAAGGGGCTTAAGGTTTCTCTATTCTAACTCAACGCATCAACGATCATATTCCCCTTATCGGGGGTATAAAAAAAATCTCAAAATTGTAGGCTGCCGAAAACTCCATCCACCGCTTTGTACCAAGTGCAGATCCTTTGGAAAAAATTACTTCAACGAATTATGATCCACGAACAGATCGATCCTCCCACCAAGTAGATAGTGACTCCATGACTTGAGTTCAAAAATGATGGCAACCAATTCCAAGTCGGGGTGAGGTACTTTCTTTCGTGAGTCTTCATTTTCCTACTTTCATAACTTACTATCCTACATCTGGCATCAGAACTGCACTTAGAACGGTATCACATGAATTATTGTAGACTGTAAAAGAGGTATTACCATCTAAAAGTACTAACACCTGTGCACTAGTAAAGGCTTTCTTAAGCTTCTTGAAGGAACCTTCACAGTCATCATTCCAAATAAATGCCAAATTCTTCTTGGTAAGACGGTTTAGTGGTACTGAGATCTTCATGAAATACTTAATAAACTTTCTATAGTAACCCGCTAAACCAAGAAAGCTTCCGACCGCGGTAGCATTCTGGGGGTTTTCCAATCTTACACCGCTGCCATCTTGGCAGGATCCATAGCTAAGCCTTTTTTAGTGACCATAGTCCCCTAGAAATGCATCTAATCCCTCTAAAATGACATTTAGAGAACTTTTCTTTTAGCCTATGCACCCAAAGGGTGTAGATAACCTCCTTCAAGTGCAAGGCAAGCTCTTCCTCCCTCGTAGAGAAAACTAGAATGTCGTCGACGGAAACTACGATAAAATAATTTACGACATCTCAGAAAACTCTACTCGTTAAGTTAATGAAGTATGTTAGAGCATTAGTTTGCCTAATGTTTATAACCCACCAATCAACGGATCCTTAGCGCGATTGAATTACCGTTTTTTCCATTCCGTTCTCCAATACCCTTTGCTGGTGAAAACCAGTGACCAAGCCTAGGAGAGAAAACCCTACAGATCCTACAAGCTAGTCAAAAAGATCGTCTATCTGTGATGCTGGGTAGTAGTTATTCTTAGTGAGCTTACTTATTTTTCGATAATCAACATATAATATGAAGAAACCATTTGCCATTGTAGAAAAGACGACTGTTTCCTCTCACTTTGAGATACCATGCCTAATAAAACCTTTCGCCAAGAGCTTTCAACTGGCTTGCTAACCCTCTCCTTTCCATCAAAGCCATGTGCCTTACAGGTAATGCCATAGGTCTGGCATTGTTAGAAAGATAAATCTAAAACTCGATCTCTTGCTTTGGAGGTAGCCCTCTCACCTTTCCAATGCATTAAGGAAATCTCAAACTATGGGGATTGAACCAATCTTGTCCGCGGATACATCAAGGGAATGAAAGTAACTCAACATGACTGACCCTCTACAGTCATAAGAAATTTGAAGGTTTCGTCCGCTGCATGTACATAACATGGAGACCCTCCTCTCACCGTCTTAGGATAGTCCCTTAAGTGGCTTATCAATTTATCCTCAAAATCACCACATAACCCGAAAATCCCAAAACATACACACCACACTCAAACTCTATCCCTAGAACCAAAATTTTCAAACCTTTACATATCAGTGATAAGTGTGCTGATCCTCCCATAGGGTTAGAGACAATTATATGATCTATCACCAAGGACATTTTTAAGTGCAAATAATATACTTATTATTCGGAAATAAAGGAGTGTGACCCTCCCAAATTAAATAGTGTGCGGATAGAGAAATCAAAAATAAAGATCAAACCTTCAATATAAACTTTTCTAACTCTATCCAGTCTGTCACTAGATGATTGAACTGCATCTAGAACTATAACCTATGCCGACCGAGTGCTAGTCCTATACACAACTCTTGTCTTCTCAGGGCAAGTCCTGCTAAAATGCCTTGGCTACTCACCTATGAAATATTTTCCCTCCATCTTCCCATTTCAACAACTGAAGCATGGTGACCCACTGTCCCACAATTATGGCATTTCTCCTCTTTTCTAATTTCACTCTTTTGTGATCCACCAATTTTCTTCTTGTTATTACCATTCTTGTTCTTTTACCCTATGCAATTAATGCTTTACTATTACTCCGTCATACCCCTACTATATCACATAGTGGATTTCTACAGATACGTTTTTTCAAATAGGCTCTTAAATAGCATTTCGGCTTTAAGCCCAGCTATATTCCAATATTCCCAGCATATCCCATTATTTCAGCTATATCTTCTATAAAAAATGAATTTTAAAATGACTTTTATACATTGTAAAACTTATAAAATTAGTTTTTTAATAGAATTTTTAACATATATTTTTCAGAATAGAAAATACTATAATATTATATTAAATTTAATCAAGCTAAATAGAAGTTTACATTTACTTACGCATATTTGCATATGCTTTTATTATAAAATTAATAAAGTACTAACTATAATTAAATTGAATGTTTAATTTCCATTTATTTATCACTTTTATATTTATAACAGCATTCAATATGAGTTATATATAGTATTCTAGACTCATCTGCTATATCCGCAATTTCTTCGCTTTATCCTCGATACAAGTTCTTGCACCTCTACCGCATTGGATTCGTTGAGTGCTTTAACTACACAGCTTTCAACAACGCTTTTTCGAGACTATTGCTTTCGTAGCTTCATTAACTTCCTTCTTACCTACCTCCAACATTAAAGCCATTTCCACTAAGGACTTGAATGTAGCTCCCATCATTACATGAGTAAGTGCTAACTCTTGAAGCGGTTATTTCATCCCTTTGCGAGTTTCAATGCCTTCTTATGCTGAGCATTGGCAAGCTATAGCTCGATCTTGATAACTAGTTAAACTGATAGATATAATTTTTGATTGTCGGATCTTCTTGTTTTAATTCGATAAACCTATCCAATCATGCTTCCTCTTCGGCTTGGGATAGAAACTTCCTTTCAAACCACTCACGAAAACGTCACATCCTAACTCTCTAGCCTTGGTCATAAGCTCCTTCAACTAATAAGAAGGCTCTCTTTTCGGCTTCCACGTGGAAAGATGAACTCTCTCCGTATCTCCAAGTTTAATCAGGCCAAATATTCTCTTGGAAATCCTCAACCATGCACGAGACTCTACACAAGTCTTAGTCCCCATAAAAGGTCTAACTTTTAAATTGAAAAAAATCTATGTAATAAAATACGAAATCTACGTTTGATGAGCTTCAGCTATACACGCCAACCAACTTTATTATATTGGAAAAATGTAAACTTTATTGCAAAAACAAATAGGTTTATTACCATTCAAAGCTTCCCTAGGGATCTCGCTAGTTCTCGTACAAGAGTTAACAATTTAGCCTCTCTATTATTAGTTGATTGAAAAGAACAAGAAATAAAGTTGATGGTTCATCATGGTCTAAGAGCATGCTTAGGGATCCTGTCATTTCCCGTACACGGATAGAAGACTTAGCCACTATTATTGTCTGATTTCCGCAAGTCAATTAATGATAAGGCCCAAATGAGAGCTACACTCACCTTTTCCCTTTTCAACTGATGGTTGTTCCTGTCCTAATGATGTGGTTTGATTTTGGACATATTACCGCAATTATCTATTCCTCACTTACTTTTCGATGATATCTCGCAAGTGTTTGCATTCATTTGTTTCATATCTAGCAAATTCATGAAACAGGCAAAATTTTCCAAAAGTCATGTCTCATTCAGTAGGCTCCCGTCCGGAAGACAGTCTTTAATGTCTATGAATATTTGTTTCATACTTGCATTTATTTTTTTCTATGATTCGAACTTTGGCCCTGTTTTGAATTGGTTTACTAGGCCTGAGTTGCTATCAGCCTTGTGCTTTCCTTTGTTGTTTCAAGAGTAGGATGGTGCTCCATCCTTAACATTATTAACATTAAGAACTTGTCCATCTGCTCTAGTGCCCCCCTTCCTTAGAAACATCAAACATGTTAGCTTCAAAGTAGAATTCCTCGAGATTCCATGAGGGATCCCTTCCTAGGGATATCCTGAACTTAGAATTGTCTTACGACGCCAGAAACTGCAGCCATGAGTACGATTGATGGATCTGATCGATCCACTGAAACCACTACATCATTAAATCTTTGAAGAAATTTGCGCAGAGTCTCACTGGTCCTTTGCTTTATGGTTGTTAACATCACCTCATTTTTTTGCCTAGAGATATAGACCTAGAATTGTTCGACAAACCTTTCCACCAAATTTCTCCATCTTCTAATTTAGTTTGATCTAGTCGCTGAAACGACATTGTAGCTATATCCAAGGGAAAGAGAGAAAAGTACTTGGCTATGACATTGTTGGATGCCCCCAGTATTTCCGCATGGCGAATGAATCACATGAGATTGGAATTAGGATCCTTCCTACCGTTGTAAGCTTCTAGGACCTACGCCTTAAAATCTAGTGGATTTCGAGAGTTCATGATGTTTTAAGTAAATGTGGATTTTGATTATAATTTCAAGGCTGAGCGAGATAGTCCACCTCTCAAAACCCTTTCCATCATATCCATGATTTGATTGTCGTCGTTTAGCAACTGACGCGATCTCCTGATATAACGCCCACAACTCGAATGCTTTGAATATCGTCCTATGTTCAAGCCTGAGCGTACCTAAATTCCATTGCCTATGCCAAAAATGCGAGGTCTGGAATTGAAAGCCAATTCACAGTCGCAACCGGTTTCCCCCTGCATTAAAGGGATCGATACCAATCCCAAAGTGGAGGTCGGTACCGACTTCTCTAGGTGTGGGGGAAGTTGCCCCTGGTTCCAAATTGAGATTCCTCATGGTGTTGGATCAGGGTCCAACAACTGTATTTTGATTATCAGGTCTTCGGTCCAACTTGATTGTGGAACTATGTCATCGTTTCCTCATGACGTATTAGCAAGCTCTCTTGACGTTCAAGGCGGCTTTGGAGATTGTTCACCACCTTGTCCCTATCTTCCCTAGTCAAGTACAAGGAAGGATTTCCTATAGAAGAAGCCTGGTGACTCCCTCCTGAAGTTGTTGCACCTTATGGTTGTTTATCCGTGTCTTTCTTCTTCACTATTTTTTTCTAAAAAAATTGAATTTCCTTGAGTTGAAGTAGTAGCCCCTACCTGGTGTGCCAAAGGCTCATAAGTGATTTTGGTCAATCATGTGTCAATACCCGATTCGTATGTAAATCACAGATAGTAATCACAAAACGGTCGCAACCTTCCGACACTATTGTTGCTTTCGCTCCCTTATATCCCATGTCTTTATGGGAAGACGAACGTAATGTAGCATTCATTGATATTCACATGGAGTATCTGCATGACAATGCTCATTCCATAAGTACATTTTACGCAGCCATATGTAGCTGTGAATTTCAGCGCATAGTTTGGTCTTAACTAGATATAGTTTGGTCTTAACTAGATTTGAGACCCGAACAAAGAACAAATGGGAAATCAGAAGCGCACCTGGATCGATTGGAACAAACTGCTTACGGTTCAAGGCAGATGGTGGAAAGCAGAGTACGACCTGCTTGATGACTCCAAGGAACGGTTTGTCACCTCTGTGCGTAAATGCAAGAAATTCAGAAAATCATTCGAAGCAGTTCAAAGTGTTGGATCCAAAAGATTGCATCATAAAGAACACCAGCAGGTATAAATACTTCCACCTCCACATTTTAGCTTTTCACTATTGATGATACAACTTTGTACAGAGATTAGACGATCGGCGTCTTCGTATCTATTTCTAGGAGACAGACCAAGTGTGGCAGCTAGAGCGGGCATGTGTCTAAATGACCGTTTGTTCAGAGTGTGCGGTTCACCAACAACATACAATGTTGTCTTTTTCTTTTTGCATAGAAGATTTTTCGTGGCGATCCCTTTATTTGGATGAAATTGAGACGCTATAGAGTGATAAGAGGATAGTGAGATGCATCGTTACCGATCGTTTGAGTATGCTCCATAATTGTAGTAATTTGTTTTGTTTTATTTGTTTGTATGTGACAATCCAGAAATTGCAATATTTAATGGAAAATATAGTAATATAAGATTTTATAGTCACCATTAGTTGCTAAAAATAGCTAATCAAATCAATGAATAAACTAAACAATGTAACTTTATATTCCTACCCTAGTGCTGAAAGTATCCTAAAAGCAGTAGAATACAAATTTAGTGAAAACATTCACTGGCCCAACATTCTGAATCATCATCATCCATTGAACCCTTCACATAATCCAGCAAACGCAGCCACTGCTGTACATGCCATGGTCTATTTTTGTTGATATGACTGACCACAAATGAAAAGCAGTAAAACAATAACCCATGTGTGCATATGCTGCAAACAGACTGCATGCACATAAGATAACAAACACAACTATACTATATTTGTCTCTGGCTCTTTTGTACAGTGGATACATTGGGTACATTTTCTGATGTATAGGACATAAAAGAACTGCTATAGGCAGGCAGGAAGCATTTTATGTGTTGTACGAACAGTACAATGCATGTGACAATCTTCAACTTGTATTTTTAATTTTCTGGAAACCTCATCTCACGGATCTTGCCCCTTCTTATTTAATGCACGCTACATATTATCTGCATCTCTATCTCGTATATATATATAACCAGAAACTTACATTTTATTTACTGAATTGATTAAGCTGTCGAGTTTGTACAATGGGTTCTTGGGTAAGGTCGATCACCACCCCATTTAAGAAAGTAGGTACTCTCTTCAACCCGGCTAGAGATAAGAAATCTCAAGCACAAGGTCATTTTTCAGGTTAGTGTATATATATACATTGTGGTTTTTGTTGATGATTTCTCCTTATATATGTATATATAGTTAAATGGGTTTCCAATGTATATGTACAGGACATGAAGGTGATGGGATGAAGCTAGAAGGAGAGGTGATGGCTTGCGCATACGAAGATGTTCAAGTGATGTGGTCCATTCTTGACCAAACTAAGACACGAGACCGCAATAGTACAGCACCTTAAAAGAATCTTGAGTCGGACCTGTTTTCATTTGAGTTGATAGATTAGCTATTAATACAGCATTTATCCTGATATCTGGAGTCGCATTTAGTTGGCAGTTTTGTTTGCAAACATTGCTGTTGATTTGGTATATTGTTTTAGAGTGATGCTAGGCTGTCCGAATCCTATTCGGTTTGATTATGCAAATTAGGCAAAATAATTGAATTCAGGTGGAAGTATTGTAAATTCACGAAAAGCAAGGGCTGAACTCAGGAAAAAAACATAAATCGTGTGGCTGTGGATATTTCGATTAAACAACCCCGCTTTTCGGGTAAACTAGCATTTTTGATTCTTTTTATAACTGCCTTCTTACTCTCTCACGAAGAGAGGAAAGGAAACCCACTTTAACAAACGGGTATGGAAACTCCCAAACTATTCTCTTTTCAACAACAGCCACAAAAGGATGTATCGATCCATGAAAATCAAGTCCAAATCGCGAAGCATCAGCGAGCCTGGCTACCACGATAAATCCGTCTTCACCGTACCAACGTCTGTGTAACGACCCGGATTTTTGGTCTGTTAATTTTAAATATTTAATATTTGTTTTAAATATTTAGTTGATAATATAAATTAATTTTTATATTGAGTTATCGATTTAATAATCAAATATAATTTAATTTAGAATATATCGAATTATTTTAATTCGAAATATAATTGAAATCGAAAATAAAAACTGAATCAAAATGATTCAGATGACAAGTAGGAATTTTATTTGATATATACGATAATAAATAATAATTTATTATCAAAGAATTTGTGGTTTTCGAATTTAAATTATATTATATTAATTTAATATGGTATATATGTTGAAATTAAATTTCAGAATATTTAACGTTGAGTTCAGAATAGGGTTATTACATTGAAATGTCGGTCGGTACGCTAGAATAGCGGTTCGAGATTTAAATTAATGGACCCCGAGATATTTGATTGTGGATAGGTTCGAAATCAAATTGATATCCATCTAAAAAGAATAAAAATCGCTTTATATCGAACCGTATTAAATACGAGATCAAATCGAAGTCAAAACAAAATCAAATCACATTTAATAAATGGTGTACTTAACCTACCCTACCTTGTACCCGCCTACAGACTTTTCCTTCATGCTGAAGCATTCTCCAATTATATAAACGCAGCATCCTTCGGTTCTCTCCTTTCATTCCTTTATTTTGTAAACCAATTTGAGAGAAAAAGCTTCAGATAAAAATATAAATGGCCGTTGTGTTTTATACAAATGAAAATCGATCTACAGATCGCAAACCCCTCCTCCTATTTTTTTTGCAAAAACAAAGTGGGCTCAGAAAGAATAAAAAAACCCATAGCTCATTCTTTTAATTTCTCGTTTTTTTCTCAATCGAAAACTTCGATCTTTGATTAAACCGATGGTTTGCAGTAAGAGGGGTGCGATGCGGTCTTCTCATGATCGAACTCGAGATGTCAGTTAAGGGTTTCAAAAGATGATATCGAGGGTTTTGATTGGTTCGAACTCGTGAATCAAGGAGAAAAGGGTAGTGATCGATTAGGGTTGCAATCGGAAGGGGAAAGCTCGATTTAGAGTAGCACTAGTGGAGAGCGGATGGGTTCTTGCTCGGGATGTCGTGATTAATTTTGGGGTATTTGCTACCCTGTAGCTTGAAGTCGAACGCAATAGAAGGAAGCAGGTGTCGCGATTTCTTCAGAGACCTTGAGCTATGCGGTTTGGTGATGAACGTGTAGAGCAGACAGTCAGGAGTTGAATGAGGGAGCTCAGGTATGATGGAAAGGGGTTTGGCGCCTGGAGGAGTTGGTTATAGTGAAGAACTGATGGGTTTTAAGGTTCGACGGCATGAAGGTTGGGAGCACTGGTCCGAGATATTTTGGATGGTGGTATAGGGGTTACTGTGTATACAATTTAGGAAATAAAGATTTAATCATGGCATTAAGGTATAAAGTTTTTATTTATATATTTTCAATTTGATTAAAATCTGAAATTTTGGTAAGTAAAATATACATTCTTATATAATTCGAATTGTTTTAAATACTGTATTTGATTTATACAAGGTTAAAATCATGGTTTAAATATTTAATTTAAAATGATTTGATGATTAAATTAAATGGAAAAAGAAAGAGAAAAATATATGTATAAGAAATTTATTTATTCGTTAATTTAAATGAATAAATGTTTATCGGTAAACTTAAATAAAATTATCGCAGGTGCAAATTCATTCGAGAAGATTAGCAATCGATAATTTGGAAATAAGCAGGATATTCGATAACTACAATTTCGGTGAGTAAATCTCACTGAATTTATCTATTTTTGAATTACTTTTAGTCGTTAAAAATAATTGATGGCTGTTTGGTTGCATTAAAATATTATTGTGGCTACTATTAAATATATATTAGTTATTTAGGATTGGTGTTTGTGGTTATTTCATATATATTGGTGATTAGATAGTTCCTGCAGTACCATTAGCGGATGCCCGCGGTATCATTAGCGGATGACCCTATACGCCCCACGCTATGATAGTGGATGACCTTCTATACCGCGATATCCTGCCTCGAAGCAGGATGGGTATTATTTATGTTGACTAACGTCTGTGGATGTAGGAAAAAACAGGTTAGAGGAATCCAAATGGATTCCTCAAAAATTTATTTTTTGTTTGTTTTCGAATATATTATCGTATATGATGTGTTAAAAAACCTATGGTAGATAATTGGGAGATTTGGATGTTAAAAAATTACTAGGCCTAAATGTTGATTTATAAAAATATCGTGAAAAGGATATATTGAGATTTAAAAAGGATAAATCTATTTAATTAAAATAGTATTTGAATTTCGAATGGACTATAAAGATATTAACTTGTTTTAAATAAATAAAACAAGTATTTAATTTATAAATGATATTTATAAATTAAATAACACAGGAAATTTAAGTAAATTTGTAAACGATGTTTATAATGAAATGGAATGATTTCGTTGGATAATCAGAGAATTGAATTGAACTGAATTTATAAACGGGGTTTATAAATGTAGTGGAAATATTTATCATTTGATAATTTGAATATTTAAATTCAAATGTGAATTTAAAAATAGAAATGGGGAAATTATTTTAAAGAAATAAACGATGGAATTTATTATGATATTCAGAATATAAATTGAACTAAAATAAATCCATAAGGATTTATGATATGAATTCGATTAATTTGAATTTATTTAAATAGAAGTTAAATTGAATATGAAAATAAATTGGGTGTTATATATATAACTTATTATAAATAGAAATTTCCAAAATAAGATTTTGGTTTTTTTGATTTACATGTGGAACCTAAGACTTCACTTAAGCCATTGCTTGTCAGTCTTAGTAAACCCCACGGGTAGTGATATACCCCGATTTTTCAACGTCTTCACAATACCTAGTTAGTCATCCCTAGAAATTGGCAGAGATGGCCCTCGAACATGAGACCTATGTCTCATCCCAATTCGCCCACCTCTAACCAAATGAGCTAGGAGTGTCGGGTATAAGATTTTGGTTTTAAATAGATTTCGAAATAGACTTGTTTAAATATAAAACAAGGAAACTTATAAAATGGTGTTTATAAATATAATGAATTAATTATCAAGAGTTAATTTAAATATTTAAATTCAAATATGAATTTAAAATAGAATTTGAAATCATTCGAAAGGGAACAACGGTTTTTATTCCGCAATTCGAAATATCAAAGGGATGAAGTTTCAAATAGGATTTGAAAAGGGAACTTGTTTAAATATATGAAACAAGCAAGTTGAATTTATAAATAGTGTTATAAATTTGGTGAAATAAATTATCATTTGGATAATTTAAACCAATTAAATTCAA
This sequence comes from Allium sativum, assembly GCA_030737875.1. NCBI lineage: Eukaryota > Viridiplantae > Streptophyta > Magnoliopsida > Asparagales > Amaryllidaceae > Allium > Allium sativum. Next base: position 799,136,466 of record CM060922.1, read on the forward strand.
ATTGGAATTTAAAAGTAGATTGGGAAGTGTTTTGAAACAAAACGATTGATTATATTTCGGAATTCAGAATATAAGTTGAATTGAGAAGAATTCAATGGGTTTATAATTGAATTTCGATTATATCGAATTTTATAAATAATTTATTTATAAAAGGAATTGGAATTAAATATAGAAGATCGAAGTATAAATAAATATATTACCGAGTATGGAAAAATCGACAATTATAAGTAATCGGAAATATTAAGTTAAATTGGGAAAATTGATTTGAAATATATCAGAATGGAGTTGAAATTATTATAAACGAAGTTCAAATGTTTATATATATATATATTTATATATATAGTTAAAACAAACTCGTCGCAGCACGGTAGTTCGTAAATTGGCGTTTCGAATTTCAATTGAGTAGACAGAACTCAATTCAAGTCGGAATTTTTTGAAACAAATATCATCAGGACCGATTTGATAATAGTTTTTTAATGAAAGAGAAAAATCTGGATTTCGTCGTATAGATTTTGAGTTATGTCAAAATCAAATTTTCAGAAAAGCAGCGCCATAACCATTATAAAACCATAACGGTTTATTTAATTTTATAAAAGGATTTTAAGCGAATAAAATCCGAATTTCTATTTAGAAAATTTCAGATTTGAGTTGTAAAATATATATGAACTCAAGTGGAGTAATGGATTGATTTTTGAAACAAAAATCAGATTTTTAATTATTGAATAGAATTAACTAATTTGAATAATAATTAGTTAATGAGATTTTTGAATTGAAATTGGGCTTTGAATAAGTGAATTCGATTTGGAAATTTATATTCGAAATCTAAAAGGAAACTTGAATATAAAATGGAATTCGATTTGTTTAAAAGTAAGTTGATGTTATATTAGAACATGTTAAGTTCAGACAAGGAAGTGAAATAGGCAAAATAGCTAGTTAGAAAATAAATTTGCGAATTAGGTTAAGACGAATGAATTGAGTTGAAACCAAGCGGGAATATTTGGATGTGTGTTAAACAGGTTTGGAATGAAGTATATGAAGAGCTATAAATTGAAATGCCCGACCAAAAGGTACACGTTTAAATTCCATATGAGATTTTATGCGTCGAATCGGCAAGCTACTTGGCTTTTTGATTTTCTTTTTGGATGGAAAGGGCCTAGAGAGGCGAGTTGAGTTTTGAAATATTTGCCGGTACAAAGGAGGTTATGGCGAATTGTTTGGGAAATTTAAGGAGTTAGAATATTTTTAAGAAAATTCGATAGTTAGAAATCAATGTATCGATATATATATAGAGTTCGATAAGGAAATGAACTAAAAATAGAATATTATAAACAAAAAGAAAATCTATGAATTTAAATCGAGAAAGAATAGAAAGAGAAAAGTATATACGTTTTAGAAATGGGAAATTTGGTTTAGTATGGTGTTGATTATTCGAGTTAGCAGTCTTGTCTGTTTTGAAGTTAATAATATTTTCAGTCAAGGTCTGAGATGTAATTATACCCCAACTTTATTGATTTCATCATTAGCTGATAAATAGCTAGATTCAATATCGAAGAGAAATGTTTAAAGAGATTTAGTCGAATGCAGTATTTTGGTTTGTTGTAACGATGTTTTACATAACATTTGTTTTAACCCAATAAATGGAAATTTTGGAAATATAATAGTAAATATTTCCTAAGTCTAAAAATGAATGGTTGTGAAAGAAATAAGTAATTGGAATATTTTCCAATTATTAATAGAAGATATTTTCTATGTATAGAAAATAAAAGAAGGCGAGATATGGAAATGTTTTCCAAATAGCGTAAGAGGCCAAGAAGAATATTGAAAACATTGTGTTAACGAATATTGATAAGGAAATGGAGAAGTGTTTTAATTAATGAAATGTTAATTAAGGGCCTAGTGATTGTTTGATGTTTTTAATGGATGTTTGTTTTTCTTCGATAGTTAAATAACCGACTATCGAAGTGTTTGCCAATATCGTTGTCAATTTGGAGAGACCGGTTGGGTTATTATCCGAGAACCACTCCGTATTGGCAGTAGCGTTGCGAATCAGATTATATGAAGATAATCGAAGACGGATTAAAGTGCAAGGGATTTTTCTATTAATAGAAATTGCGCCTTCGGTTTCGTTTAGTCCCAGAAGGAAGTGTATGGACGGATGTCTGACAGAGTATTTCTAGTGATCACATATGTTGTTCTATACAAATATATATAATGGCGGAGAATTTATTCTCTTAGCATAATATCCAGGATATATTTGTGCAATCAATTAGTGATTAACGGATCTGACAATGTGGCATTCAAAGTGATTGTGCTATCAATGAATGATAAGAAATCGTAGCCTCAAGCCTCAAAAATCGGGAAATGACAAAAATCGGGCAGGCAGCATGGCTATGTGGGTCGTTCCCATTAGCGTGTATAATCACCTATCTAGAATTATTCATTTCATTCTTTAATCTATTCGATGGTGTCCCATTCGGGAAACGGTTGCTGATCCCAACCGTTGGTGATATACATTCGATACACTCAAGCGAAATGAGTGGTCGGTCATGTGTGGGCCAGGTTGCAAGACGTTCTTGTTAAACCCAGTGTATTCCCCTCTAGCGATACACTATCGGCAGGTGGTTCCATACCTTGTCATAGTCGGAATCCAATCTCCAACAAGCGCCCTTCAGTTTTTGATTTTATATTATATAAGGAGCGTGAGATGCAAGCGTTCCGCTAGATTGTTATTTATTTGATTTAGACACTACTATAATATCACTCGATTTTCGTATCAAAGTGTTTTGGGTTATAGTAAGGTAAGAACCGTCCGTGTTTATGTGTGGGCTGGTCTTACTATTATCCTTTCTTTCGAAAGGATGTTGAAAGTTAAACAAATGGTTGGAATTTACTCACACCAGTCCCATGACTGACCCAGAGTTTATTTTGTTTGTTTTCCCTAAACTCTTGGGTGCCCAAATTTGTACGAGCTGTTAAGTAGTCGGGATTTTACAGATCTACTTGGAGAGTTTGAAGCAGGAGGCTTCACCTGTTAGCTATAGACTATCATATATTCCGTTGTGTACTATGTTGTATCTGGAAACAGGTGTTTATAACTGTTCCAGGAATAACTGTTGTGCTTTGATAATGGTTGTATATACAGTTACTTATTTGTATTTCAAAAGTTATGTTATTTAATATATTTTATTCGTTCCACTGTGAGATTTGTGTTCTTCGTTTTTCTTCTATTCTAACTTTTCTTTCTTTATATTTCTCATCCTCTAACTTCTTTCTAATAATGATTCATATTTCTGTGCAATTTGGGTTGGACGTGTGGTGTTATTAGTCAACTCAAAGGGTACGGATTTGCAGGCCATTATAGTTGGTATTAGAGCTTAGGTTGAGCGAATACATAGGCTTTTGTGGGGTTGTTCTCATTAGAGATAGGGTCAGTAGTACCCTAGAATGAGTTGAGTGTGTGTATATATATACATATATATATGAGAGAGAGCGTATTGTGTTGGCTAGTCTGTTGAGTGATTTATGAATTTTGATCAAATCGTGGTATATATATACGAGAGAGCGTATTGTGTATATAAAAAAAATTGTTTTATATTGTGTTGGCTAGTCTGATGAGTGGTTTATGAATTTTGATCAAATCGTGTGACGCCACGAAGTCGATTGGGATTTTTAAACACTTGAGTAGAGCAGTTCGACACGATATTGTTTTAAGTGGGTAAATGAAATAATTTTACTCAAAATTCTATTTTGATATAGAAATAATAATTTTCGAAAATTATTAGATGTGTTGGTTGATAATATAATCAAATGAGATTATAAAATTGGAATGGTTAAATATAACCAAATATAATTTGTATACAAATGAAATATATACAAATGAGATGAATTAAAATTGAATTCAAACCAGAATTTGAATTTAAAATCCTGGGTATTGGAAAAATATTTTTTGAAGTATATTAGAACAATATAACTTTGTTTTAAAAAGATTTTGAATGGGTTTTGAAATTGTTTAAGCACTGAACTCACTTCAGTAGCTCGAAAATAATTCTGATAATGACTGCGGCATCATCAGTGTTCATTTTCGAGTTTCTAAGTGATGAATTGCTACCTTAGAAAAATTTTGGTAGATATTTGTTTAAAAGAAAACCAGTTTAGTTGGAAAATTCAAATGTTTGGAATTTGAAATAATTATACAATATGTGTATATATTTATGTGATTTCAAAAGGATTTGAAATAGAAACCCAGGAATTTGAATTCTGGAATTAAATTTATCTTAGGCAAGTTAAATGGATCGAAGTGAATAAATTGATCTAATTCAATTTGAATGAATTTGAATTGAATGGAAATATGTTGATTGAAAATCATTCAAATGAATGAAAACCAAAAGTTTTGGTAGGACTTAGAAATATGAAAAGTTGAGTTTCAACATAAATTAATTTTGAAAAGTTAATGGGTTTTCAGCATTTTTCCTACCTTAGTAATTTCTAGGACGAAATTCTTTTAAGAGGGGAAGAATGTAACGACCCGGATTTTTAGTCTGTTAATTTTAAATATTTAATATTTGTTTTAAATATTTAGTTAATAATATAAATTAATTTTTATATTAAATTATCGATTTAATAATCGATATAATTTAATTTAGAATATATCGAATTATTTTAATTCGAAATATAATTGAAATCGAAGTTAAAAACTGAATCAAAATGATTCAGATGATAAGTAGAATTTTATTTGATATATACGATAATAAATAATAATATATTGTCAAAGAATTTGTGGTTTTCGAATTTAAATTATATTAATTTAATATGGTATATATGTTGAAATTAAATTTCATAATATTTAACGTTGAGTTCAAAATAGGGTTATTACATTGAAATGTCGGTCGGTATGCTAGAATAGCGGTTCGAGATTTAAATTAATGGACCCCGAGATATTTGATTATGGATAGGTTCGAAATCAAATCGATATCCATCTAAAAAGAATAAAAATCGCTTTATATCGAATCGTATTAAATACGAGATCAAATCGAAGTCAAAACAAAATCAAATCGCATTTAATAAATGGTGTACTTAACCTACCCTACCTTGTACCCGCCTACAGACTTTTCCATCATGCTGAAGCATTCTCCAATTATATAAACGCGGCATCCTTTAGTTCTCTCCTTTCATTCCTTTATTTTGTAAATCAATTCGAGAGAAAAAGCTTCAGATAAAAATATAAATGGTCGTTGTGTTTTATACAAATGAAAATCGATCTACAGATCGCAAACCCCTCCTCCTATTTTTTTTGCAAAAACCAAGTGGGCCCAGGAAGAATAAAAAAACCCATAGCTCATTCTTTTAATTTCTCGTTTTATTCTCAATCGAAAACTGCGATCTTTGGTTAGACCGATGGCTTGCAGTAAGAGGGGTGCAACGCGGTCTTCTCATGATCGAACTCGAGCTGTCAGTTAAGGGTTTCACAGGATGACATTGAGTGTTTTGATTGGTTCGAATTCGCGAATCAAGGAGAAAAGGGCGGTGATCGATTAGGGTTGCAATCGGAAGGGGAAACCTCGATTTAGAGTAGCAGTGGAGAGCGGATGGGTTCTTGCTTGGGATGTCATGATTAATTTTGGGGTATTCGCTACCCTGCAGCTTGAAGTCGAATGCAATAGAAGGAAGAAGGTGTCGCGATTTCTTCAGAGACCTCGAGCTATGCGGTTTGGTGATGAACGTGTAGAGTAGACAGTCAGGAGTTGAATGAGGGAGCTCAGGTATGATGGAAAGGGGGTTGGCACCTAGAGGAGTTGGTCATAGTGAAGAACTGATGGGTTTTAAGGTTCGACAATATGAAGGCTGGGAGCACTGGTCCAAGGTATTTTGGATGGCGGTACAGGGGTTACTGTGTATACAATATAGGAAAGAAAGATTTAATCATGGCATTAAGGTATAAAGTTTTTATTTATTTATTTTCGATTTGAATAAAATCTGAAATTTTGTTAAGTAAAATATATATGCTTATATAATTCGAATTGTTTTAAATATTGTATTTGATTTATACAAGGTTATAATCATGGTTGAAATATTTAATTTAAAATGATTTGATGATTAAACTAAATGGAAAAAAAGAGAAAAATATATGTATAAGAAAGTTATTTATTCGATAATTTAAATGAATAAATGTTAATTGGTAAATTTAAATAAAATTATCGCAGGTGCGAATTCATTCGAGAAGATTAGTAGTCGATAATTTGGAAATAAGTAGGATATTCCATAACTACAATTTCGGTGAGTAAATCTCACTCAATTTATTTATTTTTGAATTATTTTTATTCGTTAAAAATAATTGATTGCTGTTTGGTTGCATTAAAATATTACTGTGGCTATTATTAAATATATATTAGTTATTTAGGATTGGTGTTTGTGGTTATTTCATATATATTGGTGATTGGATAGTTCCCACTGTACCATTAGTGGATGCCCGCAATATCATTAGCGGATGACCCTATACGCCCCACGCTATGATAGTGGATAACCTTCTATACCATGATATCATGCCTCGAAGCAGGATGGGTATTATTTATGTTGACTAACGTCTGTGGATGCAGGAAAAACAGGTTAGAGGAATCCAACTGGATTCCTCAAAAATTTATTATTTGTTTGTTTTCGTATATATTATCGTATATGAGGTGTTAGAAAACTTATGATAGATAATTGGGTGATTTGGATGTTAAAATATTACTAGGCTTAAATGTTGATTTATAAAAATATCGTGAAAAGGATATATTGAGATTTAAAAAGGATAAATCTATTTAATTAAAATAGTATTTGAATTTCGAATGAACTATAAAGATATTAACTTGTTTTAAATAAATAAAACAAGTATTTAATTTATAACTGATATTTATAAATTAAATAACACAGGAAATTTAAGTAAATTTATAAACGGTGTTTATAATGAAATGGAATGATTTCATTGGATAATCAGAGAATTGAATTGAACTGAATTTATAAACGGGGTTTATAAATGTAGTAGGAAAAATTATCATTTGATAATTTGAATTTTTAAATTCAAATGTGAATTTAAAAATAGAAATGGGGAAATCGTTTTAAAGAAATAAATGATGAAATTTATTCTGATGTTCAGAATATAAATTGAACTGAAATAAATCCGTAAGGATTTATGATTTGAATTCGATTAATTTGAATTTTTTTAAATAGAAGTTAAATTGAATATGAAAATAAATTGGGTGTTATATATATAAGTTATTATAATAGAAATTTCCAATATAAGATTTTGGTTTTAAATAACATTCAAAATAGACTTGTTTAAATTTAAAACAAGGAAATTTGTAAAATGGTGTTTATAAATATAATGAATTAATTATCAAGAGATAATTTGAATATTTAAATTCAAATATGAATTTAAAATAGAATTTGAAATCATTCGAAAGGGAACAACGGTTTTTATTCCGCAATTCGGAATATCAAAGGGATGGAGTTTCAAATAGGATTTGAAAAGGGAACTTGTTTAAATATATGAAACAAGGAAGTTGAATTTATAAACTGTGTTACAAATTTGGTGAAATAAATTATCATTTGGATAATTTAAACCAATTAAATTCAAATAGGAATTTAAAAGTAGATTGGGACGTGTTTTGAAACAAAACGATTGATTATATTTTGGAATTCGGAATATAAGATGAATTGAGAAGAATTCAACTGGTTTATAATTGAAATTCGATTATATCGAATTTTATAAATAATTTATTTATAAAAGGAATTGGAATTAAATGTAGAAGACCGAAGTGTAAATAAATATATTACCGAGTAAGGAAAAATCGATAATTATAGATAATCGGAAATATTAAGTTGAATTGGGAAAATTGATTTGAAATATATCAGAATGGAGTTGAAATTATTATAAACGAATTTTAAACGTTTATATATATATATAAATATAATTAAACCGAACTCGCTGCAGCACGGTAGTTCGTAAATTGGCGTTTCGAACTTCAATTGAGTAGATAGAACTCAACTCAAGTCGGAATTCTTTGAAACAAGAATCATCAGGACCAATTTGATAAAAAAAAATTAATGAAAGAGAAAAATCTGGATTTTGTCTTATAGATTTTGTGTTATGTCAAAATCAAATTTTCAAAAAAGTAGCACCATAACAATTATAAAACCATAACGGTTTATTTAATTTTATTAAAGGATTTTAAGCAAATAAAATCCGAATTTCTATTTAGAAAATTTCGGATTTGAGTTGTAAAATATATGTGAACTCAAGTGGAGTAATGGATTGATTTTTGAAACAAAAATCAGATTTTTAATTATTGAACAGAACTAACTAATTTGAATAATAATTATTTAATGAGATTTTTGAATTGAAATTGGGCTTTGAATAAGTGAATTCGATTTGGAAATTTATATTCGAAATCGAAAAGGAAACTTGAATATAAAATGGAATTCGATTTGTTTATAAGTAAGTTGATGTTATATTAGAACATGTTATGTTCAGACAAAGAAGTGAAATAGGCAAAATAGCTAATTAGAAAAAATTTAGCAAATTAGGTTAAGACGAATGGATTGAGTTGAAACCAAATGGGAATATTTGGATGTGTGTTAAATAGGTTTGGAATGAAGTATATGAAGAGCTATAAATTGAAATGCCCGACCAAAAGGTACACGTTTAAATTCCATATGAGATTTTACGCGCCGAATCGGCAAGCTACTTGGTTTTTTGATTTTCTTTTTGAATGGAAAGGGCCTAGAGAGGTGAGTTGAGGTTTGAACTATTTGCCAGTACAAAGGAGGTTATGGCGAATTTTTCGGGAAATTTAAGGAGTTAGAATATTTTTAAGAAAATTTGATAGTTAGAAATCAATGTATCAATATATATAGAATTCGATAAGGAAACGAACTAAAAATAGAATATTATAAACAAAAAGAAAATCTGTGAATTTAAATCGAGAAAGAATAGAAAGAGAAAAGTATATACGTTTTAGAAATGGGAAATTGGTTTAGTATGGTGCTGATTATTCGAGTTAGCAGTCTTGTCTGTTTTGAAGTTAATAATATTTTCAGTCAAGGTCTGAGAGGTAATTATACCCCAACTTGATTGATTTCATCATTAGCTGATAAATAGCAAGACTCAGTATCGAAGAGAAATGTTTAAAGAGATTTAGTCGAATGCAGTATTTTGTGTTATTGTAACGATGTTTTACATAACATTTGTTTTAACCCAATAAGAGGAAATTTTGGAAATATATTAGTAAATATTTCCTAAGTCTAAAAATGAATGGTCGTGAAAGAAATAAGTAATTGTAATGTTTTTCAATTATTAATTGAAGATATTTTTTAAGTATAGAAAATAAAAGAAGGCGAGATATGGAAATGTTTTCCAAATAGCGTAAGAGGACAAGAAGAATATTAAAAATATTGTGTTAACGAATATTGATAAGGAAATGGAGAAGTGTTTTAATTAATGAAATATTAATTAAGGGCCCAGTGATTGTTTGATGTTTTGAATGGATGTTTGTTTTTCTTCGATAGTTAAATAACCGACTATCGAAGTGTTTGCCAATATCGTTGTCAATATGTAGAGACCGGTTGGATTATTATCCGAGAACCACTCCATATTGGCAGTAGCATTGCGAATCAGATTATATGAAGATAATTGAAGACGGAGTAAAGTGCAATGGCTTTTTCTATTAATAGAAATTGCGCCTTCGGTTTCGTTCAGTCCCAGAACAAAGTGTATGGACGGATGTCTGACAAAGTATTTCCAATGATCGCATATGTTGTTCTGTACAAATATATATGGTGGCGGAGAATTTATTCTCTTAGCATAATATCCATGATATATTTGTGCAATCAATTAGTGATTGACGGATCTGACAATGTGGCATTCAAAGTGATTGTGCTATCAATGAATGATAAGAAATCGTAGCCTCAGTCCTCAACAACTGGGAAATGACAAAAAATCTGGCAAGCAGCATGGCTATGTGTGTCGCTCCCATTAGCGTATATAATCACCTATCTAGAGATATTCATTTCATTCTTTAATTTATTCGATGCTGTCCCATTCAGGAAACGGTTGCTGATCCCAACCATTGGTGATATACATTTGATACATTCAAGCGAAATGAGTGGTCAATCATGTGTGGGCCGGGTTGCAAGACGTTCTTGTTGAACCCAGTGTATTACCCTCTAGAGATACACTATCCGCAGGTGGTTCCATACCTTATCATAGTCGGAATCCAATCTCCAATAAGCGCCCTACGGTTTTTGATTTTATATTATATATGGAGCGTGAGATGCAAGCGTTCTGCTAGATTGTTATTTATTTGATTTAGACACTATTATAATATCACTGGATTTTCGTATCAAAGTGTTTTGTGTTATAGTAAGGTAAAAACCGTCCATGTTTATGTGTGGGCTGGTCTTACTATTATCCTTTCTTTCGAAAGGATTTTGAAAGTTAAACAAATGGTTGGATTTTACTCACACCAGTCCCATGACTGACCCAGAGTTTTTTTTTTGTTTTCGCTAAACTCTTGGGTGCCCAAATTTGTACGGGCAGTCAAGTAGTTGAGATTTTACAGATTCACTTGGAGGAGTTTGAAGCAGGTGGCTTCACCAGTTAGCTATAGACTATCATATATTCCGCTGTGTACTATGTTGTATCTGGAAACAGGTGTTTATAACTGGTCTAGGAATAACTGTTGTGCTTTGATAATGGTATGCATATACAATTACTGATTTGTATTTCAAAAGTTATGTTTTTTAATATATTTTATTCGTTCCGCCGTGTTCTTCGTTTTTCTTCTATTCTAACTTTTTTTTCTTTCTATTTCTTATCCTCTAACTTCTTTCTAATAATGATTCGTATTTCTGTGCAATTTGGGTTGGATGTGTGGTGTTATTAGTCAAGTCAAAGGGTACAGATTTGCGGGCCATTACAGTCTGTTTCGGTCGAATGTGGAATTAGGGAAATTTGTGCGAATATGGAGGATCAAGACACCAAGGAATTGGGTTCTGGCATAGTCTGGCGCAACTTATTTAATTTCAGTTTCACTTTCCTCCAACTGATCTCTCCGCTAGTTCATAATTATCCGCCTTTTCTAGTTTGACAATCAGTGGTGGTTAGTGGGTAAGAACTACAAGTTTAGATTAGTGATATATGTAGATTTGCTTTTGGATTTGTTACACGAAATAAGATTTGTAGGGCTGATTTGTGTTCAATTTGATTTAATCAAATTTGGGCTTTCTGACGTTACTGATGAATGTTCCTCAATGTAAAACTATTTGAAATTTTAGAAGAAAGATGAGTTTGGGAGATAATATTGTATGAGGAGGAAATAAACTTATTTTATTATTTTTTCTTCAAAATTAATTTCTTACATCAATAGAGGAGATACAACAGCCTTTTATAATGCAATACATTCTCTAGAATGTTTTAGGCAATGCAGTATCTAGAATTATCTAAAATGACATATATAGGAATTCTAGATTTTTCTTTATTTTTAATTTATTCCTTCCATCAATGAAAATACAAATTTATCAGTACAATTAATTCTTTCCTAAAAAGCAAGATTATTTCCAACAAAAACGAACTATACAAACTTGGATAAGGCTGTTTTGACAACCCGATTTGAATCTCTACCATGCTGGAAACAAACTTTCTTTGAGACATTTACATGTATGCATAGAGGAGTCTTCATTGGTCGTTGTTCAATCTTGGAACTATAGTTGATGACTTCAAATTTCAATTTCTATCAGTCTTTTTAATTAGTATTTCTGAGGGCTTCCACTAATATCCAAGATTTTGCAGTTTGAGTTAATGCACAATCGTTAATGTGTATGCCATTTTGTAACTCGATCTACATCTTTGGAAGGGTGTAAATTGAGGTAAATGATATGAAGGTATTACTGTTTCAAAGTATTGAAGAATAATCTCTTGTTTTTGCAAATTTTCTGGGCTGGTCAGTTATAAGCACCTACATGCTCTGTTCATCATAAAGAAACAACCCACTAACATCAGACGACATTTATGTTTTGTTTCTAAACTCATGTGTACCCTTTTATGGGTTTGGGAAGCAAGTGATAGAATGTTTTTAAGATGTAGGTTGGTTCTTTTTGTTACTTTTTGGCTGCTAGAAACATGGCTGTGGTTGCTTTGTGTTGGCTCAGAAGATGATTTTTGAGGCAAGGGTAATATTTTCAGAAAGATGACAATGGCTACAACACACGATAGGAATATTCTAAATATTTGAAGACAACGGCTATTTTTAGTGGCTATCTTTCCTGGAAACTACTCCATTGAAACACTTGGGTTAGGGAAGCACTTGCAGACAATGGCCTAATCATGGGCATGGAAAAAGCGACTCAATCTCGAGCATAATGTATTTTGTCTAGCACTTATTTATGTATTTCAAGTTTCTTTATATTTTGTTTTATGCATGTTTATTCCCAGTTGTATCAGTTAGTATGCTAATCCGATTTATGTGTTGCTATTATGTAAGTTAATAAAAGTGTACCAATTTTCAAAAAAATATGAAGATTTGTTAATTTGTATTGAAGCTCTGGGCTAAAAGGAAAACCCAAGCTAATGAAATCCATGATAGAATCAATAAATCGAAAAAAAAATAAACACGTGTACAAAAACTTCGCAGGCTAATTATTGCGCATACCAATCCAAAATTTTGCCATTAATTACTTCTTCTTCTCAAAAACACTACTCCCTAAAAAATAAAAACTGCCGAATTAGGTCATGACGGCTGAAAGCTCCACACTCTGTCTTGGTCACTTCTGGTGAGCAACTTGCTCTAAATCCTTTTTATGATGATTCTAGCATCTTCTTCTATCGGGTTGTTAATTAACATTTCGTTTCTGCTCTTCTTTCGAACACTCGTATGTTTCTTTCCTTCCACAAATGGTGAACCGTAGTCATCAGTGCTTTTTGGCGAATCTGCAGGCGAAAGAGTGTGCTTGTTTTCAGGTAGATCAATTCTTCCACTAAATTCCGAAGATCAATTTTTCCACTAAATTCTGAATATTTTGAGCTTAATTCTTTCTGCGATCGAGTTTCACCCATGACTACAGTGCTAAAAGTGCAGTAAAAAATAAGCGATTGTGAGATTCAGGGTGCATGTTCATATGCTATAAGTTAGGTTAACGTTCATTCCCTATTTAGCGAGTCCTTATGTAGTAGCAGGAGATTCAAGGTGCATGTTCATATGCTATAAGTTAGGTTAACGTTCATTCCCTATTTAGCGAGTCCTTATGTGGTAGTAGGTTTATAATTCCCAGAATTGTAGGTGGTAATGCCATTTCAGGGTTGTTTGTTTTATGCCAAGTGCTATCAGCCTAGTTTTTGATAGTGTGCTTCTGTTTAATATTATTCCTGGCTGATGAGGCCGAGAACTGACCATTAGATGAGTCTGACCAAACACATATGTCTTTGTCCAAGCTCGGGAATATAGGGATGTAGTTTATGTCACATTGAAGGGCTTGCATGCAATTAAGATTCTGAGTGAACCATCTGCAGAATATGTGTATGTATTTTATTCCTAAAAACTCTTTTATTTTGTCATTTTTTTGGAATAGCAAGCAGGGTTTAATGGTCCCTATCAATTTTAATAGATGCTTATTTTTCAACAGTTCAATATTTTGTTTGGTAGCTGTAACATATGCTTATTACAATCTTTTTTCGTCAACCGTAATAGACACCTATTTTTAACAACTCTTCTTTGTTGTCAGTCATAACAGATGCCTAATACAACCTTTTTTGTCCATTGTTGTAATAATTAATTAACACTTATAATTAAATAATAAGACTTAATTATTAATATTTAAATAATTAACTAAAAATTAATAATAAACAATAATCACTATTAAATAATGATTGTTAATTTTTAAGATAAAATAATCGATATTCAACAATTAGTAAGTAGTATAATTTTAAATAATAATAATAATTTTTAAATAACTAATAATTAATTTTAATAATTAATAATTAACAACTAAGAATTATAACTAATATAATGAATAATAACTAATATTTACTGTTAAATAATAAATAAATAAGTTGTATTTCTTAAAAAATTTAACAATCAAGCAGTAATAAGCAGTATTAGTAACTTAGAAGTAATATTTAATATTTATTAACTAATTTTTAACAATAAATATTTATTACATTTTTATTAGAAAGTTGTATAAACTTATTTCAATAGCTTGTTTTCTACTAATTATAATACAAAGCTACTAAATATTAGTAATAACTAATATTTTATAATAGATTATTAATAACATCACTAATTACAGGTGGAATTTTAAGGGATTAAATCCGACGGTTCAGACTTTCTTGTACACCTATAAATAGACTAGTAGAGCCTAGCGTAAATCTCATATTTTCTGAGATGCTGCCTGGGCTCTGCCATTCTTTTTCCTCCTCAAATCTCTTCAGAAAATAGAATAATTAGCCTTAGGAAATTCTGATTCAAGATTTGGAGGAAAAGAATATATATATATATATATATATATATATACAAAGGGTGTTCAGAATTCTGATCGATGAGAGATAAGTCTTTGAATCTGGTTTATATAGGTTTCTTCCTCTTTTCCTCTTCTTTAGCAACAGATTTGTGAATCCATGGATATTTTTGATAATAGATTCGGTTAGGGGTGCCACGGAACAACAAATATGAATCAGATTCGTGGATTAGGAAGATATTAGGTGAGTGGATCTAAATTATACCATTCTAAATATTGGTATATTTATCGTTTGTATTCCCCGTTATATTTAATCTGTTGAACAATTGATAATTGCGGAAATTGATTATTAAATATGTTTAGAATATGTTGAAAGGATCACTGTTGTATATAGATCTGTTCTAATAATCTATTATTGGATATTATAAGTTAAGTTACAATGGAATTGTAAATAATTGTGGTAATTAAGATTAAATCTGCTGAGAACACTACTGTTGTATAAGACCGATTTCCATTAATCATCTATTTGAATTGGAATTTACTATAAATGGTGTAATTATGGAATTTACGATAAACATGAATAATTGCTTAAGAATATTATTATGTCAAAAGATTGTAAATAGAATTACAGTGAAATTTGGAATAATTAGAAAGAATGGATATGCCTAAATTGTATGAAAAATTTACAGTAACTGGGAAATTGTAACTGCACTAAGACATGAGGTTAAGTTCAACTTGTGGTAGAAGCCAGCCCGGAACCGCCCGACAAATCCAACATCCACAAGTAGTCAACTTAATGTGAGGGGTCTGTACCTAAACACACACACACACACACACACACACACACATATATATATATATATGAACATAAATGGAATATGTGAAAATTCACAAGATAGTAAAGAGATAAATGGTACAATAGTAAAAGTTGGTTAATATAAAAAACCAAAGAAAATGTGATAAATAGGGAATATTAACTATTATAATTAATTACATTAATGAGAATGTCATATAATAGGTAGGCTTATTCTAGGGACAAGTGGAATTATAATAGGGTTATAATTAATAAAAAGGAAAACTTACTAATAAACTTTAGTTAAGCAAACTAAGTTAATGTAACAACCCGGATTTTATCTATTTAATCATTTATTTAATTAATTATTTGGATAATTGACTTGGAAATTTAATTGTTTTGAATTAAATAAATTTGATTATTTAAATAATATAAATAATGGGATAATAATATACTTATTTCCGAAATATTCGGAAATAGTTAAATTGGCAATATTGTATGAATTGGATAATTTAATTCAATCTAGAATTGAATTATTATAACGAGTTTATTATTTAATCGACATATAAACATATTAATTATAATATAATTATAAACGATCTCGTAATATTGCGGTAGTTCATAATTTTTCGTTTTGAACTTCAACTGAGTATGGAGGATTCATTTTAAGTCTGGTTTATTTGAAACAAGAAACGATTGAATCTATTAGATTATATTTCTCTAATGAAAGTGAAAATTTGAGATTTCGTCTTGCAGATTGTAAGTTATGTCCAAATCAAATTTTCAGAAAGTCGTTATGGAATCGCCTATAAACCATAACGATTTGTTATATTTTAATAAAATATTTGTTTCGAATTTGGATAAGATTTTAAGACATATTGTTAATTTAATTTATAGAATTTTTCATAATTTTTAATTTGGGAAATAAGCAACTTTTCATTTAACGTATTTTGCTCCCTAAATTAGCATTTTTAGGATTCCACAAAACAAGTTAACTTGTCTATTTTATCATATTTTCCGGATCATGCCACATTGCCCGTTACAAGATATTTTTATTTTTATCGTTAGCAGTTCATAAATGAGCTAAATCTTATGCATCCGGGTACCTTTAATAAAATAAAATAAATAGTTAAATACATATATATTTGTTCTTTGGCAACAAGGAATGGTACAACCTAAAATCCTTTCACGCAGAGCTACCTGTGAGCTACAAACCCTATGTCAAGGCTTACCAGGATCTCTAAAATCTGTATACCTAAGAACCCACTACCTACCTATATCTCTTTAAAGCCGTGAGTGCCAAGCAATCTGTTACGTGTATGCCAAGGGTTCATTTTCTATATAAACGAAGGCAGGGCAAGGCGTTCTTCTTCTTCGTGAAATAAAAACGAGAGAAAAATAATACTTCAAAAAAATCATAGCAAGCTGAAACGTCATCTAAAAGTCCCAAAACCTATATCAATTTGCTCTTCGATTATGTATGGGTTTCAATAGATTTCGGCCTAGCCTTGTTCGCTCGTTTTTTTATAGCAGCCCTTGGGCTCTTCATTGCATAAGATACAAGGAGTTTAACTCGACTCGTGTTGATTTTTGATTTTGTGGAGATCAATGGCACTTGGTGTGATTTTTGGGACTTAAATAAAAATAAAAACGGTCGCTGGTTTTTTTGCTACAATGAGTGAGGAAGGTTCGACGCAGTGGAGGTGAGGGGCGTGGGCATGTTCGTATGGGATAAGGTGGATGATAAGTTAATTATTTACACGTATGAGGGGGTATGGGCCGACTTCAGAATGGTGAGGCCCGGTTTTAAATAAGCTAAGTTTATTTTTAATTTAAAATAGTATGCAAACTTATAATGTTAATATCTGGTACATATGTTATCAGAATTTCACAAATTTGGAACTGTTGGAGTAGTATGATAGCAGGCTATGCACTGGAACCAGTCTAGAGCAATTTGGAGCACATTACAATTTTAGGTAAATTAAAATGTATGATTAAATCAACTGACGTTAATCGTTATTCAACGATTAACGACCAAGGTGAGTAAACTCACTTGCTCTGTCCCGTTTTATACTATTATAAATGCTATTTAATATTGTTAAGTAATGACTGAATGTTGTGTGATGTTTGTTTGGATGATTGCTGGCAAATTGGTTGAAATAGTATATATAGTTATATATATACACATATCATTGGTTGAATATTTCTCTAATTTAATATAATATTCCGTATTGATATGAGATTGATGTTATTTATGTTCACTAGCATCTGTGGATCCAGGAAACAAGTTAGAGGAATTCAACTGGATTCCTCAACAATTATATTGTTGTTTTTCATATATTACATTATATGATGTGACAAATAGTCTGTGTTGGATTATTGTATGTTTAGCATATTTGAATAAAAGTGACCCTGAATAGATGTTATTTAAATACCAGGAAAAATATATTAGAAAAGAACTCGAGTTTTGAAAAGGAAAAAAAAATCTATTTTTAAATAGAAATTGAATTTTGATTGGGCTAGATATAATAATTGGTTTTAATTATATAAAAATAAGTAATTAGATTATAAACGATATTTATAAATGGGATGAAATAATTATTTTTAAATAATTTGGAAATATCAATTCAAATACGAATTAACAAGGGAAATGTGAAATCGTTCAAAGGAAACGATGAAATTATTTCGACGTTCGAAATGTGAATTGAATTATAATTATTCGAAATGGAGTTATCGAATAGAAATTATTCGAAAGGGAGTATACGTTGAAATTTGATTATATCAAATTCAGGAAAATACTATTTACTTCCTGTTTTTAATCAAGATTTATTTATTTATTTAAATACCATTATAAAGAATCAAAGTTATATTTTAAATTTAAATATTTCGGAAACGTTCTCCATATATAATCAGAGATGTTTTCTAAGCATAGAAAATGAAATGATGTTGTTGATAAGAAATTAAGAAATGGAATTAAGGAAATTAGAAACTGTCTGGAGGTTTGCCAAGTTTGAATGGCTTTCTGAGTGTTGATCTGATGTTGGTTTCGGCCTACGGGGTTGATACTTGGGAAATTGTTCTCATACTAGTTTTTGGTTAGGGACTGATAAATGTGGAGGAATAGCGAGGCGTGAATAAAGAATGGAAATGTTTTCCAATGTAAATAATGTATATTTACTAAATATACAAAATAAGAAATAATGGACATATGGAATTTTTTTCCACGAAACGTGAGTGACTAAAAGGGTTTAAAAAATATGGAAAAAGGGATATTAGGAAATGGATAAATTTATGATAAATTAATTTAAAGGGGCTCAGTGTTGATTGATGGTTGATCGATATAATTTCCATTTGTAAATAAGATCGTTGTTTTTATGGATGTTTTCCTTTGATAGTTTATAACAGACTATCAAAGTTTTTGACCATTTTTCCATTGTCAATACAGACAGACCGGGATCAGTTTTTTGTTTGAAAACCGCAGTGTATAGGCATAAGTGTTGCAAATCAAATCTACTAAAGACAGTTGAAGGTAGAGTTTATGCAAGGATTGTTCTATTGATAATAGGTAGAAATTGCCTAAGATGGATTTATAGAATAGTGCCTTTGGTTTGCCCAGTCCTAGGACAACTTGTATGGACGAATGTATGACCAAGTATATCTAATAGAACGCGTAAGTTGATCTCTTCAAACATATTCACATTTGATGGCGGAGGAATTCGTTTCTCTTAGCTTTATACCCGTGGTATTTTTAGGGAAATCAGTTTGTGATTTGGAAGGTATGACGATGTGGAATTCCAAGTAAATGAAGTTGTGACCTGGAAAAAGATACGGTATGACCTCAGGCCTCATCAACCGGGAAATGACAAAGATCGGGCAGGCATCATGGCTAAGTGGGTCGCTCCCAATTAGGGTATATTGTCACCATCTAAAGAATATTCATTTTTTCTTCTTTCCCTTTTTTATCTCCTAGGAACGATTATGTCGGTATACCAACCGTAAGGTTAAAATATATTTGGAGCATTTAAGCGAAATGAATGGCCTGTCATGTGCGGCTGAGTCGCAAGATGTTCTTATTGAACTGCAGTGTACCCCCTCTAGAGTACACTAATCGGAAGGTGTTTCCATGCCTTGTCATAGTTGGAAATCCATTCTCCAATAAGAGCCCACGGTTTTTGATTGTATACTATGTATGCGGAGCGTGGGATGCAAGCGTTCTGATAGATTTCTATTTACTTGATTTAGATGCTATTATAATATCAGAAAAGTATTGATTTTAAAAATATTTTAGGTTATCGTAAGGTTAAAACCATCTGTGTTTATGTGTGGATCGGTCTTACGATTATCGTTTCTTTGAAAATGATTTTGAAAAGTTAAACTGAATGGTTGGAGTTTACTCAAACCAGTCCCATGACTGACCCAAAGTTTATTTTGTTTTCTTTGACCCTAAACTCTTGGGTGCCCAAATTTGTACGGCCAATCAAGTAGTCGAGATTTTATAGATATACTTGGAGGAGCTTGGAGAAGGAGGCTTCAATGTTATATATATATATATATGTATATAGATTTTATTTCCACTGTGATATGTATGTGATGTAGTCTAACGATATAGGTAACAACCCAAAAAATCAGAACCAATTAATTTTTTTTATTTTAGCAATTTTAATGGATTTTGAATATTTAGAATGATTTATTTTAAATAATAATGACTAAAAATTTATTTTATCGAAGTTAGAATGTATAATTTTATTTTAATTATATAACGAGCCTGAAATGGCGCGGTAGTTTGAAAATTCGATTTCTAATTTTAGATGAATATGCAGAATTCAATATAAGTCAGAATTGGACGAAACAAGAAATATTTGAATCTGAATAATAATATCTTTCTAACGGATGTAAGAAACTGAGATTTCGTTTTATAAGTTAAAAGTTATGGCTAAATTAAAATTTGAAATAGTCGCTATGGAATTTATATATGTTTTAATATAATATATGGCCCTTAAAAATAGCTATTTTGCAAACGACCTCCGTTTTCGATGAAACCACTTTTGTTGGATCCAGAATGTCAAATTATTGCTAGATTCCAATTTTCACAATTTTTGGAATCAATATGTGAGCGTGGTGGATTTAAACGTGTTTGGTACATTTCAGTTGAATTGGATCGACTGAAAAAGGACCGTATTTCAAACGGTCTCCAAATTTGAGAAATTAGTTTTGTTAGGACCATATCGTCAAAACATAGCTAGATTTATTTTTCTGGAATTTGTGGAGTCCGTATCCGGCCATAGTAAATTAATATGTGCATTCAAATTCAATATATATTGATTTATATTTTAATTTTGATGAAAACTTATCGAAATAGTCGAATTGGCTTACGGGACATATCCCATAGTGTCTAGAATGGGGGTTTTTGGCTAGAGGCGACAGTCGCTGAGTTTGATTTGGAGTTCATATGAATAAATGAGTTGTATTGGAATTAAATTGAAATAAAATAATAATATTATTTATTATAAATACCCTAACTTTAAAATCCTAATCTTCTACATCCGTCCCGCCGCCAATCCCTTATTCGATGACCACCGTTCTTGATTTTTATCTCCTTAAAATCATCAAATCCAAGCGGAATTTAAGTATGGAACCAAAAAGCAAATCGTAGAGATCTTAGAGTACTTCAATTCTATAGGAGTGTGATTGGTTTTCGTGTTCTGTATTTGGAGAATCGGGCGAGTAAAGACAACAACTTCGAAGGTGATTTGGAGGCCGGAGGGCATGCGAGCTCGACGCCTTCACTGGTGCTGGTAGGGGAGACGATCCTCTTCGTCGTGGTGTATTCAGATCGGGTTCCGTTCAAGTAGGGCGGCGGTGATTCTTAAACCTAGGTGGCGAGCTTTTCACGATGTTGGGTTGTTTCGGTTACAGGAGAAACACGCAGGAGGAAGAAACAAAGTTAAGCGGTCCGTTTTTCTTAACCAATGTAATTAAGGAGTTAGTTAAATTAATTATATAATTAGTTAATTTGTTAATGTGCTTAACGTATAAACAACTGTAACTTATTCGTCTGGCATCAGAATTCGACAAAACAAATTGCATTGGAATCGCAACGACGAACACTACGCACTGGAACTGAACGGGACAGAAACGGAGCACATTATAATTTAGACAAATTCAAATGAGAACGGTGCTGAATTCGCCAGATAAACACTGACGGAGTGGAAACCGACTGTGAGAACTCTTTCTCACTCTAATTTATTTTCTAGTTAAATATACATTAGGTTGCAGACGGGGCTTAGTAGCTTCTGACACCCTCGTCCACAGACCATGGACGGCTTGTTTTTTTGTATTGTGGTGTGATATTGATTGTGATTGTGATGTGACAAATATACATGTGTTATGAAATATAAATTATATATATACGTTGTGAAAATAATATATATATATATATATATATATATATGAAATGTGAAGAATATATATATGAAATGTGAATAAATTATATATATGCAATGTGAATAAAATATGTATATATATACATTGTGAAAATAAAAAATATATATGAAATGTGAAGAATATGTATATGAAATGTGAATAAATTATATATATATGTATTGTGAATAAAATATATATATATATGCGTGAAATAAAAAATATATGTGCGTGAAATAAATATTTGTTCATTAAAAATATAATTTTTAGCTTGTTTATGGCGATATATAAAATTGTCATGTAGTGAAATAAATATTGGATCGTTAAAAATATAAATTTTAACATATATATACACTGTATAAAATTGTCATGTAGTGAAATGATTATTAGATTGTTAAAAATATAATTTTAAACATATACATGCACTGTATAAAATTGTCATGTAATGGAATATTGAATTTTGATTTAAAATTGAAATGGAAGTTGAAATCGTTTTTGAAACGAATTTAAAGCAATTTATAAAATACGTTTTAAATGGAGATCGATTAAATATATATAATATATATTATATATATATATATATTAAATGGCCTAAATATAACGCGCCGTGCAGCGACTGTTCACGAATTTCGACCAATAACTTCAAATGGATGTAACGGGGGATCCGGCCATCGGATTCTCCTAAAACTGGAACCGTTGGGTCCGCTTTGAAAAGATCTTTCCAACGGATATAAGAGATTTGAAATCTAACGGCTGGATTTGGAATTATGTCCAAATCAAATTTGGAAAAGGTCGTTGTAAGTGCAGTTCGGTGGCCGTGATTGGAAACCGACTGTACGGGCCTTATAAAAATTATTAAAAATATTAATAATTTGTGTAAAATCATAATTAATTATCTGGAAAGAATTTGGATGAAAAATTCCATATTTGGAAAGATAAAAATATATTTTTATCGAAATGAACTCTAATCCAACGTTTATAAATAAATAAATTGGAATGAAAATGGCTTTAAAATAACCAGAATTTTCCAATATATGAATTGGATTGGATTCGAATTGAAATTAACTTCGGATATTTTCGATATTGGATTCTGTGATTATACGGATATTATTGAGGAGTTTGGAAGATATATATATATATATCGTTATTCCCAATACGATATTTGTTGGTTTTAGAATTTGGTATTGAATATAAGTCGATATAATTTTTATTCAGAGCCTTGTATTTAATGTCAAATTGGATTTTGGGTTTGTCGTGAATGGTGTCTTCGTTAACACCATTCTTAAACCCCGATGAGAAATGAATAAATCTTTTAATTAAGATTTAATGAAGTTTACCAGTTAATTAATATTTAATTGGAATTGAATTGAAATTGGTTTTTGGGTTTGTCGTGAACTGTGTTTAAATGACATTAGTTCTTTAACCTGAGTAAAAGCAAGATTAATTTCCAAGAAGTAGAACAATCAATAAGAAATGATTTTTGGGATTGAAACCAATTAGAGTTTGAATAAATCTTTAATTAGATTGTGAATGAATAAATGGTAATTGAATTACCAAAACACGTGATGTGATTAAACCAAATTTACTTGGTTGTTGATATTGACTGAAATTTATTGTTTAGATGGTGCTCGACCAGTTTATGAGAAGAATACGCTTTTACATTTAGCGTTGGGTTGGGTAGAAATATCTGTGTACTAACACCTTGTGAAACACTTCACGATTTGACGATAAGGTGTTTAGCGATGTTATGTTCATTTCAAAATTTAATGAATGGTTTTGAAATGATATTTTTCTTAAGTGAAAAGAAATGTATTGCCGGTTCTGGACAGGGAATGTTTTATAAAAATGTTTTATAAAACAGGAAGGATTTCGAGGTCAAAACCCGATAATGTCGAAATGATTTCGAAATACATTATGTGTTTGACATTGTGGTTCATCGCATAACCGATTAGTTGCTATTGACGATGTATCTGTTTGGTGGCGGAGAATTTATTCCCTTGCTTAACACCCTTCTTTCAGACGTACGATCTCAAAGGTTATGTGATTAATAGTGACTGATTATATGTGTGAATTACTGATGTGAAGTACTATAATTTGAAAGTACTTGTGCTTATTATGTTGTGAAATGGTTTTCCCCACTTCAGGATATAAAATGATTTAGTAAGTAGGTGGCTAAATATTCGGGTAACTCGAGAGCGACTAATAGTATGGGGCTGGTTCCAGTGCCTTGGGGTGAGTGGTCAGTAGTGTAGCCTACTCCATGCGTGGGAGGCGCACACACACACACACACACATATATATATATATATATATATTTATATATATATATATCGGTTCGGTTGGGCACGTACTACCCAATCTTAGGGTCGTGCTCGGTATTTGGTTGCATACTTGTTTGTATGCATTGTTATGTTTTGGAATTCATATTTCCAAATCATTTGATTTGAGATCCCGAAGTGAAATCTACTTTGATATAAAAGCTAGATATGTATTTCAAATGATTTGAAATAGAAATCGGGAAATAAAGTCCAAAGGAATAATATCTGTAAACTGAATTGGATTTGGAAAATCTAAGTGTGGTGATTAATCTAAATGGGTAGATTGGGATATTGCATGTTGATTGATGCAAAGTAGATCCATATACCTATATTGATTGTTTTTTATACACTGGCATTCATAGGGGTAAACCCGTTCCGCGTTAGCGGCGTGGTCCTGTGATTTTCCTTATCATTTATATAAGTTTATAACTGTTTAGAGTTTCTCACACCAGTCCCATGACCGACCTGTAGTTTCTTTTTCCCTTGCAAACTCGGGTGCCCCTATTTTCCACACGGGCAGTCGAGTAGTTTATTTTGCAGATATATAAGCAGGATTCTGGATTGAAGCTTAAAGCTTTGTCCAGAGCATTGATAGTCTTCCGCTGTGTTAATTTATTTGTTTCCGCTGCATTGCATTACATTTATTGTAAATTAACCTTTCAATGTACTATTATAATCGATGTAGTTTGATATTCTGTACTCTGATGTAACATTATTATGATGTTCATAAAAGTCTTCTGTTATTTGCTGATGTGTTGTATGCCCAGATTTAGCGTATCCGGGTTTCGAACGGCCTTGGTCAGTTTAGCCATCGATTAGGTCCGAGCGAAATTCGTATAGTTACACATGGTATCGAAGCTTTGGTTAACTCAAATCTTCGGGGTGCAACTCGTTAGAACAGAATAAACGACCCATCAGAGATTGAATTAGTAATATCCTATGAAAGAAAACTCATTTGAGATTGGATCAGTAGTATCCTAGAATGAGAAACTCGTTAGAGATGGGGTTATAAATGCCCTAGAATGAGTTGAGAGTTATATGTTTATAAGAAATGTATTTGTGATTATATATATCATCTGGTTTTATAAATATGATTTTTGAGTATATAGAAGTTATATATCTGAAAATTTAAATAACGAATTGATTGTTGATTATGTTGTTTGATTATTAGTTAACTAATAAAATTATTTAACCAATATGTGAATGAATGGTAAAATTTAGCCTAATCGAATTGAAAATTGATTGGAATTGCATACATGTACATGCATATATATTGGATAGGTCATAGCAAGGAGGCTAGAGAAAAGGAATATAATTGTATGCCCGACAAATAGGTACATATTTACTGTTTTGTCTGCGTTTGGTGATTTTATGGGCCGACTGGCTAGCCGCTTGGCTTTTTCCTTTTCTTTTGGATTGATGAGCGGCATGTGAGGCTAGTTGCGATTTTAAATGTCGCCCCGTACAAAGGAGGTTATGGCGACATTTTTCGAAAATTTAGGGTGTTAGCCAAATTTTTGAAGAATTAGAAAATTCCTAGAAACTGAAAAGTTGAAGAATGAAAGCCAGAATGAAAGTTGAGTTGATTAGTTAAACAAGTTTCGGCTCTGTTCCTTTTCGAGGACGAAAAGATTTTAAGTGGGGGAGATTGTAACAACCCGGAAAATCAGAACCAATTTAAAATTTTTATTTTAGAAATTTTAATGGATTTTGAATATTTAAAATGATTTATTTTAAATAATAACGACTAAAAATTTATTTTAATCGAAGTTAGAACGTATAAATTTATTTTAATTATATAACGAGCCTGAAATGGCGCGGTAGTTCGAAAATTCGATTTCTAATTTCAGATGAATATAAAGAATTCAATATAAGTCAGAATTGGATGAAACAAGAAATATTTGAATTTGAATAACAATACCCTTCTAACGGATGTAAGAAACTAAGATTTCCTTTTATGAGTTAAAAGTTATGGCTAAATTAAAATTTGAAATGGTCGCTATGGAATTTATATATATTTTAATATAATATACCACCCTTAAAAATAGCCATTTTGCAAACGACCTCCGTTTCTGATGAAACCACCTTTGTTGGATCCAGAATGTCAAATTATTGCTAGATTCCAATTTTCATAATTTTTGGAATCAATATATGAGCGTGGTGGATTTAAACGCGTTTGGTACATTTCAGTTGAATTGGATCAACTGAAAAAGGTCTATTTTTCAAACGTATCCAAATTCGACGAAATTAGTTTTGTTAGGACTGTATCGTCAAAACATAGCTAGATTTATTTTTCTGGATTTTTTGGAGTCCGTATGTGGCCCTGGTAAATTAAAATGTGCGTTCAAATTCAATATATATTGATTTATATTTTAATTTTGATGAAAACATTGGCTTACGGAACATATCCCATTGTGTCCGGAAGGGGGTATTTGGCTAGGGGTGACAGTCGCTGGGTTTGATTTGGAGTTCATATGAATAAACGAGTTATATTGGAATTAAATTGAAATAAAATAATAATATTATTTATTATAAATACCCTAACTTGAAAACCCTAATCTTCAACATCCATCCCCCCGCTAATCCCTTATTCGATGGTTACCGTTCTTGATTTTTATCCCCTTAAAGTCATTAAATCCAAGCGGAATTTAAGTATGGAACCAAAAAGAAAATCGTAGATACTTCGATTCTATAGGAGTGTGATTGGTTTTCGTGTTCTGTATTGGGAGAATCGGGCGAGTAAAGATAGCGACTTCAAAGGTGATTTGGAGGCCGGAGGGGCATGCGAGCTCGACGCCTTCACTAGCACTGGTAGGGGAGGCGATCCTCTTCATCGTGGTGTATTCAGATGGGGTTCCGTTCAAGTAGGGCGGCGGTGATTCTTAAACCTAGGTGGCGAGCTTTTCACGATGTTGGGTTGTTTTGGTTACAGGAGAAACACGCAGGAGGAAGAAACAAAGTTAAGTGGCCCGTTTTTCTTAACCAATGTAATTAAGGAGTTAGTTAAATTAATTATATAATTAGTTAATTTATTATTGTGCTTAACGTATAAACAGCTGTAAATTATTCGTCTGGCATCGGAATTCGACAAAACAAATTGCATTGGAATCGCAATGACGAACACTACGCAATGGAACCGACTGCAACAAATACGGAGCACGTTAGAATTTAGACAAATTCAAACTAGAACGGTGCTGAATTCACTAGATAAACACTGAAGGAGTGGAAAATGACTGTGATAACTCTTTCTCACTCAAATTTATTTTCTATTAAATATATATTAGGTTGCAGATGGGGCTTAGTAGCTCCTGACATTGTCGTCCACAGACCATTGACGACTTGTTTGTTTGTATTTTGTTGTGATATTGATTGTGATTGTGATGTGATAAATATACATGCATTGTGAAATATAAAATATATATATACGTTGTGAAAATAAGATATATATATAAATGAAATGTGAAGAATATATACATGAAATGTGAAAAAATTATATATATGCGATGTGAATAAAATATATATATACTTTGTGAAAATAAAATATATATATGAAATGTGAAGAATATATATTTATGAAATATGAATAAATTATATATATGCGATGTAAATAATATATATATATATATATATATATATATATATATATGCGTGAAATAAAATATATATATGCGTGAAATAAATATTTGTTCGTTAAAAATATTATTTTTAGCTTATTTATGGTGATATATAAAATTGTCATGTAGTGAAATAAATATTGGATCATCAAAATATAATTTTTAACATATATATACACTGTATAAAATTGTCATGTAGTGAAATGATTATTAGATTGTCAAAAATAATTTTTTTAACATATACATGCACTGTATAAAATTGTCATGTCATGGAACATTCAATTTTGATTTAAAATTGAAATGGAAGTTGAAATCGTTTTTGAAACAAATTTAAAACGATTTATAAAATACGTTTAAATAGAAATGGATGAAATATATATAATATATATTATATATATTGAATGGCCAGAATAGAACGCGCCGCGCAACGACTGTTCGCGAATTTCGACCATTAACTTCAAATGGATGTAACGGAAGATCCGACCGTCAGATTCTCCTAAAACAGGAACCGTTGGGTCCGCTTTAAAAAGATCTTTCCAACGGATATAAGAGATTCGAAATCTAATAGCTGGATTTGGAATTATGTCCAAATAAAATTTGGAAAAGTTCGCTGTAAGTGCACTTCGGTGGCCGTTATTGGAAACCGACTGTACATGCCTTATAAAAATTATTAAAAATATTAATAATTTGTGTAAAATCATAATAAATGATTTGGAAAGAATTTGGATGAAAAGTTCCATATTGGGAAAGATAAAAATATATTTTTATCGAAATGAACTAGCTATTAACTAGAGAAATAATCCAACGTTTATAAATAAATAAATTGGATTGAAAATGGCTTTAAAATAACCAGAATTTTCCAATATATGAATTAGATTGGATTTGAATTTAAATTATCTTCGGATATTTTCGATATTGGATTCCGTGATTATACGAATATTGTTGAGGAGTTTGGAAGATATATATATATCGTTAATCCCAGTACGATATTTGTTGGTTTCAGAATTTGCTACTGAATATAAGTCGATATAATTTTTATTCAGAGCCTTGTATTTAATATCAAATTGGATTTTTGGTTTGTCGTGAATGGTTCCTTGGTTAACACCGTTCTTAAACTCCGATGAAAAAAGAATAAATCTTTTAACAACGATTTAATGAAGTTTACCAGTTAATTGATATTTAATTGGAATTGAATTGAAATTGGATTTTGGGTTTGTCGTGAACTGTGTTTAAATGACATTAGTTCTTTAACCCGAGTAAAAGCAGGATTAATTTCCAAACTGTAGAACAATCAATAAGAAATGATTTTTGGGATTGAAACTAATTGGAGTTTGAATAAATCTTTAACTAGATTGTGAAAGAATAAATGGTAATTGAAGTACCAAAACATGTGATGTGATTAAACCAAATTTACTTGGTTGTTGATATTGACTGAAATTGATTGTTTGGATGGTGCTCGACCAGTTTATGAGCAGAATACGCTTTTACATTTAGCATTGGGTTGGGTAGAAATATCTGTGTGCTAACACCTTGTGAAACACTTCACGATTTGACGATAAGGTGTTTAGCGATGTTATGTTCATTTCAAAATTTAATGAATGGTTTTGAAATGATATTTTTCTTAAGTGAAAAGAAATTTATTCCCGATTTTGGATAGGGAATGTTTTTATAAAAATGTTTTATAAAATAGGAAGGATTTCGAGGCCAAAACCCGATATTATCGAAATGATTTCGAAATATATTATGTGTTTGACGTTGTGGTTCATCGCATAACCGATTAGTTGCTATTGATGATGTATCTGTTTGGTGGCGGAGAATTTATTCTCTTGCTTAACACCCTTCTTTGAGACGTACGAGCTCAAAGGTTATGTGATTAATAGTGATTGATCATATGTGTGAAATACTGATGTAAAGTATTATAGTTTGAAAGTACTTGTGGTTATTATGTTATGAAATGATTTTCTCCACTACGGGATATAAAATGATTTAGCAAGTAGGTGGCTAAATATTCGGGTAACCCGAGAGCGACTAATAATATGGGGTTGGATCCAGTGCCTTAGGTTGAGTGGTCAGCAATGTAGTGTAACACCCCATGTTTTCTATTAACATAAACTAACGAATTAAACAATACTTAATAAAATGTGAGAATTAAGGGAAACGGGTTACGCCATTGTGTTCGTCTCGGAATTCTGGTTGAGATAGAGTCCGAGTTTGCATAAATTGGACTTCGTATGAAGAAGTTATGGTTGTCGGAAGTTTCCAGAAAATTCAAATAAATTCAAACAGCTCGAAAACAGATTCAAAATTCAAATCAGAAGTCAGAAGCGGGTTGGGTGGGAAAATTCCCGCCCAGGACCTAGGTCAACTAGGGGGTCGACTCTAGTGTCGACCTCCCCCCTACAGGTCGACCTGGGGGTCGACCTGCCCTCCCCCCCGGGCAGATCTGAAAGATGACGATTTTGTGACTCAGTGCTGAGTCATTAGGGCTGAGGTGTCACCCTATCTTGACTGGAGGGTCTTGATTGATTCTAGGGTGATCGGATGGCCTAAATTAATCCTAAATTCTATATAAACACATGTAGATCAAACCCTGAAACCTAATCAAAATTAGAACCATGGCCGTCATGCTATCACCTTGCAACCTAGAATAGTCGTCATCAACTAGAGGAAAAGTAAAGCTAATCAACTCAATTCAACTCAAGTCTATAACAACTACAACAACAAATTTGTCTACTTCAAAGGCGAGCTAAATCAATCTCAGAACTAAGATCCCAGAACTCAAGACCTTCTTTGAGTTGTGAGTTCGATTTCTTTAATAAGGTAATTAACAAGTTAATTAGGTTGAGTTATAATTTGGGTTATATGGTTATGTTTGTAAAACATTAGGAAAAATGCGATATTTTGTGAATGTATGCTAGTTGTTCATAATGATAGTTTTTGTTGTGAATCCCTTGGTATATACCCAATCATCTATGTTCAACCTGATTCATGTTTGACATCATTGTATATGCAAGTTTGGGTGCTGATTATATGCTAGTTTCTATGTGAATTATACATAGTTTACATGTGAACCAAATAAGATGACTATATGCAAGTTTAGGTAGAAATTGGATTCACATATATGCAAGTTTACACCTTTAGATTTAGATCTATGACATACATAGTTTTATGCAAGTTTGTGACTATGGCCTATGCAAGTTTTGGTTGAAAACTATATTCATATATGCAAGTTTTGGGTGAAAACTATATTCATAAATGCAAGTTCACACCTTTTAGCCTATGTTTAGATTCATGACAATACCAAGTTTATGCAAGATATGTTGTAATCCTAATTAGTAAGTTAGATCCATTTTGTGTGTATGCAAATTTGCGATGTTTCTTCCCTTTTATGTCATTATACTAATTGCTAGTCTATATATATATATATATATGCCATGATAAGCGAACGAACTACGTGGGGATGATGGGGGTAATATTGAAGATACACATATTGAGAATTGACATAAATGGCCTTAAAAAAGGCATATAATTAATTTATGACATTAATTGGAGTAATTGGTATTTATGGACATAATTTAGGTGACAATTATGGACATAAGTATATTTGGAATTTATTTACAAATATGAATAGGGATATTAATCCAATTTGGGGTTAAATAAAGATGTTTAATAATAAACCGCCTAAGACACGAGGTTAGACTCTTTTGTGTTGTAAGACTGCCCGAATCCGCCCGGCAAATCCAGCAGCCACAAATGCCAGTCTAATGTGAGAGGTCAAAGGCATGAATTAAATGCGTAACAGTTGTAAAGACACGAGGTTAGGCTCGTTTGTGGTGTAAGACTGCCCAGACCCGCCCGGCAAATTCAGCAGCCACAAATGCCAGTCCAATGTGGGAGGTCTTTACAAGGTTACGGTGTTAATGAACTAAGAAATAGTTAACCAAATAAACATGTGGTGGGACATGGGGGTTAATGGGTGCCATGGGTGGCATGTGAAATTAAGAGGGTGCCTTGGGTGGCATGTGAAATACGATTAGATGCACTTAACCAAGATTGAAACATGTAAGAAGACATGATGTAACGACCCGTATTTTTACGGTATATAAATAATTTATTTAATTATTTAAATAATGGTTTGGTTATTTAAAATGACCAGAATTTAATAATATTGAATATTTAATTAAAATAAATAATATAATATTATATTTAATTTTTGAAATAATCAGAAATAGTGGAATTCACAAAATGGTGTGAATTGGATTATCTGTGATATTTAATTCAGTTTAGAATTGAATTAGAATAACGAATATATTACATAAACGATAGTTGAACTTAGAATTTTAATATAATTAAAATCGAGCTCGAAATGGCGCGGCAGTTCGCTATTTGGCGATTTGAATTTCAACTGGATATACAGAAGCCGTTTTAAATCAGATTTCTGTGAAACAAGAAACGTAAGGAGCTGGTGAAGTATATTTTTCTAGTGGAAGAGAAAAATCAGGATTTCATCGTGTAGATTTTGATTTATGTCCAAACCATATTTTAGAAAAGTCGCTATGGAATTCCATTATAATTTATATCGATTTATTTATATTTTAAAATGGATTTTTAAATATAAATCGAATATCGATGTAACACTGGATTTGAAATATCGAGTTGTAAATCCCAGTGGAGCTGTATGGTATTCTATTGTGAATATATACGATAATATTTATTTTTAAATATTAAATTTAAATGTTTTTAAATATATTTATATATTTAAAAGGGTTATTTAGAGCTTTAAAAATAGCTAGTTTTGCAAATGACCTCAGAATTCGACGAAACTAGTTTTGTTGGATCCGCAATGTTAAATTATTGCTAGATTTCAGTTTCCGTGATTTTTGAAGTCAGTATGTGGCCGTACGGGGTTTTAAAGTGAAAAACAATCAATATTTTGATGGTTAAAAATACGCTGTGTGAGAAAATGGAGTCGGAATTCGACGAAACAGTTTCGTTGGGACCGTAATGTCGAAATGTAGCTGTATGTCCAGTTTCGTGATTTTTGGGTATTGTATGTGATCACAGGGATTTTTAAACGATATTTTCATATAGCGATTGATTAAAATAAAATATAATAATCGAATAAAAAAATATTTTTTCCTTTCCTATATATACACCTTAACATATTCTAATCCTAAACTTTTTATTTCCTTAGTCAAACCCTTTTGCGCCATCGACTTCTTCCCATTTCACAAAAACGAGAGCAATGAAGTTTTTAAAAAAAAAATCAAAACAAATTGTATAAATTTCTACAAATCATAATAGATGGATATTTGGAATCGTATGAGGGCGGGCTTCAATCTAGTGTAGCTTTTATTGGGTGTGGTCGTAGTTCATGGGACTGGAAAATTCATCGCGACGGTTTAGGGTCACATCGTTCGAAAGTTTCGAACATCGAATGAAGAAATGAGAATTATAGCTGTAATTGTGGTGATTTACCATCTTGGTGGTGATTTTCATGGGATTCAATGTTTAAATATGTCGTGGGTTTTTTCGGTTCTGGCGAGAAACTGGGAACGACGGAATCGACCAGGGGGGTTCGAGTTGTGTTTGAAGGGGACAGTTGGGTAGAGGCTTCGACGAGAGGAACGTTGGAGGTGGTGATGTTTGTTTTCGATGTATAGGGAAGGAGAACGGAGTGATCGAAGTTGATCATGGTGTTGGAAGTTTTCCTGCAGCGTGTAAATTGGGATTGGGGAAGATGATTTAGTGGGCTGGAGTTATATTCTAAGTGGGCCGGGAGAAAAAAGGTTAAGCCCAATTTTAAAATATGTTAAGTTATATTAAATTTAAAAATTGTATACTAACTTAGAAACTGCATTACTTTACCATACTTTATCAAAATTCTGAACGGTCGGATCCGTTGGAATCGTAGGGACGAGAGCTTCACCATGGAACTGACCGGGAGTGAGTAGGAGCTCATTTGGATTTATGGTGAAATTAAACGCCTGAATCAAATCATTGACCAATTATCGTTATTTAACGATAACCGTCCAAGGTGAGTAAATCTCACTAACTCTGCTCAACTTATATTTTTACAACGTATTTTTAAAATCTATAAATAATGGTTGTTTGCTGTGTGTTGGCTGTTTGGTTGAACTACTAGTCAGTTTATTGAAAATATTGATAACGATATAAATATAAATCATTAATCAAATATTGATTCTGTTTAGCATAATATTTCATAGTGAAATGAAATTGATGTTAATTTTATTGTTTAACATCTGCGGATGCAGGGAAACAGGTGAGAGGGACCCAACTGGGTTCCTCAACATTTACTTTACTGTTTTTTTTCATATATTGTGTTATATGATGTGATATGAAATCTGTTGTTGATTTTGTATGGTTGAATGATGTCGATCATTGTTACATGATATGTTAAATACCATAAGGAATACTGGAATGTTAAAAAAGGAAATTTTCAATGTTATATTGAAAAGAAATATTTATAAAATCAAAAGCTTTTATAAAAAGAAATTATTTATTTATAAAATAAATAGATTTAAAAGGGATATTTATTTGTTAATCAAATAGATAAAATTGAAGGGATATTTATTTGAAAAATAAATAGAATAGAAAGAGGAAATATTTGTAAAACAAATAGAAAGGGAATAATTAGATTATCAAAGGAATTACCTATAAAATCAATAGATTTTATAAAAAGAAAATATTTTATAGAATAAATAGAATTATCAAAAGGGATTTATTTTGTAAATAAATAGATTATAAAAAGGAAATACTTGAAAGGCGATTATAATTGTATAAAAGGAGAATTTTATATTTGAAAGGTTTACACCCGTGCTTCACACACGGGTACAACAGGATATGGGTTTAAAACAAAGATTTTAAATAGAATCTATTCTAACCGATTATTGAGAAGATAAATTAATAAATAATATTTGATAAATTTAGTGAAATGTTTATCATTGGATAAATAGAATATATATAAGTCAGGATTTATATAGAGTAGTAAGAATCGATTTCAACATCGATAATTGAAACTGAATATGGACGTAGAGTTAATCAAAGGAGTTAATCAAAATGTGTTAATCAAAATGTGTTAATCAATATGTGTTAATCAAAATGAAAGAGGGATAATCGAATATTAGTTATTCGAATAGAGTAATTGATTAGTGTTAATCAATTAGAAATAAATCGATTAGAGTTAGAGTTAATCGATTAGAGTTAACCAGTTAGAGTCAATTAGATTGAGTTAATCGAATTAGAATTTATTGAATATTAGTTATTCAATTAAAGTTGATTGAATATAGTTATTTGAGATAGAGTTAGTCAAACATAGTTATTTAGGATGTGTTGCCATTTCGTACGACTGCTAGCGTAATTCGCAGGGCTGCGGATAGCCTACGACGGTCGGATGTTTTCCTGAGGGAATCAGGCGTAACCATTGTGATCGCTGCGATCTAGAGTCAAGCGAATGGAGTTAAATCGAATATTAGCCATTCGAAATAAAGTTAAAACAGACATAGTTATTCGAATATAAGTTAATCGAATATTAGTTATTCGATAGGAGTTAAATAAGTTGAGTTAATCGAGTAGTTAGTCGAAATGAGTTAATCAAACCGAGTTAACCCAAATGAGTTAATCCAAAGGAGTTATTCGCAATAGTTTATTCGTATAGAATTAAAGGAGTTAATCGAATATAGTTTATTAGAAAGGAGATTAATCGATTGTAAATCATTCGTAGAAAGTTAATCGAATGTAAATCATTCGAAGAGAGATTATCGAATATGGTTATTCGAAGAAAGGGTTATCGAATATAGTTTATTCGAAAAGGAGATATCGAATAGAGATTATTCGAAAAAGAGAACTATACACTTAATTCGATTTTATCGAATTCGGGAAAGTAATATTTGCTTTCCGGTTTAATCAAGATTTACTTATTTATTTATAGATTAGTGGTTTAGTTATTTAGTTAAATTAAGGAATAAAAGTTACATTTTGAAGTGGGATATTTAAGAAGAAAGGAATTATAACGCTATAGTTAAAATCAATGTTTTAAAATAAAGAAGGGGATTCATAAATAGAATCCGAGTTACA
Organism: Allium sativum; assembly: GCA_030737875.1. Classification (NCBI taxonomy): domain Eukaryota; kingdom Viridiplantae; phylum Streptophyta; class Magnoliopsida; order Asparagales; family Amaryllidaceae; genus Allium; species Allium sativum. The sequence continues at coordinate 799,172,192 of CM060922.1, forward strand.
TAAAGAAGTTGTTAAAGGTTTAAAAGGTGAACTTTGTCTATTTTGAGGTTAGAAATGTTGTTCAGTTAAGGTCTGAGAGGTAATTATACCCCAACTTGATTGGCTTCAGTTTTAACTAAGAAATGGTGAAGGTTCGATAGTGAAGGTTGATTAAGTGACTTTATTTAATGAGTGAGATGATTTGAATTGGCTTAGTGATATTTTATTTAAACATCGGTTTAAATCAAATGAAGGAGTTTGGAAATGTTTTCCAAATAAGGATCAGAAATGTTTTCCAATATAGGAAATAAGAAATGGAAGTAAATATGGTGATGTTTTCCAAATGACTTATAAAGTATGTTTTCCAAATTTAGAAAATAAGAATTTACGATTATATGGAAATGGGAAATGGTTAAATTAAAGATGATTTAATCTAAAGAAATAAACCTTTGAATGATGATTGGTCGATAGAATTTCCATCCGGAAATAATATCGTTGGTTGCACACCTGTTTTTCTTTGATAGTTAAATCACCGACTATCGAAGCTTTTGACCATTTTATCGTCGTCAATATGGAGAGACCGGGATCAGATTCATTGTCTGAAAACTACTCTGTATGGACGTTAGCGTGGCGATCAAATATTGAAGACGGAGTTATGCAAGGACTATCCTGTTTACAGAATAGTGCCTTCGGTTTGTCCAGTCCCAAGACAAACGTGAATGGATGAATGTCTGACAGAGTATATCTAACAGATCGCGTAGGTTGATCTCTTCAAACGTACTTACGTTTGGTGGCGGTGGAATACGTTTCTCTTATCTTCATACTCGTGGTATTTTTAGGGAAATCAATGTGTGATTTGGCGGGTATGACTATGTGGCATTCAAAGTGAATGGTGGTCGGGTGTTTTAAATGATACGTTATGACCTCAAGCTTCATCAACCGGAAAATGACAGAAATCGGGCAGGCGGCATGACTAAGTGGGTCGCTCCCATTAGGGTGTATAACACCTATCTAGAGAAAATCCAATTTATTCTTTTATCTATTATCGATGCTATCCCTTTTCGGGAAACGGTGGGTAGCTCCCAACCGTTGGTGATATACATTCGATACACTCAAGCGAAACGAGTGGTCGGTCATGTGTGGGACGGATTGCAAGACGTTCTTGTTGAACCCAGTGTATTCGTCTCTAGAGATACACTATCAGCAGGTGGTCCCATACCTTGTCATAGTCGGAATACAATTTCCAACAAGTTCCCGCGGTTTTGTTTGTATACTATATATGTGGAAAGTGAGATGCAAGAGTTCTACTAGATTGCTAATTACTTTTGATTAGAAATTATTATAATATCAGAAAAGTATTGATTTCCAAAATTGTTTGGGTTATCGTAAGGTGAAAACCATCTGTGTTTATGTGTGGATCGGTCTTACGATTATCATTTCTTTTGAAAAGGATTTTGAAAAGTTAAACAAAAATGATTTGAGTTTACTCACACCAGTCCCATGACTGACCCAGAGTTTATTTTGTTTTGTTTTTCCTAAACTCTTGGGTTCCCAAATTTGTACGGGAAGTCAAGCAGTTCAGGTCTTTACAGATATACTTGGAGGAGCTTGAAGCAGGAGGCTTCAGGATTATATATAGCTATTGTTATTTCCGCTGTGTGTAAGTGTTGTACTCAGATAATGTTATTGTATATATACACTGTTTTATTTCAAAGTTATGTTATAATATATTTTATTCGTTCCGCTGTGAGATTCGTATTACTCTGATTCTGTTCTGTGGTGACCTTCTTCTTCTTCTATTCTAATTTTCTATCTTATCTATTCTCACCCTCTAACTTCTTTCTATTAATGATCAGGAATTTCCGATGTCTGATTAGTCAACATGGTAGTTTTGTGTTGATTTTCGGAGTCGAAAATCCCAGTTCGTTACAGTGGTATCAGAGCTGAAGGTTAAGTGATTACCTTGGCTCGGTGGCGTGACTCAGTAGAGATGGGGGTTAGGAATACCCTAGATTGAGTTTGAGTGTATATATACGAGTGAACGTATTTGTATATTTTATAAAAATTTTTGTTTTATATTGTGGATATTTATTGGTTGAGTTGTTTATGAATTTTGGTCGATCAGTTTGATCCATTGTATCGATAGGAGTTTCTAAACACTCAAGTACGATAAACCGACACGGTATGTTTTGAAAGAGGGTAAATGAAATAATTATACCCAAAATATATTTTGATATAAAAGAAGGGTATATCTTGGGATTATTATCATATATTGGATGTTTTGGTTGATTATAATTGGAATGGTTATATAAATAACAAATTTGAGTTCGTATAATTTAAAAGCAGACTAATTAAATCTGAATTAAATTAGAATTGGAATTGGAATTGAATTTCTGAAAATTGGGAGAAGTGTTTGTAAGTGGATTTGTGTTAAGTTTAAGAAAATTTTAAAATCTTGGGAGATTTTAAATCGTTTACAAGTATCGTGAATGATATTTTGAAAAGGATTTCAAAATGAAAGTGTTTAAATATGGTTTTTGATAAGTGATATAGTATTGAACTCACTTCGATAGCTGGAAAATAACTCTGATGATACTGGCCACATCATCAGTGTTCATTTTCGAGTTGTAAGTGATGGATTACTACCAAAGAGATTGTTTTGAATTGTTTTGAGAAAAACGAGTTGATTTGAATGCTAAAAAGGAATATTTGATTTTTGAAAAAAAAAACTAAACGGTTTAAAAACTCCCAGGAAGGACTGTTTGAATTAAAAACAAATTTAATGAAAATTGGCAAAAGAAAAATTGAAATTCAATTAAAACCAGAAATGGAAATCAAATAGAAATTTGTGAATGCAAACTGGAATTGAATAAAAACCAGTAAGGGGAAATTGAATTGAAATAGAACAATATCGAATAAAGTTGGATTTGTGAGTTATGAATTTATTTAAGTATATTGGACGGGTAAGTAAGAGTTGAAATTGGTAATGGAATTTGAGATTGATTATGAAATTTTGTTTGAAAATAGGATGATTGGATTTGAGAATAGATGATTGGAGATTGATTGGGATGACTTTGGTATATGGTGAATTGGCAGCAGAATAAAAGGATTTAATGATATGCCCGACAAAAAGGTACACGTTTATTTTTATGGATTGGGTGATTTATGGGCTGATTTGGCAAGCCGCTTGGCTTTTTGATTTTCTTTTTGAAAGTAAAGGGCTAGAGAGGCGAGTTGGGGTTTGAATTATTGACCGGTACAAAGGAGGTGCTGGCGAAATATTTCGAAAATTTCGGGTGTTAGAAAATTTTCAGGATTTTAGAAAATTATCGTTGATAGGAACTAATTAACATTTTAATTGGAATTAAATTGGTTCATTTGAAAATAAGGTTGGTAAGTAAACAAATAAATGTATACTAGTCAATAAGGTTTGTTCTCTACCTTAGCAATTTCGAGGACGAAATTATTTTAAGGGGGGAAGAATGTAACGACCCGTATTTTTACGGTATATAAATAATTTATTTAATTATTTAAATAATGGTTTGGTTATTTAAAATGACCAGAATTTAATAATATTAAATATTTAATCAAAATAAATAATATAATAATATATTTAATTTCTGAAATAATCAGAAATAGTGGAATTCACAAAATGGTGTGAATTGGATTATCTGTGATATTTAATTCAGTTTAGAATTGAATTAGAATAACGAATATATTATATAAACGACAGTTGAACGTAGAATTTTAATATAATTAAAATCGAGCTCGAAATGGCACGACAGTTCGCTATTTGGCGATTTGAACTTCAACTGGATATAAAGAAGCCGTTTTAAATCGGATTTCTGTGAAACAAGAAACGTTAGGAGCTGGTAAGTATATTTTTCTAGTGGAAGAGAAAAATCAGGATTTCATCGTGTAGATTTTGATTTATGTCCAAACCAAATTTTAGAAAAGTCGCTATGGAATTCCTTTATAATTTACGTCGATTTATTTATATTTTAAAATGGATTTTTAAATACAAATCGAATATCGATGTAACACTGGATTTGAAATATCGAGTTATAAATCCCAGTGGAGCTGTATGGTATTCTATTGTGAGTATATACGATAATATTTATTTTTAAATATTAAATTTAAATGTTTTTAAATATATTTATATATTTAAAAGGGTTATTTAGAGCTTTAAAAATAATCAGTTTTGCAAACGATCTCAGAATTCGACGAAACTAATTTTGTTGGATCCGGAATGTTAAATTATTGCTAGATTTCAGTTTCCGTAATTTTTGAAGTCAGTATGTGGCCGTACGGGGTTTTAAAGTGAAAAACAATCGATATTTTGACGGTTAAAAATATGTTGTGTGAGCAAATGGAGTCGGAATTCGACGAAACCAGTTTCATTGGGACCATAATGTCGAAATGTAGCTACATGTCCAATTTCGTGATTTTTGGGTATTGTATGTGATCACAGGGATTTTTAAACGAAATTTTCATATAGCGATAGATTAAAATAAAATATAATAATCGAATAAAAAAATATTTTTACCTTTCCTATATATACATCTTAACATTCTCTAACCCTAAACTTTTTATTTCCTCAGTCAAACCCTTTTGCGCCGTCGTCTTCTTCCCATTTCAGAAAAACGAGAGCAATGAAGTTTTTTTAAAAAAAAATCAAAACAAATCGTATAAATTTCTACAAATCAAAATAGATGGATATTTGGAATCGTATGAGGGTGGGCTTCAATCTAGTGTAGCTTTTATTGGGTGCAGTCGTAGTTCAGGGGACTGGAAAATTCACCGCGATGGTTTAGGGTCACATCGTTCGAAAGTTTCGAACATCGAATGAAGAAATGAGTATTATAGCTGTAATTGTGTGGTGATTTAGCATCTTGGTGGTGATTTTCATGGGATTCGATGTTTAAAGATGTCGTGGGTTTTTTCGGTTTTGGCGAGAAACTGGGAACGACGGAATCGGCCAAGGGGGTGCGAGTTGTGTTTGAAGGGGACGGTTGGGTAGAGGCTTCGACGAGAGGAACGTTGGAGGTGGTAATGTTTGTTTTCGATGTATAGGGAAGGAGAACGGAGTGATCGAAGTTGATCATGGTGTTGGAAGCTTTCCTGGAGCATGTAAATTGGGATTGGGGAAGATGATTTAGTGGGCTGGAGTTATATTCTAAGTGGGCCGGGAGAAAAATGGTTAAGCCCAATTTTAAAATATGTTAAGTTATATTAAATTTGAAAATTGTATACTAACTTAGAAACTGCATTACTTTACCATACTTTATCAAAATTCTGAACGGTCGGATCCGTTGGAATCGTAGGGAAGAGGGCTTCACCATGGAACTGACCGGGAGTGAGTAGGAGCTCGCTTGGATTTAAGGTGAAATTAAACGCCTGAATCAAATCAATGACCAATTATCGTTATTTAACGATAACCGTCCAAGGTGAGTAAATCTCGCTAACTCTGCTCAACTTATATTTTTACAACGTATATTTAGAATCTATAAATAATGGTTGTTTGCCGTGTGTTGGCTGTTTGGTTGAACTGCTAGTGAGTTGACTGAAAATATAGATAACGATATAGATATAAATCGTTAATCAAATATTGATTCTGTTTACCAGAATATTTCATAGTGAAATGAAATTGATGTTAATTTTATTGTTTAACATCTGTGGATGCAGGGAAACAGGTCGGAGGGACCCAACTGGGTTCCTCAACATTTATTTTACTGTTTTTTAATATATTGTGTTATATGATGTGATATGAAATCTGTTGTTGATTTTGTATGGTTGAATGATGTCGATCATTGTTATATGATATGTTAAATACCATAAGGAATACAGGAATGTTAAAAAAGGAAATTTTCAATGTTATATTGAAAAGAAATATTTATAAAATCAAAAGCTTTTATAAGAAAAAAATATTTATTTATAAAATAAATATATTTAAAAGGGATATTTATTTGTTAATCAAATAGATAAAATTGAAGGGATATTTATTTGAAAAATAAATAGAATAGAAAGAGGAAATATTTGTAAAAAAAATAGAAAGGGAATAATTAGATTATCAAAGGAATTACCTATAAAATCAATAGATTTTATAAAAAGAAAATATTTTATAGAATAAATAGAATTATCAAAAGGGATTTATTTTGTAAATAAATAGATTATAAAAAGGAAATACTTGAAAAGTGATTATAATTGTATAAAAGGAGAATTTTACATTTGAAATGTTTAGACCTGTGCTTCGCACACGGGTACAACAGGATATGGGTTTAAAACAAATTTTTTAAATAGAATCTATTCTAATCGATGGATTGAGAAGATAAATTAATAAATAATATTTGATAAATTTAATGAAATGTTTATCATTGGATAAATAGAATATATATAAGTCAGGATTTATATAGAGTAGTAAGAATCGATTTCAACATCGATAATTGAAACTGAATATGGACGTAGAGTTAATCAAAGGAGTTAATCAAAATGTTTTAATCAAAATGTGTTAATCAATATGTGTTAATCAAAATGAAAGAGAGATAATCAAATATTAGTTATTCGAATAGAGTAATTGATTAGAGTTAATCAATTAGAAATAAATCGATTAGAGTTAGAGTTAATCGATTAGAGTTAACCAGTTAGAGTTAATTAGATAGAGTTAATCGAATTAGAATTTATTGAATATTAGTTATTCAATTAGAGCTGATCGAATATAGTTATTTGAGATAGAGTTAGTCAAACACATTTATTTAGGATGTGTTGCCATTTCGTACGACTGCTAGCGTAATTCGCAGGGCTGTAGATAGCCTACGGTAGTCGGATGTTTTCCTGAGGGAATCAGGCGTAACCATTGTGTTCGCTGCGATCTAGAGTCAAGCGAATGGAGTTAAATCGAATATTAGCCATTCGAAATAAAGTTAAAACAGACATAGTTATTCGAATATAAATTAATCGAATATTAGTTATTCGATAGGAGTTAAATAAGTTGAGTTAATCGAGTAGTTAATCGAAATGAGTTAATCAAACCGAGTTAACCCAAATGAGTTAATCCAAAGGAGTTATTCGAAATAGTTTATTCGTATAGAAATAAAGGAGTTAATCGAATATAGTTTATTCGAAAGGAGATTAATCGATTGTAAATCATTCGTAGAAAGTTAATCGAATGTAAATCATTCAAAGAGAGATTATCGAATATGGTTATTCGAAGAAAGGGTTATCGAATATAGTTTATTCGGAAAGGAGATATCGAATAGAGATTATTCGAAAAAGAGAACTATACACTGAATTCGATTTTATCGAATTCGGGAAAGTAATATTTGCTTTCCGGTTTAATCAAGATTTACTTATTTATTTATAGATTAGTGGTTTAGTTATTTAGTTAAATTAAGGAATAAAAGTTATATTTTGAAGTGGGATATTTAAGAAGAAAGGAATTATAACACTATAGTTAAAATCAATGTTTTAAAATAAAGAATGGGATTCATAAATAGAATCCGAATTACATAAAGAAGTTGTTAAAGGTTTAAAAGGTGAACTTTGTCTATTTCGAGGTTAGAAATGTTGTTCAGTTAAGGTCTGAGAGGTAATTATACCCCCAACTTGGTTGGCTTCAGTTCTAACTAAGAAATGGTGAAGGTTCGATAGTGAAGGTATATTAAGTGACTTTAGTTAATGAGTGAGATGGTTTGAATTGGCTTAGTGATGTTTTATTTAAACATCGGTTTAAATCAAATGAAGGAGTTTGGAAACGTTTTCCAAATAAGGATCAGAAATGTTTTCCAATATAGGAAATAAGAAATGGAAGTAAATTTGGTGATGTTTTCCAAATGGTTTATAAAGTATGTTTTCCAAATTTAGAAAATAAGAATTTACGAATATATAGAAATGGGAAATGGCTAAATTAAAGATGATTTAATCTAAAGAAATAAACCTTTGAATGTTGATTGGTCGATAGAATTTCCATTCGGAAATAATCTCGTTGGTTGTACACCTGTTTTTCTTTGATAGTTAAATCACCGACTATCGAAGCTTTTACCATTTTATCGTCGTCAATATGGAGAGACCGGGATCAGATTCATTATCTGAAAACCACTCTGTATGGACGTTAGCGTTGCGATCAAATATTGAAGATGGAGTTACGCAAGGTCTATCCTGTTTACAGAAAAGTGCCTTCGGTTTGTCCAGTCCCAGGACAAACGTGAATGGACGAATGTCTGATAGAGTATATCTATCGGATCGCGTAGATTGATCTCTTCAAACGTAATTACGTTTGGTGGCGGAGGAATTCGTTTCTCTTAGCTTTATGCTCGTGGTATTTTTGGGGAAATCAATGTGTGATTTGGCGGGTATGACTTTGTGGCATTCAAAGTGAATGGTGGTCGGGTGTTTTAAATGATACGTTATGACCTCAAGCCTCATCAACCGGAAAATGACAGAAATCGGGCAGGTAGCATGGCTAAGTGGGTCGCTCCCATTTGGGTGTACAACACCTATCTAGAGAAAATCCAATTTATTCTTTTATCTATTATCGATGCTGTCCCCTTTTCGGGAAACGGTGGGTAGCTCCCAACCGTTGGTGATATACATTCGAAACACTCAAGCGAAATGAGTGGTCGGTCATGTGTGGGCTGGGTTGCAAGACGTTCTTGTTGAACCCAGTGTATTCGTCTCCAGAGATACACTATCGACAGGTGGTCCCATACCTTGTCATAGTCGGAATCCAATTTCCAATAAGTGCCCGCGGTTTTGTTTATATACTATATATATGGAACGTGAGATGCAAGCATTCTACTAGATTGCTAATTACTTGTGATTAGACATTATTATAATATCAGAAAAGTATCGATTTCCAAAATTGTTTGGGTTATCGTAAGGTAAAAACCATCCGTGTTTATGTGTGGATCGGTCTTACGATTATCATTTATTTTGAAAGGGATTTTGAAAAGTTAAACAAAAATGATTTGAGTTTACTCACACCAGTCCCATGACTGACCCAGAGTTTATTTTGTTTTGTTTTTACTAAACTCTTGGGTGCCCAAATTTGTACGGGCAGTCAAGCAGTTCAGGTCTTTACAGATATACTTGGAGGAGCTTGAAGCAGGAGGCTTCAGGATTATATATAGCTATTGTTATTTCCGCTGTGTGTAAGTGTTGTACTCTGATAATGTAATTGTATATATACATTGTTTTATTTCAAAGTTATGTTATAATATATTTTATTCGTTCCGCTATGAGATTCGTATTACTCTGATTCTGTTCTGTGGTGACCTTCTTCTTCTTCTATTCTAATTTTCTATCTTATCTATTCTCACCCTCTAACTTCTTTCTATTAATGATCAGGAATTTTCGATGTCTGATTAGTCAACATGGTAGTTTTGTGTTGATTTTCGGAGTCGAAAATCCCAGTTCGTTACATATGAATAAGAACGGGGTTAAGTGGTGAAAACCTTAGAGGGGACCAAGCATAGGTGAAAGCTTGTGTCATGCATGGGGGCCCTTTTCAAACCAGTAACCCATTAAGTATCATTGTGGGCTCAATCCAAGTCGAGGATGGGACACGTGTACTGGGTTTGATTGTAAGAGGTCAAAACGGGTTAGCGGTGGCAATGCAAGTCCAACGGGGTCAGGTGCGTGTGTGGCCTCGGGCTGGTAGGTAAGACGTTGTCGCATCGTGTAGGTATAAGCCGTGCATTTTTGGTGGTATCGGGTTGCCACTTTAGGGAGTGATACATCCCACTGTGGGGCCAGCACGGGTATCTACGAGTTAGGGAGCCGATCGAATGAGGGTAGTGGGTACACCTAGTGGAGATAGGGGCAGACGACACCTATGAAGGCAGCTAAGGGTACACAAAACTACCATTATCAATATTAAGTTTGGTAGGTGGGATCAACTTTTAGGGTGTTGGGTGTGGTGCAATGTAGTAATTATCTTATAATGTTTAGGTGCGCCTTTAACATTATCTTTGTTCATCTTATTCCTTTGTTTGCTCTGACATGCCCATTGGTTCACAGTCATTTCCTTATTTTCCAGCTTATGCCTTATCCTAGTTACTTAATGATTATATTGTTAAAGTTATTGCACTCGCTAGACTTTATGTCTGACCCCCTTTGCCTCCACCTCTTTTCTTCCTTTCCCCCACCAGGTGCTCTGGGTTGGACTAGCACTAGTGAAGCTTGATTTGGACAGCTTTATCTCTCTCTTTTTGGAAGTTGCTTGGATCGCTGAAGTAAAGTTTAGCCTATCTTATTTATGGCTATTTTATGCTGGGGTTATGTCTTTTATTCTATGTACTCAGAACTTATTTGTCAAGATGGATAATAAGTGTATTTGGTTTTATAGTTGGTTTTTGATGTGATGTAACCAAACTATTTCTCCGCTACAATAAAAGTGGTTTTTGTTTTCCAAGTACCAATATATTTATCTATCTTGTTTACTTTTCTGTTCTATATACAATAAACGCTCCACCAAAATTAAGGCATTCCCTTTGTGAGTGACGTTAATGGACGTGGGGTGTCACACGTGGTATCAGAGCTGAAGGTTACCAGAACAGATAAGATATTTTGAAAAACTATTTTTCAAAAAGCATTTTATAAAGAAATACTTTCAAAAATATGCTTTAAGGAAAGTATTTTTAAGAGAAAAGTTGATTTTAAAAACATAACACCCAAGAACCATATATCTTTCTTTCGAATTCTCAGTTTGAATCTCTTCATTTTCTTTTCAGTATGTCTGGAATTCCATAGATACCCGAAGGGATACCGGTACCAGGATGGTTTAGAAGGTATCTGGAAGCTAGGGCTACTGTCGCAGGCCCAGCAAATGCTCCTCCTCCTCCTCCTCCCCGTGTTGATACTTTCGCAAAGATATGCAAGGACTTTCGGGCAATGGGCGGAAAACCTTTTCATGGGTCGGAGACATTTGTTGAAGCTCGAAATTGGCTAAAGGAGGTGGAAGAATTGTTTGGAATCTTTGAAGTAGAAGATGGAAGAAAGGTCCAGTTAGCTGCCTGGTTAATGAAGGATGAGGCCTCGTTTTGATGGGAGGTCACTAATGGAGAGCGTCAAGTTGATACATGGCTGGATTTCAGGCGAAGGTTTGAGGCAAAGTTTCTCTCATGGGCCGAAGAGAATTTATACATGGAATGGTTTTTGGCATTGAGGCAGGGAAATCTATCAGTGAAAGAGTACGTCAACAAGTTCAATCAGTTGGCGAGATTTGGCTTGGACTTGGTGAATACACCCGAAAAGAAGGCCCTGAGATTTGTCAAGGGTTTGAACGAGCCGCTACATGGGTTATCTATGACCCACATCCCTATGGGGGCCACCTTTGAGAGACTAGTTGACATGGCGCTTATGCATGAAGAGGAGAAAGGTGCTAATGCTAATAAGGCACCTGAAAAGAAAGGGGATCAAAAGAAACCACAACAGCAGAACAAGAAGGGTGGTAAAGACAACAATGGCAAGGGAAAGAAAAGATGCTTTAACTGTGGGACACCAGGCCATCTGAGAAAAGACTGTAGGAAGAAGAAGACTGGTTGATTCCACTGTGGCGAGGCAGGACATCTGATTAGGGACTGCCCAAAGAAGGGGCAGAGGACAGGGACTACCTATGGAGGGCAGATTCTGGCTCTTATGGCATCGGGGCAGGCAAGGGGGCAGGTCCAGGCTCTCATGGCCCCACCGCTGCAAGAACGAGGTAGAACGATTTCCGTTGGAAGTTTAGTTTATCTTTTTGATCATACTGTTCGCACACTCTTTGATTCTGGCGCATCGCACTCTTTTATATCTACTGCTTTAGTTGAGTCACTACACCTAAACACCAGTATAGTAGAGGATCCCTTAGTTGTTTCAAATCCAATTAGGGGCTCAGCCTATTTGTCGATGATTTGTTTGGATTTGGAAATTTCTATACTTAGCGTTGGGTTTAGATGTGATGCTTATGTTTTGGGCTTCACAGGCTATGGGTTAATTTTGGGCATGGATTGGTTATCCAGTAATGGAGCCGTCCTAGATTGTGAAAAGAGAGAGGTTAGACTTAAGACTCGCTTGGGCAACAGTCCCGAAATCTTTTGTAATTCCATGAATTCTGTTATGCTAAGTTATCTAGAGTGGTCCGTGAATACTCGGATGTCTTTAAGGAAGTAGAGGGCTTGCCTCCGAAGCGGGAGATAGACTTCCGCATATATCTAGTTGATAACGCAAAACCCGTTGCTTTACCCGTTAGGCATATGGCTCCAAGGGAAAGAAAGGATCTTAGCAAGCAAGTTATGGAGCTGCTAGAAAAAGGGTTTATAAGGCGGAGTATTTATGAATGGGGTGCTCCAGTGGTGTTCGCAACCAAAGCGGATGGTTCACTTCACCTATGCATTGATTATAGGGAGCTAAACAAGCTGACCAAGAAGAATAGGCACTCACTGCCAAGAATAGACGATTTGTTCGATCAGCTTGTAGATGCCACAGTTTTCTCCCAATTAGATCTGGCTACCGGATTTCATCGGCTGAGAGTGGGTGAAGATAACATTGATAAGACCGCATTCAGAACCCCTGACGGCTTGTTCGAATGGCTTGTCATGCCTTTCGGCTTGACAAACGCACCCGCTTATTTCGTCGATTTGATGAATAGAGTGTTCCGGGAATTTTTCAATAAATTCGTGGTGGTCTTCGTAGATGATATTCTGATTTTCTCGAAGAATGAGGAAGAGCTTGCTTTGCATTTAAGGGAAGTCATGGATACTCTCCGTCCACATCAGTTAAAAGCAAAATTCTCCAAGTGCCACTTCAGGAGGGAAGAAGTAAGATTTCTTGCGCATGTGGTGTCCAAAGAAGGGTTAGCTGTGGACCCCGCAAAAGTAGTTGCAGTCAAGGATTGGAAGGTTCCAAAGAATGCAACCGAAGTCCGAAGTTTTCTTGGACTAGCAGGCTTTTATCGCAAGTTCATTAAAGACTTTGCGAAAATCTCAGCTCCACTTACAAGGTTAACGAAGAATAACCTGACTTTCACTTGGGATTTGGATTGCGAAGTCGCTTTCCAGCGATTGAAGAGGGCTCTGACGACAGCCCCAGTTTTGACATTACTAGATGGGAGCAAAATGTTTACGGTATACACAGATGCATGCGGTACGGGACTAGGCGCTGTTTTGATGCAAGAGGGGAAGGTAGTAGCTTTTGGTGGAAGGCAATTAAAAGTGCATGAGAAAAACTACCCAACCCACGATCTAGAGTTAGTAGCTATCGTTTTTGCTCTTAAGTCATGGCGCCACTATCTCTTAGGTAAGAAATTTGAGTTGTATACTGACTATAAATCATTGAAGTACCTTTTCTCGTAGAAAGACCTCAATCTAAGGCAGCAAAGATGGATGGAGTTTCTCGCCTCATACGACTTTGAGATCTCCTATACTCCTAGCTAGGGCAATGTAGTAGCATACGCCTTAAGTAGAAAGAAGCTGACCTTAAGTCCTTTCTTTGTAGAAAGGCAAAGTTTGGAGTACATAGCAAATTTTGATTTTAGGCCCTCTGTTGATTATGTAACTGGCTTGATGGCAATGCTAGAGGTGCGGCCTACTTTGTTGGACTCAATAGGAACCGCGTAACGTGAAGACCCTCAGCTAGTTGATGTGATAGATAAGCTGATTAGGGGAAAGACTTCTAGTCACCTCAACAGATACTCCATCGATGATAAGGGTTAGTTGAGACGGGATGGAAGACTATGTGTCCCGCAAGCAAGAGATTTGGTGAAGTTGGTTCTGGAAGAAGCACACCATTCCAAGATGACCATACACCCCGGTGGAGACAAGATGTATAAAGATATCAAAAGAGTTTTCTTTTCGAATGGCATGAAGAGGGATGTAGCTGAATTTGTTTCGAAATGCATGATATGCCAGCAAGTCAAGGCAGAGCAGAAGAAGCCTGGCGGTTTGCTTTATCCTCCAGAAGTTCCGCAATGGAAATGGGAAAGCATCTCGATGGACTATGTTGATGGGTTGCCTAGGTCAAGAAGGGGCAATACCGGTACTTGGGTAATAGTGGACAGGCTCACGAAAAGCGCTCATTTTATACCTGTCAAGAGTAGGAGGACCGCCTCGTCTTTAGCCTCCATTTATCTTAAGGAGATAGTTCGACTCCATGGGATACCCTCCAGCATAGTGAGTGACCAAGACCCTATCTTTACAAGCGAGTTTTGGAGGAGTTTGCAAGAGGCTGTAGGCACACAGCTATGTTTAAGCACAACCTATCACCCTCAAACTGATGGTCAGACGGAAAGGGTGAATAGAGTACTGGAAGATCTTTTGAGACTGTGCATTCTTGACTTTGGAGGATCTTGGGAGGATCATCTCCCTTTAGTGGAATTTGCTTATAACAATAGCTACCAAGCCACTATAGGCATGGCACCCTTCGAAGCTTTATATTGAAGGCCATGTCGATCACCAACTTGTTGGTGGGAGTCCACAGATAAACTTAAACTTGGGCCAGACATGATTAGAGAGACTTAAGAGAAAGTGGACTTGATACAATGGAGAATGAAGACTGCCCAAGATAGACATAAATCCTACGCAGACAAGAGAAGGACCAACCTTGTGTTTGAAGTTGGGGATAAGATGTTCCTTAAAGTATCTCCTTTGAGGAATGTCATCCGCTTTGGGTCCGTAGGAAAGTTGGCACCATGATTCGTAGGACCATTTCCTATCATCGAAAGAATTGGGACGATGTCCTACAGAGTAGAGCTACCTGAAAGACTGGCAGGAGTTCATAATGTTTTTCATGTCTCTCAGCAACGAAAGTGCTTACTTGAGTCGGAAGAACTTGTGGAGCTAAGTATAATAGAGGAAGTCGAAGTGGAACGAGAAGCGACTGTGAGGAGAGTTCCAACTCGTTTCTTGGGGATAGAAGTCAAAAAGCTACGCAACCGTGAAGTTAAGCTTGTCAAAGTCCAATTGAGCGACGTCGAGGAAGACGCGACTGGGGAGACTGAGGCCAAAATACGTGCAGCCTACCCTTTTCTTTTTGAGGGTACATCTTTGATCTCTTTTTCCTTAAGTTTATTCAAGCTTGTATCCACCTTTTTAGTGTATCTACTCGGTCATATTCTTTATCCTTAGGTAGAGGCCAATGGATGCAAACATGTATTTGAAGCATGTTATGATTGATGAATGCTAGTGGATGCAAGTGTTTGCTAGTGGTTGCTCGTGGATGCATATACACACACATTAGGCACTAGATCGGCTCAATCACTTTCATACTGCATATAAAAGTGTGTTTATTTAAATTAATGGATGTATCATGGTTGTATTATCATATGGATGCTGCATTTGGATGAATGGCTACACACACATGTAGAAATAATATGTATCATTAGGGATCTTTTGCATACATAATGGACACTGTAATAATCTGCATTAAGGAGGTCAACTGAATCAGTAGACCGCCTGATTTTGCATTAGATACAGACATGTACACACACTGTGCATGTAAACATGAAAGCATTAGAAGTATTTTAAGGACAATGGATGCCTGTGTTTGATGGTTGAGTAGACGGACAATTGGATGGTAGGATATGTATTCTTCATAACTTGAAGATTTCGGGTTCGAAATCCTTTAAGGAGGGGAGAATGTAACACCTCTTGTTTTCTGTTAACATAAACTAACGAATTAAACAATACTTAATTTAAAATGTGAGAATTAGGGGAAACAGGTTATGCCATTGTGTTCATCTCGGAATTCTGGTTGAGATAGAGTCCGAGTTTGCGTAAATTGGACTTTGTATGAAGAAGTTATGGCTGTCGGAAGTTTCCAGAAAATTCAAATAAATTCCAACAGCTCGAAAGCAGATTAAAAATTCAAATCAGAAGTCAGAAGCGGGCTGGGCGGGAAAATTCCCGCCCAAGACCCAGGTCGACCAGGGGGTCGACTCAGTGTCAACCTCCCCCCTGCAGGTCGACCTGCCACCCCCCCGGGCAGATCTGAAAGATGATGATTTTGTGACTCAGTGCAGAGTCATTAGGGATGAGGTGTCACCCTATCTTGACTGGATGGTCTTGATTGATTCTAGGTTGATCGGATGGCCTAAATTAATCCTAAATTCTATATAAAACATGTAGACTCAAACCCTAAAACGTAATCAAAATTAGAACCATGGCCGTCATGCTATCACCTTGCAACCTAGAATAGCCGTCATCAACTAGAGGAAAAGTAAAGCTAATCAACTCAATTCATCTCAAGTCTATAACAACTACAACAAAAAATTTGTCTACTTCAAAGGCGAGCTAAATCAATTTCAAAACTCAGATCCCAGAACTCAAGACCTTTTTTGAGTTGTGAGTTCGATTTCTTTAATAAGATAATTAACAAGTTGATTAGGTTGAGTTATAATTTGGGTTATATGGTTATGTTTGTAAAACATTGGGGAAAATGCGATATTTTGTGAATGTATGCTAGTTGTTCATAATGATAGTTTTTGTTGTGAATCCCTTTGTTTATACCCAATCGTCTATGTTCAACCTGATTCATGTTTGACATCATTGTATATGCAAGTTTGGGTGCAGATTATATGCTAGTTTCTATGTGAATTATACATAGTTTACATGTGAACCAAATAAGATGACTATATGCAAGTTTAGGTAGAAATTGGATTCACATATATGCAAGTTTACACCTTTAGATTTAGATCTATGATATACATAGTTTTATGCTAGTTTGTGACTATGGCCTATGAAAGTTTTGGGTGAAAACTATATTCATATATGCAAGTTTTGGGTGAAAACTATATTCATATATGCAAGTTCACACCTTTTAGCCTATGTTTAGATTCATGACAATACCAAGTTTATGCAAGATATGTTGTAATCCTTATTAGTAAGTTAGATCCATTTTGTGTGTATGCAAATTTGCGATGTTTCTTCCCTTTTATATCATTAGACTAATAGCTAGTCTAATATATATATATATATATATATATATATATATATGCCATGATAAGCGAACGAACTACGTAGGGACGATGTGGGTAATATTGATTATACACATATTGAGAATTGACATAAATGGCCTTAAAAAAGGCATATAATTAATTTGAGACATTAATTGGAAAAATTGGTATTTATTGACAGAATTTAGGTGACAATTATGGACATAAGTATATTTGGAATTTATTTACAAATATGAATAGGGATATTAATCCAGTTTGGGGTTAAATAAAGATGTGTAATAATAAACTGCCTAAGACACGAGGTTAGACTCTTTTGTGGTGTAAGACTGCCCGGACCCGCCGGTAAATCCAGCAGCCACAAATGCCAGTCTAATGTGAGAGGTCAAAGGCATGAATTAAATGCGTAACAGTCGTAAAGACACGAGGTTAGGCTCGTTTGTGGTGTAAGACTGCTCGGACCCGCCCGGCAAATCCAGCAGCCACAAATGCCAGTCTAATATGGGAGGTCTTTACAAGGTTACTGTAATGACCCGGATATTCCGTCGGTTAGATTCGAATATTGAATACGGTTTTAAATATTAATTTGATAAATTAAATGAATATTTATATTAAGTTATCGATTTAATAATCAATTTCGATTTAATATTGGATATATTAAATTATTGGAATACGATAATGGATTTAGTTAAATTCAAAGTTTAAATTTGAATTGAATTCAGTTCAAATAATTTATAGGAAATTTTATTTGAATTTATAACGGTAATAATATTTATTTATTTTCGAAAGAATAAATTGTCTGAAATTAATTTATCAATTTAAATTAATATCTTCTATAGACAATCGAATTGGACTTTGTGATATGTTCCAATGTGTCCAGTATAGTGGTTAAACCCTAGGAACGTCATTTGTTAGGTTCAGAAAGGAATCCGGAATCATTGGGTATCTTAGTTAAAGGACAACCAACTCGAAGTAAATTAGAATAAAATAAAATATCATGAATTCTTTTTTTTCTAGTGGACAAGAACAAAACAACAAGGCCTAATAATATGACCTCGCTGTCTAATTTAAACCCGCACCTCCTCCTGCATAATTTCATGGCAATAAGAGAACCATGTCTCCCTCATTTCTAAACCACAAGAAAGCTTGGCCACTACCCTTTTAATCCACCGCCGTATTCTCCTATTTACCCCTTCCTCAGCATACTTAGAAAAAAAAGTCCAGCATCAATCGAAGTCGCTCCAAAAATCTAGTGATGGAGATCGAATTCATTTCGATTCAAGGACCGGAGAAGCGTACGAAGTGAAGGAAGACTTTCCAACATCGCGGTCTCCTTCTGGAACTCCTGGACATCGCAGACGTCACATACTCTGAAGCTTGATTTGAGCATCCTCAATTGGGGATTGCAGTCTCGATTTAGGGCACTGGAAAGGGGTCGCGACATTTAAGGGATGCGGCTGGAGTTCGAACTAACTAGAGCAGACATGGGGGGTCGCGACAAGTACACGATGGAAGAATGGGGTGCTCAAATAGCCGCGTTTCCTTCTGGAGTTCAAGTTCGAAGGGATTTGTCTAGGCGTGGACAGTAGATGAACTGGAGGAGGGTCGCGCAGACCTCAGGACACTGACAGGTGCGATGAGATGAAGGTCAGAGGACCTGGTGGGTGATTGCAGGGAGTTGATTGAAGTCAGAAAAGGGGAAAGGGTCTCGAATTGGTTACAGCAAGGAAGAATTAAAACAAAAGGTTAAGGTAAATTAATTTTAATAAATTTAGTTAAGGTCTTATGATTTAATTTGATTAGTTTAAAATTTGGTTAGTTATAGTTAAAAATTAGTTTAGTAACCATTAGAAAAAGAAAAATATAAAGGAAAGTTATTTATTTATTTAAATAATTAATTTAAATAAATAAATGTTTAATTGGTAAATTTGAATAAAATCATCGCAGGTGTGAATTTATTCGAGGAAATACATATCCGAGATGAAATGGAAATTTACTGGTTGTTCGGCAATTTAAATTCTGGTGAGTAAACCTCACTCACCATTTAATTAGAATTATTTCTAGTTGTTAAAAATAATTGCTATGCTTGTTTGGATATTGTTTGGTTGATTTAAAATATATATTAGTTATTTAGGACTATTATATATATATATATTGGGTTGATGATTGGTTGGATTCCCGCAGTTTCATTAGCGGATGCCCGCAGTTTCATAGCGGATGATTACCCTATACGCCCCACGCTATGATTAGTGGATGACCTTCTATACCGCGATATCCTGCCTCGAAGCAGGATAGGTATTATTTATGTGCTAACCTCTGTGGATGCAGGAAAACAGGTTGGAGGAATCCAACTGGATTCCTCAAAAATATATTATCTGTTTGTTGTTTGTTTGATTTCATATATATTCATATATGATGTGTAGAAAATCAAATGATTGAAAATTGGTTGATTTGATTATTTAAAATATCAATGAGGCTTGAATATTGATTTATAAAAATATCAAAAAGGGTATTTGAAATTTCAAAGGGGAATTCTATTTTTATAAATAGAATTTGAATTTTAAATGAAGTATAGAATCATTAACTTGTTTTGAATATATATAAACAAGTAATTGAATTTATAAAGTTGTTTATAAATGAAAAGATGGACTTTGAATTGAATTTATAAAGTTGTTTATAAATGAAAAGATGGACTTTGAATTGAATTTATAAAGTTGTTTATAAATGAAAAGATGGAATTTGAATTGAAGTTATAAACGTTGTTTATAAATAATGAAGAGAATTCAAATAGATTTGAATATAGTATTTCAAATGGAATTTGAAAAGAGAAATTCAAATAGACTTTGAAAATGGAATTTGAATATAGAATTCAAATGGACTTTAAACTATGGAATTTGAATATAGAATTCAAACGGACTTTAACAAATGGAATTTGAATATAGAATTCAAATGGACTTTAAACTATGGAATTTGAATATAGAATTCAAATGGACTTTAACTATGGAATTTGAATATAAAATTCAAATAGACTTTGAATATAGAATTCAAATGGACTTTAAAACTATAGAAAATATTAACTTGTTTTGAAGGTATATAAAACAAGTGATCGAATTTATAAACGTTGTTTATAAATGGAAAGGTGGGATTTGAATTGAATTTATAAACGTTGTTTATAAATGGAAAGGTGGGATTTGAATTGAAGTTATAAACATTGCTTATAAATAATGCAGAGAATTCAAATGGACTTTGAATATAAGGAATTGAAATAGAATTTGAATAATAGAATTCAAATGGAGTTTAACTATAGAATTTGAACATAGTATTTCAAATGGAATTTGAATATAGAAATTCAAATGGGATTTATAATAAATAGATTTGGATAAATAGAAGTAGATTAGACTAAGAAGTTAATTAACAGACTTAATTAACAAATTGAGTTAAAACGATTGGTATAGTTAAAATAGATCGGACATGCATAAATATACAGGAGACAGGTATGGAATAAAGTATAGAAGTGAAATAAATAAAATGCCCGACAAAAGGTATGTATTTAATTTCCATATGAGATTTTATGCGCCGTATCGGCTAGCCGCTTGGCTTTTTCCTTTTCTTTTGAGATGAGAAGGACCGGGAAAGCTATTTGAAATTTCCCGATGCTCCCGGTACAAAGGAGGTTATGGCGAATTTTTCCGGGAATTTAAGGAGATAGAATATTTTTAAGATAATTTGATAGTTAGAAATCAACGTATCGATATATATAGAAGTCGATAAGAAAACGAACTTAGAAATAGAATAGTATAATCAAAAAGGAAGTATAAGAATAAAATCTAGTAGGAATAGAAAGAGAAAATGTATATGTGTTTAAAGGTAAATAATCAGTTGTATGGTGTTGATTATTCGAGTAAGTAGTCTTGTCTGTTTTGACGTTAAATGTTATTCAGTCAAGGTCTGAGAGGTAGTTATACCCCAACTTGGTTGATTTCATGATATACCGATAAATAGCAAGATTCAGGCTTGAAGATCAATGTGGAATAAGAATTAGTTAAATGATGTATTTGGGTTGTCGTAACGATGCTTTACACAACATCCGTTTTAACCCAAATATGTGCAAAGCTTGGAAATAGAATAATGAATATTTTCTAAAGTTTAGAAAATAAAAGAAGGCGATATATGGAAATGTTTTCCAAATAACGTATAAGGCCAATATGGTTATTGAAAATATTTGGTTAACAAATATTGATAAGAAATAGAGAAGAGATGTAATTAATGGGTTATTAATTAAAGGTTCAGTGATTGTTGGATGTTTGGTTGAACACTTGTTTTATTCGATAGTTAAATCATCGACTATCGAAACACTTGTTTTTATTCGATAGTTAAATCACAGACTATCGAAGTTTTGACCATCGTTGTCAATATGGAGAGACCGGTTGGATTATTATCCGAAGAACCACTCCATATCGGCAGTAACGTGCGAATCAGATTATATAAAGATAATCGAAGACGGAGTAGAGTGCAAGGACTTTTTCTATAAATAGAAATAGTGCCTTCAGTTCATCCTGTTCCTGGGTGACTTGTATGGATGAATGTCTGACAGAGTATTTCCAGAAAGGTCACGTACATTGATTTCTTCAACTGTACCAAGAGTGGAAGCGGAGGAGGAAACTTCTTTTAGCTGACACGTAATTTACTGTTGTAGACGTCAATTAGTGATTTTCGATGGATCTGACGATGTGACATTCGAAGTGAATCTGGTGTGATGATAAAGCGTAGCTTCTAGCCTCATCATCCGATAAATGACAGAAATCGGGCAAGCAGCATGGCTATGTAGGTCGCACCTATTAGGGTGTATAATCACCTGATCTAGAGTTTCATTTACTTCTAAAAATCTATTGTCGATGCTGACCCATTCGGGAAACGGTTGCTGATCCCAATCGTTGGTGATATACATTCGATACACTCAAGCGAAATGAGTGGTCGGTCATGTGTGGCTGAGTTGCAAGATGTTCTTGTTGAACTCGGTGTATTCTCCTCTAGAGATATACCAGCGGAAGGTGATTCCATACCTTGTCATAGTTGGAAATCCATTACCCAATACGTGCTTGCGGTTTTGATTGTATATTATATATGTGGAACGTGAGATGCAAACGTTCCACTAGATTGTTATTTAATTGATTTAGACATTATTATAATATCAAAAGAGTTTGATATAAAGTTGAATCAAGTGTTTGGATTCTCATAAGGGAAAACCCGTTCCGTTATGCGGCGTGGTCTTATGAGATATCGTTTACTTGTTCGAACTGTTTTTAAACTGTTTTACTCATACCAGTCCCATGACTGACCCGGAGTTTATTTGTTTTGTTTTCCCTAAACTCTTGGGTGCCTAAATTTGTACTGGCAGTCAAGTAGTTCAGGATTTTACAGATCTATCTAAAGGAGCTTGGAGCAGGAGGCTTCAGCGTTATCTAGTTATAGTTTGTTCCACTATGTTGTAAGTGTTGTACTCTGATAAGTGTATGTTATACAGTTAAGATTTTGTATTTCAAAGATGTGATATATTATATTTTGTTCCGCTGCGATGTGAGATTCTGTGTTGTTATTTCTGTTCTTCTTCTACCTCTTTCTTCTAAAAAAAAAATGTCTCGTATTTTCGTGATATTTGGGTTGGACGTATGGTGTATATAGTCAACTCCGATGTTATGGAAATGCGGGTCATCACATTTGGTATCAGAGCTTAGGTTGAGCGAATACCTAGGCTGTGTGGAATTGTGCTCATTAGAGATAGGATCAGTAGTATCCTAGAATGAGTTGAGTGTATATGTATACGAGAGAGCGTATTTGTTATTTGATATAAAAACTATTTTATATTGTGTTGACTAGTCTGTTGAGTGGAATATAAATTTTGGTCGAATCGTGGGACGCCACGAAGTCGATAGGAATTTATGAACACTTGAGCAGAAGATTGGACACGATATTGTTTTTAAATAATTAAATTGATTGTTAGGATTATAATCGAATTAGATTATTAAACAGAAATAGTTATATATATAACCAATGCAATTTGTATATGAAATCAGATATACAAATGAGATGAATTAAAATTGAATTCCAACCAGAATTCAGAATTTAAAATCCTGGGAGTTTGGAAAATGTTTTTCTAAATGGATTTTGAAAGAAATATAGCACTGAACTCATTCAGTAGCTGGGAAATAATTCTGATGATGGTCGCAACATCATCAGTGTTCATTTTCGAGTTTCTAAGTGATGAATTGCTGCCTTAGAAAAGTTTTGATGGAAATTTGTTTGAATAGAATCAAGTTGGTTGAAAATTCAAATGTTTTGAATTTGGGATAGATATAAATATATGTATATGTATATATTACTTCAAAGGAATTTTGAAATAGGAATTGGAATATAGATTTCAAATAGAAGTAAAATAAGGGAATTTGAATATATATATATATATATATATAATTCAAATAGAAGTGAAATAGAACTTGAATTCAAAGGAATTCAAATGGATTTGAATAAAGAAAAGTCAAATAGAGATTTGAATATTAGAATTCAAATGGAATTTGGTTAAATAGAATTTCAAAGAGAATACAAAGTGGAGGTTGAATATTAGAATTCAAGAAAATATAAAGTTTGATATAGAATTTGAATTCAAAGGAGTTAAAATAGTATTTAAATTCAAAGGAATTTAAATAGAAATTGGATAAGGATTTCAAATAGAAATTGAAGATAAGGATTTCAAATAGAAATTGAAGATAAGGATTTCAAATAGAAATTGAATATGAGAAGTTGAATTTGAATTTGAATAGAAGAAAATTCAAATAGAAATTGAATAGAAGGAAATTCAAATATAGAGTTTGAATAAAGAGATTCAAATGGAATTTGAATATTGTAAATATATAGGATTTGAATATTAGAAGTGAAGTAGATCGGGGATATTATGTTGAAATGGATTTGATATATATTGAAAATATATCAGAATGGAGTTGAATTTATTATAAACGAAGTTAAAACGTTTATATTTATAAATATAATTAAAATGAGCTCGCCATAGTGCGGTAGTTCGCAAATTGGCGACTCGAACTTCAATCGAGTATACAGGACTCAAATTAAGTCGGAATCCTTTGAAACAAGAATCGTCGGGACCGGTTGAACAATAGTTTTCTAATGAAAGAGAAAAATCTAGATTTCGTCGTATAGATTTTGAGTTATGTCAAAATCAAATTTTTAGAAAAGCAGCGCCAGAAACCATTAAAAACCACAATGGGTTATGTATATAAGTAAAAGGATTGTTAGGAAATAAAATCCGAATGGGCACTAGAAAAATCCAGGCTGGAGATATAAAATAAATATGAACTCCAGTGAAGTAAGTGAAATGATTTTTAAGACAAAAACCATATTTTAAATGGTTAAACAGAATTAACTAAATTGGAAAATACTTAGTTAAGGGAAATTTGAATCGAAATTGGGTTTTTGGATAAGTGAAAGAGATTGAGAATTTATATTCGAAATCGAATATATAACTCGAGTTGAAAATATAATTAGATTAGTCTATCATTAAGTTGACATATATTTGAACAAGTGATATTCAAATAAAAAGGGTGAAATAGGCAAAACGGTTAATTAGCAACTAGTTAATGGGAATTTGAATGGTTGAAATTAAATTTAACTTTAGTAAGTTAAATGGATTGAAATGAATAAATGGAGTAAAATCAATGTGAATGAAATATGAATTTGGTGTGAATAAAGGAAAAACCAAAAGAGTTAAAGAGGAAATATATTTGTAAAACAAATATAAAGAAAATATTTGTAAAACAAATATAAAGAAAATATTTGTAAATCAAATATAAAGGAAATATATTTGTAACACAAATACAAAGGAAGTTATGTGCAAACAAATAGAAGGAGAAATATGTGTAAATACATTTACAAATAGAATCAATGGAAATATTTATTTATAGATAATAAATAGAATGTTATAAATGAGATATTTATTTGTTAAATAAATAGAATTTAATCAAAGGAATATTTAGAAGATGAATAGAAAATGGAAATCTGTTTTTAACAGATATATAGAAAAGATTAATTTATAAATAAACAGTTTATAAATTTAAAGTAAATATTTATCATTCGATAAATGAAATATATAAGTCTGAACTTATATAGAGAAGA
This sequence comes from Allium sativum, assembly GCA_030737875.1. NCBI lineage: Eukaryota > Viridiplantae > Streptophyta > Magnoliopsida > Asparagales > Amaryllidaceae > Allium > Allium sativum. The sequence goes on from CM060922.1 coordinate 799,197,273, forward strand.
GATATTGGTTTTTAACACCGATAGTTTTAAATAGAAGGGGTGCACAACACTTGTATAAGTGAAGTAACGTTATTAAAGAGAACATTTATAAAGTGAAGAACCGTTACTAAAAGTAAATCTTTATAAATGAATAAACGCTATCGAATAGGAGTTATTCGAATAGGAGAAGTCGACTGGAGTTCGAAATAATCGATTAGAGTTAGAATAAATCGATTAGAGAAAGAGTTAACCAGATAGAGTTAATTGAACATAGCTAATCGAATTAGAATTTAATTGAATGATAGTTATTCAATTAAAGTTGATCGAATATAGTTATTGAGATAGAGTTAGCCAAATATAGTTACTCAGGATAAGTTGCCATTCCGTACGACTGCTAGCGAAATTCGCAGGGCTGCAGATAGCCTAGGGCGGTCGGATGTTTCCTGGGGAAATCAGGCATAACCATTGTGATCACTGCGATCTAGAGTCAAGCGAGTGGAGTTAAATCGAATATAGTTTTATTCGAAAGGAATTATCGATTAATAGTTAATCGAAGGAGTTATCGATTATTAGTAAATCGGAGGAGTTATCAATTATTTGTTAATCGAAATGAGTTATCAATTATAGTTTAATCGAAAAGAGTTATCGATTATTTTAATCGAAGTGAGTTATAGAATATTGGTTATTCGAAGGGAGGAGTTATCGAATTTAGTTATTCGATGGAGTTAATCGAAAAGAGTTAAATCCAATAGAGTAAATTGAATAGAGTAAATCGAATATAGTTTATTCGAAGAAAGGTTTTCGAATCTAGTTATTCGAAAGAGAGATTATCGAATATAGTCATTCAAAGGGAAGCATTATCAAATAGGGATTTGTTCGAAAGAGAGTTACGTAAGGAAGCTTGAAATGTTGAGTATCAACATAAATAAGTTCTGAAAAGTTAATGGGTTTGTAGCACTTTTTCTACCTTAGCAATTTCGAGGACGAAATTATTTTAAGTGGGGAAGAATGTAATGACCCGGATATTCCGTCGGTTAGATTCGAATATTGAATACGGTTTTAAATATTAATTTGATAAATTAAATGAATATTTATATTAAGTTATCGATTTAATAATCAATTTCGATTTAATATTGGATATATTAAATTATTGGAATACGATAATGGATTTAGTTAAATTCAAAGTTTAAATTTGAATTGAATTCAGTTCAAATAATTTATAGGAAATTTTATTTGAATTTATAACGGTAATAATATTTATTTATTTTCGAAAGAATAAATTGTCTGAAATTAATTTATCAATTTAAATTAATATCTTCTATAGACAATCGAATTGGACTTTGTGATATGTTCCAATGTGTCCAATATAGTGGTTAAACCCTAGGAACGTCATTTGTTAGGTTCAGAAAGGAATCCGGAATCATTGGGTATCTTAGTTAAAGGACAACCAACTCGAAGTAAATTAGAATAAAATAAAATATCATGAATTCTTTTTTTTCTAGTGGACAAGAACAAAACAACAAGGCCTAATAATATGACCTCGCTGTCTAATTTAAACCCGCACCTCCTCCTGCATAATTTCATGGCAATAAGAGAACCATGTCTCCCTCATTTCTAAACCACAAGAAAGCTTGGCCACTACCCTTTTAATCCACCGCCGTATTCTCCTATTTACCCCTTCCTCAGCATACTTAGAAAAAAAAGTCCAGCATCAATCGAAGTCGCTCCAAAAATCTAGTGATGGAGATCGAATTCATTTCGATTCAAGGACCGGAGAAGCGTACGAAGTGAAGGAAGACTTTCCAACATCGCGGTCTCCTTCTGGAACTCCTGGACATCGCAGACGTCACATACTCTGAAGCTTGATTTGAGCATCCTCAATTGGGGATTGCAGTCTCGATTTAGGGCACTGGAAAGGGGTCGCGACATTTAAGGGATGCGGCTGGAGTTCGAACTAACTAGAGCAGACATGGGGGGTCGCGACAAGTACACGATGGAAGAATGGGGTGCTCAAATAGCCGCGTTTCCTTCTGGAGTTCAAGTTCGAAGGGATTTGTCTAGGCGTGGACAGTAGATGAACTGGAGGAGGGTCGCGCAGACCTCAGGACACTGACAGGTGCGATGAGATGAAGGTCAGAGGACCTGGTGGGTGATTGCAGGGAGTTGATTGAAGTCAGAAAAGGGGAAAGGGTCTCGAATTGGTTACAGCAAGGAAGAATTAAAACAAAAGGTTAAGGTAAATTAATTTTAATAAATTTAGTTAAGGTCTTATGATTTAATTTGATTAGTTTAAAATTTGGTTAGTTATAGTTAAAAATTAGTTTAGTAACCATTAGAAAAAGAAAAATATAAAGGAAAGTTATTTATTTATTTAAATAATTAATTTAAATAAATAAATGTTTAATTGGTAAATTTGAATAAAATCATCGCAGGTGTGAATTTATTCGAGGAAATACATATCCGAGATGAAATGGAAATTTACTGGTTGTTCGGCAATTTAAATTCTGGTGAGTAAACCTCACTCACCATTTAATTAGAATTATTTCTAGTTGTTAAAAATAATTGCTATGCTTGTTTGGATATTGTTTGGTTGATTTAAAATATATATTAGTTATTTAGGACTATTATATATATATATTGGGTTGATGATTGGTTGGATTCCCGCAGTTTCATTAGCGGATGCCCGCAGTTTCATAGCGGATGATTACCCTATACGCCCCACGCTATGATTAGTGGATGACCTTCTATACCGCGATATCCTGCCTCGAAGCAGGATAGGTATTATTTATGTGCTAACCTCTGTGGATGCAGGAAAACAGGTTGGAGGAATCCAACTGGATTCCTCAAAAATATATTATCTGTTTGTTGTTTGTTTGATTTCATATATATTCATATATGATGTGTAGAAAATCAAATGATTGAAAATTGGTTGATTTGATTATTTAAAATATCAATGAGGCTTGAATATTGATTTATAAAAATATCAAAAAGGGTATTTGAAATTTCAAAGGGGAATTCTATTTTTATAAATAGAATTTGAATTTTAAATGAAGTATAGAATCATTAACTTGTTTTGAATATATATAAACAAGTAATTGAATTTATAAAGTTGTTTATAAATGAAAAGATGGACTTTGAATTGAATTTATAAAGTTGTTTATAAATGAAAAGATGGACTTTGAATTGAATTTATAAAGTTGTTTATAAATGAAAAGATGGAATTTGAATTGAAGTTATAAACGTTGTTTATAAATAATGAAGAGAATTCAAATAGATTTGAATATAGTATTTCAAATGGAATTTGAAAAGAGAAATTCAAATAGACTTTGAAAATGGAATTTGAATATAGAATTCAAATGGACTTTAAACTATGGAATTTGAATATAGAATTCAAACGGACTTTAACAAATGGAATTTGAATATAGAATTCAAATGGACTTTAAACTATGGAATTTGAATATAGAATTCAAATGGACTTTAACTATGGAATTTGAATATAAAATTCAAATAGACTTTGAATATAGAATTCAAATGGACTTTAAAACTATAGAAAATATTAACTTGTTTTGAAGGTATATAAAACAAGTGATCGAATTTATAAACGTTGTTTATAAATGGAAAGGTGGGATTTGAATTGAATTTATAAACGTTGTTTATAAATGGAAAGGTGGGATTTGAATTGAAGTTATAAACATTGCTTATAAATAATGCAGAGAATTCAAATGGACTTTGAATATAAGGAATTGAAATAGAATTTGAATAATAGAATTCAAATGGAGTTTAACTATAGAATTTGAACATAGTATTTCAAATGGAATTTGAATATAGAAATTCAAATGGGATTTATAATAAATAGATTTGGATAAATAGAAGTAGATTAGACTAAGAAGTTAATTAACAGACTTAATTAACAAATTGAGTTAAAACGATTGGTATAGTTAAAATAGATCGGACATGCATAAATATACAGGAGACAGGTATGGAATAAAGTATAGAAGTGAAATAAATAAAATGCCCGACAAAAGGTATGTATTTAATTTCCATATGAGATTTTATGCGCCGTATCGGCTAGCCGCTTGGCTTTTTCCTTTTCTTTTGAGATGAGAAGGACCGGGAAAGCTATTTGAAATTTCCCGATGCTCCCGGTACAAAGGAGGTTATGGCGAATTTTTCCGGGAATTTAAGGAGATAGAATATTTTTAAGATAATTTGATAGTTAGAAATCAACGTATCGATATATATAGAAGTCGATAAGAAAACGAACTTAGAAATAGAATAGTATAATCAAAAAGGAAGTATAAGAATAAAATCTAGTAGGAATAGAAAGAGAAAATGTATATGTGTTTAAAGGTAAATAATCAGTTGTATGGTGTTGATTATTCGAGTAAGTAGTCTTGTCTGTTTTGACGTTAAATGTTATTCAGTCAAGGTCTGAGAGGTAGTTATACCCCAACTTGGTTGATTTCATGATATACCGATAAATAGCAAGATTCAGGCTTGAAGATCAATGTGGAATAAGAATTAGTTAAATGATGTATTTGGGTTGTCGTAACGATGCTTTACACAACATCCGTTTTAACCCAAATATGTGCAAAGCTTGGAAATAGAATAATGAATATTTTCTAAAGTTTAGAAAATAAAAGAAGGCGATATATGGAAATGTTTTCCAAATAACGTATAAGGCCAATATGGTTATTGAAAATATTTGGTTAACAAATATTGATAAGAAATAGAGAAGAGATGTAATTAATGGGTTATTAATTAAAGGTTCAGTGATTGTTGGATGTTTGGTTGAACACTTGTTTTATTCGATAGTTAAATCATCGACTATCGAAACACTTGTTTTTATTCGATAGTTAAATCACAGACTATCGAAGTTTTGACCATCGTTGTCAATATGGAGAGACCGGTTGGATTATTATCCGAAGAACCACTCCATATCGGCAGTAACGTGCGAATCAGATTATATAAAGATAATCGAAGACGGAGTAGAGTGCAAGGACTTTTTCTATAAATAGAAATAGTGCCTTCAGTTCATCCTGTTCCTGGGTGACTTGTATGGATGAATGTCTGACAGAGTATTTCCAGAAAGGTCACGTACATTGATTTCTTCAACTGTACCAAGAGTGGAAGCGGAGGAGGAAACTTCTTTTAGCTGACACGTAATTTACTGTTGTAGACGTCAATTAGTGATTTTCGATGGATCTGACGATGTGACATTCGAAGTGAATCTGGTGTGATGATAAAGCGTAGCTTCTAGCCTCATCATCCGATAAATGACAGAAATCGGGCAAGCAGCATGGCTATGTAGGTCGCACCTATTAGGGTGTATAATCACCTGATCTAGAGTTTCATTTACTTCTAAAAATCTATTGTCGATGCTGACCCATTCGGGAAACGGTTGCTGATCCCAATCGTTGGTGATATACATTCGATACACTCAAGCGAAATGAGTGGTCGGTCATGTGTGGCTGAGTTGCAAGATGTTCTTGTTGAACTCGGTGTATTCTCCTCTAGAGATATACCAGCGGAAGGTGATTCCATACCTTGTCATAGTTGGAAATCCATTACCCAATACGTGCTTGCGGTTTTGATTGTATATTATATATGTGGAACGTGAGATGCAAACGTTCCACTAGATTGTTATTTAATTGATTTAGACATTATTATAATATCAAAAGAGTTTGATATAAAGTTGAATCAAGTGTTTGGATTCTCATAAGGGAAAACCCGTTCCGTTATGCGGCGTGGTCTTATGAGATATCGTTTACTTGTTCGAACTGTTTTTAAACTGTTTTACTCATACCAGTCCCATGACTGACCCGGAGTTTATTTGTTTTGTTTTCCCTAAACTCTTGGGTGCCTAAATTTGTACGGGCAGTCAAGTAGTTCAGGATTTTACAGATCTATCTAAAGGAGCTTGGAGCAGGAGGCTTCAGCGTTATCTAGTTATAGTTTGTTCCACTATGTTGTAAGTGTTGTACTCTGATAAGTGTATGTTATACAGTTAAGATTTTGTATTTCAAAGATGTGATATATTATATTTTGTTCCGCTGCGATGTGAGATTCTGTGTTGTTATTTCTGTTCTTCTTCTACCTCTTTCTTCTAAAAAAAAAATGTCTCGTATTTTCGTGATATTTGGGTTGGACGTATGGTGTATATAGTCAACTCCGATGTTATGGAAATGCGGGTCATCACAGTTACTGTGTTAATGAACTAAGAAACACTTAACCATATAAACATGTGGTGGGACATTGGGGGTTAAGTGGGTGCTATGGGTGGCATGTGAAATTAAGAGGGTGCCTTGGGTGGCATGTGAAATACGATTAGATGAACTTAACCAAGACTGAAACATGTAAGAAGACATGAATAAGAATGGGGTTAAGTGGGGAAAACCTTAGAGGGGATCAAGCATAGGTGAAAGCTTGTGTCATGCATGTGGGCCCTTTTCAAACCAGTAACCCATTAAGTATCTTTGTGGGCTCGACCCAAGTCGAGGACGGGACACGCGTACTGGGTTTGGTTGTAAGAGGTCAAAACGGGTTAGCGGTGGCAACGCAAGTCCAAAGGGTCCAGGTGCGTGTGTGGCCCCGGGCTGTTAGGTAAGACGTTGTTGCATCGTGTAGGTATAAGCCGTGCATTTTTGGTGGAATCGGGTTGCCACTTTGGGGAGTGATACACCCTACTGTGAGGCCAGCACGGGTATCTACGAGTTAGGGAGCCGATCGAATGGGGGTAGTGGGTACACCTAGTGGAGATAGGGGCAAACGGCACCTATAAAGGCAGCTTAGGGTACACGAAACTACCATTATCATTATTAAGTTTGGTAGGCGGGATCAACTTTTAGGGTGTTGGGTGTGGTGCAATGTAGTAATTATCTTATAATGATTAGGTGCGCCTTTAACGTTATCTTTGTTCATCTTATTCATTTGTTTGCTCTGACATGCCCATTGGTTCACAGTTATTTCCTTATTTTCTAGCTTATGCCTTGTCCTAGTAACTTAATGATTATATTGTTAAAGTTATTGCACTCTCCAGCCTTTATGTCTGACCCCCTTGTAACGACCTGGATTTTTAGCCATTTTATTTTGAACATTTAAATTGGTTTTAAAGGTTGTATTGAAAATTTAAAAAGGGTTTTATAATGAATTTATTTATTAAAACGATATTTAAACATATAATTTACAATATAATTTAAAACGAGCTCGAAATAGTCGTGGTAGTTCGTAATTTACGATTTAAACTTCAACTGAATATACAGGATCCAAAATAAGTCGGATTTCTTTGAAACAAGAAACGTTCAGATCTATTCGATTATATTTTTCTAATGAAAGAGAAAAATTGGGTTTTCATATTGTATATTTTGTTTTATATCCAAATCAAATATTTAAATAGTCGTTGTAGAATCGATTTTGGACCATAACGTTTTAGTTAATATGACTAGATATTGGTTACGAATTTGGACAAGATTCTTTTGAGGCGTAGTTATAATTTAATTTTTAAAATTTTACTATAATTTTTAATCAATTAAATATGCAACTTTTTTACTTATAGTATTTTGCACCCTATATCAATATTTTGCGGTTTCATAATATAAGTTAAACTACCGATATTATTATATTTCTGGAATCGTAGTGCATTGCTCAACACAAATATATTTCTATTTTTGTCTGTAGCAGTTTGTAAATAAACGAAACCCGGTAGGACAGAAACCGCATAAACCTTAAAAGAAATATACACACAAAAGTTCACATTTCATCTAACTAACTATTTGTATAGACTGACCCTGTTCATTATTAAAAATATAATAGACTAGCTATAACATGTGATACTATATCAAATAAAGGCGTGCAATCCACGTTTTTCAACCCGTGCGTCCCAAGGAATTGCAGCTCCGTGCTCTCCAAGGTTCTGCCTCTTTAAATACTGTATATCTTCATTCGAAAGCAAAACGTGAGAACCAACATAAAAAAACCCAAAATTCTATTCCTCCTCATAATCATTCCTGCTTCTAACTCCTTCACTAAACCATGGAAATAGGATACTGCAAATTCAAATGAAAATCGAATTAAAACTCTAAATTCATGAAGTTTATATCTTCGGATTCGTGAGGACATACTATCTATTTCCGTATGCTTTTCCAAGGGTTCGATCACCAACTTCGGCACTCAAATATTCTCAGCAGCGCCTAGATCTGGGGTTTTTGCGAGCTACATTCATTGATGGGGAGATTAGAAGTTGGCGCAGAGCTTCGGGAAGCAGGCCGCTCAGGTTGGCAGGCTTTGGTAGGATTCCGTTCAAAGTAGTGTTGCTCTTTTCTACGTGGGGGTTATAAGTGCCGAGAGTCGCGGTTTGAAGGTCAGAGTAGAAGGTAAAGGGTTGAGATTGGAGAGTGGGTAACGGGAAAGACGAGGCGTTGACGGCCTGGTGAAATGGTGGTGACAAAGGGATTTTGGGAAGGGGAAAGGCAGTGTAGTTGGTACTGAGTTTAGACATCGGTTGAAAGAGATAGTAGGGATTGGTGTGGACTCAATTCGTACTTTCATGTTACTGTACATTGGAGGTGGACTTGGGTTCGTTGTTGAACTCATGGCATTGGGTACAGTCAACAGTGGGGTTTTTGAGTGTATTTGGGTGGTGTTTCGATGATCGGAGGAAAGCAAAGTCTGTGGGGGTTTGGCAACAAAGTTGTTCGCACTTTTGACTATGCGTGAACATTTATGAAGATGTTGATGTAAATAAGTATGCTGTGTGAGTTGTGAGTCCGAAGTTGGGTTCATGGGGTGTAAGGTGCCTGCGATGAAGTGTGGGTTATGTTCTAGAGCAAAACAGTTCGCTATAGGTTTGTCGTGAGTTGCTAGAGTGCAGTTATCAGGGAAGTAAAGTACTGTTGCGTTAAGCACAGTGTTTGTTCTATCATGGAGAAGACGTATTGGCAAAATACGGGAGGATTAGCTGGGCATTGAAACATTGAATTAAGGATAATAATATGGGTAATGGTTGCGTTCCATGTCATAATTGATGATGGATGTTGGAGATTGGAATTTCACTATGGTAATGCAAAATGGAATTGGGAAGAGTAGTTGTTTTTAGAAGCCAATGCAATGGCCTCGAAGCATTCATGCATACCATTAATAATGGTGAGGTTAGTTTTAGTTTTTCCGAAGTTTTGAGCAAGAGAAAAGGAGAGGATACTTACATTTTTGATACGCATGAGCTACAGGCATGAGCGGATTTCTCAGATGTGGAAGAAGGGATTAAAATAATCAAGGAATCGGAAGAAATTGGTCACGTTGGAATCGTAACGAAGGAGATCTTCGTTGTGGAAACACGGTGGTTGAGGACAAAGCTATTAGGATTTCGTGATCAAACGCTGTTTGATTTTAAAACCAAATAAAGCAGAACCGTCAACTGCAACCGAGGTGAGTAAACTCACTAACTCTGACTCGTTTATATTTTTATATAAATGAGTTTTTAAATTTGTTTTATACTATGTGATGGTTGCTTGGTTTAATAGTTGATAAAATTGGTTGATATGATTACATGGTTGATCGGTTATTAGTTCTGTTATTGATGTGAAATAATTGATGTTATTAACATCTGTGGATGCAGGGAAACAGGATGAAGGGACCCAACTGGGTTCCTCAATATTTATATTACTGTTTTTCCTTGATTTTGATGTGTGGTGTGATTATATAGTCAGTGATTGACTTTGTATGTTGGTTAACCCTGGTCTTAGAAACTTGGTATTTTAGATACCAAAAATATTTTCAAATGTAGAAAATAAATTGGAGATTTAAAAAAGCAAATTTATTTCCAAAATAAAAGTTATATTTTGAAGGGAGTTGGAAATAGTAAACTTTTTTAATGAATAAAACAAGAAGTTGTTTATAAATGACACGTATAAATTTAGTATAAGATTTATCATTTGATAACTTGGAATATAAACTCAAGTTGGGATTTACATAGAAAACCAGAATCGGTTTTGAAACCGATTTTTGTAACTGGATTTGATCTTAGTGATTTTAAATGGGATTATAAATGAGATTATAAATATTTGAAGTTAAAAGTGAGATTTTTATAAACATTTGTAAACAGAAGTATAAATAGAATTTGGTTTAAAAGAATATTTATAAAAACGAAACCAAATGATTGTACATGAAAGAAATATATTTAGGATTAAAGTGAATAATGGTTTAAAGGAAATATTTTGCAAATGAAATATTTATAATGGAAATTTAGATGATTTGAAATATAAATCCAAATTGAAAATTGAGTGGAAAGGGAAAATGGTAATCGTTTTAAAAGAAACGATGAGTTTTAGTTCAAAGCGGAATATTAATCGAATATAGATTATTCTAATGAGAGTTGTTTATTGGAATTCGATTAGATCGAAATTAGGGAAGTAGTTATTTTACTTCCCGTTTGAATCAAATTTAATAATTTATTTATTTACTTATTAATTTATTTATTGAAATAAATAAATACAAGTTGCATTTTGATAAACCAAATATTTTTAAATAGCGATTTTAAACGCTGTCGTTATAATAAATGTTCTGGTAAATCTAAATAGGAATTTTAACGCTGCCGTTATAATAACTGTTTTAACAGCGATCTTAACGCTATTGTTATAATAAGTGTTCTATAATTCTAAACAGTGATTGTAACGCTGTTGTTAAAAGAAATGTTTTATAAATCAAATATTGGGAAACAACGATTGTAACGCTGTTGTTAAATTGAAATGAATTGGTCAACGAGGAAATAAGAAAGGGAATTCGGAAATATTTTCTGATATTAATAATGTATATTTGCTAAATATAGAAAATAAGGATTCGTCAATATTATAAATGTTTTCTAACTGGAGTAAGAGATATTTTCTCGAATAAAGGAATTATAATATTGGAAATGTTTTTTCAAAGAATCAAGAGGGGAAATCGAGCTTCAAAAGAATATGAAAGATGGGAAATAGGAATTTGAATGATAATATAATAAGGAATTGATTTAAAGGGGCCAATGTTGAATGATGATTGATCGATAGAATTTCCATCTGGGAATAAGATCGTTGGTTGCACACTTATTTTTCTTTGATAGTTAAATCACCGACTATCGAAGTTTTTGACCATTTTGCCGTCGTCAATACGGAGAAACCGGGATCAGATTCATTATCTGGAAACCACTCTGTATAGGCGTTTGCGTTGCGATCGAATATGATGAAAATAATTGAAGACATAGTTATGCAAGGACTATCCTGTTTACGGGATAGTGCCTTTAGTTTGTCCAGTCCCAGGACAACGTGAGTGGACGAATGTCTGACAGAGTATATCTAACGGATCGCGTAAGTTGATCTCTTCAAACGTACTTACGTTTGGTGGCGGAGGAATTCGTTTCTCTTACCTTTATACCCGTGGTATTTTTGGGGAAATCAATTTGTGATTTGGAGGGTATGACGATGTGGCATTCAAAGTGAATGGTGGACAGGTGTTCAAAAAGATACGTAATGACCTCAAGCCTCACAACCCGGAATTGACAAAAATCGGGCATGCAGCATGGCTAAGTGGGTCGCTCCCATTAGGATGTATAATCACCTATCTAGAGAAATTCCATTTGCTTCTTTAATCTATCGATGTTGTCCCTTTCGGGAAACGGTTGCTGATCCCAACCGTTGGTGATATACATTCGATACACTCAGCGAAATGAGTGGTCAGTCATGTGAGGGCCGGGTTGCAAGACGTTCTTGTTGAACTCAGTGTATTCATCTCTAGAGATACACTATCGGCTGGTGGTCCCATACCTTGTCATGTTAGAAATCCAATCTCCAATAAGCGCCTTGCGGTTTATGATTTTATATTATATATGGAGCGTGAGATGCAAGCGTTCAGCTAGATTTTATTTATTTGATGTAGACATTATTATAATATCACTGGATTTGATATCAAAAATACTTTTGGGTTATCGTAAGATAAAAACCATCCGTTTTTATGTGTGGATCGGTCTTACGATTATCATTTCTTTCGAAAAGATTTTTGAAAGTTAAACAAGTGGTTAGAGTTTACTCACACTAGTCCCATGACTGACCCAGAGTTTGTTTTGTTTGTTTTCCCTAAACTCTTGGGTGCCCAAATTTGTACGGGTAGTCAAGTAGTCGGGATTTTTTAGATTCATTTGGAGGAGCTCGAAGCAGGAGGCTTCATCAGTTAGCTATAGACTATTATATTTTCCGCTGTGTAGTATGTTGTATTTGGAATCAGGAGTTCATAACTGTTCCAGAAATAGCTGTTGTGCTCTGATGATGGTATGTATATAAAAATACTGATTTGTGTTTCAATGTTTATGTTATATGATATATTTTATTCGTTCCGCTGTGAGTTTGTGATCTTCGTTTTCTTCTATTCTAATATTTCATTCTTCCTATTTCTCATCCTCTAACTTCTTTCTATTAATGATTCGTATTTCTGTGTCATTTGGGTTGGACGTGTGGTGTTATTAGTAAACTCAAAGGGTACGGAAATTTGGGCCATTACAGATGGTATCAGAGCAGAAGATTGAGTAGTAACCTTGGCTCTGTGGCGTGACTCAATAGAGATGGGGTTAGTAATACCCTAGATTGAGTTTGAGTGTATATATATGAGCGCGTATTTGTAGATTTGACATAACATTGTTTTATATTGTGTTGACTGGTTTGTTGAGTGGTTTTTGAATTCTGGTCGATAAAGAATGTACAACTGTATCGATAGGTGTTTCGAAACTCTCGAACAGAACAATTCGAGGCAGTATTGATTTAAAGTGGGTGAATAAAATAATTTGCCCAAAGATTATTTTGATATAAAAGGAATAATTTCTGAATTATTATATATGAATGTGTTGATTGTTATTACAATCAAATAAATTTATAAAATATTGAAATGGTTATATATAACCAAATATAACATGTATATGGAAAATATACATAAATAAGATGAACTGAAATTAAATTCAAACCAGAATTTGAGAATTTGAATCCTAGGTGTTTAGAAATATTTCCTGAAGTATCTTTATAGTAATATAACGTTACTTGAAGAATTTTTGAATAAGGATGGCTTAAATGTATTTTTAAAGAGATTAAGTACTGAAATCACCTCAGGGGGCGAGAAAATAGTACTGATAATGGGTCGCGACATAATCAGTATTCATTTTCAAGTTTCTGAGTGACGGATTGCTACCATAGTAATTTCGGAATGAAAGATTTGTTTGAAAAGGACAAGTTGTTTTAGAAATTCAAATGTTTTGAATTGATTTGATTATAAATATATGTGTATAAATATATATATGATTTCAAACTAATTTGAAATAAAACCCAGGAATTTGAATCCTGAAATTAAAGTTCAACTTGTGTAAGTTAAATAAATTGAAATGGTCAAAATGTATCAAATGAATTGAAATTTAACTTAAGTTAAATTGGATTAAATTAGAAATAATTCTGAATAAAATTAAATAAAGAGAAATGTTGATATTCGAATTATTTCGACCTATGTATAAATAAATTGAATATATATTGGATGCTGTGTTTGGAATTAAATTGTGATGGAATTGAACTCAACCAAAATAAGAGGGTTGATTTTTGAAAATAGAACTCAATTGGATTAGTGAATAGAAGTGAACTAATCTAAAAACTGGAAGTTGGATTGATTTGAAACCAGCTGGAAATGGATATGTGTATGCTGAGCAGATATTGAATGGAAGCAAATGCAAGAGATAGAAATTTTGCCTGACAAAAAGGTACGTGTTTACAATATTACTTGGGTTTGATGGTTTATGAGCCTATGAGGCAAGGCGCTTGGCTTTTTGATTTTCTTTTGGATTAGAGAAGGTCTAGAAAGGCGGGTTGTGGTTGTGGTGCAGAGGAGATGCTGCCGAAATTTTTCAGAATTTAAAGTGTTAGAAAATTTTTAGTATTTTTCAAAATTTTCGTTAGTAAGAATAAATTAATATTTTAATTGAAATAATTTGGTCCAATTAAACTGAAGTTAAGAAGTGAACAAAAGGGATTTTTGGACCTAGTCAATAGGGTATGTAGCATCTTTTCCTACCTTAGCAATTTCGAGGACGAAATTATTTTAAGGGGGAAGGAATGTAACGACCCGGATTTTTAGCCAATTTATTTTGAACATTTAAATTGGTTTTAAAGGTTGTATTGACAATTTAAAAAGGGTTTTATAACAAATTTATTTATTAAAACGATATTTAAACATATAATTTATAATATAATTTAAAACTAGCTTGAAATAGTCGCGGTAGTTCGTAATTTACGATTTAAACTTCAACTGAATATACAAGATCCAAAATAAGTCGGATTTCTTTGAAACAAGAAACGTTCGTATCTATTCGATTATATTTTTCTAATGAAAGAGAAAAATTGGGTTTTCATATTGTATATTTTGTTTTATATCCAAATCAAATATTTAAATAGTCGTTGTAGAATCGTTTTTGGACCATAACGGTTTAGTTAATATGACTAGAGATTGGTTACGAATTTGGACAAGATTCTTTTGAGGCGTAGTTAAAATTTAATTTTTAGAATTTTACTATAATTTTTAATTAATTAAATATGCAACTTTTTACTTGGAGTATTTTTCACCCTATATCAATATTTTGGGGTTTCATAATATTAGTTAAACTACCGATTTTATTATATTTCTGGAATCGTAGTGCATTGCTGAACACAAATATATTTCTATTTTTGTCTGTAGCAGTTTGTAAATAAACGAAACCTAGTAGGACAGAAACTGCATAAACTTTAGAAGAAATATACACACAACGGTTCACATTTCATCTAACTAAGTATTTGTATAGACTGACCCTGTTCATTATTAAAAATATAATAGACCAGCTAGAACATGTGATACTGTATCAAATAAAGGCGTGCAATCCATGTTTTTCAACCCGTGCGTCCCAAGGAATTGCAGCTCCGTGCTCTCCAAGGTTCTGCCTCTTTAAATACTGTATATATTCATTCGAAAGGAAAACGTGAGAACCAATATAAAAAAAAACCAAAATTCTATTCCTCCTCATAATCATTCCTGCTTCTAACTCCTTCACTAAACCATGGAAATAGGATACTGCAAATTCAAATGAAAATCGAATTAAAACTCTAAATTCATGAAGTTTATATCTTCGGATTCGTGAGGACATACTATCTATTTCCGTATGATTTTTCAAGGGTTCGATCACCAACTTCGGCACTCAGATATTCTCAACAGCGCATAGATCTGGGGTTTTGGCGAGCTGCGTTCATTGATGGGGTGATCAGAAGTTGGCGTAGAGCTTCGGGAAGTAGGCCGCTCAGGTTAGCAGGCTTTGGTAGGATTCCGTTCGAAGTTGTGTCGTGCTTTTCTACGTGGGGGTTATGAGTGGCGAGAGCCGCGGTTTGAAGGTCGGAGTAGAAGGTAAAGGGTTGAGATTGGAGAGTGGGTAATGGGAAAGATGAGGTGTTGACGGCCTGGTGAAATGGTGGTGATAAAGGGATTTTGGGAAGGGGAAAGGCAGTGTAGTTGGTACTGTGTTTAGACATCGGTTGAAGGAGATAGTAGGGATTGGTGTGAACTCAATTCGTACTTTCATGTTACTATACATTGGAGGTGGACTTGGGTTCGTTGTTGAACTCATGGCATTGGGTACAGTCAACAGTGGGGTTTTTGAGTGTATTTGGGAGGTGTTTCGATGATCGGAGGAAAGCCAAGTCTGTGGGGGTTTGGCAACAAAGTTATTCGCACTTTTGACTATGCGTGAACATTTATGAAGATGTTGATGTAAATAAGTATTCTATGTGAGTTGTGAGTCCGGAGTTGGGTTCATGGGGTGTAAGGTGTAATAACCCGGAAATCTGAGCCAATTTAAAAAATTTATTTTGGCAATTTCGATGGATTTTGAATATTTAAAATAAATTATTTTAAATAATAACGACGAGAAATTTATTTTAAATAGAATTAGAACGTATATATTTATATACGTCATTATTAGAATATAAATTTTTATTTTAAATTATAAAAGAAATTGAAAATGGCGCGGTAGTTCGATAATTCGATTTCAAAATTCAAATGAATGTACCGGGTGCAAAATAAACCGGATTTTAGCGAAACAAAAAATATTTGAATCTATTTGAGAACATCTTTCCAACGAATCCGGAGAATCGAAATTTCATAGCGGGAATCAAAAGATATGTCCAGTTGAAAATTCAGAATAGTCGCTATGGAATTCTGGCCCTTAAAAATGGAAATTTTGCAAACGACCTCGGTTTTCGACGAAACCACTTTTGTTGGGTCCGTGATGTCAAGTTATTGCTAGATTTCAAAATTCGTAATTTTTCGAATCAATATGTGAGCGTGGCAAAGGAAAATGCGTTTTATCAGTTTTAGTTGATTTTAATCGACTGGAAAATGGCTATTTTTCAAACGGTCTCAGAATTCGACGAAACTAGTTTTGTTAGGACCGTATCGTCAATACGAAGCTAGAAAATATTTTTTTGGAATTTTTCGAGTTAGTATGTGGCCCCGGTGATTTGAAATGTGCGTTCAAATTCAATATATAGAGTTATATTTTGATTTTAAAGAAAACTGATCGAAACGATCGAATCGGCTTATGATACATATCCCATTGTGTTCGGAATGAGGGTAGTTAGCTAGGGGCGACAGTCGGTGGGTTCGATTTTGAGTTCGTTATAAAAGTTACTTTATGAGAATTTAAATTTAAATTAAATATTATAAACTATATATTCCTCTCCAACCCTCTTCCTTAGTCAACCCAGTCAAACCTAAAATAAATAAAAGAAGAAGAAGAAGAGATCGATGATAGGGGGAAGATGGCCACGGCCTCCTAGGCTGCCGCGCCTCAGGCGCCTCCGCCCGAAGAGGATCCCGCCAAGCCCATCTCTCCTCGATCCAAGAACCGCGCCCTACCCCCTAACCCTCATGCCGTCGCCCCCTTTTCACTGCCTTCCGACCAAGCCACATTCCCCCACCACCTTCTTCACCGACGCGTTAGATCCCCTCCCCCTTGCTCCAAGTCGCAGGCACACAGCACACCCCCATCGCGAGGCAAAGCACCCAAACCCGCCAGCCTGTTGAACCCCACGCCGCCTGTGCCATCACCCGCGCCCGTCGTGCCTTTACGGACCAGATCCAACGCCGAATGTACACCCCCTTCTTCCAATTCGCTGTAAGTTTTCCAATTTTATTTTAATTTTATTTTAAATACTTAGTTTAGCTTAATCACTTTCAAAATCTGATTTTTATGAAAGTATAAAAATATAATTTTTGGGTATGTAAAAATATAGTTTTTATGAATGTAAAAACGAAATTTTTCTTCAATGTAATAGGGGAAAAACTGTTTTTTGATTATAGGAAAAAGCTTAAATTTTTAGGCGGTAAAAATTTGATTTTTAGCTAAGAGAAGTAGTGATATTTATCGTGATGAAAATGCGATTTTTAAAACGATGAAGAGTTGGTTTAAAAATAAGATTTTATGTAGATAAAAATAGGATTTTCGTTTATATTCTTAGCGAATAAAAATATTATTTTTATCCTACGTGAATAATAAAAATATGATTTTTATAGATAAGAAGAATAAAAATATAATTTTTACTATGAACAGCGTGAAAAGAATTGCGATGGAACTGAAAGAATAATGAAGTCCGAACAATTCAGAAGGAGAGCACGGCGGAGTGGAACCCTCAGTGAGAACTCCTCAACTTTAATTTAATTTTCTAATTAAAAATATATACTAGGATGCAGACGGTGTTTAGTAGCACCCAACACCCGTCGTCCACAGACCATGGACGGCTTGTATGCTTGTTTGTTTGATTTTGATGTGTAGTTGATTGTGTAATGCGATGTGAAAATGAAATAAAATATTTATATAGTTAAAAAATATTTTATAGTTGAAAATAGAATTTTTAACGTGTATTTAAAATGAAATAAATATAAATAAATCAGACGATTTGTTTATATACAAACATTTGACTGATATTGATTGGGACGATAAATTTTACACATCGCCCAACTGCACAAATAAAATCTGTGTTTGACTGTTTGAAACCCCACATGGGTATTGGGATGATATATGACATACACTAATCCCAATAATTAGATGTATGTTGATCGATTGATTGACAAACTGTTATAAGCGTTAAATATTTATATTTGATGCTTATACAGTGTAGAACGCACTTTGGATGATGGTTGATGATTTATCGTTGCTGTTATATACGTGTATTGTGGAAAATCCATATAATTAACATTATATGGTAATTGATTGGGCCTCGTTCTGATTTAGAAAATAATTTCATGTGTTGAAATAAAATAAATCGAGTTGAATAGAAAATAAATTCGAATTGAATTGAATAGAAAATGAATTCCAATTGAATTGAATAGAAAATGAATTCGAATTGATTTGAATTTGAAATGAAGTTGAAATCATTTTGAAAACGAAGTTAAAACGATTTATAAAATACGTTTTAAAAGGAAATCGACGAAATATATATAATATATATATAATGGCCTGAATAGAACGCGCCGCGCTGCGGAAGTTCGTGAATTTCGACCATTGGCTTCGAATGGACATTGCGGGGGATCCGACCGTCGGATTCTCCTAAAACCGGAACCGTTGGGTTCGTATCGAAAAGAGATTTTTAACGAATATTGGAAATATGAAATCTAATGGTTGGATTTGGAATTATGTCCTAATCAAATTCGGAAAAGGTCGCTGTAAGTGCAGTTCGATGGCCGTTGGCGGAAATCGACTGTACGGGCCTTGATAAAATTATTAAAAATAGTAATAATTTGTGTGTAATCATAATAAATGATTTGGGAAGAATTGGGATGAAAAACTCCATATTAGAAAAGATAAAAATAGACTTTTATCGAAATGAACTGGATTTGAACTAGAATTATAATTCTATTTATTTTTAAAATAAATAAAGTGGATTTGAAATGGTTTTGAAAATAACCAGAATTTCCAATAATTAAATTGGAATGGATTTGAATCGAAATTGTGTTTGGAATATTTCGATATTGGATTTCGTGATGAAACAGATATCGTTATGGGAATTTGAAAGATATATTTATATCGTTATTTCCAATACGATATTTGTTGGTCGTAGAATTTGATATTGAATATAAGCCGATATATTTTCTATTCAGAGTCTTGTATTTAATATCAAATGTGATTTGGGTTTGTCGTGAATAGTGTCTTCATTAACACTGTCCTTAAACCCAGTTGAGAAAAAGATTAAATCTTTTTATTTAGATTTAATGAAGTGTACCAATTAAATGATATTTAACTGGAATTGAATTGGTATTGATTTTTGGGTTTATCGTGAACAGTGTTTTAAATAACACTTGTTCGTTAACCCGATAATTGATGGAATGTGATTTTGGGTTGTCGTGAACGCTATCTTCAATAATACTGTTCTTAGACCCAAAGGAGTTAAGAAAATCAGAAACTAACTGGAGATTAGTTAAGTTGAATGGTTTCTGGGGTATTGATCTGATGTTGGTTTCGGCCTTCGGGGTTAATACTTAGGGAATTGCTCACTTGTTAATTTACGTTTAGGGACTGATTGAAATGGAATGTGATTTTGGGTTTATCGTGAACCGTGTTTTAAATGACATTGATTCTTTAACCCAGTCAAAGATTAAAACTAAGTAGAGTTTTAATGAATCTTTAATTAGATTGAAAAGATCGAGAATGGAGTATCACCAATTCTTGTTGCAGTCATGATGGGGGTTTCTCGCTTCGCGGTTTGGTGGCGAACGGGAGACTCTTACCCCCACATGTCCCTTGCGGGGGTTGGTTAGGCAGTGGCCGGGAGGCTCGAGAGGGTCGCCGTAAAACAAGTGTACTGGGGGACCATGTGGGAGCCACGGTGGGTATTACCTGCTGCTTGGGGGATGAAGGGATGGTTGCAAAGCCTACCGGAATTCGTCGGCTATCTCATTTTGGTATCAGAGATTTGGTTTACAAAGCTCAGAGAACAAGGCACATTAGAACCATACGAAAGAATTCGTCAGAGATTGTATTAGTAATATCCAATGAGAATGACTCGTTAGAGATGGGATCAGTAGTATCCTAGAACGAGGGTGAAGAGTATATTTTTGAAATATAAAAAGAAAAACAATTTTTTTTGATAATTTAAACTTTATTCTACGTATTTGAATAATTATTTGTATTGAATTTGGACAATCCAATATATAAAGATTTTGTATATACGCCTTGCAAACATATATTCGAAGTTTTAATATACTGGATAGATATAGAGTCACACTCTAGTCGCCCGGAGATGATTCTGATGATTGTAGCTACATCATCAGAATTAGTGTTCGAGTTTCGAAGGCGGGATTTCTATATATTTCCAATTGACTGGTGTGAGAACCAAAATTAGATAAGGTTGATTGTTGTGGTTTGACATCAAAAATCTGATTTTTAGACTATGTATCAAAATTATGAATTTGAAATGATAATCAACTAATTGATTGTTGGTCGAGTTGTTTGATTAATTAAATGTTGAACCTTTAGCCAAATTGAACCAAATAATGAATTGTATTGAAAATTTGTCGCATTTGCATGCATATACATGTACTTACACTGAACAGGTCATAGCAAGGAGGCTAGAGCAGAAGAGTAAATTTGTTTGCCCGACAAATAGGTACATGTTTACCATAATCTACTGTTTTGTTTGGGTGATGATTTTATGAGCCGATTGGCTAGCCGCTTGGCTAGCTGCTTGGCTTTTTCTTTTTCTTTTGGATTAAAGAAGGCCATGGGAGGCTATATGAAATATCCCGAAGTCCCCGGTGCAAGGGAGGTTATGGCGAAATTTTTCGAAAATTTAGGGTGTTAGCCAAATCTTTGAAAAAATTGAAAAGTTCTTAGAAACTGAAAAGATGAAGAACTTAAGCCGTAAAGAAAATAGTGAAAGTTGGGTTGATTTGTTAAACAACTTTCGGCTTTGTTCCTTTTCGGGGACGAAAAGTTTTAAGTGGGGGAGATTGTAATAACCCGGAAATCTGAACCAATTTAAAATTTTTATTTTGGCAATTTTGATGGATTTTCAATATTTAAAATGAATTATTTTAAATAATAATGACGAGAAATTTATTTTAAATAGAATTAGAACATATATATTTATATACGTCGTCGTTAGAATATAAATATTTATTTCAAATTATAAAAGGAATTGAAAATGGCGCGGTAGTTCGATAATTCGATTCCAAAATTCAAATGAATGTACCGGGTGCAAAATAAACTGGATTTTAGCGAAACCAAAAATATTTGAATCTATTTGAGAATATCTTTCCAATGAATCCGGAGAATCGAAATTTCATAGCGGGAATCAATAGATATGTCCAGTTGAAAATTCAGAATAGTCGCAATGGAATTCTGGCCCTTAAAAATGGAAATTTTGCAAACGACCTCGGTTTTCGACGAAACCACTTTTGTTGGGTCCGTGATGTCAAGTTATTACTAGATTCCAAAATTCGTAATTTTTCGAATCAATATGTGAGCGTGGCAAAGGAAAATGCGTTTTACCAGTTTTAGTTGATTTTAATCGACTGGAAAATGGCCATTTTTCAAACGGTCTCAGAATTCGACGAAACAAGTTTTGTTAGGACCGTATCGTCAATACGAAGCTAGAAAATATTTTTCTGGAATTTTTCAAGTTAGTATGTGGCCCCGGTAATTTGAAATGTGCGTTCAAATTCAATATATAGAGTTATATTTTGATTTTAAAGAAAACTGATCGAAACGATTGAATCAGCTTATGATACATATCCCATTGTATTCGGAATGAGGGTAATTAGCTAGGCGACAGTCGGTGGGTTCGATTTTGAGTTCGTTATAAAAGTTAATTTATGAGAATTTAAATTTAAATTAAATATTATAAACTATATATTCCTCTCCAACCCTCTTCCTTAGTCAACCCAGTCAAACCTAAAATAAAAAAATAAAAAAAAGAAGAGATCGATGACGGGGGGAAGATGGCCGCCGCCACGGCCGCCTGGGCTTCCGCGCCTCAGGCGCCTCCGCCGCAGAGGATCCCGCCAAGCCCATCTCTCCTCGATCCAAGAACCGCGCCCTAACCCCTAACCCTCCTGCCGTCGCCCCCTTTTCACTGCCTTCCGACCAAGCCACATTCCCCCACAACCTTCTTCTCAGACGCGTTAGATCCCCTCCCCCTTGCTCCAAGTCACAGGCACACCGCACACCCCCATCGGGAAGCAAAGCACCCAAACCCGTCACCCTGTTGAACCCCACGCCCCCTGTGCCATCACCCGCGCCCGCCGTGCCCCTGCTGACCAGATCCCACGCCGGATGTACACCCCCCTTCTTCCAATTCGCTGTAAGTTTTCTTATTTTATTTTAATTTTAGTTTAAATACTTAGTTTTGTTTAATCACTTTCAAAATCTGATTTTTATGAAAGTATAAAAATATAATTTTTGGGTATGTAAAAATATGGTTTTTATGAATGTAAAAACGGGATTTTTCTTCGATGTAATAGGGGAAAAACTGATTTTTGATTATACGAAAAAGCTTAAATTTGTATATGATAAAAGCTTGAATTTTTAGGCGGTAAAAATATGATTTTTAGCTAAGAGAAGTTGTGATATTTATCGTGATGAAAATGCAATTTTTAAAACGATGAAGAGTTAGTTTAAAAATAATATTTTATGTAGATAAAAATAGGATTTTTGTTTATATTCTTAGCGGAAAAAAATATTATTTTTATCCTACATGAATAATAAAAATATGATTTTTATTAGATAAGAAGATAAAAAATATAATTTTTACTATGAACAGCGTGAAAATAATTGCGATGGAACTGAAAGAATAACGAAGTCCGAACAGTTCAGAAGGAGAGCACAGCGGAGTGGAACCCTCGGTGAGAACTCCTAACCTTTAATTTAAATTTCTAGTTAAAAATATATACTAGGATGCAGACGGTGTTTAGTAGCACCCGACACCCGTTGTCCACAG
Organism: Allium sativum; assembly: GCA_030737875.1. Classification (NCBI taxonomy): domain Eukaryota; kingdom Viridiplantae; phylum Streptophyta; class Magnoliopsida; order Asparagales; family Amaryllidaceae; genus Allium; species Allium sativum. The sequence continues at coordinate 799,220,261 of CM060922.1, forward strand.
ACCATGGACGGCTTGTATGCTTGTTTGTTTGATTTTGATGTGTAGTTGATTGTGTGATGCGATGTGAAAATGAAATAAAATATTTATATAGTTAAAAATATTTTATAGTTGAAAATAGAATTTTTAACATGTATTTAAAATGAAATAAATTTAAACAAATCGGACGATTTGTTTATATACACACATTTGACTGATATTGATTGGCACGATAAATTTTACACATCGCCCAACAGCACAAATAAAATCTGTGTTTGACTGTTTGAAACCCCACACGGGTATTGGGGTGATATATGACATACACTAATCCCAATAATTAGCTGTATGTCGATCGATTGATTGACAGACTGTTATAAGCGTTAAATATTTATATTTGATGCTTATACAGTGTAGAACACACTTTGGATGGTGGTTGATGATTTATCGTTGCTGTTATATACGCGTGTTGTAGAAAATCCATATAATTAACATTATATGGTAATTGATTGGGCCTTGTTCCGATTTAGAAAATAATTTCATGTGTTAAAATAAAATAAATTGAATTGAATAGAAAATAAATTCGAATTGAATTGAATAGAAAATGAATTCGAATTGAATTGAATAGAAAATGAATTCGAATTGATTTGAATTTGAAATGAAGTTGAAATCATTTTGAAAACGAAGTTAAAACGATTTATAAAATACGTTTTAAAAGGAAATCGACGAAATATATATAATATATATATAATGGCCTGAATAGAACGCGCCGCGCTGCGGCAGTTCGTGAATTTTGACCATTGGCTTCGAATGGACATTGCGGGGGATCCGACCGTCGGATTCTCCTAAAACCGGAACCGTTGGGTTCGTATCGAAAAGAGATTTTTAACGAATATTGGAAATATGAAATCTAATGGTTGGATTTGGAATTATGTCCTAATCAAATTCGGAAAAGGTCGCTGTAAGTGCAGTTCGATGGCCGTTGGCGGAAATCGACTGTACGGGCCTTGATAAAATTATTAAAAATAGTAATAATTTGTGTGTAATCATAATAAATGATTTGGGAAGAATTGGGATGAAAAACTCCATATTAGAAAAGATAAAAATAGACTTTTATCAAAATGAACTGGATTTGAACTAGAATTATAATTCTATTTATTTTTAAAATAAATAAAGTGGATTTGAAATGGTTTTGAAAATAACCAGAATTTCCAATAATTAAATTGGAATGGATTTGAATCGAAATTGTCTTTGGAATATTTCGATATTGGATTTCGTGATGAAACAGATATCGTTATGGGAATTTGAAAGATATATTTATATCGTTATTTCCAATACGATATTTGTTGGTCGTAGAATTTGATATTGAATATAAGCCAATATATTTTCTATTCAGAGCCTTGTATTTAATATCAAATGTGATTTGGGTTTGTCGTGAATGGTGTCTTCATTAACACTGTCCTTAAACCCAGTTGAGAAAAAGATTAAATCTTTTTATTTAAATTTAATGAAGTGTACCAATTAAATGATATTTAATTGGAATTGAATTGGTATTGATTTTTGGGTTTATCGTGATCAGTGTTTTAAATAACACTTGTTCTTTAACCCGATAATTAATGGAATGTGATTTTGGGTTGTCGTGAACGCTATCTTCAATAATATTGTTCTTAGACCCAAAGGAGTTAAGAAAATCAGAAACTAATTGGAGATTAGTTAAGTTGAATGGTTTCTGGGGTATTGATCTGATGTTGGTTTCGGCCTTCGGGGTTAATACTTAGGGAATTGCTCACTTGCTAATTTACGGTTAGGGACTGATTGAAATGGAATGTGATTTTGGGTTTATCGTGAACCGTGTTTTAAATGACATTGATTCTTTAACCCAGTCAAAGATTAAAACTAAGTGGAGTTTTAATGAATCTTTAATTAGATTGAAAAGATCGAGAATGGAGTATCACCAGTTTTGCTCCAGGCGATAGTTAAATCCTTTATTTGATTTGAACGTGAAATTGTAATTGAATTTACCGCTAACACCGTGGTGTTAGATATGAAGTATTACCAGTTTTACTTCATGGGATGAATAGGTTGGGATTGGGAAATTAAAATAAATGATTACTTCGGTGTGGTTCGCTAATCCCGACAAGTTTGAAGTGATATGCAAAGGAAGATTAAAGAATAAATTTAAAAGAATTTATCTTTGATAAAATTAATGGGAACCTTTCCCTAAGAATGTGAAATTTAGAAACTAACTGTAGGTTAACTAAGCAGAACGGTTTCCTGGGTATTGATCTGATGTTGGTTTCGGCCTTCGGGGTTAATATTTGGGGAATTATTCTCTTGTTAATTTACGGTTAGTGACTGATGAATTGGAATGAGGTGTATGTTGTGTTTGTGTAACACTTGTTTATTATATACGCGAGTTATTCAGAAAGACCGGGTTTATCCCATTCTGAATAACTGATTCGACGATGAGTCGAAGATGAAGACGGTGGTTGAAGACCAGAGGTCTTCACGTCGTTTGGATAATTACTGATGATCTTGATTGGGCCGTACACCCAAGAGGAGGGAATCAGTTGGTGGTCGTCTAGACGTACTTGGAGATCGATGGATATGCGGGGTACTAGGTGCCTCCGGTTTCGTTCAGACCCAGGACGGACTTGTAAATGGACTGTGTGTCTGACATCGGATATCATTCTATGTGATTGATGGATATCGGTTGCATGGAGTGGTTTTCCTGTGTGGCATGATAAGATGCAAATGATCAAGGCTTCTGATTCGCGAGCCTCACACCCCAGTTGTGAAACAAAAACGGGAGAGGACCTCAGGGAGGACATGCGTTTCTTTCTAGCTAGAAGTGGCGTCAGTTGTTTTACACGCCCTAACGAGTTTGGCTTATGTGGTTGTTGCTGTTGCGAGGCGCCTCGGATATGTCGGTGACTATGTGGAGCCGATGGAGTCATTTGTTGGCTCATTTGCGCCCCAAAGGGCGGGGAAACGTAGTGTTCAGGCATTTTAATCCACATCGGTGGACCGACCCTGACGATCCAAGGGACACTCGAGCTCTGATCCTGAGACATGGTAGACTAGATTGTCTCGAATCGGTAGAGGACTATCTTTTGCCTCGGTTCACAGATGGAAATCCAACTTCCAAATACGTGACATTTGCAGTTATGATTGTAGATCCTAGTATGGCGACATGATATATGGTACCCATGCCGTCTATGATTGATATTTATGATTGAAATTGTTTTAACACTATACACTTATAGTAATATTAAAACATGAAATTTAGCGTATCAAGCATTCTTTGGCTATTATAAGGTAAAACCCTATGCTCCGGCTTGCGTTGCATTGTGTGATGGGACCTGGGTCTTATAATAGCTTCATTATATTGTTCTTTATTTAGCATTGTGCTGTTGTTTTATGCACTGGTATTCTTGGGAGGAAACCCGTTCTGTGTTATACGGCGTAGTCCCTTGATTTACCTAACTTTAAAATAAAGATTAATAACGGTTTTAGTTCTCACACCAGTCCTATGACTGACCTAGAGTTTATTGTTTTAACCTAAACTCTGCGTGCCCTTATTTTTACACGGGCAGCTAGTAGTTTTTGTTTTGCAGATTTATATTCATAGGATCCTTATTTACAGCTGGAATGATATCCGGAAAGCTCTGTATCCATGTATCTCCTTCTAGTTGTGTTTTGTATTATTTTCCGCTGCGATGTATTTAAATGTAATTTAAATCTCTGATAATTTATGATGTGTAATATTTATTCATACTCTGTATATTCTGGTATTCTGATGGAATTGTTGTAACTAACAATGAAATGTTCTTTTGTCTACGTTCTTTTGTGGCTCGTTCTCAACTCAATCCGTGATTTCCCGTAAGCGGGATTTCGGGTTGTTTCATAAGGTGCCTGCGATGAAGTGTGGGTGATGTTCTAGAGCAAAACAGTTCGCTATAGGTTGGTCGTGAGTTGCTAGAGTGCGGTTATCAGGGAAGTAAAGTACTGTTGCGTTAAGCACAGTGTTTGTTCTATCACGTAGAAGATGTATTGGAAAACAACCGGGAGGATTAGCTGGGCATTGAAACATTGAATTAAGGATAATAATATGGGTAATGGTTGCGTTCCACATCATAATTGATGATGGATGTTGGAGATTGGAATTTCACTATGGTAATGCAAAATGATATTGAGAAGAGTAGTTGTTTGTAGAAGCCAAAGAAATGGACTCGAAGTATTCATGCATACCGTTAATAATGGTGAGGTTAGTTTTAGTTTTTCCGAAGTTTTGAGCAAGAGAAAGGAGAGGATACTTACATTTTTGATACGCATGAGCTACAGGCATGAGCGGATTTCTAAGATGTGGAAGAAGGGATTAAAATAATCAAGGAATCGGAAGAAATCAGTCACGTTGGAATCGTAATGAGGAGATCTTCGTTGCGGAACCACGGTGGTTGAGGACAAAGCTACCAGGATTTCGTGATCAAATGCTGTTTGATTTTAAAACCAAATAAAGCAGAACCGTCAACTGCGACCGAGGTGAGTAAACTCACTAACTCTAACTCGTTTATATTTTTAAATAAACGAGTTTTTAAATTTGTTTTATACCGTGTGATGGTTGCTTGGTTGAATAGTGGATAAAATTGGTTGATATGATTACATGGTTGATCGGTTATTAATTCTGTTATTGATGTGAAATAATTGATGTTATTAACATCTGTGGATGCAGGGAAACAGGTTGGAGGGACCCAACTGTGTTCCTCAATATTTATATTACTGTTTTTCCTTGATTTTGATGTGTGGTGTGATTATATAGTCAGTGATGGACTTTGTGTGTTGGTTTACCCTGGCCTTAGAAACTTGGTATTTTAGATACCGAAAATATTTTCAAATGTAGAAAATAAATTGGAGATTTAAAAAAGCAAATTTATTTCCAAAATAAAAGTTATATTTTGAAGGGAGTTGGAAATCGTAAACTTGTTTAATGAATAAAACAAGAAGTTTTTTATAAACGACACGTATAAATTTAGTATAAGATTTATCATTTGATAACTTGGAATATAAATTCAAGTTGGGATTTACATAGAAAACCAGAATCGGTTTTGAAACCGATTTTTGTAACTGGATTTGATCTTAGTGATTTTAAAGGGGATTATAAATGAGATTATAAATATTTGAAGTTAAAAGTGAGATTTTTATAAACATTTGTAAACAGAAGTATAAAAAGAATTTGGTTTAAAAGAATATTTATAAAAACAAAACCAAATGATTGTACATGAAAGAAATATATTTAGGATTAAAGTGAGTAATGGTTTAAAGGAAATATTTTGCAAATGAAATATTTACAAAGGAAATTTAGATGATTTGAAATATAAATCCAAATTGAAAATTGTGTGGAAAGGGAAAATGGTAATCGTTTTAAAAGAAACGATGAGTTTTAGTTCAAAGTTCGGAATATTAATCTCATATAGATTATTCGAATGAGAGTTGTTTATTGGAATTCGATTAGATCGAAATTAGGGAAGTAGTTAATTTACTTCCCGTTTGAATCAAATTTAATAATTTATTTATTTACTTATTAATTTATTTATTGAAATAAATAAATATAAGTTGCATTTTGATAAATCAAATATTTTTAAATAGCGATTTTAAACGCTGCCATTATAATAAATGTTTTGGTAAATCTAAATAGGAATTTTAACGCTGCCGTTATAATAACTATTTTAACAGCGATCTTAACGCTATTGTTATAATAAGTGTTCTATAATTCTAAACAGCGATTGTAACACTGTTGTTAAAAGAAATGTTTTATAAATCAAATATTGGGATACAACGATTGTAACGCTGTTGTTAAATTGAAATGAATTGGTCAACGAGGAATTAAGAAAGGGAATTCGGAAATATTTTCCGATATTAATAATGTATATTTGCTGAATATAGAAAATAAGGATTCGTGAATATTAGAAATGTTTTCTAAATGGAATAAGAGATATTTTCTCAAATAAAGGAATTAAAATATTGGATATGTTTTTTCAAAGAATCGAGAGGGGAAATCGAGCTTCAAAAGAATACGAAAGATGGGAAACAGGAATTTGAATGATAATATAATAAAGAATTGATTTAAAGGGGCCAATGTTGAATGATGATTGATCGATAGAATTTCCATCTTGGAATAAGATCGTTGGTTGCACACTTACTTTTCTTTGATAGTTAAATCACTGACTATCGAAGTTTTTGACCATTTTTCCGTTGTCAATACGGAGAGACCGGGATCAGATTCATTATCTAGAAACCAATCTATATAGGCGTTTGCATTGCGATCAAATATGATGAAAATAATTGAAGACGGAGTTATGCAAGGGCTATCCTGTTTACGGGATAGTGCCTTCGGTTTGTCCAGTCCCAGGACAACGTGAGTGGACGAATGTCTGATAGAGTATATCTAATAAATCGCGTAAGTTGATCTCTTCAAACGTACTTACGTTTGGTGGCGGAGGAATTCGTTTCTCTTACCTTTATACCCGTGGTATTTTTGGGGAAATCAATTTGTGATTTGGCGGGTATGACGATGTGGCATTCAAAGTGAATGGTGGTCAGGTGTTCTAAAAGATACGTAATGACCTCAAGCCTCACAACCCAGAATTGACAAAAATCGGGCAGACATCATGGCTAAGTGGGTCGCTCCCATTAGGATGTATAATCACCTATCTAGAGCAATTCCATTTGCTTCTTTAATCTATCGATGCTGTCCATTTCGGGAAACGGTTGCTGATCCCAACTGTTGGTGATATACATTCGATACACTCAAGCGAAATGAGTGGTCGCTCATGTGAGGGCCGGGTTGCAAGACGTTCTTGTTGAACCCAGTGTATTCGTCTCTAGAGATAATCTATCGGCAGGTGGTCCCATACCTTGTCATGTTAGAAATCCAATCTCCAATAAGCGCCCTGCGGTTTTTGATTTTATATTATCTATGGAGCATGAGATGCAAGCGTTCCTCTAGATTTAATTTATTTGATGTAGACATTATTATAATATCACTGGATTTGATATCAAAAATATTTTTGGGTTATCGTAAGATAAAAACCATCTGTGTTTATGTGTGGATCGGTCTTACGATTATCATTTCTTTCAAAAAGATTTTTGAAAGTTAAACAAGTGGTTGGAGTTTACTCACACCAGTCCAATGACTGACCCAGAGTTTGTTTTGTTTGTTTTCCCTAAATTCTTGGGTGCCCAAATTTGTATGGGCAGTCAAGTAGTCGGGATTTTTCAGATTCATTTGGAGGAGCTTGAAGCAGGAGGCTTCATCAGTTAGCTATAGACTATTATATTTTCCGCTATGTACTATGTTGTATCTGGAATCAGGAGTTTATAACTGTTGTGCTCTGATGATGGTATGTATATACAAATACTGATTTGTGTTTCAAAGTTTATGTTATATGATATATTTTATTCGTTCCGCTGTGAGTTTGTGATCTTCGTTTTCTTCTATTCTAATATTTCTTTCTTCCTATTTCTCATCCTCTAACTTCTTTCTATTAATGATTCGTATTTCTGTGTCATTTGGGTTGGACGTATGGTGTTATTAGTCAACTCAAAGGGTACGGAAATTCGGGCCATTACACCCCTTTGCCTCCACCTCTTTTCTTCCTTTCCCCCCAGGTGCTCCGGGTGGGACTAGCTCTAGTGGAGCTTGATTTGGACAGCTTTATCTCTCTCTTTTTGGAAGTTGCTTGGATCGCTGAAGTAAAGTTCAGCCTATCTTATTTATGGCTATTTTATGTTGGGGTTATGTCTTTTATTCTATGTACTCAGAACTTATTTATCAAGATGGATAATTAGTGTATTTGGTTTTGTAGTTGGGTTTTGATGTGATGTAAGCAAACTATTTCTCCGCTGCAATAAAAGTGGTTTTTGTTTTCCAAGTACAATTATATTTATCTGTCTTGTTTACTTTTCTGTTCTATACACAATAAACGCTCCACCAAAATTAAGGCATTCCCTTTGTGAGTGACCTTAATGGACGTGGGGTGTCACACGTAGCCTGCTCCATGCATGGGAGCCGCACACACACATATATATATATACACATATATATACATATATATACACACACACACACACACACACACACATATATATATATATATATATATATATATATATATATATCGGTTCGGTTGGGCGCATACTACCCGGTCTGAGGGTCGTGCTCGGTATTTGGTTGCATACTTATTTGTATGCATTGTTATGTTTTGGAATTCATATTTCCAAATTATTTGATTTGAGATCCCGAAGTGAAATCTACTTTGATATAAAAGCTAGATATGTATTTCAAATGATTTGAAATAGAAATTGGGAAATAAAGTCCAAAGGAATCATTTTTGTAAATTGAATTGGATTTGGAAAATCTAAGTGTGGTGATTAATCTAAATGGGTAGATTGGGATATTGCATGTTGATTGATGCATAGTAGATCCATATATCTATATTGATTGTTGTTTATACACCGGCATTCATGGGGGAAAACCCATTTCGCGTTAGCGGCGTGCTCCTGTGATTTGCCTTATTATTTATATAAGTTTATAACTGAAACACCCCACCTCCGTTAGGATCACTCACAAAGGGAATGCCCTAATTTTGGTGGAGGTTTATAAGTATAAGTCACAGATACACAAGACAGATATAAATACACATATTTTTAAATAGCGGAAACAACAACAACTTTTATTTCATCAAAATACGTGTTACACAAACCATACCATAATTGTCTTACAATACTTCCAAAAACATTACATTTCCATAACTGTCTTGATTATCAAAGAAGCATAAAACATAAAATAAAGCAACAAAATCCCCATAATGATATCCAGAGCCATGATCCAAGCCAAAGTGATCCAAACCGTACATCTACTGTTCTTCAAGCTTGCAAAAGAGTCTGACTAGGCTGAGTTGTTTCCTCCCTCTGGACCTGGGGGGGTGGGGGGGCGGGGAACGAAAGAAAAGAAGACGAAAAGAAAAACGGAGTCAGACATAAAGCCTGAGTAAATCTAGTGATTTTTCAGTATGTGAATAAGAAAAGGGTATGATAGACATAAACTGAAAACAGGATAGTATCATAACTAAGGGAGTGTAGTCTAGAATCGAATATACTATCGAACCCACACTATATCTCTGCATTCACTAGTATTACTCTAACCGGCACCCCATGCTGAGGGTGAAGTGATCCTTTTTGTTTTCTAAAGATCGTCTCCTACTCGTACGTGTGTCTTACGGCTACCTCAAGAAGTGTAGATACCTATGCTGGTCCCACCATGGGGTGTATCAAGACCCATGGTGGCGGCCCCGACACAATTACTAGAAGGCATAGGATATACTACTGGTGCCCCCAGTGCCCTGCTTGTCTGCTCCGGAGTGCGTGCACGACCGCACACCGTTAGACCTACACTGTGCACCTAACATTGCCGTTATTTGACTGCTTACAATCAGCCCAGTAATCGTGCCCCACCCTGCTTAGTTTCAGGGTACCGTTGATACCTAAATTGGGTTACTGCTGAAACGGGTCCCTACGTTACCAGGGTTTTCTAGTCAAACATGTTAAGTGGTTAAGTGTATGTATATACCTAACTCCCACCCATCAGTATTTGTTAACATGTTGAATCTTTGGTTAAGTGTTTTCAGTTGACTTAACCCTACCACCTGTCCTTAGCCTTTTAGAGAACCGACCACTCACATTAGACAGATATCACTACGGTTACTTGATGTGCCGGTTGGTTCCGGGCAGGTTTAAACCGTAGTTCAGTCTAACCTCGGGTCTTTATTGGGCTCAATGTTTAACCACCCACATTGGATATGTATTGTTGTGACTACTGGACAGCCGGGCGGGTCCGGGCAGGTTTATGTCACAACTCAATCCAACCTCGGGTCAAACATGTCGTCTTTTCTAGATTTACATATTTCATTATTTATGTAAACGTCATGTCGTCTATTAATTTGGGTATAACAATTTATACCGCAAAAATGTCACATTCGTTGGCACGCGCCAAACATGCCAACATATTTATTTATATCATGTTTTACACCCAACGCTATTACCCCCGTTTGTACGTACTAATGTTGGGCTCGACACAATTCAGCCCAACTTGATAAACATGAGAAAAGGGGAAATTCAGAACATATAATATTTCTATGATACATAGAAGGTGTAGCGCATGAACTTGCAAATTGGCGTTAACATAAACATTGGAGCATGTGAACTTGCATTCAAAATTGGCATACAACTAAATGGGTGTCACATAGGATGGCATATGTAGACTTATACAAACTTGGGTTTTAACATATTAACTTGGCATAACGTCGAACACAAAACTAGCATGTTGTAAATTAACCCAAAATGTCCAAATCTAATATATAGTCTATTTCCACATGAACTTGCATAGTTTATGTAGCCCAAACTGCATTTAACATAGTTCTAATCATACTTGTAATGGATCTAAGATGTATACATAAGTTCTGAGTCATGTAGCATAAAGGACCTCAGATCTAGGATGTGTTTACATAAGTATATGGCCCACGATATCAACATAAACATAAAGGGGATATTAACATAAACATGAGAGGGATCTAATCATAGACTTTGCCACAAAACTTGCAATTACCATCACTTTCATATACGAACGTATAATAAACTTGCATCGATCCATTTATGCCACAAATCAATTCACCAAAAACAATCACGATTGAAACATTACAATACACAAGATCTACATCATTATAATGATACAATTCTATTCCCAATTACATCGTATCACATCATAATTTTATTCAAATTCTGAAAGACCACCATACTTACAACGTGTGACGAATTTTTTTTTCTGATTTCTGTTTTTCTGAATTTGGAGGTGCTCTCCTTTGGGTAGAAATTTGTTGATTGATTTGATTAGACTTTAATTTGCTTCTTAGTTTGATTCTTGGCGGCTACGATCAACTCCTTCCTGACAGCATGACGACTCCTCTCTTATTTTCTTATGTGAATTAGTTGAGTCTTAGTGTGTATTTATAGAGTTTTCAAGTTAATTTGAGCTATCAGATGCAAACAGGGAGGGAAATCAGACCGTACAGCACACCAGAGTCGAACCAGGGTCAGACCCACCTGGTCAGGCCGACCAGGCAAGTCGACCTGGAGGTCGACACCCAAGTCGACTGCGCAGTCGACTTGGCGGTGGCCAAGTCGACTGTCTAGTCGAAACTAGTGTTGACCTATTCACTGGGCGGGAATTTTCCCGCTCAGCCCAGTTTGAATTTGACTTTGAATTTTAAACCTGTTCTGAGCTGTTTTTGAATTTCAAATTTATTCTGAAACTTCCGGAGATCATAACTCCTTCATACGGAGTCCGTTTCACGCAAACTCGAACTCTATCTCAACCAGAATTCCGAGACGAACGCAATGGCGTAAGCCATTTCCCTTAATTCTCTCATTAGAATTAATTATAATTTAATTTATTAATTTCACTGTTATAGAATATACGGGTTGTTACATTCTCCCCCACTTAAAAGGATTTCGTCCCCGAAATCTTCAAGTTAGGAAGAATGTATATCCTACCATCCAATCGTCCATCTACTCAACCAACAAACACAGGTGTCCATTGTCCTTAAAGACTTCTAATGTTTTATGATCATATGCATTGTTTGTGTATATGTCCTTATCTAATGCAGAATCAGGCGGTCCACTGATTCAGTTGGCCTCCAAAATGCGAATCATGTAAGTGTCATGAATCCATCATGTATGCAAAAAAAAAATTCCTACTCATAATTCTATATGAGTGCACAACAATTCATATAAATGCGATAACCATATGATAACATATAAAATTTCAACTATATGTGAACGAGAATACATATATGCATATGCAGTATGAAGTGACTGAGCCGATCTAAATCCTAGGGTGTGTGTATATATGCATCCACGAGCAACCACTAGCAATCACTTGCAACCACTTGCAGCCATAATCCATAACATGTTTTCAAATACATGTTTGCATCCATTTGTTTTCTACCTAAGGAGTTAAGGAGAAAGGGTCGAGGAAATATGCCTAAAAGATAGATAAAGCATAACTTAAGGAAAAAGAGAGATCAAAAGATGTACCCTCAAAAAGAAAAGGGTAGGCTGCGCGTATTCTAGCCTCAGTTTCCCAAGTCGCGTCTTCCACAGCGTCGCTCCACTGAACTTTGACGAGCTTGACTTCGCGGTTGCATAGCTTTTTCACTTCAGTTCCCAAGATGTGTGTTGGAACTCTTCTCACAGTTGCTTCACGTTCCACTTCGGCTTCTTCTAGAACGCTAGGCTCTACTATTTCAGCAGACTCGTGTAAACACTTCCGGAGGTGAGAAACATGAAAGACGTTGTGAACTCCGGCCAGTTTTTCTAGTAGCTCTAATCTATAAGCCATCTTCCCAACCTTCTCGATGATAGGAAATGGTCCTACAAATCTCGGTGCTAGCTTTCCAGTGGATCCAAAACGAACAACGTTCCTTAGAGGAGATACCTTAAGAAAAACTCTGTCCCCAACCTCAAACTCAAGGTCGGTCCTTCTTTTGTCGGTGTAGGATTTCTGTCTATCTTGGGCCGTCTTCATCCTTCTTCGAATCAGGTCCACTTTTTCTGAAGTTTCTCTGATCATGTCTGGACCAAGAATAACCTTATCTGTAGACTCCCACCAATAAGTTGGTGACTTGCACGGTCTTCCATACAATGCTTCGAAGGGTGCCATGCCTATGGTAGCTTGGAAGCTATTGTTGTAAGCAAACTCCACTAAGGGAAGGTAATCCTCCCATGTCCCTCCAAAGTCTAGAACACAAAGTCTCAAAAGATCCTCTAAAACTCTATTCACCCTTTCCGTCTGCCCATCGGTCTGGGGGTGATAGGCCGTGCTCAAACATAACTGTGTGCCTACAGCTTCTTGCAAACTTCGCCAAAACTCGCTTGTGAAGATAGGGTCTCGGTCACTAACAATGCTGGAGGGTATTCCATGGAGTCGAACTATCTCCTTGATGTAAAGAGACGCTAGGGATGAGGCGGTCCTTCTACTCTTGACAGGTAAAAAGTGGGCGCTCTTTGTAAGCCTATCCACTATTACCCAAATGCTAGTATTGCCCCTTCTCGACCTAGGCAGCCCATCAACGAAGTCCATTGAAATGCTATCCCACTTCCACTATGGGACCTCTAGGGGATGAAGCAGTCCTCCAGGCTTTTTCTGTTCCGCTTTAACTTGTTGGCATACCATACACTTAGAAATGAAATCTGCCACGTCCTTCTTCATGTCGTTCCAAAAGAAAACTCTTTTCATGTCCTTGTACATTTTGTCTCCGCCTGGGTGTATTGTCATCTTGGAACGATGTGCTTCCTCAAGAACCTTCTTTACCAACTCCCTTGCTTGTGGGACGCATAGTCTTCCGTCGCGTCTCAGCCAGCCTTTATCATCGATAGAGTATCTACTGAGGTGACTATAAGTCTCACCCCTAATTAGCTTATCAACCACTTCAACTAGCTGAGAGTCCTCACGTTATGCCGTCCCTATTGTGTCCAAAAGAGTAGGGCGCACCTCAAGAGATGCTAACAAACCCGGTACGAGATCGGACGAGGGCCTAAAGTTAAAACTGGCTATATACTCTAGGCTTTGCCTTTCTACAAAGAGTGGGCTTAGGGTCAGTTTCTTTCTACTCAAGGCGTCTGCCACCACATTGCCCTTGCCCGGGGTATAGGAAATCTCGAAGTCATACGAGGCAAGAAACTCCATCCATCTTTGTTGCCTCAGATTAAGGTCTTTCTGCGAGAAAAGATATTTCAATGATTTATGGTCAGTGTAAAGTTCGAACTTCTCACCTAGGAGATAATGTCGCCAAGACTTAAGTGCAAAGACGATGGCGGCTAACTCAAGATCGTGGGTCGGGTAGTTCTTTTCATGAACTTTCAATTGCCTTCCACCATAAGCTACTACTCTCCCTTCTTGCATCAAGACAGTGCCTAGCCCTGTCCCACATGCATCTGTATAAACTATGAACATCTTACTTCCGTCTGGCAGAGTCAGGACTGGGGCTGTTGTAAGAGCCCTTTTTAGGCGTTGGAAAGCCAACTCGCAATCCAAGTCCCAATTGAACACCAGATTCTTCTTTGTCAGCCTTGTGAGTGGAGCTGATATTTTCGCAAAATCCCTTATGAATTTTCGGTAGAAGCCTGCTAGTCCTAGAAAACTTCGGACCTCAGTTGCATTCTTGGGTGCCTTCCAGTCTTGCACCGCAACTACCTTCGCGGGGTCTACGGCCAGCCCTTCTTTAGATACTACATGCCCAAGAAACCTTACTTCTTCTCTCCAAAAGTGGCATTTTGAAAATTTTGCCTTTAGCTGATGTGCTCGGAGAGTATCCATGATTTCCTTCAGATGTTGAGCATGCTCCTCCTTACTCTTTGAGAAGATCAAGATATCGTCCACGAAGACAACCACAAACTTGTTGAGGAATTCTCTGAACACTCTGCTCATTAGGTCCACGAAATAAGCGGGTGCATTTGTCAGGCCGAAAGGCATGACAAGCCACTCAAAGAAACCGTCTGGGGTTCTGAACGCCGTTTTTATCAATACTATCTTCTGCCACTCTTAGCTGATGAAACCCAGTTGCTAGATCAAGTTGGAAGAAAACCGACGCGCCTACAAGCTGATCAAACAAATCGTCGATTCGGGGAAGAGGGTGCCTATTTTTCTTGGTCAACTTGTTTAACTCCATATAGTCAACACACAGGCGAAGCGAACCATCTGCTTTGGTTGCGAACACCACTGGAGCACCCCATTCTGAAATGCTCCTTCGAATGAACCCCTTCTCAAGAAGTTCTTTAACCTGCTTACTGAGCTCCTTTCTCTCTTTTGGAGCCATATAACTGACAGGTAAAGCTACGGGCTTTGCGTTATCCACAAGATAGATTCGAAAGTCTATTTCCCGCTTCGGAGGTAAGCCTTTCACCTCCTCGAAGACATCTGGATATTCCCGGACTACTCTAACCGACTGCAAATTCTCGTCAGAAGCATCAAGCGACTCTAGATAACTAAGCATAACAGCATTCAAAGGATTACAGGAAATTTCTAGAGTGTTACCAAGCCGAGTCAAGAGTCTAACTACTCTTTTCTCACAATCAAGAATGGCACCGTTACTGGATAATCAGTCCATGCCTAAGATCAAACCATATCCCGAGAAGCCTAGAACAAAGGCATTACAACTAAACTCAACACTGAGAATAGAGATTTTCAAACCCAAACAAACCATTGACAAGTAAGCGGAGCCCCCAATTGGATTTGAAACTACTAAGGGATCCCCAACCATACTAGTGTCTAGATGTAGAGATTCTACTAAAGCAGATGAAATAAAGGAGTGTGATGCACCAGAGTCAAAAAGTGTGCGAACTGGATGATCATAAAGATAGACTACACTTTCTACAGAAATATTACTACCTCGCTCCTGTGAAGGTGTTGTCAGAGCATGAACTTGACCCCCTGAAGTAGATCCAGCTTTCTGTCCCTGTCCTTTCTTCTTTGGGCAGTCCTTAGCTTGGTGCCCAGTCTCTCCGCAATGAAAGCAACCACCCATCTTTGCCTTCTTCTTCCGACAGTCTTTCTCTATATGTCCAACTATGCCACAGAAATGGCACTTTCTCTTCTCACGGGACTTCTTGTTCTTTCCTCCTTTCTTAAAGTCTGTCTTCTTAGCCTGTAAACCTTCTTTCTTTTCCTCAGCCTTAGTCTCCTTCTTGCCATGGTCTTCCTCATGTAGCAACGCCATGTCCACCAAGCTTTCATAAGTCGCTCCCGTGGACACATGGGTCATGGCAAGGCTGTGTATAGGCTCATTCAAACCTTTGACAAAGCGAAGCGCCTTCTTGTGTTGGGTATTTACTAAGTCCAGCCCAAATCTGGCCAGCTGATTAAACTGATTGACGTACTCCCTGACCGTCATGCTTCCCTGTTTAAGATTCAAGAACTTCTCTATTTGCAGGCTCCTTTCAGCTTGGGAGAGGAATTTCAGTTCGAACCTTGACCTAAAATCATTCCAAGTTTCCACTGCCCTATGAGCATTAGTGATCTCCCACCAATAGGAAGCTTCATCTTTGAGCAACCACACTGCTAGCTGTATCTTTTGCCTATCATCAACTCCGAAGATGTCAAACAGATCCTCGGTCTCCTTTAGCCAATTTCTTACTCCTACAAAGGGTTCAGTTCCATGGAAGTCTTTTCCACCCATAGACTTGAAGTCTCTACATGTTTTGGAAAAAGCATTTCCAAGGGGAGGAGGAGGAGGGGGAACTGGTGCTACTGGGGGAGGAAGGATATCTGCCGGGCCCGCGCCATTTGCGGCCCTAGCTTATAAGAACCTCCTAAACCAACCGGGCATCGGTACTCCTTCAGGAATGTTATGGTCTCCAGACATGCTGAAACACAAAGGAAAGATTCAAAACGAAGGATAGAGAGAGATAGTACACATGGCTTTGGGGGATCATGCCTTTAAAATATAACACTTTTTCTAAAAAAAATGCTTCTTTAAACTTTCTTTTGAAAATAATATCAAAAACTTTATCTTATCTGGTAAACCTATGCTCTGATACCAAGTGAAACACCCCACCTCCGTTAGGGTCACTCACAAAGGGAATGCCCTAATTTTGGTGGAGGTTTATAAGTATAAGTCACAGATACACAAGACAGATATAAATACACATATTTTTAAACAGCGGAAACAACAACTTTTATTTCATAAAAATACGTGTTACACAAACCATACCATAATTGTCTTACAATACTTCCAAAAACATTACATTTCCATAACTGTCTTGATTATCAAAGAAGCATAAAACATAAAATAAAGCAACAAAATCCCCGTAATGATATCCAGAGCCATGATCCAAGCCAAAGAGATCCAAACCGTACATCTATTGTTCTTCAAGCTTGCAAAAGAGTCTGACTAGGCTGAGTTGTTTCCTCCCTGTGGACCTGGGGGGGGGGGAACGAAATAAAAGAAGACAAAAAGAAAAACGGAGTCAGACATAAAGCCTGAGTAAATCTAGTGACTTTTCAATATGTGAATAAGAAAAGGGTATGATAGACATAAACTGAAAACAGGATAGTATCATAACTAAGGGAGTGTAGTCTAGAATCGAATATACTATCGAACCCACACTATATCTCTGCATTCACTAGTATTACTCTAACCGACACCCCATGCTGAGGGTGAAGTGATCCTTTTTGTTTTCTAAAGATCGGCTCCTACTCGTACGTGTGTCTTACGGCTACCCCAAGAAGTGTAGATACCTATGCTGGTCCCACCATGGGGCGTATTAAGACCCATGGTGGCGGCCCCGACACAATTACTAGAAGGCATAGGATATACTACTGGTGCCCCCAGTGCCCTGCTTGTCTGCTCCGGAGTGCGTGCACGACCGCACACCGTTAGACCTACACTGTGCACCTAACATTGCCGTTATTTGACCGCTTACAATCAGCCCAGTAATCGTGCCCAACCCTGCCTAGTTTCAGGGTACTGTTGATACCTAAATTGGGTTATTGCTGAAACGGGTCCCTACATTACCAGGGATTTCTAGTCAAACATGTTAAGTGGTTAAGTGTATGTATATACCTAACTCCCACCCATCAGTATTTGTTAACATGTTGAATCTTTGGTTAAGTGTTTTCAGTTGACTTAACCCTACCACCTGTCCTTAGCCTTTTAGAGAACCGACCACTCACATTAGACAGATATCACTACGGTTACTTGATGTGCCGGTTGGTTCCGGGCAGGTTTAAACCGTAGTTCAGTCTAACCTCGGGTCTTTATTGGGCTCAATGTTTAACCACCCACATTGGATATGTATTGTTGTGACTACTGGACAGCCGGGCGGGTCCGGGCAGGTTTATGTCACAACTCAATCCAACCTCGGGTCAAACATGTCGTCTTTTCTAGATTTACATATTTCATTATTTATGTAAACGTCATGTCGTCTATTAATTTGGGTATAACAATTTATACCGCAAAAATGTCACATTCGTTGGCACGCGCCAAACATGCCAACATATTTATTTATATCATGTTTTACACCCAACGCTATTACCCCCGTTTGTACGTACTAATGTTGGGCTCGACACAATTCAGCCCAACTTGATAAACGTGAGAAAAGGGGAAATTCAGAACATATAATATTTCTATGATACATAGAAGGTGTAGCGCATGAACTTGCAAATTGGCGTTAACATAAACATTGGAGCATGTGAACTTGCATTCAAAATTGGCATACAACTAAATGGGTGTCACATAGGATGGCATATGTAGACTTATACAAACTTGGGTTTTAACATATTAACTTGGCATAACGTCGAACACAAAACTAGCATGTTGTAAATTAACCCAAAATGTCCAAATCTAATATATAGTCTATTTCCACATGAACTTGCATAGTTTATGTAGCCCAAACTGCATTTAACATAGTTCTAATCATACTTGTAATGGATCTAAGATGTATACATAAGTTCTGAGTCATGTAGCATAAAGGACCTCAGATCTAGGATGTGTTTACATAAGTATATGGCCCACGATATCAACATAAACATAAAGGGGATATTAACATAAACATGAGAGGGATCTAATCATAGACTTTGCCACAAAACTTGCAATTACCATCACTTTCATATACGAACGTATAATAAACTTGCATCGATCCATTTATGCCACAAATCAATTCACCAAAAACAATCACGATTGAAACATTACAATACACAAGATCTACATCATTATAATGATACAATTCTATTCCCAATTACATCGTATCACATCATAATTTTATTCAAATTCTGAAAGACCACCATACTTACAACGTGTGACGAAATCTTGTTTTCTGATTTCTGAATTTGGAGGTGCTCTCCTTTGGGTAGCAATTTGTTGATTGATTTGATTAGACTTTAATTTGCTTCTTAGTTTTATTCTTGGCGGCTACGATCAACTCCTTCCTGACAGCATGACGACTCCTCTCTTATTTTCTTATGTGAATTAGTTGAGTCTTAGTGTGTATTTATAGAGTTTTCAAGTTAATTTGAGCTGTCAGATGCAAACAGGGAGGGAAATCAGACCGTATAGCACACCAGAGTCGAACCAGGGTCAGACCCACCTGGTCAGGCCGACCAGGCAAGTCGACCTGCAGCTCGACACCCAAGTCGACTGCGCAGTCGACTTGGGGGTGGCTAGGTCGACTGCCCAGTCGACACTAGTGTCGACCTGGTCACTGGGCGGGAATTTTCCCGCCCAGCCCAGTTTGAATTCGAATTTGAATTTTAAACCTGTTCTGAGCTGTTTTTGAATTTTAAATTTATTCTGAAACTTCCGGAGATCATAACTCCTTCATACGGAGTCCATTTCACGCAAACTCGGACTCTATCTCAACAAGAATTCCGAGACGAACGCAATGGCTTAAGCCATTTCCCTTAATTCTTTCATTAGAACTAATTATACTTTAATTTATGAATTTCACTGTTATAGAATATACGGGGTGTTACAATAACTGTCTAGAGTTTCTCACACCAATCCCATGACTGTCCTGCAGTTTATTTTTCCCTTGCAAACTCGGGTGCCCCTATTTTCCACACGGGCAGTCGAGTAGTTTATTTTGCAGATATATAATCAGGATTTTGGATTGAAGCTTAAAGTTGTCTCCAGAGCATTGATAGTCTTCCGCTGTGTTAGATTATTTGTTTCGGCTACATTGTATTACATTTATTGTAAATTAACCTTCCAATGTATTATTATAATCTATGTACTCTGATATTCTGTACTCTAAGGTAACATTATTATGATGTTTATAAAAGTCTTCTGTTATTTGTTTTAATCTGTTGTATGCCCAGAGTTACCGTATCCGTGTTTTGAACGGTCTTGGTCAGTTTAGCGATCGATTAGGTCCGAACGAAATCCGTAACGTTACAATATATGTAAGTATAAATGCAGTTTTATTTTTCAAAGGTGGTTATATAATATATTTTATTCGTTCATCTATGAGATTTGTGTTTATCCTGATTCTGTTCTGTTGTGATTTTCTTCTTCTTCTATTCTAACGTTCTTTCTTTTTTTGCTTTTCACCCTCTAACTTCTTTCTATTAATGATCAGATATTTTCGATGCTTGAATAATCTTTATGATGTTTTGTGTCGATTTTTGGAGTTGAAAATACTGGTTGGTTGTAGTGGTATCAGATTTGAAGGTTAAGTGATTACCTTGACTCTGTCGTGTAACTCAATAGAGATGGGGTTAATAATACCTTAGGTTGAGTTTCAGTGTGTCTATATGAGAAAGCGTATTTGTAGATTATATAAAAATGGTTTTATGTTGTGGAGATTTATTGATTGAGTTTCTTGTGAATTCTGGTTGATAGTGGGGGACCACAAGGTCGATAGGGGTTTCTAAATGCTCGAATACGATGAACTGACACATTATGTGTAACGAAAAGGAATTTCGCTCGATCCGAATTAGTCGCTAAACCGACCAAGACCGTTCGAAATGCCTAATTGTTTTGAGAACACAACAAATTAGAACGTAGACAGAAGAACATTTCATTGTTAATAACAACAACTCATCAGAATACAAGAATATACAGAGTATAAAAAAAAATATACAGAAAATATCAGAGATTTAAATTACATTTAAATACATCGCAGCAAAAAATAATACAAAACACAACTAGAAGTAATACACGGATACAGAGCTTTCCGAGTATCGTTCCAGCTGTAAATCAGGATCCTGTGAATATAAATCTGCAAAAGCAAAACTACTAGCTGCCTGTGTCAAAATAAGGGCACCCAGAGTTTAGGTTAAAACAATAAATTACAGGTCACTCATGGGACTGGTGTGAGAACTAAAACACTTATTTAAAACTTTACTTTGAATCAGATATATCAAGGGACCACGCCGTATAACACGGAACGGGTTTCCTCCCAAGAATACCAGTGATATAACAAAACAGCACAATGCTTTTTGGAAAAATGAACCTATTATAAGACACAGGTCCTATCATACAATGCAACACAAGCCGTGGGATAGGGTTTTCCCTTATAATAGCCAAATATGCTTAGTACATTTAAAACAAATCATTTGATACTACTATAAGTGCATAGTGTATAAAACAACTTCAAATCATAAGTATCAATCATAGACGGCATGGGTACCACATATCATGTAGCCATACTAGTTCTACAATTAAAACCGCAAAATCACGTATTTGGAAATTGGATTTCCATCTGTGAACCGAGGCAAAAGATAGTCCTCTACCAATTCGAGACGCTCTAGCCCGCCCCTCAGGCAAGTACTCAGTCAAGCCTTTGGATCGTTAGGGCCGGTCCACCGATGTGGATTAAAATGCCTGAACACTGCGTTTCCCCACCCTATGGGGTGTAAATGAGCCAACAAATGACTCCATCGGCTTCACATAGTCACCGATATATCCAAGGCGCCTCACAACAGCAACAACCACATAAGTCAAACTCGTCAGGGCATGTAAAACCACTGACGCCACATCTAGCTAGAAAGAAACGCATGTCCTCCCTGAGGTCCTTCTCCCGTTTTTAGTTCACAACTGGGGTGTGAGGCTCGCGAATTCACGTTACACAAAGCTAGGCCACACAGGTCGTGCTTTGATCATCAACCACAAGACTTTGCTTTTCAACAAAAGCCTTGATCATTTGCATCTTAGCATGCCACACAGGAAAACCACTCCATGCAACCGATATCCATCAATCACACAGAATGATATCCAATGTCAGACACATAGTCCATTTACAAGTCCGTACTGGGTCTGAACGAAGCCGGAGGCACCTAGTACCCCGCATATCCATCGATCTCCAAGTACATCTGGACGACCACCAACTGATTCCCTCCTCTTGGGTGTAGGGCCCAATCAAGATCATCAGTAATTATCCAAACGACGTGAAGACCTCCGGTCTTCAACCACCGTCTTCATCTTCGACTCATCGTCGAATCAGTTATTCAGAATGGGATAAACCCGGTCTTTCTGAATAACTCGCGTATATAATAAACAAGTGTTACATAAGCACAATATACGCCTCATTCCAATTCACCAGTCACTAACCGTAAATTACTAAGAGAACAATTCCCCAAATATTAACCCCTAAGGCCGAAACCAACATCAGATCAATACACATGAAACCATTCATCTTAACTAATCTTCAGTTAGTTGTTAAATTTCACATTCTTAGGGAGAGGTTCCCATAAATTTTATCAAAGATAAATTCCTAAAATTTATTCTTTAATCTTCTTTTGAATATCAATTCAAACTAGTCGGGATTAGCGAACCACACCGAAGTAATCATTTATTTTATTTCCCAATCCCAACCTATTCATCTCATGAAGTAAAACTGGTCATACTTCATATCTAACACCACGGTGTTATCGGTAAATTCAATTACCATTTCACGTTCAAATCTAATTAAAGATTTAACTATCGCCTGGAGCAAAACTGGTGATACTCCATTCTCGATCTTTTCAATCTAATTAAAGATTCATTAAAACTCCACTTAGTTTTAATCTTTAACTGGGTTAAAGAATCAATGTCATTTAAAACACGATTCACGATAAACCCAAAATCACATTCCATTCTATCAGCCTTTAACCGTAAAATAGCAAGCGAGCAATTCCCTAAGTATTAACCCCGAAAGCCGAAACCAACATCAGATCAATACCGAAGAAACCATTCAACTTAACTAATCTCCAGTTAGTTTCTGATTTTCTTAACTCCTTTGGGTCTAAGAACAGTATTATTGAAGATACCGTTCAAGACAACCCAAAATCACATTTGACATTAAATACAAGGCTCTGAATAGAAAATATATCGGCTTATATTCAATATCAAATTCTATGACCAACAAATATCGTATTGGAAATAACGATATAAATATATCTTTCAATTTCCATAACAATATCTGTATAATCACGAAATCCAACATCGAAATATTCCAAAGATAATTTCGATTCTAATCCATTCAAATTCAATTATTGGAAATTCTGTTTTTTTTCAAAACCATTTCAAATCCACTATATTTATTTTAAAAATAAATAGAATTATAATTCTAGTTCAAAACTAGTTCATTTCGATAGAAAACTATTTTTATCTTTTCAAATATGGAGTTTTTCATCCCAATTCTTCACAGATCATTTGTTATGATTTTACACAAATTATTACTATTTTTAATAATTTTATCAAGGCCCGTACAGTCGATTTCCATCAACGGCCATCGAACTGCACTTACATCGACCTTTTCCAAATTTGATTTGGACATAATTCCAAATCCAACCGTTAGATTTCTAATTTCTTATATTCGTTAGAAAGCTCTTTTCGATACGAACCCAACGGTTCCGGTTTTAGGAGAATCCGACGGTCGGATCTCCCGTAATATTCATTCGAAGTCAATGGTCGAAATTCGCGAACTACCGCGGTGCGGCGCGTTCTATTCAGGCCATTATATATATATAAAATATTATATATATTTCGTCGATTTCCTTTTGAAACGTATTTGATAAATCATTTTAAATTCGTTTTCGAAACGATTTCAACTTCATTTGAAATTCAAATCAAAATTGAATTTTTCCTTATAAATTCATTTTAAATTCATTTCAAATTGATTTCAATTCAAATTGATTTTTAATTCAATTTCAGTTCGTTTTCAATTCAATTTGAATTTTAAATTTATTCAATTTCAATTCGAATTCATTTCTATTCAATTTCAATTCTAATTCAATTCTATTCAATTTCAATTCGAATTCATTTCTATTCAATTTCAATTCGAATTCATTTCTATATATTCGATTTTGAAATCACTTTCAATATTCATTATAAAATCGACAAAATTCCCGTTCATGTTAAAATGACGTGTAACTACTTAACACGGCTTCACATTTCAATATTCAAATAATATTATTTTTAAATTATTCGATAATTCTGAACTGGAATCAGACACAGTCAATTACCATATAATTTCAGTTATATGGATTTCATTAAATTCATATATACAACAATGACGATAAACACCCAACCATCATCCAAAGTGCGTTCTACACTGTATAAGCATCAAATATAAATATTCAACGCTTATAACAGCTTGTCAATCAATCGATCGACATACAGCTAATTATTGGGATTAGTGTATGTCATATATCATCCCAATACCCGTGTGGGGTTTCAAACAATCAAACACAGATTTTATTTGTGCAGTTGGGCGATGTGTAAAATTTATCGTCCCAGTCAATATCAGTCAAATGTGTGTATATAAACAAATCGTCTGATTTGTTTATATTTATTTATTCACATTCACGTTAAAAATTATATTTTCAACTATAAAATATTTTTAACTATTTAAATATTTTATTTCATTTCACATCACATCACATAATCAACTACACATCAAAATCAAACAAGCATACAAGCTGTCATGGTCTGTGGACGACGGGTGTCGGGTGCTACTAAACACCGTCTGCATCCTAGTATATATTTCAAACTAGAAATAAATTAAAAGTGAGAAGTTCTCACCGAGAAGCTAAACCAAACGCCACAACTCTTCATATGTAGAAAACCTTGCTGTACTCGCCTTTGGTCACTTTCGATGTCCGTAGCCACTACATATATAAAAATCGCATCTTTATATTGTTGCTATGTATATAAAAATCACATTTTTATAACTACGCTTTATGGATAAAAATTACATTTTTATACTGCTACTATATGGATAAAAATGCTATTTTTATACCTCTACTATATAGATAAATTTTTTATTTTTATCTCACTATATTAATAAAAATCATATTTTTATTATCTATATTATACAAAGATCATATTTTTATTATCTACATTATATAAAGATCATATTTTTATTATCTACATTATATAAAAATCATATTTTTATTATCTACAATATATAAAAATCATATTTTTATTATCTACGTCATATAAAAATCATATTTTTATTATCTACAATATATAAAGATCTTATTTTTATTATCTACATTATATAAAAATCATATTTTTATTATCTACAATATATAAAGATCATATTTTTAGTATCTACATTATATAAACATCATATTTTTATTATCTACAATATATAAAGATCATATTTTTATTATCTACATTATATAAAAATCATATTTTTATTATCTACATTATATAAAAATCATATTTTTATTATCTACAATATATAAAGATCATATTTTTATTATCTACAATATATAAAGATCATATTTTTATTTTATATAAGCAAACTGATTTTATTTTACACAATGTACAAGTTAAATAAAATAAAATATATATAAAAAAAATAAAAAATAAATAAACAAAACCTTACTGATTTATTCTCTTCTTCCTCTGTCCGTTGAAACCGTATAACCCAACCCATGCTCGATCATTAGGGTTCACCTGAACGCCCTCCACTGTTGACCCTTCGATGATCGAACCCGCCCACTGGAAGTGCCCACGCGCACTCCACCTCCGCCCAAAAATCCGCTTAGCTCGATGGTCCGGGGGCTTCAGAAATCGAGGGCGAACTCGGTGCGTTTAGGGGAGAAAATAGGGGGGCGCTGTCGATTAGTAGAGGGGGAGGAGGAGAGAAGTCGGACGGAGGGGGAGGTGTTTGGGGAGGCGCCGACGACAAGAGCGACGGTGGGTGGAGGGAAGTAGCGGCGGGATCGATTTTTTTCAATTTGGGGCTTCCAGGAAAATAATGAATGAGAATTAGGGCTTCTCCATATTTATATATATATATATATATATTTTATTATTTTAAATTTCAAAAAGGTAACTTTATAATACGAACTCGAAATCAAGCCCACCGACTGTTGTCCCTAGCTAATTACCCCCATTCCGAACACAATGGGATATGTATTGTAAGCTGATTCGATCGTTTTGATCAGTTTCCGTCAAAATCAAAATATAGATCTATATATTGAATTTGAACGCACATTTCAATTTACTGGGGTCTCATACGGACTCTAAAAATTCCCGAAAAATATTTTCTAGCTTCGTATTGATGATACGGTCCTAACAAAACTATTTCGTCAAATTCCGAGACTATTTGAAAAATTGCCATTTTCCAGTCGATTAAAATCAACTTAAACTAGTCAAACGCGTTTTCCTTCGCCATGCTCACATATTGATTCGAAAAATTATGAATTTTGGAATCTAGCAATAACTTGACATCACGGTTCCAACAAAAGTGGTTTCGTCGAAAACCGAGGTCGTTTGCAAAATTTCCATTTTAAGGGCCAGAATTCCATAGCGACTATTCTGAATTTTCAATTGGGCATATCTTTTTATCCCCGCAATGAAATTTCAACTTTCCGGATTCGTTGGAAATATATTCTCAATTAGATTCAAATATTTTTGGTTTCGCTAAAATCCGGTTTATTTTGAATCCTGTACATTCATTTGAAATTTGAAATCGAATTTTCGAACTACCGCGCCATTTTCAATTCCTTTTAAAATTATAAATATTTATTTATATTCTAACGACGATTCAATTAAATATATACGTTCGAATTCTATTCAAAATCAATTTCTTGTCATTATTATTTAAAATAATTCATTTAAAATATTCCAAATTCGCTAAAATTGCCAAAATAAAATTTTAAATTGGCTTAGATTTCCGGGTTATTATACTCTCCCCTACTTAAATCTTTTCGTCCCCGAAAAGGAACGAAGCCAAAAGTTGTTTCACAAACCAACTCAACTGCACTATTTTCATTACGGCTTAAGTTCTTCAACTTTTCAGTTTCTAAGAAATTTTCAAATTTTTCAAAAATTTGGCTAACACCCTAAATTTTCGAAAAATTTCTCCATAACCTCCCCTGCACCGGGGACTTCGGGATATTTCATATAGCCTCCCATGGCCATCTTCAACCCAAAAGAAAAAGAAAAAGAAAAAGCCAAGCGGCTGGCCAATCAGCTCATAAAATCATCATCACCCAAACAAAACAGTAAATTATGGTAAACATGTACCTATTTTTCGGGCAAACAATTTTATTCTTCTGCTCTAGCCTCCTTGCTATGACCTGTTCAATGTAAGTACATGTATATGCATGAAAATGCGACAATTTTCAATGCAACCACTATTTGGTTCAATTTGGCTAAAGGTTCAACGTTTTAATTATTCAACCAATAATCAAACAACACAATCAGCAATCAATTATTTGATTAACATTTCAAATATATAACTTTGATATATAGTAAAAAATCATATTTTTGATGCCAAATCACAACAATAAGCCGTATCTATTTTCGGTTCTCACACCAGTCAATTGGAAATATACAGAAATCTCACTTTCGTCACTAGAATATAAATACTGGCGATGGTGCCCCATCACCAGAATTATCCCCAGGCAACTAGAGTGTGATTCTATAACTATCCAGTACATTAAAACTTCGAATACACGTTTGCAAGACATATATGCAAAATCTTTATATATTGGATTGTCCAAATTAATATAAAATAAATAATCAAATACGTTGAATAAAGTTTAAATTTTCAAAACAAAACTTGTTTTCATTTCAAAAATATACTCTTCACACTCGTTCTAGGATACTACTGATCCCATCTCTAATGAGTCATTCTCGTTGGATATTACTAATCCAATTTCTGATGAATTCTTTCGTACGGTTCTAACGTGTCTTGTTCTCCGAGCTCTGTAAACCAAAGCTCTGATACCAAATGTAACGAAAAGGAATTTCGCTCGATCCGAATCAGTCGCTAAACCGACCAAGACCGTTCGAAATGCCTGATTGTTTTGAGAACACCACAAATTAGAACGCAGACAGAAGAACATTTCATTGTTAATAACAACAACTCATCAGAATACAAGAATATATAGAGTATAAACAAATAATATACAGAAAATATCATAGTTTTAAATTACATTTAAATACATCGCAGCGGAAAATAATACAAAACACAACTAGAAGTAATACACGGATACAGAGCTTTCCGAGTATCGTTCCAGTTGTAAATTAGGATCCTGTGAATATAAATCTGCAAAACCAAAACTACTAGCTGCCCGTGTCAAAATAAGGGCACCCAGAGTTTAGGTTAAAACAATAAACTCCAGGTCAGTTATGGGACTGGTGTGAGAACTAAAACAGTTATTTAAAACTTTACTTTAAATCAGATATTTCAAGGGACCACGCCATATAACACGGAACGGGTTTCCTCCCAAGAATACCTGTGCATATAACAAAACAGCGCAATGCTTTTTGGAAAAATGAAGCTATTATAAGACCCAGGTCCTATCACACAATGCAACGCAAGCCGGTGGATAGGGTTATCCCTTATAATTGCCAAACATGCTTAGTACATTTAAAACAAATCATTTGACACTACTATAAGTGCATAGTGTATAAAACAACTTCAAATCATAAGTAACAATCATAGACGGCATGGGTACCATATATCATGTCGCCATACTAGTTCTACATTCAAACCGCAAAATCACGTATTTGGAAATTGGATTTCCATCTGTGAACCGAGGCAAAAGATAGTCCTCTACCGATTCGAGACGCTCTAGCCCGCCCCTCAGGAAAGTACTCAGTCAAGCCTTTGGATCGTCAGGGCCGGTCCACCGATGTGGATTAAAATGCCTGAACACTGCGTTTCCCCACCCTTTGGGGTGTAAATGAGCCAACAAATGACTTCATCGGCTTCACATAGTCACCGATATATCCGGGCCGCCTCGCAACATCGACAACCACATAAGTCAAACTCGTCAGGGCGTGTAAAACCACTGACGCCACTTCTAGCTAGAAAGAAACGCATGTCCTCCCTGAGGTCCTTCTCCAGTTTTTAGTTCACAATTGGGGTGTGAGGCTCGCGAATTAACGTTACACAAAGCTATGCCACACAGGCCGTTCTTTGATCATCAACCACAAGACTTTGCTTTTCAACAAAAGCCTTGATCATTTGCATCTTAGCATGCCACACAGGCAAACCACTCCATGCAACCGATATATATCAATCACACAGAATGATATCCAATGTCAGACACACAGTCCATTTACAAGTCCGTTCTGGGTCTGAACGAAGCCGGAGGCATCTAGTACCCCGCATATCCATCGATCTCCCAGTACGTCTGGACGACCACCAACTTATTCTCTCCTCTTGGGTGTACGGCCCAATCAAGATCATCTGTAATTATCCAAACGACGTGAGGACCTCCGGTCTTCAACCACCATCTTCATCTTTGACTCATCGTCGAATCAGTTATTCAGAATGGGGTAAACCCGGTCTTTCTGAATAACTCGCGTATATAATGAACAAGTGTTACACAAACACAACATACGCCTCATTCCAATTCACCAGTCACTAACCGTAAATTAGTAAGAGAACAATTCCCCAAATATTAACCCCGAAGGCCGAAACCAACATCAGATCAATACACAGGAAACCATTCATCTTAACTAATCTTCAGTTAGTTGTTAAATTTCACATTCTTAGGGAGCGGTTCCCATAAATTTTATCAAAGATAAATTCCTAAAATTTATCCTTTAATCTTCTTTTGAATATCAATTCAAACTAGTCGGGATTAGCGAACCACACCGAAGTAATCATTTATTTTATTTCCCAATCCCAACCTATTCATCGCATGAAGTAAAACTGGTCATACTTCATATCTAACACCACGGTGTTATCGGTAAATTCAATTACCATTTCACGTTCAAATCTAATTAAAGATTTAACTATCGCCTGGAGCAAAAATGGTGATACTCCATTCTCGATCTTTTTAATCTAATTAAAGATTCATTAAAACTCCACTTAGTTTTAATCTTTAACTGGGTTAAAGAATCAATGTCATTTAAAACACGATTCACGATAAACCCAAAATCACGTTCCATTCTATCAGCCTCTAACCGTAAAATAGCAAGTGAGCAATTCCCTAAGTATTAACCCCGAAGGCCGAAACCAACATCAGATCAATACCCAAGAAACCATTCAACTTAACTAATCTCCAGTTAGTTTCTGATTTTCTTAACTCCTTTGGGTCTAAGAACAGTATTATTGAAGATACTGTTCACGACAACCCAAAATCACATTTGACATTAAATACAAGGCTTTGAATAGAAAATATATTGGCTTTTATTCAATATCAAATTCTACGACCAACAAATATCGTATTGGAAATAACGATATAAATATATCTTTCAAATTTCCATAACAATATCTGTATAATCACGAAATCCAACATCGAAATATTCCAAAGATAATTTCGATTCCAATCCATTCCAATTCAATTATTGGAAATTCTGTTTTTTTTTCAAAACCATTTCAAATCCCCTCTATTTATTTTAAAAATAAATAGAATTATAATTCTAGTTCAAAACTAGTTCATTTCGATAAAAATCTATTTTTATCTTTTCAAATATGGAGTTTTTCATCCCAATTCTTCACAGATCATTTCTTATGATTTTACACAAATTATTACTATTTTTAATAATTTTATTAAGGCCCGTACAGTTGATTTCCATCAACGGCCATCGAACTGCACTTACAACGACCTTTTCCAAATTTGATTCGGACATAATTCCAAATCCAACCCTTAGATTTCTAATTTCTTATATTCATTAGAGAGATCTTTTCGATACGAACCCAACGGTTCTGGTTTTAGGAGAATCCGACGGTCAGATCTCCCGTAATATTCATTCGAAGTCAATGGTCGAAATTCGCGAACTGCCGCGGCGCGGTGCATTCTATTCAGGCCATTATATATATATAATATATATATATTATATATATTTCGTCGATTTCCTTTTAAAACGTATTTTATAAATCATTTTGAATTCGTTTTCGAAGCGATTTCAACTTCATTTCAAATTCAAATCAAAATTAAATTTTTCCTTATAAATTCATTCTAAATTCATTTCAAATTGATTTCAATTCAAATCGATTTTTAATTCAATTTCAGTTCGGTTTCAATTCAATTTGAATTTTAAATTTATTCAATTTCAATTCGAATTCATTTCTATTCAATTTCAATTCAAATTCAATTCTATTCAATTTCAATTCGAATTCATTTCTATTCAATTTCAATTCGAATTCATTTCTATTCAATTTCAATTCGAATTCATTTCTATTCAATTTCAAATCGAATTCATTTCTATATATTCGATTTTGAAATCACTTTCAATATTCATTATAAAATCGACAAAATTCCCGTTCGTGTTAAAATGGCATGTAACTACTTAACACGGCTTCACATTTCAATATTCAAAGAATATTATTTTCAAATTATTCGATAATTCTGAACTGGAATCAGACACAGTCAATTACCATATAATTTTAGTTATATGGATTTCATCAAATTCATATATACAACAATGACGATAAACATCCAACCATCATCCAAAGTGCGTTCTACACTGTATAAGCATCAAATATAAATATTCAACGCTTATAACAGCCTGTCAATCAATCGATCGACATACAGCTAATTATTGGGATTAGTGTATGTCATATATCATCCCAATACCCATGTGGGGTTTCAAACAATCAAACACAGATTTTATTTGTGCAGTTGGGCGATGTGTAAAATTTATCGTCCCAATCAATATCAGTCAAATGTGTGTGTATAAACAAATCGTGCGATTTGTCTATATTTATTTATTCACATTCACGTTAAAAATTATATTTTCAACTATAAAATATTTTTAACTACTTAAATATTTTATTTCATTTCACATCACATCACACAATCAACTACACATCAAAATCAAACAAACAAGCATACAAGCCGTCCATGGTCTGTGGACGACGGGTATCGGGTGCTACTAAACACCGTCTGCATCCTAGTATATATTTCAAACTAGAAATAAATTAAAAGTGAGAAGTTCTCACAGAGAAGCTAAACGAAACGCCACGACTCTTCATATGTAGAAAACCTTGCTGTACTCGCCTTTGGTCACTTTCGATGTCCGTAGCCACTACATATATAAAAATCGCATCTTTATATTGTTGCTATGTATATAAAAATCACATTTTTATAACTACGCTATATGGATAAAAATTACATTTTTATACTGCTACTATATGGATAAAAAATCTATTTTTATACCGCTACAATATAGATAAAAATTCTATTTTTATCTCACTATATTAATAAAAATCATATTTTTATTATCTATATTATATAAAGATCATATTTTTATTATCTACATTATATAAAGATCATATTTTTATTATCTACATTATATAAAAATCATATTTTTTTTATCTACATTATATAAAAATCATATTTTTATTATCTACAATATATAAAGATCATATTTTTTTATCTACATTATATAAAAATCATTTTTTTATTATCTACAATATATAATGATCATATTTTTATTATCTACATTATATAAAAATCATATTTTTATTATCTACAATATATAAAGATCATATTTTTATTATCTACATTATATAAAAATCATATTTTTATTATCTACATTATACAAAAATCATATTTTTATTATCTACAATATATAAAGATCATATTTTTATTTTATATAAGTAAACTGATTTTATTTTACACAATGTACAAGTTAAATAAAATAAAATATATATATAAAAAATAAAATAAAATAAACAAAATCTTACTGCTTTATTCTCTTCTTTCTCTGTCCGTTGAAACCGTATAACCCAACCCATGCTCGATCATTAGGGTTCACCTGAACGCTCTCCACTGTTGACCGTTCGATGATCGAACCCGCCCACTGGAAGCGCCCACGCGCGCTCCACCTCCGCCCAAAAATCCGCTCAGCTCGATCGTCCGGGGGCTTCAGAAATCGAGGGCGAACTCGGTGCGTTTAGGGGAGAAAATAGGGGGGCGCTGTCGATTAGTAGAGGGGGAGGAAGAGAGAAGTCGGACGGAGGGGGAGGTGTTCGGGGAGGCGCCGGCGACAAGAGCGATGGTAGGTGGAGGGAGGTAGCGGCGGGATCAATTTTTTTCAATTTGGGGCTTCCAGGAAAATAATGAATGAGAATTAGGGCTTCTCCATATTTTTATATATATTTATTTTATTATTTTAAATTTCAAAAAGTTAACTTTATAATACGAACTCGAAATCAAGCCCACCGACTGTCGTCCGTAGCTAATTACCCTCATTCCGAACACAATAGGATATGTATCGTAAGCTGATTCGATCGTTTCGATCAGTTTCCATCAAAATCAAAATATAGATATATATATTGAATTTGAACGCACATTTCAATTTACTGGGGTCTCATACGGACTCTAAAAATTCCCGAAAAATATTTTCTAGCTTCGTATTGACGATACGGTCCTAACAAAACTAGTTTCGTCAAATTCCGAGAACATTTGAAAAATGGCCATTTTCCAGTCGATTAAAATCAACTTAAACTAGTCAAACGCGTTTTCCTTCGCCACGCTCACATATTCATTCGAAAAATTATGAATTTTGGAATATAGCAATAACTGACATCACGGTTCCAACAAAAGTGGTTTCGTCGAAAACCGAGGTCGTTTGCAAAATTTCCATTTTTAAGGGCCACAATTCCATATCTACTATTCTAAATTCTCAACTGGGCATATCTTTTTATCCCCGCTATGAAATTTCAACTTTCCGAATTCGTTAGAAAGATATTCTCAATTAGATTCAAATATTTTTGGTTTCGCTAAAATCCGGTTTATTTTGAATCCTGTACATTCATTTGAAATTTGAAATCGAATTTTCGAACTACCGCGCCATTTTCAATTCCTTTTAAAATTATAAATAATTATTTATATTCTAACGAAGATTCAATTAAATATATACATTCGAATTCTATTCAAAATAAATTTCTCGTCGTTATTATTTAAAATAATTCATTTTAAATATTCAAAATTCGCTAAAATTGCAAAAATAAAATTTTAAATTGGCTCAGATTTCCGGATTATTACGTTATGCTTTTGAAAGAAGGGTAAATGAAATAATTTTACCCAAAGAATATTTTGATAAAAAAGTATATATATTGAAAATATTATAGTATATTGGATGTGTTGGTTGTTATTATAGTCAAATAATATTATAATTGAGATGGTTATAAATAACCAATTAGAATTCGTATAAGTATAATATACAAAATTAGATGGATTAAATCCAAATTTAAAACAGAATTGGAATTAAAATTCCAGAAACTTGAAAGGGTATTGTAAATGGATTTGAATTTAATATATGGAAATTTTAAGATCCTGGATGAATATGTAAATGTTTTCCAATCATTTTGCAGGAGATTTTGAAATAATTTCAAAATGGAAGTGTTCAAGAATTGTTTTGAAGGTGACATTGTATTGAACTCACTTCGTTCGCTAGAAAATAATTCCGATGATGATCCGGACATCATCGGTGTCGATTTTCGAGTTTCTAAGTGACAGGTTAATATAAAAAATATTGTTTTTGAATTGTTTTGAGGAAACAAGTTGTTTTGAAATTCCAAAAATTAATTCTGATATTAGAAAAGGACAAGTTGCTTAAAACTCCCAGGAAGATGTTGTTTTGAATTAAAAACAAGATTTAAACGAAAGGATCTTAAGTGAATTATAATATGGATTTTAGGCTATCAGCTGAATATGAACTCATGTGAGTTAAAATTGATTTATTTTTGAAATAAAATCAGAGTTGAGTTATGAGATGAAGATAACTGATTTAAGAAATTAATGGAATGTGAGGATGTAACTTAACTTGTTTGGGTATATTGAATTAATAAGTTAAGTGTTTGGAATTGAGATTGGGATTGGAGTTTGAATGGAATTTTTCTTGGTTATAGGCAAATGATTTTATTAGATAATGAATTGAGTGGAGATCAGTTGGGAATACGTTTGTATATGCTGAATTAATAGCAAATGGAAGAGATAGAGTTGAATGCCCGATAAAAAGGTACAAGTTTATATTGCATATGAGTATGAGATTTATTAGCCTGTTTGGCAAGCCGCTTGGATATTTAATTTTCTTTTTAATTGGAGAAGGCGTAGAGAGGCGAGTTGTAGTTGTACCGATTGAACCATGCAAAGGTGACGCTACCGATTTTTTTCGAAAATTTAAGATATTAGGAAATTTTCAGAATTTTTGGATTTTTTTTATCGGGGTGAATTAATATTTTAATTAAATTTGATTGGTTCAATTGAAACTGAAATTAAGAAATAAAACAAATGATATATAACCTAATTAATAATGTCTGGAACATTTTTCCCATCTTAGTAATTTCGGGGACGAAATTCTTTTCAGGGGAGTGGAATGTAATGACCCATATTTTAGCTATTTAAAAATTAATTTATTTAATTATTTGGATAAGTGATTTGGCAATTTAATTGTTCTAAATTAAATAATTTTGATTATTTAACTACTACAAATAATGGGATAATAATATATTTATTTTCGAAATAGTCCGAAATAGTTAAATTGGCAATATTGTGTGAATTGGATAATTTAATAAATTTAATTCATTTTAGAATTGAACTATTATAATGAGATTATTATTTAATCGACGTTTAGACGTATTAATTATGATGTAATAATAAACAAGCTCATAACACACGGTAGTTCGTAATTTTACGTTTTGAACTTTAATTGAGTACACGTGATTCGTTTTAAGTCGGATTTCTTTCAAATAAGGAACGATTGAATCTATTGGATTATATTTTTCTAATGAAAATGAAAAATCAAGATTTCATCTTATAGATTGTAAGTTATGTCCAAATCAAATTTTCAAAAAGTCGCTATGGAATCATTTATAAACCATAACGATTTATTATATTTTAATAAAATATTTGTTTCGATTTTGGATAAGATTTTTAAGACGTATTTTTAATTTAATTTATAGAATTTTTCCATAATTTTTAATTTGGAAAATAAGCAACTTTTCATTTAACGTATTTTGCACCCTAAATAAGCATTTTTAGGATTTCACAAAACAAGTTAACTTGTCTAGTTTGTTATATTTTTGGGATTGTGGCAAATTGCTCGTTACAAATATCGTTAGCAGTCCATAAATGAACGAAATCTTATGCAACCGGTGTAACACCCCACCTCCGCTAGGGTCACTCACAAAGGGAATGCACTAGTTTTGGAGGAGCGTTATTGAGGTAAACAAACACAGAAATATTACAGGACAGAACATAGATAAAACAGCGGAAGAATCAAAAGAAAATTTTCATTACTTTCAAGAAGAGTCAAAACCTTTTACATTAAATAGCCAAGATTATTATTTTCCATCACAACAAATTCTGTCTTGCATAAATAAAGAAGCATAAACTTAAAACATCAAAAGTAGCTTAATTCCCCAAAGGTAGCAGAAAATGCAGCCATAGCATAGCCCAAGCTCAAACTGTACATGGGCTGAATCAAAAGCAAGCGAAATCCAAGCCAAGTGCTAGAGTTTCCTCCCTGAGAACCTGGGTGGGGGGAACGAAAGAAAAAGAGGCGAAAGAAAATGGGTCAGTCATAAAGACTGGTAAGTCCAAGTGACTTTCAGCATAAAAACAGATAAAGGTAAATGACATGTATAAACTGAAAGTAAACATACAGATGATGACAAGATGGGCAAGATAGACTAAGATAACATGATAAATCAAGTATAAATCAAGTATAGAATCACGTATTCAAGGTTCGCTGCATCAACTGTACTAGAATCCCAAACCCATGTCTTATATTAATCATGAAATGATTCCTTGGCCCAATATCATGAAATGACCCATTTCTAGGTCCAATGGAACGATCCACTAGTCGATCGGCTCCCTACAAGTTCTAGCTCGTCATGTGTGTCTGTGTCATACGGCCATATCATGAATGTAGTCACCTGTGCTAGGTCCACCATAAGGTGTATCAAGCCCTAGGGTGCCAACCACCGACACGAATCAAGAATGTACAGATAAACCTACTGATGCCCAATGCCTGCTTTTTCAACTCCGGACCACGTGCACGACCATAGCCCGCATGAACCTACACTGGCGCACCAACATAGCCATCGTTCTGGTCGCTTACAATCAGCCCAGTAATCGTGCCACACCCTGCCTAGTCCCAGGGTACCATGATACATCTAGTGGGTTACTGCTGTAACGGACCGCGTAACTAGGGTTTCCGTCCAATAGGTTAAGTGTTGTCATTTAAATTCGTGACTTAACCCCTATCAGTCTAGCATGTCAAGTTGGTTAAGTGTTGTCATTCAAGTTCGTGACTTAACCAGCCTACGAATCATGTATCAAGTTGGTTAAGTGTTGTCTTTCATGTTCATGACTTAACCCTATCATGTGGCATTAATTCATTAGTGCACCCCAACCTCTCACATCAGACCTGTTGTTGTGGTCACTGGATATGTCGGGCGGTTCCGGGCAGAATTACACCACAACTCAGTCTGATCTCGGATTTTCAAGTGCGATATGACCAACTACCCACATTGGATCCTATTGTTTGCAGTAACTGGATTTGTCGGGCGGTTCCAGGCAGAATTACACTGCAAACTCAACCCAACCTCGAGTTGACCATTTTCAAGTTCATTCTAGTGTCATGTCCATGTTCAAGATTCATGTTAAGTTAGTGTCAAGTTTTCAAGGAAATTTTCATGTCAAGCTTCGTATAATTACCAATTTTTCCCAACGTTACCCCGTCTAAATATTAGGCTAACAATCATAGCCTAATTTTCCATCCGCTTGGTTTTTGGCATATAATATTAGGCTAAAAACTTAGCCTAATTTAACGTACACAAAATTGGCATAAAGCAATTCATTAACATAAGCATGACATAGGCGTAAACTTGGCATCATCGGCATAGTCAATATGAACATCATAGGTGTGAACTTGCAAAATAATCAACATGAATATCATAGGTGTGATCTTGCAGCGTAGACTGAACCAACATACATATATGTGAATTTGCAACATAGACTAAATCAACTTACATATATGTGAACTTGCAAATCAATCACGAACATATGAATAAGTGTGAACTTGAAATATGACATAGGTTTAACATATACACATAAACATGTAGATCTAACATTTGGTCACATATGTGATATGATTTTACAACCTAAAACTTGCATAACATGATAAACTACCCAACTTGTCATAACGGGTTATATTCCAAGTTCAAATACATATGAATAGACTTATTCATTAATTCCCAATTCAACATGTTAATAAAACCACAGGCACAAATCAATATCATTCAATTCCATATATAACATAATAAACATTGTCCTATTATCCATTTATTTCCAAGGCATGACATAACTGAATAAATTGATTAAAACATCGCAGGCATATAGCTCTGATAACATTATGAACATGAAATGGTTTGAATGATAATCTAGTTTCAAGAACATGGATAGATCTAATTTAAATAGAAAAATCCCCAAAATCAAGATCCAAGGACAAATAAAGAAAATAGGTCTGAATAGAAAATCATGCTTAGATCCAATTTCATAGTCATAATCTTAGGCAATGAATCATAGGTGATTAGCCACATTTGTCCTTGTCATAGTCATAGGCAATAGTCTTATGTTCACTGTCATAGGCGTAGGCATAGTCTTATGTTCACAGTCATAGGCATATGCATAGTCATAGGCATAGGCATAGTCTTATGTTCATAGTCATAGGCATAAGCATAGTCTTATGTTCACCGTCATAGTCTTAGGCCATTTATAATAGTTTCAACGTCATCGGCAATATTCCTAATAGTCAAAATCCAAGAAGAAAACAAGAATAGATATGAATCATACATAAATCACTTCCAATTTATACCATGCCCATATTAGATTTATAGCTTTTATCTAAAAGTAACTGGAACTTACAGATCGTGGTCTAAGAAATTTATATGTAGAAGTCAAGTCTAGAAATTAGTCGTTGAATTGCTGAATCGTTGAATCTTGCTTTGATTGTAGAAGAAAATCCCCAATAAGAAATTCCTAGCCGTAGTCTTCAAGAAATAATCTTCACGATTTATTTTATTTTAATTTATTTTGGAGAAAGAAGAAGAAGCCATGATCATCAAGAGTTTGGGCAGCATAAGGTTAGAGAAGAATGGTGTAAAGAGAATGAGGCTAGGGGGCTGTTTATATATGGTTTCAAACTAATTAGAGCTGTCGATGAAGCTAGAGTTAATCAAGGCCATCCATCTCAAGAGAAGCCAATCAGAAAGTGACAAGTTTGCCCTAGTGACACAACAGAGTTCATAAATTCGACCAGAACCCGACCAGGCCAGCCAGAGCCTGACCAAGCAGGTTTCTACTCGGCCTGGGCGCTCCTGCCAAGTGCGCCAATGCAAAATTGCATGGGCGCACTTCCCAAGTGCGCCAGTGCAATTTTGTTCTGGCGCACTTCCCAAGTGCGCTAGTGCATTCTGGCCCGTTTCTGGTTTTTCTGCCTAACTTCGTTCGTCTATATCTTCTTCGTACGGTATCTGTTTTACGCAAACTCAGACTCTATCTCAACCAGAATTCCGAGACGAATGCAATGGCATAACCTGTTTCTCTTGATTCTTATTTTAAAAATTAATTCTGCCTTGATTTATGGTTTTAACGTGTTACTAAAATTCGGGTTGTTACATTCTTCCCTCCTTAAAGGATTTCGTCCCCGAAATCTTCAACTTAAGAAGAATGCATCCTATCATCCAATCAACCGTCTACTCAACCATCATCCACAAGCAACCAATGTCCTTAAAAGATTTCTAATGCTATATGAACATATGCAGAAAGTGTGTGTATATGTTCCTTATCTAATGCAAATGATCAGGCCTGATTGATCTTCTTAATGCAAAATATGTTTAGTGTCATGAATCCAACATGTATGCAAATAGTCCTCGTCACATAAACGCTATATGTGTGCACAAACATCCATCCATATGCAACATCCACATGATAACACATTCAATTTCATCCATAAACAAGTATAAATACTCATGCATATGCAATATGAAAATGTGTCTGAGTCGATCTAGTGCCTAATGTGTGTTATGCAACCACGAGCAACCACTTGCGACCACTTGCAACCATTTGCAAACATCAACCATAACATGTTTCAATCACATGTTTACATCCAAAAGGGTTCTACCTAAGGTTCTCAAGATAGGATTGAGAAGATAAGCAAGATAAAACAAAGCATCTAGGAGAAGAAGTTAAAGATGTACCCCCAGAAGGTCCTGCTTGCGGGCCTTGCCCTTGCTTCTTAGGGCAGTTCTTGCTGATATGTCCAGTATCACCACACTGAAAACATGATCCCATCTTCATCTTCTTCTTTCTACAATCCTAGGCTATATGCCCCTCAATACCGCAGAAGTGGCATTTTCTTTTCTCACGTGTCTTGTTATCCTTATTGTTGTTGTTGTTCTTGCCTCTTTTCTCGGAGTCTTTCTTCTCGTTCTGAGACTCATCCGCCTTAACTTATCACTCATACCTTCCCTATGTAACATGTTAACAAGTCTCACGGAAACTATCTCCATCGTACGGAAAACCCTCTACGAAGCTAGAAAGATGATTAGCCGCAGGTAAAAACTACTGCGACTACAGATGGAGAAAAGAAAGGAAAAGAGATTCAAACGAGGAAACAAAGGATAGTGCTAATGGCTTTTTGGGGAATAGCCTTTAAATAAAACAAGACTTTTCTTGCAAAATGCTTCTTTGTAAACGGTTTTGAAAAGAGCTTTAGAAGGTTTTTAAAAACTTTTGCCCAGTCTGGTAACCTTCTGCTCTGATACCAAATGTAACACCCCACCTCCGCTAGGGTCACTCACAAAGGGAATGCACTAGTTTTGGAGGAGCGTTATCGAGGTAAACAAACACAGAAATATTACAAGACAGAACATAGATAAAATAGCGGAAGAATCAAAAGAAAATTTTCATTACTTTCAAGAAGAGTCAAAACCTTTTACATTAAATAGCCAAGATCATTATTTTCCATCACAACAAATTCTGTCTTGCATAAATAAGGAAGCATAAAATTAAAGCATCAAAAGTAGCTTAATTCCCCAAAGGTAGCAGAAAATACAGCCATAGCATAGCCCAAGATCAAACCGTACATGAGCTGAATCAAAAGCAAGCGAAATCCAAGCTAAGTGCTAGAGTTTCCTCCCTGAGAACCTGGGGGGGGGGGGGGACGAAAGAAAAAGAGGCGAAAGAAAATGGGTCAGTCATAAAGACTGGTAAGTCCAAGTGACTTTCAGCATAAAAATAGATAAAGGTAACAGGACATGTATAAACTGAAAGTAAACATACGGATGATGACAAGATGGGCAAGATGTACTAAGATAACATGATAAATCAAGTATAGAATCACGTATTCAAGGTTCGCTGCATCAACTGTACTAGAATCCCAAACCCATGTCTTATATTAATCATGAAATGATTCCTTGGACCAATATCATGAAATGACCCATTTCTAGGTCCAACGGAACGATCCACTAGTCGATCGGCTCCCTACAAGTTCTAGCTCGTCATGTGTGTCTGTGTCATACGGACCTATCACGAATGTAGTCACCTGTGCTAGGTCCACCATAGGGTGTATCAAGCCCTAGGGTGCCAACCACCGACATGAATCAAGAATGCACAGATAAACCTACTGATGCCCAATGCCTGCTTTTTCAACTCCGGACCACGTGCACGACCATAGCACGCCTGAACCTACACTGGCGCACCAACACAGCCGTCGTTCTGGTCGCTTACAATCAGCCCAGTAATCGTGCCCCACCCTGCCTAGTCCCAGGGTACCATGATATATATATTGGGTTACTGCTGAAACGGACCGCGTAACTAGGGTTTTCGTCCAATAGGTTAAGTGTTGTCATTTAAATTCGTGACTTAACCCCTATCAGTCTAGCATGTCAAGTTGGTTAAGTGTTGTCATTCAAGTTCGTGACTTAACCCGCCTATGAATCATGTATCAAGTTGATTAAGTGTTGTCTTTCATGTTCATGACTTAACCCTGTCATGTGGCATTAATTCATTAATGCACCCCAACCTCTCACATCAGACCTGTTGTTGTGGTCACTGGATATGCTGGGCGGTTCCGGGCAGAATTACACCACAACTCAGTCTGACCTCGGGTTTTCAAGTGCGATATGACCAACTACCCACATTGGATCCCATTGTTTGCAGTAACTGGATTTGCCGGGCGGTTCTGGGCAGAATTACACTGCAAACTCAACCGAACCTCGAGTTGGCCATTTTCAAGTTCATTCTAGTGTCATGTCCATGTTCAAGATTCATGTCAAGTTCGTGTCAAGTTTTCAAGGCAAGTTTCATGTCAAGCTTCCTATAATTACCAATTTTTCCCAATGTTACCCCGTCTAAATATTAGGCTAACAATCTTAGCCTAATTTTCCGTCCGCATGGTTTTTGGCATGTAATATTAGGCTTAAAACTTAGCCTAATTTAACATACACAAAATTGGCATAAAGCTATTCATTAACATAAGCATGACATAGGCGTAAACTTGGCATCATCAGCATAGTCAATATGAACATCATAGGTGTGAACTTGAAAAATAATCAACATGAATATCATATGTGTGATCTTGCAGCGTAGACTGAACCAACATACATATATGTGAATTTGCAACATAGACTAAATCAACTTACATATATGTGAACTTGCAAATCAATCACGAACATATGAATAAGTGTGAACTTGAAATATGACATAGGTTTAACATACACACATAAACATGTAGATCCAACATTTGGTCACATATGTGATATGATTTTACAACCTAAAACTTGCATAACATGATAAACTACCCAAATTGTCATAACGGGTTATATTCCAAGTTCATATACATATGAATAGACTTATTCATTAATTCCCAATTCAACATGTTAATAAAACCACAGGCACAAATCAATATCATTCAATTCCACATATAACATAATAAACATTGTCCTATTATCCATTTATTTCCAAGGCATGACATAACTGAATAAATTGATTAAAACATCGCAGGCATATAGCTCTGATAACATTATGAACATGAAAAGGTTTGAATGATAATCTAGTTTCAAGAACATGGATAGATCTAATTTAAATAGAAAAATCCCCAAAATCAAGATCCAAGGACAAATAAAGAAAATAGGTCTGAATAGAAAATCAAGTTTAGATCCGATTTCATAGTCATAATCTTAGGCAATGAATCATAGGTGATTAGCCACAATTGTCCTTGTCATAGTCATAGGCAATAGTCTTATGTTCACTGTCATAGGCATAGGCATAGTCTTATGTTCACAGTCATAGGCATAGGCATAGTCTTATGTTCATAGTCATAGGCATAAGCATAGTCTTATGTTCACCGTCATAGTCTTAGGCCATTTATAATAGTTTCAACGTCGTCGGCAATATTCCCAATAGTCAAAATCTAAGAAGAAAACAAGAATAGATATGAATCATACATAAATCACTTCCAATTTATACCATGCCCATATTAGATTTATAGCTTTTATCTAAAAGTAACTGGAACTTACAGATCGTGGTCTAAGAAATTTAGATGTAGAAGTCAAGTCTAGAAATTAGTCGTTGAATTGCTGAATCGTTGAATCTTACTTTGATTGTAGAAGCAAATCCCTAATAAGAAATTCCTAGCCGTAGTCTTCAAGAAATCATCTTCACGATTTATTTTAATTTAATTTATTTTAGAGAAAGAAGAAGAAGCCATGATCATCAAGAGTTTGAGCAGCATAAGGTTAGAGAAGAATGGTGTAAAGAGAATGAGGCTAGAAGGCTGTATATATAGGGTTTCAAACTAATTAGAGCCGTCGATGAAGCTAGAGTTAATCAAGGCCATCCATCTCAAGAGAAGCCAATCAGAAAGTGATAAGTTAGCCCTAGTGACACAACAGAGCTCAGAAATTCGACCAGAACCCGACCAGGCCATCCAGGGCCTGACCAAGTAGGTTTCTGCTCGGCCTGGGCGCACCTGCCAAGTGCGTCAATGCAAAATTGCATGGGCGCACTTCCCAAGTGCGCCAGTGCAATTTTGTTCTGGCGCACTTCCCAAGTGCGCCAGTGCATTCTGGCCCATTTCTGGTTTTTCTGCCTAACTTCGTTCGTCCATATCTTCTTC
The DNA here is from genome assembly GCA_030737875.1 of Allium sativum. NCBI lineage: Eukaryota > Viridiplantae > Streptophyta > Magnoliopsida > Asparagales > Amaryllidaceae > Allium > Allium sativum. The sequence continues at coordinate 799,264,378 of CM060922.1, forward strand.
GTACGTTATCCGTTTTACGCAAACTCAGACTATATCTCAACCAGAATTCTGAGACGAACGTAATGGCATAACCCGTTTCCCTTGATTCTTTTTTAAAAATTAATTCTGCCTTGATTTATGGTTTTAACATGTTACTAAAATTCGGGTTGTTACAACCGGGTACCCTTAATAAAATAAAATAAAAAATAAAATACATACATATTTGTTCCTTAGCAACAAGGAATGGTATAGCCAAAAATCTTTTCACGCTGGGCTACCTGTGAGCTTCTGCAACGACCCAAGGATTTTTGACTCTGAAAATCGATATAAAACAACATATCGACTATGCGAGCATCAGAAATACCGGAAGGAATAAGGACAGTGAAGGCAGGCCAAAAGAATTGGGTTGTAGGCTAGGTAAAGGAGAAAGAGTAGAAAGGTAAAATAAGAATAAAAAAAGGAGAAGTAAAACAATGTTGTTATAAAAAATATATTTGTTTAAAACATCCAAATCATATAACTTAATTACAGCAAAGTGATATGAACGTATGGGTTTTGTAATAACGAAATGAAATGGGACATTAAAAGCCATCTAATGACTGTGAATATAAAACGTTCATCTATAACTAATTAATAAAAAAATAGAAATTTAATTAAGTATTAATTACATTATTCGTTTGAATAATTTATATAACAAAGAAAGGAGATATATTCAAATCACTCTCAAGACCGAGGAAGTTATTATAGTCTGAGTTGTTAAAATCAATGATATGTCGCGATACGGGAAGTGATTGACCATCAAAGATGTTGTACGACAGTAAATTATAATGATTGAATGAATAATTAAATATCATACATATATATATGAAATAATAAAGCATACCAATGTATTAAATATTAATGGACGATATAACCATTGGAATGGGGTTAATTGTCAATGATGATTCATTTACAGTAAGCCAAATTTCTGAAATAAACATATTGGAATTTAATCGACTTTGGTCGATAGCTGTTTCTATAACCAAGAATTGGTTTCAAATTAGAAATACACAACAAATAAAACATAAAGAATTTATTTTAGGATCCCTTAAGTATCGTCAGACCTCAGAAAGATGTATGCTGGTCGTCTCAAAAGGATCGAAAAATTGTATTCCACTTTGATTCGATCTATACATTCTGGGTCAAAAATTATTGAAGATAATTGAAGATGGAGATATGCAAGGGCTATTTTGTTTTACAGAATAGTGCCTTTGGTTTGTCCAGTCCCAGGACAACTTGTATGGACAAATGTCTAACAGAATATTTTCAACGATCACGCCCGTTGATTTTTATGAATATACCAAGTTAGTGGGGAGAAGGTAACTTCTCTTTATTTTACACCCAGTCTGTATTTGTATAATCAATATGTGATTTACGGATTTAACGATATGGCATTCAAAGTGAATGGTGGATAGGTGTTCTAGAAGATAACATAGCCTTAAGTCTCACAACCAGGAAAGGACAAAAATCGGGCAGGCAGCATGGCTAGGTGGGTCATTCCCAAGCAGGGTGTATTATCACCATCTAGAGAAATTCCTCTTTGTCTTCTTAATCTATATTTCGCTGCTGCAGTTTTCGATAACTGTTGCTGATCACAATCGTGGGGTGATATTATATTCGCTACACTCAAGCTAAATGAGTAGGCGGTCATGTGTGGCCGGGTTGCAAGACGTTCTTGTTGAACCCCAGTGTATCCCCTCTAGAGTACACTGATCGGAAGGTGGTCCCATACCTTGTCATAGTTGGAATCTAATCTCCAATAAGAACCATGCAGTTTTTGATTTTATATTATATAAGTGGAGCGTGAGATGCAAGTGTTCCGCTAGATGGTTATTTATTTGATAAAAACTATTATAATATCAGATAATTTTGTTAACAAAAATGTTTTGGGTTATAGTAAGGTAAAAACCATTCATGTTTATGTGTGGCCTAGTATTACTATTATCTTTTCTTTCGAAAGGTTTTCTAAAGTTAAATCAATCCATTCTCATATGGAAATAACCGTTCTTGTTTTAAAACTGTTTAAAATTGTTTACTCACACCAGTCCCCTTACTGACCCAGAGTTTATTTTCTATGTTTTCCTAAACTCTTGGGTAATCATAACAATTATTATGAGTAGACAAGTGATCCCGGTAATCAATGGAAATCTTTGGAGTATTTTGGACTGGAAGCTCTGGAGTCAGCTTATTAGTATATCTATATCTAAGTATCAAGTTTGTATGTTGTATTGGGCCCGTAATCATGTGTAATGTATTATGATGAAGTATTCTATGATGTAATAGACTCTGATATGTAATATATTATGTGATATTATATTTTGTTAAATTCCGCTGTGATATTCTGATGTCTTGTTAAGTTTTATTCTCTATCTATTTCTATTTCTTTAATAATGACACGACTTCTGAGGTCATCGAAATTCACGCTGTTACAGTTGGTATCAGAGCATAAGGTTTACCGAATACCTAGGCTCTAGGTGAGTATTGAGAGAGCGTATTTTTAATTTTAAACTATTATATTATATTATATTATATTATATTATAATTATATATATATATATACTTAGTATAGATTAGCTCAAGTTATCGACTTAAGTTACTTTTAAATTATCTCCCGATCAAGTAAAAGATTGGATAATAAAAATCTAAGTTATAACTAGAAGGAGTTAAATGATTAGGGTCAGCCCCTGGATAAGTTAAATAAAGTTGGAATAAATTTAGAATAATATCAAGCGAATAGAATTGATTTTTCCCAGTAATAAAAACTAGACTTGATTTGGTAATTAGATATGAATCATGTGAGTTAAGTAAACTGATTTTGAAGTAAAATCGGACTTTTGAATTTCAAAAGTAAAGATAAAAAGTCTATCCGGGAGGTGGGGTAGATAGTTATTGGTGTGTTTGACTTTAATTAAAACTGAAATATATTCGTCACGCTTTAATTTCGGGGACGAAATTCTTTTAAGGTGGATGGATTGTAATATCCCGGTTTTTAACCGACTTTGTTTAATAATAGACATTTATTATAAATAAGTCAATTAAATTAAAATGGAATTAAATCAAGCTGGTTAATATCAACAATCTTAAATGACTTTTTATCTAAATATTTGTATAAATATATGTTTAAAGATAATACAACTTATATGTATATGATAAGGCCATATGATCTTTTATTTACTTAATGAATGAACATGATCTCTAATTTAGAAGCTAGTATAGACATTAAAGTAGAAACATATACAAGAAATCATTCCTGTGACATAAAAAATCCATGATTGTTTCAAATAGAAATAGAGAATGATGAACACCACGTATATGATAAAATGTCACAATAATAACAAAGTATATTGCTCTTTAAACAATAAAAGAAGTCAAACCCTTAACCTGATTTAACCCCTGAAATAGTATGATTAGGAAGGTGCAAGCCATCCCCTAAAACGAGTCAATATAATAATTCATGTATAAAATCCTTTTAAACAAATGACATATATTTTGATTTCAACAGAAATCTGTTTTTATGTGTCAACAAAATCCAAGAATACTTTGACCATTCGGATGAATTAATGATACATTAATGAGTCATGGTGTTAAGAATGGTGTAGTGTTTCTAGAAACTAAGAAGAAGACAGGAAATAAGTAAAATCTGGTATTAAGTATTCTTGGTATCCATATTGTTTCATCGGATAGGTTTGAGAAAAGTGGAAGTCTAAGGCTAATATATACTGTAACTCCAGATAAGAATATAGAAAGAGCTATAACCATATAATAAAAATATTAGTTTAATATTTTTACTTGCTTATAAATAGCATCTGAACTCCCTATCTTTTCTCATGCAAAGCAATTGAAAACAAGGGATAATATGAAATGATCACAAGTTGTTTAACTGTATACATGTGTATGTATTTAGTATATCATTTATAGCACCGGTATGTTGATTTTATGATAGCATGAACACCCTGTAAATGTAATAACCCGGAAATCCGAGCCAATTTAAAAATTTTATTTTGGCGATTTTGGCGAATTTTGATTATTTAAAATGAATTATTTTAAATAATAACGACGAGAAATTTATTTTTAATGGAATTCGAACGTATATTTATTCGAATCGTCGTTAGGATATAATTATTTAATTATAATTATAAAAGGAATTGAAAATGGCGCGGTAGTTCGATAATTCGATTTCAAAATTCAAATGAATGTACCGGGTTAAAAATAAACCGGATTTTAGTGAAACCAAAAATATTTGAATCTAATTGAGAATATCATTCCAACGAACCCGAAAAATCAAAATTTCATAGCAGGGATAAAATGTTATGTCCAGTTGAATTTTCAGAATAGTCGCTATGGAATTCTGGCCCTTAAAAATAGCCATTTAGCAAACGACCTCGGATTTCGACGAAACCACTTTTGTTGGATCCGCGATGTCAAACTATTGCTAGGTTTTAAATTTCATAATTTTTCGAATCAAAATGTGAGCATGGCAAAGGAAAACGCATTTGACCAGTTTTAGTTGATTTTATTCGACTGGAAAATGGCCATTTTTCAAACGGTCTCAAAATTCGATGAAGTTAGTTTTGTTAGGACCGTATCGTCAATACGAAGCTAGAAAATATTTTTCTGGGATTTTTCGAGTTAGTATGTGGCCCCGTTAAATTGAAATGCGCATTCAAATTCAATCTATAGAGTAATATGTTGATTTTGATGAAAACTGATCGAATCGATCGAATCTGCTTACGATACATATCCCATTGTGTTCGGAATGGGGGTAATTAGCTGGGGGCGACAGTCGTTGGGTTTGATTTCGTGTTTAAATGGAATGTCAATGTTAAAAGAGAATTAAATTAAAATTAAAATAATATATTTATTTATAACCCCCCTTTTCTTCACTCTCTCTTCCTTCAGAAGTCAACCCTCAAATTTTAAAAAAAAAACCGATCCCCTTTTCCCCACCGATTCTCGTCGCCCTCCCTCACCTACGCCACCGCCGCACCACCAATGGCCGTCGCCACCTTCTCCTCTCCCCTCCCTCTCTCCTCGCCTGATTGGACCCCCCCTCCTCCGCGTCCCTTTCTCTCCTCCTCCGAGTGGAAGACCATCAACCCCCTTAAACTCGCACCCACCACGCTGCCACATCGACCGCGCCTCTGCTGCAGCCACCCCCTTCCCCTGGCCGACGCCACTAGCACCAACGACCGGATCCGACTCCGACAAACTCCAGTAGTGAGGGCGACGAAGTTTCAGTTGGAACAGTGTAAGGAACGATGACCAGAATTTCGCGAAGAAAGGTATAACACTGCAAATTGTTTTCAGTTTTAATTTAAATTTAAACTGAAATTATAAAAATAGTTTTAAATATATAAAATGGCATTTTAAAAATCTGATTTTTATTTATTTAGAAGCAATGAATTTTATTATAAAAAGTTTCGATTTTTATAAAAATGAAGAAGCATTGTTTTTTTAAATGAACATCGATATAAAAACTTGATTTTTAAAACAAAGAAAATATAATTTTTATATTATCGAAAGGTTAAAAATATGATTTTTATATTATAAAAATAATAAAAATATGATTTTTATCATACGTGAAATATAAAAATATAATTTCTATAAAGTAGAAGTATTAAAAAAATAGATTTTTATATAATAGAGAATATAAAAATATTATCTTTATATAGGTAGCGAAATAAAAATCTGATCTTTCTTATATGTACGTTGAAATAAAAATGTGATTTTTATAGCGATGATATAAAAAAAAAATCAATCTTTATACGAGAAGTAGAAATATAAAAATATAATTTTTATATATAAATAAGCGTTGTAAAAATATATGAAGTAGAAATAAAAATATGAATTTTATTTATTAGAATGAAGTAACAAAAATATAATTTTTATTTGAACAGCGTGAAAAGAGCTGAATTGGAATTTCAAGCAGATCGGAAAGGTTCAGCAGTTCAAAAGCAAAGCACGGCGGAGTGGAACCCTATGTGAGAACTTCTCACTTTTGATTTAATTTTCTAGTTAAAATATAAACTAGGATGCAGACGGTGTTTAGTAGCACCCGACACCCGTCGTCCACAGACCATGGACGACTTGTATGCTTGGTTGTTTGATTTTGATGTGTAGTTGATTGTGTCATGTGATGTGAAATGAAATAAAATATTTATATAGTTAAAAATATTTTATAGTTAAAAATAAAATTTTTAACGTGTATTTAAAATGAAATAAATATAAACAAATCGGACGATTTGTTTATATACACACATTTGACTAATATTGATTGGGACGATAAATTTTACACATCGCCCAACTGCACAAATAAAATCTGTGTTTGATTGTTTGAAACCCCACACAGGTATTGGGATGATATATGACATACACTAATCCCAATAATTAGTCGTATGTGGATCGATTTATTGACAGACTGTCATAAGCGTTAAATATTTATATTTGATGCTTATACAGTGTAGAATGCACTCTGGATGATGGTTGATTATTTATCGTTGTTATTTTATACATGTGTTGTAGAAAATCCATATAATTAACATTATATGGTAATTGATTGGGCCTCATTCCAGTTTTGAAATAGAATATTTGAAATTGAAATAGAAATATTTGAAATAGAAATATTTGAAATAGAAATATTTGAAATAGAATATTTGAAAATAGAAATATATGAAGCCGTGTTGATTAGATTTACGCCATTTTGACGTGAACGATATTTATATCGATTTTATTCAAATTGAAATGAGTATTAAAGTGAATTGAAATTCGAATTGAATTGAATTGATTTGAAATTTGAAATAAACTGAAATGATTTGAAATTCGAATAGAATTGAAATTCGAATAGAATTGAAATTGTTTTGAAATGAAATCGAGTTAATATTGAATAGAATTGAATTCGAATTGAAATCAAATTGAATAGAATTGTATTCAAATTGAAATCAAATTGAATAGAATTGAATTCGAATTGAAATCAAATTGAATAAAAATGAATTCGAATTGAAATTGAATTAATTTGAAATTCAAATTGAATTGAAAAAGAATTGAAATTGAATTAAAAATCGATTTGAATTGAAATCAATTTGAAATGAATTTAAAACGAATTTGTAGGGGAAAATTCAATTTTGATTTGAATTTGAAAAGGAAGTTGAAATCGTTTTGAAAACGAATTTAAAACGATTTATAAAATTCGTTTCGAAAGGAAATCGACGAAGTATATATTATATATATAATATATAATGGCCTGAATAGAACGCGCTGTGCCGCGGCAGTTCGTGAATTTCGACCATTGACTTCGAATGGACATTGCGGGAAATCCGACCGTCGGATTCTCCTAAAACCGGAACCATTGGGTTCGTATCGAAAAGAGCTTTCTAACGAATATAAGAAATTAGAAATCTAACGGTTGGGTTTGGAATTATGTCCAAATCAAATTTGAAAAAGGTCGCTGTAAGTGCAGTTCGATGGCCGTTGATGGAAATCGACTGTACGGGCCTTGATAAAATTATTAAAAATATCAACAATTTGTGTAGAATCATAAGAAATGATTTGTGAAGGATTGGGATGAAAAACTCCATATTTGAAAAGATAAAAATAGATTTTTATCGAAATGAACTAGTTTTGAACTAGAATAATAATTTATTTATTTTTAAAAATAAATAAATTGGATTTGAAATGGTTTTGAAAATAACCAGAATTTCCAATAATTGAATTGGAATGGATTTGAATCGAAATTGTCTGTGGAATATTTCGATGTTGGATTTCTTGATTATACAGATGTTGTTATGGAAATTTGAAAGATATATATATATATACATATCGTTATTTCCAATACGATATTTGTTGGTCGTAGAATTTGATATTGAATATAAGCCGATATATTTTCTATTCAGAGCCTTGTATTTAATATCAAATGTGATTTGGGTTTGTCGTGAATGGTGTCTTCATTAACACTGTTCTTAAGCCTAGTTGAGAAAAGGATTAAATCTTTTTATTTAGATTTAATGAAGTGTACCAATTAAATGATATTTAATTGGAATTGAATTGGTATTGAGTTTCGAGTTTATCGTGAACAGTGTTTTAAATAACACTTGTTCTTTAACCCGATAATTAATGGAATGTGATTTTGGGTTGTCGTGAACGGTATCTTCAATAATACTGTTCTTACACCCAAAGGAGTTAAGAAAATCAGAACCTAACTGGAGATTAGTTAAGTTGAATGGTTTCTGGGGTATTGATCTGATGTTGGTTTCGACCTTTGGGGTTAATACTTAGGGAATTGCTCACTTGCTAATTTACGGTTAGGGACTGATTGTAATATGATGTAATTTTGGGTTTATCGTGAACCATGTTTTAAATGAAACTGATTCTTTAACCCAAGTAAAGGTTAAAACTAAGTGGAGTTTTAATGAATCTTTAATTAGATTGAAAAGATCGAGAATGGAGTACCACCAGTTTTACTCCAGGCGGTAGTTAAATCTTTAATTAGATTTGAACGCGAAATGGTAATTGAATTTACCGATAACACCGTGGTGTTAGATATGAAGTATGACCAGTTTTACTTCATGGGATGAATAGGTTGGGGTTGGGAAATTAAAACAAATGATTACTTCGGTAAGGTTCGTTAATCCCGACTAGTTTGAAGTGATATTCAAAGGAAGATTAAAGAATAAATTTAAAAGAATTTATCTTTGATAAAATTAATGGGAACCTTTCCCTAAGAATGTGAAATTTAGAAACTAACTGTAGGTTGGCTAAGCAGAGTGATTTTCTGGGTATTGATCTGATGTTGGTTTCAGACTTCGGGGTAAATATTTAGGGAATTATTCTCTTCATTAATTTACGGTTAGTGACTAATGAATTGGAATGAGGCATATGTTGTGTTTGTGTAACACTTGTTTATTATATACGCGAGTCATTCAGAAAGACCGGGTTTATCCCATTCTGAATATCTAATTCGACGTGGTGTCGAAGATGAAGACGGTGGTTGAAGACCGGAGGTCTTCACGTCGTTTGGATAATTACTGATGATCTTGATTGGGCCGTACACCCAAGAGGAGGGAATTAGTTAGTGGTCGTCAAGACGTACTTGGAGATCGATGGATATGCGGGGTACTAGGTGCCTCCGGTTTCGTTCAGACCCAGAACGAACTTGTAAATGGACTGTGTGTCTGACATTGGATATCATTCTGTGTGATTGATGGAAATCGGTTGCATGGAGTGGTTTGCCTGTGTGGCATGCTAAGATGAAAATGATCAAGGCTTCTGTTGAAAAGCAAAGTCTTGTGGTGATGATCAAAGCACGGCCTGTGTGGCATAGCTTTGTGTAACGTGAATTCGCGAGCCTCACACCCCGGTTGTGAACCAGAAACGGGAGAGGACCTCAGGGAGGGCATGCGTTTCCTTCTAGCTAGAAGTGGCGTCAGTGGTTTTACACGCCCTGACGAGTTTGACTTATGTGGTTGTTGCTGTTGCGAGGCGCCTCGGTTATATCGTTCGATCCGGGACCGATGGAGTCATTTGTTGGCTCATTGACACCCCATAGGGTGGGGAAACGTAGTGTTCAGGCATTTTAATCCACATCGGTGGACCGACCTTGACGATCCAAGGGCCCACCTAAGTCTGGGTCCTGAGACCCGGGCTAGAGCGTCTCGAATCGGTAGAGGACTATCTTTTGCCTCGGTTCACAGACGGAAATCCAATTTCCAAATACGTGACTGTGCGGTTTTGATTGTAAACATATATATGGCAACATAGTGGCATGGGACGCTCATGTCGCCTATGATTGATACTTATGATTTGAAATTGTTTTGACACTATGCACTTATAGTAATAATAAAACATGAAATTTCACGTATCAAGCATTCTTGGCTATTATAAGGTAAAAACCCTATCCCCCGGCTTGCGTCGCATTGTGTGATAGGACCTGGGTCTTATAATAGCTTTATTTTTCTCTATTTAGCATTGTGCTGTTGTATTATGCACTGGTGTTCTTGGGAGGAAACCCGTTCCATGTTATACGGCGTGGTCCCTTGATTTGCCTAACTTTAAAATAAAGATTAATAACTGTTTTAGTTCTCACACCAGTCCCATGACCGACCTGGAGTTTATTGTTTTAACCTAAACTCTGGGTGCCCTTATTTTGACACGGGCAGCTAGTAGTTTTGGTTTTGCAGATTTATATTCACAGGATCCTGATTTACAGCTGGAACGATACTCGGAAAGCTTTGTATCCACGTATTACTTCTAGTTTTGTATTGTATTATTTTCCGCTGCTATGTAATGTATTGTAATCTCTGATAATTTGTAATTTATAATATTCGTTTATACTCTGTATATTCTTGTATTCTGATGGAGTTGTTGTAATTAACAATGTTCTTCCGTCTGCGTTCCTTTGTGTGTTGTTCTCGAACTATCCGCGCTTTCCTCACCGGGGAAGTTACGGGTCATTACAATTTGGTATCAGAGCTTTGGTTTACAAATCTCAGAGAACAAGACACATTAGAACCATACGAAAGAATTCATCAGATATTGGATTAGTAATATCCTATGAGAATGACTCGTTAGAGATGGGATCAGTGGTATCCTAGAACGAGTGTGAAGGGTATATTTTGGAAAAATGAAAATGAAAACAATTTTTGTTTTGAAAATTTAAATCGTATTATACGTATTTAAATATTTATTTTACATTGAATTTGGACAATCCGATATATAAAGATTTTGCATATGCATCTTGCAAACGTGTATTCGAAGTTTTAATATACTGGATAGTTATAGAATCACACTCTAGTTGCCCGGGGATAATTCTGGTAATGGGGCACCGTCGCCAGTATTTATTTTTGGGTAACGAAAGTGAGATTTCTATATTTCCATTAGATTGGTGTGAGAATGTAACAACTCGAAAATCTGAGCCAGTTTAAATTTTTTTATTTTGGCAATTTTAGTGAATTTAGAACATTTAAAATATATTATTTTAAATAATATCGAAGGAAAATTTATTTTGAATATAACTCGGACGTATATATTATATACGTCATCGTTAGAATATAAATAATTATATATAATTATAAATAGAACTGAAAATGGCGCGGTAGTTCGATAATTCGATTTCAAACTTCAATTGAACATACCGAGTGCAAAACAATCCGGATTTTAGTGAAACAAAAAATAATAGGATCTATATGAGAATATCTTTCCAACGAATCCGACAAATTGAAATTTCATAGCGGGAATCAAAAGTTATGCCCAGTTGAAAATTCTGAATAGTCGCTATGGAATTCAGACCCTTAAAAATAGCCATTTTGCAAACGACCTCAGATTTCGACGAAACCACTTTTGTTTGACCTGTGATGTCAAATTATTGCTAGGTTTCAAATTTCATAATTTTTCGAATCAATATGTGAGCGTGGCAAAGGAAAACGTGTTTGACCAGTTTTAGTTGATTTTAATCGACTGGAAAATGGCCATTTTTCCAACGGTCTCAGAATTCGACGAAACTAGTTTTGTTAGGACCGTATCGTCGATACGAAGCTAGAAAATATTTTTCTGGAATTTTTAGAGTTCGTATGTGACCCCGGTAAATTGAAATGCACGTTCAAATTCAATATATATAGTTATATGTTGATTTTAACGGAAACTGATCGAAACGATCGAATCACTATGCGATACATATCCCATTGTGTTCGGGATGGGGGTAATTAGCTATAGACGACAGGCGGTGGGCCTCATTTCGAGGTCGAAATAAAAAGTCAACTTTTTGAATTAAATAAATTAATTAAATAATATGTTTTCCCCTTCCCTCTTCCTTTATCTATCTCCTCAGGCCCCCCCACCCCCCGGTTAAAAATTGATTTCGAAATAAAAAAGAAGAAGAAGAAGGCGCAACCGCGCCCCTGGCGATCGCCGCCCCCCCCCCCCTCCCACCCCGTTCTGACCTCCGCCCCTCCCCTTCTTCTTCCCTCTTCTCCTTCCCTCCCCCTGTCCGGAATGCAAACCCGAGCCCCAACCGACGCCGAGACCACCTCCCTCCATCCCCGAACCCTCCCTCTGTCACGCCGCCTCTTCTTCTCCTCCTCTTCGCCTGCTAACCGACGCAGCCCCCCTCTCGACCAATTACTGTGAGTTTTTCCTTTTTATTTCTTATTATTTAATTTATTTAGTTAGATTAATGTGAAAAATCTGATTTTTGATATTAGAAAGTCTATATTTTTAAATTGTTAAAGTTTATATTTTTATTCGCTTAAAGTTCATAAGAAAGGTTTGATTTTTAAAAGCAGAAAGGTTTGATTTTTAAAAGAAGAAAGGTTTGATTTTTAAAAGCAAAAAGGTTTCATTTTTAACGTTGAGAAGATTAGATCTTTGATAAATATATAGAAGTGATTTTTATAAATGTATAGAAGTGATTTTTATAAAATATAAAGGAATGATTTTTATAAATTAAAAAGGTAAAATCTTTATATTTGAAAAGGCGAAATCTTTATATTTGAAAAGGCGAAATCTTTATATTTGAAAAGGCGAAATCTTTATATAGAGAATAGTGTGGTAAAAATAGAATTTTTATCTATATAGTAGCGATGTAAAAATAGAATTTTTATCTATATAGTAGCGATGTAAAAATAGAATTTTTATCTATATAGTAGCGATGTAAAAATAGAATTTTTATCTATATAGTAGCGAAGTAAAACTTCGATTTTTATATATTGAATGGCGAAGTAAAAATTCGATTTTTATATATTGAATAGCAAAGTAAAAATTCGATTTTTATATATTGAATAGCAAAGTAAAAATTCGATTTTTATATATGTAGTGAATACGGGCAACGAAAGTGACAAAAGGCGAGAACAGCGATGATTTCCCACAATAGAAGTGTCGTGGAGTTGGGATAGCTATTGGTGAGAACTTCTCACTCAAATTTCTTTTTCTAGTTATATATATATACTAGGATGCAGACGGTGCTTAGTAGCACCCGACACCCGTCATCCACAGACCATGGATGGCTTGTTTGTTTAATTGATGTGATGTGAATTTGTTTGTGTTGTTGATGTGAAATCGGTAATATAGATTAATGTATTGAAATAAATATTTTATCGTTAAAAATATAATTTTTAACGTGAATGTGATACACTGATTTGACTGATATTGATTGGGTCGATAAATTTTACACATCGCCCAACTGCACAAATAAAAATATGTGTTTGTTGATTTGAAACCCCACACGGGTGTTGGGATAATATTTGACGCACACTAATCCCAATTATTTAATTGTATGTCGATCGATTGGTCGACAGGCCGTGTAAGCATTAATTATTCATATTTGATGCTTATGCAGTTGTGTGGTGCACTTTGGATGATGGTTGATTGTTTATCGTTGCTATTAGATACATGTGTTGTACGGAATCCATATAATTAACGTTATATGGTAATTGATTGGGCCTCATTCCAATCGGGAAAATAATGATTATTTTAAAAGACAATTCATGTGTTGAAACTGTTCATGTGTTGAGTAAAATATTTTAATAATAAAATTTACATCTTTATCATATTTAAAATTAGAACTACTTCACGGTGGAGTCTAATTTAAAAATCAAACGATAGATACCATAATTTTATAAAATATTTTACATAACAAAAATAGTGATGTGTTGACAGTACTCATGTGTTGAGATTAGTCGTGTGTTGAAATAAATATAGATTCATGCGTTGAATAGAATAAATATTCATTTGTTGAATGGAATAACGAATTTATTGAAATATATAAAGCCGTGTTGATTAGAGTTGCGCTATTTTGACGTGAACGATATTTATATCGATTATATTCGTTTTTATAATGAATATAGGAAAGAAGTGATTTCAAAATATAACGTTTTGAAAATATTATCATTTATATAGTAATGATATGAAATATTCAATTTTGATTTGAAATTGAATGTAGCGTTGAAATGGTTTTGAAAACGAATTTAAAACGATTTATAAAATACGTTTTAAAAAGGAAATCGACGAAATATATATAATATATATATATATTATATATATATAATGGCCTGAATAGAACGCGCAGCGCCGCGGCAGTTCGTGAATTTCGACCATTGACTTCGAATAGACATTGCGGGAGATCCGACCGTCGGATTCTCCTGAAACCGGAACCGTTGGGTTCGTATCGAAAAGAGCTTTCCAATGAAGATTAGAAATTTGAAATCCAACGGTTGGATTTGGAATTATGTCCAAATCAAATTTGAAAAAGGTCGCTGTAAGTGCAGTTCGATGGCCGTTGATGGAAATCGACTGTACGGGCCTTGATAAAATTATTAAAAATATATATAATTTGTATAAAATCATAAGAAATGATTTGGGAAAAATTGGGCTGAAAAATTCCACATTTGAAAGGGTAAAAATAGATTTTTATCGAAATGAACTAGTTTCGAACTAGAATTAAAATCAATTTATTTTTAAAATAAATAAATTGAATTTGAAAGTGATTTTAAAAATAATCAATATTCCCAATACGTGAATTGGGCTGGAGTTGAATCGAAATTATCTTCGGAATATTTCGATGTTGGATTTCGTGACTATACAGATATTGTTATGGGAATTTGAAAGATATATTTTATATCGTTATTTCCAATACGATATTTGTTGGTTTCAGAATTTGATATTGAATATAAGCGGTATATTTTCTATTCAGAGCCTTGTATTTAATATCGAATGTGATTTGGGTTTATCGTGAATCGTGTTTTATATGACATTGGTTCTTTAACCCAGTTAAAGGCAAGATGTTGATTTTTGAAAAGATTAAAACTAAGTGAAGTTTTAATGAATCTTTAATTAGATTAAAATGTGAATTGATAATTTAAATTATCAAATCTGAAAGGTGATCGAGAATGGAGTACCACAAGTTTTTCTCCAAAGCGATAGTTAAATCTTTAATTAGATTTGAACGTGAAATGGTAATTAATTTTGCCGATGACACCGTGGTGTTAGATATGGAGTATTACCAGTTTTGCTCCATGGGATAAATAGGTTGGGATTGGGAAATAAAATAAATAATTACTTTGGTGTGGTTCGCTAATCCCGACTAGTTTGAAATGATATCCAAAGGAAGATTAAAGAATAAATTTAGAAGAATTTATCTTGGATAAAATTAATGGGAACCTTTCCCTAAGAATGTGATTTTGTGAATAAAAGAATATTCTGAATTGGAATGAGGCGTTTGTTGTGTTTGTGTAACATTTGTTTATCATATACGTGGGTTATTCAGAAAGGCCGGGTTATACCCATTCTGAATAACCGATTCGACGAGATGTCGAAGAGGAAGACGGTGGTTGAAGACCGGAAGTCTCCACATCGTTTGGGTGATTACTGATGATCTCAATTGGGCTGTACACCCAAGATGAGGGAAATAGTTGGTGATCGTCCAGACGTACTTTGAGATGGATGGATATGCGAGGAAAGTGCCTCTGGTTTCGTTCAAACCCAGAACGAACTTGTAAATGGATTGTGTGTCTGACAATGGATTTTATTCTGTGTTGATTGATCTCTATTAAATATACATCTGTTTGGCGGCAGAGAATTTATTCTCTTGCTTAACGCCCTTCTCTGAGACGTACGAGCTCAGAGGTTGTATATCGATGGACATCAGTCGCATGGAGTGAATTGCCAGTGTTGCACGCGTAAGTGGCAATTGATCAAGGCTTCTGTTGAAAAGAAAAGTCTTGTGGTTGATGATCAAAGCACGGCCTGTGTGGCGTAGCTTTGTGTATAACGTGAATTCGCGAGCCTCACACCTCGGTATGAGTCAAAAACGTGAGACGGACCGCTGGGAGAGCACGACGTTTCTTTCTAGCTAGGGTGGTGTCAGTGACCTACCAGCCCTGACATTTATATACTTTTCACCTGTGTGGTTGTTGGAATGCGAGGCGCCTCGGATATAGGTCTGTAAGGACCAGGAAACGTGTGTTCAGGAATTGCCAATCCTCAAAAGTAAGAGAGGACCGGCCCAGCCGATTCCAAGGATCATAGTGGGGTCTTGGGACATTTGCTAGAGTGTCTCGAACGCGGAGAGGAGCTTGCCCCTTGCCTCGACTCATGATGGAAATCCAATTTCCAATACGTGATATTGCGGTTTTAATTATAGAACTAGTATGGCGACATGATATATGGTACCCATGCCGTCTATGATTGATATTTATGATTGAAAATGTTTTGACACTATTCACTTATGATAGTATCAAATGATTTGTTTTAAACGTATCAAGCATTATTTGGCTATTATAAGGGAAAACCCTATCCTCCGGCTTGCGTTGCATTGTGTGATGGGACCTGGGTCTTATAATAGCTTCATTTTTCCAAAAAGCATTGCGCTGTTTTGTTATATGCACTAGCATTCTTGGGAGGAAACCCGTTCCGTGTTATACGGCGTGGTCCCTTGAATTACTATCTTTAAAGTAAAGTTTTAAATAACTGTTTTAGTTCTCACACCAGTCCCATGACTGACCTGGAGTTTATTGTTTTAACCTAAACTCTGTGTGCCCTTATTTTCGACACGGGCAGCTAGTAGTTTTGGTTTTGCAGATTTATATCCACAGGGTCCTGATTTACAGCTAGAACGATGCTCGGAAAGCTTTGTATCCGTGTATTACTTTCAGTTGTGTTTTGTATATTTTTCCGCTGCAATGTAATTTAAATCTCTGATATTTGTTGAATGTAATTTATTCATTTATACTCTGCATATTCTTGTATCTGATGGAATTGTTGTAATAACAATGAAATGTTCTTCCGTCTGTGTTCTGATTTGTCCTGTCCTCAAAACGATCAGGGATTTCGAACGGTCTTTGTCGGTTTAACGATCGATTCAGATCGAGCGAAATTCCTTGCCGTTACAGAGAACCAAAATATAGATAGGATACATTGTTGTGAATTGGCATTAGAAATGTGATTTTTGACTATATATCAAAGTTATGAGTTTGAAACGTTAAACAACTAATTGATTGCTGGTTGTGTTGTTTGATTATTGTTTGAATAATTAAATGTTGAACCTTTAACCAAATTGGTCAAATATTGAACTGTATTGAAAATTATTCGCATTTGCATGCATGTACATGTATATCTAATTGAACAGATCATAGCAAAGAGGCTAGAGCAAAGGAATAAAATTGTTTGCCCGACAAATAGGTACATGTTTATTGTATTTCTTGAGTTTTGGGTGATTTTATGAGCCGATTGGATTGCCGCTTGGCTTTTTCTTTTTCTTTTGGATTGAAGAAGCCCATGGGAGGCTATATGAAATATCCCGAAGTCCCCGGTGTAGGGGAGGTTATGGAGAAATTTTTCGAAAATTTAGGGTGTTAGCCAAATTTTTGAAAAATTTGAAAAGTTCTTAGAATCTGAAAAGTTGAAGAACTTAAGCTGTAGTGAAAATACTGGAACTTGAGTTGAATTGTTAAACAACTTTCGGCTTCGTTCCTTTTCGGGGACGAAAAGTTTTAAGTGGGGGAGATTGTAATAACCCGGAAATCCGAGCCAATTTAAAATTTTTATTTTGGCGATTTTAGCGAATTTTGATTATTTAAAATGAATTATTTTAAATAATAACGACGAGAAATTTATTTTGAATGGAATTCGAATGTATATTTATTCGAATCGTCGTTAGGATATAATTATTTAATTATAATTATAAAAGGAATTGAAAATGGCGCGGTAGTTCGACAATTCGATTTCAAAATTCAAATGAATGTACCGGGTGCAAAATAAACCGGATTTTAGTGAAACCAAAAATATTTGAATCTAATTGAGAATATCTTTCCACCGAACCCGAAAAATCAAAATTTCATAGCGGGGATAAAAAGTTATGTCCAATTGAATTTTCAGAATAGTTGCTATGGAATTCTAGCCCTTAAAAATAACCATTTTGCAAACGACCTCGGATTTCGACGAAACCACTTTTGTTGGATCCGCGATGTCAAATTATTGCTAGGTTTCAAATTTCATAATTTTTCGAATCAATATGTGAGCATGGCAAAGGAAAATGCGTTTGACCAGTTTCAATTGATTTTAATCGACTGGAAAATGGCCATTTTTCAAAAGGTCTCAGAATTCGATGAAATTAGTTTTGTTCGGACCGTATCATCAATACGAAGCTAGAAAATATTTTTCTGGGATTTTTCGAGTTAGTATGTGGCCCCGGTAAATTGAAATGCGCGTTCAAATTCAATATATAGACTAATATGTTGATTTTGATGAAAACTGATCGAAACGATCGAATCAGCTTACGATACATATCCCATTGTGTTCGGAATGGGGGTAATTAGCTAGGGGCGACAGTCATTGGGTTTGATTTCGTGTTTGAATGGAATGTCAACGTTCAAAGAGAATTAAAATAATATATTTATTTATAACCCCCCCACCTTTTCTTCACTCTCTCTTCCTTCAGAAGTCAACCCTCAAATTAAAAAAAAAACGATCCCCTTTTCCCCACCGATTCTCGTCGCCCTCCCTCACCTACGCCACTGCCGCACCACCAATGGCCGCCGCCACCTTCTCCTCTCCCATCCCTCTCTCCTCACCTGATTGGACCCCTCTCCTCCGCGTCCCTTTCTCTCCTCCTCCGAGTGGAAGACCATCGCCCCCCTTAAACTCGCACCCACCGCGCTGCCACATCGACCGCGCCACTGCTGCAGCCACCCCCCCTGGCCGACGCCACCGGCACCAACGACCGGATCCGACTCCGACGAACTCCAGCAGTGAGGGCGACGAAGTTTCAGTTGGAACGGTGTAAGGAACGATGACCAGAATTCCACGAAGAAAGGTATAACACTGCAAATTGTTTTCAGTTTTAATTTAAATTTAAACTGAAATTATAAAATTAGTTTTAAATATATAAAATGGCATTTTAAAAATCTGATTTTTATTTATTTAGAAGCAATGAATTTTATTATAAAAAGTTTCGATTTTTATAAAAATGAAGAAGCTTTGTTTTTTTAAATGAACACGATATAAAAACTTGATTTTTAAAACAAAGAAAATATAATTTTTATATTATAGAAAGGTTAAAAATATGATTTTTATATTATAAAAATAATAAAAATATGATTTTTATCATATGTGAAATATAAAAATATAATTTTTATAAAGTAGAAGTATTAAAAAAATAGATTTTTATATAATAGATAATATAAAAATATAATCTTTATATAGGTAGCGAAATAAAAATATGGTCTTTCTTATATGTATGTTGAAATAAAAATGTGATTTTTATAGCGATGATATAAAAATAAAAATTCAATCTTTATACGAGAAGTAGAAATATAAAAATATAATTTTTATATATAAATAAGCATTGTAAAAATATATGAAGTAGAAATAAAAATATGAATTTTATTTATTAGAATGAAGTAATAAAAATATAATTTTTATTTGAACAGCGTGAAAAGAGCTGAATTGGAATTTCAAGCAGGTCGGAAAGGTTCAGTAGTTCAAAAACAAAGCACGGCGGAGTGGAACCCTCTGTGAGAACTTCTCACTTTTGATTTAATTTTCTAGTTAAAATATAAACTAGGATGCAGACGGTGTTTAGTAGCACCCGACACCCGTCGTCCACAGACCATGGACGGCTTGTATGCTTGGTTGTTTGATTTTGATGTGTAGTTGATTGTGTGATGTGAAATGAAATAAAATATTTATATAGTTAAAAATATTTTATAGTTAAAAATAG
Source organism: Allium sativum (assembly GCA_030737875.1). Lineage (NCBI taxonomy): Eukaryota > Viridiplantae > Streptophyta > Magnoliopsida > Asparagales > Amaryllidaceae > Allium > Allium sativum. Next base: position 799,284,098 of record CM060922.1, read on the forward strand.
AATTTTTAACGTGTATTTAAAATGAAATAAATATAAACAAATCGGACGATTTGTTTATATACACACATTTGACTGATATTGATTGGGACGATAAATTTTACACATCGCCCAACTGCACAAATAAAATCTGTGTTTGATTGTTTGAAACCCCACATGGGTATTGGGATGATATATGACATACACTAATCCGAATAATTAGTTGTATGTCGATCGATTGATTGACAAACTGTCATAAGCGTTAAGTATTTATATTTGATGCTTATACAATGTAGAATGCACTCTGGATGATGGTTGATTATTTATCGTTGTTATTTTATACATGTGTTGTAGAAAATCCATATAATTAACATTATATGGTAATTGATAGGGCCTCATTCCAGTTTTGAAATAGAATATTTGAAATTGAAATAGAAATATTTGAAATAGAAATATTTGAAATAGAATATTTGAAAATAGAAATATATGAAGCCGTGTTGATTAGATTTACGCCATTTTGACGTGAACGATATTTATATCGATTGTAACAACCCGTATTTTTGAATACTATGTTATAACATAAATGGAGGCAGAATTAAACTGTAAAATCTGAATCAAGGGAAACGGGCTATGCCATTGCGTTCGTCTCGGAAAAATACGCGAAATAGAGTCTGAGTTTTCGAAAATCGGAGTCCGTATGACCAAGATATGGCCTCGCGAAGTTTCACGAAAAATTCCCAAATTAAAGTATACTTAATTAAGTGAAATGGGTTGCGCAGAGAAATACATATATATTGATATATATATATATATAATTGAAAATTAAATAAATAAATATGCAAAAATGTTCAAAACAGCGAATTGGGAGAGGGGAAGAACCGAACCGGCCGATTTTTGAGGTCGACCCGAGCACGCTGGGTCGACTAGGGGTCAATCCAGGGTGTTTGGCTGTCAACCCGTGGGCCGATTCGCTCAAATGCAGATTTTGCATTTGAATGGTTCTCATGGTTCATCTTTAATCTAAAGGCCCTAGATGGTTCCTACACTTGACTTCTTCCCCAAGACATGCTTTGATGGCTTGGATTGAATCTAGGTTTAATCCTATGGCCTAAAACACTTGGCTAATCTATAAATAAGACCCTAACCTACCCTAAATCATCATTATTCATTCATACAACTAAACTATGGCAAAATCAATCCTCTCATGGCCTCCACTCTCTTCATAAAATTCCTAAATAAATTCCTAAGTGATTTTCCATGCATACAAGTGTTTTCAAACTTGTATGAGCATCATTAGCTTGCATTCAAGTCAAGTTTATATATTTGCATCATAAAGAAAGAGTCTTGATCATTTTGGCTCAAGGGTTTTGCTTGCATTTTGGGTTTAATTGATTTCATAAGGGCTTTGTCATATTTTTGTGACTTCTTAAGCATTGTAAGCCCTATTCTACTTTCATACTTAAACTCTAAAGTTAAATGTATGATATGCAAGTTTATATGCAAGTTTATCATGTTGTGATATGCAAGTTTATATGCAAGTTTATCATGTTGTGATATGCAAGTTTATATGCAAGTATGCCAAGTTATGTTATGCAAGTTTGGGTTGAACATTTTGTTCATGCTATCATGTTATGCAAGCTTATTTTGGGTTTATGAACATAAAGCTTTAAGCTTTATGCCAAAGGTTGCATTTTAGCAATATGTAAGTTATCATATCACTTATGATAACTTGCATGTGAGGCTAAATGCGAACTTATGGCCATCTCTACATGTCATTTAGCACCATGTATCACCAATATGCTAAGTTTGGTTTTATGCATACTTTTAAGGCCTAAAAATGTAATATGCAAGCGTATGAACATATGAACATTTCATATGCCACCATGTTAAGCTTGTGGCTTCAATACCTTTATGTCATGATTATGCCAAGTTCCCTCTTTCTATCCTTTATGCGCTATTGCGATATGTAAGCGATGGGATTGCGTTTGGGGTTGGGTAAACTTAAAAGACATAAAACATAACCTTGGGAATTTACCTATTAAGTTAGGTCTACCCATTGGGAATTTACCTATTAAGTTAGGTCTACCCAATTGCTTGAAAACTTGTAACATGTTTTGGAAACATGATGGACATTACACTTAGAAAAGATAAGTGTGGCCAACTCGAGGTTGGGTTGAGTTTGTAGCGTAAACCTACCCGGAACCGACCGGCTTAACTAGTTGCTACAAACAATAGGACCCAATGTGAGTAGTTGGTCATGTTGTACCTTGAACCCGAGGTTAGACCAAGTTGTGGTGTAAAGCTACCCGGACCCGCCCGGCTTAACTAGTAACCACAACAAGGTCTAATGTGAGAGGTTAAGGCGCATTAAATTAATTAATGCCTCGTGATTAGGGTTAAGTCATGGTCCACTTAATACTTAACCAGTTTGGGCTTGGTAGATTAATCGGGGTTAAGTCGTGAACTCATCGTTACACTTAACCAAGTTAATCCAGGATTAGCAAGAGGGTTAAACCGTACTTAACCCACTAGAAAAATCCTAGCAATGGGGGGCCCACTCCAGCAGTAATCCCAAGTTAGTATCATCATGACCCTAGGGACTAGGCTAGGGTGGGAGCACGATTACTGGACTGGAGGTAAGTGACCAAAAGCGACGGCAGAGGGTACGCCGGTGTAGTTCCGGGCGGACTCTGGTCGTGCACATAGTCCGTAGCCGGAGAAAACATGCACGGGTACCAGTAGATCGGGACTGTGCACTCATGTTCATGGTGTCCAGGGGTTGACACCCTAGGGCTTGATACACCCGAAGGGTGGACCCGGCACAGTTCGACTACAATTATGATTGGGCCGTATTGACACCAACACGTGACGAGTTAGGCTTAGGGAGCCGATCGACTAGACCGTTTGGTTGGACCTTGTATTAGGGTCATTTCATGTTATTGGGCCAAAGCTTGGGCTAAGGGATCAATACTTGTTTATTCAAGTCATGTTAGTTTGCTAGTACACCTGTGGTGCAAAACCTTAATCCTGATTATGCGATGACACCTTTATCTACCTTGTTAGTTAATCATCATGCTAGTATATTGTTATCCTTATGTTCATCCCTGCTGCTCATGTCAGTTAACTTTATCAGTTTACATTGATTGTAGTAGGGCTTACTCAGTCTTTTTGACTGACCTGTTTTCTTTCGCCTCTTTTCTTCCGTTTCCCCCCCCCCCCAGGTTCTCAGGGAGGGAATACTGGAGCTTAGCTTGGATTTCGGATTGCTTGCTTGTGGGATTTCAGCTCATGTACGGTTTCGACATGAAGCTAGCTATGGTTACCACTTAATTGGGGATAGCACTTATTTATTTCAGTTTTTCAGTTGATGTTGTTTTATCTAGACTTGTTTATTTGGAAAGCTATGTTGTACCAGACTTGTTTTGAAATGTTTTGAAATCTTCCGCTGTTTTATCTATGTTATTTACTCTGTTTACATATATACATATGTTCTTGTTCTGCCTTGATATATCATTATGCATGTTTACCTGATTCAAACGCCCCTCCAAAGTCAGAGTGCTTGCAAGAGCCACCCTGGTGGAGGTGGGGTGTTACATTTGGTATCAGAGCATATGGTACGAGAAGGAACAAAAAGGCTTTTAGAAAACTTTTGGAAAACTATTTTCAAAACCAAGTATAAAGTATTTTCCAAAGAAAAGTCTAGTTTATTTTAAAGGTTATTCCCCAAAAAGCCATTAGCAAAATTCCTTCGTTTTTCTCCATTCTGAATCTGTCTTTTTCTTCGTTTTCAGTATGGCCGATAACTTTGCTATTCCGGAGGGAGTACACGTACCTGTTTGGTATAGGAGACTTTTGGAGGCTAGGGCGACCGAAGCCGGCCCCGCAGATGTTCCTCCTCCTCCTCCGGTAGTTAATGTTCCTCCTCCTCCTCCTCCGGTGGTTAATGTTCCTCCTCCTCCTGTCGCTGAGGTTCCTCTTCCTCCTCCCCCTCAGCATCCTCAAGTGGACTTCGCAAAGACTTGCAAAGATTTCAAAGCAATGGGTGGCAAGAACTTTCAAGGCACTGAGACTTTTGTAGAGGCCAGAAATTGGTTGAAAGAGACCGAGGATTTGTTTGCTATCTTTGGGTTAGACGATCAAAGGAAGCTCTTGTTGGCGGTTTGGCTTATGAAGGATGAAGCCGCTTATTGGTGGGAAGTCACCAATGGTACTAGGCCTGTTGAGACTTGGGCCGATTTCAGGGCAAGGTTCATGCTTAAGTTTCTATCTTCTACTGAGGAGAATCTGCAAATGGAGAGGTTCATAACTTTGAAACAAGGAGATATGTCTGTCAAAGAATATGTGAACAAGTTCAATCAGTTAGCTCGTTTTGGCTTGGATATGGTGAATACTCCTCAGAAGAAGGCTCTTCGTTTTGCTAGAGGATTGAATGAGCCGTTGCAGGGATTGGCTATGTCACATATTCCCCATGGGGCCACGTTTGAGAGTTTGGTTGATATGGCGTTACTTCAGGGAGATGTCAAGAAAGAAACCAAGATGAATGATACTCAAGCCAAGAAGACTGATTCCCAGGGAAAAGGAAATCAGGGTAATCCAAGTGGTCAGAGCAGTCAAGGCAATCAGAACAAGAACAAGAGTCAAGGCAACAAGGGGAACAACAACAAGGGAAATAACAACAAGGGCAAGATCAACAAGGGGAAGTGCCATTATTGCGGTTCAGTTGGGCATCTTATTAAGGATTGTAAGAAGAGGAAAAGGAAGAATGGTGAATGCTTTTTCTGCGGTGAGACTGGACATTTCAGTAAGGATTGCCCGAGGAAGCATGGGCAAGGCCAGGGTCAGACTCAGCATGCTGGACCTTCAGGAGGGCAAGTTCATGCTCTCAATGTCGCTCCAGTTCCCGATCGAGGTAGTATTTCTGTTGAGAGCCTTGTATATATTTCTAATTTTCCAGTTCGTACCTTGTTTGATTCTGGTGCATCGCATAGCTTTATCTCATCTGATCTTGTTGATAGTTTGCACCTTAGTACTAGCTTGGTAGATGATCCCGTCTGTGTCTCAAATCCTATTGGGGGTTCCGCCCATTTGTCTATGATATGTGGGGATTTGAGGATCTCTATACTGAGTGTAGAGTTCTTGTGCAGTGCTTATGTTCTTGGTTTTAGGGGATACGGATTGATATTGGGCATGGATTGGCTGTCCAGATATGGAGCCATTCTTGATTGTGAGCATAGGGTTGTGAGGCTCGTGACTCGCCTCGGAAACACCTTAGAGATTTCTTGTGATCCGAGAGGTCCCGTCATGTTGTGCTATCTGGAATCACTCGACTCGTCAATGGAAACTCTTTAGTCTGTGAGAGTGGTTCGAGAGTATCCGGATGTTTTCGATGAAGTTAGGGGGTTGCCCCCTAAGCGAGAGATTGATTTCCGCATTTATCTGGTGGATAATGCAAAGCCTGTTTCTTTGCCCGTTCGGCACATGGCTCCGCGTGAAAGGCGGGAGCTAAGTAAGCAAGTGAAAGAGTTGCTTGAGAAGAACTTCATTAGACGAAGTATATCTAAATGGGGAGCGCCTGTGGTATTTGCTACCAAGGCGGATGGTTCTCTCCGACTTTGCGTTGACTATCGAGAGTTGAATAAGCTGACTAAGAAGAACAGACACCCGTTACCGAGGATTGATGAACTCTTTGACCAGCTTGTCGGTGCTTCTGTTTTCTCTCAGCTTGATCTTGCTACGGGGTTCCATCAGCTCAGGGTAGCTGAAGATAGTATAGACAAGACTGCGTTCAGAACTCCAGATGGATTCTTCGAATGGCTTGTCATGCCGTTTGGCTTGACTAATGCACCCGCATATTTCGTGGACTTGATGAGTAGGGTGTTCAGGGAGTTCTTGAACAAGTTTGTCGTGGTCTTCGTAGATGATATTCTGATCTTCTCTAAGGATGAGGAAGAGCACGCAAGGCATCTCATGGAGGTGATGGATACGCTTAGAGCGCATCAGTTGAAGGCCAAGTTCTCCAAGTGTCACTTTTGGAGAAGGGAAGTTAGATTCCTTGGGCATATAGTATCTAAGCAAGGCTTAGCGGTGGATCCCGCTAAGGTAGTGGCAGTTCAGGATTGGAAGACTCCAAGGAATGCAACCGAAGTGAGAAGTTTTCTAGGTCTTGCGGGTTTTTACCGGAAGTTCATCAAGGACTTCGCAAAGATATCCGCTCCTCTCACTAAATTGACGAAGAAGAATTTAGTTTTTGCTTGGAGCATAGAATGCGAGCTTGCTTTTCAGAAGCTCAAGAGAGCCCTCACATCAGCACCTGTTCTAGCTTTGCCCGATGGAGGGAAGTTATTTACCGTATACACCGATGCATGTGGCACGAGCTTAGGAGCTGTTCTTATGCAAGAAGGAAGAGTGATATGCTTTGGCGGTAGACAACTCAAAGTGCATGAGAAGAATTATCCCACTCATGACTTAGAGTTGGCAGCAATAGTATATGCACTCAAGGCTTGGCGCCATTATCTTCTGGGAGAAAGATTTGAGCTTTATACCGATCACAAGTCATTGAAGTATCTCTTTTCTCAGAAGGATCTGAATCTGAGGCAACAAAGATGGATGGAATTCTTGGCGTCCTACGATTTTGAGATAGCTTATACCCCTGGCAAGGGGAATGTGGTAGCAGATGCATTGAGTAGAAGAAGGTTGACCCTAAGTCCTCTATTCGTTGAGATGAAGAATTTAGAGTATGTGGCAACCTTTGATTTCTCTTTGGCGATTGAGTCGATGACCGGTTCTTTAGCATCTCTGGAACTCAGACCTACCCTTCTTGATCAAGTTGGGGCTTCGCAGAGAGAAGACCCTCAGATAGTTGAGATTATGGATAAGCTAATTCGAGGAGAGACGTCTAGTCATCTCGCTCGATATTCTATTGATGACAAGGGTTGGCTGAGGAGAGACGGAAGGTTATGTGTTCCAATGGTAGAAGATCTAGTAAGAAGAGTTCTTGAGGAAGCGCATCACTCTAAGTTGACTATACATCCGGGCGGAGATAAGATGTATAAAGATATGAAGCGCATTTTCTTTTGGCCTGGGATGAAGAAGGATGTGGCAGAATTTGTCTCTAGATGTATCATTTGCCAGCAAGTTAAGGCCGAGTCGAAGAAGCTCGGTGGGCTATTGCATCCTCTAGACGTTCCACTATGGAAGTGGGAGAGTATTTCCATGGATTTTATCGATGGGCTACCAAGGTCAAGGAAAGGGAATACGAGCATTTGGGTTATTGTGGATAGACTTACGAAGAGTGCTCATTTCATTCCGGTGAAGAGCAAGAGGACCGCATCTTGGCTAGCGTCTGTATATCTTCGTGAGATTGTGAGACTACATGGAGTCCCTTCTAGTATAGTCAGTGACCGTGACCCAATCTTTACAAGTCAATTCTGGAATAGCTTGCAAGAAGCTATGGGCACAAGGTTGAATCTAAGTACGGCTTATCACCCACAGACGGACGGTCAAACCGAAAGGGTGAATAGGGTACTCGAGGATCTGTTGAGGCTTTGTATTCTGGATTTTGGTGGTACTTGGTAAGACCATCTTCCTCTTGTTGAGTTTGCATATAATAACAGTTATCAGGCAAGCATAGGGATGGCACCATTTGAAGCTTTATATGGGAGGTCGTGCAAGTCACCTACATGTTGGTGGGAGACTACAGATGAGCTTATACTTGGGCCTGATATGATCAGAGATACATCCGAGAAGATCGAGTTGATTCGGAGACGGATGAAAGCGGCCCAAGACCGACAGAAATCCTATGCTGATAAGCGAAGAACGCATTTGGAGTTTGATGTTGGGGATATGGTTTTCGTGAAGGTTTCTCCTTTGCGGAATGGGGTCCAATTTGGAGCTGTTGGGAAGTTGGCACCGAGGTTTGTTGGACCTTTCCCTATTATAGAGAGGATCGGGCAGATGGCTTATAGAGTGAAGTTGCCCGAGAAGCTTGCTGGAGTACACGATGTTTTTCATGTCTCGCATCTCCGGAAGTGTTTACATGAATCAGCAGAGGTTGTTGAGCCAAGTGTTCTAAAAGATGTAGAAGTGGAGAAAGAGGCTACCTTGAGGAGAGCTCTGATTCGTATCTTGGGGACGGAGACCAAGAAGCTAAGGAATCGAGAGGTCAAATTGGTGAAGGTTCAATGGGGTGAAGCCGAAGAAGACGCAACTTGGGAAACCGAGGAGAAGATGCGTGGGCTTTATCCATTCCTTTTTGAGGGTACACTCTCAATCTCTTTTCTTTGTTAGCATATCTTTCTCTTTGCTATCCATGTTTATCTAGTTTATCGTGTTAATCTTGTCATGAGAACCTTAGGTAGAAACCCTTTGCATGAAACATGTGTTTGAAACATGTTATGCTTGATGGTTGCAAGTGGTTGCAAGTGTTTGCAAGTGGATACTCGTGGATGCATAATACACGTTAGGCACTAAGATCGGCTCACACACTTTCATACCGCATATGCATGAGTGTTTATGCTTTTTCATGGATGAAAAATTGTTATGCTATCACGTGGATGTTGCATATGGATGAATGTTATGTACACTCATGTAGAGATTATAAATTATGTTAGGAATTTGCATACATATGGACTCATTTCACTAACATATTTTGCATTAAGGGGGTTTACTGAATCAGTAACCTCCTGATTTTTGCATTAGATAAGTACATATACACACACCTTTGCATATGATCATTCAGCATTTAGAACCTTTTAAGGACAATGATTGCTCGTGGATGATGTTTTGAGTAGATGGATGAAGGATGGTAGGATACGTTCTTCCCAACTTGGAGATTTCGGGGACGAAATCCTTTAAGGAGGGAAGAATGTAACAACCCGTATTTTTGAATACTATGTTATAACATAAATGGAGGCAGAATTAAACTGTAAAATCTGAATCAAGGGAAACGGGCTATGCCATTGCGTTCGTCTCGGAAAAATACGCGAAATAGAGTCCGAGTTTTCGAAAATCGGAGTCCGTATGACCAAGATATGGCCTCGCGAAATTTCACGAAAAATTCCCAAATTAAAGTATACTTAATTAAGTGAAATGGGTTGCGCAGAGAAATATATATATATTGATATATATATATATATATATATATATATATAATTGAAAATTAAATAAATAAATATGCAAAAATGTTCAAAACAACGAATTGGGAGAGGGGAATAACCGAACCGGCCGATTTTTGAGGTCGACCCAAGCCCGCTGGGTCGACTAGGGGTCAATCCAGGGTGTTTGGCTGTCAACCCGTGGGCCGATTCGCTCAAATGCAGATTTTGCATTTGAATGGTTCTCATGGTTCATCTTTAATCTAAAGGCCCTAGATGGTTCCTACACTTGACTTCTTCCCCAAGACATGCTTTGATGGCTTGGATTGAATCTAGGTTTAATCCTATGGCCTAAAACACTTGCCTAATCTATAAATAAGATCCTAACCTACCCTAAATCATCATTATTCATTCATACAACTAAACTATGGCAAAATCAATCCTTTCATGGCCTCCACTCTCTTCATAAAATTCCTAAATAAATTCCTAAGTGATTTTCCATGCATACAAGTGTTTTCAAACTTGTATGAGCATCATTAGCTTGCATTCAAGTCAAGTTTATATATTTGCATCATAAAGAAAGAGTCTTGATCATTTTGGCTCAAGGGTTTTGCTTGCATTTTGGGTTTAATTGATTTCATAAGGGCTTTGTCATATTTTTGTGACTTCTTAAGCATTGTAAGCCCTATTCTACTTTCATACTTAAACTCTAAAGTTAAATGTATGATATGCAAGTTTATATGCAAGTTTATCATGTTGTGATATGCAAGTTTATATGCAAGTTTATCATGTTGTGATATGCAAGTTTATATGCAAGTATGCCAAGTTATGTTATGCAAGTTTGGGTTGAACATTTTGTTCATGCTATCATGTTATGCAAGCTTATTTTGGGTTTATGAACATAAAGCTTTAAGCTTTATGCCAAAGGTTGCATTTTAGCAACATGTAAGTTATCATATCTCTTATAATAACTTGCATGTGAGGCTAAATGCGAACTTATGGCCATCTCTACATGTCATTTAGCACCATGTATCACCAATATGCTAAGTTTGGTTTTATGCATGCTTTTGAGGCCTAAAAATGTAATATGCAAGCGTATGAACATATGAACATTTCATATGCCACCATGTTAAGCTTGTGGCTTCAATACCTTTATGTCATGATTATGCCAAGTTCCCTCTTTCTATCCTTTATGCGCTATTGCGATATGTAAGCGATGGGATTGCGTTTGGGGTTGGGTAAACTTAAAAGACATAAAACATAAGCTTGGGAATTTACCTATTAAGTTAGGTCTACCCATTGGGAATTTACCTATTAAGTTAGGTCTACCCAATTGCTTGAAAACTTGTAACATGTTTTGGAAACATGATGGACATAACACTTAGAAAAGATAAGTGTGGCCAACTCGAGGTTGGGTTGAGTTTGTAGCGTAAACCTACCCGGAACCGACCGGCTTAACTAGTTGCTACAAACAATAGGACCCAATGTGAGAAGTTGGTCATGTTGTACCTTGAACCCGAGGTTAGACCAAGTTGTGGTGTAAAGCTACCCGGACCCGCCCGGCTTAACTAGTAACCACAACAAGGTCTAATGTGAGAGGTTAAGGTGCATTAAATTAATTAATGCCTCGTGATTAGGGTTAAGTCATGGTCCACTTAATACTTAACCAATTTGGGCTTGGTAGATTAATCGGGGTTAAGTCGTGAACTCATCGTTACACTTAACCAAGTTAATCCAGGATTAGCAAGAGGGTTAAACCGTACTTAACCCACTAGAAAAATCCTAGCAATGGGGGGCCCACTCCAGCAGTAATCCCAAGTTAGTATCATCATGACCCTAGGACTAGGCTAGGGTGGGGGCACGATTACTGGACTGGAGGTAAGTGACCAAAAGCGACGGCAGAGGGTACGCCGGTGTAGTTCCGGGCGGACTCTGGTCGTGCACATAGTCCGTAGCCGGAGAAAACATGCACGGGTACCAGTAGATCGGGACTGTGCACTCATGTTCATGGTGTCCAGGGGTTGACACCCTAGGGCTTGATACACCCGAAGGGTGGACCCGGCACAGTTCGACTACAATTATGATTGGGCCGTATTGACACCAACACGTGACGAGTTAGGCTTAGGGAGCCGATCGACTAGACCGTTTGGTTGGACCTTGTATTAGGGTCATTTCATGTTATTGGGCCAAAGCTTGGGCCAAGGGATCAATACTTGTTTATTCAAGTCATGTTAGTTTGCTAGTACACCTGTGGTGCAAAACCTTAATCCTGATTATGCGATGACACCTTTATCTACCTTGTTAGTTAATCATCATGCTAGTATATTGTTATCCTTATGTTCATCCCTGCTGCTCATGTCAGTTAACTTTATCAGTTTACATTGATTGTAGTAGGGCTTACTCAGTCTTTTTGACTGACCTGTTTTCTTTCGCCTCTTTTCTTCCGTTCCCCCCCCCCCCCAGGTTCTCAGGGAGGGAATACTGGAGCTTAGCTTGGATTTCGGATTGCTTGCTTGTGGGATTTCAGCTCATGTACGGTTTTGACATGAAGCTAGCTATGGTTACCACTTAATTGGGGATAGCACTTATTTATTTCAGTTTTTCAGTTGATGTTGTTTTATCTAGACTTGTTTATTTGGAAAGCTATGTTGTACCAGACTTGTTTTGAAATGTTTTGAAATCTTCCGCTGTTTTATCTATGTTATTTACTCTGTTTACATATATACATATGTTCTTGTTCTGCCTTGATATATCATTATGCATGTTTACATGATTCAAACGCCCCTCCAAAGTCAGAGTGCTTGCAAGAGCCACCCTGGTGGAGGTGGGGTGTTACATCGATTTTATTCAAATTGAAATGAGTATTAAAGTGAATTGAAATTCAAATTAAATTGAATTGATTTGAAATTCGAAATAAACTGAAATGATTTGAAATTCGAATAGAATTGAAATTCGAATTAAATTGAAATAGAATTGAAATTGTTTTGAAATGAATTCGAGTTAAAATTGAATAGAATTGAATTCGAATTGAAATCAAATTGAATAGAATTGAATTCGAATTGAAATCAAATTGAATAGAATTGAATTCGAATTGAAATCAAATTGAATAGAAATGAATTCGAATTGAAATTGAATTAATTTGAAATTCAAATTGAATTGAAAATGAATTGAAATTGAATTAAAAATCGATTTGAATTGAAATCAATTTGAAACGAATTTAAAACGAATTTATAGGGGAAAATTCAATTTTGATTTGAATTTGAAAAGGAAGTTGAAATCGTTTTGAAAACGAATTTAAAACGATTTATAAAATTCGTTTCGAAAGGAAATCGACGAAGTATATATTATATATATAATATATAATGGCCTGAATAGAATGCGTCGCGCTGCAGCAGTTCGTGAATTTCGACCATTGACTTCAAATGGACATTGCGGGAGATCCGACCGTCGGATTCTCCTAAAACCGGAACCGTTGGGTTCGTATCGAAAAGAGCTTTCTAACGAATATAAGAAATTAGAAATCTAATTGTTGGATTTGGAATTATGTCCAAATCAAATTTGAAAAATGTCGTTGTAAGTGCAGTTCGATGGCCGTTGATGGAAATTGATTGTACGGGCCTTGATAAAATTATTAAAAATATCAATAATTTGTGTAAAATCATAAGAAATGATTTGTGAAGGATTGGGATGAAAAACTCCATATTTGAAAAGATAAAAATAGATTTTTATCGAAATGAACTAGTTTTGAACTAGAATAATAATTTATTTGTTTTTAAAAATAAATAAATTGGATTTGAAATGGTTTTGAAAATAACCAGAATTTCCATTAATTGAATTGGAATGGATTCGAATCGAAATTGTCTGTGGAATATTTCGATGTTGGATTTCTTGATTATACAGATGTTGTTATGGAAATTTGAAAGATATATATATATATATATATATATACATATCGTTATTTCCAATACGATATTTGTTGGTCGTAGAATTTGATATTGAATATAAGCCGATATGTTTTCTATTCAGAGCCTTGTATTTAATATCAAATGTGATTTGGGTTTGTCGTGAATGGTGTCTTCATTAACACTGTTCTTAAGCCCAGTTGAGAAAAGGATTAAATCTTTTTATTTAGATTTAATGAAGTGTACCAATTAAATGATATTTAATTGGAATTGAATTGGTATTGATTTTTGGGTTTATCGTGAACAGTGTTTTAAATAACACTTGTTCTTTAACCCGATAATTAATGGAATGTGATTTTGGGTTGTCGTGAACGGTATCTTCAATAATACTGTTCTTAAACCCAAAGGAGTTAAGAAAATCAGAACCTAACTGGAGATTAGTTAAGTTGAATGGTTTCTGGGGTATTGATCTGATGTTGGTTTCGGCCTTCGGGGTTAATACTTAGGGAATTGCTCACTTGCTAATTTACGGTTAGGGACTGATTGAAATATGATGTGATTTTGGGTTTATCGTGAACCGTGTTTTAAATGACACTGATTCTTTAACCCAAGTAAAGGTTAAAACTAAGTGGAGTTTTAATGAATCTTTAATTAGATTAAAAAGATCGAGAATGGAGTACCACCAGTTTTACTCCAGGCGGTAGTTAAATCTTTAATTAGATTTGAACGCGAAATGGTAATTGAATTTACCGATAACACCATGGTGTTAGATATGAAGTATGACCAGTTTTACTTCATGGGATGAATAGGTTGGGGTTGGGAAATTAAAACAAATGATTACTTCGGTAAGGTTCGTTAATCCCGACTAGTTTGAAGTGATATTCAAAGGAAGATTAAAGAATAAATTTAAAAGAATTTATCTTTGATAAAATTAATGGGAACCTTTCCCTAAGAATGTGAAATTTAGAAACTAACTGTAGGTTGGCTAAGCAGAGTGATTTTCTGGGTATTGATCTGATGTTGGTTTCGGCCTTCGGGGTTAATATTTGGGGAATTATTCTCTTGATTAATTTACGGTTAGTGACTAATGAATTGGAATGAGGCGTATGTTGTGTTTGTGTAACACTTGTTTATTATATTCGCGAGTTATTCAGAAAGACCGGGGTTATCCCATTCTAAATAACTGATTCGACGTGGTGTCGAAGATGAAGACGGTGGTTGAAGACCGGAGGTCTTCACGTCGTTTGGATAATTACTGATGATCTTGATTGGGCCGTACACCCAAGAGGAGGGAATCAGTTAGTGGTCGTCCAGACGTACTTGGAGATCGATGGATATGCGGGGTACTAGGTGCCTCCGGTTTCGTTCAGACCCATAACGAACTTGTAAATGGACTGTGTGTCTGACATTGGATATCATTCTGTGTGATTGATGGAAATCGGTTGCATGGAGTGGTTTGCCTGTGTGGCATGCTAAGATGAAAATGATCAAGGCTTCTGTTGAAAAGCAAAGTCTTGTGGTGATGATCAAAGCACGGCCTGTGTGGCATAACTTTGTGTAACGTGAATTCGCGAGCCTCACACCCCGGTTGTGAACCAGAAATGGGAGAGGACCTCAGGGAGAGCATGCGTTTCCTTCTAGCTAGAAGTGGCGTCAGTGGTTTTACACGCCCTGACGAGTTTGACTTATGTGGTTGTTGCTGTTGCGAGGCGCCTCGGTTATATCGGTCGATACGGGACCGATGGAGTCATTCGTTTGCTCATTGACACCCCATAAGGTGGGGAAACGCAGTGTTCAGGCATTTTAATCCACATCGGTGGACCGGCCCTGACGATCCAAGGGCCCACCTGAGTCTGGGACCTGAGATAGGGCTAGAGCGTCTCGAATCGGTAGAGGACTATCTTTTGCCTCGGTTCACAGACGGAAATCCAATTTCCAAATACGTGACTGTGCGGTTTTGATTGTAAACCTATATATATCAACATAGTGGCATGGGACGCTCATGTCGCCTATGATTGATACTTATGATTTGAAACTGTTTTGACACTATGCACTTATAGTAATAATAAAACATGAAATCTCATGTATCAAGCATTCTTGGCTATTATAAGGTAAAAACCCTATCCCCTGGTTTGCGTCGCATTATGTGATAGGACCTGGGTCTTATAATAGATTCATTTTTCTCTATTTCGCATTGCGCTGTTGTTTTATGAACTGGTGTTCTTGGGAGGAAACCCGTTCCGTGTTATCTGGCGTGGTCCCTTGATTTGCCTAACTTTAAAATAAATATTAATAACTGTTTTAGTTCTCACACCAGTCCCATGACTGACGTGGAGTTTATTGTTTTAACCTAAACTCCGGGTGCCCTTATTTTGACATGGGCAACTAGTAGTTTTGGTTTTGCAGATTTATATTCACAGGATCCTGATTTACAGCTGGAACGATACTCGGAAAGCTTTGTATCCGCGTATTACGTCTAGTTGTGTATTGTATTATTTTCCGCTGCTATGTAATGTATTGTAATCTCTGATAATTTGTAATTTATAATATTCATTTATACTCTGTATATTCTTGTATTTTGATGGAGCTGTTGTAATTAACAATGTTCTTCCGTCTGCGTTCCTTTGTGTGTTGTTCTCGAACTATCCGCGCTTTCCTCACCGGGGAAGTTACGGGTCGTTACAGTAAACAAACATTTAACAGTTCCTATGCTTATATACACAAAAGCACAGTTTACCCTTTTTAATTCATAAATCCCATAGATTTAATTCAAACGAGTATTAGTCACTAGTTTCTTCATAGAAATTGTTGATATAGGTTCATAGTGCAAAGAGAAAATAGTTTTAGATCATATAAATTTGTATATCCACAGATATACCAAATTTCCAGTAACCCATTTTAAAACATGAAATCTCGACTATCATAAATACGAATTTAAGGCATACGAAGGTAATCCTATAGGGAAATGATGAATTTTAATATGAATATCATGTTTTTAGTAATGGGATGGTCGAGGAATATTGAGATGATTGGAAAACCTATTTTGAGCATTTTCTGATGATTTTGGTGGTCGAGTGTCAAATCATGAATCGTGGAGTGGCGTGAGGGTTCAATCATCGAGGGAAAATACTCAACAATTTTTATATCAAGTAATTTGAGCAAATGAGGTGGAGGAAGGGTTTATAGGATTGTTTTGACAGCCTGTGTTCATATATAAAAAGCGCCGCCACATTGACCAATGAAGATTGCGCACTAGGGGGAAGGGTAAAGTGGGTCGACACCAAGATGGGGCCGGGGTATGGTGGATTCCGATTGTCAGAGGAGGTGGGTGGAGGATTTTTTTAGACCTGTGTTGTTTAAGAAGACTCGGTTTAGATGGTGATATTACTGTAAAAATGGTCGGGGTATGATCTGGTTGCATGGATCGATTCAGAAGATTGTGTTGCGTTCGTGGAGGGGTGCGTAACCAGTGCCAGATAACTAGATAGCGTGTGCATTGTGCACATTGCACCCGTGTGCACTGTAAAACCAGAACAAATACATGGGAGGAGAAGAATAGAGACAGATCGAATAGAAGATGGGGAGAGAGAGAGAAAGGGAGTTGTGCGAGTGCTGACAGTATTGAGGATCAGTGGTGGTTCAACAACAAGTGGATCGGCCAAGTGGCTCAGGCCAGTGTAAATGAAGATGCAAGAAAGCAGTGGAAAGACAAAACAAAGAAGGGGAGGAAAGAAACGGTATCAGGTAAACAAGGAAGGGAAAACGGGCTGATATAATTTGGGCATGTTTTTGCCATGAGAAGAAGAAATAAAGAAGTAAATAAATTAAAATAAAAGAAGGAATAAGGGTAGGGATGCAGGCCAAAAGAATTGGGTTGTAGGCTAGATAAAAGGAGAAAGAGTAGAAAGGTAAAAAAAGAATAGAAAAGGAGAAGTAAAACAATGTTGTTATAAAACAAATATTTGTTTAACACATCCAAATCATATAACTTAATTATTGCAAAGTGATATGAACGTATGTGTTTTGTAATAACGAAATGAAATAGGAGATAAAAGCCATCGAATGAATGTGAATATAAAACGTTCATCTATAACTAATTAATTAAAAAAATTGAAATTTAATTAAGTATTAATTACAATATTCGTTTGAATAATTTATATAATAAAGAAAGGAGATATATTCAAATCACTCTCAAGACCAAGGAAGTAATTATAGTCTATGTTGTTAAAATCAGTGATATGTCGCGATACGGGAAGTGATTGTACATCAAATATGTTGTACGATAGTAAATTCTAATGATTGAATAAATAAATAAATATCATATATATATATATATATATATATATATATATATATATATGAAATAATAAAGCATACCAATGTATTAAATATTAATGGACGATATAACCATTGGAATGGGGTTAATTATCAATGATGATTCATTTACAGTAAGCCAAATTTCTGAAATAAACATATTGTAATTTAATCGACTTAGGTCGATAGTTGTTTCTATAACCAAGAATTGGTTTCAAATTAGAAATACACACAAAAAATAAAATATAAAGAATTTATTTTAGGACCCCTTAAGTATCGTCTGACCTTAGAAAGATGTACGATGGTCGTCTCAAAGAGACCGGAAATTTATATTCCACTTTGATTCGATCTATACATTGCGTATCAGAAATTATTGAAGATAATTGAAGACGGAGATATGCAAGGGCTATTTTTTTTTATAGAATAGCGACTTCGGTTTGTCCAGTTTTAGTACAACTTGTATGTACGAATGTCTAACAGAGTATTTCCAACGATCACACCCGTTAATTTTTACGAATATACCAAGTTGGTGGGGTGTAGATAACTTCTCTTTATTTTACACCCAGTGTGTATTTGTATAATCAATATGTGATTTATGGATTTGACGATGTGGAATTCAAAGTGAATGGTGGACAGGTGTTCTAGAAGATAATGTAGCCTCAAGCCTCACAACCAGGAAAGGACAAAAATCGGGCAGACAGCACGGCTTGGTGGGTCATTCTCAAGCAGGGTGTATTATCACCATCTAGAGAAATTCCTTTTTGTCTTCTTAATTTATATTTCGCTGCTGTAGTTTATGGTAACGGTTGCTGATCACAACCATGGGTTGATAATATTTTCGCTACACTCACGCTAAATGAGTGGGCGGTCATGTGTGACCGGGTTGCAAGGCGTTCTTGTTGAATCCCAGTGTATCCCCTCTAGAGTACACTGATCGGCAGGTGGTCCCATACCTTGTCATAGTTGGAATCCAATCTCCAATAAGAACCACGCGTTTTTTGATTTTATATTATATATGTGGAGCGTGAGATGCAAGTGTTCCGCTAGATGGTTATTTATTTGATAAAAACTATTATAATATTAGATGATTTTGATATCAAAAATGTTTTGGGTTATAGTAAAGTAAAAACCGTCAATGCTTATGTGTGGGCTGGTCTTCTATAGTTATGTCAATCCGTTCTCTTAAGGAAATAACCCGTTCTTGTTTTCAAACTGTTTAAAATTGTTTACTCACACCAGTCCCCTGACTGACCCAGAGTTTATTATCTCTGATTTCCTAAACTCTTTGGTACTCATAACAATTGTTATGAGTAGACAAGTGATCCCGGTAATCAATGGAAATCTTTGGAGTATTTTGGACTGGAAGTTCTGGAGTCGGCTTATTAGTATATCTATATCTAAGTATCAAGTTTCTATGTTGTATTGGGCCCATAATCATGTGTAATGTATTATGATGAAGTATTCTATGATGTAATAGACTCTGATATGTAGTACATTATGTGATATTATATTTTGTTAAATTCCGCTGTGAGATTCTGATGTTCTTGTTTAGTTTTATTCTCTATCTATTTCTATTTCTTTAATAATGGCACAGCTTCTGAGGTCATCGAAAGTTGCGTCATTATAGTTTGGTTCCTTTTTCAATTATGTTATAGTTACTATATAGTTTGCACAGGTGACAATTTATTATTCAATTCTTTCGGTCTTTTAAACATTAGTTTGACTTGATTTCTTTAGCATAAAGTATCTGAGTTTTGAAAAATGGCATTATTATGAAACCCATCTCATCGGGTAGACTTATTCAGTTTACTATTATATGCAGCAGTTTTTTTGATACTCCTAATTATTTTACAAATTTCTGAAACCTATATTTAATACTATTTTGGTTGGCCTGAATGTTGAATTGTTTCCCATCTTTATTTATGAGTACATTTATTTTTCGTTCCTACATTTATTTTTCATGGCTGCATCAAATAAATGGAAGTATCCTTTTTTTGTTTTGGTCATGAATGAATACATTTATTTGATTACTACATTAATGCCTGTATGGTTGAAGTAAGCATTTGTCAATGCATTTCAAAATACACCATTCTATTTAATTATGCGATGCTCAAGAAAGTTGTTGCCAACAGAACTGCTATAATTTCAAATTCTTGTATTGGTTACATTGAAGTAGATCTACATTTAATTTAAGTCGATGCACTTCGTCGTGCGTGAATGTTAAAGCTACATGGAAAACACATACAAATAAATTTATGCCGTGTATGAAAAATATGCCCTTTAAGTCGGCGATTAATAACCATAAGAGTAAGATTATAATATATAGCATTCATTAACCTATTTATTACCCCTTTTCCTCTTTGATTTTTCTTTCTTCTAAATTTATTATTTTTAACCCACCCTTTAATGTGATTTTATATTGAGTAGGAGTACCTATGATCCACATAAATTTGCAATAATATTGATACTATATTGACACTAAGTGGTAATACATGGATACCAAGTTTTATTAATTCATATTTTTATGTTCTAACCCCCATTGTTAATTTTTTTGAAAACTCCTGTTATATTGCGAACTTGCTTCTTTAGATCTTCATTTTTTTCCATTTTCGAATTTAGCAAGGTTTCATTATTTTAGCTCTGTTTTTCCTCCTCGTTATTATTTACTTATTGCACATGTTGTCTTAGGATTCATCGTAGTCCAATGGAGCAGGGTTTAATGCATTGTATACATTTTATATTTTGATGTTCAATCACTTTTATTTGCTACATTGTAAAGGGTTAAATTAACTAAATTAGATAATTTGTTTTTGTTCCAAAGTTGATTCGGTATTTCTCTCTTTCAACCATTCTCATACAGTCTGCAATAGATGTTTCTCGGCGCATTACAGGTGATTTCAAGCTTGATTTTTAATATAGTTTTTTGCAAAATTTATTTTTAACTTTTCTTCTTTAATTACATTTTTAAAAGGAGGAATTTTTTTCGGTGGAAAATAGTGAGAAGGCCAAACTTAGCATTTTTTGTGAAAAATATGCTAAGTTCGGAAATTAGGGAGAAAGGCAAATTTAGTGCAAACGTGGAAAGGACAGTGCGCCCCCGATTTCCACTTTTGCACTAAATTTTGCCTTTCTCCTTCAAATCCAAACTTAGCATACTTTACACACAAAAATGCTAAGTTTGGCCTTTAAAAATAATTCCTCTTCCTTTCGCTGACATCAAAGAAGTATACTTTTGATTGACTATAAAATTACATTCTTTAAGGCAACTGAGTGTTCAAATTCAACTTTTTTCCTTTTAAGTTAAACCTTTCAATTTAGCTAGCTGATTTTGGTTTATCGTAATTAAGAACTAAGAAGAATTGTGTTAACACGTGCCTACTCTAACTATGACCGAAATGGTGTTGTTAGCTGAAAATAACTAGATTGTATGATCATTCATTTCTATATTAGTATAGGCAGTAAAATTGAAAAAGTCTACACTGAGAAATACTTTTAATTATCCTAGTTTAACATAATTTAGAGATATGAGTTTATCTAACTTATTGATTTTATGTTTTTTTAATAAAAAGATCAAAAATATTGATGAGTATTTTCCATGCATTACACCATTTGATGATAAATCTTATTAACGGGAAGAGTTGAGTTTAAAATTAAAAAGAAAATTGTGACTTTCTGCTCTTCCTTAGTGGCTAGAATTGTACTTCTGTAATACTTGATTATTTGCATCTACTATATAAATCTAAATGTAGTGACCCGTAACTTCCCCATCTCCGAAGAGAAGAGAAAGAACGGATTACCATGAGAACACGACAAAATAGAACGCAGACGGAAGAACATTTCATTGTTATTACAACAATTCCATCAGATACAAGAATATACAGAGTATAAATGAATAAATTACATTCGATAAATATCAGAGATTTAAATACAATACTGCAGCGGAAAAATAATACAAAACACAACTGAAAGTAATACACGGATACAGAGCTTTCCAAGCATCGTCCCAGCTGTAAATCAGGATCCTGTGAATATAAATCTGCAAAACCAAAACTACTAGCTGCCCGTGTCAAAAATAAGGGCACCCAGAGTTTAGGTTAAAACAATAAACTCCAGGTCAGTCATGTGACTGGTGTGAGAACTAAAACAGTTATTTAAAATTTTACTTTAGAAGAGGGTAATTCAAGGGACCACGCCGTATAACACGGAACGGGTTTCCTCCCAAGAATACCAGTGCATAGAAAAGACAACGCAATGCTTTTTCGAAAAATGAAGCTATTATAAGACCCAGGTCCCATCACACAATGCAACGCAAGCCGGAGGATAGGGTTTTCCCTTATAATAGCCAAACATGCTTGGTACGTTTAAAACAAATCATTTGATACTATAATAAGTGTATAGTGTCAAAACAATTCCAATCATAAATATAAATCATAGACGGCATAGCATCCCATGCTACTATGTCGCCATACTAGGCTCTATAAATAAAGCTGAAATATCTCGTATTAGAAATTGGATTTCCGTCATGAGTCGAGGCAAGGGGAAAGCTCCTCTCCGCTTCGAGACACTCTAGCAAATGCCTCGGGACTACACACTCTGGGCAACCCCGGATTCGGCTGGGCCGGTCCTCTCTTACGTTTGAGGATTAATTATGCCTGAACACACGTTTCCCGGTCCTTACAGACCTATAATCGAGGAGCCTCATTCCAACAACCACAAAGGTGAAAAGTATATAATGTCAGGGCTGGTAAGTCACTGACACCACCAAAGCTAGAAAGAAACGTCGTGTTCTCCCAACGGTCTGTATCCCGTTTTTAACTCATACCGAGGTGTGAGGCTCGCGAATTCACATTATACACAAAGTTGCCACGTAGGCCGTGCTTTGATCATCAACCACAAGACTTTGCTTTTCAACAGAAGCCTTGATCCATGCAACTCAGCGTGCCACACAGGCAATTCATGCCATGCGATTGATATCTATCGATATATAACCTCTAAGCTCGTACGTCTCAGAGAAGGGCGTTAAGCAAGAGAATAAATTCTCCGCCGCCAAACAGATATATATTTAACAAAATTCAATCAACACAGAATAAAATCCAATGTCAGACACACAATCCATTTACAAGTTCGTTCTGGGTCTGAACGAAACCGGAGGCACTTTCCTTGCATATCCATCGATCTCCAAGTACGTCTGAACGACCACCAACTGATTCCCTCATCTTGGGTGTACAGCCCAATCAAGATCATCAGTAATTATCCAAACTATGTGAAGACTTCCGATCTTCGACCACCGTCTTCATCTTCGACTTATCGTCGAATCGGTTATTCAGAATGGGTATAAACCCGGCCTTTCCGAACAACCTGCGTATATTAAAAACAAATGTTACACAAACACAACATACGCCTCATTCCAATTCATTAGTCACTAACCGTAAATCAACAAGAGAACAATTTCCCAAATATTAACCCCGAAGGCCGAAACCAACATCAGATCAATACCCAGGAAACCATTCTTCTTAACTAACCTACAGTTAGTTTCTAAATCTCAATTCTTAGGGAAAGGTTCCCATTAAATCTATCCAAGATAAATTCTTTAAAATTTATCCTTTAATCTTCCTTTGGATGTCATTTCAAACCAAATTATGGTTTTTCCCAAACTAGTCGAGATTAGCGTACCACACCGAAGTAATTATTTATTTTATTTCCCAATCCCAACCTATATATCCCATGAAGCAAAACTGGTAATACTCCATATCTAATACTATGGTGTTATCGCTAAAATTAATTACCATTTCCCATTCAAATCTAATTAAAGATTTAACTATCGCTCTGGAGCAAAACTGGTGATACTCCATTCTCGCTCATTTTCTAAATTTGATAATTTAAATTATCAATTCACATTTCAATCTAACTGCAGATTCATTAAAACTCCTTTTACTGGGTTAAAGAACTAATGTCATTTAAAACACAGTTCACGATAAACCCAAATCACATTCTACTTAATTATCGGGTTAAAGAACAAGTGTCATGTAAAACACCCTTCACGATAAACCCACAAATCAATTCTATTTACAACCCATTTCAAATCCAATTTATTTATTTAAAAATTAATGGGTTTTAATTTTAGTTCAAAACTAGTTCATTTCGATAAAAATCTATTTTTATCTTTTCAAATATGGAGTTTTTCATCCCAATTTTTCCCAAATCATTTCTTATGATTTTTCACAAATTATTACTATTTTTAATAATTTTATCAAGGCCCGTATAGTCGATTTCAATCAACGGCCATCGAACTGCACTTACAGCGACCTTTTCCAAATTTGATTTGGACGTATCTCCAAATCCAACCGTTAGATTTCAAATTTCTAATATTCGTTAGAAAGCTCTTTTTGATACGAACCCAACGGTTCCGGTTTTAGGAGAATCCGACGGTCGGATCTCCCGTAATGTCCATTTGAAATAAATGGTCGAAATCCATGAACTGCCGCGGCGCGGCGCGTTCTATTCAGGCCATTATATTATATATATAATATATATAATATATATTTCGTCGATTTCAATTTAAAATGAATTATATAAATAGTTTTAAATTCGTTTCAAAAACAATTTCAACTTCCATTTAAATTCAAATCAAAATTGAATTTTTCCATATAAATTCGTTTTAAAATTCATTTCTTTTCAATTCAAATTTCAATTCAATTTGAATTCATTTCAACTCGTTTTCAATTCAATTCCAATATGTTTTCAATTCAATTCGAATTCGTTTTATATTCAATTCATTTCGAATTGGTTTTCTATTCGATTCAATTCAAATTGGTTTTCTATTCGATTCAATTCAAATTGGTTTTCTATTCGATTCAATTCAAATTGGTTTTCTATTCGATTCAATTCAAATTGGTTTTCTATTCGATTCAATTCAAATTGGTTTTCTATTCGATTCAATTCAAATTTGTTTTCTATTCGATTCAATTCAAATTTGTTTTCTATTCGATTCAATTCAAATTGGTTTTCTATTCGATTCAATTCAAATTGGTTTTCTATTCAGTTCTATTCAAATTGGTTTTCGATTCAATTCAATTCAAATTGGTTTTTTATTCGATTCAATTCAAATTGGTTTTCTATTCGATTCAATTCAAATTGGTTTTCTATTCAGTTCAATTCAAATTGGTTTTCTATTCAGTTCAATTCAAATTGGTTTTCTATTCAGTTCAACTCAAATTGGTTTTCTATTCGATTCAATTCAAATTTGTTTTCTATTCGATTCAATTCAAATTGGTTTTCTATTCAGTTCAATTCAAATTGGTTTTCTATTCAGTTGAATTCAAATTGGTTATCTATTCAGTTCAATTCAAATTGGTTTTCTATTCAGTTCAATTCAAATTGGTTTTCTATTCGATTCAATTCAAATTTGTTTTCTATTCGATTCAATTCAAATTTGTTTTCTATTCGATTCAATTCAAATTGGTTTTCTTTTCGATTCAATTCAAATTGGTTTTCTATTCAGTTCAATTCAAATTGGTTTTCTATTCAGTTCAATTCAAATTGGTTTTCTATTCGATTCAATTCAAATTTGTTTTCTATTCGATTCAATTCAAATTGGTTTTCTATTCGATTCAATTCAAATTTGTTTTCTATTCGATTCAATTCAAATTGGTTTTCTATTCAGTTCAATTCAAATTGGTTTTCTATTCAGTTCAATTCAAATTTCTTTATCTATTCAATTCAATTAGAATTTCTTTATCTATTCAATTCAATTTGAATTTCTTTATCTATTCAATTCGATTTGAATTTCTTTTCTATTCAATTCGATTTGAATTTCTTTTCTATTCAATTTATAAAAATGAATATAATCGATATAAATATCGTTCGCGTCAAAATAGCGCATCTCTAATCAACACGGCTTTATATATTTCAATAATTCCGTTATTCTATTCAACAAATGAATATTTATTCTTGTCAACACATGACTAATCTCAACGAATGAGTACTATCCACGTGTGACTATTTTTGTTATTTAATATATTTTATGAAAATTAAGGTATCTATCGTTTGATATTAAATCAGACTCCAACCGTAAATTAGTAAGAGAATGATTCCCTGAATGTTAACTCCGAAGGCAGAAACCAACATCAGATCAATATCCAGGAGACCACTCATCTTATCTATTTTCCAGTTAGTTTCTAATTTTTTATATGATAAAGATGTAAATTTTATTGTTAAAATATTTCGTTCAACACATGACTAATCTCAACGGATGAGTACTGTTAACACATGAACCTTTATTTTATAATATAAAGATGTAAATTTTATTGTTAAAATATTTCGTTCAACACATGACTAATCTCAACGGATGAGTACTATCAACACATGAACCTTTATTTTATAATGATAAAGATGTAAATTTTATTGTTAAAATATTTCGTTCAACACATGACTAATCTCAACGGATGAGTACTGTCAACACATGAACCTTTATTTTATAATGATAAAGATGTAAATTTTATTGTTAAAATATTCCGTTCAACACATGACTAATCTCAACGGATGAGTACTGTCAACACATGAACCTTTATTTTATAATATTCTTTATCTTCTAAATTGGAATGAGGCCCAATCAATTACCATATAAAGTTAATTATATGGATTCCATACAACACATGTGTATAATAGCAACGATAAATAATCAACCATCTTCCAAAGTGCACTACACTGTATAAGCATCAAATATAGATATTTAACGCTTATAACAGCCTGTCGATCCATCGATCGACATACAACTAATTATTGGGATTAGTGTATGCCGTATTTTATCTCAATACCCGTGTGGGGTTTCAAATCAACAAACACAGATTTTATTTGTACAGTTGGGCGATGTGTAAAATTTATCATCCCGATCCATCAGTCAAATCAGTGTATATAAACAAATCGGTCGATTTGTTTATAAATATTTATTTATTCACATTCACGTTAAAAATTATATTTTTAACGATAAAATATTTTTAACTATATAAATATTTTATTTTATTTCAACACATGAATATATTTCATTATCTATTTCACATCAATTTCACAAACAAATTTCACAACACATCAATCAAACAAACAAGCCATCCATGGTCTGTGGATGACGGGTGTCGGGTGCTACTAAACACCGTCTGCATCCTAGCATATATCATAATATAACTAGAAAAAGGAATTTTAAAGGTGAGAAGTTCTCACCGATAGCTATTCCAAATTCATGCCACTTCATTTATAGAAATCTTCGTCGTTCTCGCCTTTTTGTCACCTTCGTTGCCCGTAGCCACTACATATGTAAAAATCACACATTTTTATATTGCTGTCTTTTTTAAAATAAAAATCACATTTTTATTTGTTTACTTTAAATTTTAAAAATCATATTTTTATAATCACTTCATATATTTAAAAATCGAATTTTTTTTACTTCGCTATTCAATATATAAAAATCGAATTTTTACTTCGCTATTCAATATATAAAAATCGAATTTTTACTTCGCTATTCAATATATAAAAATCGAATTTTTACTTCGCTATTCAATATATAAAAATCGAATTTTTACTTCGCTGTTCAATATATAAAAATCGAATTTTTACTTCGCTATTATACATAAAGATTTTGCCTCTTCAAATATAAAGATTTCGCCTTTTCCATTTCAAAAATCTAATCTTTTCTATTTTAAAAATCTAATCTTTTCTATTTTAAAAATATAATCTTTTCTATTTTAAAAATCTAATCTTTTCTATTTTAAAAATCTAATCTTTTCTATTTTAAAAATCTAATCTTTTCTATTTTAAAAATCTAATCTTTACTACGCTTTCATACGAATAAAAATCCGAGCCTTTTCTATATAAAAATTCAAACTTTTTCCTATGTAAAGATTCAAACTTTTTATAATAAAATTCATAGTTTTAAATAAAAAAATCAAATTTCTAAAATGTCATTACATATTAAAACTGAAAACTAAAATCAAAGTTAAATAAAAACTCACTTTTATTTCCTTCTGAGGAGATGGGGCATTGTGCGTCGGTTACAAGAGGAGGTCGGGGTGGTGTTTGGCCAGAGGCGGCGGCCTGGTGGCGGAAGTGGGAGGAAAAGGGGGGCGCCGCTCTTTAAATCGAAGGGAGGGAAGGAGAAAGGGGGAAAGGGAGGAGGGTTGGCTGACGCGGAGGAGGGTGGCGGCGGCAGAGGCCAGTCGCGATGGGTGTTCCTCGATGTGGGTAAGGGTTTGAACGGAGAAGGCAGGGGGGGTTCGCGCACCCTCTGATGGCGGTGGAGGAGGGTTCTGACGAAGGGCGGCAATATGAGGGGAGGCGCGGGGGTGGAAATCGCCTGGAGGTGGGTTAGGGTTCGGCGAAGTTTTCTTTTTCTTTTTAATTCGAACTGATTTACACGGGGGGGGGGGGGGGTGGGGGGGCAGAGGTAAAAGAAGAGGGAGAGGGGAGGATATTTTTTTTATTTTTAAATTTCAAAAAGTTGAATTTTTCATACGACCTCTAAACGAGGCCCACCGCATGTCGTCCATAGCTAATTACCCCCATTCCGAACACAATGGGATATGTATCGTAAGCTAATTCGATCATTTCGACCAGTTTTCATCAAAATCATCATATAACTCTATATATTGAATTTGAACGCGCATTTCAATTTACTGGGGTCACATACTAACTCGAAAAATTCCAGAATTTTTTTTTCTAGCTTCGTATTGACGATACGGTCCTAACAAAACTAGTTTCGTCAAATTCTGAGACCGTTTTGAAAAATGGCCATTTTCCCGTCGATTAAAATCAACTGAAACTGGTCAAACGCGTTTTCCTTTGCCACGCTCACATATTGGTTCTAAAAATTATGAAATTTGGAATCTAGCAATAACTTGACATCACGGACCCAACAAAAGTGGTTTTGTCGAAATCCGAGGTCGTTTGCAAAATGTCTATTTTCAAGGGCCTGAATTCCATAGCGACTATTCAGAATTTTCAACTGGACGTATCTTTTGATCCCCGCTATGAAATTTCAATTTTTCGGATTCATTGGAAAGATATTCACAATTAGATTCCATTATTTTTGGTTTCACTAAAATCCGGTTTATTTTGCACCCAGTACATTCAATTGAAGTTTGAAATCGAATTATCGAACTACCGCGCCATTTTCGATTCCTTTTATAATTATATATAATTATTTATATTCTAACGACGACGTATATAATCTACGTTCGAATTATATTCAAAATAAATTTCTCGTCGATATTATTTAAAATAATTCATTTTAAATATTCAAAATTCGCCAAAATTGCCAAAATAAAAATTTTAAACTGGCCCAGATTTTCGGTTTGTTACAATCTCCCCCACTTAAAACTTTTCGTCCCCGAAAAGGAACAAAGTCGAAAGTGGTTTGATTAATCAATTCTACGTTTGATCCGGCTTCCATTCTCCAACTTTTCAGTTTCTAAGAATTTTCAAATTCTTCAAAAATTTGGCTAACACCCTAAATTTTCGAAAAATTTCGCCATAACCTCCCCTGCACCGGGAGCCACGGGATAATCCCGAAATTGCCATACAGGCCTTCTGATCTCAAAAAGAAAAAGAAAAAGCCAAGCGGCTAGCCAATAGGCTCATAAAATCATCATCACCTAAACAAAACAGTAAATTATAGTAAACATGTACCTATTTGTCGGGCAAACAAATTTTATTCTTCGGCTCTAGCCTCCTTGCTATGACCTGTTCAATAGATATACATGTATATGCATGCAAATGCGACCAATTTTCAATACAGTTCAATATTTGATTCAGTTAGGCTAAATGGTTCAAAATTATCAAACAAATAAACAGACAACACAAACATCAATCAATTAGTGGATTAGAGTTTCAAATTCATAATTTTGATACATATATATAGAAAATCATGTTTTTGATGCCAATTCACAACAAATAAATCTATCTATATAAGTTTTGGTTCTCACACCAGTCTAATGGAAATATATAGAAATCACACCTTCGAAACACGAATATGAATACTGATGATGATGCACCATCATTAGAATCATCCCCGGATGTCTAGAATGTGATTCTATATCTATCCAGTATATTAAAACTTCGAATATACGTTCATGACGCGTATATGCAAAATCTTTATATATCGGATTGTCCACATTCAAAATAAATAAATATTCAGATACGTATAAAACGATTTAAATTTTCAAACCAAAATGTTTTCATTTGAAAAATATACTCTTCACACTCGTTCTAGGATACTACTGATCCCATCTATAACGAGTCATTCTAATTGGATATTACTAATCCAATATCTGATGAATTCTTCCGTATGGTTCTAATGTGTCTTGTTCTCGAGCTCTGTAAAACCAAAGCTCTGATACCAACTGTAGTGACCCGTAACTTCCCCATCTCCGAAGAGAAGAGAAAGAACGAATTACCATGAGAACACGACAAAATAGAACGCAGACGGAAGGACATTTCATTGTTATTACAACAATTCGATCAGATACAAGAATATACAGAGTATAAACGAATAAATTACATTCGATAAATATCAGAGATTTAAATACAGTACTACAGCGGAAAAATAATACAAAACACAACTGAAAGTAATACACGGATACAGAGCTTTCCGAGCATCGTCCTAGCTGTAAATCAGGATCCTGTGAATATAAATCTGCAAAACCAAAACTACTAGCTGCCCGTGTCGAAAATAAGGGCACCCAGAGTTTAGGTTAAAACAATAAACTCCAGGTCAGTCATGTGACTGGTGTGAGAACTAAAACAGTTATTTAAAATTTTACTTTAGAAGAGGGTAATTCAAGGGACCACGCCGTATAACACGGAACGGGTTTCCTCCCAAGAATACCAGTGCATAGAAAAGACAACGCAATGCTTTTTTGAAAAATGAAGCTATTATAAGACCCAGGTCCCATCACACAATGCAACGCAAGCCGGAGGATAGGGTTTTCCCTTATAATAGCCAAACATGCTTGGTACGTTTAAAACAAATCATTTGATACTATAATAAGTGTATAGTGTCAAAACAATTCCAATCATAAATATAAATCATAGACGGCATAGCATCCCATGCTACTATGTCGCCATACTAGGCTCTACAAATAAAGCCGAAATATCTCGTATTGGAAATTGGATTTCCGTCATGAGTCGAGGCAAGGGGCAAGCTCCTCTCCGCTTCGAGACACTCTAGCAAATGCCTCGGGACTACACACTCTGGGCAACCCCGGATTCGGCTGGGCCGGTCCTCTCTTACGTTTGAGGATTAATTATGCCTGAACACACGTTTCCCGGTCCTTACAGACCTATAATCGAGGCGCCTCATTCCAACAACCACAAAGGTGAAAAGTATATAAATGTCAGGGCTGGTAAGTCACTGACACCACCAAAGCTAGAAAGAAACGTCGTGTTCTCCCAACGGTCCGTATCCCGTTTTTAACTCATACCGAGGTGTGAGGCTCGCGAATTCATGTTATACACAAAGCTGCCATGTAGGTCGTGCTTTGATCATCAACCACAAGACTTTGCTTTTCAACAGAAGCCTTGATCCATGCAACTCAGCGTGCCACACAAGCAATTCATGCCATGCGATTGATATCTATCGATATATAACCTCTAAGCTCGTACGTCTCAGAGAAGGGCGTTAAGCAAGAGAATAAATTCTCCGCCGCCAAACATATATATATTTAACAGAAATCAATCAACACAGAATAAAATCCAATGTCAGACACACAATCCATTTACAAGTTCGTTCTGGGTCTGAACGAAACCGGAGGCACTTTCCTCGCACATCCATCGATCTCCAAGTACGTCTGGACGACCACCAACTAATTCCCTCATCTTGGGTGTACAACCCAATCAAGATCATCAGTAATTATCCAAACGATGTGAAGACTTCCGGTCTTCGACCACCGTCTTCATCTTCGACTTATCGTCGAATCGGTTATTCAGAATGGGTATTAACCCGGCCTTTCCGAACAACCCGCGTATATTAAAAACAAATGTTACACAAACACAACATACGCCTCATTCCAATTCATTAGTCACTGACCGTAAATCAACAAGAGAACAATTTCCCAAATATTAACCCCGAAGGCCGAAACCAACATAAGATCAATACCCAGGAAACCATTCTTCTTAACTAACCTACAGTTAGTTTCTAAATCTCAATTCTTAGGGAAAGGTTCCCATTAATTCTATCCAAGATAAATTCTTTAAAATTTATCCTTTAATCTTCCTTTGGATGCCATTTCAAACAAAATTATAGTTTTTCCCAAACTAGTCGAGATTAGCGAACCACACCGAAGTGATTATTTATTTTATTTCCCAATCCCAACCTATATATCCCATGAAGCAAAACTGGTAATACTCCATATCTAATACTATGGTGTTATCGGTAAAATTAATTACCATTTCACGTTCAAATCTAATTAAAGATTTAACTATCGCTCTGGAGCAAAACTGGTGATACTCCATTCTCGCTCATTTTCTAAATTTGATAATTTAAATTATCAATTCACATTTCAATCTAACTGCAGATTCATTAAAACTCCTTTTACTGGGTTAAAGAACTAATGTCATTTAAAACACAGTTCACGATAAACCCAAATCACATTCTATTTAATTATCGGGTTAAAGAACAAGTGTCATGTAAAACACCCTTCACGATAAAGCAACAAATCAATTCTATTTTCAACCTATTTCAAATCCAATTTATTTATTTAAAAATAAATGGGTTTTAATTTTAGTTCTAAACTAGTTCATTTCGATAAAAATCTATTTTTATCTTTTCAAATATGGAGTTTTTCATCCCAATTTTTCCCAAATCATTTCTTATGATTTTCACAAATTATTACTATTTTTAATAATTTTATCAAGGCCCGTACAGTCGATTTCCATCAACGGCCATCGAACTGCACTTACAACGACCTTTTCCAAATTCGATTTGGACGTATCTCCAAATCCAACTGTTAGATTTCAAATTTCTAATATTTGTTAGAAAGCTCTTTTCGATACGAACCCAACGGTTCCGGTTTTAGGAGAATCCGACGGTCGGATCTCCCGTAATGTCCGTTTGAAATAAATGGTCGAAATCCACGAACTGCCGCGGCGCGGCGCGTTCTATTCAGACCATTATATTATATATATAATATATATTTCATCGATTTCTATTTAAAACGAATTATATAAATAGTTTTAAATTCGTTTCAAAAACAATTTCAACTTCCATTTCAATTCAAATCAAAATTGAATTTTTCCTTAGAAATTCGTTCTGAAATTCATTTCTATTCAATTAAAATTTCAATTCAATTTGAATTCATTTCAACTCGTTTTCAATTCAATTCGAATTTGTTTTCAATTCAATTCGAATTCGTTTTATATTCAATTCATTTCGAATTGGTTTTCTATTCGATTCAATTCAAATTGGTTTTCTATTCGATTCAATTCAAATTGGTTTTCTATTCGATTCAATTCAAATTGGTTTTCTATTCAGTTCAATTCAAATTGGTTTTCTATTCGATTCAATTCAAATTTGTTTTCTATTCGATTCAATTCAAATTTGTTTTCTATTCGATTCAATTCAAATTTGTTTTCTATTTGATTCAATTCAAATTTGTTTTCTATTCGATTCAATTCAAATTGGTTTTCTATTCAGTTCAATTCAAATTGGTTTTCTATTCAGTTCAATTCAAATTGGTTTTCTATTCGATTCAATTCAAATTTGTTTTCTATTCGATTTAATTCAAATTGGTTTTCTATTCAGTTCAATTCAAATTGGTTTTCTATTCAGTTCAATTCAAACTGGTTTTCTATTCAGTTCAATTCAAATTGGTTTTCTATTCAGTTCAATTCAAATTGGTTTTCTATTCGATTCAATTCAAATTTGTTTTCTATTCGATTCAATTCAAATTGGTTTTCTATTCAGTTCAATTCAAATTAGTTTTCTATTCAGTTCAATTCAAATTGGTCTTCTATTCAGTTCAATTCAAATTGGTTTTCTATTCAGTTCAATTCAAATTGGTTTTCTATTCGATTCAATTCAAATTTGTTTTCTATTCGATTCAATTCAAATTTGTTTTCTATTCGACTCAATTCAAATTGGTTTTCTATTCGATTCAATTCAAATTGGTTTTCTATTCAGTTCAATTCAAATTGGTTTTCTATTCAGTTCAATTCAAATTGGTTTTCTATTCGATTCAATTCAAATTTGTTTTCTATTCGTTCCAATTCAAATTGGTTTTCTATTCGATTCAATTCAAATTTGTTTTCTATTCGATTCAATTCAAATTGGTTTTCAATTCAATTCAAATTGGTTTTCTATTCAGTTCAATTCGAATTTCTTTATCTATTCAATTCAGTTTGAATTTCTTTATCTATTCAATTCAATTTGAATTTCTTTATCTATTCAATTCGATTTGAATTTCTTTTCTATTCAATTCGATTTGAATTTCTTTTCTATTCAATTTATAAAAACGAATATAATCGATATAAATATCGTTCGCGTCAAAATAGCACATCTCTAATCAACACGGCTTTATATATTTCAATAATTCCGTTATTCTATTAAACAAATGAATATTTATTCTTGTCAACACATGACTAATCTCAACGAATGAGTATTGTCCACGTGTGACTATTTTTGTTGTTTAATATATTTTACGAAAATTAAGGTATCTATCGTTTGATATTAAATCAGACTCCAACCGTAAATTAGTAAGAGAACGATTCCCTGAATGTTAACCCCGAAGGCCGAAACCAACATCAGATCAATATCCAGGAGACCACTCATATTATCTATTTTCCAGTTAGTTTCTAATTTTGTATATGATAAAGATGTAAATTTTATTGTTAAAATATTTCGTTCAACACATGACTAATCTCAACGGATGAGTACTGTCAACACATGAACCTTTATTTTATAATATAAAGATGTAAATTTTATTGTTAAAATATTTCGTTCAACACATGACTAATCTCAACGGATGAGTACTGTCAACACATGAACCTTTATTTTATAATGATAAAGATGTAAATTTTATTGTTAAAATATTTCGTTCAACACATGACTAATCTCAACGGATGAGTACTGTCAACACATGAACCTTTATTTTATAATGATAAAGATGTAAATTTTATTGTTAAAATATTCCGTTCAACACATGACTAATCTCAACGGATGAGTACTGTCAACACATGAACCTTT
Source organism: Allium sativum (assembly GCA_030737875.1). Classification (NCBI taxonomy): domain Eukaryota; kingdom Viridiplantae; phylum Streptophyta; class Magnoliopsida; order Asparagales; family Amaryllidaceae; genus Allium; species Allium sativum. The sequence goes on from CM060922.1 coordinate 799,318,609, forward strand.
ATTTTATAATATTCTTTATCTTCTAAATTGGAATGAGGCCCAATCAATTACCATATAAAGTTAATTATATGTATTCCATACAACACATGTGTATAATAGCAACGATAAATAATCAACCATCATCCAAAGTGCACTACACTGTATAGGCATCAAATATAGATATCTAACGCTTATAACAGCCTGTCGATCCATCGATCGACATACAACTAATTATTGGGATTAGTGTATGCCGTATTTTATCCCAATACCCGTGTGGGGTTTCAAATCAACAAACACAAATTTTATTTGTGCAGTTGGGAGATGTGTAAAATTTATCATCCCAATCCATCAGTCAAATAATTGTATATAAACAAATCGGTCGATTTGTTTATAAATATTTATTTACTCACATTCACGTTAAAAATTATATTTTTAACTATATAAATATTTTATTTTATTTCAACACATGAATATATTTCATTATCTATTTCACATTAATTTCACAAACAAATTTCACAACACATCAATCAAACAAACAAGCCATCCATGGTCTGTGGATGACGGGTGTCGGGTGCTACTAAACACCGTCTGCCTCCTAGCATATATCATAATATAACTAGAAAAAGGAATTTTAAAGGTGAGAAGTTCTCACCGATAGCTATTCCAACTTCACGCTACTTCATTTATAGAAATCTTCGTCGTTCTCGCCTTTTTGTCACCTTCGTTACCCGTAGCCACTACATATGTAAAAATCACACATTTTTATATTGCTGTCTTTTTTAAAATAAAAATCACATTTTTATTTGTTTACTTTCAATTTTAAAAATCATATTTTTATAATCACTTTATATATTTAAAAATCGAATTTTTTTTTACTTCGCTATTCAATATATAAAAATCGAATTTTTACTTCGCTATTCAATATATAAAAATCGAATTTTTACTTCGCTATTCAATATATAAAAATCGAATTTTTACTTCGCTGTTATACATAAAGATTTCGCCTCTTCAAATATAAAGATTTCGCCTTTTCCATTTCAAAAATCTAATCTTTTCTATTTTAAAAATCTAATCTTTTCTATTTTAAAAATCTAATCTTTACTACGCTTTCATACGAATAAAAATCCGAGCCTTTTCTATATAAAAATTCAAACTTTTTCCTATGTAAAGATTCAAACTTTTTATAATAAAATTCATAGTTTTAAATAAAAAAATCAAATTTCTAAAATGTCATTACATATTAAAACTGAAAACTAAAATCAAAGTTAAATAAAAACTCACTTTTATTTCCTTCTGAGGGGATGGGGTGCTGTGCGTCGGTTGCAAGAGGAGGTCGGGGTGGTGTTTGGCCAGAGGCGGCGACCTAGTGGCGGAAGTGGGAGGAAAAGGGGGGCGCCGCTCTTTAAATCGAAGGGAGCGAAGGAGAAAGGGGGAAAGGGAGGAGGGTTGGCTGACGCGGAGGAGGGTGGCGGCGGCAGAGGCCTGTCGCGATGGGTGTTCCTCGCTGTGAGTAAGGGTTTGAAAGGAGAAGGCAGGGGGGGTTCGCGCGGCCTCTGATAGCGGTGGAGGAGGGTTCTGACGAAGGGCGGCAATAGGAGGGGAGGCGCGGGGGTGGAAATCGCCTGGAGGCGGGTTAGGGTTCGGCGAAGTTTTTTTTTTTAATTCGAACTGATTTACACGGGTGGGGGGGGGGGAAGAGGTAAAAGAAGAGGGAGAGGGGAGGATATTTTTTTTTATTTTTAAATTTCAAAAAGTTGACTTTTTCATATGACCTCTAAACGAGGCCCACCGCCTGTCGTCCATAGCTAATTACCCCCATTCCGAACACAATGGGATATGTATCGTAAGCTGATTCGATCATTTCGATCAGTTTTCGTCAAAATCAACATATAACTCTATATATTGAATTTGAACGCACATTTCAATTTACTGGGGTCACATACTAACTCGAAAAATTCCAGAAAAATATTTTCTAGCTTCGTATTGATGATACGGTCCTAACAAAACTAGTTTCGTTGAATTCTGAGACAGTTTTGAAAAATGGCCATTTTCCAGTCGATTAAAATCAACTGAAACTGGTCAAACGCGTTTTCCTTTGCCACACTCACATATTGGTTCTAAAAATTATGAAATTTGGAATCTAGCAATAACTTGACCTCACGGACCCAACAAAAGTGGTTTCGTCGAAATCTGAGGTCGTTTGCAAAATGTCTATTTTTAAGGGCCTGAATTCCATAGCGACTATTCAGAATTTTCAACTGGACATATCTTTTGATCCCCGCTATGAAATTTCAATTTTTCGGATTCGTTGGAAAGATATTCACAATTAGATTCCATTATTTTTGGTTTCACTAAAATCCGGTTTATTTTGCACCCAGTACATTCAATTGAAGTTTGAAATCGAATTATCGAACTACCGCGCCATTTTCAATTTCTTTTATAATTATATATAATTATTTATATTCTAACGACGACGTATATAATCTACGTTCGAATTATATTCAAAATAAATTTCTCGTCGATATTATTTAAAATAATTCATTTTAAATATTCAAAATTCGCCAAAATTGCCAAAATAAAAAATTTAAACTGGCCCAGATTTTCGGCTTGTTACACTAAATCTTGGTCAATATATGTCAGAATGAAGCTTCTTAGGACTTTAACACATGTTTTTGTAACGCAGTAAAATTTATAGAAAGCTATTTTCGACTTTTAAGAAAAAAAATTGAGGCATGCTGCATATTTCACTCATTATTACCACAGTGCCATCTGTTCTGTTTGCGGTTGGATCAATTTCCAAGGTGATTTTATCTATGTTTTCCTTTTATGGTATGTTGGGGATTGTATTTGAAAGTATTTCTTACTTCCCTAGCAAAAAATCAAACTCAAAATAAAAAATTAAGCTTAATCACTACTAATACTCAACTTTATCAAGTTTAAGGTAGTTATAATTGTGTGTTTATGTCCTTTTCAATGTTCCTTCGCCTACCTTTAGATTCTCACTCTTTATACCTTTCTTTAAGGGAAATATAAATTTATGGCAGTTTCATATATTTCCGAGACTCTATTGTCAAACCAAAAAATGACACTAACACCCAAAAAATCGTGTTTATAGCATAAAATACGAAAAATAACTAAAAAAGCAAGAAAAAGCAAGACAACGACATTTTATTGCAGCTCGAAGTTAATGAGCCTAGATCCACTTCGTAATCTCTCAATAATATCGGAAGAGTTACAATGAATGAAATTGTCAAAATCTCCAATACAACACTCTTTCTGTTGATTATTTTGAATTACAATAATGCTTATCACTCATATTTCTAGATGAAAGATGATTGGCAGCCATGGCTAAGTAGTGTAAAGCTTCACATGGCAAAAAGTCCCTAAATTGGCTAGAAATCATGTATCTATAGGCTGCAGCATGCTTCGGGTCGAATGGCCATGTGGCAGTTGTGGAGGAAATCCTGGAGCTTAGTGGAAAACGCAGGGAAAACCTCCCCTGGTCGTGTGTTGCCAAGTGGATCCCAATCATGGTTTGTAGGTGAGTGGGCCGAGAGAATAGGGCGACGTTCTTCCATGTTAACCGCTACAGGTAGGCTCGGTTCCCATTTGACCCAACCCGAGATGATTCGTATGCCAGGCTTCTTTGGTGCATCCAGGATCGAGTTTGACCCGGGCCACTCGACCCGAATGTTTCGACTTGATTTGTTGGACCCAGGGCTATCGACTCGGTAGCTTATATTTCTGTTCGACCCGATGACAAGGAATTGTTGCAGCTTGGTTTGTCTATTCCTTGACCTGATCCCCAACTCTTGAAGGGGCATGATTCTTGATCTCTTACATTTGTGATTGTGATTGCTTGGACTTTGGATAGTCTGGTCACAAGGCAGGCTAATATTTTACCCTCCAAAGTATGTCATATCGCAGATGAGATGTGCTTTGAACTCATCAAGCCAACCATTCCTGAATAGATAGCAGTCAGCAGTCGTGTCTCCTTAAATAGTTCTGTCACTTGGATTTTTTCCTGCACGAATAGCTTGTCATGTATCACACTGCTTTCATTGGTGCTTAAGCCTGTGGCTGGAGTAGTCGAGATGATTAAGTAATCATTTAAGCCTCATCGAAACAAGAGGTCTAATTCTTTCGCCATAAATCATGTTGGATCGTTGTCTCCCGAGTGTGATTTTACACATAGGTCGTTACAAACGATTTTGTCTTCCTACGCAATTCAAGCGCATGGTCGGGTCATACTTTCTTTACACACAAGTCAACGTATGAAGTGATTATCTAAGTCATAGGATAGTATAATAATTTTCGAGCTATGAGCTAGCATCTAGACTGTTGGGATGGGACATATCAAAATTGGCATATGAATTTGTCATTTGTACTTTACTTTGGACTATTCCGAAATCAGGATATTAAACTAAAAGTCAATGATCATAGGCTCAGTACAATATATTGTTGGAATCATGCGAGCCAATGTCTAGTATGATCGTCACGGCTGTAACACCCCGTAAAATTCCAAAGTATAAATAATAAATTAAATAGTTAAAAATAAGCAATTAAAGAGTAAGGCTGGAAAATGAGATTTTGTAGCTTTAGGAATTTGGCTACGAAATTCTTTTATTTCGATTCGTGGCGAAATTATGAATCATTTTCATATATATATGATGAAAATGGTCAATGTATGAAGAAGTTATGAATCAATGAATTAAAACGGTAAACGCAAAATATATATATAATTAGAAGGATAATATATATATATATATATATATATATGTCCAAAGTATATTCATAATAAAAAGGGAGAACTTGAATTTTGAATTTTGAATTTTGAATTGAAGATAAGATCAGGGGACAAAGTATATTGTATATATGGAATAAAACTAAGAGATTAAGGAACATATTAATTAAAATAAACAACTCAGCAACACAGCCATATTGGGCATTCCAGCCCCCAAGGGGTCGACCGCTGGCTTTTTTTAGGGATATATATATATATATATAAAGCTTCGATTAATTCTAAGTAATCCAATGGACTTTGGTCACACAGACAACTATATATATCCCCTCATATCACACTATGAAACCCTAATCATTCTCTAACCCCGCCTCCATGCTGCCTCTCTTCCATTACTAATTTCCAGAAAATAAAAGGTTAGGAATTTCTTCTGTTCCTCCAATCTTTATCTTATCTCTTTCTATTCTTATTCATATAGGTCTAGTATTCTGGATATATATATATATATATATATATATATATATGAGAATCTAATACATGTTTCTTATATATATAACTAGGAGGATTATTGGAGCACGTTTGATGCAAAGAAATTAGCGCAAATCTAGATCTACTGCATATTTCTCTCTATTCTGCCTAGATCTGTGAGTGGAATATCGTTTACTTAGGAATATTCATATTTTTATTAGATTATCATATTGAAAGATATGCCTAGGACCTATGACACCTTTTACGGGAACTTTTCTGGGTAGTTTTCCCCTTGAGCTGATTTATGACTCTATTGTAATTTTATTGTTATTTGGTACTAGACTGTGACTGGGCACTTCAATCTAGATAGTTGTTCTGTGCATGCGATGAGCACCTGTTTCTTATTTTCATATTAAAGTGGTACAACCACTATAATTCGGCTTGCCTTGCAAAAAAAAGATATGCCTAGGAGGATTTGGAAATTTTTTAACATTAGAACTATAACCCCCAAATCCTTTATTCTATAATTGCGCATGAATTGTCAGGATTATTTGGGTTTTGTGGACTTTTGATTTTTTAATATTGGTTTAAAGATGAAAATGGGTGTTGCTACTATAGTTTCTATTTTATGTAATTCACCGTATTAAACAATTGATTATAACCTAAAAGGGTTTACATTTGGATATTTCATGATTAGAGTGGGTTTGGATTCTACTTTGAATCCAAAACTTATTCTTACTGAAATATGTCAAATATAAATGTTTTTATGTGCATTAACACCAAAGAGAGGTGAACTAGATAAAATGGAAATTGTAAACATACATGTATAAGTGTATATAATACTCTATTTTTAATCCAGTATTGAGATCATTCCAACAAGCCCAGGATGCAAGGTTAATTTTGTATGTATGTGTATTTTCCATTCACTTCTATATGTTATCTTGTTATTATGCCATCATGGCCTAAGTTGTAGCGGTAAAAGCATGGAAAAGTTAACTTGTATACCTTGATTTGGACAAATTGACAATGGTCACCTCGTTGGAACGTTTCCTCATTTGTACGAATATTTACGTTACTTAGACGATATAATTATTATACTTATATAAACGTAATTAATGTTGTATTAGCGTAATAAATGTGATTAGGTTATAATTCAAATTTGAAAAGTTCCAATATATAAATATATTGATTGCTTGTGTGTGCGTATATAAAATGGCTTTATATGCTAATAGTGACACATAGACACGAGGTTAGCTGCCATTTGTGGTAGAAGTCTGCTCGGAATCGACCGGCAAATCCAGCAACCATAAGTAGGCCCAACTAATGTGAGATGTATAGGTGCCATGGGCCATTCAAAAACTTAGTACACTGGACACGAGGTTAAACCAACCTGTAGTAGAAGCCTGCCCGGAACCGACCAGAATATCCAACATTTACAGGTATATTGTTTAATGTGAAGGTCTAGCATGTGTGTGTATATATAACAATATATATAAGTCTATTGCATGTGAAAATAGGCACGTTTACTACATCTTGAGAAGGTCCTAAGTGGCTGACTCTCTTTTTATCTAGTTTGGGTCTTAAGTGGTTGGGACTAGGATCCCTCCGAAGGTTTATTCCGTGTAGATAAACCAAAGTCATGGGGCCAACCCTTATTAGATTTAAAGTAAGTCTTTGGGTCCTACTTCTCTAAAAGTGCTTATACATAAACAACAACGGAGTAGGTAGTTCACCGGGATGTCCACTTCCTCTTGAAGCTTATAAGGGAATAACTAGGGACATGATTGGTATATGAAAGATATGTGGCTATTGCATGCTCACCAACTATCTAAGAGAAGTCTTAAGCTACATAGGTGTCTGTTAGGCCAAAAAGTGGTTCAAACACCTAAATCAGCAATGATTCTAATGAAATGAAATCAAAAAGGAAAGAGAAACAAACGATTTATAGTGGTTCGGCGTTAAAGAGCCTACGTCCACTTTCTACTCTTTAGATTGATGATTTGAACACAAATACAACAGTGATTCTCACTCAATTTCACTCATACAATGCGTGAATTCACTCAATGTTGATGGATTTTCACTTCAAATTGAGATAATGGTCTGAATATAGTTGTAAAATTCGGTTGACAAGGGAGTTTGATCTCTGAATTTGCCAAAAGATCCTTTCAAATGAGCCTTAGGGGCATATTTACAGGTGGAAAACGCCTCTGGAATGGCTCTGGTTCACATGTATGTGGCCTCCATCCCATGAAAATCGAGTTCGGATAGAATAAGGTGATGAGAGCACATAACAGTTGTGGGTGAACATGGGGGGACTGGCACACGACCGCTCTGCATCTTCAAGGAACGTGGGCTGTAACTGTTGCCGCTTCTTGCTCTTCGGATCGGACGTGCAATGGATTGGGGGAATGGATCGAGCTGGTCCGAACCGATCCGACTCTGCCTATGCATCTTTATTTTCCGTCCCATACTATTTTATCTTGGCTCAGGATTTTCGATTCGATCCGGTCTTCGAGTGGGTGTTCTTCTAGCCAAAATTCCTCATCAATTGGTTCTCTAACTTTGTGTAGCCTAGTCACAAAGTAGGCTAACATTTTGCCCCCTCGAAGTGCACTTTTACCGAAGATAGAGTGTGCTTCGAAATAGTCTGTCCATTGGTTTCGAAATCAACACCACTGAATAATCGCTTCCATTCGTTTGTAGGGACGTGCTGTGAAACACCTATGTCAGTTACTGTCACTCACAAAGGGAATGCATTAACTTCCATGAAGCATTATAAGTAAACAGAACAGAATATTACAAGACAGATGCGTAAAATAGTAATTGAAAAATTTATAACTTTATTATAGCAGAAATAGAAATAAGGTTGGTCACATCCTTCAAAATTACAATACCAAAACCCAATTACACAAGTATCAGTTTATACCAAAATCCTTCAGAATGGATAATTTTAAAACCATAATCCCCAACATAAACTACCACAAGAAGGTAGAGTCAAAGCCAAGCAATACTTCAAGCACTTCAAGCAGAGAGAATATGAATCAAGCTCCTATGTTTTCGCCCTGAGCACCTGGGGAGGGGTGGAAACAAAAAGAAAAAGGAGGCGAAAACAAACGAGGTCAGACATAAAGTCTGGCGAGTCCAGTAACTTTCAACATATAAATAGATAATAGTATCATGACATGTAAATAAAGCTGGATGAGAGATTACAGCAACAGGAGTAGCAGGTATGCTTAAGTTAAACAGAAGAAACAGAATGATATAGACCAAGATGTGCTTCTTACCTATATCTTACTTCTCTGCACTAATACTTAGTATAACAGGATTAGGTATTACCCTACTGTCTAAACTGAAACTGAAACAGAAACAGAAACAGAATAATCTCTACAGGAACAGAATGCTAGTAATGGGTCCTTACCAGCCCAACAGAGACAGAGGGTACAGAAACAGAATGCTAACAATGGGCCTTTACCATCCCAACAGAGACAGAAGGTACAGAAACAGAATGCTAACAATGGGCCTTTACCATCCCAACAGAGACAGAAGGTATAGAAACAGAATACTAATAATGGGCCTTTACCACCCTAACAGAGATAGAAGGTACAGAAACAGAATACTAATAATGGGCATTTACCACCCCAACTAATGGGCCTTTTCCACCCCAACAGAGATAGAAGGTACATAAACAAAATACTAATAATGGGCCTTTACCACCCCAAATAATGGGCCTTTACTACCCCAATAGAGACAGAAGGTATACCAACAGAAACAGACAGAACTAGGTGTACCCTAAATTCTACCCCAAGCGATCGGCTCCCTAATACATAAATACCCTGTGCCGGCCCCACAGAAGGGTGTATCATTCCCTAAAGTGGCAACCTATAGGCACAAACCTATTTACAGAGGTCATGGTCTCTTACATCCTCAGAACAGACCGGATCCATGCACACACATGACCCGGTTGGAATGCGCCATCAACACCCCTTGCCATTATCAGAGTGAACCTCTTATAATTAGTTCAATAAGCGTGCTACGGACCCCTCCTAGTGTTGGGTCATAGTTTTGATACCAGAGAAGGGTTACTAACTAATACGGGTCTCACACAACAGATGACACAAGTAATTACCCCTCCTAACCTTTTGTCCCCAAACTAACAGATTTCAGATTAACTTGCTTACAGATTTCAGATGTACAAAGTTAAGATTAACTAGTTCTCAGATCAGACATACAGGTTAACAAGTTTTCAGACTAACGGACCAGATATACAGATTAACAGACTTACAGATTTTTTCACCTAACCTTGTATTGGGCCTACATATTTACGAAACGAGTTTATTAGATTCATTCGCCCAGTTGATTTAACCTTATCCACCCAACATGTTTTAGGCCTCATATTTATCCTAGATTTGCATTAATTAATTACTAATGCATAGACCTCTCACATTAGGTCGGTAGCTTGTGGCCGCTGGATTTGCCGGGCGGTTCCGGACAGACTTCTGCCACAAGCCAGACCTAACCTCGTGTCTAAACATCTTTTAACTATGCCTACGACCTCTCACATTAGACTGATAGTTTGCGGTTGCTGGTTAAGCCGGTTGGGTCCGGGCAGGCTTCTACTGCAAACATAGTCTAACCTTGTGTCTCAGCATTCTTATTTTTAGCTAAAGTATTCATTCACAGAATATGCCAATATCAGACTAATTATGCCAATTCAACAAATTAAACTTCTTTATAGGTTACAACAGATTATTCAAAGTTCTGTTAACTTGTTTTGCTCAATTTTAGATCAAGCCTACAGATTTTCATACCCTAAATTTACCGTACTCAATTTCAACAGATTTAGCAGATTAGGCAGTTTAGCAGATTTAATCATAAAATTAAGCCTAATTTTACATGCCCAAATTATGGTCATAATTCACAATATAACATATGCCCCAAATTACAGAATATTCTCCAAAAACCCCAAATCATGATATACAATACGAATTATGCCAAATTATAGCCTTTGATTTCAGCGTATGTCAAATATCCAAAATCCCCATTTAGGCATATTCACATTTAATAGTTACCCTATTATAATATAGATCTTTGCGCCTAGGTCATATACACAATAATTCTCCTTCTTCCAAATCACAGACTATCATATATAGTATGCCCAGATCCAGATCTTAAATTACAACATATTTTCTTTTCTCAAATTAGTCACAAATCAGTCATGTCTACTTATGCATCATTCACTATTTTTTCCAAATTAAGCGTTCGTGCGTCAATCTCTTATGAGATTTGGCTCAGTCTCGTGGTAGCCTAGCTATAGAACAGAAGGAAGGAAGATAAACATAATAGTTACTATAATATTAATAAGATAGATCTACACAGAAAAACAGATCTGATAAACAAGAATATGCATAATCTCAAATTCAGATTTATAACCATGTCAAGATCATAATTAAATTTCATATCTAAAAATAACTGTACTCACCTTGGTTGGATTCTAAAAGAAAAAATGGTTGTAGTTGTTCTCTTTTAATCCTATTCAGATTGGAAGAAGAAGAAGCACTAGTTCTAGCTTAGGTTTCAGCAGAGTAGAGACGCCATTGATTTATTTTAATTAGAATTGAGGCAGCATAGTGTTACAATGGTTTAGTGTGGAGAGAACGTGGGGTTTGAGGGTGTTTAAATAGCATAGGGATCAACGAATCTGGTCAGAATTGGCGTCCAAATATAGAAAAACGAACCAGTCCTCGGATCTGGAAATAGGGGGAGGTTGACCCCTTGGTCGACCTATGCGACCCAGGTCGACCCCCTGGTCGACCTGGGTCCTAGGCCTTCCAGCCCGGGTGTGATTTGAATTTCAAACTTAAATCTGAGCTGTTTTAATTTATTTAAATTCCTGAAACATCTACGGGTCATAACTTCTTCATACGGAGTCCGATTTACGCAAACTCGGACTCTATCCCAAGCAGAATTCTAGGACGAACGCAATGGCGTAACCCGTTTCCCTTAATTCTTCTTTCAAAAATTAAGTATACTTTGTTTTGTTACTTTTATGTTCACAGAAAATACGGGGTTTTACATTCTCCCTTCCTTAAAGGATTTCATCCCCGAAATCTTCAAGTTAAGAAGAATATGTCCTACCATCCAATCACCCATCTACTCAACCATCATCCACAAGCATCCATTGCCCTTAGAAAACTTCTAATGTTGTATGAACATATGCAAAAGTGTGTGTATATGTCTCTTATCTAATGCAAAGATCAGGCGGTCTACTGATTCAGTTGACCTCCTCAATGTGAATTATGTTAGTGCCATGAGTCCAATTATGTATGCAAGAAATCCTATTTGATACACATCATTTCTATATGAGTGCATAACCGTTCATCCAAATTCAACATCCATGTGATGAGTCAATCATTTTGCATCCACAAAAATTAAAAAATGCGCATACATCCATATGCAATATGAGAGTGCTTTTGAGCCGATCTAGTGCCTAGTGTGTGTGTATGCATCCACGAGCAACCACTAGAAACCACTTGCATCCACTTGCAACCATAAAACAAAACATGTCTCAAACACATGTTTACACCCATTAGTTTCTACCTAAAGGTCTAAGACTCGATCGATAGGATACAGCCGAGTGATAGAAGCAAGTACAATTAAAACAAAAGTTCTGTTCCCATTAGACATCATTTAAGAGAATAAATCTCTAAGTATCAACCCCGAAGACCGAAATCAACATCAAATTGACATTCCGAGAATTACTCCCATTAATCAAAGTCAAAACTGGAAATCTACTTCACGCTTCGAGTAAAAACCCCTATCCTTTTCAGAAATATTCAGATACATACAGACTACTGGTACATATCAGATTATCAAATGATTCTTAGGAAACTAAGCATGATAAAACCCCACCATATCCCACAAAACCCAGAATGTATGCGTCATAGTCAACTTAACGCCCAACAAAGATACACTAAAACCCCAATCTATCACAAACAGATGAGTCGTAGCCCTTATGGGGTTTGAGACTATAGCGGGATCAGAAACAAGACTAGTATTAAAGTGCATAGTCTCAATTATAGAATCAAAATGCCAGAATAAAAAAAGAGTTTTAACTCAATAATCAGATAAGGAAACTAAACCTTCTACAAAAAATTTCCTATCTCTATCCTATCCACCAGCCATGAGAGCATTCACCTGCCCTTCAGAAGTAGGTCCTGTCCTCTGCCCTTGCCCTCGTTTCTTCGGGAAGTCCCTAGTGAAGCGTTCCATCTCACCATAGTTGAAGCAAGTGCCCTTCCTCTTTCTGCAATCCTTGTTCAGATGAGTCAAGCTTCTACAAGTAAAGCACTATTTCTCCTTCTTATCTTCAGACTTTTCATCCTTCTTTAACCAAGCAGATGGTTGAACCTTCCTCCTATCGTCTACCTCAAAGGTACCAACAAGTCCTCCACTTCGTTGAGCCAACTTCTAGCCTTGACAAACGTCTCAGTCCCATGAAGCGTTTTTCCGCACAGAAGTCCTTAAACATCTTAGAAAAAGCATCTATATGTGGAGGAAGAGATTCAAAAAGGAAAGAGGAAGGAACTCGAAACAAAGAATCGAAAGAAAGATAAATGGCTTTTGGGGATTATGTTTTTCAAAATAAACATTCCTTTTGAAAATACTTCCTTTTAAAACCTTTTTTAAAATAGTTTTCAAAAACTTTTATCTAATCTGGTAACCTTTAGCTCTGATACCAAGTGAAACACCTCATGTCCTTTAATGTCATTCACAAAGGGAATGCATTAACTTCCATGAAGCATTATAAGTAAACAGAACAGAATATTACAAGACATATACGCAAAGTAGTACTTGAAAATTTTATAACTTTATTACAGCAGAAATAGAAATAAGTTTGGTTACATCCGTCAAAATTACAATACCAAAACCCAAGTACACAAGTATCAGTATTATACCAAAATCCTTCAGAATGCATAATTTTAAAACCATAATCCCCAACATAAACAGCCACAAGAAGGTAGAGTCAAAGACAAGCAATACTTCAAGCACTTCAAGTACAGAGAATATGAATCAAGCTCCTATGTTTCCACCCTGAGCACCTGGGGAGGGGGGAACGGAAAGAAAAAGAGGCAAAAACAAACGAGGTCAGACATAAAGTCTGGTGAGTCCAGTAACTTTCAACATATAAACAGATAGTAGTATCATGACATGTAAATAAAGCTGGATGAGAGATTACAGCAACAGGAGTAGTAGGTATGCTTAAGTTAAACAGAAGAAATAGAATGATATAGACCAAGATGTGCTTCTTACCTATATCTTACTTCTCAGCACTAATACTTAGTATAACAGGATTAGGTATTACCCTACTGTCTAAACTGAAACAGAAACAGAATAATCTCTACAGAAACAGAATGTTAGTAATGGGCCTTTACCACCCCAACAGAGATAGAGGGTACAGAAACAGAATGCTAATAATGGGCCTTTACCACCCCCAACTAATGGGCCTTTACCACCCCAACAGAGACAGAAGGTACACAAATAGAATACTAATAATGGGCCTTTACCACCCCAACAGAGACAGAAGGTACAGAAACATAATACTAATAATGGGCCTTTACCACCCCAACAAAGACAGATGGTATACCAATAGAAACAGACAGAACTAGGTGTACCCTAAATTCTACCCCAAGCGATCGGCTCCCTAATACATAAATACCCTGTGTCGACCCCACAGAAGGGTGTATCATTCCCTAAAGTGGCAACCTATAGACACAGACCTATTTACAGATGTCTCGGTGTCTTACATCCTCAGAGTAGACCGGATCCATGCACACACATGACCCGGTTGGAATGCGCCATCAACACCACTCGCCATTATCAGAGTGAACCTCTTATAATTAGTTCAGTAAGCGTGTCCCGGACCCCTCCTAGTGTTGGGTCATAGTTTTGATACTAGAGAAGGGTTACTGACTAATATGGGTCCCACATAATAGATGAAACAAGTAAATACCCCTCCTAACCTTGTGTCCCCAGACTAACAGATTTCAGATGTACAAAGTTCAGATTAACTAGTTCTCAGATCAAACATACAGGTTAACAAGTTTTCAGACTAACGGATCATATATACAGATTAACAGACTTACAGATTGTTTCACCTAACCTTGTATTGGGCCTGCAGATTTACGAAACGGGTTTATTAGATTCATTCACCTAGTTGATTTAATCTTATCCACCCAACACGTTTTAGGCATCATATTTATCCAAGATTTGCATTAATTAATTACTAATGCACAGACCTCTCACATTAGGTCGGTAGCTTGTGGCTGCTGGATGTGTCGGGCGGTTCTGGGCAGACTCCTGCCACAAGCCGGACCTAACCTCGTGTCTAAGCATCTTTTAGATATGCCTACAATCTCTCACATTAGACTGACAGTTTGCAGTTGCTAGTTAAGCCGGTTGGGTCCGGGCAGGCTTCTACCGCAAACAGAGTCTAAAATCGTGTCTCAGCATTCTTATTTTTAGCTAAAGTATTCATTCACATAATATGCCAATATCAGACTAATTATGCCAATTCAACAAATTAAACTTCTTTACAGGTTACAACAGATTATTCAAAGTTCTATTAATTGTTTTGCTCAATTTTAGATCGAGCCTACAGATTTTCATACCCCAAATTTATCGTATTCAATTTCAACAGATTTAGTAGATTAGGCAATTTAACGGATTTAATCATAAAATTAAGCCTAATTTTACATGCCCAAATTATGGTCATAATTCAGAATATAACATATGCCCTAAATTTTAGTTAAATTTACATAGTACAAAATATTCTCCAAAAACTCCAAATCATGATATACAATACGAATTATGCCAAATTATAGCCTTTGATTTCAGCGTATACCAAATATCCAAAATCCCCATTTAGGCGTATTCACATTTAATAGTTACCCTTTTATAATATAGATCTTTGCGCCTAAGTCATATACACAATAATTCTCCTTCTTCCAAATCACAGACTATCATATATAGTATGCCCAGATCCAGATCTTAAATTACAACATATGTCATTTTCTCAAATTAGTCACAAATCAGTCATGTCTAGTTATGCATCATTCACTGTTTTTCCCAAATTTAGCATTCGTGCATCAATCTCTTATGAGATTTGGCTCAGGCTCGTGGTAGCCTGGCTATAGAACAGAAGGAAGGAAGAGATACATAATAGTTACTATAATATTAATAAGATAGATCTACATAGAAAAACAGATTTGGTAAACAAGAATATGCATAATCTCAAATTCAGATTTATAACCATGTCAAGATCATAATTAAATTTCATATCTGAAAATAACTGTACTCACATTGGTTGGATTCTAAAAGAAAAAGGGTTGTAGGTGTTCTTTTTTAATCCTATTTAGATTGGAAGAAGCACTAGTTTTAGCTTAGGTTTCAGTGGAGTAGAGACGCCATTGATTTATTATAATTAGAATTGAGGCAGTATAGTGTTACAATGGTTTGATGTGGAGAGAAAGTGGGGTTTAGGGGGGTTTAAATAGCATAGGGATCAACGAATCTGGTCAGAACGGGCGTCCAAATACAGAAAAATGAACCAGTCCTCGGATCTGGAAATAGGGGGAGGTCGACCCCCTAGTCGACCTATGTGACCCGGGTCGACCCCTTGGTCAACCTGGGTCCTAGGCACGAAATTTCCCGCCCAGCCCGGGTGTGTGATTTTAATTTCAAACTTAAATCTGAGCTGTTTTAATTTATTTAAATTCCTGAAACTTCCGAGGGCCATAACTTCTTCATACGGAGTCCGATTTAGGCAAACTTGGACTCTATCAAAAGCAGAATTCCGAGGCAAACGCAATGGCGTAACCCGTTTACCTTAATTCTTCTTTTAAAAATTAAGTATACTTTGTTTTGTTACTTTTATGTTCACAGAAAATATGGGGTGTTACATGCTGCTTCATTAATCCACATCTTTTGCAGTCTATAAATACACCAGGAAATGCTTAGATTGCATTTGTTATTTAAAATAAATCTGATGACTTTATAGCATGCATCCAAGTAGCTCCTTCAGGTAAACTTTGATAACGCGTACTTATTAAATCACTATTTCTTCCTTCGAATCGATTCTGTGTGCTAAGTTGACACTGATGGTTATGGTTCGGATGAAACCTATCTAATCTGTTGCGTATTTGGTCCGTAGTGTATTTGTTGGGCAGAAAATAGATAAGGTTGTGGACCACTTTTCTCTCTTTCCCATTTTGATCGGGTCAAACAGTCACTTTGAGGAATACAGAGGGACTTCTTTCCCTGTATATATAAAAGCTCGTATGCTCCTCTTCAACCCTTTATTTCCTATCGCCGCCTCCTTCATTGAAAACCCAAACCCTAGTTATTGAATTGTGAAGAAATTCTCCCTTTTTCTCGAAATAATCTCGTAGGTGAGCTCCAATTTTGTAATTAATTCTTCTTTAATTGATTTTAATCTTAAATTTAGGAACCATCGGAATAATTTCGTTCATCGTCGAATCAATTCCGACATAGCGGTTGTTATCCCCTCGCCATCGTCGTTGGTTACTTGCCTCCACCTCGAGATGGTTGTGGAGGAGGTCAGATTTAGCATTAAATGAATTGGATTATAAGTGTTTAGCCATGAATGAGTTTTTGACGGGAATGGGTTAGTTGATGTCGGGGAAGAGAAGCGGAAGAAGAAGAAGAAGAAGAAGAAGGAAAGGATGGGATCGGTTCGGCGTGGGAAGCAAAGAAGAGAAAAAGAAATGGGTTTATCCAACTGGGTCGGGTCGGAGTGAAAGGGATGAGTATGATAGAAGAAAATAAAATATGGGTATACGACCCGATCCGGATTGCTCAAGGTGCCAACTTCCGATCCGAACCGAGTTGTCTACAGGGCATGAGTTTCTGTTTCGAACCACACGGGGCCTTGACCTCCGACCCAAATCCCTTTCTTTGTGGATGTCCAATCAAAACCAAATCATTTGACCTAGAGTGTAAATACATTTAATCCAATCTAATCGAGACTAAGCATTACTTGCCAACTCAGGGACATTTAGGATAGAGCCTTTTTAGCCGAACCTTTCGGACTGCTCATAAGTGCATAACTGCATTGTTTATATCCATATTGCATTCTTATATGCTTACTTTGTATTATTGCGTATACACTTGCACACTTTAGCTCACACACCTGCACGGGGGGATACGGGCAATTTCACTCTAACTCCTACTATTGCTTCTTCAATAGCTTAGCAACCATGGAAGAAAGACGTTCGTCTAGATTAGCAGGAAGGAGAGATGTTGCCAGATCATCTGAAAATCCACCTGTAGAGGATGTATCTTCCACCTCAGATTCAGGATGGGATAGTGAGGGCCCAGATTACAAGATGGAAACTCATAATAGTGAAGCATCTTTGGGAGGTGATGTCTCTCTAGGTGAAGAGGAGGAAGGAGGGATAGGAGATAATCGTTCCCCGGACATGTTTGGAAACGTCGAAATCTTGGATTCGCCTAAAGACTCGGATGAATCAACCATTGACAATGATAGACTGATACGAATACGCCTCAAGTATGGGATTCCTCAAAAAGATACTCGGTTGCCTTCAAAAACAGATCGTCCCCATAATCCACCAGAAGGATACATGGCTATCACCAGATTAATGTGTCTAGTTGGGGAAATACCTCCGTTTCTGCCTTTTGTCGTCAATTTTCTGAGACAACTGCGGATTTCCCCCATGCAACTACATCCCAACTCCTACGCTTATTTTTACACTCTGTACATAGCATACCAAGAAATTCTAGGAGTAGAGCTTACTTTTGATGACGTTTGTTTATTTTATAACTTCAAGCACCGAACCCAAGATACTCCATCCTTCTCATACTTTGAATCAGTTCCAAAAAGATAAATCATCACTGTCCCATATAGCAGCAAGGCCGGAGATCCGAACTCTGAGTGGTTTTATATTAGACAGCAAGCAGGATGTGCCAGAAGATTGCTCAAGTCAAGAAAGGGCATCAACTTTTTGGATTTCAACTTCAAATACTTATGTTAGCACATTTAACGACTCTTATTTTTATTCGTAGTTCCTAACACAAAATAAGTGACGGTTCAAGTATACTTCGATCGTTTGCACCAGCTACTTACCGGTGATCAAAAGTTCTTGACCATCGATGAAGTCCTTAAAGATGAGTACCTCCATCGTCACGGGTTGTTATCTATCCCCGCAGTATAGGTCATGGAAAAGTCCCTTATGTATACATACCCCTAATCGAGGGGCCGATTGAAGCTTCACTTGAGCATGGAGAAAGTTCAAAGGATCCTCTAATGCCTCAAAAGATCCCTTCTCCAACATCTTCCTCTACTCAAGATGATATACTGGCGAATATACCGGCTAAGGACAGGGATAAATACATTACTCCCAAGGACACAGCCACTCCTGAAAGGCCAATTTCCCCAAAAGGGTTACCACCAGTCATCCCCCTAGGATATACTTCCACAGTAGATGAGTCCACATTTCGGGGCTTGGGAGATCTTCCCTTGCCCGAAACCTTTTATTCTCCAAAAGACTTTCCATGAAATCCTCTCACTTTTACTTCCGAGGAAGTGACTACTCCCGTAAAGTCCGGGGAGACTACATGTACTAGCATTAACCCAGGCTCTGGTCTGTTTGGGGGGGAAACATCACTTAGAAAAAACGCTGCACTTTAGTACTACACGTCACAAAACTTGATCTTTACGTTAATATTGATTCTAACATTCTCTCCTTTCTTCTTACAGGACAAATGGGGAGGAAACGTTACTATATGAGGGATGTTCGTTCGAGTATGCACCCAATGGATCCCGATGAGATGCATGACGAGCATGAAAGCAAGGGCAGAGATAATAGGAGGGATCGTCCTCCAAGGCCCTATCGATCTTCCCGTTCTAGATCTCCACACCGCAGGGACTCAGATAAGCACAAGAGCCAGATAATTTCTCATGAATGGGATAAGAATGCCCCCAAGTATTCCTCTGCGCCCAAAGATAAAACTCTACAGCATAAATCTTCAAGGAAAGCGCTCGATCCTAAAGAAAAGCAACTAGAGTCAGTGAAAGAAACCGAAAAGGGAAAATCTCTCGTGCCAACAAGGCGTTGTAACATCGATATTACTACTACAAGACCGATCATGCTTGACGATGAGAACAAGGCTAAACTGGAACTTTTAAAGAAACAATTTCCTAATCATCATTTCAGGCACATGCACGTCGTCAAAAAACTTAAACCTGTAAATCCTAATTGGGCCAACGACGTTAAGGCTTCCATATACTTTGTGGATGAACAATATAGGGAGATGAAGAGGTATGCAAGGACTCTCTCCAAAATCATTACCGATCTGGTGGCAGATGTAAAAACCATGGCCCATGCCACTGAGTATGATGCAAGGGGTATCGAAAATTCTGAGAAAGATCTAGAGGACGCCCAAGTTAAACTTGCTCTCGTACAGCGCGACGCAGATAATTATAAAAGTCAATTTGAAGAATTACAAAAGCATTATCATTCTGAGCTCAAGTCCCATAGTCAAGAGCGAATATACTTAAAGAAGCAGGCCGAGGATGCTAAATCTGTGAGTACTCGTCTCTCCCTAGAGAAAGCAGACTTAGTCAAAAAGAACACAGAGCTTGAGGCTAAATTACTGGAGGCTGAAATGAGGGCAGCTCTTGCAGAGGGGAATGCAAATACAACTCTGCAACAAGTTGAGAAAGTTAGCAAGAAGCTCGCAGATGCTCAAAGAGAGATTGACGAGAGTGATAAAACCATGGTTGGATTCTTTACTCAGGTGATCTGTCACCGAAATCTTGCTTGGCTTAAGGATTATCCTATCCCCTTAGTGTATGCCTAGGATCAGTTAGTTGAGTGGGAGAGACAGGAACTCGGAGTGGATTCAATCGACGAGAGCAAGTTGATGGAGAACTATTTGAAATGCGAGCAGATAGTCCGCTTAGCCGAAGGGCAAAAACTTATTGCTGCTGCCATGGAGGAAGAGAAACGCCAGGCCAAAGGGAAAAATACCATTGAAACCGGCTCCTCTTCTGCTACAGCCGGGGCCGTTGGTGTAGAGGGATATGACCCGGAAAGGCCGGGAATTCCCGGGGCATCTCTTTTGTCTCCTATAGTCGAGTCTACCTCCAAAGTTACTGCCGCTCAAGCTGAAAAGTCTGTTGAAGGTATTTCTACCTTTTCGCCTCAGTTTGCCAAAGCTGTTTTAACCTTTCGCCATATTATTGGACAAACAATTGAAGATCCCATGTTTTCTCCTGAGTTAATAATTGTCACATCTCACTCTATAGGTACTGAGCCTGTTGAGAAGACTGATGATTCGCAAAAAACAGCTCAAGGTGAGAAGTCCACTGAGGAGACTCGGGAGAAACAGGATGAAGTCACTACTGCAAAATATGGGAAGGGAGATGAGGGTGAGAAAGAGGAAGTTATCGACAAAGCTCCCATACCGCCTAACACCGAAACTCCTTATTGAAACACCCCACCTCCGTTTGGGTCACTCTCAAAGGGAATGCCCTAATTTTGGTGGAGGTTTATAAGTATAAGTCATAGATACACAAGACAGATATAAATACACATATTTTTGAACAGCGGAAAACAACAGAAACTTTTATTTCAGCAAAATACGTGTTACATAAACCATGCCATAATTTTCTTACAATACTTCCCAAAACATTACATTTTCATAACTGTCTTGATTTCATAACTTAAAGAAGCATAAAAACATAAGTAAACTGCATAAGTCCCCATAATTGCTATCCAAAGCCATAGTCCAAAACGAAAGAGATTCAAGCAATACATTCTTTCTCTTCAAGTTGGATGTGAAAACTGGTCAAGCTACGGTATTCCATCCCTAGGGGGGGGGACGAAAGAAAAGAAGACGAAAGAAAAGTAGAGTCAAACATAAAGCCTGAGTAAGTCTACGACTATTCAGTCTATGAATAAAGAAATGAGAATGATAAGTACAAACTGGAAATGGGAGAGCACTATAAGCTAAGTTAAGTTGTCTAGAGTCGAGTGTACTATCGTACCCCATATTAATCTCTGCACCCCATATAAACTAGTTCCCAACAGGCACCCCATAATCAGGGTGAAGTGATCCATTTCTAATGATCGGCTCCTACTCGCATAGTTACATGTACCTTACGACCCACGATGTTGTAGCTACCTATGCTGGTCCCACCATGGGGTGTATCAAGTCCCATGGTGGCGGCCCGACACAATCCTAGAATGCACAGGTATACTACTGGTGCCCAGTGCCTAATTTTTCTGCGCCGGAGTGTGTGCACGCCCGCACCCCGTTAGAACCTACACTGCTGCACCACCGCCGTCGATTTGACCTCTTACAGTCAGCCCAATAATCGTGCCCCACCCTGCCTAGTTCAGGGTATCCTGATACACCTTGTAGGGTTACTGCTGAAAAGGGTCCCCCACTACTAGGTTTTTCTATTTCTAGCCAACATGCTAAGTTGGTTAAGTGTTCTGTAAACCTAACCCCCAATCAGACTGTATAGTTTAGCATGTTCTATTTGATTAAGTATTAATTCAATTCACTTAATCCTTATCAATCCTGACTCAGCCTTAATTGTCTTATTAAAGCCTCAACCACTCACATTAGATAAGTATTGTTGTGGCTGCCTGTTGCCGGTTGGGTCCGGGCAGTCTTACGCCACAACTCAGTCTAACCTCGGATCTTTATTGGGCTCAATGTTTAACCACCCACATTGGATAGGTATTGTTGTGACTACTGGACAGCCGGGCGGTTCCGGGCAGGCTTATGTCACAACTCAATCCAACCTCGGGTTAAACACATCGTATTTTCAAAGTTTACATATTTTGTCTCTTTTCTTTTTATATGTAAATATTTGCAGCCCATTATTCAAATTCGTCTTTATTGGGTAAAATTTATTTATACCACTTAAATGTTCTCAAGGTCGTTGGCATGCGACAGACATGCCAACACATATGTTTTATATTTTTAACCCAACGTCATTACCCCCGTTTTATACGTTCGCTATAATATAACATATGTTGGGTTTAACATTTAAACCCAACTTAGCCACATGAAAAAGGGGAGGCTTAGAACATGGTGTTTATATATTCTAAGTAACATCAAAAGGGGTATGTCTTCGCATGAACTTGCAACATAACGATCTAATTAACATAAATTTGGCACTTGTGAACTTGCATTGTAATAGCATATAATCTTAACATAAAACATATCTAAACTTGAAACATGGTTTTAAATCTAGTCATGTAAACTTGCATTTAAAATGTAAATCTAACTTAATTATGTGTCGCATATATTATCATATGGTTTTGATAACCACATAGGCCTAAAACATATTTTCAATTAGACATAACACCAAACGAAGTCTAGTCATGTTCATAAAATTAACACAAGTTCACAAAGATTCTTGTTTTTGTCACTAATACAAAAGTATGGTTTTCACTTGAATCATAACGCCTATTTTAACATAAATTCATGTGAACCATAACACCCAAATGGATCCAACTACGCTAAAAATGATCATAAAAATATACATAGAAGGATCTAAAATCATGTTGGCATAATGGTGAATCATATACTTGCATGAATCTCAACTTTGTTGTAATAAACTACCACAAACATATAGTCGTTAACTTTCAACATGAATCATATACTTGCAAATATCCAATAGGTCTAACATCATTATACCACAACATCCCAAATCTATTCATAACTAGAATCATAGCAACATACAATTATGAATTATCATCACCACAAATTAAGTACAATTCCATTTCTCATTTTACACAAATCAACTCAATTATTCATTCACATTGGAATAACACTCTACTTACAACGTATGACAAATCTTCAATTCAGGATTCTGAATTCTGAATTTGGAGATGCTATCCTTTGTTGTAGGTGTCGATTTGATTTAGTTGTCATTGCTTTAAGCTTTCGAATCGAATCCTAATTGTCTTTCAATTTTTGATGGCTACTCCTAGTCTTTCTTCAGCAGCATGACGGTCTCATTCCCATTTTTATTTGTATGAATTAGGTGGAGTCTTAGGTCCTATTTATAGAGTTTGTGAATTGATTCGAGCCGTCAATGGAGCTCAGATTAATATTAGTCGTTCGTTTGAAAGAGAGACCAATCAGGAGCTGACACCTAGCCCTAATGACAAGACAAGGCTCAGAAATTCGGCCAAGCACAGACCAGGCCAGCCAGGAGGGGCTGGGTTCGACCTGGCTCAGGGGCCAGGTCGACTACCCAATCGACCCCTAGGTCGACTACATAGTCGACCTGGGTGGCCCTGGTCGACTACCCAGTCGACCTGAGTGCCTTGGGCAGGAAAATTCCCGCCCAGCCCAATCTGGGTCCGATTTTTGAAATTTGAATTTGTTTCTGAGCTGTTTCCATCTGTTTGAATTTTAAACTGAATTCTGAAACTTCCGGAGGCCATATCTCCCTCATACGGAGTCCGTTTTACGCAAACTCGGACTCTATCTCAAGCAGAATTCCGAGACGAACGCAATGGCATATCCCGTTTCCCTTAATTCTTTGATTTGAAATTAATTATACTTTAATTTGTGAATTTCACTGCTATAGAATACACGGGGTGTTACATTCTCCCCCACTTAAAAGGATTTCGTCCTCGAAATCTTCAAGTTTAGGAAGAATGTATATCCTAACATGCAAACGTCCATCTACTCATCCATCAAACACGAGCATCCATTGTCCTTAAAAGACTTCTAATGCTTCATGATCATATGCAAGTGTGTGTACATGTACTTATCCAATGCAAAATCAGGCGGTCTACTGATTCAGTTGACCTCCTTATTGCAAATTATGTACATGTCATGAATCCATTTTGTATGCAAATTTTCCTATTTATGATTCTACATGAGTGCACAATCATTCATATATAAATGCAACATCCATATGACAACACATTAAATTTCAACCATACACGAATGCAAACACATATATGTATATGCAATATGAGGTGACTGAGCCGATCTAAAACCTAGATTGTGTGTGTATATGCAACCATGAGCAACCACGAGCAATCGCTTGCAACCACTTGCAATCATCATCCATAACATGCTTCAATTACATGTTTTCACCCAAAGGGTTTCTACCTAAAAGATAAGGTCGAGGAGTTGTACCTAAAAAGATAGATAAAAGCGCAACTTAAGGAAAAAGAAAGATCAAAGATGTACCCTCAAAAAGAAAAGGGTAGGCTGCGCGTATTCTAGCCTCAGTTTCCCAAGTCGCGTCTTCCTTGGCGTCGCTCCACTGAACTTTGACGAGCTTGACTTCGCGGTTGCGTAGCTTTTTCACTTCAGTTCCTAAGATGCGTGTTGGAACTCTCCTCACGGTTGCTTCGCGTTCCACTTCGGCTTCTTCTAGAATGCTAGGCTCTACTATTTCAGCAGACTCATGTAAACACTTCCGGAGGTGAGAAACATGAAAGACGTTGTGAACTCCGGCCAGCTTTTTGGGTAGCTCTAATCTATAGGCCATCTTCCCAACCTTCTCGATGATAGGTAACGAGCCCACGAACCTTGGTGCTAGCTTCCCTGTGGTTCCAAAACGAACAACGTTCCTTAGAGGAGATACCTTAAGAAAAACCCTGTCTCCAACCTCAAATTCAAGGTCGGTCCTCCTCTTGTCTGCGTAGTATTTCTGCCTATCTTGGGTCGTCTTCATCCTTCTTCGTATCAAGTCTACTTTCTCCGAAGTCTCTCGGATCATATCTGGTCCAAGTATGAGTTTGTCAGTAGACTCCCACCAACAAGTGGGCGATCGGCACGGTCTTCAATATAAAGCTTTGAAGGGCGCCATTCCGATGGTGGCTTGGTAGCTGTTGTTTTAGGAAAATTCCACCAAAGGAAGATGTTCTTCCCACGTCCCTCTGAAGTCAAGGACGCACAGTCTTAAAAGGTCTTCCAAAGCTCTGTTCACTCTTTCTGTCTGGCCGTCGGTTTGGGGGTGATAGGCTGTACTCAAGCATAACTGTGTGCCTACCGCTTCTTGCAGACTCCACCAAAACTCACTTGTGAAGATAGGGTCTCGGTTACTAACAATGCTGAAGGGTATTCCATGGAGTCGAACAATTTCCTTGAGATAAAGAGAAGCTAGGGATGATGCAGTCCTTTTACTCTTGACAGGTAAAAAGTGGGCGCTTTTAGTAAGCCTATCCACTATTACCCAAATGCTAGTGTTGCTTCTTCTAGACCTAGGCAGCCCATCAATGAAGTCCATTGAGATGCTATCCCACTTCCACTGCGGGACCTCTAGAGGATGGAGCAGACCGCCAGGCCTTTTCCGTTCCGCCTTAACCTGTTGGCACACCATACACATGGAAACGAAATCTGCAACGTCCTTCTTCATGCTGCTCCAAAAGAAAGTTCTCTTTATGTCCTTGTACATTTTGTCCCCGCCTGGATGTATCGTCATCTTGGAGTGATGTGCTTCCTCGAGAACCATCTTTACCAAATCTCTTGTCCGTGGGACGCATAGTCTTCCGTCTCGCCTTAGCCAACCCTTATCGTCGATGGAGTATCTGTTGAGGTGACTTGAAGTCTCACCCCTAATTAGCCTATCAATCGTCTCCACAAGCTGAGGGTCTTCGCGTTGTGCTGTCCCTATTGAGTCCACTAAAGTCGGGCGTACTTCGAGAGATGCTAGCAAGCCCGGTACAAAATCGGAGGAGGGCCTAAAGTCAAAGCTGGCTATAAACTCTAGGCTTTGCCTTTCAACAAACAGCGGGCTTAGGGTCAGTTTCTTTCGGCTCAACGCGTCTGCCACTACGTTGCCTTTTCCCGGTGCATAGGAGATCTCGAAATCGTATAAGGCAAGAAACTCCATCCACCTTTGTTGCCTCAAGTTAAGATCTTTCTACGAGAAAAGATATTTCAATGATTTATGGTCAGTGTAAAGTTCGAACTTCTCAACTAGGAGATAGTGTCGCCAAGACTTAAGCGCAAAGACGATGGCGGCCAACTCGAGATCATGGGTTGGGTAGTTCTTTTCATGCACTTTCAACTGTCTCCCTCCATAAGCTACTACCCTTCCTTCTTGCATTAAGACAGCGCCTAGTCCTGTCCCACATGCATGTGTATAAACTGTGAACATCTTGCTTCCATCTGGCAACGTCAGAACTGGGGCTGTTGTAAGAGCCCTTTTTAGTCGTTGGAAAGCAAACACGCAATCCAAGTCCCAATTGAACACTAGATTCTTCTTTGTCAGCCTTGTGAGCGGAGCTGAGATTTTCGCAAAATCCCTTATGAATTTTCGGTAGAAACCTGCTAGTCCTAGAAAACTTCAGACCTCAGTTGCATTCCTTGGTGTCTTCCAATCCTGTACCGCTACTACTTTAGTAAGGTCCACAGCTAACCCTTCTTTGGATACTATGTGCCCAAGGAACCTTACTTCCTCTCTCCAAAAGTGGCATTTGGAGAACTTGGCTTTTAACTGATGGATTCGCAGAGTTTCCATGATTGCCCTTAAGTGCTGAGCATGTTCTTCTTCACTCTTTGAGAAGATCAAGATATCGTCTACGAAGACCACTACGAACTTGTTGAGGAATTCCCTGAACACCCTACTCATAAGGTCCACGAAGTAAGCGAGTGCATTTGTCAAGCCGAAAGGCATGACAAGACATTCAAAGAAGCCGTCTGGGATTCTGAATGCTGTCTTATCGATGCTATCTTCAGCCACCCTTAGCTGATGAAAACCGGTCGCCAAATCGAGTTGGGAGAAAATAGACGCTCCTACAAGTTGATCAAACAGATCGTCAATTCTGGGGAGAGGGTGCCTATTCTTTTTCGTTAGCTTGTTGAGCTCCCTATAGTCAACACATAGACAGAGTGAACCATCCACCTTTATGGCGAACACCACTGGAGCGCCCCATTCTGAAATGCTCCTTCTAATGAACCCCTTCTCTAGAAGCTCTTTAATCTGTTTACTGAGCTCTTTCCTTTCCCGTGGAGCCATGTGTCTAACGGGCAACACAACGGGCTTTGCATTATCTACAAGATATATGCGGAAGTCTATCTCCCGCTTCAGAGGTAAGCCCTTCACCTCTTCGAAGACATCCGAATATTCACGGACCACTTTAACCGATTGCAAACTCTCAACAGAAGCATCTAGCGATTCAAGATAACTAAGCATAACCGCATACGAGGGATTACAAGTAATTTCCAGAGTGTTACCGAGTTGGGTCAGAAGCCTAACCACCCTTTTCTCACAATCAAGGATGGCACCATTATTGGATAGCCAATCCATGCCCAAAATAAAACCATATCCCAAGAAGCCCAAAACAAAGGCACTACATCTAAATTCTACGCTTAGAATAGAAATTTCCAATCCCACACAGATCATAGACAAATGAGCTGGACCCCCAATTGGATTTGAAACAATTAAGGGGTCCTCTACCATACTAGTTTCTAGGTGCAGAGATTCTACTAAATCAGATGAAATAAAGGAGTGTGATGCGCCAGAATCAAATAAAGTGCGAAATGGGTGATCATAAAGATAAACTACACTTTCTACGGAAGTATTTATACCTTGCTGTTGCAGAGGTGGCGCTTCTAGCACATGAACCTGTGCCCCTGAGGTGGATCCAGCCCTTTGCCCCTGCCCTCGCTTCTTTGGGCAATCCTTAGCTATGTGGCCTGTCTCACCGCAAGAAAAGCACCCACCATTCAACTTGGCCTTCTTTTTCCGGCAATCTTTCACTAAGTGCCCCACTTTGCCACAGAAATTACACTTCCTCTTCTCTTTGTTGTCTTTCCCTCCCTTCTTAAAGTCTGTCTTCTTAGGCTATAAACCCTCTTTCTTCCCATGAGAGCCTTCTGCCTTTGTCTCCTTCTTGCCCTTATCCTCTTCGTTCAGCAATGCCATCTGCACCAACCCTTCATACGTAGCTCCCATGGGTATATGGGTCATGGCCAAACTGTGTAATGGCTCATTCAATCCTTTGACAAAGCGGAGAGCCTTCTTATGCGGAGTGTTGACTAGGTCCAGTCCGAACCTAGCCAGCTGATCAAACTGATTAACGTACTCTTTGACTTTCATATTCCCTTGCTTAAGAAATAAGAAATTTTCCAACTGAAGACTCCTTTCAGCTTCTGAGAGAAATTTAGCCTCAAACCTTGCCCTAAAGTCCTCCCATGTTTCCACTGGTCTTTCTGCATTGGTAACTTCCCACCAGTAGGAAGCCTCACCTTTAAGTAGCCATACTGCCAGTTGTACCTTCTGCCTATCTTCTACTTCAAAGATGACGAATAAGTCCTCGGTTTCTTTCAGCCGATTCCTGGCTGCCACGAAGGACTCGGTTCCATGAAAGTCCTTCCCTCCCATAGCTTTGAAATCTTTACATATCCTAGCAAAAGTATTACCATGCGGAGGAGGTGGAGGAAGAGGTGCTGCTACAGCTGGATGATTTCCTGCAGTTGGGGGAGGAGGAACAGTGGGACCTGGCTGATTGGCCCTTGCTTCTAAGAATCGTCTGAACCAACCAGGTATTGGTACACCCTCTGGCAAGTTAAGTTCTTCGGACATGCTGAAACAAAAAGGATAGATTCAAAACGAAGGGTAAAAGATAGTACCTATGGCTTTGGGGGACTATGCCTATTTAAAATAAAATAACATTTAATCTTTAAAAATGCTTCTTTAAATTTTCTTTTGAAAATAAATTTTCAAAACTTTTTATCTTATCTGGTAAACCTATGCTCTGATACCAAGTGAAACACCCCACCTCCGTTTGGGTCACTCTCAAAGGGAATGCCCTAATTTTGGTGGAGGTTTATAAGTATAAGTCACAGACACACAAGACAGATATAAATACACATATTTTTGAACAGCGGAAAACAACAGCAACTTTTTTTTAAGCAAAATACGTGTTACATAAACCATGCCATAATTGTCTTACAATACTTCCCAAAACATTACATTTTCATAACTGTCTAGATTTCATAACTTAAAGAAGCATAAAAACATAAGTAAACTGCATAAGTCCCCATAATTGCTATCGAAAGCCATAGTCCAAAACGAAAGAGATTCAAGCATTACATTCTTTCTCTTCAAGCTGGATGTGAAAACTGGTCAAGCTGCGGTATTCCCTCCCTGTGGACCTGGGGGGGAAACGGAAGCAAAGAAGACGAAAGAAAAGTAGAGTCAGACATAAAGCCTGAGTAAGTCTAGGACTATTCAGTCTATGAATAAAGAAATGAGCATGATAAGTACAAACTGGAAATGGGAGAGCACTATAAGCTAAGTTAAGTTGTCTAGAGTCGAGTGTACTATCGTACCCCATATTACTCTTTGCACCCCATATAAACTAGTTCCCAACAGGCACCCCATAATCAGGGTGAAGTGATCCATTTCTAATGATCGACTCCTACTCGCATAGTTACATGTACCTTACGGCCCCCGATGTTGTAGCTACCTATGCTGGTCCCACCATGGGGTGTATCAAGTCCCATGGTGGCGGACCGACACAATTCTAGAATGCACAGGTATACTACTGGTGCCCAGTGCCTAATTTTTCTGTGCC
The DNA here is from genome assembly GCA_030737875.1 of Allium sativum. Classification (NCBI taxonomy): domain Eukaryota; kingdom Viridiplantae; phylum Streptophyta; class Magnoliopsida; order Asparagales; family Amaryllidaceae; genus Allium; species Allium sativum. Next base: position 799,348,408 of record CM060922.1, read on the forward strand.
GGAGTGTGTGCACGCCCGCACCCCGTTAGAATCTACACTGCTGCACCACCACCGTCGATTTGACCTCTTACAGTCAGCCCAGTTATCGTGCCCCACCCTGCCTAGTTCAGGGTATCCTGATACACCTTGTAGGGTTACAGCTGAAAAGGGTCCCCCGCTACTAGGTTTTTCTATTTCTAGCCAACATGCTAAGTTGGTTAAGTGTTCTGTAAACCTAACCCCCAATTAGTCTGTATTGTTTAGCATGTTCAATTTGATTAAGTATTAATTCAATTCACTAAATCCTTATCAATCCTGACTCAGCCTTAATTATCTTATTAAAGCCTCAACCACTCACATTAGACAGGTATTGTTGTGGCTGCCTGTTGCCGGTTGGGTTCGGGCAGTCTTACGTCACAACTTAGTCTAACCTCGGGTCTTTATTGGGCTCAATGTTTAACCACCCACATTGGATAGGTATTGTTGTGACAACTGGACAACCGGGCGGTTCCGGGCAGGTTTATGTCACAACTCAATCCAACCTCGGGTTAAACACATCGTATTTTCTAAGTTTACATATTTTGACTCTTTTCTTTTTATATGTAAATATTTGCAGCCCATTATTCAAATTCATCTTTATTGGGTAAAATTTATTTATACCACTTAAATGTTCTCAAGGTCGTTGGCATGCGACAGACATGCCAACACATATGTTTTATATTTTTAACCCAACGTCATTACCCCCGTTTTATACGTTCGCTATAACATAACATATGTTGGGTTTAACATTTAAACCCAACTTAGCCACATGAAAAAGGGGAGGCTTAGAACATGGTGTTTATATATTCTAAGTAACATCAAAAGGGGTATGTGTTCGCATGAACTTGCAACATAACGATCTAATTAACATAAATTTGGCACTTGTGAACCTGCATTGTAATAGCATATAATCTTAACATAAAACATATCTAAACATGAAACATGGTTTTAAATCTAGTCATGTAAACTTGCATTGAAAATGTAAATCTAACTTAATTATGTGTCGCATATATTATCATATGGTTTTGATAACCACATAGGCCTAAAACATATTTTCAATTAGGCATAACACCAAACGAAGTCTAGTCATGTTCATAAAATTAACACAAGTTCACAAAGATTCTTTCTTTTGTCACTAATACAAAAGTATGGTTTTCACTTGAATCATAACGCCTATTTTAACATAAATTCATGTGAATCATAACACCCAAATGGATCCAACTACGCTAAAAATGATCATAAAAATATACATAAAAGGATCTAAAATCATGTTGGCATAATGGTGAATCATATACTTGCATGAATCTCAACTTTGTTGTAATAAACTACCACAAACATATAGTTGTTAACTTTCAACATGAATCATATACTTGCAAATATCCAATAGGTCTAACATCATTATACCACAACATCTCAAATCTATTCATAACTAGAATCATAGCAACATACAATTATGAATTATCATCACCACAAATTAAGTACAATTCCATTTCCCATTTTACACAAATAAACTCAATTATTCATTCACATCGGAATAGCACTCTTCTTACAACGTATGACGAATCTTCAATTTAGGATTCTGAATTCTGAATTTGGAGATGCTATCCTTTGTTGTAGGCGTTGATTTGATTTAGTTGTCGTTGCTTTAAGCTTTCGAATCGAATCCTAATCGTCTTACAATTTTTAACGGCTACTCCTAGTCTTTCTTCAGCAGCATGACGGTCTCATTCTCATTTTTATTTGTATGAATTAGGTGGAGTCTTAGGTCCTTTTTATAGAGTTTGTGAATTGATTCGAGCCGTCGATGGAGCTTAGATTAATATTAGCCGTTCGTTTGAAAGAGAGACCAATCAGGAGCTAACACCTAGCCCTAGTGACCAGACAAGGCTCAGAAATTCGGCCAAGCACAGACCAGGCCAGCCAGGAGGGGCTGGGTTCGACCTGGCTTAGGGGCCAGGTCGACTACCCAGTCGACCCCCAGGTCGACTACATAGTCGACCTGGGTGCCTTGGGCGGGAAAATTTCCGCCCAGCCCAATCTGGGTCCGATTTTTGAAATTTGAATTTGTTTCTGAGCTGTTTCCATCTGTTTGAATTTTAAACTGAATTCTGAAACTTCCGGACGCCATATCTCCCTCATACGGAGTCCGTTTTACGCAAACTCGGACTCTATCTCAAGCAGAATTCCGAGACGAACGCAATGGCATATCACGTTTCCCTTAATTCTTTGATTTGAAATTAATTATACTTTAATTTGTTAATTTCACTGTTAAAGAATACACGGGGTGTTACACTTATGATGAGGGGATTATAGGTGCTCCAATAGATGATGGCGGTGACGACGGGCATGAGGAGGATGTAGATGTCGCTATCACCGGGGATTCGGGGAACAATGACAACATGACCCTGGCGGAGAATAAAGCCAAGTAGGATACGGATCTAAAGGCAAAGTCCGAAAATATGGAACTTGAAGATGCCAAACCCCATGCAATAGTTCACCCCAAATCCAAGGTAATTATTAAATTATCTACCAGGTCTATCCCTGAGGAGCTTGCCCAAAAGTCTCCTACCGATCCTAACCCTCCAACTTCTGGGAAGACGGAGCAAAAGAGCATTGTGTCTGACGCTGAAAGAGAAGCAAGGAATGCTCTCAAAGCTGCTAAGAAAGCCAAGTCCATCCCGAAATCCAAGTGAAAATGGGTTTCAACTTTTGTCTTGATTTTCCAATGGCATGTTGTTGTTGTAGCGAGTGCGGCCCTCGCATATTTTGCTTAGTTTTCCTGTATAAACTCAAGTGTTTGTGAATAAAGTAGTTTGTTCCCTGCAATGTCAAATATTTGCAAGTTCATCATTTAAGTAGGATGGAATCGATAGATAACACGTCATATCACAGTCATACGATAAAGTCGTTAATAATAACAGTAAACAATATACACTGCGGACATGCGTATGTGTATGCCCCTAATCAATCTTGAATAGACTGCCTGACTGAGGTTTGTTCGAGATTGATTAAGCTTAGTGTTCAGTTGCCCCCAGCTCTCTGGCGGGGCCAACTTTTCTTTGTCGTTGATGCTTTTCTTCTTAGCATCTTTATACTCTCATGTCTCATAACCAGGTTAGACTATCGTTAAGGCGGTCTCTTATCGGGGTGCACCTTCACGCCTCAAGGGATGTCGTCTTCCCGTCCTTTATACTTTCTCTCGTTCCATGAGAGTTAGAGTTAGGAATGTCATCTTCCCATTCCTTATATCTTGTTACACAAACGGTCGTTTCGTTTGCTTCTGCACGTGAATTGTCCTCAATCTTTTAAGCTTAATTTAATGTTTAGCATTCCATAATCAGGGTAGAACAGCCATAGAAGATAAACACAATGCAGGAAAAGTAAATGACAAATGATATTTTTATAGTGGTTCAACTAAGTCGTAGCCTACATCCACTTTATAATCCTTTGTTCATACAAACAGACTTTTCAAGGCAAGTCGTTCCTTTTTACATAGTTTATAAAAAAAACACTTCATATCTAACTCAAATATCACCGCAAGTGTTGAGCATTCCAAGCTCTGGGAATCTCTTCGCCATCTACGGTCGTTAGCTTGAAGGCTCCTGTATGAAGCTTCCGTTGGATGGCATACGTCCCTTCCCACTTTGGACCCAATTGGATTGGAGGCAGGAAGACTCGTTTCAACACTAAGTCCCCAGGTTCGAACGTTCGAGGTTGAACCCTAATGTCATAGTATCATGCCACTTGGCGTCTGTGTCTAGAGGCTCGCAAGTCCGCTTCATCCCTCTTTTCTTCCACCATGTCTAGGGATTCAAGAAGGAGCGCATTATTCGTCATTGGATCGTAGTGAATTGTCTGATGAGAAGGAACTTTAAGCTCCACTGGAATCACTACTTCCGACCCGAAAGAAAGCGAGAATGGGGTATGACCTGTCACTGTCTTGAAGGTTGTTCGATATGCCCACAAAGCTAATACCCACTCGTCAACCCACATGGCTTTTGCTTTCTCTAATCGCCTTTTCAGAATGGACTTGATGACCTTGTTTATTGCTTCGACTTGTCCATTTGATTGAGGATGAGCTACCGCGGTGTATATATTATCAATCTTATATTTTTGACAGAATTATCTGAACTCTGTGCTATCAAACCGAGTCCCGTTGTCAGTTGTGATTGTCCTCGGTATCCCAAATCGACAGATGATATTACTGACTATGAAGTTTATCATCTTTTTCGTAGTTATTGTTGTCAGTGCTTTGGCTTCCGCCCATTTTGTGAAATAATCTAATCCACCGCTACGATCACATACTTCGTTCCTCCTTTGGCGATTGGTAAAACACCAATAATATCAATTCCCCACATGGCAAACGGCCATGGACTTACCATTGACTTAAGCTGAGTCGGAGGCGCTATGAAAATTTTAGCGAATCTCTGACACTTGTCGCAGCGTCGTGAGTAATCAGCTGCATCTTTATTTATGGTATGTGTAACACCCCGTATGTTGAATAACTTGTTATAATATAAATCAGGGCAGAATTAAATTTTAAAATCTGAATTAGGGGAAACGGGCTATGCCATTGTGTTCATCTCGGAAAAATACGCGAAATAGAGTCCGAGTTTTCGAAAATCAGAGTCCGTATGACCCAGTTAAGGCCCGAAGAAGTTTTCAGAAATTCAAAACAGATTTGAATACAAAAATTTAAACATTTCAGAAGAGGCGGGAAAATTCCCGCCAAGTAGAGGGAGTCGACCCTAGGGTCGACATTGGTGTCGACCCCCTCCCTAGGGGTCGACCCAAGGGTCGACCCAGGGGTCGACACAGGGGTCGACCCCCCCTGTCGGTCCGTGTGACCTGGGTGCACCATTTTGGCTTTTGGGCTGTGCTGGTGGCTAGTGACGAAATCTGACGGCTCTAATCTGATTTAGGGTTAATCTAATGGCCTAAAACACCTAACTAATCTATAAATACACCCTAAGACTACCCTAATTCATACTTAAAATAGATACAACGTCGTCATGCCGTCAAAATGCAACTTGAAGGAGCCTCCATCAAATTAAAGAGGAAGATAGCTTCTCAAATCAACTCCTAATCAACTCTAGCAACTTAATCTTCTTCTTAGGAGTGCTAATCAACAAGTTGTGAGTTTCTATAGCCTTAATGACCAATTGTTGAAATGATTATGATAGGATATAATGAGGTTATGGCTATGAATGTGGATCAATGCAAGATTATGTTATCATATGCTATGTGTTTGTGATGTTATGCAAGTTATGAAAGTCATATCCTATGTGATCATGATGTTATGCAAGTTATGCAAGTTATATCCTATGTGATCATGATGTTATGCAAGTTATGCAAGTTATATGCTACATGTCCATGATGTTATGCAAGTTATGCAAGTCATATGCTACATGTTCATGATGTTATGTAAGTTATGCAAGTTATATGCTATATGATCATGATGTTATGCAAGTTATGCAAGTGTTAGGCTATGTGTTCATGATGCTAGTTATGCAAATTGCTACGATAAACATTGATCCATTATGACACCATGTTATGCAAGTTTGGTGTTTGATTATATGCAAGTTCATATATGATATGTTATGCAAGTTTGGTATATGATTATATGCAAGTTCATATAAGACATGTTATGCAAGTTTGGTGTTTGATTATATGCAAGTAACATGTGCAAGTTTACACCTTAGTATGATATGCATACATATGCAAGTTAACCCCTTAGCATGTCATACATACATATGCAAGTTTACCCCTTTGTATGGCATAAGTCACTTATGCAAGTTAACCTCTTTATGACATATGCGATTCATGCAGGTTTGGGTTGGTTATTTATGCTAGTTGGGTTTGATGCTATATGCATGTTGACACCTTTAAAAAACCATGTTGGTTGAACCCATTGTATTTGTGATGAATCTTCCCTTTTATGTCATGTTAGCGAATTACGTAGGGAACGATGGGGTTAATATACATGTTAATGAAATGGTGTGAAGTTGGTATGATTATGCATACCATAAAGTGGATGGACATAATTGAGTCAACTATGTACATCGTTAAAATTGGAATTAATTAGGGAAAAATTAATTCGAAATGTGGGGGTGATTAATTAGTTGAAATTAATCGACTAAGACATGAGGTTGGACCCTTTTGTAGCATAAGACTGCCCGGAACCGACCGGCAAATCCAGTGGCTACAAATGATTGGCCCAATGTGAGAAGTCTTAGGCACAAACTAAATACGTGAAAAGTGTAAAGACACGAGGTTAGACTCGGTTATGGCGTAAGGCTGCCCGGACCCAACCGACAAATCCAGCTGCCATAAAAGATAGTCTAATGTGAGAGGTCTTTACAACGGTTACGTTCTTAATCAATTAAGAAACACTTAACCAGATAAGCATGTAGTGGGGCATGAGGGGTTAAGTGGGTGCCTTGGGTAGCATGTGGAAATCAAGTAAGTGCCTTGGGTAGCATGTGGAAATCTAGTGGGTTGCCTTCGGTGGCAATAGAAAATACGATTAGAATACTTAACCAAGTGGAAACATGTAATTTAAACATGATTAAAGTGTTAAGTGGGATGCACTAGATAAAGGGACAAGCTTAGGTGGGTAGCTTGTGGGGGCCCATTTCAACCAGTAACCCATATGTATCTTATTGGGCTCGACCCATGTCGAGGAAGGGACACGCGTACTGGGCTTGACTATAAGAGGCCAACACAGGTTAGCGGTGGAAACGCGAGTCCAACGGGTTTCATATGCGTGTGTGGACCCGGGCTGGTAGGTAAGACGTTGTTGCATCGTGTAGGTATAAGCCGTGCACCATTGGTTGTATCGGGTTGCCACTTTGGGGAGTGATACACCCCCACTGTGGGGCCAGCACGGGTATCTACGGTAGGGAGCCGATCGCTTGGGGAGTAGTGGGTACACCTAGTGGAGATAGGGGCAGACGGCACCTATGTAGTCAGCTAGGGGTACACGAAACTACTGGGTAAATTTTCTAAGTCCTTGGGTGGGATCAACCTTTAAGTAGGAATGACTGGTGTGTTGCAGTTAGTAATTACCCTTGGGTGGGTAGATGCGTCTTTACCGTTATCTTAGTTCATCCTATGTCTAGTTGGCTACTTATTGTAGTCATTTATCCCCAGTCATCCCGTACCAAGTTTATATCATACCCTAATTACTTTAATGATTGTGTTGTTAAAGTTATAGGGCTCACTCAGACTTATGTCTGACCCCGTTGTTTTTATCTTTTTCCCTCTCAGGTCCTCAGGTTGGGCCTAGCACTAGTGGGCTTTGATCAGATTTCTTTATCTATCTTTTGGAGCTTGGACCGTGATGTAAAGCCCAGCTTATCTTTTCTATTATGGCTATTGTTTATGTAGTGGGATTATGTACTTATGTTTTTATCAGGATGGATATTTAGTACTTGACTCTTTATGGTGTTGTAACTAAACATGTTTACCTTCTGCTGCAATGAAATGATGTTTTAGATTTTCAAGTATTTATATCTGTCTTGTTGTAATTTTTCTGTTCTATATTCACTTAAAATGCTCCACCAAAGTTAAGGCATTCCCTTAGTGAGTGACCTTAGCGGGTGTGGTGTGTTACACGTGGTATCAGAGCTGAAGGTTACCAGAACAGATAAAATTTTTAGAAAACTATTTTTCTAAAAACATTTTTGGAACAAGTATTTTCAAAAACATGTCTTTTAAGAGAAAAGTTTTTGAAAGAAAAGTATAATCCCCAATAGCCATATCTTTATCTTTTGAATTCTCCGTTTTGAATCTTTCCTTTTTCGTTTCAGCATGGCTGAAGATCTTAACTTTCCGGAGGGTCTGCCGATACCAGTATGGTGTAGGAGATTGATGGAGGCTAGGGCCGCCACTGCGGGTCCAGCAAATGTCCCTCCACCCACAGTAGCACCCGATCTTCCTCCTCCCCCTCCTCCTCCTCGCACAGATACTTTTGCTAAGACTTGCAAGGAATTTAAGGCTATGGGAGGGAAATCTTTTCAAGGATCAGAAACTTTTGTGGAAGCAAGAGATTGGCTTAAGGAGGTGGAAGAGTTGATATATATCTTTGAGATGGAAGAGGGAAAGAAAGTCAAGTTAGCTGCTTGGTTAATGAAGGGAGAGGCCTCATTCTGGTGGGAGGTCACTAATGGAGAACGCCCTGTTGACTCTTGGGCGGATTTCAGGCAAAGATTTGTGGCAAAGTTTCTCTCAAGGGCGGAGGAAAACTTGTATATGGAAAGGTTCTTGACTCTAAAGCAAGGGAACCTATCAGTGAAGGAATATGTCAACAAGTTTAATCAATTGGCAAGGTTTGGCATAGACATGGTGAATACACCGGAGAAGAAGGCTTTGAGGTTCGTTAAAGGCTTGAATGAACCGATGCATGGATTGGCTATGACTCACATCCCTATGGGGGCCACCTTTGAGAAGCTAGTAGACATGGCACTCATGCATGAGGAAGAGAAGGGTCCCAATGCTAATAAGGCACCCGAGAAGAAGGAGATCAAAAGAGACCTCAACAGCAATAGCAAAACAAGGGTGGGAAAAGCAACAGTGGCAAGGGAAAGAAGAAGTGCTTCAATTGCGGGACACCAGGCCACCTAAGCAAAGATTGTTGGAAGAAGAAGAAGAAGACGGGCTGCTTCCACTGTGGCGAAGCAGGGCATCTAGTGAAGGATTGCCCTAAGAAGGGGCAAAGGACGGGATCTACCTCAGGGGGACAGGTGCAAGCTCTTATGGCACCAGGTCAGGCAAGGGGGCAAGTTCAGGCTCTCGCGGTTCCACCGATTCAGGAAAGAGGTAGAACTATTTCCGTTGAAAGTCTGGTTTTTCTGTTTGATCATCCTGTCCGTACATTGTTTGACTCTGGCGCATCGCATTCGTTTATCTCATTATCATTAGTTGAGTCACTGCACTTAGACACCAGTCTAGTAGATGATCCCTTGGTTGTTTCAAACCCAATTGGGGGCTCCACTTATTTGTCCATGATATGTTTGGGTTTGAAGATTTCTATACTTAGCATTGAGTTTAGATGTGATGCTTTTGTTTTGGGCTTCACGGGCTATGGGTTGATTTTGGGCATGGACTGGTTATCCAGTAATGGTGTCGTTCTTGATTGCGAAAGGAGAGTTGTTAGGATCATGACCCGTTTGGGGAACACTCTCGAGATCTCTTGTAATCCCATGGATTCTGTTATGCTAAGTTATCTTGAATCGCTTGACGCTTCGGTCGAGAGTTTGCGATCTGTTAGAGTGGTCCGAGAGTACTCGGATGTGTTTGAGGAGGTGAAGGGCTTACCTCCGAAGCGGGAGATAGACTTCCGAATATATCTTGTGGACAATGCTAAACCAGTATCTTTACCAGTGCGCCACATGGCTCCTCGTGAGAGGAGGGAACTCCATAAGCAAGTAGGGGAGTTGCTTGAGAAGGGGTTCATAAGACGAAGTATATCGGAGTGGGGTGCTCCAGTAGTTTTTGCCACGAAGGTGGATGGGTCTCTCAGACTTTGTGTAGACTATAGAGAACTCAACAAGCTCACAAAGAAGAATAGACACCCATTGCCGAGGATTGATGATCTTTTTGATCAGTTGGTTGGCGCTTCAGTATTTTCGCAGTTGGACTTAGCCACGGGGTTTCATCAGTTGAGGGTGGCTGAGGATAGCATAGACAAGACTGCCTTCAGGACTCCGGATGGTTTCTATGAGTGGCTGGTGATGCCATTTGGTTTGACGAACGCCCCAGCATACTTTGTTGATTTGATGAGTAGGGTGTTCAGGGAGTTCCTTAATAAGTTCGTGGTGGTCTTTGTGGATGATATCTTAGTATTTTCTAAGAGTGAAGAAGAGCATGCCCTACATCTTAGGGAAGTGTTGGAGACTCTTCGAGCGCATAGCCTTAAGGCTAAATTCTCTAAATGTCACTTCTGGAGGAAGGAAGTACGGTTCTTGGAGCATGTGGTCTCCAAGGAAGGGATAGCTGTGGATCCCGTGAAGGTAGTATCCATTCAAGATTGGAAGGTTCCAAAGAATGCTACCGAGGTGAGGAGTTTCTTGGGGTTGGCTGGCTACTATATGAAGTTTATCAAGGACTTTGCGAAGATATCAGCCCCATTAACTCGCTTGATGAAGAAGAATCTAGTCTTCGCATGGGACGTAGATTGTGATGATGCGTTTCGACGGTTAAAGAGAGCTTTAACCACAGCTCCAGTCTTAGTGTTGCCAGATGGGAGTAAGCCATTTGTTGTCTATACCAATGCTTGTGGGACAGGACTGGGCGCAGTCTTAATGCAAGAGGGAAGGGTAATAGCCTACGGTGGAAGGCAGTTGAGAGCGCATGAGAAAAATTACCCTACCCATGATTTAGAGTTGGCCGCTATTATTTTTACGCTTAAGATTTGGCGCCATTATCTTCTTAGCGAGAGGTTCGAATTGTTCACTGACCACAAATCATTGAAGTACTTGTTTTCTCAGAAGGATTTGAACTTGAGACAGCAAAGGTGGATAGAGTTCTTAGCATCCTATGATTTCGAGATAGCGTATACCCCTGGCAAGGGTAACGTGGTGGCGGACGCCTTGAGTAGAAAAAGGTTGTCCTTGAGTCCATTGTTCGTGGAACGACGAAGCTTGGAATTTATCTCGATGTTTGATTTCAGACCTTCCGTTGACTTTATACCCAGTTTGCTAGCATCCTTGGGGGTCAGACCTACTCTTTTGGGACGGATTGGCGAGGCACAACGGGACGAACCACAGTTGGTTGAGTTAGTAGAGAGGCTCATAAGGGGGGAATCGTCCAGCCATTTGAGTAGGTACACCCTAGACGATAGGGGGTGCTTGCGTAGAGACGGTAGACTTTGTGTACCGCAAGACGAGGGTTTGAGGAAGGCTATTCTTGATGATGCACACCGTTCTAGGATGACCATTCATCCCGGTGGGGACAAGATGTACCAAGACATGAAGCGAGTTTTCTTTTGGGCCGGTATGAAGAAAGATGTGGCTGAGTATGTCGCTAGATGCTTGGTGTGCCAACAGGTGAAAGCGGAGCAAAAGAAACCTGGTGGGTTGCTTCACCCATTGGAAGTTCCGCAATGGAAGTGGGATAGCGTCTCGATGGATTTTATTGATGGGTTACCCAGATCGAGGAAGGGTAATACGCGAATTTGGGTTGTGGTAGACAGACTTACTAAGAGCGCCCATTTCGTACCCGTGAAGAGCAAGAGGACTGCTCCATGGCTAGCTTCGGTTTACCTTCGAGAGATAGTTCGATTGCATGGGGTACCCTCTAGCATAGTGAGTGATCGAGATCCTATCTTCACTAGCGAGTTTTGGAGGAGTTTGCAAGAAGCGGTAGGGACTCAGTTGTGTTTGAGCACCGCGTATCATCCTCAGACGGACGGCCAGACCGAGAGGGTGAATCGTGTTCTGGAAGACCTTTTGAGGCTTTGTATCTTAGATTTTGGAGGTACATGGGAAGAGCATCTTCCATTGGTAGAGTTCGCGTATAATAACAGCTTTCAGTCCAGTATTGGTATGGCTCCTTTTGAAGCTCTTTATGGAAGGCCTTGTCGATCACCTACATGTTTGTGGGAATCTACGGATAAGATCTTGCTTGGGCCAGATATGGTTAGAGAGACTTCGGAAAAGATTGGTTTGATTCGAAGAAGGATGAAAGCGGCGCAAGACAGACAGAAATCTTACGCGGATAAGAGGAGGACGGATCTGGAGTTTGATGTTGGGGACATGGTCTTTGTCAAAGTATCTTCATTACGGAATGTTGTTCGCTTTGGGTTTGTTGGGAAGTTAGCTCCATGGTTTGTAGGACCGTTTCCTATTAAGGAAAGGATTGGACGGATGGCATATAGGGTGGATTTACCCGAAAGACTTAGTGGGGGTACATGACGTATTCCATGTGTCACATCTGAGAAAGTGCCTACATGAGACCGCAGAGGCGGTAGAGCCGAGCTTGCTTAGAGAAGTGGAGGTAGAGCGTGATGCAACTATTCGACGAGCTCCTACCCGCATCCTTGGGTCAGAGATTAGAAAGTTGAGGAACAGAGAGGTGCGACTAGTCAAAGTGCAATGGGGAGAGGATGAGAGTAATGCTACCTGGGAGACAGAAGCGAAGATGCGTTCACTATACCCATTCCTTTTTGAGGGTATGTCTTTTAACTCCTCCTTTATCGTTTGTCTAGTACTTATCTTATCTTTAGTATGTCCTCTCATTAGTACCTTTGACCTTTAGATAGGGTAAACCTATGGTTGAAACATGTGTTTGAGACATGTTATGTTTGATGGATGCGTGTGGATGCAAGTGTTTGCTAGTGGTTGCTCATGGATGTATATACACACACTCTAGGCACTAGATCGGCTCAGTAACTTCATATTACATATTGCATATAATTGTGTGTAGGTAGCTATATTAATGGATGTATATTGGTTGTGCTATCATATGGATGATGCATTTTGGTGAATGATTGTGCACTCATGTAGAAATAGTATGTGTCGATAGGGTTCTTTCGCATACATATTGGATGCATGGCACTATCATGGTTTGCATTAAGGAGGTCAACTGAATCAGTAGACCGCCTGATTTTGCATTAGACAGGGAACATATACACACACTCTTTGCATATGTTCATACCGCATTAGAAACTTTAAGGACAGTGGATGCCAGTGTTTGATGGTTTAGTAGATGGTTGTTTGGATGGTAGGATACGTTCTTCTTAGAGATTTTGGGGACGAAATCCTTTAAGTAGGGGAGAATGTAACACCCCGTATGTTGAATAACTTGTTATAATATAAATCAGGGAAGAATTAAATTTTAAAATCTGAATTAGGGGAAATGGGCTATGCCATTGCGTTCGTCTTGGAAAAATACGCGAAATAGAGTCCGAGTTTTCGAAAATTGGAGTCCGTATGACCTAGTTAAGGCCCGAAGAAGTTTTCAGAAATTCAAAACAGATTTGAATACAAAAATTTAAACATTTCAGAAGAGGCGGGAAAATTCCCGCCAGGCAGAGGGAGTCGACCCTAGGGTCGACATGGGTGTCGACCCCCTCCCTAGGGGTCGACCCAGGGGTCGACACAGGGGTCGACCCCCCTGTCGGTCTGTGTGACCTGGGAGCACCATTTTGGCTTTTGGGCTATGCTGGTGGCTAGTGACGAAATCTGACGGCTCTAATCTGATTTAGGGTTAATCTAATGGCCTAAAACACCTAACTAATCTATATATACACCCTAAGACTGCCCTAATTCATACTAAAAATAGATACAACGTCGTCATGCCGTCAAAATGCAACTTGAAGGAGCCTCCATCAAATTAAAGAGGAAGATAGCTTCTCAAATCAACTCCTAATCAACTCTAGCAACTTAATCTTCTTCTTAGGAGTGCTAATCAACAAGTTGTGAGTTTCTATAGCCTTAATGACCAATTGTTGAAATGATTATGATAGGATATAATGAGGTTATGGCTATGAATGTGGATCAATGCAAGATTATGTTATCATATGCTATGTGTTTGTGATGTTATGCAAGTTATGCAAGTTATGTGCTATGTGTTCATGATGTTATGCAAGTTATGCAAGTCATATGCTATGTGATCATGATGTTATGCAAGTTATGCAAGTTATATGCTACATGTCCATGATGTTATGCAAGTCATATGCTACATGTTCATGATGTTGTGCAAGTTATGCAAGTTATATGCTATATGATCATGATGTTATGCAAGTTATGCAAGTGTTAGGCTATGTGTTCATGATGCTGGTTATGCAAATTGCTATGATAAACATTGATCCATTATGACACCATGTTATGCAAGTTTGGTGTTTGATTATATGCAAGTTCATATATGATATGTTATGCAAGTTTGGTGTATGATTATATGCAAGTTCATATAAGACATGTTATGCAAGTTTGGTGTTTGATTATATGCAAGTAACATGTGCAAGTTTACACCTTGGTATGATATGCATACATATGCTAGTTAACCCCTTAGCATGTCATACATACATATGCAAGTTTACCCCTTTGTATGACATAAGTCACTTATGCAAGTTAACCTCTTTATGACATATGTGTTTCATGCAAGTTTGGGTTGGTTATTTATGCTAGTTGGGTTTGATGCTATATGCATGTTAACACCTTTAAAAACCCATGTTGGTTGAACCCATTGTATTTGTGATGAATCTTCCCTTTTATGTCATGTTAGCGAATTACGTGGGGAACGATGGGGTTAATATACTTGTTAATGAAATGGTGTGAAGTTGGTATGATTATGCATACCATAAAGTGGATGAACATAATTGAGTCAATTATGTACATCGTTAAAATTGGAATTAATTAGGGAAAAATTAATTCGAAATGTGGGGGTGATTAATTAGGTGTAATTAATCGACTAAGACACAAGGTTGGACCCTTTTGTAGCATAAAACTGCCCGGAACCGACCGGCAAATCCAGCGGCTACAAATGATTGGCCCAATGTCAGAAGTCTTAGGCACAAACTAAATACGTGACAAGTGTAAAGACACGAGGTTAGACTCGGTTATGGCGTAAGGCTGCCCGGACCCAACCGGCAAATCCAGCTGCCATAAAAGATAGTCTAATGTGAGAGGTCTTTACAACGGTTACGTTCTTAATCAATTAAGAAACACTTAACCAGATAAGCATGTAGTGGGGCATGAGGGGTAAAGTGGGTGCCTTGGGTGGCATGTGGAAATCAAGTAAGTGCCTTGGGTGGCATGTGGAAATCTAGTGGGTTGCCTTGGGTGGCAATAGAAAATACGATTAGAATACTTAACCAAGTGGAAACATGTAATTTAAACATGATTAAAGGGATAAGTGGGATGCACTAGATAAAGGGACAAGCTTAGGTGGGTAGCTTGTGGGGGCCCATTTCAACCAGTAACGCATATGTATCTTATTGGGCTCGACCCATGTCGAGGACCGGATACGCGTACTGGGCTTGACTATAAGAGGCCAAAACGGGTTAGCGGTGGCAGCGCGAGTCCAACGGGTTTCATATGCGTGTGTGGACCCGGGCTGGTAGGTAAGACGTTGTTGCATCATGTAGGTATAAGCCGTGCACCATTGGTTGTATCGGGTTGCCACTTTGGGGAGTGATACACCCCACTGTGGGGCCAGCACGGGTATCTACGGTAGGGAGCCGATCGCTTGGGGAGTAGTGGGTACACCTAGTGGAGATAGGGGCAGACGACACCAATGTAGTCAGCTAGGGGTACACGAAACTACTGGGTAAATTTTCTAAGTCCTTGGGTGGGATCAACCTTTAAGTAGGAATGACTGGTGTGGTGCAGTTAGTAATTACCCTTGGGTGGGTAGATGCGTCTTTACCGTTATCTTAGTTCATCCTATGTCTAGTTGGCTACTTAGTGTAGTCATTTATCCCCAGTCATCCCGTACCAAGTTTATATCATACCCTAATTACTTTAATGATTGTGTTGTTAAAGTTATAGGGCTCACTCAGACTTATGTTTGACCCCGTTGTTTTTATCTTTTTCCCCCTCAGGTCCTCAGGTTGGGCCTAGCACTAGTGGGCTTTGATCAGATTTCTTTATCTATCTTTTGGAGCTTGGACCGTGATGTAAAGCCCAACTTATCTTTTCTATTATGGCTATTGTTTATGTAGTGGGATTATGTACTTATGTTTTTATCAGGATGGATATTTAGTACTTGACTCTTTATGGTGTTGTAACTAAACATGTTTACCTTCTGCTGCAATGAAATGATGTTTTAGATTTTCAAGTATTTATATCTGTCTTGTTGTAATTTTTCTCTTCTATATTCACTTAAAATGCTCCACCAAAGTTAAGGCATTCCCTTAGTGAGTGACCTTAGCGGGTGTGGGGTGTTACAGTAGGCCAAAAGTAACCATACCGCAATACTTTCTTTGCTAAGGTTTGACCCCCGGTATGGTCGCCACACTCACCTTCATGTACTTCTTGCAATACACGCTTGATGTCGTCGTGTGCTATACACCATAGCAGGGGCATGGAAAAACCTTGGCGGTATAGGGTCTCATCCTGTAAAACATATCTCGTGGCTTTACAGATCACAGCTTGTCTTTCGCTTTTCTTCGATTAGAGAATTTCGCTCTTAAGAAAGTTTTTAATCGAAGTCATCCATCACTCCCTTTCTGGCTCTGTTTCCAAGGCCAATTCGATTTCCATTAGGTCAAAACTTGGTGATTCCAATATCTCTATTGGAACCATTTTAGTTTCCTCAGGGTTGTCAGAACTTGCTAGCTTATGCAGTCGATCTACCTTCTGATTTTTTGCTCGTGGAATGTATGTTATACTGTAATGTTCCAAATTGCCGAGTAACTCCTATACTTTTTAAAGATAAGTAACAAGTCGAGGTCCCTTGGTCACAAATTCCATCCGAACTTGGCAGACAACTATCTTGGAGTCGCAGAATATGTCCAGTGTCCTTACCCCTAATTCCTTAGCGAGTTTCAGCCCGACAATCAAGGCCTCATACTCAGAATCATTATTTGTAACGACCCGCATTCTACGCATCGGAGGATCATAGAATATTTATTTATTTTTCTTGTGAAGTCGTATGGTCGTGTACTTTTGGGAAACAACTATTGCGGTCATTTCCCATGTTCATGATTTTTGCTGATTTTTAAATGATCGTTTTGCCCCTGGAGAATCTTGTTTCTCCTATAACTTTTGATTGGTAAAGAGTTTTGATCTGAAACCACATCCATTAGCTTCGGATGATGGTTTCTCTTTCCGTAGAGTGGTCTTAATAGCCAAACGGACTTACCGTTTGGGAGATATGGCAGAATTGAGGTTTAGAAGGTGAAAAACAGCTTAACCGGGCTTAATTGGGTAATTAGCAGCTAGGCCCATTGGGGGATTTCGGGATTAGAGGTATTTAAGGGCTGATAGGGCTAGGGAATTCGGTTTTTATTCATTTTCCAGCCGCCACTTACATCTTAGAAACCCTAGCCATGGCCTCCACTTTCTAAAAACACCCCCAAATCACCTTCTAATCACTAATTAAGAAGATCTACACCAAATCAAGGAAGATTAGTGTCAAATCAGAGTTGGAGCTGATGCTAAGCATTGGAATTCGACATACAACAGAGATAATTTCAGATCCAAAGTTTAATTGCGGCTAAGGTGAGTGATTTGCAATGTTTTACACTAATTACGGCTAATTAGAGGTGATTAGTGATAATTAGCGAAATCATGGCTTAGAAAATCTGGAAAAATCTGGAAAATTCTAAAATATTATTTTAGGCCTCTATTAGAAATTTGGGTTAATTTGGATATGTTTAGCTAATCCTATCATTAGTTATGCTTAAATATGCTTAAGGGGAAAATGAAGATTTTTGGGTATGTTTGATCCATTTCTACATGTTGAATTGTTGTTTTGGTGTTTATGGTTGATCATACATGTTGCTATGACTGTTTGGAATGATTTTTGATTGCATTACAAGATTAGTTTGGTCGAAAACGCCATCGAATGGCGTAAACAGCTCGCTAGACAAAGTGCAGGAAATATGCAGGGGACCGGATCGGGCTCGTGACCCCCCGAACTGAACCGTTCGTGACCTGTGAGCCCACTCCGACTCGCTTTTGACGATGGAAGGTGACCCGAACCGGTGTGCCACCAGTGAACCGAAGAGAGCTACGAACTGAGGTGCACGACCGAACCGAACCGACTAGGAGCTCCACGAGCCGAGGCACTCATGACCAGAAGATCCGAACCGGAGCACCACGAGCCGCTTCATGCACCACGAACCGAAGCGTGGATGAGGAGGAGTTTCCATACACGAAACGACCCGAAGCAGGCGATTACGACCTGGACTGGAGACCCACGAATGGAAGGAAGTGACCGAACCGAACCAAAGAGAAGAAGAAGGACCGAACTGATCCGGAGGAGACCAAAACCCGAGATGCAAAGGTAGTCCACATGGGAAGTTTGTACTCAGAATCCAGTTGGGAACCAACGAGTTAACTTAATGAGTTGGGCTTTGCTGCGGGACATGTGCTAAGGGGTTATCGACGTCCATAGCTTTGATTCACCACCGAGAGACGAATGTTAGACTACGGATCAGTGCAATGGGGTAGTCATTACTTCGTGGGGTAGAGTGATCGTAGTATGGCTATGAGCCAGTTCAGTGGAGTCATTACTCAATGGGGCAGAGTGGACATAACAAAGCATTAGTGGCTATGGATCAGTGTAGTGGAGCCATCATGACTCCAAGGGGCAGAGTGATCATAACAAAGGATTTGGGTGGTCAAAGTGGAGGATATCGTATGCTTTACGCACTGAGTGAGAGATGTGAGGATGGTTGTTATGCTTGATTGTTTGCCATCACTATGACATGCACACCCCTTTCCTTATCTTTACATTTTATGTTAGTGTCACCTTAGAGTACTATACATCTTGTTGTGCTAACTCTTTGGTTGCAGGTCCAGGTTCAGGTACGGTTTAGTTATACCTGTTGTTGTTCTGTTTTGCTGCTTATCGCTCATACCAGACTTTTTGTCTGACCTAGAGTTTTATGTCTCTTCTTATTACTCTGGGTGCTCCTAAATGAGCAGACTAGAGACAGGTTAACTGGTTATGCACGAGTAGCTGATCCGGAGATGAGTAGGAGGCTCCACGTATGATATATATAGATATTGTCACTGTGTTGTTGCCGGTCGCTGCTTGGGCATTAGTAGCGTACCTTTTCTTTCTTTTGCTTAAGAGACAGTATTTGAAGTTGTAATAATGATGTTGGAACATAAGCTGTATTTGGATTTCCGCTGCTATGATGGTTTAGTTTTCAGCTTATACACTGTCTCGCCTGTTTTATGTCAAAGTTATGTTATTATTATATTTTATTCCATGCGCTGTGAGATATACTACAGGTTCCTTTGGTAGTTTTAGCTTCAAACCTTTTTTCTTTGGCGACCGTCTCGTGCTAGTCGGGCATCGGTACAACGCATTTCAGAGAAATGTCAGCTGGTCCGAGGCGGGCCGTCACACTTGGTATCAGAGCTCTAGGTTGCGTAGTTAACCTAGGGAAGTCATCAGGGAGAGATAATATACGTATATGAGAGCGCGTATTTGTGATATTTTTGTTTTCAAAAGCTATATATGTATATATACGTTACTAGTGTATACATAAGGATGAAGTCGCACTGCACTGACACCACTGAGGGGATGGTTAATCGTTTTCTCTCTACAGATTAGAAGATGAGTCGAGATACGAGGAGTACAGGATTAGGGGCTAACAATAGGAATGCCCGTGACATGAGGATGATGTTCACTACCTTCATGAGAGAGATGCTGACGTTCAAGGAGCAGCTCCTAATGCTGTTGATTGTGGTGGTGCAGTAGTGCAGGTGCCTAGGGCCGATTTCGCCAAGCTATGCAAGGATTATACCTGTCTTGGTGGGAAACCATTCCACGGAACAGAGTCGGCTACGGAAGTTCAGGATTGGCTGGATAATTGTGAGCGCATCTTTGAGGATTTGGCAATTGAAGATGCAATGAAGAGGAGGCTAGCATCCTGTCAGTTGCAACGACGAGCTATGAATTGGTGGAATGCTATCAAGGCAGCTACTCCTGAAGACCAAGTTACTTGGAATCAGTTCAAGACTCGCTTTATTGATAAGTTTTTCCCAACTGCTCAGAAATCAGAGTTATTTAGGAAATTTCTGGAGCTTAAGCAGAATGGTAGGGCAGTCCCGCAGTATATTGCTGAGTTCGATACTTTATTGAAGTATGGATTATCCCTTATTGACACTGCCGAGAAGAAGAACGAGAAGTTCATAATAGATTTAGATCAGTACTTGGGGGAAAGGCTTATCAACCACATAGATGAGACTTTTGAATAAATTGTTGGGAAAGCATTGAGATCAGAGAGTCTTTACCCTAAGCCAAAGACCGAAGTTGCTGTTCTATCTACAGGAGAGCCGAAACCGCGAGCAGAAGGTGGAGGCAAGAATAACTCGCAGAATAAGAGAAAACAGAACCAAGCTAAGGATGGCTAGAAAAATAGTAAGAAATATGTTGAGTGCTTTATCTGTGGTAAGAAGGGCCATTATGCCAAATAATGTCGGGCTAAGCCAGCGGATAGGAAGTGCTTCAATTGCGGCCAAGTGGGACATCACAATGATAAATGTCCACAACCTCTTAGAGAGAAGCAGACCGTAAAAGCATATGCTATCAGTGTTGTTCCTTCTTTGTCGAATGCCCCAACTGCGGCGGAGAAGGGAAAGAATGTCGTTATTCAAGGTATGATTTTTGTTTATGACGTTCCTGTTAGAGTTTTGTTTGATACCGGAGCTTCCAGTTCTTTCATATCCAGTGACCTGGTAGATAGGTTGGGATTTGAACTCGAGCTTGTCGATAGACCTTTAGTAGTGACGAACCCAATAGGTGGTTCAACTAGCCTTAGCATGATTTGTCGTAATGTGGTCTTATCGAGTCATAGATGTATGTTTGTTTGTGATTGCTTTGTTTTAGGCTTTACTGGGTTTGGCATTATTCTGGGAGTCGATTGGCTCCAAAGATACGAGGTGGTGGTAGACTGTGAGGGCTTTTTGGGGACAGTTAGAGAGGATGATGGGCGGAGGCTAGTGTTTGTTGGCCTGCCTAGTGATGGGGTAATGGCTAGTTTTCTAAATTCCCTTGACATCCCGCATGATGAGTTGTCAGACGTGCCCGTTGCTGGCCAGTATCCGTACGTCTTCGAGGAAGTGACCGGGCTTCCACCACACCGAGAGATCGAGTTACGGATTGATTTAGTGAAAGATGCCAGGCCTATAGTGATGCCTCTTCATCGTATAGCGCCGAGGGAGCGGCGAGAGCTCGAGGTGCAAGTGAGTGATCTTTTGAAGAAGGGATTTATCAGAAGGAGTGTTTCTGAGTGGGGAGCACCAGTTGTGTTTGCTACCAAGGACGATGGTTCCCTTCGATTGTGTGTAGACTACCGCGAGTTGAATAAGGTGACGAGGAAGAATAAGTATCCTCTCCCGCGGATAGATGATTTGTTTGATCAGTTGAGTGGAGCGAGAGTGTTCTCCCAGTTGGATCTCGTGACAGATTTCCACCAGCTTCGAGTGGCAGCTGAGAGTATAGCTAAAACGACATTTCAGACGCCATTTGGATTTTATGAGTGGTTGGTCATGCCATTCGGGTTGACCAATGCACCGGCATATTTTGTAGATTTTATGAATGGGGTATTCAGGGATCAGTTGAATAAGTTTGTTCTTGTGTTCGTGGATGATATCTTGGTTTACACGAGGACAGAGGAAGATCACAAGGAACATTTAATGGTAGTGATGGAGGTGTTGAGGAAATACCAATTGAAAGCAAAGTTTTCTAAGTGTCACTTTTGGAGGAGGGAATTGAGGTTCTTGGGCCATGTTGTTTCATGGAATGGTATTGTCGTGGACCTGCGAAGGTGGCTACAGTACAAGATTGGTCTACGCCCAAGAATGCAACGGACGTAAGGAGTTTCTTGGGGTTAGCTGGATATTATCATAAGTTTATCCAAGATTTCTCTAAGATAGCAGCACCATTGACTCAGTTGACCAAGAAGAATCAAGCCTTTGTTTGGGACGAAAGGTGCGAGGATGCATTTAAAAGTCTAAAAGAGAAGTTGACGTGTGCACCAGTGTTAGTTATTCCTAAAGGGAATGAAGAGATGACGGTATACACAGATGCATGTGGTATCGGACTAGGTGCCGTATTAATGCGAGGTGGTAGGGTGGTAGCTTATGCAAGTCGACAACTGAAACTGCACAAGAAAAGATATCCTACCAATGATTTGGAATTGGCAGCAATCGTGTTCGCATTGAAGATGTGGGGACATTATATCTTGGGAGAAAGATTTGAGTTGTTTACCGATCATAAGTCGTTAAAGTATCTCTTCTCTCAAAAGGATTTAAATCTTCGTCAGCAAAGATGGTTAAAGTTCTTGGCTTCGTACGATTTCAATATCGCATACACCCCTGGGAAAGGTAATATGGTAGCAGATGCGTTGAGTAAAAGACATGCTAGTTTAGGGGCTATGTTTTTAGAATGGGAGCAACTGGAATATATCGCAGGATAATATGATTTCAGACCAAAGTGCGAATTGGATATGGAAATGTTAGCAAGGTTGACGATCAGACCAACTTTGATTGAACGGATTGGTTCCAATCAGAAGGACGATCCGAACCTAGTGGAAATCATCTCCAAGTTAGAGATGTGTATCGATAGTGAGGAGATGAACAAGTATGGACTTGATTGTGAAGGATGGCTTCGAAAGAATGGGAGATTAGTTGTACCCAATGTTAATGGATTGAGAGATGAAGTGCTTAGGGAATGTCATCACTCAAAACTGACTATACATCCCGGTGGTAACAAGATGTATCGAGACATGAAGTAGACCTACTATTTGGAAGGGATGAAAAGAGACGTTGGAAAGTTTATCTCCAGGTGCATGAATTGTCAGTTAGTTAAAGCTGAGCAAAAGAAGCCAAGTGGTTTGTTACAACCGCTGGAAGTTCCCGAATGGAAATGGGAGCAACTCTCAATGGATTTAATTGATGGTTTACCAAGGAATAGATCTGGTCATGATAGTATTTGGGTGATTGTGGATCGATTGACCAAGAGTGCAAGGTTTATACCGGTCAAGTCAAATAGAACAGCAACTAAGTTAGCAGAACTGTTTATGAAGTGGGTAATGAGGTTTCATGGAGTACCCAAAGGCATTGTGAGTGACCGAGATCCATTATTTACTAGTGGGTTTTGGAAGAGCTTACAAAGGGCTTTAGGATCAGTGTTACATCTCAGTGTCGCATATCATCCTCAAATCGACAGTCAAACAGAGAGGGTGAATCGAGTGTTAGAGAATCTTTTGCGAGCTTGTATATTGGGATTTGGTGGATCATGGGATGATCATTTGCATCTAGTTGAGTTCGCATATAATAATAGTTATTAGTCCAGTATTGGTATGGCTCCATTTGAAGCTTTGAATGGAAGACCGTGCAACTCACCATCATGTTAGTTGGAAACCGGTGAGATGTTTGTACTTGGACTAGAAGTAATAAGAGAAACTTTAGACAAAATCAAGATTGTTCAATAACAAATAAAGGCTGCCCAAGATAGGCAGAAGAGTTACGCTGATAAGAGTTGAAGAGAATTGAAATTCTCCGTTGGTGACTTAGTATTTGTCAAGATATCTCCGTTGAAGAGTGTGATTCGTTTTGTAGGAAAGGGAAGTTGGCACCAAGGTTTGTTGGTCTATTCCCAGTACTCGAACAAGTTGGGAATTTGGCGTATAAAGTTGAGTTACCTGACAAGATGGCGGGAGTTCACAACGTATTTCATGTTTCCCATTTAAGGAAGTTTGTGTACGACCCTAATGTGGCTATTTAACCAGATTAGTTGGACGATATCGAGGTTGAAACCAAGGCGGTTGGGAAACGCAGGCCTATGCGTATTGTTGGGAATGATATGAAGCAGCTTCGAAGGAAGGTGGTGAAACTAGTCAAAGTCCAGTGGGGTGAGAATGAGAAAGAATGTACTTGGGAAACAGAGGAGGACAAAAGGAAGAAGTATCCAGAACTCTTTGCCTGGTAAGGTTTTAATCGTGATATAGTTATTCTACATGCTAGGATAGGCTTGTTATGTTTGTTTTGTATGTTTGATTGTTGTAAATGGTTGATAGGCATGCGTGAACTTTTGTTGTTTTCTTTGTTAAGGAATTTCGGGGGCGAAATTTCTTAAAGGGGGGAGAATGTAACGACCCACATTCTACGCATCGGAGGATCGTAGAATATTTACTTCTTTTTCTTGTGAAGTCTTATGGTCGTATTCTTTTGGGAAATGACTATCGGGATCATTTCCCATGTTCATGATTTTTGCCGATTTTCAAATGACCGTTTTACCCCTAGCGAATCTTGTTTCGCCTATAACTTTTGATTGGTAAGGAGTTTTGACCTGAAACCACTTCCATTAGCTTCGGATGATGGTTTCTCTTTTCGTAGAGTGGTCATAATAGCCAAACGGACTTACCGTTTGGGAGATATAGTTGAATTAATGTTTAGAAGGTGAAAAACAGCTTAACCGGGCTTAATTGGGTAATTATCAGGTAGGCCCATTGGGGGATTTCAGGATTAGAGGTATTTAAGGGCTGATAGGGTTAGGGAATTCGGTTTTTATTCATTTTTCAGCTGCCACTTACATCTTAGAAACCCTATCCATGGCCTCCACTTTCTAAAAACACCCCAAATCACCTTCTAATTACTAATTAAGAAGATCTACACCAAATCAAGGAAGATTAGTGTCAAATCAGAGTTGGAGCTACTGCTAAGCATTGGAATTCGACCTATAACAGAGATAATTTCAGATCTAAAGTTTAATTGTGGCTAAGGTGAGTGATTTGCAATGTTTTACACTAATTACGGCTAATTAGGGGTGATTAGTGATAATTTGCGAAATTATGGCTCAGGAAAATCTGGAAAAATTTGTAAAATTCTAAAATATTATTTTAGGCCTCTGTTGGAAATTTGGGTTAATTTGGATATGTTTTGCTAATCCTATCATTAGTTATGCTTAAACATGCTTAAGGGGAAAATGAGGGTATTTGGGTATGTTTGATCCATTTCTACATGTTGAATTGTTGTTTTGGTGTTTATGGTTGATCATACATGTTGCTATAACTGTTTGGAATAATTTTTGATTGCATAGAAAGGTTAGATTGGTCGAAAACGTCGTTGAATGGCGTAAACAGCTCGCCGAACAAAGTGCAGGAAATATGTAGGGGACCGGATCGGGCTCGTGACCCCCCGAACCGAACCATTCGTGACCTGTAAGCCCACTCCGACCCGCTCGTGACGATGGAGGGCAACCCGACCTTGTGTGCGACCCACAAACCGAAGGGAGCGAACTGAGGTGCACGACCGACCGACCCGAAGCAGGCAATAATGACCCGGATTGGAGACCCACGAACGGAAGGAAGTGACCGAACCGAACCAAAGAGAAGAAGAAGGACCGAACCGAGTCGGAGGAGACCAAAACCCGAGATGCAAAGGTAG
This sequence comes from Allium sativum, assembly GCA_030737875.1. Taxonomy (NCBI): domain Eukaryota; kingdom Viridiplantae; phylum Streptophyta; class Magnoliopsida; order Asparagales; family Amaryllidaceae; genus Allium; species Allium sativum. The sequence goes on from CM060922.1 coordinate 799,373,499, forward strand.
TCCAAATGGGAAGTTTGTACTCAGGATCCAGTTAGGAACCAACGAGTTAACTTCATGAGTTGGGCTTTCCCGCGGGACGTATGCTAAGGGGTCATCCACGTCCATAGCTTTGATTCACCAGCGAGAGACGGATGTCAGACTACGGATCAGTGCAGTGGGGTAGTCATTACTTCATGGGGTAGAGTGATCGTAGTATGGCTATGAGCCAATGTAGTGGAGTCATTACTCCGTGGGGCAGAGTGGACATTGCAAAGGATTGGTGGCTATGGATCAGTGCAGTGAAGCCATCATGACTCTATAGGGCAGAGTGATCATAGCAAAGGATTTTGGTGGTCAAAGCGGTGGATATAGTATGCTTTACGCACTAAGTGAGAGATGTGAGAATGGTTTCTATGCTTGATTGTTTGCCATCACTATGACATGCACACCCCTTCCCCTTATCTTTACACATTATGTTAGTGTCACCTTAGAGTACTGTGCATCTTGTTGTGCTGACTCTTCTGTTGCAGGTCCAGGTTCAGGTATGGTTTAGTTATACCTATTGTTGTTCTGTTTTGCTGCTTATCGCTCATACCATATTTTTCGTATGACCTAGAGTTTTATGTCTCTTCTTATTACTCTGGGTGCTCCTAAACGAGCAGACTAGAGACAGGTTAGCTGGTTATGCACGAGTAGCTGATCCGGAGACGAGCATGAAGCTCCATGTATGATATTTATATATATTCTCCCTGTGTTGTTACTGGTTGCTGCTTGGGCATTAGTAGCGTACCTTTTCTTTCCTTTGCTTAAGAGACAGTATTTGAAGTTGTAATAATGATGTTGGAACATAAGCTGTATTTGGATTTCCGCTGCTATGATGGTTTAGTTTTCAGCTTATGCACAGTCTCGCCTGTTTTATGTCAAAGTTATGTTATTATTATATTTTATTCCATGCACTGTGAGATATACTGCAGGTTCCTTTGGTAGTTTTAGCTTCAAACCCTTTTGCTTTGGCGACCGTCCCGTGCTAGTCGGGCATCGATACAGCGCATTTTGGAGAATTGTCGGCTGAACCGGCGCGGGCCGTCACATTATTGGTGGCGGAAAATTCCAATCGCAGGGCGTAGTAAATGGATCATCCTTCAGGAGTGGTTGAAACGACTCCAGCGCCGGATCTTCGATCGTTTTTTGCCCCATCCATATATAACTTCCATGGACTAATCTCTAGCTCATGTTCTGAAGTAACAACTCTTTCGTCCACTGCTTCTTCTTCGGGAATCGTGAATTCTTCTATGAAGTCGGCTAAAGCCGGGCCCCTTATCGATCTCCTTGGTTGAAAATTCAAATCAAATTGGCTCAACTCGATATTCCACTTAAGCAATCACCCCGACGCTTTGGGTCTTTGTAACACTTGTCTTAGCGGTTGATCAGTGTATATGACTATCGGATGAGCTTGGAAGTAATGAAGGAGCTTTCGCGAGGTAATCAAGAGGCTATAAGCAAGCCTTTTCTATTCTTGGATAATTACGTTCTACAGCTGCCAACTTCTTACTCACATAATATACATGCCTATGGACCTTGTCTTCTTCACGCACCAATGTTGTGCTGACAGCATGAGATGACACCCCGCCAGATTGACGAACAGGTCTTCATGATCCACGGGCCATGACAATATCAAGGGTTTCTCCAATAAGTCCAACAGGTTTTGGAAAGCCTCCACACAATCTGAAGTCCATTCGAAGTTACGTTTCCCCCATTTGATTAAATTGAAAAATGGGACACACTTGTCCGTAGCTTTTGAAATAAATCGACTCAATGCTGCAACTTTTCCAGCTAAGCTTTGAATGTCTCTAATCTTTCGTTGTTCTTTAATGTTCTTGATTGCTGATATTTAGTCAGGGTTAATTTCGATTCCTCGAGAACTTACAATGAAACCGAGACATTTCCCCGACACAACCCTGAATGAGCGTTTTAGGGGGTTCAGTTTTATCCCATATCTTCGCAAAATGTTGAACATTTCCGCCTGATCCTTCGTGTGCTCGAAAGACTGCTTGGACTTCACGAGCATGTCGTCCACATAAACCTCCATAGTTTTTCTGATTTGGTCATAAAGCATTCCATTCACCAGCCGCTGATACGTGGCCCCAACATTCTTCAGCCCAAAGGGCATCACTACGTAACAGTACAACCCCAAGTTTGTAATGGAGCTCGTATGTTCCTGATCTGGCACATGCATATGTATCTGGTTGTATCCTGAATACATGTCCATAAAGGAAAGGAGTTCGTGACCAGCTATTGAGTCCACTAGCACGTCAATCATGGGGAGAGGGAAGCTATCTTTCGGACAGGCCTTGTTCAAATCGGAAAAGTCGATACATGTTCGCCATTTTCCATTTGATTTCGTGACTAAGACAGGATTCGATATCCCGTCGGGATATGCTGAATCCCTAATGAACCCAGTATTCTTCAATTTCTCAACTTCTTCTTTCAAAGCTGCGGATCTTTCCGGGCCTAGCATACGCCTCTCCTGCTTGACCGGAGGGTGATTTGGGTTCAAACTTAGAGATGGATCATAACCGCTGGAGAGATTCCACACAAGTCTGCATGAGTCCAAGCAAACACATCAAGGTTTGCTTTTAGGAAGTCAGTTAATTCCTTCGTTCGGAAGGAGTCCAAATGGGACCATATCTTCAAGACCTTTTTCGGGTCGTCGTTATCGATTGGGATATCAATAGTCACCTCATTAGGTGTCGCCTTTCCATCTCCTGGTTCTTCATCTTCCCTGAGGTCGATATCCTCAGGAGTTTCGTCAGGCGATTCCCTAGGTGATATGGCCTTTAGCTGCTATGCCGAATCCTCTTTGGCAGGAGAAGGGGCGTATTTGGAATCCAAGTTCAACCCCTTTAGTAACATCTTTAGTTCTGCCATGTAACAAGCGTTTCCTGTGACTTGATCACCTCTCATCATTCCCCCTCCTGCTTCAGTTGGGAATTTCAATAACAGACACTAGGGCGCGATGTAGGCCCTGAATTCAGCGAGTGCCGATCGGCCCAAAAAGCCATTATAAGGCGAGTCGATGCCTAGAGCTACAAACGGGAGGATCCTCACTCTCCGGCGACCCCCCTGCCCAATGTCACTGACAACTATACATATCCCATCGGAGCTGTCGAGGCTCCATTGAAACCCCTTATCCATCCTTCACAAGGCTTCAAATCTTTTGGTTCAAATTTCATTTGATCGAATGCCTTTTTAAAGAGAATATTGACTGAACTGCCGTTATCCATTAGCACCTTATGAACCAGAGGGGGACCAATATTTGTGGTAGTGACCAATGGGTCTTCAGTAGGTGATTGGACTCCAGTATCATCTCTGTTTCGAAATACCACATCATCAATCGTTGTCTTTTGTTGCTTAACTGGGACGACGTCTTCAAAGCTATCGCATTCTTCCACCCCGAAGTGTTTAGCTGCGTTAACATATTGGTCCATCTCTCTGTAAATGTGGTCGGCTGGATGAGGCCCGCCTACTATAGTGTTGATGACAATCCCTTTACCTTTCTATTGAGTCGTGGGTTTCAGTGTAGATTGATTCTGATTTGGAGCTTGCCCCCTTGTCCCTTGTCTCTCGGGGCAACTTTATACTTGTCTAGCTTTCCTTACCAAAGTAGTTTCTCGATAACATCCCTTAAGTGACGACACTCATTTGTGGTATGCCCATGAGTTCCGTGAAACAAGCAAAATTTTCCAGTTGCAACCTCCTTCTCAGTAGAGTTCCCGGGTGGAGGTTTCTTATATTGTAGGACGTTATACGTATCCATATAGATATTTTCCAATGTGTCATTTAACGGTGAGTTATTTTCAAAAGTCTGGAATCGAGGTCTTTTGCTGGAGTTGTTTCCTCGGTTCCTATTCCTTCTATTACCATTTCCATTCCTGTTGTTATTACCTTCATTCTTGTTGCCAACGTTCACCTCAACCTTCCCCGAACTATTGCCAGATTGCTTTGAATATCTTCCTTAGAAATCTCTTAAGATTTTCTCTTTCTATTCGCATAGGCTTCCTATCACCTCAAGCGAATATTGGCCTTTTCATAGAACAACTCCCTAGGGGGGTGGTTTTCCAGATAGACAATCCCCAAACTCTGTATCAGGGTCGACTCCTTCTATTAAGGCCATCAAAATAGTAGGTTCGTAGGGATCACTTACTTCACCAACGGCCGGATTGAAGCGGTCTAGGTATGATTTCAAAGATTCACCTAGAGCTGGCTTAATCCTTGACAACTCAATGACACCCTTAGATTTTCGAGCATGAAGTCGAAACTGGTTCATAAAGCGTTCACTTAGTTCCTTAAAAGTTGATATTGATCGCAGAGGGAGTTTGGTGAACCACATTAACGCCACATCTTCTAGATAAATCGGGAAGGCCTTGCATTTTATAGTGTCTGGAGCTGCTGCGGCATTCATGAACCATGCATATCTCATCAAATGCTGTCCTGAGTCGGTTCTCCCAGAATACCGATCCATCTGTGGCAAATTAAATCGTCGAGGGAATTGGAAATCCAAAATGTCATCGGTGAATGGGGTGTGAGTACGCTCCATACCCCAATCTTCATTGGTATAACGCCCACTATCGGCCATGATTTGGCGCACCATAGTTTCTACTTGGCATTTGTCAAAGTATGCTCAGGTTCTGCACTTCTATTTCTTCGATTGTTTCCAGCGCCTGGGTCAGGCGACATTCTCTGGTATCGATTTGCCACCGAGCCTCCCCACCTCCTGCGGTCCTGGTCATTCACGGGTCGAGCTAGCTGCAAAGGCTGGTTCTGGATAGGGTTTGCAGTATTAGGACTACTAGGAAGAGGACGTGATCTTCGCATAGGTAGCGGGATTGGCTCTCTTGAATTCTGTAACACCCCTAAGTCCGACATCGTGGAAGCCTGTGTGAAATGGGTACTTATATAGTAAAGCCCATCTCTTACTAACGCCAAAGCCTAGTAATGGAAAACCCTACACCTGAGAGGTGGCAAAGTAGGGACAATATCGGTGTTAGTTGGGAGGTTGGCTCAGCCTGTGTGGCAACGCCATGTGTTGGTGGATCTCGAAACTTAGCTGAGGCCTTTTGAGGAACAAAACCCCACACCTATACGGTGGCTAAGTTGGGGACAATATCTTGCGTAACGGAGGTGCGGGTTGTTACAGTGGTATCAGAGCCAATACCCAGCCAGAATTGTGGCTCATGTGTGGAACACAGCGCCTGGATGAGGTGTTTGTGAGCCAACGGGGACGTTGGGCTTTGTAGGAGGGGAGAATGTAACACCCCTAAGTCCCACATCATGGAATCCTGTGTGAAATGGGTACTTATGTAGTAAAGCCCATCTCTTACTAACGCCGAGGCCTAGTAATGGAAAACCCTACACCTGAGAGGTGGCAAAGTAGGGACAATATCAGTGTTAGTAGGGAGGTTGGCTCAGCCTATGTGGCAATGCCATGTGTTGGCGGATCTAGAAACTTAGCCGAGGCCTTTTGAGGAACAAAACCCCACACCTATACGGTGGCTAAGTTGGGGACAATATCTTGCGTGAATGGAGGTGCGGGTTGTTACAAATTCGGACCATCGGATACCAAGGTGCGAGAAACTTCTTCACAGGTTCCCAGCGATCCAAATGTCAACTGTTCCAAGTTCTCCGGCCTCTCAAGCGGCCTCCTCTGACAAGGGCGCTATTCGTCTGAAGATGATGAATGATTCATGATTGGGCGATGAAGCGCAGAGGGCACTCTTGCTCTATGGAGATCACTTATCTCCCTGCTCATATCTTCATGTTTTCACGCATGATACAGCTATCTTGTTTATGAGCTTCGAGAGCATCCCTGGTGCTCTCCAACATGTCAAGAAAATGAGAAAACTCCCCATGGGTTACCACTAGTCCTCCCCCTACACTATAGCCAGTATAGCCAGACCTTTCAGCCTAGCCATAGCAGCCACTCAGCGACTTGGATCGGGCGCGCCAGCAAGTTGTGTTGTGTATCCGAATTCGATAACATAACCCAACATTCCATCAATTCACTGCCCCACTTGGTGAATATACCGGTGGCAACCCTTTTGGGGAAACTGGCCTCTCAGTAGTGGCTGTGTCCTCGGGAGTAATGTATTTATCCCTATCCTTAGCCGGTATATTCGCCAGTATATCATCTTGAGTTGAGGAAGATGTTGGAGAAGGGATCTTTTGAGGCATTGGAGGATCCTTTGAACTTTCTCCATGCTCAAGTGAAGCTTCAATCGGCCCCTCGACTGGGGGTATGTATACATAAGGGACTTTTCCATGGCCTATACTATGGGTGATAGATAACAACCCGTGACGATGGAGATACTCATCTTTAAGGTCTTCATCGATGGTCGAGAACTTTTGATCACCGGTGAGTAGCTGGTGCAAACGATCGAAGTATACTTGACCCGTCACTGGTTCTGGGTTAGGAACTGCAAATAAAAATAAGAGTTATTTAATGTGCTGACATAAGTATTTGAAGCTGAAATCCAAAACGTTGATGCCCTTACTTGACTTGAGCCATATTGGCACATCCCGGTTGCTATCTAATGTAAAACCACTCAGGTTTCGGATCTCCAGCCTTGCTGCTATATGGGACAGTGATGAATTTTCTTTTTGGAACTGATTCAAAGTATGAGAAGGATGGAGTATCTTAGGTTTGTTGCTTGAAGTTATAAAAGAAATGAACGTCATCAAAAGTAAGCTTACTCCTAGAATTTCTTGGTATGCTATATACAGAGTGTACAAATAAGCGTAGGAGTTGGGATGCAGTTGCATGGGGGCAATCCGCAGTTGTCTCAGAAAATCGACGACAAAAGGCGGAAACGGAGGTATTGCCCTAACTAGACACATTAATCTGGTGATAGCCATGTATCCTTCTAGTGGATTACGGGGACGATATGTTTTTGAAGGCAACTGAGTATCTTTTTGAGGAATCCCATACTTAAGGCATATCCGTATCAGTCTATCATTGTCAATGGTTAATTCAGCCGAGCCTTTAGGTGAATCCAAGATTTCGACGTTTCCAAACTCGTCTGGGGCACGATTATCTCCCACCCTTCCTTCCTCTTCTTCACCTAGAGAGACATCACCTCCCGAAGATGCTTCACTGTTATGAGTTTCCATCTCGTAATCTGGGCCCTCACTATCCTATCCTGAATCTGAGGTGGAAGAGACATCCTCTACAGGTGGATTTTCAAATGATCTAGCAGCATTTCTCCTTCCTGCTAATCTTGACGAACGTCTTTCTGCCATGGTTGCTAAGCTATTGAAGAAGCAATAGTAAGAGTTAGAGTGAAATTGCCTATATCCCCTCATGCAGGTGTGTGTGCTAAAGTGTGCAAGTGTATACGCAATAATACAAAGTAAGCATATAAGAATGCAATATGGAGATAAACAATGCAGTTATGCACTTATGAGTAGTCTGAAAGGTTTTGCTAAAAAGGCTCAATCCTAACTGTCCCTGAGTTGGCAAGTAATGTTTAGTCTCGATTATATTGGATTAAATGTATTTATACTCTAGGTCAAATGATTCAGTTCGGATCGGATATCCACAAAGAAAGGGATTCGGGTCGGAGGTCAAGGTCCCGTGTGGTTCGAAACAGAAACGCATACCCTGCAGACAACTCGGTTCGGATCGGAAGTTGGCACCTTGAGCAATCCGGATCGGGTCGGATACCCATATTTTATTTTCTTCTATCATACTCATCCCTTTCACTCCGACTTGACCTGGTTGGATAAACCCATTTCTTCTTCTCTTCTTTGCTTCCCACTCCCAACCGATCCCATCCTTTCCTTCTTCTTCTTCTTCTTCTTCTTCTTCCGCTTCTCTTCCCCGACACCAACTAACCCATTCCATTTAAAAACTCATTCATGGCTAAACACTTATAAGCCAATTCGTTTAATGCTAAATCTGACCTCCTCCACAACCATCGCGAGGTGGCTGCAAGCAACCAACGATGATGGCGAGGGGATAGCAGCCGCTATGTCGGAATTGATGCGATGGTGAACGAAATTAATCCGATTGTTCCTAAATTTAAGGTTAAAATCAATTAAAGAAGAATTAATTACAAATTGGAGCTCTACCTACGCGATTATTTCGAGAAAAAGGGAGAATTTCTTCGCAATTCAATGACTAGGGTTTGGGTTTTCAATGGAGGAGGCGGCGATAGGAAATAAAGGGTTGAAGAGGAGCGTACAGGCTTATATATATACAGAGGATGAAGTCCCTCCATATTCCTCTAAGTGACTGTTTGACCCTATCCGAATGGAAAAGAGAGAAAGGGGTACAGGACCTTATCTATTTTCTGCCCAACAAATAAACTACGGACCAAATACGCGCCAGATCGGATAGGTTTCATCCGAACCAGAACCATTAGTGTCAACTTAGCACACGGAATCGATTTGAAGGAAGAAATAGTAATTTAATGAGTATTCATTATCAAATTTTACATGGAGGAGCTACTTGGATGCGTGCTATAAAGTCCTCAGAGTTATTTAAATAATAAACGCAATCTAAGCATTTCCTGGTGTATTTATAGACTGCAAAAGATGTGGATTAATGAAGCAGCACATCCCTACAAACGAATGGAAGCGACTATTCAGTGGTTTTGATTCAGAAACCAATGGACAGACTATTTCGAAGCACACTCTATCTTCGTTAAAAGCGCACTTCGAGGGGGAAAAATGTTAGCCTACTTTGTGAACTAGGCTACACAAAGTTAGAGAACCAATTGATGAGGAATATTGGCTAGAAGGACACCCACTCCAAGACCGAATCAGATCGGAAATCCTGAGCCAAGATAAAACAGTGTGGGACAGAAAATAAAGATGCACAGGCAGAGTCAGATTGGTTCGGACCACTCGATCCATTCCCCAAATCCATTGCACGTCCGATCCGAAGAGCAAGAAGCAGCAGCAGTTACAGCCCACGTTCCCTGAAGATGCGGAGCGGTCGTGTGCCAGTCTCCCCATGTTCACCCACAACTCTTATGTGCTGTCATCACCTTATTCTATCCGAACCCGATTTTCATGGGATGGAGGCTACGTATATCCGAACTGAAGCTATTCCTGAGGCATTTTCCACCTATAAATACGCCCCCAAGGCTCATTTGAAAGGATCTTTTGGCAAATTCAAAGCTCAAACTCCCTTGTCAACCGTATTTTACTACCATACTCAGACCATTATCTCAGTTTGAAGCAAAAATCCAACAACATTGAGTGAATTCATGCATTGTATGAGTGAAATTTAGTGAGAATCACTATTGTATTTGTGTTCATATCATCAATCCAAAGAGTAGAAAGTGGACGTAGGCTCATTAACGCCGAACAACTATAAATCGTGTGTTTCTCTTTCCTTTTTGATTTCATTTCATTAGAATTATTGCTGATTTGGGTGTTAGAACCACTTTTTGGTCTAACATTTTTGGGCAAAATGTTAGCCTACTTTGTGAACTAGGCTACACAAAGTTAGAGAACCAATTCATGAGGAATGTTGGCTAGAAGGACACCCACTTGAAGACCGGATCGAATCAGAAATACTGAGCCAAGATAAAACAGTGTGGGATGGAAAATAAAGATGCACAGGCAGAGTTGGATCGGTTCGGACCCGCTCGATCCGTTCCCCCAATCCATTGCACGTCTGATCCGAAGAGCAAGAAGCGGCAGCAGTTACAACCCACGTCCCCTGAAGATGCGGACGGTCGTCTGCCAGTCCCCCTACGTTCACCCACAATTGTTATGTGTTGTCATCACCTTATTCTATCCGAGCCCAATTTTCATAGGATGGAGGTCATGTATATCCGAACCGGATCCATTCCAGACGCATTTTCCACCTATAAATACACCCCCAAGGCTCATTTGAAAGGATCTTTTGGCAAATTCAAAGCTCAAACTCCCTTGTCAACCAAATTTTACCACTATATTTAGACCATTATCCCAATTTGAAGTGAAAATCAAACAACATTGAGTAAATTCATGCATTGTATGAGTGAAATTGAGTGAGAATCACTATTGTATTTGTGTTCAAATCATCAATCCAAAGAGTAGAAAGAGGACGTAGGCTCTTTAATGCCGAACCACTATAAATCGTGTGTTTCTCTTTCCTTTTTGATTTCATTTCATTAGAATTATTGCTGATTTGGGTGTTAGAACCATTTTTTGTCTAACAGTGTCCTACCGTAATATCAGTTAAGTAGTAATGTTCGCAATACTACTTCTCATATTACAAGTGAGATTATAGACTTAAGAATGTTAACGTAATAGGATGGGGTATTAAGGGGCTAGGGTCCGCTTGAGGGTTATAAGAGATCATAAGAATCCACCTTTAATAGGGCCATAAGTGGCCGAGAATGCCCACCTCGTTGGGTCTCTTTACCCTAAAAACACTAATGTGCGATTGACTTGGATATCCACTCCATTGGTTAGATATTTGATACTTGTATAATATTGTGTGTTGCATAGATATACCTTGACATATGTAACCTGCTAAAAATATAGGGTATGGACATTAAGTAACACCATATTTTAGTCAGACAAAACTTTATGTTCTAACCCCTCTCCTTAACATAATCCATAGGTCAGTAAATGGGGTAAAGTTATAGACGAAGTTATGATGGGAGCTGAAGACGAAGACGAAGTTATTATGCTACTTTTAGTAGTTATTGCTTTACTTCTTTTGGAAACTTGTGAGAACAAATTATTTAATGTACCAATTGAACAGTCGTAACTGTGACTGTTGTATCTCTGTGGTTTTTAAATAAATGGTACATCTTATTTGAATGTTATATTTTCTCTTTCACCTTTGTGAGATTTCCGTTCGAAGTATCTGTGTATGTATATACTTTGTGCAAATGTAAACCTTACAGGAACCAACGACCCGTTTAGAATGGCTCTGAGTTTCTATGGGCCTTTTCTAGTTTGAAATTTAGGCCCATTCCGGGCGGGTTGTTAAATTTGGTATCAAATCATAGGTTACCCAATTATAAGGGAGTTATATGTATGAGAGGCGTATTTGTAATTTGAAAAAGATTTTCAAATTATATATATATATATATATATATACCCCAATAAGCATACGCATTTATACTAGGCATCTTCGTCATTTTCTTCCTTTTCCAGCTTAAATACTATCTCAGGATTACCCGCTAAAGGATTCTTCCTTTTCTTTTTAGATAGTAGAATGGCTAAAAATTCAACAGAGCAGGGTAACCAGGCAAGACCCCGATACTTGCCAGAGCGGTTCCAGCAGTACCTCCGTAACGTGGAACAGGTCCCTGTCGCTAATCCAGCCCCAGCGGCTCCTGCCACTGAGGTAGCTTTTGACTTCTCTAGCTGTTGTAAGACCGTTACGAATCTTGGAGGAAAATTGTTTTCTGGAAAGGAAGGCTTTACTAATGCTCAATCGTGGATTATGGATTATGAAAGAATCTTTGAGGCTACTGGTTAGCCAGATGAAGTGAAAAGGAAGATAACACCCTGGCACATGAAGGATGAATCCCTAGAATGGTGGAATTTGATATCTGGGGATAACGAGGGTCGGATTTTTGCATGGGCCGAGTTCAAGACCCATTTTGAAGCGAAGTTCTTGCCTAGGGCAGAAACGACTATCCATCTAGAGAATTCATCGACCTCAAGCAAGGGAGCTTGAGCTTATAAGAATATGTATCCAAATTTACCGAATTATGTAAGTTTGGAAGAGGATTGGTAGACACTCGCACAAACAAAGCACTGAAATTTGTTAAAGGACTGAACTCTCCATTGATACAAACCTTATTAGCCCAAGTAACATTTGGGGCAACCTTCGAGACCCTAGTTGAGACGGTTATCATATGCACGAATGAAGGCGCCAAGGAGGAGAAAGAAGGTGAGAAAGAGGAAGGAAGCTACAACAAAAATAAGAAGAAGGAATGGTGGAACAACAAGAAGAAGGAGTTCAAAGGAAAATGTTTCAATTGCCAGGAAGAAGGACACATGTCTAGGGACTGCCTATAGGATCAATAATAACCCTAAAGGGGGGGGTGAATAAGGTTTTATCAATAATTAAAACAGTTACAGAGAAATTTAAAAAAAACTACAGTAAAGAAAAAATCACACACAAAGATACCCAACTTCGGCAAACTGTGCCTACTGCTGCCTTTCTAAGATTTCTACTAGGAGTTACAAACAGATCCCGCTTACTATCCTATGTAAACTCGCAGCGCCTGCTCATGTCTAACCCTAAGCTCAAAATCCTAGACTTTCCTGTGTACCCTAGACCAGATTTTCCCATACTACAGACCAGTAATCTGTATACCCTAGTTTTAAATTAAAACTAGAAAAACAAGCATTGTTTTGAAAGGAATTACAATAAAAATACAAGACAAAGAAGAAAAAAATAAACCCCCTTGTTTAAGGAATAGGCTTAGCCATGTGAAAATTGGTTGGCCCACTCTTGTTCTCTTTTCCTGTTGATTTCCTCTTTTGCTCTTAAGGTCAAGAATGGTGGCAACGTTAAAAACTAGGGTTTCTGGAATTCTTGAGACCCTTTGCTTCAAATACCTCTACATATCCGAATCAGTTGAAATTGCCTTCTAGCTTGACTCTGCAAGGCTCCTTCTCTCTCGATCCAAACAAGTAAGCAACTGATTTGAAATTAGGGTTTCGGTTTTATTGTCAAAATGTTGGGTTGAGTGTCGATGATGAAATCGTGTGTATTTATAGGGGTTCTGAAACCCTAGTTCTCTGATTTCCAATAGAGACTTACCCGATTTTGATTGAGGAATATTCGAATCGAATTTTATTTTTCCCTTGAATTTTTGTTGTCCAATTTTGAATCGGTTTTGAAAGCTTTTTAGTTGATTTCAGCAGTATTTGAATTTCGAAAAACAAGCTATGAATTTGGACACTATTTCTTTCCTCATATGCTCCTGATTGAAATTGTTTTCCAGTTTTGAAAAACAAATCAGCTCACCGAGTTTAATTCTGCCTAGTCACCATACCAAAAATGATTGAATCCATTCTTTATTTTCCCACGTTGGATTGAAAAATTCTGGAAAGAAAGGAATTTGAATTTTAAGGCATTAAACATTTTCCAGAAAATGATTTGTTACACTTTTCTATGGTATGAACACAATATTCACTTGTCCCTTGTTTATTTCCATGCTTGATTAAAACGAAACTGGAAAGAATTAATTCGGTTTTAAAATCTGCATTACTTTTTCCTCAAAAAATTTTTGCACTTGCCAAAATATTGTTGTTCACTGATTTGTTGTGCATGATTTGTCCTGCCTTTGATCACTCTTGATTACTTTGTTTCCATAATAGCATATCACCATATGTACACACCGGGTTTCACACTGTCATAATATGGCTTTATACATGATGTATATAACTCAGCTCGAACATTCTTTAACGCTGAACCATTGTTTTATCTACACATTGTCATGTATTTCCTGCCATGTATACTTTCTCGGTTGAGAAGATGTACCCTGCTGCTTTTGTTGTTTGAATCAAAATGAAATGCCACACCACCATCCAGGCATGTCATTGATGTTGCCACTATCCATTTGCGCATGTTATTGTTGCTACGTATGTGATATGCACTGAAACTAAGTCTGCCCTGACATGTACACATTTTCATCCTTGTGTTCATATTGAGTTCTACCATATGTTGCATAGTCCTTTTCTTGTATTTGTCATTTGGTATTTGCAAGTTCTAGCTCGACCATTTTCTTGTGCTCTTTGCTGTTTTTGTTGCATTATTTATGCCACTTGAAACAGACTTGTGCTCGGCTCTTCTTGCATTCTTTACTGGCTTGTGTGGAAATGTCTTCCATGTTGCATTTTGTACTATGTTGCACCATTGTTACTTGCTATTTTGATGTGACCATTGCTATACTCACTGTGTGTCTCCTTGATGTATGCATCATGCACCATTTTCATGTTTGAGCTGCAAAATTGTACACCCATGTATGCCACTGTTTTGAAGTTGCTGAGTTCATCTCCCACTTGAATGTTGATTTGTTATCCATGTTGACCATGTATATGTTCCTATGTTCTTGTGCACTTGTTCTTGCTATGTTTGTGCTACCATACATCATTCCATTTTTCTGATCTGGAATTTTGCATTAACATTTCTCTTTTGATTTTAACCTTCCTTGTATATGTGACCCTAAAAAAATCAGCAGACAGACTATACTGTGTTGAGGCTGGTCAGAATCAGCTGAGATGATGCTGGTTCTGATCAGCAAACCAGTATGGTTATGGCGAGGCTGATCAAGTCAGAAAGATGATGAGAAAAACACACAGAGAATCTGAGACAAATAAAAAATTAAAAAATAAAATTTTATTTGTTCAGTGTCTATTTTTAGTTCCAATCTACTGTGTATTTTCTTCTCTGTGACAGGTTTCAGGATGATGCAACAGGAGCAAAGTAGGATGCTGGGACAGTAAGAGTGTGTAGAGATATACCATTGAGTGTGAGAAGAGTTGTGTATGTAGTGTAAAACAATTATAAAATCAGCTGTGTATAGTTGAGCGTTCAAAGACAAAATTGTACTGTATTGACTTGTGAAATAAAAAGAATATATATTATTGAATAATAGATGCTTGTGTAAATTTTCTGTCTTTGTGTAAAAGCACTATTAAACAACAATATTTTTTATTCCAGTTTCAAACATACCAATATAACACATTTGTTATCATCAAACAAGAAAATCATAGATTCAACGCTGCCCAAAGCCTAAAGCCCAAAGTCATCAAAAGTGGACAGAACTATGCAATAGAAGCAACACCAATTTAAAGCCGACCCCCAAGAGACCAATGGAAACCCGCACTTGATGGTATAACATCTATTTTAGGAAATTTTGTATACACCTTATTTGATTCTAGAGCAACCTATTTTTTTATCTCCAAACGATTAGTAAATCTGTTGAACCTTTCCATGTCTATCTCTGATAGTCCGATAGGGGTGGCCAACCCTATCCGAGGATATAAGTATCTTGAGTTGTTGTGTAAAGACCTAGTATTGGAGGTCGACAAAGTCGAGTTCCATTGCGAAGCGTATGCATTGGATTTTATGGTGAATGACCTTATCCTAAGTATGGACGGGCTATCATTTTATGGGGTCGTCCTAGATTGCGATAAGAGAATCGTTCATCTTAGGAGCCGAGGAGGACGTAGTTTAAGCATTCCCTGTAATGTTAGGAACAAGGATAAAGCCCTGTTATATTCCTTATCTACTAGTTATGAAGGACCATCTTCGGGCTATATAGTTTGTGAATTCTTAGATATTTTTGAGGAAGTCACGGGACTTCCACCCCACAGAGAAATCTCTTTTCGTGTTAACCTAGAGAAGAACGCTAGACCAGTAGCACTACCCTTGAGGCATATGGCGCTTAAGGAAAGAAGAGAGTTAGATAAGCAGATTATAGAGTTGTTACAAAATGGTTTCATTCGTCGAAAGACCTCAGAATGGGGTGCACCGATTGTGTTTGCCACCAAAGCAGACGGATCCTTAAGACTTTGTGTGGACTATAGGGAACTTAATAAATCGACCAACAAGAATAGATACCCTTTGCCAAGAATCGACGACCTTTTTGACCACTTGGGAGGAGCCTGAGTATTTTCCCAACTAGACCTTGCTACTGGATTACACTAGTTAAGAATTGCAGAGGACAACAAGGACAAAACTGCGTTTATAACACCAGATGGATTGTTTCAATGGGAAGTAATGCCCTTCGGACTAACGAATGCACCCGCCTTCTTTGTTGACCTCATGAGTAGAGTGTTTAGGGGCATTCTAAATTAAATTGTGGTAGCCTTCATAGATGATATCCTTATATTTTCAAAAGATCATGAAGAACATGAGAACCACTTAAGACAAGTGTCAGGGTTAATAAGAAAGAACCAATTGAAAGCAAAATTCTCGAAGCGCCATTTTTGAAGGGAAGAAGTATGATTTTTAGGACATATTGTGTCAAGTAAAGCTTGGCCGTAGATCCTACAAAGATCGGGGCAATCAAGCAGTGCAGGATACCTCGAAATGCTATAGAGGTAAGAAGTTTCCTTGGATTGGCCGAATATTATTGTAAATTCATTAAGGACTTCATAAAGATTGATACTCCGTTAACCCAATTAACAAGGAAGAATTTGGTGTTTTCTTGGAGTGATAAATATGATATAGCCTTTAAGAAACTAAAGGAAGTATTAACTAGCGCACCAGTCCTAATTATATCCAACGGTTCAAAATTGTTCACTGTTTACACCGATGCATGTGGGATCGGTTTAGGAGAAGTCCTTATGCAAGAAGGAAGATTAGTTTGCTATGCTAGTAAACAACTCAAGGATCCAGAGAAGGGATATCTGGTTTATGACCTTGAGTTAGCCGCAGTAGTATTCGCCCTTAACATGTGGAGGCATTTTCTTTTAAGGGATAAATTTGAACTCTTTACTGAACATAAATCCCTAAAATATTTATTTTCTTAACGTGACCTTAACTTGAGACAACGAAGGTGGATGGAATATATTGCCTCATTTGACTTCACGATCCAGTATACCCCGGGCAAGGTGAATGTTATGGCGGATGCTTTAAGTTGGAAACATGCGATGTTGAATGCAATGGCAGAATGGAAGCAATTATATTTTTCTCTCTAATTTTAATTTGCAACCCTCACCAACCACTTCTAATGGTTTTCTTGGGGCTATGATAATTAGACCCATCTTAAGAAAGAGGATCTCCGAAACAAAGAATTAAGAAGCATAAAGGTGAAAGCGGGAAAGAGACAGCCCTTTCCCCATTCGGTTAGATACTCAATCGGCAATGATCGAAATTTACTCCGGGACGGACGACTTTGCATCCCTAAGGATGAAGGATTGAGGAAAGAAATTCTAGAGAAGTGCGATAGGGAAAAAATGACCATACACCTGTAACAATCCGTATTTTCAATTACCTGTTATAACATAAATGGAGGAAGAATTAAACTGTAAAATCTGAATCAAGGGAAAACGGGCTATGCCATTGCGTTCATCTCGGAAAAATACGCGAAATAGAGTCCGAGTTTTCGAAAATCGGAGTCCGTATGACCAAGATATGGCCTCGCGAAGTTTCACGAAAAATTCCCAAATTAAAGTATACTTAATTAAGTGAAATGGGTTGCGCAGAGAAATATATATATATATTGATATATATATATATATATAATTGAAAATTAAATAAATAAATATGCAAAAATGTTCAAAACAGCGAATTGGGAGAGGGGAATAACCGAACCGGCCGATTTTTGAGGTCGACCCGAGCTCGCTGGGTCGACTAGGGGTTAATCCAGGGTGTTTGGCTGTCAACCCGTGGGCCGATTCGCTCAAATGCAGATTTTGCATTTGGATGGTTCTCATGGTTCATCTTTAATCTAAAGGCCCTAGATGGTTCCTACACTTGACTTCTTCCCCAAGACATGCTTTGATGGCTTGGATTGAATCTAGGTTTAATCCTATGGCCTAAAACACTTGCCTAATCTATAAATAAGACCCTAACCTATCCTAAATCCTCATTATTCATTCATGCAACTAAACTATGGCAAAATTTTACCTCTCATGGCCTCCACTCTCTTCATAAAATTTCTAAATGGTTTCTATGAGAGATTTTCCATGCATACAAGTGTTTTCAAGCTTGTATGAGTGTCATTAGCTTGCATTCAAGTCAAGTTTCTATCTTTGCATCATAAAGCAAGGGTTTTGATCATTTTGGCTCAAGGGTTTTTATGTTAGAGCTTGCATTTTGGGTCTATTTGATTGCATAAGGGCTTTGTCATATCTTTTGTGCCTTCATAGCAATGTAAGCCCTTTCCCTACTCTTAGATATTAACTATGAAGTTAAATGTTCATGTTGCAAGTTTGGGTTTGATCATTGAGTATGATACATGCTATCATGTCATGCAAGTTTATGAAGTCATTATCTTGATCTTGTGAGCTAAAAGCTACAACCTTTATGTTGAAATGTTGCATTAGGCAACATGAGAACCCTCATAACTTTTATGTCAACTTGCATATGAAGTCATAACCCTTATATGATGATATATGCGAGTTACTAGTCATCATTCCATATCTTTTGTCACCATGATTCGCTTATGTGCCAAGTTTGGGTTTATGCATGTTTTGAGGCTTAAGAATGTAACATGCAAGTTAATGAACACATTTGTGCCTCATTTGCCACCATGATTAACTTGTGGCTTAATATACATTTTTGTCATGCCTTTGCCAAGTCTCTTCTTTTAATCCATTACGTTGTCGCGAACGTATATGCGAGTTTAAAAGCGTTGGGTTATGTTATGGGTAATTTCTAATGACATGAAAATACAACTTGAAAACATGACTTGAAATATAACATGGAAGTTGACATGTAAGTATGCATAAAAACATAAGCTTGGGAATTTACCTATTAAGTTAGGTCTACCCTTTGGGAATTTCCCTATTAAGTTAGGTCTACCCAAATGCTTGAAAACTTGTAACATGTTTTGGGAAACATGATGGACATGACACTTAGATAATATAAGTGTGGCCAACTCGAGGTTGGGTTGAGTTTGCAACGTAAAACTACCCGGAACCGACCGGCCTAACTCGTAGTTGCAAACAATAGGACCCAATGTGAGAAGTTGGTCATGTTGTGCTTGAACCCGAGGTTAGACCAAGTTGTGGTGTAAAGCTACCCGGAACCGACCGGCTTAACTAGTAACCACAACAAAGTCTAATGTGAGAGGTGAAGGTGCATTAAGTAATTAATGCCACATGATAGGGTTAAGTTAATTTGATTAATGACTCTTAACCAAATATGACATGGACAAATGGGTTAAGTAATTTGATTAGGCTAATGATACTTAACAAAACATGACAAGGTTGGGTAGGTTAAGTAACTTGATTTGCCTAATGACACTTAACCATTTTTATATGACTAGTGGATGGGGTTAAGTTAACCAACACTTAATCAATCCAACGCGATAACTTGGTAAGGTTAAGTAAGTTTTCTTAATGACGCTTAACCGAAAAATACGGTTAACGAATGGGGTTAAGATTAGACTCAACTAGTCTAAACATGGAAATCAGATGGGGTTAAGTTAGCCTAGACTTAATTAATCCCACTTGGTAGTTTAATGGGGTTAAGTTAAACACTTAACTAATCTAAACATGATGAATTGATGTGGTTAAGTGACCTATACTTATCCAATCTAACTCGTTAATTTATTGTGGTTAAGTTAACCAATATTTAACCAATATAACGTGAAAACATGATAAGGCTAAGTCACGAATCGCTTGAATACACTTGACCGATTTGACTAAGTAAATTGATAGGGTCAAGTTAATATATACTTAACCAATCTAGAATGATAATTGGACGAGGTTAAGTCGTGAATTGCTTAATATACTTAACCAACTTGAGCATGGTTTGTAGGGTTAAGCCTTGAACTTGGATACTTAGCCAATTTTGACAGGATTTATCATGTCTTGTCTTTCACTAGTTGAGGGAGTGGTCTCGTGGGACCATAGCCACGTATAAGAAAAACAGACCTTAGCATCTGCATCGGCAGATAAATCGAAAGCTCCCGACCGAGTCCTGTATTTCTTGATTTGCCCTGTGACAGGACTCGGATGGCACGATGTGATACATGTGCATACAGTCATGGAAAAGCTATTCACGATGAATGCATGGGAAAAAGGGCGCGGTTGGCGGTTAGCGTAATCCCTAGTAGCCCTAGGTGGTTGAACCCAAACCGAGATACGAAAACGTGCAATAGGTAAGCATAATCCCTAGCAGCCCTAGGTAGCATAAGTCCTAGTTGTACAAACAATAATTCATGTTGGAAGACCCTAGCTAGGTTTAGGGTAACAGTCCAAACCGATCTTAAGGATCATGGAACTATGTTAAAGTAATATAGAATCTCATGGGAAAGCCCGTATGGTCTACGGCAAGGGACTGAACATTTACATGGAATAAAACATACAAGTTGAGTAACCTATATATGCGATATATTAGGTTGACATGGACCATTACACGACTTTTGAGTGAGGGTCATTCTTGGTTAACACATGACACGGTGGGGATACTAGTACGGTAGGTGCAGAGCTAAAATACAGGATAGATATCACGGGGCGTTATACGTGACAGATATCTTGGGGATATTATACTTGATAGAAACCTGACGATGTGATACCTTGTTTTATCTTGACATCGTAATTTAACATGACACCTTAGTTTATCTGAGTTCAGTAGTTCATCCTGTTATTTTGATTTAGCTTATCTATCTTGTTATCATGCTTATGTTCATCTCAGTTTCTCATGTCAGTTAACTTTACTAGTTTTTATGCTAATAGTAGATAGGGCTTACTCAGTCTTTTTGACTGACCCGTTTTGTTTCGCCTCTTTTCTTCCGTTTCCCCCCCCCCCAGGTTATAGGGAGGAAATACTGTTGTTTAGTTCGGACTTCTTCTGCTTGAAGGTCATCATGGATGGCTTGGACTTTTCTTGGCTAATGGCTACTTTACTGTTTTTACTTGGGGAATAATTTATGAAAATGTCTTTATGCTTCTTTACTATTGCAAGACAGGTTTTGATGTACTCTGATGTAAAAGGCTTTAGACCTTATTTATTCATGTTATGAAAGTTTGATTTTACTTCCGCTATTTTATATGTTCTGTCTTGTGATATTTCTGTGCATGTTTACCAATAATGCCCCTCTAAAGCTAGTGCATTCCTTTGCGAGTGACCCTAGCGGAGGCGGGGTGTTACACGTGGTATCAGAGTAGAAGGTTACCAGACTGGGCAAAAGTTTTTAAAGACCTTCTGAAAACTATTTGAAAAAAAAACCGTTTACAAAGAAGCATTTTTCAAGAAAATTTTCTTTTAAAAGAAAAAGGCTATTCCCCAAAGGCCATTAGCACTATCCTTGTTTCCTTAATTGAGTCTCTTTTCCTTTCTTTCCTCCATCTGTAGTCACAGTAGTTTTAACTGCGACTAGTCTTTTCTACCTACGAAAGTGCTTTCCATACGATGGAGGTGGTTCTCGAGAGACCAGTGGCCGCGTTATAAGAAAGGATCGTGAGAAAGAAGGATAAAGGATACGAGCTTAAGGATGAGCAACTTGTTGGTATGGCTTAGTCCTCAAAGGAGGGAGAAAGATGAACAATGAAACCCATGACGAGAGAGTACCTTTGGCATGGTAAAACGGGGCGGATAGTTAAGTATTATGGGACAAGGACAAGATTATCGGGAGGGCAGTAGTATGCTCTCATTTCTAGAGTACCTCGGAAGGAGGGTAACGATCTTGTTAAAGGTTTAGCTTTTCTTCTCTATCATCCCGTTAGGACTTTGTTGTTCGTATCATTTAAGTCTGCTTCGATAGTTGAGTCTCTGCACCTTAAGTACTAGCGTAATAGAGAATCCCATTTTTGTCTCAAAGTCCTATTGGAGAATCAGTCCATTTATACATGACTTGTTTGGATTTGGGAATGTCTATGCCAAGTGTTGAGTTTGGAAATAATGCTTATGTTTATAAGCTATGGATGGATTCTAGGGATGAAGTGGTTTTCCAGTAGGGGGTGCCACTCTCGGTTTTGATAGGAGGGTAGTTAGACCTTTTGACTAGCCTTGGTAATGCCCTCGAAGTATCGGGTAACCTTTTTGAGGTTCTGTCATGACTAGTTACTTAGAATCCCTTGATGCCTTTATTGGAAATTTGAAGCCCGATCGAGTGGTGTTCGCCAATAAGACGGATGGTTTACTTCATTTATGCATGGGTTATAGAGATCACCCTAGTAAGTGCGCATGATAACCTGATTGACATCTGTTTACTTTCAAGAGAAAGTTCTTCTACATGGAATGCCTTATAGTATATAAACGAGATCCAAGATTCACTAGTGAATTTTGGAAAGCTTGCATGAGATCATGAGTACACAGTCATGTTTGCGTCAAGTATTCTAGGAAAAGGATAAGTGCAAGTGGAACGAGAGGCGACGAAGAAATGAGTTCCAGCTCATGTTATGGAAACAGGAATAAGAAGCTACAAAATCGCGAAGTTAAAAGACGACTTTGATGGTCAAAGACTAGATACGCGCATGATATCTCTTTTTGGGAGTATATCCTTGATCCCTGTTTTCTGTAGAGCTTACTTGTAGGCTATCTTTTGTGGACATCCTCTCGGTCCTATTCTCCGTTACAAACCCTGTAAGGAGTTTGTCCTGTTTATCTTCTCGACCCTGTTTCAGGGAATTCTAGGTAGAACCCTATGGATGTAAACATGTATTTGAAACATGTTATGATTGATATAGTTGCAAGTGGTTGCAAGTAGTTGCTCGTGGATGCGCGAATACACATTAGATACTAGCTCGACTCGGTCACATTTCATATTGCATATGCACGAGTATTTATACTTGTTTATGGATGAAATCGAATGTATTATCATGCGGTTGTTGCATATGAATGAATGATTGTGCACGCATATAGTATCTATATGACTAGGACTATTTGCATACATGTTGGATTCATGGCACTATACATATTTTGCATTAGAAAGATTATTCAGGCCTGACCATTAGCATTAGCTAAGGAACATGTACACACACGTTTTGCATATTTTCATACAGCATTAGAAATCATCTAAGGACAATGGTTGCTTGTGGATGATGTTTTGAGTAGATGGATGATGGATGGTAGGATATGTTCTTCCTAACTTGGAGATTTCGGGGACGAAATCCTAAAAGGTGGGGAGAATGTAACAACCCGTATTTTCAATAACCTGTTATAACATAAATGGAGGCAGAATTAAACTGTAAAATCTGAATCAAGGTAAAACGGGCTATGCCATTGCGTTCGTCTCGGAAAAATACGCGAAATAGAGTCCGAGTTTTCGAAAATCGGAGTCCGTATGACCAAGATATGGCCTCGCGAAGTTTCACAAAAAATTCCCAAATTAAAGTATACTTAATTAAGTGAAATGGGTTGCGCAGAGAAATATATATATATATATATATATTGATATATATATATATATATATATAATTGAAAATTAAATAAATAAATATGCAAAAATGTTCAAAACAGCGAATTGGGAGAGGGGAATAACCGAACCGGCCGATTTTTGAGGTCGACCCGAGCCCGTTGGGTCGACTAGGGGTTAATCCAGGGTGTTTGGCTGTCAACCCGTGGGCCGATTCGCTCAAATGCAGATTTTGCATTTGGATGGTTCTCATGGTTCATCTTTAATCTAAAGGCCCTAGATGGTTCCTACACTTGACTTCTTCCCCAAGACATGCTTTGATGGCTTGGATTGAATCTAGGTTTAATCCTATGGCCTAAAACACTTGCCTAATCTATAAATAAGACCCTAACCTATCCTAAATCCTCATTATTCATTCATGCAACTAAACTATGGCAAAATTTTACCTCTCATGGCCTCCACTCTCTTCATAAAATTTCTAAATGGTTTCTATGAGAGATTTTCCATGCATACAAGTGTTTTCAAGCTTGTATGAGTGTCATTAGCTTGCATTCAAGTCAAGTTTCTATCTTTGCATCATAAAGCAAGGGTTTTGATCATTTTGGCTCAAGGGTTTTTATGTTAGAGCTTGCATTTTGGGTCTATTTGATTGCATAAGGGCTTTGTCATATCTTTTGTGCCTTCATAGCAATGTAAGCCCTTTCCCTACTCTTAGATATTAACTATGAAGTTAAATGTTCATGTTGCAAGTTTGGGTTTGATCATTGAGTATGATACATGCTATCATGTCATGCAAGTTTATGAAGTCATTATCTTGATCTTGTGAGCTAAAAGCTACAACCTTTATGTTGAAATGTTGCATTAGGCAACATGAGAACCCTCATAACTTTTATGTCAACTTGCATATGAAGTCATAACCCTTATATGATGATATATGCGAGTTACTAGTCATCATTCCATATCTTTTGTCACCATGATTCGCTTATGTGCCAAGTTTGGGTTTATGCATGTTTTGAGGCTTAAGAATGTAACATGCAAGTTAATGAACACATTTGTGCCTCATTTGCCACCATGATTAACTTGTGGCTTAATATCCATTTTTGTCATGCCTTTGCCAAGTCTCTTCTTTTAATCCATTACGTTGTCGCGAACGTATATGCGAGTTTAAAAGCGTTGGGTTATGTTATGGGTAATTTCTAATGACATGAAAATACAACTTGAAAACATGACTTGAAATATAACATGGAAGTTGACATGTAAGTATGCATAAAAACATAAGCTTGGGAATTTACCTATTAAGTTAGGTCTACCCTTTGGGAATTTACCTATTAAGTTAGGTCTACCCAAATGCTTGAAAACTTGTAACATGTTTTGGGAAACATGATGGACATGACACTTAGATAATATAAGTGTGGCCAACTCGAGGTTGGGTTGAGTTTGCAACGTAAAACTACCCGGAACCGACCGGCCTAACTAGTAGTTGCAAACAATAGGACCCAATGTGAGAAGTTGGTCATGTTGTGCTTGAACCCGAGGTTAGACCAAGTTGTGGTGTAAAGCTACCCGGAACCGACCGGCTTAACTAGTAACCACAACAAAGTCTAATGTGAGAGGTGAAGGTGCATTAAGTAATTAATGCCACATGATAGGGTTAAGTTAATTTGATTAATGACTCTTAACCAAATATGACATGGACAAATGGGTTAAGTAATTTGATTAGGCTAATGATACTTAACAAAACATGACAAGGTTGGGTAGGTTAAGTAACTTGATTTGCCTAATGACACTTAACCATTTTTATATGACTAGTGGATGGGGTTAAGTTAACCAACACTTAATCAATCCAACGCGATAACTTGGTAAGGTTAAGTAAGTTTTCTTAATGACGCTTAACCGAAAAATACGGTTAACGAATGGGGTTAAGATTAGACTCAACTAGTCTAAACATGGAAATCGGATGGGGTTAAGTTAGCCTAGACTTAATTAATCCCACTTGGTAGTTTAATGGGGTTAAGTTAAACACTTAACTAATCTAAACATGATGAATTGATGTGGTTAAGTGATCTATACTTATCCAATCTAATTCGTTAATTTATTGTGGTTAAGTTAACCAATACTTAACCAATATAACGTGAAAACATGATAAGGCTAAGTCACGAATCGCTTGAATACACTTGACCGATTTGACTAAGTAAATTGATAGGGTCAAGTTAATATATACTTAACCAATCTAGAATGATAATTGGACGAGGTTAAGTCGTGAATTGCTTAATATACTTAACCAACTTGAGCATGGTTTGTAGGGTTAAGCCTTGAACTTGGATACTTAGCCAATTTTGACAGGATTTATCCTATCTTGTCTTTCACTAGTTGAGGGAGTGGTCTCGTGGGACCATAGCCACGTATAAGAAAAACACACCTTAGCATCTGCATCGGCAGATAAATCGAAAGCTCCCGACTGAGTCCTGTATTTCTTGATTTGCCCTGTGACAGGACTCGGATGGCACGATGTGATACATGTGCATACAGTCATGGAAAAGCGATTCACGATGAATGCATGGGAAAAAGGGCGCGGTTGGCGGTTAGCGTAATCCCTAGTGGCCCTAGGTGGTTGAACCCAAACCGAGATACGAAAACGTGCAATAGGTAAGCATAATCCCTAGCAGCCCTAGGTAGCATAAGTCCTAGTTGTACAAACAATAATTCATGTTGGAAGACCCTATCTAGGTTTAGGGTAACAGTCCAAACCGATCTTAAGGATCATGGAACTATGTTAAAGTAATATAGAATCTCATGGGAAAGCCCGTATGCTCTACGGCAAGGGACTGAACATTTACATGGAATAAAACATACAAGTTGAGTAACCTATATATGCGATATATTAGGTTGACATGGACCATTACACGACTTTTGAGTGAGGGTCATTCTTGGTTAACACATGACACGGTGGGGATACTAGTACGGTAGGTGCAGAGCTAAAATACAGGATAGATATCACGGGGCGTTAAACGTGACAGATATCTTGGGGATATTATACTTGATAGAAACCTGACGATGTGATACCTTGTTTTATCTTGACATCGTAATTTAACATGACACCTTAGTTTATCTGAGTTCAGTAGTTCATCCTGTTATTTTGATTTAGCTTATCTATCTTGTTATCATGCTTATGTTCATCTCAGTTTCTCATGTCAGTTAACTTTACTAGTTTTTATGCTAATAGTAGATAGGGCTTACTCAGTCTTTTTGACTGACCTGTTTTGTTTCGCCTCTTTTCTTCCGTTTCCCCCCCAGGTTACAGGGAGGAAATACTGTTGTTTAGTTCGGACTTCTTCTGCTTGAAGGTCATCATGGATGGCTTGGACTTTTCTTGGCTAATGGCTACTTTACTGTTTTTACTTGGGGAATAATTTATGAAAATGTCTTTTTGCTTCTTTACTATAGCAAGACAGGTTTTGATGTACTCTGATTTAAAAGGCTTTAGACCTTATTTATTCATGTTATGAAAGTTTGATTTTACTTCCGCTATTTTATATGTTCTGTCTTGTGATATTTATGTGCATGTTTACCAATAATGCCCCTCTAAAGCTAGTGCATTCCTTTGCGAGTGACCCTAGCGGAGGCGGGGTGTTACAACACCCCAGTGGGGATAAAATGTACAAAGATATGAAGAGCAATCTCCATTGGGAAGGAATGAAGAGAGACATAGCCGAGCTCGTGGACAAATGCTTGATGTGCAACAAGTCAAAGCGGGGCAAGGGAAGCCCAGAGGATTGTTGTTACCCTTAGAGATCCCCACGTGGAAGTGGTAACATATTTCCATGGACTTTATAGATGGACTCCCTAGAAGCCAAAAGGGTAATAAGGCCATTTGGGTTGTGGTAGATCATTTGACCTAAAGCGCCCATTTTATACCCATCAAGAAGACAAGGACTGCACCCTCATTAGCCCAATTATATGTCAAAGAGATTGTCATATTACATGGTATTCCATCGTGTATTGTGAGTGACAGTGACCCCTTATTCACAAGAAAATTTTGGAGAAGCCTACAAGTAGTATTGGGAATGACCCTCAATTTAAGAACAGCCTATCATCCATAAATCGACAGATAAACAAAAAGAGTAAATCGAATCTTGGAAGATTTTCTCAGAGCTTGCATCATCGACTTTGGAGGAGGTTAGGTGTAGCACTTACCACTTGTGGAGTTCACGTACAATAATAGTTTTCAAACGACGATTGGTATGGCCCCTTTTGATGCGCTTTATGGAAGGGCATGCAAATCGCCAACTTTTTGGTGGGAAACTACCGAAAAGGTTATACTCAGACCAGACTTCGTTTGGGAATCCATGGTGAAGATATCTTTGATTAGGCAGAGGATGAAGGCAGCCCAAGACTGCTAGAAATCGTATGCCAATAACCGAAGAAGGGAACATGAATTTGATGTTGGAGACATATTATTTGTAAAAGTATCCCTTTTTATGAAGACTGTTCGGTTTGGAAAGACTGGGAAGTTGGCTCCTAGATTTATTGGGCCTTTTCGTGCCATCGAGAAGATAGGATCTTTGGTTTATCGAGTGGATCTCCCAAAGCGTCTATCGGGGATCCATAATGTTTTCATGTATCTCATCTAAGGAAATGCTTTCATGACTCTGCTATCAGACTCGAGCTTGACGAAATTGGGGACATAGAAAAACTTAAGTTGGAGTCTAGAGTACCCCGTGCCACTGCAAGGATTGTAAAGCATGGAATCAAGAGACTATGCAACAAAACCGTTCACCTTTTCAGAGTACAATGGGGAAATGATCGGGCGGAAAGCACATGGGAGACCGACGATAAGATGAGACAGACTCACCCAGAGCTTTTCACGGACAATTTTTCCTCAAAATAAAGTTTATGGATGCATTGTGGTTTCTATATTGGATGTTAGGAAATGGATGCAACAACATTGCATCGAGCACTCATATAGAAATATATGCATATTTAGGTTGTTTGCATACATATTGCATCACTTATTACACCTACATGCTAGAGTAGAGCTCACTTTAGTAGGTCTGCAGTTCATAATCACTACGAGTCATGGATGTTTATGGATGAATTATAAATAACATGGTCGTACAACATGGATGTTTCGAGCGAGCTATATTTTTTGCCCCTTAAACAGATTTTGGGATGAAATCTATTTTAAGGGGGGAGAATGTAACACCCCATAAAATTCATAAGTATTAATAATAAATTAAATAGTTAAAAATATGCAATTAAAGAGTAAGGCTGGAAAATGAGATTTTGCAGCTTTAGGAATTTGGCTAGGAAATTCTTTTATTTGGATTCATGGCAAAATTCCGAATCGTTTTCATAAATAATATCTGAAAACGGTCAATGTATGAAGAAGTAATGAACAAATGAATTTGGATAGTAAAGGCAGAATATATATATATATAATTAAATGGATGATATATATATATATATGTCCAAAGTATATTCAAAATAAAGAGGGAGAATTTGAATTTTGAATTGAAGATAAGATCAGGGGGACAAAGTATATTGTATATATGGAATAAGATTAAGAGATTAAGGAATGTATTAATTAAAATAAATAACTCAACAACACAGCCTTATTGGGTGTTCCAGCACCCAAAGGGTCGACAGCGTGACTGCTGAACAGCCTAATAAATCTATGTGGTTATGGATTTTTCCAGGGATATATATGAATAAAAGGCTTGGATTAATTCTAAGTAATCCAACGGTTTATGTTCACATGGGAAACTATATATATCCCCTCATATCACACTATGAAACCGTAATCATTCTCTATCCCTGCCTCCATGCTCTCTCTCTACCAATACTAATTTCTAGAAGATAAAAGGTTAAGAATTTCTTCTATTCCTCCAACCTTTATCTTATCTCTTTCTATTCAAATTCATATAAGTTTAGTATTCTGGAATTTGGCATAAATATATATATATATATAAGAATCTAATACATGTTTCTTATATATACACACACACACACACACACATATATATATATATATGAGGATTATTTTAGCACGCTTGACGTAAAGAAAGTAGCGCAGATCTTGATCTACTACAAAATTCTCTCTATTCTGCCTAGATTTGTGAGTGGAATATTGTTTACTTAGGCATATTTATATTTTTATTAGATTATCATGTTGAAAGATATGCCTAGGAGGATTTGGAAATTCGTTAACATCAAAACTATAACCCTAAATCCTCTATTCTATAATTGTGTATGAATTGTCAGGATTATTTGGGTTTTGTGGACTTTGGATTTTTAATATTGGGTTAAAGATGAAAATGGGTTTTGCTACTATTGTTTCTATTTTATGTAATTCACCGTATTAAACAATTGATTGTAAACTAAAAGGGTTTGCATTTGGGTATTTCATGATTTGGATTCTATTTTGAATCCAAACGTATTCTTACTGAAATATGTCAAATGTAAACATTTTTATGTGCATAAACACCAAAAAGAGGTGAATTAGATAAAATGGAAATTGTAAACATACATGTATAAGTGTATGTAATACTCTATTTTTAATGTAGTATTGAGATCATTCCAACAAACCTAGGATGCAAGTTGAATTTTATATGTATGTATATTTTCCATTCACTGTTATATGTTATCTTGTTATTATGCCATCATGCCTAAGTTGTAGCAGTAAAAGTCTAGAAAAAGGAACTTGTATACCTTGATTTGGACAAATTGACAATTACACCTCGTTAGAACATTTCCTCATTTATACAAATATTTACGTTATTTAGACTATATAATTATTATGCTTATATAAACGTAATTAACGTTGTATTAGCTTAATAAATGTGATTAGGTTAGAATTCGAAATTGAAAAGTTCCCGCATACAAATATATTGATTGCTTGTGTGTGTATATATAGAATGGCTTTATATATTAATAATGACACATAGACATGAGGTTAGTTGCCATTTGTGGTAGAATTCTTCCCGGAACAGACCGACAAATCTATCAACCACATGTAGGCCCAACTAATGTAAGATGTCTAGGTGCCATGGGCCATTCAAAAACTTAGTACACTAGACACGAGATTAAACCAACCTGTAGTAGAAGCCTGTCCTGAACCGACCAGCATATCCAACATCTACAGGCATACAGTTTAATGTGAGAGGTCTAGTGTGTGTGTGTGTGTGTATAAGTCTATTGTGCGTGAAAATAGGTAGGTTTACTACCCCTTGAGAAGGTCTTAAGTAGCTGACTCTCTTTTTATCTAGTTTGGGTCTTAAGTGGTTAGGACTAGCTAGGATCCCTACGAAGGTTTATTCCTTGGAGAGGAACCAAAGTCATGGGACCTACCTTTATTACATTTAAAGTAAGTCTTTGGGTCTTCCTTCTCCAAAAGTGATAGGCATAAACAATAACGGAGAAGGGTAGTTCATGACGATGTTCACTTCCTTTGGAAGCTTGTAAGGGCAAAACTAGTAACAGGATTGGTATATGAAAGACATAAGGACATTACATACTCACCAACTGTCTAAGGGAAGCCTTAAGCAATGTAGATGCCGTAACGTAATATTAGTTAATTAGTACCATTCGCAATACTACTTATCATAGTACAAGTGAGAGTATAGACTTAAGAACATTAACGTAATAGGACAGGGTCTTAAGGGGCTAGGGTCCTCCTCAGGGTTATAAGCGATCATAAGAATCCACATTTAATAGGGACATAAGTGAGTGAGAATGTCAACCACGTTGGGTCTGCTTACCCTAAAAACACTAATGGACGATTGACTTGGATATCCAACCCATTGGTTCGATACTTGGTGCTTGTATAAATTTTGTGTTCTGGGTAGACATACCTTGACATATGTAACCTGCTAAAAATATAGGGTATGGGCATTAAGCGACACCATATTTCAGTAACACAGAACTTTGTGTTCTGACCCCCTCTCCTTAACATAATCCACAAGTCAGTTGATGGGGTAAAGTTATGGACGAAGTTATGCTGGGAGCTGAAGGCTAAGACAAAGTTATTATGCTATTTTTAGTAGCTATTACTTTACTTCTTCTGAAAACCTTTGAGAACGAATTATTTCATGTACCAATTGGACAGCTATAACTGTGACTGTTGTATTTCTGTGGTTTTTAAATAAATGGTACATCTTATTTGAATATTATATTTTCTCTTTCCACTGTGTGATATTTCCATTCAAAGTATCTGTGTATGTAAATATTTCATGCAAATGTAATACTTATAGGAACCAACAACCTGTTTAGAATGACTCTAAGTTTCGATGGGCCTTTTCTGGGTCAAAATTTAGGCCCATTCCAGGCAGGTTGTTACAACGGTCGTAAGGCAGTAGATAAGTTTATCAACTTTCTATTTGATGTAGTTGAGATTTAAGCTTTTGAAGTCATGTTTGATCTGTAAGTTGGCTTGCTTGACTGGGCAAGACGAATCATTTCATATTCTGGAGACATAGTGTATATGTTTTAAATCATGCACCAAGTCAGGTTTGTCTTCAAAGTTAGTCTGCGAGTCGACGCTCTTGCTTCCAGTGCCAGTGAGGTCAAGCAAAGTTAGTGCTTACTCCCCCAACGTTGGTGGGGGTTGAGCTAAGTCAATCAGACATCCAGTTCTTAAGCCTTTATTCTTTCCGTCGTTGCATCATGTTAAAGTTGCGGATTTAGCAATCTTAGTAGATACAAGTCATTTTGTGCCTTCTCTCGAGTCATCGAGAGCTAGAGTTGAATGCACAAACGCTCGAAGTACATTTGTTTAGGCATCATCCCTTCACTTTAGTCAGAAAGTCAGGATTGCCTCATCGAGCGCTAGCGAACTTAGTTATTCTTATCTGATTAGTCGCGGAGTTAACCAAGCTCGTCAAAATGCAAGCGAGTGAATGTCGTTAGGAAGTTAGTCGAACCTCTTCGTTCATGCTTCAGCATAGTTCGTAATAGTCATTACACTCTTGTTGAGTTTATTCCTCATGCTCGGTTCCATTGAGCTTAACAAACAAGATTGTAGACTTGATCGGTAAAATTGGTTCTTTCCGGAACTACACATTCTTGTCATTCTTTTCTTGGGCTTTTACCTCACCCTTATAATTTCCAGAGTTGGACGGTGCTCCATTCTTTGTCATGGAAACATCAAGATCATCAGTCTTGACGTTTGCATCCTCTTATCGCAAGAATTTGTCTGCCTTAGGAGAGAGTTCACCAAGATCTCTAGGCGAATCTCTTTGTAGAGAGATTGTAAAGTTTGGGGGGGGTAACGAAAATCCCTGATGTCCCATGTCAAAGGGATATGATCGAGTTATCCATGTCATCTTGAGATGTGCAGCCTCTAGTGAAGCGTCGAACAACGTTGTCAATCTGACCTCCGTCTTCAAGAAGTTTTCCAGTTGCCCAATTCAGCGCTGGTACCCCCAGCATGAAGTCCTGAAATGGGTGGAAGCCGGCCTCGGACTTCTTTGGCATCTTGGTTCCGCATATGCAATAACAGTCAATCAGGCTTCTGGGTGATGCATTTTCCATTTAATGTACTTGCAGTTTGCCACTTGTTCTTTAATTCTGGATGATGATTGTGACGGCAAGGAATCTCGCTCGGTCCGAACCAGTCGCTAAACCGATCCAGGCCGTTCGAAACGCCCTATCGTTTGAGAACACGACAAATCAGAATGCATACAGAAGAACATTTCATTGTATATTACAACAATGCATCAGATTACAAGAATATACAGAGTATAAATGAATATTACACAGAAATATCAGAGATTTAAATTACATTTAAATACATAGCAGCGGAAAATAATACAATACACAACTAGAAGCAGATATACGGATACAAAGCTTTCCGGATATCGTTCCAGCTGTAAACCAGGATCCTGTGAATATAAATCTGCAAAACCAAAACTACTAGCTGCCCGTGTCAAAATTAAGGGCACCCAGAGTTTAGGTTAAAACAATAAACTCCAGGTCAGTCATGTGACTGGTGTGAGAACTAAAACAGTTAATCTTTATTTCAAAGTTAGGTAAATCAAGGGACCACGCCGTATAACACGGAACGGGTTTCCTCCCAAGAATACCAGTGCATAAAACAAACAGCGCAATGCTAAATAAAGAAAAATGAAGCTGTTATAAGACCCAGGTCCTATCACACAATGCAACGCAAGCCGGGGGATAGGGTTTTCCCTTATAACAGCCAAAGAATGCTTGATACGTTTAAAACAAATCATTTGATACTATTATAAGTGCATAGTGTATATAACAACTTCAAATCATAAGTATCAATCATAGGCGGCATGGGTACCATATATCATGTCGCCATATATAGGTTTACAAATAAAACCGCAAATGTCACGTATTTGGAAATTGGATTTCCATCTATGAACCGAGGCAAAAGATAGTCCTCAACCGATTCGAGACGCTCTAGCCCGCCCCTCAGGATCAGAGCTCGAGTGACCCTTGGATCGTCAGGGCCGGTCCACACAGAGTGGATTAAAATGCCTGAACATGCGTTTCCCCGCCCTATGGGGCGTAAACGAGCCAACTAAATGACTCCATCGGTTCGAGAACGACCGATCAATCCGAGGCGCCTCGCAACAGCAACAACCACATAAGTCAAACTCGTCAGGGCGTGTAAAACCACTGACGCCACTTCTAGCTAGAAAGAAACGCAAGTCCTCCCTGATGTCCCTCCCGTTTTTGGTTCATATCGGGTGTGAAACTCGCGAAGTAAACGTTACACAAAGCTACGCCACAAAGGCCGTGCTTTGATCATCACCACAAGACTTTGCTTTTCAACAGAAGCCTTGATCATTTGCATCTTAGCATGCCACACAGGCAAACCATCCTATGCAACCGATATCAGTCACACAGAATGAAATCCGATGTCAGACACACAGTCCATTTACAAGTCCGTTCTGGGTCTGAACGAAACCGGAGGCACCTAGTACCCCGCATATCCATCGATCTCCAAGTACGTCTGGACGATCACTAACTGTTTCCATCTTCTTGGGTGTACAGCCCAATCAAGATCATCAGTAATTACCCAAACGACGTGAAGACCTCCGGTCTTCGACCATCGTCTTCATCTTCGACTTATCGTCGTATCAGTTATTCAGAATGGGATAAACCCGGTCTTTCCGAATAACTCGCGTATATTTAAATAAGTGTTACACAAACACAACATACGCCTCATTCCAATTCATTAGTCACTAACCGTAAATTAATCAAGAGAATAATTCCCCAAATATTAACCCCGAAGGCCGAAACCAACATCAGATCAATATCCAGAAAACCATTCTGCTTGGCTAACCGACAGTTAGTTTCTAAATTTCACGTTCAAATCTAATTAAAGATTTTACTATCGCCTGGAGCAAAACTGGTGATACTCCATTCTCGATCTTTTCAATCTAATTAAAGATTCATTAAAACTCCACTTAGTTTTAATCTTTGACTGGGTTAAAGAATCAGTGTCATTTAAAAACACGGTTCACGATAAACCCAAAAATCAATATCAATTCAATTCCAACTAAATATTATTTAATTGGTACACTTCATTAAATCTAAATCAAAAGATTTAATCTTTTCTCAACTGGGTTCAAGAACAGTGTTAGTGAAGACACCATTCACGACAAACCCAAATCACATTCGATATTCAATACAAGGCTCTGAATAGAAAATATATCGGCTTATATTCAATATCAAATTCTACGACTAACAAATGTCGTATTGGAAATAACGATATAAATATATATATCTTTCAAATTTCCATAACAACACCTGTATAATCACGAATTCCAACATCGAAATATTCCGAAGACAATTTCGATTCAAATCCACTCCAATGCAATCATTGGAAATTTTGGTTATTTTTAAAACCCTTTTTGAATTCAATTTATTTATTTAAAAATAAATAGAATTATAATTCTAGTTCAAAACTAGTTCAATTCGATAAAAATCTATTTTTATCTTTTCAAATATGGAGTTTTTCATCCCAATCCTTTCTAAATCATTTCTTATGATTTTACATAAATTATTACTATTTTTAATAATTTTATCAAGGCCCGTACAGTCGATTTCCATCAATGGCCATCGAACTGCACTTACAGCGACCTTTTTCGAATTTGATTTGGACATAATTCCAAATCCAACCGTTAGATTTCTAATTTCTAATATTCGTTAGAAAGCTCTTTTCGATACGAACCCAACGGTTCCGGTTTTAGGAGAATCCGACGGTCGGATCTCCCGTAATGTCCGTTAGAAATAAATGGTCGAAATTCACGAACTGCCGCGGCGCGGCGCGTTCTATTTAGGCCATTATATTATATATATAATATATATAATATATATTTCGTCGATTTCTATTTAAAACGAATTTTATAAATAGTTTTAAAATCGTTTCAAAACCTATTTCAACTTCCATTTCAATTCAAAGCAAAATTGAATTCTTCTTTATAAATTCGTTTCAAAATTCATTTCTATTCAATTCAAATTTCAATTCAATTTGAATTCATTTAAATTCAATTCATTTCGAAATCGTTTTCAATTCAATTCATTTCGAAATCGTTTTCAATTCAATTCATTTCGAAATCGTTTTTAAAATCGATATAAATATCGTTCACGTCAAAATGGCGTCAATCTAATCAACACGGCTTCATATATTCCTTTATTTTCAAATATTCTATTTCAAATATTTCTTTTTCAAATATTTCTTTTTCAAAACTGGAATGAGGCCCAATCAATTACCATATAAAATTATATGGATTTTCATACAACACATGTATATCATGGCATTGAAAAATAATCAACCATCAACCAAAGTGCACTACACTGTATAAGCATCAAATATAGATATTCAACGCTTATAACAGCCTGTCAATCTATCGATCGACATATTTAATCAATCAGGATGAGTGAACTTCAAATTTCATCCTAACACCCGTGTGGGGTTTCAAACAATCAAACACATATTTTATTTGTGCAGTTAGGCGATGTGTAAAATTTATCGACCCAATCAACGTCATTCAAATAGGTGTACATAAACAAACCGTCTGGTTTGTAAATGAATATTTATTTATTCACATTCACGTTAAAAATTATATTTTTAACGATAACACATTTTATTTTAACATATGAATTTCTATTCAGTTCATTCTTTAAATAAAATGCTATTTTTATTTTTCTAACTTATTTTAGAAAATTTCGGCGGCATAACGGCACGATACTAGAAACGGGACAAGGCCTAGCCTTATCCCCGGTCTAGTGAAGGCCCACGCCATTCACACATCAATCAAATTCACTTTCGTTATGCAAACCACAAAATTTGGAGTAAGGGTCTAACCTAGCCTTACTCCTTCGCCTTATAACGGCGCACGTCTAATCCTAACCAATTTATCGATTCGGTTTTTCACACCACAAACCACATTCAAACCAATATCACAATCAATAACCAAACAGCCAAACAAACAAGTCCATGGTCTGTGGACGATTGTGTCGGGTGCTACTAAGCACCGTCTGCATCCTAGTATATATATATATATAACTAGAAAAATAAATTGAAAGGTGAGAAATTCTCACATATAGCTATCCTAGCTCCACGGCTCTTCTAATGCAGGAAATCTTCGCCAACTCGCCTTTTGTCGCTTTCGTTGTCCGCTTTCACTACATATGTAAAAATCGAATTTTACTTCGCTATTCCATATATAAAAATCGAATTTTTATTTCAAAGTTCAATATATAAAAATCGTATTTTTCCTATGAAGTTCAATATATAAAAATCATATTTTTCCTATGAAGTTCAATATATAAAAATCATATTTTTCTATCGAAGTTCAATATATAAAAATTCCATTTTTTCTATCGAAGTTCAATATATAAAAATTCCATTTTTCTATCGAAGTTCAATATATAAAAATTCCATTTTTCTATCGAAGTTCAATATATAAAAATCATATTTTTCTATCGAAGTTCAATATATAAAAATCGAATTTTTATTTCAAAGTTCAATATATAAAAATCGAATTTTTATTTCAAAGTTCAATATATAAAAATCGAATTTTTACTTCAAAGTTCAATATATAAAAATCGAATTTTTACTTCAAAGTTCAATATATAAAAATCGAATTTTTATTTCAAAGTTCAATATATAAAAATCGAATTTTTACTTCAAAGTTCAATATATAAAAATCGAATTTTTATTTCAAAAGATCAAATCTTTTCTCTTACTTTTTAAAGTTTAACTCTTTTACCTTTCAAGTTTAAACCTTTTCTTTTTAAAATTTAAACCATTTTCTTTTTAAAATAAAATCAGTTTAAAATACTTTTAAAAATCAGTTTTGAATTTCCTTTAAACCAATCAGTTTTAAACTAAACAAAAATCAGTTTTTTTTAAATATAACCAAAAATCAGTTTTTTTTCTCTTTTATAAAAACGCAGTTTTTAAATCCTTTTTCAAAATGCAGTTTTTATTATTCTTTTAAATCAGTTCTGTTTTTATATCATAAAAAGAAAATCCAGTTTTTATATAAATCAATTCAGTTTTTATATAAATCAATTATAAAATAAATAAATTAAAAAAAAGAAGACTCACAGATTTAGGTCGTCGGCAGAAGTGGAGGGAGAGGAGCGGGACTGGAGGTGCTTGGCTTTGGTCGCCTGCGGCGCGGTGGGGTGCTCCTGACGTGGCGGCATCGGCTGAAGCAGGGCGATTTGGGGTTGGGGTCCAGGGGTCGCGAGGCTCGAGCGGGGTTCATCAGAGGATGGGCGCGAGGGGGAGGTGGACTCGGCGCTCATGCGATGGGGGGGGGGGAGTTTCTCCGCAGATCGTCGGAGCTCGAGGGATCGGGGGGGGGCTGGCGATCGATCGCTAGGGTTTTTCCTTTTTTTTTTTTTATTCTGTTTAAATGAAATCGGGAATGAGCTACGGGGGGGGGGGCCAGAACGAAGATAAAGGGGGGGGATATTATTATTATTATTATTTTTTTTTTATTTTTTTATATTATTTAATATCTAAAAATTGACTTTCCCATACGACCTCGAAACGAGGCCCACCGCCTGCCGCCCATAGCGTTTCACCCCCATTCCGAACACAATGGGATATGTACCGCAAGCTGAATCGACCGTTTCGATCAGTTTCCTTTTAATTTACATTTAAATCACTATATTGAATTTTAAACGTACATTTCAAATTACCGGGGCCACATACGAATTCTAAAAATGGCAGAAAAATATTTTCTAGCTTCGTATTGACGATACGGTCCTAACAAAACTAGTTTCGTTGAATTCTGAGACCGTTAGAAAAATGGCCAATTTCCAGTCGATTAAAATCAACTGAAACTGGTCAAACGCGTTTTCTTTTGCCCCGCTCACATATTGATTCGAAAAATTATGAAA
Source organism: Allium sativum (assembly GCA_030737875.1). Classification (NCBI taxonomy): domain Eukaryota; kingdom Viridiplantae; phylum Streptophyta; class Magnoliopsida; order Asparagales; family Amaryllidaceae; genus Allium; species Allium sativum. The sequence continues at coordinate 799,411,871 of CM060922.1, forward strand.
TTTGAAACCTAGCAATAACTCGACACTGCGGATCCAACAAAACTGGTTTCGTCGAAATCCGAGGTCATTTGCAAAATGTCCATTTTTAAGGGCCTGAATTCCATAGCGACTATTCAGAATTTTCAACTGAACATATCTTTTGATTCCCGCTACGAACTTTTGATTTTTCGGATTCGTTGGAAAGATATTCACTATTCGATTCCATTATTTTTGGTTTCACTAAAATCTGGATTGTTTTGCACCCGGTACATTCAATTGAAGTTTGAAATCGAATTATCGAACTACCGCGCCATTTTCAATTCTATTTATAATTATAAATAATTATTTATATTCTAACGACGACGCATATAATATATACGTTCGAATTCTATTCAAAATAAATTTCACGTCGATATTATTTAAAATAATCTATTTTAAATATTCAAAATCCGCTAAAATTGCCAAAATAAAATTTTCAAACTGGCTCGCATTTTACGGGTTGTTACAATCTCCCCCACTTAAAACTTTTCGTCCCCGAAAAGGAACAAAGTCGAAAGTGGTTTGATTATTCAACTCTACGCTCGATCAGGCTTCCATTCTCTAACTTTTCAGTTTCTGAGAATTTTCTAAAATTTCAAAAATTTGGCTAACACCCTAAATTTTTGAAAAATTTCGCCATAACCTCCCCTGCACCGGGAGCATCGGGGAATTTCAAATAGCTTCCCCGGTCCTTCAGATCTCAAAAAGAAAAAGAAAAAGCCAAGCGGCTAGCCAATAGGCTCACAAAATCATCATCACCCAAACAAAACAGGAAATTATGTAGTAAACATGTACCTATTTGTCGGGCAAACAAATTTTATTCTCGGCTCTAGCCTCCTTGCTATGACCTGTTCAATGATATATATGTATATGCAAGCAAATGCGACTAATTTTCAATATAGTTCAATATTTGGTTCAATTAGGCTAAATGTTTCAAAATTAGCAAACAAATAAACAAACAACACAAACATCAATCCATTAGTGAATTAGAGTTTCAAATTCATAAATTTGATACATATACAAAAATCATGTTTTTGATGCCAATTCACAACAATGTATTCTAACTATATTAGTTTTGGTTCTCACACCAGTCCAATGGAAATATATAGAAAATCACACCTTCGAAACACGAACACTAATTCTGATGATGTAGCTACAATCATCAGAGTCATCTTCGGGCGACTAGAGTGTGAATCTATATCTATCCAGTATATTAAAACTTCGAATACACGTGGATCAGACGTATACCCAAAATCTTTATATACTGCATTGTCCAAATCAATATAAATAAATAATCAAATACGAATAGTTGATTTAAATTTTCAAAACAAAGAATGTTTTCACTTTAAAAATATACTCTTCACACTCGTTCTAGGATACTACTGATCCCATCTCTAACGAGTCATTCTCATTGGATATTGCTAATCCAATATCTGATGAATTCTTTCGTATGTTTCTAATGTGCCTTGTTCTCTGCTTTGTAAACCAAAGCTCTGATACCAAATGTGACGGCAAGGAATCTCGCTCGGTCCGAACCAGTCGCTAAACCGATCCAGGCCGTTCGAAACGCCCTATCGTTTGAGAACACGACAAATCAGAATGCATACAGAAGAACATTTCATTGTATATTACAACAATGCATCAGATTACAAGAATATACAGAGTATAAATGAATATTACACAGAAATATCAGAGATTTAAATTACATTTAAATACATAGCAGCGGAAAATAATACAATACACAACTAGAAGCAGATATACGGATACAAAGCTTTCCGGATATCGTTCCAGCTGTAAACCAGGATCCTGTGAATATAAATCTGCAAAACCAAAACTACTAGCTGCCCGTGTCAAAATTAAGGGCACCCAGAGTTTAGGTTAAAACAATAAACTCCAGGTCAGTCATGTGACTGGTGTGAGAACTAAAACAGTTAATCTTTATTTCAAAGTTAGGTAAATCAAGGGACCACGCCGTATAACACGGAACGGGTTTCCTCCCAAGAATACCAGTGCATAAAACAAACAGCGCAATGCTAAATAAAGAAAAATGAAGCTGTTATAAGACCCAGGTCCTATCACACAATGCAACGCAAGCCGGGGGATAGGGTTTTCCCTTATAACAGCCAAAGAATGCTTGATACGTTTAAAACAAATCATTTGATACTATTATAAGTGCATAGTGTATATAACAACTTCAAATCATAAGTATCAATCATAGGCGGCATGGGTACCATATATCATGTCGCCATATATAGGTTTACAAATAAAACCGCAAATGTCACGTATTTGGAAATTGGATTTCCATCTATGAACCGAGGCAAAAGATAGTCCTCAACCGATTCGAGACGCTCTAGCCCGCCCCTCAGGATCAGAGCTCGAGTGACCCTTGGATCGTCAGGGCCGGTCCACACGGAGTGGATTAAAATGCCTGAACATGCGTTTCCCCGCCCTATGGGGCGTAAACGAGCCAACTAAATGACTCCATCGGTTCGAGAACGACCGATCAATCCGAGGCGCCTCGCAACAGCAACAACCACATAAGTCAAACTCGTCAGGGCGTGTAAAACCACTGACGCCACTTCTAGCTAGAAAGAAACGCAAGTCCTCCCTGATGTCCCTCCCGTTTTTGGTTCATATCGGGTGTGAAACTCGCGAAGTAAACGTTACACAAAGCTACGCCACAAAGGCCGTGCTTTGATCATCACCACAAGACTTTGCTTTTCAACAGAAGCCTTGATCATTTGCATCTTAGCATGCCACACAGGCAAACCATCCTATGCAACCGATATCAGTCACACAGAATGAAATCCGATGTCAGACACACAGTCCATTTACAAGTCCGTTCTGGGTCTGAACGAAACCGGAGGCACCTAGTACCCCGCATATCCATCGATCTCCAAGTACGTCTGGACGATCACTAACTGTTTCCATCTTCTTGGGTGTACAGCCCAATCAAGATCATCAGTAATTACCCAAACGACGTGAAGACCTCCGGTCTTCGACCATCGTCTTCATCTTCGACTTATCGTCGTATCAGTTATTCAGAATGGGATAAACCCGGTCTTTCCGAATAACTCGCGTATATTTAAATAAGTGTTACACAAACACAACATACGCCTCATTCCAATTCATTAGTCACTAACCGTAAATTAATCAAGAGAATAATTCCCCAAATATTAACCCCGAAGGCCGAAACCAACATCAGATCAATATCCAGAAAACCATTCTGCTTGGCTAACCGACAGTTAGTTTCTAAATTTCACGTTCAAATCTAATTAAAGATTTTACTATCGCCTGGAGCAAAACTGGTGATACTCCATTCTCGATCTTTTCAATCTAATTAAAGATTCATTAAAACTCCACTTAGTTTTAATCTTTGACTGGGTTAAAGAATCAGTGTCATTTAAAAACACGGTTCACGATAAACCCAAAAATCAATATCAATTCAATTCCAACTAAATATTATTTAATTGGTACACTTCATTAAATCTAAATCAAAAGATTTAATCTTTTCTCAACTGGGTTCAAGAACAGTGTTAGTGAAGACACCATTCACGACAAACCCAAATCACATTCGATATTCAATACAAGGCTCTGAATAGAAAATATATCGGCTTATATTCAATATCAAATTCTACGACTAACAAATGTCGTATTGGAAATAACGATATAAATATATATATCTTTCAAATTTCCATAACAACACCTGTATAATCACGAATTCCAACATCGAAATATTCCGAAGACAATTTCGATTCAAATCCACTCCAATGCAATCATTGGAAATTTTGGTTATTTTTAAAACCCTTTTTGAATTCAATTTATTTATTTAAAAATAAATAGAATTATAATTCTAGTTCAAAACTAGTTCAATTCGATAAAAATCTATTTTTATCTTTTCAAATATGGAGTTTTTCATCCCAATCCTTTCTAAATCATTTCTTATGATTTTACATAAATTATTACTATTTTTAATAATTTTATCAAGGCCCGTACAGTCGATTTCCATCAATGGCCATCGAACTGCACTTACAGCGACCTTTTTCGAATTTGATTTGGACATAATTCCAAATCCAACCGTTAGATTTCTAATTTCTAATATTCGTTAGAAAGCTCTTTTCGATACGAACCCAACGGTTCCGGTTTTAGGAGAATCCGACGGTCGGATCTCCCGTAATGTCCGTTAGAAATAAATGGTCGAAATTCACGAACTGCCGCGGCGCGGCGCGTTCTATTTAGGCCATTATATTATATATATAATATATATAATATATATTTCGTCGATTTCTATTTAAAACGAATTTTATAAATAGTTTTAAAATCGTTTCAAAACCTATTTCAACTTCCATTTCAATTCAAAGCAAAATTGAATTCTTCTTTATAAATTCGTTTCAAAATTCATTTCTATTCAATTCAAATTTCAATTCAATTTGAATTCATTTAAATTCAATTCATTTCGAAATCGTTTTCAATTCAATTCATTTCGAAATCGTTTTCAATTCAATTCATTTCGAAATCGTTTTTAAAATCGATATAAATATCGTTCACGTCAAAATGGCGTCAATCTAATCAACACGGCTTCATATATTCCTTTATTTTCAAATATTCTATTTCAAATATTTCTTTTTCAAATATTTCTTTTTCAAAACTGGAATGAGGCCCAATCAATTACCATATAAAATTATATGGATTTTCATACAACACATGTATATCATGGCATTGAAAAATAATCAACCATCAACCAAAGTGCACTACACTGTATAAGCATCAAATATAGATATTCAACGCTTATAACAGCCTGTCAATCTATCGATCGACATATTTAATCAATCAGGATGAGTGAACTTCAAATTTCATCCTAACACCCGTGTGGGGTTTCAAACAATCAAACACATATTTTATTTGTGCAGTTAGGCGATGTGTAAAATTTATCGACCCAATCAACGTCATTCAAATAGGTGTACATAAACAAACTGTCTGGTTTGTAAATGAATATTTATTTATTCACATTCACGTTAAAAATTATATTTTTAACGATAACACATTTTATTTTAACATATGAATTTCTATTCAGTTCATTCTTTAAATAAAATGCTATTTTTATTTTTCTAACTTATTTTAGAAAATTTCGGCGGCATAACGGCACGATACTAGAAACGGGACAAGGCCTAGCCTTATCCCCGGTCTAGTGAAGGCCCACGCCATTCACACATCAATCAAATTCACTTTCGTTATGCAAACCACAAAATTTGGAGTAAGGGTCTAACCTAGCCTTACTCCTTCGCCTTATAACGGCGCACGTCTAATCCTAACCAATTTATCGATTCGGTTTTTCACACCACAAACCACATTCAAACCAATATCACAATCAATAACCAAACAGCCAAACAAACAAGTCCATGGTCTGTGGACGATTGTGTCGGGTGCTACTAAGCACCGTCTGCATCCTAGTATATATATATATAACTAGAAAAATAAATTGAAAGGTGAGAAATTCTCACATATAGCTATCCTAGCTCCACGGCTCTTCTAATGCAGGAAATCTTCGCCAACTCGCCTTTTGTCGCTTTCGTTGTCCGCTTTCACTACATATGTAAAAATCGAATTTTACTTCGCTATTCCATATATAAAAATCGAATTTTTATTTCAAAGTTCAATATATAAAAATCGTATTTTTCCTATGAAGTTCAATATATAAAAATCATATTTTTCCTATGAAGTTCAATATATAAAAATCATATTTTTCTATCGAAGTTCAATATATAAAAATTCCATTTTTTCTATCGAAGTTCAATATATAAAAATTCCATTTTTCTATCGAAGTTCAATATATAAAAATTCCATTTTTCTATCGAAGTTCAATATATAAAAATCATATTTTTCTATCGAAGTTCAATATATAAAAATCGAATTTTTATTTCAAAGTTCAATATATAAAAATCGAATTTTTATTTCAAAGTTCAATATATAAAAATCGAATTTTTACTTCAAAGTTCAATATATAAAAATCGAATTTTTACTTCAAAGTTCAATATATAAAAATCGAATTTTTATTTCAAAGTTCAATATATAAAAATCGAATTTTTACTTCAAAGTTCAATATATAAAAATCGAATTTTTATTTCAAAAGATCAAATCTTTTCTCTTACTTTTTAAAGTTTAACTCTTTTACCTTTCAAGTTTAAACCTTTTCTTTTTAAAATTTAAACCATTTTCTTTTTAAAATAAAATCAGTTTAAAATACTTTTAAAAATCAGTTTTGAATTTCCTTTAAACCAATCAGTTTTAAACTAAACAAAAATCAGTTTTTTTTAAATATAACCAAAAATCAGTTTTTTTTCTCTTTTATAAAAACGCAGTTTTTAAATCCTTTTTCAAAATGCAGTTTTTATTATTCTTTTAAATCAGTTCTGTTTTTATATCATAAAAAGAAAATCCAGTTTTTATATAAATCAATTCAGTTTTTATATAAATCAATTATAAAATAAATAAATTAAAAAAAGAAGACTCACAGATTTAGGTCGTCGGCAGAAGTGGAGGGAGAGGAGCGGGACTGGAGGTGCTTGGCTTTGGTCGCCTGCGGCGCGGTGGGGTGCTCCTGACGTGGCGGCATCGGCTGAAGCAGGGCGATTTGGGGTTGGGGTCCAGGGGTCGCGAGGCTCGAGCGGGGTTCATCAGAGGATGGGCGCGAGGGGGAGGTGGACTCGGCGCTCATGCGATGGGGGGGGGGGGGAGTTTCTCCGCAGATCGTCGGAGCTCGAGGGATCGGGGGGGGGGGGGGGGCTGGCGATCGATCGCTAGGGTTTTTCCTTTTTTTTTTTATTCTGTTTAAATGAAATCGGGAATGAGCTACGGGGGGGGGGCCAGAACGAAGATAAAGGGGGGGGATATTATTATTATTTTTTTTTATTTATTTTTTTATATTATTTAATATCTAAAAATTGACTTTCCCATACGACCTCGAAACGAGGCCCACCGCCTGCCGCCCATAGCGTTTCACCCCCATTCCGAACACAATGGGATATGTACCGCAAGCTGAATCGACCGTTTCGATCAGTTTCCTTTTAATTTACATTTAAATCACTATATTGAATTTTAAACGTACATTTCAAATTACCGGGGCCACATACGAATTCTAAAAATGGCAGAAAAATATTTTCTAGCTTCGTATTGACGATACGGTCCTAACAAAACTAGTTTCGTTGAATTCTGAGACCGTTAGAAAAATGGCCAATTTCCAGTCGATTAAAATCAACTAAAACTGGTCAAACGCGTTTTCTTTTGCCCCGCTCACATATTGATTCGAAAAATTATGAAATTTGAAACCTAGCAATAACTCGACACTGCGGATCCAACAAAACTGGTTTCGTCGAAATCCGAGGTCATTTGCAAAATGTCCATTTTTAAGGGCCTGAATTCCATAGCGACTATTCAGAATTTTCAACTGAACATATCTTTTGATTCCCGCTACGAACTTTTGATTTTTCGGATTCGTTGGAAAGATATTCACTATTCGATTCCATTATTTTTGGTTTCACTAAAATCCGGATTGTTTTGCACCCGGTACATTCAATTGAAGTTTGAAATCGAATTATCGAACTACCGCGCCATTTTCAATTCTATTTATAATTATAAATAATTATTTATATTCTAACGACGACGCATATAATATATACGTTCGAATTCTATTCAAAATAAATTTCACGTCGATATTATTTAAAATAATCTATTTTAAATATTCAAAATCCGCTAAAATTGCCAAAATAAAATTTTCAAACTGGCTCGCATTTTACGGGTTGTTACAATGATCTGTTACTCAAATATATGAACATTAATTTCGAGGAGTCATCCTTTTGGCTATAGTTTGGGATCCTACGGAATTCTGAGGATTGCAAATGTGCATAGAATAGTCGTGTAGTCGAATCATGCTTTTCATGGTTCTCATTCCTCGTCCCTGGTCATTGAGGCTTAGTTGAGTAATAGAATTCAAATCCTTGTCTTCTCATCCTCATCAAGTCATGAGTTAGAGAGGGATAAAAAACGATTTGTTGGTACTCAATCCATGCTAATCTCTAGTCTCCTCTCCAGACTCTAAGGATCAGAGTCAGGTGGCGAAAAGTCAGACTGTAACACCTCGGATTTTTGAATAATCGAATTAACTAAAATTAAAGTATACTTAATCTCAGACGTGAGAATTAAGGGAATGGGGTTGCGCCATTGTGTTTGTCTCGGAATTCTGGTTGAAATAGAGTCTGAGTTTGCGGGAAACGGGAAATGGGTACCGGATGAAGGAGTTATGAACGAACGAAGATTGGTGGCAAAAAGAGGAAAAAAAATTGCACTGGTGCACTTGGGAAGTGCGCCACTACAAATTTGCATTGGCGCACTTCCCATGTGCGCCCAGGCCGAGGGAAAACCTGCACAGCCTTCTGGTTCAGTCTGACCCATGTTCTGACTCATTGTTGAGTCCTTTCTGACTCTTTGCTGAGTCATTAGGGCTGACTTGTCACCCTATCATGAATGAATGGTTTTGATTAACCCTAAGATCATCCGACGGCTTAAATTAATTCAAAACTTTATAAAAAGACCCATAGGCTCAAACCCTAAATCAGAATTAAAACTGAAACTATGGCCGTCATGCTGTCGTCTTGAACCCTAGAGTAGCCGCCACAAATTAAAGAGGAAGAACAGCAAAACAAATCAGTTCTATTCAACCCTAACAACGAATCTTCTTCAAAGGAGAGCTAATGCAACACCAGAAATCAGAATTCAGAACTCAAGGCCGCTTTTGAGTTGTGAGTTCGATCACTTTAACAAAATAATTGCTAAATCAATTATGATGTGATATACGTTGGATTATAAGTTGTGGTTGTTAATCTAATTCATATGTTTAATCATGTATGTTAACTTGATTCATATTATATGATGTTATGCAAGTTTTATTGATATACACGTAAATGTGTATATTTTATCCGCTTATTTATCTTATTTTCCCTTTAAAATAATTGATACTTTGTATTTATAGCTGTATTTTCAGATTGTTGACAAGAAGCATGGTTTAGAGCATTTGATGGATAAAGCATGAAGAATTTGCTTAAAAGAGTGAAGTTTAAAATTGCTAAAGCTTGAAGAGTCTAAAGCTTGAAGAACGGTTGCAATTATATTTCAGTTAAGAAGATTTGGCTCAATAAAGACTCAAACTGCATTCACATTAGCTCATTTGGAAGGCCTCTTACTCATGTTGCGTTCACACTAGCCTATTTGCTAGACCACTCACTCTAAAGCTGCGTTCACACTGGCTTATGTGTTATTTGGGTTATTTCTTTAGTCCCACATTATGTAATTAGCTAGCTAGCCTTTGTCATATCAGCTATAAATACATTGTATCTTAGTGTTGTAAGAAAGACATTGGGTTTTATTCTGTAATTCTCTTCTTGGAATAAAATCATTCTTCTTCCTCTTTTCTATTTAATTTTAGTTTTATTTATGTTCTTGTTATTTAATTTCAGTTTTTCTTCTTCTTTAGCTATGTCTAGCTAATCCCCTTTGATTAGGGGGTGATGACGCTGATAGTATGATTCAATATGAATCACATAGCCAAAGGATGAGGAATTCATGTATATAGATCTAGATCTGAACTAGGGTTAGATCTGAACCTTAATATCCTGTGTCGTTTAAGAGCTATGCTCCTTCACAGGGTATATTCGTGTTCGGTCTAACAATTATCAGATTTAGATCTAATTTTAGGGTTTTAGAAATTAATTAGTGAATCTGTCCTGATAGTCTATGGTTGTAGAGCTGAGCTCCTGCATAGGCTATGCTTGTCGTTATTTACATCTTTGTTTCTAAAAACCTATTATCGTTGATTCATGTTTGTGACAGAAACATGTATTAGATCTGGTTAATCTTTTGGCTATTGATGATTATGAATCTGATCTATGTCATTATCCCCTAATTGCTTTCACTTATTGTTAAAACTCTCTTTTATTTAATTTCTGCTATTTTCTTTGTTTTCCACCAATCAAAAGTTAGGGATAACTTGATTGGATTTATTAATTAAAATATTTTTGGTCCCAGAGTTCGACACCCTCTACAACAATCCTTGTTGTTTAGGAAAACCGAACGGATTTTACAGTTGTTTACAATTGTATAATTTGTTCGCAAACATTTATATATGATGTTATGCAAGTTTTATATATGATGTTATGCAAGTTTTATGTATGATGTTATGCAAGTTTCATGTATGATGTTATGCAATTTAATATGATTATGCAAGTTTCATATATGATGTTTTGCAAGTTAATATGATTATGCAAGTTGTACATATGATGTTATGCAAGTTAATAGGATCACACAAGTTGTATGCGAGTTATATGATGTTATGTAAGTTTGGATCTAAAATATATGCTAGTAATTCATGATGTTAACTTGTGTCAACGAATCCGTTTTTATAATCCAATCACCTAGGTTTATAACATCAGTTTTTAAGCGAATATGGATGTGGAACATATGCTAGTTCGTATAAGTATTATGTTCATATGCAAGTTTAAGTGATAATTTGATTCACATATATACAAGTTCACACCTTTTAGATCTATGATTTTTGGATCCTTGATAATACAAAGACTATGCAAGTATGTTGTAATTCTTAATTGCAAGTTAGATGCAAATTAGATCTATTATTGTGTGTATGTGACTTTGTGACGTTTATTCCTTTTTTGAAGTATTAGACTATTTGCTAGTCTAATATGTATATATCATGTTAAGCGAACGAATGACGGGGGTACGATGGGGATAATAGTGGATACACACATATTGTGAATTTGGTATGTAATGGCCTAAAAAGGCATGTAATTAATTTTAAGGAATAAAATTAATTAGTGATGAAATGGGTATGATTTTACATACCATAAATGGATGGACATAATTGAGTCAATTATGGACATCGTTAAATTTGGAATTGATTGATAATTTGAATAGGGAAAGTAATTCAAATTGGAGGAATGATTAATTAGGTGTAATTAATCGTCTAAGACGCGAGGTTAGGCTCGTTTGTGGTGTAAGACTGCCCGGACACGCCCGGCAAATCCAGCTGCCACAAATGCCAGTCTAATGTGAAAGGTCTTAGGCACAAATTAAATACGTAACAGTTGTAAAGACACGAGGTTAGGCTCGTTTGTGGTGTAAGACTTCCCGGACCTGCCCGACAAATCCAGCTGCCACAAATGCCAGTCTAATGTGAGAGGTCTTTATGAGGTTACGGTCTTAATGAATTAAGAAACACTTAACCAGATAAACATGTAGTGGGACATGAGGGGGTTAAGTGGGTGCCTTGGCTGGCATGTGGAATCCCTTGGGTGGCATGAGGAAATACGATTAGTAAAACTTAACCAAGGTAAAACATGTAAGTGGGACATAGGGGTTAAGTGGGTGCCTTGGGTGGCATGTGGAATTACTAATGGAACCCTTAACCAAATTTAAAACATGTAAGTGGACTTGAAGGGGGTTAAGTGGGATATACTAGAGGAGACCAAGCTTAGGTGGATAGCTTGTGTCAAGTAATGGGGGCCGGTTTCAACCAGTAACCCATTCGTATCTTTGTGGGCTCGACCCAAGTCGAGGACGGGACACGCATACTGGGCTTGACTGTAAGAGGCCAAACCGGGTTAGCGGTGGCAACGCAAGTCCAACGGGTTCATATGCGTGTGTGGACCCGGGCTGGTAGGTAAGACGTTGTTGCATCGTGTAGGTATAAGCCGTGCATCATTGGTGGTATCAGGTTGCCACTTTGGGGAGTGATACACCCCACTGTGGGGCCAGCACGGGTATCTACGAGTTAGGGAGCCGATAGAATGGGGCAGGGTAGTGGGTACACCTAGTGGAGATAGGAGCAGACGACACCTATGTAGTCAGCTAGGGGTACACGAAGCTACCACTATTATTAATAATTACTAAGGGGGTACACCTAGTGGAGATAGGAGCAGGCGGCGCCTAACTCGTAGATACCCGTGCTGGCCCCACAGTGGGGAGTATCACTCCCCAAAGTGGCAACCCGATACAACAAATGGTGCACGGCTTATATCTACACGATGCAACAACGTCTTACCTACCAGCCCGGGTCCACACACGCATATGAAACCCGTTGGACTCGCGTTGCCACCGCTACCCCGTTTTGGCCTCTTATAGTCAAGCCCAATATGCGTGTCCCGTCCTCGACTTGGGTTGAGCCCACAAAGATACGTTTGGGATATTGGTTGAAATGGGCCCCCACAAGCTACCCACCTAAGCTTGTCATTTCTAGTGAATCCCACTTAACCCTTTAACCATGTCCACTTACATGTTATAAATTTTGGTTAAGTCATTTAATCATACTTTAATTGCCACACAAGGCACCCACTAGATTTCCACATGCCACCCAAGGCACTTACTTGATTCCCACATGCCACCCAAGGCACTTACTTAACCCTTTAATCATGTTTAATTACATGTTCCACTTTGGTTAAGTATTCTAATCGTATTTTCTATTGCCACCCAAGGCAACCCACTAGTTTCCTCATGCCACCCAAGGCACCCCCACTAGTTACTACATGCCACCCAAGGTACCCACTTAATCCCTCATGCCCCACTACATGCTAATTTGGTTAAGTGTTTCTTAATTAATTAAGATCGTAACCTTTGTAAAGACCTCTCACATTAGACTGTCTTTTATGGCAGCTGGATATGCCGGTTGGTTCCGGGCAGCCTTACACCATATCAGAGTCTAACCTCGTGTCTTTACACTTGTCACGTATTTAGTTTATGACTAAGACCTCTCACATTGGGCCAATCATTTGTAGCCGCTGGATTTGCCGGTCGGTTCCTGGCAGTCTTATGCTACAAAAGGGTCCAACCTCGTGTCTTAGTAGATTAATTACACCTAATTAATCACCCCCATAATTTGTATTAATTATCCCTAATTAATTACAAATATTTAAGAATATGGGTAGACCTAACTCAATAGGTAAATTCCCAATTCCATAATATGGGTAGACCTAACTTAATAGGTAAATTCCCAATTATGTCCATCCACTTTATGGTATGTTTAATCATACCCACTTCACACAATTTTATGTGTTCATTAATTTTTTTTACCCCATCGTCCCCACGTAAATACGTTAACATGACATACTTCAAAAGAGAAGATTCATCATACACACAATGGGTTCAACTTAGCATATCATTAGCATTATCATGGGTTTAAAAGGTGTCAACTTGCATATATGACCATAAACCCAACTTGCATAAATAACCAACCCAAACTTGCATGAATCACATATGCCATAAAGATGGTAACTTGCTTAAATGTTCATGTCATAGACCCATCATAAAGGTGTCAACTTGCATACATGTCATAGGTCTAAAAGGGATGAACTTGCACATGTACTTATGTCATACATAGAGGCAAACTTGCATATATTATGCATATCATAAAAAGAGACAAACTTGCATATGAACTTGCATCATAACTTGCATATGAACTTGCATCATAACTTGCATATGAACTTGCATAACATGCCATACTTAGAGGCAAACTTGCATATATTATGCATATCATAAAAAGAGACAAACTTGCATATGAACTTGCATCATAACTTGCATATGAACTTGCATCATAACTTGCATATGAACTTGCATCATAACTTGCATAAAACCAAACACTTAGCATGCATAAAACCAAATACTTAGCATGCATAAAACCCACCATTTAACATGCATAAACCCAAACACTTAACTTGCATAAACATAGTGTCATCACGAATAAGTGTTAAACATAGTGATTAGCAAACTAGCATCATAACATATGACCTAAAACCCATTGATCCGCAAGCAAAACCATATGATCTCATCACATCTCATCTACTTAGTTTTACAATTGGTTATTAAAGTGATAGAAACTCACAAACTCCAAGATTAGCTCCTTAGATAGTTGCTAGAGTTGAAGTAGAGGTGGATTAGTAGTTGATTAGCTTGCAATCCTCTTCTCTAATTAGTGGAGGCTGCTTCTAAGTTGCATTTTGGCGGCATGATGGCATAGATTCTATTTTTAGTATGGATTAGGGTAGTCTTAGGGTGTATTTATAGGATTAGGTTGTGTTTCTAACCCTTAGATTAACCCTAATTCTATTTAGAGCCATCAGATTTCGTCCAGCCCTCCAAAACACAGCCCAAAACTCAAACTGGTGCACCCAGGCCAGAATCAGCCGACAGGGCAAGTCGACAGCCCTGTCGACAGTCAAGTCGACTTGGCTGGGCGGGAGTTTTCCCGCCTGGCCCCATTTCTGCATGTTTCGAAATTCAATTTTCCCGAAAACTTCTTTGGGCCCTAACCGGGTCATACGGACTCCGATTTACAAAATTTCGGACTCTATTTCGCGTATTTTTCCGAGACGAACACAATGACGTAACCCGTTTCCCCTGGTTCTCACATCTGAGATTATTAATTCTTTAATTAGTGAATATCAGTGTTAACTGAAATTCGGGGTGTTACATTCTCCCCTCCTTAAAGGATTTCGTCCCCGAAATCTCCAAGTTAAGGAGAATGCATATCCTACCATCCAAACAACCATCTACTCAATCCATCAAACACGGGCATCCATTGTCCTTAAAACAATTTCTACTGATGTATGAGCATATGCAAAAAGTGTGTGTATATGTTCCCTATCTAATGTATGAACATATGCAAACCATGATAGTGCCATGCATCCAATATGTATGCGAAAGAACCCTATCGACACATACTATATCTACATGAGTGCACAATCATTCACCAAAATGCATCATCCACATGATAACACAACCATTATACATCCATAAATATAGCTACCTACACACAATTATATGCAATATGCAATATGAAGTGATTGAGCCGATCTAGTGTCTAGAGTGTGTGTATATGCATCCACGAGCAACCACTAGCAAACACTTGCATCCACATGCATCCATCAATCATAACATGTCTCAAACACATGTTTCAACCATAGGTTTATCCTATCTAAAGGTCAAAGGCACTAACAAGAGGACATACTAAAGATAAGATAAGTACTAGACAAACGATAAAGGAGAAGTTAAAAGACATACCCTCAAAAAGGAATGGGTATAATGAACGCATTTTCGCTTCCGTCTCCCAAGTAGCGTTGCTCTCATCTTCTCCCCATTGCACTTTGACTAGTTGAACCTCCCTGTTTCTCAACCTCTTAATCTCTGACCCAAGGATGCGTGTAGGAGCTCGTCGAATAGTCGCATCACGCTCTATCTCTACTTCTCTAAGCAAGCTCGGCTCTACCACCTCTGCGGTCTCATGTAGGCACTTCCTCAAATGTGACACATGGAATACATCATGTACACCACTAAGTCTGTCGGGCAACTCCACTCTATAGGCCATCTGTCCAATCCTTTCCTTAATAGGAAACGGTCCAACAAACCTTGGTGCTAACTTCCCAATAGATCCAAAGAGAACCACATTCCATAACGGAGATACTTTGACAAAGACCATGTCCCCAACATCAAACTCAAGCTCTGTTCTCCTCTTGTCCGCATAAGATTTCTGTCTGTCTTGCGCCGCTTTCATCCTTCTTCAAATCAAATCAATCTTTTCCGAAGTCTTCCTAGCCATATCGGGCCCAAGCAAGATCTTATCCGTAGATTCCCACCAACTTGTAGGTGATCGACAAGGCCTTCCATAAAAAGCTTCGAAAGGAGCCATGCCAATACTAGACTGAAAGCTGTTATTATATGCGAACTCCACCAATGGAAGATGCTCTTCTCATGTACCTCCAAAATCTAAGATACATAGCCTCAAAAGGTCTTCTAAAATACGATTCACCCTCTCGGTCTGGCCGTCCGTCTGAGGATGATATGCGGTACTCAAACACAACCGAGTCCCTACCGCCTCTTGCAAACTCTTCCAAAACTCTCTAGTGAAGATAGGATCTCGATCGCTCACTATACTGGAAGGTACACCATGCAATCTAATAATCTCTCGAATGTAAACTGAAGCTAGCCATGGAGCAGTTCTCTTACTCTTCACGGGTATAAAATGGGCGCTCTTAGTAAATCTGTCTACCACAACCCAAATTCCCGTATTACCCTTCCTCGATCTCGGTAGTCCATCGAGACACTATCCCACTTCTATAGCGGAACCTCCAATGGGTGAAGCAACCCACCGGGTTTCTTCTGCTCCTCTTTCACTTGCTAGCACACCAAGCATCTAGCGACATACTCGGCCACATCTTTCTTCATACCGGCCCAAAAGAAAACTCGCTTCATGTCCTGGTACATTTTGTCCCCACCGGGATGAATGGTCATCTTCGACCGATGTGCATCATCAAGTATAGCCTTCCTCAAACCCTCGTCTTGCGGTACACAAAGTCTACCGTCTCTACACAACCACCCCTTACCATCTAGGGTGTACCTACTCAAATGGCTGGACGACACCCCCCCTTATGAGCTTCTCTACTAACTCAACCAACTGTGGGTCGTCTCACTGTGCCTCGCCAATCCGTCCCAAAAGAGTAGGCTTGACCTCCAAGGAGGCTAGCAAACCGGGTACAAATTCAACGGAAGGTCTAAAGTCAAACATAGAAATAAACTCCAAGCTTCGCCATTCCACGAACAATGGACTCAAAGACAGCCTTTTTATGCTTAAGGCGTCTGCCACCACGTTACCCTTGCCAGGGGTATACGCTATCTCAAACTCATAGGATGCTAAGAATTCCATCCACCTTTGTTGTCTTAAGACAATGCGCTCAAAGAGTCTCCATCACTTCCCTAAGATGTAGGGCATGCTTTTCTCCACTTCTAGAGAAAACCAGGATATTACCCCATCCAAAATCATCACAACTGTCCATCTCTCACGCAGACCATCCTAGTTAACATCCCCCAAGTGCAAGCCCCAAAGGCCTAAACCAATATCAGACAAACACCCAAGGGATAACTCCTTCGAATTCAGACGACCTACGTGAGATGATACTAGTAAAAACGGCTAAATAATTAAGCCCTTGTCCAACTCTGGATGTCCTCTCCAGTCTCGCTCCAAAACCACCGTTTATCCCATAACTGGCTTTGCTCAACCTATTGAGTACATACGAAAACTTATTTCGCTCCTAGAAAAGACCAAGATGTCATTTACAAAGACCATCACGTACTTATTTAGGTACTCCCTGAACACCCTTCTCATCAAATCAATAAAGTATGCGGGGGCGTTCGTCAAACCAAATGGCATCACCAGCCACTCATAAAAACCATCCGGAGTCCTAAAGGCAGTCTTCTCTATACTATCCTCAGCCACTCTCAACTGACGAAACCCCGTGGCTAAGTCCAACTGCGAAAAAACTGAGGCGCCAACTAACTGATCAAAGAGATCATCAATCCTCGGCAATGGGTGTCTATTCTTCTTTGTGAGTTTATTTAGTTCTCTTTAGCCTACACAAAGTCTGAGGGACCCATCCGCCTTCGTGGCAAAAACTACTGGAGCACCCCACTCCGATATACTTCGTCTTATGAACCCCTTCTCAAGCAAATCGCCTACTTGCTTATGGAGTTCCCTCCTCTCACGAGGAGCCATGTGGCACACTGGCCAAGATACTGTTTTGGCATTGTCTACCAGATATATTCGGAAGTCAATCTCCCGCTCCGGTGGTAAGCCCTTCACCTCCTCAAACACATCCGAGTATTCCCGGACCACTCTAACAGATCGCAAACTCTCGACCGACGTGTCGAGCGATTCTAGATAACTTAGCATAACAGATTCCATGGGATTACAAGAGATCTCGAGAGTGTTACCCAAGCGGGTCATAAGCCTAACAACTCTCCCTTCAAAATCAAGAACGGCACCCCTACTAGATAACCAGTCCATGCCCAAAACTAACCCATAGCCCGTGAAGCCCAAAAAGCATCACATCTAAACTCAACGCTAAGTATAGAAACTTTCAAACCCAAACACATCATGGAGCCCCAATTGGGTTTGAAACAACTAAGGGATCATCTACTAAACTGGTGTCTAAGTGCAGTGACTCAACTAACAATGATGAGATAAACGAACTCGATGCGTCAGAACCAAATAAAGTTCGAACCGGATAATAAAGAAATCCAAATTCCAACCTAGACGGTCCTATCCCCATCTGGTACACTAGCCGTGAGGGAATACAACTACCCTCCAGGAGATTCCGTACCTTGCCCTTGCCTCTTTGGACAATCCTAATAAGGTGTCCTATTCCTCCAAAAAGGATAACTACTAGCCCTCTTCTTCCCATTCTCCACTCGTAACCTCCCATCAAAACGAGGTTTCGCTCTTCATTAACCAAACAACTATTTGAGCCTTCCTCCCATCGTCTATCCAATAGGTACCTACAAGTCCTCCTCCTTCTTGAACCAACTTCTAGTCCGACTAATGTCTAAGTCCCTTGAAGTGGTTTTCCATTCTTATCTATCTTAGAAAGATCATCTATACGCGGAGGGGAAACTCGAAACGAGACAGGAAGAGATTCAAAACGGAGAATTCGAAAGATAAAGATATGGCTATCGGGGATTATGCTTTTCTTTCAAAAACTTTTCTCTTAAAAGACATGTTTTTGAAAATACTTCTTTCAAAAAAATATTCTTAGAAAATAGTTTTTCTAAAAATTTTATCTGTTCTGGTAACCTTAAGCTCTAATACCACGTGTAACACCCCACACCCGCTACGGTCACTCACTAAGGGAATGCCATAACATCGGTGGAGTATTTTAAGTGAATATAGAACAGAAAAATTACAACAAGACAGATATAAGTAATACTTGAGAATTTAAAACATCATTTCATTGCAGCGAAAAGTAAAACATGTTTGGTTACACCAAAACCATAAACAAGAGTCAAGTACATAATATCTATCTTGATAAAACAAAAGTACATAATCCCATTACATAACTTAATAGCCATAATAGAAAAGATAAACTGAGCTTTACATCCACGGTCCAAGCTCCAAAAGGTAGATAAAGCAGTCTGATCAAAGCCCACTAGTGCTAGGCCCACTCTAATAACCTGAGGGTTGGGAAAAAAGATAAAAACAACGGGGTCAGACATAAGTCTGAGCGAGTCCTATAACTTTAACAATACAATCATTAAAGTAACCAGAGTAAGACATAAGCTTGATATACGGTAACGACTGGGGATAAATGGCTACACTAAGCAGCCAACTAGACTTAGGATGAACTAAGATAACCGTAAAGACGCGCCTGTCCACCCAAGGATAATTACTATATTGCACCACCCCAGATCTACCCACCCAAGGGTAATTCCTACACTGCACCACACCAGTCACTCCTACTTAAAGGTTGATCCCTCCCAAGGACTTAGAAAATTTACCCAGTAGTTTCGTGTACCCCTAGCTGACTACATAGGTGCCGTCTGCCCCTATCTCCACTAGGTGTACCCACTACTCCCAAGCGATCGGCTCCCTAACGTAGATACCGGTGCTGGCCCCACAATGGTGTGTATCACTCCCCAAAGTGGCAACCCGATACAACAAATGGTGCACGGCTTATATCTACACGATGCAACAACGTCTTACCTAACAGCCCGGGTCCACACACGCATATGAAACCCGTTGGACTCGCGTTGCCACCGCTACCCCGTTTTGGCCTCTTATAGTCAAGCCCAATATGCGTGTCCCATCCTCGACTTGGGTCGAGCCCACAAAAATACGTTTGGGATATTGGTTGAAATGGGGCCCCACAAGCTACCCACCTAAGCTTGTCATTTCTAGTGAATCCCACTTAACCCTTTAACCATGTCCACTTACATGTTATAAATTTTGGTTAAGTCATTTAATCATACTTTAATTGCCACACAAGGCACCCACTAGATTTCCACATGCCACCCAAGGAACTTACTTGATTCCCACATGCCACCCAAGGCACTTACTTAACCCTTTAATCATGTTTAATTACATGTTCCACTTTGGTTAAGTATTCTAATCGTATTTTCAATTGCCACCCAAGGCAACCCACTAGTTTCCTCATGCCACCCAAGGCACCCCCACTAGTTACTACATGCCACCCAAGGCACCCACTTAACCCCTCATGCCCCACTACATGCTAATTTGGTTAAGTGTTTCTTAATTAATTAAGATCGTAACCTTTGTAAAGACCTCTCACATTAGACTGTCTTTTATGGCAGTTGGATATGCCGGTTGGTTCCGGGTAGCCTTACACCATAACAGAGTCTAACCTCGTGTCTTTACACTTGTCACGTATTTAGTTTATGACTAAGACCTCTCACATTGGGCCAATCATTTGTAGCCGCTGGATTTGTCGGTCGGTTTCGGGCAGTCTTATGCTACAAAATGGTCCAACCTCGTGTCTTAGTAGATTAATTACACCTAATTAATCACCCCCATAATTTGTATTAATTATCCCTAATTAATTACAAATATTTAAGAATATGGGTAGACCTAACTCAATAGGTAAATTCCCAATTCCATAATATGGGTAGACCTAACTTAATAGGTAAATTCCCAATTATGTCCATCCACTTTATGGTATGTTTAATCATACCCACTTCACACAATTTTATGTGTTCATTAATTTTTTTACCCCATCGTCCCCACGTAAATACGTTAACATGACATACTTCAAAAGAGAAGATTCATCATACACACAATGGGTTCAACTTAGCATATCATTAGCATTATCATGGGTTTAAAAGGTGTCAACTTGCATATATGACCATAAACCCAACTTGCATAAATAACCAACCCAAACTTGCATGAATCACATATGTCATAAAGATGGTAACTTTCTTAAATGTTCATGTCATAGACCCATCATAAAGGTGTCAACTTGCATACATGTCATAGGTCTAAAAGGGATGAACTTGCACATGTACTTATGTCATACATAGAGGCAAACTTGCATATATTATGCATATCATAAAAAGAGACAAACTTGCATATGAACTTGCATCATAACTTGCATATGAACTTGCATCATAACTTGCATATGAACTTGCATCATAAATTGCATATGAACTTGCATAACATGCCATACTTAGAGGCAAACTTGCATATATTATGCATATCATAAAAAGAGACAAACTTGCATATGAAATTGCATCATAACTTGCATATGAACTTGCATCATAACTTGCATATGAACTTGCATCATAACTTGCATAAAACCAAACACTTAGCATGCATAAAACCAAATACTTAGCATGCATAAAACCCACCATTTAACATGCATAAACCCAAACACTTAA
This sequence comes from Allium sativum, assembly GCA_030737875.1. Classification (NCBI taxonomy): domain Eukaryota; kingdom Viridiplantae; phylum Streptophyta; class Magnoliopsida; order Asparagales; family Amaryllidaceae; genus Allium; species Allium sativum. The sequence continues at coordinate 799,433,162 of CM060922.1, forward strand.
CTTGCATAAACATAGTGTCATCATGAATAAGTGTTAAACATAGTGATTAGCAAACTAGCATCATAACATATGACCTAAAACCCATTGATCCGCAAAACCATATGATCTCATCACATCTCATCTACTTAGTTTAACAATTGGTTATTAAAGTGATAGAAACTCACAAACTCCAAGATTAGCTCCTTAGATAGTTGCTAGAGTTGAAGTAGAGGTGGATTAGTAGTTGATTAGCTTGCAATCCTCTTCTCTTATTAGTGGAGGCTCCTTCTAAGTTGCATTTTGGCGGCATGATGGCATAGATTCTATTTTTAGTATGGATTAGGGTAGTCTTAGGGTGTATTTATAGGATTAGGTTGTCTTTCTAACCCTTAGATTAACCCTAATTCTATTTAGAGCCATCAGATTTCGTCCAGCCCTCCAAAACACAGCCCAAAACTCAAACTGGTGCACCCAGGCCAGAATCAGCCGACAGGGCAAGTCGACAGCCCTGTCGACTGCCAAGTCGACAGGCATGTCGACAGGCAAGTCGACAGCCCTGTCGACAGCCAAGTCGACTTGGCTGGGCGGGAGTTTTCCCGCCTGGCCCCATTTCTGCATGTTTCGAAATTCAATTTTCCCGAAAACTTCTTTGGGCCCTAACCGGGTCATACGGACTCCGATTTACAAAATTTCGGACTCTATTTCGCGTATTTTTCCGAGACGAACACAATGACGTAACCCGTTTCCCCTGGTTCTCACATCTGAGATTATTAATTCTTTAATTAGTGAATATCAGTGTTAACTGAAATTCGGGGTGTTACACCTTGAGTAGGAAAAAGTTGACTTTGAGTCCTTTGTTTGTCGAGCGGCGTAGCTTAGAGTTTATCTCTACCTTTGACTTTAGACCATCCATTGATTTTGTACCTAGTTTGCTAGCGTCCTTGAGGTCAGACCTACGCTTTATGGACGGGTTGGAGAGGCACAGCATGATGACCCACAGTTGATGGAGTTAGTAGAGAATCTCATAAGAGGGGAGTCATCAAGCCACCTAAGTAGGTATACCCTAGATGATAAAGGTTGGTTGCGTAGGGACGGTAGACTTTGTGTACCACAGGACGAGAAGATCGAGGAAGGGTAATACGGGAATTTGGGTCGTAGTAGACAAACTTACTAAGAGCGCCCATTTCATTCCCGTAAAGAGTAAGAGGACTGCTCCATGGTTAGCCTCCGTATACATTCGAGAAATAGTTCGTTTTGCACAGTGTTCCTTCTAGCATTGTGAGCGACCGCGATCCTATCTTCACTAGCGAATTTTGGAAGGGCTTGCAAGAGGCGGTAGGGACTCAGTTATGTTTGAGCACCGCATATCATCCGCAGACGGACGACCAGACCGAGAGGGTGAATCGTATTCTAGAGGACCTATTGAGGTTATGTAGACTTCGGAGGTACATGGGAGGAACATCCTCCGTTGGTAGAATTCGCATATAATAATAGCTTTCAGTCTAGCATTGACATGGCACCGTTCGAAGCTCTTTATGGACGGCCGTGTCGTTCGCCTACATGTTGGTGGGAGTCTACTTGGGCCCGATATGATTAGACAGACTTCGGAAAAGATCGATTGATTCGAAGGAGGATGAAGACGGCGCAAGATAGGCAGAAATCTTATGTGGACAAGAGGAGGACAGATCATGATTTTGATATTGGGGACATGGTCTTTGTCAAGGTGTCCCCATTACGGAACGTCGTTCGCTTTGGGTCCGTTGGGAAGTTAGCACCAAGGTTCGTAGGGCCGTTTCCTATTAAGGAGAGGAATGGGCAGATGGCGTATAGAGTGGAGTTGCCCGAGAGACATAGTGGTGTACACGACGTATTCCCTGTATCATATTTGAGGAAGTGCTTGCACGAGACCGCGGAAGTGGTAGAGCCGAGCTTGCTTAGAGAGGTGGAGATCGAGCGTGATGCGACGATTCGATGAGCTCCTACGCGCATTCTTGGGTCGGAGATTAAGAAGTTGAAAAATCGATAGGTCAAACTAGTCAAATTGCAATGGGGAGATGACGAGAGCAACGCTACTTGGGAGACTGAAGAGAAGATGCGTTCATTGTACCCTTTTCTTTTTGAGGGTATGTCTTTTAAATTTCTCCTTTATCGCTTACCTTGTACTTATCTTATCCCTAGTATGTCCTCTCGCTAGTATCTTTGACCTTTAGGTAGGGTAGTCCTATGGTTGAGACATGTGTTTGAGACATGTTATGTATGATGGATGCACGTGGATGCAAGTGTTTGCTAGTGGTTGCTCGTGGATGCATATACACACACTTTAGGCACTAGATCGGCTTAGTCACTTCATATCGCATATTGCATATAAATGTGTGTACATATTTAAGTAATGGTTGTATAATGGTTGTACCATCATATGGATATTGCATTTTGGTGAATGGTTGTGCACACATGTAGAAATAATATGTATCGATAAGGTTCTTTCGCATACATAATGGACGTATGGTACTATCATGGTTTGCATTAAGGAGGTCAACTGAATCAGTAGACCGCCTGACTTCGCATTAGATAAGGAACATATACACACACTTCTTGCATACATTCATACAGCGTTAGAAATTTTATAAGGACAATGGATGCCCGTGTTTGATGGTTGAGTAGATGGTTGTTTGGATGGTAGGATATGCATTCTCCTTAACTTGGAGATTTCGGGGGCGAAATCCTTTAAGGAGGGGGGAATGTAACACCCCGTATTTTTGAATAATCGAATTAACTAAAATTAAAGAATAAACAATCTCAGACGTGTGAATTTAGGGAATGGGGTTGTGCCATTGTGTTCGTCTCGGAATTCTGGTTGAAATAGAGTCCGAGTTTGCGGGAAACGGGTACCGGATGAAGGAGTTATGGACGAACGAAGATTGGTGGCAAAAAGAGAGAGAAAAAAATTGCACTGGCGCACTTGGGAAGTGCGCCAGTACAAATTTGCATTGGCGCACTTCCCAAGTGCGCCCAGGCCGAGGGAAAACCTGCACAGCCTTCTGGTTCTGTCTGACCCATGTTCTGACTCATTGTTGAGTCCTTTCTTACTCTTTGCTGAGTCATTAGGGCTGACATGTCACCCTATCATGACTGAATGGTTTTGATTAACCCTAAGATCATCCGACGGCTTAAATTAATTCAAAACACTTTAAAAAGACCCATAGGCTCAAACCCTAAATCAGAAATAAAACTGAAACTATGGTCGTCATGCTGCCGTCTTGAACCCTAAAGTAGCCGCCACAAATTAAAGAGGAAGAACAGCAAATCAAATCAGTTCTATTCAACCCTAACAACAAATCTTCTTCAAAGGAGAGCTAATGCAACTCCAGAAATCAGAATTCAGAACTCAAGACCGCTTTTGAGTTGTGAGTTCGATCACTTTAACAAAATAATTGCTAAATCAATTATGATGTAATATACGTTGGATTATAAGTTGTGGTTGTTAATCTAATTCATATGTTTAATCATGTATGTTAACTTGATTCATATTATATGATGTTATGCAAGTTTTATATATGATGTTATGCAAGTTTTATATATGATGTTATGCAAGTTTTATGTATGATGTTATGCAAGTTTCATGTATGATGTTATGCAAGTTAATATGATTATGCAAGTTTCACATATGATGTTATGCAAGTTAATTTGATTATGCAAGTTGTACATATGATGTTATGCAAGTTAATAGGATCACGCAAGTTGTATGCGAGTTATATGATGTTATGTAAGTTTGGATCTAAAATATATGCTAGTAATTCATGATGTTAACTTGTGTCAACGAATCCCTTTTTATAATCCAATCACCTAGGTTTATAACATCAGTTTTTATGCAAATATGGATGTGGAACATATGCTAGTTCGTATAAGTATTATGTTCATATGCAAGTTTAAGTGATAATTCGATTCACATATATACAAGTTCACACCTTTTAGATCTATGATTTTTGGATCCTTGATAATACAAAGACTATGCAAGTATGTTGTAATTCTTAATTGCAAGTTAGATGCAAATTAGATCTATTATTGTGTGTATGTGACTTTGTGACGTTTATTCCTTTTTTTTAAGTATTAGACTATTTGCTAGTCTAATATGTATATATCATGTTAAGCGAACGAATGACGGGGGTACGATGGGGATAATAGTGGATACACACATATTGTGAATTTGGCATGTAATGGCCTAAAAAGGCATGTAATTAATTTTAAGGAATAAAATTAATTAGTGATGAAATTGGTATGATTTTACATACCATAAATGGATGGACATAATTGAGTCAATTATGGACATCGTTAAATTTGGAATTGATTGATAATTTGAATAGCGAAAGTAATTCAAATTGGGGGAATGATTAATTAGGTGTAATTAATCGTTTAAGACACGAGGTTAGGCTCGTTTGTGGTGTAAGACTGCCCGGACCCGCCCGGCAAATCCAGCTGCCACAAATGCCAGTCTAATGTGAGAGGTCTTAGGCACAAATTAAATACGTAACAGTTGTAAAGACACGAGGTTAGGCTCGTTTGTGGTGTAAGACTGCCCGGACCCGCCCGGCAAATCCAGCTGCCACAAATGCCAGTCCAATGTGAGAGGTCTTTATGAGGTTACGGTCTTAATGAATTAAGAAACACTTAACCAGATAAACATGTAGTGGGACATGAGGAGGTTAAGTGAGTTCCTTGGGTGGCATGTGGAATCCCTTGGGTGGCATGAGGAAATACGATTAGTAACACTTAACCAAGGTAAGACATGTAAGTGGGACATAGGGGTTAAGTGGGTGCCTTGGGTGGCATGTGGAATTACTAATGGAACCCTTAACCAAATTTAAAACATGTAAGTGGACTTGAAGGGGGTTAAGTGGGATATACTAGAGGGGACCAAGCTTAGGTGAATAGCTTGTGTCAAGTAATGAGGGCCCGTTTCAACCAGTAACCCATTCGTATCTTTGTGGGATCGACCGAAGTCGAGGACGGGACACGCATACTGGGCTTGACTATAAGAGGCCAAACTAGGTTAGCGGTGGCAACGCAAGTCCAACGGGTTCATATGCGTGTATGGACCCGGGCTGGTAGGTAAGACGTTGTTGCATCATGTAGGTATAAGCCATGCATCATTGGTGGTATCGGGTTGCCACTTTGGGGAGTGATACACCCCACTGTGGGGCCAGCACGGGTATCTACGAGTTAGGAAGCCGAACGAATAGGGTAGGGTAGTGGGTACACCTAGTGGAGATAGGAGCAGACGACACCTATGTAGTCAGCTAGGGGTACACGAAGCTACCACTATTATAATTACTAAGGGGTTACACCTAGTGGAGATTGGAGCAGGCGGCGCCTATGACGTCAGCTAGGAGTACGTGAAATTACCATTATTACTTATTGAAGGGGTACATCTAGTGGGGATAGGTACACGCTGGGTATTTATGATATCAACTAGAGATATACAGTCAAACATGGAGGATAGTGGGTACATCTAGTTGTACACGAAGCTATCATCGTTCTATTTAGCCAAGAGGGATCAAATTTCTAGAGTGACTAGTAGGGGTGCAGTTAGTACAGTACAGTATGGTACAGTACGGTAGAGTATAGTAATTATCCTATATCGATTAGGAAGCGCCATTTACGTTATCTCTGTTTCTCTTGATTGCCTTGCCATACCCATGTGGTTCACACAGTCATTACCTTATTCTCCAGCTTATATCTTATCATATTGCTTTAATAATTATGTTGTTAGAGTTATCGCACTCTCAAGACTTTATGTCTGATCCCCTTTGTTTCCACCTCTTTTCTTCCTTCCCTCCCCCCCCCCCCCGGTTCTAAGGGTGGGACTAGTACTAGAGGAGCTTGATTGGGATCTCTTTGGGAGCACTTGGATTTGGATTGTCGAAGTAAAGTTCAGCTTATCATTTTCTTTATGGCTATTTGTAGTAGTAGGATTATGTACTTTGTTTTATCAAGATGGATATTATGTACTTGACTTTGGTTTATGGTTTTTGATGATGTAACCAAACATATTTACCTTCTGCTGCAAATAATAAAGTTTTAAATTTTCAAGTACTGCTTTATATCTGTCTTGTTGTGATTTTCTGTTCTATATTCACTTAAAATGCTCTATGGAAGTTAATGCATTCCCTTTGCGAGTGACATTAATGGACGTGGGGTGTTACACAGACCATAGTCTCCTCGAGTGTTCCCGCTTGCACTCTACATCAAAGGAAAATCCGAAGACAAAGTGTTTACGTCACATCAAATAAGAAAATGAGATAAGACAGTCAATCTATGTACGATTTTATGTGAGCCTTCCAGTCAGGAAGATAGTTGGGACTACCAAATGGATGTTCACTCTGCATTGGTCCTTATGTGGCCTGTCAGGATCAAAGCATAAGTTAGGTACAGACAAATAAGTTATGCCATTTGCAAATACTTTCAATAGTTATGCCCCCAGCTTGGGGGTAACGGCAAAAGATAGGTGGTTGAATCACACCCCTTTCGAATTTAGGCATGTATGTATGAAAAAGAGGCATTGCTTTCAACACTTAAGTGATTGTGTTATCCAAGTGCTTGAGCCATTGTATTTTCCATTTAATGTACTTGCAAGGTGGTACCCATCATTGCACTTTGCCTATAGTTAGTAACGCATGGGCATATGTGTCGATTTGAGATATCACTCCCAACGTCCCCTTTAGGCCGTCGCCTTAGGTTACATGATATGTTATTAAGCACTCTACTCTCAAGGCCTCCCTTCGGTCGTGGCCTTGAGTCATATGAGAAGTTTAGCATTGGGCATCGGCATCAAACCTTCGAACGTGACCCTCGCGATGTGATTTGTATTTGTACATGAACCTGCAATTCAAATAAAATAATTAGCTTAGACTTGCAAGCTATTAAGTCGATCTTTAAGTCATAAGCAATCCTAGCTTGAAATGAAAACATGTTAAGTGCTAAGCTATCTAGCATAGAATGATTAAGTATCAACGTATCAAGCATCATAGTCTGGAGGTATAACGTCTATAGCCCCCATTTAAATTTGAATCACGAGTCGCGTACGAAACGTGTTTGAAGTTAATTTAGAAGTTTATGCATGTTTCCTCATCATCGATGGGAACTAGGTTAAGTCATTCGGATGCCCAGTCCGTAAGTCTTTTATACTCCTATCCTTGGCCAGAGGATGATGAAGTTTGTGTGGACATCACAATGTCGTCCTTTATACCCTCCCTTCATCATTCAGGTTTAGAGTTGTGGACCTCGTGATTCATCTTTTTATACTCTCTCCCTAGTCATGAGAGTTAGAGTTGTGGACGCCATGTTTTGTCCTTTACACTCTCCCATCGTCAGTCAGGGTCAGAGTTAGAGATCAAGTGGTCTTAAATCTTGGCTCACCCATCACACTCGTCTTGAGTTTATACTCATATCCGAGCTATGAGGATTAGAGTTAGTGGGGCAAATAGTTGAGTCACATTTTTCTTGGTGTCGTTTCCTTTGCTTTCGTGTCTTAGGAAAAGGTTGCCTAAAGGATGGTCGAGTCGCAACCATGTTGAGTTTATACTCATCCCGTCGAAACATGGGAAAGAGTTAAAGACGTCATTGGGAAAGCGATTAAGTTGTACTCATCTTTGTCTTAGCATTTCTCTTTTGCCCCCACGTCAAAGATAAAAGTTATCAGGTGGACAGTCGTGTCATGTCCGAACTGAATTCTACCTGTTGTATTAAGAGCACAGGAGTTGTTCTGATGAATGGTCGGTTCACATTCATCCTACTGTCGTTCTCTTTCCCCTATGTCAAGGGAAAAAAATTCATTGTGCAGTTCATAGGATTTCCCCCTGTTATCATTGTGTTCTTCCCGTCGGATCAAGGGATGCATTTTCCTATCCAATGGGTGGTCATGTCACACCCAAATACATTTATATGTCTTCCCTGGCGAATTGAAGACTATGGGCTGAGGAAGACTCATTAATATTCCCTTGCATAGATAGCTCACGTCGAACTCATGTGCATTTATTCTCTTGCCCCCCGCGTAAAGGGAAAAAGTCAGTAGATGAATGGTTAAACTTCATCTATGTCGGGATGTTGGCGTTAGGCCAAAAGTAAGCAGGTGAACAGTCTAATCACGTTCGCCAAAGCTTCACAATCCCCAATCAAACTATGTGAGTTATGATTGGTTCTAGGTACCTACATCATTCATATACAAATTTATACGAGTTAGTCATGTCAATAACTCAGGAAGCATACAAACGCAGAATGCATGATTGGAAAGTAAGTATGTTGACGGGTATTTCTTCCTCCTCTATTTGGATTTATGTAATCTGATGGCGTCGAGCGTAGGATCTAGCTATATGGATGGTTGAACCACATCCATTTGAAGTTGGATTCCAACTTTGAAATGTAAAGATCGATGCATAATTGTCTTAAGGTTTGTCACGCATGAGCTAAGGAGTGGATGGTGATATTAGATCCACCTTAAGCTATAAATCTTCCCTTAGACGAAGGGCATAGTTTTGTAAATGAGCTGTTAAGTTGGGCTTGTTATGGCAGTGTTTCGTAGTCTTGCATGCGTGTATAAAAAATTAGATTGGTACAAGACTTTGAGTGTATACATCATTTACACATAAATTCATATGAGTTAGACACATCAATAACTCATAACACATGTAAATATAAGGGATAGGGTTAAAAAATAATCCTGTTAAAGGAATAAGTAATATTCTAAGTGAAAATGTCATCGCATATTCTTTTCCAGTCCATTTTACTTCGTCCTGTCTCTGCTAGGAGATGACTGCCAAAGCTTTAAGTTAATAGAGGACATCTTTTCAGATTATCGTGGGGAGGCAGTCCCAAGAATGAATAGACCTTGATCGGGGTCCTTGAGTGACAAAAGCAGTTAGGAAGACTCTAGTGGCGAAGGATGAGATTGTATTTCCTTTGAATTGTCTTCGTGCGCCCACGTTAGGGGAAAGGGACGAGGGTCAGATAGTCGGATCATGACCGTTAATAGTAGCATCTCACCTTGTCGGTGATAGGATGGCAATCAACGGGAGAACAATGGATCCATGCTTATAGAAGCTTCGCCCTTTACATGTCATGAAATGGGATACATGGGCTAGGAAGATAGACATGACTCGTCCATCAACAACTATGCCTTCGATTCCACGTCGGGAATAAGAGTCCGGATACAAGTACGGTAACGCGAGACTATGATGTATTAGCTTTGTATTGAATGACAGAATTATGAGAAATTCGCGCTCGGATTTCCTAGTTGCCCCGTACTTCTGGGGCATGAGTCAATTGACAAATGGCTCATGGAGGAAGTCGAATTGTGAATCTTCACATTTTAATACCAGAATGTTGACCGTTAGAAGTCTCATTCATATACATCATTCATTAGATAGTCGGTTGACTACAGATTTTAAAGCATTATTCAATGCATTAGCAATCAGATTTGTTGATGTTTATCCCAGGATGACCACCCAAGGGAAATAAGTAATTTTGAATTAGTCCAATTCATCGTTCCATTTAGATAGTCTTCCAGACGCCTCAGGTCGTTGTAAGGCATGTCGTAGTAGCTGGTCAGTCTAGAGTTTGATTGGATAAGCCAGAGTGCGATAACATGGCTTGCTAGGCTTTGAATGTTGTTTGTACGTTCTGTCACAACAACAGTATGAAGTAGAGAGCATATGGCTAATTCGTATTTTCCTTAATCTCGAGCTCTCATCTCTAGACTAAGGTCGCATGGTGGTTGATGAGCAATCAAGTTGCCATCATCTGGGCAAGAATCCATAGGTCTGATCAAGGCCTATGTAGGTTTAATTGGTACCTGACATTGAGCGCCTAAGTATGTTGCTTTAGCACTTGTCAGGTGAAAAACGATCATCATTGATGCAGTTGATAGCCAATGGTTAATGCAAAGGTTAGCTTGGTTCCTTGGGTAGTGAATTGTAGGACATATGTCCTTCACCATGTAACATGAGTGAAGGGTAGCTTCGGAATGTTAGGATCCTTGGTCACTCTTCAGTATCCTGCCCTCAAGACTTCTCATCGCTATGATCATCGCAGTCATCTTCGGAATAGCGCACAGACTGCTCCATATCAATGTCATTTGAGATTTGGCCGGTTAGACATGTTTAAGTCATGTAAACCAGGTGGTCACTACTCACTCAGAAATAGCATCAATTGCATTGGTGAAGTCTATGCACTATCAGAACCCTAGAGAAGGAGGCTGCTAGGAAACAATCTTTCCCTCATATACTGTCACATTTAGCATGCTGAATCTTCTTAAGAAATCCCTATGTTGAATAACGTCAGTAAATTAGGGACGTGGCTCTAGGAATAATCTCAGTCGTCGCCATTTTGTTATTGACATTCTGGGACATACGCTGAGTCTTGGTGATTAATGTTGGTCACCGCTCTGCGGCTAAGGTACGGGTCGTACCCGAAAAATATTTTTTTTGCAGAAATGATCTTTTTGGGTCGGGTCAAATAATGTCTTCGGGTCGTTTGAATCATGTCTTCGGGTCAGGTCGAATCATGTCAATCTAACCGAGCTTGTTCAACCAGAAGTCCTTCGAACTGAGACAACGCGACATGTATGTCTTCTCGGTCATTCTTTAAACCGTCAACTAGAGAAAATTCGCGAGTTCATTTCTGACCTCTGGTGATTGGTGTTGGTAGAAGCCGTAGAGATGACTTCACATCTGGCGATATCCATGCTTACAGAACTGATGAAACTGGAAGGGTATCCGCTTTGGACTTAGTGGTCCCAAAAATATACCGGAAAATCCTTAAACGTTGAGAATCTTCATTTCTCAGTGAAAGCACCAAAATGTTAAATTAAAAAATGGCACTAACATCCAAAATGTTGTGTTTATAGCATGAAATACGAGAAAATAACTGAAAAAAGCAAGATAAAGCATGAAAACAACATTTTATAGTGGTTCGGTGTTAACAAGCCTACATTCACTTCATAATCTCTTAATAATTTCAAAAACGTGGAGTTACAATGAATGAAATTGTCAAAATCTCCGATACAACACTCTTTCTGTTGATTATTTTGAATAACAATCATGTTTATCACTCATATTTCGAGATGAAAGATGATTGGCAGCTATGGCTAAGTAGTATAGAGATTCACATGGCAAAAAGTCCCTGAATTGGCTTCTAAATCATGTATTTATAGGATGAAACATGCTTTGGGTCTAATTGCCACGTGGCAGTTGTGGAGGAAATCTTGGAGCTTGGTGGAAAACGTGGGGGAAAGCCTCATTTGGTCGTGTATTGCCAAGTGGATCCCTACCCTGATTTATAGGTTAGTGGGTTGAGAGAATAGGGCAACATTCTTCTATGTTAACTGCTTCAGGTGGGCTCGGGTCCCATTCGACCCAAATGTTTCGACCCGATTTGTTGGACCTGGGGCTATCAACTCGGTAGCTTATATTTTAGTTTGACCCCATGACAAGGAATCGTTCTACCTTGGTTTGTCTATTCCTTGACCCGATCCCCAGCTCTCAAATGGGCATGATTCTTGATCTCTAACACATGTGATTGTGATTGCTTGGACTTTCGATGGCCTAGCCACAAGGCAGGCTAACATCTATGTTTGGATGACATTAGATATATTTATTGCATATTCTTTCTATTTTGATTATTTTCAGTCAACCAAAATATTATCTCCTAATATTTGTGGATTTATAAAAAATATTTAGTTTGGATGACGTTAAATACAATTAATAACATTCTCTTGCTATTTTTGCAATTTCCGTTCCAATTTAAATTCCATTTATAAAAATTTGAAATCCCACAATTTGTGTTTGTCCAATATAACTTATATTTGAATGACAATTAATATAATTTATAGTACACTCTTTCCATGCTTCTTATAATGGCAGATGCAACACAAACAGGTTAATTCCATACACATATCGTTAAAGCTGCCAACCTTCTTTTTATCCAAAAAGATCAAATGGATATAACCCTTTTTGGTATGCCCTCCCGCAATCAACCCAAAGCATTGGAGCACTATAAGATCATTAATTACTATTTATTCATATTATGGTCTTAATACTTAAGTTTTAATTGATATTCCATTTTTACTTTTAAATAGTGTTGTTGCCTAAAATTTCCAGTTTATGACCAATAACGGTCCTCCAAAAGAGAGCGATAAATACGTAAAATAAATAAATTTGGGTGGGTGCTTATTCAAATGAAGAAGCTATTTGAAGTTGGAAGGTAACAAAGTGTCTTTTTGATGTACTGGACAAAATTTGCACGAAAATTAATGAGGTGATCTCTTTACAATTCAATACTATTGAATTCGTTATGGATTTGTCATTGCATTTTTTTTAATAATACATTGAATGTCATACAAGTAAAGTAACAATTAATTTAAATTATACTAAAAAATATACGTTATTAAGGGTTACCCTCTCTAGAATAGATTTCAAACCATGTATTCTTTCTTTATGTTTGAAAATTCAACAACCATTATACTAAATATTCTTCTATTTCACATAGAAGAAAAACATAGGTTTAAAGTTGAATAGGAAATTACCCTACATTTCATAATGTAATACTTATCTAATTTGCAATTTCTTTATCACAACCTACAGTGCAACATGTAAATCAAAGTATTATCAGCATAATAAATTTAAATATGTTAGTAAATGTTCTCCATCCTTAATTTCTAGAACTTAATTTGAAACCTTTTCAAATAATATTATATATATATTTTTAATGTAAAAAAATGATTCTTTGGGACAAATCATAGTACCTATGACGAAATTGGTTTAAATCTACAAAATTATGGAACAAATTCTAGTTTAACAGTGGACCGTTCTCTAAAGACCCGAGATTACAACCATTCATGGTCGCTACACTTGTAATTATTTCCTTTGCGCTGGAATTTCATTGAAATGTGTTAGAAATATATGCTATCATCATGACATTATTGATATCGTTTAACCCTTGATTTTTTTTTGAAAGGCAAAGTGGAATTATTATTTACACATTAACAAATTACAAGAGTTTAAGAACAAGTACCACAAAAATACAATTACAATTGCAATAACCTCAACATCGACCTATGAATCTGAAAATAAAGTTGGTCTGCATTCAAGCTACCAATACCAAAGATGCGATTATTGCTCTCTCTCCACACTCCAGCAATGAATTTCTTAAGAAGTTTGAGAAGTACACAAGTTTTCTTGTTTTTCCACCGTGTAGCCAAGAATATGTTAAACCATTCTCTTTCACTTGACGGCGAGGGTCTATGAAAGCCACCAGTAGCTAGCAGCCGCCACCAAATTCGATGAACATAAGTACATTCAAAAAACAGATGTACATTTGTTTCAGGAGCATTATGACAAAGGATGCATGTATCATCATCAAGAATACCGTAGGAAAACAGTTTACTTCTGGTATTGATTGCATCATCCATTACCTTCCAAAGAAGCAAATTATCCTTTGCTGAGCTACCGCAATTCCATATCGGAGAGTGCCATGGAAAATATTGTCTAGATGGACAAAGCAACTTATAAACATTTCGAATAGAATGCTCCTTTCCCATCCAAAGGACATAGTTATCAGATGGAAAATTATAGTGTTCAGTAATATGATTCCAAAGTGATCTCAAAGTCAAAGAACTACTATATGGAAGGTTTACTATGTCATCATGGAAGTAATCACAAACAGTCGCTGAATAGGGACTACCAGAGGTGAAAATAACATTCTCATCCACCACATCACTCAAAATCAAACCAGAACTTTCCCAAGGACTATGCCAGAAAGATAAATTAGCAATGTTCTTATAATTACATTGTATAAACTGTCGAAAGGTATTTCTGAGCTTCAGAATAGATATCCAGCTCCAGCTACAAGAGTGCGGGATTGCCATAGACCAAAATGTTTTCCTTCCAATAAGATTAGCATGAACCCACTTCGCCCATAGACCTTTGTTCAAAGAGAAAAGCTTTTCATAATATGTAGACATGGCAGCACGGTTCCATTGAAAAATGTTAATAATGTCAAGTCCACCACTCTTCTTATCATCATATAACTTATGAAACGCAAATGGTATCAACTTTTTGGAAAAAGGGTCTCCATGCCACAGAAACTTGTTCATTGCACTTGTGATCATATCAATTAATTTGGAAGGAAGTATATAGTGCCTCATCCAGTAATTAGTCATAGCCGTCACAATAGATTGAATAATAGTCAATCTGCCTGCCTGCGACTGTCGACAATTAGGCCATTGTTGAAGTTTAGCTATGATCTTTTCATAGAGCGGAAGACATTGCTGCTTTGTTATTTTTGAGCTAATGAGAGGCATTCCAAGGTAGAAGGCATTATGTGGCATTTCAGCAAGACCCGAATTGTTGATAAGGAACAATTTATCAGATGAAGATAACCCAGCAATTAATATATGAGATTGCTCAATATTGATTTGCAGCCTTGTAATTCTGAAAAATCTGTCAAGAGTATTGACGATGCAATTGATGTTCTGAGTGGAAGGCTTTGTGAAGATGACAAGATCATCACTAAAAAGTAGGTGAGTGATAAGAGGGTTTTTGCATTTGGGATGAAGCTGTAACTTACCACTTCTAACCTGCTCCAATAACATGGAATTCAACAATTCCATGGTAATGATAAAAGATATGGAGAGATAGGGTCTCCTTGTCGCACTCCCCTGGTACCTTTAAAAAAACCCATGCAATTTCCCATTTCTCGAAATAGAATAATACGGCGAAGATATACATGTGTAGATCCATGCAATGAACGGAAGTGGGAAATTCATGCGGGACAATATGGCTAAAATAGAGTACCAAGATATAGAGTCAAAAGCTTTACGAATATCCAATTTGAGCATGCATCTGGGAGATATGTCCTTCCTGTTATAACCATATAATAGCTCCTGGGTAAGCAAAATGTTATCGCTTATGTTCCTCCCCTTGACATAAGCCGATTGGTTTTCCGATATGATACATGGAAACACCGATTGTAGACAATTGGCCAAAATCTTAGAAATGATCTTGTATAAGATGTTACAGAATGAAATGGGTCTAAAGTCGGGAACCGACACTGGATTTACAGTCTTTGGAATTAATGCAATAGCCGTGGAGGAAAGACTTTTCGGAAGCTGATTATGAAAAAAGAAAAACTTAATAGCAGTAATTACATCAGCACCAATAGTAGGCCAACATTGTTGAAAAAATGAGCGTTAAAACCATCTGGTCCACCACAGCTGTCAGCATCGAGACTGAACACCGCAACCTTGATCTCTTCACTCGTGATTTCTCTGATGATGTTTGTTGACTGATCCGAAGTGAGGAAAGGCACAGTCACAGTAAACAGAGGCCGGACATTGACTACAGGAGGATTTCGAGGCGCTAAAATGGAAGAGAAGTATTCAACAAATGCTCTATTGATACTATCCACTGAAGTATGAGTGACACCATTTTGATCTTTGACCATGTGAATAGTATTACTGATTTTCCTTATCTTTATTGAATTGTGAAAGAGCTTAGTATTTCTGTCAAAATCCTTTTCTCTCTTTAAAAAAGATTGTTGGCGAGAAGCCTGAAGTTCATAATTAAGAGCATCCTTTAATCTTTTCCTTAATGTAATCTCTTCATGAAGTAGACCAGGATTAAACGAGCTAGAATTTAATTGATCCTGCACATATGCCAGTTCCAACCTAATGCCTGAAGAGCGTTGAGAGCCAGCTCCAAAAGTATGGGCGGACCAAGTTTTAAGTGAGAGTTTAAGCAATTTCAATTTGCATAATATTTTTTGCAAAGGGCTTCCAGAATACTGCTGTGACCATACCTGTGAAAGAATAGAAGAAAAATCCACATGTTTAGTCCAAAAGTTAAAAAATTTAAAAGAGGAATTACCACTACTAATAGAATGATCCGATCCCCAATGAAAAAGCAAAGGACAATGGTCCGAAAGGGAGGAGTGGAGAGCTTGATAATGAGATTGAGGCCAAAGTTGAAGGAAATGTATGTTGGAAAAAACATGATCAAGTTTGCAGCGAGTTTGATAACCATTACTACATATTTTGGACCAAGTATATTCAAAACCATAGCCGGCAACTGGAGTAAGACATGATTGGATTAATGCTTGATTGAGAGGAGCAATGTCCCTGACAGATAGTGAACATCCTCCAGATTTTTGAAGAGATGAAAACATACAATTAAAGTCACCCCCGATCACCCAAGGATCAGAGGATGTATTCAAGGAAGGAAGTTGATCAAGAAAAATTTGACGAGGAGAGGGAAAATTTTGTCCGTATACTGATGTAAGGAAAAAAGATGAATTTGAAGGAAGATGTAGGCATTGGAAATGCATGAACTGATCCGATGAGTTAATTTTGGTTAACTGAAGAAAAAAAACTGGATTCCAAAGGGTTAACAAGCGACCATATGCAGCATCCGAGAGATTATGTTCAAATTTCCAATTGGGACAAATAAAAGAAGCAGCTTTGACCGTTAAATTCAAATCATGTTTCGTTTCAGAGAGACAAATCACATGAACCTTGTTATCTCTTATAAAAGCTTTAATATCACTTTGCTTTGAGGCTGAATGCAAGCCTCTGATATTCCAAAACGCGATATTAGGAATCATCATTGATTAAGAGGATCAACAAGAGAGGTGGGGTGTTTCCTGGTATGTCTTTTGGATGGGTTCTTAAGGCTAGATAACGGCATGGTTTCATCAGGTGAAAAGTCTTTGCCTTCATTTAAATCAGTCATTTCATTTGCGATTTGAGATTTTTTTCATTCTCCCTTTCTTTCCTTTTTTACTGCCATGGGACATTTCTTTATCAGCTGATGAGGAAAGAGTTGAATACTAAAATAATTATTTATTAGTAAATACTAAGTACTACCTAGTAGCAACTTTGGTTCAGTATCTCTACTTATCACGCTCTGGAGGTTGTCCTATATCATGGTAAATTTGTAACATAGTTGCACATTGCATAAGTTTATTGCTTTAAATGTTGCGGATAGCAAGTTCTAAATGTTGAAAGTTTCATGGCCAAGCTTATAGATTTTACTCATTTGACATTCGTTTGAATCTTATTTCGCACTTATCATCCAATTTACTTGAAAGAGGTAGGAAAAGTGTATTACTTTGTTTATAAGTTATTTCTCTTGCACACTATCTTTCTTTGTTATATTTTCGACCTAAGATCCAATAATTACCTATGATATGAAGGTTTAGATCCATGTCATACATCTTTCTCTGCATACAACTTCGAAAGTATGCTTAACCAAGTTAGCATTGGTTAATCTTGATAAGCAAAAGAATAAACCCGACAAACATGAAACAATGTGGTTTTAGGAATTTTGCATATGGTATATCCATATAGAATTTGATACAATGATCATTGAAAATCATAACCTAAAGTTTCACACATCTACCTAATACGTGAATCCATCATTTCGTCGTAGAATTGGTTGGTTCATTTAGCTAATTTTTCATACATGGGGCAAAGAATAATATAACGTTCCTTTTTGTAAACGAAAAACATACATACACAAAAGATATATATATATATATATGTATATGTATGTATGTATGTATGTTAAATTTGTAGATTATTACAATTTCACCATTGGGCTAGGTAGTGCATAATTGATAAATTGCTAATTTTGTTATGATTTTACTTTTTGCTATGTGTTTAAAATAAAAGTTTACTGCCACACTGTTACAACCAAAATAAATCTTATAACTGTACTTGATACAAAGGACTAAACAATTCTTTAGTAGTAGATTGTTTTCCGAACATCATTTTAGTATAAAAAATATTTTGACAACGTTAAACATTTTAATTACCGTTTTCAATATTTGTCTTTCTATCTTTGTAAAAGATGGACTAAAAATATAATTCAAAATAGAAACCTACAATGCTAGTAAGGTAAGAAATAATTTGTGTGAAATTTTTGTATCATATGGTTGTTAGTTATTTTCTGGAATGCTAAAAATAATAGTATATGAGTTGCTACTGCAGAGCTCTAATTGACAACTAAATATGAAAGAAGAAGAAGTGAATTGAATAGTACTACTTTTCATGCCAGAAAATTACTTATTTTCTTATTACAAGACATCTTATTTATACTTGCATATAAGTAGCTTTTCAAGATTATAGACTTTTAGACTTCTACTGTAATAAATTATGAACCGTCAAGAGACATCCTTCTGAGAAAATGCATTAATTTTATCACTCCCCCTTAATGCATTTTCTAGTAACTCCAAGTTGCTGTCGAAGAAGAATAAACTTGTTCTTTGGCAAAGCCTTTGTAAAAATGTCAGCTAACTGCTCATTGGTGCGACAAAACTCCAGCTTTACAACTCCATCTTCAATAGCTTCTCTAATGAAATGGTATTTGATTGCAATGTGCCCTGTTGTGTCATGACTAACCGGATTTTGAGCAATGTCTATTGTAGACTTGTTGTTGCAGTAAATAACTGTGCTGCCTTCTTGCTTCTGTCCAATATCATCAAAAATTCTTCGCAGCCATATTGCTTGAGAAACAGCCTTCGACGCAGCAACATACTCTGCTTCAGCTGATGAGAGCGCAACAGACTTTTGTTTTTTCGAGGACCATGAGAAAACACCTGATCCAAAAGAGAAGACATAGCCTGATGTGCTTGTGCAGTCATCGATCCTGCCCAATCGCTATCTGAAAAACCAAGTAATCCATGAAACTTTGAATCATACACAGACTTGAATAGAATGCCATAATCAATAGTTCCCTGAAGATAACGTAAAACTCGTTTGGCTGCTCCGAAATGAATCCGACTTGGGTTTTGCATAAACCTGGACAATAAACTTGCTGCAAACATTATATCGGGTCGCGTAGATGTTAAATATAAAAGACTTCCAATAAAACTTCGATATGTAGAAGCATCAACTTTTTCTGCACCATCGTCTTGCTTGAATTTTTCATTTACTTGCAATGGAACACTTACTGTTTTGCAGCCAAACATTTTAAATTTTCTTAGCATATTTTCAGTGTATTTCTTTTGTGATATAAAAATGCCATCGTCCCCCTGATGGATTTCTATTCCAAGGAAATAATGCAGTAAACCAAGATCATTCATCTCATAAGTCTTTAACATGTCATCTTTGAAATCTTGGACCATTTGATTATTACTTCCTGTTATCACCAAATCATCAACATAAAGAGAGACAATTAAAACTTCCGTACCTTGAATCTTGATGTATAAAGTTGGCTCACTCTTACTTTTATTAAACCCGGCTTTCATGAAGTAAGAATGAATTTCAGTGTACCAGGCCTCCGGAGCCTGCTTAAGCCCGTACAAGGCCTTTATTAGCTTGTACACTTTATCTTCCTCCCCCTTAATAACAAATCCTTTCGGTTGCTCTACATATATTTCTTCAGTGAGCACCCCGTTTAAAAATGCTGACTTCACATCGAGTTGGTAAAGAGGCCACTTGTTTTGGGCTGCCAAAGCAATCACTGCCCTAACAGTTTCTAGCCTCGCCACCGGAGAAAATGTTTCACAAAAATCAACTCCAGGTTTTTGTGAATATCCCTTTGCCACAATTCTAGCTTTATGTTTATGTATTGTTCCATCTGAATTCAGCTTAGTCTTGTAAATCCACTTTAGCCCAATAACCTTTTTTGATTTCGGACGCTCTACAAGTTTCCATGTTTGATTTTTCTCGATCATTTCGATTTCTTCTTCCATGGCCTTCCGCCACACTTCATGGTTTTCTGCTTCTTCGAATATTTCAGGTTCGATAGCGACAAAGTTGCATCTCTCATACACATCATGTAGGCTTCTAAACTTTCTTGGTGAAGTGCTTTCTTGAGTTTCCGGGCTTGATGATGCTGAACTTGATGTATTTGGAGACTGAGGTGGAGTATTTTCAGGTGGCTGAAGAGAAATTTCTCCATTTGTTTCATTGTCTAGTGCTGGAGAACCTTTGTTTTGATGTTCCTTCATTACAAAGGGTAGCTCCTGCACTTTGTTATTTTTCCAATCCCAAAAAGCTTTTTCATTCAATATCACATCTCTACAAATCAATAAATTTTAATTCTCCAAATTATATAACCTGTAGGCTTTAGTTTCATCATCATAACCCAAAAAAATATATCTTTCACTCTTTTTTTCAAGTTTGTATCTTTTTTCTTTTGGAATATGCGCATAACACATACTACCAAATATTTTTAAATTACTAACCTCAGGTTTTGCTCCACTCCAAGCTTCAACAGGGGTTTTTCTTTGAACGGCTTTAGTAGGACATCGGTTGAGAATGTAAACAGCAGTGTGAACAGCCTCTGCCCAGAATTTTGTTGGCATGTTTTTCTCACGAATCATCGACCTTGCCATCTCTACAATGGTGCGATTCTTCCGCTCAGCAACGCCGTTTTGTTGAGGGCTGTAGCTTGCAGTTAGTTGCTTCCATATTCCTTCATCTTTGCAAAAATCTTGAAATTTAGTTGAAGTGTATTCACCACCTCTATCGCTTCTGATCACTTTGATTGATTTGCCACTTTGCTTTTCCACGAAAGCTTTAAATCTTTTGAAGATGGAAAAAGTTTCTAATTTTTCCTTCAAGAAATAAACCCATGTCATTCTAGTAAAATCATCAACAAAAATGAGAAAGTACCTATTTCGATTAAGGGATGGAGTTTGCATTGGACCGCATAAGTCAGTATGAATTAGCTGCAAAGCTTCTTTTGCCCCCCATGAGCTATACTTCGGAAAAGAATCCCTATGTTTTTTCCCATCACACAACCTTCACATACAACAGCCTCACCGGTTAATTTAGGTAGCCTGTGTACCATATTTAGCTTCTGCAACAGCTTTAAACCACTGAAATTTAGGTGGCAAAATCTTTTGTGTCATATCTGAATATCCTCTTCAACTTCTTCTCGTAAAGCAAGTTCACTTGCATACTTAAATTCAAGAGAGAAACTTCTATTCCTGTCCATCTTAATTTTTGCTATTAAAATGTCTGATTTGTCATAGATTTTACAGCAGTCCTCTTCAAATGTGACACGATCTCTATTTTGAATGAGTTGTCCAACACTTAATAAATTTTGTTGCAGATTTGGGACTAATAAAACATTAGAAATAAGTTTTGTTCCCTTCTTTGTTTTGACTGCAATCGTACCTTTTCCTTTAGCTTTCACCAATTCACCATTTGCCATCTTCACTTGAGAACTTGCTTCTTTGTCTATGTTGAGAAAGGCTTCAACATCTCCTATCATGTGGTTACTGCATCCGCTATCGATGTACCAAATGTCTTCTTTTTCCTCCGATGTAGCTGATTGACAAGCATAAAACAAATTTTCTTCTCCCCTTTTTTCTTCAGAAAAATTTGCTTGCTCCTTTTGTTATGTCAACAATTTTTCTGAATATGACCAAATTTCTTGCAGGTATGACACTGCGACTTCCCACGATGCCAACATTCGCTAGAAGAATGACTTGATTTCTTACAAATTGTGCATGAAGGTTTAGAAATTCTGGAACTCATACCTTGTTCAACCTTTTTTTCACTTTCATTTGAACTTGGATGATAATTTCTTTTATCCTTTCCGTCTCTAACACCTGGCTTGAAATTTGAACTTCTTCTCCCATTATGTTTTTGTCCATCTAAATTTAGCTTGGTTCGGAAAGCACTGTCCAAAGACTTATCAGCATTTTTTTGCTTTCTTTGCTCACGAGCTCTAAGTGAACCCATCAGTTCTACTACCGACAAGTTACTGGTGTCTTTTGATTCTTCAATTGCAGCAATAATGTAATCATATTTTTCTGGTAAGCTGATAAGTATCTTGCCCATAATTTTTTGTTCGGTGACATCTTCGCCATATGTACGTAGTTGATTTACTACATCCTGGTGAAGTAATCTTGCATGCCCTCTGTCTCCTTCATCTTCAGATTCTCAAATTCACGCCTTAAAGATTGGCGTTTGATTCTCATCACCTTGCTGTTGCCTTGAAATTCTTTCTCTAAAATCTCCCATGCTTCCTATGCTTTGGTAGCTCCACAAATTCTAGGAAAGATTTATGCTGAAACTGCTTGTTGTATGAAGAGCGATGCCTTAGAATTTTGCATGCGTCTGTCATTCAGATTCTTTTTCTCAGGTTCAGTTAGAGCAACCTCATTTTCGGGTTCAGTATAACCAGATTCAACAAAATTCCATAGGTTTTGGGACAGCAACAAAGTCCTCATCTTGATCATCCAAAATTCATAGTTTTCTCCGTCAAAGGTAGGAATTAGAAGTTGAGAAAGAGCAGCTCTTGTGCTTGCCATTTCTAATTGTTAATCCTGTTTTGTAGCGAACAGAATAACGCCCACTCGACTCTTAACCTCGCTCTGATACCAAATTATGTTAGTTATTTTCTGGAATGCTAAAAACAGTAGTATATGAGTTGTTGCTGCAGAGCTCTAATTGACAACTAAATATGAAAGAAGAAGAAGTGAATTGAACAGTACTACTTTTCACGCCAGAAAATTACTTATTTTCTTATTACAAGACATCTTATTTATACTTTCATATAAGTAGCTTTTCAAGATAATAGACTTTTAGACTTCTACTGTAATAAATTATGAACCTTCAAGAGACATCCTTCTGAGAAAATGCATTAATTTTATCAATGGTTGCAAAATTTTCTAAATTGAATTGTAATCTATTTCTGTTGCAAATAAGATAATCTAAAATTGACAATCCCATAATATTTCTACATATAATAGTTTTATCATGCCTATTTGTTTTGGTACGGGCCTATAAATTAGTTAAAAGGGACTTAACTATTAAAACTAAGGTACATCATTGGACTAGAATAGAAAAGACCAACAAAAAAATCATTACAGTTATGTTATTTGGTGGCATTAGCTAGCCAAAGTTAATAATATGGTCTGACTGGCTTATAGAAGAGCAAAGTTGAGTGTTGCAGTGGAGGTGATGGCTGCAGCCAGTGCTCAGGAGGTAAATAGTATCTGAATTCTGAGGTTTAGCAAGAGTTAAGAAGCTGCCACATTATTAGGATATTAGAAGAGCAAAACGGCCAAGGATAATCCATAAGTCTTGATCCTTATATTTTTGATAGAAGAAAGCACTTCAGCTTGGGATATGAGTTTGATGGTTGAGATACTAAGTACGCTATGTTACATGTCAAAGTGAGGATGTAAGCAACGAATAGAAGATGCAGATTTGGGTGCTGACGAAGCTTCTGTGTAATAGCTGAGACTGAAATCATGCTCAAAATGAAACAAGAGCAGATGAGCAGTTGGGCTGCAAGACTGGTGGGCTTGGCCTTCTTTTCTTTTTATTTCTAGAAGCATATTTGTGTAAATATATTATATTTTTCAAGTTCAGTTGTGCGACTATGGCATCCAACTATGGTAGTGTATTCTTATCAGATTCACAATTTTTTGTTCTGATTTCAGTATTTTCCATTTTGGTGCAACTGTGATGTTATTTTTATTGCCAACGGTTGATGTTTTTGGTTTTCATAGAGTATACAGGACATTTTTTATGATACGTACAATGGACTTTTGCCCTTTTGGAAATATATAAAAAGACTAGTGCCCACCTATGCACCCTAACTAGCTAACTCATTTTTAGTTTAAACATTGATAAAATGAGCCTGTTGATGGATGAATACCAAGCTTTTTCAACTGTAAGTTCCAAATACTAAACTTCAATCCATGGTTTACCATCTGTTTCATTTTCTAAACATTCCATGATATTGTATTGCCACCTTTATCCATCAACTGCTACTTTATATTTATATGTTAAATTTTTGTTGTTCGTAACAATGCAAATACAGTACGAACCGGATAGCAATCAATATATTGTCACTATCCAATTGTCACATCAAGAAGTGTTACTAATTCGAAGTAGAATAAAAATTAGCAACGGCAAAAAGCGTGACCAGATTTGCAACAGTAAAAAACCGTATAAAAACAAAGAGTAGAAAGAAGTACCTGTCAGTAATGTCCGAGTCCAGAGTAAATCTGTTTCCTTGAAACAATATTGCCCTCTCTACGGCACTGAAGGTATACGAGGAATTGTTTCCCAAGATGAAACGGACCGATCTCTACAATGTAGCGCTTACAGTTTGCAGAGCAACGATGAACTCAAGTAAATTATTTTAAGAAAAGAGCAGGATGGAAGAAGAAGGAGACAGAACGACCTAATTTTCTGGATGATCAGTGGCTCTGTCAGACCGTCTATATATAGCGGCGGAGGGGTGCCTTTCTGGGTAGTCGCGACTGTCCGTACAGGCGCGCTGGATCAAATGGTCGCATATGATCATTGTTCAGGTGAGCAGACGCATCCCCTGGTCCAAACGGTCGCATTTGCGCAAAAAAGAAACCATTTTCCACCTACCGCGTATTAAACAGTCGGTGGCCCATTGGATAACGAGACCCTAAGAGCCCCAAGGCCCAAGGCCATTATCTTTGACATTTTAATATTTAATATGAAAGCCCAATGCCTACATAGCCCATTCATTCAAGTCCTTATGTGCTCATGTCATTTGTTTGATATACCATATTGGGCTTTGGTATATATGGAGATATATTCACAAATCACACACAATGTGGGACTTATATTTCTCCAATACCACTCAACCTCTTCTTCCCAATCTTCTCATTTATTTCCAACAATCCCCCACATGAATGAGAGATTTCTTTTTGTTCTTAAATGTTGTGAAACATTTAACGTATCGGTAAAAGTATCACAATGGCCTTGAACTTTTCCTAGTGTTTATCGTTATAACTTACTGGCGAATCAGTGGACCAGATTGTCTTTGAACTGTAAGCCTTTTGTGTAAGTCTATAAATATTACACACGTTAACTGTTTCTTAACCCCTTGGTTCTATGTTTGTGTTCGTTTTTTCCATGAACACCTGCTTGGTCTCATGAGTGTTTAAAGAATTCGACCTTACAATTCTTTTTGAAGCGGCGCCTTCACACTCACGTAGGTGATTCTATAAAGAGTATCCCGTAATACTCCACATGGGTCTTTTATAACACCACAGTATAGACATCATTAAAAGCTAAGCTTATCCTATTCTCCGACGGGTTGTGCACTGACTTATCATAAGAATGGTTTGTATTTTAACAGTGCCATTAAGTTTATCTATAAACTTAGTTGTCCCTTTGAACCTAGATCTTGGGATCTCCAGTCAAGTAGGTGGGGTTTCCGTTTAGAAAAACTTTTAGATTATAGGTCTTAGACCCAATCCCATCGATAAGGTTTGAACTTTCTCTCTAGGCAAGCCTTTAGTTAGTGGATCCGCAATGTTATCCTTTGACCTTACATAGTCTATAGTGATAACTCCATTAGAGAGAAGTTGTCTTATGGTTTTATGCCTACGACGAATATGTCTAGATATACCATTATACAATGTACTATTCACCCTTCCTATAGCAGATTGACGATCACAATGTATACATATTGGAGGTACTGGTTTTTCCCAATTTGGACTGTCCTTTAAAAACCCCTAAGCCAGTCAGCTTCTTCCACGGCTTTATCTGGAGCAATGAACTCAGATTCCATTGTTGACCTTGCTATGCAAGTCTGTTTGGATGATTTCCACGAAATTGCTCCATTTTCTAATGTAAACACATATCCACTTGTGGATTTTGTGTCATTTGAGCCTGTTATCCAATTGGCATCACTATATCCTTCTATTACTGAATGATACTTATCATATTGCAAAACATAGTTTTGTGTGTACTTTAGATATCCTAGGACTCTGATTATTGCTTTCCAATGATGTTTACCAGGATTGCTGGTATATCTACTTAGCTTGCTTACATCGTACGCAATATCAGGCCTAGTGCAATTCATGACATACATAATACTTCCCAGTATACGAGAGTATTCAAGCTGATATATACCATCACCAGTGTTCTTTACCCAGTTTTGGTTCATATCTACTGGTGATTTTGCAGTAGTTATATAAATCTGCTTGAATTTTTCAAGAATTTTAGCAATGTAATGTGACTGAGATAACGCATACCCCTGTGGTGTCTTTATAATTTTTACACCCAAAATTACATCGCCCACTCCAAGGTCCTTCATATCAAATCTAGCGGATAGCATGTCCGTCGTAGATTTTATTATGGCCTTATTATTTCCTAGGATCAGTAAATTATCAACATAGAGACACACAATGACATATCCAACATCTATACATTTTATATAGACGCATTTATCTGATTCATTTATTTTGTATTCATTTGATAACATTGTTTCATCAAATTTCTCATGCCATTGTTTTGGTGCTTGTTTAAGACCATAAAGAGATTTTACTAATTTGCACACCTTATTTTCATTTCCTGGGCTTAGAAACCCTTCTGGTTGCTGCATATATATTTCTTCTTCCAGTTCACCGTTCAAAAACGCAGTT
Source organism: Allium sativum (assembly GCA_030737875.1). NCBI lineage: Eukaryota > Viridiplantae > Streptophyta > Magnoliopsida > Asparagales > Amaryllidaceae > Allium > Allium sativum. The sequence goes on from CM060922.1 coordinate 799,459,568, forward strand.
TTCACATCCATTTGGTGTATTTCCAAATTCAATATAGATGCGATTGCAATAAGCATCCTAATTGATGTTATTCTGGTAACTTGAGAATATGTATCAAAGTAATCCAGATCTTCCTTCTGTCTGAATCCTTTTATTACAAGTCTTGCTTTATACTTGTCTATTGAGCCGTCAGCCTTTAGTTTCTTCTTAAATATCCATTTATATCCTAGTGGTTTTGATCCTTTAGGGAGATCCACTAGTTCCCACGTATGGTTTTGTAGAATGGATTCTATTTCACTATTTACGGCTGCTTTCCAATAAGGAGCATCGGGAGATGACATTGCTTGTTGGTAAGTTAGAGGTTCATTTTCTATCATATATGCATAGAAATCAGGTCCAAAGGATTTAGAGGTCCTTTGTCGCTTGCTCCTTCTCGGTTCCTCTATCTCAGTTTCATCATTCATTTTTCTTTGATCATCATTGCACTCGGGAGTATCTGGATCTCTTGGCCACTTTTGAACACTAGTTTCAATAGAGGTTTTTAGAGGATAAATGTGTTCAAAGAATCTTGCATTTCGGGACTCGATAATGGTGTTTTCATGAATGTCATCAATTTCAGATTTGTACACCAAAAATCGATATGCACCACTATTATGAGCATATCCAATGAATATGCAATCTATAGTATTTGGTCCTATTTTGACCTTTTTCGGTTTTGGAATTTCTACTTTGGCAAGGCACCCCCACACTTTTAAGTATTTGTAGGATGGTGGTCTGTTTTTCCAAAGTTCATGGGGAGTCTTAGACGTTTTCTTTCGTGGTATTTTATATAAAATATGATTTGTCGAAAGAATAGCTTCCCCCCAAAAGTTATCTGGCAAGCCAGAGCTTATTAGTAAGGCATTCATCATTTCTTTAAGAGTTCTATTCTTCCGTTCGGCTATACCATTGGATTGAGGTGAATAAGGAGCTGTAGTTTGGTGTATTATACCATGCTCAGCACAGAATTCCTCAAATGGAAACTCATATTCTCCTCCTCTATCACTTCTTAAAGCTTTAATTTTTCTGTTGAGTTGATTCTCAACTTCTGCCTTATACTGTTTAAACATATCGAATGCCTCATCCTTGCTTCTAAGGAGTTATACATGACAGTATCTTGTACAATCATCTATAAATGTGATGAAGTACCTTTTTCCTCCTCTAGTTTGACACATTTTCAAGTCGCATACATCAGTATGTATTAAGTCTAGAGGTTCGGTTTCTCTTTCAACATGATGAAATGAGGTTCTCGTCAATTTGGCTTTAGCACAAATCTGACATTTGTAATTTGAATCAATTCTACATTTAGGTATGAATTCTAGATTGATCAGTTTTTGTAAAGTATCAAAATTCACATCACCTAGTCTAGAATGCCATAGATTGGGAGAGTCAAACATATAAGCAGAAGATTCAATTTTATTCATATCATTGTTTGGTACAACAGTGGTTACATTTGCCTTAAATAGACCATCACATACATAAGCCTTTCCTATGTACACTCCATTCTTAGACAACACAAATTTATCAGCCACAAATGTCAGTTTGAAGCCATGCTTGCTGAGCAACGATCCTGAAATTAGATTTTTGCGAATTTCTGGAACATGGAGAACATCATTTAGAGTGAGTTCTTTTCCAGAAGTCAATTTCAGCACAATCTTTCCCTTGCCTTCGACCATTGATGTGGACGAGTTACCCATAAACAGTTGTTCTTCATTAGTAGCACTTTTGTAGTTTGTGAACGTCCACCTATTTGCACATATATACCTAGTGGCTCCAGTGTCTACAAACCACTCCTTGTTGTTGCCAACAAGGTTGCATTCTGAAACAACTGCACACAAGTCCATTTCAGAAACACCGTCTGAAACATCCGCCACATTTGCTTTTGATTTCTTCTTTCTGGGTGGGCCGCGACATTCTGTAGCTTTATGACCCTTCTTTCCACAATTATGGCATGACCCCTTGAATTTCTTTGACTTCTTAGGTTGGTTGTCACGTTTTCTCTTATTGGACTTGTCCGTCTCGACAACGTTTGCTTTGGCAACCACATTTTGAGAAATCTTCTTTTCATAATTTCTATTATCTTCCTCAATTCTCAATCGAACTACAAGTTCCTCCATTGTCATTTCTTTGCACTTGTGCTTTAGGTAGTTCTTGAAGTCCTTCCACGATGGAGGAAGCTTCTCAATCGCAGCGGCAACTTGAAAAGATTAGCTAAGTGTCATCTTTTCATCTTCTAGTTGACGAATGATAAGTTGCAGTTCTTGAATTTGGTTGGTCACAACTTTTGTATCGACCATTTTAAAGTCAAGAAATTTCCCAGCGATGAATTTCTTCATGCCTGCATCTTCAGATTTATACTTCTTTTCCAAAGCCAACCAGAGTTGTTTGGATGTTGCAACAGTGCAGTACACGTTGTATAGACTGTTGTCGAGGCCATTCAAGATGTAATTTTTACACATGAAATCAGAATTTTTCCAAGCAGTAAGGGCTTCAACTTTAACTGGATCCGGTTCCAATTCTGCAACGACTGGAGCATCTTCTGTAAGATACTTTGCTAGGCCCAATGTTGTCAAGTAAAATAGCATCTTTTGCTGCCAACGTTTGATGTCCGCTCCGGTGAACTTTTCTGGCCTTTCTCCATGAGACAGTGCCATTGGTGTAACCACGGGTGAAAAGGATTGGTAACAGGTGTTGTTTGCGCAGCAGGACCACTATTGCTTTTAGCCATTATCGTTTTCTGCAAAACGACAATATTGTTTCAAGATTGTTGTTCGTAACAATGCAAATACAGTACGAACCTGATAGCAATCAATATATTGTCACTATCCAATTGTCACGTCAAGAAGTGTTACTAATTCGAAGTAGAATAAAAATTAACAACGGCAAAAAGCATGACCAGATTTGCAACAGTAAAAAACCGTAGCAAAACAAAGAGTAGAAAGAAGTACCTGTCAGTAATGTCCGAGTCCAGAGTAAATCTGTTTCCTTGAAACAATGTTGCCATCTCTAAGGCGCTGCAGGTATACGAGCAATTGTTTCCCAAGATGAAACGGACCGATCTCTACAATGTAGCGCTTAAAGTTTGCAGAGCAACGATGAACTCAAGTAAGTTATTTTAAGAACAGAGCAGGATGGAAGAAGAAGGAGAAAGAACGATCTAATTTTCTGGATGATCAGTGGTTCTGTCAAACCGTCCATATATAGCGGCGGAGGGGTGCCTTTCTGGGTAGTCGCGACTGTCCGTACAGCCGCGCTGGATCAAATGGTCGCATCTGATCATTGTTCAGGTGAGCAGACGCATCCTCTGGTCCAAACGGTCGCATTTGCGCAAAAAAGAAACCATTTTCCGCCTGTCGCGTATTAAACAGTTGGCGACCCATTGGATCACGAGACCCCAAGAGCCCCAAGGCCTAAGGCCCTTATCTTTGACATTTTAATATTTAATATGAAATCCCAATGCCTACATAGCCCATTCATTCACGTCCTTATGTGCTTATGTCATTTGTTTGATATAGCATATTGGGCTTTGGTATATATGGAGATATATTCACAAATCACACACAATGTGGGACTTATATTTCTCCAATACCACTCAACCTCTTCTTCCCAATCTTCTCATTTATTTCCAACAATCCCCCACATGAATGAGAGATTTCTTTTTGTTCTTAAATTTTGTGAAACATTTAACGTATCGGTAAAAGTAGCACAATGGCCTTGAACTTTTCCTAGTGTTTATCGTTATAACTTACTGGCGAATCGGTGGACAAGATTGTCTTTGAACTGTAATCCTTTTGTGTAAGTCTATAAAGATTACACACGTTAACTATTTCTTAACCCCTTGGTTCTCTGTTTGTGTTCGTTTTTTCCATGAACACCTGCTTGGTCTCATGAGTGCTTAAAGAATTCGACCTTACAATTCTTTTTGAAGCGGCGCCTTCACACTCACGTAGGTGATTCTATAAAGAGTATCCCGTAATACTCCACTTGGGTCTTTTATAACACCACAGTATAGACATCATTAAAAGCTAAGCTTATCCTATTCTCCGACGGGTTGTGCACTGACTTATCATAGGAATGGTTTGTATTTTAACAGTGCCACTAAGTTTATCTATAAACTTAGTTGTCCCTTTGAACCTAGATCTTGGGATCTCCAGTCAACTAGGTGGGGTTTCCGTTTAGAAAAACTTTTAGATTATAGGTCTTAAACTCATTCCCATCGATAAGGTTTGAACTTTCTCTCCAGGCAAGCCTTTAGTTAGTGGATTCGCAATGTTATCCTTTGACCTTACATAGTCTATAGTGATAACTCCATTAGAGAGAAGTTGTCTTATGGTTTTATGCCTACGACGAATATGTCTAGATTTACCATTATACAATGTACTATTCGCCCTTCCTATAGTAGATTGACGATCACAATGTATACATATTGGAGGTACTGGTTTTTCCCAATTTGGAATGTCCTCTAAAAAACCCCTAAGCCAGTCTGCTTCTTTTGCGGCTTTATCTAGAGCAATGAACTCAGATTCCATTGTTGACCTTGCTATGCAAGTCTGTTTGGATGATTTCCACGAAATTGCTCCATTTCCTAATGTAAACACATATCCACTTGTGGATTTTGTGTCATTTGAGCCCGTTATTCAATTGGCATCACTATATCCTTCTATTACTGAAGGATACTTATCATATTGCAAACCATAGTTTTGTGTGTACTTTAGATATCCTAGGACTCTGATTATTGCTTTCCAATGATGTTTACCAGGATTGCTGGTATATCTACTTAGCTTGCTTACATCGTACGCAATATCAGTCCTAGTGCAATTCATGACATACATAATACTTCCCAGTATACGAGAGTATTCAAGCTGATATATACCATCACCAGTGTTCTTTACCCAATTTTGGTTCATATCTACTGGTGATTTTGCAGTAGTTATATTATACTGCTTGAATTTTTCAAGAATTTTAGCAATGTAATGTGACTGAGATAACGCATATCCCAGTGGTGTCTTTATAATTTTTACACCCAAAATTACATCGGCCACTCCTAGGTCCTTCATATCAAATCTAGCGGATAACATGTCCTTCGTAGAATTTATTATGGCCTTATTATTTCCTAGGATCAGTAAATCATCAACATAGAGACACACAATGACATATCCAACATCTATACATTTTATATAGACGCATTTATCTGATTCATTTATTTTGAATCCATTTGATAACATTGTTTCATCAAATTTCTCATGCCATTGTTTTGGTGCTTGTTTAAGGCCATAAAGAGATTTTACTAATTTGCACACCTTATTTTCATTTCCTGGGCTTAGAAACCCTTCTGGTTGCTGCATATATATTTCTTCTTCCAGTTCACCGTTCAAAAACGCAGTTTTCACATCCATTTGGTGTATTTACAAATTCAATATAGATGCGATTGCAATAAGCATCCTAATTGATGTTATTCTGGTAACTGGAGAATATGTATCAAAGTAATCCAGATCTTCCTTCTGTCTGAATCCTTTTATTACAAGTCTTGCTTTATACTTGTCTATTGAGCCGTCAGCCTTTAGTTTCTTCTTAAATATCCATTTATATCCTAGTGGTTTTGATCCTTTAGGGAGATCCACTAGTTCCCATGTATGGTTTTGTAGAATGGATTCTATTTCACTATTTACGGCTTCTTTCCAATAAGGAGCATCGGGAGATGACATTGCTTGTTGGTAAGTTAGAGGTTCATTTTCTATCATATATGCATAGAAATCAGGTCCAAAGGATTTAGAGGTCCTTTGTCGCTTGCTCCTTCTCGGTTCCTCTATCTCAGTTTCATCATTCATTTTTCTTTGATCATCATTGCACTCGGGAGTATCTGGATCTCTTGGCCTCTTTTGAACACTAGTTTCAATAGAGGTTTTTAGAGGATAAATGTGTTCAAAGAATCTTGCATTTCGGGACTCGATAATGGTGTTTTCATGAATGTCATCAATTTCAGATTTGTACACCAAAAATCGATATGCACCACTATTATGAGCATATCCAATGAATATGCAATCTATAGTCTTTGGTCCTATTTTGACCTTTTTCGGTTTTGGAATTTCTACTTTGGCAAGACACCCCCACACTTTTAAGTATTTGTAGGATGGTGGTCTGTTTTTCCAAAGTTCATGGGGAGTCTTAGACGTTTTCTTTCGTGGTATTTTATATAAAATATGATTTGTCGAAAGAATAGCTTCCCCCCAAAAGTTATCTGGCAAGCCAAAGCTTATTAGTAAGGCATTCATCATTTCTTTAAGAGTTCTATTCTTCCGTTCGGCTATACCGTTGGATTGAGGTGAATAAGGAGCTGTAGTTTGGTGTATTATACCATGCTCAGCACAGAATTCCTCAAATGGAAACTCATATTCTCCTCCTCTATCACTTCTTAAAGCTTTAATTTTTCTGTTGAGTTGATTCTCAACTTCTGCCTTATACTGTTTAAACATATCGAATGCCTCATCCTTGCTTCTAAGGAGTTATACACGACAGTATATTGTACAATCATCTATAAATGTGATGAAGTACCTTTTTCCTCCTCTAGTTTGACACATTTTCAAGTCGCATACATCAGTATGTATTAAGTCTAGAGGTTCGGTTTCTCTTTCAACATGATGAAATGAGGTTCTCGTCAATTTGGCTTCAGCACAAATCTGACATTTGTAATTTGAATCAATTCTACATTTAGGTATGAATTCTAGATTGATCAGTTTTTGTAAAGTATCAAAATTCACATGACCTAGTCTAGAATGCATAGATTGGGAGAGTCAACCATATAAGCAGAAGATTCAATTTTATTCATATCATTGTTTGGTACAACAGTGGTTACATTAGCCTTAAATAGACCATCACATACATAAGCCTTTCCTATGTACACTCCATTCTTAGACAACACAAATTTATCAGCCACGAATGTCAGTTTGAAGCCATGCTTGCTGAGCAACGATCCTGAAATTAGATTTTTTCGAATTTCTGGAACATGGAGAACATCATTTAGAGTGAGTTCTTTTCCAGAAGTCAATTTCAGCACAATCTTTCCCTTGCCTTCGACCTTTGATGTGGACGAGTTACCCATAAAAAGTTGTTCTTCATTAGTAGCACTTCTGTAGTTTGTGAACATACACTTATTTGCGCATATATGCCTAGTGGCTCCAGTGTCTACAAACCACTCCTTGTTGTTGCCAACAAGGTTGCATTCTGAAACAACTGCACACAGGTCCATTTCAGAAACACCGTCTGAAACATCCGCCAAATTTGCTTTTGATTTCTTCTTTTTGGGTGGGTCACGACATTCTGCAGCTTTATGACCCTTCTTTCCACAATTATGGCATGACCCCTTGAATTTCTTTGACTTCTTAGGTTGGTTGTCACGTTTTCTCTTATTGGACTTGTCCGTCTCGACAACGTTTGCTTTGGCGACCACATTTTGAGAAATCTTCTTTTCAGAATTTCTATTATCTTCCTCAATTCTCAATCGAACTACAAGTTCCTCCATTGTCATTTCTTTGCGCTTGTGCTTTAGGCAGTTCTTGGAGTCCTTCCACGATGGAGGAAGCTTCTTAATAGCAGCGGCAACTTGAAAAGATTCGCTAAGTGTCATCTTTTCATCTTCTAGTTGACGAATGATAAGTTGCAGTTCTTGAATTTAGTTGATCACGGCTTTTGTATCGACCATTTTGAAGTCAAGAAATTTCCCAGCGATGAATTTCTTCATGCCTGCGTCTTCAGTTTTATACTTCTTTTCCAAACCCAACCAGAGTTGTTTGGATGTTGCAACAGTGCAGTACACGTTGTATAGACTATTGTTGAGGCCATTCAAGATGTAATTTTTACACATGAAATCAGAATTTTTCCAAGCAGGAAGGGCTTCAACTTTAACTGGATCCGGTTCCAATTCTGCAACGACTGGAGCATCTTCTGTAAGATACTTTGCTAGGCCCAATGTTGTCAAGTAAAATAGCATCTTTTGCTGCCAACGTTTGAAGTCCGCTCCGGTGAACTTTTCTGGCCTTTCTCCATGAGACAGTGCCATTGGTGTAACCATGGGTGCAAAAGGATTGGTTACAGGTGGTGTTGGCGCAGCAGGACCACTATTGCTTTTAGCCATTATCGTTTGATGCAAAACGACAATATTGTTTCAAGATTGTTGTTCATAACAATGCAAATACAGTACGAACCTGTTAGCAATCAATATATTGTCACTATCCAATTGTCACGTCAAGAAGTGTTACTAATTCGAAGTAGAATAAAAATTAGCAACAGCAAAAAGCGTGACCAGATTTGCAACAGTAAAAAATCGTAGCAAAACAAAGAGTAGAAAGAAATACCTGTCAGTAATGTCCGAGTCCAGAGTAAATCTGTTTCCTTGAAACAGTATTGCCCCCTCTACGGCGCTGAAGGTATACGAGCAATTGTTTCCCAAGATGAAACGGACCGATCTCTACAACGTAGCGCTTACAGTTTGCAAAGCAACGATGAACTCAAGTAAGTTATTTTAGAAACAGAGCAGGATGGAGAAGAAGGAGACAGAACGATCTAATTTTCTGGATGATCAGTGGCTCTGTCAGACCGTCCATATATAGAGGTGGAGGGGTGCCTTTCTGGGTAGTCGCGACTGTCCGTACAGGCGCGCTGGATCAAATGGTCGCATCTGATCATTGTTCAGATGAGCAGACGCATCCCCTGGTCCAAACGGTCACATTTGCGCAAAAAAGAAACCATTTTCCGCCTACCGCATATTAAACAGTCGGCGGCCCATTGGATCACGAGACCTCAAGAGCCCCAAGGCCCAAGGCCCTTATCTTTGACATTTTAATATTTAATATGAAAGCCCAATGCCTACATAGCCCATTCATTCAAGTCCTTATGTGCTCAAGTCATTTGTTTGATATAGCATATTGGGCTTTGGTATATATGGAGATATATTCACAAATCACACACAATGTGGGACTTATATTTCTCCAATACCACTCAACCTCTTCTTCCCAATCTTCTCATTTCTTTCCAACAATTTTTACCATCAAATAACTTTCAAACAAATATAATACCAAAATATCTCATTCAGCATTACAATATTATTAAATAAAACTACTCCAGTTTTACTTAAATGTTTAGATGATATCCATGTGCGAAACACGGGTTCGCTCTAGTATAGTTGGGTGATGCAACTTATAATATAAGCAACAAAATTTTCCATTGGTTACGGATGTGTGGAATATATAGGAGGTGCATGTGATCAAAATTTTATTCTATAAGGAATGGGCTCATTAGATAAGGCAACCAGTGTAGTTCGAACTAGAGATGGACACATACTTGGTATGTGCCCATCTGGTCATGCAATGAACCATAATCCAATGCTAGTAAGATAACAAAGTTTCCCTAAAATTTTATGGATTACATAGGTAAGAATAGAATGTTATACAAAATTACATGCTTGAATCTTTTAGATATATCCAACATATATCTTGGATCAACAATCAATACCCAAATTTGTAACATGTTTTACCATACCTATATATGTCAGTTAATGTAATGAAATTACATCGTGGTATTGGATACCTATATGCAACTATCACACTATTATACTTGCTCTTTCATCTTAGCATTTCAACTTACACTAATAACAACGTGATATTTGAAAACCAATTTGATAACTTATACTAGTGACATGACAATTCAATTTAGCATCCACATCCAATTTTGTTGTTTATTGCTTCGAATTTATGGATTAATGTTCGTTTATTCTAAATGAATAATTCAAGGTCCCCATGGGTTTTAGTGCATTATCCTTATGAGTTTGATTATACCATATTAATTACCAAGGTTATATGTCAAAAAATAATGACATATGGCAATAAGGATAGAATATTAAGTATAAACTGAAATTCCTAACTAACCAGGTTTCAATATAATCTACTTTCCATAATATTTAATTTCAGTAGAGAAACATACACTTTCTAACCATTGTTTTCATGACCTTATTTCACTACAAGAAAAAGGGGTGTTTCCAACGGCCAGGGGCCGTTGGAGGCCGTAAATCCAGCTTCCGTGAGATTGTACAACAGCTGTAAATCCAGCTTAACATTATTTTAATACAAGAAAAATGGTTAGAGTTCATTTTCGCACATCAAATTATTAGGAGGCATATGTCGCTTCGCAGCTTGTACAACAGCTGTAAATCCAGCTTCCGTGAGATTGTATTTCGATTTCATCGCAATGTATTCAGCGGTTACTGATAATTGAGTTCCGCTTTCACAGCCTTCCCAAAGGGTTTTTTTTGCTGCATCTAATAAATCATATATTTTTTTAGCTTCAATATTTGGTTTTTCTTCATCATTACCATCGTCATCATTACCATCGTTATCGTTAAATTGTTGAACTGGGAACATTGAACGTTCAGCATCTTCAACCATTTGTTCTACGAGATTCGTCGTAGCAATTTCATTATTCACTACGACATCTTCTACTTGTGTAGAAGTAGATGCTAACGGTTCTCCATGACGATCCCAAACTGAATAGTTCGACACAAAACCATACTGACGCAAATGAACTCTAACCATTTGTGGTACCAAATACTTCAATAACTTGCATCTACTACAAGGACAACGGATTTCGACGTCGTTTCCTTTGTTACGTAACGCGAAATCAATAAACACCCCGACACCATTAATAAAATGTTTGTTTATTGTGCCATCACTTTCTCTTCGTTTGTACATCCAACTTCGATCAATAAAGTAATCGTGATCCATTTTTCCTAAGTACATATAAAATTAGAAAAAATGTTAAACTTCACAATTTTTATAATTTTTATAACATCAATAGTTGGAAATAGATTCACAATTTAATTGTTGAATGCATGTAATTATGTTAATTGATCAGTTACAGGTGGGTCATCCTACCTCCCATTACAAATACAATAACGTAATTAAATCGCGTAAATCTTTTCAATTTAAACGATTCAACAAAATTTCGGCAGCACTTCCCTTTAGTTCCCTGAACAGTACACAATTGCGTGTACACAGTTAACATAAAGGAAGTACTTTCGAAATTTTGAGAACCGTTTAAAATGAAATATTTTGCGAGATTTAATTTCGTTATTGTATTCGTAACTTGTCCAATACAAAGGACAAATCCAACAAATATTGTATATGATGAATATAAATGTCCGTTTTGTTAATAAAACGAACATTCACATAACGATTATATACCATACTTATCAGACGGGGCCAAAAAAACTCTCTAAGGCTTTACGAATGTAACATATTACGATTTGGTTTTTTATTGCGATTGAAATATTTTTTTTTACGCCTTTGTGCGCCTTAGCGCCGTTGTGCGCCTTAGCCCAATAAACACAAACTTAAATATTTGTATTTTCACGACACGTTTTTGACTAAATATTATTTTCGATTAATTGGGCGTTAACCAAATAAACAAATGCGTGGAGTGTCAACTATATATACGTGTATATATATACATAACACTATATACATGCATATATACATAGTCAACTTTAACTAATCAAACCCTAGATTACCAACATTAGCAACTATATACATGCATATAACAACAACTACTTCAACTAATTCAAACCCTATATCATAACAACAACCAAATAATTTATAAGTAAAAACCCTAAATTAGCAACTAAAATGATAAAACCCCACATTGGCAACTAATTAACATCACTACACACACAAACATACACTAATTATGCATCAATTACACTAAACATAGGGTACTAAACAAAAATTAGAACAAACACATACCTCAAAATCAAAGAGAATAGGAGAATAGAGAGGATGAGAGAGTTCTTTGAGGGAGTTGGAGGGATCCTACGCGGAAGATGGATTGAAATTGGCGATTTCAGAATTGAAAGGGGTGAATTTTAGGGATTTTGTTTCCAAAACCGTGGGGGAAGCAAATGGGGAAGAAGGAGGAAGGCTCGGGACGTTTTTCTACTCGCCCGTGTAACGGGTGGCAACGGCTTCCAACGGCTTAAAAACAACGGCCGCCAACGGTTTCCAACGGCGTATATTTTACAAACCGTATACAGATAAGAATTTTGGCTTCCGTTGGAAGCCGTTGGTCAACCTCCGTTGGAGGCCATTGGAACTGCCCGATGCAATACTGTTCATATCTAGTAGTGTTTCAGCGTACATCATGTGCACGAAGACAAACCAGGGCACATATCATGGATTTATAGGTAGTATGCAAATATGGTACTATTACTTGAAAAATTGCAACACTTATCCCATACAACCCAAACACATGCAAATTCTCCACGTTTGGAACTATGCTAGTAATCAAGATAAAACCATAAGTCCTACAATTTTCATAAGTTCTAAAATTGACCTTCAAACACAGTATAGAGTTTGAAAGTCCAGAGCAGCGCAAATGCATATGAACTCGCACTCCTTAGTATACCATCCCATAATATCAAGTGATGTTGCTGAGCTCATAGTTTTTCATTCATGTGAAGCTGCGGTTTCCTTCATAGGGTTTTTACAATGTTTTTGAACATAAACAGGGTTAGAAGTTACCATAGATGAAAAATCCATATTAGACGATGAGTTAGGAACTTCTTTAATTATAGCAGAAATATTATCTATAAACTGTTAGTTGAACTCTTAAAAATACGCACCTGCTTCTGAGAGATCATTAGAAATGGAACTGTCGTTTACATCCTCAATTATTACCTTGTCCTGTCCTAAGCCTACAGTTGAGGAATGTTCTTCCTTTTGCTCTGAACCATGGTCCTGCTCTTATCTCCATACTATGGAGGTTGAAGGACCAAAAATAAGGAAGAAAAGAAAGATTTACACCAAAATTGAAACATTGCTCGCTTTAATATTAACTGGATGACCGTTGCCAAGCACATAAAACTATCACTTATTAGTTTAATATCAACATCTCACTATGTTGACATCAATGTCCTAAATTTAAAAAAATACGTAATTTAATGCAACATTTACTATAATGAAAATTGGAAAGCTAATAACTTCCCGTTAAAATAAAAATGAAGGATAAGCTAACAAATTCATGTTACCATCACCTAAAATTCATTTGCGACCTTGATTTAGGCGGATCTTTTTTTTCATGGCCTGAAAAATTCAAGCAGTGAATTTTATTTATTTACATTGCATGGTCTTGAAAATCGAGATACTGAAAATGATTTGGAAGCTTGGAATTAGGGTTTCGGACTGCGGGACGTAGAAGAAGTAGCCTTTTTTTTTCATTGCAAGTCTTTGGTTTGAGAATTTAGGAGAACCATGGGTGGGTAAATCGGAAAATTGAATGGAGAAGGAGAAGAAAATGAAGTCAGAGAACGACAGAAAATGGAAAAGTGGACGGAGGAAATGCGGGAAAGAACGCGGAATAATCAAAAGAGAGAACGCTTGTTTTGTTAAAATTGCTGAATGCTAAAAGGTTTGCTGATTGCATAATGCTGATTGCTGAATGTTGAATATTGATTGCTGATTGCTGACTGTGAAAAAGTTGTTTGATTAAGTGTTGGTTGTAAATATGTTTTTTTTAATAAGTTGTTAATTGACAAATTTGCCCTACATGGTTAATTCGTATTTTATTCGACATGAACGATGAAATTACGTGTCTAAGTTATTACAAACTACAAATGCGAAAATTATTTCACTGACTCCGTACACGAAATTAAAATCAAAGCAAAATTTCAATAAAAAAAAGAACTAGAGAAGATCCACTAATTAATGATGTTTGTCGTGCATCCCAAAACTGGCCAAAAAAAAAAAAAATTGTATTCTCTTCTAACATTCCAAAGGGCTATTAGCCTGACCGATTTATTATGTTTGTTGTGCTATTAGCCTATTACTACACTTTAATAATATGATGAAACAGCTGTATACCAAGTAAAAAAAGTCTATTAGCTGGTAACAACATGGTGTGACTGGATCAACTAGAATAGGTTATTACCAGTTGTACCATATGATATCTATTCACACAACGAAATCCATTTTCAACAGTAAAGTAAAAGCTATACAAATAACAGTGCTTTCTCGTGAATTCAACCTACTATCAAGCAAAAATCAAACACAATTCAAGCCGAAAAGAGACCATGTTGTTACCTAGTAATGCTGTCGTTTCTTTTGTAGAGAGAAAAAGTTGTGTAGAGATAGCTACTTTTTTTGTCTTCCTCCCATGTATAAAACAAACGAGGGTATTCATTGTAAAAATATCACACCAAATCTGCACCTCAAATAAGCTCCGTTTTTCTGCTTATTGAAATTTTGCTGGTTTGAATAAGTTTTCCTGATTGGATAGTCCATCCAAACAAGCTGAATAAGTTTTGCTGATTGGATAGTCCATCCAAACAAGCTTAATATTGCGGAATGTATTAAGCACTTTCAATCAGCAGTTCAAAAAGCGCTTTTTGATTAAAACAAGCAGTACTGAAACAAAAGTTTAATTTTGCCTTTTTAGACGAAATTTATTTTAAGGATTGTTAAAGGGACTCCATATTTGGAGAGGATAATTTTAAGGGTACTCCACCTTAACATTTTTTTTTTTTTGTTAGGAGGGGCCTGGTTTATTCTAAAAGAAAAGAAAGAAAAAAAACCTAAGGTACCCTCACTTATGTTAAACCCTAACTTACTAGATTCAGCGCAAGTAATGAACGTGTGAATTACTAAACATCTCAATTACACAAATTCGATACAACATATTAGATCAAAATTTTCTTTTCTACATTTATTTTAACTAAACCATACAAATTCCAAAATGAAAGTACAATTAATTACCTAATCTGATGCTTTTGATCACCCACGCAACTTTCTTGTGTCTTCGTTACATTAACTATATCCATTTTTATTTTTATGTGCAGCACTAAATTGTAAGCATTTATTAAGATTTAGCTTTTATGGTATATATTAATGAGGATTATAGGGGGTCAATATCGGAATTTTAATTTATATGTTTAAGAGAAGGCTAATTTATTTTGTCCTCCCCATAACAATTGTACAATTAATAAAAATTGGTCCTCCCCTTAACCAAATGTGGAGTCACTTTAACAATCTCCTTTATTTTAACCTATAGTACGAAAATCTCTCTAACGGTCGGTTTGATTAATGCAGTTTAACATTATTTTAATATGATTGTGGGACCCATACCACCATATGGACCAATAGCTAAAGCGAGTACCTTATAAAATCGCTTTTAGGTGACTATGCTAGCAAAACACTTTTTTAAGTAATTGAAACCGAAAGGTTTTTGGTTTAACATTGAGCTTTTATATAATACTACTATATTAGTGTGAAACCATGCTTCACATATGCGTTAGCATAGTAAGTTATAGTTGGTTAATAATTGGAAATGAACAAAAATAAAAATAATTTTTGGTTTATCAATTGGTGATAATGGTAAATTTTGAGCAAATATGTAGAATGAGAAAACTTTCCATCAAATACATCGTTAAAAAGCCCCTTTTTGGCACCCACCCCTTTAGACCCCTTTATTCTTAGTGAGTTTGAATAAACATGTAAATCTCAAATATTTCATTATTTGTTGTTAGTACATCTTAGCTTAGTAAATGATTAATTTCATTTAATTAAACATTCCAGTTATGTAAAATCCCACTAATTTCATCAATTCCACTAATATTGTAATCAAGCAACTAAAACTTAAGGCAAATTCTATTCATACACCCATGATTTCTTATCATACACTAGTGTTTTAATAAGAAAAACAATGACTATACTACCCTTGTCCTTAATTGCATTTTCAGTCCTTCTTTTATTTTCTTTTATAATGCATCTAATTAAAACTTTAAAATCAATAATATTTGCTTAAATATATAGAATTTTGTGAAGTTATTGGAACTTGAATTATTAGTTATGACAACTTTGACAACTAAATACTCTAATTTAAATATGTTTAATCATCTAAAATTAATGTTGACTTTTAAAATAAAAACAATCAAATAATTTACAATATTAGCGTCGAAAACTAAAAAGAAAAAAAATCTTTTTTTGAATTTCATGTAAATTTATTGAAATGAATTCCTAATTTTGTGTAATTTAGTTTTAAGGTTAAAGAGGGAAGATAATGAAAATATAAATGGGTAATTTCTGAAAGGCATGGTGTATGAAAGGAATTTTTTGGTGTATGCTATTTTATTTCATTTCATGGTGTATGTTAAGGAATTATGGGTGTACGAATAGAATTAGCCAAAACTTAATTGACTACTATAACTCATTATGTTAAACCAAAAATGACAATAAAATAGATATCATCGAGCATTATTTGTGTACGATAAATGGTATAACTGACATTTCCTCAAAAAATCAATAGGTATCGAGAAGAACACAAGTAACATATTACCCCAACTTTAAGTATTTGTAATTCAGTTATAAATACATACACCCGTTTAAAAGTCAAACAATAAAGGTTGAATATCAACACATATACATATATGAAAATAGAATGATTTTGTTAATTATGTTTTATAATTTTTTTGATAATTTCCACTAGGCACAAACACTTACAAAATTAGCAAACTTCCTTAGGAACATTAAGAGGTTGTTCAACCAGATTTAGGAATTTTTATACTTGAAGGAGAAGTTTCTGCACTTCACTTAGATTTTTCCTTCAAATCAACTTATAGATACGTAAATGTATAAACCTAGTAACATTCCTTACATAGATTAGACCAGACAACTTGAAAACTTCACAAAGTCTTGGCTGCAATAATAGCTGTGTTACAATGATTTTTTTTTTTAAGAAAATCTGCATTTCAATATTAGGAATGATGTTAATTTGAATGTATTTTAATCTGAAATGTAGTTTAAAAAGGTGTTGGTTACATATTCATCACTTTTCTAGTAAAAACAAATTTATTTAATTACCATGACTCAGAGATAATTAACATTATATGTGTATAAGTAATATTTGCATATATAAGGAGACATACAAACATAGTTAAAACTTTAAATTTCAATAATGATAGATGAATACACTAACTCTTAAAATGCAGTTAATGATCAATGGAAACAAAGATACATAGATTCAAAAAGCCTAACAGCCAGTTTATCTAACGATGTTATATTTCTTTTCGATCATATATATATATATATATATATATATATATATATATATATATATATATATATATCAATGATGTACTTCCTACTTGTTTGAAAAATAAATTTAACAACTAACTCTAAAAATACAATCTTTTGTAGCTTTGATTGCTTTAATATAGGCAGACTCATAAAACATGCACAACGCACCTATAAATAATTTTAATGGAATGCTATGTTGTAGATTTTCAAAACTACTTTGGGTTATGGGTTTATTTTTTGAAGAGGGAAGAAACAAAGAAAGAAGGAAGAGGAAAAATGTAAAGTCCCACTTTAACACCCCACATCCCTTAACGTCACCCATATGAGGATGCGGTAAGTTTTATGAAGCGCTTAGGTATAAAGTAATATCACAAAGATTAAAATTCACAAGACAGAAATATAAAACACAATGAAAACTTGAAATAGTTTTAAATAAGCAAATCAAATCGCAGTACTTATTACACTTCAAAATACCAGATAGCCATCATCATAAAACAAAGATATTGTTTCTTGGGAAACATCAAGAGTACATAAGTGAAACCATAAAAACTGTCTCCCTCATAAGCCAACACAATGATTAAAAAACAAGAACTGAACCAATACATGAACATGGAAAGAGTCTGAATCCAAGTTGAATCAAATAATCAAGAATCGCTGCTGGGACCCTCCACCCTACGAACCTGGGGAGAGGGAAGGGAGAGAGAAGGAGAAAACAACTAGGTCATACATACGTCTGGTGAGTTCTAGTAATTTCTAGCATGAGTATAAGATAAGGAAGCATTTAGACAGATGTATAGTTCTAAGAGAAATGAAAGCATAAATGAAATAGCAGGTAAGATAAACACGAAAAAAGATAAGCTTCACATTCATATCAGAAAATTGATGCATCAATTACCAAGATACGTAATTAGGCTTTACCTAATTTCTACCCGTTGATCGACTCCTATACTATAATGTTATAACATATGCCAGCAATGGAATTCGGGGTTATCAATCTAGAACCCATCAACTAAAAGGATATAGCCGTTAATCACAGGCATTACAACGGCTTATTTTCCCCAATCGGAATGATACACGCTCATCGTTCCGCCGAAATGCGCCCATACCCTCCTTGTTTGAACCTCTTGTTATCAAGTTCAGTAAAGTGTGCACTAGCCTCTACCTAGTGTAAATCTCTATGATAACAAAGGGATACTGACTGATACGGGTTCCCAAACAAATTACAATTGACACAAGTTACCCTTTGACTTGGTCCTCATTCATTATTTTATTAGGCCTCCCCAATCATCCCCATGCTGCTGGAATGGACCTAAACTAGAATTTTATTATACTATTAGGCCTCTTATCTTCCCAAATCATCCCCACACTGCAAAAAGGGACCTAATCTACAAGCCAATTATCTTCCCCAACCAACCCTACACTGTCGGAACGGACTCCCTCTATCTTAGGTTGTTAATTTCATCAATTTTAACTTAACACGATTAAGTTTATTAATAAGCCCAATATAACCTTATGTTATATCCTAGCTTGTATTAACATTTCTAATTAATGTAATTTTTTATACAACCCATCCCCACGTTACATAACGTCCAATTAAATTCAATTTATTCCAGTTTACTTGTTCTCCAATTACATATTAAGGCTTTATCCCCAATTTACAGTCCAATCTGATTACAATACTTAGTCAGTTTCAATATGCCTAAAAATCCCTTATTATTCAATTTCAATGTTATTCCAATTTAACACACAAGTAACAATAAAGGCCTAGGCTATTTTTAGGCCTAGGCATAGCGCCAAAAGAAAAAGGGAAACAATCTAGGCTACTCTCAAGGCCTAGACTCAAAATAAACAAAAGCAAGTAAAATAGGCATAAACATAACTACATATAAACTATAACAAAGAAAGGACAAGAAGGGGACAAGAAGGGGACAACAAGGAGAATTACTTATAAATAATAAACAACTGGAAAGAAATAGAGATAGACCGTAAATAAATTACGGTAGCTTACAGATAGATTAAACGTATAAATAATGTAAATATGAAACTTGAAAATTAAAACTACTTAACTATTTAAACATTCCTACGCAAATAACTAGTTTAAAAATTCCGTAAAAACTCACAGAACTGATGAATAAGGATTCCCCTGTGGACTTCTAGTTAAATCTAGCAGAAACTCTGCCTCTAGAATTGTTTATAAAAATAAATACCAAAACTTTAAGGAATTCTTCACCACGTAAAAATTTAATTATGTGGCCTTTCCTAATTTTGAGGATAGGCTTGGGAAAGAAGAAGAAAAGAGAATGGATGTGAAGGAATGAGAGAAGTCTGCAAGTCTATTTATAGGGCTTACTGGATGCCCTCAACCGTTCAAATCTAAGATTAGGTCTGGTCTAGCCATGTCATCAGACCAATACGAAAGCGCCATGTAAGCCCATGGTTTGAAATAAACTAATAAAACAATGCCAACTTGGAAAAACAAACGGTGTAAAATAATTATCGTTCGCTACTTTCATGCCAGGCAAGGCATGCAACTTTCCCTAGCTGGGTTGACCCACCCGCTATCCTAGGTCGACCCAGTTAGCCTGGGTCGTGCAATAACCGTTGGTTCCGCCTGTTTATTTATTTAATTCTGAATTGTTCTTTAATTCAAAACTAATTCATTTTAACTCTGATTTTAGCAAAAAAAGTGTCCATTTTGATCAAAAATTACAATGGACTCAATGGTGCTTGTCCCGTTGTCCAATTCCAAATATTATTTTGATTAATATTTAGTTTATTTATCTTTTACATTTAATTATTGTTAATAAAAATTTGGGCAGTTACATTCTCCCCTCCTTAAAGGATTTCATCCTCGAAATTTACAAGGCTAGAAGAATGTTATGAATGTAATCAACCATTATCTACACCCATTTACTCAACCATTAACCACTGGCATCCATCGTCCTTAGATTCCCTAATGCTTTTCCTGAATGTACGCAAAGGTGTTGTGTATATGTCGTCAAGATAATGGGAAAATCAGGTTGTCTACTGATTCAGTTGACCTCCTTAATGCAATTCATGTCTGTGACATGCATCCAATATGTATACAAAGGATATAAAATACTCTATATATGTGCAATAACCATTCGTCAAAATGCAACGTCCAAGTGATGATTCAACCATTTTTTATCCATATAAATAAATAAAATTGCACCTGTATCCATATGCAATTATGTAAGTGTCCTAGCTCATCCGATCTATAACTAGTGCCTAGTGTGTGTGTATATGCATCCATTAGCAGACACTTGCCATCCACATGAATCCATTCAATCATGACATGTTCTATTAACATGTTTTAAACCACTTCCTACCATGCATAGGCTTCTACCTAAGACTTATGATTCAAACGATAGGAAAAAAAGATTCAAATTCAAAGCCTAGGAAAGAAATAAAGCGTACTCTCAAATAGAAATAGAAAAGAAGAGCAAAATCTATCCTCTGGTTCCCATGTCGCGTCATCGCTTTCTTCTCCCAATTGAGTATTAACAAGCTTGATCCCTTTATTTCGTAGCTTTTTATCCTCAGATCCTAATATTCGAGTGGAACTCTCTAGACTGATGTCTCCCTCTCTACCTCGATATTCTCTAGAGCATCGGCTCAACTACTTTCACGGAACCATGTAGACACTTTCGTAAGTGTGAAACATGGAACACATCATGAACTCCTACCAGTCTATCCGGTAGTCTAACTCTGTAGGGCGTCTGACCAATCCTCTCTACTATAGGGGATGGTCCTATAAAACTCGACGCCAACTACCCTACTGTGTCAAACCGAATGACACTAATTAAAGGTGACACCTTAACAAAGACCATGTCTCCTACCTCAAACTCTAGGTCTGTCCTCCGCTGATCTGCGTACGACTTATGTCTGTCCTGAGCTACCTTCATCCGCCTCTGAATCAACTCTATCTTCTGTGAAGTCTTTCTAACCATCTCTGGTCCATGTAGAAGTCTGTCCATGAACTCCCACCAATATTAGGTAATCTGTAGGGTCGTCCATATAATACTTCGAAAGGAGCCATATCAATACTCATATGGTAGCTATTATTATATGCGAACTATACCAACGGAAGATGCTCCTCCAAAGTCCCTCCGAAATATAGGATACACTGTCATGATAAATCCTCATGAATCCTATTAACCCTCTTCGTATGTCCATCTGTCTAAGGGTGATAGGCAATACTAAGTCGTAGCTGCGTTCCCAATGCCTCCTACAGGCTCTTCCAAAACTTGCTCGTAAAGATGGGGTCTCGATCACTAACAATACTAGAGGGTATTCCATGAAGTCGAAAATCTCTCTAAGATACATTGATGCCAACCAAGCTACTTTTTGCTTACTCCTAACCAGAATAGAGTAAGCGCTCTTAGTCAACTTATCGACCATAACCCAAATATTGGTGTTATCCTTCCTCGATCAGGGAAACCCATCTATAAAGTCCATCGGGACGCTCTCCCACTTCCACTGTGACACATATAAAAGATGAAGCAATCCACTAGGTTTCCTCTGCTCAGCATTCACTCGTAGACAAGTCATACACCAAGCTACATACTTTGCTACATCCTTCTTCATCTTTATCTAATGAAAGACCCTCCTCATATCTCGGTACATCTTATCATCACCTGGATGGATAGTCATCCGAGAGTGATAAGCCCCCCTAAAACTGATCTGAACAAATCATTAACTTGAGGAACACATAATCTCCCATCACGATGTAGTCAACCCCTCTGATCCATAGAATACCTAGCAAGGTGACTAAATGTCTCTCCTCTATTGAGTCGGTCCATGATCTTTGCTAACTGTTGATCCTCATGCTGACTAGATCAAATGCGCTCTAAGAGAGTAGGTCGTACCTCCAACAATGCCAATAATCCTAGTGCAAAATCCGTAGATCGTCTAAAATCAAATGATGAGATGAACTCCAAACTCTGCCACTCTACGAACAATGGACTCAGTGTCATTCTCTGCATACTCAATGCGTTTGTTACTGCATTCTCCTTTCCTAGGGTATACGCTATCTCAAAGTCATAAGACGCAAGGAACTATATCCAACTCTATTTTCGCAAATTAAGATCTTTTTGCAAGAACAAGTACTTAAGAGACTTATGGTCTATATAAAGCTCGAACCTATCACCTAGTAAATAGTGTCTCCAAGACTTAAGCGCAAACACTATTGATACTAGCTCTAAAACATGGGTAGGGTAGTTCTTCTTATGTGTCCTCAAATGCCTACTCCCATAGTAGAAAACCCTACCCTCCTGCATAAGCACCGCACCTAAACCATGCCACAAGCATCCATATAAATGGTGACCATCTTCGTACCATCAGGAAGAGTCAATACGGGAGCTGATGTAAGGGCCATCGTCAATCTCAAGAATGCATCCTCGTAATCTATGTCCCAAACAAAAATTGGGTTCTCATTCATTAGGCAGGTAAGCAGAGATGAGGTCCATGTATAATCCTTAATGTACTTCCGACAGTATCCCACCAAACCCAAAAAGCTCTTCATCTCTATCACACTCTTGGGGGCTTTTCAATCCTAAACTTCGACAACCTCAGTGGGGTCCACCACTATACCATAACTAGAGACAATATGCCAAAAGAACCTTACCTCCTTCTGCTAGAAATGGCACTTAGAAAACTTTGCCTTCAGCTGATGTGCATAGAGAGTACGGAGGACCTCTTCCAAGTGCAAGGCGTGCTCTTCCTCGCTCCTATAGAAAGCCAAGATGTCATCAACGAATATCACCACGAACTTATTCAGGTACTCCCTAATATCCGGCTCATCAAATCCTCAAAGTATGTAGGTTCATTGGTTAGCCCAAAAGGCATAACCAGCCACTCAAAGAATCCATCGGAAGTCCTAAAAGCAGTCATGTCTATGCTGTCGTGTGCTACCCTAAGTTGATGAAAACCTGTGGCTAAATCCAACTACGAGAAAATTGAAGCGCCCACTAACTGATTAAACAAGTCATATATCCATGGGAGTGGATGTTTATTCTTCTTTGTGAGTTTGTTCAGCTCCCTGTAATCTCCACATAGACGGAGAGAGCCATCCGCCTTAGTCGGAAGACGACTGGTGCTTACCACTTAGAAATGCTCCGTCTAATAAACCCTTTCTCGAACAACTCACCCACTTGCTTACTAAGCTCCCTCTTCTCTCTCTCTCTCTCGGAGCCATGTGGCGCACTGGTAACACAACAGGCTTCATTCTCCGCCAAATATATATGAAAAATCTATCTCGCGCTTGAGAGATAGCCTTCTCACCTCCTCGAGTAGCATTTGGAAAGTCTCTTACTATGGGCACCAAACTAAGAACGTCAACAGAAGCATCTTGGAAATCCAAGAAACTAAGCATGGCTGACCCTCGCGGGTTGCAAGAAATCTCGAGAATCCTACCATGGCACGTCAAAAGCCTAACAACTCTCCTCTCATAGTAAAGGATGGAACCATACACGGCCAACCAATCCATCCCTAGAATAATCTCGTAACTCATAAACCCCAGCTCGTAACCCACAAAACCCAACTGAACTGCATAAGAATAGAAATCCTTACATTATAGACATTTGAGTCGTACTCCCTATAGGGTTTTTATATAACTACTGGATTAGAAACTATATAAGTATATAGGTGCAGACTATCAAAAACTAAGTTGGATATAAAAGAATGAGAAGCACCAGAATCGAACAAGCTCCTAATGAAAAGTCAAAAAGAGAAATCAAGCCTTCTACAGTGATCTTCCTATCTCTATACTAACAACCAAAACCAGTCTGAGTCGCCTCAAGCGCATGAACCTGTGCTCCAGATACATCTGCCCCCTGTCCCTGTTTCGGAGGGCACTACCTACTGTAATGTCTCATATGTCTTCACTGAAAACAAGTACCGTTCTTAGTTGGCTTCTTGTAATCTTTGATGAAGTGTCCCATCATACCATCCATGACACTTCACTTCCTTCTTGATTTGTTCTTTATCCGGCTTCTCTCCCTTTTTCACTTCACCTTTCTTAGGCCACCAATTTTTCTTTCATGTACCAGTCGTGGCCACCTCAGCCTTATCCTCTTGCTTACTCTCCTTTCCATCCTTATGCATAAGTGCCATATCCACAAGTCTCTAAAACGTAGTTCCCATTGGAATATGTGTCATTGCTATTCCTTGGAGAGGTTAGTTCAGCCCCCTGGTAAATCTCAAAGACTTCTTATGCGCAGTATTAAACAGATCCAAGCCAAATCTTGCTAACTCATTGAAGTTATTCACATACTCCTTCACCGATATACTAACCTATCTCAGACTCAAGAACAATTCCAACTATATCCCTTCTTCATCTTGCGATAAAAACTTTTTCTCGAACTTATCCTTGAACTTATCCAATGTCTCTACAACACGCTCAACCTCAGCTACTTCCCACAATATGACGCCTCTTCTTTCAGTTGCAAGGCGTCCAAATGAATCCTCCTTCGGTCATCAAGCTTTTATAATCCAAACACATGATCGATCTCCCTGATCTAATTATGAGCATCAACAGAACTCTTTGATCCAAGAAACGGCTTGCCGCCCATTGCAGAAAAATCCTTATATAGCTCAGATAAATTAACCGTTGGATTAAGTGGAACTACCGTGGCTACACCTGGTGGTGGGACATTTAATTACCCTTCGGTAGGCATCATAGTTTCAATATATCTACAGAACCAAGCCGGAATGGGAATGCCCTTTGGGAAATTGGGGGCTCTAGACATGTAGAAAAAAAAAAGATAGAAGGATCAAAAAGTCATCAAAGGAATATTGTAATTGACTTGAGGGGATATTTTAAAAAAAAAGTTTTATTTGAAAATTCTTTACTTTTGAAAACAATTTTTCAAAACTTTTCCCTGATCTTGTAATCTTAGGCTATGATACCAAATGTGACACCCCACACCCCTTAATGTCACCCATATGAGGATGCGTTAGGGTTTATGAAGCGCTTAGGTATAAAGTAACAACACAGAGAACAAAAATTCACAAGACAGAAATATAAAACACAGCGAAAACTTAAAACATATATTTTATAAGCAAGTCAAATCACAGTACTTATTATATTTTGAAATACTATATAGCCATCATCACAAAACCAATATATTGTCTTGTGGGAAAAATCAGAGTACATAAGTAAAACCATAAAAACTATCCCTCTCATAACGCAATTCAATGATCAGAAAACAAGAACTGAATCAATATATGAATCTGGAAAGAGTTTGCATCCAAGCTGAACCAAATAATCATGAATCACTGCTGGGACCCTCCACATTACGAACATGGGGGATGGGGAAGAAAGAGAGAAGGAGAAAACAACCAAGTCATACATATTAGTTCTAGAAATTTCTAACATGAGTATAAGATAAGGAAGCATTTAGATAGATGAATAGTTCTAAGAGCAATAAAAGTATAAATGAAATAACAGGTAAGACAAACACGAATAAAAAAAGGCTTCTCGTTCATAACCAAAAATTGTTGCATCGACTAACAAGTTATCATAGTTAGGCTTTACCTAATTTCTACCCGTCGATCGACATCTATACACATGATGTGATAACATATGCCAGCTATGGAATTCAGGGTTATCAATCCCAAATACATCAACTAAAAGAACATAACTGTTAATCACAGGAGTTACAAAGGCTTATCTTCCCCAATAAGATCGATGCACGCTCGTCATTCTATCGGAATGTGTCTGTACCCACCTCGTTTGAACCTCTTACTATCCAGTTCAGTAAAGTGTGCCTCTGCCTCTACCTAGTGTGAGACTCCATGGTAACAAGGGGATACTGGCTGACACAAGTTCCCAACGAAAATGCAATTGACACCAGTCACTCCTAGACTTGGTCCGCATTCATTATTTTATTAGCCTTCCCAATCATCCCTACACTGCTGGAATAGACCTAAAATAGGATTTCATTACACTAGTAAGCCTCTAATCTTCCCCAGTCAGCCCCATGCTGCCGGAACGAACCTAATCTACGATCCACTTATCTTCCCCAAATCAGCCCCACGCTGCTAGAACGAACTCCCTCTATCTTAGCTTATTAATTTCATCAATTTGAATTTAACACGTTTAAGTTTATTAATAATCCGAATATAACCTTATGTTATATCCTAGGTTGTATTAACATTTCTAATTGATGTAATCTTCTTATACAACCCATCCCTACGTTACTTAATGTCCAGTTAAGTTCAATTTATTCCAGTTTACATGTTCTTCAATTACGTATTAGGGCTTTATCCCCAATTTACAGTCCAATCTGGTTACAATACTTAAACAGTTTCAATATGCCTAAAAATCCCTTTTTATTCAATTTCAATGTTATTCCAGTTTAACGCACAAGTATCGATAAAGGCCTAGAATCTTTTCAGGCCTAAGCACAACGCTTAAAGAAAAAGGAAAACGGTCTAGGCGACTCGCAGGCCTAGACTCAAAATAAACGAAATAAAATAAAGTAGGCATAAACGTAACTGTAAATAAACTATAACAAAGAAGGGGATAAGAAGAAGGAGAATTACTGATAAACAATAAACAACTAGAAATAAATAGGCATAGGCAATAAATAAATTACAGTAAGTTACAGAAAAACTAAACATATAAATACTCTAAATAATATAAACATTAAACTCGCAAATTAAAACTACTTAACTGTCCAAACATTCATATGCAAATAATTAGTCAAAAAATTATGTAAAAACTAACATATCTGATGAATAAAGCTTCTCCCATGGCCTTCTTCTTAAATCTAGCAAAACCTCTGCCTCTAGAAGTGTTTATAAAAGTAAATATTAAAAACTCAAGGACTTCTTCACCCCGTAAAAATTTAATTATGTGGCCTTTCCTAATTTTGAGTATGGACATAGAGAAGAAGAAGAGAGAATGGATGTGAAGAAATAAGAGAGGCTATACTAGACTATTTATAGGGTTTACTGGATGCCCTCAGTCGTTCAAATCTAAGATTAAATGTGGTCCAGCCATATCACCGGACCAATAAGAAAGCCCTATGTTAGCCCATGGTTTAAAATAAACCAATAAAACCATGCCAAATCAGAAAAACTAACAGTGTAAAATAATTATCGTTTGTTGGTTACGTGTCAGGCAAGACACACAACTTCCATAATTGGGTTGACCCACCTGCTATCCTGGGTCGACACACGGGTCGACCCAGTTAACCTAGGTTGCCCAATGACTGTTGGCTCCTCCTGTTTATTTATTTATTTTTTCTATATTGTTCCTAATTCATAACAAATTCATTTTAACTCTGATTTTAGCAAATCGAGTGTCCATTTTGATCCGAAAATTACAAAGTACTCAATGGTGCTAGTCTAGTTGTCCAATTTTGAATATTATTTTGCTTAATATTTAGTTTATTAATCTTTTACATTTAATTATTGTTAATTAAAATTCGGGGTGTTACAATCTCCCCTCCTTAAAGGATTTCGTCCCCAAAATCTCCCAGGCTAGAAGAATGTTACGAATGTAATCAACTATTATCAACATCCATTTACTCAACCATTAACAACTAGAATCCATTGTCCTTAGATTCTAAAAAGCTTTTCATGAACATATGCTAAGGTGATGTGTATATGTCCTGAGCTAATGTGGAAATCTGGCGGTCTACTGATTCAGTTGAACTCCTTAATGCAACTCATGTCTGTGCCATGCATGCAATATGTATACAAAGGAATCCCAATGATACATATAAAAAACTCTATATATGTGCAACAACCATTCATCAAAATGCAACATCCAAGTGACAATTCAACCATTTTTCATCTATATAAATAAATAAAAATGCACACGCATCTATATGCAATTATGTTAGTGTCTTAATTCAGCATAACTCTAAATAGTGCCTAGTGTGTTTACATGGATCCATTGCATCCAGTAGCAAAAACTTGCATCCATTCAATCATGCCATGTTCTATTAACATGTTTTAAACCATTTCCTATCATCCATAGGCTTATACCTAATATTTATGATTCAAATGGAAAGAAAAATAAATTCATATTCAAAGCATAGGAAAGGAATGTAACGACCCGGCGGTTTTCGGCCTCGAAAATCGACATAAATACCTTTACTGTAACTCATGCCGACCTTCCAATACCGAAAAACACTGGATAGTATTAGAAAGAAATTAGAAGGTGAGATAAGAAAGAAAGAAATATCAGAATAGTAGAAGAAGAAGGAACAACACAACACAGAGTCTCACATCGCAGCGGAAACAAAATATAATATAGAATATAAATCTTTATTGAGAGCTTTAAACTTACAATCATCAGAGTTCAACACACATCTGGACAGTTTTAGTAATCTGTCCTCATATATATATATCACACAGCGGAATATCATTCGTCTGAACGTCTTCAGCTCGTCACTGGACTTCACGGTACCTGATCACCTGAACCTGTACATCCGGGCTAACCCGAGCATTTACAAAACACCGGGTCAGTCTGGTGAACCAGAGTGAGAGAAACTCGCACAGCAATTTACAGTATCACACAACTTGATTTTTAAGTTAAAATCCTTTCGAAAGAAAAGATAATCGTAAGACCGATCCACACATAAACACGGACGGTTTTTACCTTACGATGACCCAAACCAGTTTTCGAAATCAATATCTTAATCTGATATTATGATAATGTCTAGATACAAATAATTAACAAATCTAGAGGAACGCTTGCATCTCACGCTCCCCGTATATAATATACAATCGAAAATCGCAGGCGCTTATTGGATATTGGATTTCCAACTTGACAAGGTATGGGACCACCTTCCGCACATGTATCTCTAGAGGCAAATACACTGGGTTCAACAAGAACATCTTGCAACCCGGCCCTCACATGACCGACCACTCATTTCGCTTGAGTGTATCGAATGTATATCACCAACGGTTGGACTCAAACCACCGTTCCCGAATGGGCAGAATCGATAGATTAAGAAACAAAAGGAATTTCTCTAGATAGGTGATTATACACCCTAATGGGAGCGACCCACATAGCCATGCTGCCTGCCCGATTTTTGTCATCTCCCGGTTGATGAGGCTTGAAGTCAGAATTTCTCCTCGAACATCTGCCGCCATTCACTTTGAATGCCACATCGTCAGATCCTCTGGATATCACTAATTGACGTCCACAAAAATACTCTAGTTATTTGGCTAGAGAAAACCATTTCTCCGCCATCAACTATGGTACGTTTGGAGAAATCAACGTACGTAATCTCCTTTGGAAATACTTTGTCAGACACTCGTCCATACAAGTCATCCAGGAACAGGATGAACCGAAGGCACTCTCCTACTGCATCTCACATAGGAATCACCCCATGGATCAGTAGCGAGTAGTCCTTGCAACCCGTGGATTCCCAACCACGACCGAACCACAGTTTATCTCTAGGAGCTCACCAAAGATTATTAGTAGTCCTTCCGCTTATGAAGATCCACGGTCTTCAATGCTCCATCTCGATCATCTTCTGATCTCTTCACGTATTTGTTGGTCGGAATGGTTTTCGAATATAATTCGATCCCGGTCTTTCCATACCAACAATCGTATTGGTCAGGTTTTGATAGTCGGTGATTTAACTATCAAATAACACATGTGTCAATAAAATGATATCACTGATTCAGTGCTTGGCATGACATGGCCCTTAAAATATATTTAACCAAATCGTTAATCAAATTCTAATATTCAACTTTACTCTCTTCGCTTGACTCCAGATCGCAGCGATCACAATGGTTACGCCTGATTCCCTTAGGAAAACATCCGACCGCCGTAGGCTATCTGCAGCCCTGCGAATTACGCTAGCAGTCGTACGCAATGGCAACTCTTTCTGACTAACTACGTTCGATTAACTCTACTATATTCGGTCAACTCCAATTAAATAACAATTGTTCGATATAAATCTGAAATCAATATTGTTATTCCTTTTTAAACCAATATTGCAATATTCCTTACTTTCCCAAATCCTTGCATTTAGAATTCAGTATTCCTTGTATAAGATAAAACCAATTCATCACCTTCACTCAACACCAAGCTAATACCGTCCCTTGATAATAGTGAAGCCAACCAAGTTGGGGTATTTTAGTTACCTCTCAGACCTTGATCGACCCGTTCTTACCTCAGAATAATATTAGCTTATCATATCACTATCGATACAAAGTCTCGTTTCAAATCTTGATTTCAAATCTGGGTGTTCAACCTTTCTCTTTATATTTGAAACTCTTGTTCGAACATCTCATCACTTAACCCCTTTCAAGTATTATTCCATTTCGGATTCGCCCTACTTAAATCGAGGCATTAAGTAAAACTCTTCTTTTAAATCTTTATACTTGTCTACTAACTTTACTTACCAAGTTTGTCGAACGCTTGGGTCATAAAACACTCCATAATCTTTAAATCGAATTCATCTCCACTAATTATTTCTTACTCGACTTTTAAATTAAATTTACTTCTTTAAATTAATTTAAAATAAAAGGATAATTATATTTTCCATTAACCCTATCAAATATAGTTAACTTGACCCAAATCAAAAATAAGATTATTATTACCTTTCTTTATACAATCATTTAAAAACCCATTTATATCTCAATTCGTAAATAATAAATATTTATTTCCTTTTTACAACTTTAATTCAAATAATAGATTTACAAATCTATTTCCAGTTATAAAATATACTTTATAACTTAACTCGTCGATTTACCTGAGAGTAGATCGATATTTATAAAATATTAAATTTCACAGGCCATGTACTTCCAACCACTCAACCAATAATACTCATTGGTTTAAACCAAATCAATGATGAATCATCAGGTCAATATTCGACCATCAAATCAAAGCAATTCAATAATGGTTTCATAACAGTTTATAATGACCATTCAATGTCAACCACAACAACCAATCAAACAATTCATTTATTTAAAAACACGTTTATTTTATAAACGTGACCAATGAGGTAACTTACCTCAATTGGAACCCCTCGTTAAAAATAACGATTTGGATTTCACTGAAATTAAACGACGTTTAATTTCATCAGTTTACCCATAACTAAATATATCATCAATCAGTCAATCACTAGCAATCATAGCACACAAAAGAATAAAAACCCAACTTATAAAATATAAGCGGGAAATAACTGAGTGAGATTAACTCACATTGTTTGAATTCAAATTTTCATATGTAACAATTTGTTGTTGTATAAGCATGAGATGTATTCCGTTTTCATTGTATTGCCGTACCCAGATAAATATATACATATATATTAAATTTAAACAGTAAAATCTAACGAAAATAAATAAATGTCATCGTATAATTATAGAACAAATTACTTATCTTTCAAACGGTATGGAATCAACTTAACAGTTAAAGTTTTGGTTTTTAAATGACACTCCATTTTATAAAAATTCATTTAAAACTATATAGAAATTGTACATCCATATATATTAAATAACGAGTTATATATTGTAAATTCATTTAGAAATTATAAATCGATATTTAAATAGAATATTTAACCCCCAAAAATACGGGTCGTTACATTCCTTCCCCCTTAAAATAATTTCGTCCTCGAAATTGCTAAGTAAGAGGAGTGTTCTCATCCCAATTATTCTTACAATAAATTTGGAATTATTTTCAATTTCTAAATTATAAAATTTTACGAAAGGTTCGTCAGCATCCCCGTTACGTTGTTTGACCACATCAACTACAAATGCCACCCTGGACCCATTTTTCCAAGAAACCAAGAATTCAAACGAGTACTCTTTCAGGGTTCTAAAACAAAACACCAATCCATTTTTTCCAGCAACCAATCGAGAATGTACCATCTATCTAACCAAATCAATCACTTTTATCTCCAAATCCAAATTTTTAATTCCAATACCCAACACTTAACTACGTTAAGTTTCAAAATCATATTTGATTTACTCTTTATTTTCTGATTTAAATATCTCCATTTCAAATCAAATTTTGATTCCTATTTTTAAATATTATACATTTTTCCTCTTTTTCTTCTTTTCAATTTCATATAAAAATCAGGTTTATATTAGACTACTTTAAACTCATAGTCTAATTAGAATCTGATTCAAACAAATCAACCAACTTAAATCAATCAAAAACTTATTCTTTTTCTATACAAAATTTAATATGGCCAAAATTATTTCATCCGACCACTTTTATAAAACAATACTGCGTCAATTGCTAGTTTAAAATCGCACTAGTCAAATAATACAATATAAAACAATTTTATATAGAATTTACAAATACGCTCTCAGATATATATACACTCAAACTCAATCTAGGGTGTTACTAACCCCATCTTTATTGAGTTACGCCACAGAGCCAAGGTTATTCTTAAACCAATAGCTCTGATACCACTGTAACGACCCGGCGGTTTTCGGCCTCGAAAATCGACATAAATACCTTTACCGTAACTCATGCCGACCTTCCAATACCGAAAAACACTGGATAGTATTAGAAAGAAATTAGAAGGTGAGATAAGAAAGAAAGAAATATCAGAATAGTAGAAGAAGAAGGAACAACACAACACAGAGTCTCACATCGCAGCGGAAACAAAATATAATATAGAATATAAATCTTTATTGAGAGCTTTAAACTTACAATCATCAGAGTTCAACACACATCTGGACAGTTTTAGTAATCTGTCCTCATATATATATATCACACAGCGGAATATCATTCGTCTGAACGTCTTCAGCTCGTCACTGGACTTCACGGTACCTGATCACCTGAACCTGTACATCCGGGCTAACCCGAGCATTTACAAAACACCGGGTCAGTCTGGTGAACCAGAGTGAGAGAAACTCGCACAGCAATTTACAGTATCACACAACTTGATTTTTAAGTTAAAATCCTTTCGAAAGAAAAGATAATCGTAAGACCGATCCACACATAAACACGGACGGTTTTTACCTTACGATGACCCAAACCAGTTTTCGAAATCAATATCTTAATCTGATATTATGATAATGTCTAGATACAAATAATTAACAAATCTAGAGGAACGCTTGCATCTCACGCTCCCCGTATATAATATACAATCGAAAATCGCAGGCGCTTATTGGATATTGGATTTCCAACTTGACAAGGTATGGGACCACCTTCCGCACATGTATCTCTAGAGGCAAATACACTGGGTTCAACAAGAACATCTTGCAACCCGGCCCTCACATGACCGACCACTCATTTCGCTTGAGTGTATCGAATGTATATCACCAACGGTTGGACTCAAACCACCGTTCCCGAATGGGCAGAATCGATAGATTAAGAAACAAAAGGAATTTCTCTAGATAGGTGATTATACACCCTAATGGGAGCGACCCACATAGCCATGCTGCCTGCCCGATTTTTGTCATCTCCCGGTTGATGAGGCTTGAAGTCAGAATTTCTCCTCGAACATCTGCCGCCATTCACTTTGAATGCCACATCGTCAGATCCTCTGGATATCACTAATTGACGTCCACAAAAATACTCTAGTTATTTGGCTAGAGAAAACCATTTCTCCGCCATCAACTATGGTACGTTTGGAGAAATCAACGTACGTAATCTCCTTTGGAAATACTTTGTCAGACACTCGTCCATACAAGTCATCCAGGAACAGGATGAACCGAAGGCACTCTCCTACTGCATCTCACATAGGAATCACCCCATGGATCAGTAGCGAGTAGTCCTTGCAACCCGTGGATTCCCAACCACGACCGAACCACAGTTTATCTCTAGGAGCTCACCAAAGATTATTAGTAGTCCTTCCGCTTATGAAGATCCACGGTCTTCAATGCTCCATCTCGATCATCTTCTGATCTCTTCACGTATTTGTTGGTCGGAATGGTTTTCGAATATAATTCGATCCCGGTCTTTCCATACCAACAATCGTATTGGTCAGGTTTTGATAGTCGGTGATTTAACTATCAAATAACACATGTGTCAATAAAATGATATCACTGATTCAGTGCTTGGCATGACATGGCCCTTAAAATATATTTAACCAAATCGTTAATCAAATTCTAATATTCAACTTTACTCTCTTCGCTTGACTCCAGATCGCAGCGATCACAATGGTTACGCCTGATTCCCTTAGGAAAACATCCGACCGCCGTAGGCTATCTGCAGCCCTGCGAATTACGCTAGCAGTCGTACGCAATGGCAACTCTTTCTGACTAACTACGTTCGATTAACTCTACTATATTCGGTCAACTCCAATTAAATAACAATTGTTCGATATAAATCTGAAATCAATATTGTTATTCCTTTTTAAACCAATATTGCAATATTCCTTACTTTCCCAAATCCTTGCATTTAGAATTCAGTATTCCTTGTATAAGATAAAACCAATTCATCACCTTCACTCAACACCAAGCTAATACCGTCCCTTGATAATAGTGAAGCCAACCAAGTTGGGGTATTTTAGTTACCTCTCAGACCTTGATCGACCCGTTCTTACCTCAGAATAATATTAGCTTATCATATCACTATCGATACAAAGTCTCGTTTCAAATCTTGATTTCAAATCTGGGTGTTCAACCTTTCTCTTTATATTTGAAACTCTTGTTCGAACATCTCATCACTTAACCCCTTTCAAGTATTATTCCATTTCGGATTCGCCCTACTTAAATCGAGGCATTAAGTAAAACTCTTCTTTTAAATCTTTATACTTGTCTACTAACTTTACTTACCAAGTTTGTCGAACGCTTGGGTCATAAAACACTCCATAATCTTTAAATCGAATTCATCTCCACTAATTATTTCTTACTCGACTTTTAAATTAAATTTACTTCTTTAAATTAATTTAAAATAAAAGGATAATTATATTTTCCATTAACCCTATCAAATATAGTTAACTTGACCCAAATCAAAAATAAGATTATTATTACCTTTCTTTATACAATCATTTAAAAACCCATTTATATCTCAATTCGTAAATAATAAATATTTATTTCCTTTTTACAACTTTAATTCAAATAATAGATTTACAAATCTATTTCCAGTTATAAAATATACTTTATAACTTAACTCGTCGATTTACCTGAGAGTAGATCGATATTTATAAAATATTAAATTTCACAGGCCATGTACTTCCAACCACTCAACCAATAATACTCATTGGTTTAAACCAAATCAATGATGAATCATCAGGTCAATATTCGACCATCAAATCAAAGCAATTCAATAATGGTTTCATAACAGTTTATAACGACCATTCAATGTCAACCACAACAACCAATCAAACAATTCATTTATTTAAAAACACGTTTATTTTATAAACGTGACCAATGAGGTAACTTACCTCAATTGGAACCCCTCGTTAAAAATAACGATTTGGATTTCACTGAAATTAAACGACGTTTAATTTCATCAGTTTACCCATAACTAAATATATCATCAATCAGTCAATCACTAGCAATCATAGCACACAAAAGAATAAAAACCCAACTTATAAAATATAAGCGGGAAATAACTGAGTGAGATTAACTCACATTGTTTGAATTCAAATTTTCATATGTAACAATTTGTTGTTGTATAAGCATGAGATGTATTCCGTTTTCATTGTATTGCCGTACCCAGATAAATATATACATATATATTAAATTTAAACAGTAAAATCTAACGAAAATAAATAAATGTCATCGTATAATTATAGAACAAATTACTTATCTTTCAAACGGTATGGAATCAACTTAACAGTTAAAGTTTTGGTTTTTAAATGACACTCCATTTTATAAAAATTCATTTAAAACTATATAGAAATTGTACATCCATATATATTAAATAACGAGTTATATATTGTAAATTCATTTAGAAATTATAAATCGATATTTAAATAGAATATTTAACCCCCAAAAATACGGGTCGTTACAAGGAATAAGAGCGTACTCTCAGAGAGGAACAGAAAAGAAGCATGAATCCTATCCTTTGGTTCCCAAGTTGCATCGTCACTGTCTTCTCCTGCTGAATCTTAACAACTCTGATCTCTTTATTCCGTAGCTTTTTCACCTTAGATCCAAATATTCGAGTAGGACCTCTTCAGACTGATCTCTCCCTCTCTACCTCGATATCCTCTAGAGTACTCGACTCAACTAATATCGTGGAATTATATAGACACTTCCGTAATTATGACCCTTGGTTCCACTTTTTTTTTTGAATTGTTCTTTAATTAACTTATTCATTTTAACTCCGATTTTAGCAAACTAAGTGTCCATTTGATCAGAAAATTACAACGGACTCAATGGTGCTAGTCCCGTTGTCCAATCCTAAATATTATTCTGATTAATATTTAGCTTATTAATCTTTTACATTTAATTATTGTTAATAAAAATTCGGGTTGTTACACCCACATCATGGGAATAAGCGGAAGTATTCTTATATACGAATAGCTTCCTCATGAGGAGGTTGCGGCCTTGGGACTCTCAAATATATGCTTTGTTGAGGATTAACTACACACACACACGTCGCCGCCGCTTTCCGATCAAATCGGGTTGCATATGGGTGCGGGTTTCGGGTCTGGATCCAATAAGCTTATTTTTTGTTAAAATTTCTAAACAATAATGGGCCGGATTTCAGCCTATTATAAACCCAAAAATTAATTTGAATGTCGGCGGAAATTAATAATGTTTTGTTGTTGCTACAAATGAAAGGAAGCATGGTTTGATTTTAAACGGATATGACCGATTTTAATAGTTGCGAACCATTCCAAACGGTCTCAACGCTTGGTGAATGGAAACCTCCCTTCGCCCCTATAAATAGCTACACCCGAAAACTATTCTAGAATTAATTATTCGAAACTACTTCTTCATAGAAATGGGCAATGCCAGAAAAGTGTTCCAAAACACTGCGCCATTGTAACGCCTACAGGGTGTTACGAATTCAACAAGTGCTGCAGAATTATTTTCTTCTTCCTCTTCATTCTATTCTCTACTTATATAATCAAAAATCAAAATTATAGAGTGTTCTTCATCGAATCAAAGTCGTATAAACTTTGAATTCGATTACGTTGTTCCAAGGCTTCATTGAATCTTGAAAGTCGATAGTTTGATAACTCATTTGTACCTAGTGGGTTGAACTATTGTCTAAAAGAATATATTCCATAGATCCTTGAAGCCTGAAGTATGATACTATTTTCCTTCGAGTTGTCTCGAACCGCAAATTCCCCAATATGCTAGACTGCAATAATATGATGATTAGTGAGAAAAATACGCAACATGTCATACAAAAAATATATGATGTGAACATCATATATTTGATTTTTACATGTTAGGCTCAAAGAGTAAAATCCTACAATCAAAGCTAAAATAACTGCAATGATAAACTAGAATGCACCTAATATGAAATTAGAAGGTTCAGGGTTATCTCATATCATCTTGTGTCAATGTAATTGTCTTTAGAAGAGGTATTCTCAGGTTTCAATTTCAAATTAAAAAAGAAATTTCAAGCATAGAGTTCTCTGGCTAGACATGTTGATTTGACGAGTTGAAATAAAAAAAACTTAAATTTAAGATATAAATGGTAGTAAGATACCATTTAGGAATAGAGGAGAAGAAGTAACTTCTTGTACATGAAGCGTAAATGCAACTGATAGTGGATGCAACAACCCGCATTTTACGTATCGGAAGATCGTAAAATATTTTTATTTTATTCCCTGAGGGTTGGATCATTTTCATATTTTAATATGTTGTTTATGGGGATGTGAGACATGTCCATAATTTTTACCAATTTTGTTTGTGACCATTTTGCCCCTGTCAGTCTTGTACAGGGGATAACTTTTGACTCAGGTCCAATCAAGCGGTGAGACCTGTTCCATTGGAAAGGAAATGATTATTTCCTTTCCGTAGAGTGGTTACATTAAAGATTTGGCTCATCGGTTTGGGAGGAATCGCTTTTTTAAGGTTTAACTGTTGACTGCTCAGGTTTTTAAGCCATAATTGGCTGATTTGAAGAGGCTCATTAGTGGATTGGTGGAAGGCTATAAATACGGGGTGGGAGGTATGGGAAATAGTTTATTTTCCCCATTCTCTCATTTGGAAGAGCCAAGGGATCCTCCATTTCTCCATCTTTCCACCATTAAAGCTTAGGAAATAGAAGATCTACACCATTTGAGGCTATATCTACACCATTGCAAGGGAGAGCTCGTCGGATCAAGGAGTTTGGATCAAATTGCTTATTGTCCGGAATCTTAATTCATTGATTTTGGCTTGTTTTGGAGAATTGGTGAGTGATATGCATCTCTCACACAGATTCAATCAAGTAAATGAATGTTTGGTTATGTTTTTCATCAAATTCAAGTATTTTCTCATAGATCTACACCTTGGTAAGTCCATTTTCATATGAATCAGTGTAGGATCTGATTTAGCAAGTTTAAACCGGGAATTTCTATGTTATTTCATATGTTTATGCAAGTTAGATCTATCATTTAGTTCATATGTTCATTTATCATGATTTTTGGTGAAATTGTATGATTTGGATGAGAATTGTCATATTCATGTTGTTAGTGATTTCATAACATGCTTATGGTTGTGTTGAATGAATTAGATGAGTATATTTCGTTGATTGTGCCGATTGGAGAAGTTTTGGTCGAAATTGGACTTGGATTGAGGCTGTACAGGCCACCGGTCGCACATGGCTTGGGGAACAACTCATAGGGTCAGTCGCACATAAGGTGGGGTCGGCCGAGTTCTAATTCGGGTATAGAAGATGGTCGGGTCGAGCAGCATGGGATCAAGCAAGGTAGGGTCGATCACACATATGGGTCGGTCGTGCGCTCAGAATTGGACTGGGTCAGTCACAACCAAAGAAGAAGGGTCGGTCACACACACTGCTCATTCTAAAGGACAGGCCGGTCATGATGTGGAGATGGTAGGGTCAGTCGTGTACCCTAGGAGGTCGGTAGGTCGTGATATTGGGCAAGGATCGATCAAGTGGTGTTCAAGCAGGCCAGGGTCGGTTGAATGAGGTCGAGCACATATGGGTCGGTCGCGCCAGGGGTCGGTCGCACAGGGTCATTTCTGAAAAATTATATTTTTGGGTACAACCAAGATTTGAACAAAAGGGCCTGAAAAAAAACTTTTCGAGGGCAATCCCCCGAACCCTAGCCGCAGTGCAGTAATGTAATTTGGCTCAGTGATGTTGTGACTTCCAAGTAAGTTCAAGTAGGAATATTCAAAGTTTGGAATGTGTTCGTTGATCGGTGTAGAACAACGAATAGTATGACCACTCAAAGGTGTTCTGAGTGGGGTGATAATGGTTGGATAGTCATTGTTGATGACGATTGGAGATACTGAAGGCCGAGGAATTAGCGTTGTGGTAGGTTCTAGCGGGCTCAAAGCAGGGGGTATAATAGGGACACCTAAAAGGCCGGACATATGTCGAGTACCCTGGGTATCGTTGAAAAGCCTACGTACGTATCGTTGAAAGGCATATGGTTTTTTTTGCTAGAACCAGGGTTACCATTAGCCCATGACAGATGGCAGTATGATATGGCCAGTCATACGTTTAATGATGGTTTCAAAGCAGGATTGACAGTAATGGCTAGAGTCTGTCATGGATAATTGGTTTCTTTGTTTGTACCGTCTCATGTAGATTGTCCAACGTCGAAGAAGATATTTCTTGGGTGCTTGTCTGATATTGGTTTAGGCCTCTGGGGCTTGTGCTTAAGGAATGTTGAATTCGATTAGGATGGTTTACGTGAGATCTATAATATGGATGTTATGAGTGTTATTGTTGGTTGCTTCTGTTTTCCATGATTGAATGATTGTTCTAATTACCATGGATGATTGTTGTTCCTTTGGTTGTGTGGATTGTAAAGGCTATCACTGTCTGATGTGGGGAAGATGAGAGTTGTGTTCTACTCTGATGTTGTATGTAAATTAGTTAGTTTATTTACCCATTCTCATATACTTTATTGATGAAG
The DNA here is from genome assembly GCA_030737875.1 of Allium sativum. NCBI lineage: Eukaryota > Viridiplantae > Streptophyta > Magnoliopsida > Asparagales > Amaryllidaceae > Allium > Allium sativum. The sequence goes on from CM060922.1 coordinate 799,499,652, forward strand.
TTAGTTAGTTGTTTTATCGCTCACTAAGAATATTGTCTGACTCAAGGTTTTATGTTTCCCTCTTATTACCTTGGGCTGTTCATCCAATTTTAGATGGACAGACTAGGTGACAGTTTAGTAAAGACGATGTAGAAGTTCGGAGGCGAGCATGAGGCTGACGTACTATCTTTCTTACTATATAGTATTTGGGTTTCCGCTGTTTGTTATACTACTCTAAGTGCTGCAGTGAGGCAAATTTGTACATACATATGTTGTAATCCTGTTGTATGGATATAGTTTCTAGCTGTTTAAATAATTGAAATTTCTGCTCAAATACGCTTCACTAATATTACCTATTGTATATGTTCTATTATATTTTATCCTTGCGCTGTGAGATTTACGACATGTTCCACTTGTGTTATCATACCTTGATGATCGTCCATAGCTGCCTGGTACACCTTTCAGCGCACTTTTTCTCTTGTTTAGTGTAGGGGTTATGGGCGGTCGTCACAGTGGATAAGTTATTAAATGTGGATTTTTCATTTTAAACTAAGTAAATATGTGAGTGAGTGGGATAGGAAACAAATCTGAGTAGATAATAATAAAGACTTGCTTGTTTGAATGTTTGAAAATTGACAACCATTCGATATCTTTCTCTAATTAAAATTAATTCAAGTCGATGCAAGGGGCTAGGTCTGGGGTTTCGCCTATTAATGGCAATAAAGTTTTTCATCGCTTCTGATTTTTTCTTCATCTTTTTCCTCGTTTCCAATCCTCTTCCACTTCACACTTGTCGTTCCATATGCCTCCTTACTCTGTTCTTATTCCCTTTTCTTTCGCCCGCGTGGACGAACCCTAGATGTAATTTTTCAAATCTATAAATCATATTTGATTTTTAGATATGTCCTTTTTTTTCTCTATTGCCCCTACTTTTCTTAACGTATCTGACACTTTTTCCTTCCACACTTTCTTAACTGCCCCAAACTTCACTTTTAAACACAATGTGGCATCCCACCCGGATTTCTTCTAACCTAGAATCAGTGACAATATAGGATAGCTTTCGTGTCACCCATAGCGAACTGTATCTTATAATGTGCATTGCCAGGTTCCCAAGTGAGTTCGGCTTTTCAATTGCCTAGTGGTTTTATTGTCCAACAGTGTCTGACTTTTGTTAGGAGGAGTTGGTGTTGCTTAGGTGTTTTATGGGGCTGCCCTGCATAGGGATTGTGTTTGGGGTTTATCGATATACGTGGTGTGGTTCGGCTTATTGGGTTGATGAAGACTCGCCATCTCCATGGGGTAACCTAGGTAGTAGTGTTCGTATGTGAGCTACGAATGGTCTCGCGACTCCTCTGTACATCAATGCTGGTATATTCTGCTCGTGTCTTTGTATTCGCCTTGTAAGCTTTGGGGTTGAGCTAATCTATGTCTCTAGCAAGGTGAGCTAAGGAGAGACTTACTGTATGTTGGAGATGATGTGATGGTGTGTGTTGGGTCTGTTTATTTGTTCATGTGTGCCGTTGTTATCCTTGTTTTCATATTAAAGGTAGTGGGGTTGTTGTTAGCATGCAGTTTGAGTCTGTTGGAAGAAGTAAATCTTTGGGTAGTGTACCTTTAGGAGTGGGGAGATTGAACTGAGTTTTAGATGTACTGCTACCTGTTTTGTATTGGTCATATGAGGCTCGCGATTTTGTTCATGTTTCTATTATGTAAACCGCTTATGAAATTGCTACTGTGAGTTTGTACCTTGCCTTGCCCAGTGCTATTGGTAGTGGTTGTTTCTTTGGTTGCAACTGCAAGGACCCTTTGGCAATGTGATTGGCCTGTTTCAACTTCTTGTGGTGAGCTTTATGTCATTTGTTCTCTCCTAGTTTTGTTGGATTGTCATACCTCCTTCTACTACCCTTGGCAGCGGATGCAGAGCCTTGTTGTTGTAGCTTCATTGACCCTTGGGTGTTGTGGTTATCAGTTTGGCATTTTCTTCATGAAAGTATCCTATGAAATGTTACTTTTCGTTGATAAGTTTAGTTCTTATTATGTTATCTTGTAAATTGGCAGTCCTTTTTTATGTTAATGTGAACCCCTACATGGGTATGAAATAGTTGTCTATTCAATCTGATTAGCACCTGTATTGTTAGCTAGTCTTTTAGCAGTGGTTGTTCCACTTTAAAAACATCGATGGTGAGCAATCCATCTTAAAAACCAAATTGTAGCTCGTTGGTAATCCGTCAACAACATGAAATAATGTAATTATTATTTGTTATAAGACTAAGTATTTGCGGTCACTATGAAAACCAGTCGGCATTGCCAAAAAAAAAAGTCCCTTCGTTGTCTTTCCCATTAAATCCAGTCAATTTTATTATATAGACACGCTCTTGCGCACGCATACAAACACACACACACATGTATACATATACACACACATACATACATGCATGCATATATACATACACATACATGTTTGTATATATATTACACTAGCAAGCACTACTTTCTAAATACACAAACCTATCCAAGAATTATTCAGTTAGTTTCTGTCATTAAATTCATATTTGGAATGGGATATGAATTTTTTTAACTAAAAAAAATTAAATGAATTAATGATTACACTTGCATTGTTGGCTATGGAAAATGTAAAATATAAATATGTTCACTAATAGGCTTTTAATCATAGTACATGTCGTATACAGTTGATGAATGATCTTTAGTTCGACATATCACAACTAAACCTTCAATAATCATGTATTACTTATTGCACAATTGTAATTATAATATCTATAATATATAATAATAAATTATATAATAATAATAATAATAATCGCGTTGAAATGTTATGAATATTCAATTGTTTAACTTATATTCTCTGGTTGATCTTACTTATTCATTCAATGAAAGTAGTAATGAGTAAAGATTAATTTCACTTTGATTCAATTTATATTTGAAATATTAAATGCATTGTATTCTCCACCTAATAAATAAGAAAATTTTAAGTAACTGTAACACCCCGTATGTTGATTAACTTGCTATAATATAAAACAGGGCAGAATTAAATTTAAAAATCTGAATCAGGGGAAATGGGCTATGCCATTGCGTTCGTCTCGGAAAAGTACGCGAAATAGAGTCCGAGTTTTCGAAAATCGGAGTCCGTATGACCCAGATAAGGCCCAAAGAAGTTTTCAGAAATTTAAAAACAGATTTTAAAACAAAAATTTCAATTTTAAAAAATGGCGGGAAAAATCCCTCCAGACCCAGGGGGTCGACCTGGGAGTCGACTGGGGAGTCGAACTGCCCACCAGGCCGACTGGGAAGTCGACCCTAGGGTCGACCTGGGGGTCGACCTCCCTGGTCGAGCCCAGGTGACCTGGGTGCACCTGTTTGGCTTTTGGGCTGTGTTTTGGTGGCTAGGACGTGATCTGACGGCTCTAATCTGATTTAGGGTTAATCTAATGGCCTAAAACACCTAACTACTCTATAAATACACCCTAAGACTACCCTAATTCATACTAAAAATAGAAACAATGCCGTCATGCCGTCAAAATGCAACTTGAAGGAGCCTCCATCAATTTGTAGAAGAAGATAGCATCTCAAATCAATCTCTAATCAACTCTAGCAACTTAATCTTCTTCTTAGGAGTGCTAATCAACAAGTTGTGAGTTTTCTATAGCCTTAATGACCAATTGTTGAAATGATTATGATAGGATATAATGAGGTTATGGCTATGAATGTGGATCAATGCATGTTATGCAAGTTATATGCTATGTATTAATGATGTTATGCATGTTATGCAAGTTATATGCTATGTGTTAATGATGTTATGCATGTTATGCAAGTTAGGTGCTATATGTTCATGATGTTATGCAAGTTATGCAAGTCATATACTACATGTTCATGATGTTAAGCAAGTTATGCAAGTCATATGCTACATGTTCATGATGTTATGCAAGTTATGCAAGTCATATGCTATGTGTTTGTGATGTTATGCAAGTTATGCAAGTCATATGCTATATGTTTATGATGTTATGCAAGTTATGCAAGTCATATGAGAAACATTGATCCATTATGACACCATGATATGCAAGTTTGGTGTATGATTATATGCTAGTTCATACATGATATGGTATGCAAGTTTGGTGTATGATTATATGCAAGTTCACATATGACATGTTATGCAAGTATGGTGTTTGATGATATGCAAGTAACATGTGCAAGATTACACCTTAGAATGATATGCATACATATGCAAGTTAACCCCTTTGTATGTCATACATATATATATATGCAAGTTTACCCCTTTGTATGACATAAATAACTTATGCAAGTTAACCTCCTTATGACATATGTGATTCATGCAAGTTTGGGTTGATTATTTATGCTAGTTGGGTTGTTGCTATATGCATATTGACACCTTTAAACCCATGTTGATGATAATGTTATGCAAGTTGAACCCATTATATTTATGATGAATCTTCCCTTTTATGTCAGGTTAGCGAATTTCGTGGGGAACGATGGGGTTAATATACATGTTAATGAAATGGTGTGAAGATGGTATGATTATGCATACCATAAAGTGATGGACATAATTGAGTCAATTATGTACATCGTTAAAATTGGAATTAATTAGGGAAAATTAATTCGGGGGTGATTAATTAGGTGTAATTAATCGACTAAGACACGAGGTTGGACCCTTTTGTAGCGTAAGACTGCCCGGAACCGACCGGCAAATCCAGCGGCTACAAATGATTGGCCCAATGTGAGAGGTCTTAGGCAAAAACTAAATACGTGACAAGTGTATAGACACGAGGTTAGACTCGGTTATGGCGTAAGGCTGCCCGGACCCAACCGGCAAATCCAGCTGCCATAAAAGATAGTCTAATGTGAGAGGTCTTTACAACGGTTACGTTTTTAATCAATTAAGAAACACTTAACCAGATAAGCATGTAGTGGGCATGAGGGGTTAAGTGGGTGCCTTGGGTGGCATGTGGAAATCAAGTAAGTGCCTTGGGTGGCATGAGGAAATCTAGTGGGTTGCCTTGGGTGGCAATAGAAAATACGATTAGAATACTTAACCAAGTGGAAACATGTAATTAAACATGATTAAAGGGTTAAGTGGGATGCACTAGATATAATGACAAGCTTAGGTGGTAGCTTGTGGGGGCCCATTTCACCCAGTAACCCATATGTATCTTATTGGGCTCGACCCATGTCGAGGACGGAACACGCGTACTGGGCTTGATTATAAGAGGCCAAAACGGGTTAGTGGTGGCAACGCAAGTCCAACGGGTTTCATATGCGTGTGTGGACCCGGGCTGGTAGGTAAGACGTTGTTGCATCGTGTAGGTATAAGCCGTGCACCATTTGTTGTATCGGGTTGCCACTTTGGGGAGTGATACACCCCATTGTGGGGCCAGCACGGGTATCTACGGTAGGAAGCCGATCGCTTGGGAGTAGTGGGTACACCTAGTGGAGATAGGGGCAGACGGCACCTATGTAGTCAGCTAGGGGTACACGAAACTACTGGGTAAAGTTTCTAAGTCCTTGGGAGGGATCAACCTTTAAGTAGGAATGACTGGTGTTGTGCAGTTAGTAATTAACCTTGGGTGGGTAGATGCGTCTTTACCGTTATCTTAGTTCATCCTATGTCTAGTGGACTACTTAGTGTAGTCAATTATCCCCAGTCATCCCGTACCAAGTTTATATCATACCCTAATTACTTTAATGATTGTGTTGTTAAAGTTATAGGGCTCACTCAGACTTATGTCTGACCCCGTTGTTTTTATCTTTTCCCCCCTCAGGTCCTCAGGTTGGGCCTAGCACTAGTGGGCTTTGATCAGATTTCTTTATCTATCTTTTGGAGCTTGGACCGAGATGTAAAGCCCAGCTTATCTTTTCTTTTATGGCTATTGTTTATGTAGTGGGATTATGTACTTATGTTTTTATCGGGATGGATATTTAGTACTTGACTCTTTATGGTGTTGTAACTAAACATGTTTACCTTCTGCTGCAATGAAATGATGTTTTAGATTTTCAAGTATTTATATCTGTCTTGTGTAATTTTTCTGTTCTATATTCACTTAAAATGCTCCACCGAAGTTAAGGCATTCCCTTAGTGAGTGACCTTAGCGGGTGTGGGGTGTTACAGTAACAAATTATATTTGAAAATTGATGAAATTCTAAATGGGAAAATCTAGAAAAATGTACAGAAGAAATACCAACATGAATATGAGAACCAACATTGTATTAACCGAGAAGATCTTCTCCTTTTACATTCCATTAAACAAATAGGAAACCTTAGCTTATAAAAGAAAAAATATTTATCAACTAACATATGAAAGTTCAGATTAGAATTTAATAAAACCAAAATAATAGAACCTAAAGAGTAAATTAAACAGTAGATAGATGAACTCAAAGTCCTATCTTGCACTCCAATAAAAAATTTCCAAAGGCTCGATTAAAAACTAAAATAAAAATCGTAAGTTACACTAAAAGGGTAATACATTATCACAGAACAATTGTGAATACTTGTTAAATTCAGTAAGCAGCAATTGAGGTAAGTAGCAACAGAGGCGAACAAACATTCGTAGCAACGCAACGAGCAATTGGCGGGGAGGCCGTGCTAGGGTTTGCAAGAGAGTTTCGTTAGTATTACCGATTTAGGTTTAATTCCATGGATGGTAATGGCAGAGAGTCGCTGGATGAGGCTAGAATTTAGAATTAGGGAATTTTGTAGCCACTTTATTTTACTTCGATAGGTATAATGGAAGAAATAAAGAAGTGAGGAACTTTAGTTCTTTTTCTCAAGTGAAAGTGGGCATAGGGTGATAACTGTCAAAAATAGTTGCCATAAACAAATATTAACAGCTATTGCAAATAAACAATTGTTACAATATAAATTTCAATTGTTGTACAGGATAAGTTTTTCTATAAATGTTTATTACAGCTGCTAATTTGTGCAAGTTGTAAATAAAAGGTTGTTAGTTTTATTGTAGTATAGCATGAACAATTCAAAAAAAATCATCCTAGGAATACAAAATTGAAAATTTAATGACGATTTACTATATAAAATACAAACTGAATTATCATAGATGTATAAAGCAATGATAAGAATTAAGGTTAATTAAGTAATTCAACTCCTCAAAAACATGAATATAATATTATAGCAGCTCGAAATTAAGCATCATCATTAAATTTAATTAAAGAAAAAAAGACGTGTTATCTAAATAAATAAATTCGCACGTGAAACTATTGGTACAGTTACAGAAAAGTGTAAGTAATAAAACACATTATATCAAATGTATTAAAACTAAGAAAGGAAAAGCATAACCTAAAAGTTGAGCTTTTAATTAGGTAATGAAAACAGACATAGCTTGAAAACCCACTTGAAGGTAAGTATAAATACTATGGATAGGTATAATAAAGTTTGTCGAAAAATAAGAAATGTAAAGCAGAACCTAATAGTTTAGCTTTTAATTATATAATGAAAATAAATATATCTCAAAAAATTACTTATAGGTCCAAGAATACATACTAAACAGTAAGCACAATAAAAATTGTGATTTTCTCACAAATCAAAGTTGTAGCAAGGAATTAGTATAATATTTTTGTATGGTACAAAATGATATTCCGAAAAGTTGATTTTTAAAATCATTGATTATATATATATATATATATATATATATATATATATATAGACACACACACGCAACACTATGCAGTTAAAGTGTAATAACCCGGAAATTCTGAGCCAATTTAAAATTTTTATTTTGGCAATTTTGATGAATTTTGAATATTTAAAATAAATTATTTTGAATAATAGCGTTGAGAAATTTATTTTTGAATAGAATTAGAACATATATATTTATTTGAATCGTCGTTAGAAAATAAATATTTATTTTAAAATATAAAAGGAATTGAAAATGGTGCTGTAGTTCGAAAATTCGATTTCAAATTTCAAATTTCAAATGAATGTACAGGATTCAAAATAAACCGGATTTTAGCGAAACCGAAAATATTAGAATCTAATTGAGAATATCTTTCCAAGGAATCCGAAAAATTGAAATTTCATAGCGGGAATCAAAAGATACATCCAATTGAAAATTCAGAATAGTCGCTATGGAATTCTGGCCCATAAAAATGGAAATTTTGCAAACGACCTCGGTTTTCGACGAAACCACTTTTGTTGGATCCGTGATGTCAAGTTATTGCTAGGTTTCAAAATTTGTAATTTTTCGAATCAATATGTATGTGTGGCAAAGGAAAACGTGTTTTGAAAGTTTCACTTGATTTTAATCGACTGGAAAATGGCCATTTTTCAAACAGTCTCGGAATTTGATGAAATTAATTTTGTTAGGACCGTATCGTCAATACAAAGCAAGAAAATATTTTTCGGGAATTTTTAGAGTTAGTATGTGGCCCCGGTAAATTGAAATGCACGTTCAAATTCAATATATAGAGTTATATTTTGATTTGGACGAAAACTGATCAAAACGGCCGAACTGGCTTACGAAACATATCCCATTGTGTTCAGAATGGGGGTAATTAGCTAAGGATGATAGACGGTGGGTCTCATTTTGAGATCGAAATTTAAGGTTACTTTTTGGATAATAAAAAATAAAAAATATTTAATTAAATAAAAAAAAGCCCCTGGCCCCCCTTTATCTCTTCAAATCGGTCAATGCCATCCGTGCTTTCCTTCACGGGGAAGTTCGGGTCGTGTCAGTTTGGTATCAGAGCTTTGGTTTACAAAGACACATTAGAACCGAACGAAAGAATTCATCAGAAATTGGATTAGTAATATCCAATTAGAATGACACGTTAAAGATATGATCAGTAGTATCCTAGAACGAGTGTGAAGAGTATTTATTTCAAATGAAAACAATATTGTTTTGAAAATTTAAACCAGTTTATACGTATTTGAATATTTTATTTGTATTGAATTTGGACAATCGAGTATATAAAGATTTTGCATATACGCGTCATGAACGTATATTCGAAGTTTTAATATACTGGATAGATATAGATTCGCACTCTAGTCGCTCGGGGATAATTCGGGTGATGTCCGGACATCATCAGTATTTATGTTCATGTTTCAAAGGTGTGATATCTATATATTTCCATTAGACTGGTGTGAGAACCAAAACTAGATAAGTTTATTGTTGTGATTTGGCATCAAAAACATAATTTTCTGTATATATATCAAAATTATGAATTTGAAATGATAATCAACTAATTGATTGATGGTTGTGTTGTTTGTTTATTTGTTTGATATTTTGAACCATTTATGCCTAATTGAATCAAATATTGAACAGTATTGAAAATTGTTTGGTATTGCATGCATATACATGTATATCCATTGAACATGTCATAGCAAGGAGGCTAGAGCTGAAGAATAAAATTGTTTGCCCAACAAATAGGTACATGTTTACTAATTTATTGGGTTTGGATGATTTTATGAGCCGATTGGCTAGCCGCTTGGCTTTTTCATTTTCTTTTTGGATTGATGAGGGCCACGGGAGGCTATTGGAAATATCCCGAAGTCCCCGGTGCACGGGAGGTTATGGCGAAATTTTTCGAAAATTTAGGGTGTTAGCCAAATTTTTGAAAATTTGAAAAGTTCTTAGAAATTGAAAAGTTGAAGAACTTAAGCCGTAAAGAAAATAATGGAAGATGAGTTGGTTAGTAAAACAACTTACAACTTCGTTCCTTTTTGGGGACAAAAAATTTCAAGTGGGGGAGATTGTAATAACCCGGAAATTTTGAGCCAATTTAAAATTTTTATTTTGGCAATTTTGAATATTTAAAATGAATTATTTTAAATAATAGCGTCGAGAAATTTATTTTTGAATAGAATTAGAACGTATATATTTATTTGAATCGTCGTTAGAATATAAATATTTATTTTAAAATATAAAAGTGATTGAAAATGGTGCGGTAGTTCGAAAATTCGATTTTAAAGTTCAAATGAATGTATAGGATTCAAAATAAACTGGATTTTAGCAAAACCAAAAATATTAGAATCTAATTGAGAATATCTTTCCAATGAATCCGAAAAATTGAAATTTCACAGCGGTAATCAAAAGATATGTCCAGTTGAAAATTCAGAATAGTCGCTATGGAATTCTGGCCCATAAAAATGGAAATTTTGCAAACGACCTCGGTTTTCGATGTAACCACTTTTGTTGGATCCGTGATGTCAAGTTATTGCTAGGTTTCAAAATTCGTAATTTTTCAAATCAATATGTGAGCGTGGCAAAGGAAAACGTGTTTTGGCAGTTTCAGTTGATTTTAATCGATTGGAAAATGGCCATTTTTCAAACTGTCTCGGAATTTGACGAAATTAGTTTTGTTAGGACCGTATCGTTAATACGAAGCTAGAAAATATTTTTTGGGAATTTTTAGAGTTAGTATGTGGCCCCGGTAAATTGAAATGCACGTTCAAATTCAATATATAGAGTTATATTTTGATTTGGATGAAAACTGATCGAAACGGCCGAACTGGCTTACGAAACATATCCCATTGTGTTCGGAATGGGGGTGATTAGCTAGGGACGATAGGCGGTGGGTCTCGTTTTGAGATCGAAATTTAACGTAACTTTTTGGATAAAAATAAAATAAAAATATTTAATTAAATAAAAAAAGCCCCTGGCCCCCCTTTATCTCTTCAAATCGGTCAACGCCATCCGTGCTTTCCTTCATGGGAAAGTTCGGGTCGTGTCATAAAGCCCTGATAAAGCCTCGCGAAATCTTCGTTATTGCTATAAGGAATAAGGTGATTTGCAATGGCTAAAAGGCGTCAGCAACCGTCGCAAGCCACCGCAAATAACCGTTGCAAAATAAGTCATCGCCAATAGGAAAAGCGACGACTCCGTCAATAAATTAGCAAATATGGTTTACAAGGCAATTTGTCCACGTGGCATCGAACGTGGCAGTTTGTTTGTTTCCCGGGAAGTCGTTATTACTTGTTGCTAGCCAATGCAAATCTGGAACAATAAGCCGTCGCAAGCCATCACTATTTTTGACCAATATGTCGTCGCAACCCATCGCAAAATTAGATGTTTTTGGCTACACCATACAATGATTTGTTTCCCTCAAACCACACATATATTATCGGTTCACCAATATCCACACAATACCATATCTCATCAATATCATTCCATCAAAACATACATCAAAATTCACCAAAAAAACTTTCAAATGCGACCAAACACTAAGGACCATTATAATATATATAAAACGATTACTAGACTGTTCAAGTGCCATAAAATCCAAAACATTAACAATCTATCAACCAAACAGTAACTACCACCATCGTGCATCAACCATATACAATATCAAGTATCATTACTAGTAAAAATATGTACATACCTATAAGAACAATCAAACTATGCGTTCTCGTCCTCGTCCTCGTCAGCAGCTGCTGCATCTCCCTTTTCGGGCATTGACCCATGCTCCTGATAGTATGTTGCAATGCACTCACCTATTTGCTGGGCCAGGTGGCTTCTTCGCCAATCATTCAGCTCATTTAAATGCCACTGCATTCGAGCTATATCCTACTCCTCAATGGACCCTATAAGCTCGTTGAAAAATAAGAGCCTGCGAAATAATTCAAGTTAACATTAAAGTTAATAATTCAAGTCAATATTCATGATGTTATCATAAAAGTCTAAAAAAGGTTTACCTCCTGATTGCCGAATCTATATCGCCTATTTCGAGTAGGCAGATCAATAATAGAATCCCATATACAATTGGACTCTACGAGTGTAATATTCTCTCATCCACTAGCCTGTGTCAATCTTGCCTGCTCGGCATCATATCTCTCATACAATACCAATATAATCTTGACACAATTGCTATATAATTTACTTATATACTGTGATACAAACATATATGAAACATTTTAATTACGGATAAGCATATTTACCATTACATTCGCTACTTTTTGGTCCCTCCAATCGTATGAAACATTCCCTTCTTTATCAGTATGTTTCACCGCTTGTGTAAGTCTATAAACCTCTGCCATCCGAGGCTCCCTTATGTACTTTGCAAACTGAAGACATACTTTAATAAAATTATTGAAAATAAGAATGGATGATATACATAACGATATACATAAACATATGCTAAATATATTGAAATTTTATAACAATTCTTTCCTATGTTGTTGGAAAGATTTGGAGCCACCACGGTGTAAAGCTGGATTCTTATTCCTATTTGTTGCATTCATTGCTGCTACGTTCTATTAAATTTGGTATACTATTTAATTAAAATAATGTAATCAACGTAAGTGCGAATATTTTCATTATAGCTTACTTTAGATGCTTGGTTATCACAGTATTTAAGAAATGCAGCCCAAGCATCATCACTCATCCAATTTGGGTTTTTACCATCTTTCTTAGCCCTAGAAATTACCTCTCAATAATTTTTCCGCATTTTTATGTTCAAGTTAGTCATAAAAAGTTCCATATCCTATGGCTCCACACGTACTACAACCTGCATATTTAATTTATCTTGAATTATGTACAGTATATTAATTTTCAGTAGTAATATAAAATTATATTTACCATTAAATCGACCAAAATAGCGTTCTTGATATGAGATGGGATACTATCCCAGTGCGGTCAACATCCAGACATCCTAATCCTGTATGATTCCTTTTATACGTCTAAAATAAAGGATGATGGCTCCACCTTGGAACCCTGTATAAACGTTGATGTAGATATTCAATATATTTCAGATAATCTAAATTGAAATAAATTTAATATCTACTCGGCACTCTTTGGAACAATCTCCATAACCCGACGTAGATCTGGCTCCGAGCTGCTAGGACCTTCTCCAACCCCAGGAGACTGTGAATGAGACGGCTGAGACGTACTCATGGACCATTTTCTATCATACATATCTGTCCCAATCATATGATGCATACAAAAGAATAATGAACACATAAGCATCTCATAATTATTAATTAACACATAATCATTAATCGTCATACAATCATACCATGCATCTAATCAGCACATACTCGTACATGAAAGAACAATGTAGAACTCTTAATTATGCATAGCATATATAATCATCATTATTATTACATAACTCAGAATAGTAAAGAACAAAAGTAAACTCATAGCTAAGAATAATCATTATCATTATTATTACATATCTCAGAATAGTACATAACATAAGTAAATTCATAACTAAGAGTAGTCATCATCTTTTAATCATTACATAGTTCAGAATAGTACATAACATAAGTATTCATAGCTAAGAGTAGTCATAATCTATGATCAGTCTTCATCATCTTATGATCCCGACTCAGTCTCATACTCTATATCGTTTTCTTCAGTACTTACAAATGCATCTATTAAAACATTTGCATCATCATTTAATGACCCTACATCAATGTCATTTGCTACTATTATTTCAGTATTAGGCTCAAGATCCGCTTAATACACTGCTTCGTCTAAAATATTATTTCCACCAAATGTAAATCTTGCCTTTGTTTTTTTTTAAAAAAAACCCAGTCTACTTTGTCTTTTTTTTAAGGATGGATATGGAGCAAAATAGACTTGTAGCGCTTGCTTCTCTAATACGAAAGGACTATACTTGTAATAATGCGACGTATGCCTTATTTCAATTAGCTTATAATCTTTGTACATGTTAATTCCAGAACCATGAATACTGCTAAACCAGTTGCATTTGAATAAGAAACTTCCTCTGCAGGCTGTACATAACATGTCAACTCTAAAACTTGCTTTAACACGCCGTAAAAATCTTTTATATGCTCCTTTGGATCATCGCTATCTTTGATAAAAACACCGTTGTTATATGTTAATTTTCAGCTCCATAATCATTGATGTTGAATTTAAATTCATTGACGAAGTATATTGGATAAGTTTTGACATTTATTTTTGGTCCGATAGCAAGATGTCGTAATCATTCGTCAACAACACAGTTTTCAGGTTCATGAACACAGTTTGAAAACCATTCAGCAAATTCTTTACTAATGTCGCCAGATGGATGTTGTGACTCATATACGCTGCAAACATGTGTTATGTTCCGTTATTATTATTATTAATATATATATATATAATCTAATTGTACATGAATTCAGTATTATCTGACAAATGGTGCAACTGCCACAAAATTTAAAAGAACATATGTGTGTGCCACATGGTAATCTCTATCGCTTAACCATAGTTTAAAAGAACGTATGTGTGCGCCACATGTTTGTGTAACTTTCACATATTTTCCAGTAGGTCTTCCGTATTATCTAAAAATAGATAACATAGTTTGACAAGACTCATGTTCAACAGCTTCTTCATTATGGGGAACAATTACAAAAGATAAGTTCACATCTTCACTAAATTAATGGAAGAAAAAATAAACCTTCTTCTTTAAGTTACAATTTGCAAATCGAACCTTCTACTCGTGTTTTTTGTCTAATTTATTTTCTTTAAAAGATTCAAGTACATATAATAAAATTAATTAAATATATATATTGGTATATAAATCTAAATTGTAAACTAATTGAGGATATTAAAAATTACCTCTCAAATTGATACATCCATCCATATTGCGCAGGACCTCCAAGGAGTGCTTCAAATGGAAGATGAATAGGTAAATGCTCCATTACATTAAAAAAAACATGGTGGAAATATTTTCTCGAGTTTGCAAAGCAGTACAGGGATTTCTACTTCAAGTTTACATAGAAGACCAATCTTTAACGTCGTTGAACAAAGTTGTTTACAAAACATACTTAATTCTCTTATAACACTCCATGTTTTTGTGGATAATAGTTTGAAAATCACAAGTAAAAAATATTCCATCATGATATGGCAATCATGGCTTTTCATCCCACTCAAATTACTATTTTTAAAGTCCACACATCTACGGAGGTTAGAAGAAATCCCATCAGGATATCTTAATCCTTCAACCCCTTTCTCACAAGTTTTACTTGCTTGTTGTCTAGCTCATAGTATGCTTTGGGTTTTTATTATCGTCGTACAAGTGAAGTTCTGGCAGTTTACAAAAATGTAATATATTACGTCTCAAACTCGTATCGTCCTTGGTTTTTCCTCTTCACATTCAAAACTGTATTAAAAACGTTATCAAATACATTTTTTTTCTTTGTACATGACTTAATATTATGTTGAAGTAGGAGATTTTTCTAGTAAGGTAACGCCCAAAATATACTTTGCTTGCACCAATTATGAATGTTCGATTTACCTAGAATTTCCACTTGTTTTCCAGTTTCATGTATCTTTAGATAATCTTTTACAATTTCATATATCTCTTCACTTGTCCAAACTTTAGGCAGTAACATACTCTTTACTCAGTTAGCTTTAAAGTTCCTTTTATCCATTCTAAATTTATGATTAATATTTAGAAATCACCGATGACAGTCAAACCAAGATTTTTTTTCCATACTTTAATGAAAATATTCGTGTTTCATCCATACAATGAGGACAAGCTAAACGTCCAGATGTGCTCCAACCTGAAAAGATGCCATACGCAGGGAAATCACTAATAGTCCATAATAGATAAGCAAAAATATGAAAATTCATTTTTCTCGAATTGTCATATGTTTCAACTCCTTCATGCCACAGTTTTTTCAACTATTCAATAAATAGTTATTGATAAACATTAGTTCCTTATGTCGGATCATCGAGACCGGGGACGACAATCGTTAGAAATATATATGGAGTTTTCATACACATCCACGGAGGTAAGTTACAAGGAGCAACAATGATAGGCCATGATAAATATTTACTACCAAATTGAGAAAATGGCGAAAATCCATCCGTACGTAAACTAAGCCTAAAATTACAGTTATTTGTAGCAAATTCAGGATAAACCCTATCGAAGTGTTTCCATGCTTCACCATTAGATAGATGTATCAAAGTTCCTTCTTCTGGTGTTCTCACGCCGTGCCATCACATATGACATGTTGTAGCAGAAGCTGCATATGGTCGTTGAAGTCTGGGAGTTATGGGTAGATAATGCATTCTCTTATATGGAGCTTCTTTTCCTTTCTTTTTTCTTGGTTTATATCTATCTTCGTTACATATTTTTCATTTTCTAAGGTGAGTGTCTTCTTTTCAATACAACATGCAACCTTTTACACATGTATCTATCTTTTGATAGGGCAATCCAAAAGTAGACATAAGTTTTTTCATTTTATAATGACACATCAAATTATTGGGTGACATGTGTCGTTTTACAGTTTGTACATCCGTTGTAAATGCAGCTTCTGTAAGATTGAATTTTGATTTCATAGTAATCTATTCGGCGGTTACAGATAATTCCATTGTGCTTGTACACCCATCCCACAATGGCCTTGTTGACATGGGGAATTGTAACTTTATTCGGAACATGCCAACACCCAATGTGTATGAGTAATAGAAACGCAGTAATCCAAAATGTAAAGTAAAGTAAATGAGGGAGACACAGCTTTTTATAGTGGTTCGACACTAACGCCTAAATCCACTTTATAGTAAACATTCATCATATATTTGTCGATTACAATTGTTGTACAAGTTCGGACAATATTCGTGTACAAAGCATTACAATAGAGCAACAAAATATTTGTTAGTTCCAACTTTAACCAAAATTCCCTCTGACTTCTTCGTTGAGTGGAAAAAATTGATTTGATTAACTATGTCCAGAAAGTAGCTATGATGTCCAAGAAACCCAACAAATGTCCAAAACAGCCCAAAAAATGGTATTTTTATACTTGTAGACGTCCAAAAAGTAATGAAAACATTTGTACAACATTTATTTTATTTATGCCATGTCCAATGGCCTTGAAGAAGAAGATGGCTACCATTAATGAGAGTTTTGGAGCTCTCTAGGTCCAAAAGTTGGTGGAAAAAAGGTCCCCAATGAAGGCCATGCTTAGAGATATTTATAGGAGTGGTTAGGTAGTGAAGTAGGTGAGATATAAGGCCTACACAGCAGAATTTCGTACCACTGAGGGGTCCGAAATTCGGATGTCAACATCGGAGTCTAAAAAGTGGCGTTTGGTGAAAATTTCATACCCTTGGCTTGAGAAATCTCATATCCCTCAAAAGCTGTTGAAAACGTGGAGTGATCACGTCAAAACTGGTGATCGACATGTAAAAAAGGGTGATCAGCCATTTTTTCGGGTCCTACTCTATTTTATTTCCGATCCCACTGTATTTTATGCCAAACTTATTGATGTGATCGGCCTAAGCACAACGCCTGATTTTTGCCTGATCCACCATGTTATTCATTGATTTTCGAAGTGCTAGATCTGGTGATCGGCCAATTTTTTCTATGTGATCGGCCAAGGGTGCACACACGTTTTTTGAGTGATTCGACGTGTTTTTTGTTCGTGCCAAGCCTAAGCTTGCCAGATTTTTTTAGATTGATCAACCAATCTAAAATACATGGTTTTTCATCAGTTTTATGCACCGATCAGCTATTTTTCAGCGCATAACACTGCTTTTTAACCAGAATCATGTATTTTTGCACGACGTGTTTTGCCACATGATCGGGCCGACGCGCTCAACCGATTTTAGTTGATCAGACTGCGCCGATCACGTATTTTCACTACGTCACCTCTTTCTAGTCGATCGATGACGATTCTGCAAATCGACGTCATTTCTAATCCATTTCCGAACGCGTTGCGAATTTGATTGAATTACTTTGCATTTTCCGATGTTATTCTTGACGTGCAACAACTTCGACAAAAAAAGTATCAACATTTGCCTCCCAAAACATATCTTGCCTGATCCAAGGAAGGTGTGTTTTGCGAGAAGACCAGAAATCCAAGTAGCTGAAAACCGAAGCCAGGAGAAGGCCGAAGCGAACTTTCATAACCAGATAGTCGAAGAGCCATGATTGCGCCGAATCATATTAATCCATAAGCCCAATGCTGATAAACCATAAATCCACGATCGCACCAGATCGTATTACCAATTAACCAAAAAGCTAGAAAGCTAGAAATCCAACGAAAGCCGACGACCGCTTTGGATCGTTTTGAGAGATAACCAAGATAACGAGAATACCGAAGTAACCAGGATAGCCAAAATAACCATAATAACCATACAGTCAGACAACCGATGAATCGCCTCATTGAGAAGATCCAATAACCAAACGAGCAGGATCTGTCGACCAGACATACAAGATCTTGGGCTCGCCACAAGTCAAGGCAGCTTTGTCGAATAGTATGAACAAGAGGCCAAGGAAGCCATGAGTGGATAACCTTGTCGCGTCACTGACAAGTCCACCCGATATAATCCAAGGTCGTGTTGGCATGACGACCTAAACCAAACAAGCAGGATCTGCCGACTATACGTACAAGATCCGAAACTCGCCACAAATGAAGGCAATCTCGTTGAAGTAGGATGAGAGGTCAAGATAGCCAGACGCTTATTATAGTTCGCAATCGTTATCAATTTCATACCGCGTAGGCTTAGTCTACGAAGTAATTTATTAAAGTTATAAAAGTTAGGGATTTTTTAGTAAATCCAGAAGAAAACACAATGGTTCGTCGTCCATAAAGAGCAAACCTAGGGGGTTGGCCTGCCCCCGTGCATGGTAGGCGGGCTTGGCCGTTTTTTGATTCCAAGTCCATTTGTGAAGGGGGTGAATGATTTATCATTTACAAAGAGCATAACTAGGAATTAATTTGTTCCTGTCGAATGGGTAGGCAAAATTTGTCGTTCAAAATCCAAAGTCGGGAAAAGTAAACTTTCATTAGTAACCAGAAGGATACATCCAGTGGATCAAAGTCCTCAAAGCCAAAACCCTGGGCCGAAGCCCAAATAACCAAATCTAGAGAAAGCTAAGAGAGGCAATGCCACAGACTTGGGAAATTCAAGGGGTCCAAAAGTAAGGATGCCATTAGCGAGACGATCGTCATCCGAAGCCCAGAAAATCCATAGAACAAACAACCAAAGAAAGCCAAGATCCAAAGCCAAAGCACCGAAGGCCTTAAACCAAAATCCAAGAAGCCGAAGAATTCAGAAGAGAAAAAGCCAAGAAACCAAGCCAGAGAGTTCGAAACTAGGACATCAGAAAACCAAGACCAATGCCCAAAAGACCGAGAAGAACTAAGATCATGTAACCAAAACATCCACCAAGCCGAAAGACCTGATCTACAAGCCAAAAGATACTGATGCCAAGAACGCTTGCATCCAAGGCACCAAAGCCAATAAGGGGTTTATTTGAAGTGGGGCCCAGGCGCTAGGCCCGGCCAATCCTAAGTAGTAGCCAGGGGTTGTGCCTGTCCAGGCATCACAACCCGAGTCTTAACAAATTATGCAAGCTCACCGCGCCTAACACGCTCCTCGACTAAGTCCTTAAGGTGTCGACACTCGTTCGTGTTGTGATCGGGGAGCTCATGGAATATGCAATTTTGGCCAGAATCCTTCTGTTTCTGAGTTAGCTCCTGCCTAGGAGGCTATCTGAATCGACTGATAAGGTGAACTTCCAAAAACATATCCTGTAGTGTGTGGGTAAGTTTTGAATAGGATGGGAACTTAGACCTCTCTCTAGTCGCCGGGTGACTGTTTCGAGACTCGCCTTTACTTGAGATCATAGCTCGAGTATCCAAAACTTGCAGAAATACGCTTTCGTCGGCAATGGGGGTGCGCCGAGTGTAGCGGGACTGGTGCCAATTCAAGGATCGACGCTGTCATGCTGTAGAGTTTGTGAGGCTGCCCCCAAGTCCGGAGTTACGAACTGCGGAACATAAGTACTTGATCCAATGATGTCCATTTCATCAGTAGACCTTCCAGAACCATGCAATCTACCTTCTATCTGAGCGAGAAAGTTGTTCATAACCTCTGCTTGCCGATCCAGATAAGCGATCAACCCTCTAGCCAAACCCGCTAAGTCCTCTTAAGTGACCAAGTCATAGAGTTCCCCAGTCGTGGAGTGTTCCTGACTTTCCTCGCTACTACTAGTCTGAGCCTTAGAGGTAGGTTCGAACCATCTACGTTTAACCATGCACTACATGAAAACACTGATTTAGCGTCAGATATTTAGAAGCGGAAATTTCCGTCGCTAATTTGCGATGGATTTCCATGTGATCTGCAAGGGATAGTTTTTTGTATTTTCAACTTTTTTTCTTTTATTTACTACCTTCATCTCCTGTCATCTCTCACTAAACTGTTGCGAATCGCGTCAAATTACCGATAGAAAATTTTTGTCGCTATTTTCCACTGCAAATTTAGGCTGAATACCAATGAATATTTATTGAAGCTATTTTACAGCATAATTCCAACATATTTGCAAGAGATGTTTATATTTTTTTTCTAAGATATACTTTGGTATTATCTTTTTAATAAGTATTAACATGTTCAATAATTAATAATTAATTTATTCTAATTAATGATTTATAAGTAATAATAAATAATAATTTACGTTCTATAATAAGTAATTAATCATTGCTTATTTAGAATTAGCAAAATAATCTTTGCTCATAACCGATGTAATTACTAAATTCTTAATTAAGTACTCTGCTTTCATCGCAAATTTCAGTCAGTATACCAATATATTTTACGCTTAATCTCAAAATTTTAAATTGTTCTTTTATAATTATTCCCCTAAATAATGAAAATATCAGTTTATTATAATAATTATTTAATTTCGTTGATAAAACGTTATTATAACGTCAAAAGGGCATCATAAATTAATTACGCTTGAATGATCCAATCAATATCATGACATTTTTGGTTTGGCATCGTAACTACATTAGAAATTACCTATGTATTTGCAAAGCTATAGTTTATTTGTTGGCGTCGTAGTGACATAAGCTACATTTTATTTTATAAATTGTCTTAACGTCATAAAAGCTTCGAGGGCTATCCATGTGTTTACATTGCACTCAACTTTATTAATCTGCATCTCTTGTTTATTTCTCATCTCAACCATTCATACATAGAAAATCCAACGCTAAAAAACTAGCAATCTACACCTCAGACTTTTTTTACTTTAATTTTCGCAGCTTGCAAACCTGCTCTCTCTTTTCCATCTCACCCCGACTTTTTATCCCCAAATTGAAATAAAACCTAGATTTCAACCTTGCCACGCTCCTCACCACTAACCTTCTTCTCAACTTTCATCAATCCACAACTTTCACAAACACCTACCGCACAGATTCGAAACACCATAATCGATCATAAAGAACTTCCACCATAATCGATCATAAAGAACTTCCCTTCATAACCTGACTCCCCCGTAGATCACAATAATTTTCCTCTCATTACCTAGAGCTGCAACCTGACTTGTGCCTCTATGAGTAGCGAGTTACAAAACTATATGCTCATGAATTCAATTTCAGGTTTTAAAAGTTATTGAAATTACCTAAATGAAGCAGGTCTCATCGAGTTCTCCGCAGCTGAAAGTGATGACGAACGTCTCAAGGCCGTTGATGTCACCTTTCTTGGCAGGTCCCCCATCCAAGGTGGCACCCTGTAAGAACCCGTAACTTCCCCGTGAAGGAAAGCACGAATACTTTGAGAACAACACACAAATGAACGCAGACGGAAGAACATTTCATTGTATATTACAACAATTCCATCAGATACAAGAATATACATAGTATAAATGAATAAAATACATTCGATAAATATCAGAGATTACAATAAATTACATAGCAGCGGAAAAAATATATACAAAACACAACTGAAAGTGATACACGGATACAGAGCTTTCCGAGCATCGTTCCAGCTGTAAATCAGGACCCTGTGAATATAAATCTGCAAAACCAAAACTACTAGCTGCCCGTGTCGAAAATAGGGGCACCCAGAGTTAGGTTAAAACAATAAACTCCAGGTCAGTCATGTGACTGGTGTGAGAACTAAAACAGGTATTTAAAACTTTACTTTAAAAGATAGTAATTCAAGGGACCACGCCGTATAACACGGAACGAGTTTCCTCCCAAGAATACTAGTGCATATAACAAAACAGCGCAATGCTCTTTGGAAAAATGAAGCTATTATAAGACCCAGGTCCCATCACACAATGCAACGCAAGCCGGAGGATATGGTTTTCCCTTATAATAGCCAAACATGCTTGGTACGTTTAAAACAAATCACTTGATACTATAATAAGTGTATAGTGTCAAAACAATTCAATCATAAATATCAATCATAGGCGGCATGGGTACCATCTATCATGTCGCCATACTAGTTCTACAATTAAAACCGCAATATCACGTATTGGAAATTGGATTTCCGTCATGAGTCGAGGCAAGGGGCAAGCTCCTCTCCGCGTTCGAGACACTCTAGCAATGCCTCAGGACCCCACTATGATCCTTTGGAACCTCCAAGGTCGGTCCTCTCTTACTTTTGAGGATTGGTTATTCCTGAACACACGTTTCTCGGTCCTTACAGACCTATATCCGAGGCGCCTCGTATCCAACAACCACACAGGTGAAAATTATATAAATGTCAGGGCTGGTAGGTCACTGACACCACCCTAGCTAGAAAGAAACGTCGTGCACTCCTTGGGTCCGTATCCCGTTTTTAACTCATACCGAGGTGTGAGGCTCGCGAATTCACGTTATACACAAAGCTATGCCACACAGACCGTGCTTTGATCATCAACCACAAGACTTTGCTTTTCAACAGAAGCCATGATCAATTGCCACTTACGCGTGCCACACTGGCAATTCACTCCATGCGACTGATGTCCATCGATATACAACCTCTGAGCTCGTACGTCTCAGAGAAGGGCGTTAAGCAAGAGAATAAATTCTCCGCCGCCAAACAGATGTATATTTAATAGAGATCAATCAACACAGAATAAAATCCAATGTCAGACACACAATCCATTTACAAGTTCGTTCTGGGTCTGAACGAAACCGGAGGCACTTTCCTCGCATATCCATCCATCTCCAAGTACGTCTGGACGATCACCAACTGTTTCCCTCATCTTGGGTGTACAGCCCAATCAAGATCATTAGTAATCACCCAAATGATGTGAAGACTTCCGGTCTTCAACCACCGTCTTCATCTTCGACATCTCGTCGAATCGGTTATTCAGAATGGGTATAAACCCGGCCTTTCTGAATAACCCACGTATATGATAAACAAATGTTACACACACACAACCAATGCCTCATTCCAATTCAGAATATTCTTTTATTCACAAAGTCACATTCTTAGGGAAAGGTTCCCATTAATTTTATCCAAGATAAATTCTTCTAAATTTATTCTTTAATCTTCCGTTGGATATCATTTCAAACTAGTCGGGATTAGCGAACCACACCGAAGTAATTATTTATTTTATTTCCCAATCCCAACCTATTTATCCCATGGAGCAAAACTGGTAATACTCCATATCTAACACCACAGTGTTATCGGTAAAATTAATTACCATTTCACGTTCAAATCTAATTAAAGATTTAACTATTGCATTGGAGCAAAACTGGTGGTACTCCATTCTCGATCACCTTTCAGATTTGATAATTTAAATTATCAATTCACTTTTCAATCTAATTAAATATTCATTAAAACTCTACTTAGTTTTAATCTTTTCAAAAATCAACATCTTGCCTTTAACTGGGTTAAAGAACCAATGTCATCTAAAACACGATCCACGATAAACCCGAATCACATTTGATATTAAATACAAGGCTCTGAATAGAAAATATATCGGCTTATATTCGATATCAAATTCTGAAACCAACAAATATCGTATTGGAAATAACGATATAAAATATATCTTTCAAATTCCCACAACAATATCTGTATAGTCACGAAATCCAACATCGAAATATTCCGAAGATAATTTCGATTCAACTCCAGTCCAATCCACGTATTGGGAATATTGATTATTTTTAAAATCACTTTCAAATTCAATTTATTTATTTAAAAAATAAATTGATTTTAATTCTAGTTCAAAACTAGTTCATTTCGATAAAAATCTATTTTTATCTTTTCGGATATGGAATTTTTCAGCCCAATTTTTCCCAAATCATTTCTTATGATTTTACACAAATTATAGATATTTTTAATAATTTCATCAGGGCCCGTATAGTCGATTTCCATCAACGGCCATCGAACCGCACTTACAACGACCTTTTCCAAATTTGATTTGGACATAATTCCAAATCCAACCGTTAGATTTCAAATTTCTAATATTCATTGGAAAGCTCTTTCGATACGAACCCAACGGTTCCGGTTTTAGGAGAATCCGACGGTCGGATCTCCCGCAACGTCAATTCGAAGTTAATGGTCGAAATTCACGAACTGCCGCGGCGTGTTCTATTCAGGCCATTATATATAATATATATATATATATATTATATATATTTCATCGATTTCCTTTTAAAACGTATTTTATAAATCGTTTTAAATTCGTTTTCAAAAACCATTTCAACTCTATATTCAATTTCAAATCGATTTGATTTCAATTCAATTCGAATTCATTTCAATTTTTATTTAGTTCGAATTCAATTCGTTTCAATTCAATTCAAATTCTAATTCGTTTTAATTCAATTCAATTTGAATTTACCTTCTATTTACTTCAATTCGAATTCATTTCAAACTGATTTCAATTCAATTTCAGTTCGTTTTAAATTTCATTCAAAACGATTTCAATTCGTTTTTAATTCAATTTCAATTTAACTCAATTTGAATTCATTTCTATTCAAATCGAATTCAAATTCACTTTCTATCCAATTCGAATCGAATTCATTTTCTATTCGATTCGAATTCATTTCAAATTGATTCAATAAAATTTCAATTTGAATTTTAATCTAATTTAATTTGAATTTCATTTCAAAATATTAAATTTTGAAATCACTTTTCAATATTCATTGTAAAACGAATAAAATCGATATAATTATCGTTCGCGTCAAAATAACGCATCTCTAATCAACACGGCTTTATATTTTTCAATAAATTCGTTATTCTATTCAATAAATGAATATATACATTCCATTCAACACATAAATCTATATTTCTTTCAACACACGACTAATCTCAACACATGAGTACTGTCAACACATCGCTATTTTTAGTATGTAAAATATTTTATAAAATTATGGTATCTATCGTTTGATTTTCAATTAGACTCCACCGCGAAGTATTTCTAATTTTAAATATGATAAAGATGTATATTTTATTATTAAAATATTTTACTCAACACACGAATATTTTCAACACATGAATATCGTCAACACATGACTATTTTTATATTCAACACATGAATTTTCTTTTATAATATTCATTATTTTCCCGATTGGAATAAGGCCCAATCAATTACCATATAACGTTAATTATATGGGTTCCATACAACCCATGTATATAATAGCACTGATAAACAATCAACCATCATCCAAAGTGCACCACACAACTGCATAAGCATCAAATATAAATAATCGACGCTTACACAGTCTGTCGACCAATCGATCGACATACAATTAAATAATTGGGATTAGTGTACCCAAATATCATCCCAACACCCGTGTGGGGTTTCAAACCAACAAACACAGATTTTTATTTGTGCAGTTGGGCGATGTGTAAAATTTATCGACCCAATCAATATCAGTCAAATCAGTGTATATAAACAAATTGGACGATTTGTTTATAAATATTTATTTATTCACATTCACGTTAAAAATTATATTTTTAATGATAAAATATTTATTTCAACACATTAATTTATATTATCGATTTCACATCAACAACACAAACAAATTTCACAATACATCAAACAAGCATACAAGCCATCCATGGTCTGTGGATGACGGGTGTCGGGTGCTGCTAAGCACCGTCTGCATCCTAGTATATATATATATATAACTAGAAAAGGAAATTTAGAGTGAGAAGTTCTCACCGATAGCTAATCCAATACCACGACTCTTCGAATGTAGAAATCTTCGCCGTTCTCTCCTTTTGTCACTTTCGTTGCCCGTATTCACTACATATATAAAAATCGAATTTTTACTTTGCTACCATAGGGATTAAAATTCTATTTTAACATCGCTACTATATAGATAAAAAATTCTATTTTTACATCGCTACTATATAGATAAAAAATTCTATTTTTACATCGCTACTATATAGATAAAAATTCTATTTTTACATCGCTACTATATAGATAAAAATTCTATTTTTACATTGCTATTATACAGATAAAAATTATATTTTTACCCCGCTATTCTCTATATAAAGATTTCGCCTTTTCAATTATAAAGATTTCGCCTTTTCAAATATAAAGATTTCCCCTTTTCAAATATAAAGATTTCGCCTTTTCAAATATAAAGATTTCGCCTTT
This sequence comes from Allium sativum, assembly GCA_030737875.1. NCBI lineage: Eukaryota > Viridiplantae > Streptophyta > Magnoliopsida > Asparagales > Amaryllidaceae > Allium > Allium sativum. The sequence goes on from CM060922.1 coordinate 799,525,881, forward strand.
TCAATTATAAAGATTTCACCTTTTTATTTCATCACTATAAAAATTACATTTTTATTTCAACATATATATAATAAAAATCAGATTTTTATTTCGCTACATATATAAAGATAATATTTTTATATTCTCTACCTTATAAAAATTATATTTTTATAATCCTACATCAATGAAAATCTTATTTTTATTTCACCTTCATACATATAAAAATCGCTCCTTTATTCCAATGTATCACATATAAAAATCGCCCCTTTATATATTGATATATATAATAAAATAAAAATCTGTTCTTTATGTTTTTAAAGGCAATTTTTTTATTAAACAAGGTCATTAACATAGAAATCAGTTTTTTTTTCATGTAATAAATAACATAAGAAAAACAAACCTAAACAATTAAATAAACAAACTCACTGCAAATCGCTCGGAGGAGGAGATTGGCGGCACATCGTCGAAGGGAGGGTGGCAGAGGGTTGCGCGCCTGCGCGGTGCAGCTAAGGGGGGCGATGGCGTTTTGGACGAGGGGGGGTGGTTCCGGTGCTAGGGTTCGCGGGTTCACGTGGGGCGCGTTTGGGGGTGTCGCGTCGGGTGGGGGTCGAGAGGCGGAGCGGAGATCGGGCTGGAGAGGGCGGCGACGGTGGTGGGTTCGCGATGGAGGCTCTGGGTTTTTTTTCCTTTCTTTTCAGTTCTGAGAATGAACGATGGGGGGGGGCAAAGGAGTTAAAAGGAAAGAGAGAGAAGGGTTTTAATTTATTTTATTTTATTCCAAAAAGAAACTTTTATTTTCGACCTCAAAATAAGGCCCATCGCCTGTCGTCAATAGCTAATTACCCTCATTCTGAACACAATGGGATATGTATCGCAAGCTGATTCGACCGTTTCGATCATTTTCCGATAAAATCAATATATAACTCTATATATTGAATTTGAACGCGCATTTCAATTTACCGGGGTCACATACGAACTTTAAAAATTATCGAAAAATATTTTCTAGCTTCGTATTGACGAGACGGTCCTAACAAAACTAGTTTCGTCGAATTCTGAGACCGTTGGAAAAATGGCCATTTTCCAGTCGATTAAAATCAACTGAAACTGGTCAAACGCGTTTTACTTCGCCACGCTCACATATTGATTCGAAAAATTATGAAATTTAAAACCAAGCAATAATTTGACATCACGGATCCAACAAAAGTGGTTTCGTCGAAATCCGAGGTCATTTGCAAAATTCCCATTTTTAAGGGCTTGAATTCCATAGCGACTATTCAGAATTTTCAACTGGACTTATCTTTTGATTCCCGCTATGAAATCTCGATTTTTCAGATTCGTTGGAAAGATATTCTCAATTAGATCCTAATGTTTTTGGTTTCACTAAAATTCGGTTTGTTTTGCACCCGGTACGTTCAATTGAAGTTTGAAATCGAATTATCGAACTACTGCGCCATTTTCAATTCTATTTATAATTATATATAATTATTTATATTCTAACGACGACGTATATAAATATACGTTCGAATTATATTCAAAATAAATTTCTCGTCGATATTATTTAAAATAATTCATTTTAAATATTCAAAATTCGCTAAAATTGCCAAAATAAAAATTTTAAACTGGCCCAGATTTTCGGGTTGTTACACACCCTTTGGAATAGCCACGGTGGAGGTAGAGGCTGCGGCTGCTACACTTATGGTGAATGTGGAGCCACTATTTTTGGATATTTGAAAAATGCAATGTGGGCGAGTACTTTTGGTCAGGTATTTTCTGACGTTTTTGAGGAAAACTTAAGGCATTAGCTTTTTAATCATTTGGAATGAGAATACATGGTTATTTGCTTCCTTTCACTATTTAGCTATGTTTTTTCTTTTGTTTATTAACCTGTATGCTATTGAATTGTGGTTACAATTGGAGGAACATCAATTTTATTTTGTTACTTAAATGTTCAGTTTTTACTTATATCCTATTCGATTAATGCAGTATTTTCAAAGCAATGGTTGTCTTGAATATTTCTTTATTAAGGCTGGTCTTGGTAGAGTTATTTTATAACTAGAAAGTTGCATTCAAAAATGTTATTCATTTGCAAAAATAAGCACATCAAAGGTTACATACTAATTAATTAAGCATATTGGATATGTTATTGCTATCTTTGTTGGATTTATTTTTGATATAATCTCTTTCTGAGCTCTAACATTATCCTCTAATAAGACTATTGGAGAAAGTGGAAATCTCTAATGTTGCCTCAAAGTACGACATTTTAATGGATAATACTATAGTTTTTGTACTAAAAAGATGAACATTAATTTGTAAAAACCAATAATATTGTTGTAAAAAACTTCTCTAAAAATCACTTCCTGGATTATTAGGCGAATCAATTTTTAAATAATTATATTTTTGCTTATGCAGAGATATCTATCTACCTGGATCCTAAATATTGATTTGTATAACTAATGTGGTGGATTTATTCATATAAATGAATTTTAAAATAGCCAGAAATTCATAGTACGGCTTTTGATGAGGAATTGAGCTTTAAGATTCGGATATAACATTATCTGGTTCAACTAACACTAATTTTAGTGTCTACTGCACAAGGTTTAATCTGAAAACATTTCCTTGTCATACAAAAATATCAAATATCATTAACGAGTCTTTGTGCGGTTCTACCATGTTTGGTTGTAGTAGCGTTTGTATGTATCAACTGTACACACAGTACACCGGTCCAGCATGCTTCAAACACATGCAGACAATTTGGATTTTGTTCTCGAGTGGACTCAAATCATAGCATGCAAATATTTTCTCGAGTGGACTCAAATCATAGCATCCAAATGTTATAAGTCATAGCATGCAATTATTAAGCTCACTACCCAAAGAAAACCGTGGCATGAACTTACTGTGAATAAAATACTCGTCAGCCAAAAGGTCTTCTATTAAACAAACCAAAATTTCAAATTTAAGAGGCCCATAGAATAAATAGAAGGAATAAAGAAGTAAAGAAAAGAAGAAAAAAATACAGTATTGTGAATCACGAGAAAGTACCAAAGGTACAAGCCACTTTTATCTTTTCTTGTTTCCCTTGAAATGCTTTAGCCTACACATCACGCTGCCAATTGACTAATCTTCAGTGCTTCTAATCATGAAACGTGCACTTTTTGTCCCTAAAGCCCTTTCTATATATTTAATCTGAATCCACACATCATCATTATCATTTTCTATTTCAAAATAATATCGCCACAGCATAAGCCTATTCTGTAGTTTAGATAGAACATGATGGCCCTATACAATAACTACTTCCTTTTCTCACAACCACCATTCGTTAATGTTGATTGGGAGTTCCAGTTCTTTGAAATTGGAAATGAATTCAGCAACATGACTCCTGGTAAGTTTCATACAAACTGTAACAACCCAGAATTTCTGAACCAATTTAAATTTTTTATTTTAGCTAATTTAATGGATTTTGAATATTTAAAATGATTTATTTTAAATAATAACGACTACAAATTTATTTAAAACGAAGTTAGAACGTATAAATTTAAAATTTAATTAAAACAAATTAGAAATGGCGTGGTAGTTTGAAAATTCGATTTCTAATTTCAATTGATTGTACAGAATTCAAAATAAATCAGAATTGGACGAAATAAGAAATGTTAGAATCTATTTAACTATATCTTTCTAACAAATGTAAGAAACTGAGATTTCACTTTATAAATTGTAAGTTATGTCCAATTTAGAATTGGAAATAGTCACTATGGAATTGATATATAATTTAATGTAAAATATAGCCTTAAAAAATAGCCATTTTGCAAACGACCTCCGTTTTAGACAAAACCACTTTTGTTGTATCTGGAATGTCAAATTATTGTCAGGTTCAAAATTTCATATTTTTTGGAAATAATATGTAAGCGTAGTGAATTTAAATATGTTTTGAAATTTCAGTTTGAATTTAATCAACTAAAAAGGACCATTTTTCAAACGGTCTCCAAATTCGATGAAATTAGATTTGTTAAGACCGTATCGTCAAAACATAGCTAGATTTATTTTTTTGTAATTTTTGGAGTTAGTATGTGGCCCTGGTAAATCAAAATGTACGTTAAAATTCAATATATATTGATTTATATTTTAATTTTGACGAAAAATGACTGAATCAATAGAATTGGCTTACAAAACATATCCTATTGTGTCCGGAATACGGGTATTTGGCTAAGGGCGACATTCGTTGGATTTAATTTGGAGTTCGTTTGCGAAAATTTGTTTTTAAGAAATAAATAAATAATAAAATATTAATAAATATAACTATATAACCCTTGATACCCCTCAAAACGATAATCCCCATTCGAAATGCAGTGCCGCCACCCTTATATTCTTGGACGAGATTGTCCGAATTTAATCCTCAAATCACACCTAAAATATCAGGAATTGGAGTGTGTTTTATACATAAATTTCAAGAGGGTTCTTCGATCTCTAAATCTACACTAGTATGATTGAATATCGTGTAATGAATCAAGAGGAATCAGCAATTAAAGTTGCCGTGTTTGAGCACAGTTTTCGAGGTCTGGAGGCGCTCGAGTTCAACCTGGCAGCTGAAGTGGGATGGTGGCTCTCGTGGCTTCGCGGCGGCATAGATGGATCGGACTCCGGCGGCCTGTAGCGTCGTCGGTGGTGGTGCAAAAATTTGAAGGAAGGGTTACGTTGTTTTAGATTTATCCAGAAAGGAGAAACAAGGGGATTATAAATGTAACAACCTGGAACTTTGAAACCAATTTAAAATTTTATTTTAAGGAAACTTTGTTAGAAAATGCATCAGAATTTAACAATATAAAAAAAATGTGAAATATGTTTTAAAATAAAAGTTAGTCTTTATTTAAATGTAAGAATATAAAATGATTTACATTAAAAATTTATTCTTTTAACGTCACATAGGAACTTTAATGACATTTATTGATTGAAAATAAAGGTAGGTTATAAATGAAATAAATTTTGACAATACATTTATATATATGTATATATATATATGTATGTATGTATGTATATGTACATATCTTTGGTTGTCCTCTTAAATATTTCCCCGGTCAATTCGAATTTAACTTTTAGAAATTCCAAACTTAGACTAATGTTCATAAACAAATAGCATTAATTCTTTCCATTTTATCCTCTCTCTCTCCCTTTCATTGTTATCTACTTTTGAAATTCAAATATTAAAAAAAGAAAAAAGAAAATGTGTAATTGTAGCATGTAATAAAAGAGGATGTAAGGAAACATAAATGAGAAATAAATACGCCACCTCAGCCAATTTATTTCCTTTGTAACTTACAGCATATGAAGAGAGAGAAGGAAGGAATATATATATATATATAATCAAATAAAAAAATTATTATTATTTCCTCCTACTATATAACATCCTAATACCCTATTTCCCAAAAGATAGCCGCCGCCCCTTCTTTTGTTTCAATGGCTGAAGAACAATGATCTCCCTCCTCTTTTCTCTTCCAATCCACATTATAAAATTCAAATCTCCAAATACAGAATCGAAGAGCTTCTCACGAAATACTAATTCAACAGTCCCGATCGACGGCGATGGGCGATGTCAGACTTGAACGATGGGTTCGGCTATACAGCAACGAAGAAGAAGAGGATTAGAGGCGGCCTAGTTTTATTCTAATGGGTAATTAAAGAATTTAATTAAATTAACTAATTAATTAATGTTATTGACGTTCAAACTATGATAACTTCTGCAAATCTTATCAGAATCGAACGAAACTGATTGCGTTGGAACCAGAAATATGAGATCTACCTCATGGAACAAACTAGAACCAATTCTGAGCAAATCAAGATTTCAGGAAATTTCAGATCTAAATTGTTTGGTGAGATTTCTGAATTTAATTTAATTATTTAATTAATTCAATTATTTTTATTGCTGTTAATTAATTGGTGGTATGTAATGAGATAATCCTGTGACGTGATAAAATTTGGATGATGATTTGTTTGTCTGTTGATTACAATCTCATTTTGTCTGTTTATTGTGTTGAAATAGATTGCCAATTCAATATATAAAAATATCATCTTGCTTGTTTGTTGATTGTATTGTCATTTCTTTTTAGTAATAAAAGGGAATCAAGTTTATTGTTATTTCTTTTTACATATAAAAAGGAATAAATTTTTTTGTCATATCTCTTTTGTAATAAAAAGACCATTTTATGTTGTTATTCCTTTTATGATAAAAGATCAATTTATGTTGTTAATTCTTTGGTAATAAAAGATCTTTTTGTTTTGCATTTCTTTTTACATATAAAAAGAAACATTTTGTTTATATTTCTTTTTATCAGCAAAAAGAGACATTTTGTTCATATTCCTTTTTGTCAATAAAAAGAATCATTTTAGTCGCTTTTTCTTTTTAACATTAAAAAGAACATCTTTGTTGCTATTTCTTACTAACATTAAAAAGGATAATTTTTGTCGCATTTCTTTTTAGCATTTAAAGTAAACAATTTTGTAGCAATTATTTTTAGCATTAAAAATAAGCATTTTTGTTGCAATTCTTTTTAGAAACAAAAAGAAACAATTGTTGTCATCATTTCTTTTTATAAATAAAAAGAAGCTTTTTTATGTCGCATTCCTTTTTATTACTAAAAAGAATATTTATGTTGCATTTCTTTTTAGAATTAAAAAGGAAACATTCTTGTTTACATTTCTTTTTAGGAAAAGGAGAAATCATTTTGTAATCATTTCTTTTTATGAATAAAAAGAATCACTTGTTATCATATTTTTTTTCTTTTCTAGATAAAAAGAACCATTTTGTTATGAAAGGCTACATTAAAATAAAAGCATCATTTTGGTTTAAAAAGTAATATTTGATAAAAATATCTTTTTACATAAAAATATTCATTTTTATATTATGTTGAACTAGAGCCGTCCGCATAAAAATACTCATTTTTATATTATGTTGAACTAGAATAAAAGGTACACTTTTTTTTGTCATATTAGAATAAAACACCGTTTCACTAGAAATGTTATATTAGACTAATTTTGTCACTTTGGTTAAATTTAGAATTGACATGTAAATTTGTCGCTTTTGTCAAATTGAGAATAAACATATTAAATATCACTTTTGGTTAAATTAGAAACATTGAACTAGTTATGCAAACAAGATATTCTTTTGTTTGTCATTAGAAAGAAATAACATTTTTGTTATAAATATACATTTATGTTAGACATATACATTTATGTTAAGAATATACATTTATTCACATTTATGTTAAGAATATACATTTATTCACATTTATGTTAGAAATATACGTTTATGTTAGAAATACACATTTATGTTAGGATTTAAGAATGTCATTTTTGATTAGAATTCAAAGAACGACATTTATGTTAGAATTAAAAGAACATTTATGTTAGAAATAAACATTTATGTTGGAATTCAAAAATATGTTACACTGCCATTAACAAGTTTCCTGACTTGTTTATGTTGATTGGGACGATAATTTTTACACATCGCCCAAGTGCACAAATAATTTATTTAATTATTTGTTATATGTTATGTGTTGGTTGAAAACCCCACACGGGTCTTGGGATGATATTCACACATCTCCCTTGTGATTAGTTTTAAGCGTTATTTATTTGACGCTTATACAGTATTAATATTCACTTTGGATGTTATTAATGATTTTTATCATTAGTGTAGAATACATTGCCGTGTTTGAAATCCATATAATTAAATTATATGGTAATTGTTGGGTCCCATTCCAATTTTGAATTAAAAGAATATTTTAATATAATATTCAGTTAAAGGAAATCAAATAATGGTTTTGATGTTTAAAGTTCAAAAGGTTTTATTATATGGGTTAAAAAGGTCACAATGAAAAGGGTTGAGTTAAAAATACGAAACGGGCCATGACACGAGGTTAAGCCCAACTTATGGGATAAGTCTGCCCGAAACCAACCGGCATATCCAGCATCCATAAGTTACAGGCTTAATGTGGGAGGTCTGGCCCAGTATAAAATACAAATGAATAAGAAATTGAATTGGCCTATTTAATTTGTTTTCAATAGAAACACCGTTTTAACCCGAATGTGTTTATCCATTTATTTTATTCATTTTAAAATGAATATTAAAAAGAATTGATTTATAAATTTAATATTTTGGAAATATTAATGTTTTTAATATGATAAGAAAATAGAATATTCAAATTCGACTTTAAATTGAAATGAAGTTAAAATTGTTTTAAGGCGAATTTATAAATATTTTATAAAGTACGTTTTAAATAGAAATCGACGATATAATATATATTAAAAATATATATATATATATATATTTAATGGCCTGAATAGAACGCGCCGCGCAGCGACCGTTCGCGAATTTCGACCATTAACTTTAAATGGACGTAACGGGAGATCCGACCGTCGGATTCTCCTAAAACCGGAACCGTTGGGTTCGTATCGAAAAGAGATTTTGAATGAATATAAGAGTATTAAAATCTAACGGCTGGATTTGGAATTATGTAAAAATCAAATTTTGATAAGGTCGCTACGGATGTAGTTCGGTGGCCGTTATTGGAAACCGACTGTACGACCGATGATAAAATTATTAAAAATATGGAAATATTATGTAAAATCAAAATAAATGATTTAAAAGGAATTTAGATGAAAATTTCCGATAGTGAAGAGATTTTTTTTTCTTCGATAAGAACTAGTTATTAACTAGAATAAATCTTATAATTAAGATTTAATAAAGTTTTCCAATAAATTAATATTTACTTGGAATTAAATAGAATAAATTGGATTTTTGGTTGTCGTGAATGGTGTCTTAAATAACACTGTTCTTAACCCCAGTTAAGATAAGAATAAATCTTTTATTAAGATTATTAGAGTTTCAATTATATTTAATAATTTGAATAAAATGATTTGTGAATTGAGTTTATCGTGAACAATGTTTTTAAACGACATCTGTTCTTTAACTCAATTTACAATGAGAATATAACTTGGAATTTATAAATCTTTTATTAAGATTTAATAGAAAATTTTCCAAAGTAAAGTTTTCCAATTTAATATATTAAATTGGGATTGAATGGAATTTGATTTAATAATATTTGAGATGAGCTTCTGTAAAAGAAGGCCGTTAATATATATGGAATTTAAAAGGCTTTGCCGTTATTCCATTTATATTAATAGTCCGATACAGAAATTTATATCGATTATACATTGGTCTGATTTCTATGAAAATTCCATATTTAATGGAAGATGAATTTGAGTTTATCGTGAACAATGTTTTAAATGACATTAGTTCTTTAACTCAAATAAGGATAAGATTAATTTCTTAAAATTCAAATAATCATTAAATAATGATTTTGATATTTAAAACCAAATTGGAGTTTTAAATAAATCTTTAAAAGAAAGATTTAAGAATAAAATTAAGAATTTATCTTTGATAGAATATTCTGAATTGGAATGAGGCGTTGATATGCTTTTGACAACACCTGATTTTTAAATTATAAAAATACGCAAGTTATTCGGAAAGACCGAGTTTAACCCACTTCGAATAATTACTACGACAATGAAGAGTCGAAGATGAAAACGGTACAAGACCGACGATCGTCATGTCGAATGGATGAGTTACCATTGATGCCCATGATTGGAGTAGCTACCTTGAAGGGGCTACAATGGTGGCCGACCGGACGTACGTGTTGATTGTCCGGACTCCGGTTTCGTTCAGACCCAGAACGGACTTGTAAATGGATGCGTGTCTGATGTTGAATTTCATTCCATGTACATTGATTTCTATTTGGTTTATATCTGTTTGGTGGTGGAGAATTTATTCTCTGCTTAACACCCTGGTGTATATTGATGGTTATCGATCGCATGGCGCGAATTGTCAATGTGGCACGCCAAGATGCAAATGATCAAGGCTTTTGTTGAAAAGCAGGGCCTTGTGGTTGATGATCAAAGCATAGCTTGTTTAAGCGTAGCTTTGTGTATAACTTTACTTCACGAGCCTCACACACCGGTTTGAGTCTAAAACGGGAGAAGGGACTGCAGGGAGTGCACACGTTATCTTTCTAGCTAGAGTAATGTTAGGGACCTACCAGCGCTGACATTTTACTTATGTGGATGATGGATTATGAGGTACATCGTGTTTTTATAGGCCGTTAGTGGTCATATTATAGGTCCAAAAGGACCGGGAAACGTGTGTTCAGGTATAACTAATCCACGACCCTTCGGACTGGACCGACCCTGAAGATCCAAGGGTTGCCCATAGGTGTGATCCTGGGGCATTTGCTAGAGTGTCTCGAATCGGTAAGGAGCTCCTCCCTAGCCTTGACTCATGATGAAAATCAAATCTCCAATACGACCCATGCGTCTTTGATTGTAGAACTAGTATGGCGACGTGATATATGGTACCCATGCCGTCTATGATTGATATTTACGATTGAAATGTTTTATTAAAACATATACACACTAATATTAAATCCGTTTTATCGTATCAAGCATCTTTTGACCATTATAAGGTAAAACCCTATCCTCCGGTTTGCGTTGCATTGTGTGATGGGACTTGGGTCTTATAATGGTTTCATTTTTCTAAAAAAAAAGCATAGCGTTATTCGAACGATTTACTTTACTTATGCACTGGCAATCCAATGGAGTAAACTCGTTCCGCGTTAGCGACGTGGTCCTGTGATTAGCCTTATCATTATATTAGTTTAGTTAAGATTTCTCATACCAGTCCCATGACTGACCTGTAGTTTATTTCACTGGCAAACTCGGGTTCCCATATTTTTTCCACACGGGCAGTCGAGTAGCTTGTTTTGCAGATATCTATTCTTTTAGCAGGATCCTGGATTGAAGCTTAAAGCTGTGTCTAGAGCATTAATAGTCTTCCCCTGTGTATTGTATTTATTTATTGTAATTTAACTTCTGCTGTATCATTCCTTTATCTGATGTACTCTGATATTCTGTACTCTGATGTAACATTATTGTAATGTCTATAAAAGTCTATTGTTATTTGTTCTTATGAATTGTATTTCCAAAGTTAACGTATGCGAGTTTTGAACGGTCTTGGTCGATTTTGCGATCGATTAAGTCCGAGCAAAATCCGTGCCGTTACAGTTGGTATCAGAGCTCTGGTTAGCTCAAATCTTTGGGGTACAATTCGTTCGAACTGAACAAAAGACTCATCAGAGATTGGATTAGTAATATCCAATAAGAAGACTCGTTAGAGTTGGGATCTGTAGTATCCTAGAATGAGTCCGAAGAGTGTTATTTTTTTTTAAAAAAAAAAGCATTAACAAAATTAGTTTTGAAAATTTATCTAAATATACGTATATGAGATATTATTATATTTTAGGTTTGGACAATCGAGTACATAGAGTTTTAATATATGCCTTGCAAGCGTGTATAAGAAGCTCCAATATATTAGATAGATATAGAGTCACACTCTAATAGCCCGGAGATGATTCTGATGATGAGGCCTCATCATCAGTGTTTATGTTCGAGTTCGGAGTGGGATATCTATATATTTCCAATCGACTGGTATGAGAACCAAAACTTAGTTAGAACACATTGCTGTGATTTGCACTAAAAATATGATTTTTGACTATATATAAAAGTTATATATATTTGAAAAGTTAATCACCTAATTGATTGCTGGTTGTGATGTTTGATTATTGGATTAACTAATAAAATTATTGAAACCAATAAATAAAAATTTAATTGAGTTAGTTAATTAAACAACTTTTAGCTACGTTCCTTTTCGAGGACGAAAAGATTTTAAGTGGGGGAGATTGTAACAACCCGGAATTTTGAAACCAATTTAAAATTTTATTTTAAGGAAACTTTGTTAGAAAATGCATCAGAATTTAACAATATAAAAAAAATGTGAAATATGTTTAAAAATAAAAGTTAGTCTTTATTTAAATGTAAGAACATAAAATGATTTACATTAAAACTTTATTCTTTTAACGCCACATAGGAACTTTAATGACATTTATTGATTGAAAATAAAGGTAGGTTATAAATGAAATAAATTTTGACAATACATTTATATATATATATGTATGTATGTATGTATGTATATGTACATATCTTTGGCTGTCCTCTTAAATATTTCCCCTGTCAATTCAAATTTAACTTTTAGAAATTCCAAACTTAGACTAATGTTCATAAACAAATAGCATTGATTCTTTCCATTTTATCCTCTCTCTCTCCCTTTCATTGTTATCTACTTTTGAAATTCAAATATTAAAAAAAGAAAAAAGAAAATGTGTAATTGTAGCATGTAATAAAAGAGGATGTAAGGAAACATAAATGAGAAATAAATACGCCACCTCAGCCAATTTATTTCCTTTGTAACTTACAGCATATGAAGAGAGAGAAGGAAGGAATATATATATATATATAATCAAATAAAAAAAATTATTATTATTTCCTCCTACTATATAACATCCTAATACCCTATTTCCCAAAAGATAGCCGCCGCCCCTTCTTTTGTTTCAATGGCTGAAGAACAATGATCTCCCTCCTCTTTTCTCTTCCAATCCACATTATAAAATTCAAATCTCCAAATACAGAATCGAAGAGCTTCTCACGAAATACTAATTCAACAGTCCCGATCGACGGCGATGGGTGATGTCAGACTTGAACGATGGGTTCGGCTATACAGCAAAGAAGAAGAGGATTAGAGGCGGCCTAGTTTTATTCTAATGGGTAATTAAAGAATTTAATTAAATTAACTAATTAATTAATGTTATTGACGTTCAAACTATGATAACTTCTGCAAATCTTATCAGAATCGAACGAAACTGATTGCGTTGGAACCAGAAATATGAGATCTACCTCATGGAACAAACTAGAACCAATTCTGAGCAAATCAAGATTTCAGGAAATTTCAGATCTAAATTGTTTGGTGAGATTTCTGAATTTACTTTAATTATTTAATTAATTCAATTATTTTTATTGCTGTTAATTAATTGGTGGTATGTAATGAGACAATCATGTGACGTGATAAAATTTGGATGATGATTTGTTTGTCTGTTGATTACAATCTCATTTTGTCTGTTTATTGTGTTGAAATAGATTGCCAATTCAATATATAAAAATATCATCTTGCTTGTTTGTTGATTGTATTGTCATTTCTTTTTAGTAATAAAAGGGAATCAAGTTTATTGTTATTTCTTTTTACATATAAAAAGGAATAAATTTTTTTGTCATATCTCTTTTATAATAAAAAGACCATTTTATGTTGTTATTCCTTTTATGATAAAAGATCAATTTATGTTGTTAATTCTTTGGTAATAAAAGATCATTTTGTTTTGCATTTCTTTTTACATATAAAAAGAAACATTTTGTTTATATTTCTTTTTATCAGCAAAAAGAGACATTTTGTTCATATTCCTTTTTGTCAATAAAAAGAATCATTTTAGTCGCTTTTTCTTTTTAACATTAAAAAGAACATCTTTGTTGCTATTTCTTACTAACATTAAAAAGGTTAATTTTTGTCGCATTTCTTTTTAGCATTTAAAGTAAACAATTTTGTAGCAATTATTTTTAGCATTAAAAATAAGCATTTTTGTTGCAATTCTTTTTAGAAACAAAAAGAAACAATTGTTGTCATCATTTCTTTTTATAAATAAAAAGAAGCATTTTTATGTCGCATTCCTTTTTATTACTAAAAAGAATATTTATGTTGCATTTCTTTTTAGAATTAAAAAGGAAACATTCTTGTTTACATTTCTTTTTAGGAAAAGGAGAAATCATTTTGTAATCATTTCTTTTTATGAATAAAAAGAATCACTTGTTATCATATTTTTTTTCTTTTCTAGATAAAAAGAACCATTTTGTTATGAAAGGCTACATTAAAATAAAAGCATCATTTTGGTGTAAAAAGTAATATTTGATAAAAATATCTTTTTACATAAAAATATTCATTTTTATATTATGTTGAACTAGAGCCGTCCGCATAAAAATACTCATTTTTATATTATGTTGAACTAGAATAAAAGGTACACTTTTTTTTGTCATATTAGAATAAAACACCGTTTCACTAGAAATGTTATATTAGACTAATTTTGTCACTTTGGTTAAATTTAGAATTGACATGTAAATTTGTCGCTTTTGTCAAATTGAGAATAAACATATTAAATATCACTTTTGGTTAAATTAGAAACATTGAACTAGTTATGCAAACAAGATATTCTTTTGTTTGTCATTAGAAAGAAATAACATTTTTGTTATAAATATACATTTATGTTAGACATATACATTTATGTTAAGAATATACATTTATTCACATTTATGTTAAGAATATACATTTATTCACATTTATGTTAGAAATATACGTTTCTGTTAGAAATACACATTTATGTTAGGATTTAAGAATGTCATTTATGATTAGAATTCAAAGAACGACATTTATGTTAGAATTAAAAGAACATTTATGTTAGAAATAAACATTTATGTTGGAATTCAAAAATATGTTACACTGCCATTAACAAGTTTCCTGACTTGTTTATGTTGATTGGGACGATAATTTTTACACATTGCCCAAGTGCACAAATAATTTATTTAATTATTTGTTATATGTTATGTGTTGGTTGAAAACCCCACACGGGTCTTGGGATGATATTCACACATCTCCCTTGTGATTAGTTTTAAGAGTTATTTATTTGACGCTTATACAGTATTAATATTCACTTTGGATGTTTGGATGTTATTAATGATTTTTATCATTAGTGTTGAATACATTGCGGTGTTTGAAATCCATATAATTAAATTATATGGTAATTGTTGGGTCCCAATCCAATTTTGAATTAAAAGAATATTTTAATATAATATTCAGTTAAAGGAAATCAAATAATGGTTTTGATGTTTAAAGTTCAAAAGTTTTTATTATATGGGTTAAAAAGGTCACAATGAAAAGGGTTGAGTTAAAAATACGAAACGGGCCATGACACGAGGTTAAGCCCAACTTATGGGATAAGTCTGTCCGGAACCAACCGGCATATCCAACATCCATAAGTCACAGGCTTAATGTGGGAGGTCCGGCCCAGTATAAAATACAAATGAATAAGAAATTGAATTGGCCTATTTAATTTGTTTTCAATAGAAACACCGTTTTAACCCGAATGTGTTTATACATTTATTTTATTCATTTTAAAATGAATATTAAAAAGAATTGATTTATAAATTTAATATTTTGGAAATATTATTATTTTTAATATGATAAGAAAATAGAATATTCAAATTCGACTTTAAATTGAAAATGAAGTTAAAACTGTTTTATGGCGAATTTATAAATATTTTATAAAGTACGTTTTAAATAGAAATCGACGATATAATATATATTAAAAATATATATATATTTATATATATATATATATATTTAATGGCCTGAATAGAACGCGCCGCGCAGCGACTGTTCGCGAATTTCGACCATTAACTTTAAATGGACGTAACGGGAGATCCGACCGTCGGATTCTCCTAAAACCGGAACCGTCTGGTTCGTATCGAAAAGAGCTTTTCAATGAATATAAGAGTATTAAAATTTAACGGCTGGATTTGGAATTATGTCCAAATCAAATTTAGAAAAGGTCGCTACGGATGTAGTTCGGTGACCGTTATTGGAAACCGACTGTACGACCGATGATAAAATTATTAAAAATATGGAAATATTATGTAAAATCAAAATAAATGATTTAAAAGGAATTTAGATGAAAATTTCCGATAGTGAAGAGATAATTTTTTTTCTTCGATAAGAACTAGTTATTAACTAGAATAAATCTTATAATTAAGATTTAATAAAGTTCCAATAAATTAATATTTACTTGGAATTAAATAGAATAAATTGGATTTTTGGGTTTTCGTGAATGGTGTCTTAAATAACGCTGTTCTTAACCCCAGTTAAGATAAGAATAAATCTTTTAATTAAGATTATTAGAGTTTCAATTATATTTAATAATTTGAATAAAATGATTTGTGAATTGAGTTTATCGTGAACAATGTTTTTAAACGACATCTGTTCTTTAACTCAATTTACAGTGAGAATATAACTTGGAATTTATAAATCTTTTATTAAGATTTAATAGAAATTTTCCAAAGTAAAGTTTTCCAATTTAATATATTAAATTAGGATTGAATGGAATTTGATTTAATAATATTCGAGATAAGCTTCTGTAAAAGAAGGCCGTTAATATATATGGAATTTAAAAGGCTTTGCCGTTATTCCATTTACATTAATAGTCCGATACAGAAATTTATATCGATTATACATTGGTCTGATTTCTATGAAAATTCCATATTTAATGGAAGATGAATTTGAGTTTATCGTGAACAATGTTTTAAATGACATTAGTTTTTTAACTCAAATAAGGATAAGATTAATTTCTTAAAATTCAAATAATCATTAAATAATGATTTTGATATTTAAAACCAAATTGGAATTTTTAATAAATCTTTAAAAGAAAGATTTAAGAATAAAATTAAGAATTTATCTTTGATAGAATATTCTGAATTGGAATGAGGCGTTGATATGCTTTTGACAACACCTGATTTTTAAATTATAAAAATACGCAAGTTATTCGGAAAGACCGAGTTTAACCCACTCCGAATAATTACTACGACAATGAAGAGTCGAAGATGAAGACGGTACAAGACCGATGATCGTCATGTCGAATGGATGAGTTACCATTGACGCCCATGATTGGAGTAGCTACCTTGAAGGGTCTACAATGGTGGCCGACCGGACGTACGTGTTGATTGTCCGGACTCCGGTTTCATTCAGACCCAGAACGGACTTGTAAATGGATGCGTGTATGACGTTGAATTTCATTCCATGTACATTGATTTCTATTTGGTGTATATCTGTTTGGTGGTGGAGAATTTATTCTCTGCTTAACACCCTAGTGTATATTGATGGTTATCGATCGCATGGCGCGAATTGTCAATGTGGCACGCCAAGATGCAAATGATCAAGGCTTTTGTTGAAAAGCGATGCCTTGTGGTTGATAATCAAAGCATAGCCTGTTTAGGCGTAGCTTTGTGTATACCTTTACTTCACGAGCCTCACACACCGGTTTGAGTCTAAAACGGGAGAAGGGACTGCAGGGAGTGCACACTATATCTTTCTAGCTAGAGTAATGTCAGGGACCTACCAGCGCTGACATTATACTTATGTGGATGATGGATTATGAGGTACCTCGTGTTTTTATAGGCCGTTAGTGGTCATATTATAGGTCCAAAAGGACCGGGAAACGTGTGTTCAGGTATAACTAATCCACGACCCTTCGGAGTGGACCGACCCTGAAGAACCCATGGTTGCCCATAGGTGTGATCCTGGGGCATTTGCTAGAGTGTCTCGAATCGGTAAGGAGCTCCTCCCTAGCCTTGACTCATGATGGAAATCAAATCTCCAATACGACCCATGCGTCTTTGATTGTAGAACTAGTATGGCGACGTGATATATGGTACCCATGCCGTCTATGATTGATATTTATGATTGAAATGTTTTATTAAAACATATACACACTAATATTAAATCCGTTTTATCGTATCAAGCATTTTTTGACCATTATAAGGTAAAACCTTATCCTCCGGTTTGCGTTGCATTGTGTGATGGGACTTGGGTCTTATAGTGGTTTCATTTTTCTAAAAAATAGCTTAACGTTATTCGAACGATTTACTTTACTTATGCATTGGCAATCCAATGGAGTAAACCCGTTCCGCGTTAGCGGCGTGGTCCTGTGATTAGCCTTATCATTATATTAGTTTAGTTAAGATTTCTCATACCAGTCCCATGACTGACCTGTAGTTTGTTTCACTGGCAAACTCGGGTGCCCATATTTTTACCACACGGGCAGTCGAGTAGCTTGTTTTGCAGATATCTATTCTTTTAGCAAGATCCTGGATTGAAGCTTAAAGCTGTGTCTAGAGCATTTATAGTCTTCCGCTGTGTATTGTATTTATGTATTGTAATTTAACTTCCGCTGTATCATTCCTTTATTTGATGTACTTTGATATTCTGTACTCTGATGTAACATTATTGTAATGTCTATAAAAGTCTATTGTTATTTGTTCTTATGAATTGTATTTCCAAAGTTAACGTATGCGAGTTTTGATCGGTTTTGGTCGATTTTGCGATCGATTAAGTCCCGGCAAAATCCGTGCCGTTACAATAAAGTAATTAGTTATTAATTATAAATTTAATTATTTTTAATGTAATCCAATGCATAAATCACCGTATCTTTGTCATACAGTACAAAAATTCAAAAAATTCAGATCCGTTGGAATCACGGTGAAGAGCACTACACAATGAAACTGACCAGAATGAAAACGAAGCCAATGGGATTTTTTGCTAAATTAAACGATCGTTTAATTTATTATAAAAACAGAACTGAATTTCAGAAATAAAGAATGATGGAGTGGAACCCAATGTGAGAACTTCTTCTCACTAACTTATATTTTATCATGTTATTGTATTCATGTATAAAAATATATAGAATTGCCAGTATAGATTTTTATCAGTTTTAAACATTGTAAATTATATATGGTGCCTGTTAGCTCACCTCCCTCGCCCACAGATCATGGACGATTTAATTGACTATATTTTGTTTTGATTGTGATGCAGAAATGTTTAAAATATTAAAAATAATTTAATATTATTTTACGGTAGTTGAAATTAAATTATAAATATCTATTCATAATTTAAGCAGTGAAAATTGGCTAATTAGAAAAATAATCCAAATCGAATTAGAACTGGTTAAATTAATTAACCAATGATTATTTTGAATCGACTGTGTTGTTTGGAAACCCCACATAGGTCCGGGGATGATAATTTATTCACATCTCCTCTGAATTTAGTTATATGTCAATCGATTGATTGACCGACTGTGATAAGCGTTACTTAATTATTTAATGCTTATACAGTAGTAAATTACACTCTGGATGTGAATTGACTGTTTAATAGCTGCTTATCACCATTGTTAAATACATGCGATGTATGAAATCCATATAATTAAAATTATATGGTAATTGATTGAGTCTGGTTCCAATTCAGAAATAACAAATATTTTAAAATAATATTCAATAAAGAATTAAAATATGATTTTGGTGTCCGACTTTGGATGGACACGAAAATATTGGAATATATGAAGCCGAGTAAGTAGCTAAACACCATTTTTACTCGAACGGGTTTTATAAATCAATTTTATTCATTTTATAACGAATGTGAAAAAGGAAAGGGTTTTCAAAATCAGATATTTTGAAAATATTATCATTTTAATATTATAATGATATGGAATATTCAATTTTGATTTAAAATTGAAAATGAAGTTGAAATCGTTTTAAAAATGAATTAAAAACGATTTATAAAATACGGTTTAAATGGAAATCGACAATATATATATATATATATATATATATATATATATATTTAAATGTCTTGAAAGAACGTGCCGCGCACCGACCGTTCGTGAATTTCGACCATTAAATTCAAATTGATGTAATAGGAGATCCGACCATCGGATTCTCCTAAAACCAAAACCGTTGGGTTCATATCGAAAACAGCTTTCAAATGGTAGTAAGAGATTTTAAATCTAACGGTTAGATTTTAAAATATGTCCAAATTAGTTTTGGAAAAGGTCGCTGTAAATGCAGTTCAATGACAGTATATGGAAATCGACTGAAATGGCGATATTAAAATCATTAAAAATAGGAATAAATTATATAAAACCATAGTTACTGATATGAAAAGAGCTTGGATGAAATATTCCATATTTTTAAAGATAGATGATGTTTTTATCAGAATGAACTAGTTAAAAACTAGAATTGAGAACTGAAAGGAATTGAAATGGTTTTAAAATAGCCAAAGTTTTCCCATAAATAAATTGAAATGGATTTGAATGGAAATAATCTTCGGAATATTTTGATATTGGATTCCATCATTATACGGATATTGTTGAGGAATTTGGATGATATATATATCGTTATTCTCAATACAATATTTGTGGGTTTCAGAATTTGATATTGAATATAAGCTGATATAATTTCTATTCAGAGCCTTGTATTTAATATCAAATTGGATTTTGGGTTTGTCGTGAATGGTATCTTAAATAACACTGTTCTTAAACCCAATCTTGAAAAGAATAAATCTTTCAATTAAGATTAATGAAGTTCTCCAATTATATTTATTAATTGGGATTAAATGGAACTTGATTTTGGGTTCGTTGTGAACGATGTTTCAAATGACATTTGTTCTTTAAACCAATTAACAGTGAAGATATGATTCGGAATTTATAAATCTTTTTATTAAGATTTAAAGGAAATTTTACAAAGAAAAGGTTTCCAATTTAATATATTAAATTGGAATTGAATGGAATTCGATTTGATAATAATCGAGATGAGCTTTTGTGAAGGAAGACTGGTACTATGTATGGAATTTAAAAGGCTATGCCGTTATTCCATTTATATTATTAGTATGATACGGAAATTTATACCATATATATTACTAGTAAGATACGGAAATTTATATCGATTATATGTTGATCTGTTTTCCGTGAAGATTCCGTAGTTAATGGAAGGTGATTTGGGTTTATCGTGAATTGTGTTTTAAATTACATTGGTTCTTTAACCCAATTAAAGATAATATTAATTTTTTTAAAGTTGAATGATCATAAAGTAACGATTTTAGAGATTAAAACCAAGATGGAGTTTTAATGAATCTTTAATTAGATTGGAAAGTGAATGAGATAATTAAATTTATCAAACAAAAGAAATGATCGAGAATGGAGTACCACCAGTTTTACTCCAAGAGATAGTTAAATCTTTAACTAGATTTGAACGTGAAATGGTAATTAAATTTACTGATAACACCGTGGGTGTTAGATATGGAGTACTGCCAGTTTTGCTCCATGGGATGAATAGGTTGGGATTGGAAAATAAAATAAATGATTACTTCGGTAAGGCTCGATAATCCCGACTAGTTAATAAACCTTAAATTGGTTTAGAATTGTTAAAAGATATAATAAATTTTTTTTTGAAATTGATATCCAAAGGAAGATTTAAGAATATGTTTAAATGAACTTATCTTTGATATAATTAATGGGAACCTTTCCCTAAAAATGTGAATATTTGAATAAAAGAATATTCTGAATTGGAATGAGGTGTATGATGTGTTTTTTTATAGTACTTGATTATTGATTATAAAATACGCGAGTTATTCGGGAAGACCAGGTTTATCCCATTCTGAATAACTTGTACCACGACTAAATGTCGACGATGAAGACGGTGGTTGAAGACCGGAGATCTTCACATCGTATGGATGATTACTGATGTCCTGATTGGGCTGATCCCCCGAGACAAGGTAATAAGTGGTGATCGTCCAAACGTACTTGGAGATCGACTGGATATGCGAGGACCTCTCTCCTGTATTGGACATATGGGACGGGGAATAAGGTGCCCCAGGTTCCGTTCAGACCTAGAACGGACTTGTAAATGGATGTGTGTCTGACATTGGATTTCATTTTGTGTTGATTGATTTCTATCAAATATATATCTGTTTGGTGGCGGAGAATTTATTCTCTTGCTTAACACCCTTCTCTGAGACATACGAGCTTAGAGGTTATATATTGATAGACATCAGTTGCATGGCGTGAATTATCAATATGGCATGCTGAGATGTAAATGATCAAGGCTTTTGTTGAAAACAAGATTCTTGTGGATGATGATCAAAGCACAGCTTTAATTAGCATAGCTTTGTGTATAGCGTTAATTCGCGAGCCTCACACCCCGGTATGAACCAGAAATGGGAGAGGACAGCAGGGAGGACGTGCATTTCTTTCTAGCTAGGAGTGATGTCATGGTATTGATCCCAGACATTTTACCCATGTGGTTGTTGGAAAGTGAGGTACCTCAGATTTGAGTCCCTAGTGGCTCTTAATATTGGTCGACATACTGACCCGATTTTATGCCCCATAGGGCAGGGAAACGTATTGTTTAGGAATTGTCAATCCACTAAAGTAAGTGTGGACCAGCTCTGCCGCTCTAGGTGCTGTTGCGACTGAGTCCTCCTGAGGCACGGGCTAGAGTGTCTCGAATTCGGTAGGGAATATCTCTTGCCTTGGTTCATGATGGAAGTCCAATTTCCAGTACGCGACTTTTCGGTTTTAGTTGTAAACCTATACGATGACATAGTGGCATGGGACGCTCATGTCATCTTTGATTGATACATTTATATTTGAAGTTGTTTTGACACTATGCACTTATAGTAATATCAAAATGATTTGTTTTAAACGTACCAAGCATGTTTGGCTATTATAAGGGAAAACGCTATCCTTCGGCTTGCGTTGCATTGTGTGATGGGACTTGAGTCTTATAATAGCTTCATTTTTCCAAAAAGGCATTGCGTTGTTTTATTTTAAACAGAAATTCATATGGCGTAAACCCGTTCCGTTTTATACGGCGTGGTCCCGTGATTTCCTAACTTTTAAAGTAAAGATTTAATAACTGTTTTAGTTCTCACACTAGTCCCATGACTGACCTGAAGTTTATTGTTTTAACCTAAACTCTATGTGCCCTTATTTTCCACACGGGCAGCTAGTAGTTTTGGTTTTTCATAGATACTTCTTTCACAGAATCCTATATTACAGCTGGAGCTATATTCAGAAAGCTTTGTATCCGTGTATTTCTTTCAGTTGTGCATTGTACTAATGTATTATTTTACCACTGCTTTGTAATTTAAAACTCTGATATTTTCCTCTGTAAATTATTTATTCATACTTTAATATCTTGTACTCTGATGTAATTGTTGTAATTGCAATAAAATGTTCTATTATTTGTGTTCTGATGCATCGTGTTCTCAAAGCAATCTGGGCTTTCCCATAAGGGGGATTTCGGGTCGTTATAGTTTGGTATCGGAGCATTGGTTTACAAAGCTCAAAGAACAAGGCACATTAGAACCAATTGAAAGAATTCAATAGAGATAGGATTAGTAATATCCTATAAGAACAACTCGTTAGAAATAGGGTTAGTAACACCCTAAAATGAGTTCCAAAGAGTATTATTTCTGAAAAAAAATTAATTTTAAAAAAAATGTATCTTATTATGCGTATTTGAATACTTTATTTTATATTGACTTTGGAAAATCTAGTATAAGAAGATTCTGATTATATGTCTGACGAGATAAATATACTGCGTAGATATAGAAACACACTCTAGTCGCCCGGAGATGATTCTGATGATAGCGATCGCATCATCAGCTTTTATGTTCGAGTTTCGAAGGTGGATATATATATATTTCGAGAACCAAAACATAGTTAGAATTTATTGTTTGTGAATTGACACTGAAAACTGGATTTTGGAGTATATATTAAAGTTATATGATTGAAAATTTAACCAACTAATTGATTGCTAGTTGTGATGTGTGATTATTAGTATAACTAATAAAAATATTGGAATGATAATTAATTTAACCAATATGAGAATGAATGATAAATTAAGCCAAATCGAATCAAATCTTGAACTGAATTGAAAATTGATTGGAATTGCATACATGTACATAATATATGTGTGAACAGGTCATAGCATGGAAGCTAAGAAGAGAAATAAAATTGTATGCACGACAAATAGGTACATGTTTACTATATTCATTGGATTTGATGATTTTATGAGCCGATTGGCTAGCCAGTTGGCCTTTTCGTTTTCTTTTGGATTGATGAGGGCCCTTCGAGGCAAGTTGTGGTTTTACCGATCAGCCCGTACAAAGGAGGTTATGGCGAAAATTTTCAAAAATTTAGGGTGTTAGCCAAATTTTCCAGAAATTAGAAAATTCTTAGAGACCGAAAAGTTGAAGAATGGAAGCCAGAATGAAAGTTGAGTTGGTTAGTTAAACAACTTTCAGCTCCGTTCTTTTTCGAGGACGAAAAGATTTTAAGTGGGGGAGATTGTAACAACTAGGAATTTTTGAATCAATTTAAAAATTTTATTTTAGTTATTTTAATGGATTTTGAATATTTAAAATGATTTATTTTAAATAAAAATGACTAAAAATTTATTTAAAACAAAATTAGAATGTATAAGTTTAAAATTTAATTAAAATGAAGTAGAAATGGTGCGGTAGTTTGAAAATTTGATTTCTAATTTCAATTGATTGTACAGAATTCAAAATAAATCAGAATTGGACGAAATAAAAAATGTTAGAATCTATTTAACTATATCTTTCTAATCAATGTAAACAAACTGAGATTTCACTTTATAAATTGTAAATTATGTCCAGTTTAGAATTGGTAATAGTCGCTATGGAATTTATATATACATTAATATAAAATATAGCCTTAAAAAATAGCCATTTTGCAAACGACCTCCTTTTTCGATAAAACCACTTTTGTTGGATTTGGAATGTCAATATATTGTAGGTTCAGAATTTCAGAATTTTTGGAATTAATATGTGAGCGCAGTGAATTTAAATGTGTTTTGAAATTTCAGTTTGAATTTAATCGACTGAAAAGGGCCATTTTTCAAACGGACTCCAAATTCGACGAAATTAGTTTTGTTAGGACCGTATCGTCTAAACATAGCTAGATTTATTTTTCTGTAATTTTTGGAGTCAATATGTCGCCCCGGTAAATTAGAATGTATGTTTACTATAATGACCCGAACTTCCCCGGTCTTCGAAGAGAAGAGAAATAACGGATTGTTTGAAAACATGACAAATCAGGACGCAAACAGAAGAACATTTCATTGCTTATTACAACAATTTACATCAGAGTACAAGAATATAACAAAGTATAAATAAATATTATACATTCGATAATTATCATAGATTTATATTATACTGCCGCGGAAAAATAATACATAACACAACCGAAAGAAATACACGGATACAGAGCTTTCTGAGTATAGTTCTAGTTGTAAATCCAGGATTCTGGAAAAAAAATCTCTGAAAAACCAAAACTACTAGCTGCCTGTGTGGAAAATAAGGGCACCCAGAGTTTACGTTAAAACAATAAACTCTAGGTCAGTCATGTGACTGGTGTGAGAACTAAAACAGTTATTAAACTTGATTTTTAAAGTAGGGTAATTCAAAGGACCACGCCGTATAACACGGAACGGGTTTTCTCCGAAGAATACCAGTGCATAAAACAAATAGCGCAATGCTTTTTGGAAAAATGAAGCTATTATAAGACCCAGGTCCCATCACACAATGCAACGCAAGCCGGAGGATAGGGTTTTCCCTTATAATAGCCAAATATGCTTGGTACGTTTAAAAGAAATTATTTTGATAATACTATAAATGTATAGTGCATTTAAAACACTTTCAAATATAAATGTAACAATCCAAGATGGCATGGGTACCATCTATCATGTCGCCATACTAGTTTTGTAACTAAAACCGAAAGGTCGTATTGGAAATTGGATTTCCTCAGGAGTTGAGGCAAGAGATTATCCTCACCGGCTTCGATACACTCTAGCAAATGCCTCAGGGTCACACACAGCGATCCCTTGGATCTTTAGGGCCGGTCCACACTTAGCGGATTAGTTATACCTGAACACACATTTCCCGGTCCTATCGGACCTAAATCCATTGGCTCTGTAGTAACCGATATATCCGAAGCGCCTCGTATTCCAACAACCACATAGGTCAAAACATATAAATGTCTGGGATCCATACCATGACACCACCCATAGCTAGAAAGAAACGTCGTGCACTCCCTGCAGTCACGATCTCGTTTTTGACTCATACCGAGGTGTGTGGCTCGCGAATTAACGCTATACACAAAGCTATGCCACACAGGCCGTGCTTTGATCATCAACCACAAGACTTTGCTTTTCAATAAAAGCCTTGATCATTTTCCACTCAGGCATGCCACACAGGCAATTCACGCTATGCGACTGATGTCTATCGATATATAACCTCTGAGCTCGTACGTCTCAGAGAAGGGTGTTAAGGAAGAGAATAAATTCTCCGCCACCAAACAGATATATATTTTATAGAGATCAATCAACACAGAATAAAATCCAATGTCAGACACACAGTCCATTTACAAGTCCGTTCTGGGTTTGAATGAAACCGGCACCTTACTCCTCGTCCCATATGGCCAATACAGGAGAGAGGTCCTCGCATATCCTGTAGATCTCCATGTTCGTCTGGACGATCACCACTTATTACCTTGTCTTTGGTGTACAACCCAATCAAGACATCAATAATCATCCAAACGATGTGAAGACCTCCAGTCTTTAACCACCGTCTTCATCGTTGACTTATCATCGAATCAGTTTTTCAGAATGGGTATTGTGACGATCCCAAAACCCCGTAACACGGTGTTAAGGATAATCATTGGAATATAACACATTAATCATCATTAGCAGATCACAGATAATAGCATAAACAAAAAATAGAATAATTTACACACATATGACAGCGGAATCATATAGATATCATCACATCAGAGAACACGGTACAGGATACAACTTAGTGCATAATGATACATAATCAGTCACCATCGCCTGAGGCGGAATCATACATAAAGAGTACATAAAATAAATATCAGTCTACATCGCCAATGGCGGAATCATAATATAGATACAATAATGGCGGAGAAAATCTAAGTCAGCACGGTGTAGTCAAGCCTCGCCATGAGCCAAAAGTGCATCAGAAACCTGTAACTAGGCTGCCCGTGTGAAAATGAGGGCACCCGAGTTTGCAAGGTGAAACAAACTACGAGTTAGTCATGGGACTGGTATGAGAAATCTACTTAACTTATTAACAACAATAATAAGGCAAATCAAAGGACCACGCCACTTTCGCGGAACAGGTTTACTCCAATGAGTGCTAGTGCATGAAATAAAGTAAATGATTAAATCATCGTAATGCTTTTTGAAAAATGAAGCCATTATAAGACTCAGGTCCCATCACACAATGCAACGCAAGCCGGAGGATAGAGTTTTACCTTATAATGGCCAAAAATGCTTCATACGTATAAAACAAAAGTGTTTGATATTATTACTAGTGCATATATGTTTCAAAAGCAAATTCAATCATAAATATCAATCCTAGGCGGCATAGCTACCATCTACTATGTCGTCATACTAGTAATACAATCACATTCGCATATTTCGTATTGGAAATTGGATTCCTTCATGAGTCGAGGCAAGGGGCAAGCTCCTCTTCGTTCGAGACACTCTAGCAAATGCCTCGGGACCGCACACAGCAATCCCTGGATCCTCCAAGGCCGGTCCTCCCTTACTTTTGAGGATTAGTTATTCCTGAACACACGTTTCCCGGTCCTTACAGACCTATAATCGAGGCGCCTCGTATTCCAACAACCACACAGGTGAAAAGTAGATATAAATGTCAGGGCTGGGAGGTCACTGACACCACCATAGCTAGAAAGAAACGTTGTGCACTCCTTGGGTCCTTCTCCCATTTTTGACTCATACCAGGGTGTGAGGCTCACGAATTCACGTTATACACAATGCTACGTCACACAGACCATGCTTTGATCATCAACCACAAGACTTTGCTTTGCAACAGAAGCCTTGATCCTACGCCACTCAGGCGTGCGACACAGGCAATCCACTCCATGCGACTGATTTCGATCAATACATAACCTCTGAGCTCGTACGTCTCAGAGAAGGGCGTTAAGCAAGAGAATAAATTCTCCGCCGCCAAACATATATATATTTAACAGAGATCAATCAGCACAGAACAAAATCCAATGTTAGACACACAGTCCATTTACAAGTCCGTTCTGGGTCTGAACGAAACCGGAGGCACCAATTCTTCGTATATCCGTACAATCAACAGTATGTTTGGACGGCTACTACTTCAGCTCCTTCATGGTAGCTACTCCAATCACGAGCATCAGTAGCGCCCATCCATCCAATGTGAAGATCGTCGGTCTTCAACCGTCTTCGACTCTTCGACTTCTCAACGTCGATCGATTATTTGAAATGAGATAAACTCGGCCTTTTCAAATAATCCACGTATATTTAGATTTTCAAATCAATTTATCACATGGTTGGACTATTCAACATTCACATTTCAGTTCTTTAGTTACAATCTTCGTGTTAAATACATTCAACCATCACATATCAAGCAAACACAACGAAATTGGTTTATTTTCACTCTATATCATCTATCGTATTTTATAACAATATATCGCCATTTTTATTTATTTTAAAACGGCCATATTTAATTAAACGACGTTTCAGGTCGTGCCGATGCACTAACGCTGTTTTTCACTAATTTTGTTTTACACATATCTGAAAATCTAACCGTTGGATCTTCACAAATTTGGTATCATTAGGAAGGTCATTTTAAAACGAATCCAACGGTTTCAGTTTTGGGAAAATCCGACGGTCGGATATTCCACACTAGTCGTTAGAAGTTACGATTTCAATTTACGAACTACAGCGTCGTTAATCGATTTAATTTAATTATATTTATATATATATAAATATAATCGTTTCTGGCGCTGTTTTTCTTCAGATTTGAATTAAACATTCCAGACAATCCAACCGTCGGATCTTCACAAATTTGGTGCTGTTGGAAAGATATTTCCAAGGCGAACCCAATGGTTGCGGTTTCGGGAAAATCCAATGGTCGGATTTCCCGCACTAGTCGTTTGAAATCACGGTTTCAAAACGCGAACTGCACGGCCAAGTTTCGTTTAAATTTTATTTATATTTATATATTTATATAAATATAGTTCATTCGAAAATTCCTATATCGTTTTCACTTCAATTATTTCATTAATGCCGTTAAATTTTGGAAAATTTCTCCATAACCTCCTTTGTACGGGAAGGGCTGGGAAAATTCCCAAATAGCCACACGGGCGTCTCATGTCAAAAAGAAAAAGAAAAAGCCAAGCGGCTAGCCAACAGGCTCATAAAATCATCACCCAAACAAAACAGTAAATGTGTACCTATTTGTCGGGCACAAAATTTTATTCCTCTTCTCTAGCCCCTTTGCTATAACCTGTTCAATGAATATGCATGTACATATATACAATTTTTATCACTTATCATTTTCCATTCAACTTCATATTTTATTTACTTTGGTTTAAAAATACCATTCATTCTAATGTTGCATGCATAGGCTAAAATCATATCATTAGCTAATTAATGTATATTTCAACTCATGCATATTTATTTGAACAAGTGGCTATTTTTAACACTTGACATTTCAAAGATGATAATTTTGGCAAACTAAAATAGATTTCAACACATGACTATTTTATTTAGTTCCTATGGATGTTAAAAATAATATTTCATTCACAAATATTTATTTCAACGTCCGCATATCTTTAGCATATCACATAGATGATAAAAATGAAAATTTTATCATTTAAAATATTTATTCGACAAATGGATGTTTTCAACACTTCATAGTTTCAATAAAAATGTAATTTTTATTGTTCAATCTTTTTATTCAACACATGAATTTTTCCACTACACACACTTCTCAACACATGAGCATTTCCATACATGGATATTTTATTTATGTTGTTCCTATAAGAAAGATAGAATTTTTATTGTTGAAACTATTTATATATAAGGCGAATATTTTTCATACTTCATATATATTATAAAAAGGTGATTTTTATTGTTTAGACACTTCATTCATTCACAAATGAATTTAATTTTCACACATCACTTTTCAACACATGAACATTTCCACACATGGATATAGTTTCAACATATGACTTTAATTTCAATGCATGAAGATAATTTCAACATATGAAAATAATTCTAACACATGAATATTATTCAAAATTTCGGCAGCATAACGGCAGGGTAGTTAAAACCGGCACCGTCCCTAGTACGGCTCCTCGCTCTACCTTAAAACCTCGCGGTTTTTGACAATGGGGATTCATGCATCTAATTCGCACGCATGCGGCATGTTTTATTTTTATTTCCACAAATATTTCCAATTCATTTCAATCACCAATGGGTATTTTTAAACCACAACCAAACAATATCAACCACAAACAATTATTCAACCACTCGTATTTTTCATCCAATATTTCACATCAATTCACAACAATAAATATCATCCATGGTTTGTGGACGAGGGGAGTATATGTATATATATATATATATATTATAGCTATATTTCACTTGCATTTCAACACATATATCAATTATTCTATGCATATACAATTCATACTTCGCTTATATAGCTTACACCACGCATGTACATGAAGTATACAACACGTGTGTAATTTATATTTCGCTTATATAATTTATACACAACATTTTCCATTCAAATTCATTTAATTTAGATTTCTCACATTGGTTTTCGGAGTGTTAAAAATCGTAGATGACTCAGAAAAACCGCGGCTTCTTCTATGTGGTAGAGAGCTTCTTTGCGGTCCCGGTGTTTCCTGTTTCATCGAATTTCGTCAACACACCAAAAAGATATGATTTTTCAAAGTTCAAACATCAAAAAGGACTCACCTTTCACGATGGTTCAAAACTAGGTCTTCGATTTGCACTCAAACCGTGAAGCGATGCGAGGATCGGGCTACACGACGTCGAAGAGGGAGGTGCAGGCTTCTCGGCGCCGGCGGTGGGGTCCCCTGCGCGGCCTGAGGAGAGCTTGGCGGAGGTCCAAAGGCGCTGCCTTTGTGGAGGTGGTTCGCACGATTTACACAACGATAAAATCCAATATAGGTATGGATTTGTAGAGGAAGGAACGAGCTTCGAAATGGATCCAAGAACGCTCGATTTCGTTGAGAATCGGAAGAGAAATCGAAGAGAGAAGTTTGGGAGCAATTTCCGCTGTGCGCGCCTGATGATAGGGGAGAGAGAAAGTGATTTGGGGGAATGTGATTGGCCAGGTTTATTTTTATATATATTTAATTTCAAAAATCCGAAAATACCCCTTGTCTCATACGAACCCCAATGCAAACCCAACGACTGTCGTCCCCAGCTAAATACCCCCATTCCGAACACAATGGGATATGTTTCGTTGGCCAATTCGACTGTTAAAGTCAGTTATTTTTCAAATTAAAGTATAAAACATTTAATTTTCAATTTGAACGTACATTTCAATTTGCCAGGGCAACAAACTGATTCGAAAAATTCCAGAAAAATAAATCTAGCTATGTTTCGACGCTACGGTCCCAACAAAACTAGTTTCGTCGAATTCTGAGATCGTTTGAAAAATGGCCATTTTCTGGTCGATCCGATTTAACAGAAATTGACCAAACACATTTTCTTTTTCCACGCTCACATACTAGCTTCAAAAATTATGAAATTTGAAACCTAACAATAATTTGACATCCCGGACCCAACAAAAGTGCTTTCGTCGAATTCCGAGGTCGTATGCAAAATATCAATTTTCCAGGGCTATATATTCTATATAGCGAACTTTCTGAAAATTCATTCGTCCATAACTTTTGATTCTCGTTATGAAATTTCGATTTTTCAGATTTGTTAGAAAGGTATTGATAAATAGATTTAAATATTTTTGGTTTCGCTAAAATCCGTTATATTTTCCACCGTGCACAGTCAGTCAAAGTTTGAATTCAAATTTCCAAACTGACTCACTATTTCTAATTCACTATTTTATTGAAATATTCTATTTCAATTGTTCAAATTCCTTTGAAATCACCAATTTAAATATTTTAAATTGGCTCGTATTTTTTGGGTTATTACAATCTCCCCCACTTAAAACTTTTCGTCCTCGAAAAGGAAACAACAGTAAAGTAGGAAACAAAATGTAAATGCAAAGTATTGTAAAGGTACCTTGCACCGGAGTTAGTCAGAGATGTCCACTCTGCATTTGGGGTAGGCTTACTTAATGCTTTCCTTAGTCTCCCAAGTACAGTCTCTAGGATCACTGCTCCACTGCACTTTAACTAAATGAACCTTTTTGCTTCTTAGTTCTCTAGTTTCTTTGCGAACAATCTTTAATGGCTCTCTTCTGAGTGCTAATTCTGGAGTTATGTCTATATCCTGTTGCATTGCTTGTTCTACAACAAGATCCGGATCATGCACATGTCTTCTAAATTGAGATACGTGAAATACATCATGCACTCCAGGCAACCAATCTGGTAATTGAACCCTATAAGCAAGAGTTCCAATTCGTTCGAGTATAGGAAAGGGACCAATAAATCTCGGTGCCAACTTCCCAGTTTTGCCAAATCTGATTACTCCTCTCATCGGAGAAACTTTCAAATAAACATGGTCACCAACAGCAAATGTCAAATCTCTTCTTCTAGAATCTGCATAACTTTTATGTCCGCTTTGCGCGGTTCTCAACCGCTTTTTGATGAAGTCGACTTTATCAGATGCTTTCCTAATCATATCGGGTCCTAACACAAGTCTGTTGCCAGGTTCTACCCAACATGCTGGAGATCTGCACGGTCTGCCATATAATGCTTCAAATGGCGACATTCCCAAACTTGCTTGATAGCTATTGTTATATGAGAATTCTGCCATATGCAAGTGATCTTCCCATGACCCACCAAAATCAATTATACAAGCCCGTAATAAATCTTCTAGAATTCTATTCACCCGCTTAGTTTGGCCATCTATTTGAGGGTGATAAGCGGTGCTCATATTCAGTTTCGTTCCCAATTCTGTCTGGAAAGCCTCCCAGAATTTGCTAGCAAATATCGGGTCTCTATCACTGACTATGCTGATGGGAATTCCATGCAGCTTAACGATTTCTTTGAAATATATCGGTGCTAGACTTTGAGCGGTTCTATTGGATCTGACAGGTATAAAATGGGCAGTCTTCGTGAAGCGATCTACGATTACCCAAATGCTGTCATTACCTTTCCTGGTTCGCGGCAAACCATCTATGAAATCCATGGAAATCTGTTCCCATTTCCAACCTGGGACTTCCAACGGTTGCAACAATCCAACTAGCTTCTGTTGGTCGCTCTTGACCAATTGACAAGTAGGGCATCTGCTAACATACAAAGAAATATCCCTCTTCATTGCCCTCCACCAGAAAGTGCGTTTGATATCGTGGTACATTTTACTCACACCAGGATGGATGCAAAATTTGGATTTATGGCATTCGTCTAGCACTTCTCTTCGAAGGCCTGGAATATTTGGAATGCAAATCCTTTTATTTAACCTGAGAACCCCCTTATTGTCAATGCGGAAACTTGTGGTTTCACCTTCCTTGACCCTCTAACTGATTCTCTGAATGAATTCATCGTCTTTTTGAAGGGCTGAAATCTTATCAATCAATCCAGGCGTAATTATAAGATTGGCAATGATTGCGGTTTTTCTACTAAGCGCATCCGCTACAACATTTTCCTTCCCCAAAGTATACAGGATATCAAGATCGTACGCTGCAAGAAATTCTAGCCAACGCTGCTATCTCAAATTTAGATCTTTCTGGGTATATAAATACTTCAATGATTGATGATCTGTGTACCGTATAAATTTCTTGCCCAATAAATAATGCCTCCAGATTTTCAACGCAAAAACGATAGCTAACAACTCAAGATCATGAGTCACATAATTCTTCTCATGTGGTTTCAGTAGGCGGCTTGCATAAGCGACTACTTGGCCTCTTTGCATTAACACTGCACCAAGACCTCTAATAGAAGCATCTGTCCAAACTGTTAAATCCTGATTGCCATCAATAATGGTTAACACTGGAGCAGTTGTCAGTTTCGATTTCAATTCCTGGAAAGCTTCTTCACAGTCGGAAGTCCACTTAAACTTCTCATGCTTCTTCGTGAGCTTCGTTAACGGACCGGATATCTTCGAAAAATCCTTAACGAACTTTCGATAATAACTAGCCAACCCCATAAAACTTCTAACTTCTGTGGGAGTAGTGGGTTGTTTCCAGTCTTGAATCGCTGTTATTTTGCTTGGGTCAATAGAAATTCCTTTCTCTGAAACGACATGGCCAAGAAATTTCACTTCTTCTTGCCAGAAGACACATTTAGAGAATTTGGCTTTGAAGACGTTCTTCCTTAGAATCTCCAATACTTGTTCTAAGTGTTTTTCATGCTCAGGTTTTGATTTGGAGTAGATTAAAATATCATCAATGAATACGAGGACAAATTTATTCAGAACTCCCCTGAACAATCTATTCATTAGATCGACAAAGTATGCTGGAGCATTGCACAGGCCGAACGGCATTACTAACCATTCATAAAATATGTCAGGACCTCTGAAAGCTGTCAAAGGAACACACTCTTCTGCTATTCTCAATTGATGAAAACCTGTAGCTAGGTCCATTCGGGAAAATACTTTCGCCCCATTCAATTGGTCTAGCAAATCATCGATGCGGGGTAATGGATACTTGTTTTTGAGCGTCTGTTTGTTGAGGTCTCGGTAATCAATGCATAATCGAAGAGTACCGTCTGACTTTGGGACAAACACAACAGCTGCACCCCTATTAGAAAAGCTAGGTCTGATTAGACCCTTCCACAACAGTTGATGAGTTTGATCGCCTAATTCCTCTTTTTCCTTCGGAGTCATTCTGCGAATTGGATGTACCACTGGTCTGGCATTGGGAATTAGATCGATTCGGAATTCTATTTCTCTTTGCGGAGGTAAGTTTTCAACTTCTTCAAACACATCCGCATAGTTTCTTACAATCGGAATTTTTTCCAAGGAAGTGGGGATAACTTCTAATGCCGACCAAAATTCTTCTCTATTTGGATTCGAACCATGACAGGGTACCGTAATATATCCAAGCTTCGTTCGAATTTTAACGATTCTTTCTGCACAATTCACTTTGGCTTCGTATTTCGTTAACCAATCCAGCCCGAGAATGATATCGAATTCGGGGAAATCCATAACGATTAAATCAAAGGGAAACTTGTATCGAGAAAAAGAAGCAGGTACTTTACAATATGAACTGAGAATGAGAGATCCTCCTATCGGATTATGTACACCAACCAAATCTTTAAGCTTTCGTTGTTTTAACTTTAATTTGTGCACTGTGTTTCTAGCAATAAAACTACGCGACACACCCGTGTCAAATAATACAGAAACAGGAATATTTTTAATTGTAAGGGTACCTCCCAACACATCGGGTTTACCTGCTCCATCGGAAGCAGCTGGCGGGCTCGACCCGTCATACACGTGAGCTACTGTGGCCTTCTTCAGCAAAGGACAGTCTTTGACTAGACGATCGGTCTTGCGGCAATTAAAGCAGGAGCGAGGGTTCTGAGAACCTTGGCTTGAACATTGCGAATTTGTCTTCTGCCTCTTCGGGGCTGCGCACACATTAGAGTAGTGCCCCCACTTTGCCACAGTTAAAGCAGCTTCCTCTTGGATGATTCCCTGTCTGAGGTTTTGAAGATGCTGCTTGGCTTGACTCAGCTTGATTCGCAGCAGGCTTGCGTTTGTTCCCGGCTTGGCTTCTAGCGCGATCCTGCTCCAGATGCTGATGGTCTAGGTCTTCGTAGTTGCATGTCATTTCCACCAGTTCATTAAATTCCAACTTGACATGGGCCATGGCTCTATCATGATACTGTCGCTTTAGCCCAAGGATAAACCTCTTATTTTTGGACTTTGCAGTGGCGACGAGCTCCGGAGCATAGGGCGACAACAGTGTAAATTTATTCAGATAATCCTGCACGGAAAGATCCCCCTGCTGGATGTTGAAGAAGTCATCGTGCATTCGTTCTAGTGCTTGTTCTGGGACATATTTCTCCTTGAAGAGTTCTTTGAATCCATCCCATGTTCTTCCAGCTTCTCTATTCCCGGCGGTGAGAGATTCCCACCATAGTTCAGCTTGTTCCTGCATAAGCCAGACGCCCATAATAGCTTTATCTTGGTCTCCAAGCCTTAGGCCTTCAAGAATTTTCTCACATGTTTTGAGCCATGCAAGGGCCTCTATTACTGTGCCAGTTCCCGAGAAGGTCTTGCCTCCTAAGTTTTTATATCTCTTAGCTACGCGGTCCAGCTCGAAGTATTGAGCGGCCGAAGGTTGTATCAAAGGTCCTTCTTGAACTGGGGCTTCTCCCTGCCCTCTGCCACGGCCGGCACGGCCTCCTCTAGCGGCGGCTGCTCTGGTTGCCATTTTTCAAATTCTGTATAAGCAAGAAAAGAGTCAGCTAACAGAAATGATAGTTTATTGCTTGATTAAGCAGAAAATTTATGGAAAGATAACGATGGACTGACGAAATTGTTTTTGCTATTCTGCTCGGCTCATTCTAGGACTTTACTAGTCCTATCTCTAATGAGCGACTCGCCTTAGAATACTACTGATTCTATTTTGATGAAATGTTTAATGTGTTAGACTCCAGAACTAAGGTTAACCGAAGCTCTGATACCAGCTGTGACGATCCCAAAACCCCGTAACACGATGTTAAGGATAATCATTGGAATATAACATATTAATCATCATTAGCAGATCACAGATAATAGCATAAACAGAAAATAGAATAATTTACACACATATGACAGGGGAATCATATAGATATCATCACATCAGAGAACACGGTACAGGATACAACTTGGTGCATAATG
Source organism: Allium sativum (assembly GCA_030737875.1). NCBI lineage: Eukaryota > Viridiplantae > Streptophyta > Magnoliopsida > Asparagales > Amaryllidaceae > Allium > Allium sativum. Next base: position 799,562,301 of record CM060922.1, read on the forward strand.
ATACATAATCAGTCACCATCGCCTGAGGCGGAATCATACATAAAGAGTACATAAAATAAATATCAGTCTACATCGCCAATGGCGGAATCATAATATAGATACAATAATGGCGGAGAAAATCCAAGTCAGCATGGTGTAGTCAAGCCTCGCCATGAGCCAAAAGTGCGTCAGAAACCTGTATGTAGGCTGCCCGTGTGAAAATGAGGGCACCCGAGTTTGCAAGGTGAAACAAACTACGAGTCAGTCATGGGATTGGTATGAGAAATCTACTAAACTTATTAACAACAATAATAAGGCAAATCAAAGGACCACGCCACTTTCGCGGAACGGGTTTACTCCAATGAGTGCTAGTGCATGAAATAAAGTAAATGATTAAATCATCGTAATGCTTTTTGAAAAATGAAGCCATTATAAGACTCAGGTCCCATCACACAATGCAACGCAAGCCGGAGGATAGAGTTTTACCTTATAATGGCCAAAAATGCTTCATACGTATAAAACAAAAGTGTTTGATATTATTACTAGTGCATATATGTTTCAAAAGCAAATTCAATCATAAATATCAATCCTAGGCGGCATAGCTACCATCTACTATGTCGTCATACTAGTAATACAATCACATTCGCATATTTCGTATTGGAAATTGGATTCCTTCATGAGTCGAGGTAAGGGGCAAGCTCCTCTCCGTTCGAGACACTCTAGCAAATGCCTCGGGACCGCACACAGCAATCCCTGGATCCTCCAAGGCCGGTCCTCCCTTACTTTTGAGGATTAGTTATTCCTGAACACACGTTTCCTGGTCCTTACAGACCTATAATCGAGGCGCCTCGTATTCCAACAACCACACAGGTGAAAAGTAGATATAAATGTCAGGGCTGGGAGGTCACTAACACCACCATAGCGAGAAAGAAACATTCTGCACTCCTTGGGTCCTTCTCCCGTTTTTGACTCATACCGGGGTGTTAGGCTCACAAATTCACGTTTTACACAAAGCTACGTCACACAGACCATGCTTTGATCATCAACCACAAGACTTTGCTTTGCAACAGAAGCCTTGATCCTATGCCACTCAGGCGTGCCACACAGGCAATCCACTCCATGCGACTGATTTCTATCAATACATAATCTCTGAGCTCGTACGTCTCAGAGAAGGGCGTTAAGCAAGAGAATAAATTCTCCGCTGCCAAACAGATATATATTTAACAGAGATCAATCAGCACAGAACAAAATCCAATGTCAGACACACAGTCCATTTAAAAGTCCGTTCTGGGTCTGAACGAAACCGAAGGCACCAATTCCTCGCATATCCATACAATCAACATTGTGTTTGGACGGCTACTACTTCAGCTCCTTCATGGTAGCTACTACAATCACGAGCATCAGTAGCGCCCATCCATCCAATGTAAAGATCGTCGGTCTTCAACCGCCTTCGACTCTTCGACTTCTCAATGTCGATTGATTGTTTGAAATGAGATAAACTCGGCCTTTTCAAATAATCCACGTATATTTAGATTTTCAAATCAATTTATCACATGGTTGTACTATTCAACATTCACATTTCAGTTCTTAAGTTACAATCTTCATGTTAAATACATTCAACCATCACATATCAAGCAAACACAACGAAATTGGTTTATTTTCACTCTATATCGTCTATAGCATTTTATAACAATATATCGCCATTTTTATTTATTTTAAAACGGCCATATTTAATTAAACGACGTTTCAGGTCGGGCCAATGCACTGGCGCTGTTTTTCACTAATTTTGTTTTACACATATCTGAAAATCTAACCGTTGGATCTTCACAAATTTGGTATCATTAGGAAGGTCATTTCAAAACGAATCCAACGGTTTCAGTTTTGGGAAAATCCGACGGTCGGATCTTCCACACTAGTCGTTAGAAGTTAAGATTTCAATTTACGAACTGCAGCGTCGTTAATCGATTTGATTTAATTATATATATATATATATATATATAATCGTTTCTAGCGCTGTTTTTCTTCAGATTCGAATTAAACATTCTAGACAATCCAACCGTCGGATCTTCACAAATTTGGTGCCGTTGGAAAGATATTTCCAAGGCGAACCCAACGGTTGTGGTTTCGGGAAAATCCAATGGTCGGATTTCCCGCACAAGTCGTTTGAAATCACGGTTTCAAAACGCGAACTGCACGGCCACGTTTCGTTTAAATTTTATTTATATTTATATATTTATATAAATATAGTTCATTCGAAAATTCCTATATCGTTTTCACTTCAATTATTTCACTAACGCCTTTAAATTTTGGAAAATTTCGCCATAACCTCCTTTGTATGGGAGGGGCTGGGAAAATTCCCAAATAGCCACAAGGGCGTCTCATGTCAAAAAGAAAAAGAAAAAGCCAAGCGGCTAGCCAACAGGCTCATAAAATCATCACCCAAACAAAACAGTAAATGTGTACCTATTTGTCGGGCATAAAATTTTATTCCTCTTCTCTAGCCCCTTTGCTATAACCTGTTCAATGAATATGCATGTACATATATACAATTTTTATCACTTATCATTTTCCATTCAACTTCATATTTTATTTACTTTGGTTTAAAAACACCATTCATTCTAATGTTGCATGCATAGGCTAAAATCATATCATTAGCTAATTAATGTATATTTCAACACATGCATATTTATTTGAACAAGTGGCTATTTTTAACACTTCACATTTCAAAGATGATAATTTTGGCGAACGAAAATAGATTTCAACACATGACTATTTTATTTAGTTCCTATGGATGTTAAAAATAATATTTCATTCACAAATATTTATTTCAACATCCGCATATCTTTAGCATATCACATAGATGATAAAAATGATATTTTTATCATTTAAAATATTTATTCGACAAATGGATGTTTTCAACACTTCATAGTTTCAATAAAAATGTAATTTTTATTGTTCGATCTTTTTATTCAACACATGAATTTTTCCACTACACACACTTCTCAACACATGAGCATTTCCACACATGGATATTTTATTTATGTTGTTCCTATAAGAAAGATAGAATTTTTATTTTTGAAACTATTTATATATAAGGCGAATATTTTTCATACTTCATATATATTATAAAAAGGTGATTTTTATTGTTTAGACACTTCATTCATTCACAAATGAATTTTATTTTCACACATCACTTTTCAACACATGAACATTTCCATACATGGATATAGTTTCAACATATGACTTTAATTTCAACGCATGAAGATAATTTCAACATATGAAAAATAATTCTAACACATGAATATTATTCAAAATTTCGGCATCATAACGGCAGGGTAGTTAAAACCGGCACCGTCCCTAGTACGGCTCCTCGCTCTACCTTAAAACCTCGCGGTTTTTGACAATGGGGATTCATGCATCTAATTTGCACGCAGGAGACATGTTTTATTTTTATTTCCACAAATATTTCCAATTCATTTCAATCACCAATGGGTATTTTTAAACCACAACCAAACAATATCAACCATAAACAATTATTCAACCATTCGTATTTTTTATCCAATATTTCACATCAATTCACAACAATAAATATTGTCCGTGGTTTGTGGACGAGGGGAGTATATATATATATATATATATATATATATATATGTATATATATATATTTATTATAGCTATATTTCACTTGCATTTCAACACATATATCAATTATTCTATGCATGTACAATTCATACTTCGCTTATATAGCTTACACCACGCATGTACATGAAGTATACAACACGTGTGTAATTTATATTTCGCTTATATAATTTATACACGACATTTTCCATTCAAATTCATTTAATTTAGATTTCTCACATTGGTTTTCGGAGTGTTAAAGATCGTAGATGATTCAGAAAAATCCGCGGCTTCTTCTATTTGGTAGAGAGCTTCTTTGCGGTCCCGGTGTTTCCTGTTTCATCGAATTTCGTCAACACACCAAAAAGATACGATTTTTCAAAGTTCAAACATCAAAAAGGACTCACCTTTCACGATGGTTCAAAACTAGGTCTTCGATTTGCACTCAAACCGTGAAGCGATGCGAGGATTGGGCTACACGACGTCGAAGAGGGAGGTGCAGGCTTCTCGGCGCCGGCGGTGGGGTCCCCTGCGGCGGCCTGAGGCGAGCTCGGCGGCGGTCCAAAGGCGCTGCCTTTGTGGAGGTGGTTCGCACGATTTACACAACGATAAAATCCAATACAGGTATGGATTTGTAGAGGAAGGAACGAGCTTCGAAATGGATCCAAGAACGCTCGATTTCTTTGAGAATCGAAAGAGAAATCGAAGAGAGAAGTTTGGGAGCAATTTCCGCCGTGCGCGCCTGATGATCGGGGAGAGAGAAAGTGATTTGGGGGAATGTGATTGGCCAGGTTTATTTTTATATATATTTAATTTCAAAAATCCGAAAATACCCCTTGTCTCATACGAACCCCAATCCAAACCCAACGACTGTCGTCCTTAGCTAAATACCCCTATTCCGAACACAATAGGATATGTTTCGTTGGCCAATTCGACTGTTACAGTCAGTTATTTTTCAAATTAAAGTATAAAACATTTAATTTTCAATTTGAACGTACATTTCAATTTGCCAGGGCCACAAACTGATTCGAAAAATTCCAGAAAAATAAATCTAGCTATGTTTTGACGCTACGTTCCCAACAAAACTAGTTTCGTCGAATTCTGATATCGTTTGAAAAATGGCCATTTTCTGGTCGATCCGATTTAAGAGAAATTGACCAAACACATTTTCTTTTGCCACGCTCACATACTAGCTTCAAAAATTATGAAATTTGAAATCTAGCAATAATTTGACATCCCGGACCCAACAAAAGTGGTTTCGTCGAATTCCGAGGTAGTATGCAAAATATCAATTTTCCAGGGCTATATATTCTATATAGCGACCTTTCTGAAAATTCATTCGGCCATAACTTTTGATTCCCGTTATGAAATTTCGATTTTTTAGATTCGTTAGAAAGGTATTGATAAATAGATTTAAATATTTTTGGTTTTGCTAAAATCCGTTATATTTTCCACCCTGCACAGTCAGTCAAAGTTTGAATTCAAATTTCCAAACTGACTCACTATTTCTAATTCACTATTTTATTGAAATATTCTATTTAAATTGTTCAAATTCCTTTGAAATCACCAATTTAAAATTTTTAAATTGGCTCGTATTTTCCGGGTTATTACAGGTATAAACCCAGCCTTTCCGAATAACCAGCGTATATTATAATCAAGTGATATAAACACACAACATACGCCTCATTCTCATCCAGAATATTCTTTTATTTAAATATTCTTTTCACAATTTTAAACCAAATTAAAGTTTTCCAAACTAGTCGGGATTAGCGAACCTTATCAAAGTAATCATTTATTATATTTTCCCAATCCCAACCTATTCATCCCATGGAGCAAAACTGGTGATACTCCATATCTAACACCACGGTGTTATCGGTAAAAATTAATTACCATTTCACGTTCAAATCTAATTAAAGATTTAACTATCGCTTGGAGCAAAACTGGTGATACTCCATTCTCGATCATTTCATGAATTTGATAATTTATATTATCACATTAACATTTCAATCTAATTAAAGATTCACAAAAACTACACTTAGTTTTAATCTTCCCAAAAATCAATATTAATGATTATTCAACTTTGGGAAATCGATCATGCCTTTAACTGGGTTAAAGAACCAATGTCATTTAAAAACACAGTTCACGATAAACCCAAAATCACATTCCATTAATAATGGAATCTTCATGGAAAACAGATCAATATATAATCGATATCAATTTCCATATCCAACCAATAATATAAATGGAATAATGGCAAAGCCTTTCAAATTCCATATATTGTAATGATCTTCCTCCATAGAAGCTCATTTCGATTATTACCAATCGAATTCCATTCAATTCCAATTAAATATTAATTAATTGGAAAACTTTACTCTGGAAATTTTCTTAAATCTTAATAAAAAGATTTATATATTCCAAATCACATTTCACTGTTAATCGGGTTAAAGAACGAATGTCGTTAAAAACAGAGACCACAATAAACCCAATTCACATTCCATTTTATTCCAATTGAATGTTAATTAATTGGTAAAATTTTCTAAATCTTAATTAAAAGATTTATTCTTTTCACACGGGGTTTAGGAACTGTGTTAATGAAGACACCGTTCACGACAAACCCAAAATACAATTTAATATTGAATATAAGGCTCTGAATAAATAATAATATCGGCTTATATTCAATATCAAATTCTAAAATCAACAATTATCGTATTTGGAATAACGATATATATATCTTCCAAATTCTTCCACAATATCCGTATAACCACAGAATCCAATTTCGAAATATTCCGAACATAATTTCGATTCAAATCCATTCCAATTTATACATTAGAAAATTCCAGTTTTGTTAAAATCCATTTCCAAATCCAATTTATTTATTTAAAAAATTTTGGATTATTATTCTAGTTAATAACTAGTTCATTTCGAAAAAAAATATTTTTTTCTTTCCAAATATGTAATTTTTCATCCAAATTTTTTCCAAATCATTTATTATGATTTTACACAAATTATTAGTATTTTTAATAATTTTATCAAGGCCTGTACAGTCGGTTTCCAATAACGGCCACCGAACTGCATCCATAGCGACCTTATCCAATTTTGATTTGGAAATAATTCCAAATCCAACCGTCAGATTTAAAATCTATTATATTCATTTGAAAGCTCTTTCCGATACGAACCCAATGGTTCTGGTTTTAGAGAATCCGACGGTCGGATCTCCTGTAATGTCAACTCAAAGTCATTGGTCGAAATTCGCGAACAGTCGTTGCGTGGCGCATTCTATTTAGGCCATTTAATATATATAATATATATATTTCGTCGATTTCCATTTAAAATGTATTTTATAAAAAAATTTAAATTCGTTATAAAAACGATTCCAACTTCATTTTCAATTTTAAATCAAAATTCAATATTCTATATCATTATCATAAATAAATGATAATATTTTCAAAACATCAGATTTTAAAATATTTTCCTTTTCGATATTCATTATAAAAATGAATAAAATCGATATAAATATCGTTCGCGTCAAAATGGCGCATATCTAATCAATACGGCTTCACATATTTCAATATTTTCGTGTCCATCCAAAATCGGACATAAAAATCATATTTTAATCCTTTACTAAATATTATTTTTAAAATATTCGTTATTTTATTTTATTCAACACATGAATATTTTTAATGGTTTACACATTCAATAAAAATGATATTTTTATTGTTTAAATATTTTATTCAACACATGAATATTTATTTTATTTTATTCAACAGATGAATTTTTTATTCAACACATGTATATTTATTTTATTCAACACATGAATATTTTAATCCTTTTCTGAATATTATTTTAAAATATTTTTATTTTCCAAATTGGAATGAGACCCAATCAATTACCATATAATGTTATTTATATGAATTCCATACAACACATGTATATAATAACAATGATAAACAATCATCCATCATCCAAAGTGCATTACACAGCTGCATAAGCATTAAATATAAATAATGAACACTTACAATAGTCTGTCAACCAATCGATCGACATACAACTAAGCAATTGGGATTAGTGTACATCCAATATCATCTCAATACCCGTGTGGGGTTTTAATCAATAAAAACAGATTTTATTTGTGCAGTTGGGCAATGTGTAAAATATATCATCCCAATCCATATCAGTTAAATGGGTGTACATAAACAAATCGTCCGATTTGTAAATGAATAATTATTTTCATTTTAAGAGAATTTTATGTCGTTCATATATACGTTAAAAAGTATATTTTTAACGATAAAATATTTTATTTAACACATGAAAATTTTATACTGTTCATTCATTCAATACACACAACGCAGTCAATTCAATCCAAATAAATAATCATGGTTCATACAATAAATGGTGTCGGGTGCTGCTAAGCACCGTCTGCATCCTAGTATATATTTTACTGGAAAATAAATAGAGTGAGAAGTAGTTCTCACAATCGGTTTCCACTCCGCCAGTCTTATTTCTGAATTTTTGAACAGTTTGGATTTAAATTTGCTCCAAATTCTAAATTGTCCCGTTTCTTATGTAGTCAGTTCCATGTTGTATATATTTTCATCACGGTTCCAACGGATCCAGATTTGCTGAGTTCCGTGCTCGTATGAAAAAGATATGACAGTTTTTATATTAATTACATTAATTAATTAATAAAATTAATTAGCACTAATGAATTCACTAATTAATCTCCGTCCACCTTCCTGTGTGAAACTGAACCCGTCGATACCCAAAGCCGCCATCTAGGGCTTCCCCATTCCTCTGCCTCGCTCGTCCGGAGCACCATCAAAGTACTCCACACGGAGTGGCGGCGCGAGAGACACCACCCCCTAAGAGGCGTAGAGCTTGGCCTCCCCCAGTTCCGGAAAATCGCACCCGAACTCCCTGACTTTGTAGCTTGAATTCTCACGGCATACACAACTGATTCCGATCAAAATGGGGTAGATGGAAGATCGAGAAAAGACCTATAACATTCAATAAAGAATTGTGGTGTAATTCCTTTTATTTTGGAAGAAATTTGGGCGTTAATTTCTGAGAATTTTCTGCCGTTGATTGGGTATGTGGCGGCGCAGTTATGAATGAGGAACGAGGGTTTCCTAAGCTTTTATATAAATATAATATTATATTTAATTTACATAATTCCAAAAATAGTTTTTTTTTGCATTCAAACTCCAAGTCAAACCCAACAACTGTCGCCCCTAGCCAAATGCCCTATCCCAGACACAATGGGATATGTCCCGAAAGCCAATTCTATCGTTTCGATCAGTTTTCGTTTAAATTAAAATAAAAATCAATATATGTTAAATTTGAACATACATTTTAATTTACTGGGTCACATACTGACTCCAAAAATTCTAGAAAAATAAATCTGGCTATGTTTTGACAATACGGTCGTAACAAAACTAGTTTCGTCAAATTTGAAGACCGTTTGAAAAATGGCCATTTTCCAGTCAACTAACTTCAACTAAAATTGGTCAAACTCGTTTAAATGCGCCGTGCTCACATATTAGTTCCAAAAATCATGAAGTTTGGAATCTAGCAATAATTTGACATTCCGGATCCAACAAAAGTGTTTTCGTCGAAAACAGAGGTCGTTTGCAAAATGGCTATTTTTAAGGGCTATTTATATATTAAAATATATATAAATTCCATAGTGACTATTTCTTATTGTATACTGGACATAGCTTTTAATTTATAAAGTGAAATATCAGTTTATTACATTCGTTGGAAAGATATAATTAATCAGATTCAAATATTTCTTATTTCATCCAATTTCGACTTATATTGAATTCTGTATATTCAATTGAAATTAGAAATCGAATTTCCAAACTACCACACCATTTCAGGATCGTTTTATAATTAAAATAAATTTATTCGTTCTAACTTCGTCAAAATAAATTTTTTAGTCGTTATTATTTAAAATAAATCATTTTAAATATTCAAAATCCATTAAACTAGCTAAAATAAATTTTTTAAATTGGTTCTGATTTATCGGATTGTTACAATCTCCCCCACTTAAAATGTTTTCGTCCTCGAAAAGGAACGGAGATGAAATTTGTTTAACTAACTAACCCAACTTTCATTCTGGCTTTCATTCTTCGACTTTTCAGTTTCTAAGAGTTTTCAAATTTTTCAAAAATTTGGCTAACACCCTAAATTTTCGAAACATTTCACCATAATCTCCTTTGTACCGGGAGTCCTTCAAAACTTCAACTACCCTCACATGGCCCTCAACAATCCAAAAGAAAAATAAAAAGCCAAGCGGCTAGCCAATCGGCTCATAAAATCATCCAAACCCAAGAAAATAGTAAACATGTACCTATTTGTCGGGCATACAATTTTATTCTTCTTCTTAGCTTTCGTGCTATGATCTGTCCAATGTATATACATGTATATGCGTGCAATTTCAACCAATTTTCAATTCAGTTCCACATTTGATTCGATTTGGCTATATTTACCTTTCAATTCTCTTATGGGTTTTATTAGTTAACAAATAATCAATAATCATACATCACAACCAGCAATCAATTAGTTGATTAACTTTTCAATCAAATAACTTTTGTATATAGTCAAAAATCATATTTTTAATGCCAAGTCATAAACAATAAATGCTAAGTAAGTTTAGGTTCTCACACTAGTCAATTGGAATTATATAAATATCCCACTTTCGAAACTCGAATATAAATTCTGATGATGCACGTGATCATCACCAGAATCATCTCCGGGCGACTAGAGTGTGATTCTATATCTATCCAGTATATTTGAGGCTTTGTATACATGTTTGCAAGGCGTATATCAAAAATCTTCATATACTCGATTCTCCAAATTCAATTTAAAATAAAATATTCAAATACGTATAATAAGGTTTAAATTTCCAAAACAAAGTTTGTTTTCATTTTTATTCTAAAAATAATACTCCTCACACTCGCTCTAGGATACTACTGATCCTATCTTTAACGGTATTGGATATTACTAATCCAATCTCTGATGAATTCTTTCGTTCGGTTCTAATGTGTCTTGTTCTTGAGCTCTGTAAACCAAAGCTCTGATATCACTCTATAACGACCGAACTTCCCCGGTCTCCGAAGAAAAGAGAAAGAACGGATTGTTTGAGAACAGGACAAATCAGGACGCAAACAGAAGAACATTACATTGCTTATTACAACAATTTACATCAGAGTACAAGAATATAATAGAGTATAAATAAATATTATACATTCGATAATTTTCAGAGATTTAAATTATACTGCAGTGGAAAAATAATACATAACACAACTGAAAGAAATGCACGGATACAGAGCTTTCCGAGTATAGTTCCAGCTGTAAATCCAGGATACTGGAAAAGAAATCTCTGCAAAACCAAAACTACTAGCTGCCCATGTGGAAAATAAGGGCACACAGAGTTTAAGTTAAAACAATAAACTCCAGGTCAGTCTTGTGACTGTTGTGAGAACTAAAACAGTTATTAAACTTGATTTTTAAAGTAAGGTAATTCAAATGACCATGTCATATAACATGGAATGGGTTTCCTCCTAAGAATACCAGTGCATAAAACAAATAGCACAGTGCAACGCAAGCCGGAGGATAGGGTTTTCCCTTATAATAGCCAAACATGCTTGGTACGTTTAAAAGAAATTATTTTGATAATACTATAAATGTATAGTGAGTTTAAAACACTTTCAAATATAAATATAGCAATCCTAGACGACATAGGTACCATCTATCATGTCGCCATACTAGTTCTGCAACTAAAACCGAAAGGTTGTATTGGAAATTGGATTTCCATCATGAGTCGAGGAAAGGGATTATCCACACCGACTTCAAGACACTGTAGCAAATGCCTCAGGGTCACACACAGCGATCCCTTGGATCTTCAGGGTCGTTCCACACTTAGCGGATTAGTTATACCTGAACACACGTTTCCCGGTCCTATCGGACCTATATCCATCGGCTCTGTAGTAACCGATATATCCGAAGCGCCTCTCATTCCAACAACCACATAAGTTAAAACATATAAATGTCTGGGCTCCATACCATGAAACCACCCATAGCTAGAAAGAAACGTCGTGCACTCCCCGCAGTCACGATCCCGTTTTTGACTCATACCGAGGTGTGCTGCTCGCGAATTAACGCTATACACAAAGCTATGCCAGACAGGCCGTGTTTTGATCATCAAGCACAAGACTTTTCTTTTCAACAAAAGCCTTGATCATTTTCCACTCAGGCATGCCACACAGGCAATTCACGCTATGCAACTGATGTCTATCGATATATAACCTCTGAGATCGTACGTCTCAGAGAAGGGTGTTAAGCAAGAGAATAAATTCTCCGCCACCAAACAGATATATATTTAATAGAGATCAATCAACATAGAATAAAATCCAATGTCAGACACACAATCCATTTACAAGTCCACTCTGGGTCTGAACGAAACCGGAGGCACCTTATTCCTCGTACCATATGTCCAATACAGGAGAGAGGTCCTCGCATATCCGATCGATCTCCATGTACGTCTGGACGATCACCACTTATTACTTTGTCTTGGGTGTACAGCCCAATCAAGACATCAGTAATCATCCAAACGATGTGAAGACCCCCAGTCTTCAACCACCATCTTCATCATCGACTTATCATCGAATCAGTTATTTAGAATGGGTATAAACCTGGCCTTTTAGAATAATCAGCGTATATTATAATCAAGTGATATAAACACACAACATACACCTCATTCCCATCCAGATTATTCTTTTATTCAAATATTCTTTTCACAATTTTAAACCAAATTAAGGTTTTCCAAACTAGTCGGGATTAGTGAACCTTATTGAAGTAATCATTTATTATATTTCCCAATCCTAACCTATTCATCCCATGGAACTGTCATACTCCGTATCTACCACCACGGTGTTATCGGTAAAAATTAATTACCATTTCACATTCAAATCTAATCAAGATTTAACTATCTCTTGGAGCAAAACTGGTGATACTCCATTCTCGATCATTTCATGAATTTGATAATTTAAATTATCACATTCACATTTCAATCTAATTAAAGATTCACTAAAACTCCACTTAGGTTTAATCTTCCCAAAAATCAATATTAATGATCATTCAACTTTAGGAAATCAATCCTGCCTTTAACTGGGTTAAAGAACCAATGTCATTTAAAAACATAGTTCATGATAAACCCAATATCACATTACATTAATAATGGAATCTTCACGGAAAATAGATCAATATATAATCGATATCAATTTCTGTATCCAACCAATAATATAAATGGAATAATGGCAAAGCCTTTCAAATTCCATATATTGTAATGATCTTCCTCCATAGAAACAATCAGAGAAAGGGCAATGTTACAACGAATGAGGATAGGTCTTGAAAGAGGACTGACTCTCCTTATCGAGAGAGCGAGTCCACTGGATGAACTACTAAAAATAGAAATGATTTCGATTATTACCAATCGAATTCCATTCAATTCCAATTAAATGTTAATTAATTGGAAAAATTTACTCTGGAAACTTTCTTAAATCCTAATAAAAATATTTATATATTCCAAATCACATTTCACTGTTAATCGGATTAAAGAACGAATGTCGTTAAAAACAGAGATCACAATAAACCCAATTCACATTCCATTTTATTCCAATTAAATGTTAATTAATTGGTAAGCTTTTCTAAATCTTAATTAAAAGATTTATTCTTTTCACACGGGGTTTAAGAACAGTGTAAATGAAGACACCGTTCACAACAAACCCAAAATCCAATTTAATATTGAATACAAGGCTCTGAATAGAAAATAATATTGGCTTATATTCAATATCAAATTCTGAAATCAACAAATATCGTATTTGGAATAACGATATATATATATATATATATCTTCCAAATTCCTCCATAATATCCGTATAATCACGGAAATATTCCGATGATAATTTCGATTCAAATCCATTCTAGTTTATACATTGGAAAATTCTGGTTTTGTTAAAAACCATTTCCAAATTCAATTTATTTGTGTAAAAATTATTGGATTATTATTCTAGTTAATAACTAGTTCATTTCGATAAAAATATATTTTTATCTTTCCAAATATGGAATTTTTCATCCGAATTCTTTCTAAATTATTTATTATGATTTGACACAAATTATTAGTATTTTTAATAATTTTATCAAGGCAAGTACAGTCGATATCCAATAACGACCACCGAACTGCATCCATAGCGACCTTTTCCAATTTTGATTTGGACATAATTCCAAATCAAACCGTTAGATTTCAAATCTCTTATATTCATTGGAAATATCTTTTGGACACAAACCCAACGGTTCCAGTTTTAGGAGAATTCGACGGTCGGATCTCCCGTAATGTCAATTCGAAGTCAATGGTCGAAATTCGCGAACGGTCGCTGCGCGGCGCATTCTATTCAGGCCAGTTAATATATATAATATATATTATATATATTTCATCGATTTTCATTTAAAACGTATTTTATAAATCGTTTTAAATTCGTTATAAAAACGATTCCAACTTCATTTTCAATTTTAAATCAAAATTGAATATTCTATATCATTATAATATATAAATGATAATATTTTCAAAACATTAGATTTAAAATATTTTCTTTTTTGATATTCATTATGAAAATGAATAAAATCGATATAAATATCGTTCACGTCAAAATGGCGCATATCTAATCAATACAGCTTCACATATTTCAATATTTTCGTGTCCATCCAAAATCGGACATCAAAATCATATTTTAATCCTTTACTGAAATATTCATTATTTTATTTTATTCAACACATTAATATTTTTAATGGTTTATACATTCAATAAAAATGATATTTTTATTGTTTAAATATTTTATTCAACACATGAATATTTATTTTATTTTATTCAAGACATGAATTTTTATTTTATTCAACACATGAATATTTATTTTATTTTATTCAACACATGAATATTTTTAATCCTTTTCTGAAAATTATTTTAAAATATTATTTATTTTCCAAATTTGAATGAGACCTAATCAATTACCATATATTGTTATTTATATGGGTTCCATACAACACATGTATATAATAACAATGATAAACAATCATCCATCATCCAAAGTGCATTACACAACTGCATAAGCATTAAATATAAATAATTAACGCTTACAACAGTCTGTCATCCAATCGATCGACATACAACTAAGCAATTGGGATTAGTGTACATCCAGTATCATCCCAATACCCGTGTGGGGGTTTCAATCAACAAACACAGATTTTATTTGTGCAGTTGGGCAATGTGTAAAATATATCATCCCAATCCATATCAGTTAAATGAGTGTACATAAACAAATCGTCCGATTTGTAAATGAATAATTATTTTCATTTCATGAGAATTTTATGCCGTTCATGTATACATTAAAAAGTATATTTTTAATTATAAAATATTTTATTTAACACATGAATATTTTATACTGTTCATTCATTCAATACACACAATACAGTCAATTCAATCCAAACAAACAATCATGGTTCGTACAATAAATGGTGTCGGGTGCTGCTAAGCACCGTCTGCATCTTTGTATATATTTTACTGGAAAATAAATAGAGTGAGAAGGAGTTCCCACAGTTGGTTTCCACTCCGCCAGTCTTATTTCTGAATTTTTGAACAGTTCGAATTTAAATTTTCTCCAAATTCTAAATTGTCTTGTTTCTGATGTAGTCAGTTCCATGTTGTAGATAATTTCATCACGGTTCCAACGGATCCAGATTTGCTGAGTTCTGTGCTCGTATGAAAAAGATACGACAGTTTTTATATTAATTACATTAATTAATTATTAAAATTAATTAGCACTAATGAATTCACTAATTAATCTCCTTCCACCATCCTCTATGAAACTGAATCCGTTGATTCCCAAAGCCGCCATCTAGGGCTCCCCCGTTCCTCTGCCTCGTTCGTCCGAAGCACCATCAAAGTACTCTACACGGAGCGGCGTCGCGAGAGACACCTCCTCCCTGAGAGGCATCGACCTCAGCCTCCCCCAGTTCCCGAAAATCGCACCCGAAATCCTTGATGTTGTAGATGGAATTCTCGTGGCATTAACAACTGATTCCGATCTAATTGGTGTATATTAGAAGATCGAGAAAAGCTCTATAATATTCAATAAAGAATTGGGATGTAATTCCTTTTATTTTGGATTGAGAATTTTCCGCCGTTGATAGGGTATGTGGCGGCGCAGTTATGAATGAGGAACAAGGGTTTCCTAAGCTTTTATATAAATATAATATTTAATTTATTTTATTTTATTCGAAAAATAGTTGTTTTTGTGTTTGAACTCCAAATCAAATCCAACGACTGTCGCCCCTAGCCAAACACCCTCATTCCGGACACAAAGCGATATGTACCGAAAGCCAATTCTACCGTTTCGATCAATTTTCATTTAAATTAAAATATAAATCAATATATGTTAAATTTGAACATACATTTTAATTTACTGGGGCCACATACTGACTCCAAAAATTCCAGAAAAATAAATCTGGCTATAATTTGAAGATACGGTCCTAACAAAACTTGTTTCGTCGAATTTGGAGACCGTTTGAAAAATGGCCATTTTCTAGTCGATTAACTTCAACTAAAATTAGTCAAACTCGTTTAAATGCCCCACGCTCACATATTAGTTCCAAAAATCATGAAGTTTGGAATCTAGCAATAATTTGATATTCCGGATCCAACAAAAGTGGTTTCATTGAAAACGGAGGTAGTTTGCAAAATGGCTATTTTTAAGGGCTATTTATATATTAAAATATATATAAATTCCATAGCGACTATTTCTAATTTTATACTGGACATAGCTTTTAATTTATAAAGTGAAATATCAATTTATTACATTCGTTAGAAAGATATAATTAATCAGATTCAAATATTTCTTGTTTCGTCCAACTCCGACTTAATTGAATTCTGTATATTCAATTGAAATTAGAAATCAAATTTTCAAACTACCACGCCATTTTAGGCTCTTTTTATAATTAAAATAAATTTATTCGTTCTAACTTCATCAAAAATAAATTTTTTTAGTCGTTATTATTTAAAATAAATCATTTTAAATATTCAAAATCCATTAAACTAGCTAAAATAAAAATTTTAAATTGGTTCTGATTTTCCTGGTTGTTATATTTAAATTCAATATATATTGATTTATATTTTAATTTTGACGAAAACTTACTGAAACAGTAGAATTGGCTTACGAAACATATCTCAATGTGTCTGAAATGGGGGTGTTTGGCTAGAAGCGACATTCGTTGGATTTAATTTGGAGTGCGTTTGCGAAAATTTGTTTTTAAGAAATAAATAAATAATAAAATATTAATAAATATAACTATATAACCCTTGGTACCCCTCAAAACCCTAATCCCCCAATTAAACCAGAGCGCCGCCACCCTTATATTTATGGATGAGATTGTCCGAATTTAATCATCAAATCACACCTAAAATAACAGGAATTGGAGTGCGATTTTTACATGAAATTTTAAGAGGGTTCTTCGATCTTTAAATCTGCACTAGTATGATTGAATATCGTGTACCGAATCAAGAGGAATCGGCGATTAAAGTTGCCGTGTTTGAGCATAGTTTTCGACGCCAGGAGGCGCTCGAGTTCAACCTGGCGACTGACGTGGGATGGTGGCTCTCGGGGCTTCGCGGCGGCATAGATGGATCGAACTCCGGCGGTCTGTAGCGTCGCCGGCGGTGGTGCAAAATTTTGATGGATGGGTTACGTTGGTTCGGTTTTATCAAGAAAGAAGAAACAACCGGATTAAAAAGTAATTAGTTATTAATTATAAATTTAATTATTTTTAATGTAATCCAATGTTTAAATCATCGTATCTTTGTCATACGGTATCAGAAATTCACAAATTCAAATCCGTTGGAATCATGGTGAAGAGAACTACACAATGGAACTAACCAAAACGGAAATGAATCCAATGGGATTTTATGATAAATTAAATGGTCATTTAATTTAGTATAAAAACAGAACTGAATTTCAAAAATAAAGAATGAAGGAGTGGGACCCAATGTGAGAACTCCTTCCCACTAAATTATATTTTATCATGCTATTGTATTCATGTATAAACATATATAGAATTGCCAATGTAGATTTTTATCAGTTTTAATCATTATAAATTGTATACGGTGCCTTTAGCTCACCTCCCATGTCCACAGACCATAGACGATTTAGTTGACTGTATTGTGTTTTGATTGTGATGCTGAAATGTTTAAAATATTAAAAATAATTTAATATTATTTTGTTGTAGTTGAAATTAAATTATTAATATCTATTTATAATTTAAATAGTGAAAATTGGCTAATTAGACAAATAATTCAAATTGAATTAAAACTTGTTAAATTTTTTAACCAATGATTATTTTGAATCGACTGTGTTGTTTGGAAACCCCACACGGGTTTTGAGGATGATAATTTATTCACATCTCCTTTGAATTTAATTATATGCCAATCGATTGATCGACAGACTGTGATAAGCTTTATTTAATGCTTATACAGTAGTAAATTGCAATCTGGATGTGAATTGACTGTTTAATAGCTATTTATCACTATTGCTGAATACATGCGATGTATGAAATCCATATAATTAAAATTATATTATAATTGATGGAGTCTGATTCTAATTTAGAAATAACGAATATTTTAAAATAATATTCAGTAAAAAATTAAAATATGACTTTGATGCCAGATTTTGGATGGACACGAAAATATTGGAATATATGAAGCCGAGTAAGTAGCTAAACGCCATTTTTACTCGAACAGGTTTTATAAATCGATTTTATTCATTTTATAATGAATATGAAAAAGAAAAGGGTTTTCAAAATAAGATATTTTGAAAATATTATCATTTTAATATTATAATGATATGGAATATTCAATTTTGATTTAAAATTGAAAATGTTGTTGAAATCGTTTTAAGCTTCCCACAACCCAGGGTGTTAGGAGATAACTAAACGCTTCGCTTCAGCTTCGCTTACACTTGCTTTAATGCTGCTAGCAGCATTAAGGCATTACGAGGTGGAACTAATCAAGATGACTTCGAAGGAGAGGAACGAATCATAAGGAGAGGTGCCTCCCACTGAATTATAAACAATTTATAAAATACATTTTGAATGGAAATCAAGGATATATATATATATTATACATTTAAATGGTCTGAATAGAACGTGCCATGCAGCAACCGTTCGCGAATTTCGACCATTAAGTTCAAATTGATGCAATGGGAGATCCGACCGTCGAATTCTCCTAAAACAAGAACCGTTGGGTTCGTATCGAAAAGAGATTTCGAATGGTAATAAGAGATTTGAAATCTAATGGTTAGATTTTAAATATGTTCAAATCAGTTTTGGAAAAGATCGCTGTAAATGCAGTTCGATGACCGTATATGAAAATCGACTGAAATGGCGATATTAAAATCATTAAAAATAGGAATAAATTATGTAAAATCATAATTACTGATTTGGAAAGAGTTTGGATGAAACATTCCATGTTTGTAAAGATAAATGATGCTTTTATCCGAATGAACTGGTTAACAACAAGAATAGAGAACTAAAAGGAATTGAAATGGTTTTAAAATAGCCAAAGTTTTCCCACGAATAAATGGGAATGAAAATAATCTTTGGAATATTTCAATATTAGATTTCATGATTATACAGATATTGTTGAGGAATTTGGAATATATATCTTTATTCCCAATATGATATTTGTTGGTTTCAAAATTTGATATTGAATATAAGCCGATATAATTTCTATTCAGAGCCTTGTATTTAATATCAAATTGGATTTTGGGTTTGCCGGGAATGGTGTCTCAAATAACACTGTTCTTAAGCCCCGTTGTGCAAGAATAAATCTTTTAATTAAGATTAATGATGTTGTCCAATTATATTTATTAATTGGGATTAAATGGAAGTTGATTTTGGGTTCGTTATGAATGATGTTTTAAATGACATTTATTCTTTAGCCCAATTAACAGTGAAGATATGATTTGGAATTTATAAATCTTTTTATTAAGATTTAATGGAAATTTTAAAAGAAAAGGTTTCCAATTTAATATATTAAATTGGAATTGAATGGAATTCGATTTGGTAATAATCGAGATGAGCTTCTGTGAAGGAAGACCGGTACTATATATGGAATTTAAAATTTTATTCCGTTATTCCATTTATATTATTAGTATGACACGGAAATTTATATCGATTATATATTGATCTGTTTTTCGTGATGATTCCATAGTTAATGGAAGGTGATTTGGGTTTATCGCGAACTATGTTTTAAATGACATTGGTTCTTTAACCCAATTAAAGATAAGATTAATTTCTTAAAGTTGAATGATCATAAAGTAATGATTTCAGAGATTAAAACCAAGATGGAGTTTTAATGAATCTTTAATTAGATTAGAAAGTGAATGAGATAATTAAAATTATCAAACAAAAGAAATGATCGAGAATGGGGTACCACCAGTTTTACTCCAGGCGATAGTTAAATCCTTAACTAGATTTGAACGTGAAATGGTAATTAAATTAACCGATAACACCATGGTTGTTAGATATGGAGTACTACCAGTTTTGGTCCATGGGATAAATAGACTGGGATTGGAAAATAAAACAAACGATTACTTCGGTAAGGCTCGATAATCCCGACTAGTTAATAAACCTTAATTTGGTTTACAGTTGTTAAAGTATATAATAAAAATCTTTTGAAACTGATATCCAAAGGAAGATTTAAGAATAAGTTTAAATGAACCTATCTTTGATCAAATTAATGAGAACCTTTCCCAAAAAATGTGAATATTTTAATAATAGAATATTCTGAATTGGAATGAGGCGTATGATGTGTTTTTGTAGCACTTGATTATTGATTATAAAATACGCGAGTTATTCGGGAAGACCGGGTTTATCCCGTTCTGAATAACTTATATGGTGACTAAATGTCGACGATCAAGACGGTGGTTGAAGACCGGAGATCTTCACATTGTATGGATGATTACTGATGTCTTGATTGGGCTGATCCTCCGAGATCAGGTAATAAGTGGTGATCGTCCAAACGTACTTGGAGATCGACTGGATATGCGAGGACCTCTCTCCTATATTGGACATATGGGACGAGGAATAAGGTGCCTCCGGTTTCGTTCAGACCCAGAACGGACTTGTAAATGGATGTGTGTCTGACATTGGATTTAATTTTGTGTTGATTAATTTCTATTTAATATATATCTGTTCGGTGGCGGAGAATTTATTCTCTTGCTTAACACCCTTCTCTGAGGCATACGAGCTTAGAGGTTATATATTGATAGACATCAGTTGCATGGCGTGAATTGTCAGTGTGGCATGCTGAGATGCAAATGATCAAGGTTTTTTTTTGAAAAAAGAGTCTTGTGGATGATGATCAAAGCACAGCTTTGTGTATAGCATTAATTCGTGAGCCTCACACCTCGGTATGAACCAGAAACGGGAGAGGACAGCAGGGAGGACGTGCGTTTCTTTCTTCCTAGGAGTGATGTCATGGTATGGATCCCAGACATTTTACTTATGTGGTTGTTGGAAAGCGATGCACCTCGGATTTGAGTCCCTTATGGCTCTTGATATTGGTCGACATGCTAACTAGATTTTATGCCCCATTGGGTTCAGGAATTGCCAATCCACTAAAGTAAGTGTGGACCGGCCATGCCGCTCCAGGTGCAGTTGCGCTTGAGTCCTGAGGCACGGGCTAGAGTGTCTCGAATTCGGTAAGGAAGATACCTTGCCTTGGTTCATGATGGAAATCCAATTTCCAATACGCGACTTTTTGGTTTTGGTTGTAAACCTATATGGCGACATAGTGGCATGGGACGCTCATGTCGTCTATGATTGATACATTTATATTTGAAGTTGTTTTGACACTATGCACATATAGTAATATCAAAATGATTTGTTTTAAACCTACCAAGCATGTTTGGCTATTATAAAGGAAAAATCTATCCTCCGGCTTGCGTTGCACTGTGTGATGGGACCTGAGTCTTATAATAGTTTCATTTTTCAAACAGGCATTGCGTTGTTTAATTTTAAACAGAGATTCATGTGGAGTAAACTCGTTCCGTGTCATACGGTGTGGTCCCGTGATTTCCCAACTTTTAAAGTAAAGATTTAATAACTGTTTTAGTTCTCACACTAGTCCCATGACTGACCTGGAGTTTATTATTTTAACCTAAACTCTGGGTGCCCTTATTTTCCACACAGGCAGCTAGTATTTTTGATTTTTCGCTGATACTTTTTCACAGAATCCTGGATTACAGCTGGAGCTATATTCTGAAAGCTTTGTATCTGTGTATTTCTTTCAGTTGTGTATTGTACTTATGTATTATTTTCTTGCTACTTTGTAATTTAAAACACTGATATTTTCCGCTGTAAATTATTTATTCATACTCTAATATCTTGTACTCTGATGTAATTGTTGTAATGACAATAAAATATTCTATTGTTTGTGTTCTGATGTGTCGTGTTCTCAAAGCAATCCGGGCTTTCCCGTAAGGGGGGATTTCGGGTCGTTATACAAACTCTTTTTCTTTCTCTTGAAATTGAGCATATTTCCTAGTCTTTTGGTAAGAAAACGCCAAAGACAAGGAAATAGCAACAGAGCATGTAATTGTGTGTTAGGCACAGATATACATTATGTTGTTGTGTGCTTATCATATTATGGTAGAATTGAACTCTCCAGCGTTGTCCAATGCGTGTACTGGATATCTGGAAGATGCATTGGTGCAATGGAGCAGGAAAAGAAGGCTGGATTCAAGCAACATTGACATAACCTTCATGAGTGAGGATATCAGCCATCTTATCCAAGTAATTCACTTTGACCTTAATAATTTCATCAACTCGATTGGTTTGTGAATTATTCCTAATTATATTGGTATATATATATATATATGATAGGAGTATCCAAATTCTGCTTGTTATGATGGCTATAATATTCAGACTTTCTAGAGTGATAGTAATATTTCAGGTATAAGATATGGTATTAGTACCTTTTGATTTGTGAAAGTTTTCACTAATGTGCACCACATGCATGAGGTTCAGACTTCAAAAATATTGCAACTACTTATGAGCATTCTTAAGATATTGTTTAAGCAGCGTGACTTAGTGTTAGTCATGAGATCATCTATCATTTAGCTACAACTATAGTTTATCACTTTATGTTGATCTGTCTCAATGCTCAATGCTTCTCTTATCTTTGCATATGAAGAAAGAGGGAATACAAAAACTGTACACCGCTGCAGAAACAAAAGATGTTCAGCAATGTTTCTTCTTTATGAAAAGTAAAGAAGTACAGTGCACAACTTTGTTCATTATGCAGCAATTAGATCATCGTATTAACATTAAATCATCACTGATCTTTTGGTGCAGGTGATGGTGTATTCGCAGTTTCGTAATTTTGGTTTTTATGGTTATCATTAAAGGTATTCTATTCACATAAATATTTTGTTAGATTAAATTTTTTTTCCAAAGAAGAAGAGAGTATTACAATCCACGAAAACATAACTAATGCACACAGAATTATTATTGTCGCTGTTTCTTAAAGGTAAACACACAACGGGAACAAACATAAGTACTATAGAATGATGTCGAAGAAAGATAAAACATCTTATAATGAAAAAGAGCAAAATGGTCTTCCTAAAACATAAGGTCATACTCTAAGATGTAATTAATATATGGATTTTATCTAGCTAATGGAATGATGTAAATGTAACAGTTATAGCAAGAACAGCCTCCTGATTGTTGTTGATACTGAGATGAACTTGCAGTTGGTTTCAAATTTACGTCAACCACGTCTTCTTGTTTTGTTGTCTCGGGTAAAGCAGCAGTAATCTTTTTTTGTTAGCTTAAAATTATGTAACACCCCGTATTTTTTTTAATATAATTAAAAATGAAATAAAATATATGAAAATATGCTTATGATAGGTAAATAATGGTGATGCATAAGGAGAATTAATTAATACATGGAAGAGAAGAAAAATTAGTTCGTTAACGGCGTATGTAACGGAAAAGATAGTAAAATAAGGATAACTAATTCAAGAATCAGTAATTAGGTAAAATGGACATCACCATTGCGTTCCTCTCGGAAAAATACGCGAAATAGAGTCTGAGTTTTCGAAAATCGGAGTCCGTATGACCAAGATATGGCCAAAACAAGATTTCAGCAGACTTTCTGGCAGACTACCCGTGTCGACTGTAGTGTCGACACCCAAATCGACCTGCCCCCCCCCCCCCTGTGTTGACTGTAGTGTCGACTCCCCCCCCTGTACAGGTCGACCTGGTCGGCCTGGGGTGTCCCAGAACCCATTTTTGAGGCCCAGGACGAGTTTTGATGGTCCAGATGGGTTTTAGGGTTAATCTGATGGCTGAAATGAATTGCTACACCTATAAAATAACACCTAGACCTAGCCTAACTCACACAAATCATTCTTACACCTAAATGCTGCTGGAATCTATCTTGAGCCATGGCCGCCATCTCCAAATTAAAGCTTAAGCGTTCAAACTCAAATCAAATCAAAGATCAATGCTTCTACAACAAATTCAAGAGGATGGATCAATGACACTACAACTTTCTACGACAAATTCACTCCCTAATTCATTAGCCGTTCTCTGTAAGTGCTAGTTATTTTCAGATTTAAATATTTAATTATAATATGGCGATGAAATAAAGTGAAATTGATGTAAGTTTAGCTATATTTGCGGAATGTGAATTAAGATTAAAATCATGTTTTGCGGTCAAATGAAAATAGTACGATGCTTAATATGTTTGGTTATGTTGTATAATATTATGCCAGTGATTTGATTCTATCATCATGTTGGATTGGGAATTATTGAGTACAATGTTTGTCATGTTGTATAATATGTCAGTGATTTGATTCTATTATCATGTTTAATTGGGAATTATTGATAAGTTTATTATGCAAGTTTATGTTGTAGATTCATGCGACAAATTGTCAAATCTACATGTTTATGTATAAGAAAAACCTATGCCACACTTGTCATATATTTGTGATTGGCTTGTGAGTATGTTAATTTAATCTATGTTGCCAAGTAACGCATGTGTATGTTGATTTGCCTATGTTGCAAATTAACATATGTATATTGATTAGTTCATACTGCTAATTCTCATGTATGTATGTTAATATGGCCTATGTTAAAAATACACATATATGTTGAATTAGCTTATAATTGCGAGTTCACACTTATGACACTATAATGTTCATGATGTCATTTTGCAAGTTCACCCCTGTAATGTTCATGATGTCATTTTGCAAGTTCACCCCTGTAATGTTCATGATGTCATTTTGCACCCCATTATGTTCACATTAATTATGCCATCAATGTCAAAATTATACCTTTGTCATGTTTATGAATGTGTATTTGTGTACATTAAATTAGGCTAAATTTTTAGCCTAAACTTTATACTCAAAAATCATACGAACGTTAATTAGGCTAAGATAATTAGCCTAATATTAGACGGGGTAACGGTGGGTTAAAATGATTAATTATAGGAAAACTTGCCATAAATTGGACATTTATCACATAAGTGATTTAGGGCATAAAATGGTATTATATACCTAATTTAATGAGATTGATTGGAAACAAATTGGGCATTAAATTTGAATTTGAACAATTTACATAATTAAAATGTAAATTTGAATTATGGCATAAAATGGTATTAATTATATACCTAATTTAATGAGATTGATTGGAAACAAATTGGGCAGTAATATGAATTTGAATAATTTACATAATTAATGTAAATTGGAAAATACGAATATGCTTAGCACGAGGTTGGATTGAGTTGTGATGTAAACCTGCCCGGACCCGCCCGGCTGTCCAGTAATCACAGCAATACCTATCCAACGTGGGAGGCTAAGCATTAGGCCCAATAAAGACCCGAGGTTAGACTGAGTTGTGGCGTAAGACTGCCCGGACCCGACCGGCACACCGGAAGCCACAACAATATCTATCTAATGTGAGAGGTTGGTGCCCTAATAAGACAACTAGAGATGAGCTAGGGTTGGTAGGATTAAGTTAACTAGAACACTTAACCAATTTAAACATGTTAACTAAATTGGTGGGTAGGGTTAGGTTAATCTGGACACTTAACCAATTTAATATGTTGACTACGGGAGTAGGTAAGGTTAAGCAAATGTTTAACCATTATAACATGATTAAACTGGACTAGAGAGTGTGGTTAAGTTAATGAGAACACTTAACTAATACAGTGGGTTAATTAGACAAGTGGTTGCGGTTAAGTAGTAACACTTAACCAACATAACAGGACAAGCGGGTGGGCTAAGTTAACTTGAATAAGTTGACAACACTTAACCATTATAATATGACTAGTGGATGGGGTTAAGTTAACATGCACTTAACCAATCTGATGTGATGCGTGGTAGGGTTAAGTAACACACGGGGTTAAGTTAACAAGAAAATTCTTAACCAATGTAACCAGATAGACGAACGGAGTTAAGTTAATAAACCACACTTAACCAATCAAACATAATAAGCGAGAAAGGTTAAGTTAACTAAGGTAAACACTTAACCATGGTAACATAACGAGTAGGAGGGTTAAGTACATATCGGGTTGGTGGGTAATATTAGTAAATATAGGCCCACATACACTTAACCATTAAATACACATGCTTGAATCAGTAGCGGGGTTAAGTACACATCAGGGTTGGTGGGTAATATCAGAGAATATAGGCCCACAGACTTAACCATTAGAAAAACCAAGTAACGGGGACCCATTTCAGCAGTAACCCACATTAGGTATCAACGGAACCCTGAGCTAGGCGGGGTGGGGCACGATTACTGGGCTGATTATAAGAGGTCAAATTAGCGGCGGTTGGTGCAGCAGTGCAGGTTCTAACGGAGTGCGGGCGTGCACACACTTCGACGAAGAAAAGTTAGCCACTGGGCATCAGTAGGTATAAAGCTGTGCATCTTGATTGTGTCAGGGTTGCCACCATGGGACTTAATACACCCCATGGTGGGACCAGCACAGGTATCTACAAGTAGGGGGTCGCGTGACACAAACGAGAACTAGGTCAAGTAGGGAGCCGATCAATAAGGTAGTAAGGGTGCATCGAATCTATACATGGCCATTGGGTGTAACGACCCAGAAAATCTGAACCAATTTAAAATTTTTAAATTGGCTAAAATAATGGATTTTAAATATTTTAAATAATGGCGATGAAAACTGAGTTTGAATCGACATTTGAAAACGAATATAATTAATTATAATTATATATAGAATTGAAAATAGCGTGGTAGTTCGATAATTCGATTTCAAACTTCAATTGAATATACCGGGTGCAGAACAATCCGGATTTTAGTGAAACCAAAAATAATGGAATCTAATTGAATATATCTTTCTAACGAATCTGACCAATCGAAATTTGATAGCGGGAATCAAAAGATATGTCCAGTTGAAAATTCTGAATAGTCGCTATGTAATTCAGGCCCTTAAAAATGGACATTTTGCAAATGACCTCGGATTTCGACGAAACCACTTTTGTTGGATCCGCAGTGTCAAGTTATTGTTAGGTTTCAAATTTCATAATTTTTCGAATCAATATGTGAGCGTGGCAAAGGAAAACGCGTTTGACCGGTTTCAGTTGATTTTAATCGACTGGAAATTGGCCATTTTTCAAACGGTCTCAGAATTCGACGAAACTAGTTTTGTTAGGACCGATCGTCAATACGAAACTAGAAAATATTTTTCTGGAATTGTTCTAGTTAGTATGTGACCCCGGTAATTTGAAATGTACGTTTAAAATTCAATATAAGGATTTAAATGTAAATTCAAAGGAAACTGATTGTAACGATCAAATCAGCTTGCGATACATATCCCATTGTGTTCGGAATGGGGGTAAAACGCTACGGGCGACAGGCGGTGGGCCTCGTTTCGAGGTCGTATGTAAAAGTCAACCTTTTTGAAAAATTAAATAATAAAAAAAAAAAAAAAAATTCATTCCCTCTCTTTACCTCCTTTCTGCCCCCCCCCCCGTTCGTTTTAATTCCAAACGAAGAGAAAAAAAAAGAAAAAAAAAACCCTAAAGACTATCGACAGCCGCCCCCCCCCCCCTGAAGCGCCGCCGCCCATCACCGCCCCCCCCCCCCCCTCTCCCTCGTACGACGAACTCCCACCGAAGCCCCCCCCCCAGATCGCACGAGCCCCGAAGCCACCGCCTCCATCGATCGAAGACCCGAAGCCACCGCCTCCCCGTTCGAACCCCGAGCCGCCCCTCGAAGTCAGAAGCCGCCGACGCCTTCCCCCCCCCCCCCCTGTAAGTATTTTGTTTAGTTATTTTATTTTTAATGATTTTTTTTAAAAGTAAATACTGAGTTTTTTTTTTTTTTTTTTTGATTTTTAAACTGAATTTTAAAAACAGATTTAGAAAAAGGGTTTTAAAAACTGAACTGATTTTATATAAAGAAATAAAAACCGATTTTATAAGCAAGTAAAAACTGATTTTTTTTTAAAGAATTTTAAAACTGATTTTTGTAAAGAAAGTAAAAACAGATTTTTATAAAATGATTTTAAAACTGATTTTTGTAAAGAAAGTAAAAACAGATTTTTATAAAATGATTTTTAAAACTGATTTTAAAAGGATGTTAAAACTGATTTTAAATGGATGTTAAAACTGATTTTTATATAAAGTAAATACTGATTTTTTTAAAGGAAATAAAAAATGATTTATAGAAAAGGTTTAAACTTTAAAAAGGAAAAAGGTTTAATCTTTTAAAAGAAAAAGATTTGAACTTTTAAAAAAAAAAGATTTGAACTTTAAAATAGAAAAGATCAGATTTTTAGAATAGAAAAGATCAGATTTTTAGAATAGAAAAGATCAGATTTTTAGAATAGAAAAGATCCTATTTTTAAAATGGAAAAGACGGAATTTTTATTAAGTAAAAGAAGTAAGATATGAAAATTTATATTTTTAAAGCAATAAAAATATAATTTTTACATCATAGGAAAAAAAAAATATATGATCTTTATATATTTAATAGCGAAGTCAAAATGCAACCTTTATATATTGAATGACATAGTAAAAATTCGATTTTTACATATGTAGAGAATACGGACGAAGCGACGAAAGGCGAGATTGGCGAAGATTTCTCTAAGGAAGTGTCGTGCAGTTGGATAGCTATTGGTGAGATTTCTGATTTAAAAATATTTTATATGTGTGAAATGAAAGTGAATTGCTATCTATAAATATATATCTATATATATATATATATACGCCCCCTCGTCCACAAACCATGGACGATATTTATTGATTGAAATTGGTGTGAAAATTGATTGATAGCGAATGGTTGTTTGGGATTGTTTGTGATTGATATTGGTTGATTGCGGTTGAAAAATACCCATTTGTGGTTGTGAAATATTTGGTTGAAACCACATAGGATTAGTTTGTGGAAATGAAATAAATATATACATGCCGCCTGCGTGCGAACTAGATGCATGATCCCCATTGTCAAAAACCGCGAGGTTTTAAGGTAGAGCGAGGAGCCGTACTAGGGACGGTGCCGGTGTAACTACCCTGCCGTTATGCTGCCGAAATTTTGAATAATATTTGTGTGTTTGAATTATTTTCATATGCTTAAACTATATTTATTCATTGTATAGAAAACATTCATGTGTTGAATTGATATTCATTCGTTGGTTAGAAATTCATGTGTTGAATGGTATTCATATTTTGAAATAAATTGTTCGATAATAAAAATCACATTTTTATCTATATATAGAAACTATTGAAAACATTCATGTGTTGAATTGATATTCATTCGTTGTTTAGAAATTCATGTGTTGAATGGTATTCATATTTTGAAATAAATTGTTCGATAATAAAAATCACATTTTTATCTATATATAGAAACTATTGAAAACATTCATGTGTTGAATTGATATTCATTCGTTGATTAGAAATTCATGTGTTGAATGGTATTCATATTTTGAAATAAATTGTTCGATAATAAAAATCACATTTTTATCTATATATAGAAACTATTGAAAACATTCATGTGTTGAATTGATATTCATTCGTTGATTAGAAATTCATGTGTTGAATGGTATTCATATTTTGAAATAAATTGTTCGATAATAAAAATCACATTTTTATCTATATATAGAAACTATTGAAAACATTCATGTGTTGAATTGATATTCAATCGTTGATTAGAAATTCATGTGTTGAATGGTATTCATATTTTGAAATAAATTGTTCGATAATAAAAATCCCATTTTTATCTATATATAAAAACTATTGAAAACATTCATGTGTTGAATTGATATTCATTCGTTGTTTAGAAATTCATGTGTTGAATGGTATTCATATTTTGAAATAAATTGTTTTATGATAAAAATCCCATTTTTATCACCAACTTGAACTATATAGAAAAATAGTGTTTTGAAATGAATTGTTTTACAATAAAAATCACATTTTTGTTGTATGCATAAATCGTTGAAATGTGAAGAGTTAAAAATAGCCACTTGTTCAAAATAAACATATATGAGATGAAATATTCATTAATTAGCTAATGAAATGATTTGCACCTTTTTATGTAACATTAGAATGAATGGAGTTTTTAAACCAAATAGAAATCAAATATGAAGTCGAATAGAAAATGATAAATGATAAGAACTGTGTATATATGTACATGCATATTTATTGAACAGGTTATAGCAAAGGGGCTAGAGAAGAGGAATAAAATTTTGTGCCCGACAAATAGGTACACATTTACTGCTTTGTTTGGGTGATGATTTTGAGCCTGTTGGCTAGCCGCTTGGCTTTTTCTTTTTCTTTTTGAGATTAGAAGGACCGGGAACGCTATTTGCGATTTCCCGATGCTCCCGGTGCAGGGGAGGTTATGGCGAAATTTTTCCAAAATTTAAGGCGTTAGAAAAATATTTGAAGTGAAAACGATATGGAAATTATTGAATGAACTATATTTATATAAATATATAAATATAAATAAAATTAAAACGAAACGAAGCCGTGCAGTTCGTATTTTGAAACTGTGATTTCAATCGACTAGTGCGGGAAATCCGACCATTGGATTTTCCCGAAATCTCAACCGTCGGGTTCGCCTTGGAAATATCTTTCCAACGGCACCAACCTTGTAAAAATCCAACGGTTGGATTGTCTGGAATGTTTAATTCAAATCTGAAGAAAAACAGCGCCAGAAGCGATTATATTTATATATATATATAAATATAATTATATATTTAATCGAATAACGACGCTGCAGTTCGTATTTTGAAATCGAAATTTCAAACGATTGTACCGGGAGATCCGACCGTCGGATTTTCCCGAAACTGGAACCGTTGGGTTCGTTTTGAAAAGACCTTTCTAATGATGTAAATTTTGTGAAGATCCAACGGTTAGATTTTCAGATATGTGTAAATCAAATCTGAAGAAAAACAGCGCCACGGCCGCCTTATGGCCCGAAGCGTCGTTTTAAATAAAATGGCTATTTTAAAATAAATAAAAATAGCGATAAATCATTATAAAATATCATAAGCGATATGGAATAGAAATAAACTGAAATTTGCTTGATTTGTGTGGCTTTTGATGGTTGAATGTGTTTGGTGTGAAAATCACATTAAAGAACAATATTGGTGTTGTCGAATAATTTAACCATTAAAATAAATTGATTTGAAATTCTAAATATACGTGAATTATTTGAAAAAGCCGAGTTAATTCTCATTTCAAATAATTGATCGACGATTGAAAGTCGAAGATGAAGACGATGGTCGAAGACCGGAGATCTTCACCTCGTTTGGATGGTAACCGAGGTCCTGATTGGGAGGCATCCCGAAATATGGATAATGAGTGGTGATCGTCCAGACGTACGTGGTGATCGATGGGTTTGCGAGGTATTTAGTGCCTCCGGTTTCGTTCAGACCTAGAACGGACTTGTAAATGGACTGTGTGTCTGACATTGGAGTTTATTCTGTGTTGATTGATTTCTGTTAAATATACATCTGATTGGCGGCGGAGAATTTATTCTTTTTCTTAACGCCCTTCTCTGAGACGTACGAGCTCAGAGGTTGTATATCGATGGACATCAATCGCATGGCGTGAATTGCCTGTGTGGCATGCTAAGATGCAGTGATCAGGGCTTCTGTTGAAAAGCAAAGTCTTGTGGTGATGATCAAAGCACCGCCTGTGTGGCGTAGCTTTGTGTATAAAGTGAATTCGCGAGCCTCACATCCCGGTATGAACCTAAAACGGGAGAAGGACCTCAGGGAGGGCATGCGTTTCTTTCTAGCTAGGGTGGTGTCAGTGACCTACCAGCCCTGACATTTATATACTTTTCACCTATGTGGTTGTTGCTGTTGCGAGGCGCCTCGGTTTGATCGGACGATCCGGGTCCGATGGAGTCATTCGTTGGCTCGTTTACGCCCCAAAGGGCGGAGGAACGTATTGTTCAGGCACTATAATCCACTCCGTGTGGACCGGCCCTGACGATCCAAGGGGCAGTTGCGGCTGTTCCGGAGACATGGGCTAGATTGTCTCGAATTCGGTAAGGACTATCTTTTGCCTTGGTTCATGACGGAAATCCAATTTCCAAATACGACATCGTGCGGTTTTGATTGTATACCTATATATGGCGACATAGTGGTATGGGGCATTAATGCCGTCTATGATTGATAGTTATGATTTGAAATTGTTTTCAAAACATATAAACACTAGCAATAATATCAAATGCCTTTGTTTTATTCGTATCAAGCATATCTTGGCCGTTATAAGGTAAAAACTCTATCCTCCGGTTTGCGTTGCATTGTGTGATGGGAACTGAGTCTTATAACGGCTTCATTTTTATAAAAAGCATGGCGATGTTTAAAAGAAAGATTTGTTTTAAAGCACTGGCAATCCAATGGAGTAAACCCGTTCCACGAAAGTGGCGTGGTCCTGTGATTAGCCAATTATGTATGTGTTGAGTGGATTTCTCATACCAGTCCCATGACTGACTCGTAGTTTGTTTCACTCTCAAACTCGGGTGCCCCTTTTTCCACACGGGCAGCCTTGTATTCAGGTTTAGCTGGTTCTTTCTGGATAGCTGGAGCTGAAGATGGATTCTATCATTTATTCTTTTTATGCTGTTCAGCTCCTATTGTACATATTTTGTTTATTTCCGCTGTAGACATTTATGTATAGCTGAACTGTATTTGTACTAAGTAAGATCATGTATACTGTGTAACTCTGATGATTACTTTATCCAGTATATTTTGTTGTTCATTATCTGGTGTATTTATTTAATTCTGTTCTGCTATTATCTGTTTCTGTGTTATATTCCAAAGATAACCTTGTTTCCGTGAGAACGGGAAATCGGGTCGTCTCAACGTGGTATCAGAGCTTTGGTTAAGCTTAGTTCTGGAATATAACATTTGAACGAACTCGTCAGAAATAGAACCAGTAGTGTTCTAGGACGGGTAACTCTACAGATAGGATTAGTAATATCCTAGTATGAGTAAAGCAGAATGAAATTACTCCTCGATAGACACATTTACACTGGAAGTATATGTTTCTATGTTTTAAAATACCTTTTCTGTGACCTGACACTTGATCTGCTAATTGCAGAAGTACTAGAAAAATGAGTGCCAGAAACAGAAGGAATACAGAACCCGATCTAGAGGCTCTATTAAAGAAATATCGAAATCTGAACGGAGCGCAATTCTCGGGCAATGAATCTATTATTCAAACTTAAGCCTGGTTGAGTTCTGTCGAAAGAATCTTTGAGCATATCCAGCTGAGAGATGACCAGAAACGGTTAGTAGCATCTTGGGCGCTCAAAGAAGAAGCTTTAATCTGGTGGGAAACAATCATCAGAAATAATCCAGAAGGTGATATCACCTGGGACAGATTCAAAGTGATTTTCCTACAAAGATTTACTCCTCCCGAAGCAACCGAGAGATTATGTGATGAATTTTCTTATTTGATTCAAGGCGATATGACCATCCCAGAATATCACAAGAAATTCAACGAACTTTCTCACTATGCTCCCCATCTGATTCAAAATACGAGGAGAAAGAATCTGAGATTTATTCATGGACTTCAAAGGAAATACCAGAATAAAGTATTGGGGCATGTGAAGCTTCCTTTTCCAGAAATGATTTACATGGCTTATCAGTATGAAGACCTCCATAAGAAAGGAATGTTGTGCGACGAAGAAGAAGTCTATTCTAGTGACAAAGCAGAGTCGGAAACTGATATTCCAGAAGCCAGTAAGAGGTCTGAGGTCAGTAACAAGCCCGAGGCAGACCGGAAGAGGGCCAGATCCGAAAAAGAACTAGTAACGACCGCCACATGCAATAACTGCCATAAGCAAGGGCATTTGCAAGGAAAATGCAGGTCTTTAAAGAAGCTAAAGAAGAGTGAACCGAAGTCAAAGAAAAACTTTCAGGAGACCAGAGAATGCAACATTTGCCATCGGTTTGGCCATGTGAGACAGGATTGCCGGCTGTTAAAGGCAGCCAAGGAGGTCCAAATAAATGAAGTGGCAGAAACTTCTGAGCCCTTAGCTAATCAAGAAAGGCCCGATGTTTTAGAAGGCACGCTAACTGTCAAAAACATTCCAGTCAAAGTACTGTTTGACACAGGCGCGTCGAGAAGCTTCATTTCGAAAGATGCAGCTAAGAAACTGGATTTGAATTTGAAAAAGCTCAAGGAACCAATGATGGTCCAGAATCCGGTTGGGGGTTCAATTGATCTCAGTTGGGTTTGCAGAGTGCCGGTTTCCTTTTCTCGTTATCGGTTTCCTACCATCGCAGCCGTCATGAATTTTAAAGAGTTTGATCTTATCTTGGGATTAGACTGGCTGACCAAATATGAAGCTGAAGTCAAATGTGCCGACAGAGTCGTAAAAGCGAAGATTAAATCAGGTGATTATATAACTATCCCCTGTGAAGGTCAGAATGCTAATAGAAAAGACTTCTGGGCAGCTTTGAATGTTTCACCAGCCCAAATTGAAAATATCCCTGAAATCACTGAGAATATTCCTGACCTCATTAAAGATATTCCTGTTGTCAAGAACTATGCGGATGTGTTCGAAGAAGTTGTTCGCTTACCTCCGCAAAGAGAAATAGATTTCAAGATTGCTTTAATTCCCAATGCAAGGCCGGTAGTTCACGCTATTCGAAGAATGTCCTTGAAAGAGAAGGAGGAATTAGACAATCAAACAAGACAGCTAGTATGGAAGGGTCTGATTAGGCCTAGTTTCTCTGATTGGGGTGCAGCAGTGGTATTTGTCCCAAAATCTGACGGTACTCTACGGCTATGTGTAGATTATCGTGATTTAAACAAGCAGACTATAAAGAACAAATATCCATTGCCACGAATTGATGATTTGTTAGATCGATTAAATGGAGCACAAGTATTCTCACGAATGGACCTAGCTACAGGTTTCCATCAACTTCGAATTGCCGAAGAGTGTGTTCCAATGACAGCGTTCAGAGGCCCCGACTTATTCTACGAGTGGTTAGTAATGCCGTTCGGCTTATGTAACGCTCCCGCTTACTTCGTCGATCTGATGAATAGAGTATTCAGAGGAGTACTGAACAAATTTGTTCTGGTTTTTATTGATGATATTCTAATCTTCTCTAAATCAAAGGCCGAACATGAAAAGCATCTGGAATAGGTTCTAGAAATCCTCAGAAGGAATGTATTGAAAGCCAAGTTTTCCAAATGTATATTCTGGCAAGATGAAGTGAAATTTCTGGGCCATGTCGTGTCGAAAGAAGGAATCGCTGTTGATCCAAGCAAAATCACAGCTATTCAGAATTGGAAACAGCCCAGTACTCCCACTGAAGTCCGCAGTTTTCTCGGATTGGCTAGCTATTATCGGAAGTTCGTTAAAAACTTTTCGAAGATATCTGGCCACTTAACGAAGCTTACAAAGAAGCATTCTAAATTTAAATGGACTCAAGAGAGTGAGGAAGCTTTCGAAGAGCTAAAGTTGAGATTAACAACTGCTCCAGTGCTAACCATCATCGATGGCAACCAAGATTTAAAAGTCTGGACTGATGCTTCTAGAGAAGGCCTTGGCGCCGTGTTAATGCAAAGAGGCCAAGTGATTGCTTATGCTAGCCGTCAACTGAAACCGCACGAGAAAAACTATGTAACTCATGATCTTGAGTTATTGGCTATCATATTCTCTTTGAAAATCTGGAGACACTATCTTCTGGGTGAGAGATTCGAACTGTTTACAGATCACCAGTCGTTAAAGTATCTGTTCACTCAGAAGGACTTGAATTTGAGGCAGCAACGTTGGCTGGAGTTTCTTGCAGCATATGACTTTGAAATTATATATACTCCAGGAAAAGCCAACGTCGTGGCCGATGCTCTGAGCCGAAAGAATGTAATGATTGCCAGCTTTATTATCACGACTTCCTTGATTGACAAAATATCTATTCTTCAGAAGGAGGATAACTTTATTAAAGATATGATCAAAAGGATTCAGAAAGGCGAACCCTCGTGTTTTCAAATAGATAACGACGAGACCTTGAGATTAAAAGGAAGGATTTGTGTTCATGACGTTCCTGAGTTGAAAAGGGAAGTGTTAGACGAGTGTCACAAGTCCAAGCTGAGTATCCATCCTGGCGTGGCCAAAATGTATAACGATCTCAAAAGAACATTCTGGTGGAAGGCTATGAAAAGAGACGTTTCAATATATGTTAGTCGATGCCCTACTTGCCAGCTAGTCAAGAGTGACCAACAGAAATTGGCTGGATTGTTACAACCACTGGAAGTTCCTGGTTGGAAGTGGGAGCATATTTCTATGGATATCATTGATGGTCTGCCCAGAACCAGAAAAGGAAACGACAGTATTTGGGTGATCGTAGATCGCTTCACGAAGACCGCTCATTTCATACCTGTCAGATCAAATAGAACCGCTCAGAGTCTGGCGCAGATTTACTTCAGGGAAATAGTTAGACTGCATGGAGTGCCGCTCAGTATAGTAAGTGATAGAGATACGATATTCACTAGCAAATTCTGGGAAGCATTTCAAGTAGAACTCGGAACGAAGTTAAACCTAAGCACCGCTTATCATCCTCAGACAGACGGTCAGACTGAGAGGGTGAATCGCATTTTAGAAGATCTATTGCGGGCTTGTGTTATAGATTTCGGTGGATCATAGGAAGACCATCTGCATTTGGCTGAATTCTCTTATAACAACAGCTACCAGGCGAGTCTGACAATGTCGCCATTCGAAGCATTGTATGGTAGACCGTGTCGATCTCCTGCTTGTTGGGTCGAGCCTGGAAATAGACTTGTGTTGGGTCCAGATATGATTCGAGAAGCTGCCGACAAAGTCGATTTTATTAAGAAGCGATTACTCGCCGCTCAAAGCCGACAAAAGAGCTATGCCGATAGAAGAAGAAGAGATATATCCTTTGAAGTTGGCGACTATGTATATTTGAAAGTATCGCCGATGAGAGGAGTTATCAGGTTCGGTAAAACTGGAAAGTTGGCACCCAAATTCATTGGTCCGTTTCCTATTCTGGAACGGATTGGGACTCTCGCTTATAGGGTCAAACTGCCTGATTGGTTGCCTGGAGTTCATGATGTATTTCATATATCTCAACTTCGAAAGCACGTTCATGATCCAGACTTGATCGTGGAAGAAGCAGCTCAACAGGATATTGAAATTACTCCAGAATTAGCTGTGAGGCGAGAGCCGCTGAAGATCATCGGCAAAGAAACCAAAGAGCTGAGGAACAAGAAGGTTCACTTAGTCAAAGTGCAATGGAGTGGAGATCCGCGAGATTGTACTTGGGAAACTGAGGAGAGCATTCAGAAAGCTTATCCTAGGTGCCGAGTAGATATCTCTGATTGACTCCGGTGCAAGGTACATTTACCCTACTTTGCATTACCATTCAATTCTCTACTCTATTGTTATTTTCTTTTCGTAGATATACACTTTTAATTATATACTCTGAATAATTTTTGAAGGAATATAGGATTTGATTAGTATATTTTGAAGGTTAAAAACAATTGGATTGGTTGTTGTGTTGTGTGATTGTAGATTTATCAAACCACTTTCGACTTTATTCCTTTTCGGGGACGAAAAGTTTTAAGTGGGGGAGATTGTAACGACCCAGAAAATCTGAACCAATTTAAAATTTTTAAATTGGCTAAAATAATGGATTTTAAATATTTAAAATAAATATTTTAAATAATGGCGATGAAAACTGAGTTTGAGTCGACATTTGAAAACGAATATAATTAATTATAATTATATATAGAATTGAAAATAGCGCGGTAGTTCGATAATTCGATTTCAAACTTCAATTGAATATACCGGGTGCAGAACAATCCAGATTTTAGTGAAACCAAAAATAATGGAATCTAATTGATAATATCTTTCTAACGAATCTGACCAATCGAAATTTGATAGCGGGAATCAAAAGATATGTCCAGTTGAAAATTCTGAATAGTCGCTATGTAATTCAGGCCCTTAAAAATGGACATTTTGCAAATGACCTCGGATTTCGACGAAACCACTTTTGTTGGATCCGCAGTGTCAAGTTATTGTTAGGTTTCAAATTTCATAATTTTTCGAATCAATATGTGAGCGTGGCAAAGGAAAACGCGTTTGACCGGTTTCAGTTGATTTTAATCGACTGGAAATTGGCCATTTTTCAAACGGTCTCAGAATTCGACGAAACTAGTTTTGTTAGGACCGTATCGTCAATACGAAACTAGAAAATATTTTTCTGGAATTTTTCTAGTTAGTATGTGACCCCGGTAATTTGAAATGTACGTTTAAAATTCAATATAAGGATTTAAATGTAAATTCAAAGGAAACTGATTGTAACGATCAAATCAGCTTGCGATACATATCCCATTGTGTTCGGAATGGGGGTAAAACGCTATGGGCGACAGGCGGTGGGCCTCGTTTCGAGGTCGTATGTAAAAGTCAACCTTTTTGAAAAATTAAATAATAATAAAAAAAAATCATTCCCTCTCTTTACCTCCTTGCTGCCCCCCCCCCCGTTCGTTTTAATTCCAAACGAAGAGAAAAAAAAAACCCTAAAGACTATCGACAGCCGCCCCCCCCTTGAAGCGCCGCCGCCCATCACCGCAACCCCCCCCCCTCTCCCTCGTACGACGAACTCCCACCGAAGCCCCCCCCCCCAGATCGCACGAGCCCCGAAGCCACCGCCTCCATCGATCGAAGACCCGAAGCCACCGCCTCCCCGTTCGAACCCCGAGCCGCCCCTCGAAGTCAGAAGCCGCCGACGCCTTTCCCCCCCCCCCCCCTGTAAGTATTTTGTTTAGTTATTTTATTTTTAATGATTTTTTTTAAAAGTAAATACTGAGTTTTTTTTTTTTTTTTTAAACTGAATTTTAAAAACAGATTTAGAAAAAGGGTTTTAAAAACTGAACTGATTTTATATAAAGAAATAAAAACCGATTTTATAAGCAAGTAAAAACTGATTTTTTTTAAAGAATTTTAAAACTGATTTATGTAAAGAAAGTAAAAACAGATTTTTATAAAATGATTTTAAAACTGATTTTTGTAAAGAAAGTAAAAACAGATTTTTATAAAATGATTTTTAAAACTGATTTTAAAAGGATGTTAAAACTGATTTTAAAAGGATGTTAAAACTGATTTTTATATAAAGTAAATACTGATTTTTTTAAAGGAAATAAAAACTGATTTATAGAAAAGGTTTAAACTTTAAAAAGGAAAAAGGTTTAATCTTTTAAAAGAAAAAGATTTGAACTTTTAAAAAAAAAAAAGATTTGAACTTTAAAATAGAAAAGATCAGATTTTTAGAATAGAAAAGATCAGATTTTTAGAATAGAAAAGATCAGATTTTTAGAATAGAAAAGATCCTATTTTTAAAATGGAAAAGACGGAATTTTTATTAAGTAAAAGAAGTAAGATATGAAAATTTATATTTTTAAAGCAATAAAAATATAATTTTTACATCATAGGAAAAAAAAAATATATGATCTTTATATATTTAATAGCGAAGTCAAAATGCAACCTTTATATATTGAATGACATAGTAAAAATTCGATTTTTACATATGTAGAGAATACGGACGAAGCGACGAAAGGCGAGATTGGCGAAGATTTCTCTAAGGAAGTGTCGTGCAGTTGGATAGCTATTGGTGAGATTTCTGATTTAAAAATATTTTATATGTGTGAAATGAAAGTGAATTGCTATCTATAAATATATATCTATATATATATATATATATATATACGCCCCCTCGTCCACAAACCATGGACGATATTTATTGATTGAAATTGGTGTGAAAATTGATTGATAGCGAATGGTTGTTTGGGATTGTTTGTGATTGATATTGGTTGATTGCGGTTGAAAAATACCCATTTGTGGTTGTGAAATATTTGGTTGAAACCACATAGGATTAGTTTGTGGAAATGAAATAAATATATACATGCCGCCTGCGTGCGAACTAGATGCATGATCCCCATTGTCAAAAACCGCGAGGTTTTAAGGTAGAGCGAGGAGCCGTACTAGGGACGGTGCCGGTGTAACTACCCTGCCGTTATGCTGCCGAAATTTTGAATAATATTTGTGTGTTTGAATTATTTTCATATGCTTAAACTATATTTATTCATTGTATAGAAAACATTCATGTGTTGAATTGATATTCATTCGTTGGTTAGAAATTCATGTGTTGAATGGTATTCATATTTTGAAATAAATTGTTCGATAATAAAAATCACATTTTTATCTATATATAGAAACTATTGAAAACATTCATGTGTTGAATTGATATTCATTCGTTGTTTGGAAATTCATGTGTTGAATGGTATTCATATTTTGAAATAAATTGTTCGATAATAAAAATCACATTTTTATCTATATATAGAAACTATTGAAAACATTCATGTGTTGAATTGATATTCATTCGTTGATTAGAAATTCATGTGTTGAATGGTATTCATATTTTGAAATAAATTGTTCGATAATAAAAATCACATTTTTATCTATATATAGAAACTATTGAAAACATTCATGTGTTGAATTGATATTCATTCGTTGATTAGAAATTCATGTGTTGAATGGTATTCATATTTTGAAATAAATTGTTCGATAATAAAAATCACATTTTTATCTATATATAGAAACTATTGAAAACATTCATGTGTTGAATTGATATTCATTCGTTGATTAGAAATTCATGTGTTGAATGGTATTCATATTTTGAAATAAATTGTTCGATAATAAAAATCCCATTTTTATCTATATATAAAAACTATTGAAAACATTCATGTGTTGAATTGATATTCATTCGTTGTTTAGAAATTCATGTGTTGAATGGTATTCATATTTTGAAATAAATTGTTTTATGATAAAAATCCCATTTTTATCACCAACTTGAACTATATAGAAAAATAGTGTTTTGAAATGAATTGTTTTACAATAAAAATCACATTTTTATTGTATGCATAAATCGTTGAAATGTGAAGAGTTAAAAATGGCCACTTGTTCAAAATAAACATATATGAGATGAAATATTCATTAATTAGCTAATGAAATGATTTGCACCTTTTTATGTAACATTAGAATGAATGGAGTTTTTAAACCAAATAGAAATCAAATATGAAGTCGAATAGAAAATGATAAATGATAAGAACTGTGTATATATGTACATGCATATTTATTGAACAGGTTATAGCAAAGGGGCTAGAGAAGAGGAATAAAATTTTGTGCCCGACAAATAGGTACACATTTACTGCTTTGTTTGGGTGATGATTTTGAGCCTGTTGGCTAGCCGCTTGGCTTTTTCTTTTTCTTTTTGAGATTAGAAGGACCGGGAACGCTATTTGCGATTTCCCGATGCTCCCGGTGCAGGGGAGGTTATGGCGAAATTTTTCCAAAATTTAAGGCGTTAGAAAAATATTTGAAGTGAAAACGATATGGAAATTATTGAATGAACTATATTTATATAAATATATAAATATAAATAAAATTAAAACGAAACGAAGCCGTGCAGTTCGTATTTTGAAACCGTGATTTCAATCGACTAGTGCGGGAAATCCGACCATTGGATTTTCCCGAAATCTCAACCGTCGGGTTCGCCTTGGAAATATCTTTCCAACGGCACCAACCTTGTAAAAATCCAACGGTTGGATTGTCTGGAATGTTTAATTCAAATCTGAAGAAAAACAGCGCCAGAAGCGATTATATTTATATATATATAAATATAATTATATATTTAATCGAATAACGACGCTGCAGTTCGTATTTTGAAATCGAAATTTCAAACGATTGTACCGGGAGATCCGACCGTCGGATTTTCCCGAAACTGGAACCGTTGGGTTCGTTTTGAAAAGACCTTTCTAATGATGTAAATTTTGTGAAGATCCAACGGTTAGATTTTCAGATATGTGTAAATCAAATCTGAAGAAAAACAGCGCCACGGCCGCCTTATAGCCCGAAGCGTCGTTTTAAATAAAATGGCTATTTTAAAATAAATAAAAATAGCGATAAATCGTTATAAAATATCATAAGCGATATGGAATAGAAATAAACTGAAATTTGCTTGATTTGTGTGGCTTTTGATGGTTGAATGTGTTTGGTGTGAAAATCACATTAAAGAACAATATTGGTGTTGTCGAATAATTTAACCATTAAAATAAATTGATTTGAAATTCTAAATATACGTGAATTATTTGAAAAAGCCGAGTTAATTCTCATTTCAAATAATTGATCGACGATTGAAAGTCGAAGATGAAGACGATGGTCGAAGACCGGAGATCTTCACCTCGTTTGGATGGTAACCGAGGTCCTGATTGGGAGGCATCCCGAAATATGGATAATGAGTGGTGATCGTCCAGACGTACGTGGTGATCGATGGGTTTGCGAGGTATTTAGTGCCTCCGGTTTCGTTCAGACCTAGAACGGACTTGTAAATGGACTGTGTGTCTGACATTGGAGTTTATTCTGTGTTGATTGATTTCTGTTAAATATACATCTGATTGGCGGCGGAGAATTTATTCTTTTGCTTAACGCCCTTCTCTGAGACGTACGAGCTCAGAGGTTGTATATCGATGGACATCAATCGCATGGCGTGAATTGCCTGTGTGGCATGCTAAGATGCAGTGATCAGGGCTTCTGTTGAAAAGCAAAGTCTTGTGGTGATGATCAAAGCACCGCCTGTGTGGCGTAGCTTTGTGTATAACGTGAATTCGCGAGCCTCACATCCCGGTATGAACCTAAAACGGGAGAAGGACCTCAGGGAGGGCATGCGTTTCTTTCTAGCTAGGGTGGTGTCAGTGACCTACCAGCCCTGACATTTATATACTTTTCACCTATGTGGTTGTTGCTGTTGCGAGGCGCCTCGGTTTGATCGGACGATCCGGGTCCGATGGAGTCATTCGTTGGCTCGTTTACGCCCCAAAGGGCGGAGGAACGTATTGTTCAGGCACTATAATCCACTCCGTGTGGACCGGCCCTGACGATCCAAGGGGCAGTTGCGGCTGTTCCGGAGACATGGGCTAGATTGTCTCGAATTCGGTAAGGACTATCTTTTGCCTTGGTTCATGACGGAAATCCAATTTCCAAATACGACATCGTGCGGTTTTGATTGTATACCTATATATGGCGACATAGTGGTATGGGGCATTAATGCCGTCTATGATTGATAGTTATGATTTGAAATTGTTTTCAAAACATATAAACACTAGCAATAATATCAAATGCCTTTGTTTTATTCGTATCAAGCATATCTTGGTCGTTATAAGGTAAAAACCCTATCCTCCGGTTTGCGTTGCATTGTGTGATGGGAACTGAGTCTTATAACGGCTTCATTTTTATAAAAAGCATGGCGATGTTGAAAAGAAAGATTTGTTTTAAAGCACTGGCAATCCAATGGAGTAAACCCGTTCCACGAAAGTGGCGTGGTCCTGTGATTAGCCAATTATGTATGTGTTGAGTGGATTTCTCATACCAGTCCCATGACTGACTCGTAGTTTGTTTCACTCTCAAACTCGGGTGCCCCTTTTTCCACACGGGCAGCCTTGTATTCAGGTTTAGCTGGTTCTTTCTGGATAGCTGGAGCTGAAGATGGATTCTATCATTTATTCTTTTTATGCTGTTCAGCTCCTATTGTACATATTTTGTTTATTTCCGCTGTAGACATTTATGTATAGCTGAACTGTATTTGTACTAAGTAAGATCCTGTATACTGTGTAACTCTGATGATTAATTTATCCAGTATATTTTGTTGTTCATTATCTGGTGTATTTATTTAATTCTGTTCTGCTATTATCTGTTTCTGTGTTATATTCCAAAGATAACCTTGTTTCCGTGAGAACGGGAAATCGGGTCGTCTCATTGGGGTGATCGAGGTGGAATCCTCATAATCGATGTACACCTGAAGGCTCCCATAATTGCGGGGATTGGGATCACGTTGTAATTATTATGTAACACAGGACACTAGTTGGGACACTAGTAGGAATACGGATCATTCAATGTAAGACACTTATGAGGATGCTAGTTAGGTGGTGCAGAGCAAATAGATATCATTCTAATGGTGAAGCTTAGAAACCTTG
Source organism: Allium sativum (assembly GCA_030737875.1). Taxonomy (NCBI): domain Eukaryota; kingdom Viridiplantae; phylum Streptophyta; class Magnoliopsida; order Asparagales; family Amaryllidaceae; genus Allium; species Allium sativum. Next base: position 799,606,544 of record CM060922.1, read on the forward strand.
CGATGTTATTCTTGATAGAAACCATGCGATGTGATACTTGATAGGAATTATGGGATGTTATACTTGATTCATCGTGCCCGAAGTTTATCTTGTTACCTTAGTTTATCTTGTTAGCATAGTTTATCTTGTTATCTTAGTTTATCTTTCCTAGCTTGTCATCATGCTTATGTTTACTTTCAGTTTATTCATGCCATGTTATCTTTACCTATTTTTATGCTGAAAGTCACTAGGACTTACTCAGTCTTTATGACTGACCCGTTTTGTTTCGCCTCTTTTTCTTCTGTTCCCCCCCCCCCCCCACGTTCACAGGATGGGAATAAAGCTTAGTTCGGATCTTACAAGCTCCAAGGCTCTTTCATGTATGGCTTGGATTTCTCTTGGCTATGGCTTCTTTGCTTTATTGGGGAATACTGCAGTTTGTTTTTATGCTTCTTTGTTTTTGAGCAAGACAGATATTTTAACTATGAAATTGGGTATTGGAAGTTGATGGGCTTTTCTTGTAAACATTTATATTTAATAAATGATTTGAAGTACTTCCACTTTATTTTCCGCTGTTTTATATATGTCTGTCTTGTAATATTTCTGTTCCAGTACCCATAATACTCCATTGAAGTTAAGGCATTCCCTTTGTGAGTGACCTTAATAGATGTGGGGTGTTACATTTGGTATCAGAGCAGAAGGTTACCAGACTGGGCAAAAGTTTTCAAAAACCATCTGAAATTATTTTCAAAACGTTTACAAAGAAGCAAATTTTCAAGAAAATTTTGTTTTGATTAAAAGGCATATTCCCCAGAGCCATATGCACTATCTTTTGATTCTCTCTTGAAAACTCTTCTCTCTCTCTTTTCACCATAGTTTATAAGCATCTGACATATGTTGGAGGGCAAAGGAGTGCCCAACCTCCATCTGTAGCCACAGTAGTTCCATCTGCGTCTAATCTTATTTCAAGTTGGGTAAAGTTGCCGTGCGTTGGAGGTAGCTTCGAGAGACTTGTCAACAAACTATACAAGGACAGTGAGAACAAGAAACTAGTTGATGTAGCTTAATCCACGAAGGAGGAAAAAGGTGAAAGGAAAGAGGCCAAAGTGAAAGAATAGTAAAACCCATGACAAGAGAGAGTATCTTTAGTGAGGAGGGACATGTAGTTAAGTATTATAGGACAAGGGCAAGGGACAAGATCGTCGAGAGGGCAATTGAATGATCTCACCACTAGCATAGCTAAGAGAGGTGGTAATGTTTCTATTGAAAGGTTTCGCTTTTCTTTTCTATTATCCCACTAGAACTTTGTTTTTGTACATCGCATCCTTTTAATTCTACTTCGAAAGTGAGTCTCTGCACCTTAGTACTAGCATGGTAGAGGATCCCTTTTTAGCAAGAGAATAAATTCCCCGCTGCCAAACAGATATATATTTAGCAGAGATCAACGAATACAATATAAAGGAATACAATGTCAGACACACCATCCATTTACAAGTCCGTTCTAGGTCTGAACGAAACCGGAGGCACTTTCCTCGCATATCCGTCGATCTCCAAGTACGTCTGGACGACCACCAACTGATTCCCTCATCTTGGGTGTATAGCCCAATCAAGATCATCAGTAATCACCCAAACGATGTGAAGACTTCCGGTCTTCCACCACCGTCATCATCTTCGACTTATCGTCGAATCGGTTATTCAGAATGGGTATAAACCCGGCCTTTCCGAATAACCCGCGTATATAGTAAACAAATGTTACCTAAACACAACATACGCCTCATCTCAATTCAACAGTCACTAACCGTAAATTAGCAAGAGAACAATTCCCCAAATATTAACCCCGAAGGCCGAAACCAACATCAGATCAATACCCAGGAAACCATCCTTCTTAGCTAACCTACAGTTAGTTTCTAATTTCACGTTCTTAGGGAAAGGTTCCCATTAATTTTATCAAAGATAAATTCTTTAAAATTTATTCTTTAATCTTCCTTTGGATATCATTTCAAACCAAATTATGGTTTTCCAAACTAGTCGGGATTAGCGAACCACGCCGAAGTAATTATTTATTTTATTTCCCAATCCCAACCTATTCATCCCATGAAGCAAAACTGGTAATACTTCATATCTAACACCACGGGGTTATCGGTAAATTCAATTACCATTTCACGTTCAAATCTAATTAAAGATTTAACTATCGCTTTGGAGCAAAACTGGTGATACTCCATTCTCGATCTTTTCAATCTAATTAAAGATTCATTAAAACTCCACTTAGTTTTAATCTTTAACTGGGTTAAAGAATCAGTGTCATTTAAAACATGGTTCACTATAAACCCAAAATCAAATTACATTTCAATGAGACCCTAACCATAAATTAGCAAGTGAGCAATTCCCTAAGTATTAACCCCGAAGGCCGAAACCAACATCAGATCAATACCCCAGAAACTATTCAACTTAACTAATCTCCAGTTAGTTTCTGATTTTCTTAACTCCTTTGGGACTAAGAACAGTATTATTGAAGATACCGTTCACGACAACCCAAAATCACATTCTATCAATTATCGGGTTAAAGAACAAGTGTTATTTAAAACGCTATTCACGATAAACCCAAAAATCAATACCAATTCAATTCCAATTAAATATTATTTAATTGGTACACTTCATTAAATCTAAATAAAAGATTTAATCTTTTCCTCAGCTGGGTTTAAGAACAGCGTTAATGAAGACGCCATTCACGACAAACCCAAAATCCCATTTGATATTAAATACAAGGCTCTGAATAGAAAATATATCGGCTTATATTCAATATCAAATTCTACGACCAACAAATATCGTATTGGAAATAACGATATAAATATATCTTTCAAATTTCCCATAACAATACCTGTATAATCACAAAATCCCACATCGAAATATTCCGAAGACAATTTCGATTCAAATCCATTTCCAATCTATATATTGGAAATCCTGGTTATTTTCAAAACCATTTCAAATCTACTTTATTTATTTTAAAAATAAATAAATTATTATTCTAGTTCAAAACTAGTTCATTTCGATAAAAATCTATTTTTATCCTTTCAAATATGGAATTTTTCACCCCAATTCTTCACAAATCATTTCTTATGATTTTACACAAAGTATTATTATTTTTAATAATTTTATCAAGGCCTGTACAGTCGATTTCCATCAACGGCCATCGAACTGCACTTACAGCGACCTTTTACAAATTTGATTTGGACATAATTCCAAATCCAACAGTTATATTTCAAATTTCTAATATTCGTTAGAAAGCTCTTTTCGATACGAACCCAATGGTTCCGGTTTTAGGAGAATCCGATGGTCGGATCTCCCGCAATGTCCGTTCGAAGTCAATGGTCGAAATTCACGAACTGCCGCGGCGCGGCGCGTTCTATTCAGGCCATTATATATACATAATATATATATATATATTATGTATATTTCGTCGATTTCCTTTTTAAAACGAATTTTATAAATCATTTCAAATTTGTTTCAAAAACAATTTCAACCTTTATTTCAAATTCAAATCAAAATTGAATTTTCCCTTATAAATTCTTTTTACATTCACTTCTATTTGATTTCAATTCAAATCGATTTCAATTCGTTTTCAATTGAATTCAATACAATTCAGATTTGTTTTCTATTCGATTCAATTCAAATTCGTTTTCAATTCAATTCGAATTCGTATTCTATTCAATTCAAATACGTTTTCTATTCAATTCAATTCGAATTCGTTTTCTATTCAATTCAAATTCGTTTTCTATTCAATTCAATTCGAATTCGTTTTCTATTCAATTCAATTCGAATTCGTTTTCTATTCAATTCAATTCGAATTCGTTTTCTATTCAATTCAATTCAAATTCAGTTTGAATTTCAATTCTTTTCAAAATATCAGATTTTGAAATCACTTCTTTTCAAAATATCAGATTTTGAAATCACTTTCGATATTCATTATAAAATGAATAAAATCAATATCCATTATAAAATGAATAAAATCGATATAAATATCGTTCACGTCAAAATGGCGTCAATCTAATCAACACGGCTTCATATATTTCTATTTTCAAATATTCTATTTCAAATATTTCTTTTTCAAATATTTCTATTTCAAATATTGAATGAAGCCCAATCAATTACCATATAATGTTAATTATATGGATTTTCTACAACCCATGTATACAATAACAACGATGAATAATCAACCATCATCCAAAGTGCACTCTACACTGTATAAGCATCGAATATAAATATTTGACGCTTATAACAGTCTGTCAATCAATCGATCGACATACAACTAACTATTGGGATTAGTGTATGTCATATATCATCCCAATAGCCGTGTGGGGTTTCAAACAATCAAACACAGATTTTATTTGTGCAGTTGGGCGATGTGTAAAATTTATCGTCCCAATCAGTATCAATCAAATGTGTGTATATAAACAAATCGTCCGATTTGTTTATTTTTATTTCCTTTCATATACGCGTTAAAAATTCTATTTTTAACTATAAAATATTTTTAACTATATAAATATTTTATTTCATTTCACATCACATCACACAGTCAACTACACCTCAAAATCAAACAAACAAGCATACAAGCCGTCCATGGTCTGTGGACGACGGGTGTCGGGTGCTACTAAACACCGTCTGCATCCTAGTATATATTATTAACTAGAAAACAAAATTAAAAGGTGAGAAGTTCTCACCGATAGCTAATCCACTCCGCCATTTCATTTCTGAATTTCTGAACTGTTCGAATTCCTTTTTGATTCCAATTCGTTCCATCGCAATCTGTTTCACACGATGTTTATATTAAAAATAACATTTTTATTTCAATGCTACATATATAAAAATCGTATTTTTATTATCTCTATAATATAAAAATCATTTTTTTATTTTGACCGCGCTATATAGAATTAGAAATCACATTTCTATACAATGTTATTTTTCTTCATGCTATATATATTTTATAAACAAACTGATTTTATATTTTATAAACAAACTAATTTTATATTTTATCTAAACAAAGTATATTTATATTTCTAATCAAAGTATATTTATATTTTTCTAAACAAAGTATATATTTTTTTTAACAAAGTATATTTATATTTTTAAAACCATATTTTTTAAAATCACAGTTATATAAAAAAAATCATATTTTTATTATCATGTTATTTACATTCAAAACAATGTTATAATTTTATTCTAAAAACTGATTTTAATAATGTTAATTTATATAATAAAAACCCATTTTAGTCTAAATAAATTAATCAGCTTAAACAATATAAAAATAAAAACAAAACCTTTGGTAATCCTCTGTACAACGTCCTAGGTCAGAGGAACCCGTCGTCTTCATCTGCTTCCTTTAGTCGAGTTCGAACCCATTGGTCAAAAGTAGGGTTCGTCGTTTCACCACCCTCGCTCGCCTATACCCTCGTCAGACATAGCCAATTCGACGGGCATCACAGCCTCCCCCGACACCTCGAAGACTGGGCAACTCGCACGCCTGGTTGCGGCGGAAAAAGGCATCGAACCCGCCAGTTTTGGGCATCAAATTCGAGAAATTCAGCAGACGAAAATGGGTAAAGGGGGTATCAATTTGAAGAGCAAACAAGGAGCTAGGATTTTCGTTTGAGGGCTTAGATTAATTCGAAGTGGATTGCGAATTGTTTTGGATTAAAATCTGGAGAATTTTCCGCCTACGTTCGGTGAAGAGCGGCGGTTCCCAGGCTTTGACTTTAAATGGGGGGTGTTGACTAGGGTTAGAGAATTTTAGTTATATATATATATATATATATTTTTATTCTTATATACATGTTTAATAACCCGAACTCCAATTCAAACACAACGACTATCTTCCATACCTAATTACCCCCATTTCGAACACAATGAGATATGTATCATAAGCCAGTTCAGTTGTTTCGGTCAGTTTCCGTCAAAATCAAAATATAAATCATTATATTGAATTTTAACGCGCATTTCAATTTACTCGGGTCACATACTAACTCGAAAAATTCCCGAAAAAATATTTCTAGCTTCGTATTGACGATACGGTCCTAACAAAACTAGTTTCGTCGAATTCTGAGACCGTTTGAAAAATAGCCATTTTCCAGTCGGTTAAAATCAACTGAAACTAGTCAAATGCGTTTTCCTTTGCCACGCTCACATATTGATTCGAAAAATTATGAAATTTGGAATCTAGCAATAATTTTACATCACGGATCCAACAAAAGTGGTTTCATCGAAATCCGAGGTCGTTTGCAAAATGGCTATTTTTAAGGGCCTGAATTCCATAGCGACTATTCTGAATTTTCATTTGGACATATCTTTTGATTCCCGCTATGAAATTTCAATTTTTCGGATTTGTTGGAAAGATATTCCCAATTAGATTCTAATATTTTTGGTTTCACTAAAATCCGGTTTATTTTTCACCCGGTACATTCAATTGAAGTTTGAAATCGAATTATCGAACTACCACGCCATTTTCAATTCCTTTTGTAAATTAAAATAAATATTTAAATTCTAACGTCGATTCAAACAAATATATACGTTCGAATTATATTCAAAATAAGTTTCTCGTCGTTATTATTTAAAATAATTCATTTTAAATAATCAAAATTCGCTAAAATTGCCAAAATAAAAATTTTGAACTGGCCCAGATTTCCGGGTTATTACAATCTCCCCCACTTAAAACTTTTCGTCCCCGAAAAGGAACGAAGCCGAAAGTTGTATCAAAAATCAACTCAACTTTCATTGTTTTGATTACGGCTTAAGTTCTTCAACTTTTCAGTTTTTAAGAACTTTTCAAAAATTTCAAAAATTTGGCTAACACCCTAAATTTTCGAAAAATTTCGCCATAACCTCCCCTGCACCGGGAGCACGGGAAAATCCCGAAATTGCCATACAGGCCTTCTGATCTCAAAAATAAAAAGAAAAAGCCAAGAGGCTAGCCAATCGGCTCATAAAATCATCATCACCCAAACAAAACAGTAAATTATGATAAACATGTACCTATTTGTCGGGCAAACAATTTTATTCTTCTGCTCTAGCCTCTTTGCTATGACCTGTTCAATGTAAGTACATGTATATGCAAGCAAATGCGACCAAATTTCAATACAAATCACTTTTTGGTCAATTTGGCTAAATGGTTAAAAATAATAATTAATCAAGCCATAATCAAACAACACAACCATCAATCAATTAGTTGGTTATCATTTCAAATGCATAACTTTGATATATAGACAAAAATTAGATTTTTGATGCCAAATCACAACAATAAGCCCTATCTAATTTCGGTTCTCACACCAGTCAATTGGAAATATATAGAAATCTCTCTTTCGTTACTCGAACATAAATTCGGATGATGATCGATCAATCATCAGAATCATCTCCGGGCGACTACAGTGTGATTCTATATCTGTCCAGTATATTAAAACTTTAAATACACGTTTGCAAGGCGTATATGCAAAATCTTTATATACTGGACTGTCCAAATCAATACAAATAAATAATCAAATATGAATAATTGATTTAAATTTTCAAAACAAAAATTGTTTTCACTTTTATTTCAAAAACACTACTCTTCACACTCGTTCTAGGATACTACTGATCCTATCTCTAACGAGTCATTCTTGTTGGATATTACTAATCCAATCTCTGATGAATTCTTTCGTATGGTTCTAATGTGTCTTGTTCTCTGAGCTTTGTAAACCAAAGCTCTGATACCACTGTAAGAACCCGTAACTTCCCCGGTGAGGAAAGCGCGGATAGTTCGAGAACAAGCCACAAAAGAACGCAGACGGAAGAACATTTCATTGTATATTACAACAATTCCATCAGAATACAAGAATATACAGAGTATGAATAAATAATATACATGACAAATTATCAAAGATTACAATAAATTACATAGTAGTGGAAAATAATACAATACACAACTAGAAGAGATATACGGATACAAAGCTTTTCGGATATCATTCCAGCTGTAAACCAGGATCCTGTGAATATAAATCTGCAAAACCAAAACTACTAGCTGCCCGTGTCAAAATAGGGGCACCCAGAGTTTAGGTTAAAACAATAAACTCCAGGTCAGTCATGTGACTGGTGTGAGAACTAAAATAGTTATTAATCTTTATTTTCAAAGTAAGGTAAATCAAGGGACCACGCCGTATAACATGGAACGGGTTTCCTCCCAAGAATACCAGTGCATATAACAAAACAGCGCAATGCTTTTTGAAAAAAATGAAGCTATTATAAGACCTAGGTCCTATCACACAATGCAACGCAAGCCGGGGGATAGGGTTTTCCCTTATAATAGCCAAACATGCTTAGTACGTTTAAAAAAAATCATTTGATACTACTATAAGTGCATAGCGTGTAAAATAACTTCAAATCATAAGTATCAATAATAGACGGCATGGATACCATATATCATGTCGCCATACTAGTTCTACAATTAAAACCGCAATATTACGTATTAGAAATTGGATTTCCGTCATGGTGGCTCCGGATTCGAAAGATCGATCGCGTAATGCAATTCCCCACGGCTTACGTCCCAACAAGAGAAAACACCGTCTGCACACCCACATTTTTGGGACCAGAGTATCACCGCGGCTTACGTCCCAGCGAGAGAAAACACCGCTTACTCTATATATCCCTGAGCACTAAGCTCATCTCGGTCGACCGAATCCACGACACCACTAAGGTGCCCATCCACTAAAAAGCATACTGATCAAACCATCAGTTTACCACCATACCGGGGTGTGAGGCTCGCGAATCAACGCTATACACAAAGCCATGCTATATCAAAGCTGCGCTTTGATCATCATCCACCAAACTTTGCTTTTCAACAAAAGTCTGGATCACTGCATCTCAGCATGCCACACTATCAATCCATATCGTACCACTGATTTCTGCCAATATATAACCCCTGAGCTCGTATGTCTCAGAGAAGGGCGTTAAGCAAGAGAATAAATTCCCCGCCGCCAAATAGATATATATTTAGCAGAGATCAACGAAAACAATATAAAGGAATACAATGTCAGACACACCATCCATTTACAAGTCCGTTCTAGGTCTGAACGAAACCGGAGGCACTTTCCTCGCATATCCGTCGATCTCCAAGTACGTCTGGACGACCACCAACTGATTCCCTCATCTTGGGTGTACAGCCCAATCAAGATCATCAGTAATCACCAAAACGATGTGAAGACTTCCGGTCTTCCACCACCGTCATCATCTTCGACTTATCGTCGAATCGGTTATTCAGAATGGGTATAAACCCGGCCTTTCCGAATAACCCGCGTATATGGTAAACAAATGTTACCTAAACACAACATACGCCTCATCTCAATTCAACAGTCACTAACCGTAAATTAGCAAGAGAACAATTCCTCAAATATTAACCCCGAAGGCTGAAACCAACATCAGATCAATACCCAGGAAACCATCCTTCTTAGCTAACCTACAGTTAGTTTCTAATTTCACGTTCTTAGGGAAAGGTTCCCATTAATTTTATCAAAGATAAATTCTTTAAAATTTATTCTTTAATCTCCCTTTGAATATAATTTCAAACCAAATTATGGTTTTCCAAACTAGTCGGGATTAGCGAACCACACCGAAGTAATTATTTATTTTATTTCCCAATCCCAACTTATTCATCCCATGAAGCAAAACTGGTAATAATTCATATCTAACACCACGGGGTTATCGGTAAATTCAATCACCATTTCACGTTCAAATCTAATTAAAGATTTAACTATTGCTTTGGAGCAAAACTGGTGGTACTCCATTCTCGATCTTTTCAATCTAATTAAAGATTCATGAAAACTCCACTTAGTTTTAATCTTTAACTGGGTTAAAGAATCAGTGTCATTTAAAACACGGTTCACTATAAACCCAAAATCACATTACGTTTCAATCAGACCCTAACCATAAATTAGCAAGTGAGCAATTCCCTAAGTATTAACCCCGAAGGCCGAAACCAACATCAGATCAATACCCCAGAAACCATTCAACTTAACTAATCTCCGGTTAGTTTCTGATTTTCTTAACTCCTTTGGGTCTAAGAACAATATTATTGAAGATACCGTTCACGACAACCCAAAATCACATTCTATTAATTATCGGGTTAAAGAACAAGTGTTATTTAAAACACTATTCACGATAAACCGAAAAATCAATACCAATTCAATTCCAATTAAATATTATTTAATTGGTACACTTCATTAAATCTAAATAAAAGATTTAATCTTTTCCTCAGCCGGGTTTAAGAACAGCGTTAATGAAGACGCCATTCACGACAAACCCAAAATCCCATTTGATATTAAATACAAGGCTCTGAATAGAAAATATATCGGCTTATATTCAATATCAAATTCTACGACCAACAAATATCCTATTGGAAATAACGATATAAATATATCTTTCAAATTTCCCATAACAATACCTGTATAATCACAAAATCCCACATCGAAATATTCCGAAGACAATTTCGATTCAAATCCATTTCCAATCTATATATTGGAAATCCTGGTTATTTTCAAAACCATTTCAAATCCACTTTATTTATTTTAAAAATAAATAAATTATTATTCTAGTTCAAAACTAGTTCATTTCGATAAAAATCTATTTTTATCCTTTCAAATATGGAGTTTTTCATCCCAATTCTTCACAAATCATTTCTTATGATTTTACACAAAGTATTATTATTTTTAATAATTTTATCAAGGCCCGTACAGTCGATTTCCATCAACGGCCATCGAACTGCACTTACAGCGAACTTTTCCAAATTTGATTTGGACATAATTCCAAATCCTACCGTTAGATTTCAAATTTCTAATATTCGTTAGAAAGCTCTTTTCGATATGAACCCAATGGTTCCGGTTTTAGGAGAATCCGACGGTCGGATCTCCCGCAATGTCTGTTCGAAGTCAATGGTCGAAATTCACGAACTGCCGCGGCGCGGCGCGTTCTATTCCGGCCATTATATATATAATATATATATATATTTCGTCGATTTCCTTTTTAAAACGAATTTTATAAATCATTTCAAATTTGTTTCAAAAACAATTTCAACCTTTATTTCAAATTCAAATCAAAACTGAATTTTCCCTTATAAATTCTTTTTACATTCACTTCTATTTGATTTCAATTCAAATCGATTTCAATTCTATTTCAATTCGTTTTCAATTGAATTCAATTCAATTCAGATTTGTTTTCTATTCGATTCAAATCAAATTCGTTTTCAATTCAATTCAATTCGAATTCGTTTTCTATTCAATTCAAATTCGTTTTCTATTCAATTCAATTCGAATTCGTTTTCTATTCAATTCAAATTCGTTTTCTATTCAATTCAATTCGAATTCATTTTCTATTCAATTCAATTCGAATTCGTTTTCTATTCAATTCAATTCGAATTCGTTTTCTATTCAATTCAATTCAAATTCAGTTTGAATTTCAATTCTTTTCAAAATATCAGATTTTGAAATCACTTCTTTTCAAAATATCAGATTTTGAAATCACTTTCGATATTCATTATAAAATGAATAAAATTGATATCCATTATAAAATGAATAAAATCGATATAAATACCGTTCACGTCAAAATGGCGTCAATCTAATCAACGCGGCTTCATATATTTCTATTTTCAAATATTCTATTTCAAATATTTCTTTTTCAAATATTTCTATTTCAAATATTGAATGAAGCCCAATCAATTACCATATAATGTTAATTATGTGGATTTTCTACAACACATGTATACAATAACAACGATGAATAATCAACCATCATCCAAAGTGCACTCTACACTGTATAAGCATCGAATATAAATATTTGACGCTTATAACAGTCTGTCAATCAATCGATCTACATACAACTAACTATTGGGATTAGTGTATGTCATATATCATCCCAATACCCGTGTGGGGTTTCAAACAATCAAACACATATTTTATTTGTGCAGTTGGGCGATGTGTAAAATTTATCGTCCCAATCAATATCAGTCAAATGTGTGTATATAAACAAATCATCCGATTTGTTTATTTTTATTTCCTTTCATATACGCGTTAAAAATTCTATTTTTAACTATAAAATATTTTTAACTATATAAATATTTTATTTCATTTCACATCACATAGTCAACTACACCTCAAAACCAAACAAACAAGCATACAAGCCGTCCATGGTCTATTGACGACGGGTGTCGGGTGCTACTAAACACCGTCTGCATCCTAGTATATATTATTAACTAGAAAACAAAATTAAAAGGTGAGAAGTTCTCACCGATAGCTAATCCACTCCGCCATTTCATTTCTGAATTTCTGAACTGTTCGAATTCCTTTTTGATTCCAATTCGTTCCATCGCATTCTGTTTCACACGATGTTTATATTAAAAATCACATTTTTATTTCAATGCTACATATATAAAAATCGTATTTTTATTATCTCTATAATATAAAAATCATATTTTTATTTTGACCGCGCTATATAGAATTAGAAATCACATTTCTATACAATGTTATTTTTCTTCATGCTATATATATTTTATAAACAAACTGATTTTATATTTTATAAACAAACTAATTTTATATTTTATCTAAACAAAGTATATTTATATTTCTAATCAAAGTATATTTATATTTTTCTAAACAGAGTATATATTTTTTTTTAACAAAGTATATTTATATTTTTAAAACCATATTTTTTAAAATCACAGTTATATAAAAAAAGAATCATATTTTTATTATCATGTTATTTACATTCAAAACAATGTTATAATTTTATTCTAAAAACTGATTTTAATAATGCTAATTTATATAATAAAAACCCATTTTAGTCTAAATAAATTAATCAGCTTAAAAAATATAAAAATAAAAACAAAACCTTTGGTAATCCTCTGTATAACGTCCCAGGTCAGAGGAACCCGTCGTCTTCATCTGCTTCCTTCAGTCGAGTTCGAACCCATTGGCCAAAAGTAGGGTTCGTCATTTCACCACCCTCGCTCGCCTATACCCTCGTCAGACATAGCCACTTCGACGGGCATCACAGCCTCCCCCGACACCTCGAAGACTGGGCAACTCGCACGCCTGGTTGCGGCGGAAAAAGGCGTCGAACCCGCCAGTTTTGGGCATCAAATTCGGGAGATTCAGCAAACGAAAATGGGTAAAGAGGGTATCAATTTGAAGAGCAAACAAGGAGCTAGGATTTTCGTTTGAGGACTTAGATTAATTCAAAGTGGATTGCGAATTGTTTTGGATTAAAATCTGGAGCATTTTCCGCCTACGTTCGGTGAAGAGCGGCGGTTCCTAGGCTTTGACTTTAAATGGGGGGTGTTGACTAGGGTTAGAGAATTTTAATTTTATATATATATATATATATTCTTATATACATGTTTCATAACCCGAACTCCAATTCAAACCCAACGACTATCTTCCATAGTTAATTACCCCCATTCCGAACACAATGAGATATGTATGATAAGCCAGTTCAGTTGTTTCTGTCAGTTTTCGTCAAAATCAAAATATAAATCATTATATTGAATTTTAACGCGCATTTCAATTTACTGGGGTCACATACTAACTCGAAAAATTCCCGAAAAAATATTTCTTGCTTCGTATTGACGATACAGTCCTAACAAAACTAGTTTCGTCGAATTCTGAGACCGTTTGAAAAATAGTCATTTTCCAGTCGGTTAAAATCAACTTAAACTGGTCAAACGCGTTTTCCTTTGCCACGCTCACATATTGATTCGAAAAATTATGAAATTTGGAATCTAGCAATAATTTGACATCACGGATCCAACAAAAGTGGTTTCGTCGAAATCCGAGGTCGTTTGCAAAATGGCTATTTTTAAGGGCCTGAATTCCATAGCGACCATTTTGAATTTTCATTTGGACATATCTTTTGATTCCCGCTATGAAATTTCAATTTTTCGGATTTGTTGGAAAGATATTCCCAATTAGATTCTAATATTTTTGGTTTCACTAAAATCCGGTTTATTTTGCACCCGGTACATTCAGTTGAAGTTTGAAATCGAATTATCGAACTACCGCGCCATTTTCAATTCCTTTTATAAATTAAAATAAATATTTATATTCTAACGTCGATTCAAACGAATATATACGTTCAAATTATATTCAAAATAAGTTTCTCGTCGTTATTATTTAAAATAATTCATTTTAAATAATCAAAATTCGCTAAAATTGCTATAAAAAAAATTTAAAACTGGCCCAGATTTCCGGATTATTACAGGTTAGGTTAATCTGGACACTTAACCAATTTAATATGTTGACTACGGGAGTGGGTAAGGTTAAGCAAATGTTTAACCATTATAACATGATTAAACTGGACTAAAGAGTGAGTTTAAGTTAATGAGAACACTTAACTAATACAATGGGTTAATTAGACAAGTGGTTGCGGTTAAGTAGTAACACTTAACCAACATAACAGGACAAGTGGGTGGGCTAAGTTAACTTGAATACGTTGACAACACTTAACCATTATAATATGACTAGTGGATGGGGTTAAGTTAACATGCACTTAACCAATCTGATGTGATGCGTGGTAGGGTTAAGTAACACACGGGGTTAAGTTAACAAGAAAATTCTTAACCAAAGTAACCAGATAGACGAACGGGGTTAAGTTAATAAACCACACTTAACCAATCAAACATAATAAGCGAGAAAGGTTAAGTTAACTAAGGTAAACACTTAACCATGGTAACATAACGAGTAGGAGGGTTAAGTACATATCGGGTTGGTGGGTAATATTAGTAAATATAGGCCCACATACACTTAACCATTAAATACACATGCTTGAATCAGTAGCGGGGTTAAGTACACATCAGGGTTGGTGGGTAATATCAGAGAATATAGGCCCATAGACTTAACCATTAGAAAAACCTAGTAACGGGGACCCATTTCAGCAGTAACCTACATTAGGTATCAACGGAACCCTGAGCTAGGCAGGGTGGGGCACGATTACTGGGTTGATTATAAGAGGTCAAATTAGCGACGGTTGGTGCAGCAGTGCAGGTTCTAACGGAGTGCGGGCGTGCACACACTTCGGCGCAGAAAATTTAGCCACTGGGCATCCGTAGGTATAAAGCTGTGTATCTTGATTGTGTCAGGGTTGCCACCATGGCACTTGATACACCCCATGGTGGGACCAGCACAGGTATCTACAAGTAGGGGGCCGCGTGACACAAACGAGAACTAGGTCAAGTAGGGAGCCGATCAATAAGGTAGTAAGGGTGCATCGAATCTATACATGGCCATTGGGGTGATCGAGGTGGAATCCTCATAATCGATGTACACCTGAAGGCTACCATAATTGCGGGGATTGGGATCACGTTGTAATTATTATATAACACAGGACACTAGTTGGGACACTAGTAGGAATACGGATCATTCAATGTAAGACACTTATGAGGATGCTAGTTAGGTGGTGCAGAGCAAATAGATATCATTCTAATGGTGAAGCTTAGAAACCTTGCGATGTTATTCTTGATAGAAACCATGCGATGTGATACTTGATAGGAATTATGGGATGTTATACTTGATTCATCGTGCCCGAAGTTTATCTTGTTACCTTAGTTTATCTTGTTAGCATAGTTTATCTTGTTATCTTAGTTTATCTTGCCTACCTTGTCATCATGCTTATGTTTACTTTCAGTTTATTCATGCCATGTTATCTTTACCTATTTTTATGCTGAAAGTCACTAGGACTTACTCAGTCTTTATGACTGACCCGTTTTGTTTCGCCTCTTTTTCTTCCGTTTCCCCCCTTCCCCCCAGGTTCACAGGGTGGGAATACAGCTTAGTTCGGATCTTACAAGCTCCAAGGCTCTTTCATGTATGACTTGGATTTCTCTTGGCTATGGCTTCTTTGCTTTATTGGGGAATACTGCAGTTTGTTTTTATGCTTCTTTGTTTTTGAGCAAGACAGATATTTTAACTATGAAATTGGGTATTGGAAGCTGATGGGCTTTTCTTGTAAACATTTATATTTAATAAATGATTTGAAGTACTTCCACTTTATTTTCCGCTGTTTTATATATGTCTGTCCTGTAATATTTCTGTTCCAGTACCCATAATACTCCATTGAAGTTAAGGCATTCCCTTTGTGAGTGACCTTAACAGATGTGGGGTGTTACAAATTTGTTCAAGCTAAACCATGTTAATTTGTGGACATAATAATCAACTTGTAATGTCTTCAAAGTTTATGCTGCTTTTTATATGTTCTTGTCATTGTAAATTATGTTGCATCCGTAAAACTTGACCATGCCTAGGTGTTCATAAAAAAAAAGTATCTTTATTATTTTTTAAACTAAAAGTAAAAAAAAAATGTTTAGTGTGCAAAAGTAGGTCTCGTTTGGCTTGTCATTTTTAGTTTTGTATTTTCATGTAAATAAATATGTATCCGTCTTATGTATTGTTGGAAAACAAATAACTTTAAAGTGAAAAGAACATGTAAATATAGGGAACAAGTTAAATGGGCTTTTTTAGAAACAAAAGATGTTACATTTTTTAGGAACAGCAGTCGGGTAGTTTTTGGTTGTTTCATCTCAGATTCAAATACTGGGCGGCAGTAATCATCTATCCTATAACATATATCACTTGTTCAATTCTCAATAACCGAGGTATCCATTAGCTACTTGGCAGTTCAGAATAATATATTTACTTACCGTAGGATCTGATGATTATCAGATAAGTGTATATGAATGAGTTAAACTATCATGCAGGGTCAACAATTAATCATTAACTTGTTTTTTTTTTAAATTTGACACTATTTACTAATTTTGTTTGGTTAAGTTGTGCATGTGTTTGCTATGCAGTGGATCAAATATTTATGGCTAAAGGTTTTCCCATTTGAAAGAAAATGGACTGCTGCTGCTATGCAAGGTATGTACATTATTATTTTCAACAGTTTCACAAGTACACCGTTTCAGCAGTGATATGCTGCCGCTGCTGCTATGCGGCACAAATAAGATAGAATAACCATCATTTAAACTGACATATAACATGTTGATAATTCCAAAAAAGGTTCACATGCACTAGGTAGGCTTTGTGTTCATTTTCATATGCAGTTTATTTTTCTAGGAATTCTGTGTCTTGGGAATTTAACTGCATGATCTTTGGCTTTACATCCGAAGGCCTTCCTGTTATGCTAGTATATTTGGCTTCTTCCTTTTCATGTTACTATCTGGTATATGCACAACATGGTAGTTGATTTGCATCCACATGAAAAAAGTTCGATAACCTCAATGATATAAAGCCAAGAAAATTTCGGTTCCCTAGGTGACTTAATTTTACATTGATAACGAACTCAGCTGCTGTTGTTCGCAGCAGCAGAAGCGGTATTAAATCAGATGGAACTCAGTGTTCAGAAAGTTTGAACATGTTTGTTATAAAAAAAAGTAGTTGTTGATTATGAGTGGATTTACAGCCCTTTCCCACCCTATTAACATTTAATCATTTCCTTTCCTTTACTCGTTCCCGGCAAAAAAAACATTCTTCTTTTCAAATTTGGACCACAACAGCCAAGATAAATGTTCGATACCGATATGAAAGGTAAGTTTTGATCTCAAATTTGGGCCTGTGTGTAGCAATAATCTTAAAATAATTAAATTTTAGTTGCACTTAAGAGGAACAATGCATTAAGATATATTTCCTGCAGTTAGTACGTGATAGTACCAGGGCGTAAAATGTATTATATGATTTTTACTTATCTACTGTTACTGTTCGCACCGCCACCACCAGCAGCAGCAGCGAAGCGATCTGCTATCTTACATTTAGTTTAATGCCTCTCATTATATTTGATTGTTATTATATTGTTTTTCTTGATAAGCAATGTTGAAAAATGAAAAGATATGCTAAATGGAAGGGAGAACAAAATTTATCTTTGTTTCTATGTTTTTTATTATTTGTATGGTAGTAGCATATGAATTTGTTTAATATTGTATATTGCTGTTTTATGTGAGCTCGTTTGAGTATATGAACTTGTTTGAGTATTGCATGTGAACTGGCTTGAGGAAGCAAATTAATAAGTTGTTTTATTTTAAATATAGAAAACCTGGTATGCATATATTTCGTTCATTTTCAAATGCGGATATTTCGGATATTTGGAAATATCCGAATTCGAATTCCGCATGCGGATATTTTTAGATATTCGAAAAATATCCGCGGATGCAGATATAGGTGTTTTTTAATATCTGCGGATATTGAATGCGGATTCGGACATAGAATAGAAAGGGATTACGAGTGGGTTTTGCAGATTTGCGTGTGATTGCCGACGGAAATAAAAACAACTGTCACCAATAATCTTGCTAAAATGTTATCATTTTTGACAAATTACCGACAGATATCTAAGGTGAAGCAAAAATTGAAATTATCCGCTTCTAATCCCTTGTTGTTCAACAAGGGATCTCCGATGGATTTTTTTAAATATATATTAAAGGAATATATATCCATCGGTAAAATATTGGTAAAAAATTTAAAATTATATTTAAATACATTGGCAAATGACAGTAAAGTGTCGGAGAATTGACGTTAAGTTCCGTCGCAAAATAGTCACTAAAATACCGACGTAAAATTTACCGACCAGTGTTATCCATCACAAATCCGTCGCTAAAACATGTTTAGCGACGGATTTGCGACGGATTTGTCCGTTGTAAAATCAGCGTTTTCTTGTAGTGATGATGAAAAGCGAGTAACTGAGTCGAAGTCGAAGACTGAAACCGAATCCGAGATCCAAAAACAATCCGAGAATGTTATCGAAAGCAGAGGTCAAAGCTGTCCGTCCCCTACTTGACGCGTCAAAATGTACGACTCTGGTTAAAAAAGTGTCACGCGCTGAAAAACAACTGGTCGGTGCGTAAAAATGATGAAAAACCATCATTTTTACGTACTGATCAGCTTTTATTCAGCGCGCGACGTTGGTTTTAACCAGAGTCGTATATTTTTGCGCAATGAGTTTTGCCACGTGATCGGACTTGCGCGCTTTACCATTTTCAACTGATCGCACCGTGTCAATCACGTACTTTCACTATGTCACCTCTTTCGAACCGATCGACGATGATTTTGCGAATCGACGCCATTTCCAATCCTTTTTCGAACGCGTTGCGACTTCAATTGAATCGCTTTGCGTTTTTCGAATATGTTCTTGACGTGTGACAGCTTCAACAAAAAAAAACATGTCAACAGGCCTCTTTGCATTTAATAAATCATAAAAAAATTAGCTTTTGCCATTGGTTCTTCAATATTTTCATTCTCATTATCGTCTTGATCAATTGTAGGAAACATTGATCGCGCTGCATCTTGCACCATATTTCTATCGGATTCGTCATTGTATTATCGTCCTCTACTACTACAAGATCAGATGTAGGTTGAAAAAGTTCTCCGTGACGATACCATAAGTAATAATTCAGCACAAAACCAAATTTATATATATGTACTTCTACAAAATCCATCTTCCAGTGCTTCAGATGTTTGCACTTGCTACATGGAAAACGAACATCATTATTTCAATTATTAGATTTAGAAAATCTAATAAATTCTTGGACACCGTTACAAAAATAATCCTTTATCGATCCTTTTATACTAGTTTGAGATTCATACATCCAACTACGATCGAGAAATAATCGAATATTTTCTGATTTGCAAGAAATATGTTAGAAAAATCGATCAAACACATTATATTTATTAAAGTCTTGTAAAATTTCATTTATAACTACTTCATTTTTTTCGGTTTATTAATTTATTGCTTTTTACTTTGACGGCATGTCATCCTACTTCCCATTACAAATACAATAACATAACCATATTCTATAAATCATTTCAGGTTAAACGATTCAACAAAATTTCGGCAGCACTTCCCTTTGATTCATGTATCATACACAAATGCATGTACACAGGGAACAAAAAGGAAGTGCCATCGAAATTTTGTTAACCGTTTAAACTAAAACGATTTATAAAATATGCTTACGTTATTTTAATTGTAACTTGTCCAATATTGGGACAAATCCAACAAATATTGTATCAGATGAATGTACATTTCCATTCTGTGTAAAACGAATATCCATATTTCGATCATATACAACACTTGTCAGACGGGGCCAAAATCTCTAAGTGGTTCACGTTGGTAAAATACGTTTTATAATTTGTGTTTTAATGTCTACATAATATTTTTTAATACGTTCAATAAATATTTGTTAAGTACAGTTTCAATTTTAAAACTTACTGTGACATCCATTCAAAAGCATTAAATTTGAAATATTAACACGTAATTTAAAATTTAGCAAACTATGTCAAGTTTTAAATTATGGGTTTTATAAAAATATCAAAAGCTAGCACTTTTAATAAATTGAATTATAATCATTTTAACTTATGCTAATACATACAGTTGGCACATGCTAGCAATTTTAATATAGTACACATATTTTTGCCTAAACGACAACAAACATTGTTAACAAATATTCACACAAACTTATCAATAAACATGTTAATAAATAGTATACAGTTATTTTCAAATCACACAACCCATCAACAATTCTACATCAACTAACACAATATTATCATGAAAACAACAATGTGATAATCATCATTTTCAACCTCCTAATCAATTTTGTTAACTCTGAAATCAACTTACAACACAATCATCATCATACGTATCCCATATGACAACCAATTTCATACCCATAAACAATCAATTTTGAAACTCGTAAACATGCAACTAAACCCTATAATTAACCTTAATTAAACATAGAATGGGATTAGAAAACATACCGGCATGAAATTAGAAGGTTGGAGAGGCGTGTTTGGAGGCTTAGAATGCTGCAGCAACAGGGGCTCAAAGGGTTGGAGGGTTTTGGGAAATAACTTAGGGAAATAGAAATGGGAATATGAAGCAATGGCCACTGTTTGTATCAGGAGACCGTGCAACAACCACTTTTTTTAGCCATCGCAAGTCGTTGCAATGGCTCATCACAATTTGCAGTGCATCATGTAGTGTATAGCCCATAGCGCTCTTCAATCGTTACGCTATTTCAATTTAACACTGATGAACAGTAGATTCTCTTTTAACCCCACTATATTTCGCTTCATCCACTGAATTAAGGCTTTTTAGAATTCTTCTTAGTAGTATTAATAAATAAAGCTTGATTTGACTAGTTCTCTACTTAAAAAATCAATAAAGTTAGTCCAACGAGTTAATTGTAAACCATAAGTGTCAATATGTGATAGAAATTTATTATAATCATCAAATCTAATGTGTGAAACCATGTTGATTTTGTTACATAAGATTAATTAATATTAGTTTCTTCTACACATATAATTTAGAAATGATAATTAATTAATTTTAAATGTTTAGTTTTCCATTTAATAAACCTTTTTGTACCTCTGTTATATCCCCACTATCTCCCCTCTTTATCCCCGCTACATCTTTATGCATCTGCACCGTTACAGAACAGCTAAGTGCTTTAACTACACATATAAAGCACCAGATTTAGGATGTTGACCCAAAATCTAAGCAAAACCGATTCAAGTTGTTTAGATAACCCCAACTTTGGCGATTAGAATAACAACCAGTTGGAAATCACACTGCACATGAAATCAGTGCGAGTACAATATAAATGGAAATACCAAAAATGAAAGCCATACCAGTGTTTGTTTCCATTCACGTGGTAGCATCGAAATCGGTGAAAGGAGTATAGCTTGAAAAAGTTCTAGTATTGGAATCGCAACCGCATGGTGGTGGTAATGGCAGGAGCCTGTCGGTGTAGAATTGAAGCGAAGGTGGTGGAAGCGAAAGACTACTCTAAATGGTAGGAGTGATGTAGTGATTAGTAGTTAGAGTTAGGAAGAAAAACTAATAAAAAAGTACGTAGATGATAAGATGGATGGAGGAAGAGAGGATGGCGATTAGGCCGGAATTCATTTCCTTAAGGCATAATGAAGGAAAAAAGGAGAGGGCATTGCATGGCATGGAAAGCGAAATAGTGGAGCCATTAGATCTTGGTACTACACGTGGCGGCAACATATAATTTCTAGGAAAATGCAATTGGAAGAACTTTGAAAAACTTCGAGTTTCATGTAATATGGATAACAGATCATATTTCTCATTCACGAGGAATTGTTCTGATAAATACGCAATTAATAAAATTCATCTAGAGAATAAAGTAGTGATATAATTCAAAAAAGGAAACTGTAATCATTGCAAATACACCCATGATTTGTTTTAATTTTAGAACTTCAAAATCTGATATAAAATAAAATTTTCATAAATGAAATCAGGGTTAGGCCATCGCCAAGGGCAGCAATGCTAGAGTCAGTGGAGGAGGACAACAAAGTGGTCAGTATGCATGCTTTCAGATGTATTGATCTATAAATAATATAAGGCAATGGATAATTGAAGTTACCGTGGGTGGAGTGTATGACATCTGGCTTATAACCCAACAGCCTGGATTGCATCCCATTGTCTACAATGATTTTCATTTAGTTTCATGTTTTGCCAATTCTCTTTTAACTTTGCCTAGGGCAACATATTGTACTAGGTCGGACCTAGATGAAATCCGTGTGGATATAGAATATGACGCAAGGATAACATTTGTTTGGTATTGTTGCAAAGTACTATAAATTAGGGGTGTCAAATGGGTCATCTAGGATCGTATGAGGATTAAGCAAAATTTGACCCTAACCATTTGCAACCCATTTATTCTGACCCGTTTAACGTAACGCTTTACCTACCCAACCCACATATTATGTGGGTTACCCATTTAACCCATCTAAATGTAGTCGGGTATTTTTTATATACAATTATGAGAATTAGTCTATTATTTTCTAATTTTTTTTCACTTTTTCCAATATGAAGGGCATTTTCATAATTTTAGTCTTTTTGGCTTTAAAAATCATTATTTTCGAATACTTCTTTTTTTAGTTTTCATTTCATAATTTTCTAGACTTTTTGAAATTTTTTCATTTTTTGT
Source organism: Allium sativum (assembly GCA_030737875.1). Classification (NCBI taxonomy): domain Eukaryota; kingdom Viridiplantae; phylum Streptophyta; class Magnoliopsida; order Asparagales; family Amaryllidaceae; genus Allium; species Allium sativum. The sequence goes on from CM060922.1 coordinate 799,629,519, forward strand.
AAAATAAAGGATATTTTCGTAATTTTGGAATTTTTAGCTTTATAAATCGTTATTTTATTTTATTTTACTTTTCATATCATAATTTTCTGAAATTTTTTCATTTTGTTCACTTTTTCCAAAATAAAGGGTATTTTCGTAATTCTATCATTTTTAGCTTTAAAAATCGTTATTTTAAAATAATTCTTTTTTACTTTTCATTTCGTAATTTTCTGGATTTTTGATAAATTTTCATTATTTTCACTTTTTCCAATAGGAAGGGCATTTTCGTAATTTTGGTCCTTTTAGCTTTAAAAATCATTATTTTCCAATACTTCCTTTTTTTATTTTCATTTCATACTTTTCTGGATTTTTTGAAATTTTTTCATTTTTTTCACCTTTTCCAAAATAAATGATATTTTCGTAATTTTGACATTTTTAATTTTAAAAATCGTTATTTTAAAGTATTACTTTTTTACTATTTGGTTAAGTGGGTTACCCATTTATAACCCTTTTAAAAATGGGTCAACCCTTTTATGATTCATTTAATAAAAAATTATAAATGGGTTGACCCAACAGGGTTGTAATTAAGGTAAAATGGGTTTGGTAAATGGGTAGGGTCATTTTTTGATAGGTCTACGCCTATGGATTCCATATGCTTTTTTTAGTAAAACATGTACACATTATTTCATTAAAACTCATGTACCCTTGGAGTATCACTGTTATATAATGATATAAACAAACTTTTTACCTATGTAGCCCTGTTTGCAAAGAGTATTACACAAATAGCCTTATTCTAAAAGTAATTACAGAAATAGACCTGTTTGGACTTAACGAAGGCGAGTTTTCAAAACTCGCACGAAGGCGAGCTTTCAAAGCGCGCCCTTGTTCATTTTGGTATTAAATTCCATAGCGACTTTCTGGTAATTTGATTTGGACATAACTCAATATCTATAATATGAAATCTCCATTTTTTGTTCCATTACTAAAATACAGTTGTATAGATTCGAACCTTTTTTGTTTCAATGAAATCCGACGTATAACGATTCCTATATATGCGAACGAAGTTCAAAACGTTAAACTACGAACTACAGCGACATCTAAGTAGTATATGTAGCTTAAACAAATAACATAAAACGAACACCAAATTCTAACATTCAAATATAAGAAGGCTACATAGTTCGATTAAGGACAGATAAGTTCGAAACATAAGAAATATAGATACACGAAATGCAACAATGACATCGCATCAACAAACATACGTCTCCATTTTAGGCTTCTGAAGTACACCACTTTCGGTTATGTCCCTGCGATCCACATTTGCTGCACCAGTTTGTTTTGGGTGTTTGATGCTCGTCCATAACATTTTTGAACCTCGTTGATTTTGGTCGTCCAGCTAGTCTTCTGACAGGCGGAGCTAGTATTAGTGGACCATTGTACGGGTCCCAGTATTTCTTATCGCGTATAGGATTAAACTCCGGGTCGTATGTAGCTCTATAACTTTGGACGGATTACCATTCAGAAGCGAAATCATGATGTGCTCTATTACTACCAAAATCCTGTGCTGAACAAGCCGCCATCACATGAGCACATGGAATCTCTGCAGAAGTGGGATTCTTCATGTACACGTGACATCAGAACCGTCGATCACAACATCATATTCATCGCCGTAACTGTTAATCACTTGCCATTTATATCGGCCAAATCGAACAAGCCAACAACACCGTGCGTCAATAGCACGAGCTTCAATTTTAGCTTCCCATTTTGGAGAAAGTTTCGAATTCAGACCCTCCCCTTTTTCTCGTCTCTTATAGGAATGCTTAATTAATCGAAAGAACGTTCTTGCAACCAATGCCTTTATAGGCAAGGATCTAGCGCCTTTTAGTACGCTATTAAAACTTTCAGATGCGTTGGTCGTCGTAATATGGAAACAGTCACCGTCATCTTTGCAAAGAGCCCAGTTTTCTTCGCAATTCCCTAGGCTTCGTTCAATCCAGTTATGCGCTTCCGGCTCAGTTGCCTTGATTTCTTCTCTAAATTTAGTGTATTCAACCACTTCTGAAGCACATGCAGCAGCGTAAAACAAGCCTACAAGTCGCTTTTCTCGATGACCTACAGCTCGAAAATTTGCTTTCAGATGCCTTGCACAGAACCTATGTTTGTGCGGTTCTTGCCATCTATCCTGCAAAGCGCTTGGAATCCCTTTCATTCTATAAATGTAATGTGTTGATTTCGTACGCTATAAATGAACTCACACATGCATGAAAAGAACCGGGCCCAACAATCATATGATTCGGACTCGACCACCCCATAAGTTAATGGGAAAAGGCAGTCGTCCGCATCTACAGTGATTGCAACAAGCACTATTCCTTTGTACTTACCGTACAGATGTGTCCCGTCAATAGAGAGCACTGGATGGCAGTTTACGAAACCTGCAATGGAAGGACCAAATGCCCAAATAGCACGCTCAAATACCCCATACTCATCATGTACTATATGTCCTACTGAACCTGGATTGCTTCTTTTTATTTCCGCAAAATACTGAGGCAAATACGAATACGATTCAGCCCAGTCACCATATATTTTTTCCAAAGCTTTCATGTAACTGATTTTGATTAAAAGTTGCTTGTCGACAAGCACTTGCACCGTCCCAGCTGAAATATCCAAATTGGCCTTCACAAAAGCCATGATTTTGGATACAAGAAACGCAGAAGTGGCTGGCTTGTGATTTGAAGTAATCGTCGGGTTGACATAGTTATGTTCGTGAGGCAACTTTCTGATTTCCCACAAGCTATTTTGTGATTTCTTCGACACTATAGCATGTATTCGCCATGGACAAGTAGCATCAACATTACATACAGCGGTGTATATTATTTTATTCGACTTGATTGGCTTAAACGAAACACCGTGCAGAATAGACCATTCCATAAGTTGGTGGAGAAACTGTTCCTTGCTTTTGAATACCATCCCAATAGCAAAACCATTTTGTACGCAGGCAGCTGAAAATTTTTCGCCAGAAAACTCTAGATTAGCCACAACGGATCTGGCCATCACTTGCGCCGTGTAGAGATCATCGTCCATGGGAACTTTCATTTGAGCCTCATCACCATCTTCTTCGGAATCTACTGTGTTTGTACAATAGTCATAGTTTAGTGGTTCATTGTTGACTTCGGTCCAGCATGTATCATCAACAATTGTCGCGGCAACCGCCATGCTGTCAATATGTTCGGCCTGTTGTGAAGAACCTACACCCCCGTCTTCTTCGGGTTCTGCAGTTAATCTGTTAATAAATGCATTTCAGTTAAATCTTACATTTCAATCAGTAGTTATAAAACTAACTTGATGTGGAACGCATACCTTTGGCTCATATCTAATAGTTCTGACTGATCAGTCTGTTCTTCTTCTTGTGGTTGTTGTTGCTGCTGCTCAGCCACATTTGGTGGACAATACGGATTGGTGTACAAAGGAGAACTAAAGATGAGTGATGGATTCTGAGTTTGCAACATTTCTGTGAAATAACTTAAACCGCTACTCACTATAGGCGGAGTGATTATTTCTTCCTCGACATCTTCCACAATTTCTTTTGCTGTTTTTCTAACAAACAACTCAATCAATTTCTTAAAAGTGGAAAACATTACTTGTACATCTTCATCGTCTGAAAGTGCTACGGTTCTCGACCCCGAATCAGTAGGCCAGTTGACCGACAACTCGATATCATATTCGAGAGGGTTAATTTTGGTTGCTTGGAAAACTGTTTCTTTCAAAGAACCAAGCGTGCAACCCCTTCGAACTCTCCCTGGTTTGCAGAATCCTCTCACATAACTTCCATTTTGGTGCTCATCCACGACCAATTCACCGTCGTAGTAGATAAGTGTAGTAATAAAAGTAGGCGCCATTGTTGACTATGTTTATTTTTCTTGAAGTTCTTTGAAGACAAGATTGAAGTGTATGAGAAATAATGTGTTGAAGAGCTATGAAATAGAGAAACCATCTAAGCAACGTCACCATCAAATCAACTTTATTCAACTCAGTGCGCAGTCGTTGTCAAGTGAGAATTGGCAGGGCTTTAATCATGTCACCCATCTCAAAATAAAGCAGAATCTGAATCAATTTTCTTATGCTCGTCCTGATCACAAAAAACAAGCCATGCGTCAGAATTGGAAGAGCTTTTATCATGTCATTGAATTCGAAATAAAGTGTTGTCCATTGTCCTTACAACGACTTTATCACAATGGACAAATGTTGGATCAGATTTGGCAGATGTTTGTCAACACACCTATTTCGAACTATTAGGCCAACTTTACCCGTGTCTAGTCAAATCACCTGATTTGCAACAGATCGTACTATACAGAAACAGACTGACCCAGCTTTAATTTCTGGCAGCGAGTTGTCACCTCTTATTTATGTCATAATGTGTACTGTACAAACCAACAAACATACAAAGCTTTAATTCAAACTTCAAAAACATAAAATAATTCATTAGAAAAACACAAACATATAATACTTCGTATTAATCTTCCGACTCCTTCAAAAACAAAAATAATAATTCAAACTAAACTTCAGAAACATACAACGAGAACGGATAATACAATAGTTCAAACTAATCTTCAGAAACCTATAACGACGACGGATATTTGAAAAATTAGTGGTTAGGTTTAAATTGCAAGTCCTTTAGGAGTTTTTTAGACGCCTATTTTCTTGCTTCAGCTCGTTCACATATGTTATGCCCCTAGGACAAAGCGGTTCGTCAATCCATTCTGAAAAATTGCATCCGTGAGGATAATTGGAACAAAGAAGACTTCAACGACCAATATTTTCGCCATCATCACATGCGACAACTTCAGGCATATATCCACAGTGGCAGCAAACTGGATACGAGTTAACCACTTGCTCAACCATTATTTGAGAAGTCATTTTGAAAATATATGGAGATGAGAAGATGTGGTTGAGTATGAATCAGAATTATGAAAAGACTGGTGAGTACATATAAATGTTGGAAATTACCCCAATTACACAGACGAGTTTTGAAAATGCGCACAAAGACGGGTTTTCAAAATGCGCCAATATCCCTTTCCGAACAAAACAGGTCTATATTTGTTATTATTTCTAAAACATGGCTAAGCATATAATAAACTTTCAAAACAGTCCTAAGATAGTGAAAAGTCCGATGTAAACATATATAATTCTGTACCACAGCTGTAAAAGCTACAAGTGGGCCGGCCTTTTTGTCCTGTTGCCAGAAAACACCCTAAACATCCTAGAATTGCTCGCCATTGCCTAAAACAAGGCTTCCTTAATCTATGGTTAAAATCTTAAATCCCAATCAATGAAACGAAACAAATACATCTTCTTCACCAAATTATCATTGCATACTTAAGTTCATCACAACAAAGAATAAGTATAGAAAACCCTGCTCCTGAGAACAATGTGCAAGAGCCATCTAATACCGAATCTACAGGCAAACGCTACCAATCCAGTAAATAACTCATCAATGTCGAATTTGACGGTGGCATCGCTGCTTAGTAAATGGAAAACAGAGAACCTCTTGGATAAATGCTTACTTGCCATGAGGCTATTGTGTATACTTTTATCCTTTCTCTCTTTTGTTATTATGGCGTCCAACAAGCAAGGTGATGGAAAAAACTACTACGATTACAAAGAATACTAGTTAAGCCAAATTTAATCATGTCTTTCATAACTGTGAACTTGTGTTATATATGTAAGGTATAAGAAATAACGTCAAATTTGCCTGGCTTAGGTATCTCTTGGTGATAGCTCTGCCGGCGTGGTAGTACTGCATGGTTTAGGTGGGGTACCAAGTGTATGTATTGTTTTCTGACAAGTTTTTTTTCGCCCAAGAGAGCTATGGGTTTACTTGGCTTTGGTGGCGATCAGGTGGGATTATGTATATACATTTGACAGTGTTCCTTTCCATGCATGTACATGATATTTGAGTTAGATGATATGTTAAGTACTGATACTCTTGCACTTGTGAATATTACAGTTTACTGCATATGCACTGTTGTTGGCTTTGTCGGCAGCAATTCCGAATACAAATGCCATGTGGGAAACGACGGATGATGTGTTTACGGACATGGTGTCTGCTTCCATTAGCATGGCCTTTTTCGCATTTGCAGCCATAGCTTCTTCTGCACTTATCTCTAGATTCAAGCTTTCTACCCAACCTATGTATAACTTCGATTCAATTTTTGTTTCCTTTTTTTTCCTGAATTATTTTCTTTCTATCACATTCAATAATACACCAATAATGATGTCTTAATGCCAGGTTTTGAACTGGTAGAACTCAATTGTTCAAGTTAGCAAATTCGTGTAGAAACACGCTTTTTTGGCCAAGCAAATATGTGAATAACTGATTGTTAATTTCTATTTTCTAGACCTTTAGGACCCAATGTATGTATTTTTGAACCAGTTGATCATTGAAGAGAACAGAGAATTCATTTGTGGGATCATGAAGAATAGTACAGAAAAGAAACAAAAATGAGGAAATCATACCTGTGGCGATCTACAGATTTTAGCCGCAGAAGTAAACGAACCAATTTCAATCTTCTGAACTATCACAAACCCGAGATTTGTATATCTATATGGAAAGGTATGTGTATTGTAAACATAGAGCTGTTAAGCTGTTGACACTCATGTTTATAATATTGACATTTCTAATTTCCCCGTCAACAAACAAGAATATCTAATATCGATTGTGTTAATATAGACTCAAAAGGTATATTCAAAACAATCAAAGGTACCAGTGAATGAACCTTATATGCTCCCAGATCGCTATCTTACGACATATAAGGTATATTCAAAACAATCTCATTAAGTGATTGTGTGTTAATATAGAATCAAAGGTAGTTCCGTTATTGTAACTAAATCCATTAGTAATCACATGTATCAATACAATACAATAACATAGACCGATAACATTTATATAACATGAAAATCATATAAAATGTGATTTATACATATGTATTTTTAACTGCTTCGGTCAGGTTCAACCTTCAGCCGAGACCCACTACGCAATGGCCTAGGTTGCAAAAGAAAAACAAAATCAATTAATGTGTGAAAGCAAGTGTTTACCATTTCGTTTGAAGTCTCGACGAGAGTAAAGAGAGGGAGGAGTTCATCGATTCAATAGTGAAAAACATAGTTAGGGTTCAACTGATAAAAAGTAAGAAGAGAAAGGGTGCGGAGCAAGAAAAACTAATTTCTAATTCAGTTGAAGGGAGCCAGAGGCTTCAACCATTGGTAAAAGGCTAATTCTTTTTAGACATAAGAATTCACTGACTATACTCAGAAAAACCGAAAAATTGGGAAGAACCCAGCATTTTGCTGAATTCGTCATGTATTATTAAAAAAAGCCAATTTTATCCTCCCTCGTAGGGGCTCTACGAGATTCTTTACTGCACCTCGTAGAGCCTCTACGATATGCTTTTAGGTCACCTCGTAGGGTCCCTACGGGGTGGAGTAATGAATCTCGTAGCACCCCTACGAGGTGCCCTAAAGAACCTCGTAGAACTCTACGAGGTAGGCTGAAAATTGAAAAGAAAAGAAAAATGGCAAAGCAAGGGAAATTTGGTCATCGTTTTTTCTAGGTTTACTAAATGAAAACGTGGGTTCGAATAGAACCAGCCTTCGTATAATTCTCACAATTCTCTTTTAATCATTTCATCGGTCATTACTTAGAAGCTTCTGTGTTTAAGAATACATTTATATAAACGAATTTAACAATTTATGATATTAAAGATTAAAATGGTGGAATCATAAGTAATTGAGTAATGGTATAAATTATTTTGGCAACATGCTCTTATGATTCTTTAAGTTTAGTTTAAACTTTTTATAATATAATATCTTTTAGAAAGTGAGGCTCACTTAATAAATATTTTCGACAGGAGGAAAATTTTGTTATTAATTACAAAGAAGAAAATAAGGTTGAAATTGATGAGTGTGCGACAAATGAGAATGAAGTTATTGATGCTAGTGTGACTAATTAAATACGGACATTGTTACGGAGTTTGTACCATGTTCTATAAACACTAACGATTTAGTACTTTGGAAAAATATAAATCAAAACTTGAGAGATATAATTTTTCAACGAGATTCTACGTGAGATAATAATATTTATTTTCTAGATAGATGTTTCTCTCCTATAACTATTTTATACAATTAATGTAACAACTTATCCGGAATTGGCCTAAATTCCGATTCAGAAAATGTCAATCAGAACTTAGAGCTATTCTAAGCAAATTGTTGGTTTCTATAAGAAATAAAAAAATAGAGCTATGCTATAAAGCGAAATCAGAATCTCTTAGCGGAATGGACAAAATATAATGATTTAAGTAGATGTATCATTTCATAAAATCCACATACTGTCGGTTACATAAAAAAATTCCAATGTCATAATAACGCTACATCATAAAAATATCTCATAAATACACTTAACTACTAGACATAATGATAATAATAAATTGGAATGAAATATCCTTCACCAAGCACCTGACTCCCTGACATCATCAATCAAGCATCTTCACTTACTAACTTATATCGTTCAGAGGAGAGGGTCAGAACAACAGTTCTGACGAATAAAAATTCTTTATGTTTAGAAGGGCAGGTAAAACACATAGACACGTGCGTTTTTTTATTTGTGTGTGTTTGTGTATATATATATATATACATATATATATAGAGAGAGAGAGAGAGTGAGAGGAGGTGAGTGTTCCAATGCACCTCTGTTTTGTAGTACCTCTACCCTACTATGAGTTACACTAATTCAAATTCAAAAAAAACTTTACTTTAGAAATGACGGAAACTGCTCCTCAAACTAACCCACACCTTCCCTCATCTCCACGTTCGAAAACCATGTCTTCCTCATCTACCCTACCACTGCAACCTCCTCCTCGCAACCCACCAGCACCACCTACCTACGCCAACGTCCTCAAGGGGAACATCCCTTCACCACCCAACAACCGCTCCTTAAACTTCGTACAACCTTCACCAGAGTATGTATTCATTCCTGAGAGAATTTTCAACATATCTGAATCGGCTTGGTCGAATACCATTGCATTAATTCTAATCAATTTTCAGTTATCAATCGTCAAACTAAAGGAATACATTTCTCGTGTTTGGAAGCCTGCCACTAGTTTCCATATTCATATTTCCTCCTCTTACAACTTTGCGGTACAATTTGAAGACAAGGCAGATTTCAACAGAATTTTAGAATGCTCCACATATTCATTTTTTGGTCAATTTCTTATGGTTGAACCATAGTCCCTAGGTTATGATTTTAATCGTCTTAACACTGAGGAGGTTCAGATCTGGGTAAGGCTGCATGACTTGCCAATGGAATTATGGACCAAAGAAGCAATTTAAATGGTATCAAGCTTCATTTCTACACAACTTTTGATTGACGAAAACACTGATGCAAGGAAGTTCACTAAATATGCAAGAGTTAAAATTCAAATTAATATCCAGACTGACCTTCGAGCCACAACCCCAATCCTTCTCCATAATGGAACGAAAAATTGATGTCACTGTTGAATGTGAATTTGTGCCTCCAAAATGTCACCAGTGTCAAAGCATTGGTCATTTGGAAACTTTACATGAAGAACGTAATGAACCTCGGTGGATGCCTAATGACAATCCAGATTCTTCAAATGTGGCAGATGATCAAGAGGCAAACCATTCAGTAAACCAACAGAGTGACAAAGGGGATGATCTGAATTTCCTTAATACCAAACTTCCATCTGATATTACTCATGATGATGTGCATTACGTTACTAAAATGATTAATGATGGGGCTAACACTGAACAACAACAAGATACATCATCTTTGGTTGATCCTAATCTGAACTATATGAAATGTATAAGAAAAATCACTGCTTCTGCTAAAAGTTCTTTGAGGATCTCATCCTCAAATAAATGGCATTGTTGACATGGAATGTAAGGGGAATGAACACATCCAACTGAATGGCAGATTTGTTCAAACTCCTTTGTCAAGCTAAACCATCATTAGTTGTTTAAGTTGATTTTTTTTAATATCCACTCAATTTAGACAAATTTATCTCTTCCCGTCCATCTGATTGGCATACTTTGACTAATAACTCGCAATCATCATCTGGTCGTATATTACTTTTATGTGATTCTAAAGTGTGAAGCATTGATGTTATTCCATCATCTTTCCAACGTATGTCACTGTAGGCAAACAATAATGGAGGTTCTGTTATGACTTTAACTGTTGTGTATTCAAGCAATTCTTTTCAAGACAAGCAGCATTTGTGGAAATTTCGCTACAACATGAATCACTCAATATCTCAAACACGTGGGTTTTGATGGGAGATTTTAATAATGTGCTATCCCCATATGACAAAAAAGGTGGTCTCCCAGTATCATATCATCAACTCCGAGAATTTCAAAATTTTGTAACTCAAACTTCTTTATCAAAGATCAGACATTTAGGCTTTAAGTTCACATAGAGACGTAAAGGAATAGCAACTCACATTGATAAAAATTTGGTAAACCACTCTTGTCTACAACATTTCCTACACATGAAAGCTCTTTCTTTTTCCTAATCTTCCAGTGATCATAACCATATCCTTTTAGAACTTATACCCACTCAACAACCCAAGGGGTTCCCATTTCGATAAAAGAATGAATGTTCATAGTTAGAAGGTTATTGGGAATGTATCCAAAGGGGTTTAGCTTCCACTTCATGGGGATTTCCCAGTTATCAGTTCTTATCCGAACTCCAATCCTGCAAAAAAGAGTTAAAATCCCTGAATAGAATTCATGATAAAAATGAGGGTCTCCTGAGAAATGCTAAACAACACCTACTGGCATTAGAATCTGAGGTTGATTTATAACCAGAAAATGAAATGTTATATGAAGACTACATGCAAGCAAAGAAGCAAGTTAAGGATTTACAGGATGAGCAAGTTGCTAGTTTAAAACAGCAAGCCAAAGTTGCTTGGCTCCAACAAGGTGACAGAAATTCTAAATTTTTTTAATTCTAGAATGTCAAACAGACGGTTTTATAACCATATCAGGCTCTAATTCAATTTGATGGCTAGTTGCTATTTAATTCTGATGACACTGAAAGGGAGGCAGTTTCCTATTTTACCTCATTAGTTAATGGTCCCCTGCTCTCCATATTTCCAAAGTTTCAACCAACATCCATGATCAATTCATATAGCCAGAATTTCTTGCTTTAGGATATATTAGTTGAAGAAGTCAGACAAGCAACTTTTTCAGTCAATGATGATTCTAGTCCAAGTCCCGATGGGATAAATGCAAAATTTCTAAACCCACACTAGGATGACTTAAAAAAGGATTTACACTCAGCACACATGGAAATTTTTAAGTCAGGTAAACTCCCCAAATCCATCAACCATACTTTTATCACTTTGATTCCTAAACAAGACAGACTAACCAATATTTCACACTATAGGCCCATCTCTTGTTGTAACATGTATTATGAAATTTTCTCCAAGTTCTTATGTAATAGGTTGAAGTTGTTGTTGACTCGTCTCATTTCAGAAAATCAAAGTGCATTTATTAATGGTCGATATATTGGTGATAATATCTTATTGGCTCATGAGCTTTTACGTGATTTTATGAAAAGAGGCATTGCAAAATTTTGCATAAAAGTGAACCTGCAGAAGGCATATGATATGGTAAGAATGGAATTCATATGTCATGTTATGGCACAAATGCAATTTCCTACGCATTTCATTAATTTGGTGCACAAATACATGACCACTGCTACATTTTCCATATTTATACAAGTGTTCCTAAAGGTTATATTACATCTAATCGAGGCATCCACTAAGGGGACCTCTTATCTCCCTGTTTATTTACTTTGGCTATGCAGTATTTTACTTAGCTTATGGATGAAGCCGTGCAGCTGAAATTTTTTACTCCTTCTACCTTGATACATTCATGTATATCCCATCTTCTCTATGCGGATGATTTGTTGAATTTTGGTAAATCCTACACTTTGAATGCTTCCACCTTACAGCATATTTTCAAGAAGTTAGCACAGTATACAGGATTAAATATTACTGCTCATAAAACCAAGATTTATTTCAGTGCTTCTACCTCCAAAGTTTCTTCTCTATTGTGGATTCTGGGCTTTGAACGGGGTACTTTACCCATCACTTACCTTGGCGTGCCTTCGTCACCTAATTATCTTCACTACTCTAAATGCCATTCTCTGATTCATCGAGTGCAAAGCAAGATTCAGGGTTGGGAAACGAAATTATTAAGCTTCGCAGGATGAGATGAATTGATTAATTTTGTGATCACTCCCAGAGTCTTATATAGGCTTCTCGTATATCAAATTCCCGAATATACATTGGAGAAACTTCAATCTTTATGCACTGACTTTTTTTGGGTGGAGCTTCATACAAGTTTGCATGGAATAAATTATGTAAACCCAAAAGTAAGGGAGGAATAGGCTTAAAGAATTTCTCTGATATTAAACGAGCTACGTGTATCAAACTACTGTGGAATTTCTTGGCAAAGAAATCTCTGTGGAGCCAATGGATGAAGTCTAAGTATTACAATGGTAAACAATTTTGGATAACACCCGTTGATAATAATGTGTCATCAACATGGAAATCCATGCTCAGACTTCGTACGAACTCCAAACAACTCTTCCACAAAGCAATAGCAAATGGTGAGGATACCTTACTTTGGTCAGAACCTTGGATAAATAGTCAATGTCTGGTTAATCTTCTTGGTATGAACAGGTTCTCATTTTATGGCAAACCTAATCAAGTAGTATCTTCCCTCATTCGAAATGGTGCATTGCAACCTTCCCTTCATCCAGTAACTCGAGGGTTAATTTTTGAAATATCTTCCATACCTTTATTTCCTAGTAATATCCAAGACACTTATGTTTGGGGAGACAGTGGTGCTTTCACCTTCAACAAAGCTTGGGAAGCTGTCCGAAGTGCAGGTAATTACGACCCAGTATTTTCATTCGTCTGGCATAATAAAAATAGTAAGAGAATGTTAAGAGAAAAACAGAATGTTAAGAGAAAGAAGTTAGAGGATGAGAAGCAGAAAGATAGGACTAATAGAATAGAAGAGTAAGAAGAACATCAGAATCTTACAGCGGAACGAGTAAAGTATAATATATCAAATCTCTTTACAAAATTAAACTGTACATACATACCAATCATCAGAGTACATCATATATCAGACACAGCGGAAATAACTCTAGATAACTAACGATGAAGCCTCCTTCTTCTAACTCTTGAACTCCAAGCGAAGCCGAACCTGTAAATATACTCGGTCTGACCCGAGTACATTTGATTTAAAACAAAATTCACCCGGATCAGTCTGGAATACTTTCAGTGGTAAATTCAGAACAAATAACTTGCTTAACTTTAGAAATCCTTTTTGAAAGAAAGGATAATAGTAAGACCAGCTCGTACATAAACATGGAGGATTTTTACCTTACTATAACCCAAAACAGTTTTGATATTTCATAATCCAGTGATATTATAATAGTGTCTATCAATCACAAATAAATAACCAAGTAGTAGAACGCGTGCATCTCACGCTCTACATATTTATTATATAATTGAAAACTGCATGGCGCTTATTGGAGAATGGATTCCAACTATGACAAGGCATGGGACCACCTTACGATCAGTGTACTCTAGAGGGTATACACCGAGGTTCAACAAGAACGTCTTGCAACTCGGCCATACATGACCGACCACTCATTTAGCTTGAGTGTATCGAATATATTATCACCCACGGTTGTCGGCCGTCCAACCGTCATCCAAAGATACAGAAACGAAAGAAGAATTTAAATTTGAATTTCTCTAGATCGGTGACAAGACATCCTGCTTGGGTATGACCCACCTAGCCATGTTTCCTGCACGATTTTTGTCATTTCCCGATTGATGAGGCTTGAGGTCCCGATTACTTTTAGAATATCTGGCCATCATTTACTCTGAGTGCCACATCGTCAGATCCGTCAAATCACTAATTGACGTCCAAAATTATACCATGGGTATTAAAGAAGTAGCCCTCTTTGCCACCCACTCGGTATCTTTGTAAAAATCAACGTACGTGAGTTTTCGGGAAATACTCTATCAGACACTCGTCCATACAAATCATCCAGGAACAGGATGAACCAAAGGCATTCTCCTACCGCATCCTATATAGGAATTACCCCAAAGATCAGTAACGAGAAGTCCTTGCAATCCGAAGATTTCAATCACGACAGAATCGCTGTCAAAATAGCTCTGGTTGCAAGTCAGAGAGATTCAACGAGTATTTCTTCCGTTCATGAAGATCCACGGTCTTCAATGCTCCATCTTTAAGCCTTCCAGTTATTTGCGCCCGCATAGTTGTTTTCGAAGTGGTTTTGGGTCTAGTTCCCATCCCGGTCTCTTCAAAACAACATGTTAAAAGTCCACTAGAATATTTCATTTGATAGTCGGTTATTTTAACTATCAAATCATGACAGTAAAACTAAGTAAATTGGCAGCTCAGGTCCCTTATATAAAATATTTCATTAACATTATTCCGTCAATTCTTATAATCGATTTCATAAATTTAATCTCATCGATAGTCTTATGTTTTCATTACATTAAAAATAGTAACCATATTTGACTAAATCCCTTCCTTATATTTCTTAATTTCGAAATGTCGATATAATTCCTCCAAACCCTTTACATTTCCCTTAATTTGGAAATATCGTTATATATACCTAACCAATCGATATAAGTTTCATTATCAATCTTATGTGGCTAAAATAACGTCCAGTGACGTACCTCTTATAATCTAACCTTAAATGGTTTTATTAATTCTTTATAAATCGATTGCGCTTATGTAAATTATAATTATATTTCCAATATACAATTCCATTTCAAAATCCAATAAAATCCTTTATTCTCATTTCCCAGAACTATTGACTTATTTATGCATTTACAAACATACTATTATTGGCCAATGATATTGGATACACGTTATTATGGGAAACCCAATGGCTTTAATTTCTAAATCTTTTGCGAATTAAAGTTGCAATTCTTTCCTTAGGAAAATAATAAATTGCCACACATCCTTACTTATCACAAACTAATATTATCTCTTGATAATAGTGAAGTCGTTCAAGTTGGGGCATTTTAATCACCTCTCAGACCTTGCTCGACAACTTCTTACCTCAAGATAATAAAAGTTTACCACTCGAAAATATGATATACCATTCCCATTTTCATTTACTATAGTTTTATAAAACCATTTTCTTTTATTTAAAAATCCACCTTACAGGTTAATTCCTTTCTTCTTGACTAAGTAAAAACCTAAGTAAACCCCCCTACATTAGCTTACAAGTCACCATTTCAAACGTTCTTTGTAACCTTGGGTTATAATCCTTCTACAAAAACTCTTATGAGACTTTAATCAAATTTTATTTCTATTCGATCACTTCTTAATTTAATTTTAATTAAAAAGTAATATCTTTAATTATTATGAATTAAAATAATAATTAACTTCAATATTAACAACATTTAAGTAGTACATTTCGTTATTAGATAACGATAGAATTAATTAATCATTTTGAAATGGTTATTAAATAATACTTAACTATATTAACAATAAATAATTTGATAATCAAAGATTAACTAGCTTCTAACGACATTCGTTAAGTTGAATGAATATTTGGGAAAACTATTTATTAACTTAATCCAAACATCACATTCAAATTTAACGGTTAGCTTTGTCAACTGTAAACATCAGTTAAGCTAATAACTGATTTTTCATTCTTTTTTTCCCTTAATTTGATTAATAATTTAATTAATTTAAAAACATCATTTAATTGTTTATAAAAACAATTATTCAAATTACCACCCTATAAGTTAGTTTCTAGCTCTCTGTTCATAACCACAAAAGAATTCGTTGTATAAACGTTTAATAAATTCTTTTGTAAAACACGATTATAAATATATTATTATATTTATAAACTTCTAATTTAATTAAATTATATAAAATAACTTAAAACTTCAATTCAGTTATAAAATAAATTTTGTAACTTAAAACTTTGTTGACGTCAATAAACGATAGATTTTATGTAACGACCCAGGGATTTTCGGCCCCGAAAATCGACATAAATACCTTTACCGTAACTCATGCCGACCTTCCAAACACTAAAAACACTGGAACGTTATTAGAAAGAATTTAGAGGGTGAGATAAGAAAGAAATAAATATTAGAATAGTAGAAGAAGAAGAAAAACAACCCACAGTGGAACAAAATATAATACAGAAACAAATCTTTACTAAGAGCTTTGAAAAATACATACAATAACAGAGTATATCACACATCTGGACAGTTGTAATAACCTGTCCTCATATATAACACACAGTGGAATAGTAGTTATATAATATCATACGACTGAACATCTCCAGCTCGTCTCTGGACATCACAACATTCGATAACCTAAACCTTTACACCCCGGGCTAACCCGAGCATTTACAAAACACCGGGTCAGTCAGGTGAACCAGAGTGAGATAAACTCGCACAGTATTAAGGGTATCACACAACCTGATTTTTAAGTTAAATTCCTTTCGAAGGAAAAGGATAATCGTAAGACCAAATCCACACATAAATACGAACGGTTTTTACCTTACGAAAACACAAAACAATTTTGAAACAAATATATTTTCTGATATTATAATAATGTCTAAATACAAGTAATTATCAATCTAGCGGAACGCTTGCATCTCACGTTCCACATATATAGTATACAATCAAAACCGCAGGCGCTTATTGGAGATTAGATTCCGACTATGGCAAGGTATGGGACCACCTACCGATAGTGTATCTCTAGAGGCGAATACACTGGGTTCAACAAGAATATCTTGCAACCTGGCCTACACATGACCGACCACTCATTTCACTTGAATGTATCGAATGTATATCACCAACGGTTGGGTGTGACCCACCGTTTCTTGAAAAGGGACAGCATCGAAATAGATTAAAGAAGCAAATGAAATTTCTCTAGATAGGTGATTATACACACTAATGAGAGCAACCCACATAGCCATGCTGCCTGCCCGATTTTTGTCATTTCCCAGTTGGTGAGGCTTGAGGTTTAGATTAACTTTTGAACATCTGGTCATCATTCACTTTGAATGCCACATCATCAGATCCTCCAGATATCACTAATTGACGTCCACAAAAATAATCTAGTTGGAAGCTAAGAGAATGGCTATTCTTCGCAAACAACTATAGCACGTTTGAAGAAATCAACGTACGTGACCCTTTGGAAATACTCTGTCAGACATCCGTCCATACAAGTCCTCCAGGAACAGGATGAGCTGAAGGTACTCTCCTACTACATCCGATATAGGAATTGTAATAACCCGGAAATCTGAGCCAATTTAAAAATTTTATTTTGGCGATTTTAGTGAATTTTGAATATTTGAAATGAATTATTTTAAATAATGACGACAAGAAATTTATTTTCAATAAAATTAGAACGTATATATTTATATAGATCGTCGTTAGAATATAAATATTTATTTATAATTATAAAAGGAATTGAAAATGGCGCAGTAGTTCGATAATTCGATTTCAAATTTCAAATGAATGTACAGGATTCAAAATAAACCGGATTTTAGTGAAACCAAAAATATTTGAATCAAATTGAGAATATCTTTCCAACGAATCCGAAAAATTGAAATTTCATAGCGGGAATCAAAAGATATGCCCAATTGAAAATTCAGAATAGTCGCTATGGAATTCTGGCCCTTAAAAATGGAAATTTTGCAAACGATCTCGGTTTTCGACGAAACTACTTTTGTTGGATCCGTGATGTCAAATTATTGCTAGGTTTCAAAATTCATAATTTTTCGAATCGATATGTGGGCGTGGCAAAGGAAAACGCGTTTGACCATTTTCAGTTGATTTTAGTCGACTGGAAAAATGGCCATTTTTCAAACGGTCTCAGAATTCGATGAAACTAGTTTTGTTAGGACCTTATCATCAATACAAAGCTAGAAAATATTTTTTTTGGAATCTTTAGAGTTCATACGTGGCCCCGGTAAATTGAAATGTGCATTTAAATTCAATATATATAGTTATACTTTGATTTTGATGAAAACTGGTCGAAACAATCGAATCAGCCTGCGATACATATCCCATTGTGTTCGGAATGGGGGTTATTAGATAGGGACGACAGGCGGTGGGTCCCATTTCGAGTTCGAAAATAAAAGTACCTTTTTGAAATTAAATTAATTAAAAATAAAATATCTCCCTCTCTCCCTTATACCCTCCCCCTTCCCTTTGAATCAGTCAACGAAGACAAAAAAACGATAGAGGGATCGCGCCTCCCCCTATACTCGCCGCCGCTCCCCTCGAAGGTCGCCGCCAGCGCCGAGTCCACTCCCCCTCCCTAGCCTCTCCGATCCTTCTTCCCCTGGCCTCTCTCCACCGCCCGTGAGCAAACCCGATACCCCATAGCCCCATGACGAAAACTGCGCTGCCAGCCTTCCTCTGGCCCACCGCTGGCCAGTGCTGCCTCCGCATCCGACCCCCCTGCCCCGCGCGCTAGCGTCTCCACCTCAGGACCCCCTTCGACGACAACTCTCCTCCCCCGAACGACGAAAGCAGTGAGCCCCTTCTTTTATTTAATTTATTTATTTATTTTCACTTCAGTTTTTACTTTAAATGCATTGTTTAAATTCAGTTTCTAGCTTTATAAATTACATTGAATAAAATCTGATTTTTATGTGTTTTGATTAGAAAGAAAAATCTGATTTTCTTTGTGTTTAGATCGAAAGTAAAAATTCGATTTTTATATATTGAATAGCGAAGTAAAAATTCGATTTTTATATATTGAATAGCGAAGTAAAAATTCGATTTTTATATATTGAATAGTGAAGTAAAAATTCGATCTTTATATATTGAACAGCGAAGTAAAAATTCGATCTTTATATGTTGAACAGCGAAGTAAAAATTCGATTTTTATATATTGAATAGCGAAGTAAAAATTCGATTTTTATATATTGAATAGCGAAGTAAAAATTCGATTTTTATATATTGAATAGCGAAGTAAAAATTCGATCTTTATATATGTAGTGAATACGGATGACGAAAGTGATAAAAGGCGAACACGATGAAGATTCCTACATATGAAGAGTCGAGGCGTTTGGTTTAGCTAATCGGTGAGAACTCCTCACTTTTATTTTTATTTTCTAGTAGAAATATATACTAGGATGCAGACGGTGTTTAGTAGCACCCAACACCCGTCGTCCACAGACCATGGACGGCTTGTATGCTTGTTTGTTTGATTTTGATGTGTAGTTGATTGTGTGATGTGATGTGAAATGAAATAAAATATTTATATAGTTAAAAATATTTTATAGTTGAAAATAGAATTTTTAACGTGTATTTAAAATGAAATAAACATAAACAAATCGAAGGATTTGTTTATATACACACATTTGACTGATATTGATTGGGATGATAAATTTTACACATCGCCCAACTGCACAAATAAAATCTGTGTTTGATTGTTTGAAACCCCACACGGGTAATGGAATGATATTTGACGTACACTAATCCCGATTGTTTAGTGGTATGTCAATCGATGGGTTGACAAACTGTGTAAGCATTAATTATTTACATTTAATGCTTATGCAGTTGTGTGGTGCACTCTGGATGATGGTTGATTATTTATCGTTGTTATTTTATACATGTGTTGTAGAAAAATCCATATAATTAACATTATATGGTAATTGATTGGGCCTAATTCCAGTTTTGAAAAAGAAATATTTGAAATAGAAATATTTGAAAAAGAAATATTTGAAAAAGAAATATTTGAAATAGAAATATTTGAAATAGAATATTTGAAAATAGAAATATATGAAGCCGTGTTGATTAGATTGACGCTATTTCAACGCGAACAATATCTATATCGATTTTATTTATTTTTCAATGAATATTGAAAGAGATTTCAAAATTCGAATTAAATTGAAAAGAATTGAAATTCGAATTAAATTGAAAAGAATTGAAATTCGATTTAAACTGAATAGAATTGAAATTCGAATTAGATTGAAATAGAATTCAAATCATTTTGAATTGAATTTAAAACGTATTGAAATTGAACTGAAAATTGATTTGAATTGAAATCAATTTGAAATGAATTTAAAATGAATTTATAAGGAAAAATTCAATTTTGATTTGAATTTTGAAATGAAGTTGAAATCGTTTCGAAAACGGATTTAAAACGATTTATAAAATACGTTTTAAAAGTAAATCGACGAAATATATATAATATATATATTATATATATAGAATGGCCTGAATAGAACGCGCCGCGCCGCGGCCGTTCATGAATTTCGACCATTGACTTCGAATGGATATTACGGGAGATCCAACCGTCGGATTCTCCTAAAACCGAGACCGTTGGGTTTGTATCGAAAAGAGTTTTCTAACGAATGTGAGAAATTAGAAATCTAACGGTTGGATTTGAAATTATGTCCAAATCAAATTTGGAAAAGTTCGTTGTAAGTGCAGTTCGATGGCCGTTGATGGAAATCGACTGTGCGGGCTTTGATAAAATTATTAAAAATAGTAATAATTCGTGTAAGACCATAAGAAATGATTTGTGAAGAATTGGGAGGAAAATCTCCATATTTGAAAAGATAAAAATAGATTTTTATCGAAATGAACTAGTTTTGAACTAGAATAATAATTTATTTATTTTTAAAATAAATAAATTGGATTTGAAATGGTTTTGAAAATAACCAGAATTTCCAATAATTGCATTGGAATGGATTTGAATCGAAATTGTCTTCGGAATATTTCGATGTTGGATTTCGTGGTTATACAGATATTGTTATGTAAATTTGAAAGATATATTTTTATCGTTATTTCTAATACGATATTTGTTGGTCATTGAATTTGATATTGAATATAAGCCGGTATATTTTCTATTCAGAGCCTTGTATTTAATATCAAATGGGATTTGGGTTTGTCGTGAATGGTGTCTTCATTAACACTGTTCTTAAGCCCAGTTGAGAAAAAGATTAAATCTTTTTATTTAGATTTAATGAAGTGTACCAATTAAATAATATTTAATTGGAATTGAATTGGTATTGATTTTTGGGTTTATCGTGAACAGTGTTTTAAATAACACTTGTTCTTTAACCCGATAATTAATGGAATGTGATTTTGGGTTGTCATGAACGGTATCTCCAATAATACTGTTCTTAGACCCAAAGGAGTTAAGAAAATCAGAAACTAACTGGAGATTAGTTAAGTTGAATGGTTTCTGGGGTATTGATCTGATGTTGGTTTCGGCCTTCGGGGTTAATACTTAGGGAATTGCTCACTTGCTAATTTACGGTTAGGGACTGATTGAAATGTGATGTGATTTTGGGGTTTATCGTGAACCGTGTTTTAAATGACACTGATTCTTTAACCCAGTCAATGATTAAAACTAAGTGGAGTTTTAATGAATCTTTAATTAGATTGAAAAGATCGAGAATGGAGTATCACGAGTTTTGCTCCAGGCAATTGTTAAATCTTTAATTAGATTTGAACGTGAAATGGTAATTGAATTTACCGATAACACCGTGGTGTTAGATATGAAGTATTACCAGTTTTACTTCATGTGATGAATAAGTTGGTATTGGGAAATAAAATAAATGATTAGTTTGGTGAGGTTCGCTAATCCCGACTAGTTTGAATTGATATTCAAAAGAAGATTAAAGAATAAATTTAAAAGAATTTATCTTTGATAAAATTAATGGGAACCTTTCCCAAAGAATGTGAAATTTAGAAACTATCTGTAGGTTAGCTAAGCAGAATGGTTTCCTGGGTATTGATCTGATGTTGGTTTCGGCCTTCGGGGTTAATATTTGGGGAATTATTCTCTTGCTAATTTACGGTTAGTGACTGATGAATTGGAATGAGGCGTATGTTGTGTTTGTGTAACACTCGTTTATTATATACGTGAGTTATTCGGAAAGACCGGGTTTATCCCATTCTGAATAACTGATACGACGATAAGTCGAAGATGAAGACGGTGGTCGAAGACCGGAGGTCTTCACGTCATTTGGGTGGTTACTGATGATCTTGTTTGGGCCGTACACCCAAGAGGAGAGAATTAGTTAGTGGTCGTCCAGACGTACTTGGAGATCGATAGATATGCGGGGTACTAGGTGCCTCCGGTTTCGTTCAGACCCAGAACGAACTTGTAAATGGACTGTGTGTCTGACATTGGATTTTATTCTGTGTGATTTATTCCTATTAAATATATATCTGTTTGGCGGCGGAGAATTTATTCTCTTGCTTAACGCCCTTCTCTGAGACGTACGAGCTCAGGGGTTATATACTGATGGATATCAAACGCATAGAGTGAATTGCCTGTGTGGCATGCCTAGGTGGCAAATGATCAAGGCTTCTGTTGAAAAGCAAAGTCTTGTGGTTGATGATCAAAGCACGGACTTTGTGGCATAGCTTTGTGTAACATTTAATTCGCGAGTTTCACACCCGGTATGAACCAGAAACGGGAGAAGGACCTCAGAGAGGGCATCCGTTTCCTTCTAGTTAGAAGTGGCATCAGTGGTTTTACACGCCCCGACGAGTTTGACTTATGTGGTTGTTGCTGTTACGAGGCGCCTCGGATATATATCGGTGACTATGTGAAGCCGATGGAGTCATTTGTTGGCTCATTTACGCCCTATAGGGCGGGGAAACGCAGTGTTCAGGAATTATAATCCGCATCGGTGGACCGGCCCTGACGATCCAAGGGCCCACCCGAGTCTGGGTCCTGAGACATGGGCTAGATTGTCTCGAATCGGTGAAGACAATCCCTAGCCTCGGTTCATATCATAAATGATAACCCAACTTCCAATATGACATTTTGCGGTTTTGATTGTATACCTATATATGGCGACATAGTGGTATGGGACATTCATGCCGTCTATGATTGATATTTATGATTGTATATAAAATTAGAAACTAACTGGAAACGAGCTAAGATGGGTGGTTTCCTGGGTATTAGTCTGATGTTGGTTTCGGCCTTCAGGGTTAATACTTAGGGAATCGTTCTCTTACTAATTTACGGTTGGAGTCTGATTAAGAATTAAAACATGAAATTTAGCGTATCAAGCATTCTTTGGCTATTATAAGGTAAAATCCTATCCCCCGGCTTGCGTTGCATTGTGTGATAGGACCTGGGTCTTATAATAGCTTCATTTTTCTTTATTTAGCATTGTGCTGTTGTTATATGCACTGGTATTCTTGGGAGGAAACCCGTTCCGTGTTATACGGCGCGGTCCCTTGATTTACCTAAATTTAAAATAAAGATTAATAACTGTTTTAGTTCTCACACTAGTCCCATGACTGACTTGGAGTTTATTGTTTTAACCTAAACTCTGGGTGCCCCTATTTTCGACACGGGCAGCTAGTAGTTTTGGTTTTGCAGATTTATATTCACAGGATCCTGGTTTACAGCTAGAACGATACTCGAAAGCTCTGTATCCGTGTATTACTTTCAGTTGTGTTTTGTATTATTTTCTGCTGCTATGTAATGTATTGTAATCTCTAATATTTTATAATGTGTAATATTTATTTATACTCTGTATATTCTTGTAATCTGATGCAATTGTTGTAATTAACAATGAAATGTTCTTCTGTTTGCGTTCTTTTGTGTGTTGTTCTCAAAGTATCCGCGCTTTCCTTACCGGGGAAGTTACGGGTTCTTACATTTGGTATCAGAGCTTTGGTTTACAAAGCTCAGAGAATAAGACACGTTAGAACCATACGAAAGAATTCATCAGAAACTGGATTAGTAATATCCAACGGGGATGACTCGTTAGAGATGGGATCAGTAGTATCCTAGAACGAGTGTGAAGAGTATATTTTTGAAAATGGAAACAAATTTTGTTTTGAAATTTAAATCAATTATTCGTATTTGAATATTTATTTATATTGATTTGGACTATCCAGTATATAAAGATTTTGCGTATACGTCTGATCCACATGTATTCGAAGTTTTAATATATTGGGTAGATATAGAATCACACTCTTGTCGCCCGGGCATGATTCTACTGATGACGTACGACATCAGTAGTCTGTTTTCGAGTGTCAAAAGTGGGATATCTATATATTTCTATTAGAATGGTGTGAGAACCAAAATTAGATAGGGCTTATTGTTGTGATTTGGCACCAAAAATGTGATTTTTGACTATATATCAAAGTTATGAATTTGAAAAGTTAATCAACTAATGGATTGATGGTTGTGTTGTTTGATTATTGGTTGATTAATTAAAATTTGTCCCTTATAGCCAAATTGTATCAAATAGTGAATTGTATTGGAAATTAGTCTCATTTGCTTGCATATACATGTACTTACACTGAACATGTCATAGCAAGGAGGCTAGAGCAGAAGAATAAGATTGTTTGCCTGACAAATAGGTACATGTTTACCATAATTTAATGTTTTGTTTGGGTGATGATGATTTTATGAGCCGATTGGCTTTTTCTTTTTCTTTTGGATTGAAGAAGGCCATGGGAGGCTATATGAAATATCCCGAAGTCCCCGGTGCAGGGGAGATTATGGCGAAATTTTTCGAAAATTTAGGGTGTTAGCCAAATTTTTGAAAAATTTGAAAGGTTCTTAGAAACTGAAAAGTTGAAGAACTTAAGCCGTAGTGAAAATATGGAAAGTTGAGTTGATTAGTTAAACAACTTTCGGCTTCATTCCTTTTCGGGGACGAAAATTTTTAAGTGGGGGAGATTGTAATAACCCGGAAATCTGAGCCAATTTAAAAATTTTATTTTGGCGATTTTAGTGAATTTTGAATATTTAAAATGAATTATTTTAAATAATGAACACGAGAAATTTATTTTGAATAAAATTCGAACGTATATATTTATATAGATCGTCGTTAGAATATAAATATTTATTTATAATTATAAAAGGAATTGAAAATGGCGCGGTAGTTCGATAATTCGATTTCAAATTTCAGATGAATGTACAGGATTCAAAATAAGCCGGATTTTAGTGAAACCAAAAATATTTGAATCTAATTGAGAATATCTTTCCAACGAATCCGAAAAATTGAAATTTCATAGCGGGAATCAAAAGATATGCCCAATTGAAAATTCAGAATAATCGTTATGGAATTCTGGCCCTTAAAAATGGAAATTTTGCAAACGATCTCGGTTTTTGACGAAACCACTTTTGTGTGATCCGTGATGTCAAATTATTGCTAGGTTTCAAAATTCATAATTTTTTGAATCGATATGTGAGCGTGGCAAAGGAAAACGCGTTTGACCAGTTTCAGTTGATTTTAATCAACTGGAAAATGGCCATTTTTCAAACAGTCTCAGAATTCGATGAAACTAGTTTTGTTAGGACCGTATCGTCAATACGAAGCTAGAAAATATTTTTCGGGAATCTTTAGAGTTCATACATGGCCCCGGTAAATTGAAATGTGCATTTAAATTCAATATATAGAGTTATACTTTGATTTTGATGAAAACTGATCGAAACAATAGAATCAGCCTGCGATACATATCCCATTGTGTTCGGAATGGGGGCTATTAGCTAGGGACGACAGGCGGTGGGTCCTGTTTCGAGTTCGAAAATAAAAGTACCTTTTTGAAATTAAATTAATTAAAAATAAAATATCTCCCTCTCTCCCTTATACCCTCCCCCTTCCCTTTGAATCAGTCAACGAAGACAAAAAAACGATAGAGGGATCGCGCCTCCACCTATACTCGCCGCTGCTCCCCTTGAAGGCCGCCGCCAGCGCCGAATCCACTCCCCCCTCCCTAGCCTCTCCGATCCTTCTTCCCCTGGCCTCTCTCCACCGCCCGTGAGCAAACCCGATACCCCATAGCCCCACGACAAAAACTGCGCCGCCAGCCTTCCTCTGGCCCACCGCTGGCCAGTGCCGCCTCCGCATCCGACCCCCCTGCCCCGTGCGCTAGCATCTCCACCTCAGGACCCACTTCGACGACAGCTCTCCTCCCCCGAACGATGAAATCAGTGAGCCCCTCCTTTTATTTAATTAATTTATTTATTTTCACTTCAGTTTTTACTTTAAATACATTGTTTAAATTCAGTTTCTAGCTTTATAAATTATATAGAATAAAATTTGATTTTTATGTGTTTTGATTAGAAAGAAAAATCTGATTTTCTTTGTGTTTAGATCGAAAGTAAAAATTCGATTTTTATATATTGAATAGCGAAGTAAAAATTCAATTTTTATATATTGAATAGCGAAGTAAAAGTTCGATTTTTATATATTGAATAGCGAAGTAAAATTTTGATTTTTATATATTGAATAGCGAAGTAAAAAATTCGATTTTTATATATTGAATAGCGAAGTAAAAATTCGATTTTTATATATTGAATAGCGAAGTAAAAATTCGATTTTTATATATTGAATAGCGAAGTAAAAATTCGAATTTTATATATTGAATAGCGAAGTAAAAATTCGATTTTTATATATGTAGTGAATATGGATGACGAAAGTGATAAAAGGCGAACACGATGAAGATTTCCTACATATGAAGAGTCGAGACGTTTGGTTTAGCTAATCAGTGAGAACTCCTCACTTTTATTTTTATTTTCTAGTAGAAATATATACTAGGATGCAGACGGTGTTTAGTAGCACCCGACACCCGTCGTCCATAGACTATGGACAGCTTGTATGCTTGTTTGTTTGATTTTGATGTGTAGTTGATTGTGTGATGTGATGTGAAATGAAATAAAATATTTATATAGTTAAAAATATTTTATAGTTGAAAATAGAATTTTTAACGTGTATTTAAAATGAAATAAACAGAAACAAATCGAAGGATTTGTTTATATACACACATTTGACTGATATTGATTGGGACGATAAATTTTACACATCGCCCAACTGCACAAATAAAATCTGTGTTTGATTGTTTGAAACCCCACACGGGTATTGGGATGATATTTGACGTACACTAATCCTGATTGTTTAGTGGTATGTCAATCGATGGGTTGACAGACTGTGTAAGCGTTAATTATTTACATTTAATGCTTATGCAGTTGTGTGGTGCACTCTGGATGATGGTTGATTATTTATCGTTGTTATTTTATACATGTGTTGTAGAAAAATCCATATAATTAACATTATATGGTAATTGATTGGACCCCATTCCAGTTTTGAAAAAGAAATATTTGAAATAGAAATATTTGAAAAAGAAATATTTGAAATAGAAATATTTGAAAAAGAAATATTTGAAATAGGAATATTTGAAATAGAATATTTGAAAATAGAAATATATGAAGCCGTGTTGATTAGATTGATGCTATTTCGACGCGAAAGATATCTATATCGATTTTATTCATTTTTCAATGAATATTGAAAGAGATTTCGAAATTCGAATTAAATTGAAAAGAATTGAAATTCGAATTAAATTGAAAAGAATTGAAATTCGAATTAAATTGAAAAGAATTGAAATTCGAACTAAACTGAATAGAATTGAAATTCGAATTAGATTGAAATAGAATTGAAATCGTTTTGAATTGAATTTAAAACGTATTGAAATTGAACTGAAAATCGATTTGAATTGAAATCAATTTGAAATGAATTTAAAACGAATTTATAAGGAAAAATTCAATTTTGATTTAAATTTTGAAATGAAGTTGAAATCGTTTCAAAAACGGATTTAAAACGATTTATAAAATACGTTTTAAAAGGAAATCGGCGAAATATATAATATATATATATTATATATATATATAGAATGGCCTGAATAGAACGCGCCGCGCCGCGGCCGTTCGTGAATTTCGACCGTTGACTTCGAATAGATATTACGGGAGATCTGACCGTCGGATTCTCCTAAAACCGGAACCGTTGGGTTCGTATCGAAAAGAGCTTTCTAATGAATGTGAGAAATTAGAAATCTAACGGATGGATTTGGAATTATGTCCAAATCAAATTTGGAAAAGGTCGCTGTAAGTGCAGTTCGATGGCCGTTGATGGAAATCGACTGTACGGGCCTTGATAATATTATTAAAAATAGTAATAATTCATGTAAGACCATAAGAAATGATTTGTGAAGAATTAGGATGAAAATCTCCATATTTGAAAAGATAAAAATAGATTTTTATCGAAATGAACTAGTTTTGAACTAGAACAATAATTCATTTATTTTTAAAATAAATAAATTGGATTTGAAATGGTTTTGAAAATAACCAGAATTTCCGATAATTGCATTAGAATGGATTTGAATCGAAATTGTCTTCGGGATATTTCGATGTTGGATTTCGTGATTATATAGATATTGTTATGGAAATTTGAAAGATATATTTTTATCGTTATTTCTAATACGATATTTGTTGGTCGTTGAATTTGATATTGAATATAAGCCGGTATATTTTCTATTCAGAGCCTTGTATTTAATATCAAATGGGATTTGGGTTTGTCGTGAATGGTGTCTTCATTAACACTGTTCTTAAGCCAGTTGTGAAAAAGATTAAATCTTTTTATTTAGATTTAATGAAGTGTACCAATTAAATAATATTTAATTGGAATTGAATTGGTATTGATTTTTGGGTTTATCGTGAACAGTGTCTTAAATAACACTTGTTCTTTAACCCGATAATTAATGGAATGTGATTTTGGGGTGTCATGAACTGTATCTTCAATAATACTGTTCTTAGACCCAAAGGAGTTAAGAAAATCAGAAACTAACTGGAGATTAGTTAAGCTGAATGGTTTCTGGGGTATTGATCTGATGTTAGTTTCAGCCTTCGGGGTTAATACTTAGGGAATTGCTCACTTGCTAATTTACAATTAGGGACTGTTTGAAATGTGATGTGATTTTGGGGTTTATCGTGAACCGTGTTTTAAATGACACTGATTCTTTAACCCAGTCAAAGATTAAAACTAAGTGGGGTTTTAATGAATCTTTAATTAGATTGAAGAGATCGAGAATGGAGTATCACCAGTTTTGCTCCAAGCGATAGTTAAATCTTTAACTAGATTTGAACGTGAAATGGTAATTGAATTTACCGATAACACCGTGGTGTTAGATATGAAGTATTACCAGTTTTACTTCATGGGATGAATAGGTTGGGATTGGGAAATAAAATAAATGATTACTTTGGTGAGGTTCGCTAATCCCGACTAGTTTGAATTGATATTCAAAAGAAGATTAAAGAATAAATTTAAAAGAATTTATCTTTGATAAAATTAATGGGAACCTTTCCCTAAGAATGTGAAATTTAGAAACTAACTGTAGGTTAGCTAAGAAGAATGGTTTCCTAGGTATTGATCTGATGTTGGTTTCGGCCTTCGGGGATAATATTTGGGGAATTATTCTCTTGTTAATTTACGGTTTGTAATAACCCGCATTCTACGCATCGGGGATCGTAGAATATTTATTTCTTTCCCGTATGAAGTCGTATGGTCATGTAACTTTGGGAAACATCTATTAGAGTCATTTACCATGTTCATGATTTTTTTCGATTTTTAAATGACCATTTTGCCCCTAGTTGATCTTGTTTTGGCCATCGCTTTTGATTGGAAAGGAATTTTGACCTGAAACCACTTCCATTAGATTCGTTTGATGGTTTACCTTTCCGTAGAGTGGTCATAATAGACAAACGGACATACCGTTTGGGAGATATGGCTGAAATAAGGTTTGGAAGGTGAAAAACTGCTTAACCGGGCCAAATAGGGTGATTAGTGAATAGGCCCATAACCCATTTCGGGATTAGGGTTATGGGGAGGCTGAAATGAGTTAGAGAATCATTCCATTTCAGTTTTCTAGCCTCCACTTATCAACAAAGAAACCTAAAAATGGCCTCCAACCTCTAAATCATCTCCAAATCATCTTTTGATCAAGGATTAAGCTTAGCAACATCTAATCAAGGAAGATCTACACCAAATCAACACTGGAGCTGCTGTTTAGCATTGGGATTTGCATCAAATCAGAGATTTATTTCAGATCTTAGTTTGTTTGTGGCTAAGGTGAGTGATTTGCATAGTTTTGCACTAATTATGGCTAATTAAGGGTAATTAGTGTTAATTAGCGAATTTAAACATGATAAAATTCTGGAAAAATGTTCATAAATTCTTAAATGATGTTTTAGACCTCAGATATGAATTTGGGTTAATGTGGTTAAGTTTTGGTAATCCTATCATTAGTTTCACCTAAACATGCTTAAGGGGAAATATGGGGTTTTGGGTATGTTTGATCCATTTTAATCTATCATACTGATATTTTGATGTTTGTGGTTGATTATGCATGTTGCTATGACTGTATGATATGCGTTGTGATTGATTTCAATAGTTAGAATGGTCGAAAACGTCGTCGAATGGCGTAAACACTTGCTGGAAAAGTTTCAGAAAACAGTGCAGGATCAGATCGGATCAGATATGGGGGCTCGGATCGGATAAGTTGAACTGGGCAAAGAATTCGATGGGATCGGAACCTGACACTTGAGAGAATTGGCAAAAAGGAAGGCCACGCTAACTTAACTGGGATCGGATCGGATAAAGGAGGAGGGATCGGATCGGATAAAGGAGGGGGGAATCGGATCGGAGCACGTGAAGAACGAGGGAGCTGATCGGAGCGGGAACACGAACTGGATGGGAGATGGCAACCCGACCCGACCTGAAGAAGGACACCCGACCCGAACCGATGCGACACTGCGAACCCGAACCAAACCGCTACAGGGGAGGACAACACAACGACCCGACTCAGAATGGACACCCGACCCGAACCGATGGCTTGAGGGGAACCCGACCGACCCAGTATTGACCAATAACCCGAGATGCAAAGGTAGTCCAATGAGGGAAGTTAGAGCTCAGGATCCAGTTGGGAACAGATGAGTTCACTTCATGGTTGGGCTTTGCTGCGGGACGTGTGCTAAGGAGTTGTCGACGTTCATAACTTCGATTCACCACTGAAAATGGATGATGGGCTACTTATCAGTGCAGTAGAGTCATTGCGACTCCAGGGGCAAGGTCATGGTAGCAAGACTACGTTATAAGTGCAGTAGAGTCATTATGACTTGAGGGGCAAGTTGATGCGTAGTAAGACTATGAGCCAGGGCAGATGGGGTGAATAACTCCATGGGGCAAGTGGACATAGTAAAGGATTGGTAAGACTATGAGCCAGCGCAGATGGGGTGAATAACTCCATGGGGGCAAGTGGACATAGTAAAGGATTTGTAAGGCTAGAGCCAACGCAGATGAGGTGAATAACTCCATGGGGCAAGTGGACATAGCGAAGGATTAGTGGCTACGTTATCAGTGCAGTGAAGCCATTTATGACTTCATGGGGCAAAGTGATCATAGCAAGGTATGTTGGGTGATCGAAGTGGTGAATATCGTATGCTTTACGCACTGAGTGAGAGATGTGAGGATGGATGCTATGTTTGATTGTTTGCCATTACTATGACATGCACACCCCCACCTCCGTATCTTTACACCTTTTGATATGGCACCTTAGAGTGTTGTACAGTATGTAGTGCTAACTCTTTGGTTGCAGGTCCAGGTATGTTTTAATCTACCTGTTATTGTTCACTTTAGATGCTTATCGCTCATACCAGGCTTTATGTCTGACCCAGAGTTTTATGTCTCCTCTTATTACTCTGGGTGCTCACACGAGCAGACTAGAGACAGGTTAGCTGGTGATGCGCGAGTAGCTGATTCGGAGGCGGGCAAGAGGCTTCCACGTATGATATATAGATATTCTCCCCGTGTCGTTGGTGGTCGCTACTTGGGCATTATTAGTGTACCTCCTTTATCTTGCTTTTGCTTTGATACAGTTTGAAAAGTTGTAATAATGTTTAACTTTGGATCATAAGCTGTACTTACATTTTCCGCCGCCATGTTAGTTGTTTCAGCTTATGCACTGTCTCACCTATTTTATGTCAAGTATGTTATTATTATATTTTATTCTATGCGCTGTGAGACATTCTACAGGTTCTTTGTTAGTTCATTTCCTTCTTCCCTTTTCCTCTGACGACCCGTTCCGTGCTAACTGGACATGTGTACAGCGCACCTTTGGAGTAAATGTCGGTTGGTGCGGGGCGGGCCGTCACACTTGGTATCAGAGCTCTAGGTTGCGTAGTTAACCTAGGGAAAGACACTAGGGAGAGATAGTACGTATATGAGAGCGCGCATTTGTGATTACTTTGGTTTTCAAAAGCTATATATGTATATACTATTGGTAGTATAAGAATGAAGTCGTACTGCACTAGCACCACTATGGGGTCGTTAATTGTTTCCCTTTTTCAAATTGACGATGAGTCGAGACACGAGGGGTGCTGGTAGAGGGACCAACCATGGGAATGCTGCTGACATGAGGGCGATGTTTACTGACCTCATGAGAGACATGCTTAGATAAGTGCAAGGGGCAGCTCCCAATTCCGGAGTTGGTATTGGTCCAATAGTGCAGGCGCCTAGGTTCGATTTCGCCAAGTTGTGCAAGGATTACACTAACCTTTGTGGGAAGCCGTTCCACGGGACGGAGTCGGCCACAGATGTTCAAGACTGGATGGATAGCTGTGATCGTATCTTCGATGAGTTGGGTCTTGAGGATGCGATGAAGAGAAGGCTAGCGTCTCGTCAGCTGCAAGGGCGAGCGATGAATTGGTGGAATGCCATTAGAATAGCTACTCCAGAAGATCAGGTTACTTGGGTTCAGTTCAAGGCTCGCTTTAGCGAGAAGTTTATTCCAGCTGCACAAAAGTCAGTGTTGTTCAAGAGATTCTTAGAACTCAAGCAGAGTGGAAGGGAAGTTTCTGACTATATTGCCGAGTTCGACACTTTGTCGAAGTATGGACTATCTCTTATCGATACTCCTGAGAAGGAGAATGAGAAGTTCATTACTGGTTTGGATGGATACTTGGGGGAAAGGCTTATCAACCACATCGATGAGACTTTTGAATCGATCATGGGGAAAGCTTTGAGATCAGAGAGCCTTTATCCTAAGTCCAAGACTGAGGCTGCATCTGCAGAAGGGCCAAAGCCGCAAGCAGGCGGTGGAGGCAAGAATAACTCTCAGAATAAGAGGAAGCAGGACCAATCTAAGGGTGGCCAGAAAAAGAACAAGAAAGATGTTGAGTGCTTCAGCTGTGTAAGAAGGGCCATTATTCTAAAGATTGTCGGGCCAAGCCAGCGGATAAGAAGTGCTTCAACTATGGTCAAGTGGGACATTTCAAGAATAAGTGTCCGCAACCTCTTAAGGAGAAGCAGATTGTGAAAGCATATGCTATTGACGTTGTTCCTTCGTCGAATGCCCCAACTGCGGCGGAGAAAGGAAAGAATGTTGTTATTCAAGGTATGCTTTCTATTTATGATGTACCAGTTCGAGTTTTGTTTGATACTGGGGCTTCCTGTTCCTTCATATCTAGTGACCTGGTAGATAAGTTGGGACTGGAATCCGAGATAGTCGATAGACCATTGGTTGTGGCGAACCCGATTGGTGGTTCGACTAGCCTTAGTATGATTTGCAAGAATTTGGTCTTATCGAGTCATGGATGTATGTTTGTTTGTGATTGCTTTGTTTTGGGCTTTACTTGGTATGGCATTATATTGGGAGTCGATTGGCTCCAAAGATACGGGGTGGTGGTAGACTGTGAGGGCTTTTTGGTGACAGTTAGGGCGGATGATGGGCGGAGGGTAGTGTTTGGTAGTCTACTTAGTGATGGGGTTATGGCTAGTTTTGTAAATTCCCTCGACATCCCGCAGGATGAGTTGTCAGATGTGCTCGTGGTTGGCCAATATCCGGACGTCTTCAAGGAGGTGACCGGGCTTCCACCACACCGAGAGATTGAGTTCCGTGTTGATTTAGTGAAATATGCCAGACCTATAGTGATGCAACTTCGTCGTATGGCACCAAGGGAGCAGCGAGAGCTCGGGGTGCAAGTCAGCAATCTTTTGAAGAAGGGATTTATTAGAAGGAGTGTCTCCGAGTGGGGAGCACCAGTTGTGTTTGCCAATAAGGCAGATGGTTCCCTTCGTTTGTGTGTGGACTATCGCGAGTTGAATAAGGTGACGAGGAAGAATAAGTATCCTCTACCGCGGATAGATGATTTGTTTGATCAACTGGAAGGAGCAAGAGTGTTCTCCCAGTTGGACCTCGCGACAGGATTACATCAGCTTCGAGTAACGGATGAGAGTGTTCCGAAAACGGCATTTAGGACGCCGTTTGGATTTTATGAGTGGTTGGTCATGCCATTTGGGTTGACCAATGCACCAGCCTACTTTGTGGATCTTATGAATCGAGTATTCAGAGATCAGTTGAATAAGTTTGTTCTTGTGTTCGTGGATGATATCCTTGTTTACTCAAGGACAGAGGAGGAACACAAGGGACACTTGAGGATAGTGATGGAGGTGTTGAGGAAACACCAATTGAAAGCGAAATTCTCTAAGTGTCACTTTTGGAGAAGGGAAGTGAGATTCTTGGGTCATGTTGTTTCAGAGAGTGGTATTGCCGTGGACCCTGCGAAGGTGGCTATGGTACAGGATTGGCCTATGCCCAAGAATGCAACAGATGTAAGAAGTTTCTTGGGATTAGCTGGATATTATCGTAAGTTTATCCAGGACTTCTCCAAGATTGCAGCACCGTTGACTCAGTTGACTAAGAAGAATCAGTCCTTCGTCTGGGACGGAGTGTGTGAGAATGCATTCATGAGTCTAAAGGAAAGGTTGACGCGTGCGCCAGTGCTAGTCATTCCTAAAGGGAATGAAGAGATGAAGGTATACACGGATGCTTGTGGTACCGGACTGGGTGCTGTATTGATGCAAGGAGGTAGGGTTGTAGCTTATGCTAGTCGACAGCTAAAGCCGCATGAGAAGAAGTATCCTACCCATGATTTGGGACTAGCAGCGATCGTGTTTGCGCTGAAGATGTGGAGACACTATCTCTTGGGAGAAAGATTTGAGTTGTTTACCGATCATAAGTCGTTAAAGTATCTTTTCTCCCAGAAAGATCTGAATCTCTGTCAGCAGAGATGGTTAGAGTTCTTCGCTTCGTATGATTTTGATATCGCATATACACCTGGGAAAGGTAATGCGGTAGCCGATGCCTTGAGCAGGAGACATGCCAGTTTAGGGGCTATGTTTCTTGAATGGAAGCAACTGGAGTATATCGCGGGGTTTGATTTCAGACCAAAGTGCGAATTAGATCCAGTTATATTAGCTAGTTTGGCGATCAGACCCACTTTGATAGAGCGGATTGGTTCCAGCCAGAGGGACGATCCTAATCTATTGGAAATCATCTCCAAGTTAGAGATGGACATCGACGGTGAGGAGATGAATGTGTATGGGCTTGATCGAGATGGATGGCTTCGAAAGAATGGAAGACTAGTTGTACCCAACGTGAATGGTTTGAGAGATGAAGTGCTTAGAGAATGTCATCACTCAAAACTGACCATACACCTCGGTGGTAATAAGATGTATCGAGACATGAAGCAGACTTACTACTGGGAAGGGATGAAAAGAGACGTTGGGAAGTTTATATCCAAATGCATGAATTGCCAGCTAGTTAAAGCCGAGCAAAAGAAGCCTAGTGGGTTATTGCAACCATTAGAAATTCCCGAATGGAAATGGGAGCAAGTCTCGATGGATTTCATCGATGGTTTACCAAGGACTAGATCGTGACATGATAGCATTTGGGTAATTGTGGATCGATTGACTAAAAGTGCAAGATTTATACCAGTCAAATCGACCAGAACGGCAGCCAAGTTGGCAGAATTGTATATGAAGTGGGTAGTGAGATTTCATGGAGTACCTAAAAGCATTGTGAGTGACCGAGACCCGTTGTTCACTAGTGGGTTTTGGAAGAGCTTACAAGAGGCTCTAGGGTCAGAGTTACATCTCAGTACCGCATATCATCCTCAGGCCGACGGTCAGACGGAGAGAGTGAATCGTATATTGGAAGATCTCTTGAGAGCTTGTATATTGGATTTTGGTGGATCATGGGATGACCATTTGCATCTAGTAGAGTTTGCATATAATAATAGCTACCAATCCAGTATCGGTATGGCTCCATATGAAGCTTTGTACGGAAGACCGTGCAACTCACCATCATGTTGGATAAAGACCGGCGAGAAGTTTATGCTTAGACCCGATGTGCTGAGGGAAACTTCCGATAAGATTAAGATCATTCAACAACGAATGAAAGCTGCCCACGATAGGCAGAAGAGTTATGCTGATAAGAGGAGAAGAGACTTAAAATTCTTCGTTGGTGACTTAGTGCTTGTCAAGATTCTCCGTTGAAGAGCGTGATACGATTTGGCAGGAGAGGCAAGTTAGCACCAAGATTTGTTGGCCCATTCCCTGTTCTTGAACTAGTCAGGAATTTGGCATATAGAGTTGGCTTACCAGAGAAGATGGCGGGAGTTCACAATGTATTTCATGTTTCCCAATTAAGGAAGTTCGTTCACGACTCAGATATGACTATTTCACCTGATCAGTTAGAGGACTTCGAAGTAGAACCCGAGGCGGTTGGGAACCGCAAGCCGATTCATATTGTGGGGCACGATACGAAGCAACTTCGAAGGAAGGCGGTGAAGCTAGTCAAGGTTCAGTGGGGCGAGGACGAGAATGATTATACTTGGGAGACAGAGGAGAGCATTAGGAAGGCATATCCAGATCTCTTTGCCTAGTAAGATCTACTTCGTAATTTAGTTATTCCGCATGCTAGGATAGACTTGCCTTACTTGTTTTGCATGTTTGATTGTTGTTTTATAGTTGATAGGCATGCGGGACCCTTTGTGTGTTTTGGTTAGGGAATTTCGGGGGCGAAATTTCTTAAGGGGGGGAGAATGTAATAACCCGCATTCTACGCATCGGGGATCGTAGAATATTTATTTCTTTCCCGTATGAAGTCATATGGTCATGTAACTTTGGGAAACATCTATTAGAGTCATTTCCCATGTTCATGATTTTTGTCAATTTTTAAATGACCATTTTGCCCCTAGCTGATCTTGTTTTGGCCATAGCTTTTGATTGGAAAGGAATTTTGACCTGAAACCACTTCCATTAGATTCGTTTGATGGTTTACCTTTCCGTAGAGTGGTCATAATAGACAAACGGACTTACCGTTTGGGAGATATGGCTGAAATAAGGTTTGGAAGGTGAAAAACTGCTTAACCGGGCCAAATAGGGTGATTAGTGAATAGGCCCATAACCCATTTCGGGATTAGGGTTATGGGGAGGCTGAAATGAGTTAGAGAATCATTCCATTTCAGTTTTCTAGCCTCCACTTATCACCAAAGAACCCTAAAAATGGCCTCCAACCTCTAAATCACCTCCAAATCATCTTTTGATCAAGGATTAAGCTTAGCAACATCTAATCAAGGAAGATCTACACCAAATCAACATTGGAGCTGCTGTTTAGCATTGGGATTTGCATCAAATCAGAGATTTATTTCAGATCTTAGTTTGTTTGTGGCTAAGGTGAGTGATTTGCATAGTTTTGCACTAATTATGGCTAATTAAGGGTAATTAGTGTTAATTAGCGAATTTAAACATGATAAAATTCTGGAAAAATGTTCATAAATTCTTAAATGATGTTTTAGACCTCTGATATTAATTTGGGTTAATGTGGTTATGTTTTGCTAATCCTATCATTAGTTTCACCTAAACATGCTTAAGGGGAAATATGGGGTTTTGGGTATGTTTGATCCATTTTAACCTATCATATTGATGTTTTGATGTTTGTGGTTGATTATGCATGTTGCTATGACTGTATGATATGCTTTGTGATTGATTTCAATAGTTAGAATGGTCGAAAACGTCGTCGAATGGAGTAAACACTTGCTGGAAAAGTTTCAGAAAACAATGCAGGATCGGATCGGATATGGGGGCTCGGATCGGATAAGTTGAACTGGGAAAAGAATTCGATTGGATCGGAACCTGACACTTGAGAGAATTGGCAAAAAGGAAGGCCACGCTAACTGAACTGGGATCGGATCGGATAAAGGAGGAGGGATCAGATCGGATAAAGGAGGGGGGAATCAGATCGGAGCACCTGAAGAACGAGGGAGCTGATCGGAGCGGGAGCACGAACTGGATGGGAGATGGCAACCCGACCCGACCTGAAGAAGGACACCCGACACGAACCGATGCGACACTGCGTACCGGAACCGAACCGCTACAGGGGAGGACAACACACCGACCCGACTCAGAATGGACACCCGACCCGAACCGATGGCTTGAGGGGAACCCGACCCGACCCAGTATTGACCAATAACCCGAGATGCAAAGGTGGTCCAATGTGGGAAGTTAGAGCTCAGGATCCAGTTAGGAACCGATGAGTTCACTTCATGGTTGGGCTTTGCTGCGGGACGTGTGCTAAGGAGTTGTCGACGTTCATAACTTCGATTCACCACTGAAAATGGATGATGGGCTACTTATCAGTGCAGTAGAGTCATTGTGACTCGAGGGGCAAGGTGATGGTAGCGAGACTACGTTATCAGTGCAGTAGAGTCATTATGACTTGAGGGGCAAGGTAATGCGTAGTAAGACTATGAGCCAGCGCAGATGGGGTGAATAACTCCATGGGGCAAGTGGACATAGTAAAGGATTGGTAAGACTATGAGCCAGCGCAGATGAGGTGAATAACTCCATGGGGCAAGTGGACATAGTAAATGATTGGTAAGGCTATGAGCCAGCGCAGATGGGGTGAATAACTCCATGGGGCAAGTGGACATAGCGAAGGATTAGTGGCTACGTTATCAATGCAGTGAAGTCATTTATGACTTCATGGGGAAAGTGATCGTAGCAAGGTATG
The DNA here is from genome assembly GCA_030737875.1 of Allium sativum. Taxonomy (NCBI): domain Eukaryota; kingdom Viridiplantae; phylum Streptophyta; class Magnoliopsida; order Asparagales; family Amaryllidaceae; genus Allium; species Allium sativum. The sequence goes on from CM060922.1 coordinate 799,668,278, forward strand.
TTGGGTGATCGAAGTGGTGAATATCGTATGCTTTACGCACTGAGTGAGAGATGTGAGGATGGATGCTATGTTTGATTGTTTGCCATCACTATGACATGCACACCCCCACCTCCATATCTTTACACCTTTTGATATGGCACCTTAGAGTGTTGTACAGTATGTAGTGCTAACTCTTTGGTTGCAGGTCCAGGTATGTTTTTGTCTACCTGTTATTGTTCTCTTTAGATGCTTATCGCTCATACCAGGCTTTATGTCTGACCTAGAGTTTTATGTCTCCTCTTATTACTCTGGGTGCTCACACGAGCAGACTAGAGACAAGTTAGCTGGTGATGCGCGAGTAGTTGATTCGGAGGCGGGCAGGAGGCTTCCACGTATGATATATAGATATTCTCCCTGTGTCGTTGGTGGTAGCTACTTGGGCATTAGTAGTGTACCTCCTTTATCTTGCTTTTGCTTTGAGACAGTTTGAAAAGTTGTAATAATGTTTAACTTTGGATCATAAGTTGTACTTACATTTTCCGCTGCCATGTTAGTTGTTTCAGCTTATGCACTGTCTCACCTGTTTTATGTCAGGTATGTTATTATTATATTTTATTCTATGCGCTGTGAGACACTCTACAGGTTTTTTGTTAGTTCATTCCTTCTTCCCTTTTCCTCTGACGACCCGTTCCGTGCTAACTGGACATGTGTACAGCCCACCTTTGGAGTAAATGTCGGTTGGTGCGGGGCGGGCCGTCACACGGTTAGTGACTGATGAATTGGAATGAGGCGTATGTTGTGTTTGTGTAACACTCGTTTATTATATACGCGAGTTATTCGGAAAGACCGGGTTTATCCCATTCTGAATAACTGATACGACGATAAGTCGAAGATGAAGACGGTGGTCGAAGACTGGAGGTCTTCACGTCGTTTGGGTGGTTACTGATGATCTTGATTAGGTCGTACACCCAAGAGAAGAGAATCAGTTAGTGGTCGTCCAGACGTACTTGGAGATCGATGGATATGCGGGGTACTAGGTGCCTCCGGTTTCGTTCAGACGTAGAACGAACTTGTAAATGGACTGTGTGTCTGACATTGGATTTTATTCTGTGTGATTGATTTCTATTAAATATATATCTGTTTGGCGGCGGAGAATTTATTCTCTTGCTTAATGTCCTTCTCTGAGACGTACGAGCTCAGGGGTTATATACTGATGGATATCAAACGCATAGAGTGAATTGCATGTGTGGCATGCCTAAGTGGCAAATGATCAAGGCTTCTGTTGAAAAGAAAAGTCTTGTGGTTGATGATCAAAGCACGGCCTTTGTGGCATAGCTTTGTGTAACATTTAATTCACGAGTTTCACACCCGGTATGAACCAGAAACGGTAGAAGGACCTCAGGGAGGGCATACGTTTCCTTCTAGTTAGAAGTGGCGTCAGTGGTTTTACACGCTCTGACGAGTTTGACTTATGTGGTTGTTGCTGTTACGAGGCGCCTAGGATATATATCGGTGACTATGTGAAGCCGATGGCGTCATTTGTTGGATCATTTACGCCTCATAGGGCGTGGAAACGCAGTGTTCAGGAATTATAATCCACATCGGTGGACCGGCCCTGACGATCCAAGGGCCCACCTGAGTCTGGGTCCTGAGACATGGACTAGATTGTCTCAAATCGACGAGGACGATCCCTAGCCTCGGTTCATATCATAAATGATAACCCAACTTCCAATACAACATTTTGTGGTTTTGATTGTATACCTATATATGGCGACATAGTGGTATGGGACATTCATGCCGCCTATGATTGATATTTATGATTGTATATAAAATCAGAAACTAACTAGAAACGAGCTAAGATGGGTGGTTTCCTGGGTATTAGTCTGATGTTGGTTTCAGCCTTCGGGGTTAATACTTAGGGAATCGTTCTCTTACTAATTTACTGAACGACCCGAACTTCCCCTTACGGGATATCCCGGATTGAGTTGAGGATAAGCCACAACATAACGTGGACGAAAGAACATTTCATTGTATATTACAACAATACCATCAGATTACAAGAATATGCAGAGTATGAATGAATAAATATTACACAGAAAATATCAGAGATTACAATACATTACATAGCAGCGGAAAATAATACAATACACAACTAGAATAGATATACGGATACAAAGCTTTCCGGATATCATTCCAGCAGTAAACCAGGATCCTATGAATATAAATCTGCAAAACCATAACTACTAGCTGCCCATGTCGAAAATAAGGGCACCCAGATTTAGGTTAAAACAATAAACTCCAGGTCAGTCATGGGACTGGTGTGAGAACTAAAACAGTTAATCTTTATTTTAAAGTTAGGTAAATCAAGGGACCACGCCGTATAACACGGAACAGGTTTCCTCCAAAGAATACCAGTGCATAAAACAAACAACGCAATGCTAAATAAAGAAAAATGAAGCTGTTATAAGACCTAGGTCCTATCACACAATGCAACGCAAGCCGGAGGATAGGGTTTTCCCTTATAACAGCCAAAAAATGCTTGATACGTTTTAAAACAAATCATTTGATACTATTATCAGTGTACAGTGTATAAAAGAACTTCAAATCATAAGTATCAATCGTAGACGACATGGGTACCATATATCACGTCGCCATAATAGGCTCTACAAATAAAACCACAAATGTCACGTATTTGGAAATTGGATTTCCATCTGTGAACCGAGGCAAAAGATAGTCCTCACCGACTTCGAGACAATCTAGCCCATGTCTCAGGGTCAGAGCGCATCGACCCTTGGATCGTCAAGGCCGGTCCACCGATGTGGATTAAATTTCCTGAACACTGCGTTTCCCCGCCCTTTTGGGTGTAAATGAGCCAACGAATGGCTCCTTCAGACCCGGATCGTCCGATCTAACCGAGGCGCCTCGCAACAGAAACAACCACATAAGTCAAACTCGTCAGAGTGTGTAAAACCACTGACACCACTTCTAACTAGAAAGAAACGCATGCCCTCCCTGAGGTCCTTCTCCCGTTTTTGGTTCACAACCGGGGTGCGAGGCTCGCAAATCAACGCTACACAAAGCTATGCCACACATGCCTTGCTTTGATCATCATCAACAAGACTTTGCTTTTCAACAGAAGCCTTGATCAATTGCCACTTAGGCATGCCACACAGGCAATTCACTCCATGCGATTGATATCCATCAATATATAACCCCTGAGCTCGTACGTCTCAGAGAAGGGCGTTAATCAAGATAATAAATTCTCCGCCGCCAAACAGATATATATTTAATAGAAATCAATCACAAAGACTAAAATCCAATGTCAGACACAAAGTCCATTTACAAGTCCGTTCTGGGTCTGAACGAAACCGGAGGCACCTAGTACCCCGCATATCCATCGATCTCCAAGTACGTCTGGACGATAACCAACTGTTTCCATATTCTTGGGTGCACAGCCCAATCAAGACCATCAGTAATTAACCAAACGACGTGAAGACCTCCGGTCTTCGACCACCAGCTTCATCTTCGACACCACGTCGAATTAGTTATTCAGAATGGGATAAACCCGGTCTTTCTGAACAACTCGCGTATATATAATAAAAGTGTTACACAAACACAACATATGCCTCATTCCACTTCAGAATATTCTTTTTATTCAAATATTCTTATATTTTGGGAAAGGTTCCCATTAATTTTATCAAAGATAAATTCTTTAAATTTATTCTTTAATCTCCTTTGAATATCAATTCAAACTAGTCGGGATTAGCGAACCACACCGAAGTAATCATTTATTTTAATTTCCCAATCCCAACCTATTCATCCCATGAAGTAAAACTGGTCATACTTCATATCTAACACCACGGTGTTATCGGTAAATTCAATTACCATTTCACGTTCAAATCTAATTAAAGATTTAACTATCGCCAGGAGCAAAACTGGTGATACTCCATTCTCGATCTTTTCAATCTAATTAAAGATTCATTAAAACTCCGCTTAGTTTTAATCTTTAACTGGGTTAAAGAATCAGTGTCATTTTAAAACACGGTTCACGATAAACCCAAAATCACATTCCATTAATTATCGGGTTAAAGAATAAGTGTTATTTAAAACATTGTTCACGATAAACCCAAAAATCAATTATCAATTCAATTAAATATTATTTAATTGGTACACTTCATTAAATCTAAATGAAAAGATTTAATCTTTTCTCAACTGGGTTCAAGAGCAGTGTTAATGAAGACACCATTCACGACAAACCCAAATCCCATTTGATATTCAATACAAGGCTCTGAATAGAAAATATATCGGCTTATATTCAATATCAAATTCTACGACCAACAAATATCGTATTGGAAATAACGATATATATACATATCTTTCAAATTTCCCCAACAACATCTGTATGATCATGAAATCCAACATCGAAATATTCCAAAGACAATTTCGATTTAAATCCATTCCAATTCAATTATTGGAAGTTCTGGTTATATTTCAAAACCATTTCAAACTCACTTTATTTATTTAAAAATAAATAGAATTATAATTCTAGTTCAAAACTAGTTCATTTCGATAAAAATCTATTTTTATCTTTTCAAATATGGAGTTTTCGTCCCAATTCTTCATAAATCACTTCTTATGATTTTACACAAATTATTGATATTTTTAATAATTTTATCAAGGCCTGTACAGTCGATTTCCATCAATGGCCATTAAACTGCACTTACAGCGACCTTTTCCAAATTTGATTTGGACGTAACTCCAAATCCAACCGTTAGATTTCAAATTTCTAATATTCATCAGAAATCTCTTTTCGATACGAACCCAACGGTTCCGGTTTTAGGAGAATCCGACGGTCGGATCTCCCGCAATATCTGTTCGAAGTCAATGGTCAAAATTCGCGAACTGTCGCGGCGCGGCGCGTTCTATTCAGGCCATTATATTATATATATAATATATATAATATATACTTCGTCGATTTCAATTCAAAACGTGCTTTATAAATCATTTTAAATTCATTTTCAAAACGGTTTCAACTTCATATTCAATTTCAATTCGAATTTCAATTCTTTTCAAAATTTCAGATTTTGAAATCACTTTCGATATTCGTTATAAAATGAATAAAATCGATATAAATATCGTTCACGTCAAAATGGCGTAAATCTAATCAACACGGCTTCATATATTCCTAGTTTCAAATATTCTATTCCAAATATTTCTTTTTCAAATATTTCTACTTCTAAACTGGAATGAGGCCCAATCAATTACCATATAATGTTAATTATATGGATTTTCTACAACACATGTATACAATAACAACGATGAATAATCAACCATCATCCAAAGTGCATTCCACACTATATAAGCATCAAATATAAATATTCAACGCTTATAACAGTCTGTCAATTAATCGATCGACATACAACTAAACAATCGGGATTAGTGTACGTCAAATATCATCCCGATACCCATGTGGGGTTTCAAACAATCAAACACAGATTTTATTTGTGCAGTTGGGCGATGTGTAAAATTTATCGTCCCAATCAATATCAGTCAAATGTGTGTATATAAACAAATCGTCCGATTTGTTTATTTTTATTTCATTTCATATACACATTAAAAATTCTATTTTTAACTATAAAATATTTTTAACTATATAAATATTTTATTTCATTTCACATCACATCACACAATCAACTACACATCAAAATCAAGCAAACAAGCATACAAGACGTCCATGGTCTGTGGATGACGGGTGTCGGGTGCTACTAAACACCGTCTGCATCCTAGTATATATTTATATAACTAGAAAATAAAATTAAAGAGTGAGAAATTCTCACAGAATAGCTAATCCAACGCCACGACTCTTCTTAGGTAGAAATCTTCGTCGTGCTCGCCTTTTGCCACTTTCTTTGCCCGTATTCTCTACATATGTAAAAATCGAATTTTTACTTTGCTATTCAATATATAAGAATCAAATTTTTTACTTTGCTATTCAATATATAAAAATCGAATTTTTACTTTGCTATTCAATATATAAAAATCGAATTTTTACTTCGCTATTCAATATATAAAAATCGAATTTTTACTTTTCTATTCAATATATAAAAATCGAATTTTTACTTTGCTATTCAATATATAAAAATCGAATTTTTACTTTGCTATTCAATATATAAAAATCGAATTTTTACTTTGCTATTCAATATATAAAAATCGAATTTTTACTTTGCTATTCAATATATAAAAATCGAATTTTTACTTTGTTATTCAATATATAAAATCATTACTTTCTTAACTAAAAATCATATTTTTAATTACTTCAAAAATCACCTCTTTACTACTAAAAATCTAATCTTTTCTAATATAAAGATTCAAACTTTATTCGCCTTCATAAATATAGTTGTACATTTATTAAAAATTATATTTTTAAAGTCATATAAAACTGAAAGTAACTAAATGTAAATAAATTAAAAGGAAAACTCACTTTTCTTTGCTGTTCGGAGGGAAGGAGGGTTCGTGGCCGGAGTTGGATGGCGCTGGGGGGGGGGGTGGTGCTCTGGCCGGCGGACGCCTGTGGGTGGCGTTGACAGGCCGCGACACGGCGCTTCAGGTGGTTGGGGTCCCTAGGGCTCGCGGTTGTGGGTGTAAAAGGGGGCTCGAGGCGGGGGGGGGGGGGGGGGGCTGCGGTGTCGCGAGGGAGGAGAAGGAGGAAGAAGAGGAGAGGAAGACGGCGGAGGAAGGAGGCTGGGGGGTGCGTTCAACAGCGCAGTGGCGTGCTGGACGGGGCGGCGACGAGATCCATCGCCCTCTTTTTTTTTCTTCTGTAAAAATGAAAGAGCGGGGGGGGGGGGGGGTTATAAAAAATAATATATTTAATTATTTATTGATTTCAAAAAGCAACTTTTATTTTCGAACTCGAAACAAGACCCACCGCCGGTCGTCTGTAGCGTTTTACCCCCATTCCGAACACAATGGGATATGTATCGTAAGCTGATTCGATCGTTTCGATCAGTTTTCGTCAAAATCAACATATAACTCTATATTTTGAATTTGAACACGCATTTCAATTTACCGGGGTCACATACGAACTCGAAAAATTCCACAAAAATATTTTCTAGCTTCGTATTGACGATACGGTCCTAACAAAACTAGTTTCATCGAATTCTGAGACCGTTTGAAAAATGGCCATTTTCCAGTCGATTAAAATCAACTGAAACTGGTCAAATGCATTTTCCTTTGCCACGCTCACATATTGATTCGAAAAATTACGAAATTTGAAACCTAGCAATAACTTGACATCACAGATCCAACAAAAGTGGTTTCGTCGAAATCCGAGTTCGTTTGCAAAATTTCCATTTTTAAGGGCCTGAATTCCATAACGACTATTCAGAATTTTCATTTGGACATATCTTTTGATCCCCGCTATGAAATCTTGATTTTTCGGATTCGTTGGAAAGATATTCTCTATTAGATTCCATTATTTTTGGTTTCACTAAAATCTGGTTTATTTTGCACCCGGTACATTCATTTGAATTTTGAAATCGAATTATCGAACTACCGCGCCATTTTCAATTCCTTTTATAATTATAAATAATTATTTATATTCTAACGATGATTCAAATGAAAATATACGTTCGAATTATATTCAAATTAAATTCCTCGTTGATATTATTTAAAATAATTCATTTTAAATAATCAAAATTCGCTAAAATTGCCAAAATTAAAATTTTAAATTGGCCCAGATTTCCGGGTTATTACATTTACGGTTGGAGTCTGATTAAGAATTAAAACAAGAAATTTAGCGTATCAAGCATTCTTTGGCTATTATAAGGTAAAAGCCTATCCCCCGGCTTACGTTGCATTATGTGATAGGACCTGGGTCTTATAATAGCTTCATTTTTCTTTATTTAGCATTGCGCTGTTGTTATATGCACTGGTATTCTTGGGAGGAAACCCGTTCCGTGTTATACGGCGTGGTCCCTTGATTTACCTAACTTTAAAATAAAGATTAATAACTGTTTTAGTTCTCTGTAACACCCCGTATTTTTAATATAATTAAAAATGTATATATATCCATAGATAGGATTAATATGGTGATGTATAATGAAAATTAATTAATATATGAAAGAAAGAAAGGATTGGTTGCATGCGATGTAAATATGTTGCATGCACTGATTTGCAAACATAATGCATTAACATTAAAAGAAAAAGATTCATGCATTGCTTTAATTTAAATACTGTAACTAACATGAAAAAGAGAAGTAAGGAGAGAACAATAATTATCATTGTTCTAAGACTTATTAACAAAAGACTTTGTAGCTCAGTTGGTTAAGGCATTGGATTTGTAACATGGAGGTCGGGGGTTCGAACCTCGGCGGCAGCATAATTTTTATCTCTGTTTTAAAGAGGGCCAACTGAACATGCAAATATATGTACATATACAAATTCAAAATTTGAAAGGATAAGAACGTACATATAAGGAAATAAAGAAAATATATGTATATACATGAGAATATATATATATATATATATATATATATATATATATATGCAGAAATATATGTATACGAAAGATAAAATTTAAGATAAGGCTATAGTAAATGAAATATGGCAAGAATTAAATAACGGTGCAACATTGTTTGAATTTTGAAAATAAAATGAAAGTTGTGCGTATATATATATACGCGTAAAATGGTTGTTAAAGGAATTATATACATATAAGAATATTTCATGTGAATAAAACAGTTAAATAAATTCCAGAAATTCAAAAGTTCGAAAATCAAATTTCTACGCCAAAACAATTCAAACATTCGAAATTCAAATTTCTGCGCCAAAACAGCTTGTGGGACCCAATGCTGACTTAGCACTGCATGTACGATAAGATTTGGCTAGATTCATCTGCGAACCTGGACTATTTTCTTAACTAGGTTCAATGCTGACTCAGCGCTGCGTGTACGGTAAGGTCTTGAGCAGCTATATAAACACCCCTAGGCCTATTGTAATCTTCACTAAAGTTCATGGCAACGCCATGGCTCTACTCTAACTCATATTCTTCTTCTTCCTCACTAAATCTTTGATCTATTCTTCTCTCCTCTCTCCTCACAAAACTATTCTTAAATTTAAAAAGAATTAGATTGAGGAATTCTATTACTACGAACAAAATAAAGGGGAGATTCAAGTATTGCGCAAGAACATAAAAGAAATTCAGAACTGAAATTCAAGCTATGCAACATAAAAAGGAGGAAAATCAATCCAAGATCTACGGATTAAAGCACAAAAATCACTGTGAGTGGAATTATGATAAAATTTTATATAATAGTATTACTATCGTTCATCATTTCCCTAGTTATAAATTCAAGGCAAAAATTTATGTTAAAATAATTGTTTCTTTATTCTCTTGCCCCTTTTTATTTTTGAGATCTAGGTTATCACGAACCTAGACGAAATCTTATTATGTATACGTACGGTGGAAATATGAAAATATTGGGGTACAACTTATTTTATGCGAACAAAGAACATAATTCGTAATTTTGGGGTTTGTGGCATAACAATTGTTATCTCATATATTGGACATAATCTATTTTATACAGTCGAGGAATGTAATCTATAATGTTGGATTTAAGTAAGTTTGATACAATTGTCATAGGATATGGATTATATGAAATTAGGTATAATTGGACATTGGAAATTTACATGTTTGGGCATAACATGGATTGGAAGGATTTGTGTATGATTTGGAATATGGACATAATTATATTGAAATATTAAATTTATGCAAATTGGGAATAATTCTAATTGACTATGGTGTTGGTATAATTTAATATGAATAAATTGGTATGAACGACATGTAATTTGATAACATTGATTTTATGAAAGTGAGTATTATTGGATATTTTGGATAATTGGAATATATATATATATGAAATTGGCATATTTGGGTAGGAATTACATGGAATTGATGAAATTGCCTATAATTGGAAATTTGCAATTAAGGCTAATTAATATGTGATTAGTGACAAGTTGGAATAGACAAAATTGTAAACATGATTATATGTTGAATTGGAAGCACATAACATGAAAATTGGGGTTCCGATGAAATACAATGTTAATGAACCTTTGACACGAGGTTAGGCGCAATTCTGGTGTAAGACTGCCCGGAACCGCCCGGCAAATCCAGTTGCCACAATTGGACGTCTAATGTGAGAGGTCAAAGGCATGAATTGTAGGCGTAACGGTTGGTGACACGAGGTTAGACCCGCTTTGTGGTGTAAGACTGCCCGGAACCGCCCGGCGAATCCAGCAGCCACAAAGTGTTCGGTCTAATGTGGGAGGTCATGCACCGTTCATCATAATGAATGAATTAAGGCATACTAACCATAGTAAGACATGTGGGTGACTTGGGTATGGTTAGATGGTTAAGTGGGTGACATGTAAAATAGGACATGTAAATATGGACTTAACCATAGTAAGACAAGACATGTAAAACTTGTAAATGTGGACTTAACTATAGTAAGATACGTAAAGTAAAACATGAATAAGGTGGACTTAACCATAGTACAGCAAGTGTAAGACATGGATACAATAATAAAAGAGGTTAAGTGGGACATGGGCAACATTTAAGACATAAGTACATAATGCTTAACCAACGGGGACCCATTATGGCATTACAAATTAATTGAATTGGGTAAAGTTTAAGTAGCAGGTTAAGTAAAAGGAAGGGTTAAGTCAAACCTAAAATTAACGACACAGTAATGGGGGAATGATAACTACCTATTATAAACTTGAATTAAATATGTAAAACTTGTCCTAGGGACAAGGGAAGATTATGACTTAAGATATAATACAAGACTTGAAGGGTGGGATGACTTATACTATGAAATAAGTTAATCTAATTTGAAAATGTGGGAAAACACCGGTACGCTATCGTTTGATAAAGAAAACTTAAGTCATGTTTGAATTCGTTGAAAAACCTTAGTTAAAAAGGAACTAAGTAACGAACCTTAGTTGAAAAGAGAACTAAGTAACAGAAACTAAGTATCAAACCTTGGTTAAGAGAACCAAGTAATAAACCTTAGTTAAGATAACTAAGTAACGAGAAAGATAACTAAGTAGTAAACCTTAGTTAAGAGGGCTAAGTAGTAAACCTTAGTTAAGAAAACGAACGATTCAGGAAACTAAGTGGTAAAGCTTAGTTAAGAGAACTAAGTACTAAACCTTAGTCAAGAAACTCAAGTAGAACACGAGAAGGAGCAAACGTCCGTCTGATCATGAAAAAGGCTCCAACGTCTTGGGTTACGAAGCACGCAGCTTCAAGGGGACGTGAGGGTACTCTTGGTATCCCTCTGTGAGAATGCAGATGATCCGCCTGGGCTCACAGAGGTTAAGGTCTGCGTTAGAAGAACCAAGAGTATGCCTTGGTTGCAATATAGGGCAACCTAAAGACTAGGATGGACCAGCGTGATTCGGCGAGACAAGTGGCCCTGTGATAGCGACTCGTTGTCTACCTACCATCTTGAGTCAGTCGAGATACGTAAAACGGAAAGGCGGAGAACTCCAAAAGACCATATACTTGCTATCTAGTTAGGGATGAGGTTGGCCAATAGGTTTGTGGGGCATAGGGGGGCCTTCGTATAGTTCTCATTTTTCAAGGTTTGCCTTTCATTAGTTGAGGGAGGGGTCAAGTGGGACCATAGTCACTGGAAAAACAGACCTTAGCATCTGCATCGGTAGATAACTTAAAGCTCCCGATCGAGTTCCGTGTTTCTTGATTAGCCCTGCCACGGGACTCGGGCCGCACATATAGAGGACATGTGCAACTAGATATCTAGCACGTTTACGATACGATTGGGACGTCAAGTCTAGGAACGCTTATCACTCTGGGTAGTGTGTTCTAGACTAAAGGGCATCGTTCGATAGGTAGCATAATCCCTAGTTGGACCTAGGTCGCGTAAACCCTAAATCCGAGAAGCGTTCAATAGGTAGCATAAACCCCAATGACCCTGGGTAGCGTAAACCCTGGTTGAATCTAAGAAGTGCTCGATAGTATACCTTAGATTAGATATAGATGATACACGGAATCTAGCAAGATCGAGAGCGGCAGTCCAAACGATTTCAAGAATGGTGGCACTACACTAAAGTAGTATATATTTACATGATTAAGCCCGTACGACATATGGCAAGGGGCTGTATCTATAAATGGAAAAGGATTAGATGAGGGTGGGGTATCTACATATACGTTGTAATAGGTTAACCTACTAGTGAGACATGAGTATAGCCTAGAGAGCTAATATCGCGAATAACCTAATAAGCAAGAAAATATAGCTGAACGGTATATGTAGTATTACACAGAACTTTATTATAAGTCCACTCACACAGAACTTATGTTCTGACCCCCTCCTCATTACATACTTCCAGGTTAGGTTCAAGGCAGAGATGGTATAACTATGGATACTGGTTAGACAGTATGATATATAAGGTAAAGCTATTTTTGAATATATTATTTTTTAATTCCTTCCGCTATGAGATGCTTTACGAGTTCTGACATATTTCTTTTTCTCTGTCTTTTTCTGCAGGATACTAGAGCACCTAACTCGGGTCTCGATGGATCGAATTTGAAAAATTCGGTCTGTCGAAATTCGGGTTGTTACATCTGGTATCAGAGCTTTGGTTTAGTGATCTTAGGGAGATAATGAGTGAACGTATTTGTATTTTCTAAAATATAAATATATTATATATAAACCAAAATCCATAAAGTAGCCCACTAGGTATGAAAAGAGTTGGGATATTTAGTTTGTACACAAAAGTAATAAACATAGAAATTTTTGAGACCATTAGGTGGTTGGGAAAGTGTACAATATGGCTTAGAGCTAAAGAAAGAAAAGTATCCCATAGGGTGGAAACTGAAATATTAGTATTTCAGATTAGTGGGTTTAGAAATGGAACCTTAGAAATTAGAAAAAGGTTAAAATTTGGAAAATGAATTAGGAATATATATATATATATATATAGTTGAGAGAATTGGTTTGGAAAGTGCCTAGGAAAGCCTAGTTGAGTTGAAAGACCCACTTTGAGTTTAACCCAATAATAAACTTTTAAGAACTTGAATTTATAAAAGAGTTTGTGGTATTTTTCAAGTTTTAATCTTAAAAGTAATTTATGATGTTTGAAAAATTATTTAGTGCATGTTGGGTTTTGAAAGTAAAGTGGGGTATAAAACAATGATTTTAAAAAAATTCTCTCATTTAAAACGTGCATAATATAGAGCATATATAGCTCGCTAGTTTTCATATTATAATATATGAAAGGATTGAAAAGAAAGTGTTGCGTTTTGTAAAAGAAATTCTATTCTGTTAATAATAAATTTTGATTATTGTTTTAAAAAGAAATTTTGTTGGGTGAACAAAATAAGCGGTAAAGTGTAAGAATAGAGTAGATATTTGCACCTTAGCAGCCAAAGTTAACATTAGGAACAATGTAACCCATTAGTTGTCCTTGTCTACTCCAGTTTCATGATCTGAAGAAAATGTTTTGCATTTTATTTTGTGACATGTTTTTTTGGGTTTGGCAAAAGCAAGTTTTTGAGAAAAGAATAAAAGTTTTACCACTTTTAGTTTTTGGAAGAAGAATGTAATAAAAAAAGAAAGAAGGCCAAACCATGTTTTAAAAATGGAGTAGTTAAGGATTAAGGCCTAGAAAGAACGAGATAAAGTTAAAGCAATTAGAACCAACTGGGGATTGATTGAGTTGAGTAATTCTTTGAGTGTCAATCTGATGTTGATTTTGGTCTTCGGGGTTGATACTCAGGGAGTTATTTTCTTGCCAATTTACAGTCAAGGATTAACCAGTGTTGAACTAATGGAAAATTCCCGTAGAATGCATAAGCCGTGTGAGTCTAGGATTGTTGCTTGAAAAGAGAAGTATAGGCTAGTAATACACAACATGGACTAGTAGTGACTACTAGGTAGTGAAGGGTAAGCAAGTGTATAGATCATGTTAAGTGGACTCGTGGCATAGTCCTAAGATGCATGGCCCATAGTTATAGCTGTGTAGGATACAGTTTGAGTTGAAAACAGAAGAGCTTGGTTGAAAAATAAACTTAAGAAGAAGACTAGCCTAACTAACAAAGAAAACAACTGAATCAATCAAGCAACAAAGCAAGATGGGAAAAGAAAATGAAAATTTTAAGAAAAAGATGAATAAATATGAAATTACTCCAAGATAAGTTAAAATAGAAAAGAAAGCTTTCTAATGTGGTTGTACTTGGACAGGAAAATAGGAAATCTTTATAGAATAGTTATGTAAAAATCCAAGTGCAATTAGAAAAGAAAAACGGAGGATGGGGATTTTTCCGTTTTCATAACATAAGAAATCGAATTTGGAAAATTAGATTTTTCTAAATTTCGAATTTAATGATGGTTGGTAGGGTTTTGGATGCGACAATTGGATGAACTATGCTCTTATTTTGTAAGAGTATGGGAAAATTTTGGTGAAAAATGTTTTGATTTTTCAAAAATATTGCATTCATATAGAACTGCAAGTATATTTAGGATGTGAGCATCCTGAATTGAAAGAGTTTTTAAAATTTGCATACATATAGGTGGATCCAAATTAGGCATACATGCTTTGCTATGATGTAATTCACTTTGCACATGTGCACAATGCTGCAACAATTGGATGAACACTTATTGGATGTTGCGAGGGATTATCTATTTTAGTCTTATCGAATTTTGGGGACGAAATTCTTTAAGGGTGGGAGAATGTAACACCCCGTATTTTTAATATAATTAAAAATGTATATATATCCATAGATAGGATTAATATGGTGATGTATAATGAAAATTAATTAATATATGAAAAAAAGAAAGGATTGGTTGCATGCGATGTAAATATGTTGCATGCACTGATTTGCAAACATAATGCATTAACATTAAAAGAAAAATAAAAGAAAAAGATTCATGCATTGGTTTAATTTAAGTATTGTAACTAACATGAAAAAGAGAAGTAAGGAGAGAACAATAATTATCATTGTTCTAAGACTTATTAACAAAAGACTTTGTAGCTCAGTTGGTTAAGGCATTGGATTTGTAACATGGAGGTCGGGGGTTCGATCCTCGGTGGCAGCATAATTTTTATCTCTGTTTTAAAGAGGGCCAACTGAACATGCAAATATATGTACATATACGAATTCAAAATTTGAAAGGATAAGAACGTACATATAAGGAAATAAAGAAAATATATATATATATATACATGAGAATATATATATATATATATATATAGGCAGAAATATATGTATACGAAAGATAAAATTTAAGATAAGGCTATAGTAAATGAAATATGGCAAGAATTAAATAACGGTGCAACATCGTTTGAATTTTGAAAATAAAATGAAAGTTGTGCGTATATATATATATATATATATATATATATATATATATATATACGCGTAAAATGGTTGTTAAAGGAATTGTATACATATAAGAATATTTCATGTGAATAAAACAGTTAAATAAATTCCAGAAATTCAAAAGTTCGAAAATCAAATTTCTACGCCAAAACAATTCAAACATTCGAAATTCAAATTTCTGCGCCAAAACAGCTTGTGGGACCCAATGCTGACTTAGCACTGCATGTACGATAAGATTTGGCTAGATTCATCTGCGAACCTGGACTATTTTCTTAACTAGGTTCAATGCTGACTCAGCGCTGCGTGTACGGTAAGGTCTTGAGCAGCTATATAAACACCCCTAGGCCTATTGTAATCTTCACTAAAGTTCATGGCAACGCCATGGCTCTACTCTAACTCATATTCTTCTTCTTCCTCACTAAATCTTTGATCTATTCTTCTCTCCTCTCTCCTCACAAAACTATTCTTAAATTTAAAAAGAATTAGATTGAGGAATTCTATTACTACGAACAAAATAAAGGGGAGATTCAAGTATTGCGCAAGAACATAAAAGAAATTCAGAACTGAAATTCAAGCTATGCAACATAAAAAGGAGGAAAATCAATCCAAGATCTACGGATTAAAGCACAAAAATCACTGTGAGTGGAATTATGATAAAATTTTATATAATAGTATTACTATCGTTCATCATTTCCCTAGTTATAAATTCAAGGCAAAAATTTATGTTAAAATAATTGTTTCTTTATTCTCTTGCCCCTTTTTATTTTTGAGATCTAGGTTATCACGAACCTAGACGAAATCTTATTATGTATATGTACGGTGGAAATATGAAAATATTGGGGTACAACTTATTTTATGCGAACAAAGAACATAATTCGTAATTTTGGGGTTTGTGGCATAACAATTGTTATCTCATATATTGGGCATAATCTATTTTATACAGTCGAGGAATGTAATCTATAATGTTGGATTTAAGTAAGTTTGACACAATTGTCATTGGATATGGATTATATGAAATTAGGTATAATTGGACATTGGAAATTTACATGTTTGGGCATAACATGGATTGGAAGGATTTGTGTATGATTTGGAATATGGACATAATTATATTGCAATATTAAATTTATGCAAATTGGGAATAATTCTAATTGACTATGGTGTTGGTATAATTTAATATGAATAAATTGGTATGAACGGCATGTAATTTGATAACATTGATTTTATGAAAGTGAGTATTATTGGATATTTTGGATAATTGGAATATATATATATATATATATATATATATATATGAAATTGGCATATTTGGGTAGGAATTACATGGAATTGATGAAATTGCCTATAATTGGAAATTTGTAATTAAGGCTAATTAATATGTAATTAGTGACAAGTTGAAATAGGCAAAATTGTAAACATGACTATATGTTGAATTGGAAGCACATAACATGAAAATTGGGGTTCGGATGAAATACGATGTTAATGAACCTTTGACACGAGGTTAGGCGCAATTGTGGTGTAAGACTGCCCGGAACCGCCCGGCAAATCCAATTGCCACAATTGGACGTCTAATGTGAGAGGTCAAAGGCATGAATTGTAGGCGTAACGGTTGGTGACACGAGGTTAGACCCGCTTTGTGGTGTAGGACTGCCCGGAACCGCCAGGCGAATCCAGCAGCCACAAAGTGTTCGGTCTAATGTGGGAGGTCATGCACCGTTCATCATAATGAATGAATTAAGGCATACTAACCATAGTAAGACATGTGGGTGACATGGGTATGGTTAGAGGGTTAAGTGGGTGACATGTAAAATAGGACATGTAAATATGGACTTAACCATAGTAAGACAAGACATGCAAAACTTGTAAATGTGGTCTTAACTATAGTAAGATACGTAAAGTAAAACATGAATAAGGTGGACTTAAACGTAGTACAACATGTGTAAGACATGGATACAATAATAAAAGAGGTTAAGTGGGACATGGGCAACATTTAAGACATAAGTACATAATGCTTAACCAAAGGGGACCCGTTATGGCATTACAAATTAATTGAATTGGGTAAAGTTTAAGTAGCGGGTTAAGTAAAAGGAAGGGTTAAGTCAAACCTAAAATTAACGACACAGTAATGGGGGAATGATAACTACCTATTATAAACTTGAATTAAATATGTAAAACTTGTCCTAGGGACAAGGGAAGATTATGACTTAAGATATAATACAAGACTTGAAGGGTGGGACGACTTATACTATGAAATAAGTTAATCTAAGTTGAAAATGTGGGAAAACACCCGTACGCTATCGTTTGATAAAGAAAACTTAAGTCATGTTTGAATTCATTGAAAAACCTTAGTTAAAAAGGAACTAAGTAATGAACCTTAGTTGAAAAGAGAAGTAACAGAAACTAAGTATCAAACCTTGGTTAAGAGAACCAAGTAATAAACCTTAGTTAAGATAACTAAGTAACGAGAAAGATAACTAAGTAGTAAACCATAGTTAAGAGAGCTAAGTAGTAAACCTTAGTTAAGAAAACGAACGATTCAGGAAACTAAGTGGTAAACCTTAGTTAAGAGAACTAAGTACTAAACCTTAGTCAAGAAACTCAAGTAGAACACGAGAAGGAGCAAACGTCCGTCTGATCATGAAAAAGGCTCCAACGTCTTGGGTTACGAAGCACGCAGCTTCAAGGGGACGTGAAGGTACTCTTGGTATCCCTCTGTGAGAATGCAGATGATCTGTGACGAGAAGGAATTTCGCTCGGTCCGAACCAGTCGCTAAACCGACCCAAACCGCTCGAAACGCCTGATCGTTTTGAGAACACGACAAAACAGAACGCATAAAAAAGAACATTTCATTGTATATTACAACAATTCCATCAGATACAAGAATATACAGAGTATTAATGAATATTACACGGAAATATCAGAGATTTAAATTACATTTAAATACATAGCAGCGGAAAATAATACAATACACAACTAGAAGAGATATACGGATACAAAGCTTTCCGGATATCATTCCAGCTGTAAACCAGGATCCTGTGAATATAAATCTGCAAAACCAAAACTACTAGCTGCCCGTGTCGAAAATAAGGGCACCCAGAGTTTAGGTTAAAACAATAAACTCCAGGTCAGTCATGTGACTGGTGTGAGAACTAAAACAGTTAATCTTTATTTTAAAGTTAGGTAAATCAAGGGACCACGCCGTATAACACGGAACGGGTTTCCTCCCAAGAATACCAGTGCATAAAACAAACAGCGCAATGCTAAATAAAGAAAAATGAAGCTGTTATAAGACCCAAGTCCTATCACACAATGCAACGCAAGCCGGGGGATAGGGTTTTCCCTTATAACAGCCAAAGAATGCTTGATACGTTTAAAACAGATTATTTGATACTATAATAAGTGCATAGTGTATAAACAACTTCAAATCATAAGTATCAATCATAGGCGGCATGGGTACCATATATCATGTCGCCATACTAGTTCTACAATTAAAACCGCAAAACGTCGTATTGGAAGTTGGGTTATCATTTATGGTATGAACCGAGGCTAAAGATAGTCCTCAACCGATTCGAGACTCTCTATCCCGAGCCTCAGGAACAGCCGCAACTGCCCCTTGGATCGTCAGGGCCGGTCCACCGATGTGGATTATAATGCCTGAACAATACGTTTCTCCGCCCTTTGGGACGTAAGCCTGGCCCGTCTGCCGACCAGAAGCATCGGCCGAAACCGATATCACGAGGCGCCTCGCTTTTCAGCAAGTAATAATAAGCAACATCCACATGAGTCAAACTCGTCAGCCAGTTCAAGCACTGACGCCACTCCTAACTAGAAAGAAAACGCATGTCCCCCCTGAGGTCCGTCTCCCGTTTTTGGTTCATACCGGGTGTGAAACTCGCGAAGTAAACGTTGCACAAAGCTACGCCACAAAGGCCTTGCTTCGATCATCAACCACAAGACTTTGCTTTTCAACAGAAGCCTTGATCATTTGCCACTTAGGCATGCCACACAGGCAATTCACTCCATGCGATTGATATCCATCAATATATAACCCCTGAGCTCGTACGTCTCAGAGAAGGGCGTTAAGCAAGAGAATAAATTCTCCGCCGCCAAACAGATATATATTTAATAGAGATCAATCACACGGACTAAAATCCAATGTCAGACACACAGTCCATTTACAAGTCCGTTCTGGGGCTGAACGAAACCGGAGGCACCTAGTACCCCGCATATCCATTGATCTCCAAGTACGTCTGGACGATCACCAACTGTTTCCATCTTCTTGGGTGTACAGCCCAATCAAGATCATCAGTAATCACCCAAACGACGTGAAGACTTCCGGTCTTCGACCACCGTCTTCATCTTCGACTTATCGTCGTATCAGTTATTCAGAATGGGATAAACCCGGTCTTTCCGAATAACTTGCGTATATTTTAAATAAGTGTTACACAAACACAACATACGCCTCATTCCAATTCATCAGTCACTAACCGTAAATTAATCAAGAGAAATATTCCCCAAATATTAACCCCGAAGGCCGAAACCAACATCAGATCAATATCCAGAAAACCATTCTGCTTGGCTAACCGACAGTTAGTTTCTAAATTTCACATTCATAGGGAAAGGTTCCCATTAATTTTATCCAAGATAAATTCCTTGAATTTATTCTTTAATCTATTTTTGAATATCAATTCAAAACTAGTCGGGATTAGCGAACCTTAGCGAAGTAATCATTTGTTTTAATTTCCCAATCCCAACCTATTCATCCCATGAAGTAAAACTGGTCCTACTTCATATCTAACACCACGGTGTTATCGGTAAATTCAATTACCATTTCACGTTCAAATCTAATTAAAGATTTAACTATCGCCTGGAGCAAAACTGGTGATACTCCATTCTCGATCATTTCAATCTAATTAAAGATTCATTAAAACTCCACTTAGTTTTAATCGTTAACTGGGTTAAAGAATCCGTGTCATTTAAAAACACGGTTCACGATAAACCCAAAGTCACATTCCATTAATTATCGGGTTAAAGAACGAGTGTTATTTAAAACACTGTCCACGATAAACCCAAAAATCAATATCAATTCAATTCCAATTAAATATTATCTAATTGGTACACTTCATTAAATCTAAATAAAAAGATTTAATCTTTTCTCAACTGGGTTCAAGAACAGTGTTAATGAAGACACCATTCACGACAAACCCAAATCACATTTGATATTCAATACAAAGCTCTGAATAGAAAATATATCAGCTTTCAATATCAAATTCTACGATTAACAAATGTCGTATTGGAAATAACGATACAAATATATATCTTTCAAATTTCCATAACAACACCTGTATAATCACGAATTCCAACATCGAAATATTCCGAAGACAATTTTGATTCAAATCCACTCCAATGCAATCATTGGAAATTCTGGTTATTTTTAAAACCCTTTTTAAATTCAATTTATTTATTTAAAAATAAATAGAATTATAATTCTAGTTCAAAACTCGTTCATTTCGATAAAAATCTATTTTTATCTCTTCAAATATGGAGTTTTTCATCCCAATCCTTCCCAAATCATTTCTTATGATTTTACACAATTTATTATTATTTTTAATAATTTTATCAAGGCCCGTACAGTCGATTTCCATCAATGGCCATCGAACTGCACTTACAACGACCTTTTTCAAATTTGATTTGGACGTATCTCCAAATCCAACCGTTAGATTTCAAATTTCTAATATTCGTTAGAAAGCTCTTTTCGATACGAACCCAACGGTTTTGGTTTTAGGAGAATCCGACGGTCGGATCTCCCGTAATGTCCGTTTGAAATAAATGGTCGAAATTCACGAACTGCCGCGGCGCGGCGCGTTCTATTCAGGCCATTATATTATATATATAATATATATTTCGCCGATTTCTACTTAAAACGAATTATATAAATAGTTTTAAATTCGTTTCAAAAGCAATTTCAACTTCCATTTCAATTCAAATCAAAATTGAATTCTTCTTTATAAATTCGTTTTAAAATTCATTTCTATTCAATTCAAATTTCTATTCAATTTGAATTCATTTCAATTCGCTTTCAATTCAATTTGAATTCGTTTTCAATTTTAATTCAATTCCAAAGTCGTTTTCTATTCGATTCAATTCAAATTGGTTTTCTATTCGATTCAATTCAAATTGGTTTTCTATTCGATTCAATTCAAATTGGTTTTCTATTCGAATCAAATTCGTTATATATTCAATTCGAATTCAATTCGAATTCGTTTTCTATTCAATTTGATTCAAATTTCATTTCAAGATATGCGATTTCGAAATCACTTTTCAATATTCATTTTAAAATGGATAAAATCGATATAAACATCGTTCACGTCAAAATGGCGCATCTCTAATCAACACGGCTTCATATCATTCTATTTTCAAATATTCTATTTCAAATATTTCTTTTTCAAATATTTCCTATTCAAATATTTCCTTTTCAAATATTTCTATATTAAAATATTTCGTTCAACACATGACTTATCTCAACGGATGAGTACAGTCAACACATGAACCTTTATATTATATTATTCTTTATTTTCTAAATTGGAATGAGGCCCAATCAATTACCATATAATGTTAATTATATGGATTTTCTACAACACATGTGTATTATAGCATTGCAAAATAATCAACCATCAACCAAAGTGCACTACACTGTATAAGCATCAAATATAGATATCTAACGCTTATAACAGCCTGTCAATCAATCGATCGACATATTTAATCAATCAGGATGAGTGAACTTCAAATTTCATCCCAACACCCGTGTGGGGTTTCAAACAATCAAACACAGATTTTAGTTGTGCAGTTGGGCGATGTGTAAAATTTATCGACCCAATCAATGTCCTTCAAATAGGTGTACATAAACAAACCGTCCGGTTTGTAAATGAATATTTTATTTTATTCACTTCCACGTTAAAAATTATATTTTTAACGATAAAATATTTTATTTCAACACATGAATTTCTATTCAGTTCATTCTTTAAATAAAATGATATTTTTATTTTTCTAACTTATTTTTGAAAATTTCGGCGGCATAACGGCACGATACTAGAAACGGGACAAGGCCTAGCCCTATCCCCGGTCTAGTGAAGGCCCACACCATTCACACATCAATCAAATCCATTCATTTCACCAAACAATTCAGTTTCAGTCAAATAATCTAACTAATTTTTGCAATCAAACAAACAAGTCCATGGTTTGTGGACGATTGTGTCGGGTGCTACTAAACACCATCTGCATCCTAGTATATATATATAACTAGAAAAAGAGATTTTGAGTGAGAAATTCTCACCAAAAGCTATCCTAACTCCACGACACTTCTAATGCAGTAAATCTTCACTGTTCTCGTCTCTTATCACTTTCTTCGCCCGTAGCTACTACATATATAAAAATCGAATTTTTACTTCGCTATTCAATATATAAAAATCATATTTTTACTTCGATGTTCAATATATAAAAATCACATTTTTACTTTGATGTTCAATATATAAAAATCACATTTTTACTTCAATGTTCAATATATAAAAATCACATT
Source organism: Allium sativum (assembly GCA_030737875.1). NCBI lineage: Eukaryota > Viridiplantae > Streptophyta > Magnoliopsida > Asparagales > Amaryllidaceae > Allium > Allium sativum. Next base: position 799,691,234 of record CM060922.1, read on the forward strand.
TTTACTTCGATGTTCAATATATAAAAATCACATTTTTACTTCGATGTTCAATATATAAAAATCACATTTTTACTTCGCTACATAAATAAAGATTTCGCATTTTCAAAAATAAAGTTTTCGCCTTTTCCAATATATCATTATAAAAATCACATTTTTATTTTTCTACACATATAAAGATGATATTTCTAATATTCCTATCATGTAAAAATTATATTTTTAATTCTCTACATAAACAAAAATCATATTTTTACATCTTCTATATAGTAAAGATTATATTTTTAATACTTTAAAAATATAAAAATCATATTTTTATTACTTTAAAAATATAAAAATCATATTTTTAATCCATTACATACGTAAAAATCACGCCTTTCTCCATTTTAAAAATATCGTCTTTCTTCGTTTTTAATGTGCAATCTCTACATATAAAAATCGCAATTCTATTTTAAATCTCCTTATATAAAAATCGCCTTTTTATTTAAATATTTAAAACTGATTTATGGTATACCATTATATTAAATAAACAAATATAAATAAATATTTGCACTTACAGCCGAAATGTGAAGGTGGGGATCAGAGTGGGTGCTAGGGAGGTGGAGGAGGACTGTGGAGGTTGGCGTCGGGGAAGGGATGACTGGAGATCTGTGGTGGCACGAGGCGGAGCGCCTGGAGGGCGGCGACGAGCTGAAGGGGGAGGCGACTTGGGGTTTCGCGAGCTGGAGACAAGGGAAGGAGAGCGAGCGTCGAGGGGGAGAAGCGATGGACGGAGGTGCTGACGCGAGGTGGCGGTCTGGGGTGGAGATCGCCTGGTCGGCGTCGAGCAGGTGCGGCGGCTCCCCTTCTTCGATCGAGCTTTTTTTTTTAATCTTCTGTAAAATGAAATCGGGGGGGGGGGGGGGGGGGGGGCAGAAAGAAAAAGGGGAGGGAGATATTATTTTTTTTATTTTATTTTATTAATTAATTTAATTGCATAAAGTTGACTTTTACCTACGACCTCGAAACGAGGCCCACCGCCTGTCGTCCATAGCGTTTTACCCCCATTCCGAACACAATGGGACATGTTTCGTAGGTTGATTCGATCGTTTGAATCAGTTTCCGTTGCATTTACATTTAAATCACTATATTGAATTTTAAACGTACATTTCAAATTACCGGGGTCACATACTAACTAGAAAAATTCAAGAAAAATATTTTCTAGCTTCGTATTGACGATACGGTCCTAACAAAACTAGTTTCGTCGAATTCTGAGACCGTTGGAAAAATGGCCATCTTCCAGTCGATTAAAATCAACTAAAACTGGTCAAACGCGTTTTCCTTTGCCACGCTCACATATTAAATCGAAAAATTATGAAATTTGGAATCTAGCAATAATTTGACACTACGGATCCAACAAAAGTGGTTTCGTCGAAATCCGAGGTCATTTGCAAAATGTCCATTTTTAAGGGCCTGAATTCCATAGCGACTATTCAGAATTTTCAACCGGACATATCTTTTGATTCCCGCTATGAAATCTTGATTATTCGGATTCGTTGGAAAGATATTCTCAATTAGATCCTATTGTTTTTGGTTTCACTAAAATCCGGATTGTTTTGCACCTGGTACATTCAATTGAAGTTTGAAATCGAATTATCGAACTACCGCGCCATTTTCAATTCCTTTTATAATTATAAATAATTATTTATATTCTAACGACGACGCGTATAATATATACGTTCTATTATATTCAAAATAAATTTCTCGTCGATATTATGTAAAATTATCTATTTTAAATATTCAAAATTCGCTAAAATTGCCAAAATAAAAATTTTAAGCTGGCCCAGAATTTGCGGGTTGTTACATGATCTGCCTGGGCTCACAGAGGTTAAGGTCTGCGTTAGAAGAACCAAGAGTATGCCTTGGTTGCAATATAGGGCAACCTAAAGACTAGGATGGACTAGCGTGATTCGGCGAGACAAGTGGCCCTGTGATAGCGACTCGTCGTCTACCTACCATCTTGAGTCAGTCGAGATACATAAAACGGAAAGGCGGAGAACTCCAAAAGACCATATACTTGCTATCTAGTTATGGGTGAGGTTGGCCAATAGGTTTGTGGGGCATAGGGGGGGCTGCGTATAGTTCTCATTTTTCAAGGTGTGCCTTTCATTAGTTGAGGGAGGGGTCAAGTGGGACCATAGCCACTGGAAAAACAGACCTTAGCATCTGCATCGGCAGATAACTTAAAGCTCCCGACCGAGTTCCGTGTTTCTTGATTAGCCCTGCCACGAGACTCGGGCCGCACATATAGAGGACATGTGCAACTAGATATCTAGCACGTTTACGATACGATTGGGACGTTAAGTCTAGGAACACTTATCACTCTGGGTAGTGTGTTCTAGACTAAAGGGCATCGTTCGATAGGTAGCATAATCCCTAGTTGGACCTAGGTCGCGTAAACCCTAAATCCGAGAAGCGTTCAATAGGTAGCATAAACCCCAATGACCCTGGGTAGCGTAAACCCTGGTTGAATCTAAGAAGTGCTCGATAGTATACCTTAGATTAGATATAAATGATACACGGAATCTAGCAAGATCGAGAGCGGCAGTCCAAACGATTTCAAGAATGGTGGCACTACACTAAAGTAGTATATATTTACATGATTAAGCCCGTACGACATACGGCAAGGGGCTGTATATATACATGGAAAAGGATTAGACGAGTTAGGGGTATCTACATATACGTTGTATTAGGTTAACCTACTAGTGAGACATGAGTATAGCCTAGAGAGCTAATATCGCGAATAACCTAATAAGCAAGAAAATATAAATGAACGGTATATGTAGTATTACATAGAAGTTTATTATAAGTCCACTCACACAGAACTTATGTTCTGACCCCCTCCTCATTACATACTTCCAGGTTAGGTTCAAGGCAGAGATGGTATAACTATGGATACTGGTTAGACAATATGATATATAAGGTAAAGCTATTTTTGAATATATTATATTTTAATTCCTTCCGCTGTGAGATGCTTTACGAGTTCTGACATATTTCTTTTTCTCTGTCTTTTTCTGCAGGATACCAGAGCACCCAACTCGGGTCTCGATGGATCAAATTTGAAAAATTCGGTCTGTCGAAATTCGGGTTGTTACATTCTCACACCAGTCCCATGGCTGACCTGGAGTTTATTGTTTTAACCTAAACTCTGGGTGCCCCTATTTTCGACACGGGCAGCTAGTAGTTTTGGTTTTGCAGATTTATATTCACAGGATCCTGGTTTACAGCTGGAACGATACTCGGAAAGCTCTGTATCTGTGTATTACTTTCAGTTGTGTTTTGTATTATTTTCCGCTGCTATGTAATGTATTATAATCTCTGATATTTTATAATGTGTAATATTTATTTATACTCTGTATATTCTTGTAATCTGGTGCAATTGTTGTAATTAACAATGAAATGTTCTTCTGTTTGCGTTCTTTTGTGTGTTGTTCTCAAAGTATCCGCGCTTTCCTTACCGGGGAAGTTACGGGTTCTTACAGGAATCACCCCATGGATCAGTAGCGAGAAGCCCTTGTAACCCGTAGATTCCAACCACGATAGAATCACAGCTTATCTCTGCTTGCCAGGCAGAAAATATTAGTGGTTCTTCCGTTTATGAAAATCCACGGTCTTTAGTGCTCCATCTCGATCATCTTTTGATATCTTCACGTATTCGTTGGTCGGAATGGTTTTGGAATATAAATTCGATCCCGGTCTTTCCATACCAACAATTGTATTGGACAAATTTGATAGTCGGTGATTTAACTATCAAAATATACAGTGATTCAATCATGACAATCCAATGAGTTCACTGGTTCAGTATTCAGCATCACTTGGCCTTTTAATTAAAACAAACTGATTCACTACTGTTTAATTAAAACTTCTAACTCTTTTAATATTTAAATATACGATATTTGAATTCTTACTTAATATACTAATGTTCTCAAAAGCCATTTCATATTCATACTTAGTGAAATAACTTATCATCATATTAAATTTCCACTTAATTCTCCTTTCAAAACATTTGTTACATTATTCTTTATTATTTAAACTTGGGAAATCCACTTAACTTATTATTCGTAATCAACGTTAAGAAATATCTTTTATTTTATTCTTAAAAACAATAACAAATATTTATTTGTGTAAAATAAAAAAATCAACCATACATTTCCTTCTTACTAATTTCCTTTACTTCGTATATTCTCCAAATTTTAACCAAACATTGTGTTATTATTTCTCTAATGGAAATAATAAATTATCACTAACCTCTTTTACGATTACCAACTAATATCATCTTCAGATAATCCTGATGTTGTTCAAGTTGGGGTATTTTGATTACCTCTCAGACCTTAATCAACAACGTTCTTATCCTCAGATAAATATAAGTTGTAATCAAACCAATATTCTATTCCAGTCTCAAAACAAATTCCATTATAAATTGGATCTGGTTATACAATCCTACGACCCACTTCTTTACCCAAGTTCAATTTTACCAATCCTTTCAAATCTGTTAGACCATTTCCACTTTTGAAATCTTATTTAAATTTTCCCCTGTCTACTTGATCTCATTTTCAAGTATCGTTAGTGTAAAATTAACGCCTTAACACTTTAAATCTCATTTACGTAACCCTGGTTTATTATAAACCTTTTATCTTAATTTCCTTTGACTTAATTCAAATAATTAAGTAACATTAATTTCAAGCTATTGTCTTCGCTTGAAATTCTCTTATAACTTCATTTTAAAAAATTTGGGTTTTAAATATAAAACCCATTCATAAAACCCTTTCCCCAATCAACTAAATTTCATCTCAACCTCGATTGCTTTCACTAATTCGGTTAAAAACTAATTTCCAAAATTACTATTAATCTGGATAATATTTTATTTTAATCCTTAACTATTGTAAAGTAGTTAATTACTTTATAAACTAAAATAAATATTAAATTCCTTTTTAAAAACTTATTAAGATTAAAACCATATTCATTGACTATTCTATTAGATTAATTCTAAACATACTAATTAAATAATCAGTTCCAATTTGCAAGGGGCCGATTGAGTACACTCAAAACACAGTTATTTCATTAACCAATTCCAATTAATTTTTTCTTTAAATTAATTACTAATATAATTAATTTAAATGATTCAATTTAATTGTTTCTTACCAAAACAATTATCCATTTAATTCTTTAGAATAATTTCTATTCACTTATTTATAAATCTGATTAACAACAGAGATTTCCATATAAAACCAATTTATTATAAATCTAAATGATAAATGATAAATATTTATTTTCTTTTAAACAAACCTTTTATTGAAAATAATATATTTCAAACTCTATATCCAGTTATAAAATAAATTTCATTCTTCAGTTCTATCAATTCACCTGACGGTAAATCAATATATCAAAACAATTTATCCTTAGGCCATTTATTGCCGATTACTCAACCAATATTGCCCATTGGTTAAAACAAAACACAGGTTAAATTTTCAGTAAATGATCACTAATCAAATCAATCACCCAATCATGACATTTCATATATGATGATATGAAAATAAACAATATTCAATATATTTGAGGGATCCAGTTGAGTCGCTCCAACATGTTATTCCCTGAAATCACAATGGTTATCTCAAATAAGATCATGTCAATTTCATTTAACTAAAATAAATAACGACCATTTAACAACCACTAGTTCACAAGCAATTCAAACGATTTTAGCACGTTTATTTTATAAACGTGACCAACAAGGTAAGTTACCTTTGTTGGAACTAATCGTTAAAATAACGATTTGGTATTTCACTGAAATTAAACAATGGTTTTAATTTCATCAGCTAAATCAACAAATAAATATATAACTAACAAACAGTCAACTATTGGCAAACAAAACACACAAAATAAAAACCCAATTTATATAAAATATAAATGGGAAGAAAAATGAGTGAGTTTAACTCACCTTGAGTTGATTCCGCTGTTTAAATAGTTGGTTTTAATTAAATTAAACTAGTGTTTAATTTAATTAAAACCCCTTAATTTAATTAAAACCCCGGCTGATTCTAATTGCGTCCATATCTGCTCCATAATGCAGTGTTCGTTGAGACGAGTCTAACGTCTCTTGAATCATCCAATTCTGATAATATATGATTCCTTCATTAATATTTAAAGTTACCATAATTTAATTATAATAATGATAAATCTCTAAATGCTATTCTTAATTTAACTAATTACATTATGAGGAGATTAAGCGGGCCGGCTCTTCTTTGTTCCACGTTGTTCAAGTATGTCCAACCCTCCTCGTCTCTACTTATGGTTCCTTCTGCATCGATTATAAATAATATGAGCAACACGATTTTTAATTAGCTAATAAATTTCCTTAGTCAATCATATAAAATTAACCGCGTTTAGTAAGTTAATTACATTAGTTAATATGTTAGCCATCCCCTTTCCAGTTCGCTCAGCAATGCCTTATGCCTGCATATACTCACATATTAGTGTCTGAATAGACATATGTTTGTTAAGTCTTAGTTATATAATTAATTAACTAAGAATTATTCTTAATTAAGGTCTATAATCAGTTCATTACTCTTAAAATAATATCACAGGCCATCGTTTGTTTCCTTCATCTTCGTCATTCACGCCTACCAGGAGCCGCCCCTCAAACCATGGACCTGTCCACGGCATCATTACCTAATTAAACAATCTTTAGTATTAATTACATTATAATTTGACCAAATTAGATTAGAGAATTACGGTTTGACCAAATGCTCTTTAAACTGTTGCTCCTTCGTTCTTTGATATAGTATCCATATTGACCGTCCAATGAATCCAAAAGCTTAATTACGTTTAACATGTAAGGACGATTAGTACACAAATCTAGATCTGCAGGCCAACCGCTACCTTTATTTACTACATTGTCCAAAGAAAACCCTTGCTGACCTTTAACAAATTCATTCACCGCGCCCCCAAACTTCCGGACACCGCGCCGCCTTCGACGTTCATTTGGACGTTGATCTTTCACCAGAAAATGACGTGCCTTATCTCCCTCCACCCTCGACATACTTCTCGATCAACCATGCCTCGCCCTTCAACCGCAAAGTAGCCAAAACCCCCCAGCAACGTCGAACAACATTCCGGCTTCCACTACCCCTCAAATCTAATCATAGCCGTTGGATCAAAAGATCTATCATAGCTTGATATGTTCGTAGTGGAGAGATTTTCATTTTGATACACGGATCGAATGATTTTTAAGTGAATTTTTTTGAATAACCATGGTCGTTCAGTTTTTAAGTGGAGGCGCAGAATGGCCTTGACCACTGAATTGCGTTGAATAGGATTGGGGACGGATATATAAAGGGACAAGATATTATTATTTTATTTTACGAAACTTATGGGTAAATTAAATGATTAAAACCACAACAATTGATTTACGTTTTCTGAGAACAAGGCTAATCCTAGCATAAAAAAATATTCCGGACCCAATGGGACAAGTTTCGTCGAATTCCGACATCGTTTGAAAAAAAATTCTTTATAAAACCCGCAAATAACACGTGTTCAAATTTTCCACGATCACTAGATAAATCCAATCAACTTGAAACTTTGAAATCCTATAATAATTAATTAATACGAACCCAACAACACCAGTTTTGTCGCATTCTGAGACTGTTTCCCTGTACACTATTTTTTTAACGCACCGAAATGCCATTCTAGACACCAAATTAGCCGGTTTCCAAAAATAACAAACTATATACCTATCCTGACTCTAATTGACGATATGAACTCAACGGAACTGGTTCCATGGTCTAATTCGATCATCTTCTCAAGTTACACTCAAATATCCCTTTATTGAATTGAATTAATTTAATTACGCGCTATATAAAATGAACGGGGGTTTACGGCTACCGTGGTCACATACGACATTGGTTTGCCACGAAATTTGGTTTTCTTACATTATTTAACGATACGGTTCCAATGAAACTAATTTCATCGAAAACAGAGTCCGTTTGAAAAATGGCTATTTTAAAGGCCAATAATTAATTAGCGATTATCCATAGCGACTATCTCAAATTTTGATTTAGCCATAACTATCAATTTATAGCACGGAATCTGGATTTTTCGCTTTCATATGAAAATGATCATCAATACGGTTTCAACGCTTCTTGTTTCACAGAAATCCGACTTATATCAGATCCTGTATTCTTAGTTGAAGTTCAAAACACCATATTACGAACAGCAACGCCATTTTAGGATCGATTTATATTATATATAAATATATAACGTTCAAGCTACCTTTTAAATAACAAATTAAATATTAAATCCATTAATATCCCGAATATAATGTTTAAAATAAATAAATTAAATATATGACAGCCAAAAATACGGGTCGTTACATTCTTCCCCCCTTAAAATAATTTCGTCCTCGAAATTGCTAAGGTAAAAAAAATGGTACAAATCCCAATAATTTCCAAATCCAATTTAATTTAAATCAAAACCAATTCAATACCATATATAAATGTTTTCAAAAATATCGAAAAATTTCTAACACATTAAATTCCCGAAAAAATTTGCCAGAGTCTCCCCTGCACGGAGTGACATCTGTGATATCGCAGGAACAAATAATATATACATCGACCCACGCGGTCGGAAAACAAAATTCAAACCCCAAAATTTTATATTTTCGCATAGGCTTACCTTTTACGAGCGCTATTGAGTATAATTTCTCAACGTATATGCGATTTACTCAACCAATATCAATCTGCCTATCCATCTGACACCTGTACTTACTCAGTTCACATATGAGTAATAAATATATGAAATTCTTATATATTATTTCACTAATTAACAAGTATAGCTACACCTATTTAAAGTCAAACAGCTAGCATCACTTCATTATCAAATACAAGGTTAAATCATAAATTCCAATTCAAATGCATTTCCATTCCAGTTTAATTATACCGGAAATTATTTTCTATTTTTAAAATTCATTTAGCTCCATTATATTGTTGATTATTCCAATTCAAACCAACTATCATCCAATAACAACCAATTCACAATCTATACACAACCAAATCAATTGAATTTACATTCAATATTAATATTTTATTTTGGTTTCACATATTTGAACCTCAAATAGTTAATATTCGATTGATTTCTATTTGATTATCATTTATTGAAATTCCAAATTCCAAATTTATTTAATTTAACTTCAGTATCATTCTTAATTAAATTACACCTAACCAAGTTAAATTTCAATTCAAATTTCCAATCCAATTTGAGTTTCATTCAAATCAATCAAACACGCTAATAGCTCAATAATTTGATAAAATTATTCCTTTCTATACAAAATATAATTTGGGTAAAATTATTTCATTTACCCTCTTTTCAAAACCATATTGTATCAATTGACAGTTCTACGCTTCTCAACACTTGAACTGATCAACCAACACAATACAAAACATTTTTATATAAAATTTACAAAAACACTCTCATATATATATACACTCAATCTCGATCTAGGGTATTACTGACCCTATCTCTATCGAGTCATACCACAGAGCCAAGGTTATCACTAAACCAATAGCTCTGATACCACTGAAACGACCCAGGGATTTTCGGCCCCGAAAATCAACATAAATACCTTTACCGTAACTCATGCCGACCTTCCAAACACCGAAAACACTGGAACGTAATTAGAAAGAATTTAGAGGGTGTGATAAGAAAGAAAGAAATATTAGAATAGTAGAAGAAGAAGAAAAACATCCCAACACAGAGTCTCACATCGCAGTGGAACAAAATATAATACAGAAACAAATCTTTACTGAGAGCTTTGAAAAATACTTACAATAACAGAGTATATCACACCTGTAACAACCCGGAAAATCTGGGCCAGTTTAAAATTTTTATTTTGGCAATTTTAGCGAATTTTGAATATTTAAAATAGATTATTTTAAATAATATCGACGTGAAATTTATTTTGAATAGAATTCGAACGTATATATTGTACGCGTCGTCGTTTGAATATAAATGTTTATATATATAATTATAAATAGAATTGAAAATGGCGCGGTAGTTCGATAATTCGATTTCAAACTTCAATTGAATGTACCGGGTGCAAAATAATCCGGATTTTAGTGAAACCAAAAATAATGGGATCTAATTGTGAATATCTTTCCAACGAATCAGAAAAATCAAGATTTCATATCGGGAATCAAAAGATATGTCCAGTTGAAAATTCTGAATAGTCGCTATGGAATTCAGGCCCTTAAAAATGGACATTTTGCAAATGACCTCGGATTTCGACGAAACCAGTTTTGTTGGGTCCGTGATGTAAAGTTATTGCTAGGTTTCAAATTTCATAATTTTTCGAATCAATATGTGAGCGTGGCAAAGGAAAACGCGTTTGACTAGTTTCAGTTGATTTTAATCGACTGGAAATTGGCCATTTTTCAAACGGTCTCAGAATTCGATGAAACTAGTTTTGTTAGGACCGTATCGTCAATACGAAGCTAGAAAATATTTTTCTGGAATTTTTCGTGTTCGTATGTGACCCCGGTAATTTGAAATGTACGTTTAAAATTCAATATAGTGATTTAAATGTAAATTCAACGGAAACTGATTCAAACGATCGATTCAGCCAACGATACATATCCCATTGGGTTCAGAATGAGGGTAATACGCTAAGGACGACAGGTGGTGGGCCTCGTTTTGAGGTCGAAAATAAAAGTTGCTTTTTTGGCGAAAAATAATAATAAAAAAATAAAAATATACCTTCCTCCCCTTAAATTCCTCTGCCCCCCCCTTTTATTTTTCAATCGATTTTCAGATCTGAAGAAAGAAAAAAAAAAAACGCTCGCGCCAAGGGTCTCGTCGATGCTCCTATCCCCGACGTCGGAGGTCCACCGCGCCTGGTGATCCGCCGCCCCGCCTCTGGTGAGCTCCCCAGCCACGTCGCCCTTCGCCAGACCCCTCCTCTTCTCCGTTCTAACCCCATAACCGAGCCTCCACAAAACCCTACCACCCCTCCACCGCGAATGGCCAGCTGCCACCACTGCAAGGACCCCTCCGCCCGACCCTCCGCCTGACGCGCAGCAAACCCCGCCACCATCGAGCGCCACCTCACCAAGACCGCCCCTCCGACCTGCAATGCCTCGACGAAGACAGCCCCCCCTAAGTAAGTTTTCGTTTTTATTTATTATTAATATTTGATTACTGATTTTTATTAAAAGATTAAAAACTGATTTTTGTTTAAAGTTAAAAACTGATTTCTGTTTTATATTTAAAGTTTAAAACTGATTTAAAGGGAAGTTTAAAACTGATTTAAAGGGAAGTTTAAAACTGATTTAAAGGGAAGTTTAAAACTGATTTAAAGGGAATTTTAAAACTGATTTAAAGGGAATTTTAAAACTGATTTTATTTTTAAAAGGTTTAAACTTTAAAATAGAAAAGGCGGAATTTTTATTGAATAGAAGTAATAAAAATATGATTTTTATATATTGAACTTCGCGATAAAAATATGATTTTTATATATTGAACTTCGCGATAAAAATATGATTTTTATATATTGAACTTCGCAATAAAAATATGATTTTTATATATTGAACTTCGCGATAAAAATATGATTTTTATATATTGAACTTCGCAATAAAAATATGATTTTTATATATTGAACTTCGCAATAAAAATATGATTTTTATATATTGAACTTCGCGATAAAAATATGATTTTTATATATTGAACTTCGCAATAAAAATATGATTTTTATATATTGAACTTCGCGATAAAAATATGATTTTTATATATTGAACTTCGCAATAAAAATATGATTTTTATATATTGAACTTTGAAGTAAAAATTCGATTTTTATATATATAGTGACTACGGGCAATGAAGATGACGAAGAGGCGATAAAGAAGAAGATTTCTATCATTGAAGTGCCGTGGAGCTAGGATAGCTATATGTGAGAATTTCTCACCTTTCAAATTTATTTTCTAGTTATATATATATATATACTAGGATGCAGACGGTGCTTAGTAGCACCCGACACAATCGTCCACAGACCATGGACTTGTTTGTTTGGCTGTTTGGTTATTGATTGCGATATTGGTTTGAATGTGGTTTGTGGTGTGAAAAATCGAATCGATAAATTGGTTAGGATTAGACGTGCGCCGTTATAAGGCGAAGGAGTAAGGCTAGGTTAGACCCTTACTCCAAATTTTGTGGTTTGCAAAATGAAATTGATTTGATTGATGTGTGAATGGCGTGGGCCTTCACTAGACCGGGGATAAGGCTAGGCCTTGTCCCGTTTCTAGTATCGTGCCGTTATGCCGCCGAAATTTTCTAAAATATGTTAGAAAAATAAAAATATCATTTTATTCAAAGAATGAACTGAATAGAAATTCATATGTTGGAATAAAATGTTTTATCGTTAAAAATATAATTTTTAACGTGAATGGGAATAAATAAATATTCATTTACAAGCCGGACGGTTTGTTTATGTACACCTATTTGAAGGACATTGATTGGGTCGATAAATTTTACACATCGCCCAACTGCACAAATAAAATGTGCGTTTGATTGTTTGAAACCCCACACGGGTGTTGGGATGAAATTTGAAGTTCACTCATCCTGATTTATTAATTATGTCGATCGGTTGATTGACAGGCTGTTTTAAGCGTTGAATATCTATATTTGATGCTTATACAGTGTAGTGCACTTTGGTTGATGGTTGATTATTTTTCAATGCTATGATACACATGTGTTGTACGAAAATCCATATAATTAACCTTATATGGTAATTGATTGGGTCTCATTCCAATTTGAAAAATAAAGAATATTATAAAATAAAAGTTCATTTGTTGACAGTACTCATCCATTGAGATTGGTCATGTGTTGAACGAAATATTTTGATAATAACAACTATTTTGAAAAAGAAATATTTGAAATAGAATATTTGAAAATAGAAATTTATGAAGCCGTGTTGATTAGATTGACGCCATTTTGACGTGAACGATATTTATATCGATTTTAACGATTTCGAAATGAATTGAATTGAAAACGATTTCGAAATGAATTGAATTGAAAACGATTTCGAAATGAATTGAATTGAAAACGATTTCGAAATGAATTGAATTGAAAACGATTTCGAAATGAATTGAATTGAAAACGATTTCGAAATGAATTGAATTGAAAACGATTTCGAAATGAATTGAATTGAAAACGATTTCGAAATGAATTGAATTGAAAACGATTTCGAAATGAAATGAATTGAAAACGATTTCGAAATGAATTGAATTGAAAACGAATTCAAATTGAATCGAAAGTGAATTGAAATGAATTCAAATTGAATTGAAATTTGAATTGAATAGAAATGAATTTTAAAACGAATTTATAAAGAAGAATTCAATTTTGATTTGAATTGAAAAGAAAGTTGAAATAGCTTTTGAAACGATTTTAGAACTATTTATATAATTCGTTTTAAATAGAAATCGACGAAATATATATTATATATATTATATATAATATAATGGCCTGAATAGAACGCGCCGCGCCGCGGCAGTTCGCGAATTTCGACCATTTATTTCAAACGGACGTTACGGGAGATCCGACCGTCGGATTCTCCTAAAACCGGAACCGTTGGGTTCGTATCGAAAAGAGCTTTCTAACGAATATTAGAAATTTGAAATCTAACGGTTGGATTTGGAATTATGTCCAAATCAAATTCGAAAAAGGTCGCTGTAAGTGCAGTTCGATGGCCGTTGATGGAAATCGACTGTACGGGCCTTGATAAAATTATTAAAAATAGCAATAATTTGTGTAAAATCATAAGAAATGATTTAGAAAGAATTGGGATGAAAAACTCCATATTTGAAAAGATAAAAATGGATTTTTATCGAAATGAACTAGTTTTGAACTAGAAATATAATTCTATTTATTTTTAAATAAATAAATTGAATTTAAAAAGGGTTTTAAAAATAACCAAAATTTCCAATGATTGCATTGGAGTGGATTTGAATCGAAATTGTCTTCGGAATATTTCGATGTTGGAATTGGTGATTATACGGATGTTGTTACGGAAATTTGAAAGATATATATTTATATCGTTACTTCCAATACGACATTTGTTAATCGTAGAATTTGATATTGAATATAAGCCGATATATTTTCTATTCAGAGCCTTATATTGAATATCGAATGTGATTTGGGTTTGTCGTGAATGGTGTCTTCACTAACACTGTTCTTGAACCCAGTTGAGAAAAGATTAAATCTTTTTATTTAGATTTAATGAAGTGTACCAATTAAATGATATTTAATTGGAATTGAATTGGTATTGATTTTTGGGTTTATCGTGAACAGTGTTTTAAATAACACTTGTTCTTTAACCCGATAATTAATGGAATGTAATTTGGGTTTGTCGTGAATGGTGTCTTCACTAACACTGTTCTTGAACCCAGTTGAGAAAAGATTAAATCTTTTTATTTAGATTTAATGAAGTGTACCAATTAAATGATATTTAATTGGAATTGAATTGGTATTGATTTTTGGGTTTATCGTGAACAGTGTTTTAAATAACACTTGTTCTTTAACCCGATAATTAATGGAATATGATTTTGGGTTTATCGTGAATCGTGTTTTAAATGACACTGATTCTTTAACCCAGATAATGATTAAAACTAAGTGGAGTTTGAATGAATCTTTAATTAGATTGAAAAGATCGAGAATGGAGTATCACCAGTTTTGCTCCAGGCGATAGTTAAATCTTTAATTAGATTTGAACGTGAAATTTAGAAACTAACTGTCGGTTAGCCAAGCAGAATGGTTTTCTGGATATTGATCTGATGTTGGTTTCGGCCTTCGGGGTTAATATTTGGGAAATTATTCTCTTGATTAATTTACGGTTAGTGACTAATGAATTGGAATGAGGCATATGTTGTGTTTGTGTAACACTTATTTAAAATATACGCGAGTTATTCGGAAAGACCGGGTTTATCCCATTCTGAATAACTGATACGACGATAAGTCGAAGATGAAGACGATGGTCGAAGACCGGAGGTCTTCACGTCGTTTGGGTGATAACTGATGATCTTGATTGGGCTGTACACCCAAGAAGATGGAAACAGTTAGTGATCGTCCAGACGTACTTGGAGATCGATGGATATGCGGGGTACTAGGTGCCTCCGGTTTCGTTCAGACCCAGGACGGACCTGTAAATGGACTGTGTGTCTGACATCGGATTTCATTCTGTGTGACTGATATCGGTTGCATAGGATGGTTTGCCTGTGTGGCATGCTAAGATGCAAATGATCAAGGCTTCTGTTGAAAAGCAAAGTCTTGTGGTGATGATCAAAGCACGGCCTTTGTGGCGTAGCTTTGTGTAACGTTTACCTCGCGTGTTTCACACCCGGTATGAACCAAAAACGGGAGACGGACCTCAGGGAGGACTTGCGTTTCTTTCTAGCTAGAAGTGGCGTCAGTGGTTTTACACGCCCTGACGAGTTTGACTTATGTGGTTGTTGCTGTTGCGAGGCGCCTCGGATTGATCGGTCGTTCTCGAACCGATGGAGCCATTCGTTGGCTCGTTTGCGCCCCAAAGGGCGGGGAAACGTAGTGTTCAGGCATTTTAATCCACATCGGTGGACCGGCCCTGTCGCTCGTAGGGTCACTCGAGCTCTGATCCTGAGACATGGTAGGCTAGATTGTCTCGAATCGGTTGAGGACTATCTTTTGCCTCGGTTCATAGATGGAAATCCAATTTCCAAATACGTGACATTTGCGGTTTTAGTTGTAATCCTATATATGGCGACATAGTGGGATGGGGCGCTTATGCCGCCTATGATTGATACTTATGATTTGAAGTTGTTTTATACACTATGCACTTATTATAGTATCAAATGATTTGTTTTAAACGTATCAAGCATTCTTTGGCTGTTATAAGGGAAAACCCTATCCTCGACTGCGTTGCATTGTGTGATGGGACCTGGGTCTTATAACAGCTTCATTTTTCTTTACTTAGCATTGCGCTGTTTGTTTTATGCACTGGTATTCTTGGGAGGAAACCCGTTCCGTGTTATACGGCGTGGTCCCTTGATTTACCTAACTTTAAAATAAAGATTAATAACTGTTTTTAGTTCTCACACCAGTCCCATGACTGACCTGGAGTTTATTGTTTTAACCTAAACTCTGGGTGCCCTTATTTTGACACGGGCAGCTAGTAGTTTTGGTTTTGCAGATTTATATTCACAGGATCCTGGTTTACAGCTGGAACGATATCCGGAAAGCTTTGTATCCGTATATCTCTTTCTAGTTGTGTATTGTATTATTTTTCCGCTGCTATGTATTTAAATGTAATTTAAATCTCTGATATTTCTGTATAATATTCTTTTATACTCTGTAGATTCTTGTAATCTGATGCATTGTTGTAATATACAATGAAATGTTCTTCCGTTTGCGTCCTGTTTTGTCCTGTTCTCAAACGATAGGGCATTTCGAACGGTCTGGGTCGGTTTAGCGACTGGTTCGGACCGAGCGAAATTGCATGTCGTCACAGTTGGTATCAGAGCTTTGGTTTACAAAGCAGAGAACAAGGCACATTAGAACCATACGAAAGAATTCATCAGATATTGGGTTAGTAATATCCAATTAGAATGACTCGTTAGAGATGGGATCAGTAGTATCCTAGGACGAGTGTGAAGAGTAGATTTTTGAAAGTGAAAACAAATTTTTGTTTTGAAAATTTAAATCAATTATTCGTATTTGATTATCTATTTATATTTAGTTGGACAGTCCAGTATATATGGATTTTGCGTATACGTCTGATCCGCGTGTATTCGAAGTTTTAATATACTGGATAGATATAGAATCATACTCTAGTGGCCCGAAGATGATTCTGATGATTGACTAGTCGTCATTAGTATTCATGTTCGAGTAACGAAGGTGTGATATCTATATATTTCCTATTGACTGGTGTGAGAACCAAAACTTATATAGTTAGAACACATTGTTGTGATTTGGCATCAAAAACATGATTTTAGTATATGTATCAAAATTAGGAATTTGAAACTCTAATTCACGAATTGATTGATGTTTGTGTTGTTTGTTTATTTGTTTGCTAATTTTTAGTCATTATGCCTAATTTGATCAAATATTGAATTATATCGAAAATTGGTTGCGTTTGCTTGCATATACATGTATATCATTGAACAGGTCATAGCAAGGAGGCTAGAGCAGAGAATAAAATTTGTTTGCCCGACAAATAGGTACATGTTTACTACATAATTTCCTGTTTTGTTTGGGTGATGATGATTTTGTGAGCCTATTGGCTAGCCGCTTGGCTTTTTCTTTTTCTTTTTGAGATCTGAAGGACCGGGGAAGCTATTTGAAAATCCCCGATGCTCCCGGTGCAGGGGAGGTTATGGCGAAATTTTTCAAAAAATTAGGGTGTTAGCCAAATTTTTGAAATTTTGAAAATTCTCAGAAACTAAAGAGTTGGAGAATGGAAGCCTGATCGATCGTAGAGCTTATTAATCAAACCACTTTCGACTTTGTTCCTTTTCGGGGACGAAAAGTTTTAAGTGGGGGAGATTGTAACAACCCGGAAAATCTGGGCCAGTTTAAAATTTTTATTTTGGCAATTTTAGCGAATTTTGAATATTTAAAATAGATTATTTTAAATAATATCGACGTGAAATTTATTTTGAATAGAATTCGAACGTATATATTGTACGCGTCGTCGTTTGAATATAAATGTTTATATATATAATTATAAATAGAATTGAAAATGGCGCGGTAGTTCGATAATTCGATTTCAAACTTCAATTGAATGTACCGGGTGCAAAATAATCCGGATTTTAGTGAAACCAAAAATAATGGGATCTAATTGTGAATATCTTTCCAACGAATCAGAAAAATCAAGATTTCATATCGGGAATCAAAAGATATGTCCAGTTGAAAATTCTGAATAGTCGCTATGGAATTCAGGCCCTTAAAAATGGACATTTTGCAAATGACCTCGGATTTCGACGAAACCAGTTTTGTTGGGTCCGTGATGTAAAGTTATTGCTAGGTTTCAAATTTCATAATTTTTCGAATCAATATGTGAGCGTGGCAAAGGAAAACGCGTTTGACCAGTTTCAGTTGATTTTAATCGACTGGAAATTGGCCATTTTTCAAACGGTCTCAGAATTCGATGAAACTAGTTTTGTTAGGACCGTATCGTCAATACGAAGCTAGAAAATATTTTTCTGGAATTTTTCGTGTTCGTATGTGACCCCGGTAATTTGAAATGTACGTTTAAAATTCAATATAGTGATTTAAATGTAAATTCAACGGAAACTGATTCAAACGATCGATTCAGCCAACGATACATATCCCATTGGGTTCAGAATGGGGGTAATACGCTAAGGACGACAGGTGGTGGGCCTCGTTTTGAGGTCGAAAATAAAAGTTGCTTTTTTGGCGAAAAATAATAATAAAAAAATAAAAATATACCTTCCTCCCCTTAAATTCCTCTGGCCCCCCCCTTTTATTTTTCAATCGATTTTCAGATCTGAAGAAAGAAAAAAAAAAAAACGCTCGCGCCAAGGGTCTCGTCGATGCTCCTATCCCCGACGTCGGAGGTCCACCGCGCCTGGTGATCCGCCGCCCCGCCTCTGGTGAGCTCCCCAGCCACGTCGCCCTTCGCCAGACCCCTCCTCTTCTCCGTTCTAACCCCATAACCGAGCCTCCACAAAACCCTACCACCCCTCCACCGCGAATGGCCAGCTGCCACCACTGCAAGGACCCCTCCGCCCGACCCTCCGCCTGACGCGCAGCAAACCCCGCCACCATCGAGCGCCACCTCACCAAGACCGCCCCTCCGACCTGCAATGCCTCGACGAAGACAGCCCCCCCTAAGTAAGTTTTCGTTTTTATTTATTATTAATATTTGATTACTGATTTTTATTAAAAGATTAAAAACTGATTTTTGTTTAAAGTTAAAAACTGATTTCTGTTTTATATTTAAAGTTTAAAACTGATTTAAAGGGAAGTTTAAAACTGATTTAAAGGGAAGTTTAAAACTGATTTAAAGGGAAGTTTAAAACTGATTTAAAGGGAATTTTAAAACTGATTTAAAGGGAATTTTAAAACTGATTTTATTTTTAAAAGGTTTAAACTTTAAAATAGAAAAGGCGGAATTTTTATTGAATAGAAGTAATAAAAATATGATTTTTATATATTGAACTTCGCGATAAAAATATGATTTTTATATATTGAACTTCGCGATAAAAATATGATTTTTATATATTGAACTTCGCAATAAAAATATGATTTTTATATATTGAACTTCGCGATAAAAATATGATTTTTATATATTGAACTTCGCAATAAAAATATGATTTTTATATATTGAACTTCGCAATAAAAATATGATTTTTATATATTGAACTTCGCGATAAAAATATGATTTTTATATATTGAACTTCGCAATAAAAATATGATTTTTATATATTGAACTTCGCGATAAAAATATGATTTTTATATATTGAACTTCGCAATAAAAATATGATTTTTATATATTGAACTTTGAAGTAAAAATTCGATTTTTATATATATAGTGACTACGGGCAATGAAGATGACGAAGAGGCGATAAAGAAGAAGATTTCTATCATTGAAGTGCCGTGGAGCTAGGATAGCTATATGTGAGAATTTCTCACCTTTCAAATTTATTTTCTAGTTATATATATATATATACTAGGATGCAGACGGTGCTTAGTAGCACCCGACACAATCGTCCACAGACCATGGACTTGTTTGTTTGGCTGTTTGGTTATTGATTGCGATATTGGTTTGAATGTGGTTTGTGGTGTGAAAAATCGAATCGATAAATTGGTTAGGATTAGACGTGCGCCGTTATAAGGCGAAGGAGTAAGGCTAGGTTAGACCCTTACTCCAAATTTTGTGGTTTGCAAAATGAAATTGATTTGATTGATGTGTGAATGGCGTGGGCCTTCACTAGACCGGGGATAAGGCTAGGCCTTGTCCCGTTTCTAGTATCGTGCCGTTATGCCGCCGAAATTTTCTAAAATATGTTAGAAAAATAAAAATATCATTTTATTCAAAGAATGAACTGAATAGAAATTCATATGTTGGAATAAAATGTTTTATCGTTAAAAATATAATTTTTAACGTGAATGGGAATAAATAAATATTCATTTACAAGCCGGACGGTTTGTTTATGTACACCTATTTGAAGGACATTGATTGGGTCGATAAATTTTACACATCGCCCAACTGCACAAATAAAATGTGCGTTTGATTGTTTGAAACCCCACACGGGTGTTGGGATGAAATTTGAAGTTCACTCATCCTGATTTATTAATTATGTCGATCGGTTGATTGACAGGCTGTTTTAAGCGTTGAATATCTATATTTGATGCTTATACAGTGTAGTGCACTTTGGTTGATGGTTGATTATTTTTCAATGCTATGATACACATGTGTTGTACGAAAATCCATATAATTAACCTTATATGGTAATTGATTGGGTCTCATTCCAATTTGAAAAATAAAGAATATTATAAAATAAAAGTTCATTTGTTGACAGTACTCATCCATTGAGATTGGTCATGTGTTGAACGAAATATTTTGATAATAACAACTATTTTGAAAAAGAAATATTTGAAATAGAATATTTGAAAATAGAAATTTATGAAGCCGTGTTGATTAGATTGACGCCATTTTGACGTGAACGATATTTATATCGATTTTAACGATTTCGAAATGAATTGAATTGAAAACGATTTCGAAATGAATTGAATTGAAAACGATTTCGAAATGAATTGAATTGAAAACGATTTCGAAATGAATTGAATTGAAAACGATTTCGAAATGAATTGAATTGAAAACGATTTCGAAATGAATTGAATTGAAAACGATTTCGAAATGAATTGAATTGAAAACGATTTCGAAATGAATTGAATTGAAAACGATTTCGAAATGAAATGAATTGAAAACGATTTCGAAATGAATTGAATTGAAAACGAATTCAAATTGAATCGAAAGTGAATTGAAATGAATTCAAATTGAATTGAAATTTGAATTGAATAGAAATGAATTTTAAAACGAATTTATAAAGAAGAATTCAATTTTGATTTGAATTGAAAAGAAAGTTGAAATAGCTTTTGAAACGATTTTAGAACTATTTATATAATTCGTTTTAAATAGAAATCGACGAAATATATATTATATATATTATATATAATATAATGGCCTGAATAGAACGCGCCGCGCCGCGGCAGTTCGCGAATTTCGACCATTTATTTCAAACGGACGTTACGGGAGATCCGACCGTCGGATTCTCCTAAAACCGGAACCGTTGGGTTCGTATCGAAAAGAGCTTTCTAACGAATATTAGAAATTTGAAATCTAACGGTTGGATTTGGAATTATGTCCAAATCAAATTCGAAAAAGGTCGCTGTAAGTGCAGTTCGATGGCCGTTGATGGAAATCGACTGTACGGGCCTTGATAAAATTATTAAAAATAGCAATAATTTGTGTAAAATCATAAGAAATGATTTAGAAAGAATTGGGATGAAAAACTCCATATTTGAAAAGATAAAAATGGATTTTTATCGAAATGAACTAGTTTTGAACTAGAAATATAATTCTATTTATTTTTAAATAAATAAATTGAATTTAAAAAGGGTTTTAAAAATAACCAAAATTTCCAATGATTGCATTGGAGTGGATTTGAATCGAAATTGTCTTCGGAATATTTCGATGTTGGAATTGGTGATTATACGGATGTTGTTACGGAAATTTGAAAGATATATATTTATATCGTTACTTCCAATACGACATTTGTTAATCGTAGAATTTGATATTGAATATAAGCCGATATATTTTCTATTCAGAGCCTTATATTGAATATCGAATGTGATTTGGGTTTGTCGTGAATGGTGTCTTCACTAACACTGTTCTTGAACCCAGTTGAGAAAAGATTAAATCTTTTTATTTAGATTTAATGAAGTGTACCAATTAAATGATATTTAATTGGAATTGAATTGGTATTGATTTTTGGGTTTATCGTGAACAGTGTTTTAAATAACACTTGTTCTTTAACCCGATAATTAATGGAATGTAATTTGGGTTTGTCGTGAATGGTGTCTTCACTAACACTGTTCTTGAACCCAGTTGAGAAAAGATTAAATCTTTTTATTTAGATTTAATGAAGTGTACCAATTAAATGATATTTAATTGGAATTGAATTGGTATTGATTTTTGGGTTTATCGTGAACAGTGTTTTAAATAACACTTGTTCTTTAACCCGATAATTAATGGAATATGATTTTGGGTTTATCGTGAATCGTGTTTTAAATGACACTGATTCTTTAACCCAGATAATGATTAAAACTAAGTGGAGTTTTAATGAATCTTTAATTAGATTGAAAAGATCGAGAATGGAGTATCACCAGTTTTGCTCCAGGCGATAGTTAAATCTTTAATTAGATTTGAACGTGAAATTTAGAAACTAACTGTCGGTTAGCCAAGCAGAATGGTTTTCTGGATATTGATCTGATGTTGGTTTCGGCCTTCGGGGTTAATATTTGGGAAATTATTCTCTTGATTAATTTACGGTTAGTGACTAATGAATTGGAATGAGGCGTATGTTGTGTTTGTGTAACACTTATTTAAAATATACGCGAGTTATTCGGAAAGACCGGGTTTATCCCATTCTGAATAACTGATACGACGATAAGTCGAAGATGAAGACGATGGTCGAAGACCGGAGGTCTTCACGTCGTTTGGGTGATAACTGATGATCTTGATTGGGCTGTACACCCAAGAAGATGGAACAGTTAGTGATCGTCCAGACGTACTTGGAGATCGATGGATATGCGGGGTACTAGGTGCCTCCGGTTTCGTTCAGACCCAGGACGGACCTGTAAATGGACTGTGTGTCTGACATCGGATTTCATTCTGTGTGACTGATATCGGTTGCATAGGATGGTTTGCCTGTGTGGCATGCTAAGATGCAAATGATCAAGACTTCTATTGAAAAGCAAAGTCTTGTGGTGATGATCAAAGCACGGCCTTTGTGGCGTAGCTTTGTGTAACGTTTACCTCGCGTGTTTCACACCCGGTATGAACCAAAAACGGGAGACGGACCTCAGGGAGGACTTGCGTTTCTTTCTAGCTAGAAGTGGCGTCAGTGGTTTTACACGCCCTGACGAGTTTGACTTATGTGGTTGTTGCTGTTGCGAGGCGCCTCGGATTGATCGGTCGTTCTCGAACCGATGGAGCCATTCGTTGGCTCGTTTGCGCCCCAAAGGGCGGGGAAACGTAGTGTTCAGGCATTTTAATCCACATCGGTGGACCGGCCCTGTCGCTCCTAGGGTCACTCGAGCTCTGATCCTGAGACATGGTAGGCTAGATTGTCTCGAATCGGTTGAGGACTATCTTTTGCCTCGGTTCATAGATGGAAATCCAATTTCCAAATACGTGACATTTGCGGTTTTAGTTGTAATCCTATATATGGCGACATAGTGGGATGGGGCGCTTATGCCGCCTATGATTGATACTTATGATTTGAAGTTGTTTTATACACTATGCACTTATTATAGTATCAAATGATTTGTTTTAAACGTATCAAGCATTCTTTGGCTGTTATAAGGGAAAACCCTATCCTCGACTGCGTTGCATTGTGTGATGGGACCTGGGTCTTATAACAGCTTCATTTTTCTTTACTTAGCATTGCGCTGTTTGTTTTATGCACTGGTATTCTTGGGAGGAAACCCGTTCCGTGTTATACGGCATGGTCCCTTGATTTACCTAACTTTAAAATAAAGATTAATAACTGTTTTTAGTTCTCACACCAGTCCCATGACTGACCTGGAGTTTATTGTTTTAACCTAAACTCTGGGTGCCCTTATTTTGACACGGGCAGCTAGTAGTTTTGGTTTTGCAGATTTATATTCACAGGATCCTGGTTTACAGCTGGAACGATATCCGGAAAGCTTTGTATCCGTATATCTCTTTCTAGTTGTGTATTGTATTATTTTTCCGCTGCTATGTATTTAAATGTAATTTAAATCTCTGATATTTCTGTATAATATTCTTTTATACTCTGTAGATTCTTGTAATCTGATGCATTGTTGTAATATACAATGAAATGTTCTTCCGTTTGCGTCCTGTTTTGTCCTGTTCTCAAACGATAGGGCATTTCGAACGGTCTGGGTCGGTTTAGCGACTGGTTCGGACCGAGCGAAATTGCATGTCGTCACAACACCTCTGGATAGTTGTAATAACCTGTCCTCGTATACAACACACAGCGGAGTAGTAACTATATAATATCATACGTCTGAACATCTCCAGCTCGTCTCTGGACTTCACAGCATTCGATAACCTAAACCTGTACACCCCGGGCTAACCTGAGCATTTACAAAACACCGGGCCAGTCTAGTGAACCAGAGTGAGATAAACTCGCACAGTATTAAGGGTATCACACAACCTGATTTTTAAGTTAAAATCCTTTCGAAAGAAAAGGATAATCGTAAGACCAAATCCACACATAAATACGAATAGTTTTTACCTTATGATAACCCAAAACATTTTTGAAACCAATATCTTTTCTGATATTATAATAATGTATAAATACATGTAATTATCAATCTAGCGGAACACTTGCATCTCACTCTCCACATATATAGTGTACAATCAAAACCGCGGGCGCTTATTGGAGATTGGATTCCGACTATGACAAGGTATGGGACCACCTGCCGATAGTGTATCTCTAGAGGCGAATACACTGGGTTCAACAAGAACATCTTGCAACCCAGCCCACACATGACCGATCACTCATTTCGCTTGAGAGTATCGAATGTATATCACCAACGGTTGGGTGCGACCCACCGTTTCCCGAAAAGGGACAGCATCGAAATAGATTAAAGAAGCAAATGAAATTTCTCTAGATAGGTGATTATACACACTAATGGGAGCGACCCACATAGCCATGCTACCTGCACGATTTTTGTCATTTCCCGGTTGGTGAGGCTTGAGGTTTAGATTAACTTTTGAACATCTGGTCATCATTCACTTTGAATACCACATCGTCAGATCCTCCAAATATCACTAATTGACGTCCACAAAGATACTCTAGTTGGAAGCTAAGAGAATGGCTATTCCCCGCCAATATCTATAGAACGTTTGAAGAAATCAACGTACGTGACCCTATGGAAATACTCTGTCAGACAATTGTCCATACAAGTCATCCAGGTGGATGAACCAAAGGTACTCTCCTACTGCATCCGATATAGGAATCACCTCATGGATCAGTAGTGAGAAGCACTTGCAACCCGTAGATTCCAACCACAACAGAATCACATCCTATCTCTGCTTGCTAGGCAGAGAATATTAGTGGTTCTTCCGTTTATGAAAATCCATGGTCATTAGTGCTCCATCTCGATCATCTTTTGATATCTTCACGTATTCGTTGGTCGAAATTGTTTTCGAATATAAATTCGATCCCGGTCTTTCCGTACCAACAATCGTATTGGACAGATTTGATAGTCGGTGATTTAACTATCAAAATATATAGTGATTCAATCATGACAATCCAATGAGTTCACTGGTTCAGTATTTAGCATCACTTGGCCTTTTAATTAAAACAAACTGATTCACTACTGTTTAATTAAAACTTCTAACTCTTTTAATATTTAAAAATACGATATTTGAATTCTTACTTAATATACTAATGTTCTCAAAAACCATTTCATATTCATACTTAGTGAAATAACTTATAATCATATTAAATTTCCACTTAATTCTCCTTTCAAAACATTTTTTACATTATTCTTTATTATTTAAACTTGGGAAATCCACTTAACTTGTTATTCGTAATCAACGTTAAGAAATATCTTTTATTTTATTCTTAAAAACAATAACAAATATTGATTTGTATAAAATAAAAAAAATCAACCTTGCATTTCCTTCTTACTAATTTCCTTTACTTCGTATATTATCCAAATTTTCACCAAACATCGCGTTATTATTTCTCTAATGGAAATAATAAATTATCACTAACCTCTTTTACGATTACCAACTAATATCATCTTCAGATAATCCTGATGTTGTTCAAGTTGGGGTATTTTGATTACCTCTCAGACCTTGATCAACAACGTTCTTATCCTCGGATAAATATATGTGGTAATCAAACCAATATTCTATTCCAGTCTCAAAACAAATTCCATTATAAATTGGATCTGGTTATACAATCCTACGACCCACTTCTTTACCCAAAATCACTTTTACCAATCCTTTCAAATCTATTCGACCATTTCCACTTTGGAAATCTTATTTAAATTTTCCCCTTTATACTTGATCTCATTTTCAAGTATCGTTAATGTAAAATTAACGCCTTAACACTTTAAACCTCATTTACATAACCCCGGTTTATTATAAACCTTTTATCTTAATTTCCTTTGACTTAATTCAAATAATTAAGTAACATTAATTTCAAGCTATTGTTTCGCTTGAAATTCTCTTTATAACTTCGTTATAAAATTTTTGGGTTTTAAATATAAAACCCATTCTTAAACCCCTTTACCCATTCAACTAAATTTCATCTCAACCTCGATTACTTTATTTAATTCAGTTAAAAACTAATTTCCCAAATTACTATTAATCAGGATAATATTTTACTTTAATCCTTAACTACTGTAAAGTAGTTAATTACTTTATTAACTAAAATAAATAGTAGATTCCTTTTTAAAAACTTTTCAAGATTAAAACCATATTCATTAACTACTCTATTAGATTAATTCTAAACATACGAATTAAATAATCAGTTCCAATTTGCAAGGGGCCGATTTAGTACACTCAAAACACAGTTATTTCTTTAACCGATTCCAATTCATTTTTCCTTTAAAATAATTACTAATATAATTAATTTAAATGATTCAATTTAATTGTTTCTTAACAAAACAATTATCCATTTAATTCTTTAGATTAATTTCTGTTCACTTATTTATAAATTTAATTAACATCAGAGATTTCCATATAAAACTAATTTATTATAAATCTCAATAATAAATGATAAATATTTATTTTCTTTTAAACAAACCTTTTATTCAAAATGATATATTCAAACTCTATATCCGATTATAAAATAGACTTCATACTTCAGTTCTAACGATTCACCTGACGGTAAATCAATATATCAAAACAATTTATCGTTAGGCCATTTATTGCCGATTACTCAACCAATATTGCCGATTGGTTAAAACAAAACACAGGTTAAATTTTCAGTCAATGAACACTAATCAAATCAATCACCCAATCATGACATTTCATATATGATGATATGAAAATAAACAATATTCAATATATTTGAGGGATCCGGTTGAGTCCCTCCAACCTGTTCTTCCTTGAATTCACAATGGTTATCTCAAATAAGATCATTTCAATTTCATTTAATTGAAATAAATAATGACCATTTAACATCCACCAATTCACAAGCAATTCAAACAATTTTAGCATGTTTATTTTATAAATGTGACCAACATGGTAAGTTACCTTTATTGGAACTAATCGTTAAAATAAAGATTTGGTATTTCACTGAAATTAAACAACGGATTTAAATCATCAGCGAAATCAACAAATAAATATATAACTAGCAAACAGTCAACTATTGGAAAACAGAACACACAAAATAAAACCCAATTTATATAAAATAAAAATGGGAAGAAAAATGAGTGAGTTTAACTCACCTTGAGTTAATTCCGCTGTTTAAACAGTTGGTTTTAATTAAATTAAACTAGTGTTTAATTTAATTAAAACCCCGGCTGATTCTAATTGCGTCCATATCTGCTCCATAAAGCAGTGTTCGTTGAGACGAGTCTAACGTCTCTTGAATCATCCAATTCTGATAATATATGATTTTGTCATTAATATTTAAAGTTACCATAATTTAATTATAATTAATAATGATAAATCTCTAAAGCCTATTCTTAATTTAACTAATTACATTATGAGGAGATTAAGCGGGCCGAATCTTCTTTGTTCCACGTTGTTAAAGTATGCCCAACCCTCTTCGTCTCTTCTTATGGTTCCTTCTGCATCGATTATGAATAATATGAGCAACATGATTTTTAATTAGCTAATAAATTTCCTTAGTCAATCATATAAAATTAACTGCGTTTAGTAAGTTAATTACATTAGTTAATTTGTTGGTCATCCCCTTTCCAGTTCGCTCAGCAATGCCTTATGCCTGCATATACTCACATATTAGTGTGTGAATAGACATATGTTTGTTAAGTCTTAGTTATATAATTAATTAACTAACAATTATTCTTAATTAAGGTCTATAATCAGTTAATTACTCTTAAAATAATATCACAGGCCATCATTTGTTTCCTTCATCTTCGTCATTCACGTCTACCAGGAGCCGCCCCTCTAACCATGGACCTGTTCACGACATCATTACCTAACTAAACAATCTATAGTATTAATTACATTATAATTTGACCAAATTAGATTAGAGAATTACGGTTTTACCAAATCCTCTTCAAACTGTTGCTCCTTCGTTCTCTGATATAGTATCCAGATCGACCCTCCAATGAATCCAAAAGCTTAATTATGTTTAACAAGGAAGGTCGATTAGTACACAAATCAAGATCTGCAGGACAACCGCTCTCGTTATCTACTTCATTGTCCAGAGAAAACCCTTGCTGACCTTTAACAAATTCATTCACCGCGCCCCCAAACTTCCAGAATCCGCGCCACCTTCCACATTCATCCGGACGTTGATCTTTCACCAGCAAATGACGTGCCTTGCCTCCCTCCACCCTCGACATGCGTCTCGATCAACCAGGCCTCGCCCTTCAACTGTAAAGAACCCAAAACCCCCAGCAACGTCGAACAATATTCCGGCTTCCACTACCCCTCAAATCGGATCCCAGCCGTTGGATCAAAAGATCTCTCACAGCTTGATATGTTCGTAGTGGAGAGAATTTCATTTTGATACACAGATTGAATGATTTTTAAGTGAAAATTATTGAATAACCATGGCTGTTCAGTTTTTAAGTGGAGGCGCAGAATGGCCTTGACCACTGAATTGCGTTGAATAGGGTTGGGGACGGATATATAAAGGGACAAGATATTATTATTTTATTTTACGAAACTTACGGGTAAAGTAATTATTAAAACCACTACAATTGATTCCTGTTTTCTGAGAAAAAGGCTAATCCTAGCATAAAAAATATTCCAGACCTAATGGGACAAGATTCGTCGAATTCCGACATCGTTCGAAAAAAAAATCCTTTATAAAACCAGCGAAAAACACGCATTTAAATTTTCCACGATCACTAGATAAATCCAATCAACTTGAAACTTTGAAATCCTACAATAATTAATTAATACGAACCCAACAGCACCAGTTTCGTCACATTCTGAGACTGTTTCCCGGTACACTATTTTTTTAACGCACCGAAATGCCATTCTAGACACCAAATTAGCCGGTTTCCAAAAATAACGAACTATATATCTATCCGGACTCTAATCGACGATACGAACTCAACGGAACTAGTTTCGTGGCCTAATTCGATCATCTGCTCAAGTTACACTCAAATATCTCTTTATTGAATTAATTTAATTACGCGCTATATAAAATAAACGGGCGTTTACGGCTACCGTAGTCACATACGACATTGGTTTGCCATGAAATTTGATTTTCTTACAATAATTTAATGATACGGTTCCAATGAAACTAATTTCATCGAAAACGGAGTCCGTTTGAAAAATGGCTATTTTAAAGGCCAAAAATTAAATGATGATTATCCATAGCGACTATTTCAAATTTAGACTTAGCCATAACTATCAATCTATAACACAGAATCTGGATTTTACTCTTTCATATGAAAATTATCATCAATGCGGTTTCAACGTTTCTTGTTTTGCAGAAATCCAACTTATATCAGATCCTGTTTTCTTAGTTGAAGTTCAAAACTACATATTACGAACTACAGCGCCATTTCAGGCCCGATTTATATTATATATAAATATATAACATTTAAACTACCTTTTAAATAATGAATTAAGTATTAAATCCATTAATATACCGAATATAATATTTAAAATAAATAAATTAAATTAAATTTATGATAGCCAAAAATATGGGTCGTTACATTCTTCCCCCCTTAAAATAATTTCGTCCTCGAAATTGCTAAGGTAAAAAAAATGGTACAAATCCCAATAATTTCCAAATCCAATTTAATTTCAATCAAAACCAATTCAATACCGTAAATAAATGTTTTCAAAAATATCGAAAAATTTCTAACACATTAAATTCCCGGAAAATTTCGGTAGAGTCTCCCCAGCACGGAGTGACATCTGCGATATCGCATGATCAAATAATATATACATCGACCCACGCGGTCGAAAAACAAAAATCAAACCCCAAAATTTTATATTTTCGTGTAGGCGTACCATATACAAGTTCTATTGAGTATAATTGCTCAACGTATATGCGATTTACGCAACCAATATCAATCAGCCTATACATCTGACACCTGTACTTACTCAATTCACATATGAGTAATAAATATATGAAATTCTTATATATTATTTCACTAATTAACAAGTATAGCTACACCTGTTTCAAAGTCAAACAGCTAGCATCACTTCATTATCAAATACAAGGTTAAATCATAAATTCCAATTCAAATGCATTTCCATTCCAGTTTAATTATACCGGAAATTATTTTCTATTTTTAAAATTCATTTAGCTCCATTATATTGTTGATTATTCCAATTCAAACAAGCTACCATTCAATAACAACCAATTCACAATCAATACACAACCAAATCAATTGAATTTACATTCAATATTAATATTTTATTTTGGTTTCACATATTTGAACCTCAAACAATTAATATTCGATTGATTTCTATGTGATTATCATTTATTGAAATTCCAAATTTCAAATTTATTTAATTTAACTTCAGTCTCATTCTTAATTAAATTACACTTAACCAAGTTAAATTTTAATTCAAATTTCCAATCCAATTTGAGTTTCATTCAAATCAATCAAACACGCTAATAGCTCAATAATTTGATAAAATTATTCCTTTCTATACAAAATATAATTTGGGTAAAATTATTTCATTTACCCTCTTTTCAAAACAATATTGTATCAATTGACAGTTCAATGCTTCTCAACACTTGAACTGATCAACCAACACAATACAAAACATTTGCATATAAAATTTACAAATACGCTCTCATATATATATACTCAATCTCGATCTAGGGTATTACTAACCCTATCTCTATCGAGTCATACCATAGAGCCAAGGTTATTACTAAACCAATAGCTCTGATACCACTGTAACGATCCAAGTATTTTCGGCCCCGAAAATTGACATAAATACCTTTACCGTAACTCATGCCGACCTTCCAAACACCGAAAACACTGGAACGTTATTAGAAAGAATATAGAGGGTGGGATAAGAAATAAAGAAATATTAGAACAGTAGAAGAAGACGAGAAACAACCCAACACAGAGTCTCACTTCGCAGCGGAACAAAATATAATACAGAAACAAATCTTTACTGAGAACTTTGAAAAATACTTGCAATAACAGAGTATGTCACACATCTAGACAGTTGTAATAACCTGTCCTCATATACAACACATAGCGGAATAGTAGCTATATAATATCATACGTCTGAACATCTCTAGCTCGTCTCTGGACTTCACAGCATTCGATAACCTGAACCTGTATACCCCGGGCTAACCTGAGCATTTACAAAAAACCGGGTTAGTCTGGTGAACCAGAGTGAGATAAACTCGCACAGTATTAAGGGTATCAGATAACCTGTTTTTAAGTTAAAATCCTTTCGAAAGAAAAGGATAATCGTAAGACCAAATCCACACATAAATACGAACAGTTTTTACCTTACGATAACCCAAAACATTTTTGAAACCAATATCTTTTTTGATATTATAATAATGTCTAAATACAAGTAATTATCAATCTAGCGGAACGCTTGCATCTCACGCACCACATATATAGTATACAATCAAAACCACGGGCGCTTATTGGAGATTGGATTCCGACTATGACAAGGTATGCGACCACCTGCCGATAGTGTATCTCTAGAGGCGAATAAACTGAGTTCAACAAGAACATCTTGCAACCCAGCCCACACATGACCGACCACTCATTTCGCTTGAGTGTATCGAATGTATATCACCAACGGTTGGGTGCGACCCACCGTTTCCCGAAAAGGGACAGCATCGAACAAAGATTAAAGAAGCAAATGAAATTTCTCTAAATAGGTGATTATACACCCTAAGGGGAGCGACCCACATAGCCATGTTGCCTGCACGATTTTTGTCATTTCCCGGTTGGTGAGGCTTGAGGTTTAGATTAACTTTTGAACATATGGTCATCATTCACTTTGAATGCCACATCGTCAGATCCCCTAAATATCACTAATTAACGTCCACATAAATACTCAAGTAGGAAGCTAAGAGAATGGCTATTCTCTGCCCACAACGATAGCACGTTTGAACAAATCAACGTACGTGACCCTTTGGAAATACTTTGTCAGTCATCCGTCCATACAAGTCATCCAGGAAAAGGATGAACCGAAGGTACTCTCCTACAACATCCTATATAGGAATCACCCCATGGATCTGTAGCGAGAAGCCCTTGCAACCCGTAGATTCTAACCACGATAGAATCACATTTTATCTCTGCTTGACAGGCAGAGAATATTTGTGGTTCTTCCGTTTATGAAAATCCACGGTCTTTAGTGCTCCATCTCGATCATCTTTTGATATCTTCACGTATTCATTGGTCGGAATGGTTTCGAATATAAATTTGATCCCGGTCTTTTTGTACCAACAATCGTAGTGGACAGATTTGATAGTCGGTGATTTAACTATCAAAATATACAGTGATTCGATCATGACAATTCAATGAGTTCACTGGTTCAGTATTCAGCATCACTTGGCCTTTTAATTAAAACAAAATGATTCACTACTGTTTAATTAAAACTTCTAACTCTTTTAATATTTAAAAATACGATATTTGAATACTTACTTAATACACTAATGTTCTCAAAAACCATTTCATATTCACACTTAGTGAAATAACTTATAATCATATTAAATTTCCACTTAATTCTCCTTTCAAAACATTTGATACATTATTCTTTATTATTTAAACTTGGTAAATCCACTTAACTTATTATTCGTAGTCAACGTTAAGAAATATCTTTTATTTTATTCTTAAAAACAATAACAAATATTTATTTGTATAAAATAAAAAAAATCAACCTTACACTTCCTTCTTACAAATTTCCTTTACTTCGTATATTCTCCAAATTTTCACCAAACATCGCGTTATTATTTCTCTAATGGAAATAATAAATTATCACTAACCTCTTTTACGATTACCAACTAATATCATCTTCAGATAATCCTGATGTTGTTCAAGTTGGGGTATTTTGATTACCTCTCATACCTTGATCAAAAACATTCTTATCCTCAGATAAATATAAGTTGTAATCAAACCAATATTCTATTCCAGTCTCAAAACAAATTCCATTATAAATTGGATCTGGTTATAAAATCCTACGACCCACTTCTTTACCCAAATTAACTTTTACCAATCCTTTCAAATCTATTCGACAATTTCCACTTTGGAAATCTTATTTAAAATTTCCCCTTTCTGCTTGATCTCATTTTCAAGTATCGTTAATGTAAAATTAACGCCTTAACACTTTAAACCTCATTTACATAACCCTGGTTTATTATAAACCTTTTATCTTAATTTCCTTTGACTTAATTCAAATAATTAAGTAACATTTATTTCAAGTTATTGCATTCGCTTGAAATTCTCTTTATAACTTCGTTATAAAAGTTTTGGGTTTTAAATATAAAACCCATTCATAAAACCCTTTCCCCATTCAACTAAATTTCATCTCAACCTCGATTACTTTCATTAATCCAGTTAAAAACTAATTTCCAAAATTACTATTAATCAGGATAATATTTTACTTTAATCCTCAACTACTGTAAAGCAGTTAATTAATTTATTAACTAAAATAAATAGTAAATTCCTTTTTAAAAACTTATTAAGATTAAAACCATATTCATTAACTATTCTATTAGATTAATTCTAAACATACTAATTAAATAATCAGTTTCAATTTGCAAGGGGCCGCTTTAGTACACTCAAAACACAGTTATTTCATTAACCGATTCCAATTCATTTTTTCTTTAAATTAATTACTAATATAATTAATTTAAATGATTCAATTTAATTGTTTCTTAACAAAACAATTATCCATTTAATTCTTTAGATTAATTTCTATTCACTTATTTATAAATTTGATTAAAATAAGAGATTTCCATATAAAACCAATTTATTATAAATTGAAATAATAAATGATAAATATTTATTTTCTTTTAAACAAACCTTTTATTCAAAATAATATATTTCAAACTCTATATCCAGTTATAAAATAAATTTCATACTTTAGTTCTATCGATTCACCTGACGGTAAATCATTATATCAAAACAATTTATCCTTAGGCCATTTATTGTCGATTACTCAACCAATATTGCCCATTGGTTAAAACAAAACATAGGTTAATTTTTCAGTCAATGATCACTAATCAAATTTATCACCCAATCATGACATTTCATATATGATGATATGAAAATAAACAATATTCAATATATTTGAGGGATCCGATTGAGTCCCTCCAACCTGTTCTTCCCTGAAATCACAATGGTTATCTCTAATAAGATCATTTCAATTTCATTTAACTGAAATAAATAACGACCATTTAACATCCACTAATTCACAAGCAATTCAAACGATTTTAGCACGTTTATTTTATAAACGTGACCAAGTAAGTTACCTTTATTGGAACTAATCGTTAAAATAACGATTTGGTATTTCACTGAAATTAAACAACGGTTTTAATTTCATTAGCTAAATCAACAAATAAATATCTAACTAGCAAACAGTCAACTATTAGCAAACAGAACACACAAAATAAAAGCCCAATTTATATAAAATATAAATGGGAAGAAAACTAAGTGAGTTTAACCCACCTTGAGTTGATTCCGCTGTTTAAACAGTTGGTTTTAGTTAAATTAAACTAGTGTTTAATTTAATTAAAACCCCGGCTGATTCTAATTGCGTCCATATCTGCTCCATAATGCAGTGTTCGTTGAGACGAGTCTAACGTCTCTTGAATCATCCAATTCTAATAATATATGATTCCGTCATTAATATTTAAAGTTACCATAATTTAATTATAATAATGATAAATCTCTAAATCCTATTCTTAATTTAACTAATTACATTATAAGGAGATTAAGCGGGCTGACTCTTTGTTCCACGTTGTTCAAATATGCCCAACCCTCTTCGTCTCTACGTATGGTTCCTTCTGTATCGATTATAAATAATATGAGCAACACGATTTTTAATTAGCTAATAAATTTCCTTAGTCAATCATATAAAATTAACTGCGTTTAGTAAGTTAATTACATTAGTTAATATGTTGGCCATCCCCTTTCCAGTTCGCTCAACAATGCCTTATGCCTGCATATACTCACATATTAGTGTGTGAATAGACATATGTTCATTAAGACTAAGTTATATAATTAATTAACTAACAATTATTCTTAATTAAGGTATATAATCAGTTCATAACTCTTAAAATAATATCACAGGCCATTTTTTGTTTCCTTCATCTTCGTCATTCACGCCTACCAGGAGCCGCCCCTCCAACCAAGAACCTGTTCACGGCATCATTACCTAATTAAACAATATATATTATTAATTACATTATAATTTGACCAAATTAGATTAGAGAATTACGGTTTGACCAAATACTCTTCAAACTGTTGCTCTTTCGTTCTCTGATATAGTATCCAGATCGACCCTTCAATGAATCCAAAAGCTTAATTACGTTTAACAAGGAAGGCCGATTAGTACACAAATCAAGATTTGCAGGCCAACCACTCCCGTTATCTACTTCATCTTCCAGAGAAAACCCTTGCTGACCTTTAACAAATTCATTCACTGCGCCCTCAAACTTCCAAACACCGCGCCGCCTTCCACGTTCATCCGGACATTGATCTGTCACCAGAAAATGACGTGCCTTGCCTCCCTCCACCCTCGACATGCGTCTCGATCAACCAGGGCTCACCCTTCAACAGTAAAGAACCCAAAATCCCCAGCAACGTCGAACAATATTCCGGCTTCCACTACCCCTCAAATCTGATCCCAGCCGTTGGATCAAAAGATTTCTCATAGCTTATATGTTCGTATTGGAAATATTTTCATTTTGATACACGGATTGAATGATTTTTTAGTGAAAATTTTTGAACAACCATAGCTGTTCAGTTTTTAAGTGGAGGCGCAGAATGGCCTTGACCACTGAATTGTGTTGAATAGTGTTGGGGATGGATATATAAAGGGACAAGATATTATTATTTTATTTTATGAAACTTACGGGTAAAGTAATGCATTAAAACCACTACAATTGATTTCTGTTTTCCGATAAAAAGGCTAATCCTAGCATAAAAAAATATTCCGGACCCAATGGGACAAGTTTCGTCGAATTCTGACATTGTTTGAAAAAAATTCCTTTATAAAACCAACGAAAAACACGCATTTAAATTTTCCACGATCTCTAGATAAATCCAGTCAACTTGAAACTTTGAAATCCTACAATAATTAATTAATACAAACCCAACGGCACCAGTTTCGTCGCATTCTGAGACTATTTCCCGATACACTATTTTTTTAATGCACCGAAATGCCATTCTAGACACCAAATTAGCCGGTTTCCAAAAATAACAAACTATATACCTATCCTGACTCTAATCGACGATACGAACTCAACGAAACTGGTTTCATGGCCTAATTCGATCATCTGCTCAAGTTACACTCAAATATCTCTTTTTTGAATTGATATAATTTAAGTACGCGCTATATAAAATGAACGGGCGTTTACGGCTACCGTGGTCACATACGACATTGGTTTGCCACGAAATTTGATTTTCTTACAATAATTTAACGATACGGTTCCAATGAAACTAATTTCATCGAAAACGGAGTCCATTTGAAAAATGGCTATTTTAAAGGCCAATAATTAAATAACGATTATCCATAGCGACTGTTTCAAATTTTGATTTAGCCATAATTATCAATCTATAACGCGGAATCTGGATTTTTCTCTTTCATATGAAAATCATCATCAATACGGTTTCAACGTTTCTTGTACCACAGAAATCCGACTTATATCAGATCTTGTATTCTCAGTTGAAGTTCAAAACTCTATATAACGAACTGCAGCGCCATATCAGGCTCGATTTATATTATATATAAATATATAACGTTCAAACTACCTTTTAAATAACAAATTAAGTATTAAATCCATTAATATACCGAATATAATATTTAAAAGAAATAAATTAAATTAAATATATGACCGCCAAAAATACGGGTCGTTACATTTTAGGCCATCACTGCCAACCACTTAATCAATACTGTCGATTGATTATAACAACAA
Organism: Allium sativum; assembly: GCA_030737875.1. NCBI lineage: Eukaryota > Viridiplantae > Streptophyta > Magnoliopsida > Asparagales > Amaryllidaceae > Allium > Allium sativum. The sequence goes on from CM060922.1 coordinate 799,728,820, forward strand.
TGATTAGTGTTCATTCAATCATCAACACTCGAACAGGTTTTAAATGTCAATTTGGGGGTAAATAATTCATACATATGAATAATATGATCAACAAATAACATACAATTTATATTGAGGAATCCGGTTGGATTCCTCCAACCTGTTCTTCCATGCATCACAATAATATTTGATAATAATATATGAAATGAATTTAAATGATCTATTATTTTTAAACAATGAATATAAATACGTCCACCCACTAGACAGTAAACAACCAAAAATCAACCATAGCATCCAATCAACCAATTTATACTATCAATGGTAAATTATATGAATTTAGCACATAACAGTATTTCAGAAAAGTGTAAGAGTTAACTCACCTCGTGTTTCGAATGACGGTTCACGTTGTGTCGTATAATTTTAAACTAGCGTTTAAAATTACATGAAATTCCAGTGAGCTCTGAATCCAACCAAATCAGCACAAGCCTTCTTCTCTGCGATCCCGACGACTTCAGTTTTATCTGAATCTGATATCGGGTGAACGAGTTATTGGTTTAATAAGTTCGAATACGCATAAATAGAAATAAATCCTATTGTTAGTTACCTCTTTAGGCTTAAAACGTGATTACCATAATTAAATCTTGCCATAGTTAGGTCCTTAAATGAACACGCCACCAACTCTTAGCTTTTTTCCACCAGGTTCAGCGTCTTTTTCTTCATGCAGAAAACACGAATTGCATCATTCTTTCCTTCGTATTCCAGTTTGAATGCAACATCACCGGCACGCAATCACCTTCACGCAAATTCAATTGTCATGCAAATCCTCACTTCAGCAGAATATTAACCAGCTCTTCAGTCCAACGTCTACCCCCCTGCTTCCATTATTTTCAGCGTGATTCGTGGCCACCAATGTCTACACTACTTCTCCACTCACATCCCTCCTCACGTTGTTCTCTAACCCGCATGCTCCACTAAGAGCACAACCAACAATGGCTTGTTCACTTACTAAACAAGCCACGGAGCAACCAGGTGTGGCTTGTTCACTCACCCGTGGCTGGTCTGTGGCTAGTTTTGAGCTCCTCCGTGGCTGGTTCACCCAACAGAGGCTGGTTCTTATAACGGCAAACTGTTTGCCGTTATAAGATTATAACGGCAAACACTTTGCCGTTATAAGATTATAACGGCAAAGTGTTTGCCGTTATAATCTTATAACGGCAAACAGTTTGCCGTTATAAGAACTAGCCGTTGCAACCAAACGGCTAGTTCACTTCCTCCCTATAAACCACCCTATCTCCTTCTTCTTCCTCCTCCACACAACCACTCCACCTTCCCAACTTCTTCATCAACAAAATGTCTTCGTCTGCACCCAAGCGAAGCGGAAAAAAAACCATAAACAAGAAACTCATGTCCCAACCGCACTCGTCATCGTATGCGATGCAACGGTCAATCCAACAACAGCAATCGTTGCAGCCATCTCACGAATATGGCTACTCGCCGTATTCAAATTATCCATACCGTCCACCGTACCAACCGCTCGATCATCCTAATTTTTCTCCCATCCAATCGTCCGTCCCGCCACAGTTTTACCAACGACGGCCCGGGGTAGGCGTGTACGACGATCATTCGTCGTATATGTCAATGATGATGCAGACCGAGCAAAGTCAACAACCTCACCTAACTCCGCAACAGACCGAGGTTCGTGACCGCGAAGCGATGCCAAATCTGCAAAGACAGTTTTCGTATGGGTATGTCTCTCCTACTACCGAAGAAAATGTTGGGACTTCTACGGAGGAGGAGGAGGAAGATGCAAATGAGGAAGTAAATGTTACAAATTCTGAAGAATTGAATGAAGAATACGTTGCACCTATCAGTCCCGAATATAACCAAAAGAAGAAGAAGAAGGTGAAGTCTTTAAGGAGCATTTTCAGTAAACGACACCAAACCGAAGTTGAATCGGAGCCGAATCACGGAATAGAAGATATTGAGGATGATAATGCTGAAGGGGAAGATATACCAGCGGATGGAAGAAGAAAACAATGTAAGTTTACTTCCGAGCAGTACGTTTCACTTGCTAAATCGTGGATACGCATTTCACAAGACAGCATTGTTGGAAATAATATGAAAGGTGAGAAATTTTGGGAAAGAGTAGCAGAGTTCTACAATTCGTTGGAAGCGAGGAATAGAACATGGGCATCACTTAGAGGCGGTTATAAAGTTATGAATGCCGCGTGTCAGAACTATCTTGCAATACTGACAGCCTTGGAGAACAGACAGCAAAGCGGTGCTGCACCTTATGACGTTGTAAGTAGCGTAGATTACTTTGAAAAATAACTTACTATACTATGATCGATTAGTTAGAAATGACATACGCTCATACAATATCCACTTTGTGTTACAGATTGAAGAGTCACGAAAGGCCTACCAGCAAAAGTATGGTCATCCATTTAAATTCCAAGACTGTTATGAGCTTCTATCTAGGTTGCCGAAGTGGAAGAACCCCAGCAACTTCATGTTTGAGCAGCAGAACAAAGCTAGAAGGATGAACTACTCTGATTCTAGTCCAGGAAGTGGCCCGAGTTCGCAAGAAAGAAACCCTTTATTTGGAAGTAGTGATGGACGACCTGTCGGCAGATCCAAGGCAATTCAGCTGGAGCAACGAGGTGTAGAGTTTGCTAGATTTATGGAAACAATGGAGAGTTCATCTAAGGCAACAAAAGAGCATAGAGCTCGATTTTCGGTGGAAAGAAACCGTAGCGACGAAGATTTCCAAAAGGCAGTTAGGGATGATCGAGAGCTCCGCAGACAAGAACATGCGGAGAAACAAGCCATGGAAGAAAAGAAGCTGGAGGAGCAGAAAGCTTTGGCGCGAGAGAATAATTATGTTAAAATGATTACATGTGATTTTAGTAAGCTTACCCCTCTACAGCAAGAACTAGTAGCCGAGCAGATTGGAGAGTATAGAAAAAACAAAGGAAGCAGAAGCGGAAGCGTTAGTGGCTCGTATATGGACTAGCTATGTATGTTGGGTTAAGTTGTAATATGATTGTGAACTGTTTGTAGTATTTATGTGCTGGTGGGTGTTTATGTACTAGCTATATATGTTGGGGTGAGTTGTAATATGATTGTGACCTGTTTCTAGTATTAATGTAGTAGTTGTTGTTTATGTACGAGCTGTATATGTTGGGTTGAGTTGAAATAATGATACAATCTACAATATGATTGGAAACCACATTTATTGACTCAAGTACGCACTGATAGATAGTTCAAATGATACATAGTACACGACTACACACTGATACATAGTTCTAGTACCAACTACTGATTCCGACTATTCCTTCCTTTATGCGCCCACAAATGTTCCACCAACTGGTCACGCAATTGGAAGTGTGCAGCTTGATCTTCAATGTGTTGAACCATATCAACATATTCTTCCATTGAGTTTACATCTTTATGGGGTTTTGCATTTGAGCCCGTAAACATGTCAGGATAATTAGACTTTTGATTCTTATATCCGCCTCTTTCAGACTCCACAATCATGTTATGTATTATTATACAAGCATACATGATTTCTGAAAGCACTCTTGCATCATGAAAACGAGTAGGATTTCGTAAAATATGAAATCGGGCTTGTAAAACACCAAACGTACGTTCGATGTCCTTTCTATAGCTAGCTACTTTTTCAGTGAAATACCTTTCTTTATCATTTGATGGAACTTTGTACCCTTGCATCAAAGTTCTCCACTTTGGGTATATTCCATCGACTAGGTAGTACCCAGTTTTGTGTTCGATATTACCAAGTTTATATGAAACATCTGTTGACAATCCGTTAGCAAGTTCTGTGAAAAGATATGATTGTTTTAAAACATTTATATCATTCAATGAACCTGGGACTCCAAAAAAAGCATGCCAAACCCATAAATCGTCTGTTGCTACTGCTTCAAGGATCATTGATGGCACTTTCTTATGTCCGGTGAACATTCCTTTCCATCCCGTTGGGCAGTTTTTCCAAGCCCAATGCATGCAATCTAAACTTCCAATCATACCTGGAAATCCTCTGGCTTCTGCCCTGCGTAGTATCCTGGTTATATCGTTAGGTCCAGGCGTCCGTAGATACTCCTTCCCAAACTCTGCAACAACTGTTTTACAGAATTCTTTCAGACACTCTATTGCTGTTGATGCTGCGATTCTGAAATATTCATCCATTTGATCGCCAGATGTTCCATAGCTTAACATCCTCAACGCCGAGGTGATTTTGATGTGTGGTGAATGGCCGATTTCTTGTGCTCCGTTCAGTCTATAAGTGAAATATGGATTTGACTGGTGAAGTTTAAGATATATTTTTGAGAAAATAGCCGGACTCATACGGTAACGACGGCGGAACAAAGTTATATCAAAGGTTGGATTGTCGATGAAGTAATCCCTCATTAGTCTTTCATGTCCATCCTTGTAGTCTCTCTTATACCGTCGGTCAATCCGGCCATGCATGCTACCCGATGGTTGCTAGTTGAGCCTTCAGCGAAATAATTGGAATACGCAACCATTGCGTGCTGTTCCAGCTCCTCCTCCGTCTCTTGCTCCACTTCTAGTTCGGAATTATCAGTTTGATTCTTCTTGTTTTTGTAGTAATGGTAGTATAGATTTGGATCCATTGCTTGCTTTTTTATAAGTTGAGTTTCGTTGTTATCTCTAAGCGTATCCGAACGAGAGATATATATAAGCAGGGATGGTAAACTAAATATCTCTGACATAGAGTACATGTAGGCAATAATGGGTGGCAATAATGGTTCCAACATGATGGTTCTGTCATTGAGTAGTCAATTCGGATAGTTGTTGTGATGTGAAAGGTTGGCACTAAATGGTTGGCAATAATGGTTCTGTCATTGAGTACTCAATTCGGACTGTTGTTGTGATGTGAAAGGTTGGCACTAATTGGTTGCCAATAATGGCTCTGCCATTGAGTAGTCAATTCGGCCAGTTGTTGTGATGTGAATTTTGGACATTTAAAATAGAATATTTTAAATAATACCGACGAGAAATTTATTTTGAATATAATTCGAACGTATATATTATATACGTCGTCGTTAGAATATAAATAATTATATATAATTATAAATAGAATTGAAAATGGCGCGGTAGTTCGATAATTCGATTTCAAACTTCAATTGAATGTACCGGGTGCAAAACAATCTGGATTTTAGTGAAACCAAAAACATTAGGATCTAATCGAGAATATCTTTCCAACGAATCCGAAAAATCAAGATTTCATAGCGGGAATCAAAAGATATGTCCAATTGAAAATTATTAACAGTCGCTATGGAATTCAGGCCCTTAAAAATGAAAATTTTGCAAATGACCTCGGATTTCGACGAAACCACTTTTGTTGGATCCGTGATGTCAAGTTATTGCTAGATTTCAAATTTCATAATTTTTCGAATCAATATGTGAGTGTGGCAAATTTCATAATTTTTCGAAGGTGTTTGAGTGCGGTATGTTGTGACTAAGTAACATATGTATATATAGCTGCAATATTAGTTATGGTGTGAATGGTCACTAGCTACACTTTGTGATTTTCAAAGCTTGTGTAGGTAAACAAACAAAATACTGATGTAACCGGTCACTGGTACGACTGTAGGGAACACTGTAGGGAATCTGCTTTTTAGTGATAAAGTGTATCGAGGACGACCCCCTGTGGCTACAGACTGAGAGCTGGACTATATTCCAATAACTCTCGACAAAGAGTGACATGACGCCACTGTCACATAAAAGATGACTGCACTATGCGAACTGTGCAAGACGTGACCAGTCAATGTGCTACAGTCCGTCGACCAACTACAGATGGTTACGAAACGTTAATACATTTCAAACAACACATACAGGAACTAGAACAGCAGAACATAGTAACATCAAATAACGATACAAGTGATACGATACAAGCGATACGATACAAGTGATAGGATGCGTAACGATACAGTACATATTAGCATAACATAAAATATTTAAATCCTAATTTAATCCACGTTGGAGTCGATAATTTGAATTACTTAGGTCGTTAACTTGATTTCGCAGCTTTCTTATTTCTTCCTCTAGTTCCAAAGCATACGTAATTGCTCGACGGGGAAAGCGATCATCTATCCACTGTCCGAACTCGCATCCGTTGTTTCGTACTGGACAAGTATAATATCGTCGTCCAACGTCTTTTCCATGACGGACGACTAATTGCGGTGCTTCAAAACCACAAAAGCATACAATATTTGCGGATTGCACCTCGCCTTCTTCAACCGTGGCTCTTACACGAGGAATTACAAGGTTAGCCCTACGGTCATGTTGTCGTGCTGGATTGTCTTGCTGATTGCTTATTTCCATTTCGTGCATTCCTGCTTCGAGCTCTAATTGTCGCACCTCGTCATTGTGTCGCTCTTCCATTTCAATATACCACTCGGTTGGTTCTCTAGATGCGGACGGATTAGGATTTGATGGTCCAGAAATAAGGTCCGTGTAATTGTAAGAAGATGGATAAGAAATTGGCATGACTACGCTCTAAGTAGATGGATAGGGTTTTAGTGAAACGACATTCGATATATGTAGGAGGAGATGCAGTTACCAATGCATAAAGGAGTTTGCCGTTATAAAAATATAACGGCAAATTGTTTGCCGTTATAAAAATATAACGGCAAACTATTTGCTTTTTTATTTTATAGCCGTTGCGCCCCAACGGCTACTTAAACGGTCGCAATCCCTCCCATTATATATCAACCTACCTCCTCCTTCTTCCACACTAACACACTACCTTTTCAACTTCAAGTTGTACAACCCAAAAAATGTCTTCTTCTGCACCCAAGCGAAGCGGAAAAAAAGGTGTAAGCAAGAAACCCCTATCCCAACACCAACAGTATTCAAATGACGATGCTCATTCTGTTTATCAAAGAGCTGGAAAAGAAATTGTACGCGAAGGGAAGGTTTCCGAGCCACTAGGGACGATTGGATCCAACCCTGTTTGCTATTGTGGACAAGTGTCGGTCGTTGTTGTTGACGAGACCGAAACAAATGCCGGTCGTCGATTTTTCGGTTGTGAAGCCTTCAACGACCACATGAATTATCCTGATGCCATTGATTGTTGTTGCTTTAAGGAGTGGATTGACCCTCCCATTTGCGAACGTGGACGTCAGTACGCACTCGAAGCACAAGCAGAAATAAGACGCTTGAGCAAGATTAATGCCGGTAAGACAAGAGATGGTCCTTTCCCTAAACCATGGTAGGTGTACGTGTTTGAATTTGATGCTGGTGTGCTCAGTTGTTGTAGTTTGTATGATTATGGTTTGGCATTTCCTTCTGTTCTACTAGTTGTCATTGTTCCAGTTGTTTCAATTGCTCAATAGTTGTACTAGTTGTTGAAGTTTGTATGATTATGGTTTGTCAATAGTTCTACTAGTTGTCATGATATTATAGTTGTTTTCATTATGTCGCAAGCAGAAATAAGGCACCTGGGAACGGCCCATTTTTCGTAACCATTTCGTGAATTGAAATGGTTAAAGCACTGGTGGACGACCCATTTTTCGTTCTGCAATGATGTGACTGGACAATGTAGAGAATCTAACATAATATCACGAGGTTAATAGTACATGCCAACATTTCTTGTGATGGCACCATTTATCGTGCTGCAATGATGTGACCGGACACTGTAGGGAATCTAACGTAATATCATGAGATTAATAGTAAATGCCAACATTTCATGTGATGGCACCATTGAAATAGTTCATACAGACACAACAACTGACGATAGTACATGCGAACTAGCTCAATCAAAGCATGGAGTAGGAATTAGTAACTTCATTAAAATGCATTTTACGTTTAGTCTTACGGGCGTCGCCTGATGTTCAATCGCAATTGCTCATTATCACTTCGAACACGTCTATTTTCCCGTTCGAGTTCGTTACAATATGCTATTCCCCGAGGACACAAAGGTTGGTCTATCCATTCCGTGTAATTGCAACCATTTGGAAAGGCTGGGCATCGCTGAATGCGCCGACCTATATTGTTTCCCTCTGCTTGAACCACAACTTCAACCGCGTACCCGCAGTAGCAATGAACTGGATAGGAATCAACTATTTGTTCCTGCAGTGGTACACGAAAGAACTCTGCTTCCTGAGTTGACTGAGTGACAACTTGTTCAGATGATACTTGAACAGGTGGGACTTGAGTTTCATATGGAGGTTGAACGTTCAGCTGTTCGTACGACGGTTCAGTTTGCGGTCTAATTTGGTTTAGGAACTGAAATTCGTCTTGAAGCTCCTGTAGCCTCATTTCGTTGTACGCCTGTTCCTCGGAGTCTATAGAAGATGACCACGAAGACATCTTCAGTGAGTTCTAATAGAAGGATGTGCTCTAAGAATGAGAACGAAGGTGTTTGAGTGCGGTAAGTTGTGACTAAGTAACAAATGTATATATAGCTGCAATATTAGTTATGGTGTGAATGGTCACTAGCTACACTTTGCGATTTTCAAAGCTTGTGTAGGTAAACAAACAAAATACTGATGTAACCGGTCACTGGTACGACTGTAGGGAACACTGTAGGGAATCTGCTTTTTAGTGATAAAGTGTATCGAGGACGACCCCCTGTGGCTACAGACTGAGAGCTTAATTGCAATGATGTGACCGGACATTGTACAGAATCAACCATAATAACACGAGAACCCTGTAAACCGTATTCAAGTATGTTGAATTGTAAATGTTGGTCGTACATTGCCCTTATAAGTACTCCATATCTGATAATCCATCTCATACCTTCTACAGCTTCAAGCAGCACCGTTGTAGAGTAAAGGGAGAAAATTTATTTTCTTGTTTTCTTAAAGGTAACGTTTATTATCAACAAAATTCGTACTTCTAGTTACTCTACTAATTCTACTGATGCACAGGTTACATGGACAATTCAAAAATAAGTGATGAAGAAATGGGAAGGATTTTTGATGAGTACGAACGAAACTTAGTGAACGATAACGAAAAGGGTTTAGTTCATGATACACAAGTTGAAGAGGTGCCCGTCGCGATTCAGCATCGAGCGGTTACAGCTCCGCGTCCTTCTCCAGTAAATCAACGACCTAGTAATAGTGCTTGTAATAATTCTCCTACTCCAGATTTTTCGTCTAAGGATTTGCTGGCCCTCGTAAAATCCTATATTGAGGTTGAAAAGAGAGATGAGTTGCTAATGCAAAGTGGAGGGGGTTTAACATATGAAGAAAGACGGGCAATGATCACGAGGCTATACAACAACCATCGTTCCCGGCCCACTACACGAACATCGGTTGAAATCCAAATGGCTAATCGTCATTTTGCAGACGCTTGTGATCGGTACACAAAGATTATCGAAACTGTTGAAGACGAGAACATATTTAAAACAAATCAAGCAACATATGATTCTCGTTACCTTTTCGAGTATGGTGAGGAGTTCGTTGGTTACGAAGCGTATAAACTACGCTACAGTTGGTTGACCCGCTATGGAACTGAGTAGGCTTATGGTATTGTGATTTTATTGTTGTTTTACTGTCTATTTACTTTGCTGTTTGTGCGTAGAATATGGAGTTATATGTAAACCTTGTTATGTTGGCGTGCTGTTTAAGAATTTTGCATTTCTACACGAGAAGAGGGAAACCTTGTTCAACATCAAATTCAAACGTTATTACGTTCCAAATAACTCTTACAGGAATGTAACAACCCGGAAAATCTGGGCCAGTTTAAAATTTTTATTTTGGCAATTTTAGCGAATTTTGAATATTTAAAATGAATTATTTTAAATAATATCGATGTGAAATTTATTTTGAATAGAATTAGAACGTATATATTATATACGTCGTCGTTAGAATATATAATAATTATATATAATTATAAAAGGAATTGAAAATGGCGCGGTAGTTCGAAAATTCGATTTCTAATTTCAAATGAATATACAGAATTCAATATAAGTCAGAATTGAACGAAACAAGAAATATTTGAATCCGTATAACTATATCTTTGTAATGAAGTTAACAAACTGGGATTTCATCTTAGAAATGATAAGATATGTCCAGTTGAAAATTCTGAATAGTCGCTATGGAATTCAGGCCCTTAAAAATGGACATTTTGCAAACGACCTCGGATTTCGACGAAACCAGTTTTGTTGGGTCCGTGATGTAAAGTTATTGCTAGATTCCAAATTTCATAATTTTTCGAATCAATATGTGAGCGTGGCAAAGGAAAACGCGTTTGACCGGTTTCAGTTGATTTTAATCGACTGGAAATTGGCCATTTTTCAAACGGTCTCAGAATTCGACGAAACTAGTTTTGTTAGGACCGTATCGTCCATACGAAGCTAGAAAATATTTTTCTGGAATTTTTCTAGTTAGTATGTGACCCTGGTAATTTGAAATGTACGTTTAAAATTCAATATAGTGATTTAAATGTAAATTTAACGGAAACTGATTGTAGCGATCAAATCAGCTTGCGATACATATCCCATTGTGTTCGGAATGGGGGTGAAACGCTATGGACGACAGGCGGTGGGCCTCGTTTCGAGGTCATATGTAAAAGTCAACCTATTTGCGAAATTAAATAATTAAAAAAAATATATATTTTAATCCCCCCCTTCCCTCCTTATCTCCCGCTTGCCCCCCCCCCTTTCATTTCGATCCAGACAGAAGAAAAAAAAAAAAAAAACCCAAAACCTAAATCGATCGACCTGGCCCCCCCCCCCCTCGTCTCGACGCCGACGAAGAACTCCGAGCCACCACCACGAAGGCCTCGCCCCCCTCCAGACCTCGCCGTCGCCTCACCCAGAAGCCACCGCCTCCCTTGATCGAAACCGCCACCACCGTTCGAACCCAGCTCCGCCCAGCTCGAGAAGCACCTCCGACGATCGGTGAAACCCTCTCCCCTTTCTATAAGTCGTTTTATTTTATTTTTATTTATTATTACGTTAATAATTAAAAACTGCAATTGTTTTAAAAATAAAAACTAAAAACTGATTTGTTCGAAAAAACTGAAACTGATTTGTTTTGAAAAAGTATAAAACTGTTTTTTTTAAAGGTTTAAAAACTGAAATTTTTAAAAGAGAAAAACTGTTTTTTTTAAAAAGATTTTAAAACTGGAATTTTTTTTTATAAAAGTATTAAAACAGTTTTTTTAAAAAAATTAAAACTGATTTTGTTTTTAAAAGGATTAAAACTGAATTGATTTATTTTTTTATAAAGATAAAAACTGAATTGGTTTTTATAAGCAAATAATAAACTGATTTTAAAAGCAAAAATCATATTTTTATATGTGAAAGCAAAAGCAAAAATCATATTTTTATATGTTGAAAGCAAAAGCAAAAATCATATTTTTATATGTTGAAAGCAAAAGCAAAAATCATATTTTTATATGTGAAAGCAAAAGCAAAAATCATATTTTTATATATGAAAGCAAAAGTAAAAATCATATTTTTATATATTGAATAGCGTAGTAAAAATTCTATTTTTACATGTGTAGAGAATACGGGCGAAAGCGACAAAAGGCGAAGATTTCTATTAGGAAGAGTCGTGCAGTTGGATAGCTATAGGTGAGAATTTCTCACCTTTCAATTTATTTTTCTAGTTATATATATATACTAGGATGCAGACGGTGCTTATTAGAAGCACCCGACACCCGTCCACATACCATGGACTTGTTTGTTTGGTTGTGTAGTTGGATAGATTAATTGGTTTGAATTGAATTGTTTGGTGAATTGAAATGGATTTGATTGATGAGTGAATGGCGTGGGCCTTCACTAGACCGGGGATAAGGCTAGGCCTCGTCCCGTTTCTAGTATCGTGCCGTTATGCCGCCGAAATTTTCTAAAATGTGTTAGAAAATAAAAATATCATTTTATTGTGTAAATGAATAATAGAAATTCATATGTTGGAATAAAATGTTTTATCGTTAAAAATATAATTTTTAACGTGAATATGAATATAGTGAATGTGAATAAATAAAATATTCATTTACAAACCGGACGGTTTGTTTATGTACACCTATTTGAATGACGTTGATTGGGTCGATAAATTTTACACATCGCCCAACTGCACAAATAAAGTATGTGTTTGATTGTTTGAAACCCCACACGGGTGTTGGGATGAAATTTGAAGTTCACTCATCCTGATTGATTGAATATGTCGATCGATTGATTGACAGGCTGTTATAAGCGTTAGATATCTATATTTGATGCTTATACAGTATAGTGCACTTTGGTTGATGGTTGATTATTTTTCAATGCTATTATATACATGTGTTGTATGAAAATCCATATAATTAACTTTATATGGTAATTGATTGGGCCTCATTCCAGTTTTGAAAAAGAAATATTTGAAAAAGAAATATTTGAAATAGAATATTTGAAAATAGGAATATATGAAGCCGTGTTGATTAGATTGACGCCATTTTGACGTGAACGATATTTATATCGATTTTAAACGATTTCGAAATGAATTGAATTGAAAACGAATTCAAAGTGAATTGAATTGAAAGTGATTTCGAAGTGAATTGAATTGAAAGTGATTTCGAAATGAATTGAATTGAAAGTGATTTCGAAATGAATTGAATTGAAAACGAATTCAAAGTGAATTGAATTGAAAGTGATTTCGAAATGAATTGAATTGAAAACGAATTCAAAGTGAATTGAATTGAAAGTGATTTCGAAATGAATTGAATTGAAAACGAATTCAAAGTGAATTGAATTGAAAGTGATTTCGAAATGAATTGAATTGAAAACGAATTCAAAGTGAATTGAATTGAAAGTGATTTCGAAGTGAATTGAATTGAAAGTGATTTCGAAGTGAATTGAATTGAAAGTGATTTCGAAATGAATTGAATTGAAAGTGATTTCGAAATGAATTGAATTGAAAACGAATTCAAAGTGAATTGAATTGAAAGTGATTTCGAAATGAATTGAATTGAAAACGAATTCAAAGTGAATTGAATTGAAAGTGATTTCGAAATGAATTGAATTGAAAACGAATTCAAAGTGAATTGAATTGAAAGTGATTTCGAAATGAATTGAATTGAAAACGAATTCAAAGTGAATTGAATTGAAAGTGATTTCGAAATGAATTGAATTGAAAACGAATTCAAAGTGAATTGAATTGAAAGTGATTTCGAAATGAATTGAATTGAAAACGAATTCAAAGTGAATTGAATTGAAAGTGATTTCGAAATGAATTGAATTGAAAACGAATTCGAATTGAATTGAAAGTGAATTGAAATGAATTCAAATTTAATTGAAATTTGAATTGAATAGAAATGAATTTTGAAACGAATCTATAAAGAAGAATTCAATTTTGTTTTGAATTGAAATGGAAGTTGAAATAGATTTTTGAAACGAATTCAAAACTATTTATATAATTCGTTTTAAATAGAAATCGACGATATATATATTATATATATAATATAATGGCCTGAATAGAACGCGCCGCGCCGCGGCAGTTCGTGAATTTCGACCATTTATTTCAAACGGACGTTGCGGGAGATCCGACCGTCGGATTCTCCTAAAACCGGAACCGTTGGGTTCGTATCGAAAAGAGCTTTCTAGCGAATGTTAGAAATTTGAAATCTAACGGTTGGATTTGGAATTATGTCCAAATCAAATTTGAAAAAGGTCGCTGTAAGTGCAGTTCGATGGCCATTGATGGAAATCGACTGTACGGGCCTTGATAAAATTATTAAAAATAGTAATAATTTGTGTAAAATCATAAGAAATGATTTGTGAAGATTTGGGATGAAAAACTCCATATTTGAAAAGATAAAAATAGATTTTTATCAAAATGAACTAGTTTTGAACTAGAATTATAATTCTATTTATTTTTAAATAAATAAATTGAATTTGAAAAGGGTTTTGAAAATAACCAGAATTTCCAATGATTGCATTGGAGTGGATTTGAATCGAAATTGTCTTCGGAATATTTCGATGTTGAAATTCGTGATTATACAGATGTTGTTATGGGAATTTGAAAGATATACATTTATATCGTTATTTCAATACGACATTTGTTAATCGTAGAATTTGATATTGAATATAAGCCGATATATTTTCTATTCAGAGCCTTGTATTGAATATCAAATGTGATTTGGGTTTGTCGTGAATGGTGTCTTCACTAACACTGTTCTTGAACCCAGTTGTGAAAAGATTAAATCTTTTATTTAGATTTAATGAAGTGTACCAATTGAATGATATTTAATTGGGGTGAATTGATATTGATTTTTGGGTTTATCGTGGACAGTGTTTTAAATAACACTCGTTCTTTAACCCGATAATCAATGGGATGTGACTTTGGGTTTATCGTGAACTGTGCTTTAAATGACACTGATTCTTTAACCCAGTCAAAGATTAAAACTAAGTGGAGTTTTAATGAATCTTTAATTAGATTGAAAAGATCGAGAATGGAGTATCACCAGTTTTACTCCAGGCGATAGTTGAATCTTTAATTAGATTTGAACGTGAAATGGTAATTGAATTACCGATAACACTGTGGTGTTAGATATGAAGTACTACCAGTTTTACTTCATGGGATGAATAGGTTGGGATTGGGAAATAAAATAAATGATTACTTCGGTGTGGTTCGCTAATCCCGACTAGTTTGAATTGATATTCAAAGGAGATTAAAGAATAAATTCAAAGAATTTATCTTGGATAAAATTAATGGGAACTTTTCCCAAAGTATAGGAATATTTGAATAAAAGAATATTCTGAATTGGAATGAGGCGTATGTTGTGTTTGTGTAACACTTTTATAATATATACGCGAGTTATTCAGAAAGACCGGGTTTATCCCATTCTGAATAAATGATTCGACGTGGTGTCGAAGATGGAGACGATGGTCGAAGACCGGAAGTCTTCACGTCGTTTGGGTGATTACTGATGATCTTGATTGGGCTGTACACCCAAGAAGATGGAAACAGTTTGTGATCGTCCAGACGTACTTGGAGATCGATGGATATGCGAGGTACTAGGTGCCTCCGGTTTCGTTCAGACCCAGAACGGACTTGTAAATGGACTGTGTGTCTGACATTGGATTTTAGTCTGTGTGATTGATCTCTATTAAATATATATCTGTTTGGCGGCGGAGAATTTATTCTCTTGCTTAACGCCCTTCTCTGAGACATACGAGCTCAGAGGTTATATATTGATTGATATCAAACGCATGGAGTGAATTGCCTGTGTGGCATGCCTAAGTGGCAAATGATCGAGGCTTCTGTTGAAAAGCAAAGTCTTGTGGTGATGATCAAAGCACAGCCTGTGTGGCACAGCTTTGTGTAACGTGAATTCGCGAGCCTCGCACCCCGGTTGTGAACCAAAAACGGGAGAGGACGTCAGGGAGGGCATGCGTTTCTTCCTAGCTAGAAGTGGCGTCAGTGGTTTTAAAAGCCCTGACGAGTTTGACTTATGTGGTTGTTGCTGTTGCGAGGCGCCTCGGTTATATCGGTTTCGGCCGATGCATTCTGGTCGGCAGACGGACCAGACTTACACCCCATAGGGTGGGGAAACGCATGTTCAGGGTTTAAGTTTAATCCACATCGGTGGACTGGCCCTGAGGATCCAAGGGTCACTCGAGCTCTGATCCTGAGGCTCGGGCTAGGCAGTCTCGAATCGGTTGAGGACTATCTTTTGCCTCGGTTCAGGAACTAGAACAACAGAAGATACCGGCTCTACACAAAAACATTCTCTACACATAAATACAGTGTCTACACATAACCAAATGTAGTCTCTACACAGAAACATAATCAAAACGTACACGAAATACATCGAAAGCACATAATAGCGGTAGTCAACAAATACAGAACGCATACTCAAACAATAGGAACATACAACTGACAACTGCGAAAACGTAAAACATCGAAAGTACATAATCATGGTAGTGAACAAATACAAGAACGTCTACTCAAACAACAAGAACAGACAACTATCAACTAGGAATACGTAGAACAACAAAAGTACATAACAGTAGGACCAAAAAATGCATAACAGTGGTAATACAACAAAAGTACATAACACTGGTACATAACACTGGTACTCAAAAAATGCAGAATGTCTACTCCAACAGTAGGACCACACACCTGACAACTGTGAAAGTACATAAAAGTGATAGTAACTCACTCGTCCGAGTCATCTGAATGTGTACGTGGACGTGTGCGGCGCCGATGACGTCTCTCATGATCACCAACATCTGGAGGCTGACTGGACCCAGCACTAGACCTATGGTGGTAATACATCTGCAAGTCCTGAAGTCTCTTGCGCTCTGCCTCAAGCTGGGCCTCTAAATGCGCCTGCTGCTGTCGTGCCTCCTCTGCAACACGACGTAGCTCACCATCATAGTAATCTAGGCTACGCCTATGCTCTATATAGCCCGTATGCCTAATCCCCATCTGCATATCATACAGATCATGATATGATACCTGTGTAGGATCCGGGTAATCGTGATGGGCCGGAGGATGAAACACGTCAATGTAACGATCCGGTCCAATGGTGGGCACTGCCATGGTCCATCCAAAATGACTGGCGGCCGCCACATGATCAGCTGCACGAAAACTCTGACTGGACTGGGTAACATCCTCGACAACAGGTGGACGTATGCCGTGTCGTATAGCAGATGGCCCTACTAAATCAATCGATGCTGCATGCGTAATCGTATCTGAGGACCCGGTGAAAAATCTACGCCAGAAGGTAAGGTAACACTCCCCGATAATAACAAAGCTCTCAGCCGTCCACCAGCCTGCTGTCCTGGCTATATCTAGCTGCTCCGTCGGGTAAATCATACACCGATAAGTATGTGGGTGTGGATCATCCGGAATAGCATCGAAGTCATACAACTGTCTCCAGCACCTCTCACCAAGATACCAATAAGCACCTAGCGCCACGGGACAAGATATAAGTGGAAATCTCCGTCCGGCAAGCATCCTAGCAATCTGTATGATCTCAAGATCGATGGATGTACTCTGCTCAAATGGATGCCATAGAATCTGATCCCTATACATCCTCAGCTCAATCTGGTTATGGGCAACGGGAAACACATGGCGTGACTCATTATCTCTGGGGCCCCGGTTGTCCGCAGTCCAAAAGCATATACGGGGGAAAAAGGTCGATGGGTCAGCAATACGGGTGATAAAATGAAAGTTCCTAGAGTACTCAAAGTACCAATACTGTAACAACTCCCAGAATCCAAATAAAGAAACCTGAGAATCAGTGATGGTGCACTGCATGTCGAGACATCTGTATAGGTATGCAAGGATAGGTGTGCCCCAATCATATAAAATCGCCCCATCGGCATCTATCTCAGCCGCGACCGCAAAAAACCCCACAGGAACGCTACTGCTCGAAGAACTAAAGAAAAGGTTACCCATAAAGTATAACACAAATAATCGAGCAAGCTCCAAGTCGTCATCAACAGAGTAGTGCTCGAGTATCCTGTCCATAGCCGCACGGATCGCGCTCACTCTAATAGCGCCTTCTGCCTGATACGACGTAGCAGAAACATCCAAATGAGGCAGTAGATCATGAACAAGTGCACGATCACGCCATCGACCATCGTCATAAGGCAGTTGGGGATAAGCACTTACTCCAATGCTAATACCAGTAAGCATGGAGAAATCAAGCGGTGTAAGTCCTAACTCACCACAAGGAAAGTGAAATGTGTGGGTGGTTTTGTACCACCGTAGAGCAATGGCCGCACACAATTGGACATCGGCATTTATAACATGGTTTATTCCTAAAATAGCAAATCGCACAATAAGATAAAATATGACTACTAAATTATCCACTTATTTCATTAAAAGGTCTATAATATTACCTAGAAAAAATTGAAATCCAAGAGCATGTAACAGTCCTGCGACCCCCTCCTTACCCGCCAAGTGTGCATGATAATATCTAAGTGTGGTCGCTAACGAACCACGTGGACGTATATTCCGCGACTGTTAACGGTTCAACAAAATGTTATACCATCTACCCAATATATAACACTCAAAGAATACTATGTAAATAATATTAAAAATACTTACAGCCAAACTCGACTGCGTGCTAACGTGTACTTCGTCATCTGGAAGAATGCGAAAGTTGGATAGCGCAGGAAGCTTCGCGGCGCTGAGGTTCATATCCACATAGCCATCGAGTTGGCCCTCTCTAGCGGCAAGTGATCCAACACCCCTACGTGCCCTGCCTGCTCGTCCGCCTCTACGCCCGCCACGTCCCCGATGACCGCCTCCCTGTTGCACCTCTGCTTCTTCGTTCTCCATGTTTTCGGCGGCTACAAGTAAGTCTTCTATTCCGAGCACTGGCTGTTGGCCACTACCACCTTCACCACTCCCGCCGGCGCCACGATCGTCGCCGTGCATGAATTTTTTGGCGAAATTTTTTAGTAATCTAGCCATATTTTCGAACTAATATCTCACACAAGCTAGTTAATTTGGTTAAAAACTGACGGATTGGTGAATTGGTGGAGAAAATTGGGTGAAAAATGGGGGAGGAATATGGGTTTTCGGGTTTGAAGAAGGAGGAAAGGGAAATGGATCTGAGGAGGGGAGGCGGCGAGGGTTTTGGGGTGTAACATTATAACGGCAAAGTCTTTGCCGTTATAATGTTATAACGGCAAAGTGTTTGCCGTTATAATATTACAACGGCAAAGACTTTGCCGTTGTAATATTATAACGGCAATATCTTTGCCGTTGTATCCCCACTCCTCAACCAACCTGTGGCTGGTTCTCCCCTTCTGGGTGCTCGGCTCGTTGGACCAGTTTCAGAACATGAGAGAGAATAACTGAACAGAACGGATGGTTGGTTATGGTTAACCTCCACCACCTCACAAAATGGTGCAAAGGAACTCCCTCCCTTCAGTTCGATGTCCCCCACTCCTTTACACAACTCGCCGAACACTTAAAACCCATCAACCCAACACTTAACGCCACCATTTCCTCATCTCTAGCAACAAAAACATTCACTTACTTCACCTCCTCGACAGCTTGACCCCCTCCAGAATTTAGCCTTCACGCTCGGATCCAACATGGAGAACCCGCGACCCGGTACTGCGTCTCCTATTTGTAATAAACTTAAAACGGTGCAACCCCTGTGTCTTTTCCCATGCAAATTCACTCCAGGTATGTTATCACGCAGGCATTATTTCCCCCATCCAAGCCCATCTGCGTGTAATAGAAGAATTTGCCAACGCCACGCACCACGTCATCGTCAGTTGTGCTTTATTCTCTTCGGCTACTTCTACCTTCTAAAACCTGTTCAGTAAAACATGCCTAAGCGGAAACTTCCCCGCAGCGTTGAACCCAACGCCAAAATCTTTAACACACAGCTCCTGTTCACGCCATCTGCTGAACCTTGCTTCACTGACCTCGGCCACCTCAAGACCGTCTCCGGCACCACCCTTTAAACTTACAAACGCATGCCACCTGCCAATTCGAACATGCCTGGACGCCATCCCTCTCTCTTGAACCACTCAACGCATCCAAAACTCTGCTCCACCGGCTCACTGTTCACCTCGACTAGCCTGAGCTCGGCTACGGAACTCCCCACGTGCCACCCAAAACAAAACCACTGCTTATGCACCATGTTCATCCACGAAGACTGTCCTTCTTGTTTCAGTTTTGAACTCCGCTTCGATGTCTGTTCCTTCTTCTCCCCTTGTTTGGCTCACCACCCACGCCTCACGGAGAAACCCCTCTTCTGAAACAATGCAGACACTTACCTCCTCCTCATGATCAAAGACACACACGATGCCCCCTTTGGCACTTCCCAGCTCCACCTTGATACAGCTGACTCGAACTTATATCAATTTCTTTCTAGTAGATAAGCTCGCACTGGCAAATCATGCCGATATGAAGCTCTAGCCGTATGATTTCATACATATAAGTCTCGGTTTGTATATGATTATTAAAGAGGTCTCTTTTTTTGTGAATTGAAGAAGAAGCTTGCTGCGAAATACTTATGAGAAAAGCTTTATATGGAGAAGAAAAAGATGTCGTTTTCCTTTTAGTCAGAGGTAGAGTTATGTGGTTTTGAGTAGGCTGTAGGCATGAAATTCCAGGAATTAGGGTATGGTGATTTGTGTCCTTATACTTTAGATTAGGATGTGCGTAGGGAATGGAGACCGTTCCATACAGTACCGCTATTTAGTGCATTTGCTTAAGAATTAAGCTTGCTGTTTTATATTACCTTTGATTGAGGCTTCACATTGTTGTATATTAAATTTGATTAGACTTTTTTAGGTTGTGCGTGTCTTCCATAGTGTATAGTATGTGCGGTTTTAAATACTCAGGGTGACCATGCTTAGGCATTAAGTTTTTATTTTATATATATATTTTAATTTATTTTATAGGGTATGCATGGTTGTTTAAATTTTTCCACTAACGGTCATTTGACGCTCTATATATTTGTAATGATACTTGCGAACTCCAAACACAACGAAAATATACTCGCTGTTGTGTTTTGACGTTACGATCCCAAATAAATTTATTTTGTTGGAAACGGACTCCGTTTACACAAAGACGTTATTTTTAATTTATCGGTTTACTTTCAGATTTTGTCTACCGAAAAACAATTCCTTTTGGCTCCAAACTGGAAATCTAGCCATTTATAAATTATACGTTCGAACATTGTTTAATAATTGAATTCATTAATATAATTTAATATAAACAACATTATAGCCATTTTAAAATATTAAATAAAACTAGTGTGAACCCGTGCTTCGCAACGGAAGTAGAAAAAATAATTATCACATAAAAATAGAGGTGAAAATTCGAAATCACATGCTAAAGCAATAAAAGAAACATGACTCTTACGGTGTATGAGGTAAAAAATACCTACATTACATTGTATATTATTTATTTAAGTAGAATCCTTTTATATTTCAACATATAAAATGTGTGATATAATAAGTTGCACAAACCTTTATTTTTAAATGTTTTTATAGTCCAAGACAGAGTAATCAATGTATGCTACTGTTGATATATATGATAAGTGTTGGAAAAACCAAGAAAATTAAATTATGTGTCTCCTTCAAACAATTAAGCTGGAGAACATCCGTGTTCAACCGGATAGAAGCAATAAAGCATGTCAGAAAATCAATGAGTCAAAAAAAACATTGAACGTGGACTTTATTAAGGAAAAATATGATTTATCTTTGCTATTATTACATGAAAAGCAAAAATTCAGGTATTAATAATTTTTGTTACATGCACAAAAGGAAGCAGGTGAGCTGAGATTTTTTTCTTCATATTATTCGTTGGCCATAGATGCAAGTTGTCTAGTCAGTTGGTATCCTTCGTTGTGTTCCTGCAATTGAATTTTGTTAAAGTCAACAATAATGGCAGCAGTAATAAATGCTCTAATAACTGTGTAAAAAGGAAATAATGGTGTAAGTTGTTCTTTTGGATAGATGGCAAAAGCAATGTCTAAAAGGCAGGAATTAACTTCTATATTTATGTACACATGTAATCTAGAAAGCATTAAAAAACCAAAGCCTAAATTATTGGATTTTCATGCATTGAAATACAAAATAATCTATAAACATTTAAAAAATCATGGCTGAAAGACATATTTAATGAAATAAAAGAAAAAATTCTTTGTGGTGGAGATGTATTTAATCATATGTTTATCTGGAAGTAGCAACTGCTAATGTGAGTATTAAGAAAACATGTAAAATAAGGGTAAAATATGCATAATCATGTAAGATAAGACCATATGCATACGGAATTCACCTAAGAATTTTTAACAGATGCATTATTTGATAAGTCAATTTGCTAATTCATTTCTAAATGTGTTGATATGGCTAAACTGGAACAATATGCTAAATTATTTTATTCCATATCCTATGTTAAAATATAATATGTATGTTACTATGCATCTTCCACATGCAATTACCATAAAATTAAACTTTACCTATTTATATTGGCCTAGAGTGGACTATACTTAACGGAATAAGGTTTGAACCTGAAAAAACAACAAAACTCAGAAATAGCTTGCATTTAATGAGTAAAATTTAAGATATAAATAGTAGATGCGTGCTCGTTCGCAAAAATGATGTGTTGAAACTGCTACGCCCCGGAAAAAATATATGCGATTTCATTGGTGGTAGGAAATAAGAGCTGACCACTTTAGAATCCTAAACTCATGTTGTTTAAGCCAGTTGTCCTAATAGTTGGTCCTACATTTCATAATAGTTATAAAATAAATAAATAAATAGTTAGCCTATAAGGTGATGTTTCTCTAACACATATTTGTTAATCAAAATTTCCTAATATTAATATCCATATTTGCATTCCTACTTTATCATCAGTAGATATGGCCAGCAACTTGCAATCCTTGGCCTACAGAAGAAAGCAAAATTTACATCTGGATTCAACTTAAATATTTAGTACAAGAAGCATCAAGCGATCGAAAGATAAGCCTGGTTATAAAATATCTAAGTCATGGTACATTTCTTTAGCTTTTAATAATCCTTATGTCATTTCATTTATATTTTCAACTAACTTTGCAACTGCACCAAGGTTAAATTTTAATTGTAGCAACATCATTCAGTTTATAACAATTTAATGATTAAAACTTTGCATTATATTTTAATACAAACAAATCGGTATCATTGCTAAATCATAATAAGATAAAATATTACACTATTTACAATTTCGTTGTACATGTATTTCAGTCTACCAAGTATTTTTCTTGGAAAAAATGGATTATTTATTCAAGCATAAAGTTTTTCATTGCATATTTGAACCTAGAATCATTTGCTATGAAGATTGCAAGGTTCAGGTATGAAATAAAACTAAAGCACCAACACTACGCTTTAAAAAATAAATCCAACAATGACATCTAGTTAGTGGAAGTATGAGAATAATGAGTTTATTACAAACAAAACAAAATCAATTTTCATGTAAAAGGAAATAGGATTTTTCGAAGAGTTCACAGATGGATGTATTAATTCATGCAGTATAGAACCCAGTAAACAAATATTACCAGTGTATAGTATTCAATGAGTATCTTTGATTGTTAAATATGTGTTTGTTTCTATTTATTTACAAAGAATTAGATTCACATAATGCACAAAAATAATTGAAAATAAATTGAATGGAAATATCGGCTATAAAAAATTAAATGAAAGACATCAATATTATAGTATAGATTGAATCATATTCAAATATCAAAAAGAGGAATGGAAGTAATAAAAATATTGTGAGGCAATCTGGAATTCAAAATTTTATTACTTGATAGAGTAAAACAGATTCATTGAATCAGGGAATTAAATAATCTTGGAAAATTTTCATTTATTTCTTTGGACATTTATGTAAATTGAAACGGAGAAAGTGCACCAACACATAGAAAGCTATATAGTATCTCAAAAAGAAATAAAAATTGAGGTTGATATGAACATATTGTTAGAACAATTAAATATAAATAAAAGAATAAATTGGTAATGAATTTGTTATTAAGCGAAGTTATAAATAAAAGCGGTAATGACCAAATGCTAAAAGATATCACAAAAATGAGAAAAATAATTCAGGAAGCATAGGGAACATGATTACACTAAACCATCTGGAAAAAACATTCCAGAAACTCATAAAGAACTAAAAGGGGACTATATCACATAAATGAATAGCTAGAGTATAGTCGGTAAAATAAGCATTAATAAAAGATTATTGTTAATTCACCATTTATTTCAATCTTCAAGCTTGGAATTGAATAATTGAATGAAAATGGTCAAATTGCAGATGCATAGACGTCCTCCACAATTTCATACAATCATATATGTGTATTGAATAAACAAATATTTTATGTGCCTATAACTAATGGAACTCTTTCAATTTTTCCTTACCAGGTTTTATAGTAGCTAGGCTTTATTTTGTTGTAAGCCAATCACTGAAATATCGGAATGCAATCTTGCTATTGACTTAAGAACAAAAATTCAATTGTAAATAATCAAAATCAATCCAGGATGTTTTGCCATCTATTTCAATCTTCAAGCTTGGAATTGAATAAATGAATGAAAATGTTAAATTACACATGTTTATGTGTCCTATACAATTTCATACTATAACATATGTGCACTGAACAAATAATGGAAATGTGTTTTGTGCCTGTCTAAATCTTGTAGATGAACAAAGGATAGATTTATATAAGGTATTGTAAAAAAATCATGGAATTTCATTGTAACGTCCCGCATTTTTATCGGTTTGTATTTGAATATTTAAATCAGTTTAAATATTAAATTCGTAATATAAGTGGATTTATATATTAATTAAAACGATGTTGAATGTATGAAAATATATATTAAATATAATCGAGCCCGTAATGTCGCTTCAGTTCGTAATTCAACGTTCTGAACTTCAACTAACTGTACAAGATCCGTTATAAGTCGGATTTCACTGAAACAAGAAACGTTGGAATCCGTTGAACAATATTTTTCTAATGAATGTGAAAAATCAAGATTTCAGATTATATATTGTAAGTTACGTCCAAATTAAATATTCAGAAAAGTAGCGCCATATTCGTTTGTGGCCATAATGGTTATTTAAATATATTTAAATATCGGTCTTGAATTTAGACAAGATTCTTTTGAGACGTAGTGATAATTTAATTTTTAGAATCTTACTGTAATTTTTAATTAATTAAATGCGCAACTTTTTATTTGAAGTATTTTGCACCCTATATCAGTATTTCGGAGTTTCACAATATAAGTTGATCTACCGATATTATTATATTTTGGGATTGTGGTACCTCGCTGGACACGACCGTACTCTTGTCTCTGTCCGTAGCAGTTCGTACATGAACGAAAACCTTATATACCGCAATACACTAAAAATTGGAAACACATGAAATAATATATATTCATATCGCTAACATCTCATCACGTCCATACTGCTCAGAGTTTTCCCAAACCATTCACAATTAGAAATGGTTCTTCACAGTATGACTTGTCTCAAACGAAAGCTACCATGAATAAAGAAAATAAAAGCGAGCGTAAGGAAAAGAATATCATCAAGAAGAGTGAAACTATTAATAAATAGACACCTGAGAAGAATAAAACAACTCCTTCATGCTTAAGCCTTCCAAGTTAATATATATACTCTTCATCACGTAGCAACAGTGAAGTGGAAATTCATGAACACTAGCTATCCTAAATGCTAATTCATGCAAACCAAAAAAATAGGACAGACCATACTTTCGAATAAAAGACCATAACCATGAAAGCAAGTTTGTTCACACTTTTTAAGGTAATTCACACCATAACACTCAGCTCTGATTGATGGAAATCAGGAGGGTCCATATGAGCCCCCATGATTTCCACCAATAAGGGTTGAGTGTTATGTTCACTTACGTTAAAAAAGTGTGAACAAACTACTAGTGCCATAACCATACCCTCTGAAAACCTATTCTACACGTTCCCATCAACCTATTACTTGGCGATGAAGGTTCAACAATCTTTAAACACAGGAGGCTTCTCCCTGTTGATTGACCAAACCCAGTAAACGAAATGTTTTCAATCTTAAAAACAAATTCCAAACAGAAGGGATACGTACACTGAAAATTTCCAGAAAAATATGTCTAAATTCCTAAGATGATTCTCTACATCACCATGTAAATTTCGAATGAGTGTGGCATAATTTTGGACGCTGAGTGTTTGAAATAGCGTGAGCACACTACAAGAAACGGCTCAAATAGTGACGGCAAATAACCGTCGACGGCCGTCGCCAACCGTCGCCAAAAGCCGTCACAAATAATGTGGACGCTAAGTAAATAGCGTCGGCTATGGCGACGGCTGTGGACACCACATTAGCGACGGCTAGCGACGACAAAGTTGCCACGTGGTCAAACGGCTATAATTCATA
This sequence comes from Allium sativum, assembly GCA_030737875.1. NCBI lineage: Eukaryota > Viridiplantae > Streptophyta > Magnoliopsida > Asparagales > Amaryllidaceae > Allium > Allium sativum. The sequence continues at coordinate 799,754,655 of CM060922.1, forward strand.
CAAACGGCTAAAAACCGTCACAAACCGTCACCATATTGCCCTAACAAACCGTCGCTAACCGTCACTATGCTATGCAAACCAGCCATCGCAAGCCATCGCTATACGTGGAAAAACTAGGTAAAAAACCCTCGTAAACCATTGCTAGCTGTCGCCAAACTTGACCAGAAAGCCGTCGCCAGCCGTCGCCAAACTGTAACTTTTTTTTTGTATTTCAGCAGCTAACAAGCCATCAAACCACACAAACTCAAAATGCAGTTCATCTGCAACTCATATACACTCAATTTCACATTCCATCAACTCAAATTCACATTCAATCACCTCATCAACACTATAAATCAACTCATACCATCAACACGTCCAAAAAACAAAAATATAAACGATAAACTATCAAAAAACCATCACCATATCCACATCAAACAAACTATGTCAGAAATACCATCAAACAAACCATGTCTCCACAAAATACCACAAACATCTCAAGTCCATCACCAACAACTAGTTTTTATTTACAAAACAAGTCCAAAATAAAAAAAAGACAAGTACCTACGTACTCATCATCATCATTCTCACCGTCCTCCTCGTCCTCATCGTCCTCCTCCACCGGCTCACTCGGCGGCATCACACCATGCTCCTGAAGATATGCAGTAATCCGCACATCCAGCACGGTCTCGAGCCTGTTCTTCTGAAAATCTTCTAAGGCTGCAACCTGTTGTCGAAGCATGTTGATCTCCTCCTCATCCTGACGTCTCGTATAAGAGGCCTGAGTGCCCGCTATCTGTAATTATATTAAAAAAGTTAGAAACCATTGTCAAAAGTTTTTTATACACTTTACATGCTTTATACAATCATTGTAATAGAGTTGTCGATATAAACTGCACACTAATTAATGGAACCAATTTGTAGTAATTATTCATGCCAGTAATTAATATTTGTTTACGTGGATTAAGTACCCAAGTGATATTAAGTAATAGCACTTGGGTATGTTTAAATGCTTTAATAAAACGCTTTACCTCTATGTTTCCGAAGCCGTAGCGTCTACCCCTGGTAGGCGGGTCGATGATTCTATTCCAGATGCGATTGCACTCCTCCACGTCCGGCTCTTGACCTAACTGCGTCGCTCGAGCATCTAAGCCTGCCCTCTATTTGTCCTGCGATAGCAGACAATTATGGAATACATTAAATACTCAATTCAAAATAACAATGTGAAATACAAAATATTACAAATGCTAACCATCGTTTCGCAGGACTTAGGGTCCGACCAGGTATATGAGGTGTTACCCTCCTCATCTGTCCGCTCGACGGCATGAGTCTGTGTAAATACCTCAGCAAATGTAGGCTCCCGTTGGAGCGTCGACATCTGAAATGATAAAATATATATTTGTAATTAATCAATATGATTTAAAAAGTTTAGAACTATTTGTAAATGTGATTTATCGTTCGTACCAATTCGCGACGAATGCTAGGAGAAGGACTTAGACCCAGCCCGATGCAAAGCAGGATTTTTGAGCTTGTTTGCTCTATTTCGCTCTGAAAGCTCCTGTATATTTAATTATATGATTAATTGATGGATATACAAAATAAAATTTTAAAACAAGCTTAAGTAATTTACCCTCGCAGCTTCCGTGGCCCACAATTTTTGGAAATCGGCGTAGACCTCCTCGCCCATCCACTAAGGCCTCTTTTTTTGCTTTTTTGCCTTGTATACATTGCATGAATAATATTTCCTCATCTTCTGGTTCCATGCGGTGAGGAAAACATCCATATCTTCATCTCGGACAAGTACAGAACACTATAAATTAACAAACAAATTGTATTACATATTTTATATAATTTTGCAAATGAGAAATATATTTATACTTACAAGAACCTCCGCGAGGATGGCATTCCTAATCTGCTTAGGAATATCGTCCCAGTGAGGCCACGCCTCTGTCCACCTAGCGACATTTTCTTGTCTAGACACACGTAAAACAAGCTCTCCTGGAATAATATCAAACCCCCTGAAGAAAGTACGATATTAGCATTTAATAACTTTTGAATACTAAGCATTTACGAAATTAAAAGCTTACCCTACGGACTTAGGCACGAGCTCTACGACCAGACGTGTATCCGATGCTGTACCGCTCGCACCTGCCTCTGAACTATGGGTAGGTCGGCGTCTAGGAGGCATATCTGTCACAAACAGATTATTACGTATAATAATAACTCATACATCATAATGCACATCCATTATCAAATAAACTCATACAACATATATTATCAAATGCAACTACAAGACCCATTTACATAAAAGAAGAAGAACCAGCTAATAAATAACCGTAGCACATCATATATAAGTTCACAAAATAGTACATCACATAAGTTCACAAAATAGCACATCATATAAGTTCACAACATAGCACATCATATAAGTTCACAACATAGCGATACAAATAATATTATTCTTCTTCATTTTCTGATTCAGTCTCGGTCTCATACTATATATCGTTGTCCTCTGTACTCTCAAAAGCTTATATTAATTCATTTGATTCATCGTTTAATGACTCTAAATTAACATCATTAGCAATTATTATTTCATCGTTTTGATTTGCATCCGTTTGATACACTGCATCGTCTGGAATAGCAATTCCTTCAAAGGTAAATCTTGCCTTTGTTTTAATTACAGCAGACCAATCTGATTTATCTCTTTTTGAGGACGGATACGGAGCAAAGTAAACTTGTAATGCTTGCTTTGCCAATACAAAAGGATCATACTTATAGTAATGCGATGTGTGCTTTATTTCTATAAGCTTGTAAGCTTTATGCACGTTGATTCCAGTACCAGGAACATTGCTGAACCAGTTGCACTTGAATAGAACAACTTTTTTAACGGGTTATACATAATATGTCAACTCTAAAATATGTGTCAAGACGCCATAAAAATCTTTTATATGCTCTTCGGGATCATCACTACCTTTGACAAATACACCACTGTTATATGTTAATCTGTCAGTACCAAGGTCTTTGGTGTTGAATTTAAATCCATTGACGAAGAATATTGTATAAGTCTTAACATTTCTTTTTGGTCCAAGCGCAAGATGTTGCAAACCCTCGTCATTGACGCAGTTTATTGGATCGAAAACATACTTCGAGAACCATTTAGCAAAATCTTTACTGAGATCGCCATTTGGATTTTCTGATTCGTAAATACTGCAAATATAAATGATTTTATTACTAGCAAACAATTTATGTACACATAACTGTAATAAAATTAAAAATTTAGTACCTAACAAATGGTGCAACTTCAGCACAATTTAGAAGAACATATGTGTGTGCTACATGGTGATCTCTATCATCTAACCATATTTCTACACATTTCCCAGAAGATCGACCATATTGTCTAAAAACAGATAACATTGTCGGGCAAAAATTGGGTTCCATGGTTTCATCATTACGAGGAACACTTACAAATGATAGGTTCACATGATCACTGAAGTAATGAGAAGAAAGAACGAAGCTTCTTCTTCAAGATAAGATTTGCAAATCGAACCTTCAACTCGTGCTTTTTATCGTACTTTTTTCTTCAGATGATTCATATACCTAAAATAAAATTAATTCAATTTATATGCACTAATGTCACTTTGAATTGTAAGCATAAATTTTACCTTTCAAAAGGATACATCCATCCATATTGCACTGGACCTCGAAGAATAGCTTCGGAAGGAAGATGAATAGGTAAATGCTCCATTACATTAAAAAATCATGGAGGGAAGATTTTCTCTAATTTGCAAATCAATATCGGAATTTCTACTTCAAGTTTACGGAGACGATCAATTTTTAACGTTGTCGAACAAAGTTGTTTATAGAATAAGCTTAACTCTGTTAAAACACCCCACACTTTTACAGGCAATAATTCTTTGAACACCACTGGTAATAAATATTCCATCATGATATGACAATCATGACTTTTCATCCCACTCAGTTTATTGTTTTTATAGTCAACACATCTACGAAGATTAGAAGAAATCCCATCCGGACATTTCAGTCCCTCAACCCATTTCAGTACAAGTTTTATTTGTTTGTTGTCTAGTTCATAGCACGCTTTGGGTTTTCTATTGTCATTAGGATTCATATGAAGTTCTAGACGTTTACAATATTCTTCTATGTCACGTCTCGAATATATATCGTCCTTTGTTTTTCCTTTGACATTCAAAACAGTATTAAACACATTATCAAATACATTTTTTCATTGTGCATAACGTCGAGATTATGTCAAAGTTTGAGATCTTTCCAATAAGGTAGCTCCTAGAATATGCTTTGTTTACACCAATTATGAATGTCAGATTTACCCGGAATTTCTGTCTGCTCTCCAGTCTCATGGATCTTCGGATAATCCTTTACAATATCGTATATTTCTTCACTTGTCCAAATTTTAGGTGCTTGCAAAGTCATTCCGCTGTTAGCTTTAAAGTTTTTTTATCTCTTCTAAAAGTATGTGTAATGACCCAGAAAATCTGAACCAATTTAAAATTTTTAAATTGGCTAAAATAATGGATTTTAAATATTTAAAATAAATATTTTAAATAATGGCGATGAAAACTGAGTTTGAATCGACAATTGAAAACGAATATAATTAATTATAATTATAAACAAGGCCTGAAATGGCGCTGTAGTTTCAAAAATTGAATTCAAACTTTGTCGGACTGTACCGGGTGCAAAACAAAACGAATTTTAGTGAAACCAAAAATATTTAAATCTGTTAGTGAATACCTTTCTAACGAATCTGAAAAATCGAAATTTGATAGCGGGAATCAAAAGAGATGTCCAGTTGAAAATTCTGAATAGTCGCTATGGAATTCAGGCCCTTAAAAATGGACATTTTGCAAACGACCCCGGATTTCGACGAAACCACTTTTGTTGGATCCGTGATGTCAAATTATTGCTAGGTTTCAAATTTCATAATTTTTCGAATCAATATGTGAGCGTGGCAAAGGAAAACGCGTTTGACCGGTTTCAGTTGATTTTAATCGACTGGAAATTGGCCATTTTTCAAACGGTCTCAGAATTTGACGAAACTAGTTTTGTTAGGACCGTATCGTCAATATGAAGCTAGAAAATATTTTTCTGGAATTTTTCGAGTTCGTATGTAGCCCCACTAAATTGAAATATGCGTTTAAATTGAATATATAAAGAATTGCACTTTAAATTCAACGGAAACTGATTCAAATGATCGAATCAGCTTACGATACATATCCCATTGTGTTCGGGATGGGGGTAAAACGCTAGGGACGACAGTCGGTGTGTTCGATTTCGAGTCCAAAATTTTAAGTTGCTTTTTGGGAATATAAAATTTTAATTAAATAAAAAAGTCAACCCTTATTTCACTAAACCCCCTATCTTCTCCCTTTCCCATTCATTCTCGTTCAAAATAAAAAAAAACCCGACTTCATTCAGGCGCCCCCCCCTTCATCGTCGATCGCCTCCGCCTCCTGCCGCTCATCCCTGCCCCCCCTCCGTTCATCTTCTCCAGACGCCGCGCCTCTCCCTTCTTTCTCCCCCCCCCCCCCCCCCCCCCCGTCGAATCAAATCGAGCAACCTTCCTCCTTCCTCAAACCCTAGCACGTCCCCCTGACTGCCGATGGCCACCCCTCCGCCCTCCTGAAGCCTGACGCCAACATCCATCTCCCCCTTGACCCCCGACGCAAGCAACCCCCACCCCTTTATCAACTGTGAGTTTTGCTTTTATATATATCAAATATTCTTTTTAGTTTTTATTACATGTTTGATTTCAAAATAAAAATAGGTTCTGATGATATTGAAGTATGGATTTTGATGATAATAAAGTGATGATTTTTACGTTATAAAGGAGATGGCTTTTATGTTATAAAAACGTGATTTTTACTTCATAGGAAAGTACGACCTTTTTGCATAGAAATATATATATATATATATATATACATATGTATATATATATTTTAATAAAGGAAAAATGTGATTTTCTTGATTGAACATCGAAGTAAAAATATGATTTTTGTATATTGAACATCGAAGTAAAAATTCGATTTTTATATATTGAATAGCATAATGAAAATATGGATTTTTATATATTGAATAACGAAGTAAAAATTCGATCTTTACATATGTAGTGGCTACGGGCGAAAGCGACAAAAAGGCGATATTGGCGAAGATTTCTATAAAGGAAGAGTCGTAGTATTGGATAGCTATTGGTGAGAATTTCTCACTCTTCAATTTCTTTTTCTATATATATATATATGTGTTGAAATAAAAGTGAATTGCTATATATATATATATATATATATATATATATATATATATATATATATATATATATACACGCCCCTCGTCCACAAACCATGGACGATATTTATTGATTGAAATTGTTGTGAAAATTGATTGATAGTGAATGATTGTTTGGGATTGTTTGTGGTTGATATTGGTTGATTGTGGTTGAAAAATACCCATCTGTGGTTGAGAAATTATTGGTTGAAACCACATAGGATTAGTTTGTGGAAATGAAATAAATATATACATGCCGCCTGCGTGCGAACTAGATGCATGATCCCCATTGTCAAAAACCGCGAGGTTTTAAGGTAGAGCGAGGAGCCGTACTAGGGACAGTCCCGGTTTTAACTACCCTGCCGTTATGCTGCCGAAATTTTGAATAATATTCGTGTGTTTGAATTATTTTCATTTGCTTAAACTATATTTATTCATTGAATAGAAAACCTTCATGTGTTGAATTGATATTCATTCGTTGATTAGAAATTCATGTGTTGAATGGTATTCGCGTTTTAAAATATAATTGTATGATAAAAATCACCTTTTATCGACTATATGAACTGTGTAAAATAATCTCGTTTTAAAAGAAATTGTTTTATGATAAAAATCCTATTTTTGTCACCTATATGAACTATATAGAAAAATAGTGTTTTGAAATGAATTGTTTTACAATAAAAATCACATTTTTATTGTATGCATGAATCGTTGAAATGTGAAGTGTTAAAAATAGCCACTTGTTCAAATAAACATATATGAGTTGAAATATTCATTAATTAGCTAATGAAGTGATTTGCACCTATGTATGTAGCATTAGAATGAATGGTGTTTTTAAACCAAATAGAAATCAAATATGAAGTTGAATAGAAAATGATAAATGATAAGAACTGTATATATATGTACATGCATATTCATTGAACAGGTTATAACAAAGGGGCTAGAGAAGAGGAATAAAATTTTGTGCCCGACAAATAGGAACACATTTACTGTTTTGTTTGGGTGATGATTTTATGAGCCTGTTGGCTAGCCGCTTGGCTTTTTCTTTTTCTTTTTGAGATTAGAAGGACCGGGAAAGCTATTTGCGATTTCCCGATGCTCCCGGTGCAGGGGAGGTTATGGCGAAATTTTCCAAAATTTTAAGGCGTTAGTGAAATATTTGAAGTGAAAACGATATTGAAATTGTTGAATGAACTATATTTATATAATTATATAAATATAAATAAAATTAAAACGAAACGTGGCCGTGCAGTTCGCATTTTGAAACCGTGATTTCAAACAACTAGTGCGGGGAATCCGACCATTGGATTTTCCCGAAATCTCAACCGTCGGGTTCGCCTTGGAAATATCTTCCCAACGGCACCAACCTTGTAAAAATCCAACGGTTGGATTGTCTGAAATGTTTAATTCAAATCTGAGGAAAAACAGCGCCAGAAGCGATTATATTTATATATATATATATATATATAAATATAATTATATATTTAATCGAATAACGACGTTGCAGTTCGTATTTTGAAATCGAAAATTCAAACGATTGTACCGGGAGATCCGACCGTCGGATTTTCCCGAAACTGGAACCGTTGGATTCGTTTTGAAAAGACCTTTCCAATGATGTAAATTTTGTGAAGATCCAACGGTTAGATTTTCAGATATGTGTAAATCAAATCTGAAGAAAAACAGCGCCACGGCCGCTTTATGGCCCGAAGCGTCGTTTTGAATACATTAGCTATTTTAAATTAAATAAAAATAGCGATAAATAGTTATAAAATATCATAAGCGATATGGAATTGAAATAAACTGAATTTGCTCGATTTATGTTGTATTTGATGGTTGAATGTGTTTGGTGTGAAAATTACATTAAAGAACAATATTGGTGTTGTCGAATAATTTAACCATTGAAATAAATTGATTTGAAATTCTAAATATACGTGAATTATTTGAAAAGGCCGAGTTAATTCTCATTTCGAATAATTGACCGACGATTAAAAGTCGAAGATGAAGACGATGGTCGAAGACCGGAGATCTTCACCTCGTTTGGATGGTAACCGAGGTCCTGATTGGGAGGCATCCCGAAATATGGATAATGAGTGGTGATCGTCCAGACGTACGTGGTGATCGATGGGTTTGCGAGGTATTTAGTGCCTCCGGTTTCGTTCAGACCCAGAACGGACTTGTAAATGGACTGTGTGTCTGACATTGGAGTTTATTCTGTGTTGATTGATTTCTGTTAATATACATCTGTTTGGCGGTGGAGAATTTATTCTTTTGCTTAACGCCCTTCTCTGAGACGCACGAGCTCAGAGGTTGTATATCGATGGACATCAGTCGCATGGCATGAATTGCCTGTGTGGCATGCTAAGATGCAGTGATCAGGGCTTGTGTTGAAAAGCAAAGTCTTGTGGTGATGATCAAAGCACCGCCAGTGTGGCGTAGCTTTGTGTATAACGTGAATTCGCGAGCCTCACACCCCGGTATGAACCAGAAACGGGAGAAGGACCTCAGGGAGGACATGCGTTTCTTTCTAGCTAGGGTGGTGTCAGTGACCTACCAACCCTGACATTTATATACTTTTCACCTATGTGGTTGTTGCTGTTGCGAGGCGCCTCGGTTTGATTGGACGATCCGGGTCCGATGGAGTCATTCGTTGGCTCATTTACGCCCCAAAGGGCGGAGGAACGTATTGTTCAGGCACTATAATCCACTCCGTGTGGACCGGCCCTGTCGCTCCAAGGGGCATTTGCGGCTGTTCCGGAGACATGGGCTAGATTGTCTCGAATTCGGTAAGGACTATCTTTTGCCTTGGTTCATGACGGAAATCCAATTTCCAAATACGACATCGTGCGGTTTTGATTGTATACCTATATATGGCGACATAGTGGTATGGGGCATTAATGCCGTCTATGATTGATAGTTATGATTTGAAATTGTTTTCAAAACATATTGACACTAGCAATAATATCAAATGCCTTTGTTTTATTCGTATCAAGCATATTTTGACCGTTATAAGGTAAAAACTCTATCCTCCGGTTTGCGTTGCATTGTGTGATGGGAACTGAGTCTTATAACGGCTTCATTTTTATAAAAAGCATAGCGATGTTTAAAAGAAAGATTTGTTTTAAAGCACTGGCAATCCAATGGAGTAAACCCGTTCCACGAAAGTGGCGTGGTCCTGTGATTCGCCATATTATATATGTGTTGAATAGATTTCTCATACCAGTCCCATGACTGACTCGTAGTTTGTTTCACTCTCAAACTCGGGTGCCCCTTTTTCTACACGGGCAGCCTTGTATTCATGTTTAGCTGGTTCTTTCTGGATAGCTGGAGCTGAAGATGGATTCTATCATTTATCTCTTTTTATGCTGTTCAGCTCCTATTGTACATATTTTGTTTATTTCCGCTGTAGACTTTTATGTATAGCTGAACTGTATTTGTACTAAGTAAGATCCTGTATACTGTGTAACTCTGATGATTACTTTTATCCAGTATATTCTATTGTTCATTATCTGGTGTATTTATTAATTTCTGTTCTGCTATTATCTGTTTCTGTGTTATATTCCTAAGATAACCCTTGTTTCCGTCTGAACGGGATTTCGGGTCGTCTCAACGTGGTATCAGAGCTTTGGTTAAGCTTAGTTCTGGAATATAACATTTGAACGAACTCGTCAGAAATAGAACCAGTAGTGTTCTAGGACGGGTAACTCAATACAGATAGGATCAGCAATATCCTAGTATGAGTAAAGCAGAATGAATACACCTCGATAGACACATTTACATTTGAAGTATATGTTTCTATGTTTTAAAATATCTTTTCTGTGACCTGACACTTGATCTGCTAATTGCAGAAGTACTAGAAAAATGAGTGCCAGAAACAGAAGGAATACAGAACCTGATCTAGAGGCTCTATTTAAGAGATATCGAAATCTGGGTGGAGCACAATTCTCGGGCAATGAATCTATTATTCAAACTCAAGCTTGGATGAGTTCTGTCGAAAGAATCTTTGAGCATATCCAGCTGAGAGATGACCAGAAACGGTTAGTAGCATCTTGGGCGCTTAAAGAAGAAGCTTTAATCTGGTGGGAAACAATCATCGAAGATAATCCAGAAGGTGATATCACCTGGGATATATTCAAAGTGATTTTCCTAGAAAGATTTACTCCTCCCGAAGCGACAGAGCGGTTATGCGATGAATTTTCTTATCTGATACAAGGAGACATGACAATCCTAGAATATCATAAGAAATTCAACGAACTTGCTCACTTTGCTCCTCATCTGATTCAAGATCCAAAGAGGAAAAATCTGAGATTTATTCATGGGCTTCAAAGAAAATACCAGAATAAAGTATTAGGGCATGTGAAGCTTCCTTTCTCTGAAATGATTTATATGGCTTATCAGTATGAAGATCTCCATAAGAAAGGGATGTTGCGCGATGAAGAAGAAGTCTGTTCTAGTGACAAAGAAGAGTCGGAAACTGATATTCCAGAAGCCAGTAAGAGGTCTGAGGTCAGTAAGAAGCCCAAGGCAAACCGAAAAAGGGACAGATCCGAAAAAGAACTAGTAATGACCGCTACATGCAATAACTGCCATAAGCAAGGGCATTTGCAAGGAAAATGCAGATCTTTAAAGAAACTAAAGAAGAGTGAACCGAAGTCAAAGAAAAAGTTTCAAGAGACCAGAGAATGCAGCATTTGCCATCGGTTTGGCCATATAAAGCAGGATTGCCGGCTGTTAAGGGCAACCAAGGAGGCTCAGGTAAATGAAGTAGCAGAAACCTCAGCACCCTCAGATAGTCAGGGAAGGTCTAATGTTTTAGAAGGCACGCTCAATGTCAAAAATATTCCAGTTAAAGTACTGTTTGACACAGGCGCGTCACGAAGCTTTATTGCAAAGAGTGCAGTCAAGAAACTGGATTTGAATTTGAAGAAGCTCAAAGAGCCAATGACTGTCCAACATCCGGTTGGAGGTTCCATCAATCTCAGTTGGATTTGTGCAGTACCTGTCTCTTTTTCTTGCTATAAATTCCCTATAATCTATATCGTCATGAATTTTAATGAATTCGATCTGATCCTGGGATTGGATTGGCTAACTAGATATGAAGCTGAAGTTAAATGCGCCGAGAGAGTGGTTAAAGCAAAGGCCCAATCGGGGAATTATATAACCATACCATGTGAAGGCCCGACTTCAAATAGAAAAGATTTCTGGGCAGCTTTGGATGTTTCTCCAGCTCAAATAGAAAATACCCCAGAAGCCACAGAGAATATTCTTGACCTCATTAAAGACATTCCTGTCATCAAGAACTATGCGGATGTGTTCGAAGAAGTTGTTCGCTTACCTCCGCAGAGAGAAATAGATTTCAAGATTGCTTTGATTCCCAATGCAAGGCCGGTAGTTCACGCTATTCGAAGAATGTCCTTGAAAGAGAAGGAGGAATTAGACAATCAAACAAGACAGCTAGTATGGAAGGGTCTGATCAGGCCTAGTTTCTCTGATTGGGGTGCAGCAGTGGTATTTGTCCCAAAATCTGACGGTACTCTACGTCTATGTGTGGATTATCGTGATCTGAACAAGCAGACAATAAAGAACGAGTATCCATTGCCGCGGATTGATGATTTGTTGGATCGATTAAATGGAGCACAAGTATTTTCACGAATGGACCTAGCTACAGGCTTCCATCAACTCCGAATTGCCAAAGAGTGTGTTCCAATGACAGCGTTCAGAGGTCCCGACCTATTCTACGAGTGGTTAGTAATGCCATTCGGCTTATGTAACGCTCCCGCTTACTTCGTCGATTTAATGAACAGAGTATTCAGAGGAGTATTGAATAAATTTGTTCTGGTTTTTATTGATGATATTCTAATCTTCTCTAAATCAAAGGCCGAACATGAAAAGCATCTGGAACAGGTTCTAGAAATTCTGAGACGGAATGTACTAAAAGCCAAATTTTCCAAGTGTATCTTCTGGCAAGATGAAGTAAAATTTCTGGGCCACGTTGTATCAAAAGAAGGAATTGCTGTGGATCCAAGCAAAATCACAGCTATTCAGAATTGGAAACAGCCCAGTACCCCCACTGAAGTCCGCAGTTTTCTCGGATTGGCTAGCTATTACCGGATGTTCGTTAAAGACTTTTCTAAGATATCTGGCCACTTAACGAATCTTACAAAGAAGCATTCTAAGTTCAAATGGACTCAAGAAAGTGAGGAGGCTTTCGAAGAGCTAAAGTTAAGATTAACGACAGCTCCAGTGTTAACCATCATCGATGGCAACCAAGATTTAAAAGTCTGGACTGATGCTTCTAGAGAAGGCCTTGGCGCAATGTTAATGCAAAGAGGCCAAGTGATTGCTTATGCTAGCCGTCAACTGAAGCCACACGAGAAGAACTACGTAACTCATGATCTTGAGTTATTGGCTATCATATTCTCTTTGAAAATCTGGAGACACTATCTTTTGGGCGAGAGATTTGAACTGTTTACAGATCACCAGTCGTTAAAGTATCTGTTCACTCAGAAGGACTTGAACTTGAGGCAGCAACGTTGGCTGGAGTTTCTTGCAGCATATGACTTTGAAATTATATATACTCCAGGAAAAGCCAATGTCGTGGCTGATGCGTTAAGCAGAAAGAATGTAATGAACGCCAGCTTTATTATCACGACTTCCTTGATTGACAAAATATCTATTCTTCAGAAGGAGGATAACTTTATTAAGGATATGATCAAAAGGATTCAAAAAGGCGAACCCTCGTGTTTTCAAATAGATAACGACGAGACCTTGAGGTTAAAAGGAAGGATTTGTGTTCCTGACATCCCAGAGTTAAAAAGGGAAGTGTTAGACGAGTGTCACAAGTCCAAGCTGAGTATCCATCCTGGCGTGGCCAAAATGTATAACGATCTCAAAAGAACATTCTGGTGGAAGGCTATGAAGAGAGACGTTTCAATATATGTTAGCCGATGCCCTACTTGCCAACTAGTCAAGAGCGACCAACAGAAACTAGCTGGACTGTTACAACCACTAGAAGTTCCTGGTTGGAAGTGGGAACATATTTCTATGGATTTCATCGATGGTATGCCCCGAACAAGAAAAGGAAATGACAATATTTGGGTGATCGTAGATCGCTTCACGAAGACCGCCCATTTCATACCTGTCAGATCAAACAGAACCGCTCTGAGCCTGGCGCAGTTATACTTCAGGGAAATAGTTAGACTACATGGAGTGCCGCTCAGTATAGTCAGTGATAGAGATACAATATTCACTAGCAAATTCTGGGAAGCATTTCAAGTCGTGCTGGGAACGAAGTTAAACCTAAGCACCGCTTATCATCCTCAGACAGACGGTCAGACTGAGAGGGTGAATCGCATTTTAGAAGATCTATTGCGGGCTTGTGTTCTAGATTTCGGTGGATCATGGGAAGACCATCTACATTTGGCTGAATTCTCTTATAACAACAGCTACCAGGCGAGTCTGACAATGTCGCCATTCGAAGCATTATATGGTAGACCGTGCCGATCTCCTGCTTGTTGGGTCGAGCCTGGAAATAGACTTGTGTTAGGGCCAGACATGATTCGAGAAGCTGCCGACAAAGTCGATTTTATTAAGAAGCGATTACTCGCCGCTCAAAGCCGACAAAAGAGCTATGCCGATAGAAGAAGAAGAGATATATCCTTTGAAGTTGGCGACTATGTATATTTGAAAGTATCGCCGATGAGAGGAGTTATCAGGTTCGGTAAAACTGGAAAGTTGGCGCCCAAATTCATTGGTCCGTTTCCTATTTTGGAACGGATCGGAACTCTCGCTTATAGGGTCAAACTGCCTAATTGGTTGCCTGAAATTCATGATGTATTTCACATATCTCAACTTCGAAAGCACGTTCATGATCCAGACTTGATCGTGGAAGAATCAGCTCAACATGACATTGAAATAACCCCAGAATTAGCTGTGAGAAGAGAGCCGCTAAAGATAATAGGCAAAGAAACCAAAGAGCTGAGGAACAAGAAGGTTCGCTTAGTCAAAGTGCAATGGAGTGGAGATCCGCGAGATTGTACTTGGGAAACTGAGGAGAGCATTCAGAAGGCTTATCCTAGATGCCGAGTAGATATCTCTGATTGACTCTGGTGCAAGGTACATTTACCCTACTTTGCATTACCATTCAATTCTCTACTCTATTGTTATTTTCTTTTCATAGATATACACTTTTAATTATATAGTCTGAATGATTTTTAAAGGGTATAGGATTTGATTAGTATATTTTTGAAGGTTAAAAACAATTGGATTGGTTGTTGTGTTGTGTGATTGTAGATTTATCAAACCACTTTCGACTTTGTTCCTTTTCGGGGACGAAAAGTTTTAAGTGGGGGAGATTGTAACGACCCAGAAAATCTGAACCAATTTAAAAATTTTAAATTGGCTAAAATAATGGATTTTAAATATTTAAAATAAATATTTTAAATAATGGTGATGAAAACTGAGTTTGAATCGACAATTGAAAACGAATATAATTAATTATAATTATAAACAAGGCCTGAAATGGCGCTGTAGTTTCAAAAATTGAATTCAAACTTTGTCGGACTGTACCGGGTGCAAAACAAAACGAATTTTAGTGAAACCAAAAATATTTAAATCTGTTAGTGAATACCTTTCTAACGAATCTGAAAAATCGAAATTTGATAGCGGGAATCAAAAGAGATGTCCAGTTGAAAATTCTGAATAGTCGCTATGGAATTCAGGCCCTTAAAAATGGACATTTTGCAAACGACCTCGGATTTCGACGAAACCACTTTTGTTGGATCCGTGATGTCAAATTATTGCTAGGTTTCAAATTTCATAATTTTTCGAATCAATATGTGAGCGTGGCAAAGGAAAACGCGTTTGACCGGTTTCAGTTGATTTTAATCGACTGGAAATTGGCCATTTTTCAAACTGTCTCAGAATTTGACGAAACTAGTTTTGTTAGGACCGTATCGTCAATACGAAGCTAGAAAATATTTTTCTGGAATTTTTCGAGTTCGTATGTGGCCCCACTAAATTGAAATGTGCGTTTAAATTGAATATATAAAGAATTGCACTTTAAATTCAACGGAAACTGATTCAAATGATCGAATCAGCTTACGATACATATCCCATTGTGTTCAGGATGGGGGTAAAACGCTAGGGACGACAGTCGGTGTGTTCGATTTCGAGTCCAAAATTTTAAGTTGCTTTTTGGGAATATAAAATTTTAATTAAATAAAAAAGTCAACCCTTATTTCACTAAACCCCCTATCTTCTCCCTTTCCCATTCATTCTCATTCAAAATAGAAGAAGAAAAAAACCCGACTTCATTCAGGCGCCCCCCCTTCATCGTCGATCGCCTCCGCCTCCTGCCGCTCATCCCTGCCCCCCCTCCGTTCATCTTCTCCAGACGCCGCGCCTCTCCCTTCTTTCTCTCCCCCCCCCCCCCCCGTCGAATCAAATCGAGCAACCTTCCTCCTTCCTCAAACCCTAGCACATCCCCCTGACTGCCGATGGCCACCCCTCCGCCCTCCTGAAGCCTGACGCCAACATCCATCTCCCCCTTGACCCCCGACGCAAGCAACCCCCACCCCTTTATCAACTGTGAGTTTTGCTTTTATATATATCAAATATTCTTTTTAGTTTTTATTACATGTTTGATTTCAAAATAAAAATAGGTTCTGATGATATTGAAGTATGGATTTTGATGATAATAAAGTGATGATTTTTACGTTATAAAGGAGATGGCTTTTATGTTATAAAAACGTGATTTTTACTTCATAGGAAAGTACGACCTTTTTGCATAGAAATATATATATATATATATATACATATGTATATATAAATTTTAATAAAGGAAAAATGTGATTTTCTTGATTGAACATTGAAGTAAAAATATGATTTTTATATATTGAACATCGAAGTAAAAATTCGATTTTTATATATTGAATAGCATAATGAAAATATGGATTTTTATATATTGAATAACGAAGTAAAAATTCGATCTTTACATATGTAGTGGCTACGGGCGAAAGCGACAAAAAGGCGAGATTGGCGAAGATTTCTATAAAGGAAGATTCGTAGTATTGGATAGCTATTGGTGAGAATTTCTCACTCTTCAATTTCTTTTTCTATATATATATATATGTGTTGAAATAAAAGTGAATTGCTATATATAAATATATATATATATACGCCCCTCGTCCACAAACCATGGACGATATTTATTGATTGAAATTGTTGTGAAAATTGATTGATAGTGAATGATTGTTTGGGATTGTTTGTGGTTGATATTGGTTGATTGTGGTTGAAAAATACCCATCTGTGGTTGAGAAATTATTGGTTGAAACCACATAGGATTAGTTTGTGGAAATGAAATAAATATATACATGCCGCCTGCGTGCGAACTAGATGCATGATCCCCATTGTCAAAAACCGCGAGGTTTTAAGGTAGAGCGAGGAGCCGTACTAGGGACAGTCCCGGTTTTAACTACCCTGCCGTTATGCTGCCGAAATTTTGAATAATATTCGTGTGTTTGAATTATTTTCATTTGCTTAAACTATATTTATTCATTGAATAGAAAACCTTCATGTGTTGAATTGATATTCATTCGTTGATTAGAAATTCATGTGTTGAATGGTATTCGCGTTTTAAAATATAATTGTATGATAAAAATCACCTTTTATCGACTATATGAACTGTGTAAAATAATCTCGTTTTAAAAGAAATTGTTTTATGATAAAAATCCTATTTTTGTCACCTATATGAACTATATAGAAAAATAGTGTTTTGAAATGAATTGTTTTACAATAAAAATCACATTTTTATTGTATGCATGAATCGTTGAAATGTGAAGTGTTAAAAATAGCCACTTGTTCAAATAAACATATATGAGTTGAAATATTCATTAATTAGCTAATGAAGTGATTTGCACCTATGTATGTAGCATTAGAATGAATGGTGTTTTTAAACCAAATAGAAATCAAATATGAAGTTGAATAGAAAATGATAAATGATAAGAACTGTATATATATGTACATGCATATTCATTGAACAGGTTATAGCAAAGGGGCTAGAGAAGAGGAATAAAATTTTGTGCCCGATAAATAGGTACACATTTACTGTTTTGTTTGGGTGATGATTTTATGAGCCTGTTGGCTAGCCGCTTGGCTTTTTCTTTTTCTTTTTGAGATTAGAAGGACCGGGAAAGCTATTTGCGATTTCCCGATGCTCCCGGTGCAGGGGAGGTTATGGCGAAATTTTCCAAAATTTTAAGGCGTTAGTGAAATATTTGAAGTGAAAACGATATTGAAATTGTTGAATGAACTATATTTATATAATTATATAAATATAAATAAAATTAAAACGAAACATGGCCGTGCAGTTCGCATTTTGAAACCGTGATTTCAAACAACTAGTGCGGGGAATCCGACCATTGGATTTTCCCGAAATCTCAACCGTCGGGTTCGCCTTGGAAATATCTTCCCAACGGCACCAACCTTGTAAAAAATCCAACGGTTGGATTGTCTGGAATGTTTAATTCAAATCTGATGAAAAACAGCGCCAGAAGCGATTATATTTATATATATATAAATATAATTATATATTTAATCGAATAACGACGCTGCAGTTCGTATTTTGAAATCGAAAATTCAAACGATTGTACCGGGAGATCCGACCGTCGTATTTTCCCGAAACTGGAACCGTTGGATTCGTTTTGAAAAGACCTTTCTAATGATGTAAATTTTGTGAAGATCCAACGGTTAGATTTTCAGATATGTGTAAATCAAATCTGAAGAAAAACAGCGCCACGGCCGCTTTATGGCCCGAAGCGTCGTTTTGAATACGTTAGCTATTTTAAAATAAATAAAAAGAGCGATAAATAGTTATAAAATATCATAAGCGATATGGAATTGAAATAAACTGAATTTGCTCGATTTATGTTGTATTTGATGGTTGAATGTGTTTGGTGTGAAAATTACATTAAAGAACAATATTGGTGTTGTCGAATAATTTAACCATTGAAATAAATTGATTTGAAATTCTAAATATACGTGAATTATTTGAAAAGGCCGAGTTAATTCTCATTTCGAATAATTGACCGACGATTAAAAGTCGAAGATGAAGACGATGGTCGAAGACCGGAGATCTTCACCTCGTTTGGATGGTAACCGAGGTCCTGATTGGGAGGCATCCCGAAATATGGATAATGAGTGGTGATCGTCCAGACGTACGTGGTGATCGATGGGTTTGCGAGGTATTTAGTGCCTCCGGTTTCATTCAGACCCAGAACGGACTTGTAAATGGACTGTGTGTCTGACATTGGAGTTTATTCTGTGTTGATTGGTTTCTGTTAATATACATCTGTTTGGCGTCGGAGAATTTATTCTTTTGCTTAACGCCCTTCTCTGAGACGCACGAGCTCAGAGGTTGTATATCGATGGACATCAGTCGCATGGCATGAATTGCCTGTGTGGCATGCTAAGATGCAGTGATCAGGGCTTGTGTTGAAAAGCAAAGTCTTGTGGTGATGATCAAAGCACCGCCAGTGTGGCGTAGCTTTGTGTATAACGTGAATTCGCGAGCCTCACACCCCGGTATGAACCAGAAACGGGAGAAGGACCTCAGGGAGGACATGCGTTTCTTTCTAGCTAGGGTGGTGTCAGTGACCTACCAGCCCTGACATTTATATACTTTTCACCTATGTGGTTGTTGTGTTGCGAGGCGCCTCGGTTTGATCGGACGATCCGGGTCCGATGGAGTCATTCGTTGGCTCATTTACGCCCCAAAGGGCGGAGGAACGTATTGTTCAGGCACTATAATCCACTCCGTGTGGACCGGCCCTGTCGCTCCAAGGGGCAGTTGCGGCTGTTCCGGAGACATGGGCTAGATTGTCTCGAATTCGGTAAGGACTATCTTTTGCCTTGGTTCATGACAGAAATCCAATTTCCAAACACGACATCGTGCGGTTTTGATTGTATACCTATATATGGCGACATAGTGGTATGGGGCATTAATGCCGTCTATGATTGATAGTTATGATTTGAAATTGTTTTCAAAACATATTGACACTAGCAATAATATCAAATGCCTTTGTTTTATTCGTATCAAGCATATTTTGACCGTTATAAGGTAAAAACTCTATCCTCCGGTTTACGTTGCATTATGTGATGGGAACTGAGTCTTATAACGGCTTCATTTTTATAAAAAGCATAGCGATGTTTAAAAGAAAGATTTGTTTTAAAGCACTGGCAATCCAATGGAGTAAACCCGTTCCACGAAAGTGGCGTGGTCCTGTGATTCGCCATATTATATATGTGTTGAATAGATTTCTCATACCAGTCCCATGACTGACTCGTAGTTTGTTTCACTCTCAAACTCGGGTGCCCCTTTTTCTACACGGGCAGCCTTGTATTCATGTTTAGCTGGTTCTTTCTGGATAGCTGGAGCTGAAGATGGATTCTATCATTTATCTCTTTTTATGCTGTTCAGCTCCTATTGTACATATTTTGTTTATTTCCGCTGTAGACTTTTATGTATAGCTGAACTGTATTTGTACTAAGTAAGATCCTGTATACTGTGTAACTCTGATGATTACTTTTATCCAGTATATTCTATTGTTCATTATCTGGTGTATTTATTTAATTCTGTTCTGCTATTATCTGTTTCTGTGTTATATTCCTAAGATAACCCTTTTTTCCGTCTGAACGGGTTTTCGAGTCGTCTCAGTATGATTGGTATGCAGAAAACAACGGTGACAATCAAACCACGAATGCTTCCTTCCATACCGTAAGAAAAATGCTTGTGATTCTTCCATGCATAAAGGACAAGAAAGACGACCGGCGGTACTCTAACCTGAAAGCATCCCATATGCAGGGAAATCACTAATCGTCCATAACAAACAAGCGAACATTCGAAAATTCTTGTTTTTTTGAAATGTCGTAGGTTTCAACTCCATCATCCCATAGTTTTTTTAACTCTTCGATTAATGGTTGTAGATAAACATCGATCCCTTGTTTTGGATCATTAGGACCAGGAACGACAACAGTGAGAAACATATATGGAGTTTTCATACACATCCACAGAGGTAAATTATAAGGAGTAACGATAATAGGCCAAGATGAGTATTTACTACCAAACTGAGAAAATGGTGAAAACCCATCTGTACATAAACCAAGTCTGACGTTACGGCTCTCTGCGGAAAATGTTGGATACGTCCTATCAAAATGTTTCCATGCTTCTCCATCTAATGGATGTGTTAAAGTTCCATCTTCTTGTGTTCGCACACTATGCCATCGCGTATGACATGCAGTGACTGAGGATGCATATAACTGTTGTAGTCTAGGGATGATTGGTAAACAATGCATTCTTGTATACGGAACTTCCTTACCTTTCTTTTTTCTAGGTTTATAACTTTCCCCGCCACATTTCTTATAGTTTCTAAGATTAATATCATCTTTCCAATACAACATGCAACCTTTAACACAAGTATCTATTTTTTGGTATGGCAAACCAAAAGCCGACATTAGTGTTTTCACTTTGTAATAACTATCACACATCAGATTATCGGGTGGCATATGTCTTTTCGCAGCTTGTACAACCGCTGTAAATGCAGCTTCTTTAAGGTTAAATTTTGATTTCATGGTGATGTACTTAGCGGTTACCGATAATTCAGTTCCACTTTCACAACCATTCCACAATGGCCGCTTAGTTGAAGCCAATAAATCATATATTTTTCTGTCTTTCGTGTTCCGTTCTTCTTCAATATTGACGTCATCGTCGTCAACCTGACCGGTAGGGAACATTGACCGTGATGCATCTTCCACCATATCTTCTATTGGATTCGTCATAACTAATTCGACCTCCGACGCTACAGGATTTACTGTTGGCGCAACAAGTTCTCCATGACGATCCCATAAATAATAATTTAGCACAAAACCTGATTTGTACAAATGTACTTTAACGATGTCTGGTTTATGAAACCTCATCAGTTTACACTTACTACACGGACAACGAAGCTCCTCGTAATTTCGATTATTAGATATTGCAAATCTAACAAATTCATTTACACCATTATAGAAATCTTCTTTCACTGAGTCTTTCATTCCAATTCTAACTTCATACATCCAACTACGGTCAATGTAATAATTGGACATTTTTCCTGATTCAAAAATATATGTCAGTGATTTCAATAACACATACTTATATTGTTCAAAGAATTTATTCAACGCATGAATATTTTTAATGGTTCATACATACGATAAAAATGTGATTTTTTTTGTTCAAAGAATTTATTCAACACATCAACATTTTTAGTGGTTCATACATATAATAAAAATTTGATTTTCATTGTTCAAAGAATTTATTCAACACATGAATATTTTTAGTGGTTCATACATAATAAAAATGTGATTTTTATTATCTAAGCAATTTATTTCTATCATGAATAAATTATCACACATGAATATACTTGAACATATGAAAATAATTCAAACACATGAATATTTCTGAAAATTTCGGCAGCATAACGACAGGGTAATTAAAACAGGCACCGTCCCGATGTACGACTCATCGCGCTACCTAAAAGCCTCGCAGCTTTTGACAAGGGGGATTTCAATAATCTATTTCGTACGCAGACGATTTTTTTTTCTATAAACTAATCCTATTTGGTTTCAACAGAAATCAACCATTAACCACAATCCTACTTGCTCCATACAAAGTCATTCCATTCCAATAATTTCCACAACACAATTCATTTTCAAGCCCCATCTACAACCCAACAATTTCACTACCATCGCTTTTAACTAGCTATATCCAACAACATGTACACCAATCTCATATCCAATAATTACATACGCACAAAATAATGGTTCATTAACACATACATTAACACAAAATCAAACATCACACCGATAAACAACTAAATCAACAATTTAGGGTTCCAATCATTACTAAATCAACTACATTAATTCAACAACCATTGTATAATCAACTAACACATACATTTATATCATTATTAAACAAATAATTCATGAAATTAGGTTAGAATTCATACCTTGGAGAGAGAGAAATTGGTTCGGAAGAATGGAGAGGGCTTGAGAAGGCCGGAGGGTGAAGGAGACAGGTGGAGGCCTCAGATCGGCGGCGGCGGGTGTAGGCTGGCGACGGTGGCGGGGGTGACGGGGTCTGGGAGGGTTTTGATCATGGGTTTTGATTTGGGGGGGGGGGCAAGCTCGTGAATGTTATTTCTTCCTTAGCCTCGCGGTTATATTCATTTTGGGTGACGGCTGGTGATGGCTAGCGAGGGCCGCTTTTTTTAGCCGTCGCCAGCCGTCGCTATGGTCCGTAACTAATTTGAGCATTTCTTGTAGTGGCAAGGTTTCATCTAGAACGAATGCAAGAAGTAGTAGCGTGATTTGAGTTCGGTTTTGGACTCATGGAGATTAACCGTATATATGTCCGTGCAAAAAATATTTGATGGATTAATCTGTGACAAAAGAATTCGAACCTCTACTGTGTAAACCATTCCGAATTAAGACTGACAGAACTGGATAGTCAGGAAGTTGGTAAATGATGCTGGGGCTCTCACGTCTTTTAAGATGGAGGAAGTTGGGAGAAAAACACAATGGTAAGTACGTGGAGGTAAAGGAAGGAGCATATATAGTGGGATGAGTATACCTGAGACAGTGCAGGCATTTGAAAGGGAGTTTGGGGTGCACCCATATTAAGTATGCTATGATGAGATTGGAGAC
This sequence comes from Allium sativum, assembly GCA_030737875.1. Classification (NCBI taxonomy): domain Eukaryota; kingdom Viridiplantae; phylum Streptophyta; class Magnoliopsida; order Asparagales; family Amaryllidaceae; genus Allium; species Allium sativum. Next base: position 799,777,659 of record CM060922.1, read on the forward strand.
ATACGCAACCAGTCTTTCTCATATGAGATTGGTACATACTACTGCCATGAATCGGAAATGAGTATGTAGTGTGTGGAGGAGTGGAGCTCCTTACAGCAAGGCGCATAAGGTGGCAAGTTTTGTGGAATTAAGTCGGAGATAAAAATGGTTCAACTGCAAAAGGTGGAGGTGGAAATCAGGAGGTGTTCGTTGGTTGGATACAGAGGAATAGAGAAGTTTAGGTACAGGGGATTATTTTTGGAACTACAGGGGCAATTTGGAATATAAAGAAGAAGAAAACCGTGCATGAGCCCAAAACCCTTCAAGCTTGCATAATTGGGCTCATTTGCCTTAAAAAATTATTTTGCAAGCAGGCTTGTAAATCCCACGCTGGACACTGATGCCTCTTATAACTTTGCACAAAGGACCATATCTTTTTATAGAGCAAAACATGCTTTATCCACCCATTCACAGCTGATGTTGGACTGATATCACCAAAGTTTCTTCCGCACTACTTGAAAATTACATTTTGCTTGTTGCAGCCTTGCAGTATTATATAACTCACATTATATTTCCATTCTATAACCATCAATATTTATAATTTTCCAATTTTTTGTACAATATTATTTATAATTATGTAGAAATCATTAGAAGAAAAACATGCACGTCTCTGACGGTTCAACCGGTTGGACCTTCAAAACCTTAATACGTCATGGTTCGATCGACGGTTTGGTCCTGATAACATTGGTCTGAAGATACACTTAAAGAAAGGCAATGGGCCGACATTTTTATTTCAATGGCATTTGCAGAAGTGGGTTTCGTGAGGCGTGGATTCTGTGTTCCAGTGAGAAAAGGATATGTGAAGGATGAAGCACGTTGCAGCACCTATAGCGTATACGGGTTGAAAATGATTAGCGTGGGCTGGGTTATGGAAAACCCAATTAAATTAAAAATAAAATGAAAATAAATATATGGAGAAAGGCCAAAACGGTTTGAACGTGGATTAGAAATAAACTGGGAGGGAGCTGCGTTTATTCAATTTGGAAATAGGACGCTAAAGGGATGAAGGCAACCGAGTGGATTGGAACTAGTTCGAAACCATTAGAAGCTCAATGGAAATTATAACGTCTGATCCAGTATACCGACGTACATCGTTATTTAATGGTTAATTCGCAAAGGTGAGTAAATTCACTAACTCTGTTTTATTTTAAAAACATTATATTTTAAATAATGGTTGATTGCTGTGTGTGATGGTTGTTTGGATGATTTACTTGGTTGAAATAATATACACCGGCAAACATATACACCATTGATTGAATACTGATGCTGTTTACCATTATACCGATATGAAATTGGTGTTATTTGTGTCAACTAATGTCTGTGGATGCAGGTAAACAAGTTGGAGGGATCCAACTGGATTCCTCAACAATTATATTATTGTTTTTCGTATATTCCATTATATGATGGGGTAAATAATCTGTTATTGATTTATTGTTTGTGTGGGATGTTGAATTATACTGGGCCTGGGATAACTGGTATTTTAATACCATAAAATAGATGGAAATTGATTCGAGTTTTAAAAAGGAAATAATCTAGTATTTAAATAAGAGTTGAATTTAAATTGGAAATATATATATATATTAAGTTGTTTTAAATATATTAAATCAAGTTGTTTAATTTATAAACAATGGTTGGAAATAAAGTAGAATATTTATTATTAAATAATTTAGAAATATAAGAGTAGACTTGTAAGGGGAAACGTGAATTCGTTTCAAAGAAACGTTGGGAAAATTGTCGATGTTCAAAAGAGCAAATAGAATGGAGATGAATCCATAAGGGTTATAATTGGAATTCAGCTTTGTCAAATTACAAATATATAATCTATTCCTAGAAATAGTCTATATTTGACAAGATAGTTAATAGTGGGTTTGAATCCATAATTCATGATCGAATAAGTAATCGAGTTTTAGGTATAAACTAGACTTTTGAACTCAGAAGAAGTTGACTTGTAAACTGAGTTAATGAAGTAAAGTTGGATAATAAATTTAGAAGATAACTTGATAGATGAAACTTCAACCTGTAATGATAATTATTTATAAAACCAAGTTGGAATTGATTTAACGAGGACATATTTCTATGGGGGAAAAATATTCATGTTTAAAATAAATAATGTTTTGCAGATTAAAATGGTTATAGTGGGAATTGAAAATAATTCCAATATAGAAAATGTATATTTTCAAAAGTGTGGGAAATAACAAATGTAAAAGAAGGTGGAAATGTTTTAGATGTTAATAACATATATTTTGAAATAGGGGGGAAAAAGTTAAAATATATAGAAATGTTTTTCCAAGAAGTGTAAGGCTAAAACGGTTTTGGGAGACTATCTGGGAAGATATGAGAAACTGGAAAATTAATGTTAAATAAAAAGGGCCAATGATTGTGTGATGTTTAGTTGTACATTTGAATGAATGTTTGTTTTTACTTCGATAGTTAAATAACCGACTATCGAAATGTTTTGACCATTGTTGTCAATACGGAGAGACCGGTTGGATGTATTATCCGAAAACCACTCCGTATAGGCATAAGCGCTGTGAATTAGATTATGCTGAAGATAATTGAAGATAGAGTGAAATGCAAAGGTCGTTTTATTCTAGAATGGTGTTTCTGTTTGTCCAGTCTCAGGACAACTTGTATGGACGAGTGTCTGACAGAGTATACCTAACAAATCACATACAGTTGATCTCTTAAAGGTATTACGTCTGGTGGTGGAGGAATTCATTCCTCTTAGCTTTTTATACCCGTGATATTTTTGGAAATCGATAAGTGAATTGACGGGTTTGACGATGTGACATTCAAAGTGAATGGTGATCAGATGTTCTGAAGATAGACGTAGCCTCTAGCCTCATAACCAGGAAGTAACAAAAGTTGGGCTACGCAGCATAGCTAGTTAGGTCATCCCCAAGCAGGGTGTATTGTCGCCGATTTAGAGAAAATTCATATTTGTCTTCTTTTCAATTCTGTATCTTTAGAATTACGGTTGGATGGCCAACAACCGTGGATGGCAATATATTCGCTACACTCAAGCTAAATGAGTGGGCGGTCATGTGTGGCCGGGTTGCAAGACGTTCTTGTTGAACGCCAGTGTATACCCTCTAGAGTACACTGATCGGAAGGTGCTCTCATACCTTGTCTGTTGGAATCCAATCTCCAATAAGCGCCCTGCGGTTTATGATTTTATACTATATATATGTGGAGCATGAGATGCAAGTGTTCTGCTATTTGGATATTTATTTGATTAGACATTATTATAATATTACTGGATTTTGATATCAAAATGGTTTGGGTTATAGTAAGGTAAAAGCCGTCCATGTTTATGTGTGGGCTGGTCTTACTATTATCCTTTTGTTTCAAAAGGAATTTCATAGTTAAACAGTATGGTTGGAATTTGCTCACACCAGTCTCATGACTAACCCAAAGTTTATCTGTTTGTGTTTTCCCTAAACTCTTGGGTTTTATACGGGCAGTCAAGTGTTTCAGGCTTTACAGATACACTTGGAGGAGCTAAAAGCAGAAGGCTTCACCGTTAGTATTTAGAGATTATTTCCGCTGTGATATGATGTATTGTACTCTGATAATGGTATGTATATACAATACAGTTTTGTATTTCAAAATTATGTTATATAATACATTTTATTCGTTCTGTTGTGAGTTTCGTGTTTACTCTGATTCTGTTCAGTTGTGATCTTCTTCTTCTTCTATTATATTAGTTCGATCTTTCCTATCTCATCCACTAACTTCTTTCTATTAAAGACCTACATTTTCATGCACTTTGAGTTGAATGTATAGAATATTAGTCAGCTCAAATTGGTACGGATTTTCGGGCCTCTACATTCATAAATTGCTAAACTTAATTGTTAGATCAAAATTTGGACCTAACACCCAAATTGTTCTGAAGCTTATAGAGTTTCAACTGAAGAATGAGAAAAAAAGGAAATAACACACAGAATTTATAGTGGTTCGGTGTTAACGAGCCTACGTCCACTTTATATATTATTGATTATACTTTGAAAGCTAATACAATCAAGGATTTCTCTCAGTATTTCAGTAGTTTGACAACAATGGCGGATTCAGTACTCAATATTGCCAAAAAGCTCCCAAAAAATGCCAAGCTCCGGGCTATTTATAGCTGATTTTGTCAGGCGGGTCGTGGTTACACGTGGCACGAATCCCGAGAACATCGGATCGCATCGCCACCGTTGAGGAAATAGTCAAATTAGCCGTTGTGGACAGGTGTCGCGATCTGCTTGAAAATCGGATCGTGCAGATGGGGAGAATTGGTCCAAATGACGGTTAGGGACACGTGTCGCCAGATCCGTGCATCTCGGATCGTTGAAGACTAGCTCACGCTTGAACGGGTCAGAGGGTTCGCCACGCATCTGGGGATCGGATCGATCAATACTGGGCAAAAACATATGCATGGATCGGATCGCATAGAGGTGTCGTTTCGCTGATGAAATATGGGCAATCCGTCGAGACGTGATCTGATGGTGGGCGAGTCGATAGCGTGCGATCCGTTCCTTCATATTCTTAGAGAACGTGGTTTCATGCTTTCTTCTCATGAATGATCCTGGGTGGCTTGGTCAAAAAGCGAGCCAACATTTTGCCCCCTCGAAGTATGTTTTATCGATGATGGAACATGCTTCGAAGCCATAAAATCGTCCCTTCACATCGAGTCGCGAAATAGTGAACAATTCCTTTTCTGGGATTTTTCAGAGCCTTCATTGCTGAATTTATTGACTCGTATCGCACATTCGAGTCGTGGTCCTTTATCAAGACATTCAAACCGTTCGTCTCGTTCTTTTGTATGTACTTGGGCTTTGGAACGAAACTGGCTCCTCCTCGAGTCGTGGTGGGCTTTCGGTTCGCGGCCCACCTATTTTCGTGGATCGAATAGGACAAATAATGGGAGACAAACGGTCGCCCTTTTGCCTATATAAGCCGACCCCCCTCTTCACTTTCTTCCTTCTTTTTTCTGCCATTTCGTTTCGCCTGTACTGTTGAGGAACGAACCCTAGTATTTCAATCCTTCAAAAATCCGATCACTTTCCCAACTTTTAGAAAGGTAATTCCACCGAGAGCATTCTTATTCGTAAACGCTGTTGTTTCACGAACTTTTTCAAATAATTCGAGGAAAATCGATGGAAATTTGCGATCCTCTGGGGAATCCATGGAGACGCCATGGTTGATGGGCGTAGGGGTCGGAGTTCAAGGATGGGAAGGAGAGGAGGAAGACGAAGGAGGAAGGAGAAGAGGGAAGGCCGGTTCGGATCGTGGACAAGGAGAGGAATAGAAGAGGATGAAGGCGAGTGGCGAAACGGAAGATCGTGGTGGCAGCAAAGGCGCGTATCGTGGGGGTTGCAACGATTCGTGAAGGAGCGATCCCTTTGTCCTGCGATTCGATGGGGGGCGACCCCTCTGCCTTGCGATCCGAAAGGGGGCGATCCCTCTGCCTTGCGATCCGAAAGGGGGCGATCCCTCTGCCTTGCGATCCGACTCATAGTTGACGATGCGAAGAAATTTCAAACTTTAATCGACACTTTGTCACCATAAAATTCTGAACAGTTAGGCTAGGGCCCTGATGTTGAACTTTCTGGACTAAATGACTACATAATTCGGCTGCATATGACGACTAATGTAACACCCCGAAAATTCTATAACTGTGAAATTCACAAATTAAAGTATAATTAATTTCAAATCAAAGAACTAAGGGAAACGGGATACGCCATTGCGTTCGTCTCGGAAAAATACGCGAAATAGAGTCCGATTTTTCGAAAAACGGAGTCCGTATGAAGAAGATATGGCCTTCGGAAGTTTGAGAATCAAGTTTAAAATTCAAACAGAATAAAATAAAGTTTAAATTCGAAAATGGGGCCCAATGGGCCAGGGCGGAAAAACACCCGCCTGACCCACCAAGTCGACTGGGCTGTCGACCTGGTCTAACCAGGTCGACAGGCCTGTCGACAGGGCTGTCGACAGGGGTGTCGACCTGGTCCAGACCCAGGTCGAGCCCAGTCTAACCCGGCTGGCCTATTCTCTATGTGGTCGATTTTCTGTGGTCTGCTTTGTCACTAGGGCTAGTGTAACACCCCGAAAATTCTATAACTGTGAAATTCATGAATTAAAGTATAATCAAATTCAAATCAAAGAACTAAGGGAAACGGGATACGCCATTGCGTTCGTCTCGGAAAAATACGCGAAATAGAGTCCGAGTTTTCGAAAAACGGAATCCGTATGAAGAAGATATGGCCTTCGGAAGTTTTGAATTAAATTTAAAATTCAAACAGAATAAAATAATAATTTGAAATGGGGCCCAATGGGCCAGGCGGATAAAACACCCGCCTAGCCACCCAGGTCGACTGGGCTGTCGACCTGGGCTACCCATGTCGACAGGGCTGTCGACAGGGGTGTCGACCTGGTCGAGCCCAGTCAACCTGGCTGGCCAGGTCTGTGTTTGGTCGAATTTCTGTGGTCTGCTTTGTCATTAGGGCTAGGTGGCGGGTTTTTATTGGTCTCTCTTCCTAATGAATGGCTATGATCTAACCTAGCAACATCAAGGGTCCTAATCAATTCCTAACCTCTATATAAACAACCCTAGACTAAACCCTAATCTATTCATTCAAAATAAGATTATAGCCGCCATGTTGCTGAGAAACGACAAAGAGTAGCCGCCGACTAAAGAGAGAGTTAGGAAGAAAGTTCTAAGCCTAAAGCAATTCAAAGCAACCTAAAGCTAATCAATTCAACAAAGGAATCATATCTCTTAATAAGAGAATTCGCCGCAACCATTGTAAGTAGAGTATTACTTTGGTATCAATAAACAACTGTGTTGATGTGTATGCTTGAATTGTGGCAATGGAAGTAATTCATATTTGTGCAAAATTATGTTATTCATTATAAAGAACTACATGCGGTAGTTCTATGCAAATATACGTTTGGAATATTGCGCAAATTGTGTAATCTATGTTGAAGCTACATGTATGTAGTTAATTGAAATTCATGCAAGTTTGGGGCTTTGTTATTATGTTGTCATGATGTATATTTTGTGCATAAATCGTTTTGCAAGCAATTGAGACAAGTTTGGTTGTTATAGTTCATATGAATCTATGTTGGAATTTTGACACCATAATCCATGTATTAAGACATGCTTTTGCAAACTTATGAATATGGCTAGGCTATGAATGATATTTGGCATAATTGGGATTCATCTTGTTTGAAAGAATTATATGACGACATATGTGAGACATGGCTAGGTTAGACTCAAAAATCCCTTTTTGCAAGTTTAAAGCAAACACCATGTTTAGGAATATTTGTGCATAAGTATGTTTATACCATCGTTATGTGATTAGGCTTAAATCATGATTAGGTTGAACTATGCTTTTGTGTTAGTAACAAAGTATCCCCTTTGTAAACATGTAGAAACCTTATGAACATGACTTGTTTGTGTTTATGCCATGCTTATGTTTGACATTATGCTATGCCTATGCTAGGAATATTTATGACATGCTTATGTTTGACATTATGCTATGCCTATGCTAGGAATATTGATGACATGCTTATGTTTGACATTATGCCCAAATAAGAATATAGGTTCATGTTGTAGTTAAACCTATGCAAGTTCACGTGCTTTGATTCATGTCACCTATGTTACCACTATGCAAGTACACCAATTTCTATTATGTATTTTCCAACGTCATATGCAAGTTCATGCGCTCACTTTCCCCTCTTTGTGTATACGCCATAAGCCTCCCCTTTTCGCATGGCTAAATTGGGCTTTAAAAGGCTAAGCCCAATATATATGAACGAACGTGTAAAACGGGGGAAAATAACGTTGGGTTAAAATTAATTAATGAATGAAAATATGAAATAGAAGGGCCCAAAGTCAAGTATGGGTTGGGCCCATGGTTGGTGTGACCTTTACACCATTAACATAATAATGGGCCGCAAATATTTACATATAAGAAATAAAGAAGAATGACAAAATATGTAAATGTAGAAAAGACGATGTGTTTAACCCGAGGTTGGATTGAGTTGTGATGTAAACCTGCCCGGATCCGCCCGGCTGTCCAGTAATCACAACAATACCTATCCAATGTGGGAGGTTAAACATGGAGCCCAGCAAGGACCCGAGGTTAGACTGAGTTATGGCGTAAGACTGCCCGGAACCAACCGGCAACAGGCAGCCACAACAATACCTGTCTAATGTGAGAGGTCAGGGCCTTAATAAGACAATTAAGGCTGAGTCAGGATTGTTAGGATTAAGTGAACTAAAGACTTAATCAAAATGGAACATGCTAAACTAAACGGACTGGTGGGGGTTAGGTTAGAAAACACTTAACCAACTTAGCATGTTGGCTAGAGATAGAAAACCTAGTAACGGGGGACCCTTTTCAGCAGTAACCCTAGAAGGTGTATCAGGATACCCTGAAACTAGGCAGGGTGGGGCACGATTACTGGGCTGATTGTAAGAGGTCAAATCGACGGCGGTGGTGTAGCAGTGTAGGTTCTAACGGAGTGCGGGCGTGCACACACTCCGGAGCAGAAAAATAAGGCACTGGACACCAGTAGCATACCTGTGCACTCTAAGGTTGTGTCGGGTTGCCACTATGGGACTTGATACACCCCATGGTGGGACCAGCATAGGTAACTACAGACATCGGGGGCCGTAAGACACATGTAACTATGCGAGTAGGAGCCGATCATCGTAGAATGGATCACATCACCCTGATTTTGGGGTGCAAATTGGGAACTAGTTTATATGGGTTCAGAGATTAACATGGGGTACGATAGTATATTCGACCCTAGAAAACTTAACCAAGTTTATAATGTTGCCCACTTCCTGTTTTACTTATCATACCCAGTTCTTTATTCATAGACAAAGTAGTACTAGACTTACTCAGGCTTTATGTCTGACTCTATTTTTCTTTCGTCTTCTTTCTTCCGTTCCCCCCCCCCCCAGGTCCTCAGGGAGGGAACACAGCAGCTTGACCAGCCTCAACATCCAGCTTGAAGAAGAGAAATGTATTGCTTGGACTTTCTTGTGTTGAACTATGGCTTTGGACAATCCACTATGGGGCTTTTGCAGTTTATCTATGTTTTATTTATGCTTCTTTAAAAATGATGTACTCAAGACAGATTATGAAAATGTTTTGTTATGTTTTTGGGAAGGATGTAAGACAATTATGGTGATGTTTTGTAACACGTATTTGACTTTATGAAATAAAGTTTGTTGTTCTTCCGCTGTTTACAAATATGTGTTCTTATATCTGTCTTGTATATCTGTGACTTGTACTTATAAACCTCCACCAAAATTAGGGCATTCCCTTTGAGAGTGACCCTAACAGAGGTGGGGTGTTTCACTTGGTATCAGAGCATAGGTTTACCAGATAAGATAAAAAGTTTTGAAAAATTATTTTTCAAAAAGGAAATTTAAAGAAGCATTTTTAAAAAGAAAAATATTATTTTATTCTAAAAAGGCAAAGTCCACTCCCCAAAGCCATAGGTATTATCTCTTATCCTTCGTTTTGAATCTATCCTTTTTTGTTTCAGCATGTCCCAAGAACTTAACTTGCCTGAAGGGGTACCCATACCTGGTTGGTTTAGACGTTTCTTAGAAGCAAGGGCCACTCAGCCAGGTCCTACCGTTCCTCCTCCTCCAGCTGAAGGGAATCATCCAGCCGCAGGGGCACCTTTTCCTCCACCTCCTCCTCGGGGAAACACATTCGCTAAGATATGTAAAGATTTTAAAGCTATGGGAGGAAGGGATTTCCATGGAACTGAGTCCTTCGTAGCAGCTAGGAATTGGCTAAAAGAAACGGAGGACCTATTCATCATCTTTGAGGTAGAAGATAGACAAAAGGTACAACTAGCGGTGTGGCTTTTGAAGGGCGAGGCTTCCTACTGGTGGGAAGTCACCAATGCTGAAAGACCAGTGGATTCGGTAGGGGCAGCACAAAGCGAAGACCCTCAGCTTGTGGAAATAATTGATAGGCTAATTAGGGGTGAGACTTCAAGTCACCTCAACAGATACTCCATTGACGATAAGGGTTTGCTAAGGCGAGACGAAAGACTATGCATCCCACAGACAAAAGATTTAATAAAGAAGGTTCTCGAGGAAGCACATCACTCCAAGATGACGATACACCCAGGCGGGGATAAGATGTACAAAGACATAAAAAGGACTTTCTTTTGGAACGGCATGAAAAAGGACGTGGCAGAGTTCGTTTCTAAGTGTATGGTGTGCCAACAGGTTAAAGCGGAACAGAAAAAGCCTGGCGGACTGCTACATCCTTTGGAGGTCCCGCAGTGGAAGTGGGATAGCATCTCAATGGACTTCATCGATGGGCTGCCTAGGTCTAGGAGAGGCAACACTAGTATTTGGGTAATAGTGGATAGGCTTACTAAAAGCGCCCACTTTTTACCTGTCAAAAGTAAGAGAACTGCCTCATCCCTAGCATCACTTTACCTCAAGGAAATCGTGCGACTCCATGGAATACCATCTAGCATCGTTAGTGACCGAGACCCCATCTTCACCAGCGAGTTTTGGCGGAGTCTGCAAGAAGCAGTAGGAACGCAGTTATGCTTGAGCACGGCCTATCATCCCCAAACTGACGGCCAAACGGAGAGAGTGAACAGAGTTTTGGAAGACCTCTTAAGGCTATGCGTCCTTGACTTCGGGGGGACATGGGAAGACCACCTTCCTTTGGTGGAATTTGCCTACAACAACAGCTATCAAGCAACCATCGGAATGGCGCCCTTCGAAGCTTTATACGGAAGACCGTGCCGATCGCCCACTTGTTGGTGGGAGTCCACGGATAAGCTTATACTTGGACCAGACATGATCCGAGAGACCTCAGAGAAAGTAGACTTAATACGAAGAAGGATGAAGACGGCCCAAGACAGACAAAAGTCCTACGCCGACAAGAGGAGGACCGACCTTGAATTCGAGGTTGGAGACAGAGTTTTTCTCAAGGTATCACCGCTAAGAAACGTTGTTCGTTTTGGAACCACAGGAAAGCTAGCGCCAAGATTCGTAGGGCCATTCCCTATTATTGAGAAGATTGGGAAAATGGCCTATAGATTAGAGTTACCCGAGAAGTTGGCTGGAGTTCATAACGTTTTTCACGTTTAACATCTCCGAAAATGTCTGCATGAGTCAGCTGAAGTGGTAGAGCCAAATGTCCTAGAAGAGGCCGAAGTGGAACGCGAAGCAACCATAAGGAGAGTTCCAACCCGCATCTTAGGAACGGAAGTGAAGAAGCTACGCAACCGCGAAGTCAAGCTCGTCAAAGTTCAGTGGAGCGACACCGAGGGAGACGCGACTTGGGAAACTGAAGCTAGAATACGCACTGCCTACCCTTTTCTGTTCGAGGGTACATCCTTGATCTTTCTTTTTCCTTAAGTTGCGCTTTTATCTATCTTTTTAGGTATATTTCCTCGACCGTATCTTTTAGGTAGAAACCCTTTGGATGGAAACATGTAATTGAAACATGTTATGGATGATGGTTGCAAGTGGTTGCAAGTGATTGCTAGTGGTTGCTCGTGGTTGCATATACACACACAATCTAGGTTTTAGATCGGCTCAGTCACTTCATATTGCATATGCATATATGTTTGTATTCGTATGTGGTTGAACTATAATGTGTTGTCATGTGGATGTTGCATTTGCATTGAATGATTGTGCACTCATGTAGAATCATGAATAGGAAAATTTGCATACATAATGGATTCATGGCACTTACATAATTCGCATTAAGGAGGTCAACTGAATCAGTAGACCGCCTGATTTTGCATTAGATAAGTACATATACACACACACTTTGCATATGATCATGAAGCATTAGAAGTCTTTTAAGGACAATGGATGCTCGTGTTTGATGGATGAGTAGATGGATTATTGGATGTTAGGATTTACATTCCTCCTAACTTGAAGATTTCGGGGACGAAATCCTTTTAAGTGGGGGAGAATGTAACACCCCGAAAATTCTATAACTGTGAAATTCATGAATTAAAGTATAATCAAATTCAAATCAAAGAACTAAGGGAAACGGGATACGCCATTGCGTTCGTCTCGGAAAAATACGCGAAATAGAGTCCGAGTTTTCGAAAAACGGAATCCGTATGAAGAAGATATGGCCTTCGGGAGTTTTGAATTAAATTTAAAATTCAAACAGAATAAAATAATAATTTGAAATGGGGCCCAATGGGCCAGGCGGATAAAACACCCGCCTAGCCACCCAGGTCGACTGGGCTGTCGACCTGGGCTACCCATGTCGACAGGGCTGTCGACAGCCCTGTCGACAGGGGTGTCGACCTGGTCGAGCCCAGTCAACCTGGCTGGCCAGGTCTGTGTTTGGTCGAATTTCTGTGGTCTGCTTTGTCATTAGGGCTAGGTGGCGGGTTTTTATTGGTCTCTCTTCCTAATGAATGGCTATGATCTAACCTAGCAACATCAAGGGTCCTAATCAATTCCTAACCTCTATATAAACAACCCTAGACTAAACCCTAATCTATTCATTCAAAATAAGATTATAGCCGCCATGTTGCTGAGAAACGACAAAGAGTAGCCGCCGACTAAAGAGAGAGTTAGGAAGAAAGTTCTAAGCCTAAAGCAATTCAAAGCAACCTAAAGCTAATCAATTCAACAAAGGAATCATATCTCTTAATAAGAGAATTCGCCGCAACCATTGTAAGTAGAGTATTACTTTGGTATCAATAAACAACTGTGTTGATGTGTATGCTTGAATTGTGGCAATGGAAGTAATTCATATTTGTGCAAAATTATGTTATTCATTATAAAGAACTACATGCGGTAGTTCTATGCAAATATACGTTTGGAATATTGCGCAAATTGTGTAATCTATGTTGAAGCTACATGTATGTAGTTAATTGAAATTCATGCAAGTTTGGGGCTTTGTTATTATGTTGTCATGATGTATATTTTGTGCATAAATCGTTTTGCAAGCAATTGAGACAAGTTTGGTTGTTATAGTTCATATGAATCTATGTTGGAATTTTGACACCATAATCCATGTATTAAGACATGCTTTTGCAAACTTATGAATATGGCTAGGCTATGAATGATATTTGGCATAATTGGGATTCATCTTGTTTGAAAGAATTATATGACGACATATGTGAGACATGGCTAGGTTAGACTCAAAAATCCCTTTTTGCAAGTTTAAAGCAAACACCATGTTTAGGAATATTTGTGCATAAGTATGTTTATACCATCGTTATGTGATTAGGCTTAAATCATGATTAGGTTGAACTATGCTTTTGTGTTAGTAACAAAGTATCCCCTTTGTAAACATGTAGAAACCTTATGAACATGACTTGTTTGTGTTTATGCCATGCTTATGTTTGACATTATGCTATGCCTATGCTAGGAATATTTATGACATGCTTATGTTTGACATTATGCTATGCCTATGCTAGGAATATTGATGACATGCTTATGTTTGACATTATGCCCAAATAAGAATATAGGTTCATGTTGTAGTTAAACCTATGCAAGTTCACGTGCTTTGATTCATGTCACCTATGTTACCACTATGCAAGTACACCAATTTCTATTATGTATTTTCCAACGTCATATGCAAGTTCATGCGCTCACTTTCCCCTCTTTGTGTATACGCCATAAGCCTCCCCTTTTCGCATGGCTAAATTGGGCTTTAAAAGGCTAAGCCCAATATATATGAACGAACGTGTAAAACGGGGGAAAATAACGTTGGGTTAAAATTAATTAATGAATGAAAATATGAAATAGAAGGGCCCAAAGTCAAGTATGGGTTGGGCCCATGGTTGGTGTGACCTTTACACCATTAACATAATAATGGGCCGCAAATATTTACATATAAGAAATAAAGAAGAATGACAAAATATGTAAATGTAGAAAAGACGATGTGTTTAACCCGAGGTTGGATTGAGTTGTGATGTAAACCTGCCCGGAACCGCCCGGCTGTCCAGTAATCACAACAATACCTATCCAATGTGGGAGGTTAAACATGGAGCCCAGCAAGGACCCGAGGTTAGACTGAGTTGTGGCGTAAGACTGCCCGGAACCAACCGGCAACAGGCAGCCACAACAATACCTGTCTAATGTGAGAGGTCAGGGCCTTAATAAGACAATTAAGGCTGAGTCAGGATTGTTAGGATTAAGTGAACTAAAGACTTAATCAAAATGGAACATGCTAAACTAAACGGACTGGTGGGGGTTAGGTTAGAAAACACTTAACCAACTTAGCATGTTGGCTAGAGATAGAAAACCTAGTAACGGGGGACCCTTTTCAGCAGTAACCCTAGAAGGTGTATCAGGATACCCTGAAACTAGGCAGGGTGGGGCACGATTACTGGGCTGATTGTAAGAGGTCAAATCGACGGCGGTGGTGTAGCAGTGTAGGTTCTAACGGAGTGCGGGCGTGCACACACTCCGGAGCAGAAAAATAAGGCACTGGACACCAGTAGCATACCTGTGCACTCTAAGGTTGTGTCGGGTTGCCACTATGGGACACGATACACCCCATGGTGGGACCAACATAGGTAACTACAGACATCGGGGGCCGTAAGACACATGTAACTATGCGAGTAGGAGCCGATCATCGTAGAATGGATCACATCACCCTGATTTTGGGGTGCAAATTGGGAACTAGTTTATATGGGTTCAGAGATTAACATGGGGTACGATAGTATATTCGACCCTAGAAAACTTAACCAAGTTTATAATGTTGCCCACTTCCTGTTTTACTTATCATACCCAGTTCTTTATTCATAGACAAAGTAGTACTAGACTTACTCAGGCTTTATGTCTGACTCTATTTTTCTTTCGTCTTCTTTCTTCCGTTTCCCCCCCCCCAGGTCCTCAGGGAGGGAACACAGCAGCTTGACCAGCCTCAACATCCAGCTTGAAGAAGAGAAATGTATTGCTTGGACTTTCTTGTGTTGAACTATGGCTTTGGACAATCCACTATGGGGCTTTTGCAGTTTATCTATGTTTTATTTATGCTTCTTTAAAAATGATGTACTCAAGACAGATTATGAAAATGTTTTGTTATGTTTTTGGGAAGGATGTAAGACAATTATGGTGATGTTTTGTAACACGTATTTGACTTTATGAAATAAAGTTTGTTGTTCTTCCGCTGTTTACAAATATGTGTTCTTATATCTGTCTTGTATATCTGTGACTTGTACTTATAAACCTCCACCAAAATTAGGGCATTCCCTTTGAGAGTGACCCTAACAGAGGTGGGGTGTTTCAGCTAGGTGGCAAGTTTTAATTGGTCTCTCCTTAGGATGAATGGCTACGATCAATCCAAGCAACATCAATGGTCCTAATCAGTTCCTAACCTCTATATAAACAACCCTAGACTAAACCCTAATCTATTCATTCAAAAATAAGAACATAGCCGCCATGTTGCTGAGGAACGACTAGGAGTAGCCACCAAATTGGAGAGAGGATTAGGAGGAAGATTCTAAAGCTTAAAGCAACCTAAACAAATCAATTCAACAAAGGAATTTGCGTCTTCAATCCCTAAATTAGAGAATTCATCACACCATTGTAAGTAGAGTATTACTTTGGTATGAACAAATGATTGTGTAGATATGTATACTTGATTTGTGGCGATAAAGTAATTCATATTTGTGCGTTGGAATATTGTATACGTTTGGATATTCTTGAATTATGTTGTTCATTATGAAAAACTACATGCGGTAGTTTTATGCAAGTATGACGTTTGGATATTCGCAAATTATGTAATCCATGTTGAAGCTACATGTATGTAGTTGATTTAAATTCATGCAAGTTTGGGGTTTGCTTCTATGCCACCATGATGTATATTTTTGTGCATAAATCATTTTGTAAGTAATTGGAACAAGTTTGGTTATTATCCATATGAAATTATGTTGAGAATTTGGCATCATGTATTAAGCCATGCTTTTGTACTAGAAAACCTATTTGCAAATTTATGAATATGGCTAGGCTATGAATGATATTTGGCATAATTGAAAACCATGATTAAGTCTATCTTGTTTACAAGAATTATATGATGACATATGTGAGACATGGCTAGGTTAGACTCAAAAATCCCTTTTTGCAAGTTTAAAGCAAACACCATGTTTAGGAATATTTATGCATAAGTATATTTATACCATCGTTATGTGATTAGACTTAAATCATGATTAAGTTGAACTATGCTTTTGTGTTAGTAACAAAGTATCCCCTTTGTAAACATGTAGAAACCTTATGAACATGACTTGTTTATGTTTGACATTATGCCTAAATGAGAACATAGGTCTATGTTGTAGTTAAGACTATGTGACACCTAATTTAGATTCTTATCTTAAGTTTACATGGTTTGATTCATGTCATGACCAAAGTATATATGCAAGTACACCAGTTTCTATTTTGTATTTCCAACGTCATATTGCAAGTTCATGCGCTCACCTTCCCCTTTTTGTGTATGTAATCACGCCATAAGCCTCCCCTTTTCGCATGGCTAAGTTGGGCTTAAAAAGGTTAAGCTCAACATATAAACGAACGTATTAAACGGGGGAAAATAACGTTGGGCCAAATTAATTAATGAATGAAAATATAAAGTAGAAGGGCCCAAATTCAAGTATGGGTTGGGCCCATGATTGGTGTAACCTTTACACCATTAACTTAATAATGGGCCGCAAATATTTACATATAAGAAATAAAGAGGAATGACAAAATATGTAAATGTAGAACATACGATGTGTTTAACCCGAGGTTGGATTGAGTTGTGATGTAAACCTGCCCGGAACCGCCCGGCTGTCCAGTAGTCACAACAATACCTATCCAATGTGGGTGGTTAAACATAGAGCCCAGCAAGGACCCGAGGTTAGACTGAGTTGTGGCGTAAGACTGCCCGGAACCAACCGGCAACAGGCAGCCACAACAATACCTGTCTAATGTGAGAGGTCAGGGCCTTAATAAGACAATTAAGGC
This sequence comes from Allium sativum, assembly GCA_030737875.1. Taxonomy (NCBI): domain Eukaryota; kingdom Viridiplantae; phylum Streptophyta; class Magnoliopsida; order Asparagales; family Amaryllidaceae; genus Allium; species Allium sativum. The sequence continues at coordinate 799,794,661 of CM060922.1, forward strand.
TGAGTCAGGATTGATAGGATTAAGTGAACTAAAGACTTAATCAAAATGGAACATGCTAAACAAAACGGACTGGTGGGGGTTAGGTTAGGAAACACTTAACCAACTTAGCATGTTGGCTAGAGATAGAAAACCTAGTAACGGGGGAGCCTTTTCAGCAGTAACCCTAGAAGGTGTATCAGGATACCCTGAAACTAGGCAGGGTGGGGCACGATTACTGGGCTGATTGTAAGAGGTCAAAGCGACGGCGGTGGTGTAGCAGTGTAGGTTCTAACGGAGTGCGGGCGTGCACACACTCCGGCGCAGAAAAATAAGGCACTGGGCACCAGTAGCATACCTGTGCATTCTAAGGTTGTGTCGGGCCGCCACCACGGAACTTGATACACCCCATGGTGGGACCAGCATAGGTAACTACGACATCGGGGGCCGTAAGACACATGTAACTATGCGAGTAGGAGCCGATCATCATAGAATGGATCACATCACCCTGATTATGGGGTGCCAGTGGGAACTAGTTTATATGGGTTCAGAGATTAACATGGGGAACGATAGTATATTCGACCCTAGACAACTTAACCAAGTTTATTGTGCTTGCCCACTTCTTGTTTATACTTATCATACCCAGTTCTTTATTCATAGACAAAATAGTACTAGACTTACTCAGGCTTTATGTCTGACTCTACTTTTCTTTCGTCTTCTTTCTTCCGTTTCCCCCCCCCCCCCCCAGGTCCTCAGGGAGGGAACACAGCAGCTTGATCAGCCTTGACATCCAGCTTGAAGAAGAGAAATGTATTGCTTGGACTTTCCTGTTTTGAACTATGGCTTTGGACAATCCACTATGGGGCTTTTGCAGTTTATCTATGTTTTATTTATGCTTCTTTAAAAATAATGTACTCAAGACAGATTATGAAAGTGTTATGTTATGTTTTTGAAAAGGATGTTGTTGTAACACGTATTTGACTTTATGAAATAAAGTTTGTTGTTCTTCCGCTGTTTACAAATATGTGTTCTTATATCTGTCTTGTGTATCTGTGACTTGTACTTATAAACCTCCACCAAAATTAGGGCATTCCCTTTGAGAGTGACCCTAACGGAGGTGGGGTGTTTCACTTGGTATCAGAGCCAGGTTTACCAGATAAGATAAAAAGTTTTGAAAAATTATTTTCAAAAAGGAAATTTAAAGAAGCATTTTTAAAAGAAAAATATTATTTTATTTTAAAAAGGCAAAGTCCACTCCCCAAAGCCATAGGTACTATCTCTTATCCTTCGTTTTGAATCTATCCTTTTTTGTTTCAGCATGTCCCAAGAACTTAACTTGCCAGAAGGGGTACCAATACCTGGTTGGTTTAGACGATTCTTAGAAGCGAGGGCCACTCAGCCAGGTCCTACCGTTCCTCCTCCCCCAGCTGAAGGAAATCATCCAGCTGCAGCAGCACCTTTTCCTCCACCTCCTCCCCGGGGAAACACGTTTGCTAAGATATGTAAAGATTTTAAAGCTATGGGAGGGAGGGATTTCCATGGAACTGAGTCCTTCGTAGCAGCTAGGAATTGGTTGAAAGAAACTGAAGACCTATTCATCATCTTTGAGGTAGAGGATAGACAAAAAGTACAACTGGCGGTGTGGCTATTGAAGGGCGAGGCTTCCTACTGGTGGGAAGTCACTAATGCTGAAAGACCAGTGGTGACATGGGAGGACTTTAGGGCAAGGTTTGAGACCAAATTTCTCTCAGATGCGGAAAGAAGTTTGCAGTTGGAAAAATTCTTATTCCTTAAGCAAGGAGACAAGCCTGTTAGAGAGTATGTGAATCAGTTTGATGAGCTGGCTAGGTTTGGGATTGACCTAGTCAACACCCCGCACAAGAAGGCTCTCCGTTTCGTCAAAGGGTTAAATGAGCCATTACACAGTTTGGCCATGACCCATATACCCATGGGAGCCACGTATGAAAGATTGGTGCAAATGGCATTGCTGAATGAAGAGGATAAGGGCAAGAAGGAGACAAAGGCAGAAAGCTCTCAAGGGAAGAAAGAGGGTTTGCAGCCTAAGAAGACAGACTTTAAGAAGGGCGGAAAAGGCAACAAAGAGAAGAGGAAGTGTAATTTCTGTGGTAAAGTGGGGCACTTAGTAAAGGACTGTCGGAAGAAGAAGGCTAAGGAGAATGGTGGGTGCTTTTCGTGCGGTCAGACAGGCCACAGGGCTAAGGACTGCCCAAAGAAACGAGGACAGGGGCAGGGCGCTGGATCCACCCCAGGGGCACAGGTTCATGTGCTAGAAGCGCCACCATTGCAACAACGAGGTATAAATACTTCTGTAGAAAGTGTAGTTTATCTTTATGATCACCCCGTTCGCACTTTATTTGATTCTGGCGCATCACACTCCTTTATCTCGTCTGCTTTAGTAGAATCTCTGCACCTAAAAACTAGTATGGTAGAGGACCCCTTAATTGTTTCAAACCCAATTGGGGGCCCAGCTCATTTGTCTATGATCTGTCTGGATTTGAAAATTTCTATTCTAAGTGTAGAATTTCAATGTAGTGCCTTTGTTTTGGGCTTTTCGGGTTATGGTTTGATTTTGGGTATGGATTGGCTATCCAGTAATGGGGCCATCCTTGATTGTGAGAAAAGGGTTGTTAGGCTCCTAACCCAGCTCGGTAATACTTTGGAAATTTCTTGTAATCCCTCGTATGCGGTTATGCTTAGTTATCTTGAATCGCTAGATGCCTCTGTAGACAATTTGCAATCAGTTTGAGTGGTCCGGGAATATCCGGATGTCTTCGAAGAGGTGAAGGGCTTGCCTCCGAAGCGGGAAATAGACTTCCGTATATATCTTGTAGATAATGCAAAGCCCGTTGCGTTGCCCGTTAGACACATGGCTCCACGAGAAAGGAAAGAGCTCAGTAAACAGATTAAAGAGCTTCTAGAAAAGGGTTCATTAGGAGGAGCATTTCAGAATGGGGCGCTCCAGTGGTGTTCGCTACAAAGGCGGATGGTTCACTCCGTCTATGTGTTGACTATAGGGAGCTCAACAAGCTAACGAAAAAGAATAGGCACCCTCTCCCTAGAATTGACGATTTATTTGACCAGCTTGTAGGAGCGTCTGTTTTCTCCCAACTCGATTTAGCAACCGGTTTTCATCAGCTAAGGGTGGCTGAAGATAGCATCGATAAAACGGCGTTCAGAACCCCAGACGGCTTCTTTGAATGGCTTGTCATGCCTTTCGGTTTGACAAATGCACCTGCTTACTTCGTGGGCCTAATGAGTAGGGTATTTAGAGATTTCCTCAACAAATTCGTAGTGGTCTTCGTAGATGACATCCTTATCTTTTCAAAAAGTGAAGAGGAACATGCTCAGCACTTAAGGGCAATCATGGAAACTTTGCGAGTCCATCAGCTAAAAGCCAAATTCTCCAAATGCCACTTTTGGAGAGAAGAGGTGAGGTTCCTTGGGCACATAGTATCCAAACAAGGGTTAGCAGTGGACCCCGCTAAGGTAGTGGCGGTACAGGATTGGAAGACACCAAGGAATGCGACTGAGGTCCGAAGCTTTCTAGGACTAGCGGGTTTCTATCGAAAGTTCATAAGGGATTTTGCGAAAATCTCAGCTCCGCTCACGAAATTGACTAAGAAGAATCTAGTGTTCAATTGGGATTTGGATTGTGAGTTTGCTTTCCAACGACTGAAAAGGGCTCTCACAACAGCCCCAGTTTTGACGCTGCCAGATGGGAGCAAGATGTTCACTGTTTATACGGATGCATGTGGGACAGGGCTAGGCGCCGTCTTAATGCAAGAAGGAAGGGTAGTAACTTATGGCGGGAGGCAGTTGAAGGTGCACGAAAGGAACTACCCAACCCACGATCTTGAGTTAGCCGCCATCGTCTTTGCACTTAAGTCTTGGCGACACTATCTCCTAGGTGAGAAGTTCGAACTTTACACTGACCATAAATCGTTGAAATATCTTTTCTCGCAGAAGGATCTTAACTTGAGGCAACAAAGATGGATGGAGTTCCTTGCCTCGTACGATTTCGAAATCTCCTACACTCCGGGCAAAGGCAACGTAGTGGCAGACGCGTTGAGCCGAAAGAAATTGACCCTAAGCCCGTTGTTTGTTGAAAGACAAAGCCTAGAGTTTATAGCCAGCTTCGACTTTAGGCCTTCCTCCGATTTCGTACCGGGCTTGCTAGCATCTCTCGAAGTGCGCCCAACTTTAGTGGATTCGGTAGGGGCAGCACAACGTGAAGACCCTCAGCTTGTAGAAATAATTGATAGGCTAATTAGGGGTGAGACTTCAAGTCACCTCAACAGATACTCTATCGACGATAAGGGTTTGCTAAGACGAGACGGAAGACTATGCGTCCCACAGACAAAAGATTTAGTAAAGAAGGTTCTCGAGGAAGCACATCACTCCAAGATGACGATACATCCAGGCGGAGATAAAATGTACAAAGACATGAAAAGGACTTTCTTTTGGAACGGCATGAAAAAGGACGTGGCAGAATTCGTTTCTAAGTGCATGGTGTGCCAACAGGTTAAGGCAGAACAGAAAAAGCCTGGAGGATTGCTACATCCTTTGGAGGTCCCGCAGTGGAAGTGGGATAGCATCTCAATGGACTTCATCGATGGGCTGCCTAGGTCTAGGAGAGGCAACACTAGCATTTGGGTAATAGTGGATAGGCTTACTAAAAGCGCCCACTTTTTACCTGTCAAAAGTAAAAGAACTGCCTCATCCCTAGCATCACTTTACCTTAAGGAAATCGTTCGACTCCATGGAATACCATCTAGCATTGTTAGTGACCGAGACCCCATCTTCACCAGTGAGTTTTGGCGGAGTCTGCAAGAAGCAGTAGGAACGCAGTTATGCTTGAGCACAGCCTATCATCCTCAAACCGACGGCCAAACAGAGAGAGTGAACAGAGTCTTGGAAGACCTTTTAAGGCTATGCGTCCTTGACTTCGGAGGGACATGGGAAGACCACCTTCCTTTGGTGGAATTTGCCTACAATAATAGCTATCAAGCAACCATCGGAATGGCGCCCTTCGAAGCTTTATATGGAAGACCGTGCCGATCGCCCACTTGTTGGTGGGAGTCTACTGATAAGCTCATACTTGGACCAGATATGATCCGAGAGACCTCAGAGAAAGTAGACTTAATACGAAGAAGGATGAAGACGGCCCAAGATAGACAAAAGTCCTATGCCGACAAGAGGAGAACCGACCTTGAATTTGAGGTTGGAGACAGAGTTTTTCTCAAGGTATCCCCGCTAAGAAACGTTGTTCGTTTTGGAACCACAGGAAAGCTAGCGCCAAGATTCGTAGGGCCATTCCCTATCATCGAGAAGATTGGGAAAATGGCCTATAGATTAGAGCTACCCGAGAAGTTGGCTGGAGTCCACAACGTTTTTCACGTTTCACACCTTCGAAAATGTCTACATGAGACTGCTGAAGTGGTAGAGCCAAATATCCTCGAAGAGGCCGAAGTGGAACGCGAAGCAACCATAAGGAGAGTTCCAACCCACATCTTAGGGACGGAAGTGAAGAAGCTACGCAACCGCGAAGTCAAGCTCGTCAAAGTTCAGTGGAGCGACGCCGAGGGAGACGCGACTTGGGAAACTGAAGCTAGAATCCGCACTGCCTACCCTTTTCTGTTCGAGGGTACATCCTTGATCTTTCTTTTTCCTTAAGTTGCGCTTTTATCTATCTTTTTAGGTATATTTCCTCGACATTATCTTTTAGGTAGAATCTTTTTGGATGGAAACATGTAGTTGAAACATGTTATGTATGATGATTGCAAGTGGTTGCAAGTGATTGCTAGTGGCTGCTCGTGGTTGCATATACACACACAATCTAGGTTTTAGATCGGCTCAGTCACTTCATATTGCATATGCATATATGTTTGCATTCGTATGTGGTTGAACTTTAATGTGTTGTCATGTGGATGTTGCATTTGTATTGAATGATTGTGCACTCATGTAGAATCAAGAATAGGAAAATTTTCATACATAATGGATTCATGGCACTTACATAATTCGCATTTAGGAGGTCAACTGAATCAGTAGACCGCCTGATTTCGCATTAGATAAGTTCATGTATACACACACACTTTGCATATGATCATGAAGCATTAGAAGTCTTTTAAGGACAATGGATGCTCGTGTTTGATGGATGAGTAGATGGATGTTTGGATGTTAGGATATACATTCCTCCTAACTTGAAGATTTCGGGGACGAAATCCTTTTAAGTGGGGGAGAATGTAACACCCCGAAAATTCTATAACTGTGAAATTCACAAATTAAAGTATAATTAATTTCAAATCAAAGAACTAAGGGAAACGGGATACGCCATTGCGTTCGTCTCGGAAAAATACGCGAAATAGAGTCTGAGTTTTCGAAAAACGGAGTCCGTATGAAGAAGATATGGCCTTCGGAAGTTTGAGAATCAAGTTTAAAATTCAAACAGAATAAAATAAAGTTTAAATTCGAAAATGGGGCCCAATGGGCCAGGGCGGAAAAACACCCGCCTGACCCACCAAGTCGACTGGGCTGTCGACCTGGTCTAACCAGGTCGACAGGCCTGTCGACAGGGCTGTCGACAGGGGTGTCGACCTGGTCCAGACCCAGGTCGAGCCCAGTCTAACCCGGCTGGCCTATTCTCTATGTGGTCGATTTTCTGTGGTCTGCTTTGTCACTAGGGCTAGGTGGCAAGTTTTAATTGGTCTCTCCTTAGGATGAATGGCTACGATCAATCCAAGCAACATCAATGGTCCTAATCAGTTCCTAACCTCTATATAAACAACTCTAGACTAAACCCTAATCTATTCATTCAAAAATAAGAACATAGCCGCCATGTTGCTGAGGAACGACTAGGAGTAGCCACCAAATTGGAGAGAGGATTAGGAGGAAGATTCTAAAGCTTAAAGCAACCTAAACAAATCAATTCAACAAAGGAATTTGCGTCTTCAATCCCTAAATTAGAGAATTCATCACACCATTGTAAGTAGAGTATTACTTTGGTATGAACAAATGATTGTGTAGATATGTATACTTGATTTGTGGCGATAAAGTAATTCATATTTGTGCGTTGGAATATTGTATACGTTTGGATATTCTTGAATTATGTTGTTCATTATGAAAAACTACATGCGGTAGTTTTATGCAAGTATGACGTTTGGATATTCGCAAATTATGTAATCCATGTTGAAGCTACATGTATGTAGTTGATTTAAATTCATGCAAGTTTGGGGTTTGCTTCTATGCCACCATGATGTATATTTTTGTGCATAAATCATTTTGTAAGTAATTGGAACAAGTTTGGTTATTATCCATATGAAATTATGTTGAGAATTTGGCATCATGTATTAAGCCATGCTTTTGTACTAGAAAACCTATTTGCAAATTTATGAATATGGCTAGGCTATGAATGATATTTGGCATAATTGAAAACCATGATTAAGTCTATCTTGTTTACAAGAATTATATGATGACATATGTGAGACATGGCTAGGTTAGACTCAAAAATCCCTTTTTGCAAGTTTAAAGCAAACACCATGTTTAGGAATATTTATGCATAAGTATATTTATACCATCGTTATGTGATTAGACTTAAATCATGATTAAGTTGAACTATGCTTTTGTGTTAGTAACAAAGTATCCCCTTTGTAAACATGTAGAAACCTTATGAACATGACTTGTTTATGTTTGACATTATGCCTAAATGAGAACATAGGTCTATGTTGTAGTTAAGACTATGTGACACCTAATTTAGATTCTTATCTTAAGTTTACATGGTTTGATTCATGTCATGACCAAAGTATATATGCAAGTACACCAGTTTCTATTTTGTATTTCCAACGTCATATTGCAAGTTCATGCGCTCACCTTCCCCTTTTTGTGTATGTAATCACGCCATAAGCCTCCCCTTTTCGCATGGCTAAGTTGGGCTTAAAAAGGTTAAGCCCAACATATAAACGAACGTATTAAACGGGGGAAAATAACGTTGGGCCAAATTAATTAATGAATGAAAATATAAAGTAGAAGGGCCCAAATTCAAGTATGGGTTGGGCCCATGATTGGTGTAACCTTTACACCATTAATTTAATAATGGGCCGCAAATATTTACATATAAGAAATAAAGAGGAATGACAAAATATGTAAATGTAGAACATACGATGTGTTTAACCCGAGGTTGGATTGAGTTGTGATGTAAACCTGCCCGGAACCGCCCGGCTGTCCAGTAGTCACAACAATACCTATCCAATGTGGGTGGTTAAACATGGAGCCCAGCAAGGACCCGAGGTTAGACTGAGTTGTGGCGTAAGACTGCCCGGAACCAACCGGCAACAGGCAGCCACAACAATACCTGTCTAATGTGAGAGGTCAGGGCCTTAATAAGACAATTAAGGCTGAGTCAGGATTGATAGGATTAAGTGAACTAAAGACTTAATCAAAATGGAACATGCTAAACAAAACGGACTGGTGGGGGTTAGGTTAGGAAACACTTAACCAACTTAGCATGTTGGCTAGAGATAGAAAACCTAGTAACGGGGGAGCCTTTTCAGCAGTAACCCTAGAAGGTGTATCAGGATACCCTGAAACTAGGCAGGGTGGGGCACAATTACTGGGCTGATTGTAAGAGGTCAAAGCGACGACGGTGGTGTAACAGTGTAGGTTCTAACGGAGTGCGGGCGTGCACACACTCCGGCGCAGAAAAATAAGGCACTGGGCACCAGTAGCATACCTGTGCATTCTAAGGTTGTGTCGGGCCGCCACCACGGAACTTGATACACCTCATGGTGGGACCAGCATAGGTAACTACGACATCGGGGGCCGTAAGACACATGTAACTATGCGAGTAGGAGCCGATCATCATAGAATGGATCACATCACCCTGATTATGGGGTGCCAGTGGGAACTAGTTTATATGGGTTCAGAGATTAACATGGGGTACGATAGTATATTCGACCCTAGACAACTTAACCAAGTTTATTGTGCTTGCCCACTTCCTGTTTATACTTATCATACCCAGTTCTTTATTCATAGACAAAATAGTACTAGACTTACTCAGGCTTTATGTCTGACTCTACTTTTCTTTCGTCTTCTTTCTTCCGTTTCCCCCCCCCCCCCCCAGGTCCTCAGGGAGGGAACACAGCAGCTTGATCAGCCTTGACATCCAGCTTGAAGAAGAGAAATGTATTGCTTGGACTTTCCTGTTTTGAACTATGGCTTTGGACAATCCACTATGGGGCTTTTGCAGTTTATCTATGTTTTATTTATGCTTCTTTAAAAATAATGTACTCAAGACAGATTATGAAAGTGTTATGTTATGTTTTTGAAAAGGATGTTGTTGTAACACGTATTTGACTTTATGAAATAAAGTTTGTTGTTCTTCCGCTGTTTACAAATATGTGTTCTTATATCTGTCTTGTGTATCTGTGACTTGTACTTATAAACCTCCACCAAAATTAGGGCATTCCCTTTGAGAGTGACCCTAACGGAGGTGGGGTGTTTCAACTAATATTTCGATGATCTCGATTGCTTTCATGCTTTATTTTCAATGCACACACAAGTACACACACCGGCACTTGCACACACGGGGATCGGGTAGTATTAATCTCATTGTTCATGTTTTCTCGTCCTAGCAGTAATGTCGAATGATCACTCTTCTTCAAGATCCGCAACAGAAGCGGAATCCGAGGTTCCTGAACAATACAACCCTGAAATTCCTCCCACTAATCCTGGAGGTGAAGATTCTGGATCTGAGTACGAGGCCACAGAATCAGATCCGTCCGAAAGTACTTCGTCTAGCGACGATTCTGAGATAGATGGGAGAGCCCCCGACGAGATTCCTGGGGCGCTCGGGATAGATAAATTTTCCGATTCTTTAGCATCTAAGCTCGACGATATAAAGCTTAAAAGAATCTGCTTGAGGCACGGGATTCCTTGGGATGATGTCTTGACGCCCGGAAGCGAAGATAGACCCCACCTAGCTCCGGAAGGATATATGGCGATTAGCCGAACCATGTGCTTGGTAGGAGCTATCCCTCCGTTCCCTCCGATTGCCATCGAAACTTTAAGACGACTGGGAATTGCTCTGATGCAACTCCATCCGAACGCCTATGCATCACTATATACCCTATACATTGCATACGCGGAGATCTTACATGCCGAACTTAAATTCAAAGATTTGACATTCTTCTTTCTTTTCAAGCACCGTTCTTCGGCAACTCCAAATTTCTCTTTCTTTGAATCGGTGGCGAATAGGAAGGTTCTGTACGATGGATATAGCAATATAGGGGATCCTAAGTCTGATTGGTTTTATATAAGAAAACAGGCCGGATGCTCACGAAGATGGCTCAAATCAAGTAAACTTCTAAGCTTCTAATCGAATATCTTGTTCAAGAAGTTTAGGCGTTAACATTCTCCCCCCTTTTTCTTTATTTCAAACAGATCATGTCTTCCCGAAAACGGAGGGTCCATTATACAACAATCGATTATCCATTCTTTTACAAAGCAGATCCAACTTTCTGAGGATCAAAAAATGCATTACTGATGACAATCTTCATAAGCATCGTCTTCTGGATAGAAGATTCGGACTTGGCACTGGCGGCAAACCTTATAAGTACGTGCCGCCAACAGAGGGAGAGGGAACTTCACAAGCGATAGGAACAACTAAATTTCGCAAGAGTCCTTCTCTGATAGTCATCCAAGACGATGAAGACCTGAACATATACAGAGGAGATGAGGTCCGCGGTGACGTGTCCAAGGAAATTCCTATTTCTTCTCCAATTGAAACCGTTGCTCCCGGTGATTTGACAGAAGAGCAATTATTTGACGAGCTGAATAAAATCCCTCTACCCGATGATGTATATACGGAGAAGGACTTTGGGGAGGGTCCTTTCTTCCCTGCTTCTGAAGAGACCATCGCTCCAACTAGGGGACGAGAAACTAGTCAGATGAGCCTGTCTCCAGGCCCGGGTCTGTTAGGGGGAATTATATGGGATGCACACATCACACACACTATCTGACCCTGCACTCTTATGTCGTGGGTATTCAAAGTTTTAATATGCTCTTTTCTTTTTTGCAGGAACGATGTCTCACAGGAAATCTTACTCATATCGTTCTCTTCGTGAGGGCACACCCAGCCTTCGCCCGGATACTGAGCGCTCTCGTGGTCCTTCTCACAGGCCGACTTCTTCGCAACCTCGGTCTCCACCTAAATCGACTTCTACCAAGCCTTCCAGCTTTCCGGCAGTTCCTACAGGGGGAAAGAAACTTCCTAAAGAGTTAACTCCTCCAAAGAGTGCACCTTCCCACAGCCGGTCGTCAAAAAGGCATCAAGAACCTAAAGATAAGGGCAAGGATGCATCCAAAGAATCTGAAAAGGAGAGGAGTGACATCGTCCCCTCCAGTCAGCCAGAGTTGGCTGCTCCAGGGTCACGGGATTACATGCATGGTCCCGAGATTCAAGGCAGGCTGGAAAAGCTTCGGGAACAATTCCCAGACATATTCTTTGACCGGATGACATTTGTTCCAGCCTAGGAACCGGTCCCCAGGAACTGGGATAGCGAAGTTGTCAGGCATATCCGCCATGTTGCCAGGCAATATGAGATGATGAAAAAACATGCCGTTAACCTTTCTGAAGTCATCCGATCACTCGAAATAGAAGCACACAGATCCAAGGCGAAACTTGAGAACAACGAGAGGGCCAGGACCGAGATGGAGAAGGACCTGGAAGATGCTCAATCCCAGTTTGCTTTAGCACGGAGGGACATTGAAAATTATAAGATTGAATTAGAAAATGCTAAGCAACGCTTCCATTCGGAACTGGACTCCAATAGCCAAGAGAAAATGGCCTTAAAGAAGGAGGTCGAAGATCTCAAAATGGCCAACATCGAGTTGAAAACAGCACACGACCATTTTGAAGCTGAGAGGGCTGCTTGGGAGGTAGAAAAAGCGAGTTTAAAAGAAAGTTTGGCTTTGGCTAAAGCAGAAAAGGTGATTTTAAATGACCAGGTCTCGGATGCGGAGAGAAGGGCAGCCCTCGCCGAAAAGAACGTTGAAAGTGCCATCGAATTGGCCACTGCTTCTAACAACAAGATCCTCGCAAGAGAGAAGGAGATTGAGGGGTTTGAAGAGATGATTTTCGATTTCCTTGGACAGGTTCTCAAAACTCGCAACATTTCGTGGATCCCGGATTACCATGTTACTTTGGCCAACTTATGGGATGCCATTGTGGAGGGTGAAAAACATAAATTGGGGGTCGAAGAAATCGATGAGGATGAATTGATGAAGAGCATCCTAAGAGACAATGAGCCTGAGGACCTGGCAGAGGGTCGCCGCTTGATTCTGGCGGAGATGGAAAAGGAGAGGGCCCTGGCTAAGGGTAAAGGCAAAGCTGATGAGGGCTCGAGTTCGGCTGTGGAGCCCAAGACCTCCGGGGTTGAGGAATACCATCCCGATGATCCATTAATCCCTTTGGGTCGAACTCCCATGGTCATTGGAGCCTTTGCAACTACTCAAGAAGGAGCATCTGCTGATGGTATTTCTCTCTCTTCCCCACAATTTGTCAAAGCAATTGTGAATTATCGTCGTCTGGTAGAACAATCAATTGAATTAGTAATGTGCGTTCCTTCCGATACAGGTGGCGAGCCCGTCGACAAGGGTGCTGAAAAAGAAACGGAAGTGGAGAAAGAGGCTGTCTTGCCAGGTGCTGGTATTGATGTATCAAAGCAGGCCGAGGTCACAACAGCAGAAAGAAGAATCCTGGCACCCAGCACTGATGTACCCAAAGATGTTGAGACCATCGAAGCCTTGAAAGACATGGATGGTCGCCATGTAGATGACGAAGAAGACATTATCGGCGCCAAAAAGGCCGACGATGATGACGAGGAATCCTTGGCCAGCCGAAAAGCCAGACAGGAGAAAGAGTTGGCTTCGAAGAAGGTGGGAGATGAGGCTTTGGACGTAGTCCCTCTTGCAGAATTCGATCCCAAAACTGGGATGATTGTGAAGATTCAGCCCAAATCCATCAGCCGACAGCTTCACTTTGCAAACCCCGATGATTTCCCGGCTTCCCTCTCTGGTAGAAGTAAGAGAAAAGAGGTGGAAGAGGAATATTCTTAGGAGTCGGATGTTCCCCTCATAGACAAAAGGAAGAGGAAGAAGGGGGATCCATCTGATGCCGACAAGGAGAGGCTGAAGAGGCAGAAGCAAGAGAAGAGGCCAAAGCGTAAATAGTATGTTTGTTGATATTTTGTCTTTAGGTTTTCCACTGGCCAGGAAGTGTAATTGTGAGACTGGCCCTCACTTTCTTTTCTAGGCTGTTTTTCACTTTGTTGGTTCGCAGTATATAAATGAAAGTTTATCTCTTTTTGCATCCTTATGTACCTGTATTCAAATAAACTTTCCATGCTTAGTCATAGGCCATCTAATAATAATTAGAAATCAGTCAAACAACAGATAGCCAAGGAAAAATTTTCATGCTGCGTTGCTGTTTTAAAGTTCAGTATATGTATATGAGTATATGTGCCCCCAATTAGTTGTTATCATAGCGCCTGACGGGGGTTTACTAAGAATTGGTTAGCCTTGTTGGCGGGTTGCCCCCTATTTCTGAATATGGGGGACTTAGAAGGTTTCATAGGATAATTGCTCTATTGGCACCGAATTTCCGACACCTTTCTCAGTGCTTAATTACGAACTTCTTTATACTCTCCTGACGATTGCCACGGTTAGAGTTTGAATTCAGTAGTTCAGTTGGTCCTCGATCCTTTAACGGGGAAAAAGTTATTTCTCAGCGCTCAATCGGAGACGCTTTTATACTCTCTCTCTCTGGAGAGTTAGAGTTCGAGCTCAGCGATTCATTCGCTCCCCGATCCTGCAACGGGGAAGGAGCTCTTTCTCAGCGCTCAATCGGAGACGCTTTTATACTCTCTCTCTCTCTCTGGAGGGTTAGAGTTCGAGCTCAGCGATTCATTCGCTCCCCGATCCTTCAGTGGGGAAGGATCTCTTTCTCAGCGCTCAATCGGAGACGCTTTTATACTCTCTCTCTCTCTGGAGAGTTCGAGCTCAGCGATTCATTCACTCCCCGATCCTTCAGCGGGGAAGGAGCTCTTTCTCAGCGCTCAATCGGAGACGCTTTTATATTCTCCTGGCTGTCGCCGAGGTTAATCTTTTGCTCAGGCGGCTCCGATCATGGTTCACCGCCATGTTTCGTGGACGTCATCTTCGCGTCCTTTATACTCTCTCTCTATTCTGGAGAGTTAGAGTCACGGATCAAGCAGTCTGCAATCATGTATGTTCATCGAACTCGTCCTAGGCGTATATTTTAATCCAAGCTTCGAGGATTGAAACCAGTCGGACAAGCAGTTGGAGCTCTTGCCAAGGCTTTGAGTTCCCCCAAACAATCTACGGGAGGAACGGTTGGCAACAGACTTCGGATACCTGCATTATTCTTTTGATTTCCATAAAAATAAAAAGGCAGATAAATAAAGATGCAATAAATGTAAATGACACACAATATTTTATAGTGGTTCGGTCGAATCATGACCTACGTCCACTTTATAATCTTTTGCTTTAAGGAATCAGACTATTCTAGGCAAGTCATGCCTTGTACATGGTTTTTTAACAAAGCAAAAGAATAAATTTGAAACTTTCATGTTAAATATGGCCGTAAATGTTGGGCAATCCACACTCTGGGGATTTCCTTTCCATCTACGGTTGCCAGCTTGAAGGTTCCATTATCAAGCTTGCTCAGAATGGAGTACGGTCCTTCCCACTTCGCTCCCATATGAGTTGGGGGTGGGAAGACACGTTTCAGAACCAAGTCTCCGGGTTCCCATGTTCGGGCTCGAACCTTTTTGTTGTAATATCGGGCGACCTGTTGTTTGCATCTCAATGCACGCAGGTCTGCTTCATCCCTCTTTTCTTCGATCATATCCAGGGACTCAAGGAGCAATTCATTATTGGTCATTGGATCATAATAAGTCACCCGGTGAGAAGGTACCTTTATCTCAATCGGGATGACTGCTTCCGTTCCAAAAGCAAGGGAGAACGGGGTATGTCCTGTTGCCGATTTATAGGTTGTCCTGTAGGCCCATAGTGCCAAGGGCAATTCGTCAGCCCACATGGCTCTAGCCCGCTTCATTCTTCTTTTCAGAATGGACTTAATTACTTTATTTGCCGCTTCGACTTGTCCGTTCGATTGCGGGTGCGCCACAGAGGTGTATCGATTCTCGATGTGGTATCTTTGGCAGAAGTTTCTGAATTCAACACTATCGAACTGAGTTCCGTTATCTGTTATTACAATCTTTGGAATCCCAAATCGACAGATGATGTTTCTCACGATAAAGTTGATCACTCGTTTGGTTGTGATTGTAGTTAGTGGTTCAGCCTCGACCCACTTAGTGAAATAATCTACGGCCACAATAGCGAACTTTGCTCCTCCCCTAGCTATGGGGAGACTTCCAATGATATCAATTCCCCACATAGCGAAAGGCCATGGACTCATCATCGTTTTTAACTGACTAGGAGGTGCTCTAGGTATCTTTGAAAATCTCTGGCACGCATCACACCGTCGTGCGTATCTTGCTGCATCCTTGTTCATGGTAGGCCAGAAATAACCATGCCGCAACACCTTTTTTGCCAAAGTTTGCCCTCCAGTGTGGTCGCCACATTCGCCTTCGTGGACTTCTTGCAGCACACGTTTGATGTCATCGTGGGCTACACACCGAAGGAGGGGCATTGAAAACCCTTGTCTGTAAAGAACTCCGCCTTGCAGAACATATCGGGCGGCTTTACGAATTACTTTACGCCTCTTGCTTTTCTTGGTCGGAAGCGTTCCGTTCATCAGGAAATTCTTTAGAGGGGTCATCCAGGACTCCCTTTCTGGTTCCGTCTCTAGTACTAGGTCGATTTCCATTTGATCTATGCTAGGGGACCGAAGTACTTCAACGGGGGCTAACCCAGTCATTTCAGGATCGTCGGAACTAGCCATCTTTGCCAACTTGTCTGCCTGCTGATTCTCGGACCGCGGAATATGAGATATGTTGTAGTGATCAAAATTGTTCAGCAATTCTTTCACTTTCTTTAAGTATAAAATTAATCTTGCACTTTTAGCTTGGAATTTTCCAGTGACTTGGTTCACAACTAACTTGGAGTCGCAGAAGATGTTCAGCTTTGTGACTTCTAGTTCCTTTGCAATCTTTAATCCGGCTATCAGAGCTTCATATTTGGAATCGTTGTTAGTGGCATGAAACTCCATTCGGATTGCATAGGTTATCAATCGTTTCTCGGGGGTTTCAAGCACTATCCCAGCGCCGGATCTTTCGTCATTCCTAGCGCCATCAGTATACAATCCCCAGGCATTGGGATCGAAAAGTAATTTTGAAGGATCAACTTCTTCGTTTGCTATATCTTCCTCAGGGACAGTGAACTCTGCTATGAAGTCGGCTATCACTTGCCCCCGAATTGACCGTCTAGGCTGAAAGTTCAAATCAAATTGACTTAGCTAAATATTCCATTTGAGTAACCTTCCAGATGCCTCTGGTCTCTGTAGGACTTGCTTGAGCGGGTGATCGGTGTATATGGTGATAGGATGCGCCTGAAAATAATGTCGAAGCTTTCTAGAGGCGATCAACAAACTATACGCCAACTTTTCTATTCGCGGATAATTACGCTATGCTGCTGTCAATTTTTTGCTCACATAATACACAGGTCTTTGGACCTTATCCTCCTCCCTTACCAACGCTGAGCTGATCGCATGGGATGACACTGCCAAATACACGAATAAGTCCTCATGATCTATTGGCTTAGATAATATCGGGGGTTTCTCCAGGTGCCTGAGTAAATTCTGAAACGCTTCTACGCAGTCGGGTGTCCATTTGAAGTGGCGTTTTCCTCGCTTTATTAATTCAAAGAATGGGATGCACTTATCCGTAGCCCTAGAGATAAATCTGCTTAGTGCGGCCACTTTTCCGGCAAGGCTTTGCACATCCCTAATTTGCCTAGCTTCCTGAATGTCTCTGATTGCCGCGATCTGGTCTGGATTAATCTCAATACCACGGGAACTGACGATGAATCCCAAGAACTTTCCAGAGGCAACACCGAACGAACATTTGGTCGGGTTGAGTTTCATTCCGTACTTTCGAAGAATGCCGAACATCTCTGCCAAGTCAGTAGTGTGTTGATAAGATTGCTTGGACTTAACCAACATATCGTCGACGTATACTTCCATTGTTTTCCCGATCTGGTTATAAAACATTCTGTTGACTAAGCGTTGATATGTAGCGCCCGCATTCTTCAAGCCAAAGGGCATCACCACATAACAATATAATCCCAGATCAGTGATAAAACTAGTGTGCTCTTGATCTGGAACATGCATCGGAATCTGGTTATATCATGAATAAGCATCCATAAATGAGAGAAGCTCATGTCCTGCCGTCGAGTCTACCAACTGGTCAATCCGGGGCAACGGGAAACTATCTTTTGGACAGGCTTTGTTCAGATCCGAGAAGTCGATACACGTTCGCCACTTCCCGTTGGCCTTCTTTACCAGGACTGGATTCGAAATCCAGTCTGGGTAGGTCAAGTCTCTGATAAATCCATTACTCTTTAGCTTTCCAACTTCTTCTTTCAAGGCAGCGGACCTCTCTGGACCCAGCATTCGCCTTTTTTGCTTTACTGGAGGATGTTTAGGGTCAATGCTTAAGGAATGGCTCATGATTGATGGAGATATCCCACACATGTCCGCGTGGGTCCAAGCAAATACATCCAAATTGTATTTTAAGAAATCCGTCAATTCTTTAGCGAGATTCGGATTTAACTAGGATCCAATCTTAAGGACCTTCTCCGGGTCACTGTCATCGATCAGTACATCCACAGTTGTCTCGTTGGGAGTCGCCATTCTGCCCCCGGGTTCTTGATCCTCTCTGGGATCTATATCCTCGGGCATTTCTCTGGGCGACTCTCCAACGACTATCCTCTTTGGTTGCTATAAGGTCTCCGCCCCCGAAGGGGGAGCGGTGCCTTTAGTTTCAATATCCCCTCCATTACGAAGTAACTTTAGTTCGGCAACATAACATGCTCGCGCAGCAACTTGATCCCCTCTGACGATACCAATGCCAGCTTCTGTGGGGAATTTCAATAACAAGCACCAGGGGGCTATACAGGCTCTAAACTTTGCGAGGGCCGGTCGGCCCAAAAAGGCATTGTAAGGTGATTCAACATCCAAAACCACAAAGGGAAGGATTCTCACTCTCTGGCGTTCTCCTTCCCCAAGTGTAACTGGTAACTCTACATACCCCATTGGAGCGGTAAATGCTCCGTTGAATCCACGGATCCATCCTTGACAGGGCTTCTAGTCTTTTATTTTGAGGTTCATCTGGTCAAATGTCCATTTGAAAAGAATGTTGACAGAACTCCCGTTGTCCAGTAAAACCTTATGGACAGTGGCTGGACCAATAGGTACTGTAATTACAAATGGATGTTCTGTCGGAGCATGGACTCCAATGCTTTCTCGTTCTCGGAAGACGACATCGTCGGTCATCATCTTTTGCTGCTTCACCGGGATACTGTCCTCAGGGTTGCTACACTCCCCTACCTTGAGGTGTTGTTTGGCTGCATTGACGTATTGATCCAACACCTTGGAACTATGCCCGGCGAGATAAAGTCCTCCGATTATGGTATTGATAACAATGTTCTTTCCCTTTTGCTGGGCAGTCGGCCTAGCAACAAGTTGATTTTGGTTCTGATTTGGGGCCTGCACTGCTTGCCCCCTGTCCCTGGGCGTTACTCTGTATTCATCTAGCTTTCCTTCTCGAAGCAGCCTTTCGACTTCATCTCTTAGGTGACGGCATTCATTCGTCGAATGGCCATGAATCTGATGAAAGAGGCAAAACTTCCCTATTTCACGCTCTTTCTCCGTCGACTCTTTGGGAGGTGGCCTCTTATTCTGGAGGACTTCATACGCATCCATGAAGATATTTTCCAGAGTATCATTTATTGGTGTATAACTTTCAAAGGCCCTGGGACGAGTCCTTCTCTGGGAGTCGTTCCCTCGGTTCCTCTTCCGGTTGTTGCCGTTACCATTATTATTGTTGTTACCAGGCTGGCGACCACCCTGATTCTGATTTCCGACATTTACTTCAACTTTCCCCGAGCTGTCTCCTGTCTGCTTAATGGCGACATTGCTCTGGATTTCCTCCTTATTGGCTGTTTTTGCCTTTCGGTTAGCATATACCTCTTCCCGGTGTAAATGTACGTTGGCTTTCTCGTAGAATAACTCTCTGGTGTGGGGCGGTTTGCCTGCCAGGTACCTCCCAAATTCAGTGTCCTTATCTACTCCGTCAATCAGTGCTGCGACAACGGTCGGTTCATGGGGATCTTTAACCTCAGTAGCGACCAAATTGAAACGATCCAGGTATACCCTTAAACTCTCGCCTGGTCGCTACTTGACAAGGAACAAATCGATCACACTTTTTGTCTTCTGTGCGTAGATACGGAATTGTTCTACGAACTTCTCACTCAACTCCCTGAAGCTAGAAATCGATCTCGCCGGCAAGCGAGTAAACCATAACAAAGCCACATCCTCCAGGAATATGGGAAACGCTTTGCACTTAACAGCGTCAGAGGCTGCGGCAGCGGTCATTGACCAAGAGTATCTCATCAGATGCTGGACAGGATCAGACCTACCCGCATATCGGTTCATTTGTGGCATGTTGAAACACCTTGGAAAAGTCGCATCCAAAATATCGTCAGTGAAAGGGGTGTGACTGCGGTCGATCCCCCAATCTTAATTCCGTTGTCCACGGCTATCTGCCAGAATCTGGTGGATCATGGCTGCAACATTTGCACTGGTCAAAGGAGGTTCAGGGTCAGTGCCTCTGGCTCGGCGAGGTTCTCTAATTTCTCTTCCGGGAGCAGTCACGAAATCCGGGGCTCGGATAGGGCTTCGTTGCCCTCTGTTATCATGAGTATGTGTGCGGCGACGGGGCTGAGATGGTCTGTTACGTACGGGACTGCCCACATCTCGAGCTCTGGAAGCTGTGGCTTGATTGTTCACATTACGATCTGAGGGCCCCGCCCCCAGTGCTTCTTCTTCCTGTGATGGCAGGGTTCCGAACCGAAGCTGCTCTATGTTTTCGGCTCTTTCATACGGTCGTGGCGGAGGTCTCGGCGATTCTTCAGACGAAGAAGAATATACTGGGGTGAGTGGGCGAACCAGCGGTGTTCTTTGCCTTGCTAGCTCATCAAGTCTTCTATCCATAACAGTCAGATTTTGTCGCAGGACGGAGCTTTCCTGCCTTTGGGCGGCCAATTCATCAAACAACCTCTCCCACATTTCAGAAAAGCGAGAGAGATCCCCCTCAGTAACAGGAGCAGCAGGATCATATTGATCGTCATCACCTTCTCTTAGGCGCAAAGAACTTGAGCCGGGTCGAGCAGAGGGGCCAGGACGATAGGAGCGAGCCATAAGCTCCTTTCCAGGTCGAGCTGTGGTCTGATCATCAATTCGGATCGCTGCGGTTCGTGGGTGGCGGCTCGCAGCGCCCCCTTGAGGTCGATTCGCAGTCGTAGTGTGCGGAGGGTGCGAGGCGTTTCCTCGGGATCGAGTAACAACCCCTTCAGCAGTCCGGATCGCTTCGTTCACATCGACTCGGAGCGTGGTGTCTTCGTCGGATCGGTTCGCCCCCTGCGCCCCGCGATCCAAAGCTTCTTCATTGCCCTGCTCGTGCACACTCTCTTCAATCGTTTCGTTGGTTTGCGAAGCTCGTGCTTCCTTAGATCTTTTTCCAGCCATGATATCCGAATCGCTGGAACCTTCAAAGAACCGAATAGTGAAACTTTAGGATTGTCTTCTCAGTGAAAGCACCAAAATGTTAGATCAAAATTTGGACCTAACACCCAAATTGTTCTGAAGCTTATAGAGTTTCAACTGAAGAATGAGAAAAAAAGGAAATAACACACAGAATTTATAGTGGTTCGGCGTTAACGAGCCTACGTCCACTTTATATATTATTGATTATTCTTTGAAAGCTAATACAATCAAGGATTTCTCTCAGTACAGTAGTTTGACAACAATGGCGGATTCAGTACTCAATATTGCCAAAAAGCTCCCAAAAAATGCCAAGCTCCGGGCTATTTATAGTTGATTTTGTCAGGCGGGTCGTGGTTACATGTGGCACGAATCCCGAGAACATCGGATCGCATCGCCACCGTTGAGGAAATAGTCAAATTAGCCGTTGTGGACAGGTGTCGCGATCTGCTTGAAAATCGGATCGTGCAGATGGGGAGAATTGGTCCAAATGACGGTTAGGGACACGTGTCGCCAGATCCGTGCGTCTCGGATCGCTGAAGACTAGCTCACGCTTGAACGGGTCAGAGGGTTCGCCACGCATCAGGGGATCGGATCGATCAATACTGGGCAAAAACATATGCATGGATCAGATCGCATAGAGGTGTCGTTTCGCTGATGAAATAGGGGCGATCCGTCGAGACGCGATCTGATGGTGGGCGAGTCGATAGCGTGTGATCCGTTCCTTCATATTCTTAGAGAACGTGGTTTCATGCTTTCTTCTCATGAATGATCCTGGGTGGCTTGGTCAAAAAGCGAGCCAACATTAATATTTAAACAAACCATGTTTGATAGTGGATATATTAACTATTTAAAGTTCCAAAAACCTTCAATTAAGTGAACTCTTTCAGTTTTCCTCTTCATATTTTTTGGTAAAAAAGCTAGACTCACAATTTATTATGAGCCATCCATAGCAACGTTGGATTGCAATTTTTTTATGGACAAAAGAAAAGTCAATTACGAATAATCAGAAGTAATCCATGTTGTTTTCACCATCTTTCTTGGTCTTCAAGCTTGGATGTAGGTGTTTAAAAGTTATCTAAAAAAAATAGTCAACTACTTGAATAATCGGAAATAATCCAAGATAATTTGACATCTTTTTCAATATTCAAGCTTGGTTATATGACTACAAACCTCCAAAAAGGAAGCATAAATCTTGCATCAGTGTTAAGTGCAATAAGGTAAAAAGGTACTGTAATGCATCTATTTACAAAGCCTTTTTGATTAGAATTTAAGTTGGTTAAAATCCTATTCCAAATCAATATCCAAATCGTCTAATTCAAACTAAATAGGGTTGATAAAGGCTGGTAAATATACTATATTACTTTCACACTTTAAATCAAATTCTCAATGGCAGATAACAAAATATATTTTTCCTAAACCAAAAGCTACAACAACATATACATTTTTTATATATATTTATATTCGGATGACTTTTCCATACAAAACATTTCAACATTATAAAATATTTAGTATATTGGATATAAATGGTGAGAATGATTAAATTAAAAAGTATTGTTCTCTACCTTCACTGGTAAAGGTAAATTTATTGATGGAGAATATAAACGTCATATGTAGCAGTGTAGGTTTTTATACAATGAATATCTAATCAAAGCTCGCAAATAGGAATCATTACTTAACTGAACACCAGATGTGGGATTTCGGCCAGCGGGTTAGAGAGCTTTCATACCATCTAGAAGAGAGGAGCGAAAGGACAAAAACTAAATAATTTATTGTGATTTTTTGACAGGACAGGAAGACGCTATTACTTATATGGATTTAAAGTGATTTGGTAAAAATTAGTGAGGGAGACAAAGGAAATTGTGGTTCAAAATAGACGAAGAGGAAGAGGATACTTTTTTGCTCTAAGGACGGTCAACTATTTGAAAAGGGAATATGAAAGTAGAGGGTAAGGGAAGTTGGGTAAATTTAGGTGGAAAATGCAATAATGGAGGCTGTAGGATTTCTTACCTGTATTACATATAACTTAATTTATGACAAATTAAGAAAACTTCCATAGTTGTATTAGGACAATTATTACTAATGGAGGCTAATTAAATTTCCATTATTAAACATAAATTTTATGCTAAAAAATTATGACAAATTAAGACAATTAAACTTCCATTATGTAATAGATATAATAAATTTGTATTAGGAAGATAAT
This sequence comes from Allium sativum, assembly GCA_030737875.1. Classification (NCBI taxonomy): domain Eukaryota; kingdom Viridiplantae; phylum Streptophyta; class Magnoliopsida; order Asparagales; family Amaryllidaceae; genus Allium; species Allium sativum. Next base: position 799,817,658 of record CM060922.1, read on the forward strand.
CAACAAAATATCCCTGATTCCATTGAAATTCTTTTAAGAAATCCGTGTTATAAGTAAGAATAATGACAGAATTAAGAAAATTAAACTTCCATGACACATGACTACATGTAAGTTTTTGAGAAAATTGAAACTGAAAAGCCTCCGGATGAATATTGTGCTTTCATATAATATAATTGATAGCAGATAGATAATGAAGAGTATAATTGACAGTAATGTTAGCAAGTACATTAAAAAAACATCAAGTTGATTAAATTTTAGCATTCGTTGAGGATGTTTAAATTGTAAATGCCTAAGAGTGGGTGAGTTACGTTATTGCAAGAAACCAAGAGACATATACGTATGAACCCACTTTTACCACCGTTGATATATTATTGTGGACACGTGTCAGCGTAATGTTTTTTTTTGATAGAAACGGAACTGAAAGGTTTTTATAAGCAGTCACTGAAGAGTTAAGGACAGGTATTGTAACACCCCGTATATTCTATAACTGTGAAATTCATAAATTAAAGTATAATTAATTCTAATGAAAGAATTAAGGGAAATGGCTTACGCCATTGCGTTCGTCTCGGAATTCTGGTTGAGATAGAGTCCAAGTTTGCGTGAAACGAACTCCGTATGAAGGAGTTATGATCTCCGGAAGTTTCAGAATAAATTTGAAATTCAAAAACAGCTCACAACAGGTTTAAAATTCGAATTCGAGTTCAAACTGGGCTGGGCGGGAAAATTCCCGCCCAGTGACCAGGTCGACACTAGTGTCGACTGGGCAGTCGACCTGGCCCCCCCCAAGTCGACTGCGTAGTCGACTTGGGTGTCGACTTGCCTGGTCGGCCTGACCAGGTGGGTCTGACCCTGGTTCGACTTCTAGTGTGCTGTACGGTCTGATTTCCCTCCCTATTTGCATCTGACGGCTCAAATTAACTTGAAAACTCTATAAATACACACTAAGACTCAACTAATTCACATAAGAAAATAAGAGAGGAGTCATCATGCTGCCAGGAAGGAGTTGATCGTAGCCGCCAAGAATCAAACTAAGAAGCAAATTAAAGTCTAATCAAATCAATCAAAAAATTGCTACCCAAAGGAGAGCACCTCCAAATTCAGAAAACAGAAATCAGAAAACATGATCTCGTCACACGTTGTAAGTATAGTGGTCTTTCAGAATCTGAATAAAATTATGATGTGATACGATGTAATTGAGAATCGAATTGTATTGTTGTTATATAATGATGTAGATCTTGTGTATTGTGATGTTTCTATCGTGATTATGTGTATTGGTTAGTGGCATAAATGGGTCGATGCAAGTTTATTATACGATTGTGTATGAAAGTAATTGCAAGTGCAAGTTTGTGGCAAAATCTATGATTAGATCCCTCTCATGTTTATGTTAATATCCCCTTTATGTTTATGTTGATATCATGGGCCATATACTTATGTAAACATATCCTAGATCTGAGATCTTTTATGCCTACATGATTCAAAACTTATGTATACATCTTAGATCCATTACAAGTATGATTAGAACTATGTTAAATGCAGTTTGGGCTACATAAACTATGCAAGTTCATGTGGAAATAGACTATATATTAAATTTGGACATTTTTGGGTTAATTTACAACATGCTAGTTTTGTGTTCGACATTATGCCAAGTTAATATGTTAAAACGCAAGTTTGTATAAATCTACATATGCCATCCTATGTGACACCCATTTAGTTGTATACTAATTTTGAATGCTAGTTCACATGATCCAATGTTTATGTTAACGCCAATTTGCAAGTTCATGCGCTACACCTTCTATGTATCATAGAAATATTATATGTTTTGGATTTCCCCTTTTCTCACGTTTATCAAGTTGGGCTGAATTGTGTCGAGCCCAACTTTAGTATGTACAAACGGGGGTAATAGCGTTGGGTGTAAAACATGATATAATAAATATGTTGGCATGTTTGGTGCGTGCCAACAACTGTGACATTTTAGCGGTATAAATTGTTATGCCCAAATTAAAAGACGACATGACATTTACATAAATAATAAAATATGTAAATCTAGAAAAGACGACATGTTTGACCCGAGGTTGGATTGAGTTGTGACATAAACCTGCCCAGACCCGCCCGGGTGTCCAGTAGTCACAACAATACCTATCCAATGTGGGTGGTTAAACATTGAGCCCAATAAAGACCCGAGGCTAGACTGAACTACGGTGTAAACCTGCCCGGAACCAACCGGCACATCCAGTAACCATAGTGATATCTGTCTAATGTGAGTGGTCGGTGCTCTAAAAGGCTAAGGACAGGTGGTAGGGTTAAGTCAACTGAAAACACTTAACCAAAGATTCAATATGTTAACAAATATTGAAGGGTGGGTTAGGTATATATAAACACTTAACCACTTAACATGTGGACTAAAAAACCCTAGTAACGTAGAGACCCGTTTCAGTAGTAACCCAATTTAGGTATCAACGGTACCCTGAAACTAGGCAGGGTGGGGCACGATTACTGGGCTGATTGTAAGCGGTCAAATAACGGCAATGTTAGGTGCACAGTGTAGGTCTAACGGTGTGCGGTCGTGCATGCACTCCGGAGCAGACAAGCAGGGCACTGGGGGCACTAGTAGTATATCCTATGCCTTCTAGTAATTGTGTCGGGGCCGCCACCATGGGTCTTGATACACCCCATGGTGGGACCAGCATAGGTATCTACACTTCTTGGGGTAGCCGTAAGACACACATACGAGTACGAGCCGATCTTTAGAAAACTAAAAGGATCACTTCACCCTCAGCATGGGGTGCCGATTAGAGTAATTCTAGTAAATGCAGAGATATAGTGTGGGTTCGATAGTATATTCGATTCTAGACTACACTCCCTTAGTTATGATACTATCCTGTTTTCAGTTTATGTCTATCATATCCTTTTCTTATTCACATACTGAAAAGTCACTAGATTTACTCAGGCTTTATGTCTGACTCCGTTTTTCTTTTCGTCTTCTTTTCTTTCGTCCCCCCCCCCAAGGTCCACAGGGAGGAAACATCTCAGCTTAGTCAGACTCTTTTGCAAGCTTGAAGACAGTTGATGTACGGTTTGTATCTCTTTGGCTTGGATCATGGCTTTGGATATCATTATGGGGATTTTGTTGCTTTATTTTACGTTTTATGCTTCTTTGATAATCAAGACAGTTATGGAAATGTAATGTTTTTGGAAGTATTGTAAGACAATTATGGTATGGTTTGTGTAACACGTATTTTAATGAAATAAAAGTTGCTATTGTTTCCACTGTTTAAAAATGTGTATTTATATCTGTCTTGTGTATCTGTGACTTATACTTATAAACCTCCACCAAAATTAGGGCATTCCCTTTGTGAGTGACCCTAACGGAGGTGGGGTGTTTCACTTGGTATCAGAGCATAGGTTTACCAGATAAGATAAAGTTTTTGATATTATTTTCAAAAGAAAGTTTAAAGAAGCATTTTTTTTAGAAAAAGTGTTATATTTTAAAAGGCATGATCCCCCAAAGCCATGTGTACTATCTCCCTCTATCCTTCGTTTTGAATCTTTCCTTTCTGTTTCAGCATGTCTGGAGACCTTATCATTCCTGAAGGAGTACCGATACCCGGTTGGTTTAGGAGGTTCTTAGAAGCTAGGGCCGCAGATGGCGCGGGCCCGGCAGATATCCTTCCTCCCCCAGCAGCACCAGTTCCTCCTCCTCCTGCTCCTCCCCTTGGAAATTCTTTTGCCAAAACATGTAGAGACTTCAAGTCTATGGGTGGAAAAGACTTCCATGGAACTGAACCCTTTGTAGAAGCAAGAAATTGGCTAAAGGAGACCGAGGATCTGTTTGACATCTTCAGAGTTGATGATAGGCAAAAGATACAGCTAGCAGTGTGGTTGCTCAAAGATGAAGCTTCCTATTGGTGGGAGATCACTAATGCTCAAAGGGCAATAGAAACTTGGGATGATTTTAGGACAAGGTTTGAGTTGAAATTCCTCTCCCAAGCTGAAAGGAGCCTGCAAATAGAGAAGTTCTTAAATCTTAAACAGGGAAGCATGACGGTCAGGGAGTATGTTAATCAGTTTAATCAGCTGGCCAGATTTGGGCTGGACTTAGTAAATGCCCAACACAAGAAGGCGCTTCGCTTCGTCAAAGGTCTGAATGAGCGTATACACAGCCTTGCCATGACCCATGTGTCCACGGGAGCAACTTTTGAAAGCTTGGTGGACATGGCGTTGCTACATGAGGAAGACCACGGCAAGAAGGAGACTAAGGCTGAGGAAAAGAAAGAAGGTTTACAAGCTAAGAAGACAGACTTTTAGAAAGGAGCAAAGAACAAGAAGTCCCGTAAGAAGAGAAAGTGCCATTTCTGTGGCATAGTTGGACATATAGAGAAAGACTGTCAGAAGAAGAAGGCAAAGATGGGTGGTTGCTTTCATTGCGGAGAGACTGGGCACCAAGCTAAGGACTGCCCAAAGAAGAAAGGACAGGGACAGAAAGCTAGATCTACTTCAGGGGGTCAAGTTCATGCTTTGACAGCACCTCCACAGGAACAAGGTAGTAATATTTCTGTAGAAAGTGTAGTCTATCTTTATGATCATCCAGTTCGCACACTTTTTGACTCTGGTGCATCACACTCCTTTATTTCATCTGCTTTAGTAGAATCTCTGCATCTAGACACTAGTATGGTTGAGGATCCCTTAGTAGTTTCAAATCCAATCGGGGGCTCCGCTTACTTGTCAATGGTTTGTTTGGGTTTGAAAATCTCTATTCTTAGTGTTGAGTTTAGTTGTAATGCCTTTGTTCTAGGCTTCTCGGGATATGGTTTGATCTTAGGCATGGACTGGTTATCCAGTAACGGTGCCATTCTTGATTGTGAGAAAAGAGTAGTTAGACTCTTGACTCGGCTTGGTAACACTCTAGAAATTTCCTGTAACCCTTTGAATGTTGTTATGCTTAGTTATCTAGAGTCACTTGATGCTTCTGACGAGAATTTGCAGTCGGTTAGAGTAGTCCGGGAATATCCGGATGTCTTCGAGGAGGTGAAAGGCTTACCTCCAAAGCGGGAAATAGACTTCCGTATCTATCTTGTAGATAATGCAAAGCCCGTAGCTTTACCTGTCAGACATATGGCTCCAAAAGAGAGAAAGGAGCTCAGTAAGCAGGTTAAAGAGCTTCTAGAAAAGGGGTTCATTAGAAGGAGCATTTCAAAATGGGATGCTCCAGTGGTGTTCGCAACCAAAGCAGACGGTTCGCTTCGCCTCTGTGTTGATTATAGGGAGTTAAACAAGTTGACCAAGAAAAATAAGCACCCTCTTCCCCGAATCGACGATTTGTTTGATCAGCTTGTAGGCGCGTCGGTTTTCTCCCAACTTGATCTAGCAACTGGGTTCCATCAGCTAAGAGTAGCTGAGGATAGTATTGATAAAATGGCATTCCGAACCCCAGATGGTTTCTTTGTGTAACACCCCGTAATTTTGTTAAGATTCGCAAATCAAGGCAGAATTATATTTTAAAATCAAAATCAAGGGAAACAGGCTGCGCCATTGCGTTCGTCTTGGAATTCTGCATTGAAAACGAGTCCGAGTTTGCGTAAATCAGAGTCCGTATGAGGGAGATATGGCCTCCGGAAGTTTCAGAGTTTAGTTTAAAATTCAAATTTCAAAAATCGGGCCGGATTGGCCAGGGCGGGAAAATTCCCGCCCAAGACACCCAGGTCGACTGGGTAGTCGACCTGGGGCACCCAGGTCGACTGGGTAGTCGACCTGGGGGTCGACCCCCCTGCTTTTTCCTGTTTTCTGCACCTAGTTCATTCTTCTGTATCTGGACGCCATTCTGACCAGATTCGTCCGCCTAACACTATATAAACAGCCCTAGTCTTCTTCTCTATTCACAATTCTCCTCTACCCTTATGCTGCAAAGATTCTTAGTGAACATGGCTTCTTCTCCTCCTCTTAAAAGAATAATAAATAGAATAATATATATCAAAAATAAATCAAGACGAGGAGATGCTGCTCAAAGATTTTCAAGAAGAGGTTCAAGTGAAGCTAGGATTCAAGAGGAGGTTCAAACGACTTCAACGACTGTTTTTCTACGAATCATAGCAACGTCATCTTTCTGTTCTAATCTAATCTAATCTCTGTAAGTCAGTTATTTCTAGATTTGAACGTTTTTCTTTGTTCGTGACATGAAATTAAAGGAATAAAAGAATATGCCAATTCTCTCTCTCTCTCTATTCGAATCAGTGCCTATACTCTTGAACCTAATTAAGAATTGTTATGATTCGAGGACAAATTAGATCATGACTATGAAACTATGGACCTTAAAACCATATGCCTATGACCATGAACATTTGCCAATGACTATGAACATTGCCGATGACTATGGACATTGCCTATGACTGTGAACATTGCCTATGACTGTGACTGTGACTATGAGGATTATTTCCTTGACTAAACCTATGCCTTTGATTAGGAAATATAAACTATTGCCTATGACATAACAAGGACATCTGTGATTAAACACCTGTGATTCATGACTAGGAAAGTGTTGCTTAAGTTTTATGACTATGAAATTGGGGCTAAACCCGATTATCTATTCTGTCTGTTCTTGGTTTTCTTTGGTTTTAGACCTTGGGAATTTACCTATTCAGCTAGGTCTACCCATGTTCTTGAATCAACTCTGTCTATTCTTGGTTTTAGACCTTGGGAATTTACCTATTAAGTTAGGTCTACCCATGTTCTGAACCTACGTCGTTATTCAACCCTTTTCATGTCGTAATATTACCATATCTATATGCCTGTGAATTGTAATCTTATGCCAATTGTTATGTCTGTTCTTTTATGGCATTTTGGCTCATTCCCTTCTATCCACGAATCCAGCTTTATTTAATCTAGGATTGAACCACGATTATGCAAACGATGGGAATACGTTTTGGGGAAAACATGAAATTGGTTAAACTTCGAAATTGACATAATTTGATGAAAATTAGAACAACAAGTCTTTTTTGGTAATGAACTGAAATTAGAATATTAAATCAGAATTGGTTGGCTAAATTAAGTATGATAAGTATGTTAGCATAATTTACATACGTCGGGCGTAAACGGGAAAAAGGTTTGGCGGGCCACAAAATAGGTAGTTGGTACGCAAATTGAGTTTTGGCATAAACGGGGAACTAGGATATGAAATCTAGTTTGGCATAAACTGTAAACTAAAATATAAAATCTAGTTTTGGCATAAACTTGTAAATGGGGGATGTTGGATCTAAATTATAAGATAGGCAAATCTAGATTTGGGCCTAGAATACAAGTCCATTGGTAGGCATGGCAAATGTATAGGGTATAGGTCAAATTTATTTTAAGAAAGGGAAAATGGGCTTTGAGAATAAATTGTTAACAATTTATTTATATACAAAAGAAAGGTTTATTAACGACATCTCTTTTAACAATAAACCAGAAAGTTCTAGGGTGACAGAGAGGATAGTGTCTAGGCTTGGGTTTGGAAAATACAAGTTTCCTGCTCTCCTTGGCTATCCCTAACTGATCCGATGAACGGGATGGTTACTTTCAAAACCTGATTTGAAAATTAGTCAAAACCCTTGAACTGGAAAACACGAATAGGCCTAACCCGAGGTTAGACTGAGTTGCGATGTAAATCTGCCCGGAACCAACCGACACATCCAATAATCGCAACAATATCTGTCTAATGTGAGTGGTCGTGGCTTTAATCTATTTAATTAAAGCTAGAACAAGAATGGTAGGGTTAAGTTCACTAAGACACTTAACCAATTCAACATAATAACCAGACTAGTGGGTGGGGTTAGGGCCATACAGTTAAGCTAGAATGGGAGGGTTAAGTCCATAGGAACACTTAACCAGTTTAACACAGTTAAGCTAGTATGGGAGGGCTAAGTCCATAGGGACACTTAACCAGCTTCACATGGTAACTAGACTAGAAGGTGGGGTTAAGTAAAGTTAATACACTTAGCCAAATTAACATGACTAGGAGGTGGGATTAAGTAAAGTTAATACACTTAGTCAAATTAACACGACTAGGAGGTGGGGTTAAGTAAAGTTAATACACTTAGCCAATTTGATATGTTAGCCGGACAAGATCGTAGGGTTACGTAAACTTGAACACTTAACCGTCAAACTGTGATAAAGTAATAGGGCTAAGTCTAAAACATGAAGGGGTAATACTTAACCATTAATAACATGTTAGTTAAAACAGACGGGCAAGGTTAAGTTAAAAAGGAACGCTTAACCGATACAGAATGAACGGGTAGGGTTAAGTAATGCTTAACCAATATAACGTGGTTTGTGGTCGGGTTAAGTCAACGTGAATTACTGATAACACTTAACCAGTTTAACAGGATAAAGGAAGAGGGTTAAGTTGGCTTGAATTGACTTATGACACTTAACCAATCCAAATTGACGGGAAAGGGAACTAGGTAGTAAACCTTAGAAGACAATGATTATGGAAACTAAGTGGTAAATCTTAGTTAATAAAACTAAGTAGTAATTCTTAGTATAACACGGGAAGGAGCGAATGTCCGTCTGAGTAGAAAGAAGGCTCCAACGAATTGGGTTACGAAGCCCGAGGCTTCGAGGGGACGTGAGGGTACTCTTGGTATCCCTCTGTGGGGCTGCAGATGATCCGCCTGGGCCCACAGAGGTTAAGGTCTGCGTAGAAGAACCATGGGTATGCCTTGGTTGCAATACATGGCAACCTAAAGACTAGGATGGACCGGCGTGATTCGGCGAGCAAACGGTAGCCCTGTGATAGTGACTCGTCGTCTATCATCCATCTTGAGTCAATCGAGACACATGAAGTGGAAAGGCGGAGAACTCCAAAAGACCATATACTTGCTATCTAGTTATGGGTGAGGATTCCCATAGGATAGTGGGGCACCGGGGGTCGGCGTAAAGTTCTCATTTTACAAGGCGTGCCTTTCATTATTTGAGGGAGGGGTCAAGTGGGACCATAGCCACTGAAATAAAAACAGACCTTAGCATCTGCATCGGCATATATCTGAAAGCTCCCGACCGAGTTCTGTATTCCTTGATTTGCCCTGTCACTGGACTCGGACCGCACATTATGGGACATGTGCATCTAGACAAGCGATAACGATTCGCGATACATGCGTGGGGAAGTATAGGAACATATACCACTCTAGGTAGTGTGTCCTAGACTTGGGGGCATCGTTCGACAGGTAGCATAATTCCTAGTTGAACTAGGTGGCATAAATCCTGAATTCGAGAAGCATTCAGCAGACAGCGTAAACTCTAGTGGAATCTAGAAAGTACTTGGTAGAAAACCCTAGATTGATTCTAGGTAACAAATAAACAAATGGATGCCTGAAGGCGATGGAGAATACAGGGATTGGGATCACGTTATCGTTACTAGTTGGGACACTAGTTAGGTGGTGCAGAGATATAGAAACCAGTATAACAAGGAAATAGCGAAGCGGCGAAAGTATTAGAGCATACCCAGTTTATCTTAGTTTAGCATATCTTGTGTAAATCTTGTATAATCTTGCCAACCCTATCATCATGGTGTAATCTTGTATTCAGTTAACTCATGTCATTTTGTTGTTGTTGCATGTTCATATGCTAGAAGTTACTGAATTACTCAGGCTTTATGTCTGACTCTGTTTTTCTTTCGTCTTCTTTTCTTCCGTTCCCCCCCTAAGGTAGTAAAGGAGGGAATAGTTTAGCTCGGGTTTAGTTGGACTCCCACTCTTTCCAGCTTGAAGATTTATCGAAGTTTGCTTGGATTCTCTTTTCAGATGCTATGTGTAATAACCCGGAAATTCTGAACCAGTTTAAATTTTTTATTTTGGGCAATTTTATTGAATTTTGAATATTTAAAATAGATTATTTTAAATAATATCGACGAGAAATTTATTTTGAATATAATTCGAACGTATATATTATATAGATCGTCGTTAGAATATAAATATTTATTTATAATTATAAATAGAATTGAAAATGGCGCGGTAGTTCGATAATTCGATTTCAAACTTCAATTGAACGTACCGGGTGCAAAACAATCCAGATGTTAGTGAAACCAAAAATGAAAGGGTCTAATTGATAATATCTTTCCAACGAATCTGAAAAATCGAAATTTCATAGCGGGAATCAAAAGATATGTCCAGTTGAAAATTCTGAATAGTCGCTATGGAATGCAGGCCCTTAAAAATGGAAATTTTGCAAACGACCTCGGATTTCGACGAAACCACTTTTGTTGGATCCGCAGTGTCAAATTATTGCTAGGTTTCAAATTTCATAATTTTTCGAATCAATATGTGAGCGTGGCAAAGGAAAACGCGTTTGACCAGTTTCAGTTGATTGTAATCGACTGGAAATTGGCCATTTTTCCAACGGTCTCAGAATTCGACGAAACTAGTTTTGTTAGGACCGTATCATCAATACGAAGCTAGAAAATAATTTTCTAGAATTTTTCTAGTTAGTATGTGACCCCGGTAAATTGAAATGCGCGTTCGAATTCAATATATAGAGTTATATGTTGATTTTGACGAAAACTTATCGAAACGATCAAATCAGCTTGCGATGCATATCCCATTGTGTTCGGAATGGGGGTAAAACGCTATGGACAACGGGCGGTGGGCCTCGTTTTGAGATCGAAAATAAAAGTTGCTTTTTGGCGAATAATAAATTAAATAAATTGAAATTTAAAACCCTCCACTCTCTCCTTCCTATATCTGCCCCCCCCCCCCACTTCATTATTCCCGATTCAGTTTCTAAAAAAAAATTAGAAGAAGGACGGGGCGGAGCAGCCGCCGCTCCTCCTCCTTGAGTGTCGCCGCCCCCTTCATCGAACACCTCCCCCCCTCTTCGATTCGATCTCCTCCTTTCCCCCCTTCTCTGAAAACCCTGATGCCCTAAACCACCTCGCCACCCCCCGGCGATAACCGCAGTCACCACCCCTCAGCTCCGGAGCCACCTGAAGCCGCCTCCGCCAGTTCCTGCCACGAAACCGAAGCCTCCTGCGCCCTCTTCAGCCTCCAAGTCCTCCGCCTTGGCCTCCTCCTCCTCCTTCTCTAATCCGATTTCCCCCCATTCACCAACGATTTCAAAGGTGAGCTTTTATAACTTTATTTATTCATTTAAGTTAAAACTGATTTTCTTTGTTATGTTAAAACTGATTTTTATTTGGTTATGCAAAACTGATTTTATTTTAAAATAAAAGGGTTAGGCCTTTAAAATAATAAAAAAAAGATTAGCGAAATAAAAATATAATTTTTATTATATAGAAAGAATAAAGATATAATTTTTATATAAGGAAGATAATCAAAATATGATTTTTATATTTTTAAAGAATTAAAAATATGATTTTTATATTTTTAAAGTATTAAAAATATAGTCTTTACTATATAGACGATGTAAAAATATGATTTTTGTTTATGAAGAGAATTAAAAATATAATTTTATGAGATAGAGAATATAAAAATATCATCTTTGTATATGTAGCAAAATAAAAAAAATCTGATTTTTATTATATATACGTTGAAATAAAGTGGTATTTTTATAAAGGCGAAATCTTTATTTTAGAAAAGGCGAAATCTTTATTGTAGAAAAGGTGAAAGATCTATTTTTGAAAAGGCGGAAACTTTATATAGAGAATAGCGAGGTAAAAATATAATTTTTATCTATATAGTAGCAATGTAAAAATAGAATTTTTATCCATAGAGCGTGATAGTAAAAATTCGATTTTTATATATTGAATAGCAAAGTAAAAATTCGATTTTTATATATTGAATAGCAAAGTAAAAGTTCGATTTTTATATATTGAATAGCGAAGTAAAAATTCGATTTTTACATATGTAGTGACTACGAGCGACGAAAGTGATAAGAGACGAGAACAGTGAAGATTACCTACATTGGAAGTGCCGTGGAGTAAGGATAGCTATTGGTGAGAACTTCTCACTCAAAATCTCCTTTTCTAGTTATATATATATACTAGGATGCAGACGGTGTTTAGTAGCACCCGACACAATCGTCCACAGACCATGGACTTGTTTGTTTGATTGCATAGATTAGTTAGATGATTTGATTTGAATTTGGTTGTTTGTTGATTTTGATTGATGTGTGAATGGCGTGGGCCTTCACTAGACCGGGGATAAGGCTAGGCCTCGTCCCGTTTCTAGTATCGTGCCGTTATGCCGTCGAAATTTTCTAAAATAAGTTAGAAAAATAAAAATATCATTTTATTTAAGAAATGAACTGAATAGAAATTCATATGTTAAAATAAAATGTTTTATCGTTAAAAATATAATTTTTAACGTGAATATGAATATAGTGAATGTGAATAAATAAAATATTCATTAACAAACCGGACGGTTTGTCTATGTACACCTATTCGAAGGACATTGATTGGGACGATAAATTTTACACATCGCCCAACTGCACAAATAAAATCTGTGTTTGTTGATTTGAAACCCCACACGGGTGTTGGGATGAAATTTGAAGTTCACTCATCCTGATTGATTAAATATGTCGATCGATTGATTGACAGACTGTTATAAGCGTTAGATATTTATATTTGATGCTTATACAGTGTAGTGCACTTTGGTTGATGGTTGATTATTTTTCAATGCTATTATATACGTGTGATGTATGAAAATCCATATAATTAACATTATATGGTGATTGATTGGGCCTCATTCCAATTTAGAAAATAAAGAATATTAAAGGTTCATGTGTGGACAGTACTCATCCGTTGAGATTAGTCATGTGTTGAACGAAATATTTTAATAATAAAATTTACATCTTTATTAATATAAAATAAAGGTTCATGTGTGGACAGTACTCATCCGTTGAGATTAGTCATGTGTTGAACGAAATATTTGAAATAGAAATGTTTGTAAAGGAAATATTTGAAATAGAATATTTGAAAATAGAAATATATGAAGCCGTGTTGATTAGATTGACGCCATTTTGACGTGAACGATATTTATATCGATTTTATTCATTTTGAAATGAATATTGAAAAACGATTTCGAAATGAATTGAATATAAAACGATTTCGAAATGAATTGAATATAAAACGATTTCGAATTAAATTGAATAGAAAACAAATTGAATTCAAATGGAATAGAAAACGAATTTGATTTAAGTCGAATAGAAAACCAATTTGATTTAAGTCGAATAGAAAACGAATTTGAATTGAATCGAATAGAAAACGAATTTAAATTGAATCGAACAGAAAACGAATTTGAATTGAATCGAATAGAAAACGAATTTAAATTGAATCGAATAGAAAACCAATTTGAATTGAATCGAATAGAAAACGAATTTGAATTCAATATTGATTTGAATTGAATTGGAAGTTGAAATTATTTTTGAAACGAATTTAAAACTGTTTATATAATTTGTTTTAAATAGAAATCGATGATATATATATATTATATATAATATAATGGCCTGAATAGAACGCGCCGCGCCGCGGCAGATCGTGAATTTCGACCATTTATTTCAAACGGACATTACGGGAGATCTGACCGTCGGATTCTCCTAAAACCGGAACCGTTTGGTTCGTATCGAAAAGAGCTTTCTAACGAATATTTGAAATTCAAAATCTAACGGTTGGATTTGGAGATACGTCCAAATCAAATTTGAAAAAGGTCGCTATAAGGGCAGTTCGATGGCCATTGTTGGAAATCGACTGTACGGGCCTTGACAAAATTATTAAAAATATCAATAATTTGTGTAAAATCAAAACGAAATGATTTGAGAAAAATTGGGGTGAAAAACTCCATAATTGAAAATATAAAAATGGATTTTTATCGAAATGAACTAGTTTTGAACTAAATTTAAAACCCAATTATTTTTAAATAAATAAATTAGATTTAAAAAGGGGTTTTAAATAATCGGAATTTCTAATATATTTGATTAGATTTGAAATGGGTTTATCGTGAACGGTGTTTTAAATAACACTAGTTCTTTAACCCGATAATAAATAGAATGTGATTTGGGTTTGTCGTGAACTGTGTTTTAAATAACACTAGTTCTTTAGCCCAGTAAAAGGAGTTTTAACGAATCTGCAATTAGATTGAAATGTGAATTTATAATCTAAATTATCGAATTTAGAAAATGAGCGAGAATGGAGTATCACCAGTTTTTGCTCCAAAGCGATAGTTAAATCTTTAATTAGATTTGAACGTGAAATGATAATTAATTTTACCGATAACACAGTGGTGTTAGATATGGAGTATTACCAGTTTTGCTTCATGCGATGAATAGGTTGGGATTGGGAAATGAAATAAATAATTACTTCGGTACGGTTCGCTAATCTCGACTAGTTTAGAAAACCATAATCTGGTTTGAAATGACATCCAAAGGAAGATTAAAGGATAAATTTTAAAGAATTTATCTTGGATAAAATTAATGGGAACCTTTCCCTAAAAATGTGATTTTATGAATAAAAGAATATTCTGAATTGGAATGAGGCGTATGTTGAGTTTGTGTAACATTTGTTTTTAATATACGCGGGTTGTTCGGAAAGGCCGGGTTTATACCCATTCTGAATAACTGATTCGACGATAAGTCGAAGATGAAGACGGTGGTCGAAGACCGGAAGTCTTCACATCGTAGGGATAATTACTGACGATCCTGATTGGGCTGTACACCCAAGAGGATGGAAATAGTTGGTGGTCGTCCAGAAGTACTTGGAGATGGATGGATATGCGAGGAAAGTGCCTCCGGTTTCGTTCAGTCCCAGAACGGACTTGTAAATGGATTGTGTGTCTGACATTGGATTTTATTCCGTCTTGATTGATTTCTATTAAATATACTTCTGTTTGGCGGCGGAGAATTTATTCTTTTGCTTAACGCCCTTCTCTGAGACGTACGAGCTCAGAGGTTGTATATCGATGGACATCAGTCGCATGGCATGAATTGCCTGTGTGGCACGCTAAGATGCAATGATCAAGGCTTCTGTTGAAAAGCAAAGTCTTGTGGTTGATGATCAAAGCACGGCTTCTGTGGCGTAGCTTTGTGTATAACGTGAATTCGCGAGCCTCACACCTCGGTATGAGTCAAAAACGGGATACGGACTGCATGGAGAGCACGACGTTTCTTTCTAGCTTTGGTGGTGTCAGTGACTTACCAGCCCTGACATTTATATACTTTTCACCTTTGTTGTTGTTGGATGAGGGGCCTCGATTATAGGTCTGTAAGGACCGGGAAACGTGTGTTCAGGAATTGCCAATCCTCTAACGTAAGTGAGGACCGGCCCTGAAGCATCCAAGGGTTGCCCAGAGTGCGTAGCCCAGGGACATTTGCTACAGTGTCTCGAATGCGGAGAGGAGCTTGCCCCTTGCCTCGACTCATGACGAAAATCCAATTTCCAATACGTGTATTGCGGTTTTAATTGTAGAACTAGTATGGCGACATAGTGGTATGGGACACTTATGCCGCCTATGATTTATATTTATGATTGAAACTGTTTTGACACTATACACTTATTATAGTATCAAATGATTTGTTTTAAACGTACCAAGCATGTTTGGCTATTATAAGGGAAAACCCTATCCTCCGGCTTGCGTTGCATTGTGTGATGGGACCTGGGTCTTATAATAGCTTCATTTTTCGAAAAAGCATTGCGTTGTTTATTCTATGCACTGGTATTCTTGGGAGGAAACCCGTTCCGTGTTATACGGCGTGGTCCCTTGAATTACTCTCTTTTAAAGTAAAGTTTTAAATAACTGTTTTAGTTCTCACACCAGTCACATGACTGACCTGGAGTTTATTGTTTTAACCTAAACTCTGGGTGCCCCTATTTTCCGCACGGGCAGCTAGTAGTTTTGGTTTTGCAGATTTATATTCATAGGATCCTGGATTACAGCTGGAATGATATCCGGAAAGCTCTGTATCCGTATATCACCTTCAGTTGTGCTTTGTATTATTTTCCGCTGCTATGTAATTTATTGTAATCTCTGATATTTGTCGAATGTAATTTATTCATTTATACTCTGTATATTCTTGTATCTGATGGAATTGTTGTAATATACAATGAAATGTTCTTCCGTCTGCGTTCATTTGTGTGTTGTTCTCAAAGTATCCGCTCTTTCCTTCACGGGGAAGTAACGGGTTCTTACAGTGTTATCAGAGCTTTGGTTTACAGAGCTCGAGAACAAGACACATTAGAACCATACGAAAGAATTCATCAGATATTAGATTAGTAATATCCAATTAGAATGACTCGTTAGAGATAGGATCAGTAGTATCCTAGAACGAGTGTGAAGGGTATATTTTTTCAATTGAAAACAATTTTGTTTTAAAAATCTAAATCGTTTTATACGTATTTGAATATTTTATTTGTGTTGATTTGGACAATCTAGTATATAAAGGTTTTGCATATACGCATCATGAACGTATATTCGAAGTTTTAATATACTAGATAGATATAGAATCACACTCTAGTCGCCCGGAGATGATGTTGATAATGACCATGGCATCATCAATGTTTATGTTCGTGTTTCGAAGGTGTGATATCTATATATTTCCATTAGACTGGTGTGAGAACCAAAACTTATATAGCTAGAAAACATTGTTGTGATTTGGCATCAAAAACATGACTTTCAGTATACATATCAAAATTATGAATTTGAAACGTTAATCCACTAATTTATTGATGTTTGTGTTGTTTGTTTATTTGTTTGATAATTTTGAACCATTTAGCCTAATTGAATCAAATATTGAATTGTATTGAAAATTAGTCGCATATGCTTGCATATACATGTACTTGCATTGAACAGGTCATAGCAAGGAGGTTAGAGCCGAAGAATAAAATTTGTTTGCCCGACAAATAGGTACATGTTTGCCATAATTTACTGTTTTGTTTGGGTGATGATGATTTTATGAGCCTATTGGCTAGCCGCTTGGCTTTTTCTTTTTCTTTTTGAGATCAGAAGGCCTATATGGCAATTTCGGGATTTTCCCGTGGCTCCCGGTGCAAGGGAGGTTATGGCGAAATTTTTCGAAAATTTAGGGTGTTAGCCAAATTTTTGAAGAATTTGAAAATTCTCAGAAACTAAAAAGTTGGAGAATGGAAGCCAGATCAAACGTAGAGTTGATTAATCAAACCACTTTCGACTTTGTTCCTTTTCGGGGACGAAAAGTTTTAAGTGGGGGAGTTTGTAATAACCCGGAAATTCTGAACCAGTTTAAAATTTTTATTTTGGGCAATTTTATTGAATTTTGAATATTTAAAATAGATTATTTTAAATAATATCGACGAGAAATTTATTTTGAATATAATTCGAACGTATATATTATATAGATCGTCGTTAGAATATAAATATTTATTTATAATTATAAATAGAATTGAAAATGGCGCGGTAGTTCGATAATTCGATTTCAAACTTCCATTGAACGTACCGGGTGCAAAACGATCTGGATGTTAGTGAAACGAAAAATGATAGGATTTAATTGATAATATCTTTCCAACGAATCCGAAAAATCAAAATTTCATAGCGGGAATCAAAAGATATGTCCAGTTGAAAATTCTGAATAGTCGCTATGAAATGCAGGCCCTTAAAAATGAAAATTTTGCAAACGACCTCGGATTTCGACGAAACCACTTTTGTTGGATCCGCAGTGTCAAATTATTGTTAGGTTTCAAATTTCATAATTTTTCGAATCAATATGTGAGTGTGGCAAAGGAAAACGCGTTTGACCAGTTTTAGTTGATTTTAATCGACTGGAAATTGGCCATTTTTCCAATGGTCTCAGAATTCGACGAAACTAGTTTTGTTAGGACCGTATCGTCAATACGAGACTAGAAAATAATTTTCTGGAATTTTTCTAGTTAGTATGTGACCCCGGTAAATTGAAATGCGCGTTCGAATTCAATATATAGAGTTATATGTTGATTTTGACGAAAACTGATCGAAACGATCAAATCAGCTTGCGATGCATATCCCATTGTGTTCGGAATGGAGGTAAAACGCTATGGACGACAGGCGGTGGGCCTCGTTTTGAGATCGAAAATAAAAGTTGCTTTTTGGCGAATAATAAATTAAATAAATTGAAATTTAAAACCCTCCACTGTCTCCTTCCTTTATCTGCTCCCCCCCACTTCATTATTCCCGATTCAGTTTCTAAAAAAAAAATAGAAGAAGGACGGGGCGGAGCAGCCGCCGCTCCTCCTCCTTGAGTGCCGCCGCCCCCTTCATCGAACACCTCGCCCCCCTCTTCGAATCGATCTCCTCCTTTCCCTCCCTTCTCTGAAAACCCTCATGCCCTAAACCACCTCGCCACCCCCCTACGATAACCGCAGTCACCACCCCTCAGCGCCGGAGCCACCTGAAGCCGCCTCCGCCAGTTCCTGCCACGAAACCGAAGCCTCCTGCGCCCTCTTCAGCCTCCAAGTCCTCCGCCTTGGCCTCCTCCTCCTCTAATCCGATTTCCCCCCCGTTCACCAACGATTTCAAAGGTGAACTTTTATAACTTTATTTATTCATTTAAGTTAAAACTGATTTTCTTTGTTATGTTAAAACTGATTTTTATTTGGTTATGCAAAACTGATTTTATTTTAAAATAAAAGGGTTAGGTCTTTAAAAAAAAAAGATTAGCGAAATAAAAATATAATTTTTATTATATAGAAAGAATAAAGATATAATTTTTATATAAGGAAGATAATCAAAATATGATTTTTATATTTTTAAAGAATTAAAAATATGATTTTTATATTTTTAAAGTATTAAAAATATAGTCTTTACTATATAGACGATGTAAAAATATGATTTTTGTTTATGTAGAGAATTAAAAATATAATTTTTATGAGATAGAGAATATAAAAATATCATCTTTGTATATGTAGCAAAATAAAAAAAATCTAATTTTTATTATATATACGTTGAAATAATGTGGTATTTTTATAAAGGCGAAATCTTTATTTTAGAAAAGGCGAAATCTTTATTGTAGAAAAGGTGAAAGATCTATTTTTGAAAAGGCGGAAACTTTATATAGAGAATAGCGAGGTAAAAATATAATTTTTATCTATATAGTAGCAATGTAAAAATAGAATTTTTATCCATATAGTGTGATAGTAAAAATTCGATTTTTATATATTGAATAGCAAAGTAAAAATTCGATTTTTATATATTGAATAGCAAAGTAAAAGTTCGATTTTTATATATTGAATAGCGAAGTAAAAATTCGATTTTTACATATGTAGTGACTACGAGCGACGAAAGTGATAAGAGATGAGAACAGTGAAGATTACCTGCATTGGAAGTGCTGTGGAGTTAGGATAGCTATTGGTGAGAACTTCTCACTCAAAATCTCTTTTTCTAGTTATATATAAATACTAGGATGCAGACGGTGTTTAGTAGCACCCGACACAATCGTCCACAGACCATGGACTTATTTGTTTGATTGCATAGATTAGTTAGATGATTTGATTTGAATTTGGTTGTTT
Organism: Allium sativum; assembly: GCA_030737875.1. NCBI lineage: Eukaryota > Viridiplantae > Streptophyta > Magnoliopsida > Asparagales > Amaryllidaceae > Allium > Allium sativum. The sequence goes on from CM060922.1 coordinate 799,837,087, forward strand.
GTTGATTTTGATTGATGTGTGAATGGCGTGGGCCTTCACTAGACCGGGGATAAGGCTAGGCCTCGTCCCGTTTCTAGTATCGTGCCGTTATGCCGCCGAAATTTTCTAAAATAAGTTAGAAAAATAAAAATATCATTTTATTTAAGAAATGAACTGAATAGAAATTCATGTGTGAAAATAAAATGTTTTATCGTTAAAAATATAATTTTTAACGTGAATATGAATATAGTGAATGTGAATAAATAAAATATTCATTTACAAACCGGACGGTTTGTCTATGTACACCTATTCGAAGGACATTGATTGGGACGATAAATTTTACACATCGTCCAACTGCACAAATAAAATCTGTGTTTGTCCATTTGAAACCCCACACGGGTGTTGGGATGAAATTTGAAGTTCACTCATCCTGATTGATTAAATATGTCGATCGATTGATTGACAGGCTGTTATAAGCGTTAGATATCTATATTTGATGCTTATACAGTGTAGTGCACTTTGGTTGATGGTTGATTATTTTTCAATGCTATTATATACGTGTGATGTATGAAAATCCATATAATTAACATTATATGGTGATTGATTGGGCCTCATTCCAATTTAGAAAATAAAGAATAATAAAGGTTCATGTGTGGACAGTACTCATCCGTTGAGATTAATCATGTGTTGAACGAAATATTTTAATAATAAAATTTACATCTTTATCAATATAAAATAAAGGTTCATGTGTGGACAGTACTCATCCGTTGAGATTAGTCATGTGTTGAACGAAATATTTGAAATAGAAATGTTTGAAAAGGAAATATTTGAAATAGAATATTTGAAAATAGAAATATATGAAGCCGTGTTGATTAGATTGACGCCATTTTGACGTGAACGATATTTATATCGATTTTATTCATTTTGAAATGAATATTGAAAAACGATTTCAAAATGAATTGAATATAAAACGATTTCAAAATGAATTGAATATAAAACGATTTCGAATTAAATTGAATAGAAAACAAATTGAATTCAAATGGAATAGAAAACGAATTTGATTTAAGTCGAATAGAAAACCAATTTGATTTAAGTCGAATAGAAAACGAATTTTAATTGAATCGAATAGAAAACAAATTTAAATTGAATCGAATAGAAAACGAATTTGAATTGAATCGAATAGAAAACGAAATTAAATTGAATCGAATAGAAAACCAATTTGAATTGAATCGAATATAAAACGAATTTGAATTCAATTTTGATTTGAATTGAACTGGAAGTTGAAATTGTTTTTGAAACGAATTTAAAACTGTTTATATAATTTGTTTTAAATAGAAATCGACGATATATATATTATATATATTATATATATATTATATATATTATATATATAATATAATGTCCTGAATAGAACGCGCCGCGCCGCGGCAGTTCGTGAATTTCGACCATTTATTTCAAACGGACATTACGGGAGATCTGACCGTCGGATTCTCCTAAAACCGGAACCGTTTGGTTCGTATCGAAAAGAGCTTTCTAACGAATATTTGAAATTCAAAATCTAACGGTTGGATTTGGAGATACGTCCAAATCAAATTTGAAAAAGGTCGCTATAAGTGCAGTTCGATGGCCATTGTTGGAAATCGACTGTACGGGCCTTGATAAAATTATTAAAAATATAAATAATTTGTGTAAAATCAAAACGAAATGATTTGAGAAAAATTGGGGTGAAAAACTCCATATTTGAAAAGATAAAAATGGATTTTATCGAAATGAACTAGTTTTGAACTAAATTTAAAACCCAGTTATTTTTAAATAAATAAATTAGATTTAAAAAGGGGTTTTAAATAATCGGAATTTCTAATATATTTGATTAGATTTGAAATGGGTTTATCGTGAACGGTGTTTTAAATAACACTAGTTCTTTAACCCGATAATAAATAGAATGTGATTTGGGTTTGTCGTGAACTGTGTTTTAAATAACACTAGTTCTTTAACCCAGTTAAAGGAGTTTTAACGAATCTGCAATTAGATTGAAATGTGAATTTATAATCTAAATTATCGAATTTAGAAAATGAGCGAGAATGGAGTATCACCAGTTTTTGCTCCAAAGCGATAGTTAAATTTTTAATTAGATTTGAATGTGAAATGGTAATTAATTTTACCGATAACACCGTGGTGTTAGATATGGAGTATTACCAGTTTTGCTTCATGGGATGAATAGGTTGGGATTGGGAAATGAAATAAATAATTACTTCGGTACGGTTCGCTAATCTCGACTAGTTTAGAAAACCATAATCTGGTTTGAAATGACATCCAAAGGAAGATTAAAGGATAAATTTTAAAGAATTTATCTTGGTTAAAATTAATGGGAACCTTTCCCTAAAAATGTGATTTTATGAATAAAAGAATATTCTGAATTGGAATGAGGCGTATGTTGAGTTTGTGTAACATTTGTTTTTAATATACGCGGGTTGTTCGGAAAGGCCGGGTTTATACCCATTCTGAATAACCGATTCGATGATAAGTCGAAGATGAAGACGGTGGTCGAAGACCGGAAGTCTTCACATCGTAGGGATAATTACTGACGATCCTGATTGGGCTGTACACCCAAGAGGATGGAAATAGTTGGTGGCCGTCCAGACGTACTTGGAGATGGATGGATATGCGAGGAAAGTGCCTCCGGTTTCGTTCAGACCCAGAACGGACTTGTAAATGGATTATGTGTCTGACATTGGATTTTATTCCGTGTTGATTGATTTCTATTAAATATACATCTGTTTGGCGGCGGAGAATTTATTCTTTTGCTTAACGCCCTTTTCTGAGACGTACGAGCTCAGAGGTTGTATATCGATGGACATCAGTCGCATGGCATGAATTTCCTGTGTGGCACGCTAAGATGCAATGATCAAGGCTTCTGTTGAAAAGCAAAGTCTTGTGGTTGATGATCAAAGCACGGCCTCTGTGGCGTAGCTTTGTGTATAACGTGAATTCGCGAGCCTCACACCTCGGAATGAGTCAAAAACGGGATACGGACTGCAGGGAGAGCACGACGTTTCTTTCTAGCTTTGGTGGTGTCAGTGACTTACCAGCCCTGACATTTATATACTTTTCACCTTTGTGGTTGTTGGATGAGGCGCCTCGATTATAGGTCTGTAAGGACCGGGAAACGTGTGTTCAGGAATTGCCAATCCTCTAACGTAAGTGAGGACCGACCCTGAAGCATCCAAGGGTTGCCCAGAGTGCGTAGCCCTGGCACATTTGCTAGAGTGTCTCGAATGCGGAGAGGAGCTTGCCCCTTGCCTCGACTCATGACGGAAATCCAATTTCCAATACGTGTATTGCGGTTTTAATTGTAGAACTAGTATGGCGACATAGTGGTATGGGACACTTATGCCGCCTATGATTTATATTTATGATTGAAACCGTTTTGACACTATACACTTATTATAGTATCAAATGATTTGTTTTAAACGTACCAAGCATGATTGGCTATTATAAGGGAAAACCCTATCCTCCTGCTTGCGTTGCATTGTGTGATGGGACCTGGGTCTTATAATAGCTTCATTTTTCGAAAAAGCATTGCGTTGTTTATTCTATGCACTGGTATTCTTGGGAGGAAACCCGTTCCGTGTTATACGGCGTGGTCCCTTGAATTACTCTCTTTTAAAGTAAAGTTTTAAATAACTGTTTTAGTTCTCACACCATCACATGACTGACCTGGAGTTTATTGTTTTAACCTAAACTCTGGGTGCCCCTATTTTCCGCACAGGCAGCTAGTAGTTTTGGTTTTGCAGATTTATATTCACAGGATCCTGGTTTACAGCTAGAATGATATCCGGAAAGCTCTGTATCCGTATATCACCTTCAGTTGTGCTTTGTATTATTTTCCGCTGCTATGTAATTTATTGTAATCTCTGATATTTGTCGAATGTAATTTATTCATTTATACTCTGTATATTCTTGTATCTGATGGAATTGTTGTAATATACAATGAAATGTTCTTCCGTCTGCGTTCATTTGTGTGTTGTTCTCAAAGTATCCGCTCTTTCCTTCACAGGGAAGTAAAGGGTTCTTACACTATGGCTGGCTCTTGCTAAATAATTGGGGAATATGAATGTATTTTTATGCTTCTTTATTCTGTAAGATAGATGATACTCTGATATTGTAAAGAAATCATTGTACAAACTATTTTATCAATAAAGCAAAGTTTTATTTTCCGCTGTTTAATTTCTGTCTGTCTTGTAATTTATCTGCATCTTTTACCCTAAATGCTCCACAGAACTTAGTGCATTCCCTTTGTGAGTGACACTAACGGACGTGGGGTGTTACACGTGGTATCAGAGATGAAGGTTACCAGATCAGATAAAGAATTTGAAAAATTATTTTCAAAATGGTTTTAAAAGAAGCATTTTCAAGAAAAAAGATTTGTTTTAAAGGCAAATTCCCCAAAGCCATACACATTATCTTCTCTTCCTCTGTTTGAATTCTTGTCTCCTTCTTTCTTGGGTCTCTGGGGCTCCTGGCTTTCTAGGAGGTAACCTCATCGATGGGCAAAGTAGTGCCCAGCTTCCATCCATAGCCGTAGTGGTTTCATCTACGGGCAGTTTTTTTTCTTTTTCCGAAGCTTATTGGGTTTTCCGGACGATGGAGGCAGTTTTTCGAGAGATTTGTCAACATGGTTACATACGGAAGGGGATGAGGAGTTTGGCTAAGGAGCATAACCCTAGGATAAGGAATTCATGGGTGTAGATTTAGCTCACGAAGGAGGAAGAAATTATAAGACCTAAGACAAGAGGAAGTATCTTTACTAGGATATGATAGGGCATATAATTAAGGACAAGGGAAAGAACGAGGAACAAGATTTTCAGAAGGGCAAGTACATACTTTCACCACCAAGCACACCTAGGAGAAAGGTATTAAAGTTCTGTTGGAAGAGTTTAGTTTTCTGTCCGTACTCTTTCAGTTTTAGCGCTTCGCATTTGTTCATATCTACTTCCATAGTTGGGTCTCTGCACCATAGTACTTGTATAGTAGAAAGATCCCACTAGAGTCTCAAATCCAATTGGTGGTCCGACCAAGTTATTTTTGGTTAATAGGGATTTGAGAATAGCTATCGAGTTTGCTTATATCATCTCATGTAGATCGTCTAAAATCGGAGGAGATATTCCTTGGGTGCTTGTCTGATATTGGTTTAGGCCTTTGGGGCTTGTACTTGAGGGATGTCGAGTTCGACTAGGATGGTTTGCATGGGAGATAAATAGATGTGACAGACACTCTAAAGAGCATGTAGTGACCTCTCGACTCTTATAGTTATGGCATGACGGATAAGAGGGAAACCTCTAATCATCTTAGTACGTACACTTGCTACCGTGATTAACATCTGTTTACTTTGGAAATGGAGGTCAGAAACTTCACAATTGTGAAGTTAAATTAGTTAAGATACAGTGGAGTAAAGCTCAAGAAGGCTAGATACTAGCATCATACCTTTTTCTTAAGGGTGCATCCTTGATTTCTTTGTTTTAGGAGCTTTACGCATAATTGTTTCTCTCTTTCCAAAGTATATCACCTAGGTCGTATCTTCGATCCTTAGATAGAAGCCAATGGATGTAAACATGTATTTGAAACATGTTATGGTTGATGGTTGCGAGTGGTTGCTAATGGTTGCTCGTGGATGCATATGCATACATATTAGGCGCTAGATCAGTTCGGACGCTTTCATATTGCATTTACAGGAATGCATTTGTTTGTAAGTTGAGCCTGATATGTTATCATATGGATGTTGCATATGGATGAATGGCTGTGCATGCATATAGTATTTACATAACTAGGGATGCTTGCATACATGATTGGACGCATGGCACTGACATGATTCGCATTTAGGAGGTCGACTGAATCAGTAGACCGCCTGATTTTGCATTAGATAAAGACATATACACACACTATGCATATAAACATGAAAGCATTAGAAATCTTTTAAGGACAATGAATGCCTGTGATTGAATGGTTGAGTAGATGGGTGATTGGATGGTAGGACACATTCTTCCTAACTTGAAGATTTCGGGGACGAAATCCTTTTAAGTGGGGGAGAATGTAACACCCCGTAATTCTGTTAAGAATCGCAAATCAAGGCAGAATTATAATTTAAAATCAAAATCAAGGGAAACGGGCTACGCCACTGCGTTTGTCTCGAAATTCTGCATGAAAACGAGTCCGAGTTTGCGTAAATCGGAGTCCGTATGAGGGAGATATGGCCTCCGGAAGTTTCAGAGTTTAGTTTAAAATTCAAATTTCAAAAATTGGGCCGGATTGGCCAAGGCGGGAAAATTCCCGCCCAAGTCACCCAGGTCGACTGGGTAGTCGACCAGGGGGTCGACCCCCCTGCTTTTTCCTGTTTTCTACACCTGGTTCGTTCTTCTGTATCTGGACGCCATTCTGACCAGATTCGTCCGCCTAACACTATATAAACAGCCCTAGTCTTCTTCTCTATTCACAATTCTCCTCTACCCTTATGCTGCAAAGATTCTTAGTGAACATGGCTTCTTCTCCTCCTCTTAAAAGAATAATAAATAGAATAATATAAAAAAAAATTCAAGACGAGGAGATGCTGCTCAAAGATTTTCAAGAAGAGGTTCAAGTGAAGCTAGGATTCAAGAGGAGGTTCAAACGACTTCAACGACTGTTTTTATACGAATCATAGCAACGCCATCTTTCTGTTCTAATCTAATCTCTGTAAGTCAGTTATTTCTAGATTTGAACGTTTTTCTTTGTTCGTGACATGAAATTAAAGGAATAAAAGAATATGCCAATTCTCTCTCTATTCGAATCAGTGCCTATACTCTTGAACCTAATTAAGAATTGTTATAATTCGAGGACAAAATAGACCATGACTATGAAACTATGGACCTTAAAACCATATGCATATGACCATGAACATTTGCCTATGACTATGAACATTGCCGATGACTATGGACATTGCCTATGACTGTGAACATTGCCTATGACTGTGACTGTGACTATGAGGATTATTTCCTTGACCAAACCTATGCCTTTGATTAGGAAATATAAACTATTGCCTATGACATAACAAGGACATCTGTGATTAAACACCTGTGATTCATGACTAGGAAAGTGTTGCTTAAGTTTTATGACTATGAAATTGGGGCTAAACCCGATTATCTATTCTGTCTGTTCTTGGTTTTCTTTGGTTTTAGACCTTGGGAATTTACCTATTCAGTTAGGTCTACCCATGTTCTTGAACCAACTCTGTCTATTCTTGGTTTTAGACCTGGGGAATTTACCTATTAAGTTAGGTCTACCCATGTTCTGAACCTACGTCGTTATTCAACCCTTTTCATGTCGTAATATTACCATATCTATATGCTTGTGAATTGTCATCTTATGCCAATTGTTATGTCTGTTCTTTTATGGCATTTTGGCTCATTCCCTTCTATCCACAAATCCAGCTTTATTTAATCTAGGATTGAACCACGATTATGCGAACGATGGGAATACGTTTTGGGGAAAACATGAAATTGACTAAACTTCGAAATTGACATAATTTGATGAAAATTAGAACAACAAGTCTAGTTTTGGTAATGAACTGAAATTAGAATATTAAATCAGAATTGGTTGGCTAAATTAAGTATGATAAGTATGTTAGCATAATTTACATACGTCGGGCGTAAACGGGAAAAGGGTTTGGCGGGCCACAAAATAGGTAGTTGGTACGCAAATTGAGTTTTGGCATAAACGGGGAACTAGGATATGAAATCTAGTTTGGCATAAACTGTAAACTAAAATATAAAATCTAGTTTTGGCATAAACTTGTAAATGGGGGATGTTGGATCTAAATTATAAGATAGGCAAATCTAGATTTGGGCCTAGAATACAAGTCCATTGGTAGGCATGGCAAATGTATAGGGTATAGGTCAAATTTATTTTAAGAAAGGGAAAATGGGCTTTGAGAATAAATTGTTAACAATTTATTTATATACAAAAGAAAGGTTTATTAACGACATCTCTTTTAACAATAAACCAGAAAGTTCTAGGGTGACAGAGAGGATAGTGTCTAGGCTTGGGTTTGGGAAATACAAGTTTCCTGCTCTCCCTGGCTATCCCTAACTGATCCGACGAACGGGATGGTTACTTTCAAAACCTGATTTGAAAATTAGTCAAAACCCTTGAACTAGAAAACACGAATAGGCCTAACCCGAGGTTAGACTGAGTTGCGATGTAAATCTGCCCGGAACCAACCGGCACATCCAGTAATCGCAACAATATCTGTCTAATGTGAGTGGTCGTGGCTTTAATCTATTTAATTAAAGCTAGAACAAGAATGGTAGGGTTAAGTTCACTAAGACACTTAACCAATTCAACATAATAACCAGACTAGTGGGTGGGGTTAGGGCCATACAGTTAAGCTAGAATGGGAGGGTTAAGTCCATAGGAACACTTAACCAGTTTAACACAGTTAAGCTAGGATGGGAGGGCTAAGTCCATAGGGACACTTAATCAACTTCACATGGTAACTAGACTAGAAGGTGGGGTTAAGTAAAGTTAATACACTTAGCCAAATTAACATGACTAGGAGGTGGGGTTAAGTAAAGTTAATACACTTAGCTAAATTAACAGGACTAGGAGGTGGGGTTAAGTAAAGTTAATACACTTAGCCAATTTGATATGTTAGCTGGACAAGATCGTAGGGTTAAGTAAACTTGAACACTTAACCGTCAGGCTGTGATAAAGGAATAGGGCTAAGTCTAAAACATGAAGGGGTAATACTTAACCATTAATAACATGTTAGTTAAACAGACGGGCAAGGTTAAGTTAAAAAGGAACGCTTAACCGATACAGAATGAACGGGTAGGGTTAAGTAATGCTTAACCAATATAACGTGGATCGTGGTCGGGTTAAGTCAACGTGAATTACTGATAACACTTAACCAGTTTAACAGGATAAAGGAAGAGGGTTAAGTTGGCTTGAATTGACTAATGACACTTAACTAATCCAAATTGACGGGAAAGGGAACTAGGTAGTAAACCTTAGAAGACAATGATTACGGAAACTAAGTGGTAAATCTTAGTTAATAAAACTAAGTAGTAATTCTTAGTATAACACGGGAAGGAGCGAATGTCCGTCTGAGTAGAAAGAAGGCTCCAACGAATTGGGTTACGAAGCCCGAGGCTTCGAGGGGACGTGAGGGTACTCTTGCAATCCCTCTGTGGGGCTGCAGATGATCCGCCCGGGCCTACAGAGGTTAAGGTCTGCGTAGAAGAACTAGGGGTATGCCTTGGTTGCAATACATGGCAACCTAAGGACTAGGATGGACCGGCGTGATTCGGCGAGAAAACGGTAGCCCTGTGATAGGGACTCGTCGTCTACCATCCATCTTGAGTCAATCGAGACACGTGAAGCGGAAAGTCGGAGAACTCCAAAAGACCATATACTTGCTATCTAGTTATGGGTGAGGATGGCCATATGATAGTGGGGCACCGGGGGCCGGCGTATAGTTCTCATTTTACAAGGTGTGCCTTTCATTAGTTGAGGGAGGGGTCAAGTGGGAGCATATCCACTGAAATAAAAACAGACCTTAGCATCTGCATCAGCAGATATCTGAAAGCTCCCGACCGAGTTCTGTATTCCTTGATTTGCCCTGTCACTGGACTCGGACCGCACATAATGGGACATGTGCATCTAGACAAGCGATAACGATTCGCGATACATGCGTGGGGAAGTATAGGAACATATACCACTCTAGGTAGTGTGTCCTAGACTTGGGGGCATCGTTCGACAGGTAGCATAATTCCTAGTTGAACTAGGTGGCATAAATCCTGAATTCGAGAAGCATTCAGCAGACAGCGTAAACTCTAGTGGAATCTAGAAAGTACTTGGTAGAAAATCCTAGATTGAATCTAGGTAACAAATAAATAAATGGATGCCTGAAGGCGATGGAGAATACAGGGATTGGGATCACATTATCGTTACTAGTTGGGACACTAGTTAGGTGGTGCAGAGATATAGAAACCAGTATAACAAGGAAATAGCGAAGCGGCGAAAGTATTAGAGCATACCCAGTTTATCTTAGTTTAGCATATCTTGTGTAAATCTTGTATAATCTTGCCAACCCTATCATCATGGTGTAATCTTGTATTCAGTTAACTCATGCCATTTTGTTGTTGTTCCATGTTCATATGCTAGAAGTTACTGAACTTACTCAGGCTTTATGTTTGACTCTGTTTTTCTTTCGTCTTCTTTTCTTCCGTTCCCCACCCCCCAAGGTAGTAAAGGAGGGAATAGTTTAGCTCAAGTTTAGTTGGACTGCCACTCTTTCCAGCATGAAGATTTATCGAAGTTTGCTTGGATTCTCTTTTCAGATGCTATGGCTGGCTCTTGCTAAATAATTGGGGAATATGAATGTATTTTTATGCTTCTTTATTCGTTAAGACAGATGATACACCCCGCGAATTCTATAACTATGAAATTCACAAATTAAAGTATAATTAATTTCAAATCAAAGAACTAAGGGAAACGGGATACGCCATTGCGTTCGTCTCGGAAAAATACGCGAAATAGAGTCCGAGTTTTCGAAAAACGGAGTCCGTATGAAGAAGATATGGCCTTCGGAAGTTTGAGAATCAAGTTTAAATTCAAACAGAATAAATCAGGTTTAAATTCGAAAATGGGGCCCAATGGGCCAGGGCGGAAAAACACCCGCCTGACCCACCAAGTCGACTGGACTGTCGACCTGGTCTAACCAGGTCGACAGGCCTGTCGACAGGGGTGTCGACCTGGTCCAGACCAGGTCGAGCCCAGTCTAACCTGGCTGGCCTATGCTATGTTGGTCGATTTTCTGTGGTCTGCTTTGTCATTAGGGCTAGGTGGCAAGTTTTAATTGGTCTCTCCTTAGGATGAATGGCTACGATCAATCCAAGCAACATCAATGGTCCTAATCAGTTCCTAACCTCTATATAAACAACCCTAGACTAAACCCTAATCTATTCATTCAAAAATAAGAACATAGCCGCCATGTTGCTGAGGAACGACTAGGAGTAGCCACCAAATTGGAGAGAGGATTAGGAGGGAGATTCTAAAGCTTAAAGCAACCTAAACAAATCAATTCAACAAAGGAATTTGCGTCTTCAATCCCTAAATTAGAGAATTCATCACACCATTGTAAGTAGAGTATTACTTTGGTATGAATAAACAATTGTGTTGGTTTGTATGCTTGAATTGTGGCAATAAAGTAATTCATATTTGTGCGTTCTTAACAATTTGAAATATTATATACGTTTGGATATTTATGAATTATGTTATTCATTATAAAGAACTACATGCGGTAGTTCTATGCAAGTATACGTTTGGAATATTTCGCAAATTATGTAATCCATGTTGAAGCTACATGTATGTAGTTGATTTAAATTCATGCAAGTTTGGGGTTTGCTTCTATGCCACCATGATGTATATTTTTGTGCATAAATCATTTTGTAAGTAATTGGAACAAGTTTGGTTATTATCCATATGAAATTATGTTGAGAATTTGGCATTATGTTTTAAGCCATGCTTTTATACTAGAAAACCTATTTGCAAATTTATGAATATGGCTAGGCTATGAATGATATTTGGCATAATTAAAAACCATGATTAGGTCTATCTTGTTTACAAGAATCATATGATGACATATGTGGTACATGGCTAGGTTAGGTTCAAAAGGTCCCTTTTTGTAAGTTTACATGGCTAAAGTAAGAATCATGATTTCATGTTAGAAATATTTATGCCATGGTTATGTGAACAAATTTAACTATACTTATGCCATGCTTATGATATTATGCCATGCTTATGTTTGACATTATGCCATGCTTATGCTAGAAATATTTATGCCATGCTTATGTTTGACATTATGCCATGCTTATGCTAGAAATATTTATGCCATGCTTATGTTTGACATTATGCCATGCTTATGCTAGAAATATTTATGCCATGCTTATGTTTGACATTATGCCTAAGTAAAAATATAGGTTCATGTGACAATAATGATATCTCAATTACAAGTTCACATGCTTTGATTCATGTCACCTATGTTACCACTATGCAAGTACACCAGTTTCTATGTTGTATTTCCAACGTCATATTGCAAGTTCATGCGCTCACCTTCCCCTTTTTGTGTATGTAATCACGCCATAAGCCTCCCCTTTTCGCATGGCTAAGTTGGGCTTAAAAAGGTTAAGCCCAACATATAAACGAACGTATTAAACGGGGGAAAATAACGTTGGGCCAAATTAATTAATGAATGAAAATATAAAGTAGAAGGGCCCAAATTCAAGTATGGGTTGGGCCCATGATTGGTGTAACCTTTACACCATTAACTTAATAATGGGCCGCAAATATTTACATATAAGAAATAAAGAAGAATGACAAAATATGTAAATGTAGAACATACGATGTGTTTAACCCGAGGTTGGATTGAGTTGTGATGTAAACCTGCCCGGAACCGCCCGGCTGTCCAGTAGTCACAACAATACCTATCCAATGTGGGAGGTTAAACATGGAGCCCAAGAAGGACCCGAGGTTAGACTGAGTTGTGGCGTAAGACTGCCCGGAACCAACAGGCAGCCACAACAATATCTGTCTAATGTGAGAGGTCAGGGCCTTAATAAGACAATTAAGGCTGAGTCAGGATTGTTAGGATTAAGTGAACTAAAGACTTAATCAAAATGGAACATGCTAAACTAAACGGACTGGTGGGGTTAGGTTAGAAAACACTTAACCAACTTAGCATGTGGTTAGAGATAGAAAACCTAGTAACGGGGGACCCTTTTCAGCAGTAACCCTAGAAGGTGTATCAGGATACCCTGAAACTAGGCAGGGTGGGGCACGATTACTGGGCTGATTGTAAGAGGTCAAAGCGACGGCGGTGGTGTAGCAGTGTAGGTTCTAACGGAGTGCGGGCGTGCACACACTCCGGCGCAGAAAAATAAGGCACTGGACACCAGTAGCATACCTGTGCGCTCTAAGGTTGTGTCGGGTTGCCACTATGGGACTTGATACACCCCATGGTGGGACCAGCATAGGTAACTACGACATCGGGGGCCGTAAGACACATGTAACTATGCGAGTAGGAGCCGATCATCATTGAATGGATCACATCACCCTGATTATGGGGTGCCAGTGGGAACTAGTTTATATGGGTTCAGAGAATTACATGGGGTACGATAGTATATTCGACCCTAGACAACTTAACCAAGTTTATTGTGCTTGCCCACTTCCTGTTTATACTTATCATACCCAGTTCTTTATTCATAGACAAAATAGTACTAGACTTACTCAGGCTTTATGTCTGACTCTACTTTTCTTTCGTCTTCTTTCTTCCGTTCCCCCCCCAGGTCCTCAGGGAGGGAACACAGCAGCTTGATCAGCCTCAACATCCAGCTTGAAGAAGAGAAATGTATTGCTTGGACTTTCCTGTTTTGAACTATGGCTTTGGACAATCCACTATGGGGCTTTTGCAGTTTATCTATGTTTTATTTATGCTTTTTTAAATAATGTACTCAAGACAGATTATGAAAATGTTATGTTATGTTTTTGGGAAGGATGTAAGACAATTATGGTGATGTTTTGTAACACGTATTTGACTTTATGAAATAAAGTTTGTTGTTCTTCCGCTGTTTACAAATATGTGTTCCTATATTTGTCTTGTATATCTGTGACTTATACTTATAAACCTCCACCAAAATTAGGGCATTCCCTTTGAGAGTGACCCTAACGGAGGTGGGGTGTTTCAGCTTGGATTCTCTTTTCAGATGCTATGGCTGGCTCTTGCTAAATAATTGGGGAATATGAATGTATTTTTATGCTTCTTTATTCGTTAAGACAGATGATACTCTGATATTGTAAAGAAGTCATTGTACAAACTATTTTATCAATAAAGCAAAGTTTTATTTTCCGCTGTTTAATTTCTGTCTGTCTTGTAATTTATCTGCATCTTTTACCTTAAATGCTCCACAGAACTTAGTGCATTCCCTTTGCGAGTGACACTAACGGACGTGGGGTGTTACACTTTGAGTGGCTTGTCATGCCTTTCGGCCTGACAAATGCACCTGCTTATTTCGTGGACCTAGTGAGCAGAGTGTTCAGAGAATTCCTCAACAAGTTTGTGGTTATCTTCGTAGACGATATCTTGATCTTTTCAAAGAGTGAGGAGGAGCATGCTCAACATTTGAAGGAAATCATGGATACTCTCCGAGCACATCAGCTAAAGGCAAAATTTTCAAAATGCCACTTTTGGAGAGAAGAAGTAAGGTTTCTTGGGCATGTAGTATCTAAAGAAGGGCTTGCCGTAGACCCCGCGAAGGTAGTTGCGGTGCAAGACTGGAAGGCACCAAAGAATGCAACTGAGGTCCGAAGTTTTCTAGGACTAGCAGGTTTCTACCGAAAATTCATAAGGGATTTTGCGAAAATCTCAGCTCCACTCACAAGGATGACAAAGAAGAATCTAGTGTTCAATTGGGACTTGGATTGCGAGTTGGCTTTCCAACGCCTAAAAAGGGCTCTTACAACAGCCCCAGTCCTGACTCTGCCAGACGGAAGCAAGATGTTCACAGTTTATACAGATGCATGTGGGACAGGGCTAGGCGCTGTCTTGATGCAAGAAGGGAGGGTAGTAGCTTATGGTGGAAGGCAATTGGAAGTTCATGAAAAGAACTACCCGACCCACGATCTTGATTTAGCCGCCATCGTCTTTGCACTTAAGTCTTGGCGACATTATCTCCTAAGTGAGAAGTTCGAACTTTAAACTGACCATAAATCGTTGAAATATCTTTTCTTGCAGAAAGATCTTAACTTGAGGCAACAGAGATGGATGGAGTTTCTTGCCTCGTATGACTTCGAGATTTCCTATACTCCAGGTAAGGGCAATGTGGTGGCAGACGCCTTAAGTAGAAAGAAACTGACCCTAAGCCCACTCTTTGTAGAAAGGCAAAGCCAAGAGTATATAGCCAGTTTTAACTTTAGGCCCTCCTCTGATTTCGTACCGGGTTTGTTAGCATCTCTTGAGGTGCACCCTACTCTTTTGGACACAATAGGGACGGCACAACGTGAGGACCCTCAGCTAGTTGAAGTTGTTGATAAGCTAATTAGGGGTGAGACTTCTAGTCACCTCAGTAGATACTCTATCGATGATAAAGGCAAGCTGAGACGCGATGGAAGACTATGCGTCCCACAAGCGAGAGAATTGGTAAAGAAGGTTCTCGAGGAAGCACATCGTTCCATGATGACAATACATCCAGGCGGAGACAAAATCTACAAGGACATGAAAAGAGTTTTCTTTTGGAACGGCATGAAGAAGGACATGGCAGATTACATTTCTAAGTGTATAGTATGCCAACAGGTCAAGGCGGAACAGAAGAAGCCCGGAGGACTACTTCATCCTCTAGAGATCCCACAGTGGAAGTGGGATAGCATTTCAATGGACTTCGTTGATGGGCTACCTAGGTCCAGAAGAGGCAATACTAGCATTTGGGTAATAGTGGATAGGCTTACTAAGAGCGCCCACTTTTTACCTGTCAAGAGTAGAAGGACCGCCTCATCTTTAGCGTCTCTTTACAACAAGGAGATAGTTCGACTCCATGGGATACCCTCCAGCATTGTTAGTGATTGAGACCCTATCTTCACAAGCGAGTTTTGGCGAAGTTTGCAAGAAGCTGTAGGCACACAGTTATGTTTGAGCACGGCCTATCACCCTCAGACCGATGGCCAGACAGAAAGGGTGAATAGAGTTTTAGAGGATCTTTTGAGACTTTGTGTTCTTGACTTTGGAGGGACATGGGAGGATGACCTTCCTTAGTGGAGTTTGCTTACAACAATAGCTTCCAAGCTACCATAGGCATGGCACCCTTCGAAGCATTGTATGGAAGACCGTGCAAGTCACTAACTTGTTGGTGGGGGTCTACAGATAAGGTTATTCTTGGTCCAGACATGATCAGAGAAACTTCAGAAAAAGTGGACTTGATTCGAAGAAGGATGAAGACGGCCCGAGATAGACAGAAATCCTACGCCGACAAGAGAAGGACAGACCTTGAGTTTGAGGTTGGGGACAGAGTTTTTCTTAAGGTATCTCCTCTAAGGAACGTTGTTCGTTTTGGATCCACAGGAAAGCTAGCACCGAGATTTGTAGGACCATTTCCTATCATCGAGAAGGTTGGGAAGATGGCCTATAGATTAGAGCTACCCGAAAAGTTGGCCGGAGTTCACAACGTCTTTCATGTCTCTCACCTCCGGAAGTGTTTACACGAGTCTGCTGAAATAGTAGAGCCTAGCATTCTAGAAGAAGCCGAAGTGGAACGTGAAGCAACTGTGAGAAGAGTTCCAACACGCATCTTAGGAACTGAAGTGAAAAAGCTACGCAACCGCGAAGTCAAGCTCGTCAAAGTTCAGTGGAGCGACGCCAAGGAAGACGCAACTTGGGAAACTGAGGCTAGAATACGCACAGCCTACCCTTTTCTTTTTTAGGGTACATCTTTTGATCTCTCTTTTTCCTTAAGTTATGCTTTATCTATCTTTTAGGCATATTTCCTCGGCCCTTTCTCCTTAACTCCTTAGTTAGATAACAAATGGATGCAAACATGTATTTGAAAACATGTTATGGATTATGGCTGCAAGTGGTTGCAAGTGATTGCTAGTGGTTGCTCGTGGATGCATATACACACACACCCTAGGTTTTAGATCGGCTCAGTCGCTTCATACTGCATATGCATATATGTATTCTCGTTCATATGTGGTTGAAATTTTATATGTTATCATATGGTTATCGCATTTGTATGAATTGTTGTGCACTCATGTAGAATTATGAGTAGGAAAAAAATTGCATACATAATGGATTCATGACACTTACATGATTCGCATTTAGGAGTATAACTGAATCAGTCGACCGCCTGATTTCTGCATTAGATAAGGACATTTACACACACAATGCATATGATCATAAAGCATTAGAAGTCTTTAAGGACAATGGAGACCTATGTTTTTTGGTTGAGTAGATGGACGATTGGATGGTAGAATATACATTCTTCCTAAACTTGAAGATTTCGGGGAAGAAATCCTTGTAAGTGGTGGAGAATGTAACACCCCGTATATTCTATAACTGTGAAATTCATAAATTAAAGTATAATTAATTCTAATGAAAGAATTAAGGGAAATGGCTTACGCCATTGCGTTCATCTTGGAATTCTGGTTGAGATAGAGTCCGAGTTTGCGTGAAACAGACTCCGTATGAAGGAGTTATGAACTCCGGAAGTTTCAGAATAAATTTGAAATTCAAAAACAGCTCAGAACAGGTTTAAAATTCGAATTCGAGTTCAAACTGGGCTGGGCGGGAAAATTCCCACCCAGTGACCAGGTCGACACTAGTGTCGACTGGGCAGTCGACCTGGCCCCCCAAGTCGACTGCATAGTCGACTTGGGTGTCGACCTGCAGGTCGACTTGCCTGGTCGGCCTGACCAGGTGGGTATGACCCTGGTTCGACTTCTGGTGTGCTGTACGGTCTGATTTCCCTCCCTGTTTGCATCTGACGGCTCAAATT
Organism: Allium sativum; assembly: GCA_030737875.1. Taxonomy (NCBI): domain Eukaryota; kingdom Viridiplantae; phylum Streptophyta; class Magnoliopsida; order Asparagales; family Amaryllidaceae; genus Allium; species Allium sativum. The sequence goes on from CM060922.1 coordinate 799,854,639, forward strand.
AACTTGAAAACTCTATAAATACACACTAAGACTCAACTAATTCACATAAGAAAATAAGAGAGGAGTCGTCATGCTGCCAGGGAGGAGTTGATCGTAGCCGCCAAGAATCAAACTAAGAAGCAAATTAAAGTCTAATCAAATCAATTAACAAATTGCTACCCAAAGGAGAGCACCTCCAAATTCAGAAAATAGAAATCAGAAAACAAGATCTCGTCACACGTTGTAAGTATAGTGGTCTTTCAGAATCTGAATAAAATTATGATGTGATACGATGTAATTGAGAATCGAATTGTATTGTTGTTGTATAATGATGTAGATCTTGTGTATTGTGATGTTTCTATCGTGATTATGTGTATTGATTAGTGGGATAAATGGGTCGATGCAAGTTTATTATACGATTGTATATGAAACTAATTGCAATTGCAAGTTTGTGGCAAAATCTATGATTAGATCCTTCTCATGTTTATGTTAATATCCCCTTTATGTTTATGTTGATATCAGTGGCCATATACTTATGTAAACATATCCTAGATCTGAGATATTTTATGCCTACATGATTCAAAACTTATGTTTACATCTTAGATCCATTACAAGTATGATTAGAACTATGTTAAATGCTGTTTGGGTTACATAAACTATGCAAGTTCATGTGGAAATAGACTATATATTAGATTTGGACATTTTTAGGTTAATTTACAACATGCTAGTTTTGTGTTCGACATTATGCCAAGTTAATACGTTAAAACCCAAGTTTGTATAAATCTACATATGCCATCCTATGTGACACCCATTTAGTTGTATACCAATTTTGAATGCAAGTTCACATGATCCAATGTTTATGTTAACGCCAATTTGCAAGTTCATGCGCTACACCTTCTATGTATCATAGAAATATTATATGTTCTGGATTTCCCCTTTTCTCACGTTTATCAAGTTGGGCTGAATTGTGTCGAGCCCAACTTTAGTACGTACAAACGGGGGTAATAGCGTTGGGTGTAAAACATGATATAATAAATATGTTGGCATGTTTGGCGCATGCCAACGACTGTGACATTTTAGCGGTATAAATTGTTATGCCCAAATTAAAAGACGACATGACATTTACATAAATAATAAAATATGTAAATCTAGAAAAGACGACATGTTTGACCCGAGGTTGGATTGAGTTGTGACATAAACCTGCCCGGACCCGCCCGGCTGTCCAGTAGTCACAACAATACCTATCCAATGTGGGTGGTTAAATATTGAGCCCAATAAAGACCCGCAGTTAGACTGAAATACGGTGTAAACCTGCCCGGAACCAACCGGCACATCCAGTAACCGTACTGATATATGTCTAATGTGAGTGGTCGGTGCTCTAAAAGGCTAAGGACAGGTGGTAGGGTTAAGTCAACTGAAAACACTTAACCAAAGATTCAACATGTTAACAAATATTGATGGGTGGGGTTAGGTATATATAAACACTTAACCACTTAACATGTTGACTAGAAAACCTTGGTAACGTAGGGACCCGTTTCAGCAGTAACCCAATTTAGGTATCAACGGTACCCTGAAACTAGGCTGGGTGGGGCACGGTTACTGGGCTGATTGTAAGCGGTCAAATAACGGCAATGTTAGGTGCAAAGTGTAGGTCTAACGGTGTGCGGTTGTGCACGCACTCCGGAGCAGACAAGCAGGGCACTGGGGGCACCAGTAGTATATCCTATGCCTTCTAGTAATTGTGTCGGGGCCGCCACCATGGGTCTTGATACACCCCATGGTGGGACCAGCATAGGTATCTACACTTCTTGGGGTAGCTATAAGAGACACGTACGAGTAGGAGCCAATCTTTAGAAAACTAAAAGGATCACTTCACCCTCAGCATGGGGTGCCGGTTAGAGTAATTCTATTAAATGCAGAGATATAGTGTGGGTTCGATAGTATATTCGATTCTAGACTACACTCCCTTAGTTATGATACTATCCTGTTTTCAGTTTATGTCTATCATATCCTTTTCGTATTCACATACTGAAAAGTCACTAGATTTACTCAGGCTTTATGTCTGACTCCGTTTTTCTTTTCGTCTTCTTTCCTTTCGTTTCCCCCCAGGTCCACAGGGAGGAAACAAGTCAGCTTAGTCAGACTCTTTTGCAAGCTTGAAGACAATAGATGTACGGTTTGGATCTCTTTGGCTTGGATCATGTCTTTGGATATCATTATGGGCATTTTGTTGCTTTATTTTACGTTTTATGCTTCTTTGATAATCAAGACAGTTATGGAAATGTAATGTTTTTGGAAGTATTGTAAGACAATTATGGTATGGTTTGTGTAACACGTATTTTGATGAAATAAAAGTTGCTGTTGTTTCCGATATTTAAAAATATGTGTATTTATATCTGTCTTGTGTATCTGTGACTTATACTTATAAACCTCCACCAAAATTAGGGCATTCCCTTTGTGAGTGACCCTAACGGAGGTGGGGTGTTTCAGGTATTCTATCGACGGCGAGGATAGACTCTCTGTACACATGTCGGTTTGTGAATTTTTTGGAGAATCTGGATCTGAAAGGTCTTCGGAGAAATATTGTGCTTTCATATAATATAATTGATGGTAAAAAAATCTGGGATGTTACAGCTATCATGGGGAGATTTAAAACAATAGATCGCTTGCATCATTATGACATTGCTACAAACACTGTCCGTCCCTTGTGTGAAGAACATCCTAAATCCATTGAACACTTATTTTATCAATGTGAATATTCTACATATATATGGTATTTCTTAAACAAAAAACTTCTTCTTCATCCTAGAGAAGGAAATACTTTGTCTTGTTAGAAACAGTGGAAGCACCACGCATCAAAATTCTCGAAATATTCAAATTTTGGAGCGCTGGGTAATCCTATTGATTGATAATGGATAACTATTTTTGGAGGAGAAGGACTTGGGTTATTATTGTTTAATGGGACGTATTGGGCCTTAAGCTGTTTTTTGTTGTATTTTTTCTTGTTTAATTTTTGAACAGTAATGCATTTGTAAAGCCAAATTTATATGTACTCTATTTCACTGTTTGGTGCCCATATAGGTTAGGGGGACCACAGGGTTTTTAGGAGGCATATAAAGGAGGTGTTGAATTGGTTTTTAATAAAGCGTGCACATTTTTGAATAAATATATATATATATATGTGCGTGTGTATATATATATATATATATATATTGCATGCATATGCATTTAATAGAAAGAGGCGGACTATTATTGGTCACTTAAGGTCATAATATACATGAATGGATTCCTACGACACAAGCTTAAAACAATTTCACACATGGCCTAATCAAGGTATAATTAAGCCCATTAGCATAAATTTAAGGAAGGAGAAATCTGGAAAGAATACGGTACGCATTCTTCTTCCAGTAATATACCTCCCTCTTTCTTTCTCGAACTACAACAAAAGAGAAATTAAAATTTTTCCTACCAAATTAAAATGTAGGCTTTTAAATACAATTAAAAAATAGAAATAAGGTGGCTAATATAAATTATCAATAGATAATCATCTCCAAAACTGAAAATTTATTCCATTTCGATCTCATGATTGTGAAAATTTCTTGTTGTGTGCTGAATGTTCTTATGCATGTTACTATAACTTGTTTTACAGATGTTTTAGCTTCATCTCAAGCCAAAAAGCTTCAAATTTGTATCAATCCTTGCTTAAAACTTCTATAATTCACAAAATGAGGTGAGCATCCCTCACATTTTCTTGTTAGCAGTGATATATGTTGAAATCGGTGCTTGATTCAACAAATTTATTAAAAACTATAAGTTACAGTTCAAGTTTTGTTTTAGCTGTGAAAAAAACCCTGAGTCCATCTTTGGGATGCTGTAACCTTCTTTTTTCATGTTGAAATCATGCCAAACTTTTTGTTGAATTATAGTACTAGTTCTAGTCTTTGTGTGTGTCAATTTTCAGATCGTGTTGAACTTTGTTGCTAGCTGAAACTTATATCTAAAGTTGAAATCTGGCAAGACAATTGCTTGAAACAAATTCCCATAGCCTACCTCCTTTGGATCGACAATAGTGTCGACCCACATAATGTCCAGGTCGACCCTATGGTCGACCGCACTTCTAGCTAGTTCGGACTAGGTGTCGACCGTAGGACCTATATGTTGTACATGCAACTTATTTGCTTGTTGTGTTGAGTTTTGATGATTTTTTCAGGCAAGGCCAACTGGTTTTTAAAGTGATCCATAACACTTTTCTCATTACAACAAATAATGAGTACAAAATAATACAGAAGACCAGTGGATTGTCAGTTTGCTACAGACATCCTACTTCTGGTACATATAAACACCACATAGGGTGAAAGTAGCTATAATACAAAGTACAATTATTATAACACAATTAGCTACCTTAGTCACACCATACACATTCCTTGTTCTGCAAACACAACTGTGACAACATGAAACACACAGCTTCAGATAATTATAATCCTACTCTAGTGATCAAGAAAAACAACAGAGAACTTCCAAGATGTAAACAAGTTCAGCACCTACACTAGTGAACAAAACACCGGAGCAACTTCGAAGCTAAAATCAAGTTAAGCAAATTTTCATGACCAACCAATTAACCTCAACTCCAACAGAAGCTAGAGACCACCAATCACCCACTAAGATGCAAGGCAGTCTCCGTCCACACACAGAAAATTCACTTGAGCCTCAGTAGCATTCCATAGGTGAAAATCCAACCACTTGCAAGAAATTCCCTACATGGTCTGACCTAGCAAACTCCAAACAACCCGTAACCTCCACCATAACAACATGCAACATTGCCTCAAGGCACAACCAAAACTCAGACCACCAAACAAATTACATTCGAACCCGTAACACAACACAAGTAGAAAGCACACCAGGACACAGCCACGGCCGAAACAAGTAAAGAGGAACAATGTTAAACCAATCACACAAGCAAAAAAACAAATTCAAAGCATAATCACTAGCTCATTGTTGTAGCAATCCACTTCTGAGGGATAGTCTTTCGGCGAAACAAGCACATAGGTATGGAAGATAAGCGAGGCAGGAAGAGTATGAATAAGAACGAAGAGGACATGCGAGGAGAGGAAAAAAGCAGATCTGGGAAAATTAAGGTTGTGAAAAAAGGGGCAAACTCCACATGGACGAAAGCTGTCTGAGGGAAGAAGTAGGAAAGGAGAACGAGCGATAGGAAAGATGTAACACCCCACCTCCATTAAGGTCACTCACAAAGGGAATGCATTAACTTCAGTGGAGCATCATAAGTGAATAGAACAGATGAATTACAAAACAGAGCAAATTTATACAGTGGAAGATAAATTAAACTTTACTTTATTGCTAAAACAGCAGCTTGGTAAAACAGCTTGTACAAAGATTTGTTTTCCAACACCAAAACCTAGTACAACAAAGTATCTGTCTTATTTAACAAAATAAAGAAGCATAAAATGACAATGATATTCCCTAATAAAGCATGAGCCAGCCATAACAGTGGAAAATAGAGTCGAAAGCAATATGTCAAAGAATCTTCAAGCTTGGAGAAAGAAACGGTCCAAACTAAGCTGAGCTATTCCCTCCCTGACTACCTAAGGGGAAACGGAACAAAAGAGGCGAAACAAAATAGGTCAGACTTAAGTCTGGTAAGTCCAGTGACTATTCAGCATGTAAACAGGTAAAAGGCATCATGACGTGAAAGAACTGGAAACAAGACATAACCATGATAATAAGCATAGCAAGACGACAAATGATGAATGCTTGATATGACAAGGTACACAAGATAAATAGGATCTGATGGTTGCGCTTCTAATTATTAAGATATTTCCTACACCACACCGTTTGATATGACAAGGCAAGATACACTGAATGCGCTTCGGTTCTTTCTCTGATTTCCTATTTTCTCTGCACCACCCAACTAGCATCCTAACTAGTGTCTTTTATTGAATGATTCGTATTCCCTATTAGTGTCCCAACTAGTATCCTATGGAAAAAGGATCTGTATCCCCTACTAGTGTCCCAACTAGTATCTTGTGTTATATAATAAGGTGATCCCAACCCCGCAATTGTGGTATCCTTTAGGTGTAAATCTATTATGAGGATCTTACCTCAATCAGTCTAATTGCCATGAAGATGTTAGATGTACCCTTACTACCCTATCGATCGGCTCCCTAACTCATATGTATTTATTACTTGTGTCATGCGGACCCGCTTTTATGTAGATACCTATGCTGGTCCCACCATGGGGTGTATCAATTCCTATGGTGGCAACCCGACACAAATCAAGATGCACAGTGTATACTACAGATGCCCAGTTCCTGCTTTTCCTGCTCCGGAGTACGTGCACGCCCGTACTCCGTCGAGACCTACACTGCTGCACCACCCGCCACTATTTTGACTGCTTATAATTAGCCAAGTAATCGTGCCTCACCCTGCCTAGTTCAGGGTATCGTGATACATCAATGTGGGTTACTGCTGAAATGGGTCCCTGTTACTAGGGTTACCTTCTGGTTAAGTTTGTGGGCCTATGTATACAAATATTACCCACCTGCACGAGAATGTACTTAACCCGCCCACTGATTCAAACATGTTTATTTAACGGTTAAGTTTGTGGGCCTATATACATTAATATTACCCACCTACCCAAGGTTTTCTTAACCCTCCCACTTATCAAGTCAATATGTATTACTGGTTAACCGTGCCTTAACCCTATCCACCTTGTTCAGGTAATATTGGTTAAGTGTTGTCCATTCATGTTAACTTAACCCAGACACACATCATTGTTTAAGTGTTTCCTATTAAATTAACCCTACTCGTTCATCATGTTATATTGGTTAAGTATTTCTTATTAACTTAACCCTACTCATTCCTCCTGTTACATTGGTAAGTGTTCTAAATTTACTTAACCCCACCTTCTTGTCTAATTAACATGTTATAACGGTTAAGTGTTCTAAATTTAATTAACCCCACCTTCTTTTCTAATTGACATGTTATAACGGTTAAGTGTTCTAAATTTAATTAACCCCACCTTCTTTTCTAATTGACATGTTATAACGGTTAAGTGTTCTAATTTACTTAACCCCGCCTTCTTGTCTAATTAACATGTTATAACGGTTAAGTGTTCTAAATTTACTTAACCCTACCTTCTTGTCTAATTTACATGTTATAGCGGCCAAGTGTTCTAAATTTACTTAACCCCACCTTCTTGTCTAATTAACATGTTATAACGGTTAAGTGTTCTAAATTTACTTAACCTTGCCATTCTTAGCATGTCTGTTTCTTAACTTTAATTCATTCATTAAAGCACCAACCTCTCACATTAGATTTATATTTTTGCGGTCGCTGGAAGTGCTGGTCGGTTCTGGGCAGTCTTACACCACAACTCAATCTAACCTCGGGTTTTTGAGCTTAATGCGCTAACCTCTCACATTAGATCTATATTCTTACGGTCGCTGGATGTGTCGGGCGGTTCCGGGCAGTCTTACATCGTAACTTAATCTAACCTCAGGTTAGGCATGTTCATCTTTTAATTAATTTACATATTTATCATTAATGTTTATAAGTAAATTATCCACAAGTGTTGTCATTCAAGTCATGCCCCATTTACCCTCTAAATTATGTCCATAATTCTAGGTATATAAATTATGCCATTTCGTGCCATTAATCATTTACATGGTTATGAGCCAATCTATGCCAATAACATGTAATTTAATATTTTTCCCAATGTCTCGCCCGTTATTCGTCTGCATAATTCACATAGTACGTTAGGCTCCTAACTCATAAACAAAAAGGGGAAAGAAAGGGACATGTACCATTCCAACAGGCATAAAACAATATAGATCAACATGTATAAATTTGGCCTAGAACGACATAAACTTAATTAAGCATATAAACATGATTTTCCATTTAAATTAGATCAAATTAACATCCAAACTAGCATAGTTCTAATTGTATAAACATGAACTTATATAGATTTTGAACATGAGTACTAACTTGGCTCTAAACACATAAAATAAGTATGAACATAACTTAGTAGGTTATTTGCATACATAAAAGAACCACAAATTTTAATATATCATGATAGGTTCAATTATATTAGTCCCAATAGTCATAGGCATAGGATATATAACATGATAGTTTTCATCATATAAGTCACTACAGTCTAATAGGCATGATAGGTTTTTCTATGTCAGTCACAACTGTCCAATAGGCATGATAGGCTTTTCTATGTCAGTCACCACAGTCCAATAGGCATAAGCAATTCAGTATTGACAAAAGGATAGGAACGAATAGAAGTAAGCATAGTTCTAGATCCAGTTATTTCAGTTATGATTTCTTATTAGGTATTTAAATCGGAACAATAACTAAACTTACAAAAAAAGGATGGATCTTGATTTCTGGGATCTGATTTCTGAATTTGAAAAGCTATCCTTTGACGTAGACGTTTGATTTGATTTTCTTCTTAATCGATTACTAGTTTGGATTTGATTTTCTAGTTTGGAGAGGATGAAGGAAGCTAGGCTAGCTTATAGACAAATAGCATGACGACACCATATTCTTAGGGTTATGAGGTTAGGGTCTAGGTTTAGCTAAGTATATATAGATGTCTAGGATAATTTCTAGCCTTTAGATCAACCTAGGGTCCATCCAAACCATCCAGCCCAAGAGAATGAGTCAACAGGCCAACCAGAAGTCGCCACATAGCCCTAAGACCCATAAAATCGTCACTGCCACGTCTGCCAGGTACAAAACGAGATATTTCGCCCAGATCCGGGGGGGGGTCGACACTAGGGTCGACACCCCTATAGGGGGGTCGACACCTATGTCGACTCCCCTTAAGGGGGGTCGACACCCTCTAGCGGGAATTTTCCCGCCCAGTCTGTTTTGACTGATTTTGAATTATGAACCAATTTTTGACTTTCTGGATCTATTTCTGAAGTACTGAACCCAATATATATATATTCTCCCCGCGCGTATACAAACATCCAATCTTGATAACTTCTTCATACGGTGTTCGATTTACGCAAACTTGGACTCTATCTCAAGTAGAATTCCGAGATGAATGCAATGGCGCAACCCGTTTCCCTTAATTCCCACTTTTAAAGTTAAGTATTCTTTAATTCATTTCTTTAATATTCATAGAAAATACGAGGTGTTACATTCTCCCCTTCTTAAAGGATTTCGCCCCTGAAATCTCTAAGTTAAGAAGAATGTATTCTAACATCCGACATCCATCTACTCAACCATCAATCATAGGCATCAATTGTCCTTATAAAGATTTCTAATGCTTTCATGATCATACACATAGTGTGTGTATATGTCCTTACCTAATGCAAAATCAGGCGGTCTACTGATTCAGTTGACCTCCTTAATGCGAATTATGTCAGTGCCATGAGTCCATCGTGTATGCAATTATTCCTAATCGTACTTTATAACTTCTACATGAGTGCACAATCATTCATACAAATGCAACATCCATATGATAACACATCAAGTTTCAATCCATATACAAATACATATATGCATATGCAATGTGAAAGTGACTGAGTCGATCTAGTACCTAATGTGCGTATATGCATCCACGAGCAACCACTTGCAACCATCAATCATAACATGTTCCAAATACATGTTTACATCCATTGGTTTCTACCTAAGGATCGAGGATAGGACCGAGAGGATACACTTAAAAGATAAAGACTAGCATGCAAATAAACTTTACGAAAAAGAGAGATCAAGGAAATACCCTCAAAAAGGGTATGATGCGCGTATCTAGTCTTCTAAGTCGCATCTTCTTGAGATTCACTCCATTGTGCTCTAACAGTCTTAACTTCATGATTGTGTAGCTTCTTAAAATCTGTTTCCAAAATATGAGTTGGAACTCATTCCATTGTCGCCTCTCGTTCCACCTCTTCTCCTTCTAGTATACTCGACACTACAATTTCTGCTGTGTCATGCTAACATTCCAAGAACTATCTCTTGAAAATAAACAGAGGCTAACCATGTTACCAAGTGTATTTTTCAAGGTGATTAGAGGTCTCTTCTCTATTTAACTTATCCATTGTGTTAGCTATTTGAAAGTCTTTTCATTGTGAAGTCCCTATTTGAACCAAAAGCTCAGGTCTTACTCCTAGCAATGCCAACTACTAACTTAACCGAAGTTTTTAAAATCAAAGGTTGATATATATTCTGAACTTTTCCTTTTCACATAAGGAGGACTTGAAGTCTACCTTTTTCTTTTGCATTGAGAACTGCTCCAAGCCCAGTCCCGCAAGCACCGGTATATACTGTGAACGGTTTCTCCCATCTAGCAAAGTCAAAACTGGGGCTGATATCTTCGCAAAGTCGTTAACGAACTTCCTATAGTATCCCGCTAACCCTAGAAATCTTCTTACTTCCGTTGCTTTTCTAGGAACCTTCAAACCTTGGATTGCCACCACCTTTTGCAGGATCCACTGCTTTCCCTTCCTTGGAGACCATGTGTCTTAAAAACCTCACTTCTTTCCTCCAAAAATGTCATTTGGAGAACTTAGCCTTAAGCTGATGCGCTTTGAGGGTATTAGAGACTTCCCTTAGATACAAAGCATGTTTCTTCCCCACTCTTAGAGAAAACCAAAATGTCATCTATGACAAGCGAAGTGAACCATCCGCATTTCCCTTGGAGCCATGTGTCGTACAGGTAATGCAACTGGCTTTGCATTGTCAACTAAATATATGCGGAAGTCTACCTCGTGCTTTAGGGGACAAATCCCTAATGTAATCAAATACATCTGCGTACTCATGGACTACTCTAAGGGATTGCAAATCGTCGATAGATGCATCAAGTGATTCTAGGTAGCTAAGCCAAACTGATCCATTAGGATCGTACGAAATTTCGAGGTATTCACGAGGCAACTCAAAAATCTAACTACCCTCCTTTCATAATTTCTAGCTAACCAATCCATGCCCGGAATCAACCTATAGCCCATGAAACCCAAAACATAAGCATTACACTTAAACTTAATACTTAATACTTAATATAGCTATTGTCAAATCCTTACAAACCAAAGATAAATGAGCTGAACCACTAATTGGATTTGAGACAATAATGGGATCCTCTACTCTACTAGTACTAAAGTGCAGAGGCTCAACTGTGGAAGCTGATAGAAAAGAATGTGAAGCACCAGAGTCAAACAAAGTTCAAAAAAGGAAAATCAAATTTTCAACAAAAACGTTTCTATCTCTCTCCTGTCCTGGTGCCATGAGAGTATGAATCTGTCCTCCAGAAGTAGGTCCTGTCCTCTGCCCTTGTCCTTCGGGAAATCCTTGATAAGATGCCCTACTTCACCATACTGAAAATAACCACCTGTCTTCTTATTCCTACAATTAAATGACCCGTTGTACCACAGAAAAGTCACTTCCTCTTATCGTGGGGTCCATTATTTCTTTCACCCTTCTTATATTCCAATCCCTTATTTGTGATTCTTCCACTTTGGCCTCTTTCTTTTCACCTTTCTCCTTTTGCATGGATTAAGCCATACCAACAAGCTTCTTATCCTTGGGCTTGAGCTCCTGAGCCAAAACTCCCTTACTCTCATCCTTACTATCCTTGTGTAGCTTATTGACAAGTTTCTCGAAACTACCTCTATCGCACGACAACCTACAAAGCTTGAAAGAGGATTAGCCACAGGTGAAGCTACTGCGGCTACAGATGGAGGTCGGGTACTACTTCGCCCTCGACATGTCTTATGCCTACGAGACAATGGCGAAAAGAAAGGAAGAAGAGATTCAAATGGAGATTCAAACAGCTTGTACAAAGATTGGTTTTCCAACACAAAAACCCGGTACAACAAAGTATCTGTCTTGTTTAAGGAAATAAAGAAGCACAAAATGACAATGATATTCCCCAATAAAGCATGATCTAGCCATAGTAGTGGAAAACAGAATCGAAAGAAATACATCAAAGAATCTTCAAGCTTGGAGAGAGAAACGGTCCAAACTAAGCTGAGCTCTTCCCTCCCTGACTACCGGGGGGGACGGAAGAAAAGAGGCAAAACAAACTAGGTCAGACATAAGTCTGGTAAGTCCAGAGACTATTTAGCATGTAAATAGGTAAAAGGCATCATGACATGAATAAACTGGAAACAAGACATAGCCATGATAATAAGCATAGCAAGACGACAAATGATGAACGCTAGATATGACAAGGTACACAAGATAAATAGGATCTGATGGTTGCGCTTCTAATTATTAAGATATTTCCTACACCACACCGTTTGATATGGCAAGAGAAGATACACTGAATGTACTTCTAATTATTTAGATATTTCCTACACCACACCGTTTGATATGACAAGACAAGATACACTGAATGCGCTTCAGTTCTTTCTCTAATTTCCTATTTTCTCTGCACCACCCAACTAGCATCCTAACTAGTGTCTTTTATAAAATGATTTGTATTCCCTAATAGTGTCCAACAAGTATCCTGTGGAAAAAGGATCTGTATCCCCTACTAGTGTCCCAACTAGTATCCTGTTTATATAATAAGGTGATCCCAACCCCGCAATTGTGGTTGCCTTCAGGTGTACATCTATTATGAGGATCTTACCTCAATCAGCCTAATTGCCATGAAGATGTTAGATGTACCTTTACTACCATATCGATCGGCTCCCTAACTCGTATGTATTCATTACTTGTGTCGTTCGACCACGCTTGTATGTAGATACCTGTGCTGGTCCACCCATGGGGTGTATCAATTCCTATGGTGGCAACTTGACACAAATCAAGATGCACAGTGTATACTACAGAAGCCCAGTGCCTGCTTTTCCCACTCCGGAGTACGTGCATGCCCGTACTCCATCGAGACCTACACTGCTGCACCACCCACTGCAATTTTGACCGCTTATAATCAGCCCAATAATCATGCCCCACCCTGCCTAGTTCAGGGTATCGTGATACATCTATGTGGGTTACTGCTGAAATGGGTCCCCATTACTAGGGTTTCCTATTGGTTAAGTTTGTGGGCCTATATATAAAAATATTACCCACCTGCACGAGAATGTACTTAACCCTCCCATTGATTCAAACATGTTTATTTAACGGTTAAGTTTGTGGGCCTATATACATTAATATTACCCACCTACCCAAGGTTTTCTTAACCCTCCCACTTATCAAGTCAATATGTATTACAGGTTAAGCTTGCATTATCCCTATCCACTTTGTTCACGTAATATTGGTTAAGTGTTGTCCATTCATGTTAACTTAACCCACCCACACATCATGTTGTATTGGTTAAGTGTTTCCTATTAACTTAACCCCACTCATTCATCATGTTATATTGGTTAAGTATTTCTTATTAACTTAACCCTACTCATTCCTCCTGTTATATTGGTTAAGTGTTCTAAATTTACTTAACCCCACAACGATTCAGTGTTCTAAATTTACTTAACGCCACCTTCTTGTTTAATTGACATGTTATAACGGTTAAGTGTTCTAAATTTACTTAACCCCACCTTATTGTCTAATTAACATGTTATAACTGTTAAGTGTTCTAAATTTACTTAACCCCACCTTCTTGTCTAATTAACATGTTATAACGGTCAAGTGTTCTAAATTTACTTAACCACACCATCTTGTCTAATTAACATGTTATAACGGTTAAGTGTTCTAAATTTACTTAACCCTGCCATTCTTAGCATGTCTGTTTCATAGCTTTAATTCATTCATTAAAGCACCAACCTCTCACATTAGATCTATATTGTTGCGGTCGCTGGATGTGCAGGGCGGTTCCGGGCAGTCTTACACCGTAACTCAATCTAACCTCGGGTTAGGCATGTTCATCTTTTAATTAATTTACATATTTATCATTAATGTTTATATGTAAATTATCCACAAGTGTTGTCATTCAAGTCATGCCCCATTTACCCTCTAAATTATGTCCATAATTCTAGGTATATAAATTATACCATTTCATGCCATTAATCATTTACATGATTATGAGCCAATCTATGCCAATAACATGTAATTTAATATTTTTCCCAAGGTCTCGCCCATTATTCGTCCGCATAATTCACATAGAACGTTAGGCTCCTAACTCATAAACAAAAAGGGGAAAGAAAGGGACATGTAACATTCCAACAGGCATAAAACAATATAGATCAACATGTATAAATTTAGCCTAGAACGATATAAACTTAATTAAGCATATAAACATGATTTTCCATTTAAATTATATCCAATTAACATGCGAACTAGCATAGTTGTAATTGTATAAACATGAACTTATATAGATTTTAAACATGAGTACTAACTTGGATCTAAACACATAAAATAAGTATGAACATAACATAGCAGGTGATTTTCATACATAAAAGGACCACAAAATTTAATATATCGTGATAGGTTCAATTATATTAGTCCCAATAGTCTCATAGGCAGGATGTATAACATGATAGTTTTCATCACATAAGTCACAACAATCCTATAGGTATGATAGGTTTTTCTATGTCAGTCACAACTGTCCAATAGGCATGATAGGCTTTTCTATGTCAGTCACCACAGTCCAATTGGCATAAGGAATTCAGAATTGACAAAAGGATAGGCACGAATAGAAGTAGGCATAGTTCTAGATCCAGTTATTTCAGTCATGATTTCTTATTAAGTGTTTAAATCGGAACAATAACTGAACTTACAGAAAAAGGACGGATCTTGATTTCTGGGATCTGATTTCTGAAATTGAAAAGCTATCCTTTGATGTAGACGTTTGATTTGATGTTCTTCTTAATCGATTACTAGTTTGGATTTGATTTTCTAGTTTGGAGAGGATGAATGAGGCTAGGCTAGCTTGTAGACGAACAGCATGACGACACCATAGTCTTAGGGTTATGAGGTTAGGGTCTAGGTTTAGCTACGTATATATAGATGTCTAGGATAATTTCTAGCCTTTAGATCAACCAAGGGTCCATCCAACCCATCCAGCCCAAGAGAATGAGTCAGCAGGCCAATCAGATGTCGCCACGTAGCCCTAAGACCCATAAAATCGTCACTACCACGTCTACTAGGTACAAAACGAGATATTTCGCCCAGATCTGGGGGGAGGGGGGTCGACACGGTACCGGGGTTGACACCCCATAGGGGGTCGACACCTATGTCGACACCTCTACGGGGGTCGACTCCCCTTAAGAGGGGTCGACACCCTCTGGCGGGAATTTTCCCGCCTAGTTTGTTTTGGCTGATTTTGAATTTTGAAACCATTTTTGACCTTCTGGACCTATTTCTGAAGTACTGAACCCATATATATATATATATATATATATATATATATATTCTCTCCGCGCGTATACAAACTTCCAACCTTAATAACTTCTTCATACATTGTCCGATTTACGCAAACTCGGACTCTATCTCAAGTAGGATTCCGAGACGAACGCAATGGCACAACCCGTTTCCCTTAATTCCCACTTTTCAAATTAAGTATTCTTTAATTCGTTACTTTAATATTCATAGAAAATACAGGGTGTTACAAAAGATATTGTGGAGGAAAGGAAAACACAGAAAAGGGTGGAGAAAGAGCGGAGGAAGACGAAGGAACTTTAGTTGGTCGCTAGTGAGAGGGAGTCACTTTTTAGGATAAACCTTTTTTACATGGAACGGAGTGTATTTTATAGCAAAATGAGTTTTAATGATTTCTAGTGTGTATACTTAGCTTTGATGATAAATCTAGAATTTTGATGAGTTTTACGTACAACGTTAATCTTATTGAGGCAAGCCTACATTATACTCAATCTGTAGTTCAAATTTGTAGTTTTGTGTTAATTTCAATAGTGTTTTCATCTTGAAATTTCGTGTGTTTGAAACACATGCACATTTTATAAAATGATTTCTATAAGTAACCTATGTATTGTTGTGATTTGTGACGTGAAATCACATATGTTAATGAAAATTGATTTGATTAATTGATTGATTGATTGATTAATTAATTAATTGACTAATTTATTTGATTGATTGACTGGTTAATTGATTGATTGATTGTATCATAGAAGGAAAGAAATGAATAATTTTATTTTGGATATATTTCTGAGGGGCAAATTGGATATTTTCCTAGGCCTTCTATTCTCCTATATTAGCAGCATCTAGGATTGGATTAAGAGTATGGGATTGAGACCAAAATAGTTAATCCAATGGTTTCCGCTGTTCTTCATTGTTCTCCTTCTCGAACAAAAGTTGTAGTCATATAGAATTCTTTCCCTATCTCAATAAGGTTACTTATTCTTGTAATTTTGTTTATTTTTGGTTGTAGACCCATTGTATGTAAACAAAATTTGTATTGTTGAATCAATAAAGAGGGTGGTTGGGTGGAATATCATGTTTGTGCATGTGATTTCAAATCTGTGCCGTTTTTCATAGAAATCATCTTTAATATTTGGGTGAATAAGATTATGGTCACTTTCGCAAAGGTGCAATTTTTCTAACATGTATATCAATTTTCTTATTGCTTTGAGACAAAAATGGATTCAATTGATTTGATTTGAAAATAAAATCATCTCAAGGGAATATTATATATACATATACATATATATATACATATATGTATATATCAATATTTAGAAAAATAGAGGTTTTCAAAGAAATAATTCAATCGCTTTTGAAATCGTTTTATAAACTCGTTTTCTCAAACTAATTTTTTTCTATATATAAAACTACACATTTTTGCACACGTCGAGAAAGCGAGAACATGATTTAAGCGATATAATAAATAACATGCTATGGGACACGTAGATTAATTATATCGGTTATCTGGATTCGTCAATTGAATCTATCTTTCAAGTGTGAAGTAGGCTAACTTATAGTAAAACGATTAGTAAAATGTGCAGTATGACATATTAATTTCACTTTTCCAGTTACTATTTGGAATTCTATGACATATGAACGTTGTTTGTTGTGCCAGTGCTTACTACTAAGTGAAACTAAGCTCGAGGTGAGTGTTATATGTGTATGCATGTTTACCTTATCAAAATGATCAAGTTACGCTCAACCAGAGATAAAGGGTCATAGTGATAGGCGCCTGAATACGTATATTGTACTTGGCAAAGCTAGCTTATTTGTTAATGCATGTGCAATTTATTATTTTGGATACATTTGATGCTTTTGTTAACTTTGTTGTTATTCGGTGTTTAGATCAAAATTATCATGATATGTTGATGTTGAATTCCAATTGTATCCTAAGTGCTACATTGTTGCATTTTAAAATTTAGTGATCGCTTTTAAGTTTAAAAACTCCTGTGAGTTTTAATTGTTTTTTTTGGAAAGTGGTACGCTTTCATTAGCTACTAGAAAAGTATATAACTTGGCTGGCATACTAACTCAAATACAACTAAAACAAACATGATTTAAAAAACTAAAAATACAACATAGAAGAAACTATAAAATAAAATAAAGTTGAATCCAAGATGAGGCCTCTTATTTCCACATGTATCAGTGAAAACCAACCCTCCACCTTAGCATATAAATCACAATAAACCCTTCTTTCTTGAATACCTAGTGTTTGTCACTCATGAAATTTGTTGCTTCATGATAGAAACAATCCTTCTTGAAATTATCACCAAATAAGTAGCATCTATGTACCGAACTCCTTCCCACATTTATCACGAATAGCCTATTATCTTTTCAGGACACAGTCACACAAAGCATAACTTTCATAATTTTCAAATACCATTTAGATTCAGTTGAATAATTTTCAGGACATGTAGCAAAATTTATTCACGCAATGTAAAATGAATAACCATCTAAAACCAAACTCCCATGCAGCTTCTCAAATTCATTAAAAGGTTATACATGAAAAAAGGAACTACAACTCAGCGCTGATAACCATAAGTCCACAACTAGAAAAAGGAGGAGGAAAAAACAACTAGTTTGACCTACCAATCATAATAAATTTGGGTCCAAAAAGAAGATAAATGTAACGACCAGGAATTTCGCTCGATCCGAATCAGTCGCTAAACCGATCAAGACCGTTCGAAACGCCTAATTGTTTCGAGAACACGACGAAATAGAATGCAGACAGAAGATCATTTCATTGTATATTACAACAATTCCATCAGAATACAAGAATATACAGAGTATACATGAATAAATATCACACAGAAAATATCAGAGATTACAATACATTACATAGCGGCGGAAAATAATACAATACACAACTGAAGGAGATATACGGATACAAAGCTTTCCGGATATCATTCCAGCTGTAAACTAGGATCCTATGAATATAAATCTGCAAAACCAAAACTACTAGCTGCCTGTGTGGAAAATAAGGGCACCCAGAGTTTAGGTTAAAACAATAAACTCCAAGTCAGTCATGGGACTGGTGTGTGAACTAAAACAGTTATTTATCTTTATTTTAAAGTTAGGTAAATCAAGGGACCACGCCGTATAACACGGAACGGGTTTCCTCCCAAGGATACCAGTGCATAAAACAAACAGCGCAATGCTAAATAATGAAAAATGAAGCTATTATAAGACCCAGGTCCCATCACACAATGCAACGCAAGACGGAGGATAGAGTTTTTACCTTATAATAGCCAAAGAATGCTTGATACGCTAAAACAAATCAATTGATACTATTATAAGTGCATAGTATATAAAACAATTTCAATCATAAGTATCAATCATAGACAGCATAAGCACCCCATCCCACTATGTCGCCATATATAGGGTTACAACTAAAATCTAAACATCACGTATTGGAAGTTGGATTTCCATCTATGAACCGAGGCAAAAGATAGTCCTCAACCGATTCGAGATGCTCTAGCCCGTGTCTCAGGTCAGAGCTCGAGTGACCTTTGGATCGTCAGGGCCGGTCCACCGATGTGGATTAAAATTCCTGAACACTATGCTTCCCCACCCTATGGGGTGTCAATGAGCCAACGAATGACTCCATCGGACCCGGATCATCCGATCTACCCGAGGCGCCTCGCAACGGCAACAACCACATAAGTCAAACTCGTCAGGGCGTGTAAAACCATTGATGCCGCTTCTAGCTAGAAGGAAACGCATGCCCTCCCTGAGGTCCTCTCCCATTTCTGGTTCACAACCGGGGCGTGAGGATCGTGAATCAACGTTACACAAAGCTATGCCACACAGGCGGTGATTTGATCATCACCACAAGACTTTGCTTTTAAACAGAAGCCTTGATCAATTGCCACTTAGGCATGCCACACAGCCAATTCACTCCATGCGTTTGATATCCATCAATATATAACCTCTGAGCTCGTGCGTCTCAGAGAAGGGCGTTAAGCAAGAGAATTAATTCTCCGCCGCCAAACAGATATATATTTAATAGAAATCAATCACACAGACTAAAATTCAATGTCAGACACACAGTCCATTTACAAGTTCGTTCTGGGTCTGAACGAAACCGGAGGCACCTAGTACCCCGCATATCCATCGATCACCAAATACGTCTAGATGAGCACCAACTGTTTCCATCTTCTTTGGTGTACAGCCCAATCAAGATCATCAGTAACCACCCAAATGACGTGAAGACCTCCGGTCTTCGACCACCGTCTTCATCTTCGACACCAAGTCGAATCAGTTATTCAAAATGGGATAAACCCGGTCTTTCTGAATAACTCGCGTATATAATAAACAAGTGTTACACAAACACAACATACGCCTCATTCCAATTCAGAATATTCTTTTGTTTAAATATTCTTATACTTTGGGAAGGGTTCCCATCGATTTTATCAAAGATAAATTCTTTAAATTTATTCTTTAATCTTCTTTGAATATCAATTCAAACTAGTCGGGATTAGCGAACCACACAGGAGTAATCATTTATTTTATTTCCCAATCCCCACCTATTCATCCCATGAAGTAAAACTGGTAATACTTCATATCTAACACCACGGTGTTATCGGTAAATTCAATTACCATCTCACGTTCAAATCTAATTAAAGATTTAACTATCGCCTGGAGTAAAACTGGTGATACTCCATTCTCGATCTTTTCAATCTAATTAAAGATTCATTAAAACTCCACTTAGTTTTAATCTTTAACAGGGTTAAAGAATCAGTGTCATTTAAAACACGGTTCAGGATAAGCCCAAAATCACATCACATTAATTATCGGGTTAAAGAACAAGTGTTATTTAAAACACTGTTCAAATAAAAATTATATTTTTATCACCTCATTTCTATAAATAGAAATCATATTTTTATAATCACGCTATATTAATAAAAATTCTATTTTTATATCGCTACTATATAGATAAAAATATTTTATAGTTGAAAATAGAGTTTTTAATGTGTATATAAAATAAATAAATATAAACAGATCGGACGATTTGTTTATATACACTGATTTGATTGATATTGATTGGGACGATAAATTTTACACATCGACCAACTGCACAAATAAAATCTGTGTTTGATTGTTTGAAACCCCACACGTGGTATCAGTAACGAAAAGGAATTTCGCTTGATCCGAATCAGGCGCTAAACCGACCCAGACCGTTCGAAACGCCTGATTGTTTCGAGAACACGACAAAAAGAACGCAGACGGAAGAACATTTCATTGTATATTACAACATTTCATCAGAATACAAGAATATGCAGAGTATAAATGAATATTACACAGAAAATACATTCTAAAATATCAGAGATTGCAATACATTACATAGCAGCAGAAAATAATACAATACACAACTAGAAGTAATACGCGGATACAAAGCTTTCCGAGTATTGTTCCAGCTGTAAACCAGGATCCTGTGAATATAAATCTGCAAAACCAAAACTACTGGCTGCCCGTGTCAAAATAAGGGCACCCAGAATATGATTCTTTAAGCTGGACCATAGAATCATATACTGCAAAGTTAAGTACAGCAAAAGTTATTCATAATTCAGCCATGTTAAATATAAGTAACTAAAATCCTTGATAATACGACTATTAGGATGATACAATAGATTAGTTTGCATCAAAAATTAATATAACTAAATACAGTAGCTCGTTGCACCATCATCGGATTCACCAATCAATTATAAAGATATAGTATATTACAAATCAAATGTTTTGAGTTGTGAATGCTTTAACATGTGAGATAAATTCTAATCCTATGCGTTCTTTAACATCTTGTTTTTTAACTTAACATTTGTTTTCTATTAGAATATTGTTGCAATGCTTCACACATTAGATTTCAGTTAACATATACTTGGTTTTATTTTCCAGTGTTTGATTAAGTTGTTGGAAAACAACCATGCTTAGCAAAAAAAAAAATCCATGATGTAATATATGTATGTTTGGAAAATTTTATGCAAACAGACAAACACTATGCAATACCATGTCAATAGCATTGGTAACTTGACATAACGGAAAAATTGTTACCATGTCAATACCATTGGTAACTCAAAAATGACTACCAATGTTTTTCCTTTACAATTGGTGAAAGTATCGTTGGTACACCGATAAATTTACCATTGGTTGGTAAATTTACAAATACATAACAATATGCAATAAGATTTTGGATAATGATAAAATAGTAATTATTATGTTATTGATTCAGAACTCCATCAATGACTATCAACATTTCAATTTATTTTAGTTGATATGGAAATTTTCTTGATGCATCACAAATCATTTACAATAATATGAGACAACAAGATTAATAACTGTATATTTTGTAGCGAAAAGCATCAAAAGAAAACATTAACATGAATAATACAAGAAATACCTTCTTATTTCTGATACATCTTCAAAGTTGCTCATAATTGGGATTAATTAAAATAGTGAAAAGTAATAAATAATATGACAGGTGAAGTTACCCCTACCACTGGTTTTGACATTAATTTACCACTAGATTTACTGTTCATATTAAATGGGCAAATTCTTATAAATTAATGTAACTCCATCGTTAATTGAAATCGAAATATGGCAATCGAAATCGAAATCAAAATACGGCAAAATCAAATCAAAATATGGCAAACGAAATTAAATCAAAAGAGGCAAATCAAAATCGATAAAATATAATACCTGAAAACAGAGGCAGTCGAAATCTGTAAAAGGAATCGAAATCTGTAATCTGGAATTCAGTCGAATCGAAAGACCGTCAGTGATTTACCTTCTTCGTTTCCTTTCCTCTTTTCGTGTTTTTTCTTTCTTTTTCTATTTTGTTTTCCTATTGACGCGAAAAAAATAGTGCGTAAGAGAAAATGGAAGGAAGCTTTCGTGTTGGGGACGGTTTTATGATAAGTGCACTGTGCAATGTTATTTTCAATCAATGTGACATACAGTTGTACATTTTTTTAATTTAATATGCATTTTGCTTCATTATGTTTGCTTCAAATTTAAGAAACTAATGCAAATTAACATACATGCATCAGTTGTTAACGTATGTGATGCAAATAAAAACACTTGCTTCTAATTATTTGCTTCAAACATGGTTCACAATCGATGCTAATTACATATTCAACCCTTCAATTTCATTCCCTATGACAATTGCTTCACAAGGTAATAGGGAACTGACTCAAATAATGTTATTTGCTTCAGTTGTTTGTACAACTAATGCAACTGTGACGATGCAACAGACATGTTATGTAGCAGTTCCTCCTTTTTCTCACGAAATTATGTGAAGTTAAGTTGTAATATAAAAAATTTGATATATTTCAATAGATTTATCGTATTTCGATTTCGATTTAATCGTTAAGTCATAAATTTTATTGTATTTCTAGTAAGATCTATATACCATATGTTTACGGATATATTTTACACAAACAGACATTTTTCTAAGGGAATTTATGTTTACTCGCAAGAAAATATTTTTTCGGTAAATATTTGCTTGGGGAATATAAAGTAAATATTCATCGGCTAAATATTTGTCCGGGGAATTTCAAACAAATATTTATTAAACAAACGTACATCTGTGTAAATATTAAATAAAAATCATCAAAACACATCATACGATAGAAATAAAATACATTTTATTATTGGTGAAAAAGATATTAAAATCCGATAAATCTTCCGAAAGATATCATGTTTTCAATACAGGAAAATATTTACAAGGACAAAATTGAAGGCCTTTTTAACCATAAGGACAGCCCACTAAAATTTTACTTAAAAGGACAATACACTGTTTCTTTTCTTCTTCATGTGCGCTTATTTCTTCTTCCTCTGCAATCGGCTATCTCACATTTCTCGATCTCGTCTCTGATTTCCAACGCGAATTTTTTCCTTTTCCATATTTGATCTTCAGCAATCGTCTTCTAACATGTATATCGATCGCGACTTTCAATTTTGATTAATTCGATCTCGTGCGTATTCGATTGCTGAAATCGTTCACGAAATTAGGGTAAATTCGATTACTATGATTCGTTTGGCAGTAAATATGATTTTGTTATTTTTTGATTTTGTGAATTCATCGTATAAAAGCGAACAAGAGAGATGAACGAGAAAAAATCGCTAGATAAAACTTTTTTTTTAACGGTGAAGTTAGCAGCAGTTTTTAGATATTTTTTTGCTATTCTTATAGGGATCATTTTTCTTATATTAATAGTGTTGTGCTGTTTTGTTTATTGTTTTGATGCTATATCAGTTTTGTACTTGTATTGTTGCATTAGATTTGCAACTCAATCGAAATTATGTCATTTTACTCAATCAAAGTGGGATGTAAACATTTTTTGTATTAGTTTTCCTTCAAGATATCAAAGCAGTTTGTAGGTATTAGTTTTATATTTTTTTAGGTATCAGTTTTATATTTTCTAGTTGAATTTAAATCATAGCAGTTTTTATGTATCAGTTTTATATTTTTCTAGTTATCTTTTTTATATTTTGTAGCTGAGTTTACATCATAGCAGTTTTTAGGTATCAGTTTTATATTTTTCTAGGTATCATTTTTGCTTATTTACCACTGTTTTATATTAGTTTGGTCTGTTTTTAATGTTGTATTTATTTTGTAGTTGTATTGTTGCATTATCTATGTATTACAGTCGAACTTATTTCGTTATAATCAACCAAACTGTGATGCAAGTATTTTTTGTGTTACTTTTTATTTAAAACATTACAGCAGTTTTTAGGTATCATTTTTATATATTTTTGGGTATTATTTTTACTGTATTCACTGTGCTATGTTTTTTTAGTTACTTTTTGTTGTTGTATTAATTTTGTTGTTGTACTATTGCACTAGCTTTGTAATTCAATTGAATTTATTTCATTTTAATCAATCAAATTGTGATTCAAACATTTTCTGTATTACTTTTTTCATTAAAATATTATAGCACTTTTAAGGTATCATTTTTATATTTTTTTCAAGTATCATTTTTATGGCTTTGTGTATGAGAACTGTGGCAAGTAGGTAGGTTTGTGTTGTTTGCATTGGTAATTGACTTTTTTTGATACACAACATTAATTCTAACTGATACCCACTGATAAAAAAATAACACCCATCTACTCAATTCAATTCTCACAAAAATAATATTTATTCTCAATAATACCTACTGATTAAAAAAATAATAGCAATCAATTCAATTCAATTATCACAATCAGTTCGATTCAATTATCACAAAAATGAAAATAACAAAAACTGATACCTACAGTGCCATAAAAATGATACCCAAAAACTGTAAAGAAGAAAATAACAAAAACTGATACCTACAATGGTATAAAACTGATACCCTGTACTTGTAACCAATAAATAATACAGAAAACCAATACCTATAGGGTGGTAAAACTGATACCCACTGTAGGTTCAAAGATGATTATGACAAAAAAAAGCCGCATACATAATGCTAACAATGATCATACAAACCTGAGATCCTATTATACAGCAGCACAATAATTTGAAGATTAAAAAAAATACAAAGAATTTGTATAGAAGTTATAAACGATTCAACACATTTCCATTTGCTTTTTTTAAAACAATGCAGCAGTTTTTAGGTATCAGTTTTATATTTTTTTAGGTATCAGTTTTTATGTTTTAAATGTATAATGTTTATTATGTGATTTTGTTGTTGTGTTAATTTTCTAGTTGTATTGTTGCTTCAACTTTGTAACTCAGTCGAAATTATTTCATTTTAATCAATTAAATTATTATGTAAACATTTTTTGCGTTAGATTTTCTTTAAAACATTGCAACAGTTTTTAGGTACTAGTTTTATATTTTTTTAAGTATCAGTTTTTGAGTATTAACTAAGCTATGTTTTTCTTTCCATGTGATTTTGGTGCTGTGTTAATTTTGTACTTGCATTTAGTGCATCAACTTTGTATACCTCACTTGTATTACAGCAAATATAATATTGAAGTTACACAAAAAATCATATGTTTTCCAATTGAATTTCACCAAAAATCTGAGACAACTATTTGGAAGAAATAAAATGATAAAAACCGATACTTACTTTGTTATAAAACTGTTATCAACAATGATACCGAACTAAAAACAAGCCATTGAAATAAAGGAAAAAAATTATAAAACTGATACCTTTAAAAATAAAAAATGATACCCAAAAACTACTATGATATAAATTCAACTAGAAAATATAAAGATGATACCTAAAAAAATAAAAAACGGATACCTTAAAACTGCTGCACTATTTTAAAACTAAAACTAATGCAAAAAATGTTACATCACAGTTTGGTTGATTATAATGAAATAAGTTTGACTGTAATACATAGATAATGAAACAATACAACTGCAAAATAAATATAACATTAAAAACAGAACAAACGAATATAAAACAGTGGTAAATAAACCAAAACGATACCTAGAAAAATATAAAAATGATACCCAACTGCTGAAAAGTTGAACATTAAAATTGAAGGAAAAAAACCATGAATCGCCTTGCGAAATTAAAAAACCTAATCGGTAGAAATGAACATTAAATTATAATGATTATAGCAACAAAAAAAATTCAATCGAGGTTAATTCTTCAGATCGATTTCGTACCCTAGATTTTGCTGTTCGATTTATGTTTGAGGATCGATTGCACGAGATGCCGCGGATTTTGATTTGATTGGTATTAAAAATGATTTTATGAAAAATGATTTCATGATAGAAAATCGTTCGAGATGATGAACAACGAGGTGATGGACGAGATAATTAGCGACGAGATGAAGAACGACGGAAAAATTTAATACCGCTTGTCCTTCTAAGTAAAATTTTAGGTGCATGTACTAACGAATAAAATTTTAATACCGCTTGTCCTTCTGAATAAAATCCCCTTTTCAATATTGCAAAGATTTATGTAACCGTGATATCCATTCACCAGCGATGGCTAAGCTAAATAATTACAAAGGCATAATTTGTATTTCAAAATATAGAGGGATGTGGATCTAAAAAAGTATAACAATAAGTATGTATCCTTAATTTTCGCTTTAATAATCATTTCGGAAAAAGTGGAAAGAAGTGTAAAAAACACTGAACAAGGTTAATTGATCCAAATGTGTTTCAATCCTTAGGTCAACAATCCAAAGAGCCTCATATGGAACATTCAATAAAGTGTGAAATTGTGCATTAAAATTATGAAAAGAAATGAGTAGTGGATACTAATAGTGTTTTATCATCAACACCCAGCTGGTTGGTACATGTCGCTATGTGATTTTTCTTATAACCATGGTCGACGAACAACCGCCAAAGCCATCAAGACTCGCTCGGTGGTTGACCATCGACCACAGTGGTGGCAACCAATACAAATCTAGATGCCGCTAAAGAAAATTAATTTTGTAAACTTCACATGCGCATAGTTTCAATCTTAGACAAAGTTGCATAAATGGTATATCAATATTTCGTATTTAATCACGCATTTGATATTTGCATCGTGTGCATGAATGTATTGTGGTCCTGATCAAAAATAACTATCTTTAATTTGATGAACTCCGATCACATGGGTTTCACAAATTACTCGTAGCATACTTGCGAGCTATTTTGTGATGTTAGTCGTCTAAATTTACTGCTTACAATCTTAACTGTTTACCAATATAAATACATTTATTTATACTGTTATGTTTATTGGTAAAGACCTATGAGTAAGTTTTAAAAAATGTTGACCATGTGTGTTAAAATGTATGGACGGACATTTGTTTGGCCAATAAAAATATATAACGTTACATATTTGAACATTAATAATCGATGTCTAGAAACATGGCACATTGTTTATGTAATGTCACGGATTTTTGAATGTGAATTACGAATATTTAAATCTTTTTAAATATTAATTTGGCGATATTAATGGAATATATATCGAATTTATTATCAGAAAATGGAGTTCGAATTTATATTTATAAATTAATTTAAACGAACTCGAAATGCCGCGGTAGTTCATAATATTGAAGTTCGAACTTTAATTGAATATACATGATCCGATATAAGTCGGAATTCTGTGAAACAAGAATCATCTGGATCGATTTGATTATAATTTTCTATTGGAAGAGAAAAATGGAAATTCCACCATATAGATTGCAAGTTATGTCCAAATCAAATTTCCAGAAAAACGCTATGGAATGTTTACAAACCATAACGATAATTTAATTATAATTAAATATCGGTTTCGAATTTGGACAAGATCTTTGAGACGTAGTTATAATTTAATTTTTAATTTGGAAAATATGCCACTTTTTATTTGGAGTATTATGCACCCTATATCAGCATTTTGGGTTTCACAATATAAGTTAAACTACCCATATTATTATATTATTGGGATTGTGGTGCATTGCTCGACACGACTGTAATTTTATTTTTGTCCGTGCTGTCGGTGAATGAGTACAATTCTATATAGCCGGTACCGCAGAATTTTTAACAAAAATGTCGGTCTAACCAAAAGAAATATCTGTACAACCCTCTTACCGAATTGTTACAAAATCCACGTGAACACATTGCAAATCGTTTTTAAATTAACAAAGGAAGATGTCAGCATGTTCAACCCTATCTCAATCTTGAGCAAACAGTACAAGTATGGATGTATAGTAATGTCTCAAGTCTTCTCTCAAGATATGGCAAAGCTATGTAAATCCTATCCTATCAAAACGTTAAACTCTAATAAGTACAATGACATCGTAATGGGTCTACCAAAATTTCCGATCTTAAGATATCCTTATAACGATAGTAGTTGAGCTAACATTAGTGAATCTCGTTGCTGAGCACTTAATTGTCCAAAATTACTGTAACGGTATTGGATATTATACATTTGACTATCACCCAAGTTACATGCTCTGATAATGGTAATCATAAATGGAGAAGTTACACTGTAATACGTATAACCTTATTTTCAGACTGTACATATTTTTGAAATCAAACTCCTTTGCAATGTTTTCACAAGAAGACTTTACAATAAAGACAAGATTTTTTTTTCGATTTGGCCTCCTTTTATAAACTTATAACATGTTTAGCCTAGTTTGAAAACTTATTACGGCCGTAGCCTGGTTTATGTCACATCAGCTGAAATCCGTTATTTAACACTAGCGTTATTTCAAATAACGCGTGCAACGTTATTCAAGATGCCGCAGAGATGGTTTTGTGTTTAAAACCACTTTGAATTTCTGTTGAACCCACGAGCGTTATCTTAAATAACGCACGTTAGTGTTATCTAGAATAACGCACATATTGAGAGCTTTTGATATTTGAAAGAACACAGTTTAAAGCGTTATTTAGGATAACACTGGAAAAAGTTATTCTAAATAACGCAAATATAAAATTATGGTTTTTAAGGTCTTACAGTTTTTCTTATGCGCTATTTGAAAAAATGCTAGTGGCGTTATTTCAATTAACGCTCAGACGTGATATACAGTGAGCAAAAGCTCTCTTCCTCCTCACTTTCTTATTTTCTAAATATTGAAAAAAAGAAACCCAATACCTTAAATCAACTTCTGAAATTAAATCCTTTATTAATTTTAGCCCCGATCCATCAGCAATTTCAAATTTGTGTCAATTGGACTCTATTCTCCGTCGTTTGGTTCATTACAAGATTTGAATTTCAAAACCCTAAATCATAGTTTTTATGGATCTTTAACTTTTGGTAATATATTCTTTTTTGATGTGGTAAATTAGAATGGCTCCTAAGTTTATTGCGATTATACGCTACTTCGATGGTGAGTTGGTTATTGATGATAGAAAGTGTGGGAAATACGAAGGCGGATGTTTCAAACCTGTAAAAGTTCTCAAAGGTTGTAACTTGATGCAATTAAAAGCCTCGATATTCAAGTCAACAATGATTAATAAAGAGCAATTTGATATTGAGTTAGTTTGCAGCTGGCCGACTGATTTTGGTTCTAAGGCAATTCAAATTGTTGACGATGGTGATGTTGAGTTAATGTTTTCTGCTGCTTGTAAGACTATAGAGTTATTTGATGTGAAAACGACAAAGTTAGTGGTAGAAGCACCTACTGCTGTAAGACCCATTCAAGTGGCACCGTTCCGTCCAACTCCTCTAATGCCATCACCGAATCGTATTCCTCCTTCTAACATTCCAGAGTATGGACAACATCAAATGTTCTATGCATACCCCCGACATATGAATTATACACAGAATCCGCATTTTAGCTTTCCGTATCCTACGCAGGAAAGTATTAGATGCGCGACGCAGAGGTAATCCCAACTTAGAAGGTTATCTATACATGTTATATTTTAGTTCTCCCAATTGTTGTTATTGACCGTCATATATTGTATAGTTATGATCCTTACTACCATCATACACAAAACAATGTTGGACCGTCTACACACGTAGCAGAACCGTGGTAGCCAACGCCATCTGAGTTATATCATATGAGTCAGAAGTAAGTATTCTTAGAAATGAATTGTTATTTGAGTAATGCATAAGTGTTTGATCAAGGTGTAATATTTTCATGATGCAGCTATCTGCAGGATTTCATGGAAGTGCAATCGCCCTTCAAAGAGAATGCATGCAATGACGCTAGTCAAGTAGACGGTAATGTAGACCTACAAACGAGCCCTGGACCTGCTTTGGACAGCATGTCCGTTTCTTCGATTCCCAATAACAACACGCATGGTTTGACAACATGCAAGTAAATAATGATTCGTTGAACTTTGACTTCGGAGCTGAAGAGATGGATGATGAGGATGATGAAGAAGATGGGAGTAATGACGAACCTGCAATGGAGATTCCCTTTGATGAGGACATGTGTACTGCGCAAATGTTAGCCAGATCCATTGTCGCAGACTTGCAAAGTAGGGGAGAATTATTCTCGTCCTCCTGCGTTCAAAGTGGCTTTAAACCTGGTCTTGTATTTGAGAGCAAAGCTAAATTTCTACAACAACTAAGTGAGTGGTCCATTTTACATGCTGTTTCTTTTAAGCCCATTAGGTCCAACAAAGAAATGTATACTGCCATTTGCCATATCGACGATAAATGCCAGTGGAGAATTCATGCAATTGATTCCAAAAAATCGCAGGCGGGGTTGTGGGTTGTTAAGAAGTATAGAGGGAAGCATACTTGCGTTAATCCAACAGTCAATTCAAGCAATCGCCAAGCGACATCAACATTTTTGGTTTCGAAGATCAAGCCTTTTGTGAAGTCTGATTTAAACATAACAGCTAGAACAATTCCAGTGTTGGTTGAAGAACAATTTTTTATTAAGATTGGTTATATGAAAGCTTGGAGATCTCTGAGCAAGGCAATTGTTATGGTTTACGGGGATTGGGCGGAGTCATATTCATTGTTAGGTCATATTTTGATGAAATTAGAAGGTCAAATCCCGATAGTGTAAGCCATATAGTAACAGATGAATATGGTGTATTTGAACGTGCATTTTGGGCATTTGGCCCTTCCATTGAAGGATTTCTACATTGTCGCCCATTGCTGTGTATCGATGACACTCATTTGTATGGAAAATATAAAGGTACACTACTCGTATCCACTGCAACGGATGCGAATGATCAACTCTATCCGTTGACATATGCCATTATTGAGGCTGAATCGACTAACTCTTAGGCTTGGTTTTTTTCCTGTATGAGACAGTTTATACATAGTGTAAACAATCCACGTATTACTTTCATATCTGATAGAATGAAAGGATTCCCTATCGCATTGCAGGAAAGATGGGTTGAGCCACATAAGCATAGATTTTGCGCGAGGCATCTAAAAGAAAATTTTCAAAAAGCCGGCTTTAGAGATCAACGTTTGACTGGTTTATTTTATGCAGCGGCATGTGCCTCAGAAGAGGTTGAGTTTCGTAAGCTTCGGTGTAGTAACCCGGATTTTCGGCGACTTTGGTTATCGACGTAAGCTCGACGTCGATAACCAAAACATCGAAAAATCCCGGTAATTAATGAAAGAAATTAGAAGGTGAGAATAGATAAGATAGAACTTATAGAATAGAAGAAGAAGAAGAACATCATCAGAGTAAACACGAATCTCACAGTGGAACGAATAAAATATAACATAACATATCTTTGAAATAACATCAGTATATGTATACAATAACACTTATCAGAGTACAGCACTTACAACAACAGCGGAAATAATAATAGCTATAGAATCCTGAAGCCTCCTGCTCCAAGCTCTCCAAATGTATCTGTAAAATCCCGACTACTTGACTGCCCGTACAAATTTAGGCACCCAAGAGTTTAGGGAAAACAACAAAATAAACTCCGGGTCAGTCATGGGACTGGTGTGAATAAACTCAAATCATTTAAACAGGTATATGATATCTCATAAGACCACGCCGTGAATACGGAACGGGTTTTTCCCTTATGAGAATCCAAATAACTTTTCAAAGCAATATCATTCTGATATTATAATAATGTCTAAATACAAATAAATATCAGTCTAGCAGAAACGCTTGCATCTCACGTTACTACATATATAGTATATAATCAAAACCGCAAGCACGTATTGGGTGATGGATTTCCAACTATGACATGGTATGGAACCACCTTCCGATCAGTGTACTCTAGGAACGATACACTGGAGTTCAACAAGAACATCTTGTAACTCAGCCACACATGACCGACCACTCATTTCGCTTGAGTGTATCGAATGTACATCACCAACGGTTGGGATCATCAACCGTTCCCGTATATATATATGGGACAGCATTGATAGATTTAAGAAACAAATGAATATTCACTAGATTGGTGATTATAAACCCTACTTCGGTGCGACCGACTTAGCCATGCTGCCTGCCCTATTTCTGTCATTTACCGGATGTGAGGCTAGAAGCTACGCTTTATCATCACAATAGATTCACTTCGAATGCCACATTGTCAGATCCATCGAAAATCACTAATTGACGTCTACAACAATACATTACGTGTCAGCTAAAAGAAGTTTCCTTCTCCGCTTCCACTCTTGGTACGGTTGAAGAAATCAATGTACGTGACCTTTCTGGAAATACTCTGTCAGACATCCATCTTCATTCACTTAAAATGTCACATCGTCATACCCGCCAAATCACAAATTGACTTATCCAAAAATAACACGGGTATACAGCTAAGAGAAACGAGTTCCTCCGCCACCAAACGTGAATACGTTTGAACAGATCAACTTACGCGATCCATTGGATATACTCTGTCAGACCTTCGTCCATACAAGTTGTCCTGGGACTGGACATACCGAAGGCACTATTCTGTAAACAGGATAGCCCTTGCATTTTACTCCGTCTTCAATTATCTTTGACATATATGATTCGCGACGCTTATGCCAATACAGAGTGGTTCTTTGGATAATAATCCAACCGGTCTCTCCATATTAACAACGTTAAAATGGTCAAAACTTCGATAGTCTGTGATTTAACCATCAAAGAAAAACAAGTGTGCAAACAACGATATTATTCCCAGATGGAAATTATATCGAACAAACATCATTTAACATTAATCTCTTTAGTTCATTTATTTACTTATCTCCTGTTTCCCTATATTCTAAATTCTTATTTTCTTTTATCAGAAAACATTTCTGATTCTCGTTTGGAAAACATTTCCAAAACTCCTTTACGATCAAACCTTACCATTTCTTAGTTAAGAAGGAAGTCACTCAAGTTGGGGTATAATTACCTCTCAGACCTTAACTGAACAACGTTATAACTTCGAAATGGTCAAAGTTTATCTTTTAATCTTTAACAACTTCTTTACGCCTTTCTCGGATTCAATTTTACTAGTCCACTTCTATGTTTAAAACATTGGTTATAACGATAACGTTATAATCCCTACTTTCGAATTATCTAACTTTAATTATAACTTCTATTCTTATTAGTGAATAATTAACCTAACAATTATTTATTTATAAATAAATAAAACTCTATTTAAACACTGGAAAGTATAAGTACTTTCCCGAATTCGATATAATCGAATTTGCCGATTAACTCTCTTCGAGAAATCTCTATTTGATTAATTCTTCTTCGAATAAGCTATATTCGATTAACTTCTTTCGAATAAACGATATTCGATAATCTCTCTTCAAATAACTAATATTCGATAACTCTTCCTTTTCAAATATCTCATATTTGAAAATCTCACTTCGATTAAACTATGATCGATAACTCCCTTCGATGAAACTAACATCGATAACTCCTTTCGATGAAACTAACATCGATAACTCCTTTCGATGAAACTAACATCGATAACTCCTTTCGATGAAACTAACATCGATAACTCCTTTCGATGAAACTAACATCGATAACTCCTTTCGATGAAATTAACATCGATAACTCCTTTCGTTGAAACTAACATCGATTTATTTAACTCGACGAACTTAACTCGACTAACTTAACTTGACTCGACTAACTTGACTTACATGGTTCGACCAATTCGATTCGATTAACTAGGCTCGACTAACTTGGTCGAACCACCGATCAACTCAACTTATTTAACTTAACTTATTTCTCAACTCGATCAACTCGATTAACTCCTATCGAATAACAAATATTCGATTAAACTTCATTCGCTTGACTCTAGATCGCAGCGATCACAATGGTTACGCCTGACTCCCTCAGGAAACATCCGACCGCCGTAGGCTATTTACAGCCCTGCGAATTACGCTAGCAGTCGTACAAGATGGCAACTTACCCTGAATACTATGTTTGACTAACTCTGTCTCAAATAACTATATTTGATTAACTCTAGTTCGTTTTAACTCTAATCGATTAATTCTAACTGGTTAACTCTACCTAGTTAACTCTAACTGGTTAACTCTATTTGACTAACTCGACTTGACTAACCCCTTTCTAATAACATATTCGCTTTAACTAACTTTCGAATACCATATTCAATTAACTAACTTCGAATACCATATTCGATTAACTCCTTTCGAATGTCTATATTCGATTAACGAACTTCGAATACCATATTCGATTAACTAACTTCGAATACCATATTCGATTAACTAACTTCGAATACCATATTCGATTAACTCCTTTCGAATGTCTATATTCGATTAACTAACTTCGAATACCATATCCGATTTCTCTATTCACTTTATAAAGATTTCCTTTTTAACAACGTTTTATTCATTTGAAAAGATTTACTTTTAAATAACGGTTCTACACTTTAAAAATGATTTCCTTTTTTTTAATGTTCCCTTTCCAATTCTGTTTGTAAATGGTTTACAAATATTTCCTTTTCAAATTTATTCTTGAAATATTCTAACTCCTTAAATTCCCGGGAAAATTCGCCATAACCTCCTTTGTATCGGGAGCATCGGGAAAATCCCCAAACCCGCCACACAGGCTTTTCCATTCAAAAAGAAATGTTTTGAATTTATTTCCTTTTCAAATATCTCCTATTTATAAATATTCCAATTTATAAACATTTCTTATTTATAAATATTCCACTTTATAAATATCTCTTATTTATAAATATCCCATTTTATAAATATGCTATTTTCAATATCACTTTGAAAATTCCCTTATCTACCTTCCGGTATGTTATGGTATTCAATCATATCAAATCACGATGTTCAATATCGTCCAAGCACATATAATCGCCCACAGATTTTATATCACATCATATAACAATATATGAAAAAAACAATAAAATAACTGTTGAGGAATCCAGTCGGATTCCTCCAACCTGTCTCCCTGCATCCACAGATGTTACACAATATGATTATCATCACTTTCAGTTCAGTATAAATTATTCTGATAGCAGAATCAATATATAAATATTTAACGGTTTATATATATATATATATATATATATATATTCACTAACTGACTAGCAGTTCAGTAAAAAAATCAACACACAGTCAAACAGATAATATTTAACAGTTCTAAAAATACAACATGAAATTATAAACTCTTCAGAGTTGGTGAGTTTTACTCACATTGGCGCGTTAATCGTTAAATAACGGTTTGCGTTATTTGACTCAATTGGACAATTTATTTCGCCATAAATTGTAGCGAGCTCCGATGGACTTCCAGTCAGTCTCATTGTGTTGCTCCCGTCCATACGATCTCAATGCAACTGACGGTTCTCGATTTCGATTCCGTATGAGCTAGATATCGCGTAAACAAGTTAATACAATTCTTGATTTTAAATTAAAGCTAAACATTTTAAATTTGGGCCTCCTACAATTTACCTATCCTGGCCCATAACCTTTTAAGCCCACTCCACTATACCCTCTTCTTCCCCGACGCTACTCATCAGCTTCAGGAACCCACTACCGCACCTTCACTCTCCACTGCATCCCTCTCTACTTCACGAAAATTCAAATAAAAATCTCCACAAATCTCACCTTAATCTCCTCTCTCTCCTCATGTAACCATCATCCAACTCGGTTTCACCATGGAAAACCGTCGACAGTACCTTTTCGCACGCCTCAACACTTCGATCGACAATATAATACTTCGAATCCACCAAAAAGCTCACCGCAGGTGCGGTTTCTCACCACAAACCCCATTCTAATACCCAAAATCCCAATCGACTACTCAAACCCCGGATATATCGAGCCCTAGGTTTCACGTTGAAAAAGGGTTCGACAGAAATTGCAACCGAACCCACTAAAATGTACATAGAATTGAAGAGAATTAAACAAGGGATTCAAAGAATTCAATGTTGTGATTTTAGGAATTTTTTGTGTGGATTGTTTTGGATTTTAGAAGTTGGATTTTTCACTGTGGATTTTCTTAGAGGCTGCGGCGCAAAGTCTGACCATAGGGTAAAGTCAGTTTAGGGTTAGGAGAATACATCGGTATTTATAGAGAAGAAAAATCATTTTTTTTATTTGATTTTATGCTACCGCTGCTTGTATACACGGTTTAAAAATTCCTGTAATCACCCACGATACCCAAAAATCACGAAAATTGACATCCAGCTAGAGTTTGACATTACGGACCCAATGAAACTGGTTTCGTCAAATTCCGACTTCGTATGCTCACACAGCGTATTTTTAACTGTCGAAATACTGATTGTTTTTCACTCTAATAACCCGTACGGCCCCACAGTGACTCTAAAAATCATGGAAACTGACATCTAGCAATAATTTGACATTGCGGATCTAACAAAACTGGTTTCGTCGAATTCCGACTTCGTTTGCAAAACTGGCTATTTTTAGACCCTTGAATAATCCATTTAAATATATAAATATATTTAAATAAATTAAATTAAATATAAATAAATTTATATTATCTTATATATTCACAGTGGAATACCATATGGCTCCAGAAAAATTATACATTCGATATTCTAAGTTCAGGTTGAATCGAATTTTCAATTTATATTGAAATTCCCTTTTATAACGTATATAAAGCGTTACGAATTATATACGAATTCCATAGCGACTTTTTCGGAAATTTGATTTGGACGTAACTCAAAATCTACATGACGAAACCCCGATTTTTCTCTTCCACTAGAAAGATATACTCCACCAGCTCCACACGTTTCTTGTTTCACAACAATCCGATTTAAAACGAACCCTGTATACTCATTTGAAGTTCAAATCGCCAAATAGCGAACTACTGCGTCGTTACGCGGTCGATTTTAATTAAAATATAATTATACGTTCAAACTGTCGTCGATTGAATATATTCGTTATTATATTTCGAATCGAAACTCCACCAAATCTCGTATGCTATTCAATTCACACGATATGGTGAATTTCACTATTTCGACATTATAATATATTATTATATTATAATTATTTATTAAATATTCAATATTATTTAATTCACGTTCTCGATATCGATAAATCGATATTTAATAATTAAATAAATAAATTATTCAACAGCTAAAAAATGCGGGTTACTACAATCTTCCCCCCTTAATAAAATTTCGTCCTCGAAATTGCTAAGCTCGGGGACGACCCTGTCTACTGGGTAAAAATTTATCCGTTTACCTCTTATCTCCGGTTTCAACTTAACCAATTAATATCGACTAAAATATTAATTTATTCCGACTAACTAAATTTCCAAAAATTCTGAAAATTTTCTAACACCTTAACTTTTCGAAATTTTTTGCCAGCACCTCCTTTGTACTGGTCAATATCTCAAACTCCAACTTGCCTCTCTGGGCCTTCTTTAACCCAAAAGAAAATCAAATAGCCAACCGGCTTGCCAATTCGGCTCATAAATCTCATATCCATATATAATATAAACTGGTACCTTTTTGTCGGGAATATCAACTCTATCACTTCCATATGTTATCAACTCAGCATATACCAGTGTTATTTCCATCAAATTCCAATCAGTCCATATCCTCAAAACCAAATCGAATTTCATTCGAACCCGAATATCAAATTCCAGATTGTTGACTTATCAATTTGGTTCTATTCTAGATTTCAAATTCTTACTCAACTAATCCAACTCATTTCAGATTTTACTTAACTTTGTCTAAGTTAAATTCAAATTTATTTAGTTACCTTTACCATCTTATTCTATTTAACTTTATAAGTTAAATTTAAATTCCAGGGTAAATTTCAAATCAATCCGGAATCATAATACCAATTCAAACCCTTTGAATTTATAAACAACTTGTTTTCTCAAAACAATTCAAATCAAAATCTCTGGTAGTAATCAACCACTTAGCAACTCGAAAATCACACCGATGATACTGCGCAGTCATCATCAGAATTATTTTCCAGCGACCCAAGTGATTTCAATACTATATCATTTCAAAACCATTGCTGAATACTTCCATTTTGAAAACATTTCAAAATCTCCTAGGAACTTAAAATTTCCTTATTTTAATTCCAAATCTGATTTAAATTCATATTTAATTCATCTTATTTCATATACTTTACTTATATGATTCTGATTGGTTATATATAACCATTTCACTTTATAATCTTACTCGATTATAATCACAACCTATATATGATAATATATCACATATCCATACTGTGTCGGTCCATCGTATTCAAGTATTTATTTACTCCTACCGATACAGTGGATCAAACTGATTGACCAGAACTCATAAACAACTCAGCCAATGAATCTCCATAATATAAAACCATTTTTATATCAAATACAAATACGCACTCGTATATATACACTCAAACTCAATCTAGGGTATTACTAACCCTATCTCTACCGAGTCACGCCACAGAGCCAAGTAATTCTTAACTTAAGCTCTGATACCAACTGTAGTAACCCGGAGGTAGAGGGCTATAATCCCCCCGTGGCATACATTGGTACCCCAGACACCATGCTTTACGGCTAGCCTCTCGACTCGACCAACCTGTACGCAGGACCTGTAGGGGTAAGAGTCTCCTGTTCGCCACCAAACCGCGAAGCGAGAACCCCCTATCAGACGACCACTTAAGCAACATGGACTGGTGTGAATAAACTCAAATCATTTAAACATGTATATGATATCTCATAAGACCACGT
Source organism: Allium sativum (assembly GCA_030737875.1). NCBI lineage: Eukaryota > Viridiplantae > Streptophyta > Magnoliopsida > Asparagales > Amaryllidaceae > Allium > Allium sativum. The sequence goes on from CM060922.1 coordinate 799,893,357, forward strand.
CGTGAATACGGAACGGGTTTTTCCCTTATGAGAATCCAAATAACTTTTCAAAGCAATATCATTCTGATATTATAATAATGTCTAAATACAAATAAATATCAGTCTAGCAGAAATGCTTGCATCTCACGTTACTACATATATAGTATATAATCAAAACCGCAAGCACGTATTGGGTAATGGATTTCCAACTATGACAAGGTATGGAACCACCTTCCGATCAGTGTACTCTAGGAACGATACACTGGAGTTCAACAAGAACATCTTGTAACTCAGCCACACATGACCGACCACTCATTTCGCTTGAGTGTATCGAATGTACATCACCAACGGTTGGGATCAGCAACCGTTCCCGTATATATATATGGGACAGCATTGATAGATTTAAGAAACAAATGAATAATCACTAGATAGGTGATTATACACCCTACTTCGGTGCGACCGACTTAGCCATGCTGCCTGCCCGATTTCTGTCATTTACCGGATGTGAGGCTAGAAGCTACGCTTTATCATCACAATAGATTCACTTCGAATGCCACATTGTCAGATCCATCGAAAATCACTAATTGACGTCTACAACAATACATTACGTGTCAGCTAAAAGAAGTTTCCTTCTCCGCTTCCACTCTTGGTACGGTTGAAGAAATCAATGTACGTGACCTTTCTGGAAATACTCTGTCAGACATCCATCTTCATTCACTTAAAATGTCACATCGTCATACCCGCCAAATCACAAATTGACTTATCCAAAAATAACACGGGTATACAGCTAAGAGAAACGAATTCCTCCGCCACCAAACGTGAATACGTTTGAACAGATCAACTTACGCGATCCATTGGATATACTCTGTCAGACCTTCGTCCATACAAGTTGTCCTGGGACTGGACAAACCGAAGGCACTATTCTGTAAACAGGATAGCCCTTGCATTTTACTCCGTCTTCAATTATCTTTGACATATATGATTCGCGACGCTTATGCCAATACAGAGTGGTTCTTTGGATAATAATCCAACCGGTCTCTCCATATTAACAATGTTAAAATGGTCAAAACTTCGATAGTCTGTGATTTAACCATCAAAGAAAAACAAGTGTGCAAACAACGATATTATTCCCAGATGGAAATTATATCGAACAAACATCATTTAACATTAATCTCTTTAGTTCATTTATTTACTTATCTCCTGTTTCCCTATATTCTAAATTCTTATTTTCTTTTATCAGAAAACATTTCTGATTCTCGTTTGGAAAACATTTCCAAAACTCCTTTACGATCAAACCTTACCATTTCTTAGTTAAGAAGGAAGTCACTCAAGTTGGGGTATAATTACCTCTCAGACCTTAACTGAACAACGTTATAACTTTGAAATGGTCAAAGTTTATCTTTTAATCTTTAACAACTTCTTTACGCCTTTCTCGGATTCAATTTTACTAGTCCACTTCTATGTTTAAAACATTGGTTATAACGATAACGTTATAATCCCTACTTTCGAATTATCTAACTTTAATTATAACTTCTATTCTTATTAGTGAATAATTAACCTAACACTTATTTATTTATAAATGAATAAAACTCTATTTAAACACTGGAAAGTATAAGTACTTTCCCGAATTCGATATAATCGAATTTGCCGATTAACTCTCTTCGAGAAATCTCTATTTGATTAATTCTTCTTCGAATAAGCTATATTCGATTAACTTCTTTCGAATAAACGATATTCGATAATCTCTCTTCAAATAACTAATATTCGATAACTCTTCCTTTTCAAATATCTCATATTTGAAAATCTCACTTCGATTAAACTATGATCGATAACTCCCTTCGATGAAACTAACATCGATAACTCCTTTCGATGAAACTAACATCGATAACTCCTTTCGATGAAACTAACACCGATAACTCCTTTCGATGAAACTAACATCGATAACTCCTTTCGATGAAATTAACATCGATAACTCCTTTCGTTGAAACTAACATCGATTTATTTAACTCGACGAACTTAACTCGACTAACTTAACTTGACTCGACTAACTCGACTTACTTGGTTCGACCAATTCGATTCGATTAACTAGGCTCGACTAACTTGGTCGAACCACCGATCAACTCAACTTATTTAACTTAACTTATTTCTCAACTCGATCAACTCGATTAACTCCTATCGAATAACAAATATTCGATTAAACTTCATTCGCTTGACTCTAGATCGCAGCGATCACAATGGTTACGCCTGACTCCCTCAGGAAACATCCGACCGCCGTAGGCTATTTACAGCCATGCGAATTACGCTAGCAGTCGTACAAGATGGCAACTTACCCTGAATACTATGTTTGACTAACTCTGTCTCAAATAACTATATTTGATTAACTCTAGTTCGTTTTAACTCTAATCGATTAATTCTAACTGGTTAACTCTACCTAGTTAACTCTAACTGGTTAACTCTATTTGACTAACTCGACTTGACTAACCCCTTTCGAATAACATATTCGCTTTAACTAACTTTCGAATACCATATTCAATTAACTAACTTCGAATACCATATTCGATTAACTCCTTTCGAATGTCTATATTCGATTAACGAACTTCGAATACCATATTCGATTAACTAACTTCGAATACCATATTCGATTAACTAACTTCGAATACCATATTCGATTAACTCCTTTCGAATGTCTATATTCGATTAACTAACTTCGAATACCATATCCGATTTCTCTATTCACTTTATAAAGATTTCCTTTTTAACAACGTTTTATTCATTTGAAAAGATTTACTTTTAAATAACGGTTCTACACTTTAAAAATGATTTCCTTTATTTTTAATGTTCCCTTTCCAATTCTGTTTGTAAATGGTTTACAAATATTTCCTTTTCAAATTTATTCTTGAAATATTCTAACTCCTTAAATTCCCGGGAAAATTCGCCATAACCTCCTTTGTATCGGGAGCATCGGGAAAATCCCCAAACCCGCCACACAGGCTTTTCCATTCAAAAAGAAATGTTTTGAATTTATTTCCTTTTCAAATATCTCCTATTTATAAATATTCCAATTTATAAACATTTCTTATTTATAAATATTCCACTTTATAAATATCTCTTATTTATAAATATCCCATTTTATAAATATGCTATTTTCAATATCACTTTGAAAATTCCCTTATCTACCTTCCGGTATGTTATGGTATTCAATCATATCAAATCACGATGTTCAATATCGTCCAAGCACATATAATCGCCCACAGATTTTATATCACATCATATAACAATATATGAAAAAAACAATAAAATAACTGTTGAGGAATCCAGTCGGATTCCTCCAACCTGTCTCCCTGCATCCACAGATGTTACACAATATGATTATCATCACTTTCAGTTCAATATAAATTATTCTGATAGCAAAATCAATATATAAATATTTAACGGTTTATATATATATATATTCACTAACTGACTAGCAGTTCAGTCAAAAAATCAACACACAGTCAAACAGATAATATTTAACAGTTCTAAAAATACAACATGAAATTATAAACTGTTCAGAGTTGATGAGTTTTACTCACATTGGCGCGTTAATTGTTAAATAACGGTTTGCGTTATTTGACTCAATTGGACATTTTATTTCGCCATAAATTGTAACGAGCTCCGATGGACTTCCAGTCAGTCTCATTGTGTTGCTCCCGTCCATACGATCTCAATGCAACTGACGGTTCTCGATTTCGATTCCGTATGAGCTAGATATCGCGTAAACAAGTTAATACAATTCTTGATTTTATATTAAAGCTAAACATTTTAAATTTGGGCCTCCTACAATTTACCTATCCTGGCCCATAACCTTTTAAGCCCACTCCACTATACCCTCTTCTTCCCCGACGCTACTCATCAGCTTCAGGAACCCACTACCGCACCTTCACTCTCCACTGCATCCCTCTCTACTTCACGAAAATTCAAATAAAAATCTCCACAAATCTCACCTTAATCTCCTCTCTCTCCTCATGTAACCATCATCCAACTCGGTTTCACCATGGAAAACCGTCGACAGTACCTTTTCGCACGCCTCAACACTTCGATCGACAATATAATACTTCGAATCCACCAAAAAGCTCACCGCAGGTGCGGTTTCTCACCACAAACCCCATTCTAATACCCAAAATCCCAATCGACTACTCAAACCCCGGATATATCGAGCCCTAGGTTTCACGTTGAAAAAGGGTTCGACAGAAATTGCAACCGAACCCACTAAAATGTACATAGAATTGAAGAGAATTAAACAAGGGATTCAAAGAATTCAATGTTGTGATTTTAGGAATTTTTTTTGTGGATTGTTTTGGATTTTAGAAGTTGGATTTTTCATTGTGGATTTTCTTAGAGGCTACGGCGCAAAGTCTGACCATAGGGTAAAGTCAGTTTAGGGTTAGGAGAATACATCGGTATTTATAGAGAAGAAAAATCATTTTTTTATTTGATTTTATGCTATCGCTGCTTGTATACACGGTTTAAAAATTCCTGTAATCACCCACGATACCCAAAAATCACGAAAATTGACATCCAGCTAGAGTTTGACATTACGGACCCAATGAAACTGGTTTCGTCAAATTCCGACTTCGTATGCTCACACAGCGTATTTTTAACTGTCGAAATACTGATTGTTTTTCACTCTAAAAATCCGTACGGCCCCACAGTGACTCTAAAAATCATGGAAACTGACATCTACCAATAATTTGACATTGCGGATCTAACAAAACTGGTTTCGTCGAATTCTGACTTCGTTTGCAAAACTGGCTAATTTTAGACCCTTGAATAATCCATTTAAATATATAAATATATTTAAATAAATTAAATTAAATATAAATAAATTTATATTATCGTATATATTCACAGTGGAATACCATACAGCTCCAGAAAAATTATACATTCGATATTCTAAGTTCAGGTTGAATCGAATTTTCAATTTATATTGAAATTCCCTTTTATAACGTATATAAAGCGTTACGAATTATATACGAATTCCATAGCGACTTTTTCTGAAATTTGATTTGGACGTAACTCAAAATCTACATGACGAAACCCCGATTTTTCTCTTCCACTAGAAAGATATACTCCACCAGCTCCACACGTTTCTTGTTTCACAGCAATCCGATTTAAAACGAACCCTGTATACTCATTTGAAGTTCAAATCGCCAAATAGCGAACTACCGCGTCGTTACGCGCTCGATTTTAATTAAAATATAATTATACGTTCAAACTGTCGTCGATTGAATATATTCGTTATTATATTTCGAATCGAAACTCCACCAAATCTCGTATGCTATTCAATTCACACGATATGGTGAATTTCACTATTTCCGACTATTTCGACATTATAATATATTATTATATTATAATTATTTATTAAATATTCAATATTATTTAATTCACGTTCTCGATATCGATAAATCGATATTTAATAATTAAATAAATAAATTATTCAACAGCTAAAAAATGCGGGTTACTACATTCGGGAGGAAATTAAGACGGCCAACGTCAAAGCTCAAAACTAGACTGAGAGAAGTTTGGGTGGAAAAGAGGAAAATTGGGCTTTGTTTAAAGACGATGGCGGAAGGTTTCATGTAATGACGACAAATGCTTCTGAAAGCTTTAACGGTGTGCTAATAGGTGCACAATCTCTTCCAGTTAAGTCGTTGGTTGTGCGTACCTTCTATAGATCGATGGATTATTTCTATAATAGGCGGCAAAATGTTGTTGGTTCGATATGCAAAATAACCCCAAAGTGGGAGGCAAAAATAGCTGAAAGAGTCGAAGAAGCAAGAAGTTGCAGAATAGTTCGCTTCGGCGAATATGAATGGGTTGTAATACACTACTACGGTTATGAATTTACAGTAAAGATAGATGGTAAAACTTGTTCGTGTACATGTAACATACCAATGCTACAACAACTTCCTTGTGCGCATGTTATGGCTACATGTTCGGCAGTGGCTAATGGGGCCAAAAGAGATCATCACGACTTCGCCTCCAACTGGTACACAGTTAAAAGTTATCACGCGGCTTATACGCCTGAGTTTCATCCAGTTCGTGACAAGCGCTATTGGCCACAACCTTTAGTACATATGGGTTTTCCACCGCAAGCTCGGAGAGCACCGGGCAGGCCTAGATCTACTGGAATTAAAGGCACCATGGACGAGGGGCAGTCTTCTAGATCTAATAGGTGCAGCAAGTGTGGAGTAAATAGCCATAAGAAGAGCCGTTGTACTACAGTGACATAGACTCTACTAAGTTTTATGTAGTACCTACCAATCCTGGTTTATTACATTGCGTACCTTTCTATTTGGTTTTATTATGTACAAGACATACGTCGTAACTATTTATCCTGGTGTTTTATGTTTGTGGTAACATTTATCTTGGTTTTATTATGTTGCGGCCCTTTATATTTGGTTTTATTATGTAAATAAAATATGTTTTGGAGAATTGGTTTAGTGGTACACAGACGGACAATGCACCATGCATGATACGATACAACATTATAGACCAATACACTACTCATTACAACTACATTCAAATGATACATAGAACGATACATTAGAATGATACATAGAACGATACATTAGAACGCTACGTATACCGATACATAGAACAATACATTAGAACGATACATAGACCGATACATAGAACAATACATTACTCATTAGGATATCTAGGAATGGTGGACTCTAGTGAATCATATTTTTCCCGCATTCGGTAAATTTTGGTCTTTAGTTGTGCATTCTCTTCTTGCATCTCCAGCGCATACTCGTGGCCTCTTCGACATAATGGAGGATCAATCCACTCTATGTAACGACAAGGCATAACCAAGTGCGACACCGATAACCACACCGGATATCGCCCGCAAGCGTAGTACCGTCGGCCAGCGTTTGCCTTACTCTTCGCAACATGCACATGACAATAGACATTACAATTGCAATATTGTCGTGGTACTGCTTCCCCAATCGCGAAGGCTTTCCCCCTATTTCTTCCGCTGTTTTCATCCACCGCTACATAGGTCTTTTGTCACATTTCTTTAGGTGTGAGAGCTTCTAACCGTGGTTCTTTGCCCGGTCGGCGTTCGACTGATTCAAACTCATCCATGTACTTGGCTAAAGTTTCATCATCAAGTTCCCCTTGATCCGTCTAAAGTATACTTGCATGAATAAAACGTATATTATGGATTAATTTTGCAAAAGAAAAAATTAAAAGAAAAGATGCGGGAATTCATGGGATTACCTTCAATTGTGAGCAAATTAGGACTTTGGAATTGTGAGGTTTTTTGGGTTTGATTTGGGAAAGTAACAAATGAATGGGTGGGTTGGTGAAGATGAAACGTCTTTTAATGACAATAGTTGCAAGTTACCAACCTGGAGCGTCATTTGGAACAACGCGCATAGCGTTATTCCAAATAACGCATAAAGCGTCATTCCAAAAAACACTCCAGGTTGCTCGGATTAAAAATAACAACCTGGGGCGTCATTTAGAAATACGCTTCTTGCGTTATTTGGAATAACGCAAGCAGCGTTATTCCAAAGGCCGCTCCAGGTTGTTTACAGGTTATATTTCCTTCCGAATCATGCATAAACCAATCAACTTAAAGTAAATAACCGTAAGCAACCAAAAGCAAACAGTGGAACCTACTATGGCAAACCAAAATGTTGTCACATAAACCAAAATAAGCATACGTTACAACTCCATATCCAAGTTAACCACAACCCGCAAAACATTACACAATTTCAACATCCGAATGAATAGATCAAGTAGCTACAAACAATAGTTAACCTACAAACTACAACACAACCCTAGGGACGAACTACTTCAGAATCCGCTGCGGGTAAGGAGTTTCTCTCTGTTTCTTCTTCGCTTTTGGGGGTACATCTTCATGTGAAGAAGATGAGGAACCTTCTTAGGGCTGTGACGGACCATGCAAAACCTAGGTTGGTTGAGATGACTCTGGTTCCTTACCCTTACCCCTTCCCTTTGACGCCGCCTTTTTCCTCCGTGATGTATAAACCAAAGTAGTTGGAGGTGGAGGAATGTCGTGGACTTCTTGTGCCTTCGAAGCTCCTACGAGTGCTAAAGCTTCAGGTTGCGAGGGAGGAGGAGGCGGTGCCGGTCTAGCTAGCTTGTTCTTTCCCAAAATAGTTTGCAAAATTCGCTTGATGCTAAATCATTTTCCCTTGCTTCGTTCGGGCACCTCATGAGATAGCTCATCGACCATTTGTATAGCCCGATACACACCATTCGCTTGTAAATTTTAAGTTAATGTGCATAAGATTCATACTTGACAAAAATTGTACATCATTTAAACTTATTCACAAAGTATTCATACCACATTCCTCTCAAGAGGAGCTCTGGGCGTGTACGTTTCCACTACAGCACCAAGAGGTTGCACACTGTGAAGAATATACCGTCGGGTAATCTGCCAATACCATGTGTAATACTCTTCGTCTGACAAGGTGAACTCTCGCTCCTGCTGCGTGTGCATGTGCCGATGGTTCCATGTCTCAATGGACGCCTCATACTCCCCGGGTACTTCTAAGTTAATCCTGTAATGTTGTGGCATTGGTTCAGTAAGGTGTTGTCTAAATCCAAACTGGCACATCACCCGATCAGGAACGTGATATGCTACATCGTTCAAACATATAATGGGTACACGGGTGGTCCACAGATGGAAAGACATGGTACATAAGGCCGGAATCTATTCAAAATCCTGGGATATGGGGTCAATGTAACAATATCCAGACTAAGCACGTCGAGCTCATTGCGATAGAATTTTAGATTAAGCCTCGAAGTCGACGAAGTGCTCTTCTTTCCAACCCTCCTGTAATTGTGACTTGGTAAGAGATAGAGGAAATAAGTTAACACATATAAGATAAATAATTGACGGAATAAAATTACCTAGCCCCGTAAGGCAAAGAAATATCAATATTGGGGTGCTTTAATTCAAGTCCACCAAGGGGAAGATACGTCCACGACCATAGCTACAAAGAAATTTGATAAAGAAACACGACATGCAAAAAAAATAAAAATAAGAAGCAAATAAGCATACGAAAATAAAGTACATGTATCAAAGAAAGATAACCTACCATATAAGGGCTCTCAAGCAAAACGGTCATGCTAAGTTCCGTATATGTGTATGCTTGTGTCGCACTGCCCCAAGAATATTGCCGACAATAATCAAAATCCTCAATAAAATGCAACCATTTCAGCCACAGCCAAGTCTTAGAATGATCGCAGATCAGGCGTTGAGTAATGATCCAGAGTATGATAGCTCTAGCACGCTGTTCTATCTGCTCCTGCGTGGCATTCTGTGGAATGTCATGCACAAACTGCGCTTTGTACCAACTAGTTATAATTTGCTCATTTCCCATCCACTGGTCCGCGGGAGGCGTAACACCTAAAAGCCGCTGGCACATCTCCATGTAGTCTCCGGCATCTGGAGTCCTCAAAGGAGCGCCATCAATCGGCAAGCTAGCTGGACCGCCACATCACCCAAAGTGATGGTCATCTCTCCACCTCTAAAATGGAATGTCGATGTCTCCGGTCTCCATTTATCGTCTAAGGCAGTGATGAGATAATGATCGAGTTGAACATATTCCAACCGGTGTACTAGTCGGAATTCAGCGCGCTCAAGCAAGGCCAAGACTTCTGGATGTGTGTAGGTAACCGCGCCAACGGAAACCGTGTGATTTATAATCCGATCAGGATCTTTTCCCTGTAAATAAAATTTAACATACAACGTAAGACATACATACAAAAATATAAGATATAAATTTAGGCCAACATACAAACACCGTACAGACATACCACCATCAAAGTATTATAGTTCGACCTATGCCTGTTTTGAAAGTATAGAACAGTAGCAACTACTGGCCTCGGTTACATCTCAACGATCTCTACACAAATCATATTCCAAACAACATTAGTGATACGCAAGCGTAGCGAAAAAACCACAATCAATGTTGAAAACTATATAATTTCAAATACATTGAACCCATTAAACCACATACAAGCTTATTCACAAGTTTCCTCAATCATGGACAAACCCTAAATTTTCTAAGAAATCAACAAAATTAGGAATTTTTTACCTTCTTGAGCTTCTTGGGTTGATGAGCTTGCCATAGTGATGAATTTCGATCAAAAAAGCCTTTAATTTGATGTTATGGTTAGCGAATAGGGTTAGGAGCTTAGGGTTTTTGGTTTTGATAAAATAGAAGTTAAGAAAAAGTGAGGAGGAAGAGAGCCTCGACTGACTGTATATCACGATGGTGCGTTATTTAGGATAACGCATACAGCGTTATTCTAAATAACGCATACTATAAACCATATTAAGTTTGCGTTATTTAGAATAACGCACAGTGGAAACAAAAAAATAAATGTTCTATTCTAAAACATTTGCGTCATTTTGAATGACGCTCATGTGCTCCATCTTAAAAACCGCTCCATTGTAGGACTGAAAAATATTTGTAACAAACCATCCAGCGTTATTCAGGATAACGTTAACGTGCGTTATTTAAGATAACGATCGTGGATTCAACAGAAATTCAAAATGGTTTTAAACACAAAACCATCTCTGTGGCATCTTGAATAACGCTGCACGCGTTATTTGAAATAACGCTTGTGTTAAATAACAGATTTCAGCTGATGTGACATAAAGCAGGCTACGACCGTAATAAGTTTTCAAACTAGGCTAAACGTGTTATAAGTTTATAAAAAGAGGCCACATCTAAAAAAAATGCTAAAGAAAATTGCACCCATACAAACAGCATGGTGAGGACTATACCACGCATTAACCTATATGACTTTTTGGGATGAATTGTTCTATCCCCATACCCTATCCGTCCCGTGTGCCCATCCAATCACAGCCTCCTAATTTCCACTTTTGCATTTAAGTCCCTCAATTTTTTTGAGGACTTAATTGCAAAAAGTGAAAATCATGGGGCTGTGATTGGATGGGCACACGGGGCACACATGGGATGGGTACAGAAGAATTGGCCTCCGACTTTTTCTACATGCCTATACTAGGTGATTGGACATTTTTCTTACCTCCTCTGCTTCCCATTATTATATAACTCATCTCCTTTCAGAACTCAACGCAAAAACTCTCATTTCACGAAGCCTACTCTTCGTGCGTAGCATCACTAGCATAGTGGCAGGAGGGAGCGGGTCATCACGATGGGCGGAGGAGCAGCTTGGCACGGCTTGTATGGGATTGACGAGGACTGCGGGCACTGCTTTTTGGCAGCAGGCATTTGTTGTGAGGATGTGAGTGAAACTGGTAAACGCGAGCAGAGACTGGCTTACCAGTGAGTGTAGAGTGGAGGGGTTGGCGTGTTACGGTGGCGCGGTAGGCGGTAAATGGTGTTACAGTTCAACATGGTCGGCGCCGGAGATGGTGTTGGACGTGGAAATGTTGGATGTGCTGAACAGTTTTGGTGAATACTACAATGTAGAGAAATGGTATTTGAAAAAGACGTGCATGGATGGGTGATGGAGGCGGCAGTGTTGTGAGAGGCAGTGCGTGAGTTCGAGGTGTTGTCAGATAACGCTCGAGGGGGAGAACGAGGAGAAGGGTTGCGGACCTGCGGTGTTGTCAAGCGAGGTTTTGGTGGATCAGATAGCGGATGTGGGAATAAATATGGCAGCGGTGATGTCGGAGGGAAGCACAGAGTTGTGCCTATGCGTATAAGTTAGTAGATGGTACGGTTTGCATGGGAGTAAAAGGAGGAAGAACCTTTATGTGTGCTACTGACTGCTGGGTGCGAACTCTGATAAAGGAGTAAGAAGTTGCATGAGTTTACATGCGCAAAAGGAGTAGTGTTATCCCAAAATTTATAAGCGGGTTATGAAGTTAATATGTCATTTTAAGTAAGGGACACTTAATAATTAAATCAAGTACAAGCGAGGAAATCGAAAGGATATTTTCAAAAACATAAAGATAATGTAATGGATCATCAATCCAAGTTATAATCAGAAGTTATAAAGAATGTTGGGTTTAAGTAATTTTACGTCGATATGTGCAAGATGTTGAAATAACAATAAAAGCTAGTGCATTTTAAAATATATGGTGGTGTTTTCAAAAGTGAAGCAATAAAACAGAGCTTGGAAATAGTCAATTCAACGAAAGAGTTTAAATGAATAAATCAGATCTGAGCTGCCAATTTACTTGACCGTATTGTTCTGACATTGATAGTTAAAACACAAAACTATCAGTGAAATATATTAGACCTTTCGACGTGTTGTTTCGAAGAGACCGGGATAAGAACTAGACCCAAAACCACTTCGAATCAACGTTACGAACGAAACTAACTTACGGGTAATGAAGACGGAGCAAATTGAAGACCGTTGTTTTTCATAAAGTGGAAGAACTACTTATAATCTCTGGTTAGCTCCTAGAGATACACTGTGGTTTTGTCGTGGTTGGAATCTACGGATTTCAAGGACTTCTCGCTACTGATCCCTGGGGTGATTCCTATATGGGATGCGGTAAGAGAGTGCCTTCGGTTCATCATATTCCCGGATGACTTGTGTAGACGAATGTTTGACAGAGTACTCCTAATGAATCACGTACGGTTGATCTCTGAAAGGTATCACGTCAGGTGGTGGAGGAATTCGTTTCTCTTAGCTTTATGCCCGTAATATTTTTGAGAAATTGATTAGTGATTTGGTGGGTTTGACGATGTGGCATTCAAAATAAATGGTGGCGTGCTGTTCTAGAAGATAGACGTAACCTCTAGCCTCACAACCGGGAAATGACAAAAATCGGGCAGGCAGCATGGCTAGGTGGGTTATACCTAAGCAGGGTGTATTATCACCAATCTAGAGAAATTCCTTATTTGTTCTTCTTTCGATTCTGTATCTCCACGGATGTGCAGTTGGGCCCTTAAAACTGCTGGGTGGTAATATATTCGCTACACTCAAGCTAAATGAGTGGGCGGTCATGTGTGGCCGGGTTGCAAGATGTTCTTGTTGAACCCCAGTGTATACCCTCTAGAGTACACTGGTCGGCAGGTGATCCCATATCTTGTCTGTTGGATTCCATTCTCCACTAAGAGCCCGCAGTTTTTGATTTTATAATAAATATGTAGAGCGTGAGATGCAAGCATTCTGCTAGATGGTTATTTATTTGTGACTTGATAGACACTATTATAATATCACTGGATTTTGATATATCAAAACTGTTTTGGGTTATAGTAAGGTAAAAACATTTCGTATTTATGTATGGGCTGGTCTTACTATTATCCTTTTCTTTCAAAGGGATTTCTAAAGTTAAGAAACTGTTTATTGTGAATTTACCACTGAAAGTATTCCAAATTGATCCGGGTGAATTTTGTTTTAAATCAAATGTGCTCGAGTCAGATTGAGTATATTTACAGGTTCGATTCTGCTTGGAGTTCAAGAGATGGAAGCAGGAGGCTTCACCGCTAGTTATCTAGAGTTTATTTCCGCTATGTCTGATATATGATGTACTCTGATGATTGGTATGTATATATATATATATGGCTTCTTTTTGTATAAAGAGATTTGATATATTATATTTTATTCATTCCGATGTGAGGTTCTGATGTTCTTCTTACTCTTCTATTCTATTAATTCTATCTTATCTTTCTCACCCTCTAACATCTTTCTCTTAACATTCTGCTTTTCCGTATAATTTGAGTTGACTGTGGTAGTAAAATGTCAGCTTAAATTGGTACGGAAAAGCGGGACGTTACAATTTATAGGACTGTCAATAAATACTCAAAAAATCTGATATTCGTCCTTATTCGTATCCAAAAATACGGAATATATCTGTTATTCAAGATACGAAACAGATTTGCGATATCCGAAAATCCTTCCGGATACAGATATGATTAAAGCGGTATCCGAAAAATATCTACTCGATTTTCTGATGCGTGTGTCTAAGTATGTGTATAAATTATATATAATGTTTAATTTACACCTAAGCTTAAGCTAAAATTTAAATTTCCTTAAAATATCTAAACTAATCTCAACTATTGAATCATAAAAGAATGTTGTATTTGGTATTACACAACATTTCAAATCATGTACTCATTTGATTGTGGTATGGTTATAATTAAGACATAATTGTGTATATGCTTCTATAATTTATGTTTTGTTTTGTTTTAGCCTTAAGGTTGTGTTTTTCATATTTTGAACACTTTATCTCTTAAAATATTTGTTGTTCAAAATTTATTTGACCGACGTCTTACTTGTAATTCTTAATTAGATGTATTCATCTTTTCAAAAAATATTTTATGAACCAAATTTGCATATGAGTGATGTACTTATAAACTTTTATTGTTTTATTTTTGGATAACCGCATCCAATGCACGTTTTTAAGTTCCAAATACGAATATTTGCCGATATTTTCAGATTCGTATTCGCTACGGTGGATATAGATACATATATCCTTAAACGGGTATCCGTGGATATCGGATATAGATACAAACCTAATCGTCTATCGTCTTTCCATCATTGGGACAACATGCACTGCTTTTTAAAATGCACAACATTATTGCTTAAATCAGGTCATTGCAAATGCTAGTTAAACCATCAGACTGGATAGGCCAACTGTTCAGACTCTGCTCTGACTGCATAGCCCTGAAGATTTTGCTATTTGAAATAGAACTGATCTTCGAATTGAGAAAAACCAAGCAAGCCTCTTCTCCTCGTGAACAGAAACATGTTCAGATTTTTCAATTCTTTCATACTATTGAACATTTAAGTACGCGAACACTGAAGTCTGGAATACAGATGGACAAGCGATGAAGTGTAGCTACAAATAGACAAAGCAAATTATTGTTGAAGTATGCGATTCTATATGTTTGATTGAAGAGGATGAACATAACGTCGCATTGGAGAAGACGGTTCGCAAATCGGAGTTTGCACGTGAAAGTTAGGGCTGAGAAGGTGCATGGTTTCAGCGAGCTGATACGACAGACACCTATCGTGGGATACGACAGATGTCTTTTGTGGGATACAACAAACGTATGAGTTGTCAAGGCGGATTTTCCCAAGAGTTTCTACAGACGTCTATCATTCCCACGACAGACGTCTGTCAGGTCCCACGGCAGACGTCTGAGCCGAGTGCTGAAGCCCAAATAATTCCCTGAGAGGGAAAGATGTCTGTCGCCCCCATGACAGACGTCTGACGAGGGTTATGGGTTGTTTCAAGCTGGAAACTTGGCAATACGATTTGTGAAGACATGGGGGCAATTTCGGGAATTGGTCCATCTCTATATAAGCTATTTTCTGGTTTTCAAAGGAAGAGCTTGGAGACTTGATAGAAATCAAGGGTTTGTTCTCAAGGGTTTAATTAGAGTTTATAACCTAATTAGCAATTCTTCAATTCTATTCTCCTCAAATTCATTTCTATATTGAAATATAGTGATCTTTGGATCAATCTCTTGCATTCCTTTCATCGTGATAGTAAAATACTCTCTCCAAAGTGGATGTACACTAACAAGATGTTAGCGGAACCACTACAAATCCTAGTTTGATTTATTTTTTCTACTATTGTCATTAGTTTATTGCTTGTGATTTGGATTTGGATTATTCGTAATTGGTTGATCATTGTTTTGTGACTAGAGTTATTGGTTTGGTTGTTTTTGTAAGTCTAACAACGATCTAGTCTTCCGCTAGCGCTTGTGATTTAGATATTTTATTTGGGTTGTCTTGAATCAGATTAATCACAACAGTTACAATAGTTGGTATCAGTGCAATTGGTGCTTGTTACGTGTTTGTGAAAATGCCAGAAACGGATAATAGCGCGATAAGTCCTTCAGCCGGAAGTCCAAATAGCGTGGCGCCTTACGTACGGGGTTCGTATGCGGCGTCGGATTTTAATTGGTAATTGACAAGTGTAATGGTGATAATGAATTTGAGAAGTGGCAATGGAAAATGAAAGCGGTTCTTAGGCGGAATCGGGTGCACCGAGTGGTATTTGATACTCACTTATTGCCAAGTGATATCTCGGATGTTGAGAGAGAGGAGTTGGAGGAATGGCTTACACTACTCTTCAACTTGCTATGGGGGAGAATAGGATCTCTGAAATTAGTGGTGAGAGAACCGCTAAAGGTATTTGGGACAAGTTGGTGGAATTATATATGAAGAAATCGCCTACTAACCATTTGATCTTGTTGCGAACGTTTTTCACCTTCAAGATGAAGGAGGGTAATTCAATTAAGGCACACTTGAATGCCTTTGATGACTTGCTTATGAAGATGAAGGCCATTGATTTGAAGGTTGAGGAAGAGCAAAAGACGATGATATTATTGTGTTCGTTGTCGGACCGATATACGCGTTTCTCAAATAGTTTGATCTATAGCCGGGATACTTTGACTCTTGATGATGTCAAGACGGGTCTTCTTAGTGAGGATTTGAGAGATCAAATGAAGGAGATGAGTGAGTGTAGTAGTGGAGCTAGTAGTGGTCACGAGTTGTTTGTGGAGAAAGAAAAGAATGTGAAGAAAGGAAACCGGGGGCATTCTAAATTAAGAAATCCCGATGGAAGAGGTAAATCGGAAGAAGAAATAGCAAGTGCTTTATTTGCAAGAAACCAGGACATTGGAAGAATGAATGTCCGTGAAAAAATAAGAAGGATGTAGCTTCTTCATCCATAGCGATGGAGAGTGGGGATGGTGAGATAGATGGGAATGTGTTGACGGTGGTAGCATCGGGTGTTTCGGGTAGCGAATGGGTTCTCGATTCGGGTGCATCATATCATATGACACCAAGTAGGAATTGTTTCTCGTCTTATGAAGTTAAAAATGAAATGCAATTTCTATGGGAAATGGTGCTATTTGCAAGTCGATGGGTATTGGCTCCGTGCAAATAAGGATGTTTGATGGAGTTGTTCGCATGCTCACCAATGTTCGCTATGTTCTAGGACTTGGGAAGTCGCTTATATCTTTGGGGGCAATTGGATTCTCTAGGATGCAAGATCACTATCGAGAATGATTGCTTGAGGGTTTCGAAGGGGTCACTTGTGGTTATGAAGGGTCCAAGGACTCAAGGTATATATTTGCTTCAAGGTGTGACCGTATGAGGTGAGACTTGTGTGGGTGTTGATAGTTCTCGTGACTTGGATGCGACACGGTTGTGGCATTTGAGATTGGGTCATGTCTCGAAGAGGAGTTTGGATATTCTTCAGAAGCGGGAGATGACCAAGGGTGAGAGTTTCAACAAACTAGAGTTTTGTGAGGAATGTGTCATGGGGAAGCGAATAAAGGTATCATTCGATGAAGGAAACATGACTCAAAGGAGGTTCTTGAGTATGTTCATTCAGATGTTTAGGGACCGACACCGGTTGCTTCTTTAGGTAGAGCAAGGTATTATATTTCTTTCATTGATGAATTCTCTCGCGAGGTATGGGTGTATGTAATGAAGTCCAAGTCGGAGGCATTTGCTAAGTTTAAAGTGTGGAAGGCTCTTGTTGAGAATGAGAGTGGCAAGACTTTGAAGGTGTTAAAGACCGACAATGGTGGACAGTATGTTTCCCGGGAATTCTTGGAGTATTTTAAGCATCACGAAATCTGGAGACATTTTACTACACCGGGAGATCCGCAATCTAATGGAGTATCGGAGAGAATGAACCGAACTCTACTTGAGAAAGCTTGATGCTTGTGATTGACATCGGGTTTGTTTAAGAGATTTTGGGCCGAAGCTTTGTCAACCGCGGTGCATATTGTGAATCGGATTCCATGCTCGGCTATTGATAACAAAATTCCGAAGGAAGTGTGGAAATGGAAGAGTGGTTACTTGAGATATCTTCATGTGTTTGGTAGCCCGGTTTATGTGCATGATCCAGTGAATGATAAGCTTGAAGCTATAGATTTCAAGGGGATCTTGCTTGGTTTCATGGATGGCGTGAAAGGCTATCGGATTTGGAATTCGGAAATGAAGAAGGTTATTATTTCTCATCATGTCACTTTTGATGAGTCGGCTTTATTCAAGGAGAATAAGAGCTCATCGGATGTTCCGGATTTGGTTCATGGTGAATCAAAGGAGAAGGAAGTCATTCCCACATTCCGTCCAAGTGGTAGTAGAGTTGAAGAAGAAGCTCATGGGGTTGAAACGGTTGATGAAACCTCACATAGTCCACATGGTTCCTCTAGTGATGTTGGTGATGTACATGATACTAGAGAAGTTTCGACTCAAGTTGGAGCCGAAAGGGGTTTGGGTGATAGTATTACTACTCGGGTTGGTCGACATGCAATAAGACCACGCGATAGATATGGTGATTGGAACTACCTTAGCTTTTGTGATCATTTGGACTGTGCTCTCAATGTAGTCCAAGATGAGCCGATGGACCTTGATGATGTCATGGAGTCGGGTGAGAACTCGAAGTGGATTTGCGCCATGAAGGAAGAGATGCAATCATTAATGAAGAACCCAACTTGAGAGTTGAAGGTGAAGGATGATGGAAGGTACAAAGCAAGGTTAGTGGCAAAGGGGTTTGCACAAAGAAAAGGAAAGGAGTATGATGAAATTTTTGCACCGGTAGTACGTCATACTTCTATCATGTTTTACTAGCGATAGTTTCTATCCATGACTTGGAGTTGGAGCAACTTGATGTGAAAACCGCCTTCTTGCATGGAGACTTCGATGAAGACATCTACATAGAGAAACCAGAAGGGTATGTCATAGATGGTAAGTCTAAAATGGTTTGCAAGTTGAAGAAATCACTATATGGATTAAAGCAATCACGTAGACAATGGTACAAGAGATTTGATCATTTCATGCTTGAAAGTGGCTTCCATCGAAGCATAAAAGATGCTTGTGTATCTTGCAAGAGGTTGGGAAATGATTGTTGGGTGTATTTTCTCCTGTATGTGGACGATATGCTTATTCCTTTCAAAGATAAAAATGAAATTAACAAGTTGAAGATGCTTTTGAAATCGGAATTCGAAATGAAAGATTTTGGAGAAGCAAGGAAAATCTTGGGCATCGAAATTGGAAGGGACCGAAAGCGTTTTGAGTTGAGATTGACTCAAAAGCAGTACATAAAGAAAGTGCTTTGTCGGTTTAGCATGGAGAATGCAAAGGCATTAAATACACTTTTACCTTTGCATATGAAGCTTTCAGATAAGGGATCACCTATCGGGGAGAAAGACATGGTTTATATGGCAAAGGTGCCATATGCAAGTGCAGTTGGTAGTTTAATGTATGCCATGGTGTGTACAAGATCCGATATTGCAAATGTCGTCGGGGTGATTAGTTGGTATATGGATAATCCGAGGAAATCGCATTGGGTAGCCATGAAGGCTATATTGAGATACTTGAAAGGCACAACATCTCATGGTCATGTTTTTTGCGGTAGTGATGAGAGGAGTTGCAAGTTTGTTGGTTATTGTGACTCGGACTATGCCGGTGATAGAGATCAGAGGAAATAAACTTTCGGGTATGCCTTCACACTTGGTGGGACAACCATTAATTGGAGATCGAGATTGTAAACCGTAGTTGTTGTATCCAGTATGGAGGCGGAGTTGATTGCCGCAGTGGAAGCGGCCTAGGAGGCACTCTATTTAAAGTGACTTTTGTGTGACTTGGGTTTCGAACATGAGAGTATCGATGTTCGATGTGATAGCCAAAGTGCTATACATTTGGCGGAGAATTTGGCGTTTAGCTCTCGGACGAAGCACATTGAGGTGAGAGAGTCATTTCTTGGAGTCATGGATGAAGGTAAGCTAGTATACCTTCGGAAAGTGCACACAAAGGATAATGTGGCGGATATGTTTACCAAAGCATTGCCAGTTGGGAAGTTAGAGCATTGCGCGAACTTAATTCGCTTGTTGAGTTGCTAGGTGCCACGGGGTGGCACGGGTGGAGAGAGTGATTTTGTTTGTTTTTGATAGAAAGGAATAGCGGTGAGAGATAGGATATCTATTCTTATGGTAAATACTCGCTTCACTCCCGAGTACATTGTCTTTTGGTGAGCCTAGTTTAGGAGTTGGATGTTTTCAACACTTCATTGGCGGGTGGGGGCTTTGCCTGAACTTGTTGGTGTAGTGCAATGGGAGGTGGTCATGCCGGAGCTCATTGAGGAAACATTAAAGCTTGCTTGGTTGAAGGTAGATAGAAATGCTTGGGTACATTGGAGTTTGGAGTTGAGATGGTTATAGTATTAAGTTGGAGTGTTGAAGTATGTGATACTATATGTTAGATTGAAGAGGATAAAGATAGCTTCGCATTGGAGAAGACGGTTTGCAAATCGAAGCTCAGACGCGATAGTTAGGGCTGAGAAAGTGCATGGTTTCAACGTGTTGGTGCGACAGACGGCTGTCGTGGGATACGACAAATGCCTGAATTGTCAGGGTGGATTTTTCCGAGAGTTCCTACAGACGTCTGTCATTCCCATGACAGATGTCTAAGAGAGATAGATGTCTGTCAGGTCCCACGACAGACGTCTGAGCTAAGTGCCGAAGCTCAAATAATTCCCTGGGAGAGACAGACGTCTGTTGCCCCCCATGACAGACGTCTGACGAGAGTTATGGGTTGTTTCAGGCTGGAAACTTGGCAATACGATTTGTGAAGACTTGGGGACAATTTCGGGAATTAGCCCATCTCTATATAGGCTATTTTCTGGTTTTTAAAGGAAGAGCTTGAAGACTTGATAGAAATCAAGGGTTTGTTCTCAAGGGTTTACTTAGGGTTTATAACCTAATTAACAATTCTTCAATTTTATTCTCCTCAAACTCATTTCTATATTGAAATATAGTGATCAATGGATCAATCTCTTGTATTCCTTTCATCGTGGTAATAAAATACTCTCTCCAAAGTGGGTGTACTCTAACAAGATGTTAGTGGAACCACTATAAATCCTTGTATGATCTATTTTTGCTGCTATTGTCATCAGTTTCTTGCTTATGATTGGGATTTGGATTATTCATGATTGGTTGATCATTGTTTTGTGACTAGAGTTATTGATTTGGTTGTTTTTCCAACTCTAACAACGATCTAGTCTACTGCTAACGCTTGTGATTTAGATATTTGATTCGAGTGGTCTTGAATTGGATTAATCACAATGGTTACAACAATTATTTATCACATTATTGTATCAGTCTCCACTTATTACATCATATGAACATAAATATCCCTACATACTAACAAAACGAGGAAAAAAAATTTAATGAATATTTATAGGCCTACAGTTCGAAATGTTACAAAGGATCATTATTTTGGATAATGAAACAAATAAAATTATATATAGAGAGACAATATTAAAAGTCATTCTTATTTATCGGTGAGAACAAGATATACTTTAAGAATTAGAAACTTCGATCATCTCCTCCAATGATGTAAATTTCTCTCTTGGTTTGTTTTTGAGTTGACCATCCAATTTTTCCTTGGCATCTATCTTCTCCCACCCACTAAAAGGCACAAATCTTGTGTTTTTCTCTTCCAGTAATTGGAGAAGCCCTTGCCTTCCAGGTTTTCCAGATTCCCCCACCGAGCCTTTTCTTACATCTTCTAAAATGCTACCAACCTTCTCATTGTAAAAAAAGAAACAAATTATGACATTGTAAGCATACGTGCATCCCTTTCTATGGGTTACATCTGAAATGTGAGATGAATTTGTTTAAGGGAAGTTACTTTAAAATACTTACCGTCTCATCCGCACAATGGAGATTTGTACCAACAATTCCAGTGGGTCCTCTTTTCAGCCATCCAGTGACATATAGACCAGACATAGCCATACCTTGTGCATTATTATGGTAGCTTACAACCCTACCATTTACATTAGGAACTACGCCTGCAACCCAGTATAGAATATAGTTCAACCGAGTGCATTCAGCTAGAGAAAGATGGCAACTAATGCATTCAAGAAAGTATTTTAAAATAACTATGCTTCAATAAATTTTACAACATATCATATAATATGGTGAATATATGATCAAGCACAAAAGGAAGCATAAAAGACTAAGACTTGGATTCATATTGCGTACACAATTGCAATCATACACATATATGTATTTTAAAGGATCGGTGATGTCTCCAGTACTTGCAATCACTGATGCATGAAACCAATCACAACAACAATTAGGTTGTAACCTCACCCCCCCCAAAAAAAGGCGACAACATTGGAAAACCCAAGCAATTCACTATACCAAGAAATGGGAAACAAATTTCTTCGTTTAGACAAATTTTGATATGAGCTTGACCCCCCCCCCCCAACAAAAAAAAGGAGGGTGGGGGAATAGGGAGAGAAAAGAAGTTATTATTATTCGGGGGGGAGGAGGGGAGGGGGGTATTAAAACCGCCGCCAAAAACAATGTACTGTAATAATCGGCTGCCTTAAAAACTAACTACAATAATAGACGTGCTCCAGACATAGCTTGCGCAATTTAAAATTGTGCAAGCATTAAACAGCTACTATAGCTTGTTCTATTTTCTTACCCCATTTCCAACCATTCTACCTCAACTTCTTACTTTCTCTTTCTAGATTCATCATTCAAATTAATCTCAAAATCGAAAATTAGCATAGCATATTCTCAAAGTGGAAGGTCCTTCGACGTCTTCACTACAGATAAATTATTTTTGAATTTGAACTAATTGAATTTTTTTTTTCCAATTTAGTGATCATTGTTGCAGTTGACTTATTTTATATTGACATGTTACAAGTTGGATAATTGAAAAGGAAACCCTAGTTTTAATTTGTATAGTATTTTATAAATTGTTATGTACTGGATGCATAACTTCTGTAGAATTGCCACCCAAACCCGCTGATGAAGTTATCATTTATTTTTGAAACAAACATGGATGTTAAAATCAATCGCCCATGAAGGTACTTTTTCATACATTGTTTGATTTGTATTAGTTGTTATAAATCAAATTGAAACACCCCACCTCCGTTAGGGTCACTCTCAAAGGGAATGCCCTAATTTTGGTGGAGGTTTATAAGTATAAGTCACAGATACACAAGAAAGATATAAGTACACATATTTTTGAACAACGGAAAACAACAGCAACTTTTATTTCATCAAAATACGTGTTACACAAACCATGCCATAATTGTCTTACAATACTTCCAAAAACATTACATTTTCATAACTGTCTTGATTTCATAACTTTAAGAAGCATAAAAAAACATAAGTAAACTGCATAAGTCCCCATAAGTGCTATCCAAAGCCATAGTCCAAAACGAAAGAGGTCCAAGCAATACATTCTTTCTCTTCAAGCTGGATGTGAAAACTGGTCAAGCTGCGGTATTCCCTCCCTGTGGACCTGGGGGGGGGGGGACGAAAGAAAATACGACGGAAGAGAAGTAGAGTCAGACATAAAGCCTGAGTAAGTCTAGGACTATTCAGTCTATGAATAAAGAAATGAGCATGATAAGTACATAATGGAAATGGGAAAGCACTATAAGCTAAGTTTAGTTGTCTAGAGTCGAATGTACTATCGTACCCCATATTAATCTCTGCACCCCTATAAACTAGTTCCCAAAAGGCACCCCATAATCAGGGTGAAGTGATCCATTTCTAATGATCGGCTCCTACTCGCATAGTTACATGTGTCTTACGGCCCCCGATGTTGTAGTTACCTATGCTGGTCCCACCATGGGGTGTATCAAGTCCCATGGTGGCGGCCCGACACAATTCTAGAATGCACAGGTATACTACTGGTGCCCAGTGCCTAATTTTTCTACGCCGGAGTGTGTGCACGCCCGCACCCCGTTAGAACCTACACTGCTGCACCACCGCCGTCGATTTGACATCTTACAGTCAGCCCAGTAATCGTGCCCCACCCTGCCTAGTTCAGGGTATTCTGATACACCTTGTAGGGTTACTGCTAAAAAGGGTCCCCCGCTACTAGGTTTTCTATTTCTAGCCAACATGCTAAGTTGGTTAAGTGTTTTGTAAACCTAACCCCCAATCCGTCTGTATAGTCTAGCATGTTCAATTTGATTAAGTATTAATTCAATTTACTTAATCCTATCAATCCCGACTCAGCCGTAATTGTCTTATTAAAGCCTTGACCTCTCACATTAGACAGGTATTGTTGTGACTGCCTGTTGCCGGTTGGTTCCGGGCAGTCTTACGTCACAACTCAGTCTAACCTCGGGTCTTTATTGGGCTCAATGTTTAACCACCCACATTGGATAGGTATTGTTGTGACTACTGGACAGCCGGGCGGGTCCGGGCTGGTTTACGTCACAACTCAATCCAACCTCGGGTTAAACACATCGTATTTTCTAGGTTTACATATTTTGTCTCTTTTCTTTTTATATGTAAATATTTACAGCCCATTATTTAAATTCATCTTTATTGGGAAAAATTAATTTATACCCCTTAAATGTTCTCAAGGTCATTGGCATGCGTCAGACATGCCAACACATATGTTTTATATTTTTTTTTACCCAACGTCATTAACCCCGTTTTATACGTTCGCTATAATATAACATATGTTGGGTTTAACATTTAAGCCCAACTTAGCCACATGAAAAAGGGGAGGCTTAGAACATGGTGTTTATATATTCTAAGTAACATCAAAAGGGGTGTGTGAACGCATGAACTTGCAACATAACGATCTAATTAACATAAATTAGGCACTTATGAACTTGCATTGTAATAGCATATAATCTTGACATGAAACATACCTAAACATAAATCATGGTTTTAATGTAGTCATGTAAACTTGCATTTAAATTGTGAACCTAACTTAAATTATGTGTCACATATATTATCACATGATTTTGATAACAACATAGGCCTAAAACATATTTTCAATTAGGCATAACACCAAACGTAATCTAGTCATGTTTATAGAGTCAACACAAGTTCACAAAGATGCTTACTTTTGTCACTAATACAAAAGTATGTCTTTTTCCACTAGAATCATAATTCCTATTTCAACATAAATTCATATAAATCATAATACCCAAATGGATCCAACTACACTAAACATGATCATAAAATATACATAGAAGGGTCTAAAATCATGTTGGCATAATAGTGAATCACATACTTGCATGAATCTCAACTTTGTTGTAATAAACTACCTCAAACATATAGTCGTTAACTTTCAACGTGAATCATATACTTGCAAATATCCAATAGGTCTAATATCATTATGCCACAACATCCCAAATTTATTCATAATTAGAATCATAGAAACATACAATTATGAGTTATCATCACCACAAATTAAGTACAATTCCATTTCTCATTTCACACAAATCAAAACTCAATTATTCATTCATATCGGAATAGCACTCTACTTACAACGTATGACGAATCTTCAATTCAGGATTCTGAATTCTGAATTTGGAGATGTTATCCTTTGTTGTAGGCGTTGTTTTGATTTAGTTGTCGTTGCTTTAAGCCCTTAAATCAACTCCTAATCGTCTCTCAATTTTGACGGCTGCTCCTAGTCTTTCTTCAGCAGCATGACGGTCTCATTCTCATTTTTATTTGTGTGAATTAGGTGGAGTCTTAGGTCCTTTTTATAGAGTTTGTGAATTGATTAGAACCGTCGATGGAGCTTAGATTAATATTAGCCGTTCGTTTGAAAGAGAGACCAATCAGGAGCTGACACCTAGCCCTAGTGACGAGACAAGGCTCAGAAATTCGGCCAAGCACAGACCAGGCCAGCCAGGAGAGGCTGGGTTCGACCTGGCTCAAGGGCCAGGTCGACTACCCAGTCGACCCCCAGGTCGAATATGTAGTCGACCTGGGTCCCCCAGGTCGACTACCCAGTCGACCTGGGTGGCCCAGGTCGACTACCCAGTCGACCTGGGTGCCTTGGGCTGGAAAATTCCCGCCCAGCCCAATCTGGGTTCGATTTTTTTGAAATTTGAACTCATTCTGAACTGTTTCTGTCTATTTGAATTTTAAACTGAATTCTGAAACTTCCGGAGGTCATATCTCCCTCATACGGAGTCCGTTTTACGCAAACTCGGACTCTATCTCAAGCGGAATTCCGAGACGAACGCAATGGCGTATCCCGTTTCCTTAATTCTTTGATTTGAAAGTAATTATACTTTAATTTGTGAATTTCACTGTTATAGAATACACGGGGTGTTACATTCTCCCCCACTTAAAAGGATTTCGTCCCCGAAATCTTCAAGTTTAGGAAGAATGTATATCCTAACATCCAAACGTCCATCTACTCATCCATCAAACACGAGCATCCATTGTCCTTAAAAGACTTATAATGCTTCATGATCATATGCAAGGTGTGTGTACAGGTACTTATCTAATGCAAGATTATTCGGCCGACTGATTAAGTTGACCTCCTTAATGAAAATTATGTAAGTGTCATGAATCCATTATGTATGCAAATTTTCCTATATATGATTCTACATGAGTGCACAATAATTCATATATAAATGCAACATTCATATGACATCACATTAAACTTCAACCATATAAGAATGCAAACACATATATGCATATGCAATATGAAGTGACTGAGCCGATCTAAAACCTGGATTGTGTGTGTATATGCAACCACGAGCAACCACTAGCAATCACTTGCAACCACTTGCAACCATCATCCATAACATGTTTCAATTACATGTTTTCATCCAAAGGGTTTCTACCTAAAAGATAAGGTCGAGGAGATATACCTAAAAAGATAGATAAAAGCGCAACTTAAGGAAAGGAAAGGTCAAAGATGTACCCTCAAAAAGAGAAGGGTAGGCTGCGCGTATTCAAGCTTCAGTTTCCCAAGTTGCGTCTTCCTCGGCATCGCTCCACTGAACTTTGACGAGCTTGACTTCGCGGTTGCGTAGCTTTTTCACTTCCGTTCCTAATATGTGGGTTGGAACTATCCTCATGGTTGCTTCGCGTTCCACTTCAGCTTCTTCTAGGATGTTTGGCTCTACCACTTCAGCAGATTCATGTAGACATTTCCGGAGGTGCGAAACATGAAAGACGTTGTGAACTCCAGCTAGTTTTTTAGGTAGCTCTAATCTATAGGCCATTTTTCCAATTTTCTCGATAATAGGAAACGGCCCTACGAACCTTGGTGCTAGCTTTCCAGTGAATCCAAAACGAACAACGTTCCTTATAGGAGATACCTTAAGAAAAACTCTGTCCCCAACCTCAAATTCAAGGTCGGTCCTCCTCTTGTCGGCGTAGGATTTCTGTCTGTCTTGGGTTGTCTTCATCTTTCTTCGTATCAAGTCTACTTTCTCTGAAGTCTCTCGGATCATATCTGGTCCAAGTATGAGCTTATCAGTAGACTCCCACCAACAAGTGGGCGATCGGCACGGTCTTCCATATAAAGCTTTGAAGGGCGCCATTCCGATGGTGGCTTGGTAGCTGTTGTTGTAGGAAAATTCCACTAAAGGAAGATGGTCTTCCCACGTCCCTCCGAAGTCAAGGACACACAATCTTAAAAGGTCCTCCAAAACTCTGTTCACTCTTTCTGTCAGGCCGTCGGTTTGGGGGTGATAGGCTGTACTCAAGCATAACTGTGTGCCTGCCGCTTCTTGCAGACTCCGCCAAAACTCACTTGTGAAGATAGGGTCTCGGTCACAAACCATGCTGGAGGGTATTCCATGGAGTCGAACAATTTCCTTGAGATAAAGAGATGCTAGGGATGAGGCAGTTCTTTTACTCTTGACAGGTAAAAAGTGGGCGCTTTTAGTAAGCCTATGCACTATTACCCAAATGCTAGTGTTGCCTCTTCTAGACCTAGGCAGCCCATCAATGAAGTCCATTGAGATGATATCCCACTTCTACTGCGGGACCTCTAGAGGATGGAGCAGACCTCCAGGTTTCATCTGTTCCGCCTTAACCTGTTGGCAAATCATACCCTTAGAAACGAAATCTGCCACGTCCTTCTTCATGCCGCTCCAAAAGAAAGTTCTCTAAATGTCCTTGTACATTTTATCTCCGCCTGGATGTATCGTCATCTTGGAGTGATGTGCTTCCTCGAGAACCGTATTTACTAAATCCCTTGTCTGTGGGACGCATAGTCTTCCGTCTCGCCTTAACCAAACCTTATCGTCGATGGAGTATCAGTTGAGGTGACTTGAAGTCTCACCCCTAATTAGCCTATCAATCGTCTCTACAAGCTGAGGGTCTTCGCGTTGTGCTGTCCCTATTGAGTCCACTAAAGTCGGGCGTACTTCGAGAGATGCTAGCAAGCCCGGTACAAAATCGGAGGAGGGCCTAAAGTCAAAGCTGGCTATAAACTCTAGGCTTTGCCTTTCAACAAACAGCGGGCTTGATGTTAGCTTCTTTCTGCTCAGAGCATCGGCGAATACGTTGCCTTTGCCCGGAGTGTAGGAGATCTCGAAATCGTACGAGGCAAGAAACTCCATCCACCTTTGTTGCCTCAAGTTAAGGTCCTTCTGCGAGAAGAGATACTTCAAAGATTTATGGTCAGTATACAGTTCGAATTTCTCACCTAGGAGATAGTGGCGCCAAGACTTAAGCGCAAAGACGATGGCGGCCAACTCGAGATCATGGGTTGGGTAGTTCTTTTCGTGCACTTTCAACTGTCTCCCGCCATAAGCTACTACCCTTCCTTCTTGCATTAAGACAACGCCTAGTCCTGTCCCACATGCATCTGTATAAACTGTGAACATCTTGCTTCCATCTGGCAATGTCAGAACTAGGGCTGTTGTAAGAGCCCTTTTTAGTCGTTGGAAAGCAAACTCGCAATCCAAATCCCAAGCAAACGCTAGGTTCTTATTTGTTAACCTAGTGAGCGGAGCTGATATTTTTGCAAAGTCTCTGATGAATTTCCGATAGAAGCCTACTAGCCCGAGAAAGCTTCGGACTTCTGTTGCATTCCTTGGTGTCTTCCAATCCTGCACCGCTACTACCTTAGCAGGGTCCACAGCTAACCCTTCTTTGGATACTATGTGCCCAAGGAACCTCACTTCCTCTCTCCAAAAGTGGCATTTGGAGAATTTGGCTTTTAGCTGATGGACTCGCAGAGTTTCCATGATTGCCCTTAAGTGCTGGGCATGTTCTTCTTCATTCCTTGAGAAGATCAAGATATCGTCTACGAAGACCACTACAATCTTGTTGAGGAATTCTCTGAACACCCTACTCATCAGGTCCACGAAGTAAGCGGGTGCGTTTGTCAAGCCGAAAGGCATGACAAGCCATTCAAAGAAGCCGTCTGGGGTTCTGAATGTTGTCTTACCGATGCTATCTTCAGCCACCCTTAGCTGATGAAATCTGGTCGCCAAATCAAGTTGGGAGAAAACAGACGCTCTACAAGCTGATCAAACAGATCATCAATTCTGGGGAGAGGGTGCCTATTCTTTTTCGTTAGCTTGTTGAGCTCCCTATAGTCAACACATAGACGGAGTGAACCATCCGCCTTTGTGGCGAACACCACTGGAGCACCCCATTCTGAAATGCTCCTTCTAATGAACCCCTTCTCTAGAAGCTCTTTAACCTGTTTACTGAGCTCTTTCCTTTCCCGTGGAGCCATGTGTCTAACGGGCAACGCAACGGGTTTTGCATTATCTACAAGATATATGCGGAAGTCTATCTCCCGCTTCGGAGGTAAGCCCTTCACCTCTTCGAAGACATACGGATATTCACGGACCACTCTAACCGATTGCAAACTGTCAACAGAAGCATCTAGCGATTCGAGATAACTAAGCATAACCGCATACTAGGGATTACAAGTAATTTCCAGAGTTTTACCGAGTTGGGTCAGAAGCCTAACCACCCTTTTCCCACAATCAAGGATGGCACCATTACTAGATAGCCAATCCATGCCCAAAATCAAACCATATCCCGAGAAGCCCAAAACAAAGGTACTACATCTAAATTCTACGCTTAGAATAAAAATTTTCAATCCCACACAGATCATAGACAAATGAGCCGGGCCCCCGATTGGATTTGAAACAATTAAGCGGTCCTCTACCATACTAGTTTCTAGGTGCAGAGATTCTACTAAAGCAGATGAAATAAAGGAGTGTGATGCGCCAGAATCAAATAAAGTGCGAACTGGGTGATCATAAAGATAAACTACACTTTCTACAGAAGTATTTATACCTCGCTGTTGCAGAGGCGGCGCTTCTAGCACATGAACCTGTGCCCCTGAGGTGGATCCAACCCTCTGCCCCTGCCCTCGCTTCTTTGGGCAATCCTTAGCCATATGGCCTGTCTCACCGCAAGAAAAGCACCCACCATTCAACTTGGCCTTTTTTTTCCGGCAATCTTTCACTAAATGCCCCACTTTGCAACAGAAATTACACTTCCTCTTCTCTTTGTTGTCTTTCCCGCCCTTCTTAAAGTCCGTCTTCTTAGGCTGTAAACCCTCTTTCTTCCATTGAGAGCTTTCTGCCTTTGTCTCCTTCTTGCCCTTATCCTCTTCGTTCAGCAATGCCATCTGTACCAATCTTTCATACGTAGCTCCCATGGGTATATGGGTCATGGCCAAACTGTGTAACGACTCATTCAATCCTTTGACTAAGCGAAGAGCCTTCTTGTGCGGAGTGTTGACTAGGTCCAGTCCGAACCTAGCTAGCTGATCGAACTGATTAACATACTCTTTGACTTTCATATTCCCTTGCTTAAGAAATAAGAATTTTTCCAATTGAAGACTCCTCTCAGCTTCTGAGAGAAATTTAGCATCAAACCTTGCACTAAAGTCCTCGCATGTTTCCACTGGTCTTTCTGCATTGGTGACTTCCCACCAGTAGGAAGCCTCGCCTTTAAGAAGCCATACTGCCAGTTGTACCTTCTGCCTATCTTCTACCTCAAAGATGAAGAATAAGTCCTCGGTTTCCTTCAGCCAATTCCTGGCTGCCACGAAGGACTCGGTTCCATGAAAGTCCTTTCCTCCCATTGCTTTAAAATCTTTACATATCTTAGCAAAAGTATTACCACGCGGAGGAGGTGGAGGAAGAGGTGCTGCTGCAGTTGGATGATTTCCTGTAGCTGGGGGAGGAGGAACAGTGGGACCTGGCTGATTGGCCCTTGCTTCTAAGAATCATCTGAACCAACCAGATATTGGTACACCCTCTGGCAAGTTAAGTTCTTCGGACATGCTGAAACAAAAAGGATAGATTCAAAACGAAGGATAAAAGATAGTACCTATGGCTTTGGGGGGACTATGCCTTTTTTTAAAATAAAATAACATTTTATCTTTAAAAATGCTTCTTTAAATTTTCTTTTGAAAATAAATTTTCAAAACTTTTTATCTTATCTGGTAAACCTTGCTCTGATACCAAGTGAAACACCCCCACCTCCGTTAGGGTCACTCTCAAAGGGAATGCCCTAATTTTGGTGGAGGTTTGTAAGTATAAGTTACAGATACACAAGACAAATATAAGTACACATATTTTTGAATAGCGGAAAACAACAGCAACTTTTATTTCATCAAAATACGTGTTACACAAACCATGCCATAATTGTCTTACAATACTTCCAAAAACATTACATTTTCATAACTGTCTTGATTTCATAACTTAAAGAAGCATAAAAAAAACATAAGTAAACTGCATAAGTCCCTTTAAGTGCTATCCAAAGCCATAGTCCAAAACAAAAGAGGTCCAAGCAATACATTCTTTCTCTTCAAGCCGGATGTGAAAACTGGTCAAGCTGCGGTATTCCCTCCCTGTGGACCGGGGGGGGGACGAAAGAGAAGTAGAGTTAAACATAAAGCCTGAGTAAGTCTAGGACTATTCAGTCTATGAATAAAGAAATGAGCATGATAAGTACAAACTGGAAATGGGAAAGCACTATAAGCTAAGTTTAGTTGTCTAGAGTCGAATGTACTATCGTACCCCATATTAATCTCTGCACCCCTATAAACTAGTTCCCAACAGGCACCCCATAATCAGGGTGAAGTGATCCATTTCTAATGATTGGCTCCTACTCGCATAGTTACATGTGTCTTACGGCCCCCGATGTTGTAGTTACCTATGCTGGTCCCACCATGGGGTGTATCAAGTCCCATGGTGGCGGCCCGACACAATTCTAGAATGCAAAGGTATACTACTGGTGCCCAGTGCCTAATTTTTCTACGCCGGAGTGTGTGCACGCCCGCACCCCGTTAGAACCTACACTGCTGCACCACCGCCGTCGATTTGACCTCTTACAGTCAGCCTAGTAATCGTGCCCCAACCTGCCTAGTTCAGGGTATCTTGATACACCTTGTAGGGTTACTGCTGAAAAGGGTCCCCCGCTACTAGGTTTTCTATTTCTAGCCAACATGCTAAGTTGGTTAAGTGTTTTGTAAACCTAACCTCCAATCCGTCTGTATAGTCTAGCATGTTCAATTTGATTAAGTATTAATTCAATTTACTTAATCCTATCAATCCCGACTCAGCCGTAATTGTCTTATTAAAGCCTCGACCTCTCACATTAGACAGGTATTGTTGTGAGTGCCTGTTGCCGGTTGGTTCCGGGCAGTCTTACGTCACAACTCAGTCTAACATCGGGTCTTTATTGGGCTCAATGTTTAACCACCCACATTGGATAGGTATTGTTGTGACTAGGCAGGTTTACGTCACAACTCAATCCAACCTCGGGTTAAACACATCGTATTTTCTACGTTTACATATTTTGTCTCTTTTCTTTTTATATGTAAATATTTGCAGCCCATTATTCAAATTCATCTTTATTGGGTAAAATTAATTTATACCCCTTAAATGTTCTCAAGGCCATCGGCATGCGTCAGACATGCAACCACATATGTTTTATATTATTATTTTTACCCAACATCATTACCCCCGTTTTATACGTTCGCTATAATATAACATTTGTTGGGTTTAACATTTAAGCCCAACTTAGCCACATGAAAAAGGGGAGGCTTAGAACATGGTGTTTATATATTCTAAGTAACATCAAAAGGGGTGTGTGAACGCATGAACTTGCAACATAACGATCTAATTAACATAAATTAGGCACTTGTGAACTTGCATTGTAATAGCATATAATCTTGACATGAAACATACCTAAACATAAATCATGGTTTTAATCTAGTCATGTAAACTTGCATTTAAATTGTGAACCTAACTTAAATTATGTGTCACATATATTATCACATGATTTTGATAACAACATAGGCCTAAAACATATTTTCAATTAGGAATAACACCAAACGTAATCTAGTCATGTTTATAGAGTCAACACAAGTTCACAAAGATGCTTACATTTGTCACTAATGCAAAAGTTTGTCTTTTTCCACTAGAATCATAATTCCTATTTCAACATAAATTCATATAAATCATAATACCCGTATGGATCCAACTACACTAAACATGATCATAAAATATACATAGAAGGGTCTAAAATCATGTTGGCATAATAGTGAATCACATACTTGCATGAATCTCAACTTTGTTGTAATAAACTACCTCAAACATATAGTCGTTAACTTTCAACGTGAATCATATACTTGCAAATATCCAATAGGTCTAATATCATTATGCCATAACATCCCAAATTTATTCATAATTAGAATCATAGAAACATACAATTATGAGTTATCATCACCACAAATTAAGTACAATTCCATTTCTCATTTCACACAAATCAAAACTCAATTATTCATTCATATCGGAATAGCACTCTACTTACAACGTATGACGAATCTTCAATTCAGGATTTTGAATTTTGAATTTGGAGATGCTATCCTTTGTTGTAGGCATTGTTTTGATTTAGTTGTCGTTGCTTTAAGCCCTTAAATCGACTCCTAATCGTCTCTCAATTTTGACGGTTGCTCCTAGTCTTTCTTCAACAGCATGACGGTCTCATTCTCATTTTTATTTGTGTGAATTAGGTGGAGTCTTAGGTCCTTTTTATAGAGTTTGTGAATTGATTAGAACTGTCGATGGAGCTCAGATTAATATTAGCCGTTCGTTTGAAAGAGAGACCAATCAGGAGCTGACACCTAGCCCTAGTGATAAGACAAGGCTCCGAAATTCGGCAAAGCACAGACCAGGCCAGCCAAGAGGGGCTGTGTTCGACCTGGCTCAGGGGCCAGGTCGACTACCCAGTCGACCCCTAGGTCGACTATGTAGTCGACCTGGGTCCCCCAGGTCGACTACCCAGTCGACCTGGGTGGCCCAGGTCGACTACCCAGTCGACCTGGGTGCCTTGGGTGGGAAAATTCCCGCCCAGCCCAATCTGTGTCCGATTTTTTTGAAATTTGAACTCATTCTGAACTGTTTCTGTCTGTTTGAATTTTAAACTGAATTTTGAAACTTCCGGAGGTCATATCTCCCTCATACGGAGTCCGTTTTACGCAAACTCGGACTCTATCTTAAGCAGAATTCCGAGACGAACGCAATGGCGTATCCCGTTTCCCTTATTTATTTTATTTGTAATTAATTATACTTTAATTTGTGAATTTCACTGTTATAGAATACACGGGGTGTTACACAAATTGTTCAACCTGTAAGCCATTCAAGCAAAAGATTAAATGAATAGAATATAAATATCCTTGATTGAAAGAAAAATTAAAATTAGTTAAAATTGAATACATTATATTAGATCATCATCTTGTTACAATAATGTGTGATCCTTGGAGGTGGACAAATATTTTTCAATTTAAAGTATGAGTAATGATGATCACAGTATGCGACGTTCATTATTTTTTAGACTTATCCACAGATGGTTCCTCAATTTATCTTCATAATTTGAAGTATAATTTTTTACATTGTTTCAAGAGTTATTTATATTTTAGAAATGATACAAGATCAAAATATTACATTAGTATTAGATGGTTTAGAAATGAATTTTAAGATTCACTTTGAGAAGATGCAATGGATATTGACATATTTTATCATAATCATGTTGTAATCTTGTACTTTAAAACTCTCGACTTTTAACGAATCAAAATATTGGTTTAATTTGATTTTTTTTTGGTCATTTTTGAATGACATAGTATTGTGTGGTAGATTTAGTATCACGGTTATTACGGCGGTAAATCGAGTTGAGTTGACAGAGGTCCAGCTAGTCGATTAGTCGTAAACTAGTCGATAAATATATTGTCGTACTGAACAAAGCAAATAAACAAAAGGATGCATATAATTTAATAATGTGAAAATTGCAAAGAAAATACAAACCAAAATGATAATTCAACAAGCATACTAAAATCTAATAAAGTGCAACATAAAAAACACAAAGGATGTTATCAATTCAAAGATGGTCATCTAGCTTCACCTCTTATTTGCCTCACAATCACAAGTTTCGTGAATAGTAGTCGGCTCATGTCCATAATTATCATCAACATCCTCATCATCATTTAAGATGAGAGGATCTTGTTCCACCTCACTTTCACGGTGGCATTGGAGGAGAGGTGGATTTTGGATGCTTCGAACTTATAGGGTTCGACTTCGAAACTTGGAAGTGACTTTCAATTTCGAATTCGAGTTTGAACCTTTTTCGACTTTGATTTTCTGACCGTTTTTTTTTCGAATTCCAACTTCTACGGTTCGGCTTGTTTTTTACGATATAAAGAATCGATCCTGATCATTTTTTTGTATGGGCTCGCTTTTTCCCTTGAAACCTTCCATTTCAAACCAGTCGACCTAGTCAAGTCGACTAGTCGACAAATTTCGATTAGTCGGTCGACATTTTTACAAATAGCCCAGTCGTGGCTTCAACTCGATGACTTGATCTCGACTAGTCAACGACTAGTCATGACTAGTCGAGCGCCGTGATAACAGTGTTTAATATGATACTAGTATTAGTTGGTTTGGATCGATTGTAGTGGAATTGTATTAAAAATTGACATGAATCAGTGTTATTAATGGCGCACGACGCAAAAATGCGCAAATTCTCTCTGGAGCCTAGGCGCACGGCGCGACAAATGGTGCGCGCCTTTTTAATTTACTATGCATTTTATTTTTTTAATAATTTTAATATTTTAACAAAAAATTTAAAAAAAATCAATATTTTTTGCTAAAACATATGCAACAAAGATTTTTATGCATTTTACAAAAAAAACATAAAACATATAATTTCAAACACAATAGTTTTCTAATCCAAAATAATAATACACGTTACTGGTAAACTAGAAATATGAATCTAACCCAACAATTATATTTTTCGAATCAGTGTCTGTATCATCAGATCCATAAGCTTCAGCATCTTCCCTCATCCATATCATTTAGATTTGTTTTTTCTTCGTGAATATATAAAAGAATTTGAAGCAGGTGTAGAAAAACATCTCGTAGTAGTCAAGGCGCTAAGGCGCAAAATGGTGTAAGCATTGAGCCTGGGGCTTTTTTGTGTGCCTTTTATATGAGTTTGATCCGCTATTTTACTAACTACAAATTAATTTTTAAACCATATTTATAATTCATTCAATTATCTACATATTTTATTAATACGATTTAAAATTTTAAACCATATTTTAAAAATTTTTGAACCATTAAATTTTTTATTTAACCATTTATAAACAAAATTTTGAGCAAAAAATAGCGCCTCAAACTGCAAAAAGGCGCACTCAAACTGCAAAAAGACCCAAGCCTTGGGCTTTTCTGCGTTTAGGCGCGCCTAAGCACACGCCTTGAAAACTATGAAACATCTCGATGTAGATGTTCTTCTACTTGGATATCTAGCTTCTTCCACTCATTCCGCAATTCAGGTTATCCTCATCGTCAAATACAAGCTTATCTTCAGCATTGGATGCATCATCCATATTTTTAGTTAACCATCCATTACAATCATCAGTATCATTCAAAAATATTGTATTAACGGTGTCACGAATATCATACTTTCTTTTTAATGCTCGATTATATTTAACAAATAGAAAATCATAAAATATTTTTATGTTGTAAACAAATTGTACAAATATATTGGACATATTCACTCATATGCAAAAAAAAATCTATCTAAGGGTATATTTCAAAGATGCTTGAATGTTTATGTTCTGAAAATGTCTCTTCCTCCAAATCTGCTTCTCTTGATTTATTGTTCACGGGTTCTCGA
Source organism: Allium sativum (assembly GCA_030737875.1). Classification (NCBI taxonomy): domain Eukaryota; kingdom Viridiplantae; phylum Streptophyta; class Magnoliopsida; order Asparagales; family Amaryllidaceae; genus Allium; species Allium sativum. The sequence goes on from CM060922.1 coordinate 799,930,238, forward strand.
TCTCATTCGTTTGCTTTTGTATCTATACTAGACAATATTTTATGATCTTTTATACATTACATTATATACTTCTGATATTATTAAAATGAATCTAAACTATTTTGGATTATAAAAAATATGTAAGTTTTAAATGCCAGTATGCTAAGGTCGTTCAATTACATAATTGTAAGGTTATTAACTCGCTATGATAATCAAATAGGAAATAATAATGATGAAATTATGTTTTCATATAACTAATAAAAAGATATTAACAAAACTATCCACATTTCATGTCATTATGATAATAATAGTATAGTAGTGGTGATGGTGGTTGTAGTGATGATAAAAGTATTTATAGTATTAGTTATTGCAATTTGAAATGCGAAAAAGAAAACAAAAAACCATTAAATAAAATAAAAAAGACGCATCCTTTATGCGTCGTGCGCCATTTACGCCATTTGGTGCGCCTTTTGATATGCACCGCGCCACAAACAAAAATGCCGCAAATGCCGCGTTGCGCCATCCATGGCGCGTGCCTTTCACAACTATGACATGAATCTCCAAAAAATGCGCAATTTTATCGTAATGAGTTAGATTTACTACTGAATATGTTGTAACTTGAAAACATATTCGTTGCATAATACATTTGATGGTCCTATTATATAATTTCCCTTTCCGGTTTGTATGTCTAAGTGGCGGTTAATACTATTTTGAAATTCTGCTCCTAATCGGGTGATGAAACAATTTGGATTTGCTCATCAAGGCATTCCCTAACCTACTGTTCCAATAATGGGTCATTAACCTCATCCTGTGCATCCAACTATAAACAACCGAGGAATGTAAGAGTTCTATTAATAATAGAAGTTGCCAAATGAAAAGAAGGAAATGGCGAGGGCTAGGGATGGCAATGGGGTTAATGTAAAGAATATTTTAAATTAAAGATTATTTTAAAATAATGAATATTTTAAAATAATATTCAGTGAAGAATATAATTATGATTTTGATGTCCGATTTTGGATGGACACAAAAACTTTGAAATGTGAAGCCGAGTTAAGTAGCAAATGCCATTTTAACCCGAACGAGTTTATCGATTGATTTTATTCATTTTATAATGAATATCGAAAAGAAGTGATTTCAAAATCTAATATTTTGAAAATATTATCATTTTAATATGATAAAGATATAGAATATTCAATTTTGATTTAAAATTAAAAATGAAGTTAAAATCGTTTTTAAACCAAATTTATAAATATGTTTTAAAATATGTTTTAAATGGAAATCAACGATATATATATATATATTTATTTATTTATATATTTAATGGCCTGAATAGAACGCACCGCGCAGCGACCGTTCGTGAATTTCGACCATTAACTTCAAATTGATGTAACGGGAGATTCGACCGTCGGATTCTTCTAAACCCGGAACAATTGGGTTCGTATCGAAAAGAGCTTTCCAATGAATATATGAGTTTGAAATCTAACGGTTGGATTTGGAATTATGTCCAAATCAAATTTGAAACAGGTCACTACGGATGCAATTCGGTGGCCGTTATTGGAAACCGACTGTACGGGCCTTGATCAAATTATTAAAAATATATAAAAATTATGTAAAATCATAATTAATGGTTTGAAAAGATTTTGGATGAAAAAATTCCAAGTTTGAAAAGATAAAAATATATTTTTAATGAAATGAACTAGTTATTAACTAGAATAAATCTTTAAATTATGATTTAATGAAGTTTTCAAACTAATTAATATTTAATTGGAATTAAATAAAATAAATTGGATTTTTGGGTTTGTCGTGAATGGTGTCTTTAATAACACTGTTTTTAAACCCAGTTGAGAAAAGAATAATTCTTTTAATTGAAATTATTATAGTTTCCAATTATATTTAGTAATTGGAATAAAATAAAATGTGAATTGGGTTTATTGTGAGCTGTGTTTTTAACGACATTTGTTATTTAACCCGATTTACTGTGAAAATATGATTTGGAATTTATAAATCTTTTATTAATATTTATTGAAAATTGTCCAAAGTAAAGTTTCCAATTTAACATATTAAACTGGAATTGAGTGGAATTCGATTGGTTAATAATCGAGATAAGCTTCTGTGGATGAAGACTGTTACTATATATGGAATTTAAAAGGCCTTGCCTTTATTCCATTTATATTATTAGTCTGATACGGGAATTTATGTCGATTATATATTAATCTGATTTCTGTGAAGATTCCATATTTAATGTAAGATGATTTGGGTTTATCGTGAATTGTGTTTTAAATGACATTGGTTCTTTAACCCAGTTAGGATAAAATAAGATTACTTTCTTAATTTTGAATAATCATTAAATAATGATTTTTGAGATTAAAACTGAATTAGAATTTTAATGGGTCTTTAATTAGATTAGAATGAGATAATTAAATTTATCACATTCATGAAATGATTGAGAATGGAGTACCACCAGTTTTACTCTAGGCGGTAGTTAAATCTTTAATTAGGTTTGAACGAAAAAGGGTAATTAACTTTACCTAGAACAAAGTGGGTGTTAGATATGGAGTGCTACCAGTTTTGCTCCATGGAATGAATAGGTTGGGATTGGAAGTAATAAATGATTACTTCGGTAAGGCTAGATAATCCCGACTAGTGAATAAACCTTAATTTGGTTTAGAATTGTGAAAAAATAAAATAAAATCTTTTGGAATGGATAACCAAACTGAGATTAAAGAATAAATTTAAAAGAATTTATCTTTGGGAAAATTAATGGCAACCTTTCCCTTATAATGTGAATATTTTATTAAAAGAATATTCTGAATTGGAACGAGGCATATGATGTGTTTTTATAGCACTTTATTATTGATTATAAAAATATGCGAATTATTCGGAAAGACCGGGTTTAACCCATTTTGAATAATTACTACGACGATTAAAAGTCGAAGACGGTGGTTGAAGACCGAAGTTCTTCACTCGTTTGGATTATTACTGATGTCTTGATTGGGCTGTACACCCAAGATAAGATAATAAGTGGTGGTCGTTTAGACGTACTTGGAGATCGACGGATATGCGAAGACCTCTCTACTATATTGGACATATTGGATGAGGAATAAGATGTCTCCGGTTTCGTTCAGACCCATAACGGACTTGTAAATGGATGTATGTCTGACGTTGGATTTCGTTCTACGTGAATTGATTTCTATTTAATATATATCTGTTTGGTGGCGGAGAATTTATTCTCTTGCTTAACACCCTTCTCTAAGACGTACGAGCATAGATGTTATATATTGATAGATATCAGTCTCATGGAATGGATTGCCAATGTGGCATGCCAAGATGCAAATGACCAAGGCTTTGGTTGAAAAGCAGAGCCTTGTGGTTGATGATCAAAACACAGCTTATTTAGGCGTAGCTTTGTGTATAACGTTATTTCGCGAGCCTCACACCCTAGTATGAGTCAAAACCGTGAAAAGGACCGTAGAGAGTGCATGCGTTTCTTTCTAGCTAGAAGTGGTGTCATGGTATGGAGCCCAGACATTTTTACTTATGTGGATGATGAATTACGAGGCCTCGGATATATTGGTCGATAATGGCCAATAGATAGGTCCAATAGGACCGAGAAAAGTGTGTTCAGGAATTTCCAATCCACTAAAGCATTTGTGGACCAACCCTACCGCATCCAAGGGTTTGCCAGTGTCTGAATCCTGAGGCATTTGCTAGAATGTCTCGAATCGGCGAGGAGCTATCCCTAGCCTCGACTCATAATGGAAACCCAATTTCCAATACGATACATTTCGGTTTTGATTGTAGAACTAGTATGGCGACATGATATATGGTACCCATGCCGTCTACGATTGATACATTTATATTTGAAGCTGATTTTGACACTATACACTTATAGTAATATGAAAATAATTTTGTTTTATACGTATCAAGCATATTTGGCTATTATAAGGTAAAACTCTATACTCCAGCTTGCGTTGCACTGTGTGATGGGACCTGAGTCTTATAATACCTTCATTATTCCAAAAAGCATTCCGTTGTTCTAATTTAAACTAAGATTCATGCGGAGTAAACCCGTTTCGTGTTATACGGGACGGTCCCATGATTTCCCCACTTTTAATTTAAGATTAACAACTGTTTTTAGTTCTCACACCAGTCCCATGACTGACTCGGAGTTTATTGTTTCTACCTAAACTATGGGTGCCCATAATTTATACATGGGCGACTAGTAGTTTTGGTATTTGCAGATATTTATATTCTCAGGATCCTAGTGTACAGCTGAAGCGATAATCGGAAAGCTCTGTATCTGTGTAATTCTTTCAGTTGTGTTTTGTATTATATTTTCCGCTGCTTTGTAATTTAAATTTTTGATATTGTATTTCCAATGTGTAATATTTATTTCTACTCTGATATATTCTTGTACTCTTATGTAATTGTTGTAATAAGCAATGAAATGTTCTTCTGTTTGTGTTCTGATTTGTCGTGTTCTCAAAATAACGAGGGCTTTCCCTTACGGGGAAGTTTGGGTAGTTTCATTTGGTATCAGAGCTTTGGTTTACAGAGCTCGAGAACAAGACACATTAGAACCAAACGAAAGAATTCATCAGAGATTGGATTAGTAATATCCAATAAGAATAACTCGTTAGTGATAGGATCAGTAGTATCCTAGAGCGAGTGTGAAGAGTATTAATTTTAAAATAAAATAAAAACAAATTTAGTTTTAAATTTTTTATCTTAATATACGTATTTGAGTATATTATTATATTTTAATTTGGACAATCGAGTATATAAAGATTTTGAATATACGAGTAATTAACGGATATTCGAAATTTTAATATACTGGATAAATATAAAATCACACTATAGTGGCCCGGAGATGATTCTGATAATGGGGCCCCATCATCAGTGTTTGTGTACGAGTTTTGAAAGTGGGATATCTATATATTTCTAATTGACTGGTGTGAGAACCAAAACTCGATAGGGTTTATTGTTGTGATTTGCACTAAAACATGATTTTTGACTATATATAAAAGCTATATATGTTTGAAATGTTAATCACCTAATTAATTGCTGGTTGTGATGTTTGATTACTAGTTTAACTAATTAAAATATTGGAATGATAATTAATAAAACCAATATATAAAAGAATGATAAATTTAGCTAAATCGAATTTAATATTGAACTGAATTGAAAATTGATTAGAATTGAAAGTTGAGTTGATTAGTTAAACAACTTTCAGCTCCATTCCTTTTCGAGGATGAAAAGATTTTAAGTGGTGGAGATTGTAACAACCTGGAATTTCTGAACCAATTTAAAAAATTTATTTTAACTATTTTAATGGATTTAGCATATTTAAAATAATTTATTTTTAATAATAACAACGAAAATTTTATTTAAATCAAAGTTAGAGCGTATAAATTTATTTTAATTATAAAACGAGTCTGAAATGATGCAGTAGTTTGAAAATTCGATTTTTAATTTCAATTGAGTATATAGAATTCATTTTAAATCAGAATTGGACGAAACAAGAAATATTTGAATCTGTTTAAATATATCTTTCTAACAAATGTAAGAAACTAAGATTTCACTTTAAAAATTAAAAGTTACGTCTAATTTAAAATTTAGAAAAGTCGCTATAGAATTTATATATATTTTAATATAATATATGGCCCTTAAAAATAGCCATTTTGCAAACGACCACCGTTTTCGACGAAACCACTTTTGTTGGATCCGGAATGTCAAATTATTGCTAGATTCCAATTTTTATAATATTTGGATTTAATATGTGAACATGGCAAATTAAAGCGTGATTTCTCAATTTTAGTCAAATTGGATCGACCAGAAAATGACCGTTTTACAAACGGTCTGTAAATTTGACGAAATTAATTTTTTTAGGACCATATCATCAAAACAAACCTAGAAATAATTTTTCTACAATTCTTAGAGCTAGTATGTGGCCGTGAGAAATTAATCGTGAATCGATCAGCCATATAAGGCCAAAAACAGGGCTTTTTAAGCAAACGAACACAGAATTCGACGAAACCAGTTTTGTTAGAACCGTATCGTCAAGATATAGCAGATGTCAATTTTCATCGCCAATGGAGTTCGTATGTGACTGCGGCATCAATAACTATCGAATAAAGAGAGCATGAACTAAAGAATTAATAATAAAGCTAGAAAATTAATAATTAATAATAAATCCTAACCCACTGCTATATAATATCTCTTTCCCCTTCCCAAACCCTCATTATTCTTCTTCCTTAAAAATTGACAGCATCCATCTCTCTTTCTCTCTCGAAAATTTGCAATTGAAAACAAAATAATTTATATCTCTCAATCCGTACACAATCAACCCAAATCGTTTCTGGGTAATGTAGATCATGATGATCTCTACCTACAACAATAACTCCAGAACCTATCATCGTACTAATTCGCTGGAATCTCAATCCAAAGACAGAAAATCAGTTTCGGTCTTGGCCATTTTCTGGCCAATCCGTGAAGAATTAGGTGATGGCCCAGTTGAAGAAATTGTAGAGGACAGATAGATGAACAACTTTATCTTTGGTTGTTCGATCTGAAAGTGCTCGTGGCAGCGGCAAAATCGAGATGAACGTGGCTCACGATTTCTGGCCAGCAACGAATGGACTTGGCCAATTTCCGGCCAACTAGAGGCGATTCAAGTGGAGGTACCAACGGGAAGGAGCTTCGGAGTGGAGATGCGGTCAGAACCAGGGTGGTGCGCGACGCTAGTTCGCCTTGGTGGCACCGGAACCTGGTTCGAACCGGAATTGGGGGTAATCACATTTTTTGGTGAACGACGCCTCTTTGACGTCGGCGGTAGAGGCTGAAGGCGCGGGGAGGATCGGCGCCGACGGCGGTGGGCCCAGGTTGGACTCCGGCGATCTGAGGTGGCGGAGACGAGCATTAGAACGGTGGCATCAAACGTTGAAGGTTAATTAGAGATTAATAATTTAATTATTATTTTAATTATGCAATTAAAACTTCGCAAGCTAATAACTTTTTGCTACGAACTCCAAATGGCATGAAACTGGATCTGTTGCGATCGTGGAGTTGAGAGCTTCACAACGACACTAACTAGGTCCAATTTGGAGCAAGTTGAAATTTGGGGCAATTTCAAATCCAAACGGTACCAAAATCATCAGTTAAAGGCTGACGGAGTGTAAACGAAGGTGAGAACTCCTCGCTAAAATTTCCGCACAAATATTTATTTATTTTCATAACTGAAAAATGTATATAGAATTTCCAGTGTGAATTTTTATCAGTTTAATCATTATAAACTGTATATACCGTGCCTGTTAGATCACTTTCCTCGTACACAGACCGTGGATGATTCAAATTGACTGTATTGTGTGCTGTTTGTTATGTTGAAATGTTTAACATCTTAAAAATAATGTTAATATTATTAATGTGATTGTGAATTTAAATTATAAATATTCATTTGAACAGTAAAAATTTGTTAAATTTATTAACCAATGATTCATTTAAATAAACTGTTGTTGTTTGAAAACCCCACAAGGGTATTTGGATGATATTGGATATACACTAATCCCAATATTTAATTATATGTCAATCGACGGATTGACAGTCCGTGATGAGCGCTATTTATTTATTTTAATGCACACATATTTGTAAATTTCACTTTGGATGTGAATGGACAGTTTAATGATTATTTATCATTATTGTTGAATACATGCGGTGTATAAAATCCATATAACTAAAATTATATGGTAATTGGTTGAGTCGCATTCCGATTAAGAAATAAATAATGTTTTTAAAAAGGACATTTTTATAATGAAAGAAAATTTTAGAATAAAAGAACATTTTTATAATAAAAGACATTTTTAGAATAAAAGAACATTTTTAGAATAAAAGACATTTTTAGAATAAAAGAGCTTTTTATACTAAAAGACATTTTTAGAATAAAAGAACATTTTTATAATAATAGACATTTTTAGAATAAAAGAACATTTTTATAATAAAAGACATTCTGGAACAAAAGAAATTTTATAATAAAAGACATTCTAGAACAAAAGACATTTTATAATAAAAGTCATTTTTAGAACAAAAGACATTTTTAGAACAAAGGAACATTTTAGAATAAAGGACGTTTTAATGTAAAAGAACATTTTAATGTAAAGAATATTTTAAATTAAAGAATATTTTAAAATAAAGAATATTTGAAAATAATGAATATTTTAAAATAATATTCAGTGAAAAATAAAATTATGATTTTGATGTCCGATTTTGGATGGACACAAAAACATTGAAATGTGAAGCCGAGTTAAGTAGCAAACGCCATTTTAACCCGAACGAGTTTATCGATCGATTTTATTCATTTTATAATGAATATCGAAAAGAAGTGATTTCAAAATATAATATTTTGAAATTATTATCATTTTAATATGATAAAGACATATAATATTCAATTTTTACTTAAAATTAAAAATGAAGTTAAAATCGTTTTTAAACCAAGTTTGTAAATATGTTATAAAATATATTTTAAATGGATATCGACAATACATTACATATATACATATACATATATATATATATATATTTAATGGCCTGAATAGAACGCGCCTCGCAGCGAACATTCACAAATTTCGACCATTAACTTCAAATTGATGTAACGGGAGATCCGACGGTCGTATTCTACTAAAACTGGAACCGTTGGGTTCGTATCGAAAAGAGCTTTCCAATTAATATAAGAGATTTGAAATTCAATGGTTGGATGGGGAATTATGTCTAAATCAAATTTGGAAAAGGTCGTTATGGATGTAGTTCGGTGGCTGTTATTGGAAACCGACTGTACGGGCCTTGATAAAATTATTAAAAATATAGAAAAATTATGTAAAATCATAATTAATGGTTTGAAAAGATTTTGGATGAAGAAATTCCAAGTTTGAAAAGATAAAAATATATTTTTATCGAAATGAACTAGTTATTAACTAGAATAAATCTTTAAATTAAGATTTAATGAAGTTTTCCAACTAATTAATATTTAATTGGAGTTAAATAAAATAAATTGGATTTTTGGGTTCGTCATGAATGGTGTCTTCAATAACACTGTTCTTAAACCCAGTTGAGAAAAGAACTTTTAATTAATATTATTATAGTTTCCAATTATATTTAGTAATTGGAATAAAATGAAATGTGGATTGGGTTTATTGTGAACTGTGTTTTTAACGACATTCGTTCTTTAACCCGATTTACTGTTAAAATATGATTTGGAATTTATAAATATTTTATTAAGATTTAATGAAAATTGTCCAAAGTAAAGTTAATCTAATATTAAACTAGAACTGAATGGAATTCGAATGGTTAATAATCGTGATAAGCTTCTATGGATGAAGACTGTTACTATATATGAAATTTAAAAGGCCTTGCCGTTATTCCATTTATATTATTAGTTTGATACGGAATTTAAATCGATTATATACTAATCTGATTTCTATGAAGATTCCATACTTAATATAGGATGATTTTGGGCTTATTGTGAATTGTGTTTAAAATGACATTAGTTCTTTGACGCAGTTAGGATAAGATAAGATTACTTTCTTCAATTTGAATAATCATTAAATAATGATTTTTGAGATTAAAATTGAATTAGAGTTTAACTGGGTCTTTAATTGGATTAGAATGAGATAATTAAATTTATCACATTCCTGAAATGATCGAGAATGGAATACCACCAGTTTTACTCCAGGAGGTAGTTAAATCTTTAATTAAATTTGAACGAAAAAGGGTAATTAACTTTACCTCGAACACTGTGGGTGTTAGATATGGATTGCTACTAGTTTTGCTCCATGGGGAAAATAGGTTGGGATTGGAAATAATAAATGATTACTTCGGTAAGGCTCGATAATCCTGACTAGTGAATAAACCTTAATTTGGTTTAGAATTGTGAAAAGATAAAATAAAATCTTTTGAAATGGATAACCAAAGGGAGATTAAAGAATAAATTTAAAAGAATTTATCTTTGATAAAATTAATGGGAACCTTTCCCTAATAATGTGAATATTCTATTAAAAGAATATTCTGAATTGGAATGAGGCGTATGATGTGTTTTTATAGCACTTTATTATTGATTATAAAAATACGTGATTTATTTGAAAAGACTGGGTTTAACCCATTCTGAATAATTACTACGACGATTAAAAGTCGAAGATGAAGAAGGTGGTTGAAGACCGGAGTTCTTCACATTGTTTGGATGATTACCGATGTCTTGATTGGGCTGTACGCCCAAGACAAGGTAATAAGTGGTGGTCGTTCAGATGTACTTGGAGATCGACGAATATGTGAGGACCTCTCTCCTGTATTGGACATATGAGACGAGGAATAAGGTGTCTTCGGTTTCCTTCAGACCCAGGACGGACTTGTAAATGGATGTGTGTCTGACATTGGATTTCGTTATGTGTGAATTGATTTCTATTTAATATATATCGGTTTGGTGGTGGAGAATTTATTCTCTTGTTTAACACCCTTCTCTAAGACGTACGAGCTTAGAGGTTATATATTGATAGATATCAGTCGCATGGCATGGATTGCCAATGTGGCATGCCAAGATGCAAATGATCAAGGCTTTTGTTGAAAAGCAGAGCCTTATGGTTGATGATCAAAGCACAGATTATATAGGCATAGCTTTATGTATAACGTTACTTCGCGAGCCTCACACCCCGGTATGAGTCAAAAACGGGATAAGGACCGTAGGGAGTGCATGCATTTCTTTCTAGCTAGAAGTGGTGTCATGGTATGGAGCCCAGACATTTTTAATTATGTGGATGATGGATTATGTGGCCTCGGATATATTGGTCGATAGTAGCTATTTGATAGGTCCAATAGGACCTGGAAATGTGTGTTCAGGAATAGCCAATCCACTAAAGAGTTTGTGGACCGGCCCTACCGCATCTAAGGGTTCGCCAGCGTCTGAATCCTAAGGCATTTACCAGAGTGTCTCGAATCGGTGAGGTGCCATCCTTAGCCTTGACTCATGATGGAAACCCAATTTCCAATACGAGACATTCCGGTTTTGATTGTATAACTAGTATGGCGACATGATATATGGTACCCATGCCGTCTGTGATTGATACATTTATATTTGTAGCTGATTTTGAAACTATACACTTATAGTATTATCAAAATAATTTTGTTTTATATGTATCAAGCATGTTTGGCTATTATAAGGTAAAACTCTATCCTCCAGCTTGCGTTGCATTGTGTGATGGGACCTGAGTCTTATAATAGCTTCATTTTTTCAAAAAGCATTGTGTTCTTTTAATTTAAACTAAGATTCATGCGGAGTACACCGTTCCATGCTATACGCCGTGGTCCCATGATTTCCCCACTTTTAAATTTAACATTAATAATTGTTTTAGTTCTCACACCGGTCCCATGACTGACTTGGAGTTTATTGTTTCTACCTAAACTCTGGTGCCCATAATTTCCACATGGGCAGATAGTAGTTTTGGTATTTGAAGATATTTATATTCCCAGGATCCTGTGTACAGCTGAAGCGATATTCAGAAAGCTCTGTATCTATGTATTTCTTTCAGTTGTGTTTTGTATTATATTTTCCGCTGCTATGTAATTTAAATATCTGATATTGTATTTCCAATGTGTAATATTTATTTATACTCTGATATATTCGTGTACTCTGATGTAATTGTTGTAATAAGCAATGAAATGTTCTTTTGTTTGTGTTCTGATTTGTCGTGTTCTCAAAATAATCCGCACTTTCCCTTACGAGGAAGTTTGGGTCGTTTCAGGCATGTATTAGAATCTTATACATATATATTTATGCCAAATTCCAGAATACAAAACTTATGTAAATTAGAATAGAGATAGATTAAGAATAGAGTTAGAGAAATAGAAGAAAAACCTTAACCGTATTCTTTTATTTTTCTCTGGAATTTAACAATGGTGGAAAGGCAGCATAGAGGCTGGGATAGAGAATGATTAGGGTTTTCATAGTGTGACAGGAGGGCTATATATAGTTGCCAGTGTGAGCATAGACCGTCGGATTACTTATAATTAATACATGCCTTTAATTTATATGTATCCTCAGCGAAAAAACCCTAACTAGCTAAATTTATTGGGCTGTCCAGCAGCCGAGCGGTCGACTCAAGTGGTCGATCAGCGGCCGACATCCCTTAAGGGAGGGGGCGGTCGACCCCTTCGAGCTGGAATTCCCAATAAGACTGTGTTGCTGGCTTGTTTATTTTAATTAATACGTTCCTCAATCTTATTCCATATATGCAATATACTTTGTCCCTTTCATCTTATTTCCAATTCAAAATTTGAATTCTCCCTCTTTATTTTGATTTTATCGTGGACACATATATATATATATATATATTATCTATCTAATTATATTTTTTTCTGCGTTCACTGTCCAAATTCATTTGTTCATAACTTCTTCATGCATTGATCGTTCATAACTTCTTCATTTGTTCGTAACTTCTTCATACGTTCATTTGTTCATATGTATTATTTTTAATTCTCCCTCTTTATTTAGAATTTCGCCACAAATCCAAATAAAAGAATTTCGTAGCCAAATTCCTGAAGCTGCAATATCTCATTTTCTAGCCATATTATTTAATTACTTATTTTTAATTTCTAATTTATTATTAATACTTATGGATTTTACGGGGTGTTACATTCCGCCCCCCATAAAAATAGATTTCGTCCTGAAATATGTTTAAGGGGTGAAAAATACAACTCGCTCAAAACATCTATGTTGTACACCCGTGTTATTATAATTCACCCGTAAGCATCCATGACTCGAAGTGGTTATGAACTGCAAACCCACTAAAGTGAGCTCTACCCTAGCATGTAGGTGTAATAAGTGATGCAATATGTATGCAAACAACCTAAATATGTATGTGTTTCTTTATGAGTGCTCGGTGCACTGGTGTTGCATCCATTTCCTGACATCCAATCTAGAAATTACGATGCATCCGTAAACGTAAATTTAAGGGAAAATTACCCAAGAAAAGCTCTGGGTGAGTCTGTCTCATTTTATACTCGGTTTCCCATGTGTTTTTCGCAGGGTCATTCCCCTATTATACTCGGACAAGGCGAACAATTTTGTTTCGAAGTCTCTTGATTCCATGCTCTACAATCGTTGCAGTTCATAGGGCACCCCATACTCCAACTTGAGTTTTTCTATGTCCCCAATTTCATCAACCTTGAGTCTGATAGCAGAATAATAGATGAGATACATGAAGAACATTATGGATTCCCGATAGACGCTCTAGGAGATCCACTCGATAAGCCAAAGTTCATATCTTCTTTATAATACTAAATGGCCAAATAAATCTAGGAGCCAATTTCCGAGTCTTCCCAAATCGAACAATCTTCTTAAGTGGTGATACTTTTACGAACGCCAAGTCTCCAACATTAAACTCACGTTCCCTCCTTCGCTTATCGACATACGATTTCTGATGGTCTTGGGTTGCCTTCATTCTCTGCCTAATCAAGGATATCTTCTACATAGAATCACGGATGAAGACATGTCCATGTATAACCTTGTTTGTATTCTCCCACCAACAAGTTAGTGATTTGCATGGCCTCCCGACAACGCTTCAAAAGGTGCTATACCAATCGTCGTTTGAAAACTATTATTATACATGAACTCTACAAGCGGTAGGTTCTGTTCCCAAACTCCTCCAAAATTAATGATGCAAGCTCTGAGAAAGTCTTCCAAGATTCGGTTTAGTCTTTCTGTCTTTCCGTCAGTCTGTAGGTGATAAGTTGTGCTTAAGTTAAGGGTCGTTCCCAAAGCTGCTTGTAGGCTTCTCCAAAAATCGCTTGTGAATAAGGGGTCTCTATCACTCATGATACTCGATGGGATGCCATGTAGTCTGACTATCACTTTGATATATAATTGGGCTAACGAGGCTGCAGTCCTTGTCTTCTTGAGTAGTATAAAATGGGCGCTTTTGGTAAATGATCTACCACAACCCAAACGACCTTATTCCCCCTATGGCTTCTAGGAAGTCCAGCTATAAAGTCCATGGAAATAGGTTCCCACTTCCATGTAGGGATCTCTGAACGTAACAACATTCCTCCGGGCTTCCCCTGCTTCTCTTTTACTTTCTGGCATGTTAGGCGTTTAGCCATGAACTTGGCTACTTCTCTCTTCATTCCTTCCCAATGGAGATTCCTCTTCGTGTCCTTGTACATTTTATCCCCACTGGAATGTATGGTCAATTTTGACTTATGGCACTCTTTTAGAATTTCTTTCCTCAACCATTCATCTTTAGGGACATAAAGTCGTCCATCCTAAAGTAAACTCCCATCATTGCTGATCGAATACCTAACTGAATGAGGAAAGGTCTCTTTCCTTCCCACGTTCTCCTTTATGTTTCTAAATTCCTCGTCAAAGTCTTTTGTTCTTTGGAACTTTTCTCTTGGGGTATGTATAATTATCATACCCCCATGAAAACCATTAGAAGTGCTTAGTGAGGTTTGTAAATTAAAATTAGCGAGGAGGTCTAATTGTTTGCATTCTAGGATTGCATTAAAATTCACATGTTTCCTACTTAAAGCATTCGCCACAACACTCCCCTTTCCCATAGTATACTGAATTGTAAATTCAAATGAGGTGATGTGCCCCATCCATCTTTGTTGTATCAAGTTTAAGTCACGTTAAGAAAATAAATACTTAAGCGATTTATGGTCAGTAAAGAGTTCAAACTTCTCCCTTAAAAGATAACGCCTCCACATCTTAAGGGCAAACACTACTGCGACTAACTCAAGTTCATGTACTGGATATCTCTTCTCTGGATCCTTGATTTGTCTACTAGCATAGGCAACTACTCTTCCTTCTTGCATAAGGACTGCTCATAAACCGGTCCCACATGAGTCGGTTGAAACGGTGAACAATTTTGAACCGTTGGGTATAATTAGAACAAGTGCGCTAGTTAATACTTCCTTCAATTTCTTAAAGGCTATATCACATTTATTACTCCAAGCGAATGCCAAATTCTTCCTTGTCAATTTGGTTAATGGAGTTGCAATCCTTGCGAAGTCTTTAATGAATTTCCTATAATATCCGACCAATGCAAGGAAGCTTCTCACTTCTGTAGCATTCCGATTTATCCTCCATTCCTTAATTGCCTTGATCTTCACAGGGTCTATGGCCAAGCCTTTACTTGACACAATATGTCTTAAAAAATTTACTTCTTCCCTCCAGAAATGGCACTTCGAGAATTTTTCTTTTAATTGGTTCTTTCTTAATATCCAACACTTGTCTCAAGTGATCTTTATGCTCTTTCTGGTCTTTTGAGAATATAAGGATATAATATATGAAGTCAACCACAATTTTATTTAGAATGCCCCTGAACACTATACTCATGAGGTCAAGAAAGAAGGTGGGTGCATTCGTTAGTCCGAAGGGCAAAACTTCCCATTGGAACAATCCGTCTGACGTCCTAAACGCAGCTTTGTCCTTGCTATCCACCGCAATTCTTAACTGGTGAAATCCAGTAGCAAGGTCTAGTTGGGAAAATAGTCGGGCCCCTCCAAAGCGGTTAAAAAGGTTGTCGATTATTGGTAAAGGGTACCTATTCTTCTTGGTCAATTTATTAAGTTCCCTTTAGTCAACATAAAGTCTCAAAGCTCCATCTGCTTTGGTGGCATACTCAACAGGTGCACCCCATTCTGAGGTACTTCGACGAATGAAACCTTTTTGTAACAATTCTGAAATATGCCTATCTAACTCCCTTCTTTCCATAGGCGCCACGTGCCTCAAGGGTAGTGTTACAGATTTAGCGTCCTTCTCTAGGTCAATACGAAAAGAGATTTCTCTATAGGGAAGAAGTCTTGTGACTTCCTCGAAGACATCCAAGAACTCACAAACTATAGGGACTGAAGATGGTCCTTCAGAACTAGGAGATAAGGAATACAATAAGGCTTTATCCTTGTTTCTAACATTACAAGAATATTCAAACTACATGCTCCTCGGCTCCTTAGACGAACGAGTCAAAGGCAACCTCAGTCGCAAGAGCTGCAAGGGCCGCTGGGGTAGGATTAGCAATAGGGACATGTTCAATAGTACGAAGATACTGTTGAAATCATTCTGGAAAGTGCAGGGTCTTGCCTGGTTACCCTGCTCCATTGGGTTTTTACCATTCTACTATCTGAAAAGAAAAGGAAGAATCCTTTAGTGGATACTCCTGAGATAATTTTTAAGCTGGAAGATAAAGAAACGGTAAAGATGCTTAAAATAACTGTGTATGCTTATTGGGGTAAATATATATTATATATATAATTTGAAAAATCTTTTTCAATATACAAATACGCCTCTCATACGTATAATTCCCTTATAATCGGGTAACCTATGATCCAATACCAAATGTAACAACCCGCTCGGAATGGGGATAGATTTCGATGTAGAAAAGGACAATCGAAACTTAGAGCCATTCTAAATGGGTCGTTGGTTCCTGTAAGGATTACATTTGCAAAGATAATAATAACATATACTTTAAATGGAAATCCCACATCAAATAGAAAAAATAAAATATTGAAAATAAGATGTACCACTTATTTCAAAATCTCATAAATACAAGAGTAGTAGTTACATCTGTTCAATGAGTACATCAAATAGTTCATTCTCATAAGATTCCAAAAGAAGTAAAGCAGTAACTGCTAATAATAACATAAAAACTTCCTATTCATCATCCGCTTCAATCATGACTTCAACCACGACTTTTACCCCATCTACTGACCTGTTGGATATGTAAAGGAGAGGGGTTAGAACATAATGTTCTATGTGACTGAATGTAACACCCCACCTCCGCTAATGTCACTCACAAAGGGAATGCACTAGGTTTGGTGAAGCATTATCGAGGTAAACATGCACAGAAATATTACAAGACAGAACATATATATAAAAACAGCGGAAGTAAAACAAATTTCATTTCCTTATAAAATAAGGTCTAAAGCCTTTTACATCAGAATACATCAAAACCTGTCTTGCAATAGTAAAGAAGCATAAAACCTTTCCATAAATTATTCCCCAAAATAAAGCGGTGAAGCAGCCATAGCCAAGAGAAGACCAAGCTATACATGATGACCTTCAAGCATAAGAGGTCCGAACTAAACAACATCATTTCCTCCCTGAAAACCTGGGGTGGGGGGAAACGGAAGACAAAGAGGCGAAAGAAAATGGGGTCAGTCTTAAAGACTGGTAAGTCCTATCTACTTCCAGTATAAAAACAGGTAAAGGTAACATGACATGCATAAACTGAAAGTAAACATAAGGATGACGACAAGATAGATAAGCTAAACCAAGATAACTGGATGAACTATTGTAGCTAGATAAACTAAGGTATCATGATAAACTACGGTGTCAAGATAAATCAAGGTATCACATTGTCAGGTTTCTATCAAGTATACAATTCCAAGGTATCTATCATGTATAACATCCCCCGGTATTTATCATGTATATTTGCTCTGCACCTCTCGTACTAGTATCCCAACCCGCGTCATGTTTTAACTATGAATGCCCCTTGCCCAATGTCATGTAATGGTCCATGTCAACCTAATATATAGCATATGTAGGTTTCCCCAACTCGTATGTTTCTTTCCATGTATAAGTTCAGTCCTTTGCCGTAGGCCGTACGGGCTTCCCCATGTAAATCTATACCACCTCAACGTAGTACCATTTTATCCTTGAAGTTGTTTTGGACTGCTACCCTTGATATCGTTATGTTTTCTTACCATGAACTATCGCGTGTTCACTTAGGATTTATGCCACCTAGGACCACTAGGGATTATGCTACCTAATGATCGTATTCGTAACTTGGTTTGGGTTTTAGCCACCTAGGACCACTAGGGATTATGCCACCCATTAACCGCGCCCTTTGTCCCGCGTATGTATCGTGAATCGTTTTCCATGTCTAGACACACATGTTCCTCAATGTGCCATCCGAGTTCCGTGCCAGGGCAAATCAAAAAATACGGAACTCGATCGGGAGCTTTAAGTCGTCTGTTGATGCAGATATCAAGGTCTGTTTTTGTATCCATGGCTATGGTCCCACGTGACTCCTCCCTCATCTACTGAAAGGCAATCCAAGAAAAATCATGTATGAGAACCGCATCCCGGCCCCACTATAGCCCCACTTTCCTATGGGCCAACCTCACCCATGGCTCAATAGCAAGAACATGGTCTGTTGGGGGTTCTCTGCCTTTCCGTACGTACACGATTGACAAAAGATGGTAGCTAGTCGACGACGTGCTATCCAGGGCAAAAATCAAGTATCGTCGACTCCACGCTAATCCATCCCTGTCTTTAGGTCGCTCGCATAGCAACCAAGGCATACTTTTGGCTCTTCTACCGCAGACCTTAACCTCTGTGAGGTCGGGTTTCATGGACCATCTGCCACCTCACAGAGGGATACCAAGAGTACCCTCACGTCCCCCGAAGCTACCGCTTTGCCACCCAGTTCGTTGGAGCCTTTATCTAAGTCAGATAATTTGCTCCTCCTCGTGTTTTAAGCGATGACCTACCGTATCGGGTTACTCATCTATCTGTGAACTGGTCCAAATCTCTTGACTAAGAATTATTACTTAGTTTCCTAAACTAAGGTTTACCACATAGTCTCCTTTCCCGTTATCCTTGTTAATCCCGGTTTTCCACCTAGTCCCCTGAACTAGGGTTTTGTCTAATGGGTTAAGTATTGTCATTTAATTTCATGACTTAACCCGCCTACGAATCATGTCAAGATTTGGCTAAGTATTCAAGTCCAAGACCTAGCCCTACAAGTTGGTTAAGTATACCAAGAAGCTCATGACTTAACCCTATTCAATCATCAAGTCAATTTAGTTAAGTATTTGTTTATCTTAACCCTATCAGGTTATCGTGTTAGATTGGTTAAGCATAGATTATCTTAACCTCATCGGATTATCGAGTCGGATTGGTTAAGTATAGGTTAACTTAACCCCATCCACTAATCGTATTATAATGGTTAAGTATATTTAAACGGTCTCGTGACTTAACCCTATCAAGCTCTCATATTAGATTGGTTAAGCATGGTTGCTTAACCCCATCAAATCATCATGTATAATTGGTTAAGTATAAGTTACTTAACCTCATTGAATTACCAAGTTTAGATTGGTTAAGGGTTTAACTTAACCCCATCGAATTACCGTGTTTAGATTAGTTAAGTGTAGGTTACTTAACCCCATCTAATCACCGTGTTTAGATTAGTTAAGTGTAGGTTACTTAACCCCATCTAATTACCGTGTTTAGATTAGTTAAGTGTAGATTACTTAACCCCATCTAATTACCGTGTTTAGATTAGTTAAGTCTGAGTTACTTAACCCCATCTAATTACCGTGTTTAGATTAGTTAAGTGTAAATTACTTAACCCCATTCCCTAATTGTCTTGTTTGGTTGAGTGTCATTAAGAAATCAAGTCCGATTCCACTTAAACTACCCATTCGTGTCATATCGGTTAAGCGTCATTAGTCAAAATTACTTAACCTTTTCATGTAGCATTAATTAGATTAATGCACCCCAACCTCTCACATTAGACTTTGTTGTGGTTACTAGTTAAGCCGGGCGGGTCCGGGTAGATTTACACCACAACCTAGTCTAACCTCGGGTCTTAAGTGCTATATGACCAACTACCCACATTGGGTCCTATTGTTTGTAGCCACTAGTTAAGCCGGGCGGGTCCGGGTAGATTTATGCTACAAACTGAACCCAACCTCGAGTTGGCCACTTTCATGTTTGGTCTAGTGTCATATTACACTTACAACCCATACGTGTCTAGTTTCAAGTCCCATGTTTACCCCACATGTCATGTCCCCCATTTAGGTGTATCATGAGTGTCATATTTTCATGAAATCCCACGTCAAATTATCATGTCATAATCACGCTCGTCTATCCTTCCCCAAATTGTGTTTCCAACCCAAGTAAAAGCGAGTCAACATAGTAAGTATACTATGCTACCTATTGGCCTCAAAACATGCACGATGCCAAAAAGGGGTTGGCCACAAATATGCATGGTATCATAAGTGGGTTTGGCCTCAAAATATGCATAGCATCATAAGGGGTTTTTGGCCACAAACATGCATAGTATCATAAGGGAATTTGGCCACAAACATGCATAGTATCATAAGAGAATTTGGCCACAAACATGCATAGTATCATAAGGGAATTTGGCCACAAACATGCATGATAACATAAGGAAATTTGGCCACAAACATGCATGATAACATAAGGGGTTTGGGTTCTTTTACATGCATAAGCCCCAAAGTCAAGTCTTTGCCAATGTTTCACAAGTCAAATGGTTCCCAAAGGTTCATGCTAACATTCCATAGATAAAGATTCAAACTTGCAAGATATACTAGGTTAAACATAACATGAGTGGAATGATTAAGTCACTAAAACTTAGCCCAAGGTCATGGATCATAGAAAAGGGGCAAAGTTAGGTTCACATAGGCTAGCATACTTATGTTTCATCGCATTTTATTTCATGTCATATTAGAACCACCGATAGAATCTACAAGTAGCTAGAACTTACATAGCGTGGCTTAGAGATTTTGGAGCATAAATCGTCTTGTCGAAGAATCCATGTTGAGATGACGATCAAAACCCTTGATTTGGTGTAGAAAGCTTGCACCTTCGTCTTGGATCTAGTTTAAATGCATAGGCTCTTGAAGTTGGAGATGGAGGCCATGATCAAGAGGGATTTGGGCAGCACTTAGTTGTTAGATTGATTTTGAGTGATTTAGGTTAGGTCCTAGGGTATTTTTATAGAGATTAGGAGTAGTTTAGGCCATAGGATAAACCCTAGGATATTTCTGAGCCCTTAAAATCCGTCACAAACCTCCAAACATGTCTTGAGGAACAAGTCAGGTGCACCCAGGCCAAACTGGCCGACCACCCAAGTCGACAGGGGTGTCGACTGGGCAGTCGACACCACCTGGGGTGTGTTGACTCCCAAGTCGACTCCCCAGTCGACTTGGGGGTGGCGGGAATTTTTCCCGCCTCTTCTGTTTGGCTGAATTTGAAATCTGAATTCAAATTTGAACTGTTTTTGAACTTGAAATTTTCTGAAAACTTTGACGGGCCATAACTTGGTCATACGGACTCCGATTTTCAAAAACTCGGACTCTATTTCGCATATTTTTCCGAGACGAGCGCAATGGCATAGACAATTTCCCTTGATTCAGATTTTATAATTAAATTCTTCCTTGATTATCGTCTTAGCATGTTGTAAAAATCTGGGTTGTTACATCCTCCCCAACTTAAAGGATTTCGTCCCCGAAATCTCCAAGTTAGGAAGAACGTATCCTACCATCCATCATCCATCTACTCAAAAACATCATCCACAGGCAACCATTGTCCTTAGAAGATTTCTAATGCCATATGAACATATGCAGAACGTGTGTGTATATTCACCTTAGCTAATGCTAATGATCAGGCCTGAATGATCTCTCTAATGCAAAATATGTTTAGTGCCATGAGTCCAACATGTATGAAAATAGTCCTAGTCATATAAGTACTATATGTGTGCACAAACATCCATCCATATGCAACATCCGCATGACAACACATTCAATTTCATCCATAAACAAGTATAAATACTCGTGCATATGCAACATGAAACGTGACCGCGTCAATCTAGTATCTAATGTGTATTCGCGCATCCACGAGCAACCACTTGCAACCATTCGCAACCATATCAATCATAACATGTTTCAAATACACGTTTACATCCATAGAGTTCTATCTAAGGTTCCCAAGATAGGATCGAGAAGATAAACAAGACAAACTCCTTACGAGGTTTGCAACAGAAACAGGACTGAGAGGATATTCACCAAGCGATAGCATGCAAGCAAGCTCTACAGGTGAACCAAGGATCAAAGATATACTCTCAAAAAGAGACCTGATGCGCGCGTCTAAGCCGCATTTCCATGAGCTTAATTCCATTGTGCCTTGACCGCCTTTGACTTCATGATTTCGTAGCTCCTTGATTCCTATTTCCAAGGTATGAGTCGGAACTTATTTCACTGTCGCCTCTCGTTTCACTTCCACTTATTCTTTCCCTAGTATGCTCGGCCCAAACGTATCTGCGTACTCATGCAAGCTCTCCAAAATTCACTAGTGAATTCTGGATCTCGTTTACCGATGCCAATCCATGTTACCACGTGCACTTACTAGGGCGATTCCTATAACCCATGCTTAAGCGGAATGAACCATCCGCCTTATTGGCGAACGTTACTTGGTCGGATCAGAGGTTTCCGGTAAATACATCAAGTGATTCTAGGTAACTAACCATGACAGATCCCAAAAGGTTATACGAGACTTCGAGGGTATTACCAAGGCAAGTTAAGAGTTTAACTACCCTCCTTTCAAAATCGAGAATGACATCCCTTACTGGATAACCACTTCATCCCTAGAATCCATCCATAGCTCAACAATAGAAGCATTGCTTCTAATCTCAACACTTGGCATAGACGTTCTCAAATCCAAACAAGTCATGAATAAATGGACCGACTCTCCAACCAGATTTTTGGGACAAAAATGGGATCCTCTACCATGCTAGTACTAAGGTGCAGAGACATAACTATCGAAGCAGACTTAAATGATGCGATGATCAAAACAATGTCTGGACGGGATGATAGAAAAGAAAGGCTAAACCTTTAATAGGAACGGTACCATTCCCCTTAGGTACGCTAGAAATGAGAGCATACAATTGCCCTCTAGCTGATCTTGTCCTTATCTTCCTTTGTGGATCAAGCCATACCAACAAGTTGCTTATTCTTAAGCCCGTGTCCTTTATCCTTGCTCTTATTATCCCTTCTTATAACTTCGGTAACAGGTCTCTCGAGAACTTCCTCCATCGCACGGGAAAACACTTACGTAGCTAGACAAGGATTAGTCGTAGTTAAAACTACTGTGACTACAGATGGAGGAAAGAAAGGAAAAGAGGTTCAATAAAGGAAACAAAGGATAGTGCTAATGGCTTTTGGGGAATAGCCTTTTAAAACAAAATTTTCTTGAAAAATGCTTCTTTGTAACCGGTTTTTCAAATAGTTTTCAGAAGGTTTTTTTTTTAAAAAAAACTTTTGCCCAGTCTGGTAACCTTCTGCTCTGATACCAAATGTAACACCCCACCTCCGCTAATGTCACTCACAAAGGGAATGCACTAGGTTTGGTGAAGCATTATCGAGGTAAACATGCACAGAAATATTACAAGACAGAACATATATAAAAACAGCGGAAGTAAAACAAATTTCATTTCCTTATAAAACAAGGTCTAAATCCTTTTACATCAGAATACATCAAAACCTGTCTTGCAATAGTAAAGAAGCATAAAACCTTTTCATAAATTATTCCCCAAAATAAAGCGGTGAAGCAGCCATAGCCAAGAGAAGACCAAGCTATACATGATGACTTTCAAGCATAAGAGGTCCGAACTAAACAACATCATTTCCTCCCTGAAAACCTGGGGGGGGGGAACGAAAGACAAAGAGGCGAAAGAAAACGGGGTCAGTCATAAAGACTGGTAAGTACTATCTACTTCCAGTATAAAAACAGGTAAAGGTAACATGACATGCATAAACTGAAAGTAAACATAAGGATGACGACAAGATAGATAAGCTAAACCAAGATAACTGGATGAACTACTGTAGCAAGATAAACTAAGGTATCATGATAAACTACGGTGTCAAGATAAATCAAGGTATCACATTGTCAGGTTTCTGTCAAGTATACAATTCCAAGGTATCTATCATGTATAACATCCCCCGGTATTTATCATGTATATTTGCTCTGCACCTCTCGTACTAGTATCCCAACTCGCGTCATGTTTTAACTATGAATGCCCCTTGCCCAATGTCATGTAATGGTCCATGTCAACCTAATATATATCATATGTAGGTTTCCCCAACTCGTATGTTTCTTTCCATGTATAAGTTCAGTCCTTTGCCGTAGGCCGTACGGGCTTCCCCATGTAAATCTATACCACCTCAACGTAGTACCATTTTATCCTTGAAGTTGTTTTGGACTGCTACCCTTGATCTCGTTATGTTTTCTTACCATGAACTATCGCGTGTTCACTTAGGATTTATGCCACCTAGGACCACTAGGGATTATGCTACTTAATGAACGTATTCGTAACTTGGTTTGGATTTTAGCCACCTAGGACCACTAGGGATTATGCCACCCGTCAACCGCGCCCTTTATCCTGCGTATGTATCGTGAATCGTTTTCCATGTCTAGACGCACATGTTCCTCAATGTGCTATCCGAGTTCCGTGCCAGGGCAAATCAAGAAATACGGAACTCGGTCGGGAGCTTTAAGTCGTCTGCTGATGTAGAAATCAAGGTATGTTTTTGTATCCATGGCTATGGTCCCACGTGACCCCTCCCTCAACTACTGAAAGGCAATCCAAGAAAAATCATGTATGAGAACCACATCTCGACCCCACTATAGCCCCACTTTCCTATGGGCCAACCTCACCCGTGACTCGATAGCAAGAACATGGTCTATTGGGGGTTCTCTGCCTTTCCGTTCGTACACGATTGACTAAAGATGGTAGGTAGTCGACGACGTGCTATCCAGGGCAAAAATCAAGTATCGTCGACTCCACGCTAATCCATCCCCGTCTTTAGGTCGCTCGCATAGCAACCAAGGCATACTCTTGGCTCTTCTACCGTAGACCTTAACCTCTGTGAGGCTGGGTTTCATGGACCATCTGCCACCTCACAGAGGGATACCAAGAGTACCCTCACATCCCCCGAAGCTACCGCTTCGCCACCCAGTTCGTTGGAGCCTTTATCTAAGTCAGATAATTTGCTCCTCCTCGTGTTTTAAGTGATGACCTACCGTATCGGGTTACTCATCTATCTTTGAACTGGTCCAAATCTCTTGACTAAGAATTATTACTTAGTTTCCTAAACTAAGGTTTACCACTTAGTCTCCTTTCCCGTTATCCTATCCCGGTTTTCCACCTAGTCCCCTGAACTAGGGTTTTGTCTAATGGGTTAAGTATTGTCATTTAAGTTCATGACTTACCCCGCCTACGAATCATGTCAAGATTTGGCTAAGTATTCAAGTCCAAGACCTAGCCCTACAAGTTGGTTAAGTATACCGAGAAGCTCATGACTTAACCCTATTCAATCATCAAGTCAGTTTGGTTAAGTATTTGTTTATCTTAACCCTATCAGGTTATCGTGTTAGATTGGTTAAGCATAGATTATCTTAACCTCATCGGATTATCGAGTCAGATTGGTTAAGTATAGGTTAACTTAACCCCATCCACTAATCGTATTATAATGGTTAAGTATATTTAAATGGTCTCGTGACTTAACCCTATCAAGCTCTCATATTAGATTGGTTAAGCATGGTTGCTTAACCCCATCAAATCATCATGTATAATTAGTTAAGTATAAGTTACTTAACCTCATTGAATTATCAAGTTTAGATTGGTTAAGGGTTTAACTTAACCCCATCGAATTACCGTGTTTAGATTAGTTAAGTGTAGGTTACTTAACCCCATCTAATCACCGTGTTTAGATAAGTTAAGTGTAGGTTACTTAACCCCATCTAATTACCGTGTTTAGATTAGTTAAGTGTAGATTACTTAACCCCATCTAATTACCGTGTTTAGGTTAGTTAAGTCTGAGTTACTTAACCCCATCTAATTACCGTGTTTAGATTAGTTAAGTGTAAATTACTTAACCCCATTCCCTAATTGTCTTGTTTGGTTAAGTGTCATTAAGAAATCAAGTCCGATTCCACTTAACCTACCCATTCGTGTCATATCGGTTAAGCGTCATTAGTCAAAATTACTTAACCTTTTCATGTAGCATTAATTAGATTAATGCACCCCAACCTCTCACATTAGACTTTGTTGTGGTTACTAGTTAAGCCGGGCGGGTCCGGGTAGATTTACACCACAACCTAGTCTAACCTCGGGTCTTAAGTGCTATATGACCAACTACCCACATTGGATCCTATTGTTTGTAGCCACTAGTTAAGTCGGGCGAATCCGGGTAGATTTATGCTACAAACTCAACCCAACCTCGAGTTGCCCACTTTCATGTTTGGTCTAGTGTCATATTACACTTACAACCCATACGTGTCTAGTTTCAAGTCCCATGTTTACCCCACATGTCATGTCCCTCATTTAGGTGTATCATGAGTGTCATATTTTCATGAAATCCCACGTCAAATTATCATGTCATAATCACGCTCGTCTATCCTACCCCAAATCGTGTTTCCAACCCAAGTAAAAGCGAGTCAACATAGTAAGGATACTATGTTACCTATTGGCCTCAAAACATGCACGATGCCAAAAAGGGGTTGGCCACAAATATGCATGGTATCATAAGTGGGTTTGGCCTCAAAATATGCATAGCATCATAAGGGGTTTTTGGCCACAAACATGCATAGTATCATAAGGGAATTTGGCCACAAACATGCATAGTATCATAAGGGAATTTGGCCACAAACATGCATGATAACATAAGGGAATTTGGCCACAAACATGCATGATAACATAAGGGAATTTGGCCACAAGAATGCATGATAACATAAGGGAATTTTGCCACAAACTTGTATGATAACATAAGGGGTTTGGGTTCATTTACATGCATAAGCCCCAAAGTCAAGTATTTGCCAATGTTTCACAAGTCAAATGGTTCCCAAAGGTTCATGCTAACATTCCATAGATAAAGATTCAAACTTGCAAGATATACTAGGTTAAACATAACATGAGTGGCATGATTAAGTCGCTAAAACTTAGCCCAAGGTCATAGATCATATAAAAGGGGCAAAGTTAGGTTCACATAGGCTAGCATACTTATGTTTCATCGCATTTTATTCCATGTCAAATTAGAACCACCGTTTGAATCTACAAGTAGCTAGAACTTACATAGCGTGGCATAGAGATTTAGGAGCATGAATCGTCTTGTCGAAGAATCCATGTTGAGATGATGATCAAAACCCTTGATTTTGTGTAGAAAGCTTGCGCCTTCGTCTTGGATCTAGTTTGAATGCATAGGCTCTTGAAGTTGGAGATGGAGGCCATGATCAAGAGGGATTTGGGCAGCACTTCGTTGTTAGATTGATTTTGAGTGATTTAGGTTAGGTCCTAGGGTGTTTTTATAGAGATTAGGAGTAGTTTAGGCCATAGGATAAACCCTAGGATAGATCTGAGCCCTCAAAATCCGTCACAAACCTCCAAACATGTCTTGAGGAACAAGTCAGGTGCACCCAGGCCAAACTGGCCGACCACCCAAGTCGACAAGGGTGTCGACTGGGCAGTCGACACCACTTGGGGTGTGTCGACTCCCAAGTCGACTCCCCAGTCGACTTGGGGGTGGCGGGAATTTTTCCCGCCTCTTCTGTTTGGCTGAATTTGAAATCTGAATTCAAATTTGAACTGTTTTTGAACTTGAAATTTTCTGAAAACTTTGACGGGCCATAACTTGGTCATACGGACTTCGATTTTCGAAAACTCGGATTCTATTTCGCGTATTTTTCCGAGACGAACGCAATGGCATAGCCCCTTTCCCTGATTCAGATCTTATAATTAAATTCTGCCTTGATTCTCGTCTTAGCATGTTGTAAAAATCCGGGTTGTTACACTGAAATATGGTTTTACTTATTGTACATACCCTATATTTTAGCAGGTTACATATGTCAAGGTATGTTTATGCATCACAGAACAAACACCAAGTATTTAACCAATAGGGTGGATATTCAAGTCAATTGCCCATTAGTGTTTTTAGGCTAAAGACCTAACGAGGTGGCTTTCTCGGTCACTTATGGCCCTATTAAACGTGGATTCTTATGATCTCTTATAACCCGACCCATAGTGTAACAACCCGCATTTTTAATGAAATTAAAAATGTGGAAATATATATATATATTATATAGATAGATATATTTGAGAGAGAAATCAAATAATGACATTAAAATTGCATGTAATGAAATGAAAAAAAAGATTAATAAAAGAAATTACATGCAATACATGAAATGCGAAGAAATGCATGCGAACATTTAAAAAGAAATAAAAATGAGAATTTGAAGAGCCTCAAGAATTTGGTCACGAAATTAGCGTCACTGCATTCGTGGCGATTTTCTGATCAATTAAGACCTATAATTTGTAGAAAACATATTTAAAATGAAGAAGATATATATCTTTAAATTAAATATTGCAACAAAACATGAAAAAGAGGAATGAGAAAAGAATAATGTGTAGCATTGTCCTAAGTCTTTTTAGCAAAAGACTTAGTAGCTCATCTGGTTAGTACATGTGAGTTGTACACAAAAGGTTCTGAGTTCAATCTCCGCCAGTGCCATATTTTTTGTTTTAAGGGATTGTCTAAAAAGTGGCTCAGTGTGAAAAGGGTAAAGGCGGTCTCTTTTAAAAAGAGCGTTCAATGGTTAAAAAGAGAAGTAAATAAGTTAATTGATTAGCGGAAGAATAAGACAAGTAATTATTCACATACAATTACTTAGTTTACGCACAAGGGTTGGTTACAAATGAACATAATTCAAAATAGAGGTTGCGCATGAAAAAAGAGGATATTTTAAATTTGTTAAATCAAATTTCAAATAAATAAAGAAATATATATGTATATTATATATATATATATGACGTGTGGGTGTCAACACCCCTGCTGCTGCGCATCATGTTGCACACATGGCGCGTTTTTATTGGTTAATGTTCTTTTTGCAACATGGCTATTTTCTATTGGTCAGATGACGTGGTTAGCTTGGATGGGGTTTTAAATCAAATCTAAAGGTCCTAATTCACCTAATACACCTATAAATAAACACATAACCTAACCCTAATCTCATTGTTTTCATCCATGGCGCCTCCATGCTGCTCTAATCTAAATTAAAACAAGTCTTTCTTCTCCATCAAGTCAAATTAGACGATCATATCTACAACCGCATACTTTGCAAATCTGATTCAGAGTTCTAGATCCGTTCTTTCTCAATCCTCTAAACCTATCATTGTGAGTTTCTATATTACTTTTAGGTTTAGATAAATAAAAGTACGCTTTGATAGACAATGAATTGGATATGTTGTAAAGCATGATTTTTTGTTAATATGAAATTCTATCTTATGTCATGACAGATATAATTTCTTAGGTCTAATATAATTATGGTGATTCGATTATGATGTTTATATGGATCTTGACTTGTAACCATGCTATAATGGAAGTACATCTATTAATTTGGATAATTGTGATGTTATTTGGATCTAGACCTTTATGTTTATCGTAATTAGATCTATTGTAAATTCTTAACATATGACATTTTGGGGATCCTAATTTGTATCATGCTAGATCTATTCCTATAGGTCTAATTCACTTGTGATGTCATATTTGGGATTTTAACTTGTACTATGTTAGATCTTCTTCCTTTAGATCTAATCCTTTTATAGTCAATTTATCATGTTACACAATTGGATCTTACCTTTTCCTAAAGTTTGTGGTTAATTTGGGATTATCAATTTTTAGAAAAGTAAACCGTTGTTGAGATCTAGGAATTGTCACCTTATGGTTCATGATTAAATCTAGATCTCATTATGCTTTCTTAAACATCATAGTGATTGCCACAAGTTATTAAGTTATGTCCACTTTATTATGATATGAATCACATGTCCTACTTTGTTGCTATGCAAGTTTATGTTCATGTTTATGCCACGACATGTTGAAACTATCGCCCTTGTAATATTTTTCCCTTTTTATTATGATAGCTAGGCTACTTTATAGCCTAGATGCCGCCTAAATATGTACGAACACATTAGAGAGAAAACAGGAAAAAAGGGATTATAATTGGCATGATTTACGTAATGTTTAATAGGAAGTGGGGCATGTAAATCAAACGGGGAAAACATAGAAATAGTTACCTATAATGACATAGGTAGATTTGGACTAATTTGGAATGTTAGTAATTTATAATTAGGAATTATAACTTGTACTTATGACACGAGGTTAGGTTACATTGGTGGTGGAAGTCTGCCCGGACCCGATCGGCATATCCAACAGCCACTAATGTTGAACCTAATGTGGGAGGTCTAAGTATGTGAATATAAATCAGGCTAAGACACGATGTTAGGCCCAACTATGGAATAAGATTGCCCAAACCCGACCGGCATATCCAACATCCGCAAGTTGTAGGCCAAATGTGGGAGGTCTAGCCCATTATAAACCTTAAATGGACATGGTAATGAATCGACTACTTAACCTAATCAAATCCATAGGGATTGTATGAATATGAACTAAAGTTAGGGTTAAGTAAAACATGCTTGATCAATGGAAGGGTTAAATAAGTCTTGGGTAGGTGGGTAATATTAGTATATATAGGCCCACAAACTTAACCGTTAAATAAACATGCTTGAATCAGTGGGAGGGTTAAGTACATCTTGGGTTGGTGGGTAATATTTGTATATATCGGCACACAAACTTAACCTGTTGGGGTTATGTAATTAAAGACACCATTAGGTAAACATAACCAGTGGAAAACCTAGTAGTGGGGATGCAAGACAAAAGCGGAGAGCTTGCATCATCTTGTGTGGGACCCATTTAAGTCAGTGACCCTTAAATAGGTATAAAACGGGAACTCCGAACTAGGTCGGAGTGGGGCATGCTTACTGAACTGGTTGTCAGAGATCCAAACGTGGAGGCGGTGTTGACGGCGCGTTCCAACGGAGTCATGTGCGTGCATGACTCTGCCTTCTAGGGAAGATAAGATGTTGTGGCATCAATAGATATGGTTGTGCACATCCGGAAAATGAAGGGTTGCCACTTTAGGGAGTGATACACCCTACTGTGGGGCTAGCATAGGGTATCTACGGAATAGGGAGCCAATCGATTGGGGGGTAGTAAATAGGGTACATTTAGCCCTGTCTGTTTTTGTGGGGGTACCTGTGTTTCTGTCTGGGCTAACACCCGTTATTTCTGTTTAGGTACCAGTTCTGTTTTGGTTAAAACCCGTTACTAGATTACACCTAAAACTACCATTATCTTTCTATTGGGATCATCCTATTTCTGTTAAGCAATTGGGGAGTATGTAATCCTATTACATATCTGTTATACTAGTATAAGTGCAAAGAAAGGAAAGTATTAAGAAGCGCTATCTATTCTATCTTGTTGTCCTGTTTACCTTGTCACACCTGCCATTTGTATAGTGATCTCTCTTATCCACTTTATATGCCTATTATGTTACTTTTATTTATTTACTGGCTAAAAATAATTAGAATTGCCAGACTTTATGTCTGACCCTTTTTGTTTCTCCTTCTTTCTTCCATTCCCCCCCCCCCAGGTTTTCAAGGGAGGGAATTCTCAGGCTTAGTCAGGATTCTGCTACCGTCTTGCTTGGATCTTCTAGATGTATTGCTCAAGCTTCTACCTTTGCTACTATGGCTCATGATTTGGGAATTATGCTTTCTTTATTATTGTACTCTGATATTTTAAAGTAGAAGACAAAATTTTTAATGATGAATAGAGTTTATGTATATTCAGACATATGGTGTAACCATGCTTTATGATTAATAAATTTTTTTAATTCCAATGTTGTTTATATCTGTCTTGTAATGTTTCTGTTCTGTTTACCTATAACGCTTCATGAAACTTAATGCGTTCCCTTAGTGAGTGACATTAACGGACGTGGGGTGTCACACAGAGCTGAAGGATACCAGATTAAATAAAAAAATTTGAAATTTTTTTTCAAATTTTTTTCTAAAAGAAAGCATTTTCAAAAAGAAGAGTCTGTTTTGAAAAACATTCCCCAAAAAGCCATATGTAATATCTCTCGATTCTCCGATTGATTCCCTTTTTCTTTTTTATTGAAGAACCGATTCTTCCCGAAAGGTGTCTCCATTCCGGCATAATGCCATAGGTATGTTTAGTACATGTCGTAGGGCAATGAAGTGCCTAACCTCTATCTGTAGCTGCAGTAATATCACCTACGACTAATTTTATATAGCTCCATAAAGATTTACGTGCGATGGAGGCAGCTTCTGAGAGATTAGTTAGCTTGTTACACAAGAATGGCAAAAAGGAGAATAAGGGAGTTAGGGCTAAAGAGCACATCCCAAGGATAAGAAAAATGATGGCCCAAAAAGGGAACGTGCATAAAGTTCAAATAAAGGGAAGAAGAAATGTCATGAGCACTTGGGTCACTCGATCAAAGGTTGTAAGAAAAGAAAGAAGAATTTTTGTTTTAGTTGTGGAAAGGTAAGACACTTTTCCAAGGAGTGCCTGAAGGAGCAAGGACAAGGTTAGAGGGTAGAATCTTTTTGAGGGCAGGAGTGTGTTCTCGTAAACATGGTACCAAATAGAGGTAGGAAAGTTTTTATTCCTCTTTGCAATCATCCTATAAGAACATATTTTGATTCT
Source organism: Allium sativum (assembly GCA_030737875.1). Lineage (NCBI taxonomy): Eukaryota > Viridiplantae > Streptophyta > Magnoliopsida > Asparagales > Amaryllidaceae > Allium > Allium sativum. The sequence continues at coordinate 799,962,614 of CM060922.1, forward strand.
GGTGCTTGTAACAACCCGAATTTTAACAACATGTTAAGACAAGAATCAAGGCAGAATTAAATGTTAAAGTCTGAATCAAGGGAAACATGCCATGCCATTGCGTTCGTCTCGGAAAAATACGCGAAATAGAGTCCGAGATTTCGTAAATCGGAGTCTGTATGATCAAGATATGGCCTCGCAAAGTTTCACGAAAAATTCAAATTTAAAAACAGATTCAAATTTTCAGAATTCAGGGTAGGCGGGAAAAATCCCGCCCAGACAGGTCGACAGGGGGGTCGACACTAGGGTCGACCTCCCCCCAACCAGGTCGACACTAGAGTCGACCTGGGGGTCGACCTCCCCCCAGGTCGACTGGGGAGTCGACCTGGGTGTCGACCTGGGGGTCGACCTCCCTGGTCGGCCAGGTCGGCCTGGTGCACCTGTTTTGGCTCCCGGGTCTTGTTTTGGGGGTTTGTGACGATTTTGGATGGCTCAGACCTATTCTAGGGTTAATCTAAAGGCTGAAATCAATTGCCTACAACTATAAAAAAACCCTAAGACCTAGCCTAAATCATACTATTTCATTTTGGCACTCATGCAGCCGCCATTAAACCTAGAACTCTAAATTAAAAATACAAAGAACAAAATTAAAGAAGACGAAGGATGATTCTTGAAGGCTACAACTAGAAGCTACAACAACTACGACGCTTTAGACAATGGATTTGGGGCTAATTGATTTAAAGTTTTGATTTGGATTGCTTGCTTCATATTGTAAGTTCTATGTCACTTTTTAGGCAAAAACGCTAAAATAACATGGACATGCTATGAATTGAAACCGGATTTAAGAACTATTATTAATCCATGTTTATATTGTTTAACTTTGAATCAAAATTTGGGAATATTGCTATGTTAATGTTGCAAGTTAAACTTATCATGATGTTGATGTTGTTATGAATCACTTGGGCTTAATTTTATTGCAAGTTGAACAAATACATGTCCATGGAATCATTATGTTCATTGAAATCCTCATGTTGATTAAACCATGCCTATGATGCTAATTAAACCATGTCTATGATATTAATGAAACTATGCATGTGATGTTAATATACCTATCATGTTAATGACAAATTAGGAATTGCTAGGTCATGATGAAAAGTTGGAATCATTATGTTTATAATGCTAGATGAGAATCATTATGTTAAAAATACTAAATTGGAATCCACTATGCCTATTAGAATTACCATGCCTTTAATGTTTCATGTTTGTAATAAAAAATTTATTATGCCCGCAATGATTATTATGCCTATGATGTAAAGTTGAATTCATCATGTTGAACTAAGTTGGAACCATTACTATGCCAAGTTATCATCATGCTAGTATTGAAACCATGTGATATGTTATAGCCTGTTTATTATGCAAGTGATGGTGGAATTGTCTCATATTCCTATCACATGTTTGGTGTTATTCCCCTTTTATCTCTTGAATTGTTTACGCTTGTGAACGAAGTACGTTTATATGCGTTGGGGATACGATTGGGTAGAATAGGCAAAACTTGAATTGATAAACATGAAATATGGCACGAAAAACTTGACTTGAACATTCCATAACTTGACATGACACGTAGGCGGGTTAAGTCACGAATTTAAATGACATACTTAGCCATCTTGACATGACTAGACTGGAAAAGGGTTAAGTCACGAATTACATGACTTAATCAGTTAGGCGGGTTAGTTCACGAATTACATGACCTAATCTGTTAGGCGAAACCCTAGACACGACCCTTTTCAGTAGTAACCCTCTAGATGTATCAAGGTAACCTGGGGGTAGGCCGGGTGGGGCACGATTACTGGGCTGATTGTAAGAGGTGAACGACGACAGTGGGGTATGCCAGTGTAGGTTCGGTGGGCTACGGTCGTGCACGTATTCCGGGGCAGACACTGGGTATCCGTAGATTTATCTGTGCATCTTGAATCGTGTCAGGGGTTGACACCCTAGGGCTGATACACCCGAAGGTGGACCCAGCACAGGTGACTACATTCGTGATTAGCCGTATGACACGGACACTTGACGAGCTAGAACTTGTAGGGAGCCGATCGACTAGATAATCGCTCCGTAGGACCCCGTACTTGGGTCAGACCCTGTTTCAGGGTCATTTCATGATATTGGGCCGTGGGATTTATTTCATGATTAACTTGTGACATAGACTTAGTATACTAGTATAGTCGATGCAACGAATCTTGAACATGTGATGCTTTATTTGACTTGTCTTGACTTATCATGATCACCTTAGTTATCTTGCTCACCTTGACACCATTCTTAAGTTTAGTTCTAGTCCATACATGACCTGTTGTTTTAACCGTTTTTACACTGAAAGTCACTAGGACTTACTCAGTCTTTATGACTGACCCTTTTCCTTTCGCCTCTTTTTCTTTCGTTTCCCCCCCAGGTTCTCAGGGAGGAAACACTAGCTCTTAGCTTGGATATCACTTGCTTTGGCTCAGCATGTACGGTTTGCTATGGCTGCTTATTTTTACTGCACTTGGGGAATAAGCTGTTTTTCTGTTTTTAAGTTATTGCTTCTTTGGCTATTATTACAAGACAGTTGTAACGAAGTTATTTAAAATGTTTGTAAAAGACATGGTTTATTTTGGAATAAAATGAAGTTCTGTTTTGCTCATAATTTCTTCCGCTGTTTACTTAATTTTTATTTATGTTCTGTCTTGTGATAATTCTGTGATGTTATCTCGATAATACCCCTCCAAAACTAGTGCATTCCCTTTGTGAGTGACCCTAGCGGAGGTGGGGGTGTTACATTTGGTATCGGAGCAGAAGGTTACCAAGACTGGGCAAAAGTTTTGAAAACCTTTTCAATTTTTTTTTCAAAACCATTTAAAAAGAAGCACTTTTCAAGAAAAGTTGGTTTATTTTAAAAGGCTATTCCCCAAAAAGCCATTAGCACAATCTTTGTTTCCTCGTTTGAATCTTTTCCTTTTTCGTTTTCAGCTTATCATAGCCGACAATCTTAATCTTCCTGAGGGTGTCAATATACCCACTTGGTTCCGTCGTTTCCTCGAGGCTCAGGCTAATGTGACTGGCCCAGCCAATCCTCCTGCTCATCCTCCTCAACCTCCACGAGAAACCGCTTTTTCAAAGATATGCAAGGACTTTAAGGCCATGGACGGAAAGGATTTCCTAGGAACTGAGACTTTTGTTGAGGCACGGAATTGGTTGAAGGAAACCGAAGACTTGTTTGTTATCTTTGAGGTAGAGGACAATAGGAAAGTACAGTTGGCGGCGTGGCTCATGAAAGAGGAAGCTTCTTATTGGTGGGATGTCACCAACGCTACTAGGCCCATTGAGACTTGGGCGGACTTTAGAGGGAGATTTGGGCTTAAGTTCTTGTCATCAGCAGAGGAGAGTCTCCAAATGGAACGGTTTCTGGCCCTTAAACAAGGAAATATGACAGTTAAAGAATATGTGAACCGTTTCAATCAGCTTGCTCGCTTCGGATTGGAGTTAGTCAACACTCCTCAGAAAAAGGCGCTACATTTTGCACGAGGCTTGAACGAGCCACTACATGGTTTGGCCATGACTCATGTGCCCATGGGGGCGACCTTTGAAAGCTTGGTGGATATGGCCCTACTGTATGAGGAAGATAAGAAGGGCAAGAAAGAGGTCAAGCCCAACGATTCTCAGAATAAGAAGGTAGACTCTGAGAAAGGAGGCAAGAACGACAACTCACGTGATAAAAGGAAATGCAATTTCTGTGGTACGGAAGGGCACATAGCCAAGGATTGTAGAAAGAGGAAGAGAAAGCAAGGTGAATGTTTTCATTGTGGGGAGATTGGACACATCAGCAAGGACTGCCCTAAGAAGCAGACCGGACCTTCTGGGGTACATCTTTAACTTCTTTTTCTAGATGCTTTGTTTTATCTTGTTTCTCTCCTCGATCCTATCTTGAGAACCATAGGTAGAATATTTTTAGATGTAAACATGTAATTGAAACATGTTATGATTGCGAAATGGTTGCAAGTGGTCGCAAGTGGTTGCTCGTGGATGCATGAATACACATTAGGCACTAGATCGGCTCAGACACATTTTCATGTTGCATATGCATGAGTGTTTATTTTGGAAACTTGGTGGTGCTATCATTTGGTTGTTGCATATGATTGAATGTTTGTGCACTCATGTAGAAATTATGAATTATAATAGGAAAATTTTGCATACATATTTGATTCATTTCACTAAACATATTTTGCATTTAGAAAATCAATCAGGCCTGATCATTAGCATTAGCTAAGGAACATATACACACACTCTTTGCATGTGTTCATAAAACATTAGAAGTCTTTTAAGGACCAAGGTTGCTTGTGGATGATGTTTTGAGTAGATGGATGATGGATGGTAGGATGTGTTCTTCCTAACTTGGAGATTTCGGGGACGAAATCCTTAAAGGAGGGGAGAATGTAACAACCCGAATTTTAACAACATGTTAAGACAAGAATCAAGGCAGAATTAAATGTTAAAGTCTGAATCAAGGGAAACGGGCCATGCCATTGCGTTCGTCTCGGAAAAATACGCGAAATAGAGTCCGAGTTTTCGTAAATCGGAGTCCGTATGATCAAGATATGGCCTCGCAAAGTTTCACGAAAAATTCAAATTTAAAAACAGATTCAAATTTTCAGAATTCAGGGTAGGTGGGAAAAATCCCGCCCAGACAGGTCGACAGGGGGGTCGACACAAGGGTCGACCTCCCCCCAACCAGGTCGACACTAGAGTCGACCTGGGGGTCGACCTCCCCCCAGGTCGACTAGGGAGTCGACCTGGGTGTCGACCTGGGTGTCGACCTGGGGGTCGACCTCCCTGGTCGGCCAGGTCGGCCTGGTGCACCTGTTTTGGCTCCTGGGTCTTGTTTTGGGGGCTTGTGACAATTTTGGATGGCTCAGACCTATTGTAGGGTTAATCTAAAGGCTGAAATCAATTGCCTACAACTATAAAAAGACCCTAAGACCTAGCCTAAATCATACTATTTCATTTTAGCACTCATGCAGCCGCCATTAAACCTAGAACTCTAAATTAAAAATACAAAGAACAAAATTAAAGAAGACGAAGGATGATTCTTGAAGGCTACAACTAGAAGCTACAGCAACTACGACGCTTTAGACAACGGATTTGGGGCTATTTGATTTAAAGTTTTGATTTGGATTGCTTGCTTCATATTGTAAGTTCTATGTCACTTTTTAGGCAAAAACGCTAAAATAACATGGACATGCTATGAATTGAAACCGGATTTAAGAACTATTATTAATCCATGTTTATATTGTTTAACTTTGAATCAAAATTTGGGAATATTGCTATGTTAATGTTGCAAGTTAAACTTATCATGATGTTGATGTTGTTATGAATCACTTGGGCTTAATTTTATTGCAAGTTGAACAAATACATGTCCATGGAATCATTATGTTCATTGAAATCCTCATGTTGATTAAACCATGCCTATGATGCTAATTAAACCATGTCTATGATATTAATGAAACTATGCATGTGATGTTAATATACCTATCATGTTAATGACAAATTAGGAATTGCTAGGTCATGATGAAAAGTTGGAATCATTATGTTTATAATGCTAGATGAGAATCATTATGTTAAAAATACTAAATTGGAATCCACTATGCCTATTAGAATTACCATGCCTTTAATGTTTCATGTTTGTAATAAATTTTTTATTATGCCCGCAATGATTATTATGCCTATGATGTTAAGTTGAATTCATCATGTTAAACTAAGTTGGAACCATTACTATGCCAAGTTATCATCATGCTAGTATTGAAACCATGTGATATGTTATAGCCTGTTTATTATGCAAGTGATGGTGGAATTGTCACATATGCCTATCACATGTTTGGTGTTATTCCCCTTTTATCTCTTGAATTGTTTATGCTTGTGAACGAAGTACGTTTATATGCGTTGGGGATACGATTGGGTAGAATAGGCAAAACTTGAATTGATTATAATCATAAATCGTGAAATTTGGCATAAGTAGAACATGAAATATGGCACGAAAAACTTGACTTGAACATTCCATAACTTGACATGACACGTAGGCGGGTTAAGTCACGAATTTAAATGACATACTTAACCATCTTGACATGACTAGACTGGAAAAGGATTAAGTCACGAATTACATAACTTAATCAGTTAGGCGGGTTAGGTCACGAATTACATGACCTAATCTGTTAGGCGAAACCCTAGACACGACCCTTTTCAGCAATAACCCTCTAGATGTATCAAGGTACCCTGGGGCTAGGCCGGGTGGGGCATGATTACTGGGATAATTGTAAGAGGTGAACGACGACAGTGGGGTATGCCAGTGTAGGTTCGGTGGGCTACGGTCGTGCACGTATTCCGGGGCAGACACTGGGTATCCGTGGATTTATCTGTGCATCTTGAATCGTGTCAGGGGTTGACACCCTAGGGCTGATACACCCGAAGGTGGACCCAGCACAGGTGACTACATTCGTGATTAGCCGTATGACACGGAAACTTGACGAGCTAGAATTTGTAGGGAGCCGATCGACTAGATAATCGCTCCGTAGGACCCCGTACTTGGGTCAGACCCCGATTCAGGGTCATTTCATGATATTGGGCCGTGGGATTTATTTCATGATTAACTTGTGACATGGACTTAGTATACTAGTATAGTCGATGCAACGAATCTTGAACATGTGATGCTTTATTTGACTTGTCTTGACTTATCATGATCACCTTAGTTATCTTGCTCACCTTGACACCATTCTTAAGTTTAGTTCCAGTCCATACATGACCTGTTGTTTTAACCGTTTTTACACTGAAAGTCACTAGGACTTACTCAGTCTTTATGACTGACCCTTTTCCTTTCGCCTCTTTTTCTTTCGTTTCCCCCCAGGTTCTCAGGGAGGAAACACTAGCTCTTAGCTTGGATATCACTTGCTTTGGCTCAGCATGTACGGTTTGCTATGGCTTCTTATTTTTACTGCACTTAGGGAATAAGCTGTTTTTCTGTTTTTAAGTTATTGCTTCTTTGTTTATTATTACAAGACAGTTGTAATGAAGTTATTTAAAATGTTTGTAAAAGACATGGTTTATTTTGGAATAAAATGAAGTTCTGTTTTGCTCATAAATTCTTCCGCTGTTTACTTAATTTTTATTTATGTTCTGTCTTGTGATAATTCTGTGATGTTATCTCGATAATACCCCTCCAAAACTAGTGCATTCCCTTTGTGAGTGACCCTAGCGGAGGTGGGGGTGTTACAGTGCTTCACACTCATTTACATATAGTTCCGTAGTTGAATCTCTGCACTTAATTACTAGTATGGTTGTGGATCCCGTAGTTGTTTCAAACCCCATTAGTGGTTCGGCTCATTTATCTATGATTTTTCGGGGTTTGAAAATATTAGTGTTAGGCGTCGAGTTTGAGTGCGACGCATATGTGCTCGGGTTTATGGGCTATGGGTTGATTCTTGGAATAGATTGGCTTACGACATATGGTGCCATCCTTGGTTATGAGAGGGGGGTTGTTAGGCTTCTGACTTGTCATGGAAGGACCCTCGAGATTTCTTGTGACCCCAAGGGGTCTGTTAGGTTGAGTTTCCCTGAGTCACTTGACGCATTTATCGATGATCTGTGATTGGTACCAGTAGTCCATAAGTATCCTGATGTCTTTGATGAGGTTCGGGGTTTACCCCGAGGCGCGAGATTGATCTCCGTATATACCTGACGGACAATGCAAAGCCAGTTGCATTACCTGTGCGCCATATGGCTCCTAAAAGAAAAGAGGGAACATGATAAGCAAGCGGGGGAAGCTACTTGATAAGAGGTTTGATAGATGAATCATATCAGAATGGGAAACCTATTGAAGACAGTCCTTGAGGAAGCCCATCATTCTAACATGTCTATTCATCCAAGCGGCGATAAAGTGTATAGAGTTCGAGGTAGTGGAGCCAAACCTGAGAAAGGAAATGAAAGTAGAGAAGGAAGCAATGATTTCCGACTTGCATACTTGGATCAGAGGTTAAGAAACCGCACAACAGAGAGGTTATGTGTAACACCCCGCCTCCGTTAAGGTCACTCACAAAGGGAATGCCTTAACTTCGGTGGAGCATTATAGGTAAAAGATGTAGATAAATTACAAGACAGACAAATAAAGCAGCGGAAAATAAAGTCATTTTATAAACAACTTAATTCAATTAAGCTTTTACAACAATTTTCTCAAATCATACTTAAAAGTAATACATAGAACTTCTGTCTTGATTTATTAACTTCCAAGTATAAAAGAAGCACAAAAATAACAATTATATTCCCCCATAAAGCATGACCCAGCCACAACAGTGTAAGAGAGAGTCCAAAGCAAAACATCGACCATCTACGAGCTTGAAAAGAAAACTGAGCTAAGTGGTAACATTTCCTCACTGTAAACCTGGAGGGGGGAACGGAAGAAAAGAGGCGAAACAAAACTAGGCCAGACATAAGTATGGTAAGTCCAGTGATTATTCAGCATATAAACTGGTAAGAGAACCATGACATGAATAAATTGGACGCAGGACAATAACAAAGAAATAAGGTAACATTGGATAAGCGTAAGGTATGATAAACTGAATGCGCTCCTACTCTTTCTCTGCTTTCGCTAATACCTTGTTATTTTGATTTTTATATCTATCTCTACACCACCTAACTAGTGTCCCATCTTGAAATCTGTATAAAATGATAACGTGATCCCAATCCCCGTAATTGTGGTAGCCTTCAGGTGTACATCTATCGTGAGTATTCCACCTAAATCATCCTAATTGCCATGAACATGTTAGATGTACCCTTACTACCCTATCGATCGGCTCCCTACTTGTATTAATTTCTCATATATCTGTGTCAATCGGCCCTCTCTTGCGTGTAGATACCCAGTGTTGGTCCCACCATAAGGTGTATCAAACCTTATGATAGCGACCCGACATGAATCAAGATGCACAGTGTATAACTACTGGTACCCAGTGCCTGCTTTTTCCCACTCCGGAGTATGTGCACACCCATAAACCATTGGAACCTACACTGACGTACCCCCGCCGCTGTTTTGACCACTTATAATCAGCCCAGTAATCATGCCCCACCCTGCCTAGTTTCAGGGTACCATGATACATCTATGTGGGTTACTGCTGAAATGGGTCGTCGTTACTAGGGTTTCCTGTTGGTTAAGTTTGTGGGCCTATATATACAAATATTAACCACCAACACGAAATGTACTTAACCCTCCCACCGGTTCTAGCATGTTTACTTAACGGTTAAGTTTGTGGGCCTATATATACTAATATTACCCACCTACACGAGATGTACTTAACCCTCCCATCAATTCAAGTATGTTTATTTAACGGTTAAGTTTGTGGTCCTATATGTACTAATATTACCCACCTACACGAGATGTACCTAACCCTCCCATCGATTCAAGTATGTTTATTTAGTGGTTAAGTTTGTGGGCCTGTATGTACTAATATTACCCACCTACACGATATGTACTTAACCCTCCCATCGATTCAAGTATGTTTATTTAATGGTTAAGTTTGTGGGCCTATATTTACTAATATTACCCACCAACCCGATATGTACTTAACCCTCCCGCACATTATGCCATATTGGTTAAGTGTCGCACGTTCATGTTAACTTAACCCACCCATTAATCATGTCATGTTGGTTAAGTGTTTCTTATTAACTTAACCCTCCTTACTTATTATGTTGAATTGGTTAAGTGTTTCCTATTAACTTAACCCCGTTTGTCCATCAAGTTATATTGGTCAAGTGTTCTTTGTTAACTCAACCTCACATGTTCATCATGTTGTATTGGTTAAGTGTCATCAATCAGTTCAAGTTAACTTAACCCAACTACTTATCATATTACTTTGGTTAAGTGTTTTCTTCTTGTGTTAACTTAACCCTACCACAAATCAAGTTATATTGGTTAAGTGTTGCCCTATTGTTTTAACTTAACCTTATCACAAATCAAGTTATATTGGTTAAGTGTTGCCCTCTTGTTTTAACTTAACCTTACCACAAATCAAGTTGTATTGGTTAAGTGTTGCCCTCTTATTTTAACTTAACCTTACCACAAATCAAGTTATATTGGTTAAGTGTTTTTTATTACTTAACCCTACCTATTCATCATGCTATACTGGTTAAGTGTTTCTTATTAACTTAACCCTAGTCATTCATCTTGTTATATTGGTTAAGTGTTACCTTAATTAACTAAACCATACCATTCCTGTCTTAGCTTTAATTCATTCATTAAAGCAACAACCACTCACATTAGACAGGTATTGTTGCGGTTACTGGTTGTGCCGGGCTGTTCCGGGCAGTTTTACACCGCAACTCAGTATAACCTCGGGTTCTCGTGGGCTTGATACACTAACCTCTCACATTAGATATATATTGTTATGGTTGTTGGATGTGCCGGGCGGTTCCGGGCAGTCTTACACCGTTACTCAATCTAACCTTGGGTTAGGCATATTTGTCTTTTCTAAATTTACATATTTACCTCCTATATTTATATGTAAATTATTTTCATTCAAGTCATGCCCAATTTCTCTCCAAATCATGTTCATAATTTTAGGTATATAAATTATACCATTTCGATGCCACTAATCATTTAAAATATGCCAATAACATGTAACTTCATTTTTTTCCCAAAGTTACCCCCGCTAAACGTTCGCATAAATTTCATACAATGTTAGGCTTCGAAATTTAGCCTAACTCAAAATCAAGAAGGGAAAAGGAAGAGACACGTAGCATTCAAGACAAACATAATATGGATCCAACATATGTCACATAAATTTGGAACAGAATAAATATATGTTTAATTATGAACTTACAATTTTGAACCTAATCAACATGAACCATAAGCATATGGATGGGAGTTTACATAGAACTACACAATTCAAATTAGTCATATAAAGGTGAACTTGCATTTTTGGATCTAATTAACATGGGTCTTGAACATACGAAATTACCCAAATCCAACTAGGCATGTATATGCAAACTTTTATTTTAGGTCTAATGAACATAAACCTTAAGCATATAGAATTGCACAAGTTTAACAAGGCATGTAAATATGAACTTTTATCTTGGATCCAACAAGCATGAATCTTAAGCATATGGTTTTACACAAGTTTAACAAGGCATGTTAACATGAAATTTAATTTTTGAATCCAATTTTCATAGATCTAAATGTTAATCTAAACACAATACGTGTCTTAGCCTAACAACTTGCATGATTCAATAAACATAGACCTAAATTTAGATCTAAACATACATGTCTTAGCCTAACAACTTGCATAAACATAGCAAAATTCCCAAATTGACATACAACATATAGGTGTCAACATGATATGTCATCGCCAAAATTATACAACATGGTATGTCATCGCCAAATTACACAACATTATATGCCATTGCCAAATTATACAATAATATTTCATTGCCAATTTTTTCAACATGATATGTCATTGCCAAAGTATACAACATAATATATCATCGCTAAATTACACAACATATATGTCTTTGCCAAATTATACAACATATGGATTCATTGCCAAGCATTTAACCTTTATCATGAAATCACATACAACATGGCCACAAACTTAATCATGATAAGAGTCATAGTCTCAATCAATTCAGTTTAACAAAAAAATAGGCATACATTTACATAGGGCATTGTTCTACATCCAGTTATTTAGTCACAATTCTAATATCGTTTAGGTCTAAATGATAACTGGACTTACAAAAAGGAGACTAGTCTTGTGTTCCGGGATCTGTATTCTGAAATTGAATAGCTCTCCTTTGTTGTAGACATTGAATTCTCTTAGTTGAATTAGACTTGATTTCTAATTCCTAACTTGCTTTCTAGTTGAAGGAGAATGGCGGCTATTCTAGGCTATGTACTGACAGCATGATGGTCCTAGGAATATTTTTGTGTGGCTTAGGGCTTAGATTTAGGTTGCTTATATAGAAGTTTGATTTAATAGGAGCCGTTAGATTAACCTAGAACAAATCAAAGCCATTCAAACCTAAGAGAACCAACCAGAACTCGCCACACAAGCCCTAATGACACAGCAAATCGTCACAGGAAGAAACACGTCAGATTTCAGATCTGGCCCGAGGGGGAGGTCGACCCCTAGGTCGACCTGCCTTGGTATTTAATTTTCTGAATTGTTTTATATAATTTTCTAATGGTTCCGAGGGCCATAACTTCTTCATACGAAGTCCGATTTTCGAAAACTTGGACACTATTCCAAGCAGAATTTCGATACGAATGCAATGGAGTAACCCATTTCCCTTAATTCTTACAATTAAAATTAATTATTCTTTAATTTTTTATTTTAATATTCTCAGAAAATACAGGGTGTTACATTAGGTTAATTAAAAATGCAATAGGGAGGACAGCAAGGATGCAACTTGGGAGACTGAAGACAAAGATCACGCTTCATACCCTTTCTTTTTTGGGACTATGTTCTTAACTTCTCTTTCCAAAGCTTTTTATTCGCACTTGTTTCTATCATTTGTTTGTACCCTATTGATCGAATCTTCGACCTTTAGGTAGGGAAACCATGGATGTAAACATGTGTTTGAGACATGTTAGTTTGATGGATGCAAGTGGATGCAAGTGTTTGCTAGTGATTGCCCGTGGATGCATATACACACATTAGGCACTAAGATCAGCTCAACCACTTTCATACTACATATGGATGTGTGCGCATCTTTTTCTCTTTTATGAATGGAAATGGATGAACTAGCATATGGATGTTGCATTTGGCCGGATGGATGTGCACACATATAGAACTTATATGATACAATAGGTTTACTTGCATACATATTGGATTCATAGCACTAACATACGTTGCATTAAGGAGGTCAACTGAATCAGTAGACCGCCTGATCTTCACTTTAGTGTTGGGACATATACACACACTTTTGCATATGTTCATATAGCATTAGAAATCTTTTGAGGACAATGGATGCTTGTGGATGATGGATGAGTAGATGGATGATGGATGGTAGGATACATTCTTCTTAACTTGGGGATTTCGGGAACGAAATCCTTTAAGGAGGGGAGAATGTAACACCCCACATTTTTAATGAAATTAAAAATGTGGAAATATGTATATATATATTATATACATAGGTATATTTGAGAGAGAAATTAAATAATGACAATAAAATTGCATGTAATAAGTTAATGCACTGAAATCAAGAAAAAAGAAATTACATGCAATACATGAAACACGAAGAAATGCATGCTAACATTTAAAAATAAATAAAAAGGAGGATTTGAAGAGCCTCCAGAATTTGGTCACGAAATTTGCATCATTGCGTTCGTGGCGATTTTCTGATCAATTTAGACCTATAATTTGTAGAAAACTGATTTACAATAAAGAAGATATCTTTAAATTGAATATTGCAAGAAAACATGAAAAAGAGGAATGAGAAAAGAATAATGTGTAGCATTGTCCTAAGTCTTGTTAGCAAAATATTTAGTAGCTCAATTGGTTAGTACATGTGACTTGTACACAAGAGGTTCTGAGTTCAATCCCCGCTAGTGCCATATTTTTTGTTTTAAGGGAATGACTAAAAAGTGGCTCAGTGTGAAAAGGGTTAAGGCTTTTTCTTTTAAAAAGAGCGTTCAATGGTTAAAAAGAGAAGTAAATAAGTAATTGATTAGAGGAAGAATACGTCAAGTAATTATACACATACAATTACTTAGTTTACGCACAAGGGTTGGTTACAAATGAACATAATTCAAAATACAAGTTACGCGCGAACAAAAGAGGATATATGAATTTTGATAAATCAAATTTCAAATAAATAAAGAAATATATATATATATATATATGACGTGTGGGTGACAACACCACTGCTGCTACGCATCATGTTGCACACATGGCGCGTTTTTATTGGTTAATGTTTGTTTTTTCTCAACATGGCTATTTTCTATTGGTCAGATGACGTGGTTAGCTTGGATGGGGTTTTAAATCAAATCTAAAGGTCCCTAATACACCTATACACCTAACCTAACCATAATCTCATTGTTTTCATCCATGGCTCCTCCATGCTGCTCTAATCTAAATTAAAACAAGACTTTCTTCCCCATCAAGTCAAATTATAAGATCAGATCTACAACCGCATACTTTGCAAATCTGATTCAAAATTCTAGATCCGTTCTTTCTCAATCCTCTAATCCTATCGTTGTGACTTTTTATATTACTTTTACGTTTAGATAAATAAAAGTATGCTTTGACAGACAATGAATTGGATATGTTGTAAAGCATGATTTTGTGTTAATATGAAATTCTATCTTATGTCATGACAGATCTAATTTCTTAGATCCAATATAATTGTGGTGATTCGATTATGATGTTTATATGGATCTTGATTTGTAACCATGCTATGATGGAAGTACATTTATTAATTTGGATAATTGTGATGTTATTTGGATCTAGACCTTTATGTTTATCATAATTAGATCTATTTTAATTTCTTAACCTATGATATTTTGGGGATCCTAATTTGTATCATGCTAGATCTATTCCTATAGGTCTAATTCACTTGTGATGTCTAATTTGGGATTTTAACTTGTACTATGTTAGATCTGCTTCCTTTAGATCTAATCCTTTTATAGTCAATTTATCACGTTACATAATTGGATTTACCTTCTCCTAAAGTTTGTGGTTAGTTTGCGATTATCATTTTCTAGACAAGTAAACCTTTGTTGAGATCTAGGAATTGTCACCTTATGATTCATGATTAAATCTAGATCTCATTATACTTGTTTAAACATCATAGTGATTGCCACAAGTTATTTACTTATGTCCACTTTATTATGATATGAATCACATGTTCATTCACTTTATTACTATGCCAGTTTATGTTCATGTTTATGCCACGACATGTTGAAACTATCACCCTTGTCATATTTTCCATTTTTATTGTGATAGCTAGGCTACTTTATAGCCTAGATGCCGCCAAAATACGTACGAATACGTTAGAGAGAAAACGAGGAAAAAGGGATTATAATTGGCATGATTTATAATGTTTAATAGGAAGTGGGACATGTAAATCAAATGGGGAAAACATAGAAGTAGTTACCTATAATGACATAGGTAGATTTGGAATAATTTGGAATGTTAGTAATTTTTAATTAGGAATTATAAATTGTACTTATGACATGAGGTTAGGTTACATTAGTGGTGGAAGTCTGCCCGGACCCGACCTGCATATCCAGCAGCCACTAATGCTGAACCGTATGCGGGAGGTCTAAGTACGCGAATACGAATTGGGCTAAGAAACGAGGTTAGGCCCAACTATGGAATAAGACTCCTCGGACCCGACCGGCATATCCAGCATCCACATGTTGTAGGCCTAATGTGGGAGGTCTAGCCCATTATAAACCATAAATGAACATGGTAATTAATCAGACTACTTAACCTAATCTAATCCATAGGGATTGTATGAATATGAACTAAAGTTAGGGTTAAGTAAAACATGCTTGGATCAGTGAATGGGTTAAGAAAGTCTTGGGTAGGTGAGTAATATTAGTATATATAGGCCCACAAACTTAATCGTTAAATTAACATGCTTGAATCAGTGGGAGGGTTAAGTACATACTGGGTTGGTGGGAAATATTTGTATATATAGGCCCACAAACTTAACCTGTTGGGGTTATATAATTAAAGACATCATTAGGTAAACATAACCAGTGGAAAACCCTAGTAGTGGGGATGCATTCCAGTCAGTAACCCTTAAATAGGTATCAAACGGTACTCCGAACTAGGTCAGAGTGGGGGCACACTTACTGAACTGATTGTAAGAGATCCAAACGTGGAGGCGGTGTTGACGGCGCATTCCAACGGGGTCTTTTGCGTGCATGACTTCACCTGCTAGGGAAGATAAGATGTTGTGGCATCAGTAGATATGGTTGTGCACATCCGGAAAATGAAGGGTTGCCACTTTAGGGAGTGATACATCCTATTGTGGGGCCATCACAGGGTATCTAAGGAATAGGGAGCCGATCGATTGGGCGGCAATAAATAGGGTACATCTAGTCCTGTCTATTTCTGTGGGGTACCTGTGTTTCTGTTTGGGCTAACACCCGTTATTTCTGTTTAGGTACCAGTTCTGTTGGGTTAAAACCCGTTGCTAGAGTACACCTAAAACTACCATTATGTTTCTGTTGGGATCATCCTGTTTCTGTTAAGCAATTGGGAAGTATGTAGTCCTATTACATATCTTTTATACTACTATCAGTGCGGATAAAGGAAAGTATTATGAAGCACTATCTATTCTATCCTGTTGTCCTGTTTACCTTGTCACACCTGCCATTTATGTAGTGATCTCTCTTATCCACTTTATATTCCTATCATGTTACTTTTATTTATTTACTGCCTAAAAGTAACTAGACTCGCCAGACTTTATGTCTGACCCTTTTTGTTTCTCCTTCTTTTTTCCGTTTCCCCCTTCCCCCCAAGGTTTTCAAGGGAGGGAATTCTCAGGCTTAGTCAGGATTCTGCTATCGTCTTGCTTGGAGCTTCTAGATGTACTGCTCAAGCTTCTAACTTTGCAACTATGGCTCATGATTTGGGGATTATGCCTTTTTATTATTGTAATTTGATATTTTAAAGTGCAACACAGAAGTCTTTATGATGAACATAGTTTATGTATTTTCAGACATATGGTGTAACCATGCTTTATGATTAGTAAAAGTTTTTAATTCTGCTGCTGTTTGTATCTGTCTTGTAATGTTTCTGTTCTGTTTATCTATAACGCTTAACGAAACTTAACGCATTCCCTTAGTGAGTGACATTAACGGACGTGGGGTGTCCCACCTAGCCCTTTCAGACCCCGTCCGAATATGTTAAAGTTCATAATTATATACTAACGTTTTTTATATGAGAAGTAGTATTGCGACAATTACTACTTAACTCATATTACCCGGTAGGACACCTATGTCACATAAGACTTCCCTTAGATAGTTGGTGAGCATGCAATGGCCAAATATCTTTCAATTACGAATCTATCCCTAGATGAGCCGTTACAAGCTTCTAGAGGAAGGGGACATCCCCGTGAACTACCTTACTACATTACCGTTTTATGCCTAACCACTTTTAAAGGAGGACCCAAAGACCTATTTCAAATCTAATAAGGGTGAGTCCCATGACTTTGGTTTCTCTCCAAGGAATAAACCTTCAGAGGGATCCTAGTCCTAACCACTTAAGACCCAAACTAGATAAAATGTGAGTCAGACACTTAAACCTTCTCAAGTCCTAGTAAACCTACCTATTTTCAGACAATAAGCTTATATATATTTAGTCATTTACACACACTAGACCTCTCACATTAAAACGTATACCTGTAGATGCTAGATATGCCGGTCGGTTCCGGGAAGACTTCTACTACAAGTTGGTTTAACCTCGTGTCTAGTGTACTAAGTTTTTGAATGGCCTATGGCACCTAGACATATCACATTAGTTGGGCCTACTTGTGGTTGTTGGATTGGTCGGTCAGTTTCGGGAAGGCTTTTACCACAAATGGTAATTAACCTCATGTCTATATGTCAATATTTATACATATTTAAAACCATTCTATATACGGAAACACAAGCAAACAAATATATTTATTATGGGGACATTTCAAATTCAAATTATAAGCTAATCACATTTATTACGCTAATACAACTTTAATTACGTTGATTACGTTCATATAATTATAATAATAGTAAAGCCAAATTAATGTAAACATTCGTATAAACAGGGAAACGTTCTAACGAGGTGGCAATTGTAAATTTGTCCAATTCAAGGTATACAAGTTTGGTTTTCAATACTTTTACCGCTCCAACATAGGCATGATAGCATAATGACAAGATAACAAGTAGTAGTGATGGTAAAACACACATACATACAATTTCAACTTGCATCCTATTCATGTAGAAATAATTTTAATACTAAATTAAAAATAGAGAATTACATACACTTACACATGTATGTTTAAAATTCATATCTTATCCAATTCACCTTGTTTGGTGTTATGCACATAAAAATATTTACATTTGACCTATTTCAATTATGAATGCGTTTAGATCCAAAATAGGATCCAAACCCGATTCAAATCCTAAAAAAATCAAATCCAAACCTTTCTAGGTTATAGTCAATTGATAATAAAGGCGAATTACATAAAATATAAATAATAGTGGTAACACCCGTTTTCGTCTTTAATCCAGCATCAAAACCAAAAGTCCACAAAAAACAAATAATCATGAAATTTCAAACGCAATTACAAGATAGATGATTTGGGGGTTTTATTGTTTATATTATCAAATTTCCAAATCCCCCTAGGTATATCTATTCACAAGACAATCTATTAAAAACATGAATATGCCTTAAGTAAACAATATTCCACTCACATATTTAGGCGAAATAGAGAGAAATTTGTGTTAGATCTAGATCAACAATAATTCTTTGCGGTCAAGCGTGCTTCAATAATCATCCTAATTATATACATACAAGAGACATGTATTAGAATCTTATACATATATGTTTATGCCAAATTCCAGAGTACTAAACTTATGTAAATTAGAATAGAGAGAGATTAAGAATAGAGTTAGAGAAATAGAAGAAAAACCTTAACCTTATTCTTTTATTTTTCTCTTGAATTTAACAAAGGTGGAGAAGCAGTATGGAGGAAGGGATAGAGAATTATTATGGTTTTCATAGAGTGAAAGGAGAGTGATAGGAGGGCTATATTTAGTTGCCCCTATGAGCATATACCGTTGGATTACTTAGAATTAATCCAAGCCTTTATTTTTTATATATCCTTGTAGAAAAAACCCTAACCAGCTAAATTTATTATGTTGTCCAGCCACTGAGCAGTCGACTGGTGGTCGACACCCCATAAGAGAGGGGGCTGTCGACCCCTTCGGGGCAGGGACGCCCAATAGGACTGCATTGATGATTTGTTTATTTTAATTAATATGTTCCTTAATCTCTTAATCTCATTCCATATATGCAATATACTTTCCCCCCTGATCTTATCTCCAATTCCAAATTTGATTTCTCCCTCTTTATTTTGAATTTATCTTGGACATATATATATGTTATCTATTTAATTATATATATATATATACAGATATTCTGCGTGCACTGTCCAAATTCATTTATTCATAACTTCTTTATACATTGACCGTATCCAACATATTATATATGAAAACGATTCAGAATTTCGCCACGAATCCAAATTAAAGAATTTCATAGCCACATTCTGAAAGCGGCAAAATCTCATTTTCCAACCATATTATTTAATTGCTTATTTTCAATTATTTATTTATTTATCATTAATATGTAACAACCCGAATTTCAACAAACTGATTTTTTTTTCTTTCAAAATTCTATTCTATCGAAACTCGTGTTGGTTTGCTCTTGTACCCTGCAGAAAAGACAGAGATATAAAATATATCAAACCTCAGAAAAGCATCTGACAGCGGAATGGATAAAATATAATGTAATCAAAATATAGCCTTACCGTAGTAATAATACTGCCTAATCAATATCTAAAGCTATCATATCTCTGCGAGTATGTTATGAGGAGGGGGTCAGAACACAAGTTCTGGTGATTATATTTAAACTACACATTTTGAATAATCCTAAATATACCATTTAGTTACATTTTCTTATCTATTAGGTTACTTGGGTTAACAACACTCAAGGCTTACACGTCGTACCCATCTATTTTCCAATGGATTAACCTAATACAGTAGATATGTAACTACCCCCAATATTTCAGTACAACCCATGGTACCCAACTCGCACGGTCTCTATCGTAATGTCACAAAGATGTACGCAGTCCCTCATCCTACGCCATAGTGACGTACGGATCTCTGTATAACAAAGTTATGTTCCGCATATATTTTCCATTACTATGTTATGTATGCATATGGATTTCCACCTTCGATCGAATCAGATTCCATCACAGAGTGTAACACCCTGTAATTCTGTAACTCTAAGATTTACAAATCAAGGCAGAATTACAAGTTAAATTCAAAATCAAGGGAAATGGGCTGCGCCATTGCGTTCGTCTCGGAATTCTGCATGAAATCGAGTCCGAGTGTGCATAAATCGGAGTCCGTATGAGGGAGATATGGCCTCCGGAAGTTTCAGAATTCAGTTTAAAATTTGAACAAACAGAAAACAAATTCAAATTTCAAAAATCGGGCCGGATTGGCCAGGGCGGGAATTTTCCCGCCCAAGACACCTAGGTCGACTACATAGTCGACCTGGGGGTCGACCCCCCTGTTTTTCCAGCTTTCTGCACCTTGTTCGTTCTGATGTATTTGGTCGCGTTTTCTGACCAGGTTCGTCCACCTAACACTATATAAACAGCCCTAGTCTTCTTCTCTATTAACAATTCTTTTCTACCCTTATGCTGCAAAGATTCTTAGTGAACATGGCCTCTTCTCCTCCTCTTAATTAAAATATAAATAGAATAATATATATAAAATAAATCAAGACGAGGAGATGCTGCTAAGAGATTTTCAAGAAGAGGTTCAAGTCAAGCTAGGATTCAAGGGGTGGTTCAAACGACTTCAATGACTGTTTTTCTACGAATCTTAGCAACGCCATCTTTCTGTTCTGATCTAATCTCTGTAAGTCAGTTATTTCTAGATTTGAATGTTTTCTTTGTTCGTGACATGAAATTAAAGGAATAAAAGAGTATGCCAATTCTTTCTATTCGAATCCGTGCCTATTTCTTTGGACCTAATTAAGAACTGTTATGATTCGATGACCAATTAGGCCTTGCCTATGACTATGAACCTTGCCTATGACTATGGACATTGCCTATTACTATGAACATTGCCTATGACTGTGACTATGAGGATTATTTCCTTGACTAAGCCTATGCCTTTGATTAATAAATATAAACTATTGCCTATGACATAACAAGGACATCTGTGATTAAACACCTGTGATTCCTGACTAGGAAAGTGTTGCCTAAGTTTTGTGACTATGAAATTGGGTCTAAACCCGATCATCTATTCTATCTGTTCTTGGTTATCTTTGGTTTTAGACCTTGGGAATTTACCTATTAAGTTAGGTCTACCCATGTTCTTGAACCAACGTCTCTATTCTGTCTATTCTTGGTTTTCTTTGGTTTTAGACCTTGGGAACTTTCCTATTAAGTTAGGTCTACCCATGTTCTTGAACCTACGTCGTTATTCAAACCTTTATGCCAGTTATTATGTCCATCCTTTTTCATAGCATCTTTGGTTCATTCCCTATTTTCTACGAGTCTAGATTTATCCATAATCTAGATTGAATCGCAATTATACGAATGGTGGGTATACGATTTGGGCATAATGTGAAATGTAATAAAAACATAGTTATAAACTTGGAATTTGGCATAAATTGGGAACATGAATTATGGCATGTTCATAGAAATACAAATTGGATAAATTTAACATGAATTATAGTATGTGTAATTTGAATCTAGTATTGACTTGTAAATCTAGCATTTACATGAGTTATGAACTAGAATAATAAGTCTAGTTTGACGTGAACTGTAATTAGAATGTTAAATCCGGATTGGATTAGCTAATTTGGCGTAATAAATATATTGGTATAAATTTGAGATTGGCCATAATTGGGAATAACCGTCAGGTTTAGCAAAATCATGGTTAGTGACACTTAATTTGGTATAGTCCACATACCAAAAAGCATAAATATGATTTAGAAGGGGAAATGGGCCATAAGAATGAATGTAGGCAATTTACATTAAAAGAGTAATTAGGAAATAAGTAAATTAGAAATAATTTACTTATAGAATTTGGCCTGAATGAGGAAATATAAATTTAGACAAATTAAAGGTTTATTAACGACATCTCTTTTAATGACACACCAGAAAGTTCTAGGGTGACAGAGAGGATAGTGTCTAGGCTTGGGTTTGGGAAATACAAGTTTCCTGCTCTCCCTGGCTATCCCTAACTGATCCGACGAACGAGATGGTTACTTTCAAAACTTGATTTGAAAATAAATCAAAAACCCTTTGAACTCAGAAAACAGGAATATGCCTAACTCGAGGTTAGACTGAGTTGCGATGTAAACCTGCCCGGAACCAACCGGCACATCCAGTATTCGCAACAATATCTGTCTAATGTGAGTGGTCGTGGCTTTAATCTATTTAATTAAAGCTAGAACAAGAAATGGGTAGGGTTAAGTTCACTAAGACACTTAACCAATTCAACATGATAACCAGACTGGTGGGTGGGGTTAGGGCCACACAGTTAAGCTAGAATGGGAGGGTTAAGTCCATAGGAACACTTAACCAACTTAACACAGTTAAGCTAGAATGGGAGGGTTAAGTCCATAGGAACACTTAACCAACTTAACACAGTTAATCTAGAATGGGAGGGTTAAGTCCATAGGAACACTTAACCAACTTAACACAGTTAAGCTAGAATGGGAGGGCTAAGTCCATAGAGACACTTAACCAAACTCAAGGTAGCAAAACGAGACTTGTAGGGGTTAAGTAAAGTTAATACACTTAGCCAAATTAATATGTTTACTAGACTAGAGGTTGGGGTTAAGTAAAATCTAACACACTTAGCCAATTTTGATATATTAGCTGGGCTAGACCGTAGGGTTAAGTAAACCTGAACACTTAACCATCAGGTTGTGATAAAGGAATGAGTTTAAGTCTAAAACATGAAGGGATAATACTTAACCATTAATAATAACATGTTAGTTAAAACAGACGGGCAAGGTTAAGTTAAAAAGGAACACTTAACCAACACAGGGTGAATGGGTAGGGTTAAGTAATAAATACTTAACGAATATAACTTGGTTTGTGATGGGGTTAAGTCAACATGAATTACTGATAAAACTTAACCGGTTTAACAGGATAAATGAAGAGGGTTAAGTTAGCTTGAATTGACTGATGACACTTAACCAATCCAGATTGACGGGAAAGAGAACTAAGTAGTAATTCTTAGTAAAACACGGGAAGGGGCGAATGTCCGTCTGAGTAAAAAGGAGGCTCCAACGAATTGGGTTACGAAGCCCAAGGCTTCGAGGGGACGTAAGGGTACTCTTGGTATCCCTCTGTGAGGCTGCAGATGATCCGCCTGGGCCCACAGAGGTTAAGGTCTGCGTAGAAGAACCAGCGGTATGCCTTGGTTGCAATACCTGACAACCTAAAGACTAGGATGGACCAGCGTGATTCAGCGAGCAAACGGTAGCCCTGTGATAGTAACTCGTCGTCTACCATCCATCTTGAGTCAATCGAGATACGTGAAGCGGAAAGGCGGAGAACTCCAAAAGACCATATACTTGCTATCTAGTTATGGGTGAGGATGGCCATAGGATAGTGGGGCACTGGGGGCCGGCGTATAGTTCTCATTTTACAAGGTGTGCCTTTCATTAGTTGAGGGAGGGGTCAAGTGGGACCATAGCCACTGGAATAAAAACAGACCTTAGCATCTGCATCGGCAGATATCTGAAAGCTCCCGACCGAGTTCTGTATTCCTTGATTTTCCCTGTCACAGGACTCGGACCGCACATTACAGGACATGTGCATCTAGACAAGCGATAACGATTCGCGATACATGCGTGGGGAAGTATAGGAACATATACCACTTTAGGTGGTGTGTCCTAAACTTGGGGGCATCGTTCGACAGGTAGCGTAATCCCTAGTTGGACTAGGTGGCATAAACCCTGAACTCGAGAAGCATTTAGCAGATAGCGTAAACTCTAGTTATATCTAGAAAGCATTTGATAGGAAACCCTAGATTAAGATCTAGGTAATAAATAATAAATGGATGCCCAAAGGCAATGAAAGATACAGGGATTGGGATCACGTTATCGTTAGTAGTTGGGACACTAGTTAGGCGGTGTAGAGATATAAAACCAGTATAACAAGGAAATAGCGAAGCGGCGAAAGTATTAGAGCGTATCCAGTTTATCTTATTTTAGCATATCTTGTGATTATCTTGTCAAATCTTGCTGACCCAATAGTCATGGTGTAATCTTGTATTCAGTTAATTCATGTCGTTTTGTTTTTCCATGTTCACATGCTAGAAGTTACTGAACTTACTCAGGCTTTATGTCTGACTCTGTTTTTCTTTCGTCTTCTTTTCTTCCGTTTCCCCCCAGGTAGTAAAGGAGGGAATAGTTTAGCTCAGGTTAAGTTGGACTGCCACTCTTTCCCAGCTTGAAGATTTGTCGAAGTTTGCTTGGATTCTCTTTTCAGATGCTATGGTTGGCTCTTTCTAAAATCGGGGAATATAAATGTTGTTTTTATGCTTCTTTATTTTGTAAGACAGATGATACTCTGATATTGTAAAGAAACCATTGTACAAAATATTTTATCACTAAAGCAAAGTTTTATTTTCCGCTGTTTAATTTATGTTTGTCTTGTAATTTATCTGCATCTTTTACCCTAAAATGCTCCACAGAACTTAGCGCATTCCCTTTGTGAGTGACACTAACGGACGTGGGGTGTTACACAGAGTAATCCCCTCGAGTCTACAATACACCACCTAGAGAAGATATGCATGTATCTAGACTTTCCCACGTACGTATCGTCAATCGTACTCGATGCCTTAACCACACATAACCTCTACTATGCACTGATTTCCGTGGCAGGGCTATACAAGAAACATGGAACTCGGTCAGGAGCTTTTCCATATCTGTACAGGCCCGCCTTTAAGGGCCTCAAAATACAAATATTCTATTGGTTTATTTTTCATGGTGTCTACGATTTCCACCTCGGTCCCTCCCTCAATCAGTAAAGAATACAAGAGCTAAGCGACTTGCCCCTAACAAACAATCTAAACATCCAGTTCGCATCGTCCCTCAACCACCGTGACTCGATAGTGAAAGGTTGATCGCCTCTTGGGTTTAGCTGTAGTCTTTTTGCATCCCACTGGCTATCGATGATGGGTGCCCGACGATCTACTATCCTTGTTTGGTCCTGACCCGCCTCCCGTTGAGCCGATCACCGAATCACCCTAGTGTCATCTCGTCACAGCATTCTGACTGCAAAGTTACTTTTGTAGTCAAGGCATACTCACCGGCTAGTAACGCGCAGATCCAACCTTTGAGAGCACAGCCTAAACATCTGCCAACAAAGGACTACCAGGAGCACCTTACGCATCTCAGGAAGCCGCATGATTCCCCTTCCAGTCCTTTGGAGCTAACAAAATAATCATACGGACGTGCACTCCTCTCGTGCCTCATGACACCTCGATGATCTACCCCGTTTGGTTGTTCACCTTAAACGTGCGGACTGGTCCAAGCGCCTTATTTTAATATGTTATTAGACCCTATGTCTAAACATTCAATTGTGTGCTTGCTTACTATCATCAGGTTTCCTTTTTTACTTGGTTATTTCAAATAATATTAACTTCTTATTCAAGTTACCAAGTTCTTTCCGAGCCCTTTATATCTCTATGGAATGGACCCCACTTGCTTATTAATTTTGGTTACAAGACTTAAACCTTTTACGTTAATTAATAAGCCCATAACATGTCATTGTCAAGATTGTAATTCAAGTTCTGTAATCTACATTCTCTTTATTTTATTCATTGTCCAATAACATGTTCTACTTAATATGTAATTAAGTATATCTCAATTCACATGTTTTCTGTTTAACATGTCACTTATTATTTATGATTAAACAAAACTTATTTCATTTCATAAGTCTGCTTCCTTCTTTCTTATTTAATCATAATTTCATCTTACACTGTCACTACAACTTATCGTTGTTCACTTATTAACTTAGTTCTCTTAACTAAGGTTTACTAATAAGTTTCCTTTCCATTAATATAAATTATGTTGTCCTTATCAGTAGATTTCAGGTTCTTGTTCTTATAGATAACTTAAATTATAATTAAGTACAACTTATCTCATTACATAAGTTATTCCATTTCCTTTACTGTTTATTATACCCCAAGTTATAATTCACTTGTCCCTAGGACAAGCCAACCTATTGTATAACATTCTCATTAATGTAATTTATTTATAATAGGCTATTATCATTCCTCGTTCATTCCAATTCTTTTACTATTGTAACTTATATTCAATTCCATTCATTTCCATTAATTATAATTAATGCCATTTATTTCTATCCTTTTGTATACATATATTCATATATATGTTTATGCAATAGACATCTCACATTAAGTCGACCACCTATGGATGCTGGATTTGTCGGGCGGTTCCGGACAGACTTCTACCACAAGTTGGACTTAACCTCGTGTCTTAGCACTGCTACATGTATATTGTAACAACCCGGAAAATCAGAACCAATTAAAAAAATTTATTTTAGCAATTTTAATGAATTTTGAATATTTAAAATGATTTATTTCAAAGAATAATGACTAAAAATTTATTTTTGACGAAGTTAAAACGAATAAATTTATTTTAATTATATAACGAGCCTAAAATGGCGTGGTAGTTTGAAAATTCGATTTCTAATTTCAAATGAGTATACAATATTCAATATAAGTTAGAATTGGACGAAACCAGAAGTATTTGAATCTGTTTAAACATATCTTTCCAACGGATGTAAGAAACTGAGATTTCACTTTATAAATGACAAGTTATGTCCAGTTTAAAATTCAGAATAGTCGCTATGAAATTTAAATATATTTTAAATAATATAAAGCCCTTAAAAATAGCCATTTTGCAAACGACCTCCGTTTTCGATGAAACCACTTTTGTTGGATCCAAGGTGTCAAATTATTGCTAGATTCCAATTTTCATAATTTTTGGAATCCATATGTGAGTGTGGTGGATTTAAAAGCGTTTGACCAATTTCAATTGAATTTAATCGACTGGAAAACGACCATTTTTCAAACGGTCTCCAAATTCAATGAAATTAGTTTTTATAGGACCGTATCGTCAAAACAAAGGTAGATTTATTTTTCTGGAATTTATGGAGTCAGTATATGGCCCCGATAAATTAAAATGTGCATTCAAATTCAATATATATATATATTGAATTATACTTTAATTTAAATCAAAACCGATCGAAACAATAGAATTGGCTAACGAAACATATCCCATTGTGTTCGGAATGGGGGTAATTAGCTAGGGCGACAGTCGTCGGGTTCGACTCGGAGTCAAAACGAAAATTGCACTTTATTAGATTAAATATAAAAATTTAAATAAAATGGGCCAAGCCCTTTTCCCCTACTTGCTCGGTCAACGCCTAACCCCTTTTCCCTCTTTTCCCCCATCGCTTTATAGAAATCGAATTGAAAAAAAAACAACCGACAAAGCCCCCCTTCCTATCGCGACCGCCGCGATTTCCTCCCCCGACCTTTAACGACGACGTCTCCCCCAAAACCCCCTCCGATCTGCTTCCCCCTCCTCCTCCCTCCCCCCTTCCTCAGTCGAACGCCCCAGTCCCCCTCCAACACGAGAAGCCGCCGCCAAAACCCTCGGGTCCGCTGCCACCGCCGCCTGAACGGCCTGCTGCCCCTCCCCAACTCCGGTGCTACCATCTCTAACCCCAACACGGCCGGTGAGAGTTTAATTTCATTTTTTTTATGTAATTAAAAATAGAATTTTTATTATATGAAGGACGATATAAAACTTTGATTTTTATTTATGTAATGGAGTTATGAAAATACGATTTTTATAAATGGAAAATTATGATTTTTATGTATGGAAAGGTATGATTTTTATATGAATAACATTTTAACAGATGCAATTTTTATATAAATGAAATTGATTTAAAAGAAATGATTTTTAGTTATGTAAAAATATAATTTTTAGTAAATATAAAAATAAATTTTTTATATATGAAGTTATGATTTTTATTGTATAAGGTTAGGATTTTTATAATATATAAAAATATGATTTTTACTTTAATGGCATTGAATAAAAATACGATTTTTATACAAATGGTTTTGATATAAAAGTATAATTTTTATTATATAAACATCGATATAAAAATGTGATTTTTATTATCTAGAGAGCACTATAAAAGTATGATCTTTATATATGTAGCGACATAATAAAAATGCGATTTTTTTATTATATGTATAGCGATATTAAAACGTGATTTTTTTATATATATATAATGATATGATAAGAATGTGATTTTTTTTAAATATATAAAGCATTGTTAAAAATATAATTTTTAACATAAACTGCGTGAAACAAATTACGTAGAAATCACGAAGAAGAACGCTACGCACTGGAAATCAATCCGTTTGAATAAAGAATGGCGGAGTGGAAACCCAAGGTGAGAACTTCTCACTCTAATTTTATTTTCTAGTTAAATATAAACTAGGATGCAGACGGTTCTTAGCAGCACCCGACACCGTCGTCCACAAACCAAGGACGACTTGTTTGATTGTTTGGTTGATTTATTTGGTTGAATTGGTTTGAGGTGTAAATGGACTGTATAAAATATTTTATCATTAAAATTATAATTTTTAACGTGTATATGAATGAATATTCATTTACAAATCGAACGATTTGTTTATGTACACCCATTTGACTGATATTGATTGGGACGATAAATTTTACACATCGCCCAACTACACAAAGAAAAATCTGTGTTAGTTGATTGAAACCCCACGCGGATATTGGAATGATATTTGACGTACACTAATCCCAATTATTTGGTTGTATGTCGATCAATTGGTTGACAAGTTGTTGTAAGCGTTAATTAATTATATTCAATGCTTATACAATCACGTGGTGCACTTTGGATGATGGATGATTATTATCATGGTTGTTGTATACATGTGTTGTATGAAATCCATATAAATAAGATCATATGGTAATTGACAGTGTCTGATTCCAATTCAGAAATTAAGAATATTTTAAAATAAGGAATATTTTAAAATAATATTCAGGAAATGATTAAAATCTGGTTTTTGATGTCCAATTTTGGATGAACATAAATTATTGAAATGTGTGAAGCCGTTTGATTAGATATGCGCCATTTAGAAGCGAGCGATAGTTATGTCGATTTATTCATTTTTAACATGAATATCGAAAGAGAAATGATTTCAAATTCTAATGCTTTGGAAATTTTATCGTTTATGTATTAATGATATGGAATATTCAATTTTGATTTAAAATTGAATATGAAGTTGAAATCATTTTTAAAACGAATTTATCATATACGTTTGGAATGGAATATATTATATATATATATAATATAATGGCCTGAATAGAACGCGCCGCGCCGCGACCATTCGCTAATTTCGACCATTGACTTTGAATTGACGTTACGCGAGATTCGGCTGTCGGATTCTCCTAAAACCAGAACCGTTAGGTTCGTATCGAAAAGTTCTTTCCAACGAATAAAAGAGATTTGAAATCTAACGGTTGGATTTGGAATTATGTCCAAATCAAATTTTGAAAAGGTCGTTGTAAGTGCAGTTCGATGACTGTTAATGGAAATCAACTGAACGGGACTTGATAAAATTATTAAAAATATTAATAGTTTGTGTGAAATCATAATAAATGATTTGGAAAGAATTGGGATGAAAAATTCCATATTTGAAAAGATAAAAATATATTTTTGTCGAAATGAACTAGTTATTAACTAGAATTTTAATCCAAGTGTTTTCAAATAAATAAATTGGATTTGTGAATGGTTTTAATACAACCAAAAATTTCCAATATATAAATTGGAATGGATTTGAATCGAAATTATCTTCAGAATATTCCGATATTGGATTCCGTGATTATACGGATATTGAGGGGGAATTTGGAAGGTATATGTATATCGTTATTCCCAATACGATATTTGTTGATTCCAGAATTTGATATTGAATATAAGCCAATATATTTTCTATTCAGAGCCTTGTATTTAATATCGAATTGCATTTTGGGTTTGTCGTAGACAGTGTCTTAAATAACACTGTTCCTTAACCTAGTTGAGAAAAGAATAAATCTTTTAATTAAGATTTAAAGAAGAATTTCCAATTAATTAACATTTAATTGGAATTGAGATGGAATGTGTATTGGGTTTATCGTGAACTGTGTATTTAAATGACATTCGTTCTTTAACCCAATTAACAGTGAAATGTGATTTGGAATTTATAAATATTTTAGTAAGATTTAATGGAAATTTTCCAAATAATTAATATTTAATTGGAATGGAATAAAATTCGATTCGTTAATAATCGAAGTGAGCTTCTGTGGAGGAAGACTATTAATATATATGGAATTTAAAAAGGCTTTGTCGTTATTCCATTTATATTATTAGTCGAATACAGAAACTGATATCGATTATATATTGATCCGTTTCCCGTGATGATTCCATAATTAATGGAATGTGATTTTGGGTTTATCATGAACTGTGTTTTAAATGACATTGGTTCTTTTAACCAATTAAAGACAGGATTACATGTGTAGCACTGTATTTCGAACTGTATGGTTGGTCTATGCTAAATATATATCTGTTTGGTGGTGGAGAATTTATTCTTTTTCTTAACATCCTTCTCTAAGACGTACTAGCTTAGAGGTTATATATCGGCAGAAATTAGTAGTACGGTGTGGATTATCGATGCGACATGTTTGATTTCCCAAAGTTAAATAATCATTAATATTGATTTTTGGGAAGATTAGAACTAGGTGGAGTTTTAATGAATCTTTAATTAGATTGAAACGATCGAGAATGGAGTATCACCAGTTTTGCTCCAAGCGATAGTTAAATCTTTAATTAGATTTGAACGTGAGATGGTAATTAATATTTACCGATAACATTGTGGTGTTAGATATGGAGTACCACCAGTTTTGCTCCATGGGATAAATAGGTTAGGATTGAGAAATATAATAAATGATTACTTCGGTAAGGTTCGCAAATCCCGACTAGTTTGGAAAACCATAATATGGTTAAGAATTTGTGAAAAGAATATTTGAATAAAAGAATATTCTGGATTGGAATGAGGCGTATGTTGTGTTTGTGTAACACTTGTTTATAAAATACGCGAGTTATTCGAAAAGACCGGGTTTAGGCCCATTCTGAATAACTGATACGACGATATGTCGATGATGAAGACGGTGGTTGAAGACCGGAGGTCTTCAGATCGTTTGGGTGATTACTGATGTCTTGATTGCGCTGTACACCCAAGATGAGGTAATAAGTGGTGACCATCCAGACGTACTTGGAGATCGACCGGATATGCAAGGGGCTCTCTCCTATATTGGACATATAGGACGAGGAATAAGGTGCCATTGGTTTCGTTCAAACCCAGAACAGACTTATAAATGGACCGTGTGTCTGATATTGGATTTTATTCTATGCTGATTTGTAATAACCCGGAAATTCTAAACCAATTTAAATTTTTTATTTTGGCAATTTTGATGAATATTGAATATTTAAAATGAATTATTTTAAATAATGACGACGTGAAATTTAATTTGAATAGAAATAGAAGCATATATTTATATAGAGCATCGATAGAATATAAATATTTTATTTTAATATAAAAGGAATTGAAAATGGCGCGGTAGTTCGAAAATTCGATTTTAAACTTCAAATGAATGTACAGGATTCAAAATAAATCGGATTTTAGAAAAACCAAAAATATTAGAATCTAATTGAGAATATATTTCCAACGAATCCGAAAGATCGAAATTTCATAGCGGGGATAAAAAGTTATGCCCAGTTGAATATTCAAAATAGTCGCTATGGAATTCTGGCCCTTAAAAATGGAAATTTTGCAAACGACCTCAGTTTTCGACGAAACCAATTTTGTTGGATCAGTGATGTCAAGTTATCGCTTGGCTTCAAAATTCGTAATTTTTCGAATCAATATGTGAGCGTGGCAAAGAAAAACGTGTTTTAACAGTTTCAGTCAATTTCGATCGACTAGAAAATGGCCATTTTTCAAACGGTCTCAGAATTCGATGAAATTAGTTTTGTTAGGACCGTATCGTCAATACGAAACTAGAAAATATTTTTCGGGAATTTTTAGAGTCCATATGTGGCCCCTGTAAATTGAAATGCGCGTTAGAATTTAATATATGGATTTATATTTTGAGTTTGACGAAAACTGATCGAAACAGTCGAATCAACCTACGATAAATATCCCATTGTGTTCGGAATGGGGGTAATTGGCTATGGACGACAGGCGGTGGGTCTCGTTTAGAGGTCGAAATTAAAAGTTGCTTTTTGAAATTAAATAATTAAATAAATAAAAAATAGAACCCCCTCTATACTCTTTCTCCCTCCTCCCCCTTTTATTCTCTCACCGTTAGATAAAAAAAGAAAAAAAAAAGAAAACAGAAAGGGGATCGCGCCCCCCTATATGATTGTCGCCCGCCGTCGAAGCCCCCTCCCTCACCTCCTCCCTCCGATTGCCCTCTTCCCTCACTCTTCCTTCTGAATCTCGAAAACCACACCCCCCCAGGTGACGAACCCTAGCCGCCACCACTGTCCCGCCAAAATCCCGCCGCCGTGGACCCCTTGAGCCGCCGCCGCTCCTTTGAGCCACGCCCTCCTCACGTGCAATCCCCCCTCTCTCGAAACTCAACCCCAAACCCAATCGAAGCCCCTCCCTCCGACGTGCTGAACTGCCTCCACCGTGCCACCACCACCTGCTGCGAGCCTCCCCCTTCAAGCGACTGTAAGTTTTAATTTAATTTATATTTACTTAGGAAATATAAAATATGGTTTTTGAAAGTAATGTAATTATAAAAGAACTGATTTTTATTGTAAAGAAAGCAATGATTAATCACATAGAAAAGGTCGGATTTTTATATAGTTAATCACATAGAAAAGGTCAGATTTTTATATAGTCAATCACATAGAAAAGGTCGGATTTTTATATAGTTAATCACATAGAAAAGGTCTGATTTTTATATAGTATATACATATAAAGATGGGATTTTTATTCATACAGTGGCAGTTTAAAAATATAATTTTTATATCATAGGAAGAATAAAAATATGATTTTTATATTATAGAAAGTATAAAGATTAGATTTTTATATTATAGAAAGTATAAAGATATGATTTTTATATATGTAGAGATATAAAAATATAATTTTTATATGTGTAGCGAAATAAAAATCTGATTTTTATTATATATATATATATATATTGAGATAAAAATGTGATTTTTATAGCGACGATATAAAAATTCGATCTTTATATTAGAAGTAGCGTTATAAAAATATAATCTTTATGATGAAAACATCGTATTAAAGATGCTATTTTTATCATTTTGAAATCGAAGTAAAAATGTGATTTATATATATGTAGTGGCTACGGACCATGAAATTGACGAAAGGCGAGCACGACGAAGATCTCTATATATGAAGAGTCGTGGTGTATTGGTTTAGCTAGTCGATGAGAACTTCTCACTTTCAATTTAATTTCCTAGTTAAAATATATACTAGGATGCAGACGGTGCTTAGCAGCACCCGACACCCGTCGTCCACAGACCGTGGACGACTTGTATGCTTGTTTGATGTGTTGTGAAGTTTGTTTGTGATGTTGATGTGAAATGGACAATAAAATATTCATGTGTTGAAATAAATAAATTATCGTTAAAAATATAATTTTTAACGTGAATGTGAATTAATAAATATTCATTTACAAACCAGACGGTTTGTTCATGTACACCTATTTGAAGGACATTGATTGGGACGATAAATTTTACATGTCGTCCAACTGCACAAATAATATTTAGTGTTTGTGGATTGAAACCCCACACGGGTGTTGGGATGATATTTGACGTACACTAATCCCAACTGTTTAGTGGTATGTCGATCGTTTGATTGACAGACTGTATGAGCGTCAATTCGTTATATTTAATGCTTATGAAGTTGTGTGGTGCACTTTGGATGATGGTTGATTATTTATCGTTGCTATTATATATATGCGTTGTATGAAATCCATATGATTAACATTATATGGTAATTGATTGGGCCTCATTCCAATTGGGAAAATAAAGAATATTATAGAATATATATTCATGTGTTGAATAGAATAAAGAATATTCATGTGTTGAATAAAATATATATTCATGTGTTGAATATAATAAAGAATATTCATGTGTTGAATAAAATATATATTCATGTGTTGAAAATATTCATGTGTTGAATAAAATATATATTCATGTATTGAAAATATTCATGTGTTGAATAGAATAAATATTCATTTGTTGAACAGAATAACGAAGTTATTGAAATATATAAAGCCGTGTTGACTAGAGATGCGCCATTTTCATGCGAACGATATTTATATCGATTATATTCGTTTTTATAATGGATATAGAAAAATAAGTGATTTCAAAATATAACGTTTTGAAAATATTATCATTTGTATATCGATTATGTGGAATATTCAATTTTGATTCGAAATTGAATATGAAGTTGAAATCGTTTCGAAAACGATTTATAAAATACGTTTTAAAAGGAAATCGACGAAATATATATAATATATATATTATATATATTAAATGGCCGGAATAGAACGCGCCGCGCCGCGGTAGTTCGCGAATTTCGACCATTGACTTCGAATTGATGTTACGGGAGATCCGACCGTGGGATTCTCCTGAAACCGGAACCGTTGGGTTTGTATCGAAAAGAGCTTTCCAATGAATATTAGAAATTTGAAATCTAATGGTTGGATTTGGAATTATGTCCAAATCAAATTTGGAAAAGGTCGCTGTAAGTGCAGTTCGGTGGCCGTTATTGAATACCGACTGTACGGGCCTTGATAAAATTATTAAAAATATTAATAATTTGTGTAAAATCATAATATATTAATTGGAAAGAACTTGGATGAAAAATTCCACATTTGTAAAGATAAAAATATATTTTTATCGAAATGAACTAGTTTTGAACTAGATTTGAAGTGGTTTTAAAAATAATCAGAATTTCCAATATATGAATTGGAATGGATTTGAATTGAAATTATCTTCGGAATATTTCGATGTTGGATTTCGTGATTATACAGATATGGTTGTGGAAATTTGAAAGATGTGTTTATATCGTTATTTCTAATACGATATTTGTTGGTTTCAGAATTTGATGTTGAATATAAGCCGATATATTTTCTATTCAGAGCCTTGTATTTAATATCAAACGGGATTTTGGGTTCGTCGTGAATGGTGTCTTAAATAACACTGTTCTTGAACCTAGTTTCGAAAAGATTAAATCTTTTAATTAAGATTTAGTGAAATTGTCCAGTTAATTAGTATTTAATTGGAATTGAATTTAAATTGGTTTTGGGTTTATAGTGAGCGGTGTTTTGAATAACACCTGTTCTTTAACCCGATTAACAATGGGAAGTGATTTTTGGTTTATC
This sequence comes from Allium sativum, assembly GCA_030737875.1. NCBI lineage: Eukaryota > Viridiplantae > Streptophyta > Magnoliopsida > Asparagales > Amaryllidaceae > Allium > Allium sativum. The sequence goes on from CM060922.1 coordinate 799,997,938, forward strand.
GTGAACCGTGTTTTAGATGACATTGGCTTTTTAACCCAGTTAAAGACAGGATATTGATTTTTGGGGAGATTAAAACTAAGTGGAGTTATAATGAATCTTTAATTAGATTAAAGTGATCAAGAATGGAGTTTCACCAGTTTTGCTCCAAAGCGATAGTTAAATCTTTAATTAGATTTGAACGTGAAATGGTAATTAATATTTACCGATAACACCGTGGTGGTAGATACGGAGTATTACCAGTTTTTCTCCATGGGATGAATAGGTTGGGATTGGGAAATAAAATAAATAATTACTTCGGTGTGGTTCGCTAATCCCGACTAGTTTGGAAAACAATAATTTGGTTTGAATTGATATTTAAAGGAAGATTAAAGAATAAATTTAGAAGAATTTATCTTTGATTAAATTAATGGGAACCTTTCCCTAAGAATGTGAATATGGGAATAAAAGAATATTCTGAATTGGAATGAGGTGTATGTTGTGTTTGTGTAACACTTATTTATTATATACGCGGATTATTCGGAAAGGCCGGGTTTATACCCATTCTGAATAACCGATTCGACGATAAGTCGAAGATGAAGATGGTGGTTGAAGACCGGAGGTCTTCACATTATTTGGATGATTACTGATGATCTTGATTGGGCCGTACACCCAAGAGGAGGGAATCAGTTGGTGATCGTCCAGACGTACTTGGAGATCGATGGATATGCGAGGAATAAGGTTCCTCCGGTTTCGTTCAGACCCAGAACGAACTTGTAAATGGACTTTGTGTCTGGCATTGGATTTTATTCTATGTTGATTGATCTCTATTAAATATACAACTGTTTGGCGGCAGAGAATTTATTCTCTTGCTTAACGCCCTTCTCTGAGACATACGAGCTCAAAGATTGTATATCGATGGACATCAGTCGCATGGAATGAATTGCCTGTGTGGCACGCCTAAGTGGCAAATGATCAAGGCTTCTGTTGAAAAGCAAAGTCTTATGGTTGATGATCAAAGCATGGCCTTTGTGGCATAGCTTTGTGTATAACGTTAATTCGCGAGCCTCACACCTCGGTATGAGTCAAAAACGGGATAAGGACCGTTGGGAGAACACGACGTTTCTTTCTAGCTATGGGTGATGTCAGTGACCTACTAGCCCTGACATTTATATAATTTTTACATGTGTGGTTGTTGGAATGCGAGGCGCCTCGAATACATGGTCGATAACTGGCATGTGAGCCGACGTACAGACCATTATATAGGTCCTATAGGACCGGGAAACGTGTGTTCAGGAATAAATAATCCTCAAAAGTAAGAGAGGACAGACCCAACCAATTCCAAGGATCGCTGTGTGTGGTCCTGAGACATTTGCTAGAGTGTCTCGAATGGAGAGGAGCTTGCCCCTTGCCTCGACTCATGACGGAAATCCAATTTCCAATACGTGACATTTCGGTTTTATTTTGTAGAGCCTAGTATGGTGACATGATATAAGGTACCCATGCCGTCTATGATTGATATTTATGATTGAAATTGTTTTGACACTATACACTTATAATAGTATCAAATGATTTGTTTTAAACGTACCAAGCATGTTTGGCTATTATAAGGGAAAACCATATCCTTCAGCTTGCATTGTGTGATGGGACCTGGGTCTTATAATAGCTTCATTTTTCCAAAAAGCATTGCGTTATTTTGTTATATGCACTAGTGTTCTTGGGAGGAAACCCGTTTCGTGTTATACATCGTGGTCCCTTGAATTACTCTCTTTTAAAGTAAAGTTTTAAATAACTATTTTAGTTCTCACACCAGTCACATGACTGGCCTGGAGTTTAATATTTTAACCTAAACTCTGGGTGCCCCTATTTTCCACACGGGCAGCTAGTTGTTTTGGTTTTGCAGATTTATATTCACAGGATCCTGATTTACAACTGGAACGATGCTCGGAAAGCTCTGTATCCGTGTATTACTTTCAGTTGTGTTTTGTATTGTTTTTCCGCTGCTATGTATTTAAATGTAATTTAAATGTCTGATATCTTTCTGATGTATTATATTTATTCATAGTCTATATATTCTTGTATTCTGATGGAATTGTTGTAATAAGCAATGAAATGTTCTTCTGTTTGCATTCCGATGTGTGTTGTTCTCAAAGCAATTCGTTCTTTCCTTACCAGGGAAGTTATGGGTCGCTACATGATTGATCTCTACAAAATATACATCTGCCTGGTGAAGGGGAATTTATTCCCTTACTTCACCTTTCTATTAAATAAACGATTCAATATAAAGGATGTTATAAAACAATGATTTTTATATATGTAATGGAGTTATGAAAGTACGATTTTTATAAATGAAAAATTACGATTTTATTCCCTTACTTCACCCTTCTCTGAGACGTACGAGCTTAGAGGTTGTATATCGGTAGACATCAGTCGCATGGAGTGAATTGCATGTGTGGCATGCCTAAGTGGCAAATTATCAAGGCTTCTGTTGAAAAGTAGAGTCTTGTGGTTGATGATCAAAGCATAGCTTTAATATAGCGCTGCTTTATGTATAGCGTTAATTCGCGAACCTCATACCACGGTGTGAAGCAGAAACAGGATGAAGGACAGTAGGGAGGATGACACGTTTCTTTCTAGCTAGAGGTGGTGTCAGCGTTTTGCAAGCCTTGACATTTATATTATTTTTACGCATGTGGTTGTTGGAAAGCGAGGCACCTCAGATATATCGGTTACTACGGAGCCGATGGATTTACGCCCCATAGGGCGGGGAAACGTGTGTTCAGGAATAACCAATACATTAAAGTATGTGTGGACCGAACCTGGCGCTCCTAAGGGTCACTCGAGCTCTGATCCTGAGACACGGGCTAGAGTGTCTCGAAATCGGTAAGGACGATCCCTTGCCTTGGTTCACAGATGGAATCCAACTTCCAATACGACGTTACAGTTTTAATTGTAAACCTATACTAGGGGCATAGTGGCATGGGACGCTCATGTCGCCTATGATTGATACATTTATATTTGAAGTTGATTTCTTCACTTATAGTAATAATAAAAGATAAAATTTCACATGCCAAGCATGTTTGGCTATTATAAGGGAAAGCCCTATCCTTCGGCTTGCGTTGCATTATGTGATGGGACCTGGGTCTTATAATAACTTCATTCTTCTTCTTTAGCATTGTGCTGTTTGTTCATGCGCTGGTATTTTTGGGGTTAAAACCTGTTCCGTGTTATACGGCGTGGTCCCTTGATTTTCCTAACTTTAAAATCAGATTTATAACTGTTTTACTTCTCACACTAGTCACATGACTGACCTGGAGTTTATCATTTTAACCTAAACTCTGGGTGCCCTTATTTTCCTCATGGGCTGCTAGTAGTTTCGGTTTTGCAGATCAATTCTTACAGGGTCCTGGATTTACAGCTGGAACTATACTCTGAAAGCTCTGTATCTATGTATTCCTTTCAGTTGTGTTATGTATTATTTTTCCGCTGCTTTGTACTTTAAACCTCTAATATTTATCGAATGTATATCATTTATTCATACTCTGTAATATTCTTGTACTCTAATGTACTGTTGTAATAAGCAATGAAATGTTCTTCTGTTTGTGTTCTGATTTGTCGTGTTCTCAACTCAATCCGGGTTTTCCTTTACGGGGAAGTTTGGGTCGTGTCAGTTGGTATCATAGCTTTGGTTTACAGATCTCTAGAACAAGACACATAAGAACCAAACGAAAGAATTCATCAGAGATTGGATTATTAATATCCAATGAGAATGACTCGTTAGAGATGGGATCAGTAGTATCCTAGAATGAGTCTGAATAGTGATGTTTTTAAAATAAAAATAAAAACAATTTTTTTTGAAAATTAAATCTTATTATATGTATTTGATTATTTATTTATATTGAATTTGGACGATCTAGTATATGGAGATTTTGCATATACATCTCGCGAACGTATATTCGAAGCCTCAAATATACTGGATAGATATAGAATCACACTCTAGTCGCCTGGAGATGATTATGATGATAGCTCGAGCATCATCAGAATTTATGTTCGAGTTTCGAAAGTGGGACATCTATATATTTCCAATTAACTGGTGTGAGAACCAAAACTTACATAGGATTATTTGTTGTGATTTGGCATCAAAAACATGATTTTGACTATACATGTAAAAGGTACATGTTCGAAAATCTAATCAACTAATTGATTGTTGGTTGTGTTGTTTGATTATTAGTTTCACTAATAAGAATAATGAAACCAATATGAATATGAATGGTAAATTTAGCCAAATTTAGCCAAATTTGAACTGAATTGCAAATTGTTTGAAATTGCATGCATGTACATATATATGTGTGAACAGGTCATAGCAAGGAGGCTAGAGAAGAGAAATAAAATTGTATGCCCGACAAATAGGTACATATTTACTTTTTTGTTTTGATTTGGATAATTTTATGAGCTGATTGGCGAACCGCTTGGCTTTTTCTTTTTCTTTTTGAGATGAGAGGGCCTATGTGGCGGTTTGGGGATTTTCCCGATGCTCTCCGTTCAAAGGAGGTTATGGCGAAATTTTTCGAAAATTTAGGGTGTTAGCCAAATTTTTGAAAAATTTGAAAATTCTTAGAAACTGAAAAGTTGAAGAATGAAAGTTGAGTTGGTTAGTATAACAACTTTCAGCTCCGTTCCTTTTGGAGGACGAAAAGATTTTAAGTGGGGGAGATTGTAACAACCCGGAAAATCAGAACCAATTTAAAATTTTTATTTTAGTAATTTTAATGAATTTTGAATATTTAAAATGAATTATTTCAAAGAATAATGACTTAAATTTTTTTTTCGATGAAGTTAGAACGGATAAATTTACTTTAATTATAAGACGAGCCTGAAATGGCGCAGCAGTTTGAAAATTCGATTTCTAATTTCAAATGAGTATATAGAATTCAATATAAGTCAGAATTAGACAAAACTTAAATATATCTTTCTAACGGATGTAAGAAACTGAGATATCACTTTATAAATGACAAGTTATGTCTAGTTTAAAATTCAGAATAGTCGCTGTGAAATTTAAATATATTTTAAATAATATAAAGCCCTTAAAAATAGCCATTTTGCCAACGACCTCCGTTTTCGACGAAACCACTTTTGTTGGATCCGGGGTGTCAAATTATTGCTAGATTCCAATTTTCATAATTTTTTGAATCTATATGTGAGCGTGGTGGATTTAAACGTGTTTGACCAATATCATTGAATTTAATCGACTGGAAAATGACCATTTTTCAAACGGTCTCCAAATTCGACGAAATTAGTTTTGTTAGGACCGTATCATTAAAACAAAGCTAGATTTATTTTTCTGGAATTTATAGAGTCAGTATATGACCCCGGTAAATTAAAATGTGCACTCAAATGCAATATATATTGAATTATATTTTAATTTAAATCAAAACTGATCGAAATGATAGAATTGGCTAATGAAATATATTCCATTGTGTTTGGAATGGGGGTAAGTATCTAGGAGCGATAGTCGTTGGGTTCGATTCAGATTCAAAACGAAAATAGCACTTTATTAGATTAAATATATATATTTAAATAAAATGGGCCAAGCCCTTTTCCCCTACGCCCGGTCAACACCTACCCACTTTTCCCTCTTTTCCCCATTGCTTTACAGAAATCGAATTGAAAAAACAAAACGGAGCAAAACAACCGAACGTCATGATTTCCTCCCCCAGCCTCTGACGATGGCGCCTCCCCTAAAACCACCTCCGATCCGCTTCCCCCTCCTCCTCCCTCTCCCCTTCCTCAGTTGAACGCCCCCAATCCCTCCTCCAACATGAGAAACCGCCGCCAAAACCCCCGGGTCCGCTGCCACCGCCGCCTGAACGGCTTGCCGCCCCTCTCCAACTCCGGTGCCGCCATTCTAACCCCAATACAACCTATTAGAGTTTAATTTCATTTTTTATTTTATTTATGTAATTAATAATAGGATTTTTATTATATGAAGGACGTTATAAAACTATGATTTTTATATATGTAATGGAGTTATGAAAGTACGAATTTTATAATTGGAAAAATACGATTTTATTCCCTTACTTCACCCTTCTCTGAGACGTACGAGCTTAGAGGTTGTGTATCGGTAGACATCAGTCGCATGGAGTGAATTGCCTGTGTGGCATGCCTATGTGGCAAATTATCAAGGCTTCTGTTGAAAAGCAGAGTCTTGTGGTTGATGATCAAAGCATAGTTTTATTATAGCGCCACTTTGTGTATAGCATTAATTCGCGAGCCTCACACCCCGGTGTGAATCAGAAACAGGATGAAGGACAGTAGGAAGGACGACACATTTCTTTCTAGCTAGAGGCAGTGTCAGTGTTTTGCAAGCCCTGACATTTATATTATTTTTACCTATGTGGTTGTTGGAGAGCGAGGCGCCTCAGATATATCGGTTACTACGGAGCCGATGGATTTACGCCCCATATGGCGGGGAAACGTGTGTTCATGAATAACCAATACACTAAAGTATGTGTGGACCGGCCCTGGCGCTCCTAAGGGTCACTCGATCTCTGATCCTAAGACACGGGCTAGAGTGTCTTGAAATCGGTAAGGACGATCCCTTGCCTTCGTTCACAGATTGAATCCCACTTCCAATACGACATTTCAGTTTTGATTGTAAACCTATACTAGCGGCATAGTGGCATGGGACACTCATGTCATCTATGATTGATACATATATATTTGAAGTTGATTTCTTCACTTATAGTAATAATAAAAGATAAAATTTCACGTACCAAGCATGTTTGTCTATTATAAGGGAAAACCCTATCCTCCGGCTTGCGTTGCATTGCGCGATGGGACCTGGGTCTTATGATAGCTTCATTCTTTTTCTTTAGCATTGTGATGTTTGTTTATGCACTGGTATTCTTGGGGTTAAAACCCATTCTGTGTTATACGGTGTGGTCCCTTAATTTATCTAACTTTAAAATCAGATTAATAATTGTTTTAGTTCTCACACTTGTCACATGACTGACCTGGAGTTTATCGTTTTAACCTAAACTCTGGGTGCCCTTATTTTCCACACAGGTAGCTAGTAGTTTCGGTTTTGCAGATTAATTCTTACAGGATCCTGGATTTAAAGCTGGAACTATACTCGGAAAGCTCTGTATCCGTGTATTCCTTTCAGTTGTGTTATGTATTATTTTTCCACTGCTTTGTAATTTAAACCTCTGATATTTATCGAATGTATATTATTTATTCATACTCTGTAATATTCTTGTACTCTGATGTACTGTTGTAATAAGCAATGAAATGTTCTTCTGTTTGTGTTCTGATTTGTTGTGTTCTCAACTCAATCCGGGCTTTCCTTTAAGGGGAAGTTTGGGTCGTGTCATATATTTACGCACTATATGCCTCACATTAAATTAACAACTTGTGGACGCTGCATTTGTCGGGCGGTTCCTGGCAGACTTCTACCACCAGTTGAATTTAACCTCATTTCTAAGTGCGGTTACAGTTTTCTATTTACTATAAACTTAGGCATGTTCATTCTTTCAAGTTTTACTGTAATCTATATTTTACCTGTTATACTTAATATCATATTAAGTCCATTATCTTAATTTCATGTCGCATGTTCTTCCTAACATGTAATTAACTTCAATATAAAATAATAACATGTAACTATCAATCATGTAATTATTCTAATCTAACAATTTAACATGTAATTGTCTCAATTCTTATAGTTAAGGTATCACGTATATAATGTGTCACAAATTAACATGTAATTATTCCAATTTCACTGTATCTAAACTTACAGTATCCAATTAACAAGTTATTAAAACATGCATGTATACAGTAGTGATCGTTTCCACATATTTTAACAACATTATCCTTTTCAATATTTTAACATTTCAACGCATCAAATTAACATTTCAACATATTACATTAACATTATGGCAGATTTACATTGTACGTTAACGGGAAATGTCAAACAATAAGTATATCATTATCAAAAATGTTATAACTTAAATCCACTCTACTAATTTGCTATCCAAATCCTGAGTCTGGTCCAGATCTAGTATTCCATGGTCCTCCTAACTGAATTTATAGCCTAGCAACCATGGATCCCCAATTCTTACTAAAAGAAAAAGGGAAGAAAGTGGAGAAAGTTCAAATAGACCAGATCTAAGAAATTACCCTACTTCAAATAGAATTTTGAACACCTTCTTTATTAATTTACATCCGTTTCCTCAAGATCTTGAATCAGAATTTTCCTAAACTAATTTTCTTATTTTTCTGAAGAGAAGAATGTTAGAGCTTAGGCGGCTTCTCAGAAATTGTGAGATTTAGGCTAGGCTCTACCAGACTATTTATAGGTGTTTAGGATCTTTTAGTACACGCAGCGCTGAGCCAGCATCGAACTAGGTTAAGAAAACAGTCTAGATTCATCAATGAATCTGCCCAGATCTTGGGTGGGTCGACCCCTTAGTCGACCCCCATGTGGGTCCCGCGAGCTATTTTGGTGCAGAAGTTTTATTTTTGAACGTTTGAATTGTTAGAATTTATTTTAAACATTATATTTACGTATAATCTCCTTTTATGTATACAAATCTTCTAATGACCATTTTATGTGTATATATATATACGCACAATTTTCATTTTGATTTTAAAATTCAAATGGTGTTATGCCGTTGGTTAATTCTTACCATATTTCATTGATTGCAGCCTTATTTTGAACTTTTCTCTTGTATATATATTTCTGCACATATATACATATATATTCTCATATATATATATATATATGTATGTATATATATTTATATATAGACATACACACACATATATTTTCTTTACTTCCTTATATGTATATTTTTCCTTATATGTGCGTTTATACATATTTTCTCTCATGCACATGTGTTATTTTAGTTGTTCCCTTAAAACAAAAATATGGCCCCGGCGGGGATCGAACTCTGTACCTCTTGTATGAAAGCCACATGCTCTAACCAACTGGTCTACTACGTCTTTTGTTAACAAGGCTTAGAATAATAGTGGTCATTGTTCTTTTCTTATTCCTTTAATTCATTTAAATTATTGCATGTAACGTTATCACTTTTAATGCATCTTTCACTTTCATTTTTCTTTTATTATTAATGCAGAATATTTGTAAATCATTTCATGCAACATATTTACATTGCATGTAACCAAATTTTTCTATTAACGTATGTGTTGCATTAATCTTTTCTTCTTTTTAAATGCATGTATTTATTTCATGCAATCATATATTATCTTTATTTTATTCTTCTTATATATATTTATGTCTATGCATATATATACACGTATGCATTATTTCATTTTAATTTTCATAAAATGCGGGGTGTTACATAATACTTTTGAATTTTACGGGGTGTTACATCCACGAGTAATTAACTTTTCTAAATTATGCAAAGACTTCTGCGTAATGGAAGGAAAACCATTCCGTGGTACTGAAAGCTTTGTTGAAGCACAAAATTGGCTACAAGAGATGAAGAACGTATTTGGACTTTTTGAGATCGACGATCAAAGAAAGATACATTTGGCTGCATAGCAACTAAAGGATGAGGCTTCCTACTGGTGTGAAGTAATGCAAGCTGGACAACCGGTAGCTACTTAGGATGACTTAAGGTAGAGATTCGAAATGAATGTCTTATCTCAAGCAGAAGAGGGACTGCAAATGGAAAGATTCTTGGCTTTAATACAAGGGGACGTGTCGGTTAAGGGGTATATAAATAAGTTTAATCAACTAGCAAGGTTTGGACTGGACTTGGTGAACACGCCCCATAAGAAGGCGCTTACATTTGCGAGAGGTTTAAATCAACCTCTCCAACGATTTGCTTTGCCCTATATACCAATGAGGGCAACATTTGAAAGTCTAGTTGGTATGATACTTATGCATGAAGAAAGCAAGGAGGAGAAGAAAGAAAACAAGACCAAGGAGACTCAAGCTAAGGGAGCGAAACAAAAATGATGGCCTAGAAATTGAAAGCAACAGTTGAAAGGTACAAAGCCTGATAAGGTTCAAATCAAGAAGGATATCAAGTGTCATGGTTGCGGTGCTATGGGTCATTTTGTAAAGGACTGCAGAAAAACGAAGAAAGCCTGCTTTAATTATGGACAAGTAGGACACTTCAGCAAGCAATCCCCTAGCAAAAAAGGACAGAGGGAGAGAACTTCGGGACAAGTGCATGCTTTGGAAGCTAGTGGACCTGATCGAGGTAGGAAAGTCACGGTTGAAGGTTTGATTTTCCTTTTTTACTATCCTGTTCGAACCCTATCTGATTTTGACGCTTCAAATTCATTTATATCAAGTTCTTTAGTAGATAGTTTGCACCTCAATACTAGTACAATTTCTGATCCCGTAGTAGTCTCAAACGCCATAGGAGGATCGTCTCATTTTTCGACAATGTGTAGGGGTTTGAGAATTTATATCTTAGGGGTCGAGTTTGAATGCGATCCATATGTGCTGGACTTTATGGGCTATGGTTTGATTCTAGCCATGTATGGTGTCATTCTTGATTGTGAAAAGAGGGTAGTTAAACTTCTTACTTATCATGGTAGAACTCTCGAAATTTCCTATGACCAACGGAGGTCAGTGATGCTCAATTTTCTAGAATCACTTGATACTTCTGCCAACGATTTTCCATCTGTGCCAATAGTTTGAGATTCTCCGGATGTGTTTGAGTAGGTTAAGGCGTTAGCTCCAAGGCGGGAGATAAATTTCTAAATTTACTTGGTAGAGAACGCGAAGCCAGTTGCTATATTAGTGTGCCACTTGGTTCCTATAGAAAGGAGGGAGCTTAGCAAGCAAGTAGGGGAGCTATTCAAGAAAGGTTTTATTAGGAGAAGCATTTCAGAGTGGGGAGCTCTCATCGCCTTCACAACTAAGGCAGATAATGCACTTCGTCTATGTATGAATTATAGGGAGTTGAAAAAGATCACCGAGAAGAATAGACACGCGCTACCGAGAATTGACAACCTAGTTGACACATCAGTTTTCTTGCAAATGGATCTGTCCATGAGGTTTCATCGGTTGAGGGTGGAAGAGGACAACATTGATAAGACTGTATTCAAAACTCCAGATGGTTTCTTTGAATGGTTAGTTATGCCTTTTTGGCTAAAAAATGCACTCGCCTATTTTGTGGACTTAATGAGTATGGTGTTTAGGGAGTTTCTGAACAATTTTATCGTGGTCTTTGTGGATGACATTCTGATCTTCTCAAAGAATGAGAAGTAGCATGCCCAACGCTTTGGAGAAGTTCTACGCACTCTCAAGTCACCTCAACTCAAGGCGAAGTTTTCTATGTATCACTTTTGGAGAAAGCAAGTAAGGTTCTTAGGGCATGTGATCCCCAAGGACGGGATAATAGTGGACACCGCTAAATTCTTTGCAGTTCATGATCAGTGGGCTCCGAAGAATGCAAAGGAGGTGAGTAGTTTTCTAGGGTTGGCGAGCTACTATAGAAAATTTATCGAGGACTTTGCAAGGGTATCGGACCCGCTTACCCGATTGACAAAGAAAAACTGGACTTTTTCATGGAGCATTAATTGTGATGATGCCTTTCAGAGATTTAAGAGAGCTCTGATAACAGCCTCGGTTCTGACTCTCCTAGATGGAAACAAGATGTTCACAGTTTACATAGATGCTTGTAGCACGGGGCTTGGTGTCGTTCTAATGCAAGAGGGAAGGGTAGTATGCTTTGGAAGAAGATAATTGAGGATTCATGAGAAGAACTACCCTACCCATGATCTAGAGTTGGCTGCAATAGTGTTCGCATTAAAGTCCTGGTGGTACTATCTACTTTGAGATAGATTTGAGCTATACACAGATCATAGTCACTCAAATACTTGTTCTCACAGAAGGATCTCAACCTAAGGTAGGAACGGTGGATGGAGTTCCTAGCGTCCTATGATATCGAGATAGCTTATACCCCAGGCAAGGTTAATGTAGTGGAAGACGCATTGAGTAGGCAGAGGATGAATTTAAGTCATCTATTCGTTGAAAGGCAAAGCTTGGAGTACATCTCGACCTTTGAATTTAAGCCGTAAATGGATTTCACATTTGCATTTTTAGCATCATTCGAGGTGAGACCAAGTCTATTGGATCGTATTAGATCTATGCAATGGGAGGACTCACAAGTTTCAGAAACCTTGAACAAACTTGATAGAGAAGAGACTTCTATTCACCTTGCTAGATATACCACGGACGAAAAAGGGTGGCTAAGACAAGATGCAAGGATATTCGCACTCAAGATTTGGGAATTGCTAAAGGCGGTACTAGAGGAAACTCATCATTCTCAGATGACTATTCATCGGGGTGGCGACATAATGTATCGAGACATGAAGAGGGTTTTCTTATGGACGGGAATGATTAAGGATGTTTGGAATTTGTAGATGCTTGACTTGCCAAAGAGTAAAGGCTGAACAAAAGAAACTGGGCGGATTGCTTCAACCCTTATATGTCCCACAATGGAAGTGGAAGAGCGTCTCTATGGATTTCATCAATGGATTGCCACTATCAAGAAAGGGAAATATGAGCATTTGGGTGATAGTGTATAGACTTACAAAGAGCACACATTTTATTCTTGTTAAGGGTAAAAGGACGACAACATGGCATGCATCAGTATATCTTCGAGAGATAGTTCGATTGCATGGGGTACCTTCCAGCGTAGTAAGCGATTGCGACACATCTTTACTAGCGAGTTTTAGAAGAGCTTTCAAAAGGAGTTAGATACACAACTACGTTTGAGCACGACATACCACCTTCAGACAGACAGACAGACTGAGAGGGTGAATAGAGTTCTTGAGGATCTCCTACGACTGTGTATACTTGGCTTTGTAGACACTTGGGTGAAGCGCCTTCCTTTGGTGGTGTTCGCCTACAACAACAGTTAACAATCGAGCATAGGCATGGCTCCCTTCGAAGTGCTATATGGACGGCCTTATAGATCGCCGACTTGTTGGTGGGAGTCTATGGACAGACTTCTGCTTGGACCAAAGATGATTCGAGATACTTCCAAAAAGATTGATCTTATCCGACGAAGAATGAAAGTCGCTCATGATAGACAAATATCTTATGATGAAAAAGGAGGACCAATTTGGAATTCGAAGTGGGAGGTATGGTCTTCATAAAAGTTTCGCCACTAAGGAACATAGATCGCTTTGGCTCAGTAGGGAAGTCGGCGCCAAGATTTGTAGGGCCATTCACTATAGTGGAGAGGATAGGCTAGATGGATTAGAGGATTAAGGTACCAAATAGTCTGGCTGGTGTAAATGATGTATTTCACGTTTCCCATTTGTGGAAATGTCTCCACGATATGGAAAAGATAGTTGAGCTGAGCACTCTTGACGATGTAGAAGTTGAGAAGGATGCATCATTAAGACGAGTTCCTACTCATATCATTGGAGCAGAAACCAAGAAGCTACATAATAAGGAAATCATATTAGTCAAAGTGCAATGGGAAAAAGACCACGAGGATAGGATTCACGCTTCTTATACTTTTATTTTTGAAAGTATATTCTTGACTTCTTTTCCAAGTTTTTACTTGGCATTCGCTTCTATCATACGATTTTAGTTATCCTATCATTCAAACCTTTCGAGCCTTAGGTAGAATCCGATGGTTCAAAACATGTGTTTGAAACATTTTATGATTGATAGATGTAAGTGGATGTAAGTGTTTGCTAGTGGTTTCTCGTGGATGCATATACACACAATAGGCACTAGATTGGCTCAATCACGTACATATTGCATATATATATGTGCATTTTTTATTTTCTATGGATGGAAATGGGTGTACCATCATATGGATATTTCATTTTGATGAATGATTGTGCACACATATAGAATTTATATGTTATACTAGGATTATTTCCATGCATTTGGGATTCATGGCACAAACATATATTGCATTAAGGAGGTCAACTGAATCAGTCGGCTGCCAGATTTTTGCATTAGTGTAAGGACATATACACACAACACACTTGCATATGTTCATACGATCATTAGAGATTTCTTAAGGACAATGGATGTCTATGGATGATGGATGAGTAGATGGTTGTACGTAGATGTTAGGACAGTACATTCTTCTTAACTTGGAGATTTTAGGGGTGAAATCCTTTAAAGGAGAATGTAACACCCTAAAATTTAATACATTATAACCATACATTAAAAGGATAAATAGGAATAACTTAATTAAATATTCATAATTAAGTGAAACTGGCATTTACGTTGCATTTGTCTTGAAATTCTGGTTTGGACAGACCTCGAGTTTGCGTAAAACAGACAACGTATGAAGAATTTATGGGCAATACAAGTTTGTATATATATATATATAAAGAGATTATATGTAAATATAAAGTGAAAATAATTCCATAAAAATCAGGCGAACGTAGTGGGAAAATAAGCCGGAACCAGGCCCATTGGGCGGCGACCCACGCTTAGCCGGGTCGACACATAGGTCATCGACACAAGGGAGCTGGGTCGACCCTAGGGTCGACCCAAGGGGTAGGTGGGTTGACCCACCCCAAATCCGATCGAATACTGAGTGCATACCTGGACTATTTTGTGAACTATATTCATTGCTGACTAGCCATTACTTGTACGGATTGGATTTAAAGCCAAAAATCTAAAGGCTGAGGTTGACTCTGTGCATCTATAAATAGATGGCTTCTCCCATTCCCAATTCTCACAACTTCTTCATTATCTTCTTCTTCCTCTATGAAATTATTCTGAAAAATATAAACGTATAATGGGGGAGTGCTGCTGAGGATTGGATCAAACAGAGACAACATCAGGACTTGCATACATACAAACTTGGGATTGGACTTGGACTTTTTCTACGACATAGTGTTATATATAAGAGATTTATTCTCTTCTTCACCAAGACCCTCTGTGAGTTCCAGTCATTTACAAATTTGATTTCATAGACTTTAAACATGACAGTTAAATAATATTGGGTTAGTATATGTAGTGTTTGTACGATAAAAACTATACATGTTAGAACACATGTTATATATATTAAACACTTATGCCGTAGTAATAGTTAAACATATGCTAGACATGTTAAACACTTATGTTATTGTGATAGTAAAACATATGGCTGTAATGTTGGATAATTAACAAGTTTTATGTATCTATCTTCCTTTTCTCATTTTCTATGTTTATTTCCAGTCTTTCCTATGTGATTTGATTTTATTATTCTTCCTCTATTTTCCCTTTTTATTTTACGCTAAATCTAGGTTATACCTGACTAGAGTGTGTGTATAAATTGGGGTAATATTGAATGATATAAAAAGAGGAATATAGGCACGTAATTGAATTGGGACTAATTAATTATAATTTGGGAAAAAGGGCTAATATACACATGTTTAGACTTGCTGTAAAACTGAAAAAAGGGATAATGTGTATATAATTGCTATAAGTTGGTAGAAATGGACAGTATGCATAAACCGGTATATGTTGTAAATTGGAAACATAGTTGATGAATAGTAAGCATATGAATTGGACATGTTAAGTTTGACTTACATTAAGTAAATAACATGTTAGAATATTGTAAGTACCGGATGTAGATTAATAAACTGAAATGTTGTAGAAATTGTATACATCTGGGCATGTGTTTTGGGTAGGGTTATACGCACATAATGACATGTAATAATTTCAACCACGCTTATTTGTAAACCTAAACCTGCTAGGTTAACTTGAGTATTATTAAGCTAAGAGGTCCCTCGTTTTTGCTGTTGTATCAAGTTTTAGGGACTCTTAAATCTTAGTTTTGGGGGCACAAGCTTAAGGGGTTTGGCTTGTGTTAATCCTCTGTTTGGAAAACATGTAGGTCAGTATCCATGTTGGTAACCAATTGGAGGGGGCCTCGCACTAGGTAGGGGCCAGGGCACGCTTTACTGAACAGGATAGTAAGTGGTTCACGTGAGGGTGGGTACAGGCGCATTTTGGTGGAATCATGAGCGTGCACAGGTCCAACTAGGGAAGATAAGACATTGTAACATTAGCAAATACGTCTGTGTTATATAGTTGTTGCGTTAGGGAGTGATACACCATACTGCTGGGGCTGACACGGGGTATTTACATAGTAGAGAATTGATCGCTTGGGTAGTAATTAGGGTACGCCTAATCCTGCTATTAATCCTGTTGATGTGTAATCATGTTGAACTTGTTATAATAGTATTGGTGCAGACATACATGTTTAGACATATCTGTTTTAAGATTTAAACGTAAAGCATTACTCGATTATAGTTTATTCCTATTATTCTTGTCTATCCTGATGTTAGTTTAAAGTTTTGTAACGACCCAGAAAATCTGAACCAATTTAAAAATTTTAAATTGGCTAAAATAATGGATTTTAATTATTTAAAATAAATATTTTAAATAATGGCGATGAAAACTGAGTTGAAATCGACATTTGAAAACGAATATAATTAATTATAATTATATATAGAATTGAAAATGGCGCAGTAGTTCGATAATTCAATTTCAAACTTCAATTGAATATACCGGGTGCAAAACAATCCGGATTTTAGTGAAACCAAAAATAATGGAATCTAATTGATAATATCTTTCTAACGAATCCGACCAATCGAAATTTGATAGCGGGAATCAAAAGATATGTCCAGTCGAAAATTCTGAATAGTCGCTATGGAATTCAGGCCCTTAAAAATGGACATTTTGCAGATGACCTCGGATTTCGACGAAACCACTTTTGTTGGGTCCGCAGTGTCAAGTTATTGCTAGATTTCAAATTTCATAATTTTTCGAATCAATATGTGAGCGTGGCAAAAGAAAACGCGTTTGACCAGTTTCCGTTGATTTTAATCGACTGGAAATTGGCCATTTTTCAAACGGTCTCAGAATTCGACGAAACTAGTTTTGTTAGGACCGTATCGTCAATACGAAGCTAGAAAATATTTTTCTGGAATTTTTCTAGTTAATATGTGACCCCGGTAATTTGAAATGTGCGTTTAAAATTCAATATAGTGATTTAAATGAAAATTCAAAAGGAAACTGATTGTAACGATCAAATCAGCTTGCGATACATATCCCATTGTGTTCGGAATGGGGGTAAAACGCTATGGACGACAGGCGGTGGGCCTCGTTTCGAGGTCATATGTAAAAGTCAACCTTTTGCGAAATTTAATAATTAAATAATAATAAAAAATATATATATATATACTTTCCCTCCTTATCTCCCGCTTGCCCCCCCCCCCCCCCGTTCATTTGATTACAACCAGAAAAAAAAAAAGAAAAAAAATACCCTAGCGATCAATCGACCCGCCGCCCCCCCTCGTCTCGACGCCGACGAAGAGCCACGCCCCCCCTCGTCTCGACATCTGCGAAGAAGCCGCGCCCCCCCTTGAAGCCCTCGACCCTCTCGCGAAGACGCCGCATCGACGAACCGCGCCACCTTGAAGCCTTGCCACCTCGCCGCCGACGAACTGCAGAAGCCCCCCCTTTTCTTCAAAATACTGTAAGCTGTTTTAAATTTTTTTTTTTTATTTCTATTTAAAACTGTATATTTTTTTTTAGGGTAATACTGTAATGATTTTAAAAGGGATTTAAACTGTTTTTTTTTATTATAAAGATTAAAACTGTTATTTTTAAAAGCAATTTAAAACTGATTTTATAAAAGAATTGAAAACTGATTTCTTAAAATATTTAAAAACTGGATTTTATAAAAGGAAGTAAAAACTGAATTTTAAAAGATTCAAAAAAAAACTGTTTTTTTTAAAAAAAAGAAAAACTGATTTTATATAAGAAATAAAACTGATTTGTTTTTTTTAAAAGAAATAAAACTGATTTTGTTTTTAAAGTATTAAAAACTGATTTTATAAAAGAATAAAAACTGATTTTGTTTTAAAAGTAAAAACTGATTTTAGTTTTAAGTTAAAAGCAAAAGGTTTAAACTTTAAAAAGATCAGATTTGTAGAAAAGTAAAAATCATATTTTTATATATTGAAAGTCGAAGTAAAAATCATATTTTTTATATGATGAAAGTCGAAGTAAAAATCATATTTTTTATATGATGAAAGTCGAAGTAAAAATCATATTTTTATATGTTGAAAGTCAAAGTCAAAATTCGATTTTTATATATTGAATAGCATAGTAAAAATTCTATTTTTACATATGTAGAGAATACGGGCGAAAGCGAAAAAGGGCGAAGATTTCTATAAGGAAGTGTCGTGCAGTTGGATAGCTATTGGTGAGATTTCTGATTTAAAATTTATATATATATGTGTGAAGTAAAAGTGAATTGCTATATATAAAAATATATATATATATATATATATATATATATATATATACGCCCCTCGTCCACAAACCATGGACGATATTTATTGGTTGAAATTGTTGTGAAAATTGATTGATAGCGATTGATTGTTTGGGATTGTTTGTGATTGATATTGGTTGATTGTGGTTGAAAAATACCCATTTGTGGTTGTGAAATATTTGGTTGAAACCACATAGGATTAGTTTGTGGAAATGAAATAAATATATACATGCCGCCTGCGTGCGAACTAGATGCATGAACCCCATTGTCAAAAACCGCGAGGTTTTAAGGTAGAGCGAGGAGCCGTACTAGGGACGGTGCCGGTTTAACTACCCTGCCGTTATGCTGCCGAAATTTTGAATAATATTTGTGTGTTTGAATTATTTTCATATGCTTAAACTATATTTATTCATTGTATAGAAAACATTCATGTGTTGAATTGATATTCATTCGTTGTTTAGAAATTCATGTGTTGAATGGTATTCATATTTTGAAATAAATCGTTCGATAATAAAAATCACATTTTTATCTATATATAAAAACTATTGAAAACATTCATGTGTTGAATTGATATTCATTCGTTGTTTAGAAATTCATGTGTTGAATGGTATTCATATTTTGAAATAAATCGTTCGATAATAAAAATCACATTTTTATCTATATATAGAAACAATAGAAAACATTCATGTGTTGAATTGATATTCATTCGTTGTTTAGAAATTCATGTGTTGAATGGTATTCATATTTTGAAATAAATCGTTCGATAATAAAAATCACATTTTTATCTATATATAGAAACAATAGAAAACATTCATGTGTTGAATTGATATTCATTCGTTGTTTAGAAATTCATGTGTTGAATGGTATTCATATTTTGAAATAAACTGTTTGATAATAAAAATCACATTTTTATCTATATATAAAAACTATAGAAAACATTCATGTGTTGAATTGATATTCATTCGTTGTTTAGAAATTCATGTGTTGAATGGTATTCATATTTTGAAATAAATTGTTTGATAATAAAAATCACCTTTTATCGACTATATGAACTATATAGAAAAAAATAGTGTTTTGAAATGAATCGTTTTACAATAAAAATCACATTTTTATTGTATGCATAAATCGTTGAAATGTGAAGTGTTAAAAATAGCCACCTGTTCAAAATAAACATATATGAGTTGAAATATTCATTAATTAGCTAATGAAATGATTTGCACCTATGTATGTAACATTAGAATAAATGGGGTTTTTAAACCAAATAGAAATCAAATATGAAGTTGAATAGAAAAGGATAAATGATAAGAACTGTATATATATGTATATGCATATTCATTGAACAGGTTATAGCAAAGGGGCTAGAGAAGAGGAATAAAATTTTGTGCCCGACAAATAGGTACACATTTACTGATTTGTTTGGGTGATGATTTTGAGCCTGTTGGCTAGCCGCTTGGCTTTTTCTTTTTCTTTTTGAGATTAGAAGGACCGGGACGCTATTTGCGATTTCCCGACGCTCCCGGTGCAGGGGAGGTTATGGCGAAATTTTTCCAAAATTTAAGGCGTTAGAAAAATATTTGAAGTTAAAACGATATTGAAATTGTTGAATGAACTATATTTATATAACTATATAAATATAAATAAAATTAAAACGAAACGAAGCCGTGCAGTTCGTATTTCGAAACCGTGATTTCAAACGACTAGTACGGGAAATCCGACCATTGGATTTTCCCGAAACCTCAACCGTCGGGTTCGCCTTGGAATAATCTTTCCAACGGCACCAACCTTGTAAAAATCCAACGGTTAGATTTTCAGATATGTTTAATTCAATTCTGAAGAAAAACAGCGCCAGAAGCGATTATATTTATATATATATAAATATAATTATATATTTAATCGAATAACGACGCTACAGTTCGTATTTTGAAATCGAAACTTCAAACGATTGTACCGGGAGATCCGACCGTCGGATTTTCCCGAAACTGGAACCGTTGGGTTCATTTTGAAAAGACCTTTCTAAAGATGTAAATTTTGGGAAGATCCAACGGTTAGATTTTCAGATATGTTTAATTCAAATCTGAAGAAAAACAGCGCCAGAAGCGATTATATTTATATATATATAAATATAATTATATATTTAATCGAATAACGACGCTGCAGTTCGTATTTTGAAATCGAAACTTCAAACGATTGTACCGGGAGATCCGACCGTCGGATTTTCCCGAAACTGGAACCGTTGGGTTCGTTTTGAAAAGACCTTTCTAAAGATGTAAATTTTGGGAAGATCCAACGGTTAGATTTTCATATATGTGTAAATCCAATCTGAAGAAAAACAGCGCCACGGCCGCTTTATGGCCCGAAGCGTCGTTTTGAATAAATTAGCTATTTTAAATTAAATAAAAATAGCGATAAATAGTTATAAAATATCCTAAGCAATATGGAATGGAAATAAACTGAATTTGCTCGATTTAAGTTGTATTTGATGGTTGAATGTGTTTGGTGTGAAAATTACATTAAAGAACAATTTTGATGTTGTCGAATAATTTAACCATTGAAATAGATTGATTTGAAATTCTAAATATACGTGAATTATTTGAAAAGGCCGAGTTAATTCTCATTTCAAATAATTGACCGACGATTGAAATTCGAAGATGAAGACGACGGTCGAAGACCGGAGATCTTCACCTCGTTTGGATGGTAACCGAGGTCCTGATTGGGAGGCATCCCGAAATATGGATAATGAGTGGTGATCGTCCAGACGTACGTGTTGGTCGATGGGTTTGCGAGGTATTTAGTGCCTCCGGTTTCGTTCAGACCCAGAACGGACTTGTAAATGGACTGTGTGTCTGACATAGGATTTATTCTGTGTGGCATGCTAAGATGCAGTGATCAGGGCTTCTGTTGAAAAGCAAAGTCTTGTGGTGATGATCAAAGCACCGCCTGTGTGGCGTAGCTTTGTGTATAACGTGAATTCGCGAGCCTCACACCCCGGTATGAACCTAAAACGGGAGAACGGACCTCAGGGAGGGCCTACGTTTCCTCCTAGCTAAAAGTGGCGTCAGTGGTTTTACACGCCCTGATGAGTTTGACTTATGTGGTTGTTGCTGTTGCGAGGCGCCTCGGTTTGATCGGACGATCCAGGTCCGATGGAGTCATTCGTTGGCTCGTTTACGCCCCAAAGGGCGGGGAAACGTATGGTTCAGGCATTTTAATCCACATCGGTGGACCGGCCCTGACGATCCTAAGGCTTGACAGAGTACTTGCCTGAGGCTCGGGCTAGGCAGTCTCGAATTCGGTAAGGACTATCTTTTGCCTTGGTTCCTGACGGAAAACCAATTTCCAAATACGTGACTGTGCGGTTTTGATTGTATACCTATATATGGCGACATAGTGGTATGGGGCATTAATGCCGTCTATGATTGATAGTTATGATTTGAAATTGTTTTCAAAACATATAAACACTAGCAATAATATCAAATGCCTTTGTTTTATTCGTATCAAGCATATCTTGGCCGTTATAAGGTAAAAACTCTATCCTCCGGTTTGCGTTGCATTGTGTGATGGGAACTGAGTCTTATAACGACTTCATTTTTATAAAAAGCATAGCGATGTTTAAAAGAAAGATTTGGTTTAAAGCACTGGCAATCCAATGGAGTAAACCCGTTCCACGAAAGTGGCGTGGTCCTGTGATTAGCCAATTATATATGTGTTGAGTGGATTTCTCATACCAGTCCCATGACTGACTCGTAGTTTGTTTCACTCTCAAACTCGGGTGCCCCTTTTTCTACACGGGCAGCCTTGTATTCAGGTTTAGCTGGTTCTTCTTTCTGGATAGCTGGAGCTGAAGATGGATTCTATCATTTATTTCTTTTATGCTGTTCAGCTCCTATTGTACATATTTTGTTTATTTCCGCTGTAGACATTTATGTATAGCTGAACTGTATCTGTACTAAGTAAGATCCTGTATACTGTGTAACTCTGATGATTACTTTATCCAGTATATTTTGTTGTTCATTATCTGGTGTATTTATTTAATTCTGTTCTGCTATTATCTGTTTCTGTGTTATATTCCAAAAGATAACCTTGTTTCCGTGAGAACGGGAAATCGGGTCGTCTCATCGTGGTATCAGAGCTTTGGTTAAGCTTAGTTCTGGAATATAACATTTGAACGAACTCGTCAGAAATAGAACCAGTAGTGTTCTAGGACGGGTAACTCAATACAGATAGGATCAGCAATATCCTTGTATGAGTAAAGCAGAATGAAATTTCACCTCGATAGACACATTTACATTGAAGTATGTGTTTCTATATTTTAAATTTTCTTTTCTGTGACCTGACACTTGATCTGCTAATTGCAGAAGTACTAGAAAAATGAGTGCCAGAAACAGAAGGAATACAGAACCCGATCTAGAGGCTCTATTAAAGAAATATCGAAATCTGAACGGAGCGCAATTCTCGGGCAATGAATCTATTATTCAAACTCAAGCTTGGTTGAGTTCTGTCGAAAGAATCTTTGAGCATATCCAGCTGAGAGATGACCAGAAACGGTTAGTAGCATCTTGGGCGCTCAAAGAAGAAGCTTTAATCTGGTGGGAAACAATCATCAAAGATAATCCAGAAGGTGATATCACCTGGGACAGATTCAAAGTGATTTTCCTGGAGAGATTTACTCCTCCCGAAGCAACCGAGAGATTATGTGATGAATTTTCTTATCTAATACAAGGTGATATGACCATCCCAGAATATCACAAGAAATTCAATGAACTTTCTCACTTTGCCCCTCATCTAATTGAAAATCCGAAGAGGAAAAATCTGAGATTTATTCATGGGCTTCAAAGGAAATACCAGAATAAAGTATTGGGGCATGTGAAGCTTCCTTTTTCTGAAATGATATACATGGCTTATCAGTATGAAGACCTCCATAAGAAAGGAATGTTACGCGGCGAAGAAGAAGTCTGTTCTAGTGACAAAACAGAGTCAGAAACTGATATTCCTGAAAACAGTACGAGGTCAGAGGTCAATAAGAAGCCCAAAGTAAGTCGGAAAAGGGCCAGACCTGAGAAAGAATCAGCAATGACCGCTATGTGCTTAAACTGCAATCAGAAAGGCCATTTATCCAGAAAATGTAAATCTTTAAAGAAGCAGAAGAAGAATGAATCTGAATCCACTAAGAAAAGGAACCCACATGGTGAAAGGACATGCCATGAGTGTCATCAAGCAGGTCATATTGCACGGGAGTGCCAACTCTCAAAGAAATCTGAAACCGTATATATAAATGAAATAGCAGAAACTTCTGAGCCCTCAGCTAATCAAGAAAGGCCCGATGTTTTAGAAGGCACGCTTACTGTCAAAAACATTCCAGTCAAAGTACTGTTTGACACAGGCGCGTTAAGAAGCTTCATTGCCAAAGATGCAGCTAAGAAACTGGATTTGAATTTGAAAAAGCTCAAGGAACCAATGACTGTCCAGAATCCGGTTGGGGGTTCCATTGATCTCAGTTGGGTTTGTGGAGTGCCGGTTTCTTTCTCTCGTTATCGGTTTCCTACCATCGCCGTCGTCATGAATTTTAAAGAGTTTGATCTTATCTTGGGGTTAGACTGGTTGACCAAATATGAAGCTGAAGTCAAATGCGCCGAGAGAGTCGTAAAGGCGAAGATTAAATCAGGTGATTATATAACCATTCCCTGTGAAGGTCAGAATGCAAATAGAAAAGACTTCTGGGCAGCTTTGAATGTTTCTCCAGCCCAAATTGAAAATGTCCCTGAAGCCATAGAGAATATTCCTGACCTCATCAAAGACAATCCTGTCGTCAAGAACTATGCGGATGTGTTCGAGGAAGTTGTTCGCTTACCTCCGCAGAGAGAAATAGATTTCAAGATTGCTTTAATTCCCAATGCAAGGCCGGTAGTTCACGCTATTCGAAGAATGTCCTTGAAAGAGAAGGAGGAATTAGACAATCAAACAAGACAGCTAGTATGGAAGGGTCTGATTAGGCCTAGTTTCTCTGATTGGGGTGCAGCAGTGGTATTTGTCCCAAAATCTGACGGTACTCTACGGCTATGTGTAGATTATCGTGATTTAAACAAGCAGACTATAAAGAACAAATATCCATTGCCACGAATTGATGATTTGTTGGATCGATTAAATGGAGCACAAGTATTCTCACGAATGGACCTAGCTACAGGTTTCCATCAACTTCGAATTACCGAAGAGTGTGTTCCAATGACAGCGTTCAGAGGCCCCGACTTATTCTACGAGTGGTTAGCAATGCCGTTCGGCTTATGTAACGCTCCAGCTTATTTCGTCGATCTGATGAACAGAGTATTCAGAGGAGTATTGAATAAATTTGTTCTGGTTTTTATTGATGATATTCTAATCTTCTCTAAATCAAAGGCCGAACATGAAAAGCATCTGGAACAAGTGTTAGAAATTCTCAGACGGAATGTATTAAAAGCCAAGTTTTCCAAATGTATATTCTGGCAAGATGAAGTGAAATTTCTGGGCCACGTCGTATCGAAAGATGGAATCGCTGTAGATCCAAGCAAAATCACAGCTATTCAGAATTGGAAACAGCCCAGTACTCCCACTGAAGTCCGTAGTTTTCTCGGATTGGCTAGCTATTACCGGAAGTTCGTTAAAGACTTTTCGAAGATATCGGGTCACTTAACGAAGCTTAAAAAGAAGCATTCTAAGTTCAAATGGACTCAAGAGAGTGAGGAAGCTTTCGAGGAGCTAAAGTCAAGATTAACGACTGCTCCAGTGTTAACCATCATTGATGGCAACCAAGATTTAAAAGTCTGGACTGATGCGTCTAGAGAGGGCCTTGGTGCAGTGTTGATGCAAAGGGGCCAAGTGATTGCTTATGCTAGCCGTCAACTGAAGCCGCACGAGAAAAACTATGTAACTCATGATCTTGAGTTATTGGCTATCATATTCTCTTTGAAAATCTGGAGACACTATCTTCTGGGCGAGAGATTTGAACTGTTTACAGACCATCAGTCATTAAAGTATCTGTTCACTCAGAAAGACCTGAATTTGAGGCAGCAACGTTGGCTGGAGTTTCTTGCAGCATATGACTTTGAAATTATATATACTCCCGGGAAAGCCAACGTCGTGGCCGATGCTCTGAGCCGAAAGAATGTAATGATCGCCAGCTTTATTATCACGACCTCCTTGATTGACAAAATATCTATTCTTCAGAAGGAGGATAACTTTATTAAAGATATGATCAAAAGGATTCAGAAAGGCGAACCCTCGTGTTTTCAAATAGATAACGACGAGACCTTGAGACTAAAAGGCAGGATTTGTGTTCCTGACATCCCAGAGTTAAAAAGGGAAGTGTTAGACGAGTGTCACAAGTCCAAGCTGAGTATCCATCCTGGCGTGGCCAAAATGTATAACGATCTCAAAAGAACATTCTGGTGGAAGGCTATGAAAAGAGACGTTTCAATATACGTTAGTCGATGCCCTACTTGCCAGCTAGTCAAAAGTGACCAACAGAAATTGGCTGGACTATTGCAACCACTGGAAGTTCCTGGCTGGAAGTGGGAACATATTTCTATGGATTTCATTGATGGTTTGCCCAGAACCAGAAAAGGAAATGACAGTATTTGGGTGATCGTAGATCGTTTCACGAAGACCGCCCATTTTATACCTGTCAAATCAAATAGAACCGCTCAGAGTTTGGCGCAGATATACTTCAGGGAAATAGTTAGACTGCATGGAGTGCCGCTCAGTATAGTAAGTGATAGAGATACAATATTCACTAGCAAATTCTGGGAAGCATTTCAAGTCGAGCTAGGAACGAAGTTAAACTTGAGCACCGCTTATCATCCTCAGACAGACGGTCAGACTGAGAGGGTGAATCGCATTTTAGAAGATCTATTGCGGGCTTGTGTTATAGATTTCGGTGGATCATGGGAAGACCATCTGCATTTGGCTGAATTCTCTTATAACAACAGCTACCAGGCGAGTCTGACAATGTCGCCATTCGAAGCATTGTATGGTAGACCGTGCCGATCTCCTGCTTGTTGGGTCGAGCCTGGAAATAGACTTGTGTTGGGTCCTGATATGATTCGAGAAGCGGCCGACAAAGTCGATTTTATTAAGAAGAGATTACTCGCCGCTCAAAGTCGACAAAAGAGCTATGCCGATAGAAGAAGAAGAGATATATCCTTTGAAGTTGGCGACTATGTATATTTGAAAGTATCGCCGATGAGAGGAGTAATCCGGTTCGGTAAAACTGGAAAATTGGCACCCAAATTCATTGGTCCGTTTCCTATTCTGGAACGGATTGGAACTCTCGCATATAAAGTTAAATTGCCTGACTGGTTGCCGGGAGTTCATGATGTATTTCATATATCTCAACTTCGAAAGCACGTTCATGATCCAGACTTGATCGTGGAAGAAGCAGCTCAGCAGGATATTGAAATTACTCCAGAATTAGCCGTGAGGCGTGAGCCGCTAAAGATTATCGGCAAGGAAACCAAAGAGCTGAGAAACAAGAAGGTTCACTTGGTCAAAGTGCAATGGAGTGGAGATCCGCGCGATTGTACTTGGGAAACTGAGGAGAGCATTCAGAAAGCTTATCCTAGATGCCGAGTAGATATCTCTGATTGACTCTGGTGCAAGGTACATTTACCCTACCTTGCATTACCATTTAATTCTCTATTCTGTTGCTATTTTCTTCCCATGGATGTGCACTATTTATTCTATACTCTGAATATTAAAAACAAATTGGTTGTTGTATTGTGGGATTGTAGATTTATCAAACCACTTTCGACTTTGTTCCTTTTCGGGGACGAAAAGTTTTAAGTGGGGGAGATTGTAACGACCCAGAAAATCTGAACCAATTTAAAAAATTTAAATTGGCTAAAATAATGGATTTTAATTATTTAAAATAAATATTTTAAATAATGGCGATGAAAACTGAGTTGAAATCGACATTTGAAAACGAATATAATTAATTATAATTATATATAGAATTGAAAATGGCGCGGTAGTTCGATAATTCAATTTCAAACTTCAATTGAATATACCGGGTGCAAAACAATCCGGATTTTAGTGAAACCAAAAATAATGGAATCTAATTGATAATATCTTTCTAACGAATCCGACCAATCGAAATTTGATAGCGGGAATCAAAAGATATGTCCAGTCGAAAATTCTGAATAGTCGCTATGGAATTCAGGCCCTTAAAAATGGACATTTTGCAGATGACCTCGGATTTCGACGAAACCACTTTTGTTGGGTCCGCAGTGTCAAGTTATTGCTAGATTTCAAATTTCATAATTTTTCGAATCAATATGTGAGCGTGGCAAAAGAAAACGCGTTTGACCAGTTTCCGTTGATTTTAATCGACTGGAAATTGGCCATTTTTCAAACGGTCTCAGAATTCGACGAAACTAGTTTTGTTAGGACCGTATCGTCAATACGAAGCTAGAAAATATTTTTCTGGAATTTTTCTAGTTAATATGTGACCCCGGTAATTTGAAATGTGCGTTTAAAATTCAATATAGTGATTTAAATGAAAATTCAAAAGGAAACTGATTGTAACGATCAAATCAGCTTGCGATACATATCCCATTGTGTTCGGAATGGGGGTAAAACGCTATGGACGACAGGCGGTGGGCCTCGTTTCGAGGTCATATGTAAAAGTCAACCTTTTGCGAAATTTAATAATTAAATAATAATAAAAAAAAATATATATATATACTTTCCCTCCTTATCTCCCGCTTGCCCCCCCCCCCCCCCGTTCATTTGATTACAACCAGAAAAAAAAAAAAAAAGAAAAAAAAAAACCTAGCGATCAATCGACCCGCCGCCCCCCCTCGTCTCGATGCCGACGAAGAGCCGCGCCCCCCCTCGTCTCGACATCTGCGAAGAAGCCGCGCCCCCCCTTGAAGCCCTCGACCCTCTCGCGAAGACGCCGCATCGACGAACCGCGCCACCTCGAAGCCTTGCCACCTCGCCGCCGACGAACTGCAGAAGCCCCCCCTTTTCTTCAAAATACTGTAAGCTGTTTTAATTTTTTTTTATTTATTTATTTTTATTTCTATTTAAAACTGTATATTTTTTTTTAGGGTAATACTGTAATGATTTTAAAAGGGATTTAAACTGTTTTTTTTTATTATAAAGATTAAAACTGTTATTTTTAAAAGCAATTTAAAACTGATTTTATAAAAGAATTGAAAACTGATTTCTTAAAATATTTAAAAACTGGATTTTATAAAAGGAAGTAAAAACTGAATTTTAAAAGATTAAAAAAAAAACTGTTTTTTTTTAAAAAAGAAAAACTGATTTTATATAAGAAATAAAACTGATTTGTTTTTTTTAAAAGAAATAAAACTGATTTTGTTTTTAAAGTATTAAAAACTGATTTTATAAAAGAATAAAAACTGATTTTGTTTTAAAAGTAAAAACTGATTTTAGTTTTAAGTTAAAAGCAAAAGGTTTAAACTTTAAAAAGATCAGATTTGTAGAAAAGTAAAAATCATATTTTTATATATTGAAAGTCGAAGTAAAAATCATATTTTTTATATGATGAAAGTCGAAGTAAAAATCATATTTTTTATATGATGAAAGTCGAAGTAAAAATCATATTTTTATATGTTGAAAGTCAAAGTCAAAATTCGATTTTTATATATTGAATAGCATAGTAAAAATTCTATTTTTACATATGTAGAGAATACGGGCGAAAGCGACAAAGGGCGAAGATTTCTATAAGGAAGTGTCGTGCAGTTGGATAGCTATTGGTGAGATTTCTGATTTAAAATTTATATATATATATGTGTGAAGTAAAAGTGAATTGCTATATATAAATATATATATATATATACGCCCCTCGTCCACAAACCATGGACGATATTTATTGGTTGAAATTGTTGTGAAAATTGATTGATAGCGATTGATTGTTTGGGATTGTTTGTGATTGATATTGGTTGATTGTGGTTGAAAAATACCCATTTGTGGTTGTGAAATATTTGGTTGAAACCACATAGGATTAGTTTGTGGAAATGAAATAAATATATACATGCCGCCTGCGTGCGAACTAGATGCATGAACCCCATTGTCAAAAACCGCGAGGTTTTAAGGTAGAGCGAGGAGCCGTACTAGGGACGGTGCCGGTTTAACTACCCTGCCGTTATGCTGCCGAAATTTTGAATAATATTTGTGTGTTTGAATTATTTTCATATGCTTAAACTATATTTATTCATTGTATAGAAAACATTCATGTGTTGAATTGATATTCATTCGTTGTTTAGAAATTCATGTGTTGAATGGTATTCATATTTTGAAATAAATCGTTCGATAATAAAAATCACATTTTTATCTATATATAAAAACTATTGAAAACATTCATGTGTTGAATTGATATTCATTCGTTGTTTAGAAATTCATGTGTTGAATGGTATTCATATTTTGAAATAAATCGTTCGATAATAAAAATCACATTTTTATCTATATATAGAAACAATAGAAAACATTCATGTGTTGAATTGATATTCATTCGTTGTTTAGAAATTCATGTGTTGAATGGTATTCATATTTTGAAATAAATCGTTCGATAATAAAAATCACATTTTTATCTATATATAGAAACAATAGAAAACATTCATGTGTTGAATTGATATTCATTCGTTGTTTAGAAATTCATGTGTTGAATGGTATTCATATTTTGAAATAAACTGTTTGATAATAAAAATCACATTTTTATCTATATATAAAAACTATAGAAAACATTCATGTGTTGAATTGATATTCATTCGTTGTTTAGAAATTCATGTGTTGAATGGTATTCATATTTTGAAATAAATTGTTTGATAATAAAAATCACCTTTTATCGACTATATGAACTATATAGAAAAAAATAGTGTTTTGAAATGAATCGTTTTACAATAAAAATCACATTTTTATTGTATGCATAAATCGTTGAAATGTGAAGTGTTAAAAATAGCCACCTGTTCAAAATAAACATATATGAGTTGAAATATTCATTAATTAGCTAATGAAATGATTTGCACCTATGTATGTAACATTAGAATAAATGGGGTTTTTAAACCAAATAGAAATCAAATATGAAGTTGAATAGAAAAGGATAAATGATAAGAACTGTATATATATGTATATGCATATTCATTGAACAGGTTATAGCAAAGGGGCTAGAGAAGAGGAATAAAATTTTGTGCCCGACAAATAGGTACACATTTACTGATTTGTTTGGGTGATGATTTTGAGCCTGTTGGCTAGCCGCTTGGCTTTTTCTTTTTCTTTTTGAGATTAGAAGGACCGGGACGCTATTTGCGATTTCCCGACGCTCCCGGTGCAGGGGAGGTTATGGCGAAATTTTTCCAAAATTTAAGGCGTTAGAAAAATATTTGAAGTTAAAACGATTTTGAAATTGTTGAATGAACTATATTTATATAACTATATAAATATAAATAAAATTAAAACGAAACGAAGCCGTGCAGTTCGTATTTCGAAACCGTGATTTCAAACGACTAGTACGGGAAATCCGACCATTGGATTTTCCCGAAACCTCAACCGTCGGGTTCGCCTTGGAATAATCTTTCCAACGGCACCAACCTTGTAAAAATCCAACGGTTAGATTTTCAGATATGTTTAATTCAATTCTGAAGAAAAACAGCGCCAGAAGCGATTATATTTATATATATATAAATATAATTATATATTTAATCGAATAACGACGCTGCAGTTCGTATTTTGAAATCGAAACTTCAAACGATTGTACCGGGAGATCCGACCGTCGGATTTTCCCGAAACTGGAACCGTTGGGTTCGTTTTGAAAAGACCTTTCTAAAGATGTAAATTTTGGGAAGATCCAACGGTTAGATTTTCAGATATGTTTAATTCAAATCTGAAGAAAAACAGCGCCAGAAGCGATTATATTTATATATATAAAAATATAATTATATATTTAATCGAATAACGACGCTGCAGTTCGTATTTTGAAATCGAAACTTCAAACGATTGTACCGGGAGATCCGACCGTCGGATTTTCCCGAAACTGGAACCGTTGGGTTCGTTTTGAAAAGACCTTTCTAAAGATGTAAATTTTGGGAAGATCCAACGGTTAGATTTTCAGATATGTGTAAATCCAATCTGAAGAAAAACAGCGCCACGGCCGCTTTATGGCCCGAAGCGTCGTTTTGAATAAATTAGCTATTTTAAATTAAATAAAAATAGCGATAAATAGTTATAAAATATCCTAAGCAATATGGAATGGAAATAAACTGAATTTGCTCGATTTAAGTTGTATTTGATGGTTGAATGTGTTTGGTGTGAAAATTACATTAAAGAACAATTTTGATGTTGTCGAATAATTTAACCATTGAAATAGATTGATTTGAAATTCTAAATATACGTGAATTATTTGAAAAGGCCGAGTTAATTCTCATTTCAAATAATTGACCGACGATTGAAATTCGAAGATGAAGACGACGGTCGAAGACCGGAGATCTTCACCTCGTTTGGATGGTAACCGAGGTCCTGATTGGGAGGCATCCCGAAATATGGATAATGAGTGGTGATCGTCCAGACGTACGTGTTGGTCGATGGGTTTGCGAGGTATTTAGTGCCTCCGGTTTCGTTCAGACCCAGAACGGACTTGTAAATGGACTGTGTGTCTGACATAGGATTTATTCTGTGTGGCATGCTAAGATGCAGTGATCAGGGCTTCTGTTGAAAAGCAAAGTCTTGTGGTGATGATCAAAGCACCGCCTGTGTGGCGTAGCTTTGTGTATAACGTGAATTCGCGAGCCTCACACCCCGGTATGAACCTAAAACGGAGAACGGACCTCAGGGAGGGCCTACGTTTCCTCCTAGCTAAAAGTGGCGTCAGTGGTTTTACACGCCCTGATGAGTTTGACTTATGTGGTTGTTGCTGTTGCGAGGCGCCTCGGTTTGATCGGACGATCCGGGTCCGATGGAGTCATTCGTTGGCTCGTTTACGCCCCAAAGGGCGGGGAAACGTATGGTTCAGGCATTTTAATCCACATCGGTGGACCGGCCCTGACGATCCTAAGGCTTGACAGAGTACTTGCCTGAGGCTCGGGCTAGGCAATCTCGAATTCGGTAAGGACTATCTTTTGCCTTGGTTCCTGACGGAAAACCAATTTCCAAATACGTGACTGTGCGGTTTTGATTGTATACCTATATATGGCGACATAGTGGTAAGGGGCATTAATGCCGTCTATGATTGATAGTTATGATTTGAAATTGCTTTCAAAACATATAAACACTAGCAATAATATCAAATGCCTTTGTTTTATTCGTATCAAGCATATCTTGGCCGTTATAAGGTAAAAACTCTATCCTCCGGTTTGCGTTGCATTGTGTGATGGGAAATGAGTCTTATAACGACTTCATTTTTATAAAAAGCATAGCGATGTTTAAAAGAAAGATTTGGTTTAAAGCACTGGCAATCCAATGGAGTAAACCCGTTCCACGAAAGTGGCGTGGTCCTGTGATTAGCCAATTATATATGTGTTGAGTGGATTTCTCATACCAGTCCCATGACTGACTCGTAGTTTGTTTCACTCTCAAACTCGGGTGCCCCTTTTTCTACACGGGCAGCCTTGTATTCAGGTTTAGCTGGTTCTTCTTTCTGGATAGCTGGAGCTGAAGATGGATTCTATCATTTATTTCTTTTATGCTGTTCAGCTCCTATTGTACATATTTTGTTTATTTCCGCTGTAGACATTTATGTATAGCTGAACTGTATCTGTACTAAGTAAGATCCTGTATACTGTGTAACTATGATGATTACTTTATCCAGTATATTTTGTTGTTCATTATCTGGTGTATTTATTTAATTCTGTTCTGCTATTATCTGTTTCTGTGTTATATTCCAAAAGATAACCTTGTTTCCGTGAGAACGGGAAATCGGGTCGTCTCAAGTTTACCTTTCCATACATAACACTGTACCTTTCTCATCCAGTCTTATTTACGTGTCTTGGCATTTATATTATATTCACATTTGTAAATCACTGGAACTCACCAGACTTTATGTCTGATCCTTTTTCTTTTGCTTCTTTCTTTCTTTTTCCACCCTAGGTCCTCAGAGTGGAAGCACTCAACAGTGAGTATGACTTTCTGTAGCAGCTTGGACTTGTATTTCTTGAGATGTATCTTTCTGACATTATTCCATTATGGCTTGTGGCGAGGATATAGTTTTTCTTTTATGACATTATGTTATTTTGTTTTGAAAGACAAATTTGAAGTACTTTGTAAGTGTTTTATGCAACTGGTTTTGAGAACTATGTTTTATTTTAATAATAAATTTGAAATTTTCCACTGATTATTTTATATTTGCTCTGTAAAATTATGTACTGTTTACCTATTGCGCTTCATGGAACTTAATGCTTTCTCTTATGAGTGACATTAACGGATGTGGAGTGCCACGACATTATTTTTAGCATATACAACTTTGCATACTCTAACTGAACCTGAG
The DNA here is from genome assembly GCA_030737875.1 of Allium sativum. Taxonomy (NCBI): domain Eukaryota; kingdom Viridiplantae; phylum Streptophyta; class Magnoliopsida; order Asparagales; family Amaryllidaceae; genus Allium; species Allium sativum. The sequence goes on from CM060922.1 coordinate 800,031,673, forward strand.
ATTGAATCACATTCTTGATGTTTTATGTACTTGAACTTGTTCTTGTTTTTCATGAGCAGGAAGACACTATTTTGAGTTGGTCCACGTGGCTGCTCCTCAGTTGTTTACACTGCCATGAGAATGATTCTAAGATGATGTGGCAGTGTACACATGTACACGTACATGTGTATACGTGCATGCTACTAAGATTCGTCATGTGAATACTGGTAAAGAAGTAGATACTGCACAATCAAAATATGATGACAAATAACCCGAATATCTGAGACAAATAAACACATAAACAAATTTATATTTTTGTAAATTTAAATTTGTTTAGGTTCATGTTACTACTCTAGATTTTTATCGTACATGTAAACAAGAGACACAGTGTAAGTAGAAGCTAGACTAGATGTGTGGAGCAAATACAAAGACAAACAATGTATTAAGTGTTTGAGTGTATGTCGCCAGGTGTGAACGTGAGTTGTATTATAGAGAGATGCAAAATATTGTACTATTTAAATGTTGAAATATTATATTGAATAAAATATTGTTTGAATCATTTAAATTCTTTGCAATCGTATTATTATTCAATATCAATATGTATTATTATATGAGATGCAAAATAGTATAGTACACAAGATGTGGACCCAAACAAATTCAGAAAGTTAATAACTATTGCAACATTTTTGGAATGTTGCTACAGACACCTGTGTATGTTGCTATTGACCCAAATAAGGGTCTATTGTGTCAATATTTCTTGTGTTGCCTTTGATAGTCAAAATATTTCCTTTGAGATCTAAGGCAACGACATAAATTGCAACACAGAAAAGTGTTGCTAAAGACCCATGATTCTTTTTTTGTGCTTGACCCAATATTTTTTGTGTTGTAGAAGACCATTTATGGCATAGTGAGCATAGCCATACAGATGACAACAAAAACATTGACAACGCACAGAAAACGTGATCAACGAAGAAATTAGGTTCACAAAAATTGACCATGCCCTCGGGAACAAGGAAAACATGATCCAATAAAGCTAAAAATCAAATAGAACCAATTCTTATCAGCAATTGCAAATCACGAACCTAAAAAATTTCTAGACTTTGGAAAAACCACAGAGGCGCATGAATAAGAAGGTGATGTTATAAGTTCATTCCATCTCTTTTGAGACATCTAGTATAGTGAAAGTCAAGCGATGATCAAGAGCGATTGCAGTGGGAGAAGTTGATATGAGAGTTAGAGGTTACAAAAACTAAAGCAAAGCAAATAATCTTGATAACAATTTAGAATCCAAAAAAAGAAAAAAGCGAGACCTAAAATAAAAGAAGTAAGTGAAAAGTAAATGAAGGCGAAATGAGAAGATGAGGATAAGATTAGAGCAAAGTTGGTGGAAATGCCATTGAGAAGGAGACGGAAGTGACGGCCTTCCATAGCTTCCATTGGGATGGAGATGCAAGTGAGTTGACATCTAAAAAATTATAGATTTTGTATGTTGATGTTAAATTAATTTTCTCCTTTACCTTTGATGCCTCTATTGATGATGATGACGATGGCGAGAACATGAGCAATGATATAGGGTAATCACATTACTGCTTATCGTGAATAGTCGCACCTATTGACCAATGCTGAGAATCACGAGGAATATTTTGGGATTTAGGATCGATGAAGTTAGAGAAAGAAGACATGGTGAGCATTTTGTCTTTCAGGAGATCGATTTTTGATTTTGGGATTAATAGGGAAATTAATGGGTAGACGCGGTGAAATGAAAATTAGAGGAGGCTCTATATTTCACGATGGCACCTCCCTTTTTTTGCCGCTTTTAAATGATAAGTCGGCAGGTTGACTAAGGTATAAAACGTTGATTTGGTTCACATTTGCTAATTAATTTTCAATATGTTATAATTACCAATAATTAATATAGGGTCTAAATTTGTAATTTAATCTAATGGAATATCAAATTCAAATATTAAGTGTGTATCATTATTACTTGTTACTCCTTTATTATAATAGAATATCAATTTTTAAACGTTAACTATTAAGTATATTGTTAATTATAATTATCTTATAACTAACATTAATCATTAAATATTAATTATTGGAAGCCAATTATAAATTGTTAATCATTAAGTATAAATAATACGTTATTATTATTGTTTTTGAAATTTTCTAAAATATTAATTTTTTTAAATTTTAACTTCAAATTTTGTTTTATTTACAATTAAAGTATTTAGAGTTGGAGCTAGAATAGTAGGCTGAACTAAAAAACTTAAATTGTTTTGTGTAATCCAAAGCTGTAAGGCTCCAACACACATTACAATGAATTTTTTTTAAAAATAAAACTTCTTCTAGAAAATTACTTCTAAATTTTATGAATATTTCAAAATCGACATTATTTCTTATAGTGCTATATTATATTTTAATTCTTATCAGTTTATGAAAAAAAATTAAAATTTTGTGAGCATTTGTAGTTTAATTTTAGTTTTAAGTTTAAAATTATTTAATTATTGAATGTATAATATAATTATCAATTATAGTTATTAAATACTAAGTAATAAAAGCAACTGATAATATTAATTATGAAATATAACATTTAATTATTAGTAGCATAACTTCTTAATTATAATTGAATTTAATTTTTAAATACAATATATTATGAATATTTTATTAATTATTTACTGTTTGTTATTAATTAGAATTATTAATTATTAAATGCAACTAATAAATGTTAAATACAATTAACACACTATTAATAACTAACCACGATAAATTATTAAAGCAGTAATTTATATTGATTAATTATTATTACTTAATACTTTGTAATAACCCGGATTTTCAGAACAAATTAAAAGTTTTTATTTTGGCTATTTTAATGGATTTTGAATATTTATAATGGTATATTTTAAATAATAACAACTAAAAAATTATTTTTATCGAAGTTAGAACTTATAAATTTATTTTAATCAAAATTTCAAATTTCAAATGAATGTACATAATTCAAAATAAATCGGATTTCAGTAAACCCAGAAATATTTAAATCTGTTTAATTATATCTTTCTAACGAATGTGAAAAATCCAGATTTCATAATATAAATTAAAAGATGTGTCCAGCTTAAATTTTAAAATGGTCGCTATGGAATTTATATACATATTTATATATATTTTAAATATGTATATAGCCCTTAAAAATAGATATTTTGCAAATGACCTCCGTTTTCGATGACATCACTTTTGTTGATTGGGAATGTCAAATTATTACTAGGTTCCAATTTTCATAATTTTTGGAATTAATATGTGAGCGTGGTGAATTTAAATGCTTTTGGTACTTCCAGTTTGAATTTATCGACTGGAAAATGATCATTTTTCAAACGGTCTCCAAATTCGATGAAATTAGTTTTGTTAAGACCGTAATGTCAAAACATAGCTAGAATTATTTTTCTGTAATTTTTGGAGTCAATACGTGGCCCTGGTAAATTAAAATGTACGTTGAAATCAATTTTGTATGTTATATTGATTTATATTTTAATTTTAATGAAAACTGATCGAAATGATCAAATTGGCTAACGAAACATAATTTATTGTGTCCGAAATCGGGGTATTTTGTTAGTGGCGACAGTCGTTGGAGTTCATTTGGAATTTGGATCGATTAACAAGTAATTTTTGAATTGAATAACAAAATATATAAATATATAAGGTCCTATTCTCTAACAACCCTAGTCAAAACAATTCCTTGGTCAATGCAAGAATTAAAACCCGCTTCCAACCAAATATCGATGATCAGTAGATTCAAATTTTAACCCTTTAAAATTCTCCAATTCGCACACTAATCAGAAATTGCTCAACATGGAAACGGAAGACCTCCGCGAACTCGCTGATTTGATCCAGTCGTGAACAATTCCTATGTGGTGGTTCGTGAGAATTTTTACCTCGAAGTCGCTCCATTCAGGCGCGTTTCCAGTGATGCAGGGGAGTTCCGATTTCATGGCGTCATAGCCGATGGAAGGGGAGGACGACGGCGATGGAGGGGCAAGTTCAGAACGATGTCCGATGGTTTGGTGGAGGTGCGACATTCGATTCTTGGTGGCATTAGTGGGTTCTAAAAACAACAAACCTAGAAGAAGGTAGCAGCTATTGTTTTTCAATGTGATTTTTTTATGAATAACCTTGTTGTTGTGTGATTTTTGTATAAAAGCATTGATTTTTATAATGTAAGTAGCGTTAAATAAAAATGAAATTTCAGTTATATAACATAGAAATAAAAACAGCAATGTTTTTGAAATAGAAATTAGCATTGTTTTTATCATATATATAATTTAGAAATAAAAATATGATTTTTATAAAAAAACATTGTTTTTAAAATAGAAATAGCAATATAAAAATATGATTTTCATATATACATAGCATAGTAAAAAATATGGTTTCTAAAACTAATTAGACATTGTTTAAAAATATGGTTTTTTTTAAATATATATATATATATAACATTGTTTTCATAAATTTATATAGCGTTGTTAAAATATGATTTTTAATATATATACCGCACAAAACAGATTGCGATGGAACTGACTGGAAACAAAGCAGAATCGAAAACCGTCCGATAAAGAATGACGGAGTGGAAACCAAAGGTGAGAACTCCTTCTCACCCAGAATGCGATAGAACGCGCCGCGACCTTTCACGAACTTCAACCATTGACTTCGAATTGACATTACGGGAGATTCGACCATCTAATTCTCCTAAAAACGGAACCGTTGAATTCGTATCGAAATGTGCTTTCCAAGAACATAAGAAATTTCAAATATAACGGTTGGATTCAGAATTATATCCAAATCAAATTTGGGAAAGGTCGCTGTAAATGTAGTTCAATGACCGTTTATGGAAATCGACTAAAAGGGCCTTAATAAAATTATTAAAAATATTATTAATTTGTGTAAAATCATAATAAATTATTTAGAAAGAATTGAGATGAAAATTTCCATATTTGAAAAGATAAATATATATTTTTATCACAATGAACCAGTTATTAACTAGAATTGAAATCCAATAATTTTTAAAATAAATAAATTGGATTTGTAAAAGGGTTTTAGTATAACCAGAAATTTCTAATCTATGAATTGGAATGGATTTGAATAGAAATCATCTCCGAAATATTTCGATATTGGATTCCATGACTATACGGATATTGTGGAGGAATTTGGAAGATAGATATATATATCGTTATTCCCCAACAATATGTGTTGGTTTCAGAATTTGATATTGAATACAAGCCGATATAATTTCTATTTAGAGCCTTGTTTTTAATATCAAATTGGATTTTGGGTTTGTCGTGAATGGTGTCTTCAATAATACTGTTCTCAAACGCTGACACGACCCAAACCTCCCTGTAAGGGAAAGCCCAGATTGAGTTGAGAACACGACAAATCAGAACACAAACAGAAAAACATTTCATTGCTTATTACAACAATCACATCAGAGTACAAAAATAATCCAGAGTATGAATAAATATTACACATTAGAAAAACATCAGAGGTTTAAATTACAAAAAAAGAGGAAAATTAATACAAAACACAACTGAAAGGAATACACAGATATAGAGCATTCTGAATATGTCTCCAGCTGTAAACTAGGACCCTGTGAATATAATATCTACAAAACCGAAACTACTAGCTGCCCGTGTGGAAAATAGGGGCGCCCAGAGTTTAGGTTAAAACAATAAACTCCAGGTTAGTCTTGTGACTGGTGTGAGAACTAAAAATATTATTTAAAATTTTATTTTTAAGTAGATTAAATAAAGGGACCACGCCGTATAACACGGAACAGGTTTACTCCCAAGGATACCAGTGCATAAAACAAACAGCGCAACGCTTTTTAGAAAAATGAAGCTATTATAAGACCCAGATTCCATCACACAATGCAACGCAAGCTTGAGGATAGAGTTTTCCCTTATAATAGCAAAACATGCTTGGTACGTTTAAAACAAATCATTTGATACCATAATAAGAGTGTAGTGTCAAAACAGTCTCAAATATAAATGTATCAATCATAGACGGCATAGTATCCCATGCTACTATGTCGACATACTAGTTCTACAATTAAAACCGCAAGGTGTTGTATTGGAAGTTGGATTCCATCTATGAACCAAGTCAAAGGGTCATCTTTACCGCTTCGAGACAGTCTAGCCCATGTCTCAGGAACGGCCGCAACTGCAACTTGGAGCGTCAGGGCCGGCCCACACTTAGCGGGTTTGTAATCCCTGAACAATACGTTTCCCAGCCCTATGGGGCATAAGTCTGGTCAGTACGTCGACCAAGTCATCCATCGGCCCTATAGTGACTGATATATCCAAGGCACCTCGCTATCCATCATAATAATATGCAACATCCACATGAGTAAAATGTCAGTGCTCCATACATTGACACAACTCCTAGCTAGAAGGAAACGAATGTCCTCCCTGAGGTCCTCTTCCATTTCTGGTTCACACCGGGGTGTGAGGCTCGCGAATTAATGCTATACACAAAGCGGCACTATATTAAAGCTATGCTTTGATCATCAACCACAAGACTTTGCTTTTCAATAAAAGCCTTGATCATTAGCCACTCAGGTATGCCACACAGGAAATTCACGCCATGCGAAGGGTGTTAAGCAAGAGAATAAATTCTCTGCCACCAAACAGATATACATTTAATAGAGATCAATCAGCATAAAATAAAATCCAATGATAGACACACAGTCCATTTACATGTCCGTTCTGGGTCTGAATGAAACTGGAGGCACCTTATTCCTCATCCCATATATCCAATATAGGAGAGAGTCCTCGCATATCCGGTCGACCACCAAGTACGTCTAGGCAATCACCACTTATTACCTTGTCTTGGGTGTACAGCCCAATCAAGACATCAGTAATCATCCAAACGATGTGAAGACCTTCGGCCTTCAACCACCGTCTTCATCATTAACTTATCGTCAGATCGGTTTTTCAGAATGGGTATAAACCCGGCCTTTCTGAATAAACTGCGTATATTATAATCAAGTGATATAAACTCACAACATACGCCTCATTCCAATCCATAATATTCTTTTATTCAAATATTCACATGATTAGAGAAAGGTTCCCATTAATTTTATCAAAGATAAATTCTTTAAATTTATTCTTTAATCTGCCTTTGGATATCAAACCAAATTAAGGTTTATCCAAACTAGTCGGGATTGGCGAACCTTATCGAAGTAATATTTTTTTTTATTTCCCAATCCCAACCTATTCATCCCATCGAGCAAAACTGGTAATACTCCATATCTAACACTACAGTGTTATTGGTAAAACTAATTACCATTTCATGTTCAAATCTAATTAAAGATTTAGCTATCGTTTGGAGCAAAACTGGTGGTACTTCATTCTCGATCATTTCATGAATTTGATGAATTAAATTATCTCATTCACCTTTCAGTCTAATTAAAGATTCAGTAAAACTCTAATTCAGTTTTAATCTTCCCAAAAATCAATATTAATGATTATTTAACATTAGGAAATAAATCCTTTCCTTAACTGGGGTTAAATAACCAATGTCATTTAAAACACAGTTCAAGATAAACCCAAAATCACATTCCATTAATAATGGAATTTTCATGGAGAAGCAGATAAATATATAATCGATATCAATTTTCCATATCCGACTAATAATATAAATGGAATAACGATAAACCCTTTTAAATTCCATATATATTAACCGTCTTCCTCCACAGAAGCTCATTTCGATTATTACCAAATCGAATTCCATTCCATTCCAATTAAATATTAATTAATTGGAAAACTTTACTTTGGAAAATTTCCATTAAATCTTAATAAAAAGATTTATAAATTCCAAATCACATTTCTCTGTTAATCGGGTTAAAGAACGAATGTCGTTAAAAACACAATTCACAATAAACCCAATTCACATTCCAATTCAATTCCAATTAAATGTTAATTAATTGGTAATTCTTCTTTAAATCTTATTTAAAAGATTTATTCTTTTCACCCGGGGTTTAAGAACTCTGTTAATGAAGACACCATTCACGACAAACCCAAAATCTAATTCATTTATTCCATTTCAATTAAATATTAATTAATTGGAAACCTTCTCCAAACCTTAGTTAAAAATTTACTCCTTTCTCAACTGGGTTCAAGAACGGTGTTATTTAAGACACAATTCACGACAAACCTAAAATCCAATTTTGATAATTAATACAAGGCTCTGAATAGAAATTATATCGGCTTATATTCAATATCAAATTCTGAAATCAACAAATATCATACTGGGAAAAATGATATATATATCTTCCAAATTCCCACACAATACCCGTATAATCATGGAAACCAATATCGAAATATTTCAAAGATAATTTCGATTCAAATCCATTCCAATTCATATACTGGAAAATTCTGGTTATATTAAAACCATTTCAATCCAATTTATTTATTTAAAAATAGTGGATTATCTTTCTTGTTAATAACTAGTTCATTTTGATAAAAATATATCTTTATCTTCCCAAATATGGAATTTTTCATCACAATTCTTTCCAAATCATTTATTATGATTTTACACAAATTATTCATATTTTTAATAATTTTATCAAGGCACGTACAGTCGATTTCCATAAACGGTCATCGAATTACACTTACAACGACCATTTCCAAATTTGATTTGGACATAATTCCAAATCCAACTGTTAGATTTCAAATCTCTTATTTTTGTTCGAAAGCTCTTTTAGATACGAACCCAACGGTTCCGGTTTTAGGAAAATCCGACGGTCGGATCTCCCGTACCGTCAATTCAAAGTCAATGGTCAAAATTCGCGAACTTCAATGCGTGACCCGTTCTATTCATGCCATTAAATATATATTATATATACTTAATCGATTTCCATTTAAAACGTATTTTATAAATCGTTTATAAATTCGTTTTAAACGATTCCAACTTCATTTTCAGTTTTAAATCAAAATTGAATATTCCTTATCATTATAATATATAAATGATAATATTTTCAAAATATCAGATTATGAAATCATTTCCATTTCGATATTCGTTATAAAAATGAATAAAATCGATTTAAATTTCGTTCGTGTCAAAATGGCAAATTTCTAATCTACACGGCTTCAGATATTTCAATATTTCGTGTCCATCCAAAATCGGACATCAAAATCAGGTTTTAATCCTAATTATTTTAAAATATTCGTTATTTTCCAAATTGGAATGAGACCCAATCAATTACCATATAATGTTATTTATATGGATTCCATACAACACATGTAACACCCCACGTCCATTAATGTCACTCACAAAGGGAATGCATTAACTTTCATGGAGCATTTTAAGTGTGTATAGAACAGAAACCTAACAACAAGACAGATATAAACAGTACTAAAACTTTAAAACTTTATTTCATTGCAGCGGAAAATACATAAGTTTGATTACATCATCAAAACCAGAGTCAAAGTACATAATATCCATCTTGACCAACTCAAAGTACATAAATTGAAAGACATAACCCCAATACAAAATAGCCATAAATAAGAGAGGCTGAACTTTACTTCAGCAATCCAAGCAACTTCTGAAAGAAGAGATAAAGCTATCCAAAATCAAGCTCCACTGGTGCTAGTTCCAACCTGAGCACCTGGAAGGGGGGAAGGAAGAAAAGAAGAGGAAACAAAGGGGGTCAGACGTAATGTCTAGCGAGTGCGATAACTTTAACAATATAATTACCAAAATAACTAGGCTAAGGCATAAGTTGGAAAATAAGGAAATGACTGTGAACAATTGAGTAAGACAGAGTAAACAAGGAAACAAGATGAACAAAGATAACGTTAAAGGCGCACCTAAACCACTATAAGATAATTACTATACCGCACCACCACTACTATACTGCATCACCACTAGTTACCCTAAGGTTGATCCCGCCTACAGAACTTAATAATGATAATGGTAGTTTCGTGCACCCCTAGTTGCCTTCATAGGGGCCGCCTGCCCCTATCTCCACTTGGTGTACCCACTACCCCCATGCGATCGGCTCCCTGACTCGTAGATACCTGTGCTGGCCCCACAGTGGGGTGTATCACTCCCCAAAGTGGCAACCCGATACCACCAATGATGCACGGCTTATACATACACGATGCAACAACGTCTTACCTACCAGCCCGGGCCCATACATGCATATGAACCCGTTGGACTTGCGTTGCCACCGCTAACCCGTTTTGGCCTCTTATAGTCAAGCCAAGTACGCATGTCCCGTCCTTGACTTGGGTCGAGCCCACAAAGATACTTATGGGTTACTGGTTGAAACGGGCCCCCATTACTTGACACAAGCTATCCACCTAAGCTTGTTCCCCTCTAGTACATCCCACTTAACCCTCTTCTTATTCATGTTTACTTACATGTTTCAATTTTGGTTAAGTGTTTCTAATCATATTTCAAATGCCACCCAAGGCACCCACTAGATTCCACATGCCACCCAAGGCACCCACTTAACCCCCTCATATCCCACCACATGTTTATCTGGTTAAGTGTTTCTTAATTCATTAAGACCGTAACCTTATAAAGACCTCTCACATTAGACTGGCATTTGTGGCAGCTGGATTTGTCGGGCGGGTCTGGGCAGTCTTACACCACAAAAGAGCCTAAGCTCGTGTCTTTACAACTGTTACACATTTAGTTTATGCCTAAGACCTCCCACATTAGACTGACATTTGTGGCAGCTGGATTTGCCGGGTGGGTCTGGGCAGTCTTACACCACAAAAGAGCGTAACCTCATGTCTTAGACGATTAATTACACCTAATTACTCATCCCTCAATTTGAATTAATTTCCCTATTCAAACTATCAATCAATTCCAAATTTAAAGATGTCCGTAATTGACTCAATTATGTCCATCAATTTATGGTATGCAAAATCATACCAATTTCATCACAAATTTATTATATGTTATTAAAGGCATTTATGCCAAATTCTCAATATTAAATCTTTTAATATTATCCCCTTACCACACGTTGTACGTTCGTTCGTTTAACGTAAAATATATGTTAGACTCGAATAGTCTAACTCATAGAAAAAAGAGAAAACATCACAACATACATATAACTAAAAATAGATCTAAACATAAGGGGTGAACTTGCATGTGTGAGTGAAGTTCTACATGTAAAACTTGCATAGGCCAAAGTTACAACTTGCATAAAACTATATATGTCATAGATCCAAATCTAAAGGTGTAAAATTGTTAGGTAATGGTCACAACTTGCATAAATCATGTATGTCATAGATCTACATCTAAAGGTGTGAACTTGCAGAGGCAATAACCACAAACTTGCATAACATGATTCATATTCCAAACTCATATATTTATATAAACTTGCATATGTGATTTATGCAACATAACAATAGTGTAAACTTGTTGGGTAATGGTCACAACTTTCATAAATCATGTATGTCATAGATCTACATCTAAATGTGTAAACTTGCATAGGCAATAACCACAAACTTGCATAACATGATTCATGTCTAAATCAATATCTAAACTTGCATATATACATATGATTTATCGTATGAATCGACATAATCAAACTAGCATATGAACAACATGATGATTTGATCAATCATAGGATTACAACATAGATGATAGCATCACAACTTTACAATATAGATGATAACATCACAGCATAACATCATAGAATTTACAACATGTATGATAACATCACAATTTTACAACATAATTATAACATGCGGTCAATAATTCACATCATATTCATATAATCCACATCATAACTTAATCCAATTAAATTGTTAATTATTTTATTAAAGAAATCGAAATCACAACTCAACGAAGGTCTTGAGTTCTGAATTCTGAGTTCTGAAGTTGTATTAGCTTTCCTTTGAAGAAGATTCGTTGTTAGAGTTGAATAGAATTGAATTTGTTTTGCTTTCTTCCTCTCTAATTGGTGGCGGCTATTCTGAGTTGCTAGGTGACGGCATGGAGGCCATGAATCTAATTTTATTTTGATTTTAGGGTTTGAGTCTACATGTCTTTTTATAGAGTTTAGGATTAGTTTAGGCCGTCCGATCAACCCAGAATTAATCCCAGCCAATCAGAGCAGATCAGAAACCCTAATGAGTCAGCACACAGTCATTAACAGGTCACTAATCAAATCTGCCGGGGGAGGGGGAGGCAGGTCGACCCTATGGTCGACCTGGTCAGGCTTGGTCGACCCCCAGGTCGACCTGGCCCTGGCGGGAATTTTCCCGCCTAGCCTGTTTGACTGTTAAATTTGAATTTTCTGAAATCTGTTTTGAATTTTCTGAAACTTCCGAAGGCCATAACTTCTTCATACGAAGTCCAATTCACGCAAACTCGGACTCTATCTCAACTAGAATTCCGATACGAACACAATGGCGCAACCCGTTTCCCTTAATTCTCACATCTGAGATTAGTTATTCCTTAATTTGTTACTTTAGTGTTAACAGAAATATGGAGTGTTACATTCTCCCCTCCTTAAAGGATTTCGCCCCCGAAATCTCCAAGTTAAGGAGAATGCATATCCTAACATCCAAATAACCATCTACTCAACCATCAAACACCGGCATCCATTGTCCTTATAAAATTCCTAACTCTGTATGAACATATGCAAGAAGTGTGTGTATATGCTCTCTATCTAATGCAAAATCAGGCGGTCTACTGATTCAGTTGACCTCCTTAATGAAAACCATGATAGTGTCATGCATCCATTATGTATGCGAAAGAATCCTATTGATATATATTATTTCTACATGTGTGCACAACCATTCACTAAAATGCAACATCCATATGATAGCACAACCATTATACATCCATTAACTTAAATATGCACACACATTTATATGCAACATGCAATATGAAGTGACTGAGCCGATCTAGTGCCTAAGGTGTGTGTATATGCATCCACGAGCAACCACTAGCAACCACTTGCATCCACATGCATCCATCATACATAACATGTCTCAAACACATGTTTCAACCATAGGTTTACCCTATCTAAAAGTCAAAGATATAGCGAGAGGACATACTAAAGATAAGATAAGTACAAGCTAAGCGATAAAGGAGAAATTAAAAGACATACCCTCGAAGAGAAAAGGGTACAATGAACGCATCTTCTCTTCCGTCTCCCAAGTGGCGTTGCTCTCGTCATCTCCCCATTGCACTTTGACTAGCTTGACCTCCCGATTCCTCAACTTCTTAACCTACGACCTAAGAATGCACGTAGGAGCTCGTCGAATCGTCGCATCACGCTCTATCTCCACCTCTCTATGCAAGCTCGGCTCTACCACTTCTGCGGTCTCATGCAAGCACTTCCTCAAATGTGATACATGGAATACATCGTGTACACTACTAAGTCTATCGGGCAACTCCACTCTATACACCTTCTGTCCAATTCTCTCCTTAATAGGAAACGACCCTACGAACCTTGGTGCTAACTTCCCAACGGACCCAAAGAGAACGATGTTCCGTAATGGAGACACCTTGATAAAGACCATGTCCCCAATATCAAACTCAAGATCTGTCCTCCTCTTGTCTGCGTAAGATTTCTGCCTATCTTGCGCCGTCTTCATCCTCCTTCGAATCAGATCGATCTTTTCCGAAGTCTCTCTAATCATATCGGGCCCAAGCAAGACCTTATCTGTAGATTCCCACCAACATGTAGGCGAACGACACGACCGTCCATAAAGAGCTTCGAAAGGTGTCATGCCAATGCTAGACTGAAAGCTATTATTATATGCGAACTCTACGAACGGAAGATGTTCCTCCCGTGTACCTCCGAAGTCTAAGACACACAACCTCAATAAGTCCTCTAGAATACGATTCACCCTCTCGGTCTGGCCGTCCGTCTGAGGATGATATGCGATGCTCAAACATAACAGAGTCCCTACCGCCTCTTGCAAGCTCTTCCAAAACTCGCTAGTGAAGATAGGATCGCGGTTGCTCACTATGCTAGAAGGAACATCGTGCAAACGAACTATCTCTCGAATGTATACGGAAGCTAACCATGGAGCAGTCCTCTTACTCCTCACGGGAATGAAATGGGCGCTCTTAGTAAGTCTGTCTACCATAACCCAAATCCCCGTATTACCCTTTCTCGATCTCGGTAACCCATCAACAAAGTCCATCGAGACACTTTCCCACTTCCATTGTGGGACCTCCAATGGGTGAAGCAACCCACCGGGCTTCTTTTGATCTGCTTTTACTTGATGACACACCAAGCATCTAGCGACAAACTCAGCCACATCCCTCTTCAAGTCGGTCCAAAAGTAAACTCGTCTCATGTCCATGTACATCTTGTCCCCACATGGATGGCTGGTCATCTTCGAACGATGTGCATCACTAAGAATGGTCTTCCTCAAATCCTCGTCCCGTGGTACACAAAGTCTACCGTCCCTACGCAACCAACCCTTATCATCTAGGGTATACCTACGGAGATGGCTCGATGACTCCTCCCTTTTGAGCTTCTCTACTAACTCAATCAACTGTGGGTTATCTCGCTGTGCCTCTCCAATTCGTCCCAAAAGCGTAGGTCCGACCTCTAAGGATGCTAGCAAACCGGGTACAAAGTCAATGATAGGTCTAAAGTCAAACGTAGAGATGAATTCTAAGCTTCACCGCTCAACAAACAACGGACTCAAAGACAACCTTTTCCTACTTAAGGCATCTGCCACCACGTTACCCTTGCCAGGGGTATATGCTATCTCGAAGTCGTAGGACGCTAAGAATTCCATCCACATTTGCTGCCTTAAGTTCAAGTCCTTCTGAGAGAACATGTATTTTAGCGATTTGTGGTCAGTGAACAATTCAAATTTTTCGCCAAGAAGATAATGGCGCCAAGACTTAAGCGCAAAAACAATAGCGGCCAACTCTAGATCATGTCTAGGGTAATTTCTCTCATGCACTCTCAACTGCCTTCCACCATATGCTATTACCCTTCCCTCTTGCACTAAGACTGCGCCTAGTCCTGTCCCACAAGCATCGGTATAAACAGTAAATGGCTTACTCCCATCTGGCAACACTAAGACTGGGGCTGTGGTCAAAGCTCTCTTTAAACGTTGGAATGCATCATCACAATCTACGTCCCATGCAAAAACTAGGTTCTTCTTCATCAAGCGTGTTAATGGGGATGATATTTTTGCGAAGTCTTTGATAGACTTCCTATAGTAGCTAGCCAACACTAAGAAACTCCTTACCTCGTAGCATTTTTAGGGACCTTCCAATCTTGGATGGCTACTACCTTCGCAGGATCCACAACTATCCCTTCTTTGGAAATCACATGCCCTAAGAATTGCACTTCCTTCCCCCAAAAGTGACATTTTGAAAATTTAACTTTGAGGTTATGCACCCGAAGGGTCTCCAACACTTCCCTAATATGTAGGGCAAGCTCTTCCTCGCTTTTAGAAAAGATCAAGATGTCATCCACAAAGACTACCACAAATTTATTTAGGTACTCCCTAAACACCCTACTCATCAAGTCAACAAAGTATGCGGGGGCGTTTGTCAAACCAAAGGGAATCACAAGCCACTCGACGAAACCGTCTGGAGTCCTAAAGGAAATCTTGTCTATGCTATCCTCAGCCACTCTCAACTGATGGAAACCAGTGGCTAAGTCCAACTACGAAAACACTGAGGCGCCAACTAACTGATCGAAGAGATCGTCAATCCTCGGCAGTGGGTGTCTATTCTTCTTAGTAAGCTTATTAAATTCTCTATAGTCCATACAAAGTCTAAGGGACCCATCCGCCTTCGTGGAAAATACTACTGGAGCACCCCACTCCGATATACTACGTCTGATGAACCCCTTCTCAAGCAACTCCTTCACTTGCTTACCGAGTAATCTTGTCTCTCTTGGAGCCATGTGGCGCACTGGCAATGCAACTGGCTTTGCATTATCTACTAGATATATTCGAAAGTCTATCTCACGTTTTGGGGGTAAACCCCTAACCTCGTCGAAGACATCAACATATTCACGAACTATACGAACAGAATGTAAATCATCATCGGATGCGTCAAGGGATTCTAGGTAGCTAAGCATTACTGGACCTCTAGGGTCATAAGAAATATCAAGGGTCTTTCCACAACGAGTCAACAATCTAACTACCCTTCTTTCACAATCTAGGATGGCCTCGTATCTAGTTAGCCAATCCATCGCTAGAATTAAGCCATAGCGAATGAAGCCAAAAACAAAGGCGTTGCATTCAAACTCAACGCCCAAGATAAACACTCTTAAATCCCGACAAATCATAGAAAGATGAGCCGAACCACCAATAGTATTTGAGACTACTAAGGGATCTGTAACTAAACTAGTATCTAGGTGCAGTGTTTCAACTAATTATGTAGAGATAAACGAATGTGATGTGCCATAATTGAATAAAGTATGGACAGGATGATCGAACAGAAAAACTAAACTTTCAACGGAAATTGCTCTAACTCGTTCTTGCAACGGTGGGACCATGAGATCCTGAATTTGTCCCCTTGCCTTCCCTGGTGCCATAAGAGCCTGGACCTATCCTCCCAAGGTAGACCCTGTCCTCTACCCTTTCTTTGGGCAGTCCTTAATGAGATGTCCCGCTTCGCCATAGTGGAAACAACCAGTCTTCTTTTTCTTCCTACAATCTTTGCTTAGATGTCCGGGTGTCCCACAGTTAAAGCACCTTTTCTTTCCCTTAGCATTGTTGCCTTTACCACCTTTCTTGTTATGTTGTTGCTGTTGCGGTTTCTTTTGATCCCATTTCTTCTTGGGTGCCTTATTAGCATTGGTGCCCTTCTCCTCTTCATGCATAAGCGCCATATCAACTAGTCTCTCAAAGGTAGCCCCCATAGAGATGTGGGTCATAGCTAACCCATGAAGCAGCTCGTTCAAACCCTTAACAAATCTCAGGGCCTTCTTTTCTGGACTATTCACCAAGTCCAAGCCAAATCTCGCCAACTGATTGAATTTGTTGACGTATTCTTTCACCGATAGATTCCCCTGCTTCAATGCTAGAAACCTTTCCATGTATAGATTCTCTTCAACCCGTGAGAGAAACTTCGCCTCAAATATCCGCCACAAATCTGGCCGTGTATCGACTGGACGTTTTCCATTAGTGACCTCCCACCAAAACGAGGCCTCATCCTTCATTAGCTAGGCAGCTAACTGGACCTTTCTTCCATCATCCAAGTCAAAGATTCCAAACAATTCTTCCACCTCCTTTAGCCAATTACGAGCTTCAACAAATGTCTCCGTACCATGAAAAGGTTTTCCACCCATTGCCCTAAAGTCCTTACATATCTTTGCAAAAGTATCGACACGAGGAGGAGGAGGAGGAGCATTTGCTGGCTAAACCATCCTGGTATCGTTATCCCCTCGGGTATCTTGGGAATTCCAGACATGCTGAAACGAAAAAGGAAAGATTCAATACAAAAGAACCGAAGGAAAGCTATATGTCTCTTGGGGTTATGCTTTCTAAAATAAGCTTTTCTCTTGAAAATACTTTCCTTAAAACATACTTTTGAAGGTACTTCTTTATAAAAGTGTTTTTGAAAATCAGTTTTTTCAAAATTCATATCTGTTTTGGTAACCTTCAGCTCTGCTACCATGTGTAACACCCCACGTCCATTAATGTCACTCACAAAGGGAATGCATTAACTTTCATGGAGCATTTTAAGTGTGTATAGAACAGAAACTTAATAACAAGACAGATATAAACAGTACTAAAACTTTAAAACTTTATTTCATTGCAGCGGAAAATACATAAGTTTGATTACATCATCAAAACCAGAGTGAAAGTACATAATATCCATCTTGACCAACTCAAAGTACATAAATTGAAAGACATAACCCCAGTACAAAATAGCCATAAATAAGAGAGGCTGAACTTTACTTCAGCGATCCAAGCAACTTCTGAAAGCAGAGATACAGCTATCCAAAATCAAGCTCCACTGGTGCTAGTTCCAACCTGAGCACCTGAGGGTGGGGTGGGGGAAGGAAGAAAAGAGGAGGAAACAAAGGGGGTCAGACATAAAATCTGGCGAGTGCGATAACTTTAACAATATAATTACCAAAATAACTAGGCTAAGGCATAAGTTGGAAAATAAGGAAATGACTGTGAACAATTGAGTAAGACAGAGTAAACAAGGAAACAAGATGAACAAAGATAACGTTAAAGGAGCACCGAAGCCACTATAAGATAATTACTATATTGCACCACCACTACTATACTACACCACCACTAGTTACCCCAAGGTTGATCCCGCCTACAGAACTTAATAATGATAATGGTAGTTTCGTGCAACCCTAGTTGCCTTCATAGGTGCCGCCTGCCCCTATCTCCACTAGGTATACCCACTACCCCCATGCGATCGGCTTTCTAACTCGTAGATACCCGTGTTGGCCCCACAGTGGGGTGTATCACTCCCCAAAGTGCCAACCCGATACCACCAATGATGCATGGCTTATACCTACATGATGCAACAACGTCTTACCTACCAGCCCGGGCCCATACTCGCATATGAACCCGTTGGACTTGCGTTGCCACCGCTAACCCATTTTGGACTCTTACAGTCAAGCACAGTACACATGTCTCGTCATCGACTTGGGTCGAGCCCACAAAGATACTTATGG